>CM053145.1:51569063-54069063 GCA_028571685.1 Heterohyrax brucei | reverse complement strand
ACAGACGGAGTAGAATGTATCCATGGGGTTCCCACAAAGCACTTGGCAGATTTGAACTGCCAACATTTTGGTTTACAGCTGTAGCCCTTAACCACTACACCGCTGTGGTTTCCAGGGAACTATAAAGCATATATAATAGGCTTTTTTAAATTCATTCCACAGCTTACTGATGCTCTGTGCTTTTTCACTGCCGTTAATTCTTCTCTCTTTGTGTATTTAATTTTGGATTGTTTCTATTTCTGTGCTTTCAAATTCACTATTTTTTTTTTTGCTTTAGCAATATTTAATCTACTATTTAATGTCATCCCATTTACTTTTAATTTCAGACATTGAACATTTCATCACTAGAAGCTTGATTTTGATCTTCTTGTCTCTTGAAAGTATCTCCATAGCATGATAAATATTTCCTCTGTCTTAAACATGTGGAACATAGTTGTGACAGGGTACTAGAATTTTTAAGGCTACAATAATCAAACTAGCTCAAATGACCAGACTATTAGAAACACACAAAAACTAAATTTACAGTGTGTATGTGTTAGGGCACAATAACTAAATGTAAATAAATTACAACTTCCTCATGACTCAGCAACAACAGTTTCTAATCATTTAAAGAAGCAGACCACCATCACTTTAGAAAACTCCCAAAACAAAAAAATCAAAAACATTTCCAGATTCTGAAAATTTCCTGCAATCATTGAAGGTAGAATGTAAAGGAGTATAGTTAGAGCTATTGAGGACATCAAGAAGGAGATTAGGCAAAGTGCTGCAGAGCATAATGAAAATTAAATGGGATTGAGAAATACTTGAGCAGCAACATCCAAAATGGAACACATTAAGAATAAGATTGTAGAGTTAGACAATTCAGTAAAAAGTCTAACAAGCAGGACTGAGGCAGTGGAATGCAGAATTAGTGAGATTGAAGATAAAGTAACTGACACCAGCATATATGAAGAAAAGTCAGATTAAAGACTTTAGAAAAATGAAGAATCACTAAGATTTATGTGGACTCTATCAAGAGAAATAATTTATGAATGACTGGAGTACCAGAAAGGGAGAAGGAAAATATAGAGAAAACTGTTAAAGATGTGTTGACAGAAAACTTCCCTGATATCGTGAAAGATGAGAAGATATCTATCCAAGATGCTTATCAAACTCCACACAAGGTAGATACCAAAATAAAGACACCAAGACATGCTATAAACAAATGACCAAAACTAGTGATAAAGAGATGCATTTAAAGGCAGATAGGCTTAAACAGAAAAATAATATGCAAAGGAGAGTCATAAAGAACAAGCTTGGGTTAGTCAGTGGAAACCATGCAGGCAAGAAGGCAGTATCAAGACCCAAACCAAACCCACTGCCATCAAGTTGATGCTGACTCATAGGAAACCTATATAGAATGACATATGCAAATCTCTGAAGGAAAAAAAGAAATGCCAGCCAAAAATTCTATATCCTATAAAATTGTCTTTCAAATATGATAGTAAAATTAGGAGATTCCCAAATAAATGAAAGTTTAGGGAATTTAGAAAAATGAAACCAAAATTACCAAAAACCCTGAAGGAAGTTCTCTGATCAGAAAAATCGAGAACCTCAGACATATACTTATGGATACAGTGCAGGACAGAGCATCATATGTACAAATGGATAGGGAATTCACAAAAAGAAATCAAAGCTAAAACACTGAAAATAAGGAAACAGAGAATTCAGTATGTAAATGATGACAACAGTATACCAAAAAGAGGGGCAGATAAATGTATTCATAGATCTTTTTGGTGCAGAAGAAGTCAAGGTGCTACAAAGAAATTAAAGACCAGTTTAAACTTAGAACATTAGGTGTAGATATGGATCTGACTCGACGGCACTTGGCTATTAAGATAACTGCAAAGAAAATTAATAATCCTTCAAAGTCAAGAAGTCTCAGCAAATATAACATTAACAACAATGAAAAAGATGAAAAGAAAATCATAAAGAAAAAATATCACTGAAAATTAAGTAGAACCAAAAAATCTGTCAACAGCACACCAAAAAAGGCATTGAACTGACAGCACTAAATTCATACCTATCAATAATTACGTTCAACGTAAATGGGTTAAATGGACCAATGAAGAGACAAAGAGTAGCATAGTGGATTAAAAAACACAATCCATCTATATGCTACTTGCAAGAGACACAAGTTAGACTTAAAGATACAAGCAAACTGAAACTCAAAGAATGGAAGAATATATACCAAGCTGACAACATTCAAAGAACAGCAGGATTGGCAGTGTTAATTTCAGACAAAATAGACTTTAAAATAAAATCTACCACAGTTTACAATGAAGGTCACTATACACTGCTTAGAGGGTCAATACATCAGGAGAACATAACCATATAAAATATTTACACACCCAGTGATAGAGCTTCTAAATACATCAAACAAATTCTAACAGCATCAAAAAATAAGACATAGAGCTCCACAATAATAGTAAGAGACTTCTACACACCACTTTCAGTGATAGACAGACCATCTGGAAAGAAGCTCAATAAAGACACACATTTTCTAAATACCACAATCAAGCAGCATGACCTCATAGACATATATAGAACAGCAGACAAGTATATTTTCTTTTCCAATGCAATTGGAACATTCTTCAGAATAAACCACATACTAAGTGATAAAGCAAGTCTTAAGAAAGTCCAAAGCACTGAAGCATCGCAAAGCAACTTTTCAGATCACTAAGCCAAAAAAGTTGAAATAATAGCAGAAAAAGGAAGGGTAAAAAATTAAACACATGGAAATTAAATAGCATCTTGCTCAAAAACTTCAGGAATATAGAAGAAATCAAGGATGGAATAAAGAAGTTCATAGAATCAAACAAGAAGGAAAACATATCCCACCAGAATCTAGGGGACACAGCAAAAGCAGTACTTAGAGGTCAACTTATTTCGATAAAAGCACAAATCGGAAAAGAAAAAGGAGCCCAAATCGAAGAATTAAACAAGTAGAAAGTAACAAAAGAAACCTTCAGGCATCAAAAGAAAACAGTCGATAAAAATTAGAACAATACTAAATGGTTTTTTGAAAAGATCAAGGAGATCTATAAATCATTAACCAAACTGGCAAAAGAAAAACAAGAGAGGAAGCAAACAACTCAGATACGAAATGAATGAGATGGACAATATCACAACAGACCTAACTGAAATTAAAAGAATCATAACAGAATACTATGAGAAACTGTCCTCTAATAATTTTGAAAACCTAGAGGAAATAAATATCTAGAAACATACTACCTATCAAAACTAGCACAACCAGAAGTAGAACAACTAAATAAATGCATCACAAAAGAATAGATTGAAAAGGTAATTTAAATACTCCCAACCAACAAAAGTCCAGTACCAGACGACTGGAGACTTCTACTAAAATTTCAGAGAAGAATTAATATGACTATTACTAAAAGTATTTCACAGCATAGAAAAGAATGGAATACTCCTAAACTCCTTCTATGAAGCCAGCATAACCCTGATACCAAAACTCAATAAAGATAGCACAAAAACAGAAGATTACAGGCCAGTATCTCTCATAAATTTAAATGCAAAAATTCTCAACCAAATTAAAGGCAATAGAATTTAACAATATATCAAAAAGATAATTTACTGTGATTAAGTAGGATTCACAACAAGGAAGCAGGGATGGATCAGCATTAGAAAAAAAATCAATATAATCAATCATTTAAATAAAAGATAAGGATCACTTGATTTTATCAACTGATGCAAAAAAGGCATTTGATAGAGTCTAATCTCTAGGGTTGCCATGAAATGAATCTGACTCTACAGCGCTGGGTTCTTAAAACACACATTTACATCAAACATCTTCAGCAGAATAGGAATAGATGGAAAATTCCTCAACATAATAAGGGGAATCTATGAAAAGCAAACAGCCAAAATCAGAGATACCCTGACAACATTTCCTATAAGAATGGGAACAAGACAAGGATGTCTGTTGTCACCATTTCTATTCAAGACTGTGCTGGATGTTCTAAACAGAACAATCAGACAAGATGAAGAAATAAAAGACATCCAGATTGCTAAGGAAGAGGTGAAAATGTCTCTATATACAGATGATATGATATTATACACAGAAAACCCTGAAGAATCCACACACACACAAAAAAAACTGCTGTAACTAATAGAAGAGTTTATCAAAATATCTGGATACAAGATAAACATAAATAAATCAGGTGGGTTCCTTTACGCCAACAAACAGATCATCAAAGAGGAAATCACCAAATCAATACTGTTTTCAGTAGTCCCCAAGAAGATAAAATACTTAGGAATAAATCTCACCAGAGATATAAAAGATCCATACAAAGAAAATTACTAAACTCTACTGCAAGAAACTAAAAAAAACCTACATAAGTGGAGAAACCTACATTTCTCGTGGATAGGCGGACTTAACGTCTTGAAAATGTCTATTCTACCCAAAGCAGTCTATAGATAAAATGCAATCCCAAATGCAAGTTCCAATGGCATTTTTTAATGAGATGGAGAAACAAATCAGCAACTTCATACACGAAGAGCAGAAGCTCTGAATAAGTAAAGCATATTGAAGAACAACGAAGTCAAAATAGCCTGGGGTTGACACACCAACAGAACAGAATATGGAATCCAGGTATAACACCATCTACCTCTAACCAGCTGATATTTGACAAAGTCTCAAAATCCATGAACCGGGGAAATAGTCTATTCAACAAATGTTGTTGACAAAACTGGATACTCATCTGCAAAAAAATAAAGTGAGACCTGCATCTCACAGTATGTACAAAACTAACTCAAAATGTGTCAAAGACTTGAATATAAAATCTAAAACAAGAAAGATCATGTAAGAAAAAGTAGGGACAACACTCAGAGCCCTAATACATGGCATAAACAGACTACAAAGTATCACCAAGTGATGCACAAACAGCAGAAGAGAAAACAGATAAATGGGAATTCCTAAAAATCAAACACTTATCCTCATTCAAAGACATCACCAAAAGAGTGAAAAGAAAACCTACAGACTGGGAAAAAGAATGTTGGCAACTATGTATTTCTGCAAAACCTTAACAAGAAAAAGGCAACTAAATTAAGAAATGGACAGAGGCTGTGAAGAGGCACTCCACCAAAAAAGACTTCGAGGCAGCCAAACAATACATGAATAAATGCTCACAATTATTAGCGATTAGAGAAATCCAGATCTCAACTACAGATGTCATGTCACCCCAACAAGGCTGGAGTTAATCCAGAGAACACAAAACAACAAATGTTGGAGAGGTTGTGGAGAGACTGGGACTCTTCTTCACAGCTGGTGGGAATGTAAAATGGTATCACTTGGGAAATTTATTTGACACTTTCTTTAAAAGGTAGAAATAGAAATACCATGACATCCAGCAACCTTACTGTTTGAAATATGCCCTAGAGAAATGAAGGCTCTCACATGGATAAATACATGCACACCAGTGTTTGTTGCAACACAGTTGATAATAGCAAAATATGGAATCAACCCAGGTACCCATTAACAGATGAATGGATAGACAACTACAGTATACTCATACAGTGGAATATTATGCAATAATAGAGAACAATGATGATCTTGGGAAACATCTGATAATGTGAAATCATCTGGAAGACATTGTACTGAGTGAAATTAGTCACAAAAGGACAAATATTATACAAGACCACCATTACAAGAACTCAGAAGATTTAAGCACAGAAGAAAATCATCTCTCATGGTTACAGGTTGGGTAGAAAGCAGGGGGATATTCATAGATTAGATAGTAGATAGGAATTACGTTAAATGAAGGAAGTGACAGCACACAATAGAAGGGAGTTAACACTGCTGGACTATACCAAAAGCTGAGAAGTTTCCTAAATACAACCCAACATTTCAGAGGGCAGAGTAGCAGGAGGTCTGGGGACCATAGTTTCAGCAGACATCTTGATCAATTGGCATAATGATTTTTTTTTTTAAGAAAATGTTCTTCATCGCATTTTGGTGAGGGGCGTCCGAGATCTTAAAAACTAGCAAGCTGCCACTTAAGGAGCATAAACTGCTCCCAATCCTCCTGGAGCAGAGGAGAATGAAGGCCATAAAAGACATGAGAAATATATAAGCCCCGGAGAGAAAAGCGGTAATTTGTTTGGGAAACTACATCAACATGAGACCAGAAGAACTAGATGATGCCCAGGAACCATCAGTGATTGCCCTGACAGGGAACGCAATGTAGAGTCCCTGCTGTAGCTGGAGAAGAATGGGGGTGAAGATCTAAAACTCTATTAAAAGTCCTGACTTGATGGTCCAATTTCTTGGAGGGTTGCCTGTGGACATGACCCCTGGACTTCTTGCTAGCCCAGAGCTGAAACCAGTACTGAAGCCAACTCTCCAGATAAAGATTGGACCGGACTACAAGATGTGCCGAGATGCTGGTGAAATGCGTGTTTCTTGGCTTAAGTATAGATATGAGGCTGTCAGAGCAGCACCTATCCAGAGGGGAGATGGGAAGGGGGGCAACAGGAATTGACTGAATGGTTACAGGAAGTACAGGGTAGAAAGGAGGGGTGTGCTTTCACAGGATGAGGAGAGCAGCTGACGTTGCACAGAGGTGTTTGTGCAATGTTTTAGATGGTAAATTAACTTAGACTCTAACTTTTCATTTCCAAGCCAAACCAAACCAAATGCTGTTGAGTGGGTTTCAACTCATAGCAACCCTATAGGACAGAATAGAACTGCCTCAGAATTTGCAAGAAGCACCTGGTGGATTCAAACTGCCCATCTTTTGATTAGCAGACCTAGCACTTAACCACATCACCACCAGGGTTTCCTTAAAGTACAATAAAATTTTTTTTAAAAAAAGGATAAAAGAAAATCAAACAATATACCAAATAAAAATCGTGGAACAAAGTCAAAACACCATTAATCAGTGAGTCTAAGAATCATAGATAAATCAAGTACTTGGAAATTGCACTTCTTAAATGCAATCTGTTCACAAATTAAGGCTTACACAGAAATCAAATAATTGCCTAGAATTTTCCATAAGTCCAGAGCTAGTTTTGAATTAGGCACTGTTGTTAGTTGCTGGTAAGCTGGTCCCAACACATGGTGACCCCATGAACAACGGAACTAAACCCAGTCTTATGCCATCACCAGTAAATATACAAATTAAAGTACGATTGACAGGGTTTTCATTGGCTGATTTTTAGAAGCAGATTGTCAGGCCCTTTTTCCTTGTTGACTTCAGTCTGGAGGGCCTGCTGAAACCTATTCAGTGATGCAGTAACACACAAGCTTCCACTGACAGGTGATTGGTAGCTGTGCAAGAAGGGCACTGTCCAGAATCAAATTGTGGTCCCCTGCATGGAAAGTGAGAATTCTACCACTGAACTGCAACTGCGTCCATATAAGTACTGGCTTTACAGAAAACTCCAGCAGCTACCAGCATCATTGTAAAGGTACATTTAAACTTTTGGGGAAAAGATATACCACACAGTATACATTTTCCTTTTTTCCTTTCGTTACTGATAGGATTAACCATGGCGGGATTAATCATGAACATGTGAACTATATACTTCTATATCGTAAAAGGAAACTCTGATGGCATAGCACGTTAATTGCTATGTCTGCTAACCAAAAGGTCGGCAGTTCACATCTGCCAGGTGCTCCTTGGAAAGTCTATGGGGGCTGTTCTACTCTGACCTATAGGGTTGCTATGAGTCAGAGTCTACTTGATGGCAGTGTGTTTGGTTTTGGTTTTGTTTTTATTCATATCATTAAATAAACAACTAAGTACTAAAAAAAAAAAAAAAAAAAAACACCTGGATGGACCCTGGTGGTGCACTGGTTAAGCATTTTGTTGCTACCTAATATGTCAGAAGTTCAAATCCACCAGCTGCTTCTTAGAAACCTTACAGGGCAGTTCTGACTCATAGGGTTGCTATGAGTTAGAAATGACTCCATAGTAATGAGTTTGATTTTTTTGTTTTAGTTTTAAATATCATAAAGACTTTAATATACGTAACTACATATTTGATTCAATTTGAAAAGTATCAGGAACATTGGGGCCAGAGATAATGGAATATGTAACTTTTCTTTCATAAATTTGAACCTTGAATATTCCTATAGGGCAGTTATTCTGCAAATGTTACCATGATAATCATTACATATAGAAAATCAGGTTATTTATGGAAGATTTTGAATGCTATTCTTATGTGATGATATTTAGTTGTTATTATAATGTAGATATATTTATTAAATTAAGGAATTATAGTTTTATTCACTATAAACTATTTTAAACATGATTATCAACTTCAATATTATTTCTTGCCACTGGGCCATGTAGAAAATGAACAAAAGTAACTAGGTTATAAATAAAAATGCACTGAAATTTTATGGAGGGAAAAGGCACTACCTATATTACATCCTTGTAAATTTAATTGGCAAAAAAAAAGTATTAAGTGACTTCAGGTTTCTTCATGGTAAGCAATGTAATACATGGAAAAATTTTACTGAGAATCTTATCACAAGGATAAATCTAATTCTGTGGATCTATTATTTTTATGTATTTATGAAACATGAAAATCTGAAAAGCATTAAGAAAAGACTGTCTGCCAGGTTTTGTTATACCAGGATTGCTGAACCAAAACAGAATTCTTGAGTGAATTTCTCATACAAACTTATGAGGATATTTATTTCTCTCTGAACACTGCTTTTAAATTCTGAACCTCTTTTCTTATTGTTACCCACAGTCGAGAAGAAATTTTACAAGATCCCTATATAATTCTTATGCATATATATAGTCAATATGAAAGAATGTCATTTTTCTCACTTTAGCCTACAAATAGAATTTTTTAATGAATGAATGAATATTTCTGATGGGTTTCCAACTTTAGTTTCATTATTTTGAAAACAAAATATTTTTATATTTTTGTCTAACCCTTTTTTAAAATAAAATGCCTATTGCTTTGAAGTATTTTAAAAGGCTATATATTTCTGTGCAAATAAAAACAGAAAATTAATCAAAACCAAGCCCATTGCCACAGAGGCAATTCCGATTCATAAAGATCGTGCAGAACAGAGTAGAGCTGCCCCATAGATTTGCCAAGGAATGCCTGGTGGATTTGAGCAGCCAATATTTTGGTTAGCAGCCATAGCACTTAACCACTATACCACCAGGGTTTCCACAGATAATTAAAAAAAAAAGTTTGTATGAAGAAAGAGTGATCACAAACTGTGGTACAGCAGACCCATCTTCCTTCTGAATTTTTATCTAAGAGCTCCACTTTCTACACTGCAGGTACAAAATTTTTAAGATAATATAACAAACCTAGACAAGCAGACTTTACAATATCCCAAGCTGTAAACATCAGATCTGGGGGGATACTGGAAAAAATCAGTTTTTCTGACAGAACCTAGAAAGTTACAATAGACAATAGAAGAGATATGAAGAGTAAAACTAGAGTGATTGTTTGAAAAAAAAAAAAGTTTTTCAGAGATGCATCTGTCTTAGTCAGCCTGTACTGCTCTAAAAGAAAAAGCAGATGGCTTTAACAAAGAAAAGTTTATTCTTACACAGTCTGGTAGGCTACATATCCAAATTCAGGATGTCTGCTCTAGGGGAAGGCTTTCCCCTTTGTCGGCTTTGGAGGAAAATTCTTGTGCTGCATTAGTCTTTGTTCAGGGAACATCTTGGCGCAGGAAACTTAAGTTCTGAAGGCCATGCTCTTTTCCTGGTGCTGCTTTCTTGATAATGTGAGGTTTCCATGTCTCTACTTGCTTCTCTCTTTTATCTCGTGTAGGATGAAAAGGCAAAGGGTGATGCAAGCTGCACTCCAGGGAAACTCCCTTAGCAAGTTCCACTCTATTCATCTTTTAATGCATTCATCTTATATATTAGCCACAGGCAGAGATTAGGATTTACAGCATCAGAAAAGCATAAAGTGGAGGGCAGCCATAGAATACAGGGAATCCTAATCCAGCCAAATTACTAGACATATTTTGGGGGAACACAGTTCAACCCATGTCAACATCTATAGTGGAATTACTTTGTATCATAAGTAATAAAATCGATTTTCCCATTTTCTGATTGTCATTTCCCATCTTTACAAATCTCTCACTATGTTATCTGCATCCCAACCTGTTTTTTTAGTCAAATCTAAATTTGTTTATCCAAGATCTCTATTTTCTCCTTTTTAATCAGGCCCCCTTGGAAACCCTAATGGAGAAGTGGTGAAGTGCTGTGGCTGCTAACCAGAAGGCCAGCAGTTCAAATCCACCAAGTACTCCTTGGAAACTCTCTGGAGCAGTTTGTTTCTGTCTATAGGATCACAATGAGTTGGAATTGACTTAACAGCAGTGGGTTTGGTTTGGTTTTCTTACCCTTTATAAATCCATTGCTTTAGTTGTTCTCTCCCATATCTTTAAACTGCTTGCGGTAGTATCTTTTCTTTATCACAGCTCTTGAAATTCTCAGTGAATTCGACTCTTCAACATTTGTATGCCTTTACTAGATCTGCTAATCACTACTCAAGAGACTTCTACAGACACGTCTACATTGCTACATTATAACTAATGGCCCTGTCTTTCCCAAGACCTTCAGTATTGTCCACCAGCTGGATGTATCTTCATATTTGCTAATTCCAACACCATTCTTCTCAAACTTCTACCTCCCTCTTTGGTAGGCAATGAGATCATTAAAGGTTTTGGATAAAAGATTACTTCCTGATTCGAGTCTGTAAAGTTTTCACCACTTTATGGTACTCACACCCATTGTATTTACCTCTTGTTAAAACAAGAGACATTCTACTCCCTAATGCAGATTTAGCTGCATTCTGCCTCCCACCCCTCCTGTTTTCTCAAAGATCGTTCTTTTTTTGGTTGTATCCTTTATGAATATTTTCAAACTGGTTTCTCTCTGCTGGCTCTTTCTCTTCTGCATTTATATATAATCATATTTGTCTCCCCAAAATCACTCTCAATCCTACTGCTCTCCCTAGGTTTTTTTTTTTGCCCCAAAGCCACAAAAATCAAACACCCTTGCTTGCTCTGCTTTTGTACATTTTTTTTTTATTTCTAATTCCCCAAATCATTTGACTCTTCCTATCCATACCCCATTTGAACTCTTTTACTTAAATCAGCAATCATTTCCTTGTTACTAAATTCATAGTTATATTTTCCCTTATCTACTTAGTATTTTAAAAGATTCAATAACAACGGTCACCCGTCTTTAGCAGACCCTTTCTTTATTGATATTCCCTTGGCCACTCCCTATTTCATTTGCATTATGAGGGAGAGTTCTCTATGATTCAGGCTGTTAGCATCCTTCTTATGTGTACCCTAAGTGTCTGGACTTCTTTCTGCTTTACAAACCTCTCTGCAGCCTCCAAAGCCTGACAATTCAATGAACTCTTAACTACTAGGCATCAGAGCAAGGTTGTGTCATCTGCATAATGCAGGTTGATAATGATGCCTCATTCTTCTTCATACAATCCAACTTCCCAGATAGTTGCTTAGCATATAAATTGAAAAGGTATGGTGAAAGGGTACAACCCAGACTCACGCCTTTCCTGACTTGACACCATGAAGTGTCCCCTTGTTCTGTTTGAGCAACTGCTTCTTGATACCCGCAGAGATTCCTCTGGAGTGCAATTAAATGTTCCTATTCTCTTCAGTGTTTATAATCCAAACCATCAAATCCCTTTGCATGGTCAATATATCATAGGTAAACATCTTTCTGGTGTTCCTTGCTTTCAACCAAGATCTGTCTGACATTAGCGATGATATCCTTGGGTCCACGTGCTCTTTTGAATCTAGCTTGAATTTCTGGCATTTACCTGTCCGTATACTGCTGTAGTCACTTTTGAATGATGTTGAGTAGAATATTACTTGTGTGTGCTGTTAATGATAGGGCTCAATAATTTCCACATTTGATTGAATCGTATTTCTTGGGAATAGGCATAAACATGGATTTCTTCCAGTCCGTTGGCCAGGTAGCTATGTTCCAAATTTCTTGGTATAGAAGAGGAAGCACTTCCAGCACAGTGTTTGTTTGTTGAAACATGTTAATTTATATTCCATCAATTCCTGGATCTTTTTTTTTTTTTTTTTTGGCTAGTGCCTTCAATGCAGCTTGGACTTCTTCCTTCAGTACCATGGGTTTCTGATTGTTTTAGTCAGCTCATGCTGGTCCAAACAAATACCACAGAGTGGATGGCTTTAACAAAGGAAAGCTTATTCTTACACAGCCCAGTGGGCTACAAGTCCAAATTTGGGACATCCACTCCAGGGGAAGGCTTTCGTCCTTGTCGAACTCTGGAGGAAAGTCCAGTATTGCATCTGTTTTTGTCCAGAGAGCATCTTGGCGCAGGAACTTTAGCTCTGAAAGATGCACTCTTCTCCTGGTGCTGCATTCTTGCTGGTGTGAGGTTCTCAATTCTCTGCTTCCTTCCCTTTCCTTTTGTCTCTTGTAGGATGAAAGGATTAAGGGTGGAGCCAGCCATACTCCAGGGAAACTTCCTTTACAATGGAACAGGGAGGAGATCCTATGAAGGGATTTACAGACCTACCCTAATCCTTTAACATACAGCATAAGAAAAATCACAAAATAGAGGACAATCATAGAATACAGGGAATCATGGCCCAGCCACATAGCTACACATATTTTGGGGGGGACACAATTCAATCCATGGCATCCCATCCTTTTGCACCCAAAAATCATGTCTCTGAAACACGTAACATGTTCATCCAGATGACAGAAGTCTTAAATCAGTTTCAAGTCCAAAAAAAAAAAAAGATCACATCTGTGAAACCTAGACTACAAACTATCTACTTCTAAAGGTACAATGGCACAACAGGCACAAGTTTGACATTTCCATTACAAATGGGAGAAATTGCAGGGAAAGAAGGCATTAACAGGCAACAAGAGAGTCAGCAGAACACATTACATTAGTCCTCAAAGTTTGAAAATACTCTTACATTTTCTGAGACATTCTACACAATGGCTTTGAACTCCAGACTCTAGGTATTGGCCACAATTTCTGGATTCTGAGTGCAGACCCCTGGCCCTGTGCTACAACCCTGCCTAGAATGGCCCACTTGGACAGTAACTCTGCCCCCTCAGCATTAGGTGCACCCTAAGCCCAACTGAGTGGCAATTCCACTTTTAGAAGCACAGGAAGCCATGTTTCCACCCTTTCAAACCCTTGAGGTCATAGCCATACCTTCTGAGACTGAGGTAGCTCAGCTTCTCATGCTGTCTCTTCAGTTTCTGCTTTCTGCGGCCTCGTGGCCCAGGCCTCAGACTTGCACCTGCCCTGCCGGGGCAGGTGTTCCGAAGCTCTGTAGCTCCACTGATTCAAGTGCCCGGAAGCATTCCACTCTTGCTAGAAATCCTGATGCACAAAGGCACTCTGCTGTCTCACACTGTGGGTTGGCAAGGCAGCTCCTCCTATTCAAGTGCCCAGAGGTACTCCATTCTGCCAGGAAGCGTCTGTGCCCAGGTACTTAGCTCTCTAGCTCCATGGGTCAGTTCCAGACCGGCCTCTGGTTCTGCTCCTGCTGCTGCTGCTGCCGCTGCCACTGGTCTTCTGCTGCTTGATTCTCACCATCTGCACCTTCTTCAGTGTTAACAGTTCTCAGTTCCTTCTGAATCTTCTATCCATTAACAGTTTCCAAATGGCTTCCACACTTTAGGTGTTTGTTAGAGCAATACCCTACTCTCTCAGTACCAAATTCTGTTTTAGTCAGCTAGTGCTGCTCTAACAATAATATCACAGAGTGGATGGCTTTAACAAGGAAACTTTATTCTTACACAGTCCAGTAGGTTACAGGTTCAAATTCAGGATGTCTGCTCTGGAGGAAGGCTTTCCCTCTTATCGGCTGTGGAGGGAAGTCTCGTGTTGCATCAGTCTTTGTCCAAGAAGCATCTTGGCATAGGAACTTCAGCTCTGAAAGGTGTACTCTTCTCCTGGTGCTGCTTTCTTGCTGGTGTGAGGTTCCCAATTCTCTGCTTGATTCTCTTTCCTTTTATCTCTTGTAGGGTGAAAGAATTAAGGGTTTGGCAAGCCATACTCCAGGGAAACTCCCTTTATAGTGGAGCAGAGAGGTGATCCTATGAAGGGATTTACAGTCACCCCTAATCCTTTAACATACAACATAGAAAAGTCACAAAATGGAAGACAATCATAGAATACAGGGAATCATGACCCAGGCACATGGCTACACATATTTTTGGGTGGACACAATTCAATCCAAGACACCGATCATATGCTACCTCTTGAGATGGTTGAACATTGACCAATTCTTTTTAGTGTAAAGACTCTGTGTATTCCTTCCATCTTCTTTTGTTGGTTCCTGATTTGTCTAGTATTTTCCCTATAGGGTCTTTCACTACTGCAAATCATGGTTTGAATTTTTTCTTAGTTCTTTCAGCTTGAGAAATGCAGAGCGTGTTCTTCCCTTTTGATTTTCTATCTACTGCTCTTTGCACATATCATTACAATACTTTGTCTTCTTAAGCCACACTTTGAAATCTTCCATTGAGTTCTTTCACTTCATCATTTCTTCCTTTTTGTTTTAGCTACTGGACATGTAACAGCAGTTTCAGTTTCTTCTGACATCCAGTTTGATCTTTTCTTTCCTTGCTGTCTTTTTATTGACCTCTTGCTTTCTTCATGTATCATGCCTTTGATGTCATTCCACAACTCATCTGATCTTTGGTCATTAGTGTTCAATGTGTCAAATCTATTCTTCAGATAGTTTCTAAACTCACATGGAATATACTCACGGTCATAATTTGGCTTTCATGAACTTTTTCTAATTTTCTTCAGTTTTAATTTAAACTTGCATGCGAGCAACTGATGTTCTGTTCTTCAATTAGCATCTGGTATTGTTCTGACTGATGATCTTAAGCTTTTCCATCATCTTCTCACAGATGTAGTCAGTTTGATTCCTGTTTATTCCATCTGGCCAGGTCCATCTGTATAGTCTCCACTCTTGTTGGTGAAAAAAAGGTATTTGCAATGAAGAGGTCATTTCGTCTTGAGAAACTGTGTCATTCAATCTCTGGCATGATTTCTATCACCAAGGCCATATTTTGCAAATACTGATCTTTCTTCTTTGTTTCCAACTTTTGCATTCCAATCACCAGTACTTATCAATGCATCCTGATGGCACGTTCTGTCAATTTCAGACTGCAGAAGCTAATAAAAATCTTCAGTTTCTCCAGCTTTGGCCTTAGTGGTTGGTGTGTAAATTTGGATGATAATCTATTAACTGGCCTGCTTTGTAAGCAAATAGATGTTATCCTTTTACTGACAGCATTGTACTTCAGGGTAGATATTGAAATGTTCTTTTTGATGATGAATGCAACACCATTCCTCTTGAAATTGTCATTCTCATCATAGTAGAACGTGTGATTGTCCGACTCAAAATGGTCAATACCAATTCACTTCAGTTCACTAATACCTAGGAAACTGATGCTTATGCATTATGTTTCATTGCTAACAATTTCCAGTTTTTCTAGATTCCTACTTCGCAGTCTGAGTCATGCCGCATCGGCAAATAAAGGTGCCTAAAGCCTTACTTAACACATGTCGCTAAAGTCAAGTCTACTTTGGGGAGGCAGTTCTTCCCCCAGTTATCTTTTGAGTTCCTGTCAGACTGAGAGGTTCATTATCCAGCAGTGTATCTGCTGCTACTCATAAGGTTTTCACTGGCTAATTCTTTTCAGAAGTAGACTACCAGGACCTTCTTCCTAGTCTGTCCTAGTCTGGAAGCCAGCTGAAACCTGTGCGCCATCAGTGACCTTGCTGCTGTGTGGATACCGGTGGCATAGCTTCCAGCATCGCAGCACCATGCCCTTACCCACAGTGTGACAAACTAACAGGGAAGCTGGAGGGAATAAGGATGCTGCTTGTTAAGTATGGCCCTTCCACTTCCTAGCTGTGTGATCTTGGAAAAACTCCTTGATTGCTCTGAATCTTATGTGTTAAAAGAGGGAAATGATAAGCCCTACTTAATAGCACTGAAAAAAAATAAGTGAGTTAATATACACAGAGAATTTACAGTGGTATCTAGCACATAGTAAGAGTCTTACAGGTATTCTTTCTTTCCATCATTCAGTTAGAAAAGCCACATACTTATAACATAACTTCACTAGCTCCTGCTTTCGTCTTTATTCACACTGCATCCAGCATCAAGCCCTGCTTGTTCTTTCTCTTAAATATCGGTTGAATAGATCACTTCGTGATTTTTTTTTGTCTCAACCAATATTATCTTTCCTGTAAGTTTCTTCATAGGCTTCCTAATTTTTCTCCCTACATTTAATATTGCTTATTCTTTGTTCATTTTCTTTACTATGTCCATAAGTCTCTAAACCAGGGGTCCACAAATTATGTTCCATGAAGTGGTCATCTTTTTAAAAAATAATCTTTTATTGGGGCAGAGCCATGCTTTCATTTATAGAACATTTTTTTTGGCTTGTTTGTCATAATGGTGGAATCTAGTAATTGTATCAGTTACCATCTAACCCACAAACCAATGACATGTTTTCTCATTTTTAAGGAAATGTTTGTTAAACACAGCATTTCAAAGATTTTCAGTAAGTATTAGGAAAAATCTAGCTCTTTAAAATGATGTCATGGTCGTTCATACCCACCCCTGCCTACCCCTTAGTCTCATCACTAGCAACTTTTAACCCACTACCAACCATACTGAGCTCCTTTCAGTGAATTAAATACTTTGTTTTCTCTCTTACCCTGGGAGTCAGCACATGCTGTAAGCTTTTTCTAGAACATTTTATGTTTCTTCATTGCCTGCATGACTTCTAACTATTCTTCCAGTATGAACAAAGTGCCACCTTCTTTGAGAAGTATTCCCTGCCCCTCACCTTAGTGGATTGGCGGCTTGTATCTCTGTTGTTGTTGTTAGCTGCACGGTGGAACAAAACACTGCCTGATCTGTGCCATATCCAAGATCAGTTGCAGACAGGACTGTTTTGATCTATACAGTTTTCAGTGTCTGGTTTTTGTAAGTTGATTGCTGGGCCTTGCTAGTTAGTCTGGAAATTCCACTGAAACCTGCCCAGCATCATGACAACAAGCAAGCTTCTACTGACAGATGGTTTGTGGCTAGACATGAGATTCATTGGCTAGACATAAAACCCAAGTCACCTACATGAAAGGTGAGAATTCTACCACTGAACAACTGTTACCCCAATCCTATCTGTATACTTCCTCTAACTTATGTCTATTTCTCTTTCTTTCTTAACCAGTTATATGAAAGCTCTACATCTGTCATGCTTACAACTGTGATTTCAGGGTCCATTACAAAGCCTAGAACTCAAAGACCCACTGCAGCTGAGTCTATTCCGACTCGTAGTGACCCTATAGGACACACTAAAACTGCCCCGTGCAGTTTCCAAGGGGTGCCTGGTGGATTTCAACTGCTGAATGTTTGGTTAGCAGCTATAGCACTTAGCCACCAGGATTCCCAAGCCTAGCACATCATAGGTATATTGTATACAATTGTTTAATGATTTTTTTAAATTAGTAAGTATGACATCAGACCAGAAAATTTCCTCATCCATCTGTAAACCTAGTCTTGTTTTTGCTTGGCAAAGGTAATCTGAACTTTGATTCTCCTGAGTCCTCCTCATTTGGTTAGATTGGAGAATTTTCTCTAGAGTATAAAAAGAGCAAGGGCAGAACTACGTGTGGGAAATGGGGATATGCAACTGCCTGTATTTGAGACATTGGTCTGGCCTCAGAACTGATGCCTTTTACTGTTATATGTATTACTCTTTTTAAATAGACAAAAAAATTAGTAAATCCTGGAAAACAATCACAAATATGTAAAGATCTTGTATAAAAACATAAAGACCATGCCAAATCATAATCCATGCAGAACTTACCAGTACCCTCAGAAGTCTCCAAACTTTGACATAGAAAACTTTTGCCTTCAAAAACCATGTGTATTATGTAGACAGTAGTGATCACACACATTAGCTGTTGAGTTTTATTATTTTGTTTTTGGTTTTTTTTTTTTTTTTTTTTAGATACAGGATCATAAATGAAAAAAAGTTTGGCTCTATAACTTTTTTATGTTAGCTTTTTATGTGCTTTCTTTGAGAAAAGTTATAAAGTTTGTTTTTTTCTCTTTGCATCAAAGATACACAATGTGTCTTTTTCTCTGTTTTGTGCAAGTCACAAAGGAACCATAACTGTGTATATTTCACATTGGATGTAAATTTCATATCTCACTTGTGACTTATGCAAGGAAAATAGGAAGCTCCATTAGACAGACCTACAATTTGTCTGTGAATAGTGATTTGCAGTTGGGGAGTACTTTCCTTTGAAATCATTAAATCTTTACAGCTAAGTATTCCTTCTGTCTTGACAGATTCTACACATTACCTCACCACACATATAAAAATGATCTTTAAAAAATATCTTTAATGACTTCAACAATGGCCAAAGTTCATGCAACACTTTCCATACTTTATAGAACTACATTTGGAGCCACTTTTTATCCTGTCAATTTGACAGCATGTAACAAAAAGCTTGTATCAGAATTTCAATGTGCCTTTATACAGCCTTCTACTGTTATTAACAGAGATATTTTTGAGCCAAATGAATACTGCAGTCCTTGGTATACCATTACATAGAGATGAAAGAAAAAGAAAAATGCCTTTATCTTCTTTAAGTTGCATTACTTATTATACATGACAAATCAAACATGTGGTTGAAGAGATACTGTTTCAACAGGACTGAAATAGGAAAAGGTATAACCAGATCTGCTTTACTATCAAAGCTGACATTTCTACTTATTCTTTCAGTATAGCTAAAATCATTCCTCTTGCTAAGCAACAACCTCACTTTTAGGTTGTTACTATGGAGAATGTGTTTTTGAGTTATATTAAGAAGGTATATATCTTACTGTACCCTTGGGTAAAGTTTTTAAAAATCCCAAATGGTTGCAGTAGCACCTGAAACATAAGATGCTGAGTAAATATTCATTTAATAAATGAATAACCCTTAATGACAAGTCATCTGAAAAGAGTAAAATCCTGTAATAACCCTGAATTGTGATAGACAATGTAAATCGATAAGGGATATTCAAAATGCCTGTCCAAAATTAATATCTCCAGCAGGCTCTGGGTCACAATTTCATTTAACAATGTTGTTACTTGCTGTCAAGTCAGTTTTAACTCATGCTGTCTCCCTGTGCACAGACTAGAATTGCTTCATAGCATTTTTTTTTGATTGAGTGAAAGTATACAATCTAAGTTAAATTTGCATGCCAGCCTATCTGCAGCTCCTTCTGCTCTCCTTGCCCAGTGACAGCACACTCTTCTTTTCCATTCTATACACGTCACACCCTCTTAACAATCTCCTGTTTCCTCCTCTCCACCCTCACCTCTCCTTTCCAATAAGAGGCCAGGAGGACAACATCTTATAGACGCATACAGCCATAAAGTACACACACCATATGGTCACTTTGTGTCCCCAAGTCCAGTCCATTCTTGTCTGAAGAGTTGACCTCAGTAATGATTTATGGTCCGGGGAAGCAGCAGGTCTAGGGGCTCCTCTAGGGAGATCCTCACATGAGAACTCCCAGGCTCTCAGACCATCCATGCGGTGCATTAGTGTAGTTTTTTAGGTGCAACCCTCTTTTTCTCACTTTGCTACTGTGACTCAACATTGTGCACTCCATCACAGCTGTCATTGGTGGTGGCCAGGCACCATCTGGTTATTCTGGTCAAATGTTGATACAGTCACCCATTCACGTGGATGCTTCTGTCTTCTGGGCTGTTTTTCCCTCATGTCTTTATTGTCTTTGGTGATCATCTGTTTCAGCCGAGTTGGGGCCATTTGGTGTACCTCAGATGGCAGATCCCTAGATTTTAAGACCCCAGACACCACTCACCAATATGAAGTGCAGAAGACTCTTTTAGCAATAGGCTAGTTATGCCAGTTGACCACAATGTCCCTGAGAGTCTGGTCCTCAGATCCCCACCCCTGATTCTCTATCCTTGCAATATTGTGTTAAGATTAGAAGAGTTTTCAGGTTATATTGAAATCCAGTTAAGTTGATCTTATTTCTAACGTGTGCTGTCACTGCTTTCACCCAACCAAGTTTCTACCAACTATTTAATCTACAGCCAGCCATCTCCTTCCCTTGTAGCCATCAAAGAGTCTTTTCTTCTGTACATGAGTCTGCTTTTAAGTTCTTCTGGTATGAGTCTCCTAGAATATTTGTTCTTGTGCTGCTGACTAATTTCACTCAACAGAATTGTCTTCCAGGTGAATTCAGGTTATCAGATGCTTCCTAAAATCATCATTGTTCGATATCATGGCACAATGTCCCATTGAGTATATATACCATAGTTTGTTTATCCATTCATCTGTTGTTGGGCATCTGGGTTGATTCCACCTTTTTGCTATTGTGGACTGTGTCACAGTAAACATCATGTGCATGTATCTGTTCATGTGACTGCCTCTGCTTTTGTAGCAAAGTGGGATCATTGGATCAAATGGTATATCTATTTCCAGCTTTTTAAGAAAGCACTAGATTGCTTTCGAAACAGGCTTTACCATTTTGCAATTCCACCAGCAGTGTAGGAGAGTTCCAATTTCTCTCCAGCCTCTCCAGTATTTGTTGTTTTCTGTTTTTTGGATCATGGCCAATTTGTTGGGGTGAGATGGTATCTCAATGTAGTTTTGATTTGGATTTCTTTAATAGCTAATGATTGTGAGCATTTCTGCATGTGTTTTTGGCTGCCTGGATATCGTCTTTAAAGTATCTGTCCTTCTCCTTTGCCCAACACGTAATTGGGTTATTTACACTTTTCTTGTTGATATTTTACAGTACATTGTAGATTACGGAAATCAGACGTCAACCTGACATATAGTTGCCAAATATTTTTTCCCATTCTGTAGGTGGTCTTTTAATTCTTTTGATAAAGTCTTTGGATGAGCAAAAGTGTTTGATTCTTAGTAGTTCACATTTATCTATTTTTTCTTCTGTTGATTATGCTTTGTTTCTCAGATTTTGAAGTGTGTCTACGCTGTGTATTAAAACTTCCCTTGTTGACCCTATTTTTTCCTTGCATAATCTTTATTGTTTTTGGTTTGATATTTAGGTTTTTGATGAAATTTGAGTTGATTTTTGTGTAAGGTGTGAGATATGGGTCTTGTTTCAAATTTTTGCAAATGGTTATCCAATTTTGCCAGCGCCATTTGTTAAAGAGACTGTTTTTACCCGAGTTTAGAACCTTAGGGCCTTTTTCAAATATCAGCTGTTCATAGGAGAATGGTGGCATCTCTGGAGTCTCAACTCTGTTCCATTGGTGTATATATCTCTTTTTGTACCAGTACCAGACTGTTTTTACTACTGTGGCAGTGTGGTAGTTTCTAAAGTTAGGTGGTAAGAAGCCTCTCGCTGTGTTCTTCTTCTTCAGTAGTGGTTTGCTTATCCTAGGTTTCTTCCCTTTGCAAACAAAGTTAATGATTTGTTTCTCCATCCCATTAAAAAATGTCACTGGAATTTGTATTGGGATTGAATTGTATATGTAGATGACATTGGCTAAAATAAAAATTGTCACAATGTTAAGTCTTCCTATCCATGAACAGGGTAGGTTTGTCAATTTATGTAAGTCCGTCTTAGTTTCTTGCAGTATGGTCTTGTAGTTCTCTTTGTATAGGTCTTTTATTTCTCTAGTTAGATTTATTCCTAGGTATTTTATCTTCTTTGGGGCTACACTAAATGGTATTGATTTTATGATTTCTTCTTTAATGATCTGTTAATATAAAGGAATCCTACTGATTTCATTATGTTTATTTTATAACCTGATTCTTTGCTGAACTTTTCATTAGTTCAAGTAGTTTACTTATGGATTCTTTAGGAGTCTATTCATACACGTCATATCATCTGCAAATAGGGAGAGTTTTACTTCTTCTTTGCCAATTTGGATGCCCTTTATTTCTTTCTCTTGTCTTATAGCTCTGACCAGAACTTCTAGTGAAATATTGAATAGGAGAGTTAAGAGTGGGCATTCCTGTGTAATTCCTGTTCTCAAGGGAAATTTCTTCAGTCTATCTCCATTCAGCATGATGTAGGCTGTTGGCTTTGTGTAGATACCCCTTATGGCATTCCAAAATTTGCCTTCTATTCCTATTTTGCTGTGAGTTTTAGCATGAATTGGTGTTGGACTTTGTCAAATGCCATTTCTGCATCAATTGACAGAATCAAGTGATTCTTATCTTTTGGGTGATGTATGTGGTTGATCACAATAATTATTTTTCTCATGTTGAACCAGCCTTGCATCCCTGGTATAAATCCAACTTGGTCATGATGAATTTTTTTAAAATATATATTGTTGAATTCTATTGACAGGAGTTTTGTTGAAGATTTTTACATTTAGGTTCATGAGCAATGTTAGTCTGTAGTTTCCTTTTACATGGGATCTTTCCCTGGCTTTGGTATGAGGGTTATGCTGGCTTCATAGAATGCATTTAGAAGTATTCCATGCCTTTCTATGCTGCAAAATAGGCTCAGTAGTAATGGAGTTAACCCTTCTGTGAAAGCTTGGTAGAATTCTGCAGTGAAGCCATCTGGGCCAAGGCTTTTTTTTGGTTAACTTTTCAATTATGTTTAATTTCTAGAAGAGCTCTATGTATAATTCTTTTGTACTTGACCTCTGATAGTTTCAGAAAGGTTTCTTCATCTGGGAAGTTTTTTGATTCTTTATCTGGGGAGTTTTCTAGAACCATGATAGGTTGTTTCTTTAAATGCTTGGGAACGGTTTGTTGCTTTCAGGACACCTAGAGGGTGTTTAGTTTCTCTGGTGCTGCCTCAACAGGAGCTGGGGTATAGTCCTGAGAAGGACATTGGTCACCAGCCACCTCTGTATCCTCTAGTGACTGGCCCCAGTGGACTCTGGGATGGAAGGCACCACCTTCTGGCTGGCAAAAACACTACCCTGCCTATGAAGTCACCAGGGAACCATAAATCAGCTCTATGTTGTGGATTAGTAAAGGCTAGAAGAGATGCTGTCAGGATGCACCACAGTTATTTCTCCAGGCAGTCTTATTTTAAAAATCCAAAAGCTATCTGACAGTTTCCAAACATTCAGGCAATCTGATATGACAGGCCCTTCCTTCCAGCTGACAACAAAGGCACCACTTTGGCCATGGTACTGCATTGATGCTATTGCCTACCAAGCATTACTCATATGGCAACACTGAGCTAAACATAGCTTACCTGCAAGAAAAATGCTCCCCAGACTGACACTGCCTCGCAGCCTACAAATTTTCCCCTGCTGTGGGCTTGGGTTGGGTAATTCTACTTCCTAGCTGAACAATACAGTGTCCCAGTCAAACTACCCCTCCTGCTGCAAGACAGTGATGTTTTAGTAAGCTGGGACCACTCTAACAGAAATACCACAGAGTGGATGGCTTTAACAAAGAAAGATTTATTCTTACACAGTCCGGTAGGTTGCAAGTCCAGATTCAGGGTGTCCGCTCCAGGGAAAGACTTTCCCCTTGTCGGCTCTGGAGGAAAGTCCAGTATTGCATCAGTCTTTGTCCAGGGAACGTCCTTACGCAAGAACCTCTGGTCTGAAGGACGCGCTCTGCTCCCGGTGCTGCTTGCTTGATGGTAGCGAGGTTCTCAAATTGTCCTTTGTTTCTTTTTCCTTTTATTCCTTGCAAGCTAAAAGCATTAAGGGTGGGGCAAGCCATACTCCAGGGAAACTCCCCCCACAGCAGGAATTCACAGCCCCACCCTAATCCTTTAACATACAGGTTAGCAAAACCACACAATGGAGGACAGTCTCAAGATACTGGGAACCATATCCCAGCCACGTGGCTGCACACATTTTTGGGGGGACACAATTCCAACCATGACATCCTACCCTTTGACAACCCAAAAATCACATCACAAAACATTTAACACATTCATCTCACCATAGCAAAATTATGTCCATCCATATAACAGAAGTCTTAAATCAGTTCCAAGTCCAAAATACAAAAACGCTTCTACATCTGTGAAACTTAGAAGGCATTAACAGGCAACAGGCAAGTCAACAGAACACATTACATTAGCCCTCAAAGCTTTGGAAATACTCTTACATTTTCTGAGACATTCTATACAACAGCAACGCTCTCCAGACTCTAGGTATCAGCCACACTCTCTGGTTTCTGAGTGGAGACCTCCAGCCCCGTGCTACAACTCTGCCTTCAAGGCCCACTTGGACAGAAACTCTGTCCCATTGGCTTTAGGAGCACCCTAGGCCCAACTGAGTGGCAATTCCACCCTTACAAACACAGCACGCCATGGTTCCACCCTTTCAAACCCCTGAGGTCATGGCCATACCTCTTGAGACTGAGGCAGCTCAGCTTCTCACGCTATGTGTCTCTTCAGCTTCAGCTTCCTATGGCCGCATGGCCCGGGCCTCAGGCCCACATCTGTCCTGCCGGGCAAGTGTTCCAAAGCTCTGTAGCTCCACTGGTTTAAGTGCCCGGAGGCACCCCACTCTTGCTGGAAAGCATCCTGCCCAAAGGCACTCAACTCTCTCACTCCATGGGTCAGCAAGGCCAGCTCCACCGATTCAAGTGCCCAGAGGCACCCCGTTCCGCGAGGAGAACTCTGCGCAGGCACTGACCTCTCTTGCTCCACGGGTCGGCTCCAGCGCTCCCTCTGGTTCTGCTGCTGCCGGTCCTCTGTTGTTTCTCACCATCTGCGCCTTCTTCGTTCCTTCTGAATCTTCTATCCATTCTCAGTTTCAAAGTGGCTTCCACATTTTAGGTATTTGCTAGAGCAGCGCCCCACTCCCACGGTACCAATTCTGTTTTAGTCAGCTGGGGCCGCTCTAACAGAAATACCACAGAGTGGATGGCTTTAACAAAGAAAGATTTATTCTTACACAGTCCGGTAGGTTGCAAGTCCAGATTCAGGGTGTCCGCTCCAGGGAAAGACTTTCCCCTTGTCGGCTCTGGAGGAAAGTCCAGTATTGCATCAGTCTTTGTCCAGGGAGCGTCCTTACTCAAGAACCTCTGGTCTGAAGGACTCGCTCTGCTCCCGGTGCTGCTTGCTTGATGGTAGCGAGGTTCTCAAATTGTCCTTTGTTTCTTTTTCCTTTTATTCCTTGCAAGGTAAAAGCATTAAGGGTGGGGCAAGCCATACTCTAGGGAAACTTCCCCCACAGCAGGCATTCACAGCCCCACCCTAATCCTTTAACATACAGGTTAGCAAAACCACACAATAGAGGACAGTCCCAAGATACTGGGAACCATATCCCAGCCACGTGGCTGCACATATTTTGGGGGGGACACAATTCCAACCATGACAGTGGAATCTGTGATAGAGCTCCAAACAGAGAGGGTGGAGCAGCTATGGTGCCCTCAGTCCACAGCCAGGCTCTCAAAACATGGTTGTTCCACACACTGTCTCTACTGCAGCACATGCTGTTCATTTCAGTACTACAGCTCAACGTAGCTGTCAGCTCATGCTCATCCCCCACCTACCAGCCAACAAAAAGAAAAAAGTTCAAAGCACCAGTACCTTCATACAGTGTGAACAGCTAGTTGGCAGAAGCAGGCTTAGTGAGCGAGAGGAAGTATTCCATTTAGTGGCATGGAGTCCAAACTTACAGCCTTATGTCATGTCTTAGGGCTCACTGGATGTCCAGAGGCTCCATTCAATTATCTGTCCAGGCCTTAGCTTTCAGAGTGAATTAAGGAGACATGTGTCTAGTCCATCATCTTGACACTGCCCCCCACTCCATAGCATGTTCAAGGCTATAACTTTTTGGAAGATTTCCAGTTCTATTTTCCAAAGTGCTTCTAAGTGCATTTGAATCACCAACCCGTAACTTGTCCATGTTTTTGAATATAGAAATCCTTTCAAAAGAGTTTTCAGCCACTAAATTCATGCTTTTTATTTTTCTTTTTCAACATTTTTGTATTCCAATCCCTTTAATAACTCAGAGTCTAAAGTTTTAGGATACTAATATTGAGTAGGCAAGAAGAAAGGAAAAAATGAAAATAAACAGCATCAAAACTTTCATAATTTTAAAGTGTCTTTATTTTAGAAGAGAAAATTTGTACTTTCCAACAACTTTCTAAATGTTTTCTTGCACACACTGTATCATCTGGCCTACCAAACTGTGCAGTCCCCCCCGCCCCCACCAGTGTATCATGCCACCTCATGCTATTCTGTTTCTGTTCATGGTTTTCCCTGCCAAGAACATTCTTTTGTTGCTTCTGTAAGGCTTACTTATCCTTCAACGGTAATTTCACATGTCAACTCTCTGCGCTGCATTTCCTCACTTCTCATTACTGGTCTATTTGATTATGTTCCCTAACTTCCTTTCATCTTTCTTGAATCACTGGGTTCATTTTTTTGTCTTTCTAATTAAGTCGTAAATTCCTTGAGGCATTATATCATTATCTTTTTTTCATTTTTAATCTTCACTTATAGTATACTTCTGGCATATTGTAAAGTTCAGAAAAAGGCTTCTTGAAGGAGTTAGTGAACATACTTGAGATTGCTCACTTATCCACTTGACTTAATCAGTCTTGGTATGGAAGTTCTCTCAATTCTGTTGTTGTTACTTGCTAGATCTCTCTTCCTTCCATGCCATCAAAATGCAAACTTGCATACTTACTAGTAGATAAGTTTCTTCATGTTAACTGTAATCTTACATCCTGTGTCTATTTACTGCTACTCTCAAAGTTTTTCCTCCTTCTCATAACCTATGTCTCCCACATCCCCTGCCAGTTTATACTGTATTTCTTTCCCTGGGAAATGGAACGAGAACGAGACGATGTAAAATGATTTGTTGAGTTTTTATTGATGTTAAATTAAGTGTCTTAAAATGGTTTACACAGACGTCAGAAAGTTACTGAGTACTCCACTAAAAATTAAGAAATTAGGATAAAGGGTAATAACATCTCTCACTTTTGTCATGGCTATTTGACAGAGTAGAGAAACTGGTGACATAATGGTTAAGAGCTACAGTTGCTAAGCAAAAGGTCAGCTGTTCGAATCCACCAGGTGCTCCTTGGGAAATTCCGTGGGGAAGTTCTACTCTGTCCTATAGCATTGCTGTGAGTCGTAATTGACTTGATGGCAGTGGATGTTTAAAAGAGTCCACTTGCAGGTAATGAATGGAGAGTCAACTTGATTTCACTTAAAATCAAAACTCAAATGCATTGCTGTCAATTTGATTCCAACTCATAATGACCCTACAGGACAGAATGAAGCTGCCCTATATAGTTTCCATGGAGAGCCTGGTAGATTCAAACTGCCTATCTTTTGGTTAGCAGCCACCAAAATCCAGGCTGTTGATTCTCTCCCAGGGAAAGCAAACAGATAATACTGAAGTAGAGCACATAGTGAGCTCTACTTAATGGGTCAAATATCACAAACTAAGGTAGAAATGCTGTAAAGATTAGAGAAAAACAAAGCATGAAGCAAAGAAGAAAATTGTTTACTTGAAAATTTTTTGTCTTTTACTGTGGGCATTATACTGTTCTGAATTTTAAAAAGTCTTTATTATTCTCACATGAAAGAATTAAAATTTATTTTCAATGGACTTCTCTACTTCATTAAACTATTTGTGTGTAGGGCAAGTAATAGAAAATGTAGGGATAAAGAAACAGTTTGAAGTATCAGAAGCCATTTGTCCTCCAAGATGAAATGAAAAATCATTGCTGCATTATTACTATATAGGTCAATAGAAAAATATGAATGATTTTTCACCTCATTTAAAAATAAAAAGTAAAGCCCTATTTAACGTTGTCATCACATAAACTGTTGGTTTAAAGCCTGATGATGGTAAAATGAGCATAAGAACAATTTAGATCTTAAAGTTTAATTTTCCACCAAAATTTACATTTGGGAAAGGATAACAATTGACACCAAGAGTATGTCAGGGAAGAATAAAAATCTGAAAAGTTTTTGGTCTATAAACATGTTGATGCAATATTTGATTTAAAATGAAAGAATAATTGTGAAACTACTACCTAACTGAAGAGCCAAAATCACACTGACAACAGTAATTGAAGCTCACTATGTGCTCTACTTCAGTATTATCTGCTTGTTTTCCTCTGGGAGAGAATCAATAGCCTGGATTTTGTGTTTATTTTTTTCTTGTGATTTGTTTTAACAAAATTATTTTTATCACATGCAGATAAATCTTTAAAATTATGTCATTTATCTCTCCTTCATGTTTTGAACATTGCTAAAATGGTTATTATATCATACATAGTCCTTTGTGACTTGCTTTTGTTCCTTTCACCTTTGTTTCTAAGAATCCCCCATGGTGTGGAGGCAGAAACAGTTTATTTAATCTAATATATAACACTTAAATATGTAAACATACAGAATAGATTGATCCCAGACTTATTTTTTCTCTTGTGAAAGCAATAACGGACTTCCACTACCAGGAACTGCGGAGTAATTGGCGCTACACCAGCAACGAGAAAACGGAGCCAAATGCACGGCAGTATTGTTTTCTTATATTGGAAAGAGACTGTACCGAAGCATGATCCCTCAGAGAATGAAAACAAATAAGGAAAACTGACCACTCCCCCAGCCTTTTGAGGGAGACACCTACCAGACCTCAACACATGGGGGACCTCAAGAAGAGCACCAAAGTTGCATTTAGCTGAGGAAACAGACAAAGGAGCACAGGGAGGCTGAAATTCTGGAGGCAGAGTAAAGGCAAGAGGGGCGATACACAGAGAACAACTTCCATCAACCTACATTAGGGTCCTGTTTAGTACAAGACTAAAAGTTTTGTGTGAATAAAGCGAAACTCTACAAGGACGGGCAAAGAACAACTACTGAAAAAAGAAACTTCAGGAAGCTGAAAAAACATTAGATAAAGGACAGTCTCAGGAGACATTCCAGTTTCAACATAGTGTTGAAACTTTGTTGAACACGTGGCATGCAGTAGAGATCCCAGAAAGAACACAATTCAAACGAGTTATAAAATAAAAACAACTCTGGAACTACTCTAACAAAGATTACAGGCAAATGTTAAAGGGATTAATTTAAAACACAGGTAGACGAACCACTTGCAGAAAAAGATATCCAGCATTTCTTAAGGATAAAACCAGTCTTCATTCACTTCAAATATCCAACCTCCAGTAAAAATTCTTAGAAAAATGAAGAAAAAAAAACTATGTGGACTATAAACAGGAGAAAAATTAGTCAACACAAAATGCATCAAATGTATTAGATACAGTGGTATGGACAAAAACACGTATTTTAAAACAGTTCTTATAAATGTGGTCAGTTGTGTAAAGAAAAATATCAAAATAATAAAGAGAAATGGAAACAGCAAAAAAAAAAAAAAGAATATCTAAAAGGAGAATATACCGTGATCAAAACCAAAAAATTGCTAGATTGACTTAACAGCAGATTAGGCACTTCAGAAGACAACAACAATGAACTTGAAGAGAGATCAATAAAATTATATAAAATGTCATGTATATAGAAAAAAATGAGTAGTTCTAAGATATGTATGGAACAATAATAAGTTATCTGCCTTATATTAACTTTGAGTTCTAGAAGAGACAAGGTAGGAAGAAAAAAGTGTTTGAATGTTATGGCCCAAATTGTAAACATTTTAGTAAACCATAAATCCATAGATCCCCAAAGTTCAATGAATCATATACAGGATAAACACAAAGATAAGCAAATCATAATCTAACTGCTGAAAACTAATGACACAGAAACAAAAAACCTTAAAGACAGTCAACCGAGAATTATTTATCCATTGAAAATATTATTCAAAAATTACAGCAAAAGGAAGACGTTATCAGACAAAAACATGTATAATAATTTTTTGCTATAGAAATGCACCACAAGAAATGATAGTTATTTAGACTGAAGGAAAAGTAGTTCTATTTAAAAATTTCAACCAACTCAAAGAATGTGAGAGCAACAGAAATGGTTTAAACAATGTATGTCAATATATATTTTCTTTTTTTAAGTTTTCACAGATCTCCAATTTCAACTTCTTTGTCTAAAGAAAACTGCTAAGAATCTATCGGGGTATTTATAAAGTATATATAAAGAATGATCTATGCCCACAAATGAAAAACCCTGTGCTGTTGAGTTGGATCTGGAAGAAGATGGAAATATAAGGATAAAATTGTTAGATGTATGTTGCAGATCCTAGAACAACCAAATAGACACACACAAAAACAAATGACTGTAATGAATAAACCAATAAGGGACTCAAATGGAAACTGATATTATTATGTTATACATAAAGCCAACCACAGATAATTATGTCAAAGGTAAAGTCACTAGACATACTAATTAACAAGCAGACATGGTCAAACAAAATAGCATATGCAAGGTGGCTATTTTAAATGTAAAGATACAGGAAGATTAAAAGCAAAAAGGTGAAACAAAACATGCCATGAAGTCACCAATATAAGAAAGTTGATATGGAAAATTTAACACTAAAGTACACTTCAGCTCAAGGATTGTTAACTAAAATGGGCATTTTATAGTGATAAAAAGGCCAATTCTTCAATAAAACATGCATTCAGAATGTATATGCAGCTAAAAGCAGAACTTTAAAATGAATGAAACAAAATCAGAGTACTTAAAAGAGAAATTGACATATTCACAATAACAGTTGAAGATTTTAACATCCTTTTCAGTAATTTATCAATTATAAGAAGAACAGGAGGACAGAAAATCAGTAAAGTAACACAATTGTCTAGTAGTTTATCAATTCAAAGAAGAACAGGAAGACAGAAAGTCAATAAACAACAGAAGAATTAGACACAACTATTAACCAACTTGACTTAATTGATATTTTAAAAAACACTATAATCACCAATGGAATAGTTTTCTTTTTTTATTTACACATTCACAAAAATAAACAATGTGTTGTGCCGTAAGACAAATCTCACTTCTAATAAAAGTATTAACAATTTAAAGAGTATACTCCTTGATTACAATAAAATTAAATTGTGCATCAATAATAAAAGTATGGTAAGAAAAATCACCAAATGTGTATGCTAAGAAAAATCACCAAATGTTTGGAAATTCAAAATACACATATAAATTTTAAAAAATGTCAAAGAAGAAATTAAAAGGGAAATTATAAAATATTGTGAACTGAATAATAATGGAAACTCCCTATGCATGTGGCATAGTTAAAGCAGTAGTTGGAGGTAAATGTATATGTTTAAAAGGGGAAAATTAGAACATTAACTTCCACCTAAACAGCTAGAAATGGAAAACATCTTCAAACTCAAAGTTAGTAAAAGTAAAGAAAGATTAAAAACCAAAATTCAGTGAAATTAAATGCAGGTAGGCAGTAGAGAAGAAAATAATGGGACTCAAACCAGTTATTAGAAAATATCAATAAAACTGGTAAACATGTAAAAGGAGGAAATAAAATACTAATTACCAATATCAGAATGGAAGAAGAAACATTACTACATCTCTGTGCTAAAACACTAAAAGGCAAGAAAGATTTGGTTTTGGTTGTTAGCAATGAATTTTACAACTAGATCAGGTAAGAAATTCCTTCAAAGACAATTCCCTTAATTGGCCAAAAAAGAAAAATATAAATTGCTCCACGTCCATTAATAAGATTGAATTTTTAATTACTCATTGGAGTATAACTACAAATTTTTAGGCCCGGATAGCTTTACTAATGAATTCTATCAAACATTTAAAGAATAAATTAGATACTATGACCAAGTAGGATTTATTTCAGGAATGTAAAGTTGGATTAACTTTTTTAGTTTAATTAATGTAATTCAACATATTAATAAAGGGGAAAACTTTTATGTTCACTTTAGTAAATTTGGAAAAAGCATATGAAAAAACCCAACGTATGTAATAAAACTCTCAGCAATGTAGGATAAGAGAGAAGCCTTAATCAGAAAAGATGCATCTATGAAGACTAACACATGACATATTTATAAAAGGTAAAAAGCTGAAATATTCCCCCAGATGAATTTAAGATTTCCTAGTGTTCAGATGTCAATTATCCACATAGTGATTCATAAATTCAATAGAACTAAAATCAAAATATCATCATGATTTCATTTCCGTAGAAATCAGCAAACTATTTCTAAAATTAACATAGAAACTCAAAGAAACTATAATAAGTAAAAAAAAAGGTAGAAGATTATCAAATTTAGGAGACTTACTGAACTATACTCAACAATGGCAAGGATTAAAGTATTGACACACACATCATGGATGAATCTCATAAATTGTCTGCTGAACCAAAAAGCCAGATTCAAAAATAAGACACACTATATGATTCAATTGATAAAAAATGCTAGAATAGGCAAAAGTAATTTTAAATTGTGGAAGTAAAATTTTTGGTCACCTAGAACATAGTGTGATGGGAACATGATGAAGCTTTTCTGGGGAATGAAAACAAATTATATTTGATTTAAATTGGAGAGGTACTTACACAGGTATATTTGTTTGTGAAAAGTCTTCAAACTATACACTTAAAGTAGATATAAAGTAGTATTTATATTAATAAATGTTAAATATATATTAATATTAAAATATATCAATATTAAATATAAATATTAAAATATTAATGAAGTAGTATTTATTACTTGTAAAGTATACCTCAATTTTTTTTTATTTTAAAATATTGCTATAAAACTTTATCCACTATTCTTTGTGGATGTGTTCTAAAGTTTTCCTTTTTTTTTAAGTCTGTAACTAAAGATCATAGAACATGTAATTATTCTCCTATATAAGTTGATTACAAGGGTTTTCCAGAGTGGTTGTACAGTATATATGTATATATATATATGTATATACAGTATACATGTATACCATCTGTATATAAGGCTTCTTCTTGACTGATATCCTGCCTATAGTTAGTATTATCAGGCTTCCAATTACTCCATTTTGCTAATTTTTTAGGTATAGAATGAAATTTCACTGTGGTCTAAATTTGAATTCCCTTGATTATCAATGAGTTTGAATTATTTTTCAAGTTTCTTGGTCATCTATGTTTCCTATTTTGTCTCTTGCTCATTTTTATGAGTTGTTTTTCTTATGGATTTATAAAAGCTCTTTTTATAATCCTATTTGTCTTTGTAAATTATTTGTGTGGAAAATAACTTCTCCCATGTTGCAGCTTTAATTTTCATTTTCCATATAGCCATTAATGAAAATAAATTATTCATATTAGTGCAATCAAATATGTTAATAATTTTTTGTGGCTAGAAATGTTTTATATCTTGTTTGAAAAATTAATCCTTCCCTACAGTAGGGATATAAAAATGCTTTCTTATTATTTTTTCTACAAGAGTCACCATTGGCCTCAGCATCTAGCTAGAAGATAGGGAAAAAGTGAGAATGGAGGAACAAGTGGAACATCTTTATAGACCTAGACTGGCTTTCAGTTTATCACTTTTGTTAATGTTTTGTTGGTCAGAACTCAGTTACATGCCTCTACCTAGTTTATGCTGGAAATGAGGTCTAACTGTGAGCCCAGGAAGAAATGAGTGAGTTTGGTGAACACGCAGCTAGTCTGTTCCGGTAACCAATTGGATTCTTCCTACATATTGAACAGATTCTGTCCAATGGAGATAAACCAAATTAGTTTTCTGCATCTAGTTAAAAATCTAAGATTTCCAGATCTCTATTACCTTCAGTTATAGCTCATCCTTATTCTGCAACATATTAAATTAAAAAATAAATTATGTGTTCCCATGTCATGGTGGAACAAAAATGAATTATCCACAAGGTGAGGGGAAGGTCCATTTGGTAAAAAGAAAGAATGGGGGACCCAAACTAGCCACTGGTCCATCTTATGAAATTCTTCTTCACTCATTGTGAAGCCCTTCTCTTCTCTCTGTCTCTGTCTCTCTGTCTCTTTGTCTCTGTCTCTGTCTCTCTCTCTCTCTGTATATGTGAAGAGTGGCAGGGAGGTCCTCAACTGAACATGAATTCCAATCTTTGAAGAAATTGCCTCGTCTATTCTCCAGGGCACCTTGGTTCCATCCTCTTGACAATTTCCTTTTTGTATTTCTCCTGCCAACAATTGAAATTAGTATTGAGAATTTCTTCAGTGGGTGTTACACAACATTTTAGCTTGACTCCTCTTGGTACATACTTGGTAGCCTAAAGTTTCTTTAAGGCTAATTCAAAAGTTGCTTTTGTTTTTATATGATCCTTGATTTACTTGGCCATTGAGTCGTCTCTCAAATCTAACTGGTTTGTAATCTATTGGCTTCTGCCCAGCTCCACATAATGGTAAATTTACTCAGTTATTTCCTGGAAGAATTCTCAAGCACCTGTGTCCTTCTTTCTCAGTGCAATGGCTCTGTATTTCCTATAGTTTGGGATCTAGAAAAAGTTAGATCTTTCTTACTGCCATAATACTACTGCACATCAAACCACTACAAAATTTAGAGCTGTAAATCAACATCTGTTTCTTACTCATCACAAGACTGAATTGGCTGCATGGTACTGTTGATTTGGGTCAAACTGAGCTGATCTCAGCTCTGCTAGCTTTTAGATATATCAGCTGAAGGATCCATTAGAGGCTTGCTAGTCTGGAATGTCCTCAGCCTCACTAACACAGATTTGCTCCACGTGTTCTCTCACTCTCCAGGAGACGAGCACAAACCTGTTTTTATGGCAAAGGCGAGGGTCCAAGAAAAAGCTGAAGGACATAAGTCTTCTTAATGATGTAATCTAGGGACCAAAAAAAAGTGAGATAGTAACCTGGATTCCAAGCTTTAATTAACAAATTCCATCTTCTTTTATTTGTAATATTTTATTGTGCTTTAAATGAAAGTTTACAATCCAAATCAATTTTCCATATAAAACCCTGCACCTGCACCACTGTGCAGCACTAACTGCTCTCCTACCATACCCCTCATGACGGCACACTCTTCCTTTCCACCCTGTACTTCCCGTATCCATTCAACCAACTTATGTCACCCTAAATCTTTTCATCTCGCCTCTGGAAAAGAGCAGCTTAGACAGCCTCACATATACGTTTAAGCCAAGAGGCATATTCTTTGCCAACATCACTATATGTCATATAATCCAGTCCAATCTTTGTCTGATTTCAGCTCTGGGATAACAGTTAGTCTGGGAATTATGTCCTCGGAGGACCCTTCTGTCTGACAGACTATCGAGGTCTACACATAGCAGAATTTTACAGCAGGGACATTACATTGGGTTCCCTGTCAGGGCAGTCCTTGATGGTAGCCAAGCACAATTTAGTTCTGGTGTCATGTTGACACTAGAAGTCTCTGGATAATATGGCACTTTCTGTCTGTTGGGCTCATATTTTCTCATGTCTTTGATGTCCTTCATTCTCTTCTGTTCCAGGTGGATTGGGACCAGTTGATGGTACTTAGATGGCCACTTGCTAGCTTTTGAGACCCCAAAGTGGTCTATAGTTATGCCAATTAGCCTAGACATCCCCTGAAACTGTGGTCCTGAGATCCCTGTCCCTGCTACTGCTACTCTGTCCTTCAAAGTGTTGGGTTGTCTTTAGGAAACCTTTTAGATTTTGGTGTAGTCCAATTGCACTAACCTCCCCTCTACAGCATACTGTCAACCCCTTCACCTAGACCAATTTCTACCTACTAATGAATCTGTGAACAGCCCTTTCACTCCCTTCCCATCCTTGTGACCGTCAAAGATTATGTTCTTCTATGCTAAACCTGTTTTTATAATAGTGGTCTCATAGAATATTTGTTATTTTGCAGCTATGACTCCATGTTACAAGATGTCTCCTAAGATCATCATTGTTCATTACCATTGCATAGTATTCCATTGTATGAATATACCATAGATTGCTTATCCGTTAATCTGACTTTGGGCACCAACACTGATAATAGCTTTTTGCTATTGTGGACAGTGCTGCAATAACCTTTGATGTGCATGTATCTGTTAAGCCATTATTTCTCTAGGGTATATTCCAAATAGTATGATTGCAGGATCATACAATATTTCTATTTCTAGCATTTTAAGAAAGTGCCAAATCTATTTCCAAAGTGGATGTACCATTTTACATTTTCAACAGCAGTGTAGAATAGTTCTAGTCTCTCCACAACTTCTTCAACATTTATTATTTTGTGTTTTTTGGATTAATGTCAGCTTTGTTGGGATGAGATAGTATCTCATTTCTAGTTTTTATTTGGATTCCTCTAATGGCTAATGACTGTGAACACATTGTCAGGTACCTCTAATCATCACAGATATCTTCTCTGGGGAGGTGTCTGTTCATGTCTTTTGCCTGTTTCTTAATTGGGTTATTCATCTTATTTTTGTTGAGGTTTTTGACTACCTTGTAGACTATGGATTCATGGTAGCCATAAATTCTTTCCCACTCTGTAGGTAATCTTTTTATTCTTTTGGTAAAGTCTTTGGATGAACATAAATGTTTCATTTTTAGGAGTTCCCAGTTATCTACTTTCTCTTCTGATGTTTATGCATTGTTAGCAATATTTTGTACTCTGTTTTTGCTGTGTATTAGGGCTCCTGTCATTGTCTTTATTTTTTTCCATGATCTTTATTGTTTTAGATTTTCTATTTAGGTCTTTGATCCATTTTTGAGTTAATTTTTGTGCAGCGTGTGAGATATGGGTCTTATTTCACTTTTTTTTGCAGATGTGTATCCAGTATGATAACACCATTTGTTAGAGATTGTCTTTCCCCAGTTTACAGACTTTGGACCTTTGCTAAATATCAGCTACTCGTAGGTGAATGAGGTGATTTCTAGATTCTCCATTCTGTTCCATTAATCTGTGTTTCTTTTTTTTTTTTTTTTTTGTACCACTACTAAGTTGCTTTGACTAGAGTAGCAGTGTATTATGTTCCAATGTCAGGTAATGTGAGGCCTCACACTTTGTTCTTCTTCACTAATGCTTTGCTTATCCAAGGTTTCTTTCCTTTCCATATGAAGCTGGTGATTTGTTTTTCTACCTCATTTAAAAATAACATGAGACTATGTATTTGGATTACATTGTATCTGTAGATCAGTTTGAGTAGAATAAATATTTTCATGATGTTAAGTCTCCCTATCCATGAACAAGATCTCCATTTACATATAAATCTCTTTTGGTTTCTTGCAAACTTTCATTGTATAGGTCTTTTACACATCTGGTTAAATTTATTCCTAAGTATTTTATCTCCTTGGGAACTATTATAAATGGTATTGATTTGATGATCTCCTCTTTGATGGTCTCCTTGTTGATGTAAAGGAATGTAGTTGATTGATGTATGTTTATCTTGCATTCGGATATTTAGCTCAACTTTTCAACTAGTTCCAGTAGCCAAAGCCAAGTGCCGTCGATTCAGACCCGACCAATGACGATCCTAGAGGCCAGAGTAGAACTGCCCTCTAGAGTATTCAAGGAGTGCCTGGTGGACCCAGTAGTTGTCTTTTATTTCTTTTGTAGATTCTTTAGGGTTTTCTGTGTGTAAAATCATATCATCTGCAAAAGGAGATCTTTTTACTTCTTCCTTACCAATTTTCGTGCCATTTATTTCTGTTTCTTATCTGATTGCCCTGGCTAGAACCTCCAAGACAATGTTGAATAAGGGTGGTGGCAACGGGCCTACTTGTCTGGTTCCTATTCTCAAAGGAAATGCATTCATACTCAGTCCATTTAGAATAATGTTGGCTGGTGACTTTGCACAGATGCCTGTTATTAGGTAGAGGAATTTCCCATCTATTTCTATTTCGTTGAGAGTTTTTAACATGAATGGTGTTGGACTTTGTCAAATGCCTTTTCTGCATCAACTGACACAATCAAGTAGTTCTTATCTTTTGTTTTATGTATGTGGTTGATTACATTAATTGTTTTTCTAATGTTGAACCATCCTGTTTCCCTTGTACAAATCTCACTCGATCATGGTGAATTATTTTTTTCATATATTGTTGCATTCAGTTGGCCAGAAATTTGTTGATGATTTTTGCATCTAAGTTCATGAGAGATACTGCCTTTTTTGTGCTGTTTTTCCCTACTTTTAGTATCAGGGGTATAGTGACTTCATACAATAACTTTGGGAGTATTTTCTCCTCTTCTGTGCTCTAGATTACTTTTAGTAATAGTGGTGCTAACCATTTTCTTAAAGTTTGGTAGAATTCTCCAATGAAGCTATCAGGGCCAGGGCTTTTTTTGTGGTAGGAAGTTTTTTTTTTTTTTTAAATTACCTTTTCAATCTCTTCTTTTGTGATGAGTTTATTTAGTTGTTCTACTTTTCTTTGTGCTAGTTTGGGTAGATGACGTGTTTCTAGAAATTTGTCCATTTCCCTAGGTTTTCAAATTTGCTAGACACAGTTTTCCATGGTACTCTGTTATGATTCTTTTAATTTCAGTTGGATGTGTTGTCGTATCACCCATCTCATTTCTTATTTATTTGTGTCCCTCATTTTTCTTTTGTCAGTTTAGCCAATGGTTTATCAATTTTGTTGATCTTTTCAAAGAACCAGCTTTTGGTCTTACTAACTCTTTCAGTCATTTTTATAGTCTCTGCTTCATCTAGTTCTGCTCTAAATTTTATTATTTGCTTTCTTCTGGTGCCTGAAGTGTTTTTTTCAATGCTCTCTTTCCATTTGTTCAAATTCTACAGTTAGTTCTTTAATTTATGCCCTTTCTTCTTTTTTAATGTTTACATTTATTGAGACAAATTAAACTCTAAGTTTGAATCCACCTGGAAACTCTATGGGGCAGTTCTTCTCTGTCCTCTAAAGTTACTTTGAGTTGGAACTGACTAACTGACAGTGTGTTTTTATGCACTGTTTTTGCTATGTCCCATAGATTCTCATTTAATTCTATGAATTTCTTTATTCCATCATTGATTTCTTCTATAACACAGTCATTTTTGAGCAAAGTGTTTTTCAGTTTCCACGTACTTGATTTTTTCTTTCTGTTTTGTTACTGGTTTCTAGTTTTATAGCTTTATGATCTGAAAAGATGCTTTATAATATTTCAGTTCTTTGAATTTTGTTAAGGTTTGCTTTGTGTCCTAATCTGGGGAATATTCCATGTGCATTGCAAAAGAAAGTATACTTGACTGTTGTTGAGTGGAGTGTTCTGTGTATGTCTGAGATCAAGGTGGTTGATTGTGCCATTTAGATCTTCTCTGCCTTCACTGAGCTTCTTCTAGCTCTTTTGTCTTTCATTTCCAGTGATGTGTTAAAGTATTCTACCGTTAGTATGGAGCTGTATAGTTCTCTTTTCAGTGCAATTAGTCCCTGTTTTATGTATTTTGAAGCCCTGTCATTGAGTGTATGGATGTTTAAATAGTATATCCTCCTGGAGTGTTGATCCTTTTATTATTATATATGTCTTTCCTTATCCAGTGTAGTGGATTTTAAAGTCTTTTTTGTCAGAGATTAATATTGCCACAACTGCCCTTTGTTTAATGTTGTTAACTTTATATATTTGTTTCTCTCCTTTGAGTTGTAGTTTGTTTATATCTTAGAGTCTAGGCTGTGTTGTCTGTAGGCAGCAGCTAGATGGGTCTTTTATTATTATTATTATTTTTGTCCAGTCTATCATTCTCTATCTCTTAATTGATGCATTTGGTCCATTTATATTCAGTGTGATTATTGATAGGTATGAACTTGGTGGTTTCATTTTGATATCTTCTTTTTTACTCAATTCCTTTGTTCCATTTAATTTTCTGTGCCTAGTGTTTTTTAAGTGTGGTATTGTTTTTTATCCTCCCATTTTTTTCAATGTTGGTGTTTTTTTTATTAGCTGAGACTTCATGTTATTCTTTATTTCAATGCATAGGATTGATAGTTTCCTTCATGGTTACCTTAATATTTGCCCCTGTTATTCTAAATTTAACCCACTCTTTAATTTCTTCCAACTTGACAGCACTTGGCTTAATTTCTTTATATTTCCTTGACTTTTTCTCCATATGAAACATCTGTGACTACATTTTCTTATCATTTTTTACTATGATTAAGTGAAAGCAAACAGTGCAAATCAATTTTGCATGCCTGCCTATCTGCAGCTCCTTTTGCTCTCTTTGCCCTGTAATAGCACACTCCTCCTTGTCATTTTATGCTTGTCATGTCCTCTTAACAAACTCCTACCCCCCCAACCCTATTCCCTCCCACATAGAAAGAGACCAGTAGGACTCCATCCTATAAATGCATAGAACCATAAAGTACACACATCATATGGTCACATTGTGTCCCTGAGTCCAGTCCATTTTTGTCTGGTGAATTGACCTCAGCAGTGTTTTCTAGACAGGGGCAGCAGGAAGTGTAGGGCCCATGCTCCCAGGGGATCCTCCAGGCCATCAGACCATCAATTGTGATCTTTTACTGAATTCTTGATCTGTAGCTCTCTTTTTCTCATGTTGCCACAAGGACTCAACACTGTGTGCCCCATCATGGCTGTCTTTGCTGGTGGCCAGGTACCATTTGAGTTGATACAGTCACCCACGCACATGGGTCCTTCTGTCTCCTGGACTCTTTTTCCCTTGTGTCTTTGTTGTTCTCTGTGATCATCTATTCTGCATGAGTTGGGACCATTTGGTGTACCTCAGATGGCAGCTTGCTAGCTTTTAAGACCCCAGATGCTACTCACCAATATGGTGTGCAGAAGATTCTCTTAGCAGTAGGCTAGTTATGCCAAGTGGCCTCGACGTCGCCAAGGAGCATGGTCCCCTGACCCCTGCCCCTGCTACTCTGTCTTTGCAAGATTGGGTTGAGATTAGAAGAACTTTCCGTTTACGGTGAAGTCCAGTTACGTTGATCTACTTTCTACCACGTGCTGTCATTGCTTTCACCTAACCAAATTTCTATCAACTATCTAATCTATGAACAACACCCACCCTCCCTTCCCACCCTTGTAGCCTTCTGCTGACAACAAAAGCACCTTGTAGCCAGTCCCTAGATGCTATGAGATGGTTCAAAGTAGAGAGGGATTAGGGTCTTCCTGCCATCCTCTGCCAGGGCCTACCTGTAAAGCTAGACGCAAATTGTCTCAAATGCAGCATTTCTGTTGGAGAAGCACTTGCCAGACAAGGGATTCTGTTTCGCTTGAGAATCAGACCCAGCTTAGGCCCCTGGCTGGGTGTCTCAGCCTCCCAGCCAACCAAGATGGCATCCTACTTGAGCTGCCCTTCCTGCTATAAAACAGCAGAATCCATGGCGAAGCTCACAAAAGAGAGGGTGGAGGAGCAGTGGTACTCTCGGTCTGCAGCTGGGATCTCAATTTGTGGCTGTCCTACATATAGTCTCTCTGCTGTGCTATATGCTGTTTACTTAAACTCTGCAGTTTGGTGTATTTACTGGCTCATGCCCCGTCCCCACCTCAGGGATAACAAAGAAGATGTCAGTACCTGTAGTCCTCTGAAATGGTAAATCAACAGCCTCTGCCTCTTCTTGGAGAGAGGTAGTTTTACACCACTACTAAATCCTGGTCAGATTGGACAAACCTGTGTCAGATCCTACAGGTCCCCAGATGTTCACACTGCTCCGTTACGTTATCATTTCAAGCTTAGTTCTCAGACGGAATTGAGGAGGCAAGTGTCTAAACCGCCACCTTGGCCCCACCTCCTGTGACTGCATTTTCTTTTTGGTCTCTCTTTTTTGTTATAATGTCTACATAATAACACTTCTGTTTCCCTATTTTCAGTGTTTTACCTATAATTTATCTTTATGATTCCCCTATCTGAGTTGGTGTCTGTGATCTGTGTTCTGGTCTTGGATTGTTGCCTGGTGTTGTTGGTTTTCTAATCAAAGGACTTCCTTTAATATCACCTGTAAATTTCTTTTTCTTTTCTTTTTTTCTTTTTTTTCTGTGTATCTGCAAATATCTTAATTTTACCATCATATTTGAGAGACAATTTTGCTGGGTATGTAATTCTTGGCTGGAAATTATTTTCCTTCAAGATTTTGTACATGTCATCCCACTGCCTTCTTCTCTGTATGCATTCTGCTGAGTAGTCCAAGCTTAGTCTTGTAGATTTTCCACTGTAGGTTATTTTTCATGTTTTTCTTTTGGGATCTATTTTTGTGGTGTTGAATAAGCATCTTGGATAGTCAACTTCTCATATTTCGTGATACCACAGAATTTTTCTGTCAGCAAATCTTCAACAATTTTCTGTTTTCTGTTATCACCTCCAACCCCCCACCTCTCCACTCCCAGTTCTGGTACTCCGATCATTCATAGCTTATTCCTCTTCATGGAGTCCCACATAATTCTTAGCATTTCTTGATTTCTTTTTATAAATTAATTCATCTGATTTGTTCTCAAATATTTTGATATCATGTGCTCAGCCTTCAGTCTCACTAATTCTTGCTTCCATTGCCTCAATCATGCTCCCTTGACTTTCTACTGAGATGCCTTATTCTGTCATTTTATTATTAACTTTCTGAATTTCTAATTCTTGCCACTCAGTGCTTTCTTGCAGCTTGTTCAATTGGTCATTATACTCTGCTGCATTTTGTCTCATCTCAACACCTGTTGAAGAGTACTAAATATTAACTTTTTGTATTCTACCTCTGATAATCCCACAGAGTTCTCTAGCTCTTGAAAATTTGGTTCTTTGTTTTGGAACTTCTAAAGAAATTATGTTCCACCTGTTTAAGTGCTCTGATATGAACTGCTGTTTCTGAGCCATCAGTAAATTGTAGTTATTTATTTTATGTTTGCCTACTGTGCCGCTATGAGTCAGACCTGACTTGATGGCAATGGGTTTGGGGGTTACTGTGTTCTAGCTTTCTGTTTTTAAGTGTACAGTTTACTTTTCTTATATTGATTCAGCTCAGGTGTCCAGGGAGTCAGTCACCAAGTATATGGTACAAGCTCTTGTCTACTGTTGTAGATGGGTAGTGGTGACTGATATACTAACAGATATCTGACTGTAGCTTCTGAGAAAGGAAGCCAAGCCAAACCAAGCCAAGTGTCGTAGAGTAAAGGACTAACATTTGTTCCTGACTATCTATGAGGATGGTGTATCTTCTTATTTCTGAATCTAAGTGAAGAAACAGTTTCTGCCCTCATTTTCCAGTTTAGGGGAGTCAGCAGATATTTTTTTCCTTTCCCCCCTCTTTCTTGAGTTTGCTAAACTGTTCTCCATCTAAGTCTCAGAGAATAGCTCAGTTCAGGCTTACAGAATTCTATTTCTGGCTAAGAGAATGATGCCAGACTTCTAAGCCCGGTGCAATACAGAGAAGGGAGGTGTAGAATGACTCAGGGTGTGCTTGAGGAGTGTTACTTCCAGCTCAGTTAATAGAGTCAGACTGTAGCACTGGGTTCAGTTCTCATAAGAGAGGGGGGAGCTATGGGAAAAGGGAGATAGCCTTGTATCAAAGGGAAGATCCAGATCTGCATGAGGTAGTTACACATGAAGACTTAGCATTTGACAATCTGGTGAGGTCCCTCACTGGTTCCAGAGGTGTGAGTGGATTCTCCAGACTGTCACCTCCACTGAGGGCAAGGACGACCAGACCACAGAGGAAGAGAGAATTTAAAGAATTCACTGATTCTAAGAAATAAATTCACTATATTTCATTTCAAGAAATCAGACTCACAGAGCAAAAAAAAAAAAAAAAAATTTGTTTCCATTGAGTCAATTCTGACTCATAACAATACTGTAGGATATAGCAAGACTGCCTCACCTGGTTTCCATGGAACACCTGGTGGATTAAAACTGCTGACATTTTAGAGTTACATAGAAAACAAAACAAAAAAAATGAATATAGTACCAAGAAAAAAAGAAAGAAATTGATTTGTAGAGCACTGATATTCCCTGTCTCTGATACATACTCTATTTTTTGAAAAATAAAACTGATTTAAATTTTTGAAAAACACTAATATAAAATTTGAGTTATAAAATTAATAGAAACTATCTAAAAGCTTATTTATAAACATTTATCAAAAGATTATAGACCTTATTTCCCAGTAAACAAAGAACTTACAGAAAAATATATCCTTCATGGAACCCGAAAAATAATTTACCAAGTTCCAAAAGCCATAAACTGTACAAGCCACCCTAAGTATAAAAACACATGCAAAGTGGACATAGTTGATACTAAAGCCAGTAACAGTCATGTATGCTCTTTTATTAACCAGCCATAAGATAGTAAATACATTGATCATTTATCTCAAAAAGGTAAACCAAAAAACCGAAACCCACTGCCATCCAGTTGGGTCAGACTCATAGTGACCCTAGATGTCAGAGTAGAACTGCCCCATAGAGTTTCTAAGCAGCACCAGGTGGATTTGAACTGCCAACCTTTTGGTTAGTAGACATAGCACTTAACCCACTATGCCACCAGGGTAAAGAATATAATATAAATGTGCTGAATCAGGAAAGGAGACTAAGTAAATAAAACAGAAATTAATGAATTGAAAAAACAATTGTTTATTTTAAAGGCCAATAAAAGAGGCAAACCTGTGATAAAGCTGATCACTTAAACAATCTCAGCTATAGCTGCCATTTATGGGAAACTCACTATGTGCCATTTGTTTTGCTAAATTATCTTGAGATATTATGAATACCGTTTATTTATTTATTTAATAAAAATATACTAAGCATTAGCTATGTCAAATACTATGTGAACATATTGCTGAAAAAAGAAATGAACTTACTGCCCTTAAGATATTTGCATCCTAATGGAATAAATAAATGTACCCATTTTACAGATGGATAAACAAAAACTCAGATCACATAGCATCTCTGCATCCAAATTGTATTCAAATCTATTTTTTCCTTACCAGCCCATAATACTAACAGTGTTACCTCTGTAGGGGTGGAGGGGGGAGAAAAATTCATTCATCGCATTAAAAATATAAAGAAAATACAAACATTGTCATCAACATTACTTATTTTTTTTCCTGCTTACTTTGTGGCAGGGACTTTAAATTATTTAATCTTCACAATAACCCTCTGAGATTGGTAATGATATCCGTATTATACTTTACACTTGAGGGATCTGAAGTAATGAGATGTTAAATATGTTACAGCTTCAGAACTGTCTTTCACACACAGGTTCAGGGATATTTGTCACACTCAGGAAATCTGGCTAAGGAATCCACACTAAACTACTGCAACATGCCACCACTCATGATTAAATAATGTTTATAAGTGTAAACAATTACTCTTTCTATTACCTTTTGCTGAATCATTGAAATTATGAGTAAAGTAGTTGATATTCCAGAGAATTACCAAAACTGAATCAAACAAAAATTTAAACACCACATAATTAAGGGGGGGGGGGAAAGAAGGAATTGCAAACACTGTCAAATAATTACTGTCACTAATGATGTCAGATCTACATATTACTCATCAGCATTCCAAAGAACACATAAATTTCCTACAATTTAACCAATACATTATAGAAGGATATCAAACTATCATCTATCACAAAGACAGTATATCTGTCAAAGGTCTGAACAAATCCACCAATTTATTAATAAACATGCACACAAAGAAATCATCCACCTTATAAACTACAGATAATCTCACTTTGAGTTTAGATTCAAACATAATAATTAGAAAAAATAATCATAAATTAATTTTGATATATATGAGGAGAATGATATGCCATGCCTGTATAAAGGTTATTCTAAATGGAAAATTAAATGTCCTTGGATTCTGGCAATGTGTACTTTAACAAACAAAATTGCCAACTCCCTAATCTGATTTTAATTTGCTATTGTATTCCTAAGGAACAAGTCAGAAAGTGTTGAAAGATATGTAAGGATGTTTATCATAGCGTTGTTTAAAGTAGTAAACATTGGTAGGACTTCTATAAGAATAATTAATGGGCTGATATCCTACACTTAGCAGACATAATCCATGGCAAACTGATATGAGTGGTATAAGCAAAATTTTTTATTTAAAGGAAAAACTACCAGCTGACTATACAAACAAGGAAAAGACTTTACTGAAGAGGAGGCCTTTAGGATGCATCTCCAAGGATTAGTAAGTCTTTAACAGATGTGATTGGAAACACAGAGAAATGTGTTTCAGGGTCAGAGGCTATAAAAATAACTAGTGAGAAATCAGAGTGAAAAAGTAGGCTGTGTCCAGAGCATAGAACACATTAAAAATACATGGTAATAAATAAATTAATGGACAGAACTGAGACTAGAACAGATTCAAGTATGTGGGAACCAATTACATGACAAAAGCAGAATTTCAAATATTGTAGGAATAGGATTTTATTTAATAAACTAAAAAAATGAGATTATTATTTAAGTTATTATTTAAGTCAGATTCCTTATCTTACACCAACAAAAAAACCCCAAAAAACAAAAAACAAACTCATTGCTGTTGAGTCCGTTCCAACTCATAGTGACCCTATAAGACAGAGTAGAACTGTCCCATAGAGTTTGCAAAGAATGCCTGGATAATTCAAACTGTCATCTTTTTGATTAGTAGCTGTAGCTATTAACCACTATGCTACCAGAATTTCCTATCTTACAGTAAAAACATAAATATAGTCTAGATAGGTTAAAGATCCAGATACTTTCAAAAAAAATACTATAAGGATTACTGCACAAAATTTTGGCATGAATCTGAGCTTACAGATAATTTTGTATATGAGCAAAAAATCTAGACGTATAATGGTAGCTATAGATGTGTTTGTTTCTCAAACAAGTTTATAAAATGAATCACAGATGCCATCACAACCCACTAGAGAGGACTATTTCTGAGAAACACAGTTGTAATGGCTCTAATGTATCAAAAAATTGTAGGAAAATTAATTTTTGAAGATACAAACTACAAAGAGAAATGAGAAACAGCATAAGTAGGCAATTCTCAGAAAAGCAGATGAATATGGCCAATAAATTTATGAAAAGATGCTAAACCTTCTTAAACTTGAAGGAAATATCCATTAAAATAGCAGCAAAATATCATTTTTTCACCCATCAGTGCTGATAGATATTAAACAGGTTGATCACATATAATGCTGACACGGATCTGGGAAAAAAAAAATCTCATACTGATAGGTGTGGGAGCGGCTACTATGTTACTGAGAAACAATCTTACAGTACTTATTAAAATGAAAAGTGGGCATGCCCTTTAATCCATTGGTCTCACCTTTTTGAACATCTGCTGCAGAAAATAAAAGCAACAGTAAATGGTATACATGCACGGTTGTTTATAGAAGTTTTATTTTCCCCTTAGTGGTCAAAAAAAGAAAAGAAATCAGAACTGGTGTTACACTGAATGCTGAATGTCTCATCATAGAGGGTTAAATTCTGGTATATCCACATTCACACGATAGAACAATATGCAGCTGTTTCCGACAATAAGTGAGGTCAATGCTTAATGGATTTAACCTTTTACTAATAAATAGCAAGTACACAATTTACAAGAAAAATAACAAAAGTGACTCTTTTATACGTGTATGTGTATCAGTCACAGAGAGAAGGTGGAGGATTACACAAAAACTGCTTCAGAAAGAAAAGCGTTGCAGGGGTGGGAGCAGAAATGTTTCTCAATTTTTTAAATCACCGCTCTTGTTTGACTCGTCGCAACAAGCATGTATATACTTTCGTAATTTCTCCAAGTTACTTTTGTCATTTAAAAATTCTAATGTTTCAAAAAATAAAATATAATATATTGAAGTGTACAAAGCATTGCCTCTGAATTACTTTCCTAAAATATAAAACTATCATTGTATGATCTAACTACTTACTAGACAATCCACATGGAAAGTGAAGTTTATCAACCAGCACATAGTCCTTAATTGCGATTATATTATATGGCACTCAGCCTATTAAGTGCTTAAATTACCAGATAACAGAATCTATGTTCGTAATAGTGGAAAGTGTATTAACAGTATTTTTGTTACCGATTGTAGCCCGGTTCCAACAATCACATGGATGAAGGTTAATGGTTATATTCCTAGTAAAGCACGTCTGCGGAAATCTCAGGCAGTACTGGAAATACCAAATGTGCAGCTGGATGACGCAGGCGTATATGAGTGCAGAGCTGAAAACGCACGCGGAAAAAATTCTTTTCGTGGACAATTACAAATCTACAGTAAGTGTTTCCCACAGATCATGACATCTTAATCCTGAGAGTCAAACAGAAAATGCAAATTCATTCAAAGTAAATATTGTTCGTTAAATACATAAAATCCAAGTAATGATTTATAAACATACGTTTTGAAATTTTATATCATTGTGTAAAATTATGCCATTCAGAGGAATGCTTTAAATTTAAAAACGAATGGGAATTATCAGAGTCTTTGTATACCACAAAGTGTTTATAATCTTTAAAAAGAGAGAGAGAGAGATCATTTTCCTCACTCAAATATATTCTCTGGTAAGTTAAAAATCTTAGAATGTTTTTTAACTTATTCAAGCCCTTAGCCCAAATCAAAGGTAAACAAGCTGTTGCTCACAGGACCAAATCCTGCTTGGCTGTCTGTTTTTGTAATCACAGTTTATTGGACCACAAGTCACAGCCTTTCATCTGTATATTGTCTGCATTGACTTTCGTGCTACAACTGCAGAATGGAATATTTGAGAAAGAGACCAGCTGGCTCACAAAGCCTAAAATATTTACTATCTGGTTGTTAACAGAACAATTTTGCTCACCTCTACATTAAATTAATATGTCTGTATGACGAATAGCCTCTAGAGCCTGTAAATTTTTATATTGTCTCCAAAATGCCCCAAAGCCAACCAGGATGTGTTTAAGAATTGGGAGAATCAAATTAAAAAATATCTACAGTCTCATCTTCCAAGAATCACAAGTTGTGTCCAGTTTTCCTACTTGCATTTGTAATATTCGTTATCCGTAGTGGGTAGGTAATAGCATTCTCATTTCCCATATGAGAATGCTAAAAAACAAAGGAATATACAATCAGCTAAAAATTCACAGAAGCAGATACCAATGTTGATACTGTCAAATAAATATCACTATTGCTCTATCTGATGATCTGTTCTCCTGGAAACTACGATGAACTTAACAAGGATACTTAAACAGTATTTTGAAATGGTAATATCTGAATTTGACCTTTCTTTCCTTATTTCCAGTAATTCCTGTACGAATCCAGCATTCCAAACAAAAAGTTGGCATGTCATATGCATTTTATTTATTCATTCAGTGTTTATTAAGTACCTATTACTGGCTCTACATGCTAGCAGCTGGTAGATTCAAATCACAGAACTTTTGGCTGGCAAATTGGGGACCTTTTGGTTCAAAGATGAGTGCTTAACTACAGTGTTACCAGGATCCTTTTTCTAACATTAAAAAGAAAAACAACTAAACTGATTGCCATTGAGTTGTTTCCAAGTCAAAGCAATGTTGTAAGACAGAGTTAAATTGCCACATAGGGGTTCCAAGGCTGTAATTTTTATGGAGGAAGCTATGGTCATCTTAATCTCTTTCTAAACATAAATTCATTGCTGTCAAGTTGATTCTGACTCATAGCAGCTCTATTAGACTGAGTAGAACTACCCCATAGCGTTTTCTAGGAGCAGCTGGTGGATGTGAACTGCTGACTTCTTGGTTAACAGCCATAGCACGTAACTACTGTGCCACCAGGGTTTCTTCCATAGGGAAAATAAATGATGTTTCTGTTCCTTAATTGAAAAAGGATTAACATTCAAATACATTATGTCAGCTTATCATCACAGTAGTAGTGTAAAGTATTACTAATCCCTCCTTACAATTAAAATTTAGTAGTGAAGAACACAAGTGCAGTCAAAACTTTGCTACTCAAAACCACATAAATAAATAAGTAAAATAAAGCAAGAAGTGCCTGTTACTTTTAGGGTCATCAGGGAAAATCCCAAATCTCTCTAAATAGTGAAGAAAAATGACCTACACGTAAATGACAATTAGATTGTACAGTTTGGGGTTAGAGGCTCTTGCAAGACCAGTCACTGCACCCCTACTACTAGATTCGTATGCAATACTGGTTATTGGCAGGAAAACAGTTTAGGAAAAAAAAATAAATAACTGTTTTCTTTCAATATTACCTATGTCTCCTCTGATGGGAAGGTGTGCTGGTAAAAGACAGTCTGTAGACTTTCTTTGGCGTGCACAATTAGATGTGTGCCATGAGGCAGGCGGGTAAAGACAAAAATGGAAATAATGACCTTGAATGTTGGCCAGAAAAAGAAACTGGGCCAATTAGCTACTTCACATGTCTTTCTGCCAGTTTAGAAAAGGTATCTTAGAAGCACGTGACTTCTCACTGTAGCAGCCTCCATCAGGAGCCATACATCTTGGTTTGCCCTAAATAGGTGTCAGCTGCCCTGGGCTAATTATAAACAGTGTCCTATTTCATTTACAGACGTATCTTACTTATTACATGGTCACCCTACTTTCGTGCTTTGAAAAAAAATGTGTTTTGTCTGATTAGAGAGCTTTCTTCTCTTCAGCCTATCTAAAGTGTAGAAAATAACTTGGACAGCATTTTCACCAGACTGGCAGGAGTGAGAGAATGTCGTAATGCTTGAATATTCCACCAATTCCATAGTTTATATTTAGACTCATCTCTCACTTAAATCCCCCATGCATCTGTCAGTTTGTTGTACTTTGGGGTCTTGTGTGTTGTTGATGAGACCAGCAGGGTGACCCGTGGCAGACAGGTTTCAGCTGAGCTTCTGGACTAAGACTAGGAGGTGGTCCACTTCTGAAAAGAATTAACAAGTGAAACCCTGATAAGTAGCAGTGAAACACTGTCTGATACAATGCCAGAAGATGAGCCCCTCAGGTAGGAAGGCACTCAAAAGACCACCTAGGAAGAGCTACTTCCTCAAAGTAGAGCTGACGTTAATGATGTGGAAGGAGTCCAACTTTCACGACCTTGATTTGTGATGTGGCATGACTCAGAATCAGAAGAAACAGTTGCAAATATACATTTATAATCACAACCTGGAATTTATAGATTGTTACTCTAGGAAATCTAGAAATCATCAAAATGAAATGGAATACATAAACATCAATATCATAGGCATTAGTGAACTCAAATGGACTGATTTGGGCTATTTCAAATTAGACAATCACATGGTCTACCATGCTGCTGGGGATGACGATTAAAAGAGAAATGGTACTGCATTCATTGTGAGAAAGAACTTTTCAAGATCTATCTTAAAGTACGATGCTGTCAATCACAAGGAAGACTAAAAGATCTTCAAGAGTTAATTTGAATATTATCCAAATGTATGTACTATCCACTAAGGCCAAAGACGAAGAAACTGAAAATTTTTACCAACTTCTGTAGTCTGAAATTGATTAAACATGTAAATAGGATCCATTGATCATGACTGGTGATTAGAATGTATACGTTGGAAACAAAAGAAGAGGGATCTGTAGTTGGAAATATGGCCTCTGACAGGCACTTCTTGAAACCCTACAGGCAGTTCTACTGTAAGGTTGAAACCCTGTGGGTTGCTTAGTCACAATTGACTCAATGGCAGTGGGTTTGGTTTGGGTATGCAAAAAATATTAAATGATGCAGGAATCATCAACAGAAAAATGGAAGCAATCAAGAGTTACTAATATCAGAAAGAACTGGTCAACATTCAACCATATCAGGAGATAGCATATAATCAGGAATCCATGGTGCTGAAGGAGAAGGTTTAAGATGCATTGAAGTTGCTGGTGAAAAATAAGTCTCCAAAAAGTGATGTGGTATCAATTAAGGCATTTCAGTAAATGGATTCAGCCCTGGAAGTGCTATATGTCTAGTCAAGGAGTTTAGAGGATAGCTATCCGGCCGACTCAGTGGAAGAGATTCATGTTTATGCCTACTCTCAAGAAAAGTGATCCAATCAAATGTGGAAATTTTCAAGCAATATTATTAGCATCACATGGAAGTAAAATTTTGCTGAAGGTCATTTCAAAAGCAAGTGCAATAGTATATTGACAGTGAACTGCCAGAAATTCAAGGTGGATTCAAAGAGGATGTTGAACCAGGTATATCATAGCTGATGTCAGATGTCTCTTGACTGAAAGCAGTGAATACTAGAAAGATGTTTAAGTATTTTTTTTTTTTTTTTACTGTGAAAAGGTGTTCAACTGTTGGATCATAACAAATCATAGATGATATTTTGAAAAATGGAAATTCCAGAAGACTTAATTTGTGTTCATGAAGAACCTGTACATGAGTCAAGAGGCAGTCATTCTAAAACAAGGGGATACTGTGTGGTTCAAGCCAGGAAAGGTGTGCATAAGTTTTGTATCCTTTCACCATACTTACTAAATCTGTATGTTGAGCACATGATCTGAGAAGCCTCAGTATATAAAGAAGAACAGAGCAACAGCATTGAAGGAAGACTCATTAACAACCTGTATTATGCAGATGACCCAAACTTGATTGCTGAAAGTAAAGAAGAGTTGATGAACAGAGACTAAAGCCGTTAGTATGGATTACACCTCAACATAAAGAAAACAAAAATCTTTACAACTGGACTAATAAGTAGCATGATGATAAATGAAGAAAGTTTTGTGGTTTTCAAGGATTTAGTTTCACTTGAATATATTATCAACACTATGAAAGAAGCAATCAAGAGATCAAAAGACACATTGCATTTAGCAAATCTGCTGCAAAAGACCTCTAAAGAGTTGAGAAGCCAAAATGTCACCTTCAAGACTAAGATGCCCTTGATCTAAGCCATGATGTTTTCAATTGTCTCATATGCACTGGAAAGTTGGATGATGAATAAGGAAAACCAAAGAAGAATTGAACTGTGGTGGTGGTAGTGAAGAATATCAAATATACCATGGACTGCCAAAAGAACAAACAAATCTGTCTTGGAAGAAGTAGAACCAGGAAACTCCTTAGAAGCAAGACTGGTGAGACAGCAGCTCACGTACTTTGGACATGTTAGCAAGAGGGATCAGTCCCCAGAGAAGGACTTCATGCTTGATAGAGTGTCAGCAAAAAAGAGAAAGACCAGCTAGTATTTGTCATTTTTATGGAATAAGATCTTCATTGCTATAATCTCTGCATAATTTGTATTTACTACTGGGGCTAAAGACAGATCAGTATTAGACAAACCTATAACCACAGTGCTTAGAGTAAAATTACATACCATGTACTAATATTCACTAGGGAATACAGTTTTATTTTCAGGATAATGTATTATTATATTTTCCATATTTTTTTAAATTTCTAGACTGTGTCTTTTGGAAGGTTAATGACTTACTGTATCTCCAATTCAATTTTAAGTTTTTCAACTTGACTACTATGTTGTTTATTTTTACTATTTCTTCTTAGAACTAAAAATGATGCTCAGCACACAGTGGATACTTTTTGCTAAAAATCTGCTGCTCTAGTATAAAGGGCTTAGTTATGCACATTGTACAATATACATTAAAAAAATGAATAAACATCAGATGAGACTAAAGAACTGGTGAAGGAAACTATTGTAGTTTTACACAAATAATGCTTGCCTCCTGTATTTGCCAACTGTGTCCTCCCACCAGGAAGTGTCTCCATAAAGGCGTTATGCAAAAGGAGAAGAAGAAGAAAGCATAATGTGCACTTGGATGGTGCACTTGCAGGGGAAGGTGTGGTTGACAAACAAGCATAGAAGGTGTGCATTATCTCCTTAAAAATACAGTAATAATTGTCAGGAGATTATGTTCTAGATGCTACCCATACCAACAGATATTTTACATACTTTAGCTCACAATAACCTTTAAGTTTTAGAATTCCAACTTGACAGATGATTAAACTAAGGCTTAGAAGCTTTGGGAAGCTTATTATGCAAGGTTCCATTGACAATAAGCAGTGGAACCAGAATCCAGGTTAGAACTGGGATTGATGCTGCAGTTCTAACTTCCTCTTCGCTATCTTTGCCGCTATCTAGCTATAGTCAGCTGTCTCTCAGTAAGACATCTGAGGACCCAATTTAAGGCCATGGCAGTGGCATGGAGAGTGCTTACTTGGTATTTAGCATACTTTTTCTTTTTAGCATTAGACAAAGATATGGAAATACAAAAATACTTGTTAATTCTCATTCCCTATTTTTCTTTCCTTTGCAATTTTGTTTAGCTACATTAGGCATGATTTGTAAAGATGTTTCAGTTATTAAAATATGTTAAATATTTATTGTAGAAAGTGATATAAAATCTAGACCCCTGATGAATAATTTTCTAAATAGAGACAATTCTGAATCTTACTATTTTGGAGGAATTCTCTCACCTTGAGTTTTACTCTTATTGTGAAAATGATGCCATATGTATTTATATGCTAGTGTCTGTCTGTCTGTCTGTGTCTCTGTGTGTCTGAGTGTGTGTATGATGATATAAAATAAACATCAAGCTGAAAATGTAGGCAATGCATTGAATGAGGTGAACGAAGTAACCAATATTTATTACGTGCAATCATCATAGCAACCCCAAACTGAACCCACTGTTGTCAAGTTGATTCCAACTCATAGTAACCCCATAGGGTTACTGTAAATTTCTGTGGAAGCAGACTGCGGTATCTTTCTGCTGCAGAGCCACTGGTGGTTTCGAGCCACCACCCTTTTGTTTAGCAGTTGATTAGTTCAGCAGTGTTCCATCAGAGCTCTTTAACCATCTTAGTAGCCCATTAAAATAGGAATTACTGTCTCAGCTTGGAGACAAGATTCATTAAGTAGCTTATTTCTGATCGCATATTAGAGCAAATTATAGTAGCACTGGGATTCAAAACCACATGCACCAAAATGTGTCTCATCTTTTCATTACATCAAGTTTTCTCTCACTGGCACATTGATGAGTTATAGTATTGAAAATAATCTATGTGGATAAAATATGTCAACTCCTTAATACTTAAGAAAACTTGCACAAGGAAGGAGGCCAGTAGCACTTAGCATTTACCAGTAGGGAGCTACAGAATTATAGTTAATGAGCAAGAGTTTTCTTAATGCACATCTGCTTAGTGTTTTGAAAAATGTAATTCAGAGACTGAACTGAAGCTCAAATGTATTGCACAAGTAGTTGCCAATATACAGTCCTTCTGGTATATTTTTAACAGCTTCTAGTTTTAAAATGCCGTATGTCTCTTCAGTTTCCCATACCTAGAAGAGCTAACTTGACAAAAGCTAGATAGATGAAATTATTTAAATTACTTTAAATGTGGTCCACCATGAGATTTTCTTTTTCAGATGAATTGTTGATTCTCCACAATCCAGACTCAATCTTGTTTTGTGTGAACTCCACTTTATCATAATTTAGAAGCCAAAGTCATTGTTGTTTCATTCCCTGAGATTCTTTGCCAAACAAAATTTTAAGTGAAACCTTTTGTGCTTCTTATTTTATATTACCAGTAATTTTCTTGTTGTTCTAAGAAAGCAATTTGTAAACTTCTTACTGTTTTTTATGTATCATAGCCTAACAGATATTTTCATGTCATAACCTAGTTTTCCATTTTTTTTTTAATTTTCATAAATTCTTCCATTGTTCTGTTGCATAATCCTTTTTGATTCAAAGAGTACAGTCTTAGCGGTTTATAAAATACATTTCAAAGTAAGAAAATTTATCATGAAATTTGAGCTGATCTTTTATTACACATAACTAACATTCTTCAGGAATAGCATAAAGGATGGCAATTCATATAGTCAAATAGCATAAATGTTAACTAATATTTATTCAGTTGCAACATTATCAAATGGACCTTAACTCCATTATAGCATGATCCACAAACCACATTCCACTTATGATTTGTTTGTGTGTGTATTTCTGTGCTTGTGTGCGTATGTGTGTTTGTCTGGATTTACTTCATATCTTTTATATTAAATCAACTATGGAGCAGTTTATATATACTAATTGTGTGTGGCATCTAGAGAAACACGTGAGCAATACCTGCAATTTATCTTGTATTGCAATATTTTATATTATTGATTATTGATGTAGATAGGGCTTTTATATATCCAGAATAGCTATGACATAAAGATTCATAAACTAGGGAGAGAGAGTCATAGTGAAATAACTCTAATGTCAGTCAAGACTTGATAAATTGACAGCTGTTTTTAAATTTGAGGGACAATGTAATAGACCATTGTTATTTGTGGAGTTGTTGGTAGAGTGAATTTGCATAACATTTTAATTGTGTGTTTATCTCACTAAAGTTTTAGCTGACAGCATAGAGTCATTTTGACATATTTATCTTTGTATTTCCATTATTAAACATTATATGCATAGTGGTCTCCAAGAAACATTTGAATATGAAAGAAAAGCAAAAATTAATTCAAATTTTTTCCATTGATTACTTGCTTGATTCCTATAACAAATTCATCTTGTAATCTTTTTTTTGAAGTTCTGCAAGCTTTTTTTTATTGTGATTAAGTGTATGCATACAGTCCAAATCAGTGTTGCATGCCTGCCTGTCTGCAGCTCCATCTGCTCTCCTCACCCAGTGACAGCACCTTCCTCCTTTTCACTCTGTTGTTGTAAGGTGCCGTCGAGTCGGTTCCGACTCATAGCAACCCAATGAACAACGGAATGAAACACTGCCCCGTCTTTCACCATGTTTCCAGTCATTTTTATGCTTAAGCCCAAACTCTTAGTTAGGTTATTCTATAGAATAATACAAAATACTATCTGAAAAAGTATTATATTGATTTTTAGATTTTTCCCCAGATGATACAGTTTGTCTTGTTTGATATTTTAATAGGCCTGGATTTTCATTTTAATAACTTTTTCATGCCTCTTTTCAATTAATATTTAACTCTCATTAGCTGCATATACCAGTGATATTCATAGTCTATTAAAAGATGGATCAATAAGTACAACCAGTCAAGATTTATAATCAACTATCAGCTGTTATACATGGTTCAGTGCTGCATTTTAAAAATGTATACGTCATGTCAACTCTGGTCCTAATGATGTTTGAAATCATAGTGAACTAATGTAAGACAGGAGTGGAAAAATGGGTAAAACACCAGCATATAATTATTTTGAAAACAAATAAAACCTATAGGGATTCAAAGACAGTGCATATGATTGCCATTTGAAGTTGAGGTTAATATCATTTAAGTAATTTAGACTACATCCTGAATTACAGGTAGAGCTGAAAGAGACTGAGAAGTAGAATATCCCGTGTGAAATGAACAACTTGAATGAAGTACAAGATGTGCTTGAGAGACAGCAAACACATCTACTTGGAGTACAGGGACCATAGGCATTATATAGTACTCCATGAAAGTAGGGTATGAAGTTTACAGAAAGCCAAGTATGAAAGTAGAGTTTAACACTGTTTTTATATCTTACCATTTCTACCAGTATTTGTAGCATTTATGATATGTAATTACAAGAGACGGACTTCAGAAGTCAAGGTCAGTATTTGAAACTCACCAGGTTAACATTTTTTACATACAGCTTTTACGCTTAGGTATTCAAACATTGAATGTATCCAAACATCTAGAATCTCTGACTTTGCCAAGGTAGAGCTCCTTCAAGAGTGTACTAGCTAGAAGATCAATAAACTAATAAAAACAAAACTTCCATATACAGAGAAGTAGAAGTTGAAACGTGTTAAGAATAAAGCAATTGCTACCAGTTCATCTTTGCCTCTTCCGGAATGGGACGGTAGTAATGTAGATGCTCTGGAATCAGAAACGCCTAGGTTGGAAAGTGACTGTTCTAACCCTTAGTTAACTTCATGGTCTTGGATATGTTTACTTAAACTTTTGGAGTCAGTTTTTCATGATTCATAATCTTGGGTGACTATGTTTTAAGGACTAATGTTATGAAGACTGAGAATTTAGCACAACATCTAGAACACTGTAGGAGCTTAATAAATCCGAGTTCCGTCTTTTTTTTCTCTTTCTCCTCTTATTCTAAACTGGCTTTGGTCATTTGCCTTGATATTAACTTTTAGACATACTTCAGTGTAAACTCCTTAAATATAGGACTAAGATGTCTATTTGTATCCGTAACAGCATCTAGGATCGAGTAAGGGCCAAATAGTATGAAGTCAATGAATATGTGAATAATTTAAAGATCAGACCCTAAGTAGCACAGGAAAAGTAAAATATCATGTAATAATGAAACCTCCCAAAAATAAAATAAAAATTGCTAGAGAGAAGCAATTAATTCACTTAAGTATTTTTGAATACATTATTGCTTCATCTTTTTTAAACAAGATACTTTTAGACAAATAATTGTATTCAATATTTTTAAATAGAGGAAAGACTAACTTTCATCAATTACATTAATTTACAACTCATCTCTATTTTATATAGAATTTTTTTGTTTGTTTAACTCTTAATTTTGAAAGCTCTGTTAAGAAACACTTCATTATTGAAGAATATTAGTAAAACTAAGACAAATATACTTGGTACCAAGTAAAAATTGAATTTATAAATTTCTTTTTCAATTAAAACTAAAGCAGAAAAGTTGCTCAGCAAACAGACCAATTGTATTATTTCAACTTGTGCTAAAGCTGCCCTAGTCCTTGGAAAAAGCAATACCTCTTCCTAAGTACCCGACTTACAAATACATAAGTTCCTGTGTCTCAGAGAGAATCAAACCACTTTTTTTTACGCTGGGTAAAGCAAACATATCCTGTTATACTTTTCTTACAAAACTCAAAGGCACTGCCATCTAGTAGATTCTGAATCACTGAGACCCTACAGGACAGAGAAGAATCACCCCATGGAGTTTCTACAGAGCACCTGGTGTGCTTGAACTGCTGACCTTCTGGCTAGCAGCCACAGCACTTAACCAGAAAACCACCAGAGTTTCTTCTCCTTACAAGGACATTTTTAATTTTCAAAATATTTCACTGCGTATATAGTTTTACACAGTGAATGCTGTTCTGTGTTTCTTCCAAACATCTATGGTTAAAGAATTGCTTTGAATATTTCATGTGAAATTTGAACTTGCTAAATGAGAGAAGAAATCACCTTTATTTAATGCTTGAATACTTACAGCCTATCCACACTGGGTAGAAAAACTGAATGATACTCATTTAGACAGCGGAAGCCCTCTGCGATGGGAGTGTAAAGCCACCGGGAAACCCAAGCCCACTTACCGCTGGCTGAAGAATGGAGTTCCCCTCTTGCCTCAGGCCCTGCTGGTAAGTATTATTAACTTGTTTCAGTTTAATTTTTGGCAGGATATTACTCTGCAAACACTAGCTTTCTTGTCTTAGTTTTATTAGAAACGATTCCTACTTTTGCCTGACACCTCAATTTGACAAATGTAATAGGTATCTAAATAAAATTTTCTTTTCACATAATTACCTGATTACCTTTTTGGATAATACACTGCTTCTTAAATTTTTTTTTCAACCCTCTGAATTCACAGAACAGTATCAATGATTATCATAGGATCCTTGAAGTTTTTAGCTGCCTTTAGTTGTCATCTAGCTTACTGCTGTCATTTTACATGCTGGAGTTAAACTGCAGGGATAAAGTGACATGCCCACCCAGAAAGAGGGTGAGACAGAAGTAGAATTCTCCTCAGCTGGGTCAGGGTCAAGTTTCATTTGATGACATCCTGCCATTCTAGGCTTTTGATTAAAATGTTAAAAGATACTTGTCTTTTCAATCTACCATATGTTTTAGAAACAATGTATATTCAATTTGAAAACTAATCAGTTACTATTTAACATAGAAATTGATAAGAATTTTAACTCTTATACCTTATGACTTTACAGAGAGGGAATAGTTCACTATTTGTGAGCAAAATGGAGAGGTCCAAGCAAATGAGACTAAGCAGATTCTGCATAGGTCCTAGTGCTACCGAGAGAAACTTTTGCCTCTCATTTACCTTCTTGGGCCTCAATGTTTTCCTCTGTGAAATGGAGATCGGATCAGATAACCCCCACAGTTCTATGCAGCTCCAGTGTTCTCTCATTCTAAAACCAGTTGGCCAAAACAAACAGCAAATGTACAAATGGGCATAACTAGCAATGACTACAGATTTATTAAAGAAAACTTGTAGGAAAATTTCTGAGACATTGAGTCATTTGTTCTTTCTCTTTAATTTTCGTGGGATACCAGGTAAGTTCTGTAAAAGGGCCTTGCCAGTCTCACTTTGTACCCTCAGTGTTCAGCTAAAAAGCAAATTCTGCTGTTTGAATGGACATATTTTGCAAATTGTGTCTATATTGATAGATAAAGCAATATCCCCTAAAATTTTAAAAATTATTTGCTTGGCATTAAGGAAACAAAACACTTCATCATTTGACACACTTCAAAATTTGTCTTAGAAATGTGCTAATGGCTTCATTTTATCTTAATTTGCATATGTTCAAAAGAATCAACTTCTCAGGAATTTTCTGGCCAGTTTTCTCTAACAGCTCTGTAGTCCTTGTTACATGTGCCCTTTTGTATGATTGCTATTTGCTTGGACATAGTGGTTTGAGAATAGCAGAATATCAGAGCTGGACAGAAATTTCAAGTTGAAGCTAATGGCTTCAGTCTAGCTTAATTGGAACCAAAAAGTATGTATCATACTGATAATAGACTTCATACCTTCAGATCAATAATGGGTACAAAACCCAGTTGCATGGCGATTTGTAGTTGTTTTTCCTTTCCCTTCTTTCCTTCCTTCCTTTCCTTTCTTCTCTTTCTTGTTTTTCTGTGTGTATTACTTTCTTAGGAAATGAGGGAAAGAAACACTCCTGCAGATCCACATAGTAAAGGGTTTCTAGTTACGACCTTGCATAGCTGTTTTTAACCTTGATTCTATGTACCTATAACCTCAGTTCTTTCTACCAAGCATGTCCTACTCCTCATTTGCAAAATTCATCCAAGTTATGCTTTTATCTGTGAACTGTTTTACAAGCTCAGCTATCTACCAAAGACAGCTCGATTTAAAAACAAAATGAATAATAAAACGTGAGTAAAACACGCCAAGAAAATACAGTTAATATTATTTTTCCGTCCAAGAAATAGTTGCAATTTATGAGATATGTCATTAATAAACAAAATAACAAACAGCAAATATTGCTAAGGTGCCAAATAATGTTTAACTTCTTTAATGCAAGGTTTTTGTTTCTCTTGGCCTTGGGAGAGTACTCACGATGTCCGTATCATTTGTTCACTTTCAAGATCTAATTTTTTTCTCTATTCCATTACAGAGTAGGGTTCAGATGGTTAATGGAGTATTGATGATCCACAGTGTGAATCAGTCAGATGCTGGAATGTATCAATGTTTGGCTGAAAATAAATATGGAGCCATTTATGCTAGTGCTGAATTGAAGATTCTAGGTATGCAACTTCTAAGTAAATAAATAGGGGGAAAGGTGGCTTATTTTCATGCTCTAATTCTTGATATACTGAAGTCTTACAATTTGGCTGTGAAAACCTGTTTTATGGCTTGAAAAGAGACACTATATCTTAGTGATTCTTTTTTTTTTTAATTTTAGAGGCCAAGCTTATATTGTGTACAGGTTTTCCCTTAACTTTCTTTCTTTTATAATTGTGTTCTAATTTTAGTTTTTAATCTTAAAAAGTTGACATAATTTGTCTTTTCTATGGTGATGAAAAAAGTCATATAAAGTAATATATGTTATCTTTCAAGGAAGAAGTCTGAGTGTAGGGAATCAAAATGAAGATTTCCGGTAGCCTCTCAACTGGCATGTAGCAATGATTCATGTTTCCGTAACAGCTCCAACCTACCAGTACGCATGTGGTTCTTCCGAAGGAAGACCCCAGCTAAATTGCCCTCTCACTGTGGGGCCTAAAACCAAACCCAGACCCATTGCCAATAAGTCAATATGACTCACAGAGACCCTATTGGGCAGAGTAAAACTGCCTCAGGTTTCCAAGGAGCAGCTGGTAGGTTCCGACTGCCAACTTTTTAGTTAGCAGTCTAACTCTTAACCACTGTGCCAAAGGAGCATCAACCTTTACCATCCTTAAGAGGAAAAGACTTGCTGAGCCCAGGACCAGTGGTCTCATAGAGTCACACTCTTGGTAAGAACATAACCAGGGTAGCAGCCCTACTTCACCACTTTTTGAGTACTATGGGCAAGACCCAATCCAACAGAATAGATACCCCAAGTTGAGCTTCTTTGAGCCATTGGAGTAGATTTTATTTTTTTCTCACTCATTTCCTTATTTTGGCTTTTATAATACATACACTACAAAGAATGATGTTTAAGTGACCTTAACTCACTGTCTCCCAAAAGTAGCAGGAGTCCAAGGATGCTTTCTGCTCCCCACTTAAATTTCCAAAGCACAACTTTAACAGAACCACCCAAAAATTCAGGAATCTAAGAACCTACCATTTATACATTGGCTAAATATAACATGTCAATTATTTAATTATGAATGTCTACACTAGAAGTTTTTCCACATTAGAACATATCCATCCAGAATAAATACAGGATTCACATTTCAGTTTCCTGTATCTTAACAAATCAAGTATTAAAGTAATTTCTGGTCAACTCACACCCCAGCATTTGTTAATTAAAGAGCTGATCCAGCCTCTTTCTAACTGATTGTTTAACCAGGGAATCTTCCAAATGTGTTCCTTCTCATTCATTACACCTATTATCAAAAATTACCTTCTATAAATTCTGTTCCCAGTACCAGAACATGCAGGTTTCTTCACTTTCAGTTTCTCAGCACATCACAGTTACACGCATATAACCTTTTTCAATATTGTCTTGCCATGCATTGCATTGTTATACCTGACGGACATAAAGTACTTATGTATTACCCATGGAATTGTGAGAGTCACAATAAATAAACGTCTCAGATGTAGCACTCATGTTTGTCTACCTTTCAGTTCTCTTTGAGATTCAAAAGTTTTATGGTAAATATCTAATGAAAATAGTTTTAGTATTAATTAATGCTCAGATCTGTGGAATAATCACAACTAATAAAATAAAATTGTTATTGAAATTTATATTATTTCATATTTATTTCTTTGAAGCCTCATTCAGTTTTATACTAACTGAAAATAAATATATATGAAATTAAGATACATATGAAATGGAAAACACAGACCTGTCTTACCCACACATAACCTTTACCTTTCCAAAGGATGCCAAAATAGACTTCCTTGGTTGGCCCCTACCTTTTGACTAAGTTGTTCATTAGGTTTAAAAATTAAAGCTGGTAATCAGGAAATGTATCACTTTTTTAAAACAATTTATCTGTGGACTCATATTGTATGAAACCATTACCTGGTAATGGAAAGAACAGCCGGTAAAATATCTGTCAGTTAATAAATGAAAGAATTAATGAAGTGTTAGTGTTTTCCACATGTGTAGATATCATATGACTTTATTAGAAATGTATTTCAGAAGAAAAAGTTGCAAAATCTTGATGGATCATCCTCTGGAACCTATCATCATTGTGTCTGGTAGAACTAACATTTTCTTTTTAAAGCTTCAGCTCCCACTTTTGCACTGAATCAACTGAAGAAAACAATAATTGTTACCAAAGGCCAAGAAGTCATCATTGAGTGCAAACCCCAAGGCTCTCCAAAACCAACCATTTCTTGGAAGAAGGGAGACAAAGCAGTTAGAGAGAACAAAAGGTTAGAAGTTTATTTTATAATTTAAATTCATAACAGACTTCTTGAGGCTGTAGATGATACACGCAAAGTAGACAAGAAAGTCTTACAGTTGTTGTGAAATATATTTCTTAGATTTGCTGAAATCAGATTTGTTCTGTAAAAAAGTTTCATCTAAAAAGGAAACTAAAATCTTACTTCAGTATGGTTGAACTTCTTTGCCTTATGTTGTTTCAATAGCAGTTGGGAATTTTACTGGGTTATGAAGAAAGCAAACAATTTTATTAAGCTACTTAATTTAGTTTTTCATTTTGTCTGCAGACTAGGGGTCAGTAGTTACCTATAAAAATTTTAAGCAGTGTGTTTTCATTTCAATGTTAGTATAAAGTACAATATAATCATAATCTAGTTCTTCTGTGTACTTACTTTATGATGGAATACTGCCAGTGGTATTTGGACCTATGTTTGTCTTTTATTTTTCAATCATGTCGCTGCAAAACAGTATAGGATTACTTGGATTGCCACAGGCAAATGAGAAATGTGCAGAGAAATATTTGATGTATAAAGATGTCTGGCAAGTAAAAGCCAGAGGACACCATGTGAGTGTAAGTGGAGAAAAAGGGTGAGACAAGCAAATCATATGGTGGTTTGTGTGTGCCAGTTTCGAATGTCCCCTGCTCTACTGATTATTACCATATTTGTCCTGCAAATGGTGGTTCAACTTTGGCAAATATTATCCTCCATCATGGTAAAGTAATATTGCTTATTTTAGGTTAGTTTTTCATTGATTTGTAATAAGGATAAGATTTTACCTTGTTTCATGTTTGCCCAAGTGTTGGAGTAGACTAAATGACAACCAGTTATATAATTTTAGAAGGCAAGTTTAGGGTTCATTTACATAATTGCCTTTAAATATTTTTTGAAATATTTGAATAATTTTTCTTAAAATATCTTGTTTCCTATTTAAGTCTGACAAACAGTGGTTTACATCTCCTACTGCAGGTAAAAAGCCCTGGTGGCCTAGTGGTTAAGTACAACGGCTGCTAATTAAGAGGTCTGCTGTTCAAAACTGCTGAGTGTCCCTTGGAAGCTTTAAGGAAACCCTAGTGGTGCAGTGGTTAAGTGCTATAGCTGCTAACCAGAAAGTTGGCAGTTCAAATGCACCAGATACTTCTTGGAAATTCTGTGGGGCAGTTCTACTCTGTCCTATAGGGTTGCTATGAATCAGAATCAACTCATCAGCACTGGGTTTGTTTTTGGGGTAGCTCAGGTATAACACTTAGTGAAATTAGTGGGTTCACTTCATGTTTGAGGATTGGTGCTGTCTGGAGTGGGTGATCATTTGGGATCAGCACGTATCATGCTTTGTTTTCATCTTGTTTTGAAATAGAATTTATCTAGTGAGGACGGAAGGAGCTAAGTCACAAACTGTAAGATTACTGTTCTAAGTGGTTGAAATTTTTGGATGCTGTCTCATATAAATATGAAACAAGGAAAAAAGTATACCACTTGACCCAAACCATCTTGAAACAGAGGAAAATTATTTTTTTGTATGAAAAACCAAGACCAAACCTACAGTCGTTCAGTCAATCCTGTTCATAGTGATCCTACAGGACAGAGTAGAACTGCTCCATAGAGTTTCCAAGGAGTACCTGGTAGATTCAAACTGCCAACTTTGGGTTACCAGATGTAGCACTTAACTACTATGCCGCCAGGATTTCCATTTTCTTGTATAGTAAGAACAAATAATTTACATTTCTTGGCTATCTTTTTTTATGGATATATTAAAAAATTTAAATGTCATATATGTGTGTGTATATATACATATATATACCATATCAGTACAAGCCATTCCACTTGAACAGCATTAATTGGTCTTATGTTCATGGATCATGCGTGAGCCTGGGCCCCGTCGACTTATCACAGACATCACACTGCGAGTGTCAAATATCAGGCAACATGTCTTTTACTGAAGTAAAAATATTGAGAAAGAAACAGGGTTATGAGTTTCAATGACAGCGTTATAAACGTAACAAATGTTTTTATTTTCCAGAAGTTGAAAAATACTGTTTGTGAACTTTCTAGTTTTCTTGCTTCGCTTTCTCTTTACTGCTGACTCCTGAGTTAATAAAAATATATATATATATATATATACAAGCTCAGATTATTTGATTTTTCCAAATGTCCAAGTGTTGCGTAGGAAACAGGCTGAAATGTGAAATATTTGTGTTTACGTTTATTCAAGTAAAAGACCTGACAGCATTCTCTCAGCATTCTTGCTTTGCTGATTTATATTTTTAAGTCTCTGGACTATCTTTACTTAACAGCAAACCCCAAAGTAGAGTGCATTTGCCTTCTTAAAATTGAGAAACATTATTTGTGCCGACTGGAAAATAAAACTAACTTCAGTATGTAGCTAGCGTTTCTGGGAAGCGATGTGGTTGAGAAGATGCCACAGCCCATTGAGCAGGAGAAATGTCCCCTCTCAGTGTATTTTGTTACATCAAAATTTATATGAGACTGAAACCACAATCACAGTGTTCTATTCAGAAAGTATCAAAAATTAACAATGCTATATGGATTGTTGAACACATTTTAAAATAGAAAATTCAATGACTCTATTTTGCTAAAGACTTGATGTGTCTTAATGATAGTCACTATCCAAAGTGTTGGTAAATGCTGCTACTTCAGGGATATGTGTCTCTCTCATTAGTGCTAACCTAACTTGAGAATTGTCAGTATATTTTATTTGGCTGAGCCTGTGTCTATAATACCCCAGAGACTTAGACAATTAAATTATCCCATAGTCTTAACCTTAGAGCCTGTCCATAATCACACATGCAATGAACAATAGTATATCCTTTCATTCTTCGTCTCAACACATTATGCAACTGAATCATTTACTTATATGTGATTTTGCTATAATCTTTATAACAGTCCTCCTAGTTGTTGCCCAGGATTTCTAAACTCTATTCCAGTCTCGGAAATTAATTTTTCCTATTGTCGTAGAGAAGTGGGTTTTCAGTTTAGTACAGCACTGTTTTTGTTTGTTTGTTTTTTATCTCAAGTTGCTCAGCATCAAGTCTAATGTATAGTTCATCTGATTATGACTTTGTGATCCAGTTCTAGCCACAGGATGGCTGAGCAGGTTCTTAAATTTCATTGCAATACTGGTAAGTATCTGAACCCTCACCTTCATAACTTACCCAATATGCCTCCCCCTCTAAAACTGGAGACTGGTTCCCCCTAGTACTTCCTATAGAATCTTTCCTCCAACCCTCACACCAGCGTGGAGATAGATCTCCAATCTTGTGTGGTCCCTGGGTAATCACATGTAGTCCTGCTTCATGAAACCATTCACTTATGTAAACCAAACGTCTTTGATGATGGGCTCGCAGTATCATGCTTCATCTCTCTGACTGGATACCTTCTAATCTCTCATTCCAGTGGGCAAGTTCTAGATTTTGTTCTTTTCCAGTCTTCCAGGACTATATTGCTAAATCTTTCATGATCTTTCAAGGTATTGTCCACATATTAAGTCACTTTATGCATATCTTGGGATGAATTGATTAATTAAATATATGAAGTAGAAATAAAAATCATTGGAAAATACATTAAAATACTTATTGAATTTCTGTCATTTATCAAATACTGTAGTGGTTACTCTAGCTTTCTATATTGAGCAGTTTCAGGCTTTGTGAAGGACACAATCTAGTTGGATATAAAAAAAAAAGTATCCTGCTATTAAAACAAGAGCCTAAGATTTAAATAACAATTAAAAGGAGCTCACAAAACATTGTATTAAAACACACAAAACTGTGCATTCTGAAAATATATATGAGATATCAAAACTTAAAATTCCAAAAGTATATATTATACATTTTTTAAAACATAATGTCAGTAGCATATGATTATTTTCATCTGTAAATTGTGGAAAACAGTATAATCCAGTATATCAAAACAAGACTCAAGTATCCTGCTTATCCTGCACAGGTTTTGATGTGTCAAAACTCTATCCTAAGGGTTTAATAACCTGCCTAATTTATTTTTAAAGTTTATAAACTTGCCTATTTTTTTTAATTTATAAAATTGGGTTAAAAAAGTATCTTCATTAGATGATGGAAAAGGAACAAGGTTCTGTATGTGAAACACATGAGCATCTAGGAAGTGTGGTATCTAGGAGGCAATCAGTGAATGTTGCTGTGATCGTGACAGGACAGTGATGATGGCGATGGCAGTGGTGTTGGTGATGTCATGATTATAGAACTTTTGAATCTTTGAATACTGGCATCAATTTCTGTTATCAGTAGTTCCCAAAATTTCTACTCCTCCTCTTTTCTTTCTCCAGTAACTGAGGGAAAAGTTACTTGACTGAAATGATTACCTAAAACTAAAATGTCTTTTAGGTCCCCTCTGTGATAAGCATATTATTCATCAATCCAAGTCACTAAAATTGACATTCCTTGGGAGCCCTGGTGGTTCAGTGGCTAATAGCTGGACTGCTGACCTTGTTGCTCCTTAGGAACCCTATAAGGTGGTCCTACTCTGTCCTATAAAGTCACTGTGAGTCCGAATCAATTCATTGGCAATTGGTTTGCTTTTGTTTCTTGTCTATCAGGGCTCTAAACTTGCACTTCTCATCATCTATTCTGGATATTGTATACATTCATTCTCCTTTATTTATAACTAGTTCAGTGTATTCGGAATAGATTCCTTTACTGCAGCCTGACTATTTACTTGTTCCGTGGTTACTTTATAGGCCATGTGCAAATAAGTCAATATGTGTAGAGAAAGCAAAGAATCCTTTCATAGTTTGGATGGTTTTGTTTTATACTATTGATTTATTTTTTTCTTCTTTTTTCTATGAATGTCCATGTCTTTTTTCTTGCGGCTTTTGAAGATCACCAGCACACATACCCCTTTAGATTTCTTTATCAATCTTGTCCACGTTTGCTACTAAAACCTTTAACTCTAGAGATACTAGTAAATAAAATGTTCCATAGGGATTTTCTCCTCTGGTGTGCTTCCATTCAGAATGCTCCGCTTGTCAAATTCATGTTGAATTTTCATTTCAGCTCATTATTTCCATTACTTGGCCATTAGCTTTTGTTAAAATATAATCATTCAGAAGCACTCCAGCAATGCACAAATATTAAACCCTCATTATATGTTTAGTTTCCTGTACTTTCTGTGGATAAAACTCATCTTGCTAAAATGATGAATATACAGTTTTGTTAGCAAAGCAGTTTCCTATCTATCTGTACATATATAAATAAACTTTCAGTTACTGAATCCCATGGAATACATATGCCACAAATGTTTAAAAAATATTTAAAATTATTGAAGTCTCAAAGTACCTTAAGCATCAGTTTTTATTTCTGGGTAATGGGGTACATATACCAGTTAGAGCTAATAGACTGTAATTCAAATGGATACTTAACAAATCCTGCATTCAGACAAACTGGAGGGACGGTCTTATGGGGTAAGTTTTCTTTTATAGGACTGTAATCTAAGCAAAGATTTTGTAAAAATTTCCTTACACTACTCCCCTTCCCACCAAAGGAGCTTCAGTACAGCGAAGTTTCCTCTTACTTATTTAACACCCACAGACAACGTCACTTGAAGTGCCCATTAGTCGGATCCTTGTGGGACCTCATGTTGCTTTTATTAGGCAACAACGACCAAGCTCATGCACCAGCTTAGAGACATATGGAAGAATACATTCTTAGTGCAAGCCCTGGAGGACACTTTCTCTGAGGGGAACTGGGGGTCTTCTTACTTTTTCTAAGAAAGGAGAGGAATTCATGGGTATAATTATGGCCCTGTTTCTGTCCCTTTGTTTCCACCTTCATGCTGTGTTTGTTAATGAGCAAGCTGTTTTGTTGTTTCCTCCATGGCAATGCCCCTTACATATTAAGAACATAAACCAGTGTAGACCCTAAGTGTCTTGGTTTTCTTCACTGTCTAATAAATTGTGTAATGAAAGAAAACAAGCATTCATAGATCAATAATGTATCATTTGACTTCCTTTTAGCTTAAAACCTATGTACTGAAAGAAAATACAATGATCAAAATAATGTTATTTATCTCAAAGCAGAGAGGTTAATAGCTGGCTTTTTAACATTTAAACCCTTGCAGGGTACACTGTGTATTACATACTCAGGGATGGTGACTTGCTGTTCCATAGCATCCTCTGAGCAAGATAGACTTGGCCTTACATTTATTATGCTGGGATTAGGATGCTGACTTTCTGGTTTTGATGAAAACTAACTGCACAAGTGCCCACCTGCATTTGCTTTCTCTTCTTTCCCTTTAAAATGCAGGTAAAAACAAAAAAATAAAAAAATATACAGAGTCAAAGCAATCTTGATATTAAGAACACATCGAAAAAAACTCTCAGCCTCTAGGAGGAATCATTTCTTTAAGTAGAAATGGGCTAAATTAAGGTATGATTGATAACCCATTAAAACAACAGCACAATCAAGACAAGAAGCCAGCAGGAAGAACATTCCGCCGATATCTACTTTATAACCGTACCTTCTAGATTCAGAAATTGGACTCACTTTAAAGGTTGGCAGGAATCCCACCATGCTGATGGAAACCACTCCTGAAGATGGCAACATATTCCTCTTCTTATGCAGCCTATCAGCATTAGTCTAAAATCATTTGGGAGACTATAAACCCAGCAATGAGTGACAACCAGGTATGAGAGAGACCATACATCCTAGGATTTGAGGTCATTAATACAGTGATACAGATTAACAGAACTGAAATCCATGAATCCTGAAAATTATGAAATGCCATGTGTTGCTTTTAGCAAAAGAAGAAATGCAGACTGTCAAATTTCTGGGAGTAAATTTACCTCTGCATACTCATAGGATGAAAGGATGGGAATAGACTGACTTATTGCTCCGGTCTACTTGAACTGCCCTAGAATCAGAATTTACTCAGTGGCTATGGGTTTTTTTTTTAGAGCCCATGAGACACACAACATTTGAATAGAGGTTGTATACCTGATTGAACTCCAGACTATTTGAGGAGGGGATTCTGTGACACTAAGAACAGTGAAGGGAGACAAGGCATATTAAGACATTACCACTTGACTGATACCAGGACACTAAACATCAGGACACAAAAGGAGTATAATGAACCAGCCAGCCAGCCACAAATACCCATTAATCATAAAGGCTAACTAACAGTCATAAATGTGGTAACAAGATGACAAATAAATGTAAAACTAATGGTCATCAAGAATAGCTACAATGTAATAAATACTGGGTGTATATGTGTATATATGGTCCAACAATTAAGTCCACAAACTTAATTGTTCTAAGTGCTACATACCTCATTGCTGAATATCACTAGGCTCACCTTCAAAGTACTTCCCTTGGGAAGCTATGCACCAAAGCCAGCACCTAGTCCATCCTTGAAAGCAATTTTGTAACTCATTCTGGAATGGCCATTGCACACTGTGGCACACTGGCAAATCTGCAAACTTAATTGTATAGTTGTCTGTGAAGGACTTTTTAGCCAGTAAACAAATAACTGTATGGGAACGCTCTCCCTATTCACTTGATCTGGCCCCCAATGACTTTTTTCCTTACCCAAAGATAAAGAAAACATTGAAAGGAAGACATTTTGATGATATTCAGGACATCAAGGGAACCACCGTAACAGCTCTGATGGCCATTCCAGAAAAAAAGTTCCAAGGTAGTTTTGAAGGGTGGACTAAGTGCTGGCATCAGTGAATAGCTTCCTAAGGGGGGTACTTCCAAGGTGACCGTAGTGATAGTCAGTAATGAGGTGTGTAGGGCTTTTTCTCGGATGAGTTTGTGAACTTAATTGGCAGTCCTTGTACACACATATATATGTACCCTTACATACATATGTATACAGATATATATATATAGGCCAATCCAAGTGCCGTTGAGTTGGATCCAACTCATGGCAACCCTATATATATAAAATAACTTTATATGTGGGGGTCCCAAAGCCATATTATTATATTGACAAATATTGAAAAATAGTTTGAGTAGCAGATTGCATGAAGTTAGATTTCTTTTTTTTTTTAATTCAGTAAGTAGAGACAATAGTATCTAGACTGCATTATGTTTTTAACCATTTGTTGTTGTTAGTTGCCATCAAGTCAATTCCAACACATAGTGAGCCTGTAGGACAGAGGGACATTTCCCCTTCCGGTTTCCAGGCAGTAGTCTTTATGGAAGCAGACTGTTGCATCTCTGTCCCATGTGTGGCTGGGAAATATGAGCCACTGACACATCATTAGACAGCCAAGTGCTTAACCAATGTGGCACCAGGCTTCTTTCTTACCCACTCGTGGAGCTAAAGAAATTCCAAGTCAGGATACCAGTACAAGGAAACAGGATCATCGTGCATACATGAGAAGTCAAACACTGAGGGCAGAAAGCTGGACAAGACTGTGTGTCTGTGTGTGTGTCTGTGTGTGCGTGTGTGTGTGGTGAAGTCTCTGGCTGGTTCAAACAGTTAAAGCACTTGACTACTAAAACTAAAAGGCTGAAGATTCAAATCCATGAAGAAACACCTCAGAAAAAGGAGATAGGCTCTGCCTTCCAAATGTCACAGATCAGAAAACTCTGTAGAACACATGGGGTCACCATGAGTGAGAATCAACTTGACTGTAACTGGTTTGTTTTTCGTACACACACACTACGTTCACATGTCCCCCAAATTTATATACATACACACATATACATATACATATGGAGTATAGATATGATAGACAAATATATGAAACATAGGTTTTGAAGCCATACTTTTGATAGGAACTTAAAGAAAATGAGGAAATGATCAGGACACAATAACCCTGGAAGACATCAATGCATGCATATGGTATAAATTTTATTTGAAGGAAACCAATGCATGTATATAAACTAAAAATACTGGAAACAAATGGGGTTGTCATGAGTCAGGATAACTCAAAGGTAGCTAACAACACTAATTGTCCACAGAGATTATTTAAAAGAGGTAGATTATGGATAATTTTAATTTTCCTTTCGAGCTCCTCTGTATTTTACAAAGTACAAACACTGAAAGTGTGTAGGAGACACTTTCTTAAGGCAAAGCGACTTATATTTCTTATCATATGATTTGATTATCTTAGATGCAATATGAGCCAAGGGGAAGAACACCATCATTTGTTTTTATATTAGTTGTGATTTGTCAGAAAAATAGAACCAGTAAGATACCTATATAGATGTAGATTTATTTTAAGGAATTGGTTCCCATGATTGTGATTGTCTGCCCAGTTCAAAATTCATGTGTCAGATGGTGGCTATAAATTGCTGTGGATGGATGTCTACGCTGTAGAAAACCTGGTGGTGCAGTGGTTAGGTGCTGTAGCGTCTCACCAAAAGGTCTGCTGTTCGGATTTACCAGGTGCTCTTTATAAACTCTATGGGGCGCTTGTACTCTGTCCTGTAAGGTCACTGTGAGTCAGAATCAACTCATCAGTGGAAGGTTTGGTTTTATGTTTGGTTGTTTTTTGTCTATGCTGTAGTCTCAAGGCAGAATTCTTCTCCTTCAGGAAAGCTCAGTGTTTCGGTCTTAATGCCTTCAACTGACTGGATGAATCCTGTTTATATCACACAGGATAACCTTCTTTACTTAAGGTTAACTTATTTAAATATTAATCACATGTAAAAGCCTTGCTAGCAGCATTTCACTAGGGTTTGACTAAACAACTGGGAACCACAGCCTACCCAAGATGTCACATGAAATTAACCATCACAGCCTCCTACTATATTTTATGCATCTTTAAGTGTAGAAACTACTTAATTCTGACAATAATTTAAACTTGATTTGATTGACCCTAGAAATTGAATTTTAGCTCCTTTTGAAATAGACTCTACCCTTTAGTTAGTTAACAGGACAGTTAAGCAGGCTTCCGATCAACAAAAGTTTAGATTTTCTATCTAATTTGAGCATATCTTTAACCATCCTACACTTGGTTTCCAATTTTTTGCTAACACTGAAAATTAGGCACTCAAGACTTCTCAAATATCAAACATCTTAAATTATGCTTTTTGTTTTCCTCAGCTTCCCTCCCCATATAAATTATGCTTCCCCCAAAGCTAGAGGAACCTTCCCAGAATACAGCTTTGATTTCCTTATACCTTCTAGAACCACTGATCCGTCTCTTCTATTAATTACAACCATAGTTCATCAGTTTGATATTCACTGTCCTCCATAATTTTCCACACTTTTTCTTTACTTCATCAAACAAGTATTAAGTGAACTGCATGAAAATTTCATTCTGTCTGTCAAACATGGATAAGTAGCAATAATCTCATATAGTTCTATTGATAGTCTTTAATGCCTATATGCTGTGAGTTAGATGCCAGGAAAAGTTGCAACTAAAACATTCGAGGTACCTATCAATTTGTTGTTCACAGTCTAGATCTGCTGTATTGACTGTTCAGTGGTCGTTCTCTATGCATACTTGCTCTTCTCATTTCTACCTTTCTCACCCACCAATAAGCAAAATAAAACCTCTAAACTTCTATATCTTTAAACTACACTGTACAATCCCAATTTCACAAAGCAGGTCCTGTGCTTTCTTATTTTTTAACCTTCATTCATACTTTCCCCTCCCTTCTCTCTCTTTCTTTGCAATATGCTAGTCAATTTCTCTATTGAAATCCTGCTCAAAGGAAAGGACCATCTTACTGTGGTTTCTTGCCACTAGAAATCATTGAGTAAATACAGTTATTAAGAACTGTGGACCGGGAAGTTGAATAAACAACTTAAGTCAATTCATAATTTTCAATTCAATTCATTTCCAAGTATGTGTGAATTTATACCTCTCTGAGTTAGATATCATCATCTCAGATATACACTTAAGGATATTAAATACATGTTCAAGGTCATCCACAGCAAACCTGGGCTTTAAAACCAAGTCTTGCTGCTAGTCAGAGTTTCTATAAAAATCCTAGCAATCAAACTCTAGCAGTGTTACATCTTAATCTATAAGGAGAATAGTGATGAAAATTCTGTGTCTATAATGTTTCTGATGAGGCTTCAGTTTCACAGCCTGTATGCAAAAGCTGTGTAACTGACATCACAGGCGCTTTTCACAGATACACAGATACACAGAGAAATATAGCTCATAAGTGCTCAGAATAACTTCCAGATAAGAGAACTTTATCTGAATTTAATATTCCTTCAAACTCATAAAACCAAATGGAAAACTGGAGAAAATTTCATCTTGCCTTTATTTTTTTTTCTCCACCCTACTTTATGTTTAGTTAGGCCATACTGCTATTGACTGTCAATGCAACTATAAGAAATGTTTATTGCCCCATTTTCTCAGTGATACATTGATAGTCAATCAAATGTTACAGACAAAATAATCCCCCAAAATAATGTTACTGTGATGCTTCTGGGTTGGGTTTTATTATCTTTATCAGTGTACATGTATAAGGCTGAGAGGGGTATTCAACATCTCTAAATTTAGTCTCTGAGAATAATGAATAATCCATAATAATTCAAATTTTATTGAATATCAATATGTTTACATTATACCAAATAACTGAATAAAAGTGGAGGAAAAATAGGGTTCTCACATTTTCAAATAATTCACTTTTCAGTAGTATCTTTAGATAATATAACAATGAACATACAATTATAAATTAATGACATCCATTTAGACATAGAAGACCTGCATATAAGGAAGACTGAAATTATTTATTTTTATTATTTTCCTAACTTAAAAATTCATTACCAGAGAATCATTTCAACTCATGGCAACCCTATAGGACAGAGAAGAACTGCCCCATAGGGTTTCCAAGAAGGGGCTGGTGGATTTGAACTACTGACCTTTTGGGTTAGCCACTGAGCACTTAACAACTACATCACCAGGGCTCTTTTTCCAAACTCAAGGTGATAGAAAATCTATCGTGTCCTCTTCAAGGGTCTTCAGCTTTCTCCGTACCCTCCCCTTATCTCGTTATCAGTGTCTTCTCTGTCAACTTTTTTTTTTTCCTTTTGGGATTGCTGAATATGACAAATCAAGCCTCAACCCCAAAGGCAGATAACACTGGGAAACTTGGTTAATTTAAGCAGTGAATGAGAACAAAATAATTCTGGCTCTGTTGTGCCGTGAGCACCTGCAGTTTGTGGCTTTACATCTCTGGCTAATTACCAGTTTAACAAACAGTTCATAAATTCTTCTTCTAACTATGGTTCATTTACCCCAGTTACTATAAATTGCTGTGCAAGTTGCCTGGTTATGCTCCCCACATAGGCACAACTGGAACAAGTCATTAGTTGCTTAAGGGTTTTTCTTTTCCCAAAGCCCCCCAGACTACAACTTTCAGCTTAATTTGTCCTTGATACAAACAGCATCTAAAATACTTGGGAATTCAAGCTTCTAAGTACATGCTACTGACTGATCCTACTACCTCCCCGAGGGACTGGTGAATATAAAATAGTGAAGAGAGAACATTCTCATGATGTTTAGGACAAAAAGTAATTTACAATAGAGATTTTTAGCTTCTTTTGGGAATTACTGGCCACTTCTTTTCAGTTTTTGCATAAATTACAATTTAGCTATGTTAATTCATAATGAGGATTAGTGGACTGATAACAAATTTAGGACAGACACAAAGATGGCCTTGGATACAGTGGAAAACAACCTGAAGGGTTGTGTCTATAAAAGGTAAGCTGAAGAAATTTCATCTTACTTCTCATTCTAACAAGTTATTTATGAAAATATATGTGTGTGTATGTGCATGTATGTATGGTTTTTAGTTGCATCTGGAAACCTTGGGGTATAGTCAATTCTTGTTCTTTCTCCAGTTGGAAATGAGAGCCCCGCTTCTCCCTTCCCCAATGCTACGTGATCTAGACACAATTCAATTCAAGTTAGTTTATTGAAAACAAAATTTTGTTCACTATATCCTGAGCTGTGCTGGTTTATACAAAGACAAATAACAGAGAGCCCCTTAAGAGCCTTTTGTCTAGTGAGGGGATAAAGATAACACATAGGTAATTATAACAGGAAAAATAACTATTCCACTTGAGGTAATAATAAAAACAGCTACCATTCAGTGAATACTGTGCATTTTATATATTGACTTCATTTCTTAGTGCTGTTGTAAGAGAAATACTATGAGTGACTTTAATGAATAGCAATTGATTTTCTCACAGTTTAGGAGTCTAAAAGTTCAAGTTCAGGGCACCTACTCTATAGGAAGGCTCTCTCTTTCCACTCTGGGGGAAAATTCTTGCCCCAGCCTCCCTAACATTCTATTTGGCATTCCTTGGAAATGCATCATGAGGCACTGTTTTCCTCCACTGCTGCTTGCTTGCTTCTACACCTAATGTGCATTTTTATGTCTCAAAAGCCATTGGCTTAAAACACATTGTACACTGATGTGGTTTCATTAACATAACAAAGAAGATGCTATTTCCAAACACAATAACATCCACAGGTATACCTGCTGCCTCTGAGATGATTGTGATTCATTGCAACCACCCAGGACTAAGTAGAACTGCCCTTTAGGGTTTCCAAGGAGTAGCTGGTGGACATGAGCTGCCGACCTTTAGGTTAGTAGCTGTGTCTCTTAATTGCTATGCCACCAGCATTCCATCTATAGGCATAAGGCTAGTGTTTACAACATATATTTTGAAGGGACAAAATTCCAATCTATAAAATTTTATTTCAATTAAAATATATTACTTTATTTCATTTCTCAAAACAAGATCATAGTATAAAGAAAATATAATTTTCCCTGTTTTAAATGAGGCAGTTGAGTCGTATAGAGATTGTTTGTGGTTATACACACACCATGTATCAGAACTAGAAAGTGAGTCTTAAGTCCCTTTCCTTCCAAAACAAGTGTTCATTCTGTTCTACCATACAAAAAGCTTTTAAAGTTCACAATGGGAGAAAATAAAACCTTGATGTAAGATGAAGAAAAGTTTCTTGGATGAACTGCTTTTCTAAGTTCCCAGGAGATGCTAATGCTAGTGGTTAGAGACCACTTCTAAGACTCTCTAGTACAGCAGAGATTCTCAAAAGTTGTTATATCTAAGAGTCATCCTGGGATCTTGTTAAAATGTGGATTCTGATTCAACATATCTAGGGTAGAAATGCAAATTCTTAACACTGGTTCCAACTAGAATAAACCAGTTCAAAGTTCTGGAGTAATGATGGGCCAAAACCAAAATCTAAATCATTAAGTTGATTGTGACTCATAGCAACCCTATTGGACTGAGTCAAACTGCCCCGTGGGGTTTCCAAAGCTGTAATCCGTGCAGAGACGACTGCCACATCTTTCTGCTACAGACCTCAAACCTTTCAGTTTGCAGCTGAGCACTTAGCCACTGTGCCTATAGGGTTTCTTAGTAAACACCTACTATAGGCCAAGTTATAGTACTGAGAATCTTATAAATGTCGTGTGTTTTAAAATATATGTATGTACATGTTTTCTGTGGATGTTGTTATAGGAGGGCGTATAAACAAGAGTGTAAGTGGGCAGATATGGGTGAGGGCAAACAGTGAGAGTAAATACATATCTAATTGTAGTATTGTCTATGCTTTTCTAGAAAGATGTAGGATGTTTATGGATTGTGTATTATTTACTCTACTGTACTACTCTTTCCTTTTTTGGAATGGATCATCTCATATACGTATATTCTGGAGCTTTTCTTTTAATATTTCTTACTTAAAATGCTATTCAACACATATGCTTTACAATTCACTAAGTCAAAACTAAGAAAGAATTGAACTAGTATTTAGGCAGTCTTTAGCATCCCATTGTATGATAGTTATTGGCGGATAGATAAACTAGAATACTTGCCGTTTGCAAGATGTTTGGTGAGATCTCAGTTTTTCCTTTTAATCATTATTCATTGACATAATCATTAATGACACTAAAAATCTAATATTAAGTTGGCCTAGTGGTTAAGTGCTATGTCTGCTAACCAAAAGGTCAGCAGTTCAAGTCCACCAGGAGCTCCCTGGAAACTCTATGGGACAACTCTACTCTGCTCTGTGGGGTCACTATGAGTTGTGTTTGGTTTTGGTTTCTTTTTGGAAGTGAAGGTCACTGGCTTTAGACTCAGATATTCCTGATCTATTATTTACTAGCTGTGTGACTAGTAACAACAATCTCTGAAGTTTATTACTGGCAAGCAGCATGCCAAGATTGTGTGAGGGCATTACATGTATTAGCTCATTGAATTCCACAGGTTGGTTTTAGAATCAGTCCTATTTTACAGACAAAGAAACCAAGCCACAGAAAGGTGAACTAATTTGACCACAATCATTCAGTTAAAAATTGGGGGTACCAGGTTTCACTTCTGGGACTTCTGGCCCTAGCTTATACTCTTAAACACTGGAAAAATACTGCCTTATACACTGAACTTGCCTAGCTGCTTTACTGAGATTCAGCTTTCTCGTTCATTGATTTGTAAGGTAAAGTGAGTAATAACTAATTTAGTATTTTTCTGAGACTCTAAGATTGTGTATATTATCTTAAGCAGCATCTGACACATAGAAGGGTCTCAAAGACAGCAACCATCTTCATTATTGTTAGCATTATTAAAGACAGCATTGGTGGTCAGATAGGCCAGTGGTTATCTTCACCTTTAGGAGGAAATGGATACCCTCATTTTTAAAAAGAGAGGAAAAACTTGACTGAATTCTTTTGCCTTTAATTCATCATCTATGTATTATTTTTATATATACCATACACAGCCAATCATTAATCATTTACACCACAGAAATAAAATCACTTGACCTGCTCAGAGCTGTTTTATCTCCCCAGCGACCCATGTAATCCATACCATGTCGTGTTCAGCCAGGCCTCTCTTTATGCAGCCTTCCCCCAAATTATCATTCTTCATCCTTCAACCAGAATTATCTTTTAAATATAAAGTGAACTATGTCAGCTTGCTTTTTTGAAACTGTCCAAAGACTTCACCTTATATGAAGAACAAAAGCAAAACTCTGTTCCATAAAGCATGATACCCAACATAAGCTACCTGCTTCTTTCTGCTTGTCTGCTTCCCCATCTTACCCTTGTTTGTTAACATCCAGCCGCATTGCCTTTTCCCTGTTCTGTGCATTTATATTGCATTTATTTCTACTTTAGGGTAAAGCATTTCCTACTTTTTTTTAAGCCTGAAACCCACTTTTCCCCAGAGATTCAGACAACTGTCTCATCCTAAATAACTGAGTCACCTTCTCTGCGGCATTGTTTAGTCATGATATCGGTTGCAGCGCCCACATCCCAGTCACTATCACATCACCACGATGCCCTTTACGTCACTTAGCACACTCTGAGATGTTTTTGTTTTATTTACATTTCTGCTACCTGTCTCTCTCCATGAACAGAATCTTTATAAGTGCAGAACCTTACTTGGTTTTATTCGGCAACTCGGGAGCCTTCAGTTGGTGCTCTGCACATTGTTGAAGCTCAGAAACATTTTTAAGTAAATTTCTTGGAACAAGCACATGTGCCCACGTCCTCTGCAGTTCTTACGTGTCCTGTTTCTCTGAGTCAGCCTCCCAAACGTCCCGTGTAGCTGGTAATAAAAAAACCAAAACCAAACTGTTGAGTCAAATCTATCAGTTCAAACTAAATTATTAAAGATACTATCAGGACTGGAGGAGACAGCATCATGAACCACTCTGATTCCTTTGAAGCAAAGTGCTGTGTTAAAAGGACATTTTTGATTGCTCTTATATCATTCCTTTAAAGATTTACAATATCTTCCTTACACGTTTAAATTAAAATAGCATGGAAATTGGGGCATAAAGTTGTAAAGGAGAAGTATGATCTGTCCCCTTTGTTTATATCCGTTAAGAAAATTAACTAAAAGGAACTTGAGTTTTCGAGAGTGCTTCTATGTGAGTTTAAAAGCTGATTCTGTGGGGAACCCAGTTTTTAAAGACTATCGCTAACAATCTCACCACTGAGAGGTGTGAGTGTTCACATCTCGTCATTTACCCAGTGAGGCATCTGCAAAGCCTCTGTGGGTGGTTTGAATGCTAATATTCAGAAAGGCAGTCTTGGAAGCAAACACCCAGCTGTATTTAAGGCCCGCGTTTTCCTGGCGAATGTGTCTCTGGGGTGCACCTTTCCAGTGCCCAGACTTTTAAGCACCACCCATATTAAGCACAAATCAGAACACTTTTCACAAACGACTTAATGCTGTTTAAAACTCCTGAGTAAATCATTTTAACTAAACCCTTTGATCTAGCTTTGCTCTCTAAACTGTCCCTACCTGATTTTAAACCCTATTACAAGATTGTGTTAAAAATTTAAAGGGTGGCACCACAGTAGAACTGTTATGTCTGTATAAATCATGCGTGTGGAGTGGGGCTGTGTTCCTCCCCCACACTGGGATCATTACCTAAAATTTGATGTGATAATAATCCTTTTTGTGCATATGAGTGTTGAGGGTGAGGGAGGAGTTTGTGGGCATGCACCTGTGGATGTGGCTTTACTACACTGATTTCCGGCTTCCTTTCGCTTGCATTTGGCTCGCTGCACTGACGCTTAGAATGAAACTGAAACAACATGTGCTCCTTGACATATAGAGTGTAAATGGCATTATTTCTGTGTTTCTTGGGAGCCCCACACACTCTGTGCTCTGTCACCATGCAAAGGTTGTGGGACATGTAGTTATGTTGGAAGTCCCGACCTCTTTTCTCATTTTATGGATCAATTTTTAGGTATACGAGCCTCTTTAGTGGGGATACACGTTATTTGTCTCTTTCTCCTCCTGTGGCTAGTTCCTGATCAGCCAAACATGTTTTGCAGCAATTGCAGCACGGCAGTTAAGTGCTTGGCCACTAACCTCAATGTTGGTGACTCGAACCTGCCCAGGAGCCCCGTGGAAGAAAGTTCTGGCAATCTGTTTCCACAAAGACTACGGCCAAGAAAGCCCTATGGAGCAGTTCTACTCCTGTCACATGGGGTTGCTGTGATTGCTCAATGGCACCCAACAAGAGCCTACCCAGGGCTTATGGTGTCTCACGGGTGTAGAGACACCTAGGTAGCAGGCCGACTCAACGGCACTTGGCTTGGCAGGCCCCAGGTCTTACAAGCTTGAATGCAACAGGTGCCACGGATCCAGAATTTTCATTAGTGTGTAAGTGATTCTAGTGAGCAGGTGGATTTAGGAAACACAGCTGTTCAAGGTGAGCATTTCTCTTCAAATAGGGTGAACTGGACAAAGTCTCATCTTCTTCGTTTGTAACCATTAACTCTAATTATGCAGTTTATTCATATCTGTGTCGAATCCTTTTGTTTACATGAAAAGCAGATATACTTAGGCATTCTCATATAATGAGTGTTAATTGTACTGTTACATCTGGCAATACGTGAGGCACAGCTCTCAAGAAAAAATAGAAAAGCAGATAAGGGAGCCAGGTCTCCTGGAGACAGAACTGCAGTGCCGTCCTGGATCCAGCAAGGCAGATAACTTATCTGCCATGTTTTACTTATCTGAATTTAGTACTCTCCTGCTTTAAAGCAATCTTCATGCTTTAATCTGTGCTTCTCCTGATGTGTCTTCTTGCTTCTTCTGCATTCCTCACACACAGTACTCTAAATTATATTGAACATGCGACTTTGATCTAATCTGTGGACTGCTTCCACATCAGCTGCCTAAACCCAAAACCAAACCTGCTGCCGTCAAGTCTATTCCAACTCATAGCTAATCTATGGTCAGAGTAGAACTGCCCCCTAGAGTTTCCAAGGAGCACCTGGTGGGTTTGAACTGTCCACCTTTGGCTTAGTAGACGTAGTATTTAACCACTATGCCACCAGGGTTTCCTTGGCTGCATAAATGATCATTTAAAGTGACGTTTTCAGGTTTCTGTTAGTTATGCTGGAAAGCCTCTTGGCATAGTGGGTAAAGTGCTACTCTGCTAACCAAAACGTTGGTAGTTCAAATCTGCCAGGCACTCCTTGGAAACTCTAGGGGGCAGTTCTACTCTGACTTGTAGGGTCACTAAGAGTCAGACCCAACTCAACGGCAGTGGGTTTGGGGGGTTAGTTATGCTCACTAATAATTTTTCAAGATCCACATTATTTTTAATCACTCTAAAACTTTAGTTTTACAAAGTACTGAAATCATAAAACTGTTCTTCTAATCTCTAAAGAGCTAGTTCACTAGAGTGATACATTGTTTAGGGCTCTGATATAAGCAGTTGTGTTCTAAACTACTGAACCTTAATTCTGCTGGTTTCTCAAAAGTGTGAGAAAAATAGTTAACTCATTCAGGTTATATCCACATTTGTGCCCTTGATGATTGACTTAAATGTTTGAGGAAGCATTATCTCTCTCTTTTTTTTTTTTTAACCAAAGAATTATTATTAGTATCTTTGTCTGTAGTAATAACTGTTTCAAGCTTCTGTTAAAACTCTTCTGCCTCTCACATGACAGAAAAGGAAACATGCTATGTGGTGGCAATCGAGAGTGTTAGCTGGGGTAGGTGGGGTGACGTTAATTACTGACTGATAGGTCTGGCTTCCTGGGTGAGGGATTCATGTAGCCTAATACTTAGATGGGTCTCATGTCTGATTTAACACATGGCTGTCACCAATTTGGAAACGCTGGTGGTGTAGTGGTTAACTGCTACATCTGCTAATCACAAGGTCAGCGGTTCCCATCTACCGAGTGCTCCTTGGAATTTTTCTTTTTTTTTTTTTTTTGATCACCAATTTGAGTTTTTTAATGATTTAGAATGAGGACACTTGTTCAAGACAATTTTTATTTTGCACTGTGCTCGGCATATCAGGTAGCCAGTTTTATCAGTACAGTACTTATTAGCTGGGCAATTCAAGTCAAATGAATCTTTCTGCACATTAGTTTCTATGTTTTTCAGAAGAAAATGATAATGGCACTTATGTCACACTTTTTTGCAAGAATTAGAACTGGTAACATGTTCAATACATTTGTGCAGAGTGTGGCTCCTTTTTCCCAGACTAAATGATTTACGCCTGTGTTCTAGAATGATCCTTTCCCTTGGAGCTCTTGCTGTAACCTAACACATGTAAACAACTCTCAAATCATCCCTTGAAACCTTCTCTGCCTCTTTCTGGGAGCTCTGCCACTCTTGCCACCATCCAAGTGTAAAATAATAGTCTTCTCTGAATGATTGCCTTACTGGTCAACAAAAGCTGTAGATTGTGACTGCCACATCACACTGACAATCCACACTGACAAATTGGCTTAGATCTGGTTTCCGAGTTCACATTTACTAAAATTTGGTGATGTATCTTACCAGGTAAGACTAATCTATTTAGAACTTAATTTTTTAACTGTATTTGCCCTAAAACCTTTCTGGTTTCCCATACAGTAACTTCCCATCACTTCCCACATAACACATTCCCAACCACATGGGGAAAGTAAATTTTTAAGTCTCGTGTTTATCTGAAGGCCTATCAGACCAGCACTGTTGATGGGAAAAGCTTCTTCAAGCTGCTGAAGTAAACACAGTAGCTAGGGAAGAATAGAATGTTTGCGTTGCTTCGCTGCTGTGGGGACTTGGCTCTTCCTAAGGCTTTGTTTGCTACCTCATTAAGTTTTTGACACTATGCTGTATTCCTTAAAGAATCATGAGTCAAAAAAATGTTAACTGAAGAAATTTAGTGGGTAATTTTCCATGAACCACTGAAATATTATAGAAATTCGCTTTTTCCTCAGCCAGCCCAGGAAAGGAAATCCCCTTATAGTTTTATCACATCATAATCACCTTTCATAATTCTGAGAGGACAGAGGTGCTTTAAGATAGATGGAATCTTAGATATTGTTCTGTCCAACTTCCTCATTTTACAGATAATAAAAGAGAGGTAAAAAATTTGCCCAAATTCATGAACCTGCCTCTCCAAATTTTCAGCCAAGTGTTTTACTCAGAATATGTTATACTGCTCTTGTATAACAAGAAACTGATTTATCTTCAATAAGTTGGAGTTAAAAAGAAGAGATGTTTTTGGTTTTTGTATTTTTGTGGAATGCAGATTGTCATTATGCTTATATAAAGGACTGTTAGTGAAAATGGAAAACACACACACAGAATAAAAGAAATTATTCCTGGCAGTCGACTGAAAGGGGAAAAAATGATAAAAAAAAAAAAAAAAAAAAAAAGCTTGAATGACAGGCAAATGAATAATATGATGAGATAAATCACACTGAGGCATGATGGTACTTAGATCAAAAGGCAGAATAGAGTAGAGCAAATGAAAGATGCTGTCTAGATTTAACATTCATTTGGGACTCATTTAGAAATCTTTAGATAAAAGTTTCTCTACAAATAATAAATGTTGTGTTACTTAAAATTTTAGGAACTGAGAGATTCATGCATAGTCAGAAGATGTTATTGAAAATAGCTATTCATATTTCATGTAATGAGATAAAACACACATTCTGTATTGGAGGCAAAATTATGCCCTCAGTGATTCTTGTACACTTTCCTTGAATGGTAGGTCAGTTGGAAATGTGAGAATAAATGAAAAAACAGTGTTGAGTGCTATAAAAAGAATTGGGGATTTTTTTTTTCATCCCACGTTTGCCCATTGTCAGAATTATCAGGATTCTTTAAGAAGATGTGCTAACTGATAGGGACGTTCTATGAGCTAATAATCATCTTTCATAAATGGATGGTGCATGCTCTTTCTGGTCCTTTAGAATTTATTAAAAAAAATTTCTGTCATTGAGTCAATTTTGACTCATATTGTCCCCATAGGCACAGTAAAACTGGCCCATAGAGTTTCCAAGGAGCACCTGGTGGATTTGAACTGCTGACCATAGCACTTAACCACTCAGCGACCATAGCACTTAACCACTCAGCAGCCATAGCACTTAACCACTACACCACCAGGGTTTCAGAATTTATTTAAGTATAGAAAAACTACTGCATGATTTTAAAGCTGAGTCCTATTATGCAAGGTCATCTCAGCATGAATTATAGGAACATATAACCAAAGAAGAAATATCCGGGTGGCTCAAATGACAAAGCACTGGATCATCCAAAAGGTTGGCAGTCCAGACCCACTCAGAAGTAAGGCCTGGTAACCTGCTTCTAAAACATCACAGGCTTGAAAACCCTGTGGGCAGTTCTACTCTGCACACATGCAGTCACCATGAGATGGAATCAACTTTGGAGCAACTAATAACATAAGCAGAGGTTAGGCTTTATTAGAATACAAAGTGAATGCGTTATTGTTCACCTCAGTTTCAAACATGACAACAGGAGTAGTGATTACTTGATGTGTGTAGCTATAACCAAATCTAGCTCATTGCCCTCGAGTCGATTCCAACTCATAGAGACCCTATAGGACAGAGTAGAATTTCCCTAGTAGGTTTCCAAGGCTGTAAATCTTGACAGAAGCAGACTGCCACATCTTTCTCCTGTGGAGAAGCTGATGAGTTTGAAACTTTGACTCTTCAATTAGCAGCCAAAAGCTTAACCACTATACCACCAGGGCTCTTTTATTTAGGTTGGAAGTTCAAGTTCCCCTAGGAGTGCCTCCAAAGAAAGGCCTAGCAATCTACTTCCAGAAACCAGCCATTGGAAACCCTATGTTGTAGGTCATGCTGAATATAAATAGGCTTCCATGAATAGAAATCAGCTTGACAGCAACTGGTTTTATTCAACTTATGTTACAAAGCGAGAAAACTAGTTTCAATAATACTGTTTTTAACGCAAGACAATATACATTCTCCTCAGAGTCTGTAGAGCTTTTCTTTGAAGTGCTGCTTTTTTCTATATTTACTTTGTAATGCCTGTTCCGGCTTACAGTCCCTAATGGAGACAGGATTGAGGTTGTCAAGGATTTTGTTTTACTTGGGTCCATGATCAACGGCCATGGAAGCATCAGTCAAGAAATCAAAAGGTACACTGCACTGGGAAAATCTTCTGCAAAGGAGCTGTTTAAAGTATTGAAAAGTAAAGATGTCACCTTGAAGACTAAGGTGTGCCTGACCCAAGCCACAGTATTTTCAGTTGCATTTATACATATGGAAGATGGACAATGACTAAGGAAGACAGAAGAACTGACACCTTTGAATCATGGTGCTGGAGAAGAATGTTGAATGTACTATGGACTACAAACAAACAGATCTGTTCTGGAAGTTCTTGGAGGCAAAGATGGCAAGATTGTGTCTTACATACTTCAGACATGTTGTCAGGAGGGGTCGATCCCTGGAGAAGGACATCATGCTTGGTAGAGTGGAGGGTCAGTGAAAAGGAGGAAGACGCTCAACAAGATGGATTGACACAGTGGCTGCAATGATGGCTTAAGCATAAGAACAGCTGTAGACATGGCGTAAGACCAGGCGGTGTTTCGTTCTGTTATGCGTAGGGTCACTATGAGTTGGAACCAACTGGATGGCGCCTAACAACAAACAACAGGTCCAGGAAACTACTGACCACATAGTAAATGCTCAGTGCACTTTACAGTTGACTTCTTATTGCTTAGCACACGTGTCTACACTTCCGTTCATCCCTCAGAACTCTTCTCAGTCAGAATTCCCCGCAGAAGGCTTTCCCTGTCCTAGCCCCTGCATTTTATCTTATTTCTCTGCACATTCCCACCGGAGCATCTGTCCTTGAATGTTATCATCAAGTATTTGAATATTTTTCTTTTCCCCTGTTCAGTCAACTTCTTGAAGTCAACATCTGTAGACTGTTGCTTTTGCTGCACTAAGCTTCCTGGAGATATTCAATCATTTTTTGTTGTATTTTATTAATTAACCAAATTAATGAGTGAAGCTAAAAACAAAGTTTCATAGGAAAACGTTTCATAAAGGTAAAAGAGGATTTAGGACTTGCTCTTGGCACGTGTTACCTGGGTAATAGCTTTTGAATATTCGAAACAGTCTGTGTCTACCCTAAAATTTGCCAGCATTTGTAATTACAAAACTTGGCGCATGAAAGAAGACCAACTAATGACTTGATAAACCAGTCAAACTGTCTTTTCCTAAATTTGCAATCTAATTAAGATATCTTCCTAAAGGTAAAGGGTTCTGATCTCTTAGTAAAAGATCTCCCCTTCTTTGCTGTATTTAACACAAGTAAGGCATCCACAAGTGATCAAAAATGTGTCATGGAAGATGTGGAACTTGACTCAGTCCTAGAATTGTGGGTAGGACTTAGTTTAACAGAAGAAGACAAGGAGATACTTTGTATTCCAGAAATAAAACAATAGAATGAAATAGAAATAGTGTTTCTGTAACCATGAGGGCACTCTCATGAAATGGAATATAAGATAAAGATAGGTTAGAATGGACCTGATGATGATTAAAATGAAGCTGGAAAATGTCATCTGTATTGGTACAGACGAATATAAGATGGGCACCAAAATAGCATTTATGAAAAATCCCCTGCTGTCAACTCGATTCCAACTCATAGCAACCCTATAGGACAGAGTAGAATGGCTCCATAGAGTTTCCAAAGAGTGCCTGGCAGATTGGAACTGTCTACCTTCTGGTTAGCAGCCATAGCACGTATCCAGTATGCACCAGGGTTTCCAGCATTCATGAAAGATTAGTAAAATCAGACTGGTGACAGCGAAACCCCTTGCAATTGTTTGCTGTTAAACAGACATGATAGTGTGGAAGTGGGAATGGAGAAGTAAAATGTACCAAATAGCATGAGACTAAAGGCTAAAGTGAATTTATGTTTCTGAAGTTTTACATCTATGTAGAATTTTATACGTCTAATTTTCTAATATTTTTTCCACCGTACATTCATCTTTCATTTTCCAACTACAATTTTTCAACTTCACTGCATCTGTTAGAATCCTATGTTCTTTGCTCATATGACTTCTTCTGCTTGATCCTTACCTCTTCTCCTGAGTAATTCCTGCTTTTCCTTGGTGATCCGAATTCTCTATATTTTCTCCAAACTAATAAAAGATATATGGCTGTATTTCATTAATTTTTTAATAAGCAGGACCAAATCCAATGACTAAAACCTACTGCCTACTCAAAAATAGAAATGAATTAAAAATGAATGAGTTAAATTAATGAATTATACTATTTATAGAGAGGGCAAAATCGAAAGGAATTGCTGCTTTGATGGTGAATATAATGAATTATGAGGTATGTTGGGGACAAGTGGTAACAAGAACTTCATCTTGCAACAGGTGGTAAGTACCTGGGGATTCAAAGAGGATGCTCTGGTTAGACTTAAACATAGTTAACTTAAGTTGCAATTAAACGATTATAAAGTGTGCAAGTATAGAGTAGAATTTAGAGAGATACAGTCATTTAAAGAAAGGTAGCAAGATGAAGAAACAGAAAGAAAATAAAGACTGTGAGTAAGAAAACTGGGGAAAACTTCTGAAAACCTCAGTTTTCAAGGGGTCAAGGGAGAAGAGAATGTCAAGAAAAAAAGAAAGTCACCAAGTACAGTAAAGAGATACAAAAATCAAAGGAAAAAAATTTAGAACTTTCCAAGAATTTTATTACAGGTAGGAAATATTTAAAAGAACCATTATAGTAAAAGATATTACCAAAATGTACATTTTATTACATATTTTATTTATCCTGGGAGATAAAAAGTTTTCTCAGGAGAAAGAGAGATTTTGAACTAGTGTTATGGATCCTTTGTCACAGGATACAATATCTCTTTTCTCACCTCTATATGAACAAAAATCTGACCATTGTCACCAGATTTAACATTATTAGTTAAGAGACACAGACTCAGTTTCTAACCAACTGTATGAACTTGGAGATAGAATTTTTGAATCTTTAGAGTTTAAAGGTTACCTTATTTTCATTCAATGTATGAATTCTTGCTTTGACCAGTTTGAGAGTTCACTTATTCCACCTAGTTCTATTGTCTCTAAAATAATGCATTTAGACTTGTAGCTCTCAATTCCTATCCTCTGCCTGTTTGAATGCAACACTGCTTAAATAAAAGAGAAGGTAAAGTCACTGAGTCAGATATCTTCATATTTAGCAAATTTGTTGTCCAGTGTTTTAATCCACATTTTAAAGTGCATTATTGTTTAAATGTTCATAAATGCTTAAAATTGAGAAAAGCTATTTTCACAGATATATAGTCTAAATGCTCGCTAAATATTTCTTAAAAGGAAAATTTGTTTTAAAATGTGAATGTTTTTATTGACACTTCAGCAGTTGCAAATGAGCCTTGGCTAGCTTTCCTCCAGATTCTAGCATTGTGCCTAGTTCTGATTTCATGCGTTGGTAAACTCTGAACAATCTGTGTCTTGGAGCGCATCACATGCTAATTTTGCTCTGACAGTCTTGTAATGGGAATTCGAACACTTATTACATTTTTCTTGTTAAAACTAGGAAGTAGTCCAAGTATTTGCAGCTCTCTAACCTTGCATCAGTGAGGTGAAGTTTGATGTAGCTATTTCCTTTTACTTTGAAAGCTCGTTTTTAATAATACCATTCCACATTTGGTTCTGTGTGTTTCCTTGGCAAACTCACTCACCTTTGGAAGAAGTAGCTGTAATCCTGTAAATTCTACTGTACTCTAGTCAATGGGGGATTGAAGAGCTGGGTCCCTTTTAATTACTTACCTTCTATCTACCAGTGTTTAATGATGACACAAGGGACCTGGGAGCTGTTATTAGACCAGAAGGGAACCAGAAACTTCAGTTTGGGAGAAGTTGCTACTGGAAGGGCTGTTGTGCCAGGAAGCATCCTTGGCCAACACTCTCTTACTTCCACGTGTGAACAGTTGTTTACTCCAACATACCCATACCTGCAACAGGTTACAGAAACTTTTTGACATGGCAGATGAATGTCAAGATTGAACTTACCAAAGAAATAGAACTTAGGAAAATTTTTTTAAAAGTTACAGAATTTATTTTGTGTTTTGTTTTTTGTCAAAATAGAACAGAAAATTATCAAATTACCTACTTCTCACATGTTAGTTTAAAAACAAAACAAAAACCTCCAAGAGAAAAGATAGAAAATGTTAGGTATAGGATCCCTAGTTACAAAGTGGTTAAGAGCTTCACTACTAACCAGAAGGTCAGCAATTTGAATCTACCAGCCACTCCTTGGAAAGAAACCCTATGGGCAGTTCTACTAAGTGGTATAGAATTGCTGTAAGTCAGAATTGAGTTGATGGCACCTGCTTTGGTTTTCAGTCAGGTATAGAAACAGAAAGTTCCAGAACAAATCATTAGTCATATACAGTAATATTTAATAAGGATCTTGTGGGTACCAAGTATTTTACTAGATACTTTGCATGTAGCATCAAATTTAATGATGGACATCAGTGATAGAACATAAGGAATGATTATACCCATTTTACAAATATTGGAACTTGTAATGAAGTTGCATAACTGGAACTAAATAAAGGCTAATGCCAAACCAGACAATGCTGGCAAGTCAATTCTCAGTCATAGCAACCCTGTAAGACAGTTTCCATGGAGCAGCTGGTCAGTTCAAATCACCAGTCTCTTGGATAGCAGCCAAGGTCTCAACCACTGTATAAGCAGGTCTCCTGCTACTTAGTGACAAACTCAAATTCTGTTCTAGATTTCCATTGCACTTTTGAGAATACTGTATTACCAGTTTAAGACTTTACCAAGCAGAGAAGAAAATGAGTGTGCCTCATTCAGAAACTGAAACAGAAGTTGGCAAGGCACCAAAGCTTGAGGAAGCCTGGGAACAGGATGAGATGGGGCAAGATTGGGACAAGTAGAGCTGAAGCTTAAGAGATGAACAGGAACTTAAGGGTGTTTGAAAGCTACTCTACAGGGTTTGGACTCCATTTTCATAGCTAAAGTGAAACACTGTTAACTATTTACCCTAAACATGTAAAAATGGCATGCAAATTGAAAAGGAAATCAGAATTAAGCACATAAACAGGTAGTTCAAAAAAGAAGAAATGAAAATCATTAGTACACATAAAAGCAAGTTTCATTCATGTAATTATTTAGGAAAAAATACCTATTTGCATTTATCAAATTAGCAAAGAGGTTTTGAAATGTTAGCACTTTAGTTGCTAGTGAGAATGTCCTTAAGACAGACTCCCTTATGAGAGAAGGAAGATTTACATTAAATATTGCTGAGTTGGCAGTATGTGTCTATAGCTGTCCCAACCATTCTACTTTTAGGACTTTATCCCTGAAAGTACATGAAGGATTTATTTGAAGAGTGTTTACTGAATCATGGTGTAATATAGGAAAAAAAAATAGAATATCTAAATTTCCGAGAATAGGGAGGTGATCACATAAGTACTTATGGTTATTTGGCTATTAAATACATGTTTTTGAAATATATTTAAAACAAGGGTGTCATGGATTGTATTGTGTCCACCCACCCACCCCCAAAACGTGTAGCAATTTGGTTAGACCATAAGGCCTGGTAGTCTGTGGCGTTCCTGTAGGTTGTGAATCCTGCCTCTGTGATGTTAATGAGGGATGATGGGCCGCAGTTACGTTGGTGGGCGGGACTCAGTGTGTAAGACTGTATTGTGCCTTGAGTCAGTCTCTTGGGATATACCAGAAAGGGAAGCAGGCAGAGAGTAGGGGACCCCACACCCACCAAGAAAGCAGTGCCAGGAGCAAAGCACCTCCTTTGGGCCTGGGGTCCTTGTGTGTAGGAAGTTCCCAGTCCTGGGAAAGTTTGGTGACAGGACCTTCCTCTAGAATTAACAGAGAAAGCCTTCTCCTGGAGCTAATACCTTGAATTAGGATTTTTAGCCTACTATGAGGAAATTTATTTCTCTTTGTTAAAGCCATGCACTTGTGGTATTTCTGTTACAGCAGCACTGAATGACCAAAACAGAATTTGGTACTGAGTCTGGTGCTGCTCTAATAGATACCTAAAATGTGGAAGCAGTTTTGAAACCGTGAGTGGATAGAAGACTCAGATCAATCTGAAGAGAACTGCTAGCACCTGAGAAGCACAGATGGTGAGAAACAAGCAGCAGTGAAGCAGAAGCAGGGCACCGGGAAGCAGCATGAGACAGTACTGGAGCCAACCCAAGGAGCCAACCCAAGGAGCACGAGAACTGAGTGTTTGTGTGCAGGAGGCTTCCAAGTGCAGAAGGCTGCCTCTGGACACTTACCAGTGGATCTACAGAGCTTTGGAATACTTGTCCCAGCAGGGCAGACACGGGTGTGAGGCCTGGGCTGAGAGGCTTACAGGAAGAGGATGCTGAAGACAAGGAGCACAAGCAGCTGAGCTGCCTCAGTCTCAAAAGGTATGGCCAGCACTTTTGGGGTTTCAAAGGGTGCCATGGCCCCTGGTGTTTCTAAGGGTGGAATTGCCACTCACATGGACGAGGAGAATGGTGTCCCTAAAGCCAAGGAAGCAGAGTTGCTGTCCTGTGGGCCTGGAAGGCAGAGCTACACCCCATGGATGAGGGGCCTCCACTCAAAATCTGGAGAGTGTGGCCAATACCTAGACTCTGCAACACAAGGTCATTGTGTAATATGTCTTAGGGAACAGAGTATTATTTTCAAAGCCTTGAAGGCCAATATGATCTGTTCTATTAATTTGCTTGGTCCTGTTTTGCTGCCTTTCCCTACAGTTTCTCTCACCGATAGTGGAAATGTTTGAGCTTGCGCCTGTTTTGTCACTGCACCTTTAGAAGCAGGTAACTGGTATTCTAGACTTCAAAGACAAAGAGGAATCTTTGGATATTGGACTTGAAGTAAAGACTTTTGCTATGATTATGTTGTGCACATTGCAAGAATGCAGTTTTGGGAAGTCAAACGGTAGAATATCGTGGATTGAAGTGTATCCCCCAGAAAATGTGGGCAGCAGTTTGGCTAGGCAGTGATTCCTGGTTTTATCATGTTCTTATATGTTGTAAATTCTGCCTCTATGATGTTATGAGGAAGGATGGGCTGCAGTTTTATTGGTGGAGCAGAATTCAATATAAGATATTACTATGCCTTGAGTCAATTTCTTGAGATGTAAAGGAAAGAGAGGCAAACAGAGTTGGGGACCTCATACCATCAGGAAAGCAGTGCCATGCATGTCCTTTGGACCTGGGGCTCCTATGCCACAGAAGCTCCCAGTCCAGGGGATGACTAATGACAAAGACCTTCCTCCAGAACCAACAGAGAAAGCTTTCCCCTGTAACTGACACCTTGAATTTGGCCTCAGCCTGCTTTACTATGAACAAACAAATTTCTCTTTGTTAAAGCTATTTCAGCTATAGCAGTATTACATGAGTAAGGCAATAGGTCACTAGCTGGTGGGGACCAGCTGGTGGTTTCAAGGGTCCATTTGATATTTTGTCTAGCCATCACGTTATTTAAAGTAACATTTGGATAGCATTTTAAAATTTGAAACTTTTTGCATGTAATAGAAAATTCCCAGCCACTTTTGAATAGCTAGAAGATCCAGTGTGGCCACCACTGGCTGAAACTGAGTAGTGGCTTTCTTCTTTCAGTGGATCATGAGCTCACCAGCCTACTAAAAGCCTCTTTTATTCCTTGTTCTCTCACACACAATTATGTCTTGTGGCTTTACTTTTTTTTTCCCATTGTCTACTTGGCCTCTGTAGGGATTTTTCCACAATGTAAGGTTATATGAAAGAAGAAGAATGCAAAACTGTCTCTATATAACTTTATATACACGTGAAGAAAAATATACCAAATATTAACAGGAATAATCTTTGAGTTAGAACAATATGTGGTACTACAGAGAGACAACAAGAGGGATAGAAGGGTAGACAGAGAGAGAGACCATCTGCTGCTCTGCTTGGAGAATGGGAGAGTGACAGTATGACAGTTCAATCTTTCTGTTATTACAGCATCATACCTGTCTACCAGTTTTGTACCTGGATCTGCTGGTATTACAGTCTTTCTAATCAAGAAATGTATAACATCCTTCCATAAATATAACATGTCCCTTTCCCCTTTTTGTCATAGGCAAATACTCTCCAATATGCTTACACCCTAGAAACTTCATGATATTTCTGTTAGACACCAGGCAATAAGAAGCAGAGGATGTGTGCTCTAGTCCTCCAGCAATAAAGCCAGGACAGTGAAGACCTAGCCTTGATGAAATACCTTTTTTTTTTTTATCCTGGACTGATTTAGGCAGACTTCTTCCTCACAACCGGCAAGACAGGCCTTTAATGCTTGTTTCCAGTTGAGGCAACTAATTTTCCGAGATTAACTTACCCAAAGGAAATAATTAAGTCAAAAGCGTTTCACATGCTTGGCCAGAGTTACTAGGCTGCTAGAAGGAAGAGGTAAGAATGGAGTCAAGAGGTTTTTAGACTTCAAATTTTGTGTTATTTCTATCACATCCCTGTCACAAAGAAGATTACAGGCAGCAGAATACCTAGATTGTAGCATGTGCTGCTAGGAAATCCACAGTGAGCTGTAACTGAAAGCAAACAAATTTGTTATAGTTGTATAGTTACAGAGATACAGTATATTGTTTGTAAGCAACAGCTAAATTCTAACACCTGAGGTTTACAGTAAATTGGAGTGCTTTTGGATACTTGTCTTCCGGAACAACTTGTATACCCACATAGCAAAGACAACTCAAAATGTCATATTGGCTTATGTGTCCTGTCAGATGTGATCAGAAACTCTGAAGAGTTTGTACATATAACAATGATCAGAAAGAGTGTCATACTATAATATAACCATAAACATAATCACTTTTCCCACCGAATCATCTGTTATTCCTAGTCTGCCTCTGATGGGTATCTGGGAGTTCATTCTCTATCTGCCTTCTTTCTTTCTTCTATTTTTTCCTCTCTAGTGCAGTCACCCAGCTAGGTATCAAGCTTTCATACTTCTGAACCCCTTAAGTTCTCCTCAGAGCTCTGGTCCCAGTTCAGCACAGAATACAGTGTGCAGGTCCTCCCGTTTCCAGGTGCTGCCTGAGGTTCCACTCAGCAGCAGATGATTGTGCTCATTTGCAAAGCTTGAAGGCATACAAATTCTTCAAAGGGCAACACTTGTCATTCAAACTAACCCTTCTCCCACACCTTGCCTGCCTTTCTGGTGGAACTTGAATGTACAATTAAACAGTAAAATGTATTATTTAAAGCACTATTAGCCACCATAAGTGATTAACTGTTAAATCACAGATACTTACACAATAGAACATGATTTCAGCTCAAAGTTCAAATAGATGCTGTTGATTGGAAGGTGATTGTCCTGCAAGTGGTGATTTAGAGACTCAGGCCCCTTTCAACATACTGCTGCCATCTTTGCATCAAGCTACAAGAATGAAAATAGCATGAGAAGTTTGCATACAGTCGGCCTGAAACGGTTACTGCTGCTCTCCTGAAAGCCCGATCAACCAACCCAGTACCACTGAGTTGATTCCGACTCATAGTGTCCCCGCAGAACAGAGTGGAACTACTCCATAGAGTCTGCAGGGAGTGCCTGGAAGCCTTGAACTACCAATCATTTGGTTAGCAGGGTAGTACTTAACCACTATACCACCAGGGTTTCCACTGGCTGTATCTAACTACCAGGACATTGCATAGAGTTCACAGATGGCATGGCATTGCATAAAATACATCCTTAACTAGAACACATCATGTAGCTGGATAACAAGGAACAAAAGGAAAAGTTTGCTAAACAGATACCTAGATTGTACAACTCAAAGATTTTGTCTTTCTAAAGCTTACTGAAGGCATTCTTTCTTAAGATTGGGGCAAAATGGAGGAAGCAAGCATTTGGAGAATGAGGGAGGAGAGAAAAATAGCGTTGAAGCAAATTCTGAACTATCACAGTTACAAGAAATAAGAGCATATGTGATAGAATCCCTTTAAAAACTAAAATAGAAGTTGTACATTTTATGGGTAAAACCATATCACATGGTTTAAAAGAAATGGGATCCATCACTGTTTTGGAAACATAACATAATTCATTTGATTGGAAAATAAGAATATCTGGATTTCACAATAGATATTCATTCATTTGATTATAAAATCATCTTAAATTACCTATTTCTGGGCACTCGGTGGGTGATGTGCCTCTGTCTTCCTAATGAAGAATAACAGGGAGACATGGCATTTTGTGTAAAATGATGTTCCTGACCAAACAAGGTGTCCAAAGTTTCCTGAAAGATCCTACTTTTACATCTTACTTTCAAGAGAGTTCTCCAGCCACCTACAAAGAACAGTCAGTTCTAAAAGCAATTTAATATTTTAGCAGCTGAAGGACATACTAACTGCTGTCTTACTTATTTATGCCCAAGTCTAAAAGTTCACAAAAATAAATAAATCCACCCACATTTATTAGATTTGGAAAGTATATTGAATGTATTTGGATTTACTATTTTCTGCATATGGCTTAGATGTTAATAAAGTAAACAAATAATAAATTTAGACTAATAAAAGTATCACCAAGACCACTTCTGCCATACTCCTGCCTTGCTTACAGACTTGTCAGTAAATTAGGGTTTTATTTTCTTTATGCCAGATATCCTGCAGATTTTGAGGAAAATAAAGGCCCCTAGTGTAAAATATAAGGGATTCTGATAACTGGTAGATAAATTCTTATTTATTAAAAATAATTTCCTTCTTAGCATGAGGTCAATAGGCTTAATGAAGAAAACTTCATGGTATGAACAATATTAGAATATACTAATTATGACAATTCCAGCAAATCCCAGAGTGCCTTGGATTGTGGAAGGAAAGGGCTTATTTCCAAATGCTCCAGCATCTAACTTTATTCTTTTTTCTTACACAAACGTCTCAGAAAACAAATAAGCAAAACTCATCAAGTCAATTTCAACTCCTGGTGACCCTGTCGACAGGGTAGAATGGCTCCACAGGGTTTCTAAGGAGCCAGCTCTGGACTGGTGGATTCAAACCGCTGATCTTTTGTGTAGCAGCTGAGCTCTTAATCACTACACCACCAGGGCTCCTAAACATCTCAGTGGTAGCTAAAATTGAGCCAAAATAGAACAGAATCATATAAAAGCACAGGAACCAAATTACCAAACAATTTTGAGAGCCAAATTAAAGGTTAAAATACAAGGAATGCCAATTAAGTTCACGAACGCATCCTAGAAAAATTTCTACATACCTCACCTTCAAAGGAGTCCCCTTGGGAAGATGAATGCATTAATGGCAATGCCAAGTCCACACTTCAAATCCATTTGGGAATGCTTTTTCTGGAAGGGCTTTAGAGCTGCCATCTTATTACCCTTGATGTCCTGAATGTCATCCAAATGTCTTCCTTGCAATATTTCCTTTATCTTCAGGTGAAAACTCCTTTACAGACAACTAGACAGTTAAGTTCACCAAGTTGCTCCCTTGCCACCATGCATGATGGCTTTTCCAGAAAGAGTTACAAAACTGCTTTGAAGGGTGGACTAGGTGGTAGTATTTTAGAACAATTAAGTTCTCATACTTAATTGCCAGACCTTGTGAAAAAGGGAAAGGTTTGCTATATAGATTGTGTCAAATGTGGCCTCATCATTGGATAATTGATGATTATGTCTCTTCTCTATTACCAGAAGTTCAACAATCAATACAGTATGGAAACCTTATTTGTAAAAACTGCTGTATATAAAATAGAACAAACTTTATTTTCAAAGACCTAATAATCTCATGTACATACGCACATCCACATCCACACACACACATATATATGTTAAGATATAGACATATATTCATATACAAATATATACATTAATATACTTTCTAAATATCAAACTATTGAAAAAGGTAACATTACAGCTTATAACAAGCAAAGCTTATTTGGGGTGAGTCTGGAATGCTGAATAGCATTTACCTAAACAGAGAGGAATAAGGAGACCTTTCCTTGCAAGAAAAGCTCTGAGTAAAGTTGGTAAAGTGAGTAGATTCATTTCCCTAGGTTGGAAGAAGAAGTTAAACTCTCAGACAGTATATGTCCCTTGGCTCCACTTTGATACATTCCCAAAACTTATGGCAAGGAATCCTAGTGGTACAATGGTTAGGCACTTGGCTGCTAACCAAAAGGTTCAAACCAGCAGGCTGGGAGCAATGAGCTGAGAACCCACTCCTGTAAAGATTACATCCAAGGTAACTCACCAGGGCAGTTCCACTCTGTTACACAGGGTCACTATGTGTCAGAAGTGACCCAATGGCACACCACAACAACACAAAACCCCTTCCCGTGTCTTTTATAGCATTTACCATAATTACGATTAGTTAATTTTATATTACTCTATACATAAGAGGACTGACTTCACTTCTACTCTGTAAACTCCCTGAGAGTTCACGTAACATATTTTTTATGCCACTATATTCAGCACATAGTAAAGTTCCCTGCACATAGTAAATGTTCAAAAATGTGTAAATTGATGTTCCTTTTCATTATGTAGGACCAAAGAAAGTTGATGGGATATTGGCTCTAGGATTTTTGCACAGCAGTACTGTAATTAGAGGTGGCTCTGTAAAAATATGCAAAACTGATACATAGAAACACTTTCTCCCCTTTTGTAACATTATTCCAGCATCTTCAACCAAATTTTCATCCCCAGCATACAGGGCCATCACGCCACTGTGGTCTACTTTCATCACTGAAGAAAACTACAAAATTAAATCACATAGATTGCCAGGCTTCTTTGTCTCTTAAAGATACTCTAACGAATGAATTAATTACCAGATTCAGCTGCTAGTTAGAAGGCTGAGGGCTAGAGTCCACCCAGAGGCACCTCAGAAAAGAGGTTTAATAATCTAATTTTTAAAAATCAGCAACCCAAAGCCTTATGGTGCACAGTTCTTCTCTGACACATGTTGAGTGGTCATGAGTTGGGATCGAGTAATCCTGGTGGTGCAAATGGTTAACACACGCAGCTGGTACCAGAAAGGCCAGAGGTTCGAGTCCACTCAGAGGTGGCTCAAAAGAAAGGCCTAGTGAGCTTGTGCCAAAAACAGACGTTGAAAACCCTGTGACGTCCAGTTCTGCTTAGCACAGTTGAGGTTGTCATGAGTCAGAATCAACTCAACAGCAATTGGTTTGAATTTTTTTTTTCTTTTTGACAGCAGTTTATCAGTTTACAAAGGAGCATTTGTTAAACAAGGACACTTGCTACATTTTAAGTACATTTATAAAGAATTCCATTTAAATTGATATTTTTCAATAACACTGGATTGCTGATTTTCTCAATACATGCTTAAACTGTTTTTTGACATTTCTAAAAGCAAACTGTATTCCAGTTCAAGATGAAAATGTGAGCTTACATCTGAGTTTTTATCACTAAATATCATAAACTGCATTAGAGAAGGAAAAACACAAAGCAATCTATTTATAAACCATGTAATGTACAACAAAGTATTCTTAATCTAATTTGCAATCTGTAATAGAGACTGTGGTTTTCCAAAGTAGAGAAAAATAACTTAACATTTGTTTATAAATAGTACTTTGAAGGGTTCTGTACTTAATTAAATGTCCAATGACAAATCTTATTGCATCTTCAGAGTCTGAGATGGATAGAAGGTCAGGGAGCTACTTCGGCATGGCATTCATGAAATGTGGGATTGATGTCTCTTCAATCTGGGATATTGTATTTGAAAATACTTAGTTTCTGATAGCATCAATGTCTTTTGGCATTTTGTGCATATGCTTCTGAAAGTGCAGCAGTCCACCGAGTACTGAATTAAAGAAGGGATTTCAAGCCATAGCCCTCAGTACACTATAGCTCCTCTCACAAGTGTCAGTGTGAAAGATGTAAAACCAAAGTAAACTTGTAACTCTAAATTCCTCTGTAACAGAACATGGTTATAGATGTGCACCAAGGGAGAGAGAAAGAAATACATTAGATTTGGATGTAATTTCTGTCAATATCAAGACTGGTTATAAATGACAGCCAGCCAGGGTCAGATATTTGGAGGTGGAGGGAGAAGACGAGATCAGATTTTTCTGCTTAACTGACTTTTGTGGAACCATGGAGATACTGTTTGAAAACTGTTGCTATTTTCAATATCAGTTAAATTATCCACTTAGCAATTTGCTTTAGAAAGCAACAAAATTATAAGGACAGGAGACAGAATGAAGCAGGCTGATAGGGAATATCTCAAAAAGACAGGACAGAAAGGATGAAACACACATATTAGCAGACCACGTTATCTTTGAGATCCAGCAGCATGGCAGAGAGAGATACATTTGTCCCTGAAGCAGCCCTCAGAATGAAAAGTTTGGTTAAAGAAACCTTGACATCCCCAACTTTCTTCTATTTTTCATTATTGAACAACAAATAATACTATTTCAGTTCACTTCCTGTAATTTTGTTTGCATTGTCCTTTGACTTTCTGCAGTTTCTTTTGTTTGTAAATTAAGCAGTTTTTTAACATATCTTTCTTTTTATTTTTTAATACTATGTTGCATAGAAAATAATTTCCCAAAATGTTGTGTTTATCTTTCCACGATTAATTATATATACTCACATATATCCTAACTCTGTCCTTCTCAGTGTGTGGTAGAACTGTCTGTCCCTGCATACTTGAAATTGATTATGCTCGTGTCATTTTATTGGCTTTGGACAATAAAGTATGAGTGAAAAGTGCTTGTGTCACTTCTGGGTAGGTTGTTGAATAGCCATAGACTGCAGTTCCACACTCTAGTCCACTCTACCACTGTAATAGACAGCCATTCCAATGGCCTATCTCATGTGGATGAGACAAGGAAGAACAGAGCCACCAACTGACATTTAGTGAAAACATTCATCAGTGAGACAGAGTGGAAGAATGCCCATTTATTGTTTTTGACATATTGAGATTTAGGGACACCTGGTGGTGTAGTGGTTATATGCTACATCTGCTAAGCCAAAGATCAGCAGTTTGAATCCACCATGTGCTCCTTGGAAACTCTAAGGAGCAATTCTGCTCTGCCTGTAGGGTTACTATGAGTTGAAATCAACTTTGACAGCAGCAGGTTTGCTTTTTGTTGTTGCTGTTTTAGTACATACTGGTGAGTATATGTATAGATATACATTTACAAATATGAGACATATGTATGTACATCTATATGTATATGTGTAAGTATATACATAAATGTGTAAGTATATACATTTGCGTATATATATATATATATGTATATATATACTTATGACAAGTTGGGTAGTGTAGTGGTTAAATGCTGTCTGCTAACCAGAAGATTGGGAGTTTGAATCTGCCAGGCACTCCTTGGAAACTCAATGGGACAGTTCTACTCTGTCCTATAGGGTCACTATGCGTTGGAATCAACTTGATGGCAGTGGGTTTAGTTTATATATATTTACACATATATGCAGCTAAAAAACCAACCTGTTACTGTTAAACTGATTCCAACACAATGATCCTATAGGATGGAGTAGAATTGAGCCATAGAATTTCCAGGGAGTGGCTAGTAGATTTGAACTGCTGACCTTTTGTTCAGCAGCCAAGCTCACTTAACCACTATGCCACCAGGGTAGCAGTGTGTGTGTGTGGTATTAGTAATATATAATATTAGAGAAAGTAGTCCTGATATCTCTGTGGTTAAGCACTTGAATGCTAACCAAAAAAAAAAAAAAATGGCAGATAGGACCTACTAGCAGCTCCAGAGGATAAAAGACCTGCTTATCTGCTCCCATAAAAAAATGTTGTTAGATGCCTTCCAGCCAGTTCCAGCTCTTGGTAACCAGATGTACAACAGAAAAATACAATACCCGATCCTGCAACATTCTCAGCAATCATTGCTGTGCTTCAGTTCATCGTCATAGCCAGTGTGACAATCCATCTTATTGAGGGACTTCATCTTTTTTGATGACTGTCTGCTGTACCCAGCATGATATCCTTCTTCAGGAACTTGACCCTCCTGATCACATGTCCAAGTGTATGAGATGAAGTGCTGCCATTCTCATTTTCGAGGAGCATTTGACTACTTCTTTCAGCACAGGTCTGTTTGTTCTTCTGGCAGTCGTTCAATATTCTTTGACGACACCCATAATTCAGTGGCATCAATTCTGTCTTCCTTATTCATCGTCTAGCCTTCACAGGCATAAGGATTACAGCCTAAGAGATCCTATGGGACAGTTCTACTCTGCCCTGTATGGTTGCTACGAATCAGAATCAACTTGATAGTACACAACAAGAGCAATGGCAATATTAGAAAAATTCTATTTTAAAGCATGTGTTGATACTACACGTTACTGGACACCAGAAATGTAACAAGTATCCATGCCTTGTCTTAGCTGTAAAGAAGTAGTGTTCTTATTTAATTTCCTTCTAAATTAGCCATGTGCTAGAACTGATTTTTTTTTTTTGTATCTGCTAAGAGATATGTTAAAATAGTTGTAACAATTAACTTCTCTATATAGCATTATGAAACTTTGGCAATCACATTTTCATACTTCATAACTAGGATAATAAAAACATAATAGGATGAAGGATAGGAATGCATGGCATGTCTTTCTCTATTTGAACAATTCATCTCATTATAAGATTGATCAAATAGCATAATTAAGTCTTAAGATACAAAAGAAGTGAAAGTTTCCACCTTACAGTTATGGCATAAGTTTAAACTGAGTGCTAAATAATTGAGAGGTCAAAAGATTGCACTTACTAAATATGTAATTCTCTAACACCTCCTCTTAATGTTCCTTTGAAAAATTAAAATCACAGCAATGCTCAGGTCTACCTCAAAAACAAAGCATAATTGAAACAGTATTACTATTTACGTATTCTGCTTATCAAACACCTTCGTAGCATAACTTTGGGTTACATCCATGTTAGTCATTAGGAGAGGGAAAAAAAGCAAAGCACTATACTCTTTTTTGCTCTAGTTGAGTTTTTTTTTTATTATTGAAGTAAAATTTCATCCTCAGTCCAATGCTGCCCAACTGCACTTTCTACAAGGGGGAAAATGCTCTTTATTTGTACTGTCCAATACAGTAGCCACTACTGAGCACTTAGAATACAGCTAATGCTACTAACAACTTATTTTCCAGTTTTCTTTAACTGTAACTAATTTAAATAGCCACATTTATCTACGCACCAAAAAACCCGCTGCCGTCTAATCCATTCTGACTTGTAGCCACCCCATAAGTCAAAGTAGAACTGCCCCATAGAGCTTCCAAGAAGTGCCTGGCAGATTTGAACTGCCGCAGTTTCAGTGAGCAAATCTAGCACTTTACTAGAGCACCAGTGTCTCCACATATGTCTAGCAGCAACCACATTAACAGTGCAGCCTTTCCTCTCCATGGCATCTAAGAGAAAAGTGAATCTATAAGATCACACATGAAAGTATGGGAAGTACCAGTACTGAAGTCAAGTTTCAATACTACCTAAACAAGCAAACACAGAAATCACCTCCAAGTCTATTCCAATGCATAGTGATCCTATAAACTGCTAAACCAAACCAACTTCCATCAAGTCAATTCTGATTCACAATGACCCCATAGGGTTTCCAGGGATAGCCTGGTATATTCCAACTGCCAACTTTTGGTTAGCACTCACAGCATTTAAGCACCACACCACCAAGGTTAACCGTCCTATAAGGTTTCCAAGGAGTGGCTGGTAGATTTGCACTGCTGACCTTTTAGTAGCAGCTAGTCTCTGAACAACTGAACCACCTAAGGTTCTCCAGTACTGCCTGGAAGTTACTGAAAGGCATGAGAGGAGACACAAAAGGAGGTTTTGCCACTGGAGAAACAGACATGTCGAACAACAATGCTAAATGTCTTTTGTCTCTGGAAATTATTTTGGGCACAAAAGTTAACTCATTGTCATTGACTTAATGGTATACCAGCCAGCTTTTATGTCTCTGGATCTTATAAGTAAAGTATTATTCCATATCTGACATATTTAGCATCAAGATGGGTCCCCTTTGGAATGCATGAAACTCGGCAGACCTGTGATGGAGCATCATCATGTGGGCTGAGCGTTCTGTTAGGTGATGCTTTCTGGGTGTGTTTATTTTGTACATGTTTGCTTTTTTCCTTTATTTCTGTGAAATACAGCTTTCAAGCACTTTTATGGCTTCTCTCTGTGATGCTTAGGGAGCCCTCATGGGTTGGTTTTGGTTTTTCAGTGTCATATTTGGAAAACCAGACATTTCAACTGAATGGAAAGGCACCTGCAATAGATTGCTTATCTAGCTGTCATTAGTATATTGTCGCACACAGATTGGTGGCATCACACTGCTGCTTGCTTTATTGATGGCTTATATTACCAGATCATATTTCTCAAAATGCATATTACCACCAAAAAATTTAAACATACTCAATTAGTAAGCATGAATTCCAATACTGAAAACACATACCACCACCACCACCCCCTCCACACTAAAAAACAAATCAATTTAGGAAGAAAAAATGTAGTAAAGAAAGAGTTTAAACTGTGAGCATAGTTTTCCAAACTACTTTTTACTCCTTTAACCCAAATGGGCCATACTCCTGCCTTCCCTCCAAAGAAGAATGTTCTACAGTCTGTGTAATGCTTTCAATTACCCTTTACTTGCCTGAAAAATATATTAGTTTTGCAGGTTTTGCTTTTATGCAAATTCAGAAGTATCCATAAGTGTAAAATTTGGATGATTTAGTTTTGTTTTATTTTTATTTTTTTTAATTTTCATATGTGTAGCATTGTGTTGATACTAAGTGAATGCTACGTAGTCGATTTCTGGATCCCAACATTTGTATACCTCCCACATTTTCAAGTAGTGCTATCCACCCCATTTACCCCATTGTTCCACTAAAGGCTGGAATACAGGCAACACTGTTGGTTATCTGTGTATGAATCCAAGGTTCTATATTTCAGAATGTAAAGCAATTTTGTATTTCAGTGATTCAGATCAGAAATAGGCATTGTTGTATTTGTAACATTACAATTTGATTGAGGATGTAATATACAGATCAAACTGTTTTTCTTGATTAAGCTTACTTTTGTTGGCAAACTCAAGAAAAGTTTTTGCAATACATAACCATTAATTCTAGACCCGAAAGCTGTATTTGATCTGGCACTGATACATATTTGTTGATATCAGTCCAATGTAATTTGTCTTTGGATTATGTTCAAAAGTGTCAGTTTTATGAGATAGTGAAAACAGCTTGTGGCAGAGAAAGTTTGTAGATCTTTAATTTCCATCTTAAATAACTTGACTTAAGTGTATCAAATATTAAATATTTTAATATGATTTTTATTTGAATTATTATTGATTATAAACCTCCAGTGGCTTTGCATTTCCAATTGTCTAAAGTGCTTAGTAGAGACCTGGTTGTTCAGTGGGTAAGAACTTGGCTGCTAACCAAAAGGTGAGTAGTTTGAATCTGCCAGCTGCTCCTTAGACGTCTTGTTGGGCAGTTCTATTCCGTCCTGTAAGATTGCTATGCATCAGAATTGACTCAACAGAAGTGCATTTGTTTGTTTGTTGGGTTTGTAAACCTCTTCTTCACAGTGTGTATAAAGTTCTTCGAATCAGGGTCAACCTTTTCACCCCTTCCCACAGCACTCCCTTATCAGAATTTGCTTGTTAAAGAAAAAAATAAAAAAAAAAATAAACCTTCCACTTAGAGGATTGTCCTTCCTTTTACTGTATAGCAAAATCACTTCCCATCCTTCAAGATTCAGTTTATATGTCAGTTGATTCATTCATTCAACAAATAGATGATGAGCCCTTGCTGTGTGACACTATGTTTCCAAATCAAACCCACTGCCATTGAGTCAGTTCTGCATCAGAGCAACTCTGTGACAAAGCAGAACTCTCCCACAAGATTTCCGAGGCTGAAATCTTTAAGGAAGCCAACCACCAGCGAGGTGGCTTGTAGGTTCAAATCAGTCACTTTTAAGTTAGCAGCCTGGCCCTTAACCACCATACTGCCAGGGCTTCTAGCACTATGCTTAGTGCTCTCTAAATTAAGTCACCTAATCCTCACAGCTGGTTTATGAAATAGGAATTAATATTATCACAGTTTTCAAACAAAGACAGGTTAGAAGTACTCATATTTCTATCCCATTTTCCAGAGGCACCCTGCTCCTGCCCACAATCCCGACTGGCTGTGGACATTCATTGATGTTGATCTCCACTCCTAGACAGCACTTATGTAATCACCCTCCACCAACCAAGTTCTGTAGGACCATTTCTCCCTTAGTAGTCAAATCTCAAAGCAGGACTGTGTGAATGACATATAAACTGCTATAGATTTATATAAAAAATATCTGCTAAATGGTGTTTGAATCTGAGTTCATCTCTATAATCCCAGTCTAGAAATCGATATCAAAATAGCTTTGGTTATAGCCAGGGTTTCCTGTTATATATAATAAGCTGTCTTTGTACCCTGCATAACTTTTAGAGTAATAAAAAGGTAAGATATAGTTTGTATTCTATTTATATCACAATCTATGATAGAAAACGTTTATTGAAACCAATACATGCAAAGAAACCAATACATACAAAGAAAGCTTATAACCAGAGAGATAGATAGATCATTAGATTGGAAAGTGAAAAGAAATAAGAAACCTTGAAATAGAGCTGGAATTATTTGGGGAGAAGGAGGGAAAAGTTGAGACGTATGGTTTGAGATATTTTCTTCCTGAATGGATAGGAAACAACTAATAATCAACGGTGATGTATAAATGTAACAGAGACATCAAGCAGGGCAAACAAAAAACATCTGTCTTGTTTCTTTGCCAGAAAGTGTCAAGAACTTAGACTATTGTCTCGGTTTATACCATACAATGTTTTGGGCAAAAGACAGTTTTTTAAATTGTTAGCTATGAATCATATGATTGTAGAGAAATTTGAGAGATTGTTCTTTATCAACATAACTTAAAATGATTAAAATAGAAGACTTTTAAAATCATATCACAAAGTAATTTTATTTTGAAATCCAGTGGATAGGAAAACTGTTCATATGTGGGCCAGTGAGGTTTGCATGGGGAAGAAAAATTTGGTTCTACATTCACATATTACTGCAAGCCATTCATATGAAAAATTCAGGCCAATGGTCACAAAAAGGATGGAGGAGAGAATGTGTTAGACGGGTCTGTCTGAGGTCGTTAGTGCTACCGAAAGAAAACAACCTCTGCCTGATCTTCCGTTCATCTGCTACCCAAAGACAGTCCCTCAACCAGTGTGACAACGAACTCTCTGGCATCTGGCCCAAGCTTGGGCTCTAGGCATGGAATTTTCTTATATCAGACAGGATTCATCAGTACCAGCAAGCAAAGGAAACAGTGTAATGATATCAGTCCTTCTGACTGCAGAGTTAGCCAAATTTATCCATAAATCATTCAACAGATAGGAGCTTTAGGTAGAAGGGAAAACACATCCTATATTTTACCTTGCTGAGTGCAGAACTAAAGTCATCAATGAGCTAGTTCAGCAAAACGAAGCCACCATTATATTTATCATGTGTAATTACTATCTTATGGTGACCCTAGAGTCGGGTTCTACTCGACGGCACTTGGCTGGCAATTACTATCTGTAAAACTCCTTCTGGAGCATAGGATACCCTCTAATAAAAAAGAAGTTTGATGATTATAAATGGGACATAGAAGAGTATAGACATGATTTATTTAAATACCACTGGTTACTTGCTTATGTACCAGAGGGAATTAAAAATAATAATTGCTATGAATGTGGTTACCAAGAAACGAGTAAAGCCAGTTTTTTATTTCTCCCCTGGGTATGAACAAAACATAGCTTCTAAGTGTCAAGTAGTAAGAGTTAGAATTGCCTATTAAAATTTGACTTTCCTTTGTGTGCTAATAATACATGGTATCTGTATTTTTATCATTTTTGGCTAATCTCATCCTTGAAAGACAAGTCCTCTATTATTCGGTACAAGTTCTTTCTTAAAAATCAAATTATTGACAGGAAGCTAAAGATAACATTTAAAGTTGTTTTAAATAACAACATAAATAAATAAATAAATAAAAATGGAAGAAACCATACAGCAAAGCAAGTGAAATACTTGGTAACAGCTTCCAAGATGCTCTTTTGGGATAGTTGTGCAAGCTGAATGTGCCTTCAAAGCACATCACAGGTGGCAGGTGAGCAAATTCTCAGCTTCCCGGACTCCTTTCCAGAGTGCAGATGTGTCCAGCAAAGTCACTCGGTCAGTATGATCTACTTGGCTGGGCTTGTATTCAGAAAAGAAAAGATCCTGAGATAAGGGAATGTTCCCTTTCCAGTGGCAGAAGGAACTGCTGTCTACACACCACCACCTGAAAACCAGTTTGGGGAGAGGGTCCGGCACTGGGGTTCTAGCTCTTCCTGGTACATCTTAACTGCTGATTTGCTTTGTGATCTTGAGCAAGTAGCTTGTCTAGAATTCCTTTTCTGTTCCATAAAGTGAAAGAGATAAATAAAGCTCTTATGTCATAGAATTCTGCTAGAAGGAAAATACTGAAACACAAAATCCAAAGCATCTTAGGAGGACTGCGTACTATAGTAATTTCTGAATTGTAGCATGTGCTCAATTAATGTTAGTCCCTTTACCGCACAGCTACTTGCAGTATCTCACTTTGGTCAAATCTTCTCTATCATCTAAAAATCTTTGTGCCAGATATAGTAGTTACTTCCACAAGTACCGGGGTTGAGATAACGGGATTTAAGAGTATGTTTAAGGAGCTTGGCTGCTACTCAAAAGGTTGGCAATCTGAAACTACCAGCTGCTCCCTGGAAACCCTATGGGGCAGTTCTGCTCTGCCTCAAATGGTTGCTATGAATTAAAATCAACTCAATGCCAATAGCGTTTTTTTTTTTTTTTTTCTTTTGGTTTGTTTTCGAGTCTAAAATTATTGAAAAATCAGTTCACTAACATTTGCAGGACTTTTTCTTTTAAAAGGATATTCTATTTCAATACACCAAGTGTTATACCTACACTTACCACCATACTTATTAGTTATTTAATAAGTTAACATTAGTCACTAGGGTAAGCACGTGAGTGAGTCACTTCAGCAGAATGCCTCTTCACTCAGACGTAAATAGATAGCGTGCCCTGATCTGTGTGTTTCATTAGACTTTGTGTGAGAACCAGAGTCATTCTTTGATATTGATATGGGCTATGGAACAGAATCACACTGTGGCTTTTGTGTGACCTGGGAAAATTTATTTAACTTCTTAAAATTTATCTAACTTTTTGAAACCCAGGGGTGTTTTTTCCATTCACATGAAGGTCCTGTTGTTAGCTGCCATCAAGCTGGCTCGTGACTCACGAGGTTACCAGGCCCAACAGAATGAAATGCTGCCTGATCTTGCACCATCCTGGTAATTGGTTGTAGATGGGACCATAGTGATTATACCAATAACTAATTTGTAGAAATTTGTCAGAATTCAAGACAATATCTAACATGCCACAACTATGGTATAAGATAAATATATCAGCTACCATTAAAATTTGTATTATGGCTGTTCAGTACATTATGTACTTACATGATAACTACAGTTAATTACCTAATATTCTATTATTTCTGAATATGAGCTTTTGGAGGATTACAGGAGATTCCCTCACTACCATTAGTCTAGACTGCTACTCACTGCTGTACAGTATAGCAGAATGAAATCTGCTGACCTCCACCATGATTCTATAGTTCTTGTGGTTAATACGAAAGGAAGACATGAAATGCTCTATAATATGATGGCAAAGACAGAGATGCTCACTCATTAGACTACAGGATCTTTTAACCATGCCTCTCTGTTATTATGGTCACAGAAATAAAATGCCATTGATATAAAATGCAAATGACTTTGTGTCAGTAATAAATTACTGGTTGCAAAATATTCAATAACAGAGAATTGATTTGAAACCAGGCAGCATTTTAGACTTATCTATTGTCTTCAGCTGTGCTGAGTTAATGAGGATTTGTAATTACTTTGGGTTTTAACGAATACATCTTTTTCATTTTGTATTAGTGTCATATTTTATGGTTTACAAAATTACCTGACCATACAAAGGTTGACAGAATTGACCACAGTCAAAGGCTCTGGAATACAATAAGCCATTTTAATGAGTACAATATGCTTTCTGTCTTCAAGAGTATCCATCTTGTTTGTTCGGAACATTTCTTATCTAAAAGTGCTAAGGATTTCTATTTTAAAGTTGTCAAGTGAACATACAAATATGTCTTAGTTACTAAAAAACCTTATTCACAGAATGCTTTGTATTTTATTTTGTTTACCTAGAAAAAATTGAAAACCTGTGGCTGACATTTTACATTTCTCTTTTATAAGCCACAGAAATTTTCTGCATTAACCATGTTAGAAGGTAAGCTTTTAGTCTCCTTTTAATCCTTTTAAAAAGAGTGGTTCCAGAAGGAAAAAAAAAAGTGATTCCAACCTTTCTTTGAATTTTACTCACCAAGTAGTACCTACAGATGCCCACAGGGCAACCTCTTGTGCAAACAAAAAACACATAAGAACACTCTTGGTAATTATTCTAAATTCTTATTTGGCTGGGTTTGAAGCTGTCCACTAGCATAAATACAGGGATGCTCTATTCTCCACTAGAAGCGGGGTAGGCTGGAAACACGTATTACGACAGTGAAAGAAAATAGCGATTTGTCATATTCATTTACATTTCTCCTTGGTGTCCCTAAGGAGCAAATAATATGCAGACAGCTGGGAAATTATAGTTAAGCTCTTGTTGTTATTTGCTGACGGCTATTTCCATGTAAATTACTACTCAGAAAACTACAACTTCTTTTCTTCACTAGTAACCAGACAACAAAACAATTATTACTAAACTGTCCAAGATTGGTCAGTAAAGAACACTTCTTAAGGGAATCGTTTTTTCATTTTCACTCTGTTTCCTAAAAAGGTAATTTTGGAATGAACAAAATATATGACACTAGCACTCCCCTTCACTGGGAGATAGTACCCATCTAATAAGCAATTGTAAGAGTATGTGGAAGAGCATGTAACAGTGGATTTCTTAAACCGAGGGCTGATTCTATTGGCTGGAAAGGAAAAGCATAAATGTTGAGCTAGAAGAAAACACAAATACAAATGGGAAGCGATCAAAGATAAAGGTGATTTATTTTTAAATTTTCATTCTAGATCAGCTTACACAGAGTCCCTTCACATCCTTTACGTGTTTATGCCTGAAGAATAGCAATCATTAAACTGTCTAAAGTAGGCAAATCTTATATTAAAAAAATAGCTATGCATGTTAGTGTCAGTTATTCCTTTGATACCTTTTTTTACAAAGAGAAATTACTTTTGTGTTTTCTCTGATTTTAAAAAATAGTACAAGTATGAGGGTAAACAAATATGACAATTCAAAAAAGTATCAAAAAATCACCATCATTCTAATATAACCCTTATAATCAGATGAATTTCATTTTTCTATATAGATATGAAGATGTGGAATACATTTATAACTGCATTATACTCAATTCAGATTTGTATGTTTTTAAATAAGCCTTATGTCAAAATCACTTGCTATATAACATAAGAGCAAATGAGTGTATAATATCTCCATGTATACCTATGACTATTTAACCAGTCCTCTACTTCAAAATGTGTATTTTTCTCCATTTTTCACTGTTATAAATCACTTCCGAAGTGGAAATACATAAACATACATCTTTGTCTTAAATATCCAAATAGTCCCTTAGAATTTCTGCATTGAACACTATGTGGTTAATGAGTTTTATAAATATTGATGGTTCACTGTCATGAGAAGTTGATTCAATTTGTACCACCACTGCTAATGTACAAGAAATGTCAGTTCCCTCTTTTAATTTCATTAAACTGATCAAAGTGTCAAAAGTCCACTTAAATAGTGACTGTAAATTCTTTTTCTAATTCCGTGTTTCAGAGGCTCATAGTCCACCTAAAGCAGTTCAAGTGCATTAGTCCAAACTCAATAAGAAAAGGAAGTAGAAAGATACATGATTCCACAGATGAATCATAAACTGTTTACTTCAAGGATCAGTCTGACTTTCAGACTGAAATATCTATTATCATAAGCCATAGATTTGGGGGGAAGAGAAAATGATAACTTAAGAACACTTGAGCAAGTGAAAACAAAGTTTGCTTTGAAATATAACTAGAAATTTTGCGTGTCTTATATATGTGAATTAATAGACATGAAAATGGCAGCTTAAGTTTACTTTTGGTTCATTATTCTTAAATATAGTCTATTCTGTATTATCCAAGATATTGAGAGAAAGAAAAAGCATGGATATCCTCGAATTACTGCTCAAAAGAGAAAAAAAGAATTAGTCACCATGTAGTCTAAAATGAATTTACTTTAAACTTATTTTGCCATAGTAACAGCTGGTATTTTTAAAACCAGTTGCCCTTGAATTGACTCCAACTCACGGTGACCCTTGTGTATCAGAGTTGAACTGTGATCCACAGAGTTTTCAACAGCAGATTTATTTTGAAACAGATTGCTATTAACACATGTAATTCCACAGATCCTCATTTGGAAAGTTTTTTCAACATGATTTTTTTGAGTGCCTGCCATATGCCTGGCATCAGTTTAACTGCAAGGTCATAAGAGAAAATGAAACGGACAATTTTCTGTTTTCTTTTCCTGGTTGTTACATTCTAGTGGGAAGAGGTAGAAAACCAACAAATGAATAACATAAGGAAAAATAAAGTAGGTAAAAGGATGGAAAATGATGTAAGAGTGCTACTTTAAATAGGATAGTCATGGAAACCCAGCGTGGAGAGGAGACATTTGGGCACTGTTTCTGGGTGCCATCAAGTCAGTTCCAACTCACAGTGACCCCGTGTACAACAGAATGAAACACTGGCCAGTTCTGCACCATCCCCGTAATCATTGCAGTGTGCGCCCATTACTGCAGTCCCTGTGTCTTATTAAGGGTCTTCCACTGGCCTTTCACTTTACCAAGCATGGTGTCCTTCTACAGGGACTGATCTTTCCTGATAGCATGTCCAAGGTATATGAGATATAGTCTCACAATCTTTGCGTCTAAGGAGCATCCTAATTGTACTTCTTTCATGACAGATTTGTTCATTCTTTTGGCAGTCTGGTATATTCAATGTTCTTTGCTCATACCATGATTGCAAAGGCATCAGTTCTTATTAAAAAATGAAGAAAGAAGTCAGGGAGGGAGGCAGAGAGGGAATCCATTGCTGCTGAGTCAATTCTGACTCATAGCAATTCTGTAGGACATAATAGAATTTTGTTGTAGAACTGCCAAACTCGTGGTTAGAAATTTCTACAGGATGGAGTAAAATAAGGGGGACAGCCATCTGGGAAAGGAAGGGCTCTTTGGCAGAGGGGAAAGTGCAAAGCACTGACCTGGAGGGTTCCTGTGTTCAAAGATCAGCAAGGAAGATGCTCTAATGATGGACTGTAAGTAAAGAGGATCATCACAGGAGCAGAAGTCAAAGCAATGAGGGAGGTGGTAGGACACTGCAGAGGACCTAGTAGGTTTTGAAAGGACTTTGAATATTTCCCTGAATGCTTCTAGAGGTGTGACAGTATAATACTTATATGAAATCACCTTGCTGTAAGAAGAATAGATTCTAGGAAACAATGGTAGAAGGAGGTGATCAATTCAGAGGCTTTTATAATAACCAGGTGAAAAATATTGGCTATATAGTGATGATAATGTTGACTGATTGCATGTGGGGTGAGAGAGAAGTAAAGTGAATTATTTAGAAGTATAAACTTGATTCTGGAAGCTTAGGAACATAGTGATTGAGAGCTCATCTGCTAACCAAAAGGTCAGCAGCTTGAATCCATTAGCTGCCCCGTGGAAATCCTCTGGGGCAGTTCTATTCTGTCCTGTAGGGTCAGTATGAGTTGGAGTCAAAGCAATGGTTTTTTGTTGGTTTCTAAATTTGATTCCAAAGTAATAGTTTAAGGACTGGCCAAACAAAAATCATATAAAATGCTTACTGAAAATATATTCCTACATTTCTCTGATTCTCATACTTTTTTTCACATGTTGCTGTTGTTGTTGTCATTGTTAGGTGCCGTTGAGTCAGTTCTGACTCGTAGTGACTGTGTGAACAACAGAACCAATTATTGCCCAGTCTTGGGCCATGTCCACAATCATTTTTATGCTTAGGCCCATTGTTGCAGCCACTGCACCAATTCAGCTCATCGAGGGTCTTTCTCTTTTTCCGCTGACCCTCCACTCTGACAAGCATGATGTCCTTCTGCAGGGACTGATCCTTCCTGATGACATGTCCAAAGTATGTAAAACACAGTCTCGCCATCTTTCCCTCCAAGGAGCACTCTCGTTGTACTTCTTCCAGAACAGATCTGTTTCTTCTTTCAGCAGTCCTTGGTACAGTCAACATTCTTCAACACCACAACCCAAAGGCATCAATTCTTGTCGTATCTTCTTTGTTCACTGTCCAGCTTTTGCATGCATGTGACATGACTGAAAACGCCACACCTTGGGTCAGATGCTATGATTTTCCTATGGATTGTAAATCCCACCACAATGATGGCAATGAGGTGGGATTAGAGGCTACTATGAAGTAGAACTCAATCTACACAATTAGGTAGTGTTTTAAATCAATCTCTTTTGAGATATAGAAGATAGGAACAAGCAGAGAGACACAGAAATTTCATCACCATCAAGAAACAAGAGCCAGGAGAATAGTGCATCCATTGGGTTTGGGGACTCTGTACTGAAAAGTTCCTTGACAGGGGAAGACTGATGGCAAGGACCTTCTCCCAGAGCCAGCAAAGAGAGCAAGGCTTCCCTGGAGCTGGCACCCTGAATTCAGATTTTTAGCCTTCTAAACTGTGAGAGAATGAGCTGCTGTTTGTTAAAGCTATTCCTTTATTTTATTTCTGTTTTAGCAGCATTAGATAACTGTGACAGGCAGTTTAGGGTCAAAGAACCCTTTACTGTCCTTTAACTCATTGAAATGCTAGTGGTTTAAATACTGAAATTAATCATTGGTGCTAATTCAAAAACTCTTCTCTATATTTTTCATTTAACCATTTATTCCATCAAATTGGTAAGGCAAATATAGTTCCTGCATTACAATCAAAACTGAGTAATCAAGATGAATGATATGCCTCAAGAGGATCTGAGGGACAGAAAAGGTATCAGACAGTGAAAGATACTTAGCTTTGAGAGTAACAGTAAGTTAGTAAGTTATGATCAAAGTTAGTAACAATAGAAATTTAAATGCAATTTAAAGGGTTCAATGGATTGTAAAAATAGGGAAAAGTGCTAAATAAAATGGAATCACTCTGTTTGTTGAGCATCCTTTAGGATTAAGGTACTTTTACAATTATTATCCATGATATGCATACAGCAGGAGAGAAGATCACTAGCTTAATTTAAATCTGCAATGGAGAGTTGTTAGTAATAGAAGAAAATGTCTTTAGTACATATTAAAGAGTCTTATAAACCAAAGCCATTTCTCTTTATAATAATAAACAATATTTAATGTTTGCTATGTACCAGTTACTGTGCTAAGAACTTTATGTGCAGTATCCTATTTAATATTCATAAGAACCCTCTGAGGTCAGTACTATTACTGTCTATATATTAAAGATACGGTAAGTGAGGTTCAGACGAGTTCAAACATCTAAAATTATACATGAAAAAAGTCAAGACTTTGAGCCCAGGCATTGTGATTCTACAGCCAATAATCTTGAAAAGTAGGCATTAAAATTGTGGCAACAGTAAGATTAAGATCTTTCTATTTTATTGTCTATTCAACATACTCCTTTTTTTTCTATTAAGAGTCATCTTGCATACACTAAATGCAAGGACAAACGTGTATAAATATATGTCAAGAAAATTATTATTGAACTAGCCAAAAAGTCAGAGAAGAGAGAAAGGTAAACAGGATGAAGTGAAAAGATATGAAAGAAATAAAGATGAGAGGAAAGGGGAGGTCACCAGGGAGATTTTCAGAAGAGATACCTGACAAGAGCCAGTTCAGAAAGATTCCCGCCTCTGAGCCCTGGGAGAAAACAACTAATTTGGAAGCATCAGAACAGTACATTACATTGTGATTTAGTCTGAATGCAACAATGGTGTGTGGAATGCTAACCAAGAAGCAACGGTAACCTTCACTCTTACAGGAGTCCTGGGGAATTAGTTACAGAGTTGGAAAGGTAAGAGAAACAGGGAAGAATTCTATTAAGAAACACAAGCCTGCAAGATTGACAAGAAAGGAGTCAGAGTTAAGAACTAACACTATGCACCTTGTGAATGCAGTTTGTAACCCGAATTTCTTCACATACTCGTAAAGTGGCCCTCACACTCTACACCACTGGCGCCTAAATTGTAGTGTGCATAGAAATGACATTCATGGGGAAGACTTGTTGAAAAATATTTCTGGGTCTCCCCTCCAGAGTTTCTGGTTCAGTAGGGCTGGGATGGGCCCCCAAAATTTATTTTCTAACAAGTTCCCAGGTGATGGTAAATGCTGCCAGTTGGGAAACCACTTCTCAAATAGCCAGGTAAGTGTGTTGCCAATGGAAACTGAGGATAAAATGTGATGGAGAGCAAAAGGGGAAACGTGGCTCCATCTGCTTCATTTACGCAGCCTTCCCCTCTGGGTCTTAGAAGTGGGATAGTAGAAAGATGACCATCTTTAAAAGCAGTCATGACTTCCTGCTTCTTAGTTCCTTTGTTTTCATCATGATTTGCTATGTTGTTTTGCTTGGTGGATAAAATTTCCCTCCTTATATGAAAAGTCAGTCATATAATTATCCATCAGGACAGATCAGTATTAGTTGTAATGGGGGTGAAATCTGGTAAAGATCAAAATGGATAATTTTTTTTTTTAATGTTTTACCTGGAATCAAGGAACCGAAATGCCAGGTAAACCTTCATAGTTTGTAAATTGGCTTTCCTGTTGTTGTTAAGAGCTGCTGAGTGAGTTCCAGCTCGTAGTTATCCTACCTATGCCTGACAGAAAGAAACACAGCCTGGTCTTACACCGTCCTCACAGTTGTTGCTATACTTGAGCCCACTGTTGCAGCCACTGTGTCAGTCCATCTCCCTGAGGATCTTCATCTTCTTCAGTGATGTCCTGTGTATCAAGCAGGATGTTTTTCTCCAAGAACTGATCCCTCCTAATAATATATCCTAAGTATGTGAGATGTCGTCTCACCATTTTTTCTACTAAGGAGCATTTCGGTTGCACTTCTTCCAAGACATATCTGTTCATTCTTTTGGCAGTCCATGGTATATTCAGTATTCTTCACCAGCACCATAATTCAAAGGCATAAATTCTCTTTTGGTCTTCTTTATTCATTGTCCACTTTTTGCATGCATGTGAGATGATTGGAAACACCATGACTTGGGTCTGTGCACCTTAGTCTTCAAAGTGACATCTTTGTTTTTCAATACTTTAAAGAGATCTGTTCAAGCCAGTTTCCCCAAGGCATGCATCTTTCGATTTCTTGACTAACTGCTTTCATGGGTGTAAAATGATATCCCTGACAACTTCAATCTTTTATCTTCTTATAGTGATGTTGCTTATTGGTCCAATTGTGAGGATTTTTGATTTCTTGAGGTGTAATCCATATTGAAGACTATAGTCTTTGATCTTTATCAGTAACTGCTTCAACTCTTCTTTACTTTAGCAAGCAAGATAGTGTTATCTGCACAAGACAGATTGTCTAATGAATCTTACTCCAATTCTGATGGCTCATTCCTGTTCATGTAGTCCTGCTTCTCAGATATTTACTCCACACAGAGATTAAGTATGGTGAAAGGATACAATGCTGACACACCACTCCTGACTTTAAACCATGCGATGTCCCCTTGTTAGAACAACTGCCTGTTGATTCATGTACAGATTCCTCTTGAGCACAATTCAGTGTTCCAGGATTCCCGTTCTGCACAGTGCTACCCCTAATTTGTTATGACCTACACAGTCGAATGCCTTAGCATAGTCAATAAAACATGGATAAACATCTTTTTGGTGTTCTCTACTTTCAGCCAGAATCCATCAGACATCAGCAATGATATCCCTGGGTTCTACATTAAGTTCTGAATCTAATTTGAATTTCTGGCAGCTCCCTATTGATGAGCTACTGCAGCCACTTTTGAATTATCTTCAGTAGAATTTTACTTGTGTGTGATATTAATATTGTTTGATAATTGCCATGTTTGATTGAATCATGTTTCTTGACAATAGGCAAAAATATGGATCTCTTCCTGGTGGTTGGCTGGGTAGCTCTCTTCCAAATTTCTTGGCATATATTGGTGAGTACTTCCAGCATGGCATCGATTTGTTGACACATCTGAATTGCTATTCCATGAGTTCCCAGAGACTTATTTTATGCCAAAGTCTTCAGGGCACCCTGAATTTATTCCTTATGTACTCATCAGTTCCTGATCATATGTTACCTCCTGAAATGGTTGAACACTGACCAATTCTTTTTGGTATAGTGACTATGTATTTGTCACACTGTGTGAGCTTGTGTGTTGCTAGGATGCTGGGAGCTATGCCACCAATATTTCAGATACCAGCAGGGTATCCCGTGGCAGACAGGTTTCAGCTGAGCTTCCAGACTAAGACAAACTGGAAAGAAGTATCCAGCACTCTACATCTGAGAAGAATTAGCCAATGAAAACTTTATGAACAGCAATGAAACATTGTCTTTGAAACAGTGCTGGAAGATGAGCCACCCAGGTTGGAAGGCACTCAAAATATGACCAGTAGAACTGCCTTCTCAAAGTAGAGTCAACCTGAGTGACTTGGATGAAGTCAAGCTTTCAGGAACTTCATTTACTGATGTAGCATGACTCAAAATGAGAACAAAAAGCTATAAACATCCATTAATAATCAGAACCTGGAAAGTATGCAGTATGAATCTAGGAAAATTAGTATATCATCAGAAAAGAAGTAGAATGCATAAAGATCGATATCATAGGCATTAGTGAGATGAAATGGATTTTTATCAGTCATTTTGAATCAGACAGTTATATGTAGTATGCTATGCCAAGAATGACAAAGAGGAGTGGTGTTGCACTCGTCGTCAAATAAGCTTTCTTAACATAAGAATAACAGACTCTTAGTCCTAGGTGGTCTTCTCTTGTATATTCTCAGCAGATGATCGCTATTGCTCCACCTGTAATCTGTGCCTCAGTCTCTCAACATTTGTATCTCCGCACAGCAGCTCCACTTGGCTGACTGTTTCACAGGAACTTCAGCTTTAACAGATAAAAAGTCAGTTCATAATCTTCGTCTCATTCCTCAACCCATTCTTTCTCCTGTTTATCTCTGGAAACAGACATATTTATATCCATATGCTAAAATCAGAATCTTAAGAGTCATCACTGGTATTTTTTATTTATTACCACATCCCCAGCCATCAGTAAATCAGGACTTTAAACTGCTTTTTTTTTTTTCCTGGTTCTGACTCCCGCTGAAAATTTGTCACTTGAACAATTTCACAGACGATGCTGGTTAGAGATCAATTCTGAGAACTACTAGTAATTCAGTAGTTCTCAAAATTTATTACAGTAGGAATTACATAGGATCTTCTTAAACTTCAGTGTATCTGAGGTGGAAATGCAAATTCTCACCAGCAGCTGGAACCAGAAAAAAACTGATTTGACACTTTGTAGTAAATACAGTTGTTTCTCCCTCATATAGGTCTTTCATGCTGTAGGAGACAAAATAATGTTCTCCCAAGGGTGGTAATGTCCTAATCCCTGAAGCCTGTGAATATGTTACTTTAAACAGCAAAGGAGAATTAAGGTTTCAGGTGGATTAAGATGCTAATAAACTTACTTAAATTAGGAGACATTAGCTTGGATTAACCATGTGGGCCAGTGTGATCACAAGAGTCCTTAAAAGTAGAATAAAGAGGAAAAATAGGAGAATTAAAGGAAGATTTGCTACAGAAGAAAATCATAGAAAGATGCAACATTGCTGATTTTGAAGATGGAAGTGGGGACCATGAGACAACAAATGTGGACAGCTTTTAGAACCTGGGAATGCAAAGGAAGTGTAAAGGCATCTTGTTCTTTCATGCTTTGGAAAGACGTTTTATATGCTTTCCCCTCTACCTTGAATATATTCTCTTCGCTCTCTTCTCTGTCATACCCCTACTTATCAAATTAAACTCTATTCTACCACTAACCCTTATATTAATTTCTCATGTGTCTGAACATGTGTCTGAATGATATTCAAGGTCAATGCTGGTGTTTAAGGTCAGGAATACAAGTTCAAGATTCAGGCAGACTTAGTATTGAGGGAGGCTTAGCTAGTGTGGTCATGGCAGGTTTACTGGAGTGAAGGCACAGCAAGGCAGCATAGCATCTCAGGCAGCTGCAACTGGCCGAAAGGAACAGGCAAGAGACTGCACCTTGTGGAGCAGTGAACTTATATGCCACTTTTACACAGAGGTAGCTGGCTGCCAGATTTGAGCCGTCAAGGCCAAGCTCGATATAAACAGAGTATGCCATGCTGCTGAGTCACTTCTATGCAGAAGACCTGTACAGAATGAGTAAGGCCTGAGTGAAGTGCCTTCCACGTGGCTTCTACAACATATATAAGTCCCAGTGGGATCTAACATCCCATTATTCACCCTAGTTGGGCTCTGTAATTGTCCATTATATCACTTGTTTAAATTTCAGTTAGTTAATATTTGCATAATAATTTGTTTAGAGTCCTAGGTGGTGTCATAGATTGAACTGTGTTCCCCCAAAATGTGTGTAGCAACTTGACTATGACATGAATCCAGGTATTATGTGATTTTTGTGTATGGTGTAAGTCACTTATTGGGGGATGACAGCAGTGTCTGTGTTGGTGAGGCAGGACTCAAGCTAGAGGATTATATTGTGCCTTGAGCCAACCTCTTGGGATATAAAGGAAAGGGAAGCTGGAAGAAAGTAGGGCACCTCATATCCCCAAGAGAGAACAGCCAAGAGCAGAATGTATCTTTTGGACTCAAGGTCTCTGTGCCTCAGAAGTTCTCCGTGCCTCAGACGCTCTCCATCCAGGGAAATGTTGACAACAAAGATATTCCTCCAGAGCCAACAGAGAAAGTCTGCTCCTGGAGCTGACATCCTGAATATGGACTTTCACCTACTTTTCTGTGACAGAATAGATTTCTCTTTTAAAGCCATCTACTTGTAGTATTTCTGTTATAACAGCACTAGATAACTAAGACAGGTGGCACAAATGGTTAAGTACTTGTCTACTGACTGAAGGGTTGGTGGGTCAAGTCCATCCAGAGGTTCTTTGAACAAAGGGCCTGGCAATCTACTTCCAAAAGCTTGCATTCTTTAAAATCTTATGGCGCATAGTTTTGTGATACATGTAGTGCAGCCATGAGTCAGAATCAGCTTAATGGAAACTTGATTTTCTTTTCTTTTTTTTTTTTTGGTAAGGAATTAGTTGAATAATTATATATATTTTTTGCAATAGACTGTAAGCACTATGAGGCCAGGAAATTTATTTGCTCTATTCATTATTATGTCCTGGTAACTTGTACAGTTCTTGGAATAGAGTAATTCCACAGTAAATATCTGCTGCATTAGTAAGCAAATAAATTTATACATATGTGTCTGAAAGTATGGATGGATGAATGAAATGATAAGGTATGCTAAGGAAGGTGTGTGCCAGTTGAGAACACATTTTAAGATGACTAGCCCTGGTAGTACAGTGGTCCAGTGCTTGGCTACTAACCAGAAAGTTGGTAGTTCAAACCCACTAGGAACTCCATGGGTAGAGAAATGTGACAGGTTGCTTCTGTAAAGATTTACAGCCTTGCAAACTGACAAGCCATTCAACTCTGTCCTCTAAGGTCACTATGATTTTAAATTGACTCAGTGGCAAAGGATTTGATTTTCTTTCTTTTTTTATACTCCTTCTGGGTGGCTTCTTTTTTATTCACATCTATAAATTTAACAGAATCCCGCAAGATACATTTTCAAGGTAGTTTTTTCCTCCTGTCCATTGACCAGTATAAGCCCCAATCCATATGAGTTATTTGCCATTTTGTGACCGTTTTCCTCTGCTTCCACTTTTCTAGTTAGACACACACAGGCACACCTCCCCCTCCCCAAGAAGCCATTGCTGTCAAGTTAATTCTGACTCCTGGTGACCAGGCACTTACCAAATAAAAATTCCTCTGAAGACTAAGAAAAGAGATTGCAATTGTAGGTAAAACTACAGTTGTTTAGAAACATGGGTAGTAAGGTCCATTTTCATCAAGCCTTCAAAAACTGATCTAGATACATCATCCTATGTGCATGAATATTTTCTGATTTTTTTACTGTAGATTTTCTGCCCATTCTACATACATTTAAATTGAACAATGAAAAAGAATTTCTCAAGAAACAGTTAAAAACTGTGAAATTACATATCACAGAAAATTATATGACCAAATTAAGTACCATAGCGCAGACTGACATCTTTTTATTCACAGTCACATATGTCACAATGAGGATGTAGCAAGTAAAGAATTCTGTATTCCAGTTTCGAAAGTTAAAAAGTAAAATTTTTACCTGACTAGCATAACTTTCCAAAATAGCTAGGATGGAAATCATGAATCAAAAAGATACTCTAATTTCCACGGATATTGTCCTGTAGATTCATATGAGGCTAAAGATGTCCATAAGTATAATCAAAACCTCTCTTCCCAAAGAAGAAAGAACTTCATGCACACCTATGCACACATACCCCATCCATCCAAACAAAACTAACACTTTCTCATTGATATCTGTATTCCTTTAAGTTAGATGTTTAAAATGCAAACATCTCAAAGACACAATCATTCAAAACTACTACCATGTATTTAAATCATTTCATTCTTTTATTTATCCTTTCATTTATTCACGTATTCTATAAATTTTTCAGAATGCTAACCATGTGCTGCTCATCACATTAGGCACTGAAGCTATAGCAGCAAATACAACAGATACTGAATCTGTTTTTAGAGGTAATGTAATACAGTTATTTTTTAAAATAAGATAATGTGTTAATAGTACAAATATTAGGAAGGAAGAATTCTGAGCAAAAGAATGACTTTATATAAAAATACTGAGAGGGCAAAGAGCTAGGCCCGGTGAGCCAGGGCCAAAATGTCCAATAGCTAATGTTGAAACAGGTCTCATTAAGCAGGTCGGTGCAAGACCAGTATGCGCTGGGCAAACTATGGTGTTTCTGGGGCCTGCCAGAAGACCCACAGAGAGCCACTGGTTTGAGTTTACTTTGTGTTAGCTTTTGTGTTGCTGAGGGGGCAGACTATTAGATAAGATTTTGAAGAGGCATTATATGGAAGAAAGCAGAATAAATAGCCTAGAGAGGCTGAGGATAAAGGTTGTTTTTTTGGAGGGGAGAGGAGACAAAGATATGGCCCCATCCCCGGAAATAGAATTTTTGTAGGGGAAAATGGTTAACTTAAGTAGAATTTAGTAGGCTATAACTTACTGTTATCTGATTTGGGAAGTAGGTTATCTACCATCTTTCATAAAAACCTACAATAAAATCTATAAAAACAACATATTTGGAGTCAGAATTTTATGTTGTTGATGATTTTTAATATGATCCTAGTATCAAGATGGGAAATGAAAACAGGGGTACCTAAGATGTCATACTCAACTTCAAATTTAAAATGCCAATTTTATCTCAGAATGGTAAGGTCAGTAAGCGTGGGAATCCCTGGATTTTATTACCGTGTAAGAAGTTGATGCTAGCCTTTGGGTGGAAGAGCACATACAGACTCATGAGCTAAATGCTATTTTAAGGAGTACTTCAGGCAAGTAAAAATGATGGCTTGCACTAGAGTGCTGGTGGTAGAGAGGGAAAGAACAGATCTGAGGTCTATGTTGACGGTAAACACACCCAGAGCTTGATGCTGATTGGACATGAACTGTGAATGCAGCTGGGTGGAGAGCAGTGCCCTGTATGGAGATGAGGTATGGAGATGAGGATGCAGTAGAAGGAATGGCTCTGGGGTGGAGTGAGATGGAAGATCACTAACTAAGTCTTGGGTGTGTTAAGGTTGAGATATCGGTGAGTTATCCAAGTGGCTATGTTAGTTGGGCACCTGAGATTAAAGGACTGGGCTAGACTCTTTGGCATGTGGACAGCATCTGAAGTGAAGCAAGTGAATGAAGTTACCTAGAAACACAGTACAGGTAAGAAAGAAGGCTTAGAATCCCAAAAATGAAATTAGAGGCAAAAAAATGAGCAGAGAGAGGTTAGGAGAGGAAAACAGTAAGCATGTAGATTGGTTTCCTCAAGATTCCGTAACAAAGCACCACAACCTGGGTGACTTAAAAAAATATACATCTATCGCCACAGTATTCCAGAGAATACAAGTCTGATATTAAGGTGCTCGCAATGCCGGGTTCCCTTCAGGTTCTCCGGAGGCGCATCCTTCCTTGCCTCTCTAGTTTCTGGTATCGTAGAAGTTCTTGGCTTCCAGCAGCCTAACTTCAGCCTCGGCCTCTGTCATCACATGGCCTTTTTCCTTCTCTGTGTGTTGTCTCCTCTCCTTTTGTCATTAGGACTTCTGTCTCACTGGATTATGTAGATAGACAGATAGCTATATCAATACATTGATAGATGGATACATTGCCGCCATCAAGCTGACTCTGATTCACAGGGACCTTGAGTACAACATAACAATACATTGCCTGGTCTGGTGTCGTCCTCAGGATCACCAACATGTTTACTCCGTCTTTTCAGCTGTTGTGACAATCCATCTCGCCAAGGATCTCCCTTTCCCTCACAGACCCTCTGCTTTATCTCACAAGATGCCCTCCTCCAGGGATTGATCCTTCCTGATAACACTTCTGAAGCCAGCCCCTCTGAAAATGTTCTGTTGTGACAGAGGAGATATTTTGTGGTTAACAAAGAAATTTTCACCAGCAAATCACCATGGCTTCCTTCTGGAAGGTTCTGCCTGGAAGCTCCCCTGAAAATTGTCAATCATGGTGACACTGCTCATATTTGAAATGCTGGTGGCATAGGTTCCAGCGGTGACAGAAACACAAAAGCCACCATTGTACAACAAATTGACAGATACTTCAGCATGTTAGTGGTAAGTGTCGCAACAGAAGTATGTACAGTGCATGCACAGTATTCTGGTGACCTTATGAATTTCACTTACTCTGCATATGTCATCAGGAAGGACTAAGCCCTGGAGAAGGACATCACGCTTGCTAAAATAGAGAGCCAGAGAAAAAGAGGAAGACCCTCAAGGATATGGATTGACCGGGTGGTTGCAAGGATGGGGTCAAGCACAGCAATAACGGAGAGGATGGCACCTGTCATGCACAGGGTAGCTGTGAGTTGGAGCTGACTGTGCAACACCTAATAACAACCTGACAACTACTTAATTCAGCTTAGAAAGGCAGTAAGGTAGAGGGAGAGGGGTAACGGTGTTTCAAGCACAGGGACTAACATGCAAACATGTATGGAGTTTAAAGGGATGACAACAGATTGAAGATTCATTCCTTAGGAGAGGCCATGAGGCAGGAAGGATACTGAACATCTGAGGATACTGGAGAGAAGACAGATCATACCTAGCTAGCCCTGGTTGATACTGCAGATGATATTACTGATACGGCTGAGAGTTCTCTGAAAGCAAAACCAGTGCTTATTCAACTAATACCCCTATAACCATGAGTTACTTACTTTCCTCCCTGTACCTGTTACCTCACGTTTAAAACCAGCATCAACTTAATAGACGTATTGTGAAAATTAAATAAAAAGTGATGCTGTGTGCAAAGAATTTCATATGGAGCCTGCCTACCTGCCTGGCACACACTACAAGTTCAACATTGGGTAGGTGCTGGTAGTTGTGGGGAGGTGCTCGTAAGTAGGGGCACTAGAAGAAGTGGTGATACTAACCACTGAAGAAGTAGAATAATCTGCTCCTCTTTATTTAAATAATTTTTACTCTGAAATTCTAGAGCTTTAAAACGTATTTTTGACATTTGTGGATTATTTTTATATGGAGACTTCATAGATTGGTCCATTCAGCACATTCTTAAAATAAGATTTCTTTTGAAGACGTTTTAGCAGTTTGGCTGAATCATATTTATCTTTTGAGAATGCCACGTGACATTACAGTTAAACTTTGAATAACTGAGCAATAAAACTCCCAAGTGCCTCATGGTCGCTTGTTACAACTAAAACCAAATTTTGCACTATTGTTAATTTGCCAGAAGTTCTAATACTGAAGAAAAAGGGCCACTTTGCAAAAAAATTATTTGCTTTGAGTCCAACCTACCTACCTTGATAAAATTTAACGCAATTACCCCAGTTTACTTTTGATATTGAGTAAAGCTAATAGTTTCTATTTCACAAAATAGAAAAGTAACTCATGTTTTCTTCTTTCTGCATAATATTATTATAGAGTTTAATTACATGCTATAAGTGTAACATATGATAGTATATGTTAGTATTAATTTTAATTACATTACAAAATTGACAACCTAAATGAAAGATATTTGGAAATCAGTCAATAATACTCTCAAGGATGACCAAATAGATTGAAAGGAATTTTATGCACTGGGGTTTATTGCAGTCATTGGAAAGGACCTTAATAATGGATAGCAACTTCCACATACAGTTAATGGTGAGTTCAACCCCTGTCACCCTTCATACAGGATGTCTGCTTTTAGATATTCCCTGCACAAAATGCACAGAAAAGGTTGCCAGTATGAGAAGGTTAACTCTTGCATTTAAGAGGTTCAGCTGGCTAATGGGGATCACTTTGATTTGTTGTCAGAATTGGCCTAGCATATTTAATTTTTGTCCCCTTGAAAACATAGTGTCTTATAGTTTGCTCACATGATACAAATGAAACTGGTACAAAGAAAGTTGAAAAATCCAGATTCTGTTTTTCTCTACCTATACAGATAATTATGAAGAAAACATAATCATACTTTTGTATTGGAAATGTATTTTATATGAGGGCTTATTGGACTTGGGATAGGTCGTTCAACTCTGTTGCAATTTACTGTGGTATACCTGGTTGCCTAGTGGTTAAGTTCTATGGGTGCTAACCAAATGGTTAGAGGTTCAAATCCATCAGGAGGCAGTTCTGTTGTATCCTCTAGCATCACTTGAGTTGGAATCAACTCCACAGAAGGTGGTTTGGTGTTTTGGTTTGGCAGTTTACCAGGAGTCATGTTGTTATAAATATGGCTACAGTATTTCTCCTTCACTAGTGCCCTCAGCACATATTTATTAAGCTGCTCTTTCTTCTCAGCAGTGAGCTTGACCCCCTTTACCATGTAACCTGGGAAGGGATAGAAGATTTGGGCCTTTGTTACTAACATTAGTTCCACTGGGAGGTTACCAAGGGCATATAATCAGCTATTTTGTGGTAATCTGAGTTAAGAAATTGAACAATACAGTTTTGTGTTGAATTTTGAAGATGGTTCTCCCTCAAGTTCAATTTATAATGTCATTTGTTTGCAATTACTTTTAATGATACCAGTGATGAATTCATAGATGGGTAGGCATACAACCAAATGCAAGATTTAGGGTAGTGTGCGAAATGTCAGAGAATTGCTGGAATAGAAATCAGTAAAAAAAAATGAGATAAAAGCTGTTAAAGATACAAATGATAGTTATTTTTGAACTCTTTAAATACATTAAGAAAAAGGATTAAAAGGAAATGTCTCTTATGGCGGATAGAGAAGAAGAGTTTATAGCTCCTTCCAAAAATTCACTTTCACTTACATTTAAACACAAATTCACTCAGCATGACTTTTCCTTTAAACTCAGTTTTTACTGAAATAAATGAAATAAGAATTTGGAAGAGTAGTCATAAATCCTGCAAAAGAGAAACTCCTTTTCCATTGTGGTTCCCTTACACATTACCATTAAGTCCATTGCAACTCACAGTGACCCTATGGGACAGAGTAAGAACAGCCCATAGCGTTTCCAAGGAGCATCTTGAGGATTTGAACTGCCAACTGTTTGGTTAGCAGCTGTAACTCTTAACTACTACTCCACCAAGGCTTCTAGAAGGTCAGTTCCAAATCACAGTGCCCCTATAGGACAGAATAGAACTGCGCCATAGGATTTCCAAGGAGCGCCTGGTAGATTTGATCTGTCGACTTTTTGGGTTAGCAGTTGTAGCTTTTTAAACACTATGCCACCAGGGTTTCCAGAGTGTGGTAGTCACTGGTAAAATCCAGCCTCCACATCTCATGACCTTGGGCAAATTAGCTTTTCCAAACCTCAGTGTCACAAATTATGAAGTGTGTGGTAGACATTTTTTAAAAGTAATTTATACCACTGCATGGTACATGATTAATGTTTAATAAATGATAAATTGTAGTCATATTATCTTATTAAAACTGTCTGTTTACAGTCAGTTGTCCAGACTAGAAATTCCAATAAGCCTGAAGCGATGTGATGCTTGTCTTCATGTCCTTAATGTGTAACATGCTACATTATAGATGTGCAAAAAATATTTGTGAAAACACGACTGCACATTCTCATCTTGTATTTTCCTGAAATGCCCTCACCAACCCTGGTGGTCTGGCTAATTTTGACTAACCTTTCAATATTCTACTCAAATTATAATTTTTCAGAAAATTCTTTCCATGGTCTCCAGTTCACCCATCCAACAAAAGCAAAGCAAGTTGCCCCTTCTGCTGAGTTGCCATAGTATTTTGTCATCTATACAATTCTACATATGAGGATATTGCAATTATTTGTTTGTGTTTACCCTCCAACTTACTTATTTCTTTATATTTAGTATTTATATAGTATCTGGGTCATAGAAAAGTCTCAGTAATTATCAGTTTAATTAATTAGTTAACAGATTCATTTTTGACATTTATTATAAAGGTTAATTACTATATTTTCTCTCGGCATACTAAAAACATAAAGAGACAACATAGTTGGAGTTGTAACAGGGAATGTTTTAGGTTCCCGTATTGGCAGTAATTCTCAAAGAGATGGAATGATGTAGTGGCTGACATAATGGACTCAAACACAACTATGTTGCATATGAGGTCACTGTGAGTCAAAATTGAGTCAAAGTCACTTAATAACTGTAAATGAGTGCTTGTGTTATGTTGGCTATAATACATAAAAGAGAATTATACTTAAATCTCTCAGATAAAACAAATGTGCCTCTTTATAAATTTGTGGAGGACTATGCAATTCCTTTTGATAACTAATCTTCTTTATTATACAAATAGCCTATTTATTAAACATCTGTTACCTAGCACAGTTTAAAGTAACCCACTATCTTGTAGAATGCGTGAAACCACCTATAAACACAACCTTTTCTACCGCTTTCTAACATTGGCTTAAAATTCCATTGAGTTCTTTTCTGACTAATAACCATGTCACACTTGCAGTTGTTGGTATTATTTCATAACTTTTTCACTTTTCATTTTGGTTTATGACTTCTTGTTTCCATTTGATTTCAATCATAACTTGTAGGCTTTTCCTAAATAATGGTCTGTCATCTGCTTTGTCGGATATATCTCTGCTGTTCTCTAATTTGAGATCTGGCTTCATTCCTGAGTGTAATTCATTTAATGCTAGTAGGTGACATGATTTGTCAACACTGTTTGGAATTTCAGTGCTAAGCTCAGGAAATATAGAAACAACACTCTTCATCTATAGAACTTTCAGGTCTTGTCTTAAGTTTAGAATAGAGTTTTGTTGAATTAGGAAAATAGGTATAGCTAAATTACCCATTGTACAATAAAGATCAGATTGAACACAGGATTGTCAAAGTAAAGGGACAAAATGACAGTCCTCATGATAACACCAGGACTCGGAATTTGAGATCCCATGCCTTTGAATACTGTATTCAAGTTCATGACATTTCAATTCTTCTGTTCAATATAAATGGAAAGAAAGTTATTTTGCATATCATTCTTTAAAACAGTGACTTCTCTCATCTTTCTTAAAGATGACATATTCACCTGTATTTGAACATGGAACTTGTGAAAACTCTAATTTATAACATTTCTTTTGCTTTTCTCCTAAGTTACTTTAAAGGAATAAAATGAACTTTGTCCTTTGTCTTCAATTATGGAGGAAAAATAACTATTTTAAATGTGTTATCCTTTTTAGTTTTTTCACTTTTTACAATTATCCTTAGCCATTCTACTAATAGCTAAAATCACTATATCAAAAATATAACATATAAATTAATAGTTGTTTTTTACTGTCTGGTCCATCATGGATATGTTCTCAACTCTTTCAAACATCTCCTAGACAAAGTTAAGAAGATGATTACTTGTTTAAAAAAATAAATAAAATATTTTTAAACCCAAAGAGATGTACTTTAATGTCTTTGAATTATAAGAACCATCAGAATAAGCATGTGCTAAAACCCACTGCCATCGAGTTGTCTCAGACTCACAGACTATAGATCAGAATAGAACTACCCCATAGAGCTTCCAAGGAGTGCCTGGTGGATTTGAACTGCCAACCTTTTCGTTAGTGGATGTAGCACTTAACCCACTATACCTCCAGCGTTCCTGGTTTCTTAAAAATAAATAAGATAATACAAAAGAAATCACTTAGGGCAAAAAAAAAAAAAAAAAGAGAGAAAGAATATTTTGGTCTTTATTTAGATTGCATACTATAGTACTTTCCATAAGTTCATGTAACAAAGTACCACAAACTGGGTGACTTGTAAGAACAGAAATTTATTGCTCTCACAGTTTTGGAGCTGGAAGTCCAAAATCAAGGTCTTGAGGTCTTGATTCCTTTGGGAGGCTCTGAGGGATCCATTCCATGTCTTTCTCCGAGTTCTGGTGACTCCAGAAATTCTTAGCATTTCTTGGCTTATAAATGTGTCATTTCTATTTCTGCCTCCGTTGTCATATGACAATCTTCCTTCTGTATTTCTTTTATAAAGACATTATTCATACTGGATTAGGACTCAACTTACTCCAGAAGGACCTCTTATTAACTGATAACATCTTCAAAGACCCTATTTTCAACCAAGGTCATATTCTGTTTCAGTTAGCTAGCAAGTAAAGTCGTCAGCTGAGAGTGAGGAGGAGTGCAAAAGCGAAAGGATGGAAACAAACTATATGCCCATCAACAGATGAATGGATGAAAAAATCATGTTGCAGAAACACAATAGAATACTGCACAATGATAAAGAATAATGATGAATCTTTGAAGCATTTCACAACATGGATAAATCTAGAGAGTATTATGCCACATGAAATAAGTCCCTCGTAAAAAGACAAACGCTATACAAGACCACTACTAAAAAAACCCAAGAAAAGGTTTACAGAGACAGAGAGGGAGAGAGAAACAATCTTTGATGATTACAAGAGGAGAGAATGGTGCTAAAGGGAATCACTAACTAGATAGTAGACAAGCGTTGACTGCAGCAAAGCAAAAGACAACACACAATATAAGGAAGGTGAACACAAGGTACCTTCAAACACCTTGAGGGACTGGGTTACTAAGGACTATGGGCTCAGGGCATCTAGGTCAACTGGCATGGTAAATTATTAAAGAATATGAAAATGTTCTGTATCCTACTTTGATGAGTAATGTATGAGGTCTTTAAAGCTTGTGAATGGCTGAGATGCATCTGTTGGCCCCCTTACATTCAGAGGAAATGACAAGGAAGAAAACCAAAGACACAAGTAAAGTGCTCGTCCAAAGGAGTAGTGAACCACGTAAATCACAGCCTCCACCAGCCTGATCCCAGAAGAACTAGGTGATCCCAGCCACTACCGACCATTCTGACTTTGACTGGGATCACAACAGAGTCCAGGACAAAGCAGACAAAAACGTAGAAACAATATTCAAATTCACACACAGACAACAGAAGGATCAGACTTCCTGGCTGGCAGAGGCAAGGCGAACCCCCGACCTGTGGCCCCCAGACACCATGCCAATTCACAACTGAAACTATTCTCAAAGTCCACCTTTCAGCCCAAGATTAGACAGGCCTATAAAACAAACAACACCACATGTGAGGAGCATGCTTCTTAACTCAATCATGTATGCAAGACCACGTGAGTAATACCTCCCCCAAAGCAAAAAGAAGAAGGCAGAAAAGAGCACAAAAACTAGACAAATGAACATAGTGAACCCAGGGTGAAAAGGAAAAGGGGGAGAGTGCTGACGCTTTGTGAGGACTGATTTGCAACCAGTGTTACAAAATAATTTGTGTATAAACTGTTGTATAAAAAACAATTTGCCATGTAAGCATTCATGTAAAACAGATTACAAAACAAAACTGTGTGCACAGTTAACCAGGATACATAAGGCCCAAAGAGGACTTAAATAAAGTTTTGAGTCAGTGAATCACCTGTCCAACACACTATAAATGATTCTTCCTAGCCTGAAATTATTCATGCCTCTTCCAAAATGTTTACTCCTTTCCAAAACATCATCATATACTCTGCTTTTTTGTGGTTTTTTTTTTGTCTTTTATTATATTTGTGGTAGTAAGTTTTCTATTTACATTAAATGCACTATGTACATAGATGTGGGACTAAAATAAACATGTCAGACAAAAATCACTTATAATCAAACTTATTTTCAGAAATCAGCATGCAACAGTATTACCTGTGAACTTTACCATGAAGCCACTGATCCAGACAAAAGAACATAAGTAAAGTAAATGCAGAGGTCTGGACATTCAAATCATTCTGCCTTTAAAATAACTCTCTTCCCTTACCATGAGAAATAGCATCATGTGGTGGTGAAAGCAATTGAATCTTAAGCCTGAATTCAGTCTCTGCCTCTTATTAGCTGCATGGCATTGGGGGAGTTACTTATTCCTTTTGCCTAAGTTTATTCATTCATAAAATGGACAGGATCATCGTACATACTTCTCACATTTATTATGTGTTAAAATGTATGGGGCAGTTAACCAAAAATATCACTTAGTCTTCTTATTATAAAACAGTAGTTTGGCTTAACTAATAAAAAAGGTCTGCCTTGAGTATTATGCTCTTTTAAGAACTATCTGTAAGAGTTCTCAATGACAATAGCAACTCCAAAGATTAGATAAAGGTACCAAGTGGAAGTGAGTTTATATTAAGGGAGGAGGAAAATGGTAGTGGGAATAGCTGTACAACTTAAAGAATGTAGTCAACATCATTGAATGGCTCTGGTAGAATCAGCTCAATTGGTGTATGTTTGGCTGTGTGTCTTCTCAGTGACAATGAAATAAAAGCCAAAAAAAAAAAAAAAAAAAAAATAGTGAGGCAAGAGAAACCAGACCAAAAAACAAAGCTCATTGCTATCAAGTCGACTTCAATTCATAGCAACCCTAAAGGACATAGGAATTTAGAACTACCCTAAGGCTTTAAATCATTACAGAAGCAGTCTGCTGCACCTTTCTTCTATGGGGCAGTTGAGGGTTTCAAACTGCCAGCCTTTCAGTTAACAGCTGAGCTCTTCACAACTCCTCCACCAGGACTTTAGCTGAGAGAGGTAGGTGTGGAACAGTTATCTAAGCAAGCAAGAGAATAAGTGGGCCAGGATTGCCAGGCAGTGTTAAGAGCTCACTTAAGTTAATGCTCATAAATTAAAAGAGAAATATGTAAGACTGGATTTTATTTTTATCTAGACATGTTTAGTTGCATAGGTGAAGGGACAGAGTAGTTAGAGAGTTTGGTCTGGTAAAAGTTTCAGTTTAGTATGATGGATCTAGAGAGGGGGAAACAGAAGATGATGTATGAGGGGAAAGTGGCTGTGATAGCTGATAACGGAATTTAATCCAGGTAAAGACGTGGCAAAAAACCTCAGTGATTTTAAAACATTGTTAAAGTCAGGGTAGAGGAGAGGAAGAGTTGAATGGATGGAGTTGGGGTTCAAGAATTAAATACTTGCAGCCAATATTATGTATTAGTAATAACAAAGTCTAAATTACGACAGTAACAGTGAAGATCTGAGATACATTGGAAGGCAAGATCACTGGAGCAGAGATGGTAAGAAAACTGGAGGAAGGGGAGTGGGTGGAGAGGAGGGGAGAGGAGGCTGTTGGGAGGATGAGACATGTGTGGAGCAGAGAGGAAGAGTGTGCTGTCACCAGACAGGGAGAGCAGTGGAAGCTGCATAGAGGTGGGCATGTAAATTTATGCGGGAATGTACATTTTCACTCGGTCGTAATTAAAAAAATGAAGGTGGAAAAAGAAACAAGAGGCTAGAGAAGTAGAATTTTTAGATTTATGGATGTTAAAACACCAGGAATTAACACAGAAGCAGTGCTATAGAAAGACATGATAGGCCAAGAAGAGCTATAATTTTTAAGCAGTGAAGCAGGGGACTACTGTGTAACTTCAATGTAAAGAGGCAGTGGAGATGTGTGTGATGAATAAGAATCAAAGCTAGGTGTTTTCAGGGAGCAGGAAGTGCAATCTTCTGCAAGGAGGGAGGAGAAGCAACCTCCCTTCTACAGTTTCTGTAGAGTAGTGTCGTTGTACAGGAAATAGCCACCACATCTGAAGGCTGCAAGGAAAGCAGTGTCGGGAGGGGAGAACCAATTTCCATTGGAGGAAAAGTGAAGAGAAAATTGTGACAAAGAGTAAAGACACAGGGAGAGGATCTGCTGGTGATAGCGTTGTTCATGCCACAGCACACATGTAAGGGTTTCAGAAGTTGGAAAGGAGTGGGCTCGGGGGACAGGAACGGTAATGGGGAAAGCCACATGGAAATGAGCGTTCAGTGAATTAGGGATACTCTGGAAAAATCGTGATCTTTGGCATAAGTGTATGAGCAGGGAATGACTGCAAAATAAGAGCTGAATCCAGAGGGTACTGGGCAGAACACAGTGTTGGAACCACTTGTTTTCAGGGTACGTAACAGTAAGACACCTTGTCGGGAACACACAGAGATGTCCCCTTTCATTCAGGAGCATTCTCTGGACTTCTGTTAACCAAGTGATTTGCAGAAACAGCATGCTCTCAGTGGATACGGGGTGGTGTTTTGGTTAAGTGCCAGGCTGCTAACTGAAAGACTGGTGGCTTAAATCCAACCAGTGACCCTGTAGAAGATCTCATGGTCTGCTTACGTGACGATTTCAGCTGTGAAAACTTTATGAGACGGTTCTGTTTTGTCGCGCGTGGTCACTATGAGTCAGAATCCACTGGGTGGCACACAGCAGCATTTAGCCTGTGAGGCATTTTGCCATAATTGGACACCTGACTTCTCAGCTAAAATGCAAGCATGTGGAGAGCAAGCACTATGATATGGATTGTATCTCCAGTGCCTGGCAACGAGTATCCTCTAAATCGATATTTATATTCATCACAGGAATGAATAAACTATTACTAGAAACACCTACCTGACAGGGCTATTGAAGACACTAAATTAGGTAGTACCTGTATAATTTATGGTAAACTGAAAATTGTCACATACAGGGTAATGTTGTGTGTGAATGATTTCACTCCAGCTTTGTTTTCCTAGCGATGTTTTAAGTGTATCTATAACATTAACGCAACTTTCCTTGACAATGTTTCCAAGGAAACCATCACCTTCTTTTCCCCTATTTGAGTGTTTCACATATTTGCCAAATGTTCTGATGACTGAAGCTTATTGGAGTCCACAAACTCTAAGTGCCAAGCCTTGAGTAGGAGACAGGGTCTTCCTTCCAGCCAACTCAGTTGTTTCAGAACTAAAAACAGAAAAAATGGAATTGATGGGGCAAAGCCAAGTTATTCAAGGAAAGAGAACAGGTTTCTCTTTCTCTAGAATCAGACTTTAAAGACTCCAGATATCCAGGTCTGAAGCCACTCCTGGACAGAGGTTGATGCACAGCTGGATCAGATCCTAGATAAAGATGTCTCTGGTTCCAAGGCAGGGACGGGAGGCTGTGTTCGTGAACCCAGGAGTCTAAGCTGTAGTCTTGCACTCTAGATTATTTGGGGCTGACACCCAGTGTTTTCATTTATTTCTCCTTTTTTCCTGTTTTTTAGCATCTGTGCCTGTCTCTACTGTGGCCAAGAGAATTAGGGACAGTCAAGTTGGCCCTTCATGAGTCAGAACTATCAAGGGGAAGGGACCCAATGAAGCCACTGTGTGCTGGCTGGCCTGAGTGATTGGTAGGGGGAGAAATCAGATGATGTGAATCTAGCTTGCTGTATCATCTATCTATCTGTCTGTCTGTCTACCTATCTGCCTATCTGTCCATCCATCCATCTGTCCATCTATCCATCCATCCATCTATCTTATCTATTTTTTGAGGCATGATCTGAATTTGCAAGTAGTCTAGACTTTTATTTTCAAGTTGCTTTCATTTGAGTGCTTTTCTTATTTCTGGTTTTATTGCGCTGAGGAATGTAGCATTTCTTTACAGTCTTTCTAATAATTCTGTATAAACAGTTTACAATAAAGTTTAAAACAACATATTTCTAACGGCTATGTTGTGTTTAGGAAAACCTGGTGGTATAGTGGTTAAGAGCTATGGCTACTAACCGAAAGGTCAGCATTTCTGATCCACCAGGTGCTTCTTGGAAACTCCAGGGCAGTTATATTCTATCATGTAGGGTGGCTATGAATCAGAATCCACTCAATGGCAACAGGTTTGGTTTGAGATTTTTCAGAAGTTGGGTTTAATCATAAATGAATATCCCATCTAATTAAATGTCATTTTAACATCTGTTTAGGTCATCAGTGCCTTGTAAACCCATTCCTCAAAACAATAATAATGAGTTCTCTTAAAATATTACTGTGTGTTCTTAGAGAAAAATGGGTTTGTGATTTAAAAAGTTTAAATGCACTGAGTTGGAGGAAGTCTTAACTAAAAACAACAATCTAAGTGATTATGTGAGGGTTTTTTTTGTGTTTGTTTTCCCTTTTGTTACTGAAGTAAGGGATTACAAAGTTATCTTATTTTTGCATTCCACAGTAAAATATTCTCTTTGGCTATGATGTAAAAAGTTATATTCCACAGAACTGAATCTGCTGGTTATCTATCCATCTATATAACTTGTCTCTACCTTGTGGCAAAATTAGCCATCTGAGAGAGTTCCACATTTTTTGTCAAGTCTGAATGGTAGGCTTATATTGTCAACTTCACATAATAAAGTTGGAGTTGTCATTTTAAAACATCTTTTCACTCTGCTAACTGAATGTGTGATCTCAGGCAAGCCAATGAACCTCCAGTTATCTCATTGTTTACCGTCTTTTACACATGTAAGTAGTGGGAGAATGGTACTTCGTAGAGTTCTTGTGAAGAACAAATCCAAGTGTGCCTGTAAAGCACTCAGCAAATAATGACACCAGTCATACATGTCCTTCTTGAAGAGTGCCAGGTTGCATGCACTGAAAGACATTGTCGGACCTCTGGCCCGCGTGTTCATGGATCGCTCACCTCTTGGCTCAGTGAGTGCTGATGGGTTCTGAAGAGGGATTCATCTGAGGAGGTGTTTATGCAGTGCATCTGCAGCCACACAGCATGTGTGAACACTCCATTTAGAGGGAAAGTGAGACTTGACAGGCACCTCCAGGGAGCCATGCTTGTCTAATAGCTTTCCTTAATGACCAGTCAATTAAGAACTTGTATTTGCAAAGTGCTTTGCCATCATTGTTTTTCTTTAAAGTCTCTGAGCCATTACTGTCATCTTACTGATGAAACAAAAATACAGGGTGGCTTATTGACTTGCTTTTGGATACGTGACCTGAAATCCCAGGCACTCTTGAGATTTGGGTCTCAAGAATCCTGTGGTTCTAAGCAAACAGGGTTACCACTTTTCAAAAGACACACTCAAGAGGTAAAAGATGAGATTTAACCTCATAACAAACTCGGAGTGTCTTGAATGGTATTTGGTCTGTAAAACAGATCTATGATTGTCCCCAAATTGATCTATTAATAGCCTTTCACTGTCAATCATAGTTCTCTCATTAAATTTTTGGCCAGCATCTACATCAGGCAGCACAGGATAGAAGCTTTTCTTCTTAACACATGAGATAGTCCAGCACAAACATTACAAGAGCTACATCTTAAGTGAAAGGGAAAACAGGTCCTTTAGCGTCTTTGTAAAAATAGTAATTACAGGTACAGATATAAACTCATACTTCTCGATGGCACTTGGCTTTGGCTTGGCTTTTTAAGGCCAGGAAAAGGAATATTTGGTTCCTTGCACATGAAATAACCATAAATAACACCTAAAGATTTTTGAATTCAGGGTGTTGTTAGGGGGTGGCTCTACTACAGTTTTTCACATATAAGTAACTTACAGTAAATATTAGAGGACAGTAGGCCAAAATTTAGACAGTGGATATTTCTAGATGGTGAGATTATATAAGATCTTTATTTTCTTCTTTGCATTTTTTTACACTTTCCGTATATGTTGTAATGAACAGCCACTACTTTTATGTTTTATAATCAGGAATATACATGTATGATATTTAAATACCTTTTATGTTTTCATAACATTGTTCCTACTATGTTCATTATAAGGAATGAAGAGATTACAACTGTAGAAACCATTTGCTAGCTTTTCTTATAAAATATTCTCTTGTTATTTGAGCATTTGTTATTCACTCTTGGATGTCTGCTGTTGTAGTGACAAAATGAAATGAAATTTATGCACATTTGTAACAAATTTTGCAGCTAAAAATAAGTATTCTACATAGTACACAATATGTAGATTGTATTTGATATTGAAAATGTTCTGATATGTTAAAAACACCCTCTGTTTGGCTATTTTACATGCATCACAAATCATTTTTCCTAAGGTATTTTAACTTTTAGGCTAATATAAAGGGATACATAGTGGGAAAATTGAGTGTTAAAGTTTGGAGGCAATGCATTAAAATTTTAAAGTAAATCATATTAATAGGAATGTATTGTGTCACATTCTATACAAGGTACTAAATTAAACAACATGCAAAATCAATAACAAAGATATCATTTCCAGCCATCGCTTATAATCTAGCTTTCATCATTATTTGCCTATAATATTTCAGTAACATCCTAAATGACTTCTCTGCTGGATTATTATTATATAGAAAATATAGATGTGGCCACATGCTTAAAAAAATCTCATCCTGCCTTCTCCACAGGATTAAGTCCAAACTCTAGCATGAGAAACAGGATCCTCTATGACCTGGGCTTAGCTATTCATCTTTAACTTTTGCCGCCTCACTTCCAAATTAGCTCTGATGAAAAGCAGGACTGCTGGAGCTCCTTCATGCTCCAGGCAGTTTTCTATCTCGATGCTTCTGGTTTATTCTGTTTTCTCTGCCTTTAATGCTATGTTCCTTCATTAGGGATTGGCATAAAATTTACTGCTGCTGCTCTTTCTCTTTTTTTTCTCTCTCTCAGCCTTCTTCGGGGGACAGGGGTGGGTTATCTGGTGAGATTGGTGCGAACCAGATATGCCCTAGGATAGCATGTGAGAAGATGTTGGTTGTATGTGACTTCTCATATCTCATGGGAACTTAGCTCGGTTGTGTACCCTCAGTCATTGTGAGACTGGGATTTTCTACTCCTAGAAGCCAAACCGGAATCAGCTGGACCTGCAACAATTCAGCCTACGACTGAGTCAGCACTCTAACATGTTCTCCAACTCAACTGTACTAGGGAGTCTTGTACTTCTTGTAAAATGATAATTTTCTGACCCCAGTTGCTCTGCGCCTCGGCTTCACACTCTTTGCCAGATCTTTGCCAGAACCACAGAAAAGAAAATGGATGACTAATAGGATTTGAGGACCAAGCCCCAATCTGAACTTTAAGGAAAGGTTCTTTGTTCTCCAGAGACATAGTGATAAATTCAGATTGTAGTTGGAGGCAGGAACCTCTGTCATGCTTATACTCAGGCTTTCTAGAAATAAAGCTTATGTGCTAACATTTAGGTTTTCATTTGGCTTTTAGTGCATATTTCTCAATTGTTTAAAACCTAGAGGGAAAGAAGTATGTCTTTGGCACCTTAAAGCCTTCAACAGTGTTGTATATCAATTTCCTGTAAATAAAGTATTTCTAAATTATAATTTTTTTCCACCTTCACTCCCCTCTTCTGGAAAATTCAGCCAATTCAGTAATGTTCTAACTCATTCACAAGCTCTCTTATTTTCATTTCCAACTATACCTTATCCACAAACTCATGAATTTGTGAGTTTGGCTATTCCTCTTATCCCTTTTAATAAAACTCTGCACTCTCATTTCTTTGTAGCTTCCAGAATCCTACTTGGGTTTGAATCCAAATTTTGAACCTTAGCTATTTGGCCTTATACATGTCATTTAAAATCTGTGAGTCCCATTATAACCCTCTACAAATGGGGATAATGTAACTTCTCAGTATTTGCTCTGTCAACTAAATGCCATGGTCTCACCCAGTCGTGTGTGATACATATGCCATGAACATAGTTTATACTCTAATTCAATCAGAAAGATTAATCACAGTATTTTTTTTTGTTTTCCTGACCTTTGTAAACTCTAACTGATGTGTGTTTTTCAAGGACAGTATACAGGTCACTCCCTTACAAAAAGTAGAGTTTGTAACCCTGCAACAGGAAGAGCCAGCTTGCCTTGATCTCTGGTGGTTGTAGGAGATGGTTTGACACTGCTGTGCTGATGTGCTGTCAGTGAGATACACAATGTCCCCAGAGCAGAAAAGAACAGGACCAGTGGGAAACCTGGAAAACTGTGGATCAGCTGTATTGAAACAACAGGTGTGGGAAATGAAACCCAGAATTCCTGTTGTATAGACAGGAGTCTGAAGGCACTTTCTGGAGTAGTTTTGTCACCTGTAGTCATTTATTTTTTGGTTATTTATTTTAATGTCTGTCTTCACTTTTTTGATTTACTAATCTTTTGGCAGCAATAAGCAAGGGAAAAGTGAACCCATAGTAAATGTTGCATAAAAAATTAAGTTCTAAATGTCTGATTCCTGAGAAAGTTGATAATGAACATGTAAATTGTACAAAAAATGATCACAGAATGTTTGCCAAGAGGATCACTGAGCATCTAGAAACCAGGAGACATAAATCTGCTGATAAAACTTCAGAGTGACTTCAGAAGTTAATAGATTTTAGGAAGATTATACCCAAAGATGACAATTCAACATGTGAAGCTGCTGACCACTGGTTTGCACATTCCTCTGTGAAGCATCTCTTTTAATTTAGTGAATGTCTATTCTTCTAGGTTAATCTCACTCATTTACTTTTGCAAACTTTCTTCTGCAAGTACAACCAGTTAAGTGATAGCTGTTAATGTGTTGCCTCCATCAACAGCAACAGAACTGCAAACCATTCAAGGATGCCAATTTTATAACACTGTCATTAAAATTTCATACCAATTAAGTTTATTCAAATAATGACTTAATATTTTTCATCCAAATCAAAGAATTAATTTGTAGCTCTTGGAGATCTATTCTTTTACAGATGAAACATCTGACATTATTATTAATGTCATCATAAATTGAGTTAAAGAGTTCAACTTTGAAGTTATTTGCTTTTAGAAGTAAAATACAAATTTTGGTGAAGCATGATGCTCCAGTAGAAACAATGTTCCTAATAAATTAAGGATCCTGTGGGGGCAGAATTCTTTGAAATTTTATGTACTATGTGTATAATTTAGAATTCAATCCAAACAAATGGTGATATTCTACTAATGTCAACAGAGGAAAAGTCATACTGGAGGAGGAAAAAAGGCAACACTACAAAGAAAATAGTCTGCCTTCAATATTTATATATTTTAAAATATACTCCTCCAAGTAAAATAGAGAATCTCTTCCAATTAGCAGGATGTACTTTGAGCCTATCAGGTTCTTTAGCAACTGTAGTGAGTGTATTTTTTCAATTAACTACTTTATGGTCTAGAGAGAAAAGTCAACCTAAGACGGCAGCAATTAAGAAAAATACCTTTTTCAGAAAATACAAATGAAAAGTATTAGACATGCATATAGACAAGAAACTGAGTAAAATATATGCATGTGCACTCAGAATTATTATTTTGCTTATGTTGTTTTTAAATCACCAGAAAATCAATAATAAGATCTTCTAGATTTTGCTGCACTGTAGATAAATTTTTTTTTAAAAAAATCCATTGCCATCAAGTTGATTCCAATTCATAGTGAGCCTCTGAGGACAGAGTAGAACTTACTTATAGGGCTTCTCAGGACAGCCAGCAGGTATGCACGTCTCACCTTTTTGGTTTGCAGGTGCTCTCTTAATCCCTTTGGCACTGCAGCTCCTAAAAGTGGTGGAGGTGCCAGGACAAGAAAGTGTCATTTTTTGCCTTTAAAAAATGAGGTATACTTTGAAATGGCTTTTAAATAGAAGCACACCAACATAATACAATCAATTTATCAATCAGTCTATGAATACTTAAAATTTCCTATGATTTTAATTATTTTTGTGCCTGATAGGTCTCTCAAAACTGTCAGTTTAGATGAAAAATAGGTCAGTCTCTATAGACAAGAGATACTCAGAAAATCAGCAGAATGTGGTCAATATCAGTAGAACATCAAAAACAGAACTTTATTCCATAGCTATAGTTGGCTAAGGATTTTTACTTATCCGTAGTGAGGAAGAACTGGAAATTAATAACAGAGCTCCAGGATGATCACTGAGGACAAGAATGACATGGGGAAAAGAGAACCCAGAGACAGAGAGACCCACTAACGTGGGTCTTCGTGACCAGAAGAACCAGATGTTGCCCGGCCACCACCAATAATAGCCATGATGGAACTCACAAAGTTGAATCTCACTGGCAATAAGAGAATAAATAGGGGTGGCACCCTGAGCTCTCCAATAAAAGACCACAATTGAGGGTCTCGGGGCTTTGGGGTTCCCCTGGGAGCATGGCTTCTGGCCCTGATGCTGCACCTGTCTGTAAATCATAATGAAGCTCCACTTTTCAGACAGCAATGAATTGGACTTGGCAACAGAGAGTGGCTATATCTTGTGGAAATTTTATGGTTCTATGCATCTATAGGATGTCATCCTGCTGACCTCTTTCTGGAGGAAGGGGAGTGGTTGTAGAAGCGGGGATAGGAGACTGTTGGGAGGATAGGAGGTGTATGGAGCAGAGAGGAGGGGTGTGCTGTCACCAGGCAGGGAGAGCAGTGGGAGCTGTATATAGGTGAGTACGAGACTTTATATGGGAATGTACATTTTCATTCAATCATAATAAGGAAAAATAATAACAGATCTCCATTTTATAATTAACACATTCATTATACATAATTTAGTCTGTAAACACACTATTTTCATTCCACAGTGTAAGTGGAATTCATGATGTATCAATAGAAAATACTGTGTCCCAGGCACTGTTTTAGGCACTGGAAATACAGTAGTAAACAAGAGAAAATACATCCTTTTTGAGTTTGCATTTTAGCATATGTATGGAGGGCAGACAGTCACCAAAACAAATATAAAATTTAAAAAAATAGAGTGTATTTTATTGTAATAAGTGCAAAATAAAGTAAAAAAGAAAAGCCAGAGTGGAGGAAAGTCTATATTTAGATAGACTTGTCAGGAAAGTTCTATTAAGAAGGTGTCAAGTGTGCAAAACCTTGTATACCTTTGAGAAGAGGAAAAACATTGTCTAAATTCCACTTTAACTTGATTTCTTGACTAATAGACCAAACAAGGGCAATAACAGGAAGAGGCTATTGTAATAATCTAAAGATTAACAGTGGTGGCAGAAGCAGTGAAGAAGTAATCAGATTACAAATTTTCAGTGTGCAGCCAGCCAATAGGACTTGTCTATAGATGTTATACGAAGCACAAATAAGAGAGGAGTTCACTTGCACATTAGCCAAGAAATGGACAAGACAGCAGGAGAATTAGCCTTGAACGGGAATCAAGAATTCAATTTTGGACATGTTAAATTTGAGATGCCAATTACACACCTGATAGGTCTGGTAGACAGTTGGACATTAGAGGCTAGACTTCAGAGGAGAATTCTAGTTTGGATATATAGATTTGGAATTCATCTGCAAATAGATTGTCTTGAAAGCAGTGGTCCTAGATGAAAGGAGAATGTAGGTATAAAAGAACTGTCCAAGAACTGAGTGCTGCAGAATTCCAGCACTGAGAGTTCAGAGAGATGAGGAAGTAAAGGGGACTGAGGAGAGGCAGTCAAAGAAGCAGAAGGAACACTGAGAATATGTCATGTGCTGGACGCAAACTGAAGCCAGTATCCCAAAGAGGAGAGAGTAATCACTGTGTCAAATGACACTACCACAAGTAAGATGAGGAAGGACAAATGCACATTAGATTGAATAATGTGGAATTTACTGGTGACCTTGCCAATGGCAGTCTCAGTGATAAAGCTGAAAGACTCATTGTAATGAATTTACAAGAACGGGAAGAATGAAATAGGAGATGGAAAGTATAGAAAACTAATTTTGGAAGATTGGCTGTAGAGTGAAACAACAAAAAAAGAATAGATACTGAAAGAAAAATGGGGTTGAGAGGTTATTTTTTTTTAGTGAGCGAAATAACGGTATGCTTATAGACTAATAAGAAAGAACCTATAGAGAGGAGAGAACTGCCACTGCAAGAAAGAGGGAGGAGCCGCACCGGAGTCCTGTTCTCAGAGAGGTGAGAAGGGCAGAAAGGGAAGGCGATGGGATCTGTGCTCCTGGCTAAGAGCACGGCCAGCTCAGTCACATCAACAGGGAGGAAGGCAGACCACTGGAGTCAAAAGGAAGGGAGTTAATAATGAAATAAGAAACAAGTTTCTCAGGTTAGAGTGTGGTTACATGATTGTAAAATTTTAAGAAGAGTTTTGAAATAATCGCCTAAAAGAGTAGACGTAGTGATTAAGTGCTACAGCTGCTGAATCTGCCAGCCACTCCATGGAAACAGTTCTACTGTGGCCTACAGGGTTGCTCTGAGTCGGAATCGACTTGGCAGCACTGGATTTGGTCTGGGTAATGCTAGGATCACGAATGTAAGGTAAAATCAGTAAGCAAGGTGATGTGTTTTCCTGAAGGCGTGTTCAATTTGATGAACAGAGGCAAAGAACTAAGAGATGAGATTTATACCCAGGTGGTATGATAAAATGAGAGAGAGACAAGGATTTGTCTGTGTTTAAGTAGTTTTAAACGTGGAACATAATGGCTGATCTAGATGAGAAAGTCCTAGTGGTGTAGTGGTGAAGTCTACAGCTGCTAACCAAAAGATAGGCAATTTGAATCCACCAGGCTCCTTGGAATCTCTTGGAAACTCGGTTCTTCTCTGCCCTACAGGGTCATTATGAGTCAGAATTAACTCCATGTCACTTGGTTTGGTTTGGCTTTTTCAGATGAGGAAAGAAAAGTGAAACAAATAAAAGTGAAAAGGTGGTAAGACCAGTGTATTATAGCTTTCCACAGTCAAAAAGTATAGGAATTTTTGAGGTATTGAGCTGGAAAGACAGGAAGTAGTGATCAGTGGTGGTTTGCTTGGAACTGAAATTGTCATGATGCAGGAGCTAATTAAAGCCCTCCGTAGCTAACCAGAAAGGTCAGCCACTTCAAGGGTGAAAGAAGCAGCAGTCTGCCCCCAGAAAGGTCACACCCTTGGGACCCCTGTGGGGCAATCCCGCTATCTGCTATAGGTTTGCTCTGAGTTAGACTTGACTCAACGGCAATGAGTTCAGTTTTGGAGTAGTCCCTGGTGGATTATTGTGGTACAGATTTTTGAGCCCGTAGTGGCCGCGCCACCTAGTAAACATCCATTTCAGGAAACTTCTTGAAGAAGGTTTACTCCTGACTGCATGGGCTGCGTGGAACAAATCAAATTTTCTTCACTTTTATTCTCGTATCGACTTCTTAAAGCTGTAGTTTCCAGATATTATTAAATAATATTGTATAATTTATATCGGTATGCCATTCTTCAACAAAGCTACATCAGGTTTTTATTTTTATTACTTTTACCCCTAAAGAAGATTGACCGCTGCTTATACGTTTTTGACATATAAAATCTTTTGAAATATTTTCAGCCACATTACGATAGGTTTGGATGTCTCTTAGCTCCATGGATACCATATGACTTTATTTCTACATGAAAAGGTTTTGTCAGGCAGTTAAACTAGTCAGCTGACCTCAGCTTTGCTTAATAATATCCTTCAGTCAAAATTCTCTCCTGATCCTGTCTGCTAGCTTGCTAGCTTTTCTAAAACTCTTAACCTTTCACTGTGTGACTGTAACTACATCTCTTTTAGTCACAATTTTATTCCTGGAGGAAATAAGCAGTCTTTAGCCATAGCACTCTAAGTGAAATCATAATCAGACCTTCACTGCCCTCCCTCCAGGCTTTGACTTCGCCAGCCTACCTGAATGACTGCCAGTTCTGTTTTTGCCTTGTACCTTGTTGTTCTTAACAACACCTCCCCACCCTCACACACAGCAAGCCTTCTCTCTACCTTCTGCTGCTTTTTACTTTTTTCATTTGTTTTTGTAAGATGAAGCTTATCTAATAAGGCTCACTTGATTCTGTAAAGTTAATAAAGTAGCATTATTAAAAATAGAAATACAGACACTTTAAAATGGTCTGGTTACCACTTGGAGGCTGGTTACTGGTAGAGACAGATCTCCTGACTCCCTGTTCTTAGCAGTTTCCAATTTATTCCCTATTTTGTCTTTTGAAAGATAAAACATATGCACATATGCAAACTTACTATTGCTGTAAAAAATCATTTAAGCACACAAACAGTACAAGGAAATCTAATATCAATATCCTCCTAAAGAGAAGTGTGGTTCAACTGGGTTGATGGAACATTGACAATAATGCATAGGTGTGATTCATATATTTATTTTGATTAAAAAGGAAAACCTAGTGGTGGAGTAGTTAAGTGTGATGGCTGCTAACCAGAAGGCTGGTAGTTCAAATCCACCAGGTGCTCCTCGGAAACTCTGTGGTACAGTTCTGTTCTGTTTATAGGGTCACTATAAGTCAGAATCAACTCAAAAGCCGTGGTGTTTTTGTTTTTATTTTCTTGATTGATTGGAAATAATTGACTCAGCATTCCTTGTGATTTTCCCCCAAATCAAACTACTTTTTTAAATCTCTTCTTCCAAGTGTGCCTGAATTTCTTCAATAATTTCTTCAATTTATATATAGCCTTCAGAAGTAATGTCACATTCTTACACTATTACTAATGCTTAGCTATCATTATTTTTAATATTATTGTTGTTGTAGTTACTGTCAAGTCTGTTCTGACTCATGACAACTGTGCAGTATGTGCAGAGTAGAACTGCTTCATATGATTTTCAAGGCTGATCTTAGCAAATGCAATTGCCAGGCCTGTCTTCTGAGGCACCTTTGAGTGGGGTCCAACTGCCAACCTTTCAGTTAGTAGTTGAACATTTAACTGCTTGAGCCATCCAGGAACTTCTAATATTATCATTAACCCAGTGCCTTCGAGTTGATTCTGATGCTTAGCAACCTTATAGATCAGAATAGAACTTCCCGGTAGAGTTTTCAAAGCACATGTGGTGAACTTGAACTGCCAATATTTTGGTTAGCAAATGTAGCACTTAACCACTACCATCAGAATTTCCATTATTAGTAGTATTAAGTTACGACCATTTAAAAATGACTGTTCTGTATGAATAATATCATCTGTAATACAAAACCTAGCAAAGCAGGTTGTAGCATTTTTGCAGATGAGGAAACTCATGTTCACAGAAGTGAAGCCACAAGTCAGATGGAAAATAAGCAGCGAGAGCCAGGATCCACCTTCCCAGTGCATGCCCTTCCTAAGACACGGGAGACACAAGATCACTGTCATTAAGGCTTTATAGGTTGTTTATATCCACAAAGTAAGAATTTTAATGGCTTAACCACAAAAATGTTATCATAAAAGTGAGAATAGAAAGAAGTAGTAAAAATGTAATTTTTCCATTCCATCTGCTTTATGAGAAACAGTAAGGAGCCAGAACAACAAGCCCATGTTCTAAAATTAGAAGCCAACTAGAATTTCAAATAATGAAACTCTAATCAGTAAAATCGTACACATAATATTTATAATGTTGCCATATTCTGTTGTCACAGAATTGTAGCATTAACATTATTAAATAGTAATCTGTATTCAATCAGTTAAAAATCACTTTCCTCAGAATGGTAGACTAATCTGAATACTGCTTATGATTTTTTCAATGATGTTATTTTCTCAGATTATAAGTGCTTTAAAAAGTATTCATTTTTAAACAAAGATTATGTGATATCTGTGGTAATGTTTTTAATTTTCAAAATTTAATCACACATGAGACAGTACTGTCCTTTATGTTCATACCTGAAATTTATCATAATCAATGACAAAAAATAAATCAGATTTTAATTGTCCAAGCCATCTTCTATCCATTGTCTGAGAGAAACAGCTAAGATTTCAAGACTATATAGACAATTACAAAACCCAAGTGATTATCAAACATCAAAAAAAGAAAAAAAAAAAAAAAAAAGAAGACCTCTAGCTTTTTTTCCCCTTAAACAATAAATGTTTCAGTTTTCCACCTGTAATATGACCTCACAATTTTGGTAGGTGTAAAAATCTTTGCTAGGGAAAAACTATGCCCAGTGTTTCTTTATAGTACCAACGGTTACTTGATATTTTCTAGAGTGAATACATGTAAATAATTTAAAGAAACTAATCAATACTGGTAATGACATGAAAATGAAGTTATTTTTTGCTAATTTTTGGTCAGATATGAATAGGAGTAAAACCCAGCTGCAGCTGCTAACCGAAAGGTTGGCATTTCAAATCCGCCAGGCGCGCCTTGGAAACCATGGAGCAGTTCTATTCTGACCCATAAGGTAGCTATGACTCGGAACCAACTCCATGGCAACTAACAGCAACAGCAAGAAATAAAGTATTCTGATGACATAGGTTTCAAGTCTACTGTGTAAATAGCTACTTAAAATTGAAATATTTATCTGCCGCTGAACTAAACAGTTTTCTAATTTAATCGTGTTTTAGACATAGTAATTGTAGCGTATTTGACAAATAAGTACCATGACATTTCTTAATATGCATGTTAGTTAAATATGTATTAGTGTGTGTATTTGTGATTTTTTTTTTAAATAAACCCCTAGTAAGGACATGTTGCCAGTATAATTCCAGTAGTCTTGTTGATAACAAAATATTGGCAAACAAAATCTAGCAACATGTGAAGAGGATAATATTCCCAAGCTGAGTTTTTCCCAATATCATTGTTATTTGTTTTAGCATTAGAAAACTAATTTTTGTAATCTGTAAAGAATAGAAAAAAAATCATATGGTTATATCAGTAGATGTATCGGGAACAAAAGCATTTGATAAAATTCAGTATGCGTTTATAGTTAGAAATACTTTTTCTGATCCATTAACAAGGAGCAACAGTTAAGCACTTGGCTGTCAACCAGAAGTCTGCACCTACTCAGCAGCTCTGCAGGAGCAAGACCTGGTGATCTGCTCCCACAGAGGTGACAACCTATAGGATGTTATTACATAGTTCTATGCTGTGATACGAGGTTTCTATGGGATAAAAATCTACTTGACAGCACGTAACAAAAGCAGTAATCTAGTAATAGAAAGGAACAGTTTTGAACCTGATGAAGGCCATCTGCAGTAAATTTATAGCAAATAATAAACTTCGTGGGAAAATACTGAAAGCTTTCTCTTTGATGTTGGAATAAGATACTGATTCCCTGCTAGGCTTGCAGTTAATTAATATTGGACTGGAAGCCCCAAGCAGTAAATTAATTCAAAGAAAAAGAAACACAATATGGAAAGATTGAAAGAGGACAAACAGAATTCTCCTCGTTCATTTATAATTCAATATTCTAAAAATAAAAAGAATACACAGATAAATTATTAGAAATAAGTTCCTAGCATGGCTGCAGTTCTGTAAACTAAGAGCTAATATTTGGAGGAAAAGAAAAAGATAAATTTAAAAAGAATTATTTTAAAATCCAAAACCAAGGAACAAATCTACTTTAAATTGGCAAGACTTCATTGAAGGAAAATAACGGAATTTTTTTCAGAAGCATTAAAGAAGTTTAAAATAAGTATGAGATATACCATGTTTATAAACTGGAAAACTGAGTCTTGTAAAAATGGGAAAATTCCATTCAAATCTAAATAGTGGGTTTTTGCTTCTGCTTTTATGGAATTTTAACAGCTAATTCTAAAATTGCATGAAAAAGCAAGAGGTCAACTACAAAGCTATATATTCAGAAAGAGAGAGAACATGCTTTATAGAATGTGAAGATAGTTTAAGACTAAATCTTCTAAGTTTATAAAATTTTGATAATGAAGTGTTAATACAAAAATTGGCCTAGAGACAAGTGGAGCAAAATAGAAATATCAAAAACAGATCCACATATTTATGGGTATTGAATTTAAGGTAGAAATAGCATTGCAGCCCATGGAAAACTGGAAAAGCATATGGAAAAATTTACCAGTATTTCTCTTCACACACAAAAATAAATTTTAGATGAATTAAAACCCTAAGTATGGAAGTGAACACTAAAAATTTTTTTACAAGATAATATAGGAGAATATTTTCATGACTTGGAGTAGAGAATTCCTTAAAGAAAACAATAATTTAAACATTTAAGTAAAGACTGATTTTTAAAACTCTGTATTAAAATTATGAAAATTAATTCTTCAAAATACATCATCAAGAGAATGTCAAGACAAGTGACAGAGATCGGCAAGATCTGTCACCACACAAACCCAAAACAAAATAAATGAAACAACACAGTAGAAAAACTCGTGAAGTTCTGGACAGACCTTTCACAAAAAAAAAAAAAAGAAAGAAAGAAAGAAAAGAAGAAAGAAATGCAGAGTGATAAAGGACTCAGGGAAATGCAAGTTTAAAAGAGAACAAAAAGCTACTCTGGTATCCTAACATAGCTTCCAAGTTGACAACGACTGTTGTCAGTTGAATATATCAACTTATGGTAAAAACTGCAGTAAAGAGAACTCATCTTTATATTTGTATTACCATTTCTGCAAAACAGTTTAGCATTATGTAGTAAATTTAAAGATGAACATACCCAAGAATTTAGTATTTCTACTTCTCTGTAAATACCTAATTGATCTCTTGTACCTAATTGTTCACCAGGAGATATTTACCAATGTCCAGAACATGACTGGTTGTAATAGCAGAAAGCTGAAAACAACATAAATGCTCATCAAAAACAAAAGGAAAATAAATTACAGTGTGTTCAATGTAATACTACTAAGCAATGTGAATGAATGAACTAAAGCTACATTTGACAGTATAGATAAATTATACAAACACAATGTTGAAAGAAGGGAACGTCATACCTAAGAGTTCATACAGTGTGAATCTATTTACATGAAGTTCAAAAATGGGCAAAACTAAGCCATGTCTGTTGAGAATGAATACATACACGCTAGCAGAGAGGGAATGCTTATCACCAAAGTCATGATGGTGGTTACCTTTGGGAGGTGAGTACAGTTGTGATCATGGGAAGGCACACCCAAAGGGACTCCAGGGACATTTAGAAGCACTGGCAATGCTTCAGTCCCTGACCTGTGTATGGTTATATGAGCATGGCAATTTTTCTCTGAACTGTACAAATATGGTTTATATACTATTCTCCTTGACATAGTTAAACACTTTTTACTTATATAAAATATCAAGGAGCACCAGTGACTCAAACAGTTAAGTGCCCAAAACCTTGGCCATTCAGTCCTACGCAGCCATTCCATGGGAGAAAGACCTGGAGATCTGCTTCTGTAAAGATCATCGCCTAGGCAACCATGTGTGGGGAGCAGTTCTACTCTGTCGTATAGGGTTGCTGTGAATTGAAAATAGCTCGATGGCACCCAACAAAAGCAACACGTAAAATATCTTCCATCCAAGGCACTCATTATTTCTAGATTGCCTAGCCTGTAGACTTGTCATGATGTATATGGCTTTTAACACTTCTGCTGCCTCCAAAATTTTTTTAGCATTGCAAAAGAAGCCAGGGTGACAAAATCTATTAGGCTTTGTAAAGATAATGGGTTGACAGTATAGCACATACCGGTTATTGCCTTTTCCAGTTCAAAACACCTCCTTAATGGACATAATCTGAAGTGATAGATGGTCGCATGGGGCACTATTCTTTTAGGCAATGCTATGTAAGTACTCAGTGAACCTAATATGCCTGTACTAAAAGATGATTTCAAACACTTCCAGTAGAAATGTAGTTATTTTGAGAGAAGAGAGAGACCAAAGGGGAGAAATAGGCATTGAATTCATCGAATTCTTTGAACACAAGTTACCCTTTGGAGTGGAAATGTGCTTTCTCCAAAGCCAGTAAGGATAAAAAGTTGTTTCCTGCATTCTTAAGTTCCTTCTGCTTATGAGCAAAAGGCCTTGGTAAATTATTAACATTTTTAGGGTAATAATGACACCTAGGATGTGTCACATACCGGGAATCCTGGTGAATACCTTATATGCATTAGTTCATTTAATTCTGCCACCCATATGAGACAAAGAACATCATCTCCATGGCTATTAACAATATCTGGTTACACTGGGAGGAATCAGAGACAAGAGTGATTGACATAATCACATACTTGAGTAATGTGATCCCAAGGCCATGTAACTGCATCTGGATATGCCATTACAGAGACCATTCTCTTAATGGCTTATAGAATATCTGCCACATATATGTTCTAATATATACTTCCTGACTCTGAAATAGAGATTATCAGACAATTAGAGGCTTACAGAACACTAATTCCAAAAATTAAAAAAAAAGTTCTCATTGTCAAACAAGTGTAGAGAATTCATAAATCTGATTTTCTTTATCGAGGATTTGTGTGTGTGTGTGTGTGTGTTACTCCCAAAAGAGAGACAGAGCTAGTGGCATTAACTTACTGACTGTGGCTTCTCCTCTAACAAGACAGCTACCCCAATCAACCCTTGTGACAGTGAAAATGTTTAGAATTAGGAGAATCATGCATTTTAAAAATGATTGCAGCTGACTGGCTTAGTGAATATGACAGTTATTATGTGTAGATTGACATTAAATTAGGTTTATCAATGTTCAGTGAAATACATTTAATTTTTTTGAGCATGTAGATTATTCCAAAAGGCTTTTGAGCTTGTGGAGTATTCTGAAAGGCTTTTATGGATGATGACCACTGGAGCTTAATAAGTAAACAAATTGAAAACAAATAAGTTTATATGGAAAATAAGCATGTATCTGAAACAGCAGACTGCTTTCAAACAGTTAGTAGAGGAGTCCCAGGCTTAAAGTCAAGAGACCTAGTTTTTAGTTCTTTATGTACCGTGTGTGTGTGTGTGTGTTTTATTTCATTTGTAGAACATAGTATGTCATACTTACGTCAAAAAAAAAGGGAGGGTAGAAATAAAATAACAAGTATGAAAGCATCCACATTTGGAAGAAGATGCTCACTGATTGTAGTAGAAGCAGAGAGCTATGCTTTTTAGACTAGCATGCTGACTTCTGAGTAGCCTCCAGTATTCCCTCAAACAAATATCAAGCACAGTTTGTATGTGGAGTTGCTCAAATATTTATAACTTCCTTTAGTCAAAACCCTGGTGCCTTAGTGGTTATGCAGTAAGTCTGCTAACCAAAATGTTGGCAGTTCAACCTGCTAGTTGCTCCTTGGAAACTCTGTAGAGCAGTTCTACTCTGTCCTGTAGGGTCGCTAGGAGTCAGAATTGACTAGAAAAGGCATGTGCTCTGGTGCAACTGAAAGGGATGTGTACAGAGGCGTGAGGCTGGGAAGAAAAAACCATGCAGCTGTCTGGATGGTTTGTACAGCATGGAAGGAAGAGTGGAGTTGTAATCCTGCTGCCCCGTCTACTTGTGTGACCTCCTGTTCCTCAGTTTTCTCATTGTAACATCGAGTTAACAAAAGAGCCTACCTGATAAAGTCCTTCTGAGAAATTACTGAGCTAACAGGAATGAAGAACTTAGAACAGTGCTTGCTACATATTAAGCTTTCAGTAAATGTTAAGAATTCTGTTATACAACCAAACGATGGTAAATCAGCACCCTCATTTTCCTTTATTCTAATGACAATTTATTCTTTTCTGTTTATGAAACAAAACTACTAACAATATATGATTGGACTAATACTAGCTGTCTTTGGCAATACTAGTTGTTAAATTTGATACTAATAGGTTATTACTGTGTTATAAACTACTAATTATCTTAAATGTCCACTAACAGAAAACATTAGTCTTTATCAATGAAGTCTTCTCAGTTTTTTTAATTTTTTGTTTGAAATCCATTGATTCTGACACATTTCCTCATGGCTAAGACATTGTCCAGAATTAGATGTCCACTTAGGTCATTGCTTCTCTCACCTCATTAGTTTTGCCTTACTCACACAATTATTAAGCAAATCACTGCCCTAAAGGACAGTCACAGCCAGAAGCACCTAAACTGTGACACAAATAAATGAGGGAACTAAAGAATTCAAACATGCTATTCCATTTATTGTTCGCTACTGGAACAAATGGAATCCTGGTGGTGCAGGGGTTGAGAGCTGAACTGCTAACCAAAAGATGGGCAGCTCAAATTCATAAGCTCCCTTTGGAAACCTTATGGAGAAGAGCTACTCTGTCCTGTGGGGTCACTGAGTCAGACAGGAACTTCACTAAAATGAGTTTGGTTTTAGTTATTAGATCAAATCTCTTTCATCCTTAATATTAAAAACAATAAGGTCTGTGAATAAACACATGTTTATTGGGTGGCTAAGTAATCTTTCACCTTTCACCAGAAGAGAAAGATAAATGCTTAACCTGGGTGGAAAATCACAGTACCGGATAGCTCAGATATCTTCTAGAATGCTAAGTGAGGTTTTATTTGTATTAGATACAGCCAAGGGAGCATAAATAAGACACTAGTCCGTGATTGCCTTTATGCCTCCCACAGCCTTATAAATATCCAGAATCTAGTAGTTTATAAACAATATTACTTGTAGCACATTTGGTAAAAATTCTCCTCAAAAATATCTATATTAAGTTTTGTTGTTTTAACAGGTCGCAAACAAACAAAAAATAGGTTTACAGCTTAGAGTATGACAGAATACATTCTTTATTAAAATTAGTTTGAAGAATCTTAAAAATTGACACATAATTGTTGCTGTTGTTAAATACCCACTCATCAGCTCCAACTCACTGGACCTTGTGTACAATAGAACTAAACACCGCTGAGCCCTGGACTGTTCCCACAATCACTGTGACACCCGAGCCTACTGTTGAAGCTGCTGTGTCTGTCCGTCCATCTCACTGAAGGTCTTCTTCCCTCCCACTGACCCTTTCTGAGACCTAATGAAAATTAGGTATTATAAAGAATTGAGATATAGTCCAAGCCTCCTTGTAAAGATTATTTTATCACATTTATAATTGTTTATATATCGAAATTTGTTTATAGTTTTATATATATATGTATATATATATATATATAGTGTCCCCTACACAGAGCACTCTTATTGTAATGCTCATCTTTTAAATTGTACATCAAGGTGTCATATATAGAAGTATATTTGATATGGCTATGTAAAATAGAAGAATATTTCCTGAGGAAAGAATTTTCTGGCCATCATTCCTATGAATATTTACCAAGTTAACTGTTTCCCTCGAATCAACACCACAAATACAATGTACAATTTCCTACATTATTGCTAGGGAGTTAACTTTAAATGTCAGAGGTTTGGAAATCAGAACTTTTATTGCCTTTTACTCTTCACTGCTTATTTCTTTTGGTTTTGTTTCTTTGTCCAAGTTTATTTGCTTATTCTTTACCCAAAGAATTTCCTCTCCAGCTCACTGATATTTCCCTTTCTCTGATTTAGTCTTCTCTTCTTAGCATCATTTTCCTCACTCCAGCATTCCCATTTTCCTAAGATCTTTTCCATATGAAAAAGTAATAATAATTTCTGTTTATTATTATACACCAGACATTGCAAACATCATTTTATATATGCTTTATCATTGATTTTATTCCCTCAGACAAATGTTTGATTATTTTTAATATGAAACAGCTGAGACTTAGAAAATTTGCCTAACTCACCCAAGGTCAAAATACTAACTCCTAGACAGTCCCCAGAAGGTAAAACCCCTGGTTTCTCTGTTAGCACAGAGCTGAAACCATTCATGAAGCCAACTCTTCAGACAAAAACTAGACTGCACTATAAGACATAAAATAGTACTGGTGAAGAGGGTATATACACGAGGCTAACTGGGCAGCTCCTGTCCAGAAGTGAGATTACAGGGCAATGGGAGACGGAACACGGGAAATACGAGGTAGAAGGAAAGAGTGGGCTGTCGCAGAGTGGGGAGAACAGCTAGAGTTGCATAGCAGTGTGTGTACAAGTTTTTGTATGACAAATTAACTTGAATTATAAACCTTCACATAAAGCACAATAAAATACTTGTAAAAAAATAAAAGCAAAGGTGTACTATAGATAAGAATTTCTTTAGTTCTGTTTAACTTTAGTCTACACTCTTAAACACAAACCTAAATTTGGAAGAATCTCTGGGACTGGGATGAATCTCTGTTAACCTACCCTAGTAGATAGTGATGCTTATTGCTATGAAGTTTAATAGATTTGTATTTAATATTAAATTATGAATTTGAGAGATACAGCTTGCATGGTTCTCTATATTTAATATGCAACATTTGGCATTGATAACATATACAATCAAAGCTAAAGTCTACTTCTAATAAAAAGATGAAAATAAAGATGGGGGAAAATGTTTACTTAATAGTACATATTTTTAATGTGATTCTCGCTCAGTACTTTGACTTTTATTTAGCCTCTTGGATTGCTACTTTTGCTATATCTTTTCTGTGATTAAAATATGAATCTCTTACAAGAGGTAAATATGTCTTAATTATTTTGTATATCACTCCTCACATCATATTGGGCTTATGAATCAATGGGTTAAATAGGAAAAAAATCCATATTTTACTTATAATTAGATGAAGTGTAGAAAACATGGAAGGCATAATATAAATGAGTAACTTGAGAGAGGTCCCAAACAAATGTCAAAAATAGCAGTTTCTCTATTCTTCTTTTCTGTTATTTATGATATTATAAATTTTATAAAACTAGTATTACAACCTTCTGTAAATAATTGAAAAGACATAGAGGGAAATGATGAGACTCTTGATAAAAACAAAAATAACTTGGTACATTAATAACCAATAACAAATAGGGTTTTTGTAGCAGTGTATCAGAGAACCAACACATTACAGTGGCAAGTGCATAAAATTTAGCATGAAGATCCCAGCTGGTGTTTTTTAATTAGCTACTTGTACAAAACACTTATTTTTTTCAATTAATTTCTATAGAAGGATCCAATAATCTCTTATTTTTTCAATTAATTTGTAGAAGAATCCAATAATCTCTTACCTGCCACATGTTTAAGAATCAAGTGAGAAGTTGTCCATGAAAGTAGCCCCCAAACCATAAAATACTATAGAAATAAACATGCTACTTTATCATTTTTCAAGCAGTCTATAATCAGTCTCAATTTGTAGCTGATAGATATCAGCCAAGGAGCAGTGTGATGAAAGCTAAGGTATAGAAAGATGAACGGGAATGGGAAGCAGGTAAAGGTGGTAAGGGTCAGCACTAGGTTGCAAGCAACATTCAAAGAAATTTAAAGAGACAATGTGGGAGGTATTCTGATGGAAATCTGAGAGACTCAGATTCTTCGTATATCAGAAATAAATCAGTAATATTGTAAATGATTGAAGTACTGTAAACTGAGTCTGAAGATCTTGTTTCCAAGTCTGCCTTCACTCTGTTAAAGTATTAGTCTTCTGTTGTGAAACTGTAAAGTCCAGCTCCAAGATCTGTGCCTGGAACACGGCAAGTACTCAATACACATTTAGTAAACGAGTGGATGAATGAATTAATGAGTCATACTTCCTCCATTAGGTTACACCTCAACATAAAGAAAACAAAAATTCTCACAACTAAACCAATAAGCAACATCATGATAAATGAAGAAAAGACTGAGGTTGTCAAGGATTTCGTTTTATTTGGATCAATAACCAGTGCTATAGAAGCAGCAGTCAAGAAATGAAAGCATATTGCATTGGACAAATCTGTTGCAAAAGACCTTTTCAGTGTGTTGAAGACTAAGGTGCACCTAATCTAAACCATAGTATTTTCAATGGCATCCTATGCCTGGGAAAGCTAGACAACGAATAAGGTAGACAGAAGAATTGACACCTTTAATTGTGGCGTAGCAGAAGAATGTTGAATAAACCGTGGGCTGTCAAAAGAACATACAGACCTGTCCTGGAAGAAGTACAACCAAAATCCACCTTAGAGACAAGGACGGCATGACTATGTCCTACATACTACAGACATTTCATGAGGAAGGATCAGTCCCTGGAGGAGGACATCATGCTTGGTAAAATAGAAGGTCATCAAAAAAGAGGAAAACATCATGCTTGGTAAAATAGACAGTCATCAAAAAAGAGGAAAACCCACAGTGAATTGGATTGATACAGTGGCTGCAACAGTGATTGTGGGCATGGCACAAGACCAGAGAGTGTTGTATGCAGGGTGGCTATGAATTGCAATCGACTCAATGACACTTAACAACAACAGTGCTTTCTTCATGTTGTGGTGGTGGTTAGTTCCCCATAAGTAGAATCCAAGCCCTAAAGTGATTTAGAGTAGAACTACTTTATGCAGTTTTCAAGGCTGTGACCTTTTGGAAGCCTGTCTTTTGAGGCCCTGCTGAGTGAGTTCACACTGCCAACCCTTTGTCTAATAGCGAAGCAACTCACTCTTTGCTCCACCCAGGGACTGTTCTTCTGTCATGGGGTTGTTGTAAGTTTCAAATGAGATAATGTGTAAAAAAGTGCTTTGTAAACTATAAAAAAAAAAAAAAAATGACCTAAATTAATATTGATTTATGAGTCAATTTTAGGCTCATTGTTAAGAAATACTCAACAATGTTCATCAATAAAGTTACCTTCAAAATGGTGAATTCTGTACTGCTGAAAATGTTAAAATATGAAAAATGTTTAAATACTGCTGAATGATTGTCACTATCCTATAAACTACAGTAAGACTAACTCGTGCTGTGAGCAGGAGGTTGAACTAAAAAGGTCCCACATAGTTTTAAGAGTCAGTAATCCCATTATGAGTGACAGCAATATTTAATTTTTAATGGGCATTAGATGCAATGCCAAGCAATTTTTCTTTCTTCTCTCACTATTTACAGCATCATTTTGAGATCAACAATATTATTACCCCCACAAAACAGTCACTCTTGCTGCATTACAAGTTAGGAAGTAATTAAGTGACCTTTTGAGTCTAGATTTATCTAACTTCTAAGGCTTCACTCTGAAGTCTAACTTAATACACTACACGGTCTTATAAAACAGTTCCTGTCTCCTAGACAAGTTACTGTGACAATCACTAACAATTAAATCACCACCCTCTTTCTACTGTATTTGCTAAATGAATGTTAGCAGCAGCTTCTTTAGTCAAGGCTGTTTTATCATCCTTACAAACAAGAGCAGAATTTTTGATATAACTAATTCTTTTCACTACAGAATGGTATATTATATATCAAAAGAATTAAGAAATCATGTGATTTATTAAAGCAAAAACTAAAAATGAGTATTTTTTTTTTTAAATAAAGTATCACCTAGACTTAGTATTTCAGCAACACATGAAAACAAGTAGAGAATCAGGCTTCATATGACCAGATAGTATTACAAACCTAATCATAATTATTATAATTATTTTTAGATGATTACCACCCAAAGCATATGAAGATATTTCATGTAAGCATCTAATTACCAATCCTAAATTTTAAAGCTGCTTATTCCATTAAAAGACATTTTGTGCTTCAGGATAATATGGAAAAAAATTCTGCTGTTCATTTCATATTGCTGAAGGTAAGGGTTGTCCAGCCTAATTGTATTTTTCCTTCAAATAAGGGGCTAATTCTAACATAGGCTATTACTCACTGACCCATGGTAATCATGCCAAAATCCCCTTTTTAATTAACCTGTGTTCTCCCACGGGCTCTTTTAAGAGGAAACATTACAAGAATGTTTTTAAACTAGTGAAAAATAATTTTCTCCTCCAAATTTGAGGAAAGTCAATCACCATATTTAATCCAAAACAGGCAATAAAGGGAAATAGTTACTAGCATTGTGTACATTTCCCTAATAGGATCTTAAGAGAGTCAACTTACCTGATAAATTCCGTGTTTTGTCTGGTTGTTTTTGTTTTTCAGATATCTCAGTTAAAAACGTGGATCTTTCTCTTTGGGTATTTTTAGTTGTAGAAATGTATAACGTTAAAAACTGAAAATACAAACCAGTTAAACTAAGTCCCTTCTTTCATAGATGAAATGAGTGACCTCTAAGAGCAATGATTTGCTTAATGGCACTCAGCTAATGGGACAGAAGAAGACTTAGACATCAAGTTTCTTAGTTCCTAGCTTTCTCCCTGTATCATGATTCAAAAACCAAACCCAGTGCAATGGAGTCAATTCTGGCTCATAGCAACCCTAGGACAGAGTAGAACTACCTACCCCATAGATCTTCCAAGGAGCACCTGGTGGGTTTCAACTGCTGACCTTTTGTTTAGCAGAAGTAGCACTTAATCCCTATGCCACGAGTGTTTCCACTGTTTCATAGGAAACTTCCTAATTGGTTTGTAGTGTGCATTCAGGTCATTTTCAATCTTTTGCAAGTGACATTACTGCCCGAACTTGCAGCCCCTACCTCTAAATGTCGTCTCTACACCAAGATAGGTATTCATCAAAATGAATCAAGAGAAAATAATATTAACTTTTACTTTACCTAATCTTTTTTATTGTGTTTTCTGAAAGTCACTAACACATGTTCTATTCACTGCATTAATGTGAAAGATGAGATTTTATTTGTAAAGGTTTTAAATTTTCGTTTTCACTGCAGCTGCTAAAAAAAAAGAAATGATTAATACAAAACATCTGAAGAAAAGCAAAAAAATGAAATTTTTTCCCTAAGAAAATTCATTCATGTATGCACTCATTTACTCACTAAACAAATGCTTTATTAACATGTCATCCGGGCCAGGCGCTATGTTAGGCATGAGGAACATGATGGTGAGAACACACTGGGACTTGCCCTTGTGGAGGTTATGTTATAAAAGGGAGGCAGGTCACAAATGAATGCCATACTAATCAATTACGCAAATTGTGTTACAGAACTAACCTTTCATTCTGAAAAAAAGAAAGAAAGAGAGAAAGAGAGCAATATGATCCTATTTGTTTGTATGATGAAGGAAACTGACCTTGAGATTGAAAGGACAGCTATCAATTAACTAGAAAAAAGGAAGATGGCAATGGTGAAGTTAGGTAGCATTCCAGACTTAAAGCCGTGCGAAGGGAATTAGTGCCATGCATTGGTGCATTTGAAGAACCAAAAGAAGTCTTTGAGAAACTCATATTCCAAAATATGTATGTGTGTGTGTGTGTACACACACATATATATGTATATATATATATATATATTTCATGTTATCTGTGGAGAAAAAGGAAACCCTGCTTGCATAGTGGTTAGGTGCTGTGTCTGCTAACCAAAAGGTCGATGTGAACTGGAAGACTCCTTGGAAACTCTATGGAGCAGATCTACTCTGTCTACAGGGTCGCTATGAGTCAGAATCAACTCGACAGCACTTGGTTTGTTTTGTTTCCATCTTGTGCTGAAACAAACCATCAAAGATTGGCTGGTGCATGGTAAAACAAAACCCAAGTCCACTGCCATCAAGTTGTTTCTGACTCATAACAGCCCTATAGAACAGAGTAGAACTGCCCCCCCACCCATAGAGTTGCTGTGGAGTGCTAGCCGACTTGAAGACCCAACTTCTTGGCTAGCTGACATAACACCAAACCACTACACCACCACGGTTTGGGGTATGTTTAGGTGCTCAGTAAATAACAGTTACATAAATGAGAGACTGAAAGCATCGTTCATTCTAAGACCTATGAAATTCAATGGCTGTTGAAGTTTCCCAAAGACTCAAGGTGACATTTCTCTAAAAATACCAGAAACACTACTTTGTTTTAAAAGTGCCAAAGGAAACGATGTGACTTTGAATGATAATCTGCCAACCAAACACCCAGGCTATGAAATAAAAAAAAAAATCTTCCTAATTATTGTAGTCAACTTTTAGTACTATATAAACACTACTACTCTTACAGTTATGAATGATCCCGATTTTGTCTCACTGCTAAAGTGAATGTGATTTAAGTAATTTGATCCTTATTAACATCAAAAAAATTAACTTTTCCTTTTTCTTCTACAGTATGTTAGTTTAAAATCATCACAATATCTGCCACTCTTAATCTTCGTAGGATATGTTTCATTCATAATGGCCTTTGCTCTATCCCGAGGCCTGCGTTCACTCCAGTCTTAGAACTTTTATACCTGTTGTCCACGGAGGAGAATGTTCTCCCAAATTTTGAATGGCTCCTCTTTCAATCATTTATGGCTTCACTTAATATTGTCTTTTCAAAAGACCTCCCTCGACCTACTTAGGTAACAGAGCATGGCCCAATGTCTGGTCCATATATAGCAGACCATCCTCAAATAGTAGTTATTATTAATAATATTAGACACAAATACCAGTTAAATGTTTTCTATTAGCTCTAGCACAGTGATAGCTACTTTGTACATTCACAGTCCTCATTACTACTACAAAATTCTATTATCCCTCATCTCATAAATTACTTATTTAGAGAGACTAAGATGATTGCCCCAAATCCCTCAGCCTTCAAGTGGCAGGGTTTCTTTTTCCAAATCAAAGTCCATGTGTTTTTTTTGCATTGTATGTGTGTATACATGTATACAATTAAATATATGTAACACAGATTTACCAACTGCACTGTGTAATTTTAAATCAAATATATAAATGATGCAATTATATTGGACTTACACCTAAAAGATTCCAATGGTTAGACTAATATGTATTCTGATGGGATTATACAGAGACTAGCTTCGCATTTATCCATCTTTCTTTTTTTTTTTTTTTTTTCTGTCACTGCTTAACCCCTAAACTCAACTGAAACTTTAGATCATGCTTGATTTCTTCAGGTGTTTATCAGTAGTGATTTAAAATTCACTGACTGCTAGTGGTTATTTCCTGCCACCCAGATTTGATCTTGAGGCTTGTTAGTAGCTGCTTTTACATAAGTGCATAAGAAATCAGTGAGAATCTTAAGAGTTCTAGGCAATGTTTTCTATGTCACACACAGAAGAGGACAGTGCACTTACTTCTATGGTTAGAGACAAATCGGAAGAAAGAAACCGGGCACCTGTCATGTTTGGTGCCTGGTTCTGATGAGAGAAGGACTCAAAGCAGCTTGAAATTAAATAAATGGTTGCAGATTTGCATCTGAAACTTGCTTTAAGACAGAAAGGAGACTATGAAGTGTAGCCTGATACCAAAAAGAAACTTTGAGGCTTCGGGTAAATAGATGAAAAGTATCAGAAATCTAAAATCTTATTTTCTAGATAAGAGAGACCAGGCATAGAAATTAAAATGAATATTAATTAACAAGTAAGATTAGAACTGAAGTTTGGTACTGACTACTCAATGAATTTAATTTTACTCTACACTGCCACAACCCAAATTCCGTCAACTGGTGTTGATTTGACTCCATTTAAAAAGGAGCTTGAGCTATCCTCCAACAGTAAACCCCCCCCCAAAAAAGGTGTATTCTTTTAATAGCAAAGAGCTTAGACAGGGTTAGCTTTCTAATTAGGTCAGCGTAATTTAAAATGGGCTAAAACCTATCCCAGGTGGGGATATCAGAAATTCATAATTTTGTCCTAGATGGTCTCTCTGTGACCTTAGAAGTTTCAGAATAGCAATAATTTATTCCCAGTTCCTATGAGACTTAAATGTTTATACAGGCAGCAGGCTAAAAAGAAAATGCAAAAATTGACACAAATTCAAGAAGTAATAAAGATTTCAACTCTTTATAAATGTTTGTCCTTTTCTCTCTTAGCCTACAGTAAGAAAATATTGACAGGTTTAAAGCCCAAGTTAATGTGAAATGACAGATGATTCAGGTCAGAATGCTCTGGAAAGCCGCAGAGTAAATGATTCAATTTACTTTTGCCTCACATATGTTTTTTACAAAAAAAAAAAAAAAAAGTTTCAATTTGGGCTATATTCAACTCCATAGAATCCTTCAGTTTTAGAAACATCTCAGTAGAAATGCTTCAACTCCCTTGCACAGTCACTCTGAAAGCATTTACCTAGCTTTATTGTGTTTGGTTTTAATTTCTGCTTCTTGGAGAGATCAATTTCTCATTAGTGCTGAGGCAAATGCTTCCAGAGAAAAATGAAGAAATGTACTTAGCTGAGACAGGCCTTTGCCAAACTAGTCAAGAGTCTAGCAGGAAGAAATAAGTTTAACAACAACAACAAAAAGCATATTATAGATACACACCTTTGTATCTAGCTAGTAAGTTGTGTTTCTGAAAGTATAGCTCAAAGGAGGAATATTCATTATGTTTTAAGAAGATTTGCACTGTCAATAAGGAAAGAAACTGACACATTCATGCTTGCAGGCACTCCATAACCAAAAAGCCCACACACATTGCTATGGAGTCAATTCCAACTCACAGGACCCAGAAAGGACAGCATAGAACTTCCCCTATAGTGTTGCCAAGGATGTATGTTTTCATGGAAGCAGAACACTTCATCATTCTTCCAGAGTAATTGATGGGTTGGAACTACTGACCTTTTGATTAGCAGCCAAGGGCTTTAAACACTGTGCAGTTCCATAGAACCGCAAATTATATCTAATGCGCTGAAAATATTGAAAAGCATTTTAATGATAGGGATTTTAAAAAGTAAAAGGACTTGCAACTATATAAAAATGAAACTGATCCAAAGTGCCTTGCACTGTTCCCTTCCACAACTGTTTCATTCTTTGCCTCCCAGCAGTGTTTAGACAGCCAAAGCCCTCAGTGTGTACCCTCATGGGACAAATGAGGCCTGATAAATTAACTTACACTGGAATATAGTGATCAAATACTGTGCTGAGTAATTCGAACACGTACTACTATTCATTGATGTTTTTATTGTGTTATTATTATGCTCATTTTCTTCCTCTGTTATAAGTTACTAAATTTGTAGTCTAGAGTAAACACTTAGTGAGGACTAAGATGTTGGAAAAAAGCCCTGATGGCCAGAGGTTAAAGAGCTTGGTTGCTAACCTAAAGATCAGTGGTTCAAACTCACCAGCCACTCTGTAGGGGAAAGATGTACCAATCTCCTTTTGTAAAGAAGGAAACTCTACAGGGCTATTCTACTCTGTCCCATAGGGTTGCTATGAGTCAGAATTGACTCAGTGGCAACAAGCTTAGTTTTTGTTTGTTTGTTTGTTTGGGGTCCTGAGGCTGTGACAAACATGTAAGAGGACAGAGAAGACATGGCACTATGTGGATGAGGAGATAATTTGGGGAGATCAAAAAATATTACCCCTGCATAATATGAGTTTACACACACATGCACACGTATATATATAGGCACATACACATAAAAAAATCAAACCCATTGCTATTGTGTCAATTCTGACTCTTAGCAACCCCAAAAGACAGAGAACTGCCCCATGGGGTTTCCACAGGGCAGCTAGTGAATTCAAAGCACCAATTTTTTGATTAGCAGCCATAGCTCTTAACTAATGAGCCACCAGGGCCACATATATACATATGGCCTATGATCTATGTTTTTCACAACAAAAAAATGTATGCACACACATATATATGAATATGAAAGTGATAAGTAATTGAAGGACATCTGTAAGTGTAAAACAAGAAAATTCTCTTCCAGATAAAAGCAAATTATCTGTAAAAGTTAAAGATGGTAAGAAAATACAGACTCCAGAAAATTACAGGTAGTTCAGTATTAATGGTAGTTCAGTATGAATGGTAAGCAGAGGGGAGGAGGTGTAGATGTGAGAAAGTGGCTGGGATTCAGATGAAATCAGAAAGACAGAGATTATGAAGGAGAGTATATGTCATGGTAAGGAGTTTGGATTTCATTGAACTCAGTGGGGAGACATGGATTGACATTAAATAGTGACGTCACCAGAAGCCGCACCATGGAGGTAATGGGAACAATGTGTTGAAGTGGGCATGTCCTGATGCTGAGAGCAGAGCTGGCAGAATTGCAACTCTATACAGGAGGTGTGGTAAGAGTCTGTAGTTAGAAGCTGAGTCTGAGATCCAAATTGGAGTACAAAGCTACATCAAAAAACAAAAGCCAAAGCCGCTGCTGTCAAGTCAATTCTGACTTAGTGACCCTATAGGACAGAGTAGAACTACCCCATAGAGTTTCCAGGGAGTGCCTGGTGGATTTGAACTGCCAACTTTTTGGTTAGCAGACATAGCACTTAACCACTGCGCTACAAGGGTTTCCAAAGCTACATCAGACTCCTAAAACTTTAGGTACCAGGTACCTCCTCCAGAGCCTAGTAAGCTAAACCAGTTCTACTTGTCAAATAGCATCGCTCCCCGCCCTACCCCCTACCCACAGTCTCCTCCACACCTTGATGAGAGAACACAGGAGACAGAAAAGACATTCTTTGGAGATTCTGACTTTGTGAGGAATGCTGCTAGAGTCTTGTTTTGTGTTTTTTGCTTTAACTTTTCCACCTCCAGATTCAGTAGAGAAGGAAAGGCTTTAAGAACCCACTACAGAAATTTTCAAACTGATATTTACTCCTTGATTGGACATTTGCTTACACAGCCGATGGACTGGTTGGCCCCTGGTCCTGACTGAAATGGGAAGAGAACTGCAAAGAGGTGACAGGGCAGGAATGAAAATGGCAGGGGAACACCCTTACCATTTTGAAAGGTGAGAACACAAGAGAATCTAATGAGTTGAATGAACTGGGTGGCAAGTAGACATGTTTGAGCCTCTTAGGTTCCAGCAACAAAATGTCAGAGGCAGAAGCTCAAAGAAGATCAGAATACGCAATTCCTGAAGAAGCAGCCACAACGGAGAACTCTGCCCCTGAAGATCCCATAGATGCGCTCACCAGAGTCAGTACTCAAAGGCTGCCTCAGAGATGGCTCAGTCAATAGCCAGCTTTACCTATAGTGGCCACTGTATTCCAGAAAGGCCCACAACAGAAACTGAATGAGCAAAAGACCTGATCCTCCCCCTCTTTGGTGACCTCATTATTTTCTGCTTTGAATTTTTTTGTTGATACTATATGTTTTCATCAATATAAAGTATACTGAATCATTGAGTATGCTTGAGTTTTGGGTAATATGGATTTTTTTTTCTTGATTCCTCCAACAAGCCTACCCTAAGCATTTAGTGTTACATATGAAATACCACTAATTATATCCTAGAGTCCCCGGGGTTTATCGGTATATATGTGTAACATACAAATTTTTAAAAAAATTTAAATTTTTCCTACCCAAAATTCAGGCACCTCATGTAATACCCTGTAAAGCCAGCAATTTGAGACATGCACCTGCTTCTTTGATTTCAAACAGACATAACAAGGGACCCCGCTTTGCAGCAGCACATACTCTCAGTGACACATCACTGTCCCAATAAACTCCACGAGCTAAAAACTTCATGATCACTATATAAACTGCCCATCACAAAAAGGTTACCAGCTTTCTCAGCCCTGCTCCAATGCACAAGGAAAAGGATAAAAGAGAGAGCTAGGGAGAAGAAGGAGAAGAGGTCTGAACAGATATCACCCTTGTCACTGCTACACATTTCTAGATCCATGCTACTTGTCAATGCCCAGCTCAGGGACAAGGGAGACAAGTAGGAAATAGGGGTTAGTGTTCGTTTTACAAAAACTGAAACTTAACTGAAAGCTATAGGACCTTCCTGAGATGCCTTCAAAGGGCAGAAAAAAATGGATTAAAGGCAATGATTTAGAAAAAGTAAATGCGCTTCATGTGTGACAACTACTGTGTTTAATTTCCCTAATAAGTTACAAAAAAGGGTACAGATTAAGAGGTATTTAAAATGTGCAACAGAGCTGACTTGGTAACTACTTTGTTATAAGAAATGAGGGAAAAAATATATCTATAAATGATGACTCCAAAGTTAATGGCCTGTATTATGTCCTGAGCTTTAAAAAAAGAAATACTCTAGGCTTTTCTTCTCTGGACACAAATACCTCACCTATAAAATAAAGAATTTTATGATGGTCCTTAACTTTTGTTTTATCTCTGCCTCTCTTGAGAATGTAAGGAAACCTACATACTGTCTCCACAGAAATGGATACAGATACACTCAAAACATTCCGGAGAAATGATGTAAAACAGGAAACTTTGAAATGATAAGTGGATTGGAGAAAGGGATTATGGGTATAGTCTCAGGTTATGCTTAATGTGCCTGTAATCACACCTTATAGAGATGTGCTTCAGAAAGATGACAAGTTTGATGGATTTTGATTTGTATGTTTGTTTGGATGGTTGCTATATTTTGCTTTGTTTTAATCACAAGTATCTTCTGATACCTAGTTCTGAAAAAGAGGCAGGCAGTCTCCTCCTCAGATCCTGGAGGTTCTGAAATGATTCACTGTCTCACCACAAAATGTCTTGCAATTTCTTCAGGATGCTCAGAGCCAGGGCAGAGGGCCATTAATTAAAGCAACTTCTGCATTTAAACATTCTCCCTTGCTTTCTAGGGGCATCCATAGGCGTCTCTCTGGCTCATCTCGTTTCTTCCTTCCAGCTAAACTGTATGTAAAGTGAAGGACATGTGGAACACAGTTCTCAAGTCTGGATTGCCCTTAGCTTTTTAAAAATTTTGCTGAACAAGTTAAAGAGTATGAATGTCTCTCTTTGGGATCATCGGTAGGACACATGTGTCATCTCTTATTACCGTGTGCTTCCACTTCTGTCCGTTTCTATTTTAAGCCAGAGAGTTGCTTTCTCTTAAAGCTTACTTCAAGTCAGTGTAGAGTGGTTGAAAGTGCAGTGTGCATTTTAAAATCCAGCAGATCTAGTTTAAGTATTTGGCAAGTTATTTCACCACTTTGTGCCTTTTTTCTTCCACTCTTTTTGTCACATAATTTTAATCACATATTCCAGATTCTTTGTAAGAACCAGAAAAAACAGACCCGTTGCCATCAAGTCAGTTCTGACTTACAGCAACTCTATAGGACAGAATAGAATTGCCTTGTAAAAGCAATCAAAATCAAATAATATGCAAAATATGCTTTGTCCAGAGTCTGGCAAAAATACGATTTCATTATTTTAGAGGGATTTAAGATGCTCTGGACATTAGTATCTTCATCTGAAAAATAAAGGAGTCAAAGTATATTCAGTTTATTTAGCCCCCATTTACTGAAAGACAATAACATTTATAGAGGCAACAAGTGAAAGAGGTTGTAAATTAGTAAGGACAACATAGAAAGACAACCAAATAACAAATCAAAGAGCCTGTTTGAAAACAGTGCTCTGCCACTTGCTGAATAGGCTTAACGTATTAAGTGGTGATCAAGTATACTTTTCTCATCAGTAAATGAGATGAATAATTTTGAACTAACATAGTGGTTAGCACTACATGAAATAAGTGTGAAATATTAGTTATGCTGCCTGATGTATAAGTGATCAGTCAATGTTTACCATTAACAGAGCCATTTTAAGACCTTTGTAGGTCCTGGGATTTCTTACTTTAAAGATTCTGTCCAAGATTGTACCTAAAATAATAAATATATCTACATCATATACATTTCTGATAAATCAATTTGAAAAAGTTTTATAACTTAGAAATTGAAAATGTAACAGTAAAAATTTTTTTATATTCTTATGATGTCAGCCAAGGGCTGTCGAGTCGTGGTGTTTTATATACCAATGAAAAAGTTCTGTTGAATCTGACTTCCTGTTATAATGTTGCATAGTTCCTTTGTTTTTTCAAATTTGTAGTTCGTTTTTATTATTGGAACCAAAAATTTTTTCAAGTCCCAAACATTTATGTATGCACGTCTCTGAAGTTGCTGAAATTATATTGTTCATTTGAAGTTACTGAAATTATACTGCTCAGTTAAAGTTGCTGAAATTATACTGCTCAATTAATAAAATACCCTTCTCAGTGTCTCTTAAAGAGAAAATGCAAGAAATACTATGATGTAGTTCTGAGGAAGCAAAAATGAGAGATGGGATAATTTTGAAGAAAGAAGATTAGAAGGAATTTAAGTAGATATATTGAGCTAAGATAAATAAATAAGTAGAAATCTAATCATTTGAAAGATAATATTCTTATATTATTAGAGTACCAATACCGGTACCAGTTCCTATAGAGTTGATTGCAGCTTGTGACAGACTATATATGTCAGAGTAGAATTATAGAATTGGGTACACAGGGTTTTCAAATTTTTAATGGCAGTGATCTTCAGAAGTAGACCAGCAGACCTTCCTTCTGAGGTATATGTAGGTGGACTCAATGCTCCGACACTCAGTCAGCAGCTGAGTATGTTTTAACTGTTTACATCACCCTCCATGACTAGGGTTATTCCCATAAACACGTCTAAACTCCCTAAGGCACCTAAGGGACTGAACTACTGGGCTGAAGGCTGGGGATTGTTATCTCAAGGGAGCATCTAGCTCCACTAGCGTAACAATAATTTATAAAGAAAAATTCTACATCCTACTTTGGTGAGTAGTACCTGGGGTCTTGAAAGCTGTGAGTGACCATCTAAGATCCTCCACTGGCCTTACTCCATCTGAAGCAAGAGAAGATGAAGAAAATTCTAGACACGAGGGAAAGATTAGTCCAAAGAACTAGTGGTCCACAACTACCACAGCCTCCACCAGACTGAATCCAGCACAACCAAGTGGTGCCCAGCTACCAACACTGACTGCTCTGACATGATCACAGAAGAGGGTCTCAGAGAGACCTGGAGAAAAATGCAGGACAGAATTCTAACTGACCAAAAAAAAAAAAAAAAACAGACTTATTGATCTGACAGAGTCTAGAGAAACCCTTAGAGTACGGCCCCCAGACTCCCTTTTAACTCAGTACTGAAGTTGCTCTTGAAGGTCACCCTTCAGCCCAAATTAGACAGGCCCATTAAATAAAATGAGACTCAATGACACACCAGGCCAAGGGCAAGAATGAGAAGGCAGAAGCAGACAAGAAAGCTGGAAATGGGGAATCTAAGGTGAAAAAAGAGGAGAGTGTTGATATGCCCTGGAGCTGGCAACCAGTGTCACAAAACAACATGTGTATTAATTGTTTAATGAGAAATTAATTTGCTCTGTAAACCTTCATGAAAGTACATTTTAAAAAATTATGAAAAGAATAATAACAATAATAATAAGTGATTCCCAAGAACACGGTGGGGTGGGGGGAAGGGATGTTATTGCTTACGGAGTACTGAGTTTTGGTTTAGCGTGACAGAAAACTTGCATTGATTATGGGAAGGATTACACAGCCAATTAATGTCGTTATTGTCAATAAGCTCTACACCTGCAAAATGTTAACTTGGCAAAAGTTCTGTGGCAGATATGTTTAAAACAACGACCACCAAAAAAAGAAAGAAACAAAAGTAGCTGCAGTGGCTGTTTATGTACAACCAAACATTTCATGGGACTTGATTCCTTGACTTGAAGGTTTAGGGTCATGGGTTATCTTCTCTGACCTGATCTATAAGCACAACCTTACCCTGTAGTTGTTACAGAAAAAAATGTGTTTTCACTGTAAAAGAAAGTACATTCTGTCCAGAAAACCAAGTAACATTTAAATCAAAGGGTACCGATATTTATTTAAGCTTTCATGATCCTACCTAGTATATGGGTCACAAACCTTTTGTCAGTGTGCTTCAGCAAACCCTTCAGGCCCACTCCCTATTCAGCCATCAGGAAAACTGCGTCTTCTCCTTAACTGTTGATTCATGGCTACGGTGAGCAGAGGTGCTGCCTCTGCTCCAAACATTAATAGCTATTTCCTAAGAGTGAAAGCCGCAACTGTGGTTAGTCATCTCCCCATTATCCTATCCCCTAGATCCTTCAGAGAAAGCACAGCCTTGCCAATGTCCTAATTTCAGGCTTCTCACCTCCAGAACTGAGACAATAAATTTATATTGTTTAAAGTTACCCAACTGTGGTGCTTCGTTATGGCAGACCTTGGAAACTAATATATCAAAAAATCCAGCATTGATACTGGTTTTGAGAGAGCCTACCCTGGCCCCTAGGGTCACCATGAGTTGGATCCTACTCGACGGCACTTGGCTACTTGGCATTGCTAATGCATAGCAGACTGGTCATGAGCATCAGATATTGGACCAATTGAGGACAACAGATAAGGCTTCTATAAAAGAGATCTGCAGCTTTTCCACTCCAGACATAAGCAAATTCCCACTCTTTCTCTAACACCACCAGAGTATTGTACACAAAATGCTTATAGGCTTAATTATGTGAAATTGCCATTGTGGTAGAATAAAAAAAAAGATTTTGTAGGACAAAAACATTGGCGATTTCCTAAAGTTCAACTAAGTAGAATTAGAACCAGGAGAAGAGAAACTGATTTGGTGCTTTCTTCAAAAGCTAGAAATAGAAAAACCACGTGTCCAGCAATTCCACTTCTTGGAATATATCCTAGAGAAATAAGAGCTGCCATATAAATAGACATCATTCTTGGTAGAGCGGAGGGTCAACGAAAAAGAGGAAAACCCTCAGAGAGATGGATTGACACGGTAGCTGCAACAATGGGCTTAAGTGTAAAAACAATTGTGGACATGATACAAGGCCAGACAGTGTTCCGTTCTGTTGTTCATAGGGTCGCTGTTAGTCTGAGCCAACTCAACGGCCCCTAACAACAACAACACATAAATAGATACATGCACACCAATGTTCATCAGAGCACTATCCACAATAAAGTAAAAAGATGGAATCAACCTAGGTATCCACCAAAATGAGTGGATAAACAAACTATGGTATATTCATGCAATGGAATATTATACAGTAATAAAGAATGAATTTGGGAAATATCTCACAACATGGAGGAATCTCAAAAACATTATACTGAGTGAAATTAGTCACAAAAGTACAAATATTGTATGAGACCATTATAAGGGCTCAAGAAATGGTTTAAGCTTAGAAGAAAACATTCTTTGATGGTTACAAGGGTAGGGAGGGAGAGAGGCTTTCATTAATTAGATGGTAGATAAGAATCATGTTAGGTGAAGGGGAGGACAACACACAGTCAATGAGAAGCCAACACAACTGGACTAAACCAAAAGCTAAGAAGTTTTCTAAATACAACCACTTTGAGGGACAAAGATGCAAGGGTACATGTCTGGTGACCATGATTTCAAGGGACATCTGAGTCAACCTGGATGGCAGGGTTTCTTGGGAGTGTGTTCTGCATCCCACTCTGATGTATGGCATCCGGGGCCTTGAGAGCTAGCCAGTGGGCATCTAGGAGGATTTGATTAGTCTTAACCCATCTGGAGCAAAAGAGAATGAAGAACGTCAAAGGCATAAGGAAAGTATGAGTCCAAGAGACCGAAGGCACTGAATAAACCAGAGACTACATCAACATGAGACCAGAGGAACAGGATGGTACCCAACTACTACCAGTGATTACCCTTACAGGGAACTCAACAGAGTCCCTGATGGAGCAGGGAAATTTGGGGTGAAGAACCTGAACTCCAGTGGAAGAACTGTGCTTGGTGGTCTGATGGACTGGAGGATTCCAGAAGATGTGTCCTCCAATTCCCTGTTGGAGCATAACTGAGACCATTCTGAAGCCAAATCCTTAGACAAAGTTTGAACTGGTCTGTAAGACACAAAATGATACTGGTGAAGTATGTGCTTCTTGGTTTATGTAGACACAGGTGACAAGCTGGGCAGCTCCTATCTGGAGGTGAATGGAGGGGAAGGATGGAGACAGGAGCCGGTTGAATGAACATGGAAAATTTGGGGTGGAAGGGAGGAATGCTGCTGTTACTCTGCAGGGAAATAAGGTAGGGTCACATGACAGAATGTGTGCAGGGTTTTTTTGTTAGCGGCAACTCAAATTGTACGCTTTCACTTAATACACAGTTTTAAAAAAAGAGAGGGGAGAATTTAAACTGGAAATTACAGCATGATTTATAATGTAACAGCAGATAGCAGGTGGTATTCCCAGTAATGCATTCTGTTTGGAAGGATCTAGGCTAGGTTAAGTAGTGTCTGACAAGTGGACTAGATATGATAATGGAGGATATGGAAAATTTGGAAATTTGGAAATCTGGGTAGGCTTTGAGATGTCAGCAATGAACTCCTGCAAGACTGGGGTAAGTACAACGCTGTCTGAGATGAATTGTAAATTGGGCAGATAACAAGGCAGACTCCTAGTAATTAGAGACAGATGTCCAGGAACTAGGAGAACCCAAGACATCACCAGGTCTAGAAAAAAATCATGGAGAAGATCAGAATACAGCAAGCATGACTTGATCCTGAATGCTAAAATTTTGATTTGCATTTCTTAAAATCCATCTGACCTCAATGAGCCTCAATTTCATCACTTCCCTACCAGCCTTTTCCAAGTCCAAGAATCTCTTAGCAGAATTAATCCTCAAATCTGGAAATTTCACTGCTGTAAGAAAACTACTGAAACTGGATAGCTTTAACAAAGAGAAATTCATTCACTCATAGCCAGAAGTCTGAATTCAGGGTTCCAGCTCCAGGTGGAGGCGTTCTCTCTCTGTCAGCTCTAAGGAAAGACTTTTGTCGTCCATCTCCCCCTAATCTAGGAGATGCTTAGTGCAGGGACTCAAGGTCCAAAGGACACACCCACTTCTTGGTTCTACATTCTCTGTGGTAGGAGGTCCCCAATCTCTCAGCTCTCTTCTCCTTTTTCTCTTAAAAGAGTGACTCAAGATGCAGCCAAATCTTGTATACTGAGTCCTGATTTACTAGCATAACCGCGTCTAATCCTGCCTCATTAACATCATAGAGGTGGGATTTACAACATACAGGAAAATCATATCAAATGACAAAAAGGTAGACAATCACTCAGTACTGGGACCATGACCCTGGGGGCCATAATTCAATCCATGACAATAGGAATCAAGCAGTAATAAATGAGTGGAGAAGACAAGGGAAAGGAAGTACATGTATATGATCAGAAATTAAACCACTGGCTAATTTGTTGTTGTTGCTTTCTTTTCTAAATTTTTTTTTTAAAAAAGAAAATTCATCTGATAAATATTTCCTATTTGAATTAGCAGGTTAACTTTAGGTTAAGTGGCTCTACCACTGGACAGATAAAAAACCTTGTAGTATTCAAAATTTCTTCAGCCTGCAAGTGGATCAGTGGCCAAAATATAGGAGTGTTCATAAACTGTCTTTAGAAGAAGAATATAATATGTTGTCTTCTGTCAACAAGAAAGGACTCATCTTAAATCAACAGCTGAAATTCTGCAAGGGTTTAAGACACATTTATTTCTTCAAAAGAAGTGAACTTTGAAACCAAACTTCTCACCTACTAGATTATAATTCACTTGGGTCTGTAAAATTTAGATGTTTTTTAAAATATTAGTGATCTGCACAAATTCTAGTAATTTAGCTAAATCTCAATAAAATGTATAACTCTTATAAGAGAATGACTGCTTATAAAAAGTATAAACTTTGCCTCCATATAAAACTTTTTGTAACATGTATACCTTTGCGATCAAAATGAGATAAATATATTGTATTCTATCTTTTATTGAAAATGAGTTGATTCTGACTCAGAGCAAACCTATAGGACAGAGTAAAAATGCCCCTTAGAGTTTCTAAGGAGCACCTGGTGGATATGAACTGCTGACTTTTTGGGTAGCAGATGTAACACTTAACTGCTGTGCCACCAAGGTTTCCCAAAAGCGAGTAGTATCTACAATAGTGAACAGATTTTTTCCTTCACCATCTTCAGTGGATTACATAATTTTTGAGTTCACTGCATTTTCCAAATATCTCAGGCTAATACCTTCCCAGACATCATTTACTATCCTAGTTTTTACTAGTCCTAGTCTTATTTACATATTTTGGCTTGTTTATAAATTTGCCTTCTTTCTTACACATTGTAAATCAAGTTACATCTGTACTGAAAACTGTGTTTTTTAAACTGGTATCTTTCTAGATGGCAGTATTTAAGTATAAATTTATTAGCAGTTTTTCGGCTGCCTAAAATATAATGCTAGTTAAGAAGTTCAATGCTTTACCTAATGTTCAGTTATGACAATTTTGAATAGACACTTAAAAATAGCATAAATAATATGGACTAAACAGATTAGGCATTACTCATGAATCTTTATTAATATTTTGTTGGAGTCAACTATTCTTAAGATTTAAAAAAAAAAAAACAAAAAACTGTTGCCATGAAGTTGATTCCAACTAATTAGCGATACTATAGGTCAGAGAAGAACTGCCCTATACGGTTTCCAAGGAGCACCTGGTGGAATGGAAGTGCCAAACCTTTTGGTTAACAGCCGTAACTCTTAACCGCTATGCCACCAAGATTCCCTTCTTTAATCCTCCTACCGCTTTTAGGTGTTCGAATTTTGAGTTCGTTAAGATCACTGGTTCTTCCGCCAAAGCAGCACAGCCTGCAACACTTCCTCTTTTCTACACGATGTCCATTTAAACTCTAGTGGCATGTCGAATAAAGCCACAACAGCTGCTTCTCTTGTGTTTCAGGTTTCTTGAGTATACTGACTGATTTGTAAAACATTAGGTTGTATTTCAGGAGCACGGAAGAGAGAAAAAGGACAAAAGTTCTGAAGAACAAAAGTCTGGAATTTGTATATTCCTTGAACAATAAATACTCAGGAGACTACAGTAATTCCAAATGTCAGCCTCATTTTCACTGAAAAAAACTTAGTAACGCTTTAATTTTTCACCTTCATCAAAAAATCAAGGTCCACTTTTAACAAAGGTCATGAAACAGCCCAAATGCAAACTCAGATATCATGTTCTTATGTTTAAAAAACTGCAACGAGAGCAGCTCAGACATCAGTTTTCATTTTGATACCCTTGCTGCAAAGTTGGTGTGGTGGAGACACTGCCATAAATCATCTCTCGGCTGTATACAACTAATTTTATGTTCTGTTCTTCTCCTCCTCTATGTTTCTATGCTGTTTCTTTCTATATTTTTGAGGTCACTCTTACTTTGAGGTGAAATACCCAAGCTTAATATTAAAATATCACTCTGTGATATTATAGTGACAAAATTTAATTACTAAATTCAGGGTCACCTTTTTCCACAAATTTTAAAATTTGCTGTCAGAAGGTGTCAAAAGAAAACTAATCTGTAATTCCATAACACTTTTTTATATAAGAAGATAATGAATTTATTGCATAATTTCTTTGAAGGGTAAAATCATTTCTAACACCACTATCTATTTCCACAATAATCCTTTATCTTACTTATTACCTAGGAAGTGGTTTCAGACTTCATTAAAGTTTCTTACCATTTAGCTGATTTGCAGAAAAACAGAAAAACAAACAAACAAAATTTTTTTAAATAATTTTCAGAATAGCTGTTCTTCCAGATGGGAGTCTACACATCCTAAATGCTTCTAAATCAGATGAGGGAAAGTACGTTTGCAAAGGGGAAAATGTCTTTGGTTCAGCTGAAATTATAGCTTCAGTATCTGTCAAAGGTAAGAAAATGTGGTTCATTTTTTTTTAAGTATAGTTTCCTCCTTGGTTTATCAGAATATCAATAAATATGCATGCAAATATGTTTGCCTGTTTGTGTGTGCATGCTCCTGTCTATAACACACTTTTAAAGACAGAATAACATAATTGTTCTCTTCCATACGTTAGGAGACCATAGAGGAAGGAACTGGTGGTAGAAATTTGAAGATATTCTTGGCACAAATTTTATGAAAGGATAAATAATGATTGCTCATGTTTAATTCAGTGTCTGGAAAATTAAAAGAATGTTAATGACATATGTTAATAACACAGTTATTTCTCACAATCAAAATAAATGTCAGTGTCAATCAGCAAATATCCTTTGTTATTTCAACTGGAGACTGGCAGAAAGGAGTAGAAGAAGAAGAAGAATGCGTGTCAGAAAGATGTAACTTATGTGGTCTGATACCAGAGATAGTCGTTGATATATGCATCAATGTAATTATTTAGCTAGCTTTAATTTTTAGTATAATCAGTATTGCTGGTTATATGTTTCTGTTAGTTTTCTAGTTTTAAAGGGAACTGGGATATCAAGCCTAGAGCATTTTACGAGACAATATATTGTAGAATAATAATAAAATCTTAGATAGCAAAGTCTTTCCAGTTGTCGAAGAAATGTTTTTAGTAACTGAACTGTCTAATACCTTTGCCTGTCCCTGTACAACATAGCAAATAATTCCTTGGCCACAAAGATTACAGAAATGTTCATTTTTCTCTCTCTTTATAAATAAAAATGTAATTAATGTATCCAGCACTCTGTCATTTTGTATAATCTATATATGAAAGGGGTCAATGTTAAGGTAAATTAGATGTTTTCATTTATATGGATTGACATAAAATCTGATCTTCTATTTCTTGTCTTACTCTTCCTGTGTGGCAATCACTGTTTCAGAATGAGGCAGTTCTGGTTCTACAAACTTCTTGTGTGTTCGTTTAACAATAATAAAAATGTTTCCTGTTAATCACGAGTTAAATGAAATATTGAGTTATTCAAAACACTCCCAGCTCCATAAAGTTTAAACTACAGTATACAGTGTTTTTCTGTCGTCTCTGCTGAAGCCAGAACTTAGAATGTCACATAAGACCACCCTACTTCCAGAATGCTAGCATTCACATCTTGTCATTCCTATATAGGGTCACTGAGTCAGAACTGGAAATTCTGGTGCTATAGTGAGATAAGTACTCCATCTCCTAACCTAAAGGTCGGCGGTTCAAACCTGCCAGGCTCTCCTTGGAAACTCTATGGGGCAATTCTACTCTAACCTCCAGGGTCGCTATGAGTCAGACCCGACTCAACGGCAGTGGGTTTGTTTTTTATCAGTCAGAATTAACTTGAAGCGAAGGTTTTGAGTTCTTTTGTTTGTTTGTCTTATCCTGTGGTTATTCTTTGTGTCCACTGACCATTTAGAAAAATGTTAGATTTTAAAGTACATGATCAGTTACTGTAAGTGGCGTATCAAACTATGAGATTGCTGATAAGAGCTAGAATAGAAACATGCAGATCATTGTTAATCATTTCTGTTAATCTTGTTGAAGTATTTACAGCCGGGAATCTAATTAGAAAATAAGATAAAATGAAAATCCATTCTCCATCACCTCCCTTCTCTCTTCAAAACATTCATATTGTACGTGTAAATTTATATGGTAATGTACATTTTCACTCAATCATAATAAAAAAATTCACGTTGTAGTCATTCCATAACTAGCTTAAATAACTCAAAGATACATAACCCATATTAACTGTTACGATTTCAAAGTTGCTCTAGACTCAGCCAAAAAAAAGTCTGTTAAAAAAGAATCTCAACTGAATGATTAGTTTAATAGAAACATTTTTCTCTCAAAAATATTTTGAATCAGTGATTTCGCCTTTCTTTTTATGTCTTAATTAAGCCATCCTCAATTCATCGAAAGTAATGCTCTATAAATCAGCCTCTTTCGCTTCAAAATGATAATACATCATGAGAAAGTTTTGTAGAGTGTGAAGCCAAAAATATAAGGTGATTTGTAGTTGTAGAGTATATTTTTCCCACTATTAATACAGTACTTTGGGGTGAAGTACCTTCTGTTGCCTTGTATGCTTCTGTACCCCTTAAGGAGACGAACCACAGAGGTGTTTCTCCTAAAAGAGGAAGTATTTTTTATAGTAAAAATACTTTTACTTATACTTGATGATCCTTGAAGGTAGACAAGGAAGCTACAGCTTCTTTTATTTATTGTCTCCTTCTTGAGGGTGAAGTATTGCTTCTAATTATGTTATCTCCAGTGGCGTTTGTTTGTTTGTTTGTTTTGTTTTTTTGTAAGGTTAACCTCTTCACAGTCACAAACCCAGTGTTGTCAAGTTGATTCTGACTCATAGAGACCCTACGGGACTTTTAAATCATGAAATCATTTTCATACTCAGCAAAAGCAAAGTAAAATACACTAGCATTCAAAAGCAAGTCCTATACTCAATGATATTTTACTTAAAGATGTGGAATTTGGAACAGCCGTATTGTATAGATTCCTTGTTTATGTTTTTATTACATAAACAAATATATGTTATAACACAGTGAGCCAGACCGACAGTATGTTCATTGTATTAACTCATGTATTTTTACTTCCATAGAACCTACAAGGATAGAACTTACTCCTAAAAGAACAGAGTTAACTGTGGGAGAAAGCATTGTCCTTAACTGCAAAGCAATTCATGATGCTAGTTTGGATGTCACTTTTTACTGGACGCTAAAAGGACAGCCTATCGATTTTGAGAAAGAAGGTGGACATTTTGAAAGCATCAGGGTCGTAAGTGCAAACACTTTTATTTTTTGTGTACTAAAGAATTTTAGAGATTTTGATTCAAATTTCAACATTTTCTAATCTATTGAATGTTAAGAGAAGGAAAAAGCAGTTTGATTTGAAATGATTACAATCTTCCATTCTTTGTTGTTACATCACACTGTAAACAGTTATTTTTAAACTTCATTAAGAAATTGGGTATTGTTTGTTATGCAGACCAAGTTTTCTTACTACTTCTAGTTACTTTATCAGTATTGTCAATGCTTATGCATCTACTTAAAAGTTATGCTGCTACACAAATGGCGACTGTATTATTAAGAGCATCCTTAACAGTGGTTATGGTAAAATAACCAAATGAAATAAGCATCTCCATCCTATTCTTCAAGAAATAACAGTTTGTGGAGATGACTAAATTTCTCTCAAATTCTAGAGCTAAAATATGCAAATCTTGGTCATCAATGCACAGTAGCCTTAGAAAACATTCACGGACATGCTAGTTTCTTATCTGCCAAATCTCTGTCTTTCTGGTACCTTCTTTTTTTATTAAGTTAACTACAGGGAGTTCAACTAAAAGGAGTGGCAAATGTTTTGAACCAGATTCTGTAGAACAAACAGAGTATCACACTGTCTTAAATCTATAAGAGAGTGAAAAATGAACTTCCTTCCCCTAGTAATATGCTTAAGAAATAAAAGAGTAACATAAATCAGAGAGAGAGAGAGAGAGAGAGAGAGAGAGAAGAACAGATGGAACTGGAGCAAGGTAGTGAGATTTGGGGTTGATCCTCCTTTTTACATGGCTACTGGGATGGAACCAAGTAAAACTCATTGCAAATCTAGTTTGAAATACTGCCAAATATACTTATTAAAATCAATTTATTTCTTTCTAAACTTTGTGGGAAGCATTGAAAAACCATAGCTGCAGTATGCCTGAACATAAAAAACTGAGTTGCACTTGCATTTTATTTTAAAATTAATGTGACTCAGTGAAAAAAAGTCCTGTGTCCAAAGTCACGAGTTCTCCAAATGAAGTCCAAGCTCAACCCCTAGTCATCTGTGTAACATAAAGCCAATCCTTTAATTTAGCATTAATCTCGCAGAGAAGTGAAATGAAAGAGTTGGTCTAGGTAATTTCTTATAGTCCTTCTAGCTCTCTAAGCTGTTAAATTTTAAAAAAGATAAGCTGTTTTGTTGTAATTGCTGATCTCACCAAAACTGAGCACTGTCTCACAGATTATTCCTAGCCTCCTGGTTTCCTTTGCAATTAATGAGAGATTATGTCATTATGAAATAACAAACAAATGTATTGCTCATCATCTCATTAAATTTTGTTTAATTATTAATGGTTATTTTATATGCAGAATATTTAAATCATGTTAAATAACTCAAGGACCTGTAATTTATGGTTTTCCTCTTCCTTTATCTTGAGTTGATAATTCCCTTAAGACTGTGAACACATTTCGTGCTCTGTATGGCATGAAATAATACCAGGAAAATATGACAACTTTTACACCATCACAAAATGTCTATTTTCAGAATTGTGAATAAACATTTGTTTTGATTGAATGGATGTGTAAAAATAAGTCTAAAACAAATAAATACTCTTTCTTCATGTAAACATACCCCTCTTTATTTAACATGGGTAGAAAAGTAATGGACCTGGTGAGATTATATAAATTCTATGTTTTGTCTTTTACACACTACCATGTAAGTTTGATGTCATCTATTTGAATTAGTAATTTTTTTGTCATTTTCTCAGTGTTGGCAGTTAATAATACCTGCTATGTATCTCTTTGCACAAACAGTTTTTGTTCCCATTAAGTGCAAAATTGACCTCTTACTCCACACAAACCTATGGAATTACTAGCCACATTAAAATTAGGTTCTGCCGTTGTAGATAGTAATAACCTATAAAACAAACAAACCAGTCCACCCATTGCCATAGAGTCAACACTGACTGATAGTGACCCTACAGGACAGAGAGAACTGCCCCGTGGAGTCTCCAAGGGATGCTGTGACAGATGCAAACTGCCTACCAGAGTTTCAAATAATAGACTATAAGGCAGAAAAATAAATCAAATTATGCTGAAAGGTGAAAAAGTACTTAGCTGTACAATAATCTCGGACTATTAATTATAGCGAACTTGGAATAATTTACAGAAATGAATGTACTTGAAAATATTTGACAGTTTCAAAACTGTGAAGTGCAAATGAAGTTGTCTATCACTTTGTTTCCAAATTATGTCAAGCACAATTGATTCTGGCTGAACTTAAGTCCATACACTGAAAAGAATACTTTTTTGTAACAGTGAAAAGTCTGGGAAAGAAAGAACACTATTTTGTCTCCCACATCCAGTTTCCAAGGAGTGTACCTGGTGGATTTGAACTGTCCCCTTTTGGTTAGCAGCTTCTAACCACACTATACCACCTGAGTTTCCCCAGGTGAGGAAACCACAAATTAGAGGGTCATGTATTTTGCACTTAAAGTAACCATTAATAAACAAAAGTTTAACATAATGAGTTTGGGAAATAATATGTTTTCAAAGGAGAAAGGGACGTATTATAGAGAAGGAGATTTGGAAGGGTCCTCTGGGCTTTTGGTGAGGTTACTGGAAAGCAGTAAGAAAGAGCCCAGAAGAGATCTCACCTGGAGGTCCTATTAAGACCTGTTTTGTTTCAAAGGACAGCCATTGAAGAACTTTAGGCATCCCCTTAGCATCTATTCCAGCAGAGCTAAAAAGTCAAAAGAAATTCAGGGTCTTAAGCAGAAATACAGTGTGACCTTAATCGAATGAACTTGCCAGTAGTGATTGAATGGAGATAAATAAACAAAGAAAGAAGGGATACTTTAGCTCTTTAACAATGGATAGTGTTAAAGTAGTCAACCAACTCTCTCACAAAAAAAGATACCAAAGCTGTTGATATTTAGAGTCTTATGAGATGCCAAAACATGACTTAATGAAGTTCTTTACTTTTCAACTAGTTGCAAGGATTGTTTATGCAGAGCCATTTGTTTGTAGATAAAACTTTAGGCAAAATTTTGTGTTTATCCGCTGTAACATCTCTACATAATTTTTAACTAAAAATATTGCTTTGGGTCTGCATTCTAAGAGACTAAATAGATAAAAATATAATTACAACAGTTTAAAGACAGAATTTTTGCTTTTAAATTTAAATCAAATCACCAATAATGGAAAATGTTTCTATTTCTCTTGCCCTCTTTCATATGCCCTGATTTACAAACTCAGCAATGAATTTGGAGTGAATCTATAATTGAAGCTGTCATTAAAAGGGGCCAAAAAATCAATTACTACATAAATATTTGATTCAGTTCACTCCGGTCACTTTTTTCATAAATGACATGAATTAGCTGAATGTGGCACATGAGAAAAGCAATTCCTAAGATTTTAACTTACAAGATAAGAGCTGTGAAGGATCCAAAGTAAAAGACATGACCTCACCTTCTGAGAGAGCATGCTTTAATGGGAAAACAGCAGGGTGGCCTAGGAATGTATTACAACACAGCTGTCATCAGAAGGCGATGTGCCCATGGACAGAGGAAGGAATCTGTCAGGTGACAAAGAGATGCAACTGACTTTTAGGCAGAGAAGGTAGCTCAAGCAAATAGTGAAAGGCAGAAGAAGTTAACGTGTGTTTCAGGAACAGTAATAACCAGGACCTGGACAGCACATCGAGGCTATTTAGTGGAAAACAAGTCAGTATTTGTTGAAAAAATTAAAGAAAGCAGCTGAGGCTCATTGTCAAAGAAAAGGCACCAACTTGTATGCTGTGGAATCTGGGCTATGAGATCATTATGACAACTGTGTGAAACAGGAATTGAACGACCTGCAGATATGTTCATCTAGATTGGATAAACCAAAAAAAAAAAAAAAACCCACTGCCATAGAGTCAATTCAATTCATAGTGACCGATAGATTTGTTAAGCAGAGGTTATAATGAGGAGTTGACTGTTATAAGAGGTTATCAAAGAAAAGCATTTACAATTGTGTTTTGACACAGTTTTTTATGTTGGTCACAGAGCCTCCTATTACTCATAAGATGTTTGAACAGCACATGAATTTGGCGAGATGGCCCCAAACTCATGGTCTTAATGGAAGACTGATGATGATTCACTGTTTTCCAGAAAATTGAAATCCCTAGCCATGAGTCGGATCTGACTCGACAGCACTTGGCTTTGGCGAGTTATTCATTTGAGGTATAAGAAAGTTTTAAGCCTTATGACATATAGAGAGTAGTTACATTGACTATCACGATAGTCTAAAATTTACTCTATACTTAGGCAGAGAAAATATTTCAAATACTTGCCATCAGGACAATCTGCTAAAGAAGAATTTTCCTAGCTCTATACTTGCTAATTTGCAACAAAAGAAGCTAACAAAACGAACATGTAGTATAGCTGTCCTGTATGATTGGTCCTTTACCCACTTCTCAAGCTGTGACAGTACTCTCAGGAAGGCAGAATGGGGATATTTGGCCCTGTTTTTTATGAGGAAACTGAACAAGATTTTTTTTAAGGTTGTTAAATTACTAAATTATGGAAGCAAGATTAGATTCAGAGTGATTAAACTACATCATGTTGATTTTCCAGTCATAAGGCTTTACCTTCCATGTTAATTAAACATTTCTAGGTATTTGGCTGTTCTTTATAAACTGTTGAACATAAAAATAAAAAGATGGTTTGGTCCTAGTCCTTGGTAAGCATAAAGATGGTACAGGGGACATTAAATATATCAGGAAAAATATGGCCATAGAAACTGCCTGTTTTTTTATTGTAGTCAAATAGTGTTGGAGTCCATAAAAGAAGGAAATTAATTTGATCTTTTGGCCTTGTGGAGAAAAGGAAGATAAAGAGTTAATGCAAATTAAGGTCTTATTTGAGCACCTACTCTGTACCAAGTCAGTAAAAAGACGTATTTATCAAATCATCAAATTTTCATAATAATCATATAAGGCAACAATATTAATTGAGGGGAAAATGGTATGTGACCCCGGCCTCAGAAGATGAGTAGAATTCAGACAGGTAAAGAAGAAAGGAAAAGGCATCCTAAGGGGGAATAAAATATTGTATCTCAGGGTTGTGAAGAATCTTAAAGATTATTGAGTTTGTCCTAGGTTGATAAATGTATTTTCTATCAGTATTATCCGACTCGATGGCACTTGGCTTGGCATCAGTATTATCAGTATCTGCTGAACCCGTTGAGGTGTGAGGAACTCACTCCTCTGAGGTAATTCTTTCTAATACCAATGATGTTGCCAAGTTCATTCCATCTATCACTGTAACCGAAAATTCAGAGACAGCGTAGGGTTTAAGGAGTAATTTATTTTCAAGTTTGCTAGCAATGTGGAAGACAGCAGCCAAAAGCTGTCCCAATTTAGGTTACATTTCTAGTGGTTTTTATAGCCGGAATTCAAAAGGGTAGGTGTTTGTCGCAGAACAATAGTCAAGGGCCACAAGGTTTCATTACATCATAGGGTTTCATTATATCCAACAAACAGTGTGAACTGCCCAAAATTTCATTATTTTTCTCTCAGGTCTTAATCAACTCTATATCCTCCGAGACAGTGAGAAGATGAGACAGGGAGAGGAATGCAGACCTGTTAGTCCGGTCTGAGCGTGATTATTAAGGCAGAAAATAGAATGCAGCTTAATAACCTAAGTGATCTTTGTTAGACATTTAAATTTATCATCAATGAGATCTGAATGTTAAAAACTTGTAAAGTAAGAGTAATTATTATAACCTGTATTCCAAGCAAATGAGAAGAAACATGTCTTATGTCTACCCATGGTTTATAAGATAGAAAAGAGTTAGAAACTTAAATTTTTTACTTTAGCTGAAAAACTCGAGCATGTGTCGGTTTTCCTATTGCAGTTACTTCTGTCTGTACTTTACCTTAGGATTTAGCTTCTAAAACCTAAACAAAAACCACTGCTGTCCTGTCATTTCCAACTCCTGGCAAACACTACAGGACAGAGTAGAAATGCCCTTCAGGGTTTCTAGGGCTGGAAACCTTTACAGAAACAACTGCTGTTACCTTTTTCTCCCACATAGCAGCTAGTGAGTTTGAACTGCTGATCTCCCACTTAGCAGCTGAGAATTTTAACAACTACGCCACCTGGGTTTTTAGCTTCTTGATAGAGAAAGGCAATTTTATTTGTGGATCATACTGGAGAAACTCAGATCAACCGTCTGTGGAAGGATAAAGGTACTATACTTCTCGGCATTGGGAAATTCTCATAAAGCCAGCTGAGATGTTTCAGGTTATTGACTTGGGAGGAGTGGAGAAATGAAAGGTAGAAAACGAGGCTCAACTCTTAATAGAATTTGCTTTCTTAGAGGGGAAGCTCTACAAATTCTATATGCTTCTATCTTGCTAACTTCAAGGGATTAAGCAATGCTTATGTATATTTAGACTCCTTTTTTCTTACTTGAAAGATTTGTTTATTTTTCTACTAAACTTGTTTTCCATTTCATGCATTTATGAATTTACACTGGATTACTCTAATCTCCTTGGGTTGATTTTTTAAATGCAATAAAAACATCAATTTAATCTGGAGAAAGTGTTTGGAATTGTGACTGTTTTTAGGTGCCACTGGGTTGTTGCTACTATTGTTGTTAACACTGACTGCAAAGCCCACCTAATGTATTACAGTGATGCTTATTTAAACCACATTTTCACCTAAATATAAGCTTTTTAATACCAAATTACTTAGCTATATTACTTTTCAACCCACGAGGGTATGAATAACATGCTTAACAAACTTTTAATTCAAATATTCTTGAAAAATAACACTCCAAATATTTCAGTCTCAATTGAGAACTGCCTCTGTATTTTGTTCATTATTGCTCTAAATTTCCATCAGTTGTCATGGAATTGTACTTTAAACTGTCAGTCAGTGGATTTTGATTCTTAAAACTGTTTGACCTTGTATTTATAAGGTATCAAGAATCTTTATAAATTATATATGAACTGTAAGCAGTTTAGAGTAAATTGATGAATAAATTACTAAAGAATAACAAATCCATTCTTTATAAAATCATTGCTTTCTGCTTGTATTGAATGTTCAAATGAAATTATTAAAGTGAGTACCAAAGTTATCTTCAAAGGCTAATATTCATCTTTTCTCAATACTTCGGTTTTTCACATATTCTGTGTTTGGTTTTTTATTTATTTATTAATAGAAAACCCTGGTAGCATAGTGGCTAAGTGCTATAATAGACTACTATTTATGTCTTAATAGTATTTTTTTTACAGTAGCATAGTGGCTAAGTGCTATAATAGACTACTATTTATGTCTTAATAGTATTTTTTTTTTTTTTACATACCCTCTCTCCTTATTTGTTTGTACTCCTTGTCATTTTTGTTAGAAATCTTGGTGTCGTAGTGGTTAAGTGCTACAGCTGCTAATGAAAAGGTCAGCAGTTCAGATCCACCAGGCATTCCTTTGAAACTTGACGGGGCAGTTCTGCTCTGTCCTGGAGGGTCACTGTGAGTCAGAAACCACTGAGCAACCGTTGGTTTTGTCCTTTTCATTGTTCACATTGATTTTTGAGCTTATTGAAGTGAGTTGAATTAAGAATGATAATCAGTATGTCAATTTTAAGTGAGAATACCAAAGGCCACTGTAGTAGATACTGTAGTGTGTTACTAAACTTCTTTAAAACTGAAGGACTCCTTCCCAAGCTGCTGAGAGTATTAGTAGCTGACCGCTCTCAGCTGAGTTCCTGTCTGGGAATTGCCTTCAGTCAAAAAGAGCTGTCGTGCTCAAATTCTATCTCACCGATCAAGCCATGCCCGGTAGTTATAGGTGATAAATGCATAGGGGTGACTATAAAGGTCAGACTCCTTGTTAGGGTAAGACAGCTCTGAAGTTCAACTCTTCTAAGCTCCAAAGTTCCTCAGGGGATTAGCTGAGGTCTTTGTTGTTTGTGATTGCGCTCCTCTGCCCAGTTCTACTTTCTTCGCTTCCCCACAAGTGTTGATCCCAGTGACACTTGCCAGTGAATTCTTTATACACAGTGTTCGTCTCAAAATCAGATTCCTTGAAAAGCTGACCTAAGACAGCCAAATACTGGCACTAAGAAAGCACTGGGGACAGACATAAGTAGCAACTCATCTACTGAACACCTGCCTAGTAAGCTGATTTTTACCTTGCTCATTTTCCTGATCACTACTAAAACATCACAATCTTATACTTCATAAGATAAACTAGTAGTGTGCTGAAGTTTTTGCTATTTTATTTACTCACACAAAAATCTCACAGTGTCAGAATCACTATTCTTTTTGAAAGAAGAAAAGAAACTCAAGGGGATATACAATATTCCCAGATTTACACAACTGATCTATAGGAGTATTATTATTCAAACTGAGGGCTGAAACCCGGTACAATGCAGTTTTCCAATATTTTTTTAATCAAACTTAGAGCAAAAACCTAATAATTTCTTTCTCAAGAAGTTTACCATTAAATTACGTCATCTTGTGACTGATTTAGATAAATCTCCTTAATCCATTTTAGAATTTATGAGCCAATTATTTGCATTGCTGGTAAGATTTCCATATAGTTATCTAAAGCCTTCATGCCTCATATGTTTTTACTATGATTGTATGGTTACATTTACCCTGTGCAAGTTCATCTCTTCTAACATTTGTAGACTTTACTGTGTGAGCAATCTCTTCTCTGCAAAAATGTGTTTCTAATATGGAGGTATATCATTTATCTACACATATTTTAAAAGGCAGTCCTTCAACTGAGACTTTTAAAACTTCAGTTTATTGTTTCAGAATAAATCTAAAACTGTTTGATTTTCTGATTAATACCTAGTCTGAAAAGTATTTATAGAATTTTGCACCTTTTAGAGAACTTTTAACTCTTTTCATTCCCTCGTATGTGTTATTTGATTCCCACAACAGCACTGGGAGTCGGGTAGGTTATGTACCGATGAACAAACTAAGCCCCAGGAAGGAACAGGGATGAAGGACCTTACTGGCAAGGACTTTACAACACAGCCACCATTATGACAGACTTTTGTGTGCCTAAAATTTTATTGCTGTGAATAATGTTTCAGACCTTGCCTGATAGTTCAAAGCACAGATATTAAAAATTAAAAGTAGCTATAACTCCTTACTTTGGCTTTCTGAAAATTAAGTACATAGACTGTCTCACCTCTTTAGCTGGACAACTAAGCTGAGTTTTATCTCACTCATTTTCTTAAGTACTAGTAAAACATCAAAATGACATGCTTCATAAGATCAACTCATCACATTGCTAAAAATCCTCCTATAAAAGTTACTGAAAATGAACTGGAAACATCTTAAAATAACCTACTAGCCTCTTCAGATGGTCTGTGGGTGTGTTTTCCTATTAATTAGAGCTTACTGTTCTTTCGGCTGGAACTGTTGCATTTTATGAAGTGTGAACCCATTTTTATTGACCCCCCCTTTAGTCCTTTGAAAGCCATCTTCAAACAGAAATGATAGGCAATATCTTCCATTATTTTTACAGCTGGAGATGAGACAAAGAATGTAGAGCACAAGGTCTCAAATCATTCTTACTAAAAAAAAAAAAGTTAGTTTCCACATTTGAGACATTCAATACCATATTTGCTCTCATGGAGAATGTTACTTACAGCTGTGAATGTCACATATTTGGGCACCAAAATTCAGCATTCAAATCCAGCAGCTGAAAGTGTTGCATATTTTTTCCTTTCTCTAATGCCTGCATTCAGTAAATTATCAAATTCTATTAATTCTGCTTGTATCTGTTGATTCTTCTCCTCCATTTGTGTAGTCAAAGTCCTGCTCCCAGCACTTATTTGCAGTGCTGACTTCTCACTACCTTTTATGTGGCAGTTAAAATATAAAAATTACTTCAAACAAGCCAGTTCTATCATGGGACACCTGCCCATCGTAAGTCAATACATAAAAGGAAGTGCCATCCACACTAACATACTAACTCCCTGCCCTTACTCTGCCTCCAGCCTACATACCAAATCTCATCTTCCACCATGTTTCTTTATTTGACAGCAAAGACTGTAATTCAATGGAAACAGTGTACTTTCCCATGATGCTGACCTACTCCTGAGAATTGATAAGAAAATTCTTCCCCGACTTGTCCTTATCGGTTGTGTAAACACCTACATTTCTCTGGAGACTTAGCTATCGTTTCTTTTCCCGTGTCTTATTCTACCTTACACATCCCTCCACCAGAACAAGTATCAAACTATACTGTAAACACATGCTTGATTCTTTTCTTCCAAGCTTCTGTGTTTCTGGAAATTAGATGTGCGTATATTTTCCAGACTTAACATGGTAGCTGGTACACATGAACACTAAATTAATATGTGTAGTGTTACTCAAGGAATCCATGAAGGTAGCCACTTAGAATAGGGCACAGTAAAATGTTGACCAAAATATCTTAAAAACTTATTTTGTCTAATAGAGGAAAAGTTCTAACCACTGGTACAATTACAGGGGATGTCAGGGATCAGTATTTTTGTTCATTTTGCTTCACATAAAAATGTAATTATTTTAAGGTGGTACTAAAATGCTTTTTTTCCCTAGAAAGAACCACAAAAGTTCTTAATTAAAGGGAAAAAAATGCAATGGATTATGGTCATCATGTTGAAGCAAAGCTGATGTCTGTTTTATAGGCTTTGTGTTATTGTAAAGAGAATGCTCTACATGTGTCTCTGTATTCAGGGGATATAATCTAACCTGTAGAGTAATGAAATGCACAGTTCAGTAAGACCCCCACTATTAGAATCTTTACCTCAGAGGAATAATACATCACAGACTTCTCTTTTTAGCAGTTAACAGCTTTGATAAATAAAAGATTGTCCTTATAATCTAGTACCACATAAGGTTTAAGGTTTTTATGAGCAAACAGGGTTCCATTTTCTATTTTGCGATATTATTGATAACGTAAGTATTGTGTTTTAGGCTCTAATGTTATCTCTCAAAATGATTTTCAGAGAGTTCAGTTTTTGAGAGACCATTATTTTCAAGATACCTTTATTTCACAATTTTTCTTTCTGCATCTGTTTTGTATTCAAGTCTTAAAGGCACCTAAATGTTGTGATCTGTTTAGCTTTTAGCTTTTCAAATCCCCTAGTTTTTTTATGGGCTATTTTTATCATATTACAATATAACAGTGAACTTTAAGAGCTTAGAATTAATAACTCAGTAGGTGGCCTCTCAGTGATATTCCCTTTCTCAGAGGAGGAGGAAGTTGTATTCATAACAATGAACTATTCACTTCTTTTCTTCAGATGATGTCCTTTGTGTAAGAGAAGTGGAAAGGTCAGCTTAAAGATTTGGAAAACCTTCAACTGTTATTTTTTATGAATAACTGAAAGTTTACACCTTACAGTAAATTCTGAATTTATCTCAATTACACAAAGATTTTTCGAGTACCTGTATATTGGCACCAATCTAGGAATTAAAGATTCACTAGTAATCAATTGACAAGAACCTGGATTCAGAAAGCAGACATTCTCCTTAAGATTATGACAACTTTAATACAAATAAGTAGTGAAAATTCTTATGAATATAACTGGGATAGACTCTGGCTTTTGAGGTGCTTAGAGTCTTACAGAAGAACTGAACTATAAACAAGAGCAATAGGGAAGCAATATGTACAGAACTCAGTCAAAGTTGTATGTCATCCAGCCTGAGGAAACAGAGATTTCCTCAAACAAACACAGAAAACTTGTTGTCCTTGAACTGATTCCCTGGCAACCTTACAGGACCAAGGAAGTCTGCCCCCATAGAGTTTCCAAGGCTGCAAATGTTAATGGAAGCAGAGTGCCACAGCCTTCTCCTGTGGAGTGTCTAATAAGCTCCAACCACTGACTGACCCTTTGTATAGCAGCTGAGTGCTTTAGCCACTGTGTCACTATGGCTCCTTAACAAAATAATGCCTGCGCTAATCTTAAAGGGGTGAGTGTGGCAGTGATGGTTCTGTGATAGAATTCTCATTTTCTGTGTGTGAGACACAGATTTCATTTCTAGCCAATGCACCTCACGGACTGTCCTCAGTCATCTCTCACCCAAAGTTTCGTGTTGCTTTGATGCTGAACATGTTTCAATGGAGCTTTCAGACTAAGACAGGCTAGAAAGAAAGGCCTAGAAACCCAAAACAAACCATCAGTTGAAGCTCTGTGGATTCCGTCCTGTAAGTCAGGTCCTGACTAAGTGGCAGTTAATGACAATCATCTCAAAGGAGAATGAGAGGGTTTTCACAAAAAGCAAGAGGGGGCGACAGACAGCAGAAAGATTCCAGAGAGACACTGAGCATGAGGAAAATATCAAAGACAAGGAGATGTTGTCCACAAAATCTCCAGAACAAATGGTGATGGTACAGTTATATCAAACCTCACTTAATAAACTGCTATAAAAATTCTTTTTAAACAAAGCTTTTTGTCTCGTCTATGAGAGTGTAAATGATGTAAATGACCACCATGATTCTGGTTTCAGCTGTAGCAAGTTATATTTTTCAAAAAGTTGCCAGATTTTTCCGAATGACATCCAAGGATAACTTAGTATAAGTGTATATTTTTTACATCAATTTACATGTTGCTTCATGCTTTCTATGGGATGCATAACATAGAGATTAACTATTGTATTGTTAGGATTCAACAATGAGGGTTATTGAGATAATTCCCTGTGATATCTCAGAAACCTGCTCACGGTTCTGCAGGCTGTTCTGGGAATACAATGCAGTTAATGAAAAAAGAGACTAAACTCAGAATTTCTGTTTTCTTCCCTGTGTATCCCTTGATTCAACTGTAAATTACTTGAAGACACAGATTCTATCTATCTTGATTACCATTGTCAGCAACTGGCATCATGCCTGGCAAATACATTTGTTAAATAAAGTATGTGTCAGTATTCATTAAAAGAAGTATCGCCATGCGTCAGATCCGACTCGACGGCACTTGGCTGGCTGGCTGGCATGTCAAAGTAATTAATATATAAATCAACAGAATTTAAATGTTTTATGTAGTCACTCCCCATTTCTGTATCTGCTATCCTAGCTATGCCTATCAAAAAAATTTTTTTAAGATTAAGAATAAAGAGATATCAGAAAAACATTAATACATTTATTCACTTTAATAAACACTGTTCACCTGTAATGTGTATACAAAGGCAGAAGCTGAGTGAGGCATGGCTTCCCCTTTCTGGAGTTCATAGTCTGCCTTAATAAACACACTTGTTAACAACTGTTTGTGTAATATGATGAACTTTATAGTTTGAAGGCACTATACTACTGAAATAAATTCTGAAGAAGAGATTTGAATTATTAACCAGATACATCACTGGCAGAAAGACTTGTTCTTACAATTAATGTTCAGTTGAATGCAACTAAGTTTATTATTAAAGAGTATTCAATCATAAATAAACTATGGTGTATGTACTCAATGGAACACTATGCAATTATAAAGAATAATGATGAGTTTAGGAAGCATTTCATAACTTGGTTTCAATTGGAAGATCTTATCCTGAGTGACATTAGTCAGTGGCACAAAGACAAATATTGTATGAGACCTCTACCATAAGGATTTAAAAACACTCATGTACAGAAGAAAACACTCTTTGACGGCTGCAAGGGAAGGAAGGGAAGGAGGGAGAGGGTTGGTTATAGATTAGATAGTTGATGGAAATTTGATTGGGTGAAATCAGTGACAGCACACAGTAGAAAGAAGATCAGTTTAACTGGACTTCAACATAACATGAAATGTCTTCTAATATTAACACAATATGGCAAGGACAGAGTAGCAGGGGCAAGGGTCTGGGGACCGTGATCTCAGGGGACATCGAGGCCAGCTGGCATGACTAGCCTATTGCTAAGAGAATCTTCTGTACCCCATTTTTGTGAGTGTTGTCTGGGATCTTAAAAGCTAGCAAGCTGCTATCTGAGGTACACCAAATGGTCCCAATTCAGCAGGAACAGATGATTGCCAAGACCAAAAATGACATGTGGGTAAGAGAACCCAGAAGACAGAGAGACCCACATGAATGGGTAACTACATCAACAGGTGACCAGAAGAACCAGATGGTGCCTGGCCACCTCCAGTGACAGCCATGATGGGGCTCACATAGTTGAGTCTCAGTGGCAATATGAGAATAAAAAGGGGAGCACCCAGAGAACTTCACTAAAAGACCACAACTGATAGTCCAAAGGCCTTGGGTTCCCCTAGGAGCATGGCCCCTAGACCTGATGCTTCCCCTGATCATAGATGATGACTGAAGTCAACTCCTCAGATAGGAATGGATGGGACTTGGCCACGCAGAGTGACCATGTCATGTGTGCACTTTATCATTCTATGCATCTATAAAATGTCATCCTGCTGGCCTCTTGCTAGAGGGGAGTGGAAAGTGTGGAGAGGAGGGGACAGGAGCTTGTTAAGAAGATATGACATGTATAAAACAGAAAGGAGGAGTGTGCTGTCACTAGGCAGGGAGAACAGTAGGAGCTACACATAGGAAGGCATGCAAATTTAAACCATATTGTACATTTTCACTCAATCACAATTAAAAAAAAAAACGATTATTCAATCAGCTAGCATAAGGTATGGAACAATCCATGTTCACGTTATCTTAAAATCAAACTGTTTCATATTACACAACTTATACATTCTGTAAAGCCAAAAGAGTTACTTTATAGAGTTACAAAAGAGTTACTTTAAGAGTTACTAAAATAAAGATATTAACTGTGAAAATAGGGAGTTGTACTAAATAGCTTAAAGATTACCTACAAAGAAAGCTAACAACCTGTAAAATAATGTAAGTTTATTAACTGATGACTCCCTAAATATAAATACAGCATACTAACAAAATTTGTTAGCCTTATTAAATATAGCAATAGTATTTCCTAAAAGCAGTTCTGAAACTTGCAATGTAATTATCGTTATCTCTCAATCAATAAGGGACACTCAAATATTTTGGGCTTTTCCTGAAGGGGCTCTGGGACAGATGTTGTTCACTGCATTCATCACGTCAGTAATCATTCTGAACAGGCTGTTACAGTGTTCTGAATAGGGTGCCTCCAGTGTTTAAAATGATCATTAACCACTGTTAATGATCAAGCATTTCAGTAAGAATGTTTTCATTTGCTCTTAAGAATAATCTGGAAGAAGAAATTAAGGATCATTCTTCTTTGATAACTTTTTTTGGGGGGTGGGATTTTGCCCACGTTTCTGTTTCCAACGACATACCAAATTCTCATTCATGTGACCTACTGGTTTGGTTTTTTTTTTACATTTTAGATTTTGAGACTTAAATGTCTTTAGATAGGAGAAAATTTTGTGATTAATGTCAGTAAACACTTTTTATATGTCTCCTGTACCATAAGGAAGAAATTAATTGGTAATTTGTCTTCAACAAAGATGAGAATTAAATATTGTCTGTATCAATCTTTGTTGCAAAGCATCTCATCCTAAAACTTAGTAGTTTCAATAACCATTTGTTTCACTCATAAATTTATTGGTTGGAATGACAACTTTGGCTGTGCTCAGCTGGATTAGCAGTTCATCTGCTAGCCTTGTGGACTCCGTTACGCATCTACAGTTACTGCTAGTCAACTTGGAAGGCCTGAATCTTAGGATCAACTGGTTACTGGCTGGAGCTACAGAGGAAAATGGGCTACATGATTTTTTATTGTCTACTAGGCTAGCCTTGAGTTATTCACATGGAGAAAGAGCTGAAGCTTCTTCCTAAATCAAGCTGGAGCACAGAAATGACACACTTTTACTTGGGGCATACCTTATCCAGAGTGGGGAAAATAAATTCCACCTCCTATAAAGAGGAACTGCAAAGTATTGTTTGACCATTTGTGCAATCTACCACCATCTGTCATACACTCACAATTTTTTTTGTTACATTTCTTCGACCTGCATCCTTTGTCCCTGGGTCTACAAGAGTCTCATGCAATCCAGGTTCTCATTTCTGTGGTGGCTACCCTTTTCTGTAAAACAAATTCCCTAAAATGTACAACCCAATTTACGAGCCAATAATTTGAGCTGGACCTGGTTCAGTGGTTTTCCTGCTGGTCTCTACTGATCTCATTAATGTGGCTGCAGACTGCTCTCAGGTCAACTGGGAGCTGTTTACAGGTTTATTACCTCCATGCAGTTTATCACTCCTCAGTAGACCAGCCCATATCTAGGCTATGGCGTGTGGCGAGTCCTTAAGACTACTTGATATGGAATAAAGTCAGATGTACTTTAGGGGCTCCAAATAGCATAATATACAGTGAATTTTTTAAGTGTATGTTTTTAATATGTTTCTCAATTTCTTATTGACTAATTCAGGTCACTTGGTAAAGGATAGAGACTGCATAGGGGATGATTTCCAAAGGGTGTGGGGTCAGTAAGTTATTTGAAACTTGGAGGGCATTACAACAACAATCTGCCACAGAAACACTTAACTATCTGTACCAAATGCTTTTTAACTTCATTTATGTAAAAGCTAAACTAAAATCTAGATTATATGTGTGATATTTAGGAAAACAATGAGTCTGAAAGAATGATCATGTATACAGCACTGAAACTCAACAAATGCTGCCACTAACAACACAAATGAGGTCAACTGCTTGACTAAATTAACCATTCACTGTCTGAACTGGCCCTTTTTTACTGAATTAAGCCAGCCAAATCACTTGACTTGAGTATGTAGTTACTTTTTCACTTTATGCTGTTTTTTTTGAAGTGTTAGAAAAGTTTGATCACTTGTTAACAGAAAATTGGCAGCAGAGAGAAATAAATTAGTAGTGAAATATTAAATTTTAAGTGAACAAATGAATTAATTAACCTGTATTTTACAATAATAGCATATCTAGAAAATAATTATTATGTCTAGGACAGTTCTACTGTGTCCTGTAGAGTCATTATGAGTCAGAATCAACTGGATGACAATGGGATTAACTTATGTGTACTAAAATAATTTATGTTTAGTGCTTCCACAAAAAAAAAAAAAATTGGCTTTGGTGACATATTCTTTAAGACTACTTGATAGGGAATAAAGCCACATATACTTATTAATGAGCTACTATAAGAAGACCATGGTTATGTCTAAACAAACATAAATTATACTAAATAAACTGTGCTGTATATGCCTAAATGAATTCTAGAGGCTTTTTTTTTTTTTTTTTTGGCCAGAATGCTCCAGTTGTTTCTTATTGATGAATGATGATGTTATTTGTGTTATCAGTTTTCTCACTTGGGAAACCCTGGTGGCATAGTGGGTTGAGTGCTGCATCTGCTAACTAATAAGGCTGGAAGTTCAAATCCTGCAGGTGCTCCTTGGAAACTCTATGGGGCAGTTCTACTGTGACCTCTAGGTCACTGTGATTGGGCCTGACTTTATGACAATGGTTTTTTTGTTTTGTTTTGTTGCTGCACTTGAGCTACTCGAAAAACAGAAGTATTTATGAAACTACCCCTAAATGTTTATGAAATTATCCATAATTAAAGGAGTTTATCAGGTAAAGGTATGGTGAATGTAGACTAAGTAAATTAATAGATTTAAAAAAAAAAAAAAAGAGCCCAAATTCATACCATTGTCCACTTCCTCATGTAACAATTCTGTTTCCTTTAAAACTTATTTATATGAATTACTATGTATATAACTGTGACTTTAAAATATAAGAGATGTATTATGTGGAAACCCTGGTGATATGGTGGATAAGTGCTACAGCTGCTAACTGAAAGATTGGCTGTTTAAATCCACCAGGCACTCCTTGGAAATTTGATGGGGTAATTCTACTCTGGCCTATACAGTTGCCATGAGTCAGAATCTACTTGATGGCAGTGGGTTTGGTTTTTGGTTTATACAGATTATAGTATGTGAGTGTGTTTCTCAGGAAATATTAGATCTGAGAGTTAAAAGAAAATAGGACATTTTAAAAGACGTTTAAAAAATAAATCAAAGAAGACTAATGCTTATCTATTAAGACATGAAGGATTTGAGAAAGGTTATGATAATTACAGTTCACTTTAGATAGTACTGTTGAAGTTCTTAAATTCAAATGGTAGCAAATTTGTTTTCCATGAAGCAGATTGTTAACTGCTGACATCAAAGTATACCACGAATGCTGCGAAGTCCTTTGGAAAATTCTCCAAGAATCTCTGGACGTTAAGTATCACAATTTCAATACATTAAGTTGAAAGAACTTAAAAAGTCAATTCAGCTGTGTGGCTTGATATACCTAAAGACAATTCAAGCATAGATTTACACTGGTCTGCATCAGAAGTCCTATGTGTAGCCAGGATAAATTTAAAGAAATATAACTATTTCTAGGTAGGCAAAACATTATGTGATGTCCTTTACAAGACAGAAATAAAGCATCTGTAAAATGCCGTATTTTATGTCTTTAGAAATTATTGGTCAGCCATTGGAGTCTCATAAAGCATCATAAGTTTCATGTTTACTATGTTATCTGTGTTACAAACCGGTAGCTGTTAATTTTAAATGGAAGGTGACATACTAACTTTAAGATTTTGAAATAGAGTTCCCACCACTTACCCAGTTCTTGTGGACTGAACAGATTTGGAGAATGGGTAATAGCTAAAGGACGTTGTAGCAGCTACCCCAAGATTAAAATAGAACCTTTGCAAAGAGACTTAAAAGAATATGCAAGGAACAGTGTCAAGTAAAGAACAACAGAATGAAACTTTAGATCGCTAACACACATCTCTGGGGTTAGTACAAGCCTGATATCCAGTAAAATAAAACAGGAAGGCTCATTTAACAGATGCATCATGAAACCGTTAAGTCAGAAAGGAAGAATGATAAAGAAACTAACTTCGAAATATACCACATATAAATAATATGTTCATTTTCACAAAGAACACATCAATATCTATCCTAAAGTAATATGATGTCATACACCTACAAGGAAAGCTAGTTAATACTAGTTATTCAAATTTGCGCTCCAACCACTAAGGGCAAAGATGAAGAAGTTGAAGATCTTTACCAAATTCTGCAGTTTGAAATTGAATTGAATGTGCAATCAAATGCACTGATAATTACTGGTGATTGGAATGTGAAAGTTACAAAGAAGAAAATCAGTAGTTGGAAAATATGGCCGTGGTGACAGAAATGATAAAGGAGATTGCAGGAAAGACTTTTGCAAGACTAATCACCTATTCATTGGATATATATATTTTCACCAACATGAATGGGGACTACACATGTGGACTTCACCAGATGAAATATGCAAGAATCATATTGACTATTTCTCTGGAAAAAGATAATGGAAAAGCTTGACTTTCATCAGTTAGAACAAGACCAGGGGCTGAATATGGAACAAACCATGAATTACTCATGTGCAAGTTCAAGATGAAGCTGAAGAAAATTAAAAGAAGTCCATGAGAACCCAAGTGCAGAGCTAAGGATGTCCCATCTGAATTTAGAGACCATCTCAAAAATAAGTTTCATATATTGAACACTAAAGTCTAAAGACCTGATGAGTTGTGGAATGATGTCAAGGATGTCATACATAAAGAAAGCAAAAGAGCATTAAAAAAGACAGGCAAGAAAGAAAAAGAACAAAGTGAATGTCAGAACACTTGCTCTTGAACATAGAGTAGCTAAACAGAAGAAATTATGAAGTAAAAAAAAAAGTGGAAGATTTCAAGAAGACTGGATTAAGTATAAAGAAATATGCAAAGAACTAGAGTTAGAAAACCTAAAACCAAAGAATACACTCAGCATTTTTCAAGCTAAAAGAACTGAAGAAAAAATTCAAGCCTCAAGTCACACTATTGAAGGCTCCTTTGGGCAAAATATTGAATGACACTGGAAGAATGAAAAGATGGAAGGAATGTAGTCACTGCACCAAGGAAGAAGAAATCCAAGATGCTCTGAAGGCATTAGTAAAAAACAAGGGTACAGAAATTGACTGAATACCAGTTGAGAAGTTTCCACATACGGCTACAACACTGGACATGCTTACTTTCTATGACAACAAAGTTAGAGGACAGCTACCTGGTAAACCAACTGGAAGAGATCCATGCATGTGATAATCCCAAAAGAAGGTGATCCAACAGAGAATATGGAAACTGTCAAACAATATCATTAATATTAGACTCAAGTAGAATTTTAGTGAAGTTAATTCAAAAACAGTTGTGGCAGTATTGATAGGGAAATGCCAGGTATTCAAACCAGATTCAGAAGAGGAGATGGAACAAGGAAGGTCACTTCTGATGTCAGACGATCTTAACTTAAATCAGAGAATGTCAGAAAGTTGTTTACATGTGTTTGATTAACTATGAACAATATTTGACTGTGTGGATCATAACAAATTATGGATAATATTGTGAAAAATGGAAATTCCAGAGCACTTGATTGTGTTTATGTAGACCCTGTACACAGGCCAAGAGGCAGTCCTTCAGACAATATGAGTATATCCTGAATGGTCTAAAGTGAGGAAAGGTATGCATCAGTGTTTTAGCCTTTCACCATGCTCATTCAAACTGTATGTTGAGCAGATATTCTGGGAAGGTGCACTATGTGAAGAAGCTTTCAGCATCAGAACTGGAGGAAGACTAATGAACAATCATGTGGCATGCAGATAACAAACCTTGCTTTGTTGAGAGTGAAGAGATCTTGAAGAACTTACTGATAGGATCAAAGAATATAGTCTTCCACCATGGAATGTGCATCAATGCAAAGAAAAAAAAATCCTCACACCTGCACCAATAAGTAACATCGTGATAAATGAAGACTGTTGTCTATCAAAGTTGTCAAAAATTTCATTTCCTTTGAATCCACAGTCGACACCAGTGGAAGCGGAAGTCAAGAAAGCAAAAGACTTACTGTATTTGGTAAAAAGCAAAGCTGTCACTTTGAGAACTAAGGTGCATCTGACCGATCCACGGCATTTTCAGTCACCTTACGTGCATGTGAAAGCCAGACGATGAATAAGGAAGACTGAAGAATGTAGCCTTTGACTTATGGTGTTGGCAAAGAATACTGAATATGTCATGGACTTCCGGAAAGCCAAATAAATCTGTCTTAGAAGAAGTACGGTCAGAATACTCCTTAGAAGAGAGGATGATGAGATTTTTGTCTTATGTACTTTGGGCGTGTTTTCAGGAGGGATCAGCCCATGGAAGGAAATGGCACTAGATAGTTCAGAGGGTCAGTGAGAAAGATGAAGTCCCTCATCAAAATATACTAACACAAATGACTGCAACAATTGACTCAGACATAGCAATGATCGTGAGGCTAGCACAGGACTAGGCAGTGTTTTGTTCTGTTGTACATAAGGTCCTGTGAGAACGAGGTCAATGGCATTTAACAGCACCAGTTATAAACACAAGTGCTATCTTTAGCCAAAGAAATCCATCAGTTTATAATATGTTCAGCTGACATAGATGCTTAGCTTTGTGCTTCACCATGACAACCATATCTTCCAGCTTTGAATCAAAGTTTTCCTTTTTCCACCACACTTTAGATGTGTTGTTTGCTGAAGCCCTGGTAGTACAATAGTTAAACAGTTGGCTGCTAACCAAGAGGTTGACAGTTTGAATGTACAAACCACTCCTTGGAAGCACGATAGGGCAGTTCTACTCTGTCCTATATGGTCACTGTCAGTCAGAATAACCTGGACAGAAAAGGTGTTCTTTTTTGGTTATTCTTCTCTAATTACATAAGTAATACATGCTCATTTTAGATCACTTAAATGATAATAAAAGGTACATTAAATGGTCAGTGAAAATTAGGGGACCCCTTGGATATGGGCTGACACAGTGGTTGCAACAATAGACTCAAACACACCAAGGACTGTGAGGACAGCACAGAGCTAGGCAGTGTTCAGTTTGTGATATACTCATATATGGTTGCCATGAGTTGGAGCACAAAGTAGTAAGAAGAAAATAAAAATTACTGAGAATCACACTGCCTTGAAATAATCATCTTTGTAACTATGTTTTCCTGTATCCCTTTAAGCTTGCATATGATGATACAGCATTTTGTTTCAATGAGATTGTGTTGTGCATATTGCTTTTATTAGGTTGCCTTTCCTCCTACTTTTTTCCTCCCGTAGTAGCCTATCCCCAACCCCACACTGACATCACCTAGTCAAGCTTAGTATCTTAATGTATGCCCTTTTAACTTTTTCTCTGTCCTATTCTAATCATAGGCACGTTTACATACTGCAGACTTTTTGTCCTTGATTTACAAAACTTGAATCATATTTTCTGTTCCCTTCCTGCATTTCATAACTTTTAATGATTCTATCATGTCACCCGGTATAGCTCTTACTCATTCTTTTCAATAGGTACATAATATTCCATGTATGAGTGTACATCAATTTATTTAGTCATTTTCTCATTAGTCAATGTCTTAGTCTGGGTTCTCTTAAGAAGCAAAATCAGTGAAGCATATAAATATATACAGAGAGAGGGAGATCTACGTTAAGGAAATGGTTCACACTGTTGTAGAAGCTGGATATTCCTAAGTCTGCATGTCAGGCTGGAAGCGTCTCCCGACTCACATAGCTGCAAGGGCCAGTCAACCCAAGATCAGCGGGTCAGAGAGCAGCAGGTATCTTGCTCAAAGACTTTGAAGGCTGATGAATCCCAAGATTGGCAAGTAAGTTACTATCTGATGTCCCAAGAACAGAACATCAGATGAACAAGTGCTAGCTGCAGGATCCAGAGTGAGCAGGAGCCAATGAGCTTTCCCAGTGGATGCATGCCACACCCCACAAGAGAATTCCCTTTGACCTGATTGGCTGCTTATAACGTATCTCATCATGGAAGTGATCACATTATTACACAGCTACCAAACTACATCTTAAGTACCAACCACCTGGGAATCACGGTCCAGTCAAGTTAACACAAAACCTTAACCCTCATGGTGAATATTAACTTTCTGATTTTAATCATTTATTGACAATATTATATGAAGCATCCTTAAACCTCTGTCTTCTGATGAGTTAATACTTTTATTCCTATGGGACAGAGTAGCAGATGTAGTTTGCAGGACCAAAAAATCAAATTATTTTTAGTTTACATACATGCTGCTAGAATTTCTTCCAGAAATGATGTAATATCCAACTACACTACTGTGTATTGTATAGTAAAAGATTACTAGACAGGGAGGAAAGTGTCATCGGCCTAAGTCAAGCCTTGTCTTTTGTTGCCTGCATGATCTTGGATGAGTCGTGTCACCACTCTGAGTCTTCATCTTCAATGTGAAAAGATTAGAGTAGATAACTCCTAATGATACTATGTATTTCTAAAATTGTGTAATTTGTTTTTTTAAGTTTATATTCCAAAACAAAAACCTAAACAACTCATCAGATATGGGATCTAACAACAGTAAAATTATTTAAAAGTATCTTTTTTAGTCAACATTAATTTTTGTTCAGGGAGTAACACTGACAGCTGTAAAATCACATTTGTCTTCCTTAAGTGCTGCATATCTGCTTGACTAATGGGAGATACTGCAGTCTTGTGATGTTCTTAGCACAGGATTAATATTCCTAGAGTCAAATTCTAAGATTCTCTATGCAAAGTTTTTCCTATGACTAATACTGTTTTTGCATTTATAGAGTCTTGATGAATCGTGTAATATTCCTCTGAAGTTTAATAAAGACTTCCTTCCAAAAGCTGCATCTCTCTCCCTTAAATTTTCACATATAATGAAACATTCAAGTCCAGTAATTTTGAAATATTAGGACTATTTGTGCATGCATTATCACCAGTGTTGCTGTTATATGCAACTTTAAAAAATTATTTTTGAAAATATTTTGTGGTGACTTACTTCAATTTGCCATTCAAAAACTTACATACACATTCCCGTGTAACTCTAGCTGCTCTTGCTGCACTGTGACTGCACACTCCTCCTTTCCACCTTGTATTTTCTGTGTCCATTAAACTACCTCTTACCACCTCTGCCCTATCATCTCACCTCTGCAGAGGAACTGCCCAGTTAGTCTAATGTATCTACTTAAGGCAAGAAACATACTATTCACCAGTAGCATTTGATGTCTTATAGCCAAGTCTGATCTTTGTCTGAAGAGCTGGCTTCAGGAATGGTTTCAGTTGAGAGCTAACGGTGTCTGGGGGCCGTGTCTTCCAGGGAATTTTCACTCTGTTGGACCATCAGGTCTGCAGGTTATCTTTTCACTCTTGTGATGAAGTCTTTAGAGGAGCATAATGCTTGACTTTAGGAGTTCCCAGTTATCTATTTTATTTTCTGGTGTTTGTGCGTTATTACTGTTTTATACACTGTATGTGCTGTCTTCATTTCCTCATAAGTGATTTTTTTGTCTGGATTCTCCATTCTTGTCTATCACTATGTATATGTTTTTGTTCCAGTACCAGGTATGTTGACTGTCGTGGAAGTATGCCCAGCCCAGTGCCATCGAGTCAGACTGTGGCAGTATAAGAAGTTCTAAAGTGATAGTACGAGGCCTCCCAATTGGATCCTCTTCAGCAATGCTTGACTTATCTGTGGGTTCTTTCCTTTCCATATGAAGTTGGTGATACATTTCTCCATTTCATTAAAAATGATATGGAATTTGGATCAGAATTGCATTGTATCTATACATGGCTTTGCGTAGAATAGACAACTTCATGGTGTTGAGTCTTTCTATTCATGAGCAAGGTAGGTTTCTCCACTTATGTAGGTCTTTTGGTTTCTTGCAGTTAAGTATCTTGTAATTTTCTCTATATAGGTCTTTTATGTCTCTGGTTAGATTTATTCTTAAGTATTTTATATTCTTGGGAGCTGTTGTGATTGAGCATGGAGTTTTATTCAGTATGAGTATTGATTCAGTATAGAGTTTAGGACTTGGACCCAGGGACATCATTGCTGGTGTCAAATGGATCTTGGCTGAAAGCAGAGAATACCAGAAAGATGTTTACTATGCGAAAATATTTAACTGTCTGGATCATAATAAATTATTGCTAACATTGTGTAAAATGGGAAATCCAGAACACATTTGTTCTCTTAAGGAATTTCTGTATGAATCAAGAAGTAGTCAGATGAACAGAATAAGGGGACACTGCATGGTCTAAAGTCAGGAAAGGTGTGTGTCAGCGTTGTGTCCTTTCACTATACCCCTTCAATCTGTATGCTGAGCAAACAATCCAGGAAACTGGATTATATGAAGAAGAATGAGACGTCAGGATTCGTGGACAACTTATTAACAACCTGTGTTACACAGACGACACCACCTTACTCACTAGCAGTGAAGAAGATTTGAAACACTTAGTGATGAAGTTCAAGGACCACAGCCTTCAGTATGAATTGCACCTCAACATCAAGAAGACAAAAATCCTCACAACTGGGCCAACAAGCAACATTGTGGTAAATGGAAAAAGGACTGAGGTTGTCAAGAATTTCATTTTACTTGAGTCCACAATCAACTCCCACGGATGCAACTCACATATCTCACACCATGTACAAACACTAACTGAAAATTAATCAAAGATCTAAATGTAAAATCTATAACAAAAAAGGGACAATACTGGTTCTAACTGATAAATGAGATGAGAGCCACTATATTTTGCCTGGCTGAGCTCCACTGATTGCAGCAAAAGATTTAGAAATCTTACAGTTGTCTGTGTACTCTTTCACACAGGCAGGATGCAACTAGATTTGGGTACAGCAGTTAACTCACTGTTCTTTGAGATATATATACACTAGTATAGAAAACTCAGTCCATCCTAGAAGCCAGTATATGGTGGTATGACAAATCAATGTTAACTTTAAAAGATTGATTGAAAACAGAGAAGCCTATAAAAGAAGCCTAAACCAAAATATTAGTCTATTTAAATTACATGCTTAGGAAAGGAAGGCAAACTTGGCCAATTCTGCTTCGACTAAAGCTGTGCCACTTAAACTTGCATATAGCTGAAGGAACGCATGATCCACTTGTGAGTCTCATGCAGCTCATATGATGGGAAGCAAAATGGGATTTTTTCTAATACTGGACAAACAGTCAAAGAAAAGGTAAATGAGTCCTGTGTGTGTTATTACAGGATAGTTCTGGCATCTCAAAGGGAGATACATCTGTTTACGCCTAGATATGACTGATGAATACCAGTCACAAAAACATTAGCTCTTCAAAATAATCACAGTTTATTTAGAGAGCTAATTTCTTTTATTATTATTATTATAATTGAGCAAAAATGTGCTAATTTCTAATGAAAGTTTTATATGTTGTTAGGCACCATCAGGTAGGTTCCAATTCATACCACCACTGTGTACAACAGAAGAAAACACTACCTGAACGTGTACAATCCTCTCAGTCACTGCTGTGTTTGAGCCCATTCTTGTGGTCACTGTGTCTATCCATCTTGTTGAGAGTTTTCCTTTCTTTTGCTGACCCTCTAATTATGAAGCCTAATGTACTTCTCCATGGACTGATCTGTCCTCGTAATCTGTCCAGAGTTTGTGAGATGTAGTCTCACCATCCTTACATCTAAGGAGCATTCTCGCTGTACTTCTTCCTACACAGATTTGATCATTCTTCGTTTTTATATATATATGTTTTATTTATTTATTGAGATTGAGTGCAAGTGTACAATCCAGTTTAAATTTGCATGCCCACCTATGTGCAGCTCCTACTGCTCTCCTTGCCCAGTGACAGCACACTCCTCCCTTCTGTTCTGTACATGTCGTATCCTCTTAACAATCTCCTGTCCCCTCTCCTCCACCCTCTCCCTCCTCTCTAGTAAGAGGCCAGTATGATGACATGCTATAGATGCATAGAACCATAAAGTGTACACGTGACATGGTCACTCTGTGTCACTGAGTCCAGTCTACTCCTGTCTGAGGAGTTGATCTCAGTAATGATTATGGACAGGGGCAGCATCAGGACTGCGGAGCATGCTCCCAGGGGAATCTGGAGGCCCCTGGACCATGTATGGTAGTAATATAGTACAGTTCTCAGGGTGCATCTCTTTTTATTCTCATGTTGCCACTGAGTCTCAGCTTTGCAAGCCCCATCATGGCTGTCACTGGTGGTGGCTGGATGCCATCTGTTTCTTCTGGTCACATGTTGACATAGTTCCCCATTCACGTAGGTCTTTCTGTCTTCTGGGCTCTCTTTTACCCATGTCGTTTTGGTCCTTGATGATTATCTGTTCCTGCTGAGTTGGGACAATCTGGTGTACCTCAGATGGCATCTTGCTAGCTTTTAAGACACCAGGCACCACTCACCAAAAAGGGGTATGAAGACTCTCATAGCAAAAGGCTAGTTATGCCAATTGGCCTCGATGTCCCCTGAAACCGTGGTCCCCAGACCCTTGTCCCTGCTACTCTGTCCTTGAAATATTGGTTTAAGATTGGAAAAATTTTCAGGTTAGGTTGAAATCCAGTTAAGTTGGTCTTCTTTAATGTGTGCTGTCACTGACTTCACTCCACCAAATTTCTATCCACTGTCTAATCTGTAATCAGCCTTCTCCATCCCTCCCTCCCCTCCCTTGCAGCCATCAAAGAGTCTTTTCTTCTGTACATGAGTCTGTTTTCAAGTCCTAATAGTGGGGGTCTCCTACCACATTTGTCATGGTACTGCTGACTAATTTCACACAACATAATGTCTTCCAATTGAAACCAAGTTGTGAAATGCTTCCTAAAATCATCATTGTTCTTTATCACTGAATGGTGTTCCACTGAGTATATATACCATAGTTTATTTATCCATTCATCCGTTGTTGGGCATCTGGGTTGCTTCCATCTTTTTGCCATTGTGGACTACGCTACAATAAACATTTGTGTGCATATATCTGCTCATGTGAATACCCTTGATTCTGTAGGATATATTCCAAGCAGTGGGATTACTGGGTCAAATGGTGTGTCTATTTCCAGCTTTTTAAGGAAGCTGGTCGTTCTTCTGACAGTTCTTTGTATATTCAATATTCTTCAGTGATGTCATAATTCTAAGGCATCAGTTCTTCTCCTGCCTTGCTTGTTTATTGTCCGGCTTTTGCACGCATATGAGGTGATTAAAAATACTGCAGCTGTGGGCAGGTGCTCATCAGTCCCCAACATGATGTCTTCACTTTTTACAACTTCAGTCTTTTGCCACAAATTTTGCCCAGTGCCATTAAGTCACTCAATTTCATGACTCCTGCATGGACAGATGTTGATTGTGGATCCAAGTACAGTTAAATCTTTGATAATGTCAGTATTGTCTCCACTTACCTTGATTTGGCTTTTTGATTCAGGTGTGAGGGTTTTTATTTTTGCTTTATGTTGAGGTATAATCCATAAAAAAAAAACTGTAGTCTTTGATTTTCATCAGTAAGTGCTTCGAGTCTTCTTCACTCTCAGCAAGCAAGGTCGTGTCATCTGCCTATTTATAGGTGGTTAATGAGTCCATTTCTGATGCTACCTTCTTCTAAATATACTCTGGCTTCTCAGATTATTTGCTCAACGTAGATTGAGTAAGTATGGTGAAAAAATACAGCCTGGTACATACATAGCCTAATTTTAAACCACATGGTATCTCAATGTTCTGTTCAAGTGACTACCTCCTGGCCTATGTGCGGGTTCCTCACGAGCACAGTTAAGTGTGTTGGAGTTCTCATTCCTCCCAAAGTTCTGTAGTGATTACCAAATCATTTATAATACAGTGGAACTATTTTATTGTCGTACATTTGCCAAAATGTTCCTTAATAAGTGCTAATAAGTCAAATCACCTGTAGTAAAGGCAGAATAAGGAGTGGCTTCACAGGCAGTACAGGTGAGTGGAAAGAACACTTGACCAAGACTGAGATGGCCAAGACTGTTCTTGCCTCCACGATTAACTTTCCTCGGGAGAGTCACTAAACTCTTTAACCATCAGTTTTCTCAACTGCTATAGAAACAGGAGAGCACTGGTGGCACAGCGATTAAGTGTTCAGCTGCTAACCGAAAGGTCAGCAATTCTGATCCACCAGCTATCCCTTGGAAATCCCCTGGGGCAGTTCTGTTCTGTCCTGCAGGGTCACTGTGAGTCAGAATCAACACAGTAGCAATGGATGTGGGGTTCCTATGAATAGACTAAGCCGGATGATTTGCTATCTCTCCTTTTCCACTGAAATTAATGTTTGTTAAGGATTTTCATATGCTTGTCTATTACAACAATCATCACATTGAATTGTAACAAGTTATCTACTTCTAATGTTGCATTGTGAGTTTTTCAAAGGCATGGACTATATTTTCTTTATCTAGTAGGCTGTGTGGGTAAGATAAGACAAACAGATTTTGTCTCTTGCACCAAATCTAGCCAAGTGAACCATGCAGTAGAGAAGAATCTATAAGTTGGGACATAACTCAGTTAGTTTTGCTAGCAGTGAACAAGCAGGTCACAGCCTCAAGGGTACCAAACATTTGCCATTTCAAGCTCACACAAATAGACAATAAACACCTGTTAAATGAACATGTGAACATTCTGTATTAATTTGTTTATATAATCAGAATTCTCCTAAGGGATAATGTGTAACTACTGTAAAATGTTACTGTTTTAGAGCTTTCTGGTTAGTAACATCATTACTAGTTTTTATGAAGTACAAACTATCACATGAATAAACAAAAATTTTGAGACTCATTCTATCACTTTTATGTATCTTCAGTGAAAGGTAATTGAAGAAGCCTAGGCTTATCTGAAGACAGTAAGGTATTTCATTACTAGACATTGCTCTTAAGGAAAACACCTGTCTGTCACTATTTTTAATATCTCCTTACCTGTCAGTATTGCCTCATTGAGCCAACCTGTGGACCAAGTGTTTCTCAGATTATAAAATATTATTACTGAAGAGATTCCATGAGAAAGCTGATCTATCATACAAGTGCTAGAGAACATTTTCTCATAGCATTAAAGATGTGGTTGTAAATGCTGTTTTTGTCTAAAATTCTCTTAATGAAAATTGATCTGCCAATGTACTTACAAAAAAATGCCAACCTCTAAGTGAGATGAAGTTCCCTTTATGGTTCTTTTCTTCTCTAGGATTCCCAGCTCTATCCTTCAAAATGTAAAAAGTTGTCCCTTTTATTTTCTACCAACAAACCAATTATAAAATGAAAAAGTTGAAGCTGAAAAAAGTAATATAGTGAGTATTGCATTTGTGTTGAAGATGTATGGATAAAGCAGAGAGAATATTTGGAGACAATAACTCATAAACACCCTAGTGTATAGACAGACTTACACAAAACATTCAGTAGAAAACAGATTTTTAACACAGGTCTTAAGAACATACAATCTATCCTATTTCTGTTTTTCATGCCAACATCCATTGATATAAGGGCTGTAAGTCAATAAAACATAAAAGAGAAGGTACAAATATTAAGGTAGGATAGGATAGGTGTTTTGCAGTTTACAAAAATATGCATGCCAACTTCTCATCATTTATTTCATTTATTTGCCTACTATGGACAGTAAACTATTAGGAGGCAAAATGTGCTGTCACATGAGTTGAAAAGATCAGCAGGGCCAACTTCCAAAGTGTGCAACCTATACAGTTAAAAAGGTCCCTGAACAGAGCTTCCCATAATGCTCCACCACCACCATTTTTAAATTCATTCTAGTTTTTGAAAAGAGGATGTGCATTTTTATTTTGCACTCAGGCTTGCAAATTAGTAAACTTGTCTTGCCTGGCAGTGTGAGGCTTTCTGAACTAGACGAAACTTCAACAAGGTTTTCATGTATAAAATAAGATTTGGAGACCCAGACAGGTCATTGTAACTGAGAGACCGCTTTATAAGTGGTATGTTGTTCTTGGGTTCCACAGAGTCAGTTCTGACTGAGAGGAACCCTAAGAGATGGAGTAGAACTGCTCCCTAGGTTTTTCTAGGCTGCAGTCTTTGTAGAAGTAGCTGGTGAGGTCATTTTTGCTGGGGAGTGGCTAGTGGTTTCAAACCACCAGCCTTTTGGTTGGCAGCCAAGCACTTAATCATTCCACCACTAGGTCTTCTTAGAGAGTCCATTTGCAGCTGTCATGAAATTCAAGTTAGATTAATTACAGCTTTGAATCTGAGATTAAGATGTAGGACTGTCCTATTAGCAATGGGGAGTCAGTGAAGACTTCTGAGATGGTAAATAAAATCATTTTTAAGGGAGGACTAGTCTAGCTGTGGCGTGTCAGATGTGTCAGGGTAAGAGAAACATGACAGAGTGCAAAGATCTGGTTTGAAAGCTATATTAAGAATATGTATTTAGGAATGCGTGTGGGGTGATTACTACAGTTATATGCAGACGGAAATAGAAAATTGTATATATATCTTACCCTTGACCCATAATAAGTATTTTACTACTACATAATGGGCCATCTCTCCCCTTCGCATACCGTCCAGCCAAGCCCAGATACAGGTACCAAAGAAAGCTGCTCCGCCCTCTCTTCCTGTGTTTCTTCTGCTGAAGCTGCATCAGACTGGAGACTCCGTGATTGCAGGGTCTATATCTGTATATCCCAGACTTAACACAGCTGAGTAGATATCACAGATAACGTCAAATATCCACTTTTTTAAAAAATTTGCTGTACCCACCAGCTATGAGGATATAACAAATCTCCATAAATGAAAACCCTCATTTTTTTCATTTTTCTGTTCAATTCTGATACAGCTGTCCATGTAGCGAAGCCAGCTGCAGACTTGGGAGTGCTCAGGGCTCCCCCTACTTTTGACCTGCTGACTACAAATTTGAGGTTTTCCTGTTACGAATTCAGACGGCCAGCTGTAAGCTCAGGGGTACTCCGGCCCCTCTCACTTCTGACCTGATGGCTCCTTATACTCCTTCAGGTTTGATCATTTGCTGGAATGGCACAGAATTCACAGAAAGGGCTATACTTAAAATTATAGCTGTATTATGGCAAAAAGGGTACAAACAAAGAGATGCATAGAGTGAGGTCTGAGATGGCCCCCAGCATAAAGCTTCTATTTCCCGAAGGGCTTAATGCCCTCCCATGTGTATCCATGGGGTTCATATCTAGAGCCTTTATTGAGGGCCTGTTTATGCAGGCGTGACGGAGTGAATCATGACTCTCCCCTTCACTTGCCGCCCCCCACCCCTACTAAGCTGGCTATCACCAGGCCACACAGTGGTCTTTCTGGGTAGGCCAGCACCCACTCACCAGCACAAATCCCAGATGTGTTCTGAAGGCCTGAGTTAACCGACACCTTAATTACTCAGAAAATTTCAAGGGCTTAGAGTCCTCTCACAGGAAATAAGGGCAAAGACCAAATTAAATTACTTTGGGTAATGTTACATTCTTCAACCCACAACAGTTCACAGAAATAAGCATTTCTTGAATTGGATAAACAATACAAGGAGGAGAAGTCAAATATTCTTAGTAGTCCTGTAAAACAAATTTTTACAATCGGTAGGAGGAGATAGGTGTAAGTTCAAGAAAGCATGAGGCTGATACAATTGTGTGATCTTCTGTACTGTAGCCTTTTTTTTTTTTAACTCAAAAGCACCAGATTAATACAGAAATGACACTATATGCATATTGACTCTCTTTGTCTTGGTCACTTAATGTCAACCTTAGGGAAAAATAAGTCTGTTCAGCTTGTCCTTAGGGGAAAGAATGCTGGTGTCCATACAATTAGATAAGAGATAATGTGTAAGAATGAGGACACAGACATGTCCCCTAGGTCTGGCATCCAATGATCATGTTAAATAATACCTTCCCTACCCGCATGTGTCCCTTTGGCGAAAAAGGATACACCTGACATTTTGCCATTAATTCAGTGTTCTCCATATATTTGGTTGTGATCTGGGACACGATTTAAAAATTTAATTTTTCATCACATTAAACTTTACTCATAATTGGTCCTCTATACTTTGTTCTGACTTCTTTATAATGTCTTATCTGCACTTTTACCAAGCTTATGGATTGAACCCATAAATTCATTATTTTCTGCCTATAATACTAAATGTTCCAATTTGAGTATCTATGTACTCTGTCTTCATCCATAAGTCATCAACTTTTTTTCCTCTTTAGTCACTGTCACTGATTAAAACTGTTTGGGGCATTTTTCTTAGTACTTAAAAATACATTTGTTAGAAAGAGTGTTAGAAATTAAATACCAAGATCCCATTAATGAGATGTCAGAGCCGTTTTGACCCTTTTTGAGTCTCCTATATATTGTTGAATGTATTTAATATTTCCCCATAATAAACATAAGACCAAAACCAAAATCCATTGTTGTCCAGTAGATTCCAACTTATAGTAATCTTATAGGACAGAGTAGTACTGCTCCATATGGTCTCCAAGGAGTGGTAAATTCAAATGTTTGACCTTTTGGTTAGCAACTGAGCTCTTAACCACTGAGCAACCAGTGCTTCTATATACATATAAAGGATTTGTCAAATGCATTTATCACAGTCCAGGTGGCATACATATGTGTGTGTGTGTGAGTGTATGTATGTACATAAATGAACTTAAAAGGATTTGTCAAATAGTACTTTTGTTTCTTCACTGGTAGCAATTATTTCTATTTCTGAAAATATGTCCAGTTATTTAAACATGCAAGTTAAATATCAGCAATTTCTTTTATAAAATCTAAAATGATCATGTGACTTGACGGCACTTGGCTAAAATGATCATGAATCTAAAATCTTACTGTATAAGGGTTAGAAGAAAAGCTGTAAAAGAACCAGAATATGTATGTATCTTATTTCCTTATCATGGTCAGACACATTCAACAAGTTATCTTGTGGGATAAAAAAAAAACTACTGCTGCTAGGAGAATCTTTTAAATATCCAGTGTTTTGTCAATAACATTAGACATATCTAATAATCTATGCCTCATAGCTGGCATGCAGTTTTATGTTAAGTGAGATAAAAAAATTCATATCATAAAAACTATATGCCAAATTACATTGCTTTATAGAGAAGAATGGCTTTTAGGTATGTGCCCTCAGGAACTGGGAATACTAGAGATGTCCTATGTGAACTCCTTGAGAAAGCTACATAAACCCTAAATGACAGCACAGAAACGTCCATACCAGAACTGGCTCATTCAGCATGAGTCTGCTGTTTATGAGAACACCCAGTTTTAGCAATCTTACCCTGGTGGCATAGTGGTTAAGTGTTACAGCTGCTAACTGAAAGGTCAGCATCTCAAATCTGTGAGGTGCTCCTTGGAAACTCTATGGGGCAATTTTAGTCTGCCCTATCCGGTCATTATGAGTCAGAATAGACTCACAGCAATGGGCTTGTTTGTTTTTAATTGTTTAAACAATTTATTTTTCGTACATTCTCACAGTGCTGCTCTGTGCATAGCATTTTGCTAAATACTGTGGGAAAATGTTTTAGGAGTACTTTACATTTTTGACGCGTTTCTCTGTAGTTCATGTTTGTATGTTGTTTTTTCCTTTAATTTCCTGTATTACTCCATAAGAGAGACACACCGGTGTTATCATTCCAATAAAGTGACTTTTCTAGAGGTCCTGGGCTAAGAAGTTGCTGAGCTAAGGCTAGAATTTAGGTGTTATTATTCTAGTTTGATTGCTTTCTACTAATCATAATGCCATAAATAGGGAAAGTGGAAAGTGGAAGAAAGAAGGAGACATCTATTTTAAATTAAAAAAAGGAATCTAGAAACTTATCAAAAAACTTATACTGTAGCCATGGAAAAGTTAGATATACAGTCTGTTGAAGGAATGAATACCAATTAAAGAAATATTCCTCTTGGCTAAAAGTGAAATTATGCTGCCCTTTAACAGATAATATTTATCAAGCACTTAGTACGTACCAGATGCACTGCTGTAGGCTCGATTCACATCATCACACTGAAGATCTGAGAGAAACTGAGAGATTGATTAGTTTTCCCAAGTTCAAGTTCTAATAAGTTGGAGAGCAATGATTCACACATTTCTCCATTATTCCAGAGGTTGTCTGTTCTTTTCAAGTGTTCTTATCCTCTGTCTTCCTCAGTAGTTTTTTTCCTGTGTCCCTTCTTAAGTGTCTCGGAGAGAGAAATAAAGGCGTGGGGACACTGTCAGACACAAAGAAGGAAAAAGCAAGCTATTCGCTTATTTATTCACTTGATGATCATTTGCTTTACCAGTGACTAGCTCGGCTCTGGCAAGGCCCACAGGGAACCTTAGGGGTGACCTCCAAAAATGATAAAAGCAAAATATAGCTCGAGCATAGACAGTGACCAAGTCCATGGAACTTAAGGAGAATCCAGGAAGGCTTTACCAAGGTGATGGCATTTGAGCTGTGCCTAAAAGTAGCTTCCCAGGCAAAGGATGAAAAAAGAGCATCCACAGAAGAACAAAAGTAGAGTTATAGGAAGTATTCTCATGTGAGGTGGAATCAGGCTCTCAAGAGCATCCTCGGTTAAAATGAGGAGAATGAACTTGACGCTGAAGGCAATAAGAAGCCAGCAGCAATGTTAAACAACTTCCGTTTTCAGGACCTTAACAGGCAACCTTGTGAGCAGGGCAGTTTGTCAAAGTGAAAGCTAGTGAGAAACTGGACTTGGGTGCAAAGATGACATTTTCCTCTTTTATTACAAAGTCATAAATGAAAGTTATTGTGATTTAGCAGCTTCCCTAATGAGATTGCATAACCGTGAAACGTAAATGACGTGGCCATGCTGCTCCTCTACCAGAAGAGGAACACACAGCCTCCTTCCTGAAGACTTTTGATTTCTTCATGCATTCAACAAACACTGTTGGAACTCTGCTGTGTGACAACTCCTATTCTTGGTGTTGGGGCTTTCTGCTAAACATTGGTTGTGGGGAAAGCGTATCTGAAGCCACACATAAGAAGATCTGTTTATAAAGCTGCAAACAGGCAGAAAATAAAGCATGTGTCAAAGAAAGCATGAAAAAGAGAGAGCAACTCTTTAGAGAGAAAAAATGAAAATGAGGTTTAAGATTAAGATAGCAAACATCTGCTGTAAGTAACCATGTCATTTAAAAGTGCACTAAATTGTGGGGGTTCTCTCTCAGGAACTGCATGCTACGGGCTGAGATTAAGTATCATGGGCTCCCACTTGAATTCTCCTCATTACTACTCTTGAAAGATCAGTAAATCTACCGAAAGGGTAATTTTCAGCTTAGCGTTCACAATCCAATCATTTTACTTTTAATCTTCCCTGTTTAGAATTTTTAAAATATGATGCAGATATAATGCGGGGGGGAGGCTAAGCTCAAATTGAAATGATTTCAGATTTGGGGATATTCTTGGTACTGATAGATATACAGTAGACTGTAGTGTTTTGTCCTTGAAAGATGGTGATGGAGCTTCAGCCTCTGTATAGGGCATTGCATACTGTTAACTGCAGGAACCAAATAAAAGACAGTACAGGAAAAATAATCTACATTTTACTCTCCTGAATTCCTTAGACTTCTATGTGACTAATGAAGTCACTTGTTCATCCCATTAAGCTTTTCTTTCACTGTAATGCCACATAAAAGACAAAGGCTTTGGGGCTTTTGTCAAGGACAAAAAGAAAGAAATTACTTTAAAGGAGCAATGTCCAGAAAATTAAAAAATCAGTTATTTAGTCACAAATCAGTCATTTAGTGATTTCATGCAATACATTTTCAGGAATGTAAGCCCAGCCAAGAGCCAACAGCCATCGAGTCGGATCCTACTCATGGCGACCCTAGAGGCAAGGGTAGAACTGCCCTCTAGAGTGTTCAAGGAGCACCTGGTGGATTTGAACTGCCAACCTTGTGGTTAGCAGTGGTAGCACTTAACCTACTACACCACCAAGGTTTCCGAATGTAAACCCAAAAAATTAATTATAATCGGTACCTCTTCTGTTGTCACAGATATGGTTTGCATTGTTTAAAAAGCACAATAAGAAAATAAAAAACAAGACAAACAAATAAAAAATACCAAGTACAGTCCTTCCAACAGTGTTGTTTCTAGAAATATTAAATTCTTACTGGTTTTCTAAGGAGTCCTCTCCCTGACTCTTCTCTTTAACCTAGTCCCTATCCTAGGCACATGAATACAGATTGATTCCTGATTAGTTTAAGTGAGTCCCCTCCCACATCCCATTAAGCAGATGTCTAAGAAAGCCATTGAGAAAAGGGACATTTTACACTGAAAGGTGGGTCCACGCTAAATAAAGTGGCATTTATTGCTGAAACTCATTTCTATAGCATTAAATCATGTTAATTTGAAACTTAATTATGACTTACACTTTGTTTTTTTCCCCTCATAATATAGTTAAGGATTTTAAAGTTTCCTTTTCATATTTGAAAGACACAAACTTTTAAATAGTCTGGTAGAGATGAAAAAATTAATTTTGTTAGAGTTTAAGAATAACAGTTTATCTTAGGGATTTTGGCAGTGTAGAAGATTCACTGGACAAATATCACATCTTTTGAAATAATTGTTATGATATCTTAATGCATCTTTACCATGAAACATTTCCTTGTCAATGACTAAACCAGACCATGTCTTCACAATTATTTCATGAAAGAAAACTACAAGACCCTTAGACTTTTCTCTCATAATACTAACAGGAGAGAACAGAAACAGAAATGAAATGCTGGAATGAAACTGTTTAAAATATAGTGTATAGTTAAGTACTTGAAAGAAACACTCATCCTTTGAGTGGCAAAATTTCACAATCAACTTCGTTACAGCCTTATAAAAAGGAAAAAAATGAATTTGAAGGATTTCTGTAAATCAATACTGCTTTCATGATTCTCATATTATCCAAAGGATCTCTTTCAAAATAAGAGTAAACAACTAAACTCAAAGAATTATCAAAATACTGCCCTGTAAGGATAAATATACCATTTTTTTAAAATAATAAAAGTAACCCACTTTCATTCCATCAAAAAATAAAAGCTCTCTAATCTGGGGCATTTCTCTATTGCTTGCATTAAACATTGTTTTATGTGCTCAGCTGTTGCTGGTGAGTTTTGAGTTCTTTGAATCTCCCATTTCGAGCTGCAGGCATCTGCTGTCTTTTAGTCAATTGTTCTTCGATTGCAAAACAACTGAAAGCAGGATTGGAGTTTTGCTATGTTATCACCTTAAAAAAAAAAAAGTTTGTTATAAACCCAGACCCTCACGTACACACAATAAAGGAAATCTACCTTTTCTGGTAATATAAATGAAAGACAAGATCAAGTAACAGAAGGTTTGTATCAGTCATTCCGAAGTGTAGGATGATCACTGATTCCATGATATCTAAGATATCCTCCCGGGTAATTGCTGGTCTCCCTAACTGCAGTTGTTCTTCGGCTATGATCTAATCATCTTGCTCCCAACAAGAATCAAGTGTTTTGCGCTTCCTTGGTGTTTTGTAGCTGCACGGATTCACAGAGATTCAGGCTGCCCCTGCTCCCTGACGGTAGTGGTTACAGGAGGCATCAGTCTTTGTTCAGCAAAGACATTTGCCTGTGGGATCAGTAATGTTTCACCTAAGCACTGTCTCATTCTGTTGCCCACAGTGCATTTACCAAAAGAGCCATTCAGTAAAGCCACATGAGCTAATCTTTCGATTGCCGTCCTCTCCTAATTAATTTCCCTTGAGTTGCAATTCCTTTCAATACTGTTTTCTTGCCACAAAAATTAGTCTGTCTCTAAATAGCAAAGAGATCATTTTTTGCTTACTGAGTTTTCTCTATGTTTTTAAAGAGTTTGTATGTGCATATTGAAGTATTTCTTAAATATTTTAGTTGATAAATCATTGTATGCAATATTGAATGTTTAAACCCTTTATAAGTAACTGTTGAAAACCTAACTTCCACGTGTTCTTTAAAATAGGGTATGTTTGATTTCTAAATTGTTGTCATATAAATTGTTAAGACCAAAAAAACAGGCTCTTTGACTGAATATGCAAAGTTCCCCCTTAAACCACCTTGAACTAGGCAGATTTGCAACATTTTAAACTGGCACTTCATCCCTCTTTCAGCAAGCATCCTCTGCAGATTTAATGATCAGGAACATCCTTCTGATGCATGCTGGGAGATATGGCTGCAGGGTACAGACCACAGCAGACAGTGTGTCAGATGAGGCAGAACTTCTTGTTAGGGGTGAGTATGCCAATAGTGCAGTCTGAAGACATAATCACCATAAATTATCATACAAAGGAATTTAAATGCATGGACGTTGAACATTTCAGTACTGTGCATTTTACTTTCAATTTTACAATATATGTCATTTTTGCTTAACCTTTTGTCTTTGAAAAGATTACACGGAAAATGCTCTTGAGGAACAAACAAAACCTACAGATTGAACCTCAGGGTCCAAAGCACCTTTAATAATAAACAGACACTAAATACTTAACCAACTTAATGCCAAGCAGAAATTTTAAAAAGTTGAGCCACTAAGACACCTGGATTCCAGAGATAAAATGTGTTCGTACACACACACACACACACACACACACACGCACACACACACGCACACGCACACACACACACGCACATGCACATGCACACGCACACGCACATGCACACACACCCCCACACACATGTTTTTACAATGCAAAGCTAGTGGAACCCCTGGGCACTTCATTTTTTCCTCCACTAACTTGTAAATTCTACTTCCCAAACCAGAAAAACGGCTTGCTTAAGATGGTGGCATTTGCATCTGTTAAGTGACAGGGATTTTTTAAGTCTAAAATGTCAACAACAGCCTCTCTGTTCAGAAATAACAGTTATGTGGTTTCCACCTATGGGCCACACCACCAAATTCTGTGACCCTGTGAAACTGCATCTTCTATGAATTAAACAAATCACTTATAGCACTCATTTCCTTAAGCACAATATTCCCACTTGTGGGAAATGTAGATCCTAGCATGCATTTTTTTAACCTTTTTATTAATTTATAATATACATACAGAAAATTTTGCATATTCTAAATGTACTGCTGCACAGCTCAATGAATAATCACAAGGTAAACATACTGTGTAAGTACTATTCAAGTTGGAAACCCTGGTGGTATAGTGGTTAAGTGCTACATCTGCTAACCAAAAGGTTGGCTGTTTGAATCTGCCAGACACCCCTTGGGAACTCTATGGGGCAGTTCTACTCTGACCATTCAAGTCAACAACCAGAGAACATTACCAAAGTCTGCTTTTTTCATCATAAAGAATGTTTTGAGTGGTGTGAGTATTGCATGAAGTCTGTGCAAGTATCACTTCACAACTTATCACAAGGCTTTATGTATTAGAATAACTGGTTTTTACCCACCTGGAGTGTGTCACCCTTTAAAAATTCATTAATGTTATACAAGCTTGAGCAGGAACCATGAGGCATATACTGTGCTTCATCACCTCTTTGTTTTAGTGTGTGTACCACCAAAGGGTTCTAGATTTGGGGTAGTGCATTCATTATTTGTCCCAGTACAGTGTTGTTCTTGAAAGAGTAGTGTATCTGGAATGAGTGGCAACTTATTGCTATTTGGTGTGTTTATTTCTATTCTGAAGGCTATTTGAACTTTTCTCCAAGTTCATATCAAGAATTTGTATCTGTCCTGTATACTTTTTCTCATAATACTCTGTTCAGCTAAAAAATTTCTTTGTGCTTCCTGAGGTTGCAAGGCTCATGGAACTGAAGACACTACACTGTTGTCAAATTTATGGAAAATTACTTTCTTCCTTTGCTATGGTGTGTTTTAGACTATGTGTATTTACTGTGTAGCACTTGCCTAGTAATTTAGAATGATGCTTCTAAAATTGGAGCTTTCCAAAGAAATAACACAATTTAGAGGGTGATAACAAGAAACTAGGTGTTTGCACGGGGTTGTAAGGGGCAAATTTAAATGGCAAAATAACATTCTGCTTTGTAAGTAAAATTAAACTCGACAGAGTTTAGAACATAATTCAAGTTGAGTCTTTTCATGTTCTGCTCTTTTAGTTTTTGGCTGTATGCCTAGGAGATGATAGAATGCATATTTTGGAAATATACTCAATAGCAATTTCAAACAGGTTGCTATTGTGTGAATATTCATGTAACATTCCGCTCAAAATTTCCCTTGAAGTGAGTTTGATCAAGTTGCCAATTTCCTATTATGTATTTGCATAACTTTTCTAAAATTAACAAAAATAGCTTGCCTCTTCTGCCTGGTTGGTCTTAGACAGATTCAAAAACTGAACTAAGGATTCTAGCTCTTCTTTCTTGTCTTTTTATTTTAAGTTAACAGCTCCTGGTGACTGAAGGAACTTGAATTCTCAAAGATTGCTGTTTTTAAGGTTTTTCAAAATGAAATTCCACGTACAGGCACTCTGCTAGTCTCCTTTCTCCCACTCCTTTATTCGTGAGTTTGTAGACTCAAGGCATTCTATCGTAGTACATGTCACAGGATCAAGGCTAAGCATTCTAGACTAACAATCTAATGATACCTACAGTTCCAGAAGGGAAATTTGTAAAGCATAGCATCCAAATGTCTGAGGGGAATAGCAAACACGATCCCACCTTCTGTCTTCTCATAGAATACTATCATTGGGTTATCTGTGCAATTCACTGTACTCAATATTAAGGTTAAGAAACATTCTAGGATGGGAAGAAATACATTCCTAAGTCTTATTATTCTGTTTCAGTGGAAATTTAAGGGGGAAAAAAACTATATTCTCCCAGGTTGAGGGAAGCTGTGATTTGTTTGCTTTCCCATTAAAGCTAGTCTTCAGAATTATTTTGTGCATCTCACCAAATCTGCAGCTCTACACCTGGACTCACAATCACCTTCAGTGGAAGCTCAGGTCTTTGCCCAGTGACCTCACCATTGCATGTGTCAAATCTGAGTGTCCCTGACTAATAATACTCCGTGCCACTCTCCGCATTTACTGTTTTAAGGACTACTCTTACCTCAAATACTTGTTCCCACTGTTGCTTTATTTTACCTGCAAATGTCAGCACTGTTTTTCTCCTCTCTACAGCCATTATCATCATCCTCCAAAAATTGAATTTTCCCATAAATCATCACCTGAAGCATAAAATCACTTGCTCTCACATATTTAATATTCAGTGAACCAGCATCATAACAGTACCGTGCATAATCTGGAGAACCGTAATGGAAGTAATGGATATGTTAGAAAAAATTATTTTGCTGGAATATAAAAGAAAATTAAAGCCACACCTGGACATCTGTGCACAGTTTTAGTAGCTTATTCAAGTGTGATTTAACAGCCAGAGAAAAACTAAGGTTAGAGAATGCTATAGGAAAACTCTTTAAAGATGGAAAGACCTGTGTCATGCTATCCTAGGAAAGAGAAAGACACCATTAAACACCTCTGAGCTTTTACAGAACTTATATGATCAAAACAACACTAAAAACTTCGAAGAAATGAGTATTTTTTTTTTTAGAAATTAATGTTAGAAATGTGGTTTTCAGAGAAAGTTCATGGATGAGAAACCATCCTGATTTAAAGTATGAAACATGCTTAGCTGTAGCAACTCAGGGCCAAGGCATGAGCTCTACCTATTTTGCCCAGAGGCAGAGAGAGCAATCCAAAATTCAGTTTTCCATGCAGTTTCTGTATTCTTACTGCAGTGCTCCTTCATGCAGAATAGAAGGTCAAGAAACTATTAGGGTTATCCAGGAAGAGTCAATAGTCTCTGAGTTCTCTTCCTTCCCTAAACTTGAAGAAGAATTTTATTTTCTAGGCTGTAACTTGGTGATTAATCTGATATGTATCATATTAAACTTGAGAAGAATGAATTGGACTCACAGTGCAACTTAATGAAAGACATCTAACTGCTTTTAACCATCGACCTCCACCCCCGTACCCCCACCACCACCATCACTGCCTGTCAGTTGTATTTCTGGTGTGATATTCAACCTGTCTTTCTGTCTTAGTTGGCTTAACAATTTCAATTAATTCAGTTCATTTATTGTTTCTGAGCACTATTCTTTTCTTTGAATTGTTTAATCTTTAATCTCTCCCAATCCACTTGATCAGTTTCCACTGCAAAACTAAAACCATTAAAAGTTTGACTGTTGATGAAATAATTGAGTAGGCATTTATTGATAACTGGCCATTTGTTGATTCACTCATCCACTCACTCAGTGCCCACTTTGTATGAGGTACTGTGCTCAGCACTTACAACGGAAAGATCAAGAAGCCAAAGTCTTAGCCCCAGGAGGGGCTCTGTGGTCGCTAGTACAAGAGGCACCTTTGGAAGTGTGGTGAGGAACATCTAACAACAAAGCTTCAGTCTTGTAGGGAAATGAATAGAGCCTAGGAGAAAACACAAACATAGCTACAAGACTGGCTTCATGATTTGTAGAGTCCCGAAAAAAATGAAAAGGTAGAGCCCCTTGGTCGACAATTGTTAAAACTTTCAAGACAGTGAAAGACAAGCATTAATCTAAGCAAGGAATGTTTTTGAGGGCCAGTCCCTGTGAAACTGAATAGGTTACACACTCACGAAGCTAACCCTATGTAACTATTGAACTGCATATTAATCTACAGAAATAGAAGGATTTCCGGGAAGGAATGGCCACAAAGTAACTGTTTTCTTATCCTTAAAATTAGAGTTTTCTAGCATTCATCAGAGGGTTTGCCAGATTTTTACACAAAAGATCTTAAGATTTTATTATTTATTCCATGAGGCTTATATTTTAAAATGTTTTGTTTATTGTATTGAAAGATTTATTAATATTTCTACTTCAAGTCCAGCCCAAGCTGTTAATTATCATGAGGTAGGGGGTGTTAATTTGCAGCTAACAGAAAAGAAACTTTTTCTTGCAGCCCAGTTATGAAATATCTGTTTTGTTTTGTTCTTTCTTTTATCAAATAGTTGAAAATCACCTAAGGATACCAGTTGATACCTGGATACAAACCAATTTGGGCACTTTTAATTATATTTTCCAAATTCTCTCCAAGCTCTAATTTTTAGTGATTCTCATTAGCAAGACAGGAAGATTTGACAAGTCTCTGCCTTTTACCTTGGAACAATCCAAGTCCTGCTGCCTACCCAAATATAGAGGGAGAATCAAGCTCCACACAAAGCTTGAAAGTATTTTTAATATTGTTAGTTGATGTAAGAATTAAATCTACATTAGTAGTGCTCAATCTTCAAATCCCTATTCTTGTGAACTGTGTCGGTTATAAATTGATATCAATGTCTATACTTTTAGTATTTGGCCACTTCTGAAAGTTTCTAAGATTTAAATTCACAAAAATTTAACACAAGCTATTTTGGAAGATAGAGTTTGCATAGTTTTTCTTTTCATCATGGATCTAATTTGTAATGAGCTTATTATTGATTGAAATTGCACAAGGCTTCATATGGTGGAGTAATGACTTGGACTCTAAAAATCCTCCAGTGAAAAAGAAAAAAATCCAGTAGTCATGAAATGCAAAGCTTAGTTTGCCAACATGCTAGTAGTTGGAAGGCAAAGAAAAATGACAACTGTTTCCAGTGTTAATCTTAGCTATTGTGAATAGCAAATAAATTTTTAAGTAATTCATGCTTTACAACAGAATAAAAGCTATTCAATGAATACATTTTTATAATACATTTAAAGACTTTAAAGTAGAAATATAAAATGTCCTCCTTCTGAAGAAAATCAGTGTCATTAATTCAATACCTTATTAGAATATTTCGCATCATCATGGGAATTTTAGGTCGCCAGCATCACTAGTATTGAAAGAAATTATTTAAATAGCTTCTAGCAATAACTTGTTTTGCTAATCTGGGTTTTTTTTTGTTTTTTTTTTTTTTTTACATCACCTAGTTTGGTTTACACCTGTGAAACGTATTTTAAGCACTGAATAACTATTTAGTTTCTTTTTTCTTGTATTCCCACATGGTTGCTTGTTAATCTATAGAACTCTCCAACAACTGACTAAAAAGTAACGTTTTTATCAATCAAGTATTTGAGTTTTCCACAGCACATCTAGTTTGGTGACTTGAAGTGATAGCTGATCAAAATGATCTGACTGACAAAAAATGACAGAAGCAGTTTGCATGAATGTACATCCAAAATCAAACCACAGTCACAGCGATGCAGTCAATTCTGACTCACAGCAATCCTATAATCCGAAAGAGTAGAACTATCCCATAGGATTTACAAGATTGTAAATCTTTGCATAAGTAGACTGCCATCTTTTCCCCCCTCATACATATTTTTTAAAAAGCCACTGCAATTGATTCGATTCTGATGCATAGCAACCCTACAGACAGGGTAGAACTGCTCCATAGCATTTCCAAGGAATGCCTGGTAGATCTGAACTGCCCCGACCTTTTGATCAGCAGATGTAGCATTTAACCACTGTACCACAAGGGTTTCCTACATGTGTATAATTGCTAATAAAATGCAAACAAGCAAATCGATTGTCATTGTATGCAGATAACCAGTTGATGGAGACTTAATTTCTTGTATTCCATTCATTTGACAAAAACTGAGTGTCCACTAGAATTCAAATTCTTTTCTAGACACTAACATTTCTGTCAGCTTAGACTGTCTGTGATTTTGCTGTTTTGAAACAAGTACTCTGGTATCACTCTTCCATTTTATGAAAAATATTCTGATCAGCTGCCAAGCCAAGTACTGTCTAGTCTGATCAGCTAGTCTTACTATATATTTTTGATTCAGAAACTGGTAGGTGATATTTTAGTATGTGTTTTGTCCCATGGACCTAACATATTTTCTGTACACATTCAACCTAATACAAAAACAATCACATATACTGTCATTTCATGTTTGTATAAACTTACTAAATTCATGGTTTGTGAGGTTATGTTTTAAATGCATATTTCTTCCATTATTTACCTACTGCCTGCCACCTACCAGAACAACACAGGAGTATAAGGGAGAATTTGGCAAGAGGGAAAATGCAGTCACAGGGAAGGATTTTATTTTTATCCTGAACGTTAACAGCGATCTATCAGAGGACCAAAGCAGTAACATGACATGATCAGATCTGCACTTTAAGATCATTCTGGAAACTGTGGACAGTGTTTTAGAGGAGCGTAAGATAAGAAACTAGGTAGTGAAGCAAAGGGGAGGCCATAGCAGTAATCTTGACAGGAAATAAGACGAGGCTGAAAAAAGACAATGATAATAGAAATGGAAAGGAATATGAATATTCAAGAGACAGGAACAAAACTATCTATAGGAGTTGGTGGTTCACTGACTACGGAAAATGAGAATAAAAGACAATGAATGCTAGTTGTCATGCTTAATTGAATGGTCAATAGAACGGCGAACATTCATTCTGGTTAAACCAATACAATTCCAAGTTACATTTGATGTATCAGTATTATTAGTAACACCCTTTTACTCTCAAAATTGCCCTGGTTTAGAAGACAAGTTATGAGATCACTCTAGTAATGTATCACTATGCTTTTCATATAATCAGAATATAGGAAGATAGCGGATTAGGGTTAAAGGAGCAGCACTTAAGGTGAGACTCTCCAGAGAGAAATAAGCACCTAGTAAACAAATAGATTTGTTACTTTTGAGTTCAGGAGAGAAATCTGGGTGCTAAGAAGTAGACGTGAGCACCATCGACATACTAAAGTCAAGTGGGGGTAGGATTACAGACATAGTATGTGAATACTGAAAAGTGAAGAATGCTCAGGTTGGAACTCTGGGAGACACTAATGTTGAAGATAAGGCCAAATCTGCAAGGGAGATTGGGAAGTAGCTGCCAGAGGCAGGTTGCCGCTAGGAAGAAAGTCAACTAAATGAAGTTATCCACACAAAGAAGAAAAATTCAGGAGGGAGAAAATGGGTAACAATGGCAAATGCAGGAAAAATAAGAACCAGTACATTCCACAAGATTAAGCAACTTGGAAGTAAAGGATAACATTAGCAAAGGCAAGTTCAGTGGAATGATGGGGGTAATAACCGAATTTGAGTAGATCGAGTAGCCAGCCAAGTGCCGTCGAGTCAGACATGGGAGACACAGAGCTGTATCTTAATAAAAGTAAGCCCTTCAGAGTCAGACAGATCTCTGCTCTCATCTAATCAAGCTTTTACTAATTATGCGACTTTGGGCAGATTGCTTAACATTAACCTCTCTCACCCTTCATTCATTCATTTAATATTTACTTCATGAGACATTTAAAGAGCACATAACGTGTGGCAGGCATTGCACTAAGAACGTAGCTAACTTACATGAACAATGTATATCCATAACACAGAGGAATGATTTTTCTGTCAGTATAATGCCTAGGGTACTATTATGTAAGTTCCACTAATAACCAACAAAACAACTAACATGCTAACTTTAAGTACTTCTCCTGTGCCAGGCACTGTGCTAAAGCTATGTTTAAATCACTTCAGTTTATACATTTAGCATATCATATATCAACCATATGAAAAAGTACTATTTTTAGTTAGAATTTGAAGATAAGGAAACAAAGGCTCAGAGAGGTTTGAAAACTTACTGAATGCCACATTAATAAGAGGAAGAATGGAACAGAGTCCAGGCAACTAACTGCAAAGCCAGCATTTTTAACTACTATACAGTCTTCTGATACCAACTTTCAGAGTTGGCTTTTTCCATGTTATTCATCATTGTAACCCCTAAATAACCTCTAAATATTTGTGGAAGGAAGAAGGAAGAAAGGAAAGAGGAAGGGAAGGATAGAGGGAGGTAGTCTCTAAGAGACCAGGGAACATAGAACGAGCTTTGTCTGGGACAAAAGAATTTTTATCAAAGAAATGATACATGGGCTAGATCTTAAAAGAAGTAATCATTTGTGAAACTAATATAGAAAGAATAAAAGGTATTCCACTTTAGCTTCTAAATATAGAAACTTTTCACTTCTAGCTACCTCTAAGGATAGACTCCACACTGTCTAATCCTCTAAACAGAAACCCTGGTGGCATAGTGGCTAAGTGCCATGGCTGCCAGCCTACACATCTGCAGTTCAAGTCCAGCCAGCACTCCTTGGAAACTCTATGGAATGGTTCTACTCTGCCATATAGGATGGCTATGTGTCAAAATTGACTCAGTGGAAGTGGGTTTCTTGGTTTTATTATCTTTAACCACATGGACTCATAACACCGTTAGTCACTCCTTTTTATCTTACTGCTTTGGGCTAATTGACCAGTAGCATTACTGACAAGTCAGAACTTCTTCCAACTTCCATGTCTCGCCAATCATATATATCAAATTCTAATAATTATTATCTCAGGAAGTCTTATAGGGACTTCTTATCCAGACATGTTAGATTTTGATGGAAAGGAATCACTCCTAGAAAAGAATGGTGCCAGAATTGTTGTTGTTGTTGTTGCTAGGTGCCATTGAGTTGGTTCCACCTCGCACAGTGACCAATGACAGAATGAAACACTGCCCCGTCATGTGCCGTCCCCACAGTTGTTGTTGTTCAAACCCGTTGCTACAGCCATGTGTTGATCCATCTTCTCAAAGGTGTCTGTTTTTCTGACACTGTACCAAGCGTGACATCCTTCTTTAGGGACTGATACCTCCTGACAACATGTTGACAGTAAAAAAAATACGAAACCAAACCCATTACCAGCGAGTCAATTCCAACTCATAGAAACCCTGGAGGACAGAGTAGAACTGCCCTGCAGAGTTTCCAAGGAGTGTCTGGAGGGTTTGAACTGCCGACCTTTTCCTTATCAGCTGCAGCACATCACCACTATGTCACCAGGGTTTCCTTCCATAGTATAGGGTCACTAGGAGATGGAGTAGACTCCACAGCAATGGTCCAAAGTAAGCACCAATAAATTTTGGGCCTCTTTCTGCGTGATTTATTCTTATTTCCTTATTTTTAAATATCTTCTGATCACCATAATTACAAGATAAGGACAAAACTCCTAATTTATTTAAGAGCTTCTGATCTTCCTTCCAATTACTGCTGCTGTTGTTTCAACCCTTTGAAATTTGTTGTTTCCTGCTGACTATGGGTGAGTTGTATCACCAAAATCAAACCCAGTGCCGTGAATCATATTTTGACTCATAACAACCCTGCAGGCCAGAGTACAATTGTCCTATAGGGTTTCCAAGTCTCTCTTCTTCACAACAGCTGGTGGATTCAAACCTTTCAGTTTTTAGCTGAGTGCTTAACCACTCTGCTACCAAGGCTCCTTTAATTGTAGCAAGAAGAATTAAAAAAAAGAGTAAAAGTGTTGTTTATGTTTAATGTTAAGAAAGATGTTTCTAAACTCACCAGTACTCTTTAGTCAAAATATGAGAAGTACATCTATATGTCTGTTTATTAGTCTGCCAAAATCATCCTACTTATTCACTTTTCATATATTTTGGATAAACACAGCCTAAACTAACTACCAGTCTCTTCTAAAACCTGACCTTTTTGTTGTGATTTGTTCTCTTAATGTATTCTATTTTATGTGACTATTATCTGACTGTTTTAGCAGTTATTTTGAGAATGAAATAGTAATTGGTTGTTATGAGGAGAATACAGAGTCTTAGAGGACATATACACACTACATGCCATTTTATGATAACCCAAACATGGTCATTAACTCAGCACCAAGCAGAAGTTCTGCTAACATCAACTAGTGACCTGTCACAACTCCAAGGACAGCAGTAGAAAATTGGTAAGTTCGCTGTGGTTTCTATTCCCAAACTGTGTCTTTTTTCTACCTATCTTTCAAAACACTCAACACTTAATATTTTTATGATTTTGAGGAATACGATACATCACATAGTCTGGACTCTGAATGATTCTTCTCTAAACAATACAAAATTTGTGGATCCTAAGCAAAGAAAAGAGTAGCTTTGCTTGGGAGAAATTTCTGCATTTTACCACAGATTGGATTTTGCCCTCCCAGTAACACCTGGTAAAGACATTGTCTCCATTGCTCTAAAGTACTCCTTAATTTGGAATTACAAAGACAGTTAGCTTTCTAATGAGCTGGAGAAACTGAGGTGAAAGAGTAAGGAAAAAAAAAAAAAAAACCCTGAAAATCAGATTATGTCTGTTATAGCAAAAGAGAGAGAAAGCTTCTTGCTCTTGATAAACAATCAAATATAAGTCTCTCTTTTCTCATTTTTCAAAACTTAAATGGATAGACAGAACTGCTTAGTTTGTATGGGAAATATCTAATTTGGCATGTTATATGTAAACATGGGAAGGTCATGAATATGTGGGTTTCCCCTCTATTATTATCAACAGCTTTTATCTTTGGAATTTTTTGAGTCATTGCCAAGGAATCTAAAAACTCACATAGTAAGAGGAGAAAGTGTTCTTAGCTTTAGAAAAACAGTTAAAATAGAAAATAACCTCTACAAGATTCAAAGTGGGCGTACATTGACAAGACGAGCTATAGAGAGCACACTGGCAGACTGTATCTAGAACTAAGAAGATAAAACATAACGCCAAGGTGTGCAAAACTCGGTGGGGAGAAGTACTACTGTGTTAACAAATAAAACAGTATCTTTGGGCAACCAAGCACCTAGTACCGGACCTATTTCATAGCAAGTGCTTAGTAAATGTTAGTTGACTTTCAAAAGCCTGGTTTAAAAGGTAACCCAAGTTTTCTAAAATGTCCATAATAGTAATTTGTTTACCAAGCCAAGATAGTATAGCATTTGTTTTAGTCAGCTAGTGCTGCTCTAACAGAAATACCACAGAGTGGATGGCTTCAACAAAGGAAGATTTATTCTTACACAGTCCAGTAGGTTGCAAGTCCATATTCAAGGTGTCCACTCCAGGGAAAGGATTTCCCCTTGTCGGCTTTGGAGGAAAGTCCGGTATTGCATCAGTCTTTGTCCAGGGAGTGTCTTGGCACAGGAACCTCAGGTCTCAAGGACACGCTCTTCTCCCAGTGCACATTTCTTGATGGTAACGAGGCTCCCATTTCTCTTTGTTTCTGTTTCCTTTTATCTCTTGAAGGCTGAAAAGCTTAAGGGTGGGGCAAGCCATACTCCAGGGAAACTCCCCCCACAGCAGAGCAAGGAAGTAAGCCTATGCAGGAATTTACAGCTCCTTTAGCATACAGTTTAGTGAAACCACACAGTGGAGGACAGTCCCATGATACTGGGAATCATGTCCCAGCCACACAGCTGCACATATTTCTGGGGGGACACAATTCAACCCATGACAGCATTATGAAAACAACACAGTCTTGGATTTGAATCTTACCCTGGCACTAGCTGAATAACTATGGCCAGTCATTGTAGCTCTCTTGATCTTGGTCTCCTACTAAGTAATGTGTGGGTAGCCATAATTAATTCACAGGCTTAATGAGGGAATTAAGATTTCAATGATGGAGTGCATCTCAGTAAGTGGTAGATATTGTTTTCCTTATGTATATTCTTAAGTGTAGAAAGAATTTCCATTTACCCAATCTTTAAAATTATTGTTCTACTTAACATGGCTTCATAGACAGAAGTACAACTCTTTCTCTTCACAGCAAAGACTTGAAAAAGTAGGTAAAACAGAAATAGATCTCAATCTTGGAATCCAAAGTGTCAAATGAATAGATAGGGATCTCAGCCAAACAATAGTGGAGTAAGAAACTGACAGAGAATGGAGAATGATAAGAAATACAAGAGGTAGTCCCCTATCAGCTAACACAGCATGGACTTTTGTCAGAGATCAGCAGACAGGGAGCAGGAAAGCAGATTCACAGAAATCTCAGTAGAAAACAAAGTATCTAGTAACCAGCAATATATACTTTCCAATCCCCCATCTCCTCCCTGCTGCTCTAACTCCAAGACCTTCTAGCTAGCTGTAGTGGCTCAGCCAGCCTTGAAGTGCAATGTTGGTGACACTTAGATTCACCCCATCTGCCTTGGAGCTCTGCAAACCGCGAGTACAAAAAAGCACTGTCAGAAGTTCTTTTGTTTTCCTTTGTTGTGTTTTGTCCCTTTTCGTTTCCTTTTCTTTCTTGTTTTTCACATCCTGGGACACCCTACTAGCCAGGCTGCACTAGGACCCACATCTCAGTCTTTGTATCCACTTCAGTGGGATCTCTGGGGCATTTCTTTTTCCTTTATTTTTTATATTTTTCACTTCCTGTCTCTTTATTTCCTAGTTTTGGTCTTTCTATACTCACCTTCTTTTTCTGTTTCCTGAATACATGACACCATGTCACACGTATACTGCTTATAGCCAGGTTATACCACACAGCCTTGGAGACACCTTTCTGGTCTTCACACCAGCACCAGTGAAACCTCTGGTGTCTTTTTTTTCCCACCCCCTATTTCTTTTCCAAATTTTTTATTAGTTTTTTCTTTTCCACTTTTCACTTTTAACATTTTTTGTTTTTGCTGTTAGTTTCTCACCTCTTCACTCCAAAGGCAACCTCTTTCTTTCTTAGGACTCTTTCTTTCTTTCTTTGTTTTTAGCTCCTTTTCCTCTCTCTCCCAAGTCCTGTTTTCCATATCCATCTCAGCTCCACAGAACACAATCTCTGTGCTCCTTCCTGCCTACTGGACCATGGACAGAACATCATACCTATGGTCAGCACTAGCATGGTCTACCAAATCCTGCACAGCACTGATGCCTGGTCCATCTTGTCAGCCCTGGTATGTGCTGCAAAAAATGCATCCCAGCCCCTCCCCTTCAGCTGAGTTTACCCTGCTGCAACACAGCTGAATGTCTGTCCCTGCTTATTGGAGAAGGAGATGAAAAATATTGCAACCACAGGTCAGCAAACAGTGAGAATGCACAGTTTCCTTGCTCTGAGATAATCAAATAAAACCAAAGGCAGCATGAAACAAATTGGTCTATAACCAGTGAACAAAATAACTATAGAATGTCCCAAAGAAAGTGGACAATATCAAAACATATAAAAACAGGACAGGATGGTTCCAGTAGATGACCAACATAAAACACCAGATGACTTTTCAGTAGAAGCAAAAGCTCTAGAATTACTTGACAGGGAATTCAAATGTCTAATATTCAGACCTATCCAAAAGTTGGAGCAAAAAAAAAAAAAAAAAGACAAAAATGAGTGAAAAAAAAGGACAAATTTATGAAAAGTCAGACAAGTTCATGAAAATAATACAGGAACAAAATTCCAAAATAGATTCACAACTGGAAATCATAGAAAACCAACAATTACAAATCCAAAATATAAACAACAAAATTTCAAAAAGATACAGTTTCACAGGAAGGCTGAGGCATAGCTTCAAGATGATGGAAGACAGGATTGCTGAAGACAAACACTTGAATACTATTCTTCATGGAAAACACTGAGAATGCTGTGAGATACAATCAAAAATTTTGCAAATGATTGGAGTTCCAGAATGGGGATAAAATGGAAACCACAGAGAGGATCATTTAAGAACTGCTGACAGAAAACTTCCCTAATATCATGAAAGATGTAAAGAAGCTCAATGAACCCCCTATAGGATGGACAGTGAAAGAAGATCACCAAGGCATATCATAATCACATTCACTAAAAACAAAGATAAAAAATTCTAAGAACAGCTTGACAAAAACAAAAAGTCACATGCAGGAGAAAAAAAAAAGTAAGACAAGCTCTGATTATTCAGCGGAAACTGTGCAGACAAGAAGGCAATGGGATGATGTATACATAAAACCTTGAGAGAAAAAACTTGCCAACCAAAAGTAACTCTAATATGGTGGTGAATTAGGACATTTCTAGACAAACATAAATTAAGGGAATATGTAAAAATCACACAGAATTATTAAAGGCAGTCCTTCAGTCTAAGAACAACAGCAAACCACAATACAAATCTAGGATACAAGATTATACCAGCTAGATACCAGCCTCAGAAATGATCTCTCAAGGACTATCCAAACTAAAAGAATTAACAACAGAACTAGAAAGATTAATCTGTAAATGACAACAATGTCAGAACAATAGAAGAGGGAATAAATAATATACAAAATTAACTTTCTGGTGGAGTGGAAGTCAAGGTGGGTGGAGTGGAAGTCAAGGTGATACCAAGTAATAATACACTAACTCAAACCTAGGAACATAATGGTAAATCTCTAGGTAACCAAAAGAAAGTTAACAAGCCTACTTGTTAAAAGAAAGAATACAAACATAAAGTCTCAGTGAGAACTACTAAAACAAAATGAAAAAACAAAAGATCTACAAACCAAAGGAATTTGGCACAGGAAGGTAAGAAAATTAAAGAAAATATCAGCACCACAAAAAAAGCAGTACAAGATGACAGCAATAAATTGATGCCTATCCGTAATTACACTGAATGTAAAGAGTGTAGATGTACCCATAAAGAGACAGAAAGCGACAGAATGTATAGAAAAACAGGACTCATCAATATGTTGTTTAGAATAAACATACATTAGAAACAAAGACATCCAGTGCTGGTACAATGACAGATACTTGCATTGTTGGAACAGAATTGAGAACCCATATGTAAATCCATGTAGCCATGGTAACCTGATCTCTGACAAGCCTCCAAAGTCCACTAAGTGGGGAAAACACAGCCTTTTTAACAAATGGTGCTAGCAAAACTAGATGGCGTTTTATAACATGAAAGAAACTGAAGACCATTATGCTGAACGGAGTAAGTAAATCACAAAAGGACAAGTATTGAATGAGACCACTGCTGTAAAAACTCATGAAAAGGTTTATACATTAAAAGAAATAATCTTGGGGGCAGAGTCAAGATGGCAGACTAAGCACATGTCTCCTTATATCCCTCTGGAAACCGGACCTGAATTGATAATCAAACGGAGCCTTCTGGTCACCTAATCAGCCCCAGGACATGACGTAGGGCTGTTACTTTGGACTTCATACTATTGAGTCAAAAACCTCCTCTCTTATGCTGACTCCTGTGCCTGGCTATCCCTGGCTCTCATGGACTGAAGGTAAATGCACCATTTTGACTTTTATTTTCCTCTGTCTTGGCCAGCAGACGGAGCAGGGTCTTGCCTAGCGGCTAGACTCAGACACGCTGCTGGAGGGACAGACAGGAGAAATTCCCATATTTTGAGAGCCAGGCTTGGGACTCTGTTAATCTAGCAACTTTAAGCCTGTCGTTTTATATCTACCTCAGCGGCATTTGTACGGAGTTTCTCAGTCAGTGTGTGGGACACGATGTTGGATATGGAGATTCTAGTGGGACCTCATTCTTAGCCTGGGAGCCAGTGCCTGCAAACAGGACAGCGCTTCTCTGACAGAAAAGTAGTAATTTACCTAGTGCCACCTGCTTTAGGGGTCCCGCAATAGAATCAGAGGAATCACTACCTCTCAGCACCTTTAGCCCTTCTGTCTGCTGCCTGTGTGGAGGGCGCCAACTTGGATACGGTGGCCACAGCTGATGTAATTCTTAGCTTGGGAGCCAGAGCCTACCCACGGGAGAGCGCTTTTCTACCAGAAACGCAGTGCTCTATGCAGTGTCGTCTAAGGCTAGGCTCTGTCAGCAGAGGCCAACAGGGCAGTAGCATTGCTGTATTCTGAACTGGTTTGTATCATCTGGGGTTGGATATAGTGGCGCTTACTGTGCCAGTTGAGAAGAGGGACCTCTACACCTGAAAACCTAACTGACTTGTGAAGTGGACAAATATCTTTTGCTTTACATTTTAAGGTAGCCTAGAGAAACATCTGCAGTTCATCCTCACAGTACCTCTTCCAGCCTCTACATACTCACATGGGTCCCAAAAAGCAACAGACACTTGTGGCACACAAGAAATCAGCCATGGCTTCAGAAGGCTCCCAAACAAAGCAACGAAGGAGATTTCCAGATGAAAAAACTTTTATGAAAGTGTCAGAGAGTGAATACAAAATGATTATATACAGAGCCCTTCTAGAACTTATACAAAATGCAGGAGAACAAAATGAAAAATTAAGCAAGTTGTTCAATCTGATGGCACACCAGTACTCTGAAATCCAACAGATCAAGAACAAAATCAAAGTCATAGTAACTTCCATGCAAAGCCAAGAAAACAGAATGGAAAAAATAGAAAAAAGAATTTCTGACTTGGAAGACAGAACTACTGAGGCCAGCATCTATGAGCAGAAATCAGAAAAAAGAAACAAGAAAAATGAAGAAACATTAAGAAGCATGTGGGACTCTATTAAAGAGGAACAACCTTAGATTAATTGGAGTCTCTGAACAGGGTGAGACATCTAAGAACACAGAGAGTATCGTTGCTGAGCTGCTGACAGAAAACTTCCCAGAAATCATGAAGGAAGAGAATATAGACATCTCAGATGCATATCGTATGCCACCCAATATAGATCTCAAAAGAAAGACTCCAAGACATATTATAATCAAGCTCAACAAAATGAAACATAAGCAGCAACTCTTAAAGGCAGCAAGACTCAAAGCAAAGCTAGCATTCAGAGGGAAACGTGTAGGCTTTCATCAGATTTCTCAGCAGAAACCATGGTGGCATGGAGACAGTGGCATGACACATTCAAAGCCTTAAAGGAGAAGAACTTCCAACCAAGAAGTATATATCCTGCAAAACTACCTTTCAAATACAAAAATGAAAATAAGACATTCACAGATAAACAGAAACTCAGAGACTTTGTAAAAACCAAACCAAAACTACAAGAAATATTGAAAGAAGTTCTTGGCTCTGGCTTAGAAGAACAAAACCACTAACTTTATATTTTAGAATGACTTTATCACTCAAAAGTCTACTCAGTTAGGGAAGGCTCCAAAGGCAATCACAGCTTTGATAAGGAAAGAAGCAATCCAGTGATCATCATGAAAACTATGGTGTCATCATATTAAAAAGAGGGACGTACTACAGATGGAGAGGAAGATGACAAAACTGGTAGTAATTAAAACTTGGTTTATATATAGTTTATTAAGGGGGATCATAGGGGCAGCTGTAAAGCACCACAAAGATGTATCATATCATTTCAAGAAATGTAACACACGAATCTCAACAACCACAAAACCAGCTCTGAAAAAGGTGAAAAATCAACTCACAAAAAAGAACGTCTCAGAACACACGAATAAGAACAACAGAGAAAACATCAACATAAAAATAAACCTATCACAATGGCAGCACTGAACACATACCTATCAATAATTACACTGAATGTGAATGGACTGAATGCTCCAGTAAAGAGATATCGAGTGACATCTTGTATCAAAAGACATGGTCCATCCATATGTTGTCTACAAGAAACTCACTTGAGACTTAAAGATAGGAACAAACTGAAAATTAAAGGTTGGAAGAATATATATCAAGCTAACAATGAACAAAGAAGAGCAGGGGTGGCAATTCTAATCTCAGACAAAATCAATTTTAATGTTAAATCCACCATCGTGGACAAAGATGGACACTATTTATTGCTGAAAGCTTCAGTACACAAGTAAGACTTAATTATATTAAATATTTATGCACCTAATATCACAGAACCTAAATACGTCGAAGAAACACTGACTACACTCAAAAGAGAGTTAGATGACTCCACAATAATAGTGGGAGACTTCAACACTCCACTCTCAGTATTAGACACATCATCTAGAAAAAAACTCAGTAAAGATACAGAAGAGCTCATTGCCACAATTAACCAACTAAACCTCATTGATATATACAGAACTTTCCACCCATCAGCAGACAACTACACCTTCTTCGCCAGTGCACATGGAACATTCTCCAGAATTGACCATGTGATACACCATAATGCAATGCTCAACAAAATCCGTACCACTGAATTACTGCAAAGCATCTTCTCGGATCATAAAGCCATCAAAGTTGAAATCAATAGCAGAAAAAACATAGATAGAAAGTGGATCTCTTGGAAACTGAACAACATCTTGCTCAAAAAAACATGGGTTATAGAGGAAATCAGGGATGAATTAAAGAAATTCATGGATTCCAATGAGAATGAAAACACTTCCTACCAGAACCTATGGGATACAGCCAAAGCAGTGCTCAGAGGTCTGTTTATCTCCATAAATGGACACATCTGGAAGGAAGAAAGAAACCAAATCAAGGAACTAACCCTACAGCTTGAACAAGTAGAAAGAGAACAACAGAGGAACCCCTCAGGCACCAGAAGAAATGAGATCATAAAGATTAGAGCAGAGCTAAATGAATTAGAGAATAGAAAAACAATTGAAAAAATTGAAAAAACCAAATGGTGGTTTTTTGAGAAGATCAAGAAAATTGACAAACCACTGGCTGAACTTACTAAAGAAAACCAGGAAAGGAAACAAATAACCTAAATTAGAAATTAGAGGGGGGTTGTCACCACAGATGCAACAGAAATCAAAAATATTATAACAGAATACTATGAAAAACTGTACTGTAACAAATTTAAAAACCTAGAGGAAATGGACCAATTCCTTGACTTATACCACCTACCCAAATTATCACAACGTGAAGCAGAACAACTTAATAAATCCATTACAAAGGAAGACAGTGAAAATGTCATCAAAACACTGCCAACCAAAAAAAGTCCGGGTCCAGATGGCTTCACTGCAGAATGCTACCAAACATTTAGAGAAGAGTTATCTCCAATACTACTGAGACTATTTCACAGTATAGAAAGGGATGGAGTAATCCCAAACTCATTCTATGAAGCCAGCCTAACCCTGATACCTAAGCCCGGGAAAGACCCAACAAAGAAAGAGAACTACAGACCAATATCACTCATGAATCTAGATGCAAAAATCTTCAACAAAATTCTTGCCAATAGAATACAACAACATATCAAGAAAATAATCCATCATGACCAAGTGGGATTCATACCAGGGATGCAAGGCTGGTTCAACATCAGAAAAACAATTAATGTGATTAACCACATAAATAACACAAAAGACAAGGATCACCTGATTTTGTCCATTGATGCAGAAAAGGCATTTGATAAAGTCCAACACCTATTCATGCTCAAAACTCTTAGCAAAATGGGCACAGACGGCAAATTCCTCCACACAATATGGGCCATTTATACAAAGCCAATTGCCCACGTCATCCTGAATGGAGAGAGACTGAAAGACTTTCCCTTGAGATCAGGAACTAGACAAGGATGCCCACTCTCACCTCTTCTATTCAACATTGTGCTAGAAGTTTTAGCCAGAGCAATTAGACAAGACCAAGAAATAAAGGGCATCTGCATTGGCAAAGAGGAAGTTAAAATCTCCCTGTTTGCAGATGATATGATTGTATATGCAGAGAATCCCAAAGACTCTATAACTAAACTACTCAAACTGATAGAAGAGTTCAGCAAAGTCTCAGGATACAAGATAAACATAAGTAAATCAGTAGGATTCCTTTATACCAACAACGAGACTGTTAAGGAAGAAATTATCAAATCAGTACCATTTACGAAAGCCCCTAAGAAGATAAAGTATCTGGGAATTAATCTAACCAGAGAAAAAGCAGACCTTAACAAAGAGAACTACAAGCCCTTACTACAAGAAACTAAGGGAGACTTAGATAAATGGAAAAACCTACCCTGCTCGTGGATAGGAAGTCTTAACATTGTGAAAATGTCTGTTTTACCCAAAGCAATCTGTTTATATAATGCAATCCCAATACAAGTTCCAGTGACATTTTTTAATGAGATGGAGAAACAAATCACCAATTTTGTTTGGAAAGGGAAGAAGCCCCATTAAGCAAGGTACTACTAAAGAAGAAGAACACACTGGGAAGCCTCTCATTACCTGACTTTAGAACATATTACACTGCCACAGTGGTCAAAGCAGACTGGTACTGGTATAAGAACAGACAGATAGATCAGTGGAACAGAACTGAGACCCGAGAGATGACACCATCTGCCTATGAACAGTTGATATTCGACAAAGGCCCTAAGACATTAAACTGAGGTGAAAACAGTATCTTCAACAAACGGTGGTGGCTAAATTGGATATCCATCTGCAAGAAACTGAAACAAGATCCATATCTTACACCTTATACAAAAAACAACTCCAACTGGATAAAAGACCTAAATATCAAACCTAAAATGATAAAGCTCATCCAAGAAAAGGTAGGAAAAACAATGGAAGTTTTAATACACAATATGGACAGACTCCAAAATCTGTCAAAGAAACCTCAATGAACAGAAGAGAAAATAGATAAATGGGATCTATTAAGAATTAAACACTTTTGCTCAACTGAAGACTTTATTAATAGAATTAAAAGAACACCTACAGAATGGGAAAAAGTGTTTGGCAACTCTATGTCAGACCGACGCCTGATTTCCATAATCTATAAGATACTGCAAAATATCAACAAGAAGATAAATCATCCAATTAAGCGATGGGTAAAGGAGATGGACAGATATTTCACTAAAGAAGAGATCCAGGCAGCCAAAAAACACATGTGGACATGTCCACGATCTTTAGTTATTAAAGAAATTCAAATCAAGACGACAATGAGATACCATCTCATCCCAACAAGATTGGCCATGATCCAAAAAACACAAAACAACAAATGCTGGAGAGGCTGTGGAGAAAGTGGAACCCTCCTACACTGTTGGTGGGGTTGCAAAATGGTGCAGCCTCTTTGGAAAGCAATCTGGCGCTTCCTTAAAAAAATGGATATAGATATACCATTTGACCCAGTAATTCCACTACTTAGAATATAGCCTACAGAATGAAGGCCTTTCACACCAACGGACACATGCACCAGAATGTTTATTGCAGCACAGTCCACGATAGCAAAAAGATGGAATCAACCCAGATGCCCAACAACAGAAGAATGGATAGGTAAACTATGGTATATATACTCAGTGGAGCACTACGCAATGATAAAGAACAGCGATGACTTCAGGAAACATCTCATGACCTGGTTTCAACTGGAAGACATTATGTTGAGTGAAAGTAGTCGGCAACAAAAGGACAAATATTGTATGAGACCTCTACGATAGGATCTCAAAAACAGACTTGTGTATAGAAGAAAAGACTCTTTGACAGCTGCAAGGGAGGGGAGGGAGGGGAGGGAGGGAGAAGGGGAGGGCTTAGATAATATAGTTGCTAGGTATCTGATTGGGTGAAATAGGTGATAGCACACATTAGAAACAAGAACAATATTAAGTGGACTTAAACATAACATGAATACTCCTTCCATCTTAACCCAATATTGCAAGGATAGAGTAGCTGGGGCAGGGGGTGGGGTACCATGCTCTTAGGTGAAAGCGAGGCCAATTAGCACAACTAGCATTGTGTTAAGTGGGCTCACTGTACCCCATGTTGGTGAGTGACGTCTGGGGTCTTAAAAGCTGCCAAGCTGCCATCTGAGGGCACAGCAAATGGTCCCAACTCAGCAGGAATGGATGCTCACCGAGTACCAAAATGACATGGGGGAAAGACAACCCAGAAGACAAAGAGACCCACATCATTGGGTGCCTAGGGTCACCATGAGTCAGATCCGACTCGACGGCACTTGGCTACATCGACTTGGGACCGGAAGAACTGTATGGTGCCCGGCCACCACCAGTGATAGCCACGATGGAGCTCAATAAGTTGAGTCTCACTGGCAACACAATAATAAAAAGGGGTGCACCCTGAGATCCCCACTGAAAGACCTCAATTGATGGTCCAGTGGTTTCAGAGTTCCCCTGGGAGCATGGCCCCTCACCCTGATGCTGCCCTTGACCATAAATCATAACGAAGGTCCACGTTTCAGACAGGAATGGATTGGACTTGGTGATGCAGTGACCATATATTGGATGCACTTTATGGTTCTATACATCTATAGGATCTCATCCTGCTGACCTCTGGCTGGAGGAAGGAGAGTGGGTGGAGAGGAGGGGGAAGGAGGCTGTTGGGAGGATGAGACATGTATGGAGCAGAGAGGAATAGTGTGCTGTCACTGGGCAGGGAGAGCAGTGGAGGCTGCATATAGGTGGGTATGTAAATTTATACAGGAATGTACATTTTCACTCAGTTATATTAAATAAAATATATATATATAAAAAAAAGAATCTTTGATGGTTACCAGGGAAAAAAGGGTTGGGAATGGAAAAACACTAAATAGATAAGTGGAAACTCGGATGAAGGGTAAGATAATATACACTACTGAGAAAGCCAGCACAACTTGTACAAAGCAAGGTCATGGACGCTATACAAACACATCCAAATTCCCCAAGGGACTGAATTGCCAGACTGAGGGATGTGGGGACCATGATCTTGAGGAATAACTAGCTCAACTGGCATAACATAGCTTATAAGGAAATGTTTTCCATTCTAATTTGGTGAGTAGAGCATGGGACTTAAAAAGCCTATGAGCAGCCATCTAGGATACTCTACTGGTCATTCCCCCTTTGGGAATAAGGAAGAATAAAGAAAACTAGAGAAACAAGGGAAAGACTAATGGACACCGTCTACAGTGGCCTCCAGCTGACTGAATCTGACAACCAGATGGTGCCTACCTAAGTGCCGATTGCTGTGACAAGGATTGCAACAGAGAGCCCATCTTGCCAGAGCAAGAGAAAAATACAGAACAAAGTTTTAACTCATAAAAAATACCAGACTGGAGAAACCCTGGAAGAGCATATGCTCTCAAGACATGCTTTCAGCTAAGTAATTAAGTCACTTCTGAGGTTCACTCTTCAGCCAAAGACTGAACCGGCCTGTAAAACAAAATAAGACTAAAGGAGCACGCCAGCCTAGAGGCAAGGACTAGAAGGCAGGAGGGGACAGGAAAGATGGTAATAGTGAATCCAAGGCTGAGAAAGGAGAATGCTGACCTGTTCTGGGGCTGTTAATAAATATCATACAACAGTATGTGTACTGTTCAGTGAGAAACTAGTTTGTTCTGTAAACGTTCATCTACAGTGCAATCAAAAAATTTTGAAAAGAAAAATTTGTCCTTAAATTATTAGATCTGGGCAAGTGGCACTAGAGCAATGTATTAGACTTTCGCAATAACACCACATCTGATTTTCAAAAAAGATTAGTATGGCAGAAGACCAGGCAGCTGTTTGTTCTGTTGTACTTAGGGTCACTTTGAGTAGGAACTGACCCAAGAGTACCTAACAACAACAATGCGTAAAATTAAAGAGTTATAAAATGATTCTTCATGGAATGCGTGGACAAGACAATGCTCTGCATTATCCAGCAAGTGATACTGTCTGATTATCCACTGAGTGAAACATTTTACAGCGTTTTAATTGTTATGGCCCTTTTGTTCAAGTACGGTTTGATGACACACTCTAAATGTGATTGTGAGCATTTATTCAGCTTCTCTTTCCTCAGAGTCAAATTGATGTGTTGATTGGCTTCGCATAATTGTGTTCTCTTCCAGTTCACTGTCATTAGGATAAACTGTGAGGTACCATCAGGTACTTCTCAGTATATTGTGTTAACAGAGCCAATGGAATCTTGCAACAATTTCCTGAGGTGCATTGCTTACAATAGCATGTATTTATATGCACTGAATATTCTATTGTGATAAAGTCCATCCTTGAGCAAAATGCAAAGGCTATATTAGAGTGTAAGGAATTTCCCATGTGTGAAATAAGGACTGAAGTACTTAAAATGCCATCATGCCAATTCACTAAGAGAATCTGAGTGAAAGAAAAAGTTAAACAGACATATTTTATTCTAGATAAGACTTGTAGATAAGGCTATAGCAGAAAGGTCATGGCTTTAACTGTACTGCTTTCATATCAGGGACAATCATCACTGTCTATAGAGCTAATGTTCACTAGTTTAATATCACTCATAATGGGGTACCAGATATATATTACAAAATTGAGTTAAATCACAGTATTCGATATTTTTAAAACATAAACACAGATCATACGAATGTATGAACAAGACTTAACCATGCCATCAGTTTAGTTGACAATGAAGCTATGTAAAAATTAAAAACAAAGACCAGAAAGCCTTTCTAAATGTTACTAAAGGCACAAATGGATTTGAAAGCAGTTGTGAAATAGATTAGTCGTATAAAATATTTAGATTGAGATAATGAAACTGAATAGCCAGAGTGACTTTTCAGGTTCTTAGGAAATTACGCCTTAGACCCTGGTGACATTGTAATTAAGTACTATGTCTGCTAATCAAAAGTCTGGCAGTTCAAGTCCTCCGGGTACTCCTTGGAACCCCTACATGGTAGTTTTACTGTGTCCTGTTGGGTTGCTATGAGTTGGAATTGACTTAATGGTAATAGATTTGGTTTGGGTTTGGTTTTTAAGTCAAAAGTGTAAAATCTCAAGCAAAAGATTTTTTTTTTCCTTGCAAACAATGCATTAATCATCTGTAGCAAAGTGTCAGCACTCTCAATTTGTCATTATTCTGATTTTGTTGATTTAAGTGTTCACTAATCATGGAAAACTATGACATAAAGTGAGTTTCTATGAATAAAATGTTTTGTTCAGGAGGTTATTGGTTCATATAATTACATATTTCTCTTGTGCCAACACAAGAAATATTACTAAACTTCAGTTGAAATACCCTAATCACTGTTGCAAAGGCATTTTATCACCTGATCTGTTTTAGTAAATCAAAGCTCACACGTTTGCCTCACAAGCTCGGCTCACAGAATGTTAAGTCAAGCTAATAAGCAGCATCTATCATACCCCATTGAAGGATAGTCTGTATTACAGACACTCTCCCTGTAATCCATCCATTAGACGGAACATCTGTTACAAATTATCCAACCTTCAGGACTGCTCTATTTAAGAGTTTCTGCAAGAACCCACTGTTCCATTTCTCCAAATGAGTTAGATGGTGGCATTGGAATTATACCAAATTCCCTGTCACCATATGACAACAGTCATCTTTCAGCATGTGCTGAGATTTAACGGTATATCGCATAATGGCAAAAGTCTTCCTACAGTGATATAGCAAAAATCCTCAGTGTATAAGCCAACAGCCATCAAAAAAAAAACACTAAGACAGTTATTTCTGCATTGTATCTGAGCCATTTCCCAATAAATTAACACTTAGAGAGTAATAATCATTCTCTTTTATTCCCAGAAGACTATTGATTTGCTCAGTTAGCTAAAAGACAAAATTAATGACCCCAAGTATATGTTTGTCAACTTCTTTTATCTTCCACGACCATGAAATTTTTCCCTAGCTCCAGGCAAATTTCTTGTATAATATGTTATTGGTATCAAGGAAAATCTAGATAAATGAGAACAAATCCAAGCTTACTCTGTAGAAAAAAGTATTAAATAATCACAGTATTCAAGGGTGTACTTGTCATAAAGAAAATAATTTTATAAATGTGTTTCCTTACTGTGTTATTGGAAATGGTAATTCGAAATTCAATTCAGAGTATGTTTGTGTAATTAGTCACAAGAGTATCTGTAAGTTATTCATAAATGAGCAGTGATAATGAATAAATTTAAAAATTCATATGCCAAAATAAAAAAGAAAACCACAAACTAAACTCACTGCCATCGAGTTGATTCTGACTCATAGTGACCCTATAGAACAGAGTTGAACTGCCCAGTAGAGTTTTCAAGGAGTGCCTGCACCTGGTGGGTTCAAACTGCTGGCTGACCTTTTGGTTAGCAGTCATAGAACTTAGCCACTGTACTACCAAGATTTTCAAAAATCCATTATAGCTATGCATTATTTTTTGTATCATAATTTGTACTGCAAAATTATGATGAATCATGCACAATAAACCCAATCTTGGATTTGTATTTATAGAAAGCCTTGCAAAAACAAGGTACCTTGCTTATTTTAGCACCCAATGCCCTGGTGACATAATGGTTAAAAGCTATGGTTGCTAATCAAAAGGTCAGCAATTTAGAATCTACCAGCCTCTCCTGGGAAGCCATATGGGTAATTCTACTCTGTCCTATAGAGTAACTATGAGTCAGTTATCAACTGGATGGCAACAGTTTTGGTGTTTTAGCTTTTTGTGGTATTTTCCTACAAGATTTCTTTAATTAGTTTGTGTTTAGACTTTATGTAATACTACCTTAGATTAACTCCAGGATAGCATCTGAATTGCTAGAGGTTTAAAATCACCAAATTGATTTTCTTAATTGTCTTACCAATTTGTACATTAAAGCCTCAAATATCTGTTTTCCATTTCAGAAAGATCACCTTCAGTTGATAGGCAATATTACTTTTACATTGAAATATTCGAAGTGTGTACAACTTCACCTCATGTAAAGCTATATTAAATGTTTATGGCTATATCAAGTCTGGAATTATTTGTCACTTTATCTTTTATCTGAAGTTTGTGGTAACTGACGAAGAAGCGTTTGGGTTTTTTTTCTAAAAAGAAAAATAAACATTTAGAAGTCTCTGTATAGTTTAAAATTTTAATGTGGTATATCACACAAGTTAATGGAATATGAATTCCAAACTTATTTATGTCTGTCTGATAAAAGTAGTTTTTAGACATAATGAGCTAGCAAGTCTCACACTGGTAATTAAAAGCTTCAGTGAAAGTGGTACATATCATTTAATTTCATAACTCACTGGTCTGAGCCAATCACGTGGCCATGCTCAATCAAGGGATTCAGAGTTCAATATTTTAATGACAACCAAATGTCCACAAATTTTAGTTACCAGGAAAAATGTCACTAAATTCCAATTTTACAAGATTGACGTGGGAAAGGTGTTGTGCTATTTTTTTTTGCTTATGACAAAACCATATGAAACATCATACTCTAAATAGGATTCTAAGAGACTGCTATGTAAAAGAAACTTGGAGACTTGCCACTATCCTTGATGTCTGCTAAGCAACAAACCAAAAGCAAATCCACTGCCGGCAGCTCCATTCGAACTCACAGAGACCCTACACGACAGAGCAGAACTGTCCATAGTGTTTGCAAGGCTGTAAATCTTTACCAAATCAGATGGCGTCATCTTTCTTCCAAGGAGCAACTGGTGGGTTCCAACTGCCAACCTTTCAGTTAGCAGCCAAGCACTTCAACCACTGTGCCACCAAAGATCCTTGCTAAACGATACTGCTAGAGTAGAACAATGTTGGAGAACTGATTTACTGACATCGTCACAATTTGCATTTTTACTGCCATAACCTACTGGTGGTCTACATTAAAGCATGCCTCCAACTCTCACTCCACCCAGAGCAGAAAAATTCTTTGGCCTCTTCCCTGACAACCCAGGAGGACAAATTTTCCTGTCTCAAGTACTACTTCATGGAGCTGGGAAAACAACAAAAACTTGGTAGCCATCCAGTGGATACTGACTCACAGCAGCCCTATAGAACAGAGTATAACAACCCCCTGGGGGGAAACTGTGGCGATGTAGTGATTAAATGCTATGGCTTCTAAGCAGAGGATGGGCAGTTCAAATCCTCCAAGTACTCCTTGGAAACTCTATGGAGGCAGTTCTGCTCTGTCTACAGGGTCATATCACATTGGCCTGATGGCAGTGGGTTTGGTTGAGGTTTACCTCCTATAGGTTTCTAAGGAGTGCCTGGTAGATTCCAACCGCTGACCTGCTGGCTAGCATCCAGTTGCTTAATAACTGTGCCACCAGGGCTCCCAGATAGAACTGGATGACTCCAAATTATCTAAAAATTTCCCAGACTGTATAATGTTGTTTAAGTGTTCTACGAAGGTACTTTTTCCATGTCTCCAGCATAACAATAACAGTGTTAGAGGCCAAGGGAACGTGCCCACCTGAGTAAGGATGGATTGAATCCATGCGAACATGGCTTCTGCTCAGGGCCTTTGTGATGTGTCGCTTACTCATCAGTTCTGACTACTAAGAAATGAACAGACTGTGTCCATTTTTCTAAATTATCTATTTTCAAATAAAATATTTATTTTAGGAATCCTACATAATAAACACTATCCCTGGGAGTGTAAGGGGACACTTCCCAGATTACTGCCCGTCTGACAATGAATCATTACAGCTAAGTATAAAATTTAACGAGATTTCTACCAAATGAGTGGCATCTGTATAACATTCAGACTCCAGCTACCACGGCATATTTGTTGTCACTGAGACATTTGTCCCTCATTAATCCATTTTCAAACATGCCTGGTATAAATTAGCTTTAAAGTCTTTTATGAGAGTTCCACTGCCTGATTTTAAAGATGTATGTAATCAAAAGATGACAAAAAAAGGAGCATTATCCACAGGACTAGTTAAAAAAAAAAGTATTGACTGTTTTAATATAATATTCATGAAACTTAATCCTGATTTATGTAGGAAGCTAACGGAAGCTAGCATTCAGAATATAATGTCTGGAAATACATTTTTCCTTTGAAATACAGCATTGACAAACCAATACTAGTGTAATAACTATAAACCATCACTTTCATTATTGATTAAGCTTTTAATATGTTGTAGAAGGTAAATCATGCCAATAGTTGTTCATGTCTATACAATGATATATTCATAAGAAATCCTTCAGATTTACAAGGATTTAGGAGAAAGTCATTTCCCCATAGACTTAATACTCTAATTTTCTAATAACGATAAAGCTTATCATTATGTCCTAGAAAAGGCTTATTAATAATGCAACTAGTCCATGATTTTTATTCCATGCCAGTGTAAGTTTGATTAAAAAAATAGAAGGCCTGTTAAATGTATACCTTACCTCTGTTCTAAATGGCAGCTGTTGTATTTTCAAACATTTTATTTATTAGAAAACATTCTAAACTAAAAATATAACTATTTCTTTCCTTCCTATGCTTCTCCATTCCTTCCTTCCTTCCTGTTTTTTGTAAAAGATGTCTCTGTCATTAGATGTTAATATATCTAGGGGTATAACGATGTCTTTTTTGTCTTTAAGGACTTTTCTTCCCACCCGTCTCCCCCACCACAGGGCACCATGCTTTACATATACTAACCTGTTGCCGTCCAGTTGATTCTAATTCACAGTGACCCTGCAAGACAGAGCAGACCTGCCCTATAGAGTTTCCAAGAAGTGGCTGATGGATTTGAACTGCCTGCCTTTTGATTAGCACCTGAGCTCTTAACCACTGAACCACCAGGGCTCCTTACACATACTGGGCACTCAGTAATTACTTAGTTAAGTAGAATATTCTTAGAATAGCATATGCAGATCATGATATAAAATACTTACCTTAAAATAGTAATTTTAAAAATAATTTTAGAATATGTACTTACTGTATGGAAATATAAAATTCAGACATAAACAATAAAATGTAAATCACCTATATCCTCAATTCTGAGCAATAACTATCATGTACATTTTAATGGATTTCTTTCTGGCCTCTACCTTCACGCATTGGAGAAGTTACTATTCACGCAATTATATTTATATATAACGTTGCATTCTACTTATTTTTACTCATTGTGAACATGTGCCATGTCATTAAATAGTCTCCATTAGTAGGCAGTTGACTGCCTAATACTCTACCATAATGATTTATTGTTTATACATTATACTTGTCTTGGACAATTAGATATTTATAACGTTTATAATTATAAATAATTACAGAACAGCAATCAGTATCTTGGTACATAAATTTTTGTCACTGTCATTTCTCATTTTGCTTAGGACAATATTTGGGCAAATAGCCACATATGGAGAAAAATATTTGGAAATCTATTGATTACATTGCAGTTTGCATTTTTGTTCAAGCTAAAGTTTTTTTTAATTATTTGAAGTCATTATTTCCCATTATTAGAAGAAATAAGCCTTTCTTCAAAAGGACTTTTTAAACTTTTTTGTAGAAATTTAATACTCAGGCAAGTTATTTTATTTAACAAATAGTCGTTTTCTACAATACATGCCTCCCGTAGGGCATTGTGCACAGGCAGCTGTTAATAATGCTTTTTGAAATCACAAACAAATAGAATGGATGAAATGGAACAGAATAAATGGAATATAGACATCAGTCAGTCAACCATTCCTGGTCAAACACCTTAGCTAAATGTAAAATCTTTTCTATAGTGTCTTCAGGATCCTCCTTATAAAACTCTGTGGAACTCCTTATCTTTGAACAAACTCTCAAACTATTTTGAAGTCTGTTCTGCGTGCTCAGCTAACCTTTCAGTTAGCAGCCAAGCACTTGAACCACTCTACCACCAGGGCTCCTCGCTGAGCAACAATACTACTATATTGGAAAAGTAATTTAATGAATCATCACAATTTACATTTACAACCCAAACCTGCTGGCTGTCTATATTAAAGGCTACCTGCTTCAACTGTTCGTCCCCCCAAAGTACACAAATTCTTTGGCCTCTTCTCCTGTCCCCAGTCCCCCACAATCCAGGAAGAAGAATTCAAGCTACCCAAACTTCGTAGCTTAAAACATCAATTTATTTCTCTTATGACTGTGGTGATTGACACAGTTAGATGATTCTGGCTTGAAATTTCCCATACAGATGCAGTCAGATGACGGCTGAGGCAAGAGTCATTTGGAGACTTCTTCACTCACATATCGGGTGCCTGGGCTGGAATGGTTCAGAAAGCTGGAGACAAGCTGTATCTCTGTCTCCGTGGGCATTACCACTGACTTTTTTTTATTAGCAGCAGAGCACCTAACCACTGGACTTCCAGGGCTCCTCCACCTCATCCTTAGCCACTGTCCTAATAGCCTCAACATTAGTCTTAACAACCTACCAAACATACTCTATCTAAAAATCGTAAACGTTGTCAATCCTAGTTTTCCCCTTCACTCCAGTTATACACAAACCAAATTCTCACTTAGAACTACTCTACATTTAGAATTAAACTTTCTCTCACTACTTATATCTTTCCCTCATGATAGCCCAGTTTCCTTTATTCCTTTATTCTATTTATTCATTTCTTTAATCCTAGTCTGTCAATGCCCCGCAACCTGGGAGGAGGAATCTAAACTACTAAAAGTTGGTATCTTGAAACTATTTATTTTCTCTCATGACTTTGGGAATTGACAAGCACCGTTAGATGATTCTGGCTTGAAATTGTCTCATACAGATGCAGTCAGATGATGGCTGATTTAACCCACCCCCTGCTCCACCTTGACTCTAAGGTCATCCGTAACACTGTTACCTCTGATGATAATGCCAAATTTACAAACTCCTAAGCCTGAATGGTTAAGTGCTACGTAGTTTAAGTCTGCCAGGCACTCCCTAGAAAATCTATGGGGCAGTTTTGTTCTGTCCTATAGAGTTGCTATGAGTCTCAATCAACTTGACAGCACAAGATCTGGCTTGGTTTTGATTAAACCTGAATGAACTCTACAGACTACTTTCTCTGGCCCCAGCCGTGGCTTTTCTAACTTTCTGTTTCAAAATGATGCTATCCAACCAAACTTGAACACCAGCACTGTTACAAAATCTTTTTCTATCATTCTCTGCCTGTTTCTCCTCCAGCCCCTAAACATTTCTCAATCACTCTCAGTTTCTGTAATTGGTTTTATTTTCTTCTTTAAATGAGAAAATGAATACCTTCCAAAATGAGCTCTCCCTCCTTGCCATCTAAACTCTTCCAGTGTCTCTAGCCACTGTTTCTTCCTTCATTTCTCTCTCTTAGAAGAGAGACTGCTACATCTTCTCCTTTCCTCTATTCTTGTGCCACATTCCCAGCCTTCTGTCCCCGTGTTGATGGAATGTTCCTTGTCTTCTGAATCCTTTGTCTCTTCCATCTTCTGCTGGTTCTTCTCAGTCTTGACACAAGCGCTCATGTTTTATTTTCCCCTAATGTCATTAACCTCTGCAAGACTTTTAAATTCTTTCTCTATCTCACTGACCCTTCTTTTTGAAATTCGTACCAGGTGCTTGTCACTAATTTCCTCCATCTCTTTAGCACGCAACCATCTCTTAGCTGCTTATAGCCTATTTTAGCCTTTACTGTTCAGATTCCCTAATCACCAAGTCTACAGAACAACTTTCTACAGAAGGACAAATTTAGAAAATAATAAAATACTTATGGGTGGAATTTTTTTCATTCAAAACGAAAGCATTCTTGCAATGTGAATGGAAGAATTTCAATAACAAAGCTGTCATTGCTTTTAACCACTAAAATGTAAACAGCTGTGCATATTTTAAAACTGTTATTCAGAATTACCATTTTAGGAATACTAACACAAAGGTATATTTCTCCTCAAATCAGATTATGATTGTTTCTTGAAGCTGACAGTCTACATGCATCATAGATTGGTCATCATTATTCTGTAACATCCTTTCATGATCAAAAGGGAAACAACTTCTTTGAACTACTACCATCCCATCCCCACCAAGAAGTGAAAAAGAATCTAGTCACAACTTCCTTTGAACTCTTCACAGAACTTTACCCATGACTCACTGCTGGTGTATGTCCTTTCCTGTTCGGAACCATTATTATTTCAGGGACTTTCATATCTCCTCTGTCAGAGTCTACATTACTTGGTAGAATACGTATATCATAGTGTTTGCATATTGTAGGCTCTCGATATATGAACATTAGCCCCATGGACTGATAATTTTTTGGTAAGGATGGGATCCTTTTGGCTCCTGATAGTGTTGCCCATCACCTTCTGTTGCTGCCTCTGTACATTCTGATTGATTTAAGAGCTACTGTTGGTATTGACACTCATATCCTTTTTATTTCTAATAATTTTCCTTTTCCTGTAAAATGTGATACTGATTGATTCTTACTGTCAAACACTAATTGTCAGAGAAAGAAAGTCAAATTTATAATTAATCACCAGAAATCACAGACATCAATTTGTATACCAACACATTTCACTGTCAATTTTAATTACTACCTATGGCTTTCATTACTACGATTGCATAGTTTGATTGAAGCCTTGTTGGAAATACAGTTTTTCATGACTCCTCACAATGTTTTTTGCTTAGTGTTGTCTATTGTTTTTTGCTTGTAGGTCCCCCAGGCCCACCCGGGGTAGTGATTGTTGAGGAAATCACAGAAAGCACAGCCACACTGTCCTGGAGTCCAGCAGCAGACAACCACAGCCCAGTCACTTCCTACAACTTGCAGGCTCGCAGTCCCTTCTCTCTGGGCTGGCAAACAGTCAAAACAGGTGAGGCTCTAAGGCAACACCATCTACCGCCAAAGCAACTTCTTATCCCATGAGCTTGATTTGCTAACAGCCTCAAAACAGTCTCCTTTGGATTCTGGAATTTTTTTGGTATTCATTACAGTGTTCCCTACTGTTTGATTCTTTTTATAAACCAAAGTAGAGAAAGGTACTGACCTCATGGTGTGTGTGTGTTTGCTTGCTTGAAATAACTTTAGACTCATGTCCAACAAACTAACCAGGTGCTGTGGCATCAAGTCTAACTCCTCTCTACCTTATATGTGTCCAAGTAGAACTAAGTTCTACAGTGTTTTCAGTGGATGATTTTTCAGAAGTAGATTGCCGGAGCCTTCTTCTGAGGCATCTCTGGATGGACCAGCATCTACAGCCTTCTGTTTACCAGCTGAGCATGTTAACCATTTGCACCAAGCAACAACAGTACAACTTGTTCTAGTGGACCTATCCTCAAGCTTCCCTGAATAGTAAAATCTTAAGTTGCCATAGTATAACTATCAAACCAGGAAACTGGCATTGGTTCAATATTATAAAATAAAAGACCGACCTCATTTGGATTTCACCAGTTGTTATGTTTTCTTTTGGTTTCAGTATATAATTGTATGAAATTTCATCCCATAGGTTTAAATATCCACGAGCATAATCGAGACCACAAATTGTCTAACCAGAGAGACTCCCTCATACTATAGCTTTGTAGCCATTCATCTCTTTTATTTATAAAAAGAAAATTGAGAAAAGAACACTAATTCAAACCAAATAAGCCGGTTTCTCCAGAAATTCTTGTAACCTCCACCCAATGCCCCATCCTGTGTTAAGTGTTACAGCCCAAACCTTTGTACTGCAGGTAGGAAATAGAATGATCTTCATATCATTAATGAAATACTAATCTAAATAACTCTGCTTACTTCACAAATTTAATTAACCTATCAATCAGTGTGAAACATATCCACTGTTAGACATATCCATTAATAGAAGAGTATTTAAGAAACATGAGTTAACTAACCAATGACCAATCACTTCTGTAGTTATTGGTGATTTGGTATCACTAAGTAGAAGAAAGTCAGGTTTGTAAGTCAAAAGCAATTTTTTTTTTTTTTTTTTTTTTTGCCATAAAAGCAGTCTACAAGAGAAAACATTACTTTCTACGTTTGTTTTCCTAGTTGGTCCAGGATGAATAAATTATCCCCATTAACGGTCTGCTGATTTGAGTCTGATTTTGCATGGGAGAGGAAAGGAGTCTTTACAAGCTATATTTAAGGCCAAGATGATATTAATATATGTAGTCTTGGGAGGAAATATACTTTATACTGTGTATTGGTTTATTTTTTTTTAACACAAAGCCTGAAATAATCACATGGAGTTTCAAAAAGAAATTAATTTTGCCAGTTTTGATCACACTTTGTAATTTGAACTTCTCTTTCATTCATTCAAAAAATATTTATCAAGCACCTTCTAGTGACTGTTCTGGACACTTTGAGATATATCAGTGAGCAAACAAAACAAAATAAATCTCTACCGTTATAGAGGTTGTATTTTCACAGATGGGGACAAATGGTAAACGGACAAAATAACAGCAAATGCATTATAGTGTACGTTAGAAGTTGATGAGTGCTGTTTAAAAAGAAAAAAAAAGAAGAAAAACCACATGGTAAGGGGAGTAAGAAATACTATTGTAGGGGCAGTTTGTCATTTTAAATGGAGTCACTGGGTGATACAAATGATTAAGCACTTGGCTACTAACTGAAACACTGGCACTTTGAATCCACCCAGGAACCATTCAGAAGAAAGTCCTAAGAATCTGCTTTCAAAAACTCAGTTATTTAAATAAACCCTGTGCAGCACCATTCTACTCTTAAACATATGATGTTGACATAAGTCAGAACTGACTTAGCAACAACTGTTTAGTCAGGGTAAGCCTCACTGAAAAGATACGTTTAACTGGACTCTTAAAGGAGATATGGACTTAGTCATGCCAATATGTGGGGAATGTATTCCAAATAGAACAACCAGGGCAAAGGTGTTAGAAGCATTAGATGCAGGAGCAGGAAGTCAAGAGCATAGCTTTAAGAAGCATAGTAGAAATTGAGGTCACAAAGTTTGGCAGATCTAAGTCATGTAGCAATTTGGCTTTCACCCTGAGAGAAATGGAGAGACATTAGAGGACTGATACTATCAGTCTTATCTTTTAACACACTTATTCAAACTCTATTGAAAATAGTCTATGGGAGTGGCCGGTGGAGAATCACATAAACTAGTTAGGAAGCTATTGCACTTGAGAGATAATGGTGCCTCTGAATGATAAAAGCTGATAGGATTAAGAAAGTATCCAGAGTTTGAATATACTTTGAAAGCAGAGCTCATAGGAATTCCTGACAGATTGACTATAATGAATGTAAGTAAAAAGACTTTGGGATGACGCCAGTATTTTTTACCTGATCAACTCAAGTATAGAGTTGCTATCGGCTGACATGAAGACTTGTATGAGTCAAGTGGATCAGAAAAATAAAAAAACAAGCCCTCTGCCTTCAAATTGATTCCAGCTCATTGGGATTAGCATAGATTTTCAGTTTGGGACTTATTAACTTTGATGTGTTTACTAAATACCCAAATGGAAATGTCTACTGGGCAATGTATATGAGTCTGGAGTTTAGGAAACAAGCTTAACATAAAGATATAAATCAGGGTATTATTGGCCTATAAATTATATTTGAATTCATGAGGTTACATGTCATGTCCACTAAAGTAAGTAAAAATAGAGAAAAGTATAAAAATTGACCCCTGGAGCGTTCCAGTATTAAGAAATTGTGAAAAGGAGACAGCCTGAGTGTGATATCCTGGAAAACAGAAGAATTAAGTGGATTAAAGAAGAGACAGTGAAATGAGGATTGACCACTAATTTTAGCAACAAGAAGGTTGCTGGTGACGTTGGCAAGAACAGTACTAGTCAAATACAAATAGTAGGGAACCAAAGTCTGACACAAGACTGTATTCAAGGGAGCAAGACAAAAGTTAATAGGACAATCTTTTAAGGAGCTTTACTGCAAAACCAAGTAGAAAAATCAACATACATTGATGTTACAATTTGTTCATGAACTGGATTGGACCAGGAGAAAAAGAAAGAACTCCAAGATGACCCCAAGAATTTTGACCGTAACAACTGTAAAAATGGAATTTTTATTTACTGAATAGAGAATACTGCAAAAGAAGTAGATTTTAGAAGCTGGGAAATTTAAGGGTAATAACTCTACCACATAGGAATATCTAATAGACAATCATATGAGTTTAGAATTCAGTGAAGAGGTTTGTGGTTGAAAATGTAGGAGTTATCAGTCTAGAAACAATGTTTCTAAACACAAGACTGGATGATAACACATGGAGTGAGAAGATGAGACTGCACAAAGACACAGAGTATGAAAATGAGACTTAGTATAACAAGGAGATGAAAAGAAACCAGTGATATAGACTGATAAGGTATAGTCCTTAGGACCAAAATATAAGCTTCAGGAAGTGTTTGAAAGAGAAGAGAGTGATCAGCTGCATGAAAGGGTGATTGATTAAATAAGGTGAGGAGTAGAGACTTGACCATAAGTCTTAGTAACATAGAGGTCACTGGTAATCTTGACAGGAGTCATTGCTGAGAAATACTGCAGATGAGAGCTTGACTGAAGTGGGTTCAAAAGAGGAAGGAAAATAACTGGTGTCAGGAAGTCATCGCACAAACAACTCTTGAGAAATTTTGCAATATCAGGTAAACAGAGAAACTGGATGGAATTTAGAGGGAGAGGCAAGGTTAAGAGTTATATTTGGCTTTTGTTTTAATGGAAAAAATAAAATGCCTGTATAATTGTGTGCTGATGGAAACTATCCATTATAGACAGCTGTAAGAGCTACAATTCAGGAAGGAGATTCAGGAATAAATGTTGCAGGAATGCTCAGAGAGATGATTGAGTATACAGGGAGTTCTGCTAATGAGTCAGGAATTACAAAGGTCAAAGTGGAAGGATATCACAAATGCAGAAGGGATAAGAGCTACAGAAGAAAAGGAAATGTGCAAAATTCTTTGGAAATTAGAGCAAAAGGAGTGAGGTGTATCCAGGGTATAGCGGGTGCCACATGAGTCCTGGGCACCACTTCAGGGGGCTGACAACGAGCAGTTTCCATTCACCATTGCAGTTTCCATCACCACCTGTGAGAGATTGTTCAGCAATGTGAGAATGTCATAGGCACTATTTTCTGTAGATAAGCCTCCAGGTGTCTGGAGTTGTGTGAGATGACTGACATAAACGGAAGTAAATGAAATAGTGAGATAAGTCCTGGTGGACCCCAAGGTCAGTTGCGGCGATGCAGCATGTGCTGACGGCTACCGAGGGCTGAGTGGGACTGCTTCTTGACCCCTCCTTCCACTCGTATGTCTGACAAGGCATAGTTCAGTATTTAACAAACTGTGGACTGAACAGTGGCCTTTTTTCTCTTACTGGTTGGCCTCCTGAGGTATTACTCAGTTTCCAGTGTAGCCAAGGGGGACAGACAACTTTCCAGGTCTTTATTTCACTTTTTAAGGAAATCAACTCTGCAGTGCTGTGGGATTTGTCAGGCAGCCCACCCTGCTGACTCATGATTTACCCATCACGGAGCTGATAATTTGGTAACCCTCTCTGGATATATATTGCAGGGGAAATTTTCATAGGAAATCCTAAATGCATTTAATTCTACCTTTTCATAGTAGAATTTTAATACTAGTTCTCGTTGAGTCAACTCTAGCTCATATCAACATCATGTGTGTCAGAGTAGAATTGTGCTCTGTAGACTTTTCATTCAGTGGCTGATTTTTCAGAAGTCAATTGCCAAGCCTTGCTTTCAAGGTATTTCTAGGTGGACTCAACCCCCCAGCTTTTGGTTAGCACCTTCAATTGTTTAACTACCCGTACCACCGAGGGACTGCCAAAATTTTGCTATTGTTCTTGTTGTGTGCCATCTAGTTGGTTCTGACCCTCAGAGAGATAAATTAACACAGTGGCTGCGAAAATGGGCTCAAACATTACATGAATGTGAGGATTGAGCAGGATGGGGCAGTGTTTCATTTTATTGTACCTAGGGACACTATGAGTGGGAACTGACTCAACAGAACCTAACACCACTCTTTAAGGGAGCAGATCACCAGGTCTTTTTTTCCTATAGAGTGACTAGTGTGTTTGAATAGCCAGCGTTTTGGTTAGCAACCCAGCATTTAATGATTGCTTCCCCAGGACTCCTTAAAAGTCTACTAAAAGTCATCAAATCAAGAGCTACCCTTCTCTCCCCTACGTGGTTAAACAGAAATTCAAGACTGGTACAAATCCAGAGAAACTTTGCACACCAAGACGGAGGCTCTCCAATTTCCCTCATTTCATTTCTGTAACAAATGTTCTTCTGGAAAGACTTCCTAGACAGCAGAGCTGAGTGAATATGAAAAGCAAATCTAAGTACGGGATAATACACTATGTAAAAAGATATTTTACTGCATGGTATTTGACATACCATTTGGTGTTTTACTGGTCTAAATATAATTCAAAAATCTCTCCAAGGAGAGTTTAGAGATTCCACTTAGAGCCCACAAATTGGAGTTTTTTTAAATTATAGCAGTATATTCTTAATCTATGTTTAGAACTGTCAAATGGCTAAGTATGTTTTACAGAACTTAGAGAAAACATATTCAAGAAGTTCCTCAAGAGACTGAAAAGAAAAAATAAACTATTTTCTTAAATTGTAAGCACTACTTGACCTTTTCTTTAGGGCTGAGGAGTTGATAAAATTATTTCTAGTGTAGATAATGGCAAGTTAGATGTAAGACTTAGATGAAAAAACTGTAATTAAATAACTTTTGACATGTTAGTGCTTCCTTCCTAAGGACAATGAGGACTTCTTGGGTTGTACAAATGGTTAATGAGCTTGCTGCTAACTGAAAGGGTTGGAATTTTGAATCCACCCGGAGGGGACTTGGCAGAAAGGCTTGTCTACCTATTTCTGAAAAATCAGCCATGGAAAATCCCATGGAGCTCAGTTCTACTCAGAGAGACAGTGTCACCATGAGTTGGCCTCAAGTTCAAATGGTTTTAATGAAACTGTAGGTAGGGTCATGTCTAAATTTTACAAAGAATTGTGTATCTGTCTATAGACTCTCAGTAGCTGTAATATCCTTAACTGCCATTTGTATCAGTCCTCCCATCCTCTACATGGCATGAAATCTCCTCTCTGTAGTCCCAGAAGTCATCACAGGCGACATGGAGTCAGCCATGGCAGTGGACCTGAATCCCTGGGTAGAATATGAATTTAGAGTGGTGGCCACCAATCCAATTGGAACTGGAGATCCGAGCACCCCATCCCGAATGATTCGCACAAATGAAGCAGGTAAGAATGTGAAGAGTAAGTGTTCTGAATTTGGTATGTCTCTCTTCTCTTTGAAAGAAACTGGAGATAGTCATTATTGTTTGCCTTGGTGTAATTGTTTTGCTTAATTCATTTACCTTGACATCACACAATTATTTCCTTAAGAAGAAATATTTTGTTATATTTCATACCATTTTCTTTATTTCCCTAAACACAGGCTGCTAATAGTTTCAGTTTTCTTTCAACCCTTGTACCCATCTTCAAGTAATCTTGAAACTAAAGGAGTTAATTTCTTCTTCTGATTATATACTCATTCAGAAAAGTGTTTCCATCAAATTCAGAATAGACTGACTTACCTTCTGCCAGTGATAACGCTTAATTACAGTGTGCTTTCTTAAAACTTGTTTGTGTTGCTCTTCACTGCTAATGCAGTATAAATTCCATTTTGCAAAGACCAACACAGTCCTTCCTTGACCTATTTCCTTAAGTTTACGAGTAAAATAAGTATTTATCTGCTTCCTGACTTAGTAACCCTAGGATCCTTCTAGTCTTTTAATATGAGTTACCTTTGATAAAAGGTTTTCAGTGACATGTAAGGAGAATTAAGAGCTTTGTTTAAAAATAAATCTAAAAATATCTTGCCTATCTTGTGGAAGCAGCAGAACAGTAAAGGATTTTTTTTGGAGTGGATCTCTGATTATTTTGGACAAAGAGTCACTGAGATTTATAAAACATGTATATTAAGAAAGTACCTGCCAACCTAGTAAGACACTAATTTAGATATAAACATCAGTAATGTTGGTGGGAACAACCTGAAATCAACCAAGGAAGTGGGGAGGGACAGATAACATCTATGGGGGGGGGGGAATCAGTGTCTTCATGCTCAGTGGTAACATTTGAATTTCAGTAATGATTAGAATATGTAAGCGTGCTGAGAATGAGGATCTTCTTTGATGTTTTTATTGTTCTTTATTGTACTATCTTTAGAATGTAGAACAATGTCTAGAGCTTGTACTCAAAATATTATGCTGAAAGATTAAAAGGGAGCATTCCAACTAGTACCTAGGTCAGAAATATGTATACAAAAAGGAATAAGAATTAACTGTGCTCATTTTTACTGTATAGTTATATAAATTGTATTTACAGTTATAAAATTGTATTATACTCATAGAACTGAACCAAAAAAGTGGATTTTTCTTTTTTTACTTTTAACAAAGCTTATAGTAATTAAAATTAAAATAATTGGTAACAAGGGTTGATCCTTTCTTAAAGGTATCCTATGACTAGACTCAAAAAGATAAAAAATAAAGCCCCAAATGGTCCATTTAGTGCATTAAGTACAAATAATCATGCAAAAGATGTCCCAGTCATTTCCATATAAAAACTAAGCAACCAAGAAAATAAAAGGTGAAATAGCCTCAATATGTTGGAAAAGATTCACCCACAGAAAACCCAACTTCTCTGCTTTTGTGGTTGCCTATTACAAGTTGTTTTCTCTGCTGCTTTTTTAATTGTGTGAATTTCAAATTGAACATTAATTGCCTGTTTAGATTTCCATGCATTCATAAAATCAGCCATGCTTTCGTTGCGTACAGGTGTTCATTAATTAAGAGCATAGCAGGTTAGTTGTCCCTCATTTTACGTATTCACTGTGTGATATTGAAATGACAGCCAATAGCAGTACTTATGCTCACATATTTTGTAAAAAGTACTATCTTACTTTGCATATTGTTAATTGTGTTTAAACAAAGGCAAAGATTACTGCCAAATTCAGAGGTTTTCTATAAATATTCATTTCTAAAAATACAGAACTTGTACATAATCCATTTGGCTTGAATAATAATTTTAGATTTAAAGCGTAAATATTCTCATGCTATTAAAAAGCATTTTAGCAAACATACTTCTACTTTTCTACCTAAATTCTTTCTAGATGATGCAGCTACTTCAGTCATATAGTGCGTGTCTCTCCATTTTATCATGAGTTCTGTATACATGGCACACTTTAGTCCATTAAAATCTTATGGAAGAGAAGAGAAACAATATGAAATATGCATGAAGTACTTTTCATTGAAAGTGAGTTGAGGAAGTCTTGTCCTGTCTACTTAATGGTTCTTATGCTTTGGTAGCACATAACTAGAGTTACTAATGGTGTTGAACCAAGTGTTGAGTTATGTGCCTGTTTTGTCAGGCAGCACAGATTAAAAAGGACACCAATATCCCGAGATGTCCTCCCAAGGGAGGCACTCTGCTTCTAGTAACTGCATGTCTTATATTTTAAAAGCCGATCCTGTACCAATGGGCCAAGTACACTTTGAAAATTTGATAGAGCTGCCTGAGAGGAGAAAGCTTTCTCACTACGGATATTGAGTTGAATCTTTTATGTCCCTTTACAGTTCCCTCATTTGTTTTACTATTCCCTACCTCTCCCTTCTCTCATAATCATCAGGTTTGTTTCCTTCTGTCTGGAAATGTGTTTTTATAATAGCGGTTTTATACAGTTTTTATACCTTTGTGATTGACGTGGTCCGCTCAGCATAATCCACTTCAGATTCACCCAGGTTGTGGGATACTCCCCAGATTCGTCACTGTTCTTTGTCACTGTGTAGGATTCCATTGTGTGTGAACTACAGCTTGTTTATCCATTCATTTGCTGATGGGAACGTAGGTTATTTTCATCTCTTTGCTGTTAGGATAATGCTCCAGTGAACACGAATGTGCATATGTCTGTTCATATGATGGGTCTTATTTCTCTAGGATATATTTCAAAGAGTAGTATATTTCAAAGAGCAGAATTATATGGTACTTTTATTTCTAGCTTAAAAAATTAATGTTTTTCATTGAAATCTTATTCTGTGGTGTATTTTCACTTTTTGAGTAATTAAAACACTCTTGGTAGTCAAGAAACATAAAATAAATAAGTTCAAACCAACTTCTTTTTATTAGAATGTCAAAATAATTATACACATGTATTTTTATTTTCTACTTTAATTCACATTCATATTTGTTTATGTCATACAATATTCCTACAAGTTTTAATTAGATGACCAAGACAGAGAGAGAGAGAATGCTGTGCTTAATCTTGAAACACGTTACTATCATTAAACCAGTATATAAATTTGGGATGAGTAATATAAATGATTTCTTTCATTATTCAAAAAGATGACACTCAAAAGAGAAATCACATTTTTGGACATTTGAAAAATATACTATGACAGAAATGGAAAAATAAATTTTAAAAAACAACAGAGGAGCATCAATTCTCTTTGATAATTGAACTCGAATTCTATAAAGCCTATATTTAAATTTATTTTTGAATGGTAAAAAAGAAAGAAGATAGAGTTAACTGTGTGACTTGTCCTTTTAAAAAGTTTAATCTTCTTTATAGTATGAATTTCCTATGGTTGTATAATTTTCTAAGTATAAATTTGTATTATAGTATAGATTTCCTAAGGTCTTGGTATAATAAAGAAATAGAAGCATTTGAAAATATTGAGATTTATACCAAAAACTGTGGTAGTAGGAAATTAATACAATATTTGCATCTAAATATGTGTATATGCATACAAGTATACACAGACGTGTGTGTGTGTGTGTGTGTGTGTGTTTTTAAGAAGAAAGTTCTGTACGTAATGAAGAGTCAGTTTTGGAGTTATTCACATCTAGTTTAATGTTCTAGTCTGCCACTCACCAGCACTATGAACACAGGCAAAATACATACATTGTTTAAGGCTTAGTTTTTTTTCAATTATGAAATGGAGATAATATCACAAAATACTCCTTGGGCTTGCTGTATTAAATAAAATAATACATGAAAAAAGCTTGGCATAGTGCCTGGCATGTGTTCAATATTAGTAACTTTATTATTATTGTCATTAATTTACATATTTATTACTTTACTACATGAAAATTTAAACAATAATCATGTAAGTGGCTCTTTTCACACTTAGGAAACCTGTCACATTGAATGAGATTGTTAATACAGTAACAGGCAAGCAGTCTCTTGTCTCTCAGTTCTGAGATTACATTCTTCCAGTCACCCTCCAGGTTGAGAAGTCTCTGCTGCTGGCTTTGTGCCATCATGCACGGCCCCTCAGCCACCTGAATGCCTTGAGAATCAATGAAACCTGTCTGAGCGGAAGGCCAAGGGTTGAGCGTGCCTCTCCTCTAACTGCACCTTTCCCCACCTCTTCTGCCAGGCCTTCTGTTAGGCCTAGTCTATGAATGGATTGTGGTATTGACCCAGCATGTGGTTGTTCTTTTTGTTACTTGCAGCATTCCCAAGGCAAAAGGGGTATCAAACAAAAGACTATGCTTAAACAAATGCATTCAGTAATCAAATTTCTTTGCATTTGCTTGGTGTTTTGTATTCTGCCCCACTGGTCACGTTTAGCTCAGAAATGAAAAATAGGCTTTCTGTAGTTGAGAGATTTATACTTAACCAGGAAAAAAAAAATGTGAGTATCAAGTAGACAATCAAATGGAGAGATCTTTCCGAACCCACTTGTGAATTCTTCCACACGATGGCATTTGTCTACATACTGCTTATTTCTGTTTCATGCCCATTGAGTTCCAAGGACACTACTCTTACTCAACAGAGTCCCAAGAACCCTGTTCAAGACTACCTTCCATTGTCCACTTGGATACAGAAACTGTTTTACATCCTTATCCAGCCAAACTCTAAAAATACAGGAACCCTCAGCAACAGTTTTGATCTCTACTCTAGTATAGTACCTTGTGAGACAGAGACATCATTTAAGTTTCTGAAGCAAAGCAATTATCCAGCCAGGGGCCAAGATCTGAGCCTCCACATCTAGTTAAGCATCTGGAGTCTTTACAAGTCTGAGCCTTCCCCTCACCTAACTTGAGGGAGCAGTTGATTGCCTTTATTTCTCCTCTGCAGTGGGGAGGAGAGGAAGATGCAACAGAATATCCATCTACTTGGCTAACAATGCTCTTCCCAAACATCACTCTTAGTGTCACACTCATATACGTGTGACTTGGAGGTGGGTGAGGGGGAAGGGTGATAAAAGGGGTTTTGTTATTTCTTCGCAAATCTCTGACTACTCAACCTCACTTTAGCATTTGGGGTCACATGTGACTTATTACAAGTCCATAACAAACCCATTTAACAGCCTATTGTATATAATTTGTTTACTGTATATTATCATCCTACTTTTGAGAAGTTTCTGCTTTGTTTATGTTTCTGTATTCACAGCTTCTTGTTCATGATAGTTACTTAGGTAATTTGGCTGAGCTGAAAAAATATGCAGTGTTATTGATATTTTTACAACAATAAAAATAAAAGAATCTCTTATTTTATAAATTATATGAGAAGGACACAATAAAATACTATCGGATATAAAGTAGAACTAGTTTACTTTCCTCTGTGAGTACGTAGATTGACTTTGCACAGTAAATAGCATTTAATGTTGCTTTGAAACCTGGCCAGATAGGACTTAGGCAAAATTGGTTGCTGGGAAAATTAGAAAATCTATAGTTGTCAGGCACTGGTGTGTGCAGAAAAAGGCAGAGACCTATGGGATACTTAAAGCTCTTTCCATTGTAGGTTTCTAAGAAAAAATTGTCTAGAAAATGTAAGCACTCTGCTCAAATAATTGGGAAAATCTAAAAGAAAATACTGTTAAATGAAATTAGAGTTTTCTTCAACCCAGTGAAGAAATTTAGTGTATATTAAATGAAAAAAAAAATGGTCTCAGTAAGATTAAGAGAAGGCAAAAAGTATGCCAAGTAATAGTTCTCAAAAAACCAAATCTTAATTATTGGAGAGCAGAAGAAAACAGCCTGGTTCGTGTAACAGACATTATTTTTATAAAGTGGAACAACTTTGGGGAAGAGTCTTTTCTACAAAATATTATTTGAAATAGGTCTTCATTTTCAGAAAGTGTTTTTTAAGAGAAGATGGTAATTTTAACAAATGCCCTTTTGAACATAAATAGTTGTTAATTGTGATACACGTCTTTTCTGACTAGTAGCTGCTATTCACGACTAACATTTAAAAGATGAAAAAATGAAGAGCAAAATGTTAGAAGACTTGAGGATGGAACACTTGAGCATGAAGACAAAACAGTATAAATCAGGAATAACTGTGAGACACTGAAGCTTAACTTCCTGTCTTCCTGATCCCCACATTATTATATAGCATTTGTTAATCTCTAACCACATTACTGGTCTTATACCAAGCATTTGCCCATTATTACTTAATTCTCACAACAATCCTCTAAAGGGAGGGTTGTTTATTCCCCTTTTACAGCTGAGAATACCAACTTCAAGAGTTTGTAAACTCTGCACCAGTTCTCATAGTAAGTTACTGGCAGAGCTGGAATTCTAACCAAGATCTTAGTCCATTAATAAACCAAACCCACTGGTGCTGAGTCTTATGCCTACTCATAGTCACCCTATGGGACAGAGTAGAACTGCCCCAGAGAATTTCAAAGTAGCACCTAGTGGATTCCAACTGCCAGCCTTTGGTTAGCAGAAGTAGCGCATAACCACTTTGCCTCTCAAATTCTCTCTTCCCTTCCAACTGATCCATGCTTTGTCTTGCTATTTCCTTCTTCTCTATTAATCAACAATGGCCCTTCAAGGCTATTTTGCTTACCCTCTACCTCTGCTTCCTTTTGGACACACATAAAATAAAGTTGAAATAATGTGAGTCGAGTTAAACACCACATATTGTATATAATCCCCTCCTGTGTTCTTGATTATATTTATGGAAAGATTCATAAGTAAGAAAAAATATTATATTTCCTAAAATATCCTAACAACCTCTTTGGCAAATCATAAAGAGTATATTGCCTACATTCCATGTTAAAACAAGCTGAGTCAGAACGGAAAGCATAATCCTCATGGTACTATCAAAACAATATTATGCTAATTTTCAAGGGGATATTCTATCTTAAGATCACATATATAGACTCAAGCTGAATTTTAGTATTTATCATATAAGAATTCACCACTTTCTCTTCTTCAAATCTAACTAGATAAAATACTAGGTGAAAAAAAATCCCACTGTCATGTAGTAGATTCCAACTCTTAACAGTAGATACCACTCATTTATTGTAGGGCTAGGCATTGTGATTAATCATTTTTAAAATAAACAGAAGACACAGGTACTCTTATTGTCTCCATTAAGTAATAGGACAGAGAGGTTAAAAAATATTCTCGCACAACCAGTTACAATGGTAGAGATTCAGGCTCAGATCTTTCTCATTCTAATGCAACCAAAATCAAAACTTACAACAACTCTATAGGACAGAATAGATCTGCTCTATAGAGTTTCTAAGGAGCACTTGGTGGGTTTGAATGGTTGACCTTCTGGTTGCCAGTGGTAACACTTAACCACTACACCAATGGACATCCCTCTCACTCCAACAAGGACACATTTAACATTTATGCATAACAATTATTTTTATTAAAACACCACTGCTATTTTTTTTATTTTAGAAACTACTTAACCTTTACTCCTTAGGTAAGCTGAGTCTGAACAACAACCAGGAGCCCCTGGGTAGCGCAGCAGCTAAAATGCTCAGCTGCTGGCTGCAAGGTTGGAGGTTTAAGTCAATCTAGAGAGATCCTGAAAGAAAGAACTGGCCACCTACTTCTGAAAAAGTAAACCACTGAAACCTCTGTGGCAGAGTCAGATTCAGCTCAGTGGAATCTGGCATGAATGATGCTCAGACAGCTGAAATAGTCATGTGTTGGACACTTCAATTCAGGTAGACAAAACTGTTTTCTAAATTCTCCTCTCAACTTCCATCTTTACTGTATAAACACCCTATTCCCTTTTTTGATTCTTTTGCACACTTATTTCAAAATCAGTCACTGGATTAGCATTCAACTCCTAAATTACTTGGGCTCTCCTAGGTATCGAATAAGGCTATATTACTTAATGACCCAATACAAATACCTACTATAATAGAAATTGGAGGCTTTTCAGGGGGGGAAAGAAAAGGTTTTATAAACAACTTCATCCTGGCTTTTTTCAAACTGTTATACTTAGAAAGAGTTCTTTGATACTCAGGCTTGCTTAACCTAAGGTAGTTCACTATATTTGCCTCACTCTGAGTCTTTGCATCATCATTTCCAATGTTAAATTTGAAAGACACAACATCCCATATTTCAACATCCTGGCTAAGATGTGCTGAATTTTAGTGTGAAACAGCTAGGTGTTTACAGCTTGTCGGCATTATTCATGGAAAGAAACAGAGACAAATCAAAATTTAACTTGCTAACTGCATGTAAACTTAATTCTCTAAGCTAATGAATACATGACGTTTATCAGTAGCAGACAGAAATGGGTCTAGGTGCTTAATTCTAAATTAGATTTTTCATTAACTATATTGACAATATATTCATTTTTCAGTAACTATGCTTTTTTCTGAACTCAAGGGAAACATCTGGTAGATGCTTGAGTATATTTTATGCTTCTAAAAGGAATTACTGAACTTTTTATACCATAAGGGTTCTGAAATATTAAGTCAAATCCCTTTGTATCAAGAATATGTGGCATTACAAATATTAAGGGTTATAATGAAAATCAGTGGACTCCAAAACATTGAATGCAGAGATGATAATTGTGCAGCCCCAGCTTGTAAAGGAAATGGGTAAATTTGAGTTCAACTGATCTGATACATGTGATTAGCAAACCTAAGACAATTAGAGTACCCAGTTCAAACTTTGTGATCCTGACAATAAAATACAATGCTGACATTGTAGCTATTAGATCCTTAAGGTATTAGTAGTTCCTGTTATACTTGTTGTGGTTAATGTTAGGTGCTGTTGTGTTGGTTCCAACTACAGCAATGCTATGCACAACAGAAAGAAACAGTGCCGTGTCCACAATTGTTTTTATGCTTCAGCCCATTGTCGTGGCTGCTATCAATCCATTTCATCAAGGGTCTTCCCCTTTTTTGCTGACCCTCCGCTCTACCAAGCCTGATGTCCTTCTCCAGGGACTGATCCTTCCTGACAACATGTCCAAAGTATGTAAGACACAGTCTTGTCTTCTTTGTTTCCAAGAATCACACTGGTTGTCCTTCTTCTAGAACAGACCTATTTATTCTTTTGGCGGTCCACGGTGCATTCAGCCCTCTTCTCTAACACTGTGATTCAAAGGCATCAGTTCTTCTGTCTTCTTTGTTCATTGTCCAGCTTTCAGATGCATATGATGTGATTGAATATATTATGGCTTGGGTCAGCTACACTTTTAATTTTCAAGGTGACATCTTCACTTTTAAATACTTTAAAGAGATACTTTGCAGCAGATTTTCCTAATGCAATACATTTTTTGATTTTTTGACTGCTGCTTTGATAGGTGTTGATTGTTGATCCAGGTAAAATGAAATCCTTGACAATCTCAATCTTTTCTGCATTTATGACAAGGTTGCTTATTGGTCCAGTTGTGAAGATTTTTGTTTTCTTGAGGTGCTATCCATGCTGAAAGCTGTGGTCATTGATCTTCATCAGTATGCAGTTCAAATCTTCACTTCCAGCAAGTAAAGTGGTGACATCTACATAACGCAGGTTGTTAATGTGTCATCCTCCAATCCTGATGCCTCGTTCTTCTTCGTATAATCCAGCTTCTGGAATTATTTGCTTGGCATACAGATTGAAAGGTTATGGTGAAAGGATACAACACTGATGCATACCTTTCCTGACTTTAAACCATGCAGTGTCCCCTTGTTCTGTTTATACAACGCCTCTTGATCTGTATACAGATTCCTTAAGAGGACAGTTAGGTGTTCTGGAATTCAAGTATCTCAGTTGACATTCTATCATTCCACCAGCTTTGTTTTCTGCCAATGCCTTCAGTGCAGCTTCGACTTCTACCTTCAGTGCTATCAGTCCTTGACTGTATCTAACCTCTTCAACTAGCTGAATGTCGAGCAGTTCTTTCAATGGCTCTCTGTATATTCCATCCATTTGCTATGGATGCTCCCTGAGTCGTTTGATAGCTTCCCTGTAGAATCCTTCACTATTGCAACTCAAGGACGGCATTTATCTTCAGTTCTTCCAGTTTGAGAAATGCAGAATGTGTCCTTCTCTTCTGGTTTTCCATTTCCAGCTCTTCACACATGTCATTATAATACTTCATTTTGTCTTCTTGAGCTGTCCTTTGAAATCATCTGTTCAGGTCTTTTACTTTACTATACTAACCTGTTATACCTAGTAAGCATTTTTGCTTAAGAATAGTTAGTGCTTATACACATATATTATTAAACCGCAATGAACCGTAATGCTTTTTTGTTTTATTTATAGTTCGTTGAGATTGGAGGTAGGTGAGGAAAGGAGAATCTTCTTTCTTTACATAAGCTAAATGTAAGCTACCGTCTCTTGAAAAGAAGTTAGGAGAAGTAAGAAAGGCTCACACACTGACTTCAAATAATTAAAAAGAAAAATTATAGAACTTAAGTCATTTATGGACAATTTGACATAGTTAAACATGGAGCCGGCCAAAAGTCAGAACTGACTCTATAGCAATGAGTTTGCTTTTTGGTTTTTGTTTTTTAACTGTATAAAAATGAATGATAAATAAATAAACTCAATGAAAACACTCAGTAGACGTTTGATCATATTAATTTTATGCAAAAATATATAACATATTGTTTCAAACAAATGGTACTAAGAGAAGTCATAATGTCATAATATCAACAAATTAATTTTCTTGCACTATTTATCCTTGCACTAATGGTCAATATCTTCAGAATGTCACAAAGCATACACCAGAAAATGAATTCAGAACTGGTACTATGTAACAGTAGTATTCAGACGTGTTGTCAGGACACATTGGTGTGTCACAGGTTGTTATATGTAACCATAACTGCTAATAAAAAGCTTGGTAAATGATTTGCTATTCATACAAACTTGGACACATTTATGCTTATTTTTCTAATACCACCATTTTCTTTTCAGTTGAATTCTATACGGTTTCTTGACCTGGAAAAAAAGCAAAAAGAAAACACTGTCATTGAGTCGCTTCCGACTCATGGTTACTCCGTGTATAATATAATAGAATAGCTGATTCCAACTCACACAGACCCTATAGGTCAGAATAGAACTGCCTCATAATGTTTCCAAGGAGTGCCTGGTGGATTTCAACTCCTGACCTATAGGGCATATCTCTTGGCAGACATAGTTCTTAACCACTACACTACCAGAGTTTCCATTCATTAAATAGGAGTATCTAGAATCCATGTAATTCTGAGCAAGTCCATGAGAGTAAATTTCAAATAGGAATATTCTTTAATATGTGTGTAACTGAGAGAGAAAAAAGATTGCTATCTGCTGCTGTATATAAGCTGCACATGCATGAACAAGAGAAGAACTCGTTTATGAAGAGAAGGGCTCAGGGACACTGATATCTGGACACTGGTGAATAAAAGCCATTTATTTCATTTCATTAAGCCCAATTCCATAGTTTTAGGCTTTTCTTTTTCTATCACATCCTTTTCCAAGTTACTCTTTCTGATAGTACAAAAAGTTTGCATCAATTTTTGCAGTACATAAAATGCTGTGTGAATATCAAACAGTAATTAACAACCTTTTATCCAAGTAGGTAATATATGGAAGTGAATTTATTGTTTATGAGTATATCAATATCATTTACAAACTAAGTGCTAGGATATAAAGGCAACGCTGAAGTGTAAAATTGTTAATGCAGGCTCATAGCCTGGAAAATGATTTCTTTTAATAGTTTTCTTCATTTAACAGTTCTTCATTTGAAAATGTTCCCTTTCAAGAGCAGATTTTGTGGTTTGGTGCAATGAAGGGGAAATTTGTTCCTCTGACACATTTATTCTTTTAATAGTTATTCATCTGAAAAAGTTTCACTGAGTACCCGCGTATTTTGCAGTTTACAGAGAGATTCATTTTTGGCAGTTTTTTTAATGTTTATTCATTTGAGTAGACTCTCACTCCCCATAACTGTTGGTATGGTCTCTTTAAAATGGAACTTTCTACCAATTCTAGTAAAGTAGAAATGCTAGCATCAACCTGTGCACTTGTCTGTGGCCTTAGAAACTGGGATGACATTAAAGAGTTACATCCTTCTCAAAGCAGAGAAGAGCAATTTATAGAATAAAACCTACCTAAACATTACTAAATATCCATAACTACAGTGGCTATTGTAATTTAGAAATTGCTATCATAGGACATTTATAAGAGGATTAGCTTGGAGTGTAGTATATGGCCCTGAAAAATGTTTCTCAAACTATCACACACTGAGAGCAAAATATCTGTTACAATCAATTTATTTGTTTTATTATTTAATGTAATCATTATAACTTTGAACTTTTGATTTGTATATTTTAGGAGTTTACCCAACCTGAGCAGAGTCCTGATGTGCTCTTACCTTAAGAACAACTAATTAACATGTGTATTTATTCTGCTCACTCTTGACCGTAGTTCCAAAGACAGCACCCACCAATGTAAGTGGAAGAAGCGGAAGAAGGCACGAGTTGGTCATCGCCTGGGAGGTAAGACAGCCTCTGCTCAGAGGTTAGAACTTAATGAATTCTTTGAAAATGAGGCTACACACATGTACTCTCTGCACCTGGTGCAGTAGGCAGTTCAAATCCACCAACTACTCCTTGGAAACCTATGATTCTACTTTGGCTTGAGAGTCACTTAAGGGTCTGCTCCTCTGTGTTATTTCTGTTGCAGTTAAGAAACACAGTAAGCATGCTTCACTCAGGTGAGGATTGCCAAATGAACATCTCTCAGTTTCACAACTTGTTCCAGTGGACTTTTTGAAAAGTCCGAGTCCTGCCTTTCCGTTACATAGGCTGTCTCAGAATTAACTTTCAGTAATCAGAAACATGTCTTCTCACAGATTACTTCCAATATTTGTTTGGTATAATTTGTAATTCAACTATTTCATGATTAGATAGTACCCTTACGTGGATACTACACCTGTGGAGAGGAAGGAATTAGCCACTACTAAGAATCAAGCCAACAGCAGTTAGTTTGTTTTTTTGGTTTGGTCTGAGAGGGGGAAACCTTGATGCCGTGGTGGTTAAGTACTACAGCTGCTAGTCAAAAGGTCAGTAGTTCACATCCGCCAGGAGCTCCTTAGAAACTCTATGGGGCGGTTCTACTCTGTCCTACAGGGTTGCTGTGAATTAGAATTGACTCAATGACACTGAGTTTCATTGGGTTTTGGTATGGGAGGCCATCAGTTTGCACTCAACTGCTAAACGTTGGAGGTTTGACCTCACCCAGCAGTACAGTGGAATAAAGGCCTGAAGACTGCTGCTGTAAAGGTTACAGCCAGGAAAATGCTACAGAGATCTCCTCTATAACTCTTGAGGTCACCATGAGTCAAATTGACTTGAGAGCAATGGATCTGGCTTTGGTTTTTGAACAGGTGGTGGAGTCTCCCCCTGTCTCATCTAACCCAGATACAGTTCTATTAACGGGGATAAGATTCCTTGTTTTAGAAATTACAAAGCTGAAGCACAGTTTGAGTACATTGCCTAATAAGCAGTAGAACAGGGACTTTAGATGTTGTTATGTTGTTAAGTGCCATCGATTCAGTTGTGACTCATAGTGACCCTGTGTACATCAGAAGGAAACACTGCCTGGTCTTGCCCCATGTCCACAATGGTTTTTATGCCTAAACATGTTGTTGCAGCCACCGTGTCAGTCCATCTCGGCGAGGATCTTCCTCTTTCTCACTGACCCTCTGCTCTACCAAGTGTGATGTCCTTCTCCAAGGACTGATCCCTCCTGACAACATGCCCAAAGTATGTAAGGTGCAGTCTTACCATCTCTGTTTCCAAGGAGCACTCTGGTTGTACTTCTACTGGAACTGTTTTTAATTTTGGCAGTCCATGATACATTCAATATCCTTCTCCAACACCACAATTCAAAGGCATCACTTCTACTGTCTTCTTTATTCATGGCCCACCTTTCAGATGCGTATGATGCAATTGAAAATGCCATGGCTTGGTCTTGGCGACACAGACTGACCATATCATGTGTGCACTTTATGGTTCTGTGCATCCATGGGATGTGGTCCTGCTGACTTCTTACTGGAGGCAGGGGAATGGGTGGAGAGGAGAGGATAGGAGATTGTTGGGAGGATAAGACATGTATGGAGCAGAGAGGAAGGGTGTGCTGTCACCGGGCAGGGAGAGCAGTGGGAGCTGCATATAGGTGGGCCTGCAAATTTATATGGAAATGTACATTTTCACTCAGTTGTAATAAAAAATATAAAATAAAAAAAATAAAAAGCCAACAGGCCCAACTGCGAAAAAAAAGGAGAGCATACCATGGTTCAGGTCAGGCACACCTTAGTCTTCGAGGTGACATCTTTTCAAACTTTAAAGAGGTCCTTTGCAACAGATTTTCCCAATGCAACGTATGTTTTGACTTCTTCACTCCTGGTTCCACAGGTGTTAATTGTGGAACCAAGTAAAACAAAATCCTTGACAACCTCAGTCTTTTCTCCATTTATCACAGTGTTGCTTACTGGTCCAGTTACGAGGATTTTTTTTTCCTTGATGTTGAGGTACAATCCATACTGAAGGCTTTGGTCTTTGGTCTTCATCAGTGTTTCACATCCTCTTCACTTCTAGCAAGGAAGGCTGTGCCATCTGCGTAATGCAGGTTGTTAATGAGTTTGGTGAGCTACATTAACAATACAAAACAAAAAAACAGTAGAGTTTACTCTGACTCATAGCATTTTTGAAGGAGGGATTTTAAACACAAAACTTATCATCTTTCATCCATTTCTCCATATGACCTCCAAAGTTTCTTCTGTCAAGGGAAAGGAGTGTGTAAGAGGGTGAAAGAGACATTTGTTTTTCATGAAAGCCCTTTTCTTCCTTGATGTTAGGTAGCCCTATTGTCAGCCATTACTGTGTAGCTCACAGGAGTCCTTGGGTAGTGTAATCGGTTAGTGTTCTTGGATGCTAATGAAAAGGTTGGAGGTTCAAATACACCCAGATTCATCTTGCAAGAAAACTAGGTGAACTACTTCAGAAAAATCAGTCATTGAAAGCCCTATGGAGCAGAGTTTTACTCTGACATGCATGGGGTCGCCATGAGTAAATTCCACTGTTTTTTTTTTGTTTGTTTGTTTCTTTCTTTCTTTTTGTTCAAGGTAACTCAGAGAACTATGTCTTAGAATACACAGACATAAAAGTGAAAGAAAACTGAACAAATTCCTGACTGTCTCTAAGAAAGATGATAAAAACTAGAGGAAAAAAAAATTCCTTTCCCAGTAAGAAAAGTGACATGATCACATGCTGTGTCCTGTTCTTCAGACTGTTGCCCTTTTTTATCCATGAAACTTCCTGTCTTATTTTTTGTTTGTTTGCTTGTTTTTAAATTTCTGTAGCAGTATTAACTTGACGATACCTGGCCTCTACTGAGATCATACCTTGCCAGATAGAAGTGCCCTCTACAAGCTTTGATATCATAGTTTTTTTCCATCTTCCTCCAAATGATACACAATTTCTCGTCAAATACAAATTCAAAAGAAAAATGTATTTATTGAGCAAATATTTATTGAGTATTATGTGTTGGGCACTGTTAGGTAGTCGTTGGTAACTTAGCCAACTCTAGGGCCAGCTCTGTGCCGCCACAATTGCTTCCCTCTGTAACGTGCATTCCTACTTTCAGAAAACTGGCTCCTCTCTATGAAATCTACACATTACGGTCACTTGTGCTTTTGCCTATTTTCTACTCATTTTCAACTTCAGGCTTACTGTTTTTTAGTGTAAACACATTCGGGTCTTAACTGATCATTAAAGATGTAAAACTTACAGCACATACAGCATGAGAAGTTTCTAGAAAAACATCAGTCTGGTTTTTTTTCACGTTAGTAGACCACAACAGATTTAAAATACGCACACTAGAAAAAAGATCTTCCATTAATTTCTACATTTGTGGCACAAATGGCTCTACAGAGCATTGCCAGTGACAAGCTTTTCCTAACCACCAGACCATACAAAAGTTTGTCCCCATCTGTGAAATCTTAGGTCAGAATTCTAGGACTTGCATTTCATATACACGACTAATTAAAGCAAATTTGTTTCACTTCAAGTGTTTTTAATGCTCTTGATAGTTTTCTTAAATGCCAGCTGATACCATTTAATATTTCATCTCTTATCATAAAAGCCTTTTAGGTTTCCAGAGATTGCCAATGTGATTTGCTATGTTGGTCTCCAAAGTAGTATTAATATTTGAAAGGCTCTGTTTCTCCAGTTATCCATAATATAAAAAAAAGGATTTGAAACTGTTTCTCGCCTTAATATCATTTTGTTGATAATTAAATGCTTTTTTCTTCCTTAGCCAGTATCTGAAGAGTTTCAGAATGGTGAAGGCTTTGGCTATATTGTGGCTTTCAGGCCAAATGGGACACGTGGCTGGAAGGAAAAAATGGTGACTTCTTCTGATGCTTCAAAATTCATTTATCGAGATGAAAGTGTCCCTCCTCTTACCCCCTTTGAAGTGAAAGTTGGCGTTTATAACAACAAAGGAGATGGACCTTTTAGTCAGATTGTGGTCATCTGTTCAGCTGAAGGAGGTTAGTTTCTATATTCTTCTGATTTTTAATCGACACATTAATATTTCATTTGTTATAAAAATAATGGAGCCCAGGTGAAGTAGTAGTTAAGAGTTGGATGGCTCATCAAAAGGTAGGCAGTTCAAATCCACCAACTACTCCTTGGAAACCTATGGTTCTACTCTGGCTTGGAGAGTCACTTAAGGATCAGAATCCACTCCTCAAGAGCATCAGGTTTTGTTTTTTGGTTTTTTGTTGCTTTTGTTTAAGTATTGTACATACATTAGAAAACACAGGTAAGCCCAAAAAGAAGTAAAATTCATTAGTAGTCCCACTAATCTTATTAGAATATATTTTCCAATTTTTTTCATATGCCAGCCAAGTGCCGTCGAGTTGTAGCTGACTCATGGCGACATTAAAAAAAAAAGTTATTCCATATATGTTCTTCACTCCCTGATAATATATGGCAATTGTCTTTCCACGATGATGATGATATTAGTAATGCCTGCAGTGTAGTCCATTGTCTACATAGGCATTTCATCAATTCCCACTAGTTTGACATTTAGGTAATTTTGTGTTTTAACCTAGTATATTCAAATATTATGTGAAATACATTAAAAAAATCCATTGCCATCAAATCGGGTCCGACTCATGGCGACCCTATAGGCCAGAGTAGAACTGCCACATAGAGTATCCAAGGAGCGCCTGGTGGATTATGGAACCAAAAAATATTTATTTCTACCCCATGAACAAAGCATTGTGCTAATTAAAAAAAAAAAAAACACATCATATAATACTTTCTTTTAGAAGCTTGTCACACATGACAATTTTAAATCCTCATGACAATTTCTATAAAACTCATTGCCATCAAGCTGATTTCAGCTTATAGCTACCCTATAGAACACAGAAGAACTGCCCATAGAGTTTCCAAGGAATACCTGGTAGATTTGAACTGCCAGCCTTTTGGTTAGCAGCCATAGCGCTTAGCCGCTGTACCACCAGGGTTTCCAAAACAATCTGTATAGTAGGTATAGTAGGCATTATTAGTAGACAAACCAAGACTCAAAAAAATTATAAAATATGCAGTAGTCACACAGTTTGTGATTAATGATTAAGCCCAGTTTTGTCTCACCATTAATTTCTTAATTTTTTGATAGAGTTATGCCCTTGCTCATATAATTTAATTTAATTTTCAAAACTACCAGGTAGACAGCACCTACCGTACACCTACACATTATATCTGTTTTACAGACAAATGGAGTTCTAATGGCAACATGGTTAAGCACTGATCTGCTAACTGCAAAGCTGGTAGTCCAAACCCATCTCTCAGTGGGAGAAGGATGCTGGATTCTGCTCCTAGAAAGACTGTAGCCTTGGAAAATCCTATGGGACAGTTCTGCTCTGTCACATGGGATTGCTATGAGTAGGAAGTGATTTGACAACACCCAACAACAGATTAATAAACTATAAATCTGCGATTTACTCATTATTACAGTCAATAAGGAAACTCGGGTGGCATAGTCTGCTAACCTGCTAACCAAAGAATAGACAGTTCAAATATACCAGGAGCTCCTCGGTAACCCCATGGAGCTGTTCTACTCTGTCTCATAGTGTTGCTCTGAGTCAGAATTCACTCAGTGGTAACGAGTTTGGTTTGTGTTAGGTTATAGTTAATTTGCCCATAAATCATAATGAAGGTCCACTCTTCGGACATGAATGGATTGGACTTGGCAATGCAGAGTGACCATATATTGGATGCACTTTATGGTTCTATACATCTATAGGATATCATCCTGCTGACCTCTGGCTGGAGGAAGGGGAGTGGATGGATAGGTGGGGAAAGGAGACTGTTGGGGGGATGAGACATGTATGGAGCAGAGAGGAACAGTGTGCTGTCACCGGACAGGGAGAGCAGTGGAAGCTGCACATAGGTGGGCATGTAAATTTATACGGGAATGTACATTTTCACTCAGTCATATTAAATAAAAAATAAAATAAAATAAAAAAAAGAACATTGCATCATTAAGTCACTATCATTTGTTGTATGAATAATGGAGCCCTAGTAGCACTGTGGTTAAGAGCTCAACCACTGGTGAAAAGGTAGGCCGTTCAGATTCCTAAAGGAGAGAGTAGAACTGCCCCCGTAGGGTTTCTAAGGAGCAATTGGTAGACTCAAACTGCCAACCTATAGATTAGCAGCAGAAGCCCTATCCACTGTGCCACCAGGGCTCCCATTATAGTTTAATAACCAAAAACACTGGTGGCGCAGTGATCAAGTGCTACAGCTGTTAACCAAACACTTGGCAGCTGAAATCCCCTACACACTCCTGCGAAACTCTATGGGGCAGTTCTATTCTGTATAGTGTTACTCTGAGTTGGAATCCACTCAACAGCGGTGGGTTTTGGGAAGCCAAACCCAAATCCACTGCCATCAATTGGGCCTCAACTCATAGAAACTCTATAGGACAGGGGAGAATTGCCCCACAGAGCTTCCAAGGAGTGCCTGGTGGATTCGAATTGCCAAACTTTTGGTTAGTAGCCATAGCTCTTAATCACTACACCATCAAATTCCTGGACTGTCTTAAATTCTAATACAAAAATGCAATTCACTGAGAGGAAGTGTAATAGAACTAGTTCCTTAAAGTTAGTTTTCCTCTTACGTCTTCTATTCAAGAGCAGAATTTCATCAGGCCCTGTAAGAAAAATGAATGTTTTATATTTCCTAAATTTGACCAGTGACTAAGGAAATATTCCACCAAAGGCAGCAGCACTCATGTGGCCTTCCAAATAAGCATGGTCAATGTAAATCAACCCTTTTATTTCCTTAGTACCCACGTACTTAAATAGTTCAAGATAATTATTAGTCATTTTGGTGCTGTGAAATTTATGGGAGAAAATAAATAAGAACATTTGGATACTGAAGAAAATTAGTGTTTTTTTTAAGTAAAGTGTGGTTTTTCAATACAAATTGTCTTGTATTTTTTTTAATATGACCAAATTTGAACATAAGCAGAAAGTCCTTCCCGTTAAAAGAACGGGGAAGTGAAAAAACAAGTAATGACCAGGATCAGAGTTACTCAGCTGCAGTGAGCTCACTGTCTAAGTTTCTGATATGCTTCCAAGTATAATCAATGTGCCACATTACTTATATTATCTAAGTCAATTCTGATAATCAAAGATAGATGGGAATCTCAAGCCCTATTCTACTTTTTAGGGAAATGGAAACTCACAGAGGATAAATAACATGCTCAAATTCACACCACCAGTCAGTGACAGAGCTGGGACTTGATTCCAAGTCTATATGATGCCAAAGATCATGCTTTTTACCACTATCCTATGCTGTCTTTCTAGGAATGTATACAGTAATAACACTTTGTATTACTCATTACTCTAAAACTTCAAGGTACGCATTAGGATGTGTCTCCTTGTTACTTTAAAATTGCTTCAACCTAATTATTAAGTTGGAAATGAAGAGGAAGGATGAGGAGTTGGAAAATATGGCCTCAGTGATAGAAATGACGTCACGATCACGTGATAACATTTTCCACATAACATTTATCACCACTATAAATGGCACCTATACATGTAGACCTCACTAGACAGAATACACAGGAATCAAATCAACTACATCTGTGGAGACAGACAATGAAGAAGCTCAATATCAGTCACAACAAGGCCAAGGGTTCACTGCAGAAAGACCACCAATTGCTCATGTATAAGCTGCATATAAGCAAAAATAATTACAGAAGAACATCGATACTGCTAGAAATTCAACTAGATTCAGAAGAGGAGGTGGAATTATGGATATCGTTGCTGATGAAAAATGGATCTTGACTGAAAACAGAGACTATGAGAAAGATGCTTATCTGGGTTTTATTGACTGTATAAAGACTTTCAACTCTTTGGATCATCACAAGTTAAGGACAACATTATGAAGAACAGGAATTCCAGAACACTTAATTGTGCTCATAAGGAACCTGTATATAGACCAAAAGGCAGTCACTGGAACAGAACAAGGAGACACTGTATGGTTTAAAATCAGGAGAGGTGTATGCCAGGGTTATATTCTTTCTCCGTATTTATTCAGCCTGTGTGCTGAACAAATGGCCTGAGAAACTGGACTATATAAAGAACACAGCATCCGTATTAGAGCAAGACTTATTAACAACCTGCATTATGCAGATGACACAATCTTGCTTGCTGAAAATAAGGACTTCGGGCTCTTATGAATGAAGATCAAATATTACAGCCTTCAGTATGGATTACACCTCAACAGAAAGAAGACAAAAGTCCTCACAACTAGACCAATAAGCAACATCATGATGAACAGAGAAAACATGATTGTCAAGGATTTCATTTGACTTGGGTCCACAGTCAATATCACTGAAGCAGCAGTCAGAAATCAAAGACATATTGCATTGGGCAAACCTGCTGCAAAAGACCTCTGTAAAGTACTAAAAAGCATAAATATCACTTTGAGGACTAAGGTGTGCCTGATCCAATCCCACTCGATGCCATCAAGTGGATTCTGATTCCTAGAAACCCCAGAGGACAGAGGAGGACTGCCATATAGAATTTTAAGGAATAGCTGGTGGATTCAAACTGCCACCCATTTGGTTAGCAGCCAAGCTCTTAATCATTATGTCATCAGAGTACTTTCACTTGTCTCATATACGTGTGAAAGCTGGGCAATGAATAAGGAAGACCGAAGAAAAATCTATGCCTTTGAATTATTGTGTTGATGAATACTAAATGTGTCATGCATGGACTGCTAGAGGAACAAGCAAAACTAGTTCCCTTAGAAATGAGGATGGCAAGGTTTGTCTCATGTACTTTTATCCCTAGGGAAGGACATCATGCTTGGTAACGTAGAGGGTCAACAAAAAAGTGGGACTCAACAAGATGGACTGACACAGTGGCTGCAACAGCGGGCTCAGACATAGCGATGATTATGAGGATGGCCCGGGACTGGACGGTGTTGCATTCTTTTGTACTATGAGGCTGGGTCACTGTGAGTCTGACCTGACTTGATGGTACCTAACACAACAATGTTAATTAGGTACCAAGCCCCAAAGGGGCAGGTGAGATGAGCTGTAGATATTTGTGAACATGCTTTGTCTGGTAACACTAATACTTCCTTTAAGAACTCCAGCTTTGTGGGTTTCTTATCATCTTTTAAATTAAATTACAGCAGCCATCATGGCTTTTTTGCACTGTGCTCCCTTAAACTTGGAGCTTGCCCTTTTGAGCTTTATAGAAAATATGCTTATTTTCTTTCAAAGACAAGTTGTTACTGTAACATATTTCATAATAACAGTTCATTTATTTTGGTAGGCTGAAATATGAAAGAGGCCAGGTAAATTAAATCTGGATACAGTCTGATTTTGTTCTGACAACAAAATTCAAATGCATATTTGGCATTTACTCACTAATTAATTTTAATAACCTGTTACTTTATGTGTAAACATGATTAAACTCCTAGAATCATCAAATTGAACCAAACAAGAAAAGAAGGACTATAGAGGGTGAAAAAAAAAAAAAAAAAAGCATTTCCCTGAAGGCAGAAGAACTTGACTTAGTTCAAGTCTGGAAAGTATGTTCATCTCTCACCCTTACATTCCTCCACTGCAAAAATGAAACTCTTAAAATAGATAATCTCCGGAAGCTCTTACCAATCTAAAATGGAAACTTATGTCCATTTATCCTGTTACTGTTGTTAGAGGTTGTTGAGTTGATCTGGGGTGCTTATCAACCACATAGGGCACAGTAGAACTGACCTCTATCATCTTCTAGCCTGTGACCTTTGCAGGAACGGCTCTTTCTCCCAAAGAGCAACTGGTGGGCTCCAACCACTAAGCTTTCAATTAGCAGCTCAGTCCTTAACTGTTGTGTGATCACAGCTCCTATAATGTATTGTGTGTATTAAAATATTCCATAAGCAGTTGTTGTAGAATTTAAAAAAAAAAAAAACCAGCAAAAAGACATAGCCATCAAGTCAATTTCTACTAATAGCAACCAACAGAGTATAACCGCCCACAGAGTTTCAAAGGAGTAGCTGATAGTTTTGAACTGCTAACTTGTTGGTTAGCTACAAAACTCTTAACCACTGCACCACCAGGGCCTCTATAGGTTCACAGACTAGCTTTTATCGCTAGACTCTTGACCAAAGTGAAGTTTATATGACTGAGATCACAGTTGTCCATTAAACAAATTCTGTTTCTTTATTTTTTTCATTTACCTGGTCTGCCTATTTGTCAAGTCATAGTTCTTCCACATTCTTAAGTAAACTTAAGAACAGGAGGAATGATACTGGCCCCTTTTTTCCTGTTCTTTATACCAAGAACACTAGTAACAGGCCCACAACACCACGAAAAGGTAGCCAGTCTTCCACAGCCAACACCAAGCCAGGAAAAATATATACCAGATGCTGAACCAGGTGCAGACACCAGAATTCTTGTTTGGAGAAAAGTGCGGAGGATGTGGAGTTATAAGGCATATGTCACAGTACTAGTTATCAGTTTTCCACTGGAACATTTATGATGAATGACAGTCACACATCTGAAACCTATTTCTGTAAGTGTTTATGCATTCCCTAGTATCCTCGACAATTTTCTTTCCCCCTCGAGAAGAATTATTGGAATGTGAATGAAAATTATATATCATTGTAGAATCCTTGAATGTATCCTTAGTTATTATTTATAAATATTGATACTTGGGATATGATCTTGTTTCACAACTCCTAGGTTGACTGTTGTCCAACAGAACTGTCAGAAGAGCTCCAAATTATTCTTCTGCTAGTACATTTGCGCCATAATCCTTTCAATATTTCCACAGAAGAATTAACTCTGAATTATTCTGTTAGTGCCAGCCAACCTCTGATGCAAGCGTTGAAGGAGAGATATTTGCCTGCCAGGACTTCCAAGCACTTTGCACTTAGATCAAATATCTTTACCCCCTTAAGCCAAGCAAGAAATACATTCATTGGAACCCCGATTTGATTTCATACTTCTTGGGTGTTCATGGACACAGTAATGTTCAAAGCTTAATCTAATGAAAACTCAAATCAGTCAATCAGCATGTCCATGCTATATCCCAAGATTGGAGTTTAGAAATTATCCGGGGTCTAATTAAGATCTAAGTAATTACCCAGGGTCTAATATGATAAGTAAAAGAGAAAGTGAGAGATCTTATTAAGTCTTTGAGTCTATCAGAAATAGGTTTCCGAACTTTCTTCAAATTACATGACTATAACTTGCGGCAGTGAACATAGCAAAAAATGTTCTGTGATTTGAGGATCATAAAAGTTACAGAGATGCTAGAGTACAATCTCATACCACACCGTCCTCTTGGAAGCAATTCTGATATTTTCAAAGAATAACAAAAATCTGTTGCAGATGGGTTGATTCCAAGCCACAGTGACCCTAGGGGACAGGGTCAAACTGCCCCATAGGGAATCTAAGGAGCAGCTGGTGGATTTGAACTGCCAGCCTTTTGGTTAACAGCTGTATCCCTTAAGCACTGTGCCACCACAGCTCTCAGAATAGCAAAGCCCCAACATAAGTGATATTAAAATGCATGACATAACGAATAGAAAGTGCTTTTTCAAGATGAAAAATCAAGTCAACTTTCACCTCCATATTTCTAGAATTACTTAATAGTGAAACATATATCAGTTTTCTGCCAAGTTCTTGCTGTTAAGCTTTGTAAGAAGATACTGAGCGTTTAATTACACCTAACAGAAAGATAAAGGGAAAATTAAATATAGATTAATTTTAAGCTTTAAGATTTGTCATGTATTTTAGCCTTTTCTAGTCATGTTTTTCTATTGTCTAGTGTAAAAATATGTATTGTTTTGAATCAGAAAAACAAAAAGCCTCTCCTCATTTGCAGAAAATGTTAGCAATTATCCCCTTGCAAATGAAACCACCACCACTCAAATTAAAACCAACATTCATGAGATATTATTCTCCAGATCAATTCTTTGCTGAAACTGAGCTCAGTGGGATTTGTGTGAACTTGAAAATTAATAAATTGGCATATTAGTTCTAAAATACAAGGAATAATTGTCTGTCTTTGCCAGATGATCCATTTGGGTTAGTGCCTGTAAAAGTTCAACTACAGCTGTCTTTACTGAATTTTTAAATAATGAAACCATAACCTTTCTCCCAAGGAGTTTATTAAACTCTCTTTTGATTAATGCTATTTCCCAGCCCTCCTGGGAAGTCAGATGTATAATCAATATTACAAGCACATCCCCCCTTATTACTTGGAGAACATCAGCTGCTAGGTCACTTAATACAAATGTATCATCTAAATTCATGAGCATTGTAATACTGCTCAAAATTTTTAATCTAACAGAAACTGGAATCTATCAATCAGCCTGTCTACTTCATATCCCAAGACTAGAGTTAAGAAGTTACCTATGATCTAATTAATATTGTGATGAGTGGAAGGGAAAAAGAGAGATCTTTTTTAAGTCTTTGAGTCTATTGGACGTATACTGGTGCCATCTCAGAAATAAATCTCTAAATTTTCATCAAATTACATGAATGTGATAGGCAGCAGTAAGAGTGGAAGAATGCATCCTGTGATTTAGAGATCATGAAAGCCGGAATATGACAGGACCTGTAGGGAGCAATGCAGCTGTAGTTCAATATTATTTTTAAATGTCTATGAAATACTGAATAAAGGGAGTTAAGAGTAATCCTGGACCAGGGTTAAATGGGTGGTGATTGGAGTTTAGGTGGTTTCTAACAAGACAGAAATAGAGAGCCCAGTACTGATCAGCATCAGTATTTTAGAGAGTAATTAGATGCAGAGGGAAAGAGGGAAGAAAGCAATGGCAATAGAAGAATCACCAGGTGTGTGTAACACAGACATAGGCACAGAAGCAGAATAGGGTGGTAGTTAGCACTGAGGTCCCTGAGTTCAACTCCTGTCTCCACCATTTAACAGCTGTGTAACCTTGACCAAGGTGCTTAACTTCTGTGTCCCTCAATTTCTTCATATGAAAAATAATAACGTGGGTGGTAAGGTTGTTGGGAGGGGCGTTATTTATTACATATAAAGAATTAAGAACAGAGCTTGGCACATACCAAACACTCAATAAATAATGATTACTCTTACTAACTTGTGTTCTTCCCTCACCTATATTATTTATTCCCCTTCACTTGTTTCTAATCTTATTCAACCCATTCCACTGTCAGTTATTTGGAGGTGATTGTGCAGCAAGAGAATGAGCTATGTATGTCCCCTGTAAAATCTCTTCTGTACCTCAAAGCTAACTCTGAGAGAAGGACAATGACCCAGTTTCCTCCTTGGTGACAACTTAAATACAACAGAGAAAAGAGCACTTGAGTTCTAGCTGGGTCTCTTTCAGACCTCAAAAGTAGAATTTGAATAAATCAACTTTTGTATATTGCACTTTTCTTATCTACAGGATGAGTTTATAGAATCAAAATACAGGTTAAAAAAAAGAAAAAGAAAAATGACATTGAATCCATTCCAATTCGTGTCAACCCTGTAGGACAGAGTGGTTCTGCCCCATAGAGTTTACAAGTAGCACCTGGCCAGATTCCAACTGCCAACATTTTGGTTAGCAGCTGTAGCACCCAGCCACCACACCACCAGGGTCTGGGTTCAGAATAGAAACGTAAGTAAGTAAAGCAGTTCCAGTATGAGGCTAGGGAGTGGTAGGAGGTCTGACAAGCTGAAAGCATATTCCTGACTAATGGCGTATATTAATATTCATCACCTGACTGCCTGTTTACATTCAGGAATTCAGGTTAGTATTCGCCATATTTTTCAGAGAAAAGCTAAAAATTCCTATATTTACTTGAAATACTGGAATTTACATGTTGACTTAAATTATGTTAACACATTATGTAGGCAAATAAAACAGGACTGAGTAGATTTGTGTACTTGCCATTCATTTGCAACCCTTGATCCAAGTACCTTTCTAAAATTCCTTTTAGTTATGACCTTTCCATTGTTCAGTTTACACTGGGATGTCCAAACCAAACAGCTTAGTTCATCCGTTAGGTTGTTCTTGACTGAATACAAACTTTTTAATCTACATGAAAGTGTTCAGTAGGGTATAAACAGAGCCTATTTTAACTTGTAGAAACAAATTGACTGAGGTCAGTTTTTTTGCCTGCTGACATTTCAAATTCAGGTCTCAAGGGTCTAATCTTCTGATTGTATTTATATCTAAAAAGTTAAACAAATTAAAAAATGAATTCATTTCTTGTTTGATTCACTCACATTCATTGAACTAGATGCAGCTATAATATGCAGCCCCCCAAAATACAACTGGGAGATGTCAGCTTGGGCTTCACACTGATTTAAAGTCTTCAGAACTTTTAGAAAGAAGTTAGGGTATTTCTTTGGGAAGTAGCGTTCTGAATTTTTTTCTATTAATTTTTCTTTAACTTCCTTATTTCTTTATATCTGAGAAATTTTTAGATTTGTGTAGTGTTAGTGAAGCTGTAAAAAATTATTTTTGTCTCTAGAGAGAAAGAGAGCTATAAAGGCTACCATCCAACAACATATTTTGTGTTTGTGAAGTTATCTTCTCCCATTATCTTCTCTGACAAAGTCATAATTGCTTCTGTAATACAAAAGCTGAAAGGAGGTATTTGGCACAAATATTTCTGCAGTGCATTCATTTGAAAGATAAGCAAAACAGCTAACCTATAGGAAATGATATCCAAAATGCAGCTTCCTTTGAAATAAATCATATCCTCAATCCTGGAGATCAGGTCATATACACCTTAAGAATACATGCATTTCCTATTGTTTACTTGCAAAATCAACAATTTTAACTCCTTTCAAACAGCAGTAGAAAAATAAAAAATTCTATTGCAAGTCTCCTAAACAGCATTGTAGGATCAAATGGAAGTAGAAACTTTTTCCCAAGTGTATTTTTTAATTGGATAAATACACAAATAACAGGGAGCTGGAAACTGGGATGAAGCCAACACTGAGTAGAATAATAAAAGATATTTAAAAAGGTGGCAGAATGAGAAATTGCGGTTTATGCCACGACAAGAATTAATCTCATTTCCTGTGTCAAGACGAATGTGAATTTGCCAAAGCACTTTGAGTTAACACAATTATAGCGCATGACTGTAATAAAGGCTTTACCAAAAGAAGATCACTGCTCAGTAAATCATGTTCCTTTGGTAAACTCTTTTGTTGGCTTTTTTTAAAAATAGTAACAGGGACATAGGAGTTTGACAGGTATTTTTCTATTAACAACACATAACAGGCTTTCTAGATAGATATGCAACCACTTTCCCTTAGAAAAGGAAGGATCTCAGAGAGCAGTTACAAGTCCTTCAGTGTTTATAGTCTTTAAGGGGGAAAAAAGGTCATATTTAGAACTCTGTCACCACCATATGGTTCTCTGAATCTGAAAACATTTTTGGCAGGCTAGACTGAACTCTTATCAGTAATATGAGGTTCATATTAAAGTCCTAAGTTTTTATAGGATGGCTTTGTTTTTTTAATTGAGTTTGTACAGAAGTGTTTGACATTTGTTTGTGACACGATGTGTATGATTTAACAACATCAGAGTTAAAAACATTTTATTCCTCTTATGAGTTACAAACTAAAATAAAGTATACCTCCTGATTCATGTCACTCAGACATCATGCATTTCACTGAAAAAATTGTAAGAAATGTCACTGATCTTAAAACAAGATGAAAAAGTAGTGTGAGCAACAACCCTGAGAACATATACATCTTAAAAGTCAAGGCATACTTTTTATATATCAAGATTCATAACACATTTCTTCCATAATCATGTAAACAAAGTTTTGAACCTAGTATAACAACAACTAAAAAAATCTGGTAAAATTTAGATTATTTACCTTGTGTCTTCACAGGGTAAAGACAAAATAAAAATAGCAAAAATAAGTGGTACTTGGTGAATGTTTTTAGTGTCAAGTACAGTATTAAACTTTTTGCATGTATTACTCCATTAAAGTAGTAGTATAGCTGTTAGGAGCCTCACTGCTAACCAAAAGATCACTGCGACTCACGGACTCAGTGATGTCAGGTTTGGTTGGGGTTTTATTCCATTAAAACTGACTGTAAAAATTTGTTCACTACAAACTCTTATCACAGATGAAGTAACTTGGGTTTATAGAAAGGTAAAGCAACTGGTCTAATTATAAATGGATAAATACAAATATATTTTTAAACAGTAAAAAATAACAGACTGACCTAGACTTCATAACCCTTTCAATCATTATGCTAGATTGACAGTTACATCAGACAATTTCACTTCTTAAGAAATGTTCTAAATAATCCAAGAATAAAGATCGTCTTTGTTTGTCTTGAAAGATTTGCCTATGTCGTTGATAAGGTATTGGTGAGACTTGGTGCAAATACAGAAATTAAAAAATGCTATCGTTTATTTTGTTTGTTATAACTGCCAAAGCACTTTATTTCCAAAATAGGACAGAAAGAAGTTAGCACCTGACAGATTCAGTTGCAATATTTTCGACAATGTAACTTCTACAATCAAGGTGTCTTATTCCATTTTTCTTCATACAGAACCCAGTGCTGCTCCCACAGATGTCAAGGCTACAAGTGTGTCTATGTCAGAGATTCTTGTTGCATGGAAACATATTAAGGAGAGTTTAGGAAGACCACAGGGATTTGAGGTATGGATAGAATTCTTGAAAATAAGCCATGTTATTTCTGCTACCATTGTGTTTTCCTACAAAGACGGTTTGGTGACACTTCAATCGAGTTACATTTATTTGAAATTTTGCTGTATATTATAGAAAACATGAAATGCATATTTCTACTGGTATGTATTATGTAGCTCATTAGCTGGCTTATTTTTCAGTACAGAAGTTTCCATAGCATCAATCAAATACACTCACTCCTCACTTACCAACATGGTTAGATTCCAAAAACCAGTATTAAGCAAAAATAAGTATTATGTGAAAATGGAAGATGATGATCAGATCACAAAAATATGTGAGACACGTATGTCCCTCTGGACTGAGTGGTATAACATATAGGTAGGCACTGTATGTCCCGCTGGTCACAAAAGGGTTGTTGTCAGACAGATGTCATTAATGCACAGAATAGTTGGATAGTAGATTTTTTTTTTTTACTATTGTAATAAAAGTGAAATATCAAATAACAAGATAGTTGATAAGTGAGAAGCAGGTGCATATACAGGAAATTAAAAACAGACTTTTAACTAATATCAGGTGCCACGGGTGGACACTTTCTGGTGTCCAGTTTGCTGGTGGTTAAAAATGTTTTCGCTTCATTGCTCTCAATTATTTGATGCAGAAAATTAAAATCTTAAGATTTGCTTAGCAGGTCTTAGCTCCATAACTGAATTCCCCAAATATGTTCTGAATTTAGTGATCTGTCTCTATTTTGTAAAACTCAAGTGATCTTTTATCTCTAAGATTTTGGTTTTTTTTAACAGTCATGCCAGCTTAAGTGTAAACATTTTATTTTGGTTTAATGATTTCAATGAAATTTTAGATTCCACATTCATTAGAGGATTGTGGGTCATCTGGGACCTTGCATATTCCATGTTAGCAAGATCCCTCCTTCTCATCTTTTCTTGCTTGACCAGTCTGGAAATAAATTCATCTGTGGTTAATTGTATTCAACAAAGAATCAAGGCCATTCACTGGAAAAGAATAGTCTTTTCAACAAATTTCCTAGAGACTTACAGATATCCAATTAAAAAAAAAATCAAAAATGAATTCAGATATCTATATCATATCACAAATAAAAATTAACTAAAATGAGTCAAAGATCTAAATGTAAGAGCTAAAACTATAAAAATTCTCAGAAGGCCACGTAAACATACGTCTGCATGACCTTAGATTAAACAATGCATGGTTTCTTAAATATGACGCCAGAAAGTACAAGCAACCAGGAACAGAAACATACATGTGCACACCAGTTGTTCATTGTAGCACTATTGAAAATAGATAAAAGATGAAAATAACCCAAAGACCCATCAACAAATGAATGATCCACAAAATGTGGCTGCTGTTGTTGTTGCTAGTAACATTAGATTGACTCCAGTTCATGGTGACCTCATGTATAAGAATGACATTGTGGTATCTTTATGATCTTTGCATGTCTGAGTTTCATGTTATGATTACTATATCAGTGCATCTCTTTGAATGTTTCCCTTGTTTTCAAACTGACCATCTCCTTTACCAAATATGATACTGTTTTCCAGAGACTGGTCTGTCCTGATGATGTGTCTAAAATAAGCGAGCCATAATTTCACCATTCTAACTTCTAAAGAGTATTCTGGTTGTAGTTTTCTAAGACTGTTTTATTCATTCTTCTGGAAGTTCAGTATATTTGCCAACACCTCAGTTTGAGTGCATTAGTTCTTCTGTCTTTGTTTTTCATTTTCTAACTTTACATGCATAGGAAGAGCATGAAAAGACAGTGGTTTGGATCAAGCATACCTTAGTCATCAAAATGACAGAAACTTTAAAGAGGTATTTTGCAGCAGATGGTCTACCTTCCGACATGTTCTTCAATTTCTTAACTTTTGCCTCCACTGATGTTGGTTGTTGATCCAAATAGAATGAAAATGTTGGTGATTTGTGTTTTTTTTTCCTTTATTTATCATGTTGTCTCTTATTAGTACAGTTGTGAAAATTTTGTTTACTTCACGTTCATGTGTAGTCTGTACTGAAGGCTGTAGTCTTTGACCACCAAAGATTACTTACCTCTAAGTTTTTCATGCTGTGAACACTACAATGAAGGAAGCTATAAGTGCTGATATTTCAAATACCAGCATAGTCACTCATGAAGGACAGTTTTCAGCACAGATTCAATACAAAATTAAGACAAACTAGAAAGAAAGGCCTGGTGATCTGTTTCCAAAAAGCAGCCATTGAAAATGATGTAATATTACTCTACCATAAAAGGAAATGAAGTCTTCATAAATGCTATAACATGGATGAACCTTGAGACCATTATACTGAATGAAATAAGTCAGGCAAGAAAGAATAAATATTGTATGATTCCACTTACATGAAATGTGTAGAATAGATAAATCTATGAAGATCAAAGCTTATTAGCAGTTATCAGTGGTGCATAGAAGAGGGAAAGTAGAATACACGTTTTAGGAGGCACTGAGTTTCTGTCCTCAATAATAGAAAAAACAAACACACAGTGATGATACTAACACAACATGATGAATGCAATTAGTGTCACTAAAAGGTACATGTAAAAATATTGAAATGATAAACTCCTTCTTAAATATATACTTTGTTTTTGTTGTTAGATGTTCTTGAGTTTATTACAACACATAGTAAACACACATGACAGAGTAGAACTGCTCCATGGGATTTTCTTGGCCATATTCTTTATGGAAGTAGATTACCAGGTTCGTCTCCAGTGGAGTCACTGGTACATTCAAGCTGCCAACCTTTTGGTTAGCAGCCAAGAGCTTAACCATTTGTGCTAGCATAGCTCCTTACCACGGAAAAGGTAGTCGATAGTCAATTAATAAAAAGAAAGAGAAAGAAAACACTATCAATAAAGTGAAAAAAATAACACATACAATGGGAGAAAATATTTCCAACTTATACATCTGATAAGATCCCGGTATCCAGAATATATGAAGAATATATAAGTCAACGATAGAAAGGCAAATAGTCCAACTGGAAAATTGGCAGAGATTTGAATAGATGTTGCCCTGAAGTAGACATGAAACAATGATCAACACCATTAGTTCTTAGGGAAATACAAACCAAACCCACAATGAAAGATCATTTTACATCCACTAGAATGGCTATAATTAACAAAATAAAAAATAATAAGTGTTGGAGAGGATGGAGAAAAACAGGAACACTTACGGATTGCTGGAGAGACTTTAATGCAGCTACTTTGAAAAACAGTTTATCAATTCCCCGAAAAGTTAAACATAAAATTGCCATGTGACCCAGCAATTCCGTTATTAGGTACAGCAGGTAATGAATGGAAATACAAAATGTGGTATAACTATACAATAAAATATTATTTAGCCATAAAAGAAGCCTTGAAAATATTAGTTTAAATGAAAGAAGCCAGACACAAAAGTCTGTATTTTATATGATTTCATTTATGTGACGTTCCCAGAATAAAAAAGTCTAGAGAGACAGAAATTAGATCAGGATTGCTAAGGAATGGGAGGAGGAGGAAATTGGTACTAAATAGCTACCATTTCTTTGGGGGGACATCAAAATGTTCTGAGATTTAGTGATTATGATTGCACAACACAGTGAATATATTAAAACCTACTCAATTAAACATTTAAAAAATAGTGCATTTGGGGTTAATTATATCTCAGGAAAAGGAAATGATACTGACTGGAATTTTGCTCGTAGCACTAGAATTGTAGAAAAATGAACATTTTTGAGGCAAGGCTGGAAAAATATGCTGACTGAACGGGTATGGAGGTGAGGAAAATGATGATTCCTAGATTGCTGGTTTGGTCAAATGGGTGAACAGTGATACTATTTACAAAAATGGGGAAAACTGGATTTAAAAAATGGATTTTAAGATGGGAAATGAAGAGCTTCATTTCAGATCACATTAAATTTGAGATGCCTAGTTTGGCTTATTAAAAACCTAAAAGGACAAATAGAGCAGGCAGCATAATATACAAGTTTGGAATTGAAAGATCAAGGATGAAATCACAAAGGCAGTAGTCATGTAAATGGTATTTAAAGTCACGCTACTAGATAAAAATCCCAAGGACAAAATGTAGATATGAAAAAAGAGAAGAAGAAAGGAGAGTGGAACAGTGAAACTAGGCTGTGCACTATGCACTTAGAGGTTTAGCTGTAGAGAAAGACTTGACAATGGACACAAAAAGAGACCACGTAGTAAAGGGAAAACCAAGTATTCGATGTTTCAAGTAAACTAAAAGAGAGTTGGTTGAGAAGGAAATGGTTAACTATGTCAAAGCTACTTAGAGATCAAATGAGATGAAGGACAAAAAGGCCTATTGGTTTAGATGTTATTGTTTATCTTGAGAAAATGTTGAGAAAAGATTATAATCTTCTATAATCAAATCAGTATCTTGTATATCATCATTTTAGTTACTTCCGGTTTTAGCCATCTAATACTCCTAATAATAATGATTAGTGGCAGTGATTTTGACAAAAGGGACCTCAAATCAGAACTGTCAGTCCATATCACCTTTATTTACGTGGAACTCTGTCTCTTGTGTGGATACTTCAAGGTATTTTGATATAGATGATATTGACAACTCTCTGATGTTGGTATTAGCAATGGTTAAGAGCCAGACTCAAGAGCTGAGTACTTTTTCCACCTGTTAAAGATTATAATAAGGGAGTCTAATTAACCACTGTAGAATACTATTTTAGTTTCAGACAAAAGCTATTGACAAATGCTGAGATGATATGTTTTCATGAGAAATTCCTCTTTATATAGAAGAAAAAAATTTTCTTCATTGCTATTTGGTGCCATCAATTAGGATCTGACTCATAATAACCCCTGTAGAACAGAATGAAGAACTACCTCATTCTGTGCCATCTTCATGATTGCCATTATGCTTCAGCCCACTGTTGTAGCCATTGTGTCGGTCTGTCTTGTGGAAGGTCGTACTCTTTTTTGATGATGCTCTACCAGAGACAGATCCCTCAGTGTAACATGTCTGAAGTAGGTGAGATATGAGGACTGCCAATTAAGTTCATGAATTCATGCTAGAAAATGTGCTACATACATCATTGCTGCATATTACTATGGGCAACTTTGAAGTACTCCCCTTGGGAAGTGATACACCAATGCTAGTATTTAGTCCACCCTATAAAGTAGTTTTGGAAATCTTTTTTCTGGATCGGCCATAGAGCTGTCATCGTATTACCCTTGATGATCTGAATGTCATGTAAATGTCTCCCTTTTAATATTTTCTTTATCTTCAGGTAAAGAAAAAAGTCATTGGGAGTGAGTTCAGGTGAGTAGGCAGGGTGTTCCAATCCAGTTACCTGTTTACTGGCTAAAAACTCCCTCACAGACAACTATACAGTTCAGTTAGCAAATTGCCACCATGCCACCGTGCACAATGGCCATTCCAGAAACAATTGCTTTGAAGGGTGGACTAGGTACTGGCATTGGTGCATAGCTCCCCAAGTGAAGTACTTCAAAGCTGATCATAGTGATACTCAGAAATGAAATATGTAGCACTTAGAACAATTAAGATCACGGACTTAATTGTCAGACTTCATGCTGTTTCCATCCTTGCTTCTAAGGAGCATTCTGCTTGTACTTCTTCCAAGACAGACTTGTTCATTTGTTTGGCAGCCCATGATATATTCAGTATTCTTCTTCAGTATCACAATTCAAAGGTTCTAGTTTTTCTTCTGTCTTCCTTATTCATTGCCCAGCTTTCATATGCATATGATGCAGTTGAAGATACCATGGCTTCAGTCAGGCACACCTTAGTCATCACAGTGACAGCTTTACTTTTTAAGATTTTTAAGGGGGGTGGAGTCAAAATGGCAGACTAAATACACATCTCCCTAAATCCCTCTGGAAACCAAGACTTGAATTGATAATTAAACAGTTTTCTGGACACCTAGGGTGTGACATAGGGCTATTAATTTGGACTTCATACCACTAAACACAAATCCTCCTGTTTCACTGACTTGACTCTTGGCGAGCACAGGCTTGCATGTACTGAAGGTAATTTACCATTTTATTCTTTTTTCCTGTCTTGGCCAGCAGGCGGAGCTGGGACTTGATTAGTTGTTGATCCCAGGTACACTCCAAGTGGGATTGGCAGGTGCAATTGCCATGTTCTGAGAGCCCAGCTTTGGACTCTGTGCATTTTGGCAACTTTGGCCTACCTATCTACCTCGGCCATATACTAGCTGTACGGAAGAGGTGGCTAGCTTCTGCGGGATGCCATCTTGATCCATTGAGAGATGGAGACAATCATCCGCAGGTCCCAGCTGAACTTATTTCCTAGGCTAGGAGACAGTGACTGCCTCTGGAAGACTGTTTTTCTGGCAGAGAGGAGGTGTTTTGCACAGTGTCACCCATGACTGGGACTTGGCAAAGGAGGCTGTGGACTCTGGGCATCTCAGTACCTTTGGGCTCTCTTTTCACTAGTTGTCTGGTCTCCACCAGATAGAGAGATTGTGCAGGACACCATTTTGCTTCCCTGAGAGGCAGAGTAACTCATACGGATGCCTCACCGGGACCTAACTCCTGGAATGGGAGGAAGCGCATGCCTGGAAGAGAGCACTTTTACAACAGGAAATCAGAATTCTCCACACTGATGCCTATAGCTGAGGCCTGACAGCAGATGCCAGCAGGGCAGTAGCCTTTCTGTATTTTGAACTAGTTTAGAACAGCTGAGGTTGATTATAGAGGTGCTTACTTTGCCAGATGGGAAAAGGGACCTATTCACCTGAAAACCTGACTGACTTTGGAAGTTGTCAGATACTTTTTACCTGGTATTTTAAGACAACCTAGAGAAACAACTATGGTCCATCCTCACAGCATCTCTCCCAATCTCTATTGACTCATGTGAAGCCCAAAAAGTAACAAACTCTGGAGAAGTCAATAACTAAGAAATCACCCATGGTGTCAGAAAGCCCCCAAAAGAAACCACCTCAGAACTTCCCAGCTGAAACTATCAGAAGGTGAATACAAAAGAATTATAAAGAGAGCCCTCCTAGACCTTATACAAAATGCTTCAGAACAAAATGAAAAATTAAGCAAGCTGTTTGATCTGATGGAACACCAGTACTCTGAAATCCAACAGATCAAGAACAAAATCAAAGACATAGCAACTTCAAATCAAAGCCAAGAAAACAGAATGGAACAAATGGAAAATAGACTTTCAGATTTGGAAGACAGAGCTACTGACTCCAGTATCTATGAGGAGAAATCAGAAAAAAGAAATAAGAAAAATGAAGAAGCATTAAGAAGCATGTGGAAGTCTATTAAGAGCAAGAATCTATGATTAATTGGAGTTCCTGAGCAGGGTCAGACACCTGAAAAAACAGAGAGTATTGTTGCTGATCTGCTGACAGAAAACTTCACAGAAGTTATGAAAGAAGAGAATATAGATGTCCAAGATACATATCGAACACCACTCAGTATAGATCTCAAAAGATTCAAAGGCATATTATGATCAAGCTGAGCAAATTGAAACATAAGCAGAAACTTAATAAACCCATCACAAAGGAAAAGATTGAAAAAGTCATCCAAAAACTACCAACCAAAAAAAGCCCGGGCCCAGATGGCTTCACCGCATAATTCTACCAAGCTTTTAGGGAAGACTTATCTCCAGTACTACTGAGACTATTTCACAGTATCGAAAGGGGTGGAATACTCCCAAATTCATTCTATGAAGCCAGCATAACCATGGTACCAAAGCCAGGGAAAGATTCAACAAAAAATGAGAACTACAGACTGATATTACTCACAAATGTAGATGCAAAAATCTTCAACAAGATCCTTGCCAATAGCATACAACAACATATCAAAAACAATAATCTATCATGATCAAGTTTGATTCATACCAGGGATGCAAGGCTAGTCCAACATCAGAAAAACAATTAATGTGATCAACTACATAAATAACACAAAAGACAAGAATCACTTGATTTTGTCTATTGATGCATAAAAGGTATTCAATAAAGTCCAACACCCATTCATGCTAAAAACTCTCAGAAAAAGAGGAATAGGCGGCAAATTCCTCAATGCAATAAGGGCCATTTATACAAAGACTACCACCTACATCATCTTGTAAGGAGAGAGACTGAAACAGTTTCCACTGAGAACAGGAACTAGACAAGGATGCCCACTCTCACCTCTCCTGTTCAACATTGTACTAGAAATTCTAGCCAGAGCAATTAGACAAGACCAAGAAATAAAGGGCATCAGCATCAGCAAAGAAGTCAAAATTTCCCTATTTCCAGATGATATGATTGTATATGCATAGAATCCTAAATAATCCATAAGTAAATTACTCAAACTGATAGAAGAGTTCAGCAAAGTCTCAGGTTACAAGATAAACATAAGAAAATCGGTTGGATTCCTTTGCACCAACAACTAGATTATTAATGAAGAAATCAGCAAATCGATACCATTTGCTATAGCTCCTAAGATAAAATACCTAGGAATAAATCTAACCAGAGAGATAAGAGACCTTTACAAAGAGAACTACAAGCCCTTTCTACAAGAAACTAAGAGAGACTTACATAAATGGAGAAATCAACCCTGCTCATGGACAGGAAGAATTATCATAGCAAAAATGTCTATTTTGCCTAAAGCAATCTATTTATATAATGCAATCCCAATACAAGTTCCAGTGTCATTTTTTAATGAGATGGAGAAACAAATTACCAACTTTGTTTGGAAAGGGGAGAAGCTCAGGATAAGTAAAGCACTACTGAAGAAGAAGAACACACTGGGAGGCCTCTCACTATCTGACTTTAGAACTTATTACACTGCCACAGTAGTCAAAACAGCCTGGTACTGGTACAAAAACAGACAGATAGATCAATGGAATAGAATTGAAAGCCCAGAGATGACACCATCTTCCTATGAACAATTGATATTTGACAAAGTCCTAAGACATTAAGCTGGGGAAAAACAATCTCTTTAACAAATAGTTCTGGCAAGATTGGATATCCATCTGCCAAAAATTGAAACAAGACTCATATCCTACAGCTTATACAAAAACCAACTCGAACTGGATAAAAGACCTAAATATCAAATCTAAAATGATAAAGCTCATCTAAGAAAAAGTAAGAACAACAATGGAAGTTCTAATACACAATCTGGACAGACTTCAAAATCTGTCAAACGAACCACAAACAACAGAAAACAGATAAATGGAAACTATTAAGAATCAAACACTTTTGCTCATCCAAAGACTTTATTAATAGAATTAAAAGGACATCTACAGAATGGGAAAAAATATTTGGCAACTATATGTGAGACCGAAGCTTGATGTCCATAATCTACAAGGTACTAGAAATATCAGCAAGAAAAAGATAAAGCATCTAATTAAGTGATGGGCAAAGGAAATGGATGGACACTTCTCTAAAGAAAAGATGCAGGTAGCCAAGAAACACACGTGGACATGCTCTCAATAATTAGCGATTAAAGAAATTCAAATCAAAACTACAACGAGATACCATCTCTCCACAACAAGGTTCGCTATGATCCAAAAAACGCACAACAAATGCTGGAGAGGCTGTGGAGAAAGTGGAACCCTCCTACACTGTTGGTGGGATTGCAAAATGGTGCAACCTCTTTGGAAAGCAGTCTGCCACTTAGTTAAGAACTGGATCTAGGTATACCATTTGATCCACTAATTCCACTGCTTGGAATATATCCGACAGAATCAAGGCCATCCACACCAACTCATACATGCACAGGAATGTTTATCACAGCACAGTCCACAATAACAAAAAGATGGAATCAACCCAGATGTCCAACAACAGAGGAATGGATAGGTAAACTATGGTATATACACTCAATGGAATACTATGCAATGATAAAGAACAGAGACAATTTTAGGAAACATCTCATAACCTGGTTTCAACTGGGGGACATTATGTTGAGTGAAAGCAGTCAGTGACAAAAGGATGATGTTGGTTACTGGTCTCATTGTGAGGATATAAACCATACTGAAAACTATGGTCTTTGATCTTCATCAGGAAGTTCTTCAAGTTGTCTTCACTTTCAGCAGGCAATGCTGTGGTATCTCCATAATACAGGTTGTTAGTAAGCCTCCCTTCAATCCTGATGCCCTTTTCTTCTTCATATAGTCCAGTTTCTCACATTATTTGCTCAGCATACAGATTGAATGGGTGATATGAAAGGATACAACCCTTAGGCATGTCCTTCCTGACTTTATACTATGCGATACCCATTGATCTGTTCACATGACTGCCTCTTAATCTATGTACAGTTTCCTTGTGAGCATAACAATTCTCATTCTTTGTAATAAAGGAAAAAAATGCCATTGAGTTGATTCAGAATTATAGTGACCATATAGGTGACAGTAGAACTGCCCCATGGAATTTCCAAGGAGGGTTTCATGGATTTGAATTGCTGACCTTTTGGTTAGCAACTGTAGCTCTTAACCGTTATGCCATTAGTGTCTCTGTTCTTTACAAAATTATCCACTACTTGTTACGGTCTACAAGATGCCTTTGCATAGTCAATATTATACCAATAATCATCTTTCTAGTATTCTCTGCTTTCAGCCAGGATCTGTCTGACATCAACAGTGATATCCCTGACTCCAAATCATCTTTTGAATTCAGCTTGAATTTCTGACAGTTCCCATTGATGTGCTGCTGTAGATGCTTTTGAATTATCTTCAGCAAAATTTTGCTTGTCTGTTTGATTGATGATATTGTCTAGTAATTTCCACATTCAATTGAATCGTCCTTCTTGAAAATAGGCATAAATATGGATCTTTTATAGTAGGTTGACCAGGTAGCCATCTTCCAAATTTCTTAGCATAGATGAATGAGCATATCTAGCATTATATCCATTTGTTGAACTATCTCAATTGATGTTCTACCAATTCCTGGAGCCCTAATTTTCATCATTGTCATCAGTACAAATTAGACCTCTTCCTTCAGTACTATCAATTCCTGTTCATATACTACCTCCTGAAATTGTTGAACATCAGTGAGTTCTTTCTATGTAGTGACTGTGTGTTCCATCTATCTTCTTTTGATGTTTTCTGCATCCATATAATATTTTCCCTGTAAAATTCCTCAATAGTACTCATTGAGCCTGAATTTTTTTCTTAATTCTTTCAGCTTGAAAAATGCTAAGTGTGTCCTTCACTTTTCTTTTTCTATCTCCAGGATTTTGCATATGTCATTGTTATATTTAACTCTTTCTTCTTGAGCCACCCTTAGAAATCTCTTCAGCTCTGTGATTTCATCATTTCTTCCATTTGCTTTAACTACTCAATGTCTGTCAGTTTGTCACACTGTGGGGGTTTGCATGTTGCTGTCATGCTGGAAGCTATTCCACTAGTATTCAAATACCAGCAGGGTCACCCATGACAGACAGGGTTCAGCTAAGCCTTCAAACTAAGAATAAGAAGGACTCCGTACTGTACTTTTGAAAAATATTAGCCAGTGAAAACCTCCTGGAAAGCAGCAGAACATGATCAGACATAGTGCCAGAAGATGAGTCCCTCAGATGACTGGAGAAGAGTTGCTACCTCAAAATAAAGTAGACCTTTATGACATGTGTGGAGTCAAGTTTCGGGAACCTTTATTTACTGAAATGAGAAGAAACAGCTTCGAACATCCATTAATAATCAGAACATAGAATGTACAAAGTATGAGTCTAGAAAAGTTGGAAATCATCAAAAATGAAATAAAAAATATAAGCATCAATATCTTAAGCATTAGTGAGATGAAATGGACTGGTATCAGTCATTTTGAATTGAACAGTTACATGGTCTACTATCCTGGGTGTTTTCATCAGCTAGTGCTATTTTAACAGAAATACAATGAGTGGATGACTTTAAGAAAGATAAGTTTATTCTTATACAGTCCAGTAGGTTACAAGACCACATTCAGGGTGCCTACTCCGGGGGAAGGGCTCTCCATCTCTCAGCTATGGAGGAAAGTCCTTGTATTGTACCAGTCTTTAGTTAGGGAGCATCTTGGTGTAGGAACCTGAGGTCTGAAGGATGCACTCTTCTCCCAGTGCTGCTTTCTTGATGGTATAAGGCTACCATTTTTCTGCTTACTTCCCTTTCATTTTATCTTTTGTAAGATAGAAGGATAAAAGGTGGAACAAGCTACATTCCAGGGACACTCCCTTTACAATGGAGCAGAGAGGTGATATTAAGAAGGGCTTTACAGTCCTAACCAATGCATACAGCATAGGAAAATCACAAAACGGAGGCCAATCATAAAATATTGAGAATCATGGCCCAGACAAATGGCTACACACATTTTGGGGGGGACACAGTTTAATCCCTGACACTAGGACCAACAAAGAGGAATAGCATTGCATTCATCACGAAGAACATTTCTAGATCTATCCCGAAGTACAACTTCTGTAAGTGATAGGACAATATCCATACATCTACAAGTAAGACCAGTTAATTCAACTAATGTTCAAATTTACGCACCAACCACTAAGGCCAAAACTGAAGAAATTTAAGATTTTTACCAACTTCTGCATCTGAAATTGATTGAACATGCAGTTAGAATGCATTGATAATCGCTGGTGACTGAAATACAAAAGCTGGAACCAAAGAAGGATTGTTGGTTGGAAAATACGGCCTTGGCTATGGAAGCAATTCCAGAGATCACATGATAGAATTTTGCAGGACTGATGACTTCTTTATTTTAAATACCTATTTCACCAACATAAATGGTGACTATACACACGAACTTGGAATCAAACTGATTACATCTGTGGAAAGAGGCAATGGTAGAGCTCAGTATTATCAGTCAGAACAGGGCCAGGACTGACAGTAGAACAGAACATTAATCGCCAATATCCAAGTTCAAACTGAAGAAAATTAGAACAATTCCATGAGAACCAAAGTGCAACCTTTAGTGTTTCCCACCTGAATTTAGAGACCATCTGAAGAATAATTTGATGCATTGAACAGTAATGACTGAAGATCAGATTAGTCGTGGAATGACATCAATGATATCACACATGAGGAAGGACTAATAGGGGAGATAATTGAAAAACAAATCACTGCTGAAGGCACACGAATAGATTTATTTCCTTTTAGGATATATATTAACACTTGGCAGGTAAATATGCACTGGACAAAAAATATCTGAAACACATGGTGTGGTACTAACTAACAAAAACACCTAAATGCATTCTCCTTAATCAATAAACAAGCTTGAACATATCTGTGGCTCATGTCACTTTGAAAGCTTTATATTCTCTTCCACTGTTCTCATAAGCAAGGATCACTTAGATAGAAGACAAACATAATGAAGAGCAGCAAAGTTCTTAAGGTTCTTAGGCCTTTACCTGATTTCCCTCACCAAGTGCCTACCGTTGTATCCTCCCAAGTTCTCATCCCAACTGCAAATGCTCCTTAATTGGCTAGCAACCTGACTCTGATGTCCTTTGTTGTGACTCGGACTTGATATACGAATTCTGATTTCTCAGCCACTGATCTGACTTTTTGTGTATTTTTCCTAAATGCTATTCATTATTCCTTCCTTCTTTTATCCGGTCATTTACTTGTCTAGTGTTTACTGAGTGCTTCTACTACATTTGTGTTTGCAGCACTTGGACCAAAACAATAAACAAAACAGATTGCGTCCCTGCCTTTATGAAGTTCTTCAGAGTTTAGCAAAAGAAGTATTTCGGTATCTTCCTTTTGGTCTTGTTTTTTGCTTTATTTTTACCCCAGCCTGAGGTCTTGATTTTAACTCCTGATAGCTGTGTCTTCTGGACTTCTGTCTCAACACGCTTTTTCCTAATATAACCAACCCTACAGGACAATAGCAAAGGTTTCAGTCAGATACTTGCCTTGATATTTCCTGTCAATGATCTATTTACATGGCCATATGACACTTTTGTCTTTTACAGGAAAACTTCCATTATATCTTAATAGGTTAAAGCATTTTGACTTAAGTCCTATGTCCATCTGCTACTGACACAACATATTCAAACACATTTACCAATCAATACAAGTAAAAGATATCACCAAAAATTTTGACTGATTTTTTTTGTTATTAAATTGACTACCTAAAATAATGGTCATGGCAATTAATATGGTAAGGATATCTATGCATAAAGACAGAATCAGAATGGTGATATTCCTAGCCCACCAGACAATGTCTTTAATGGTAGGCAGCTTGAGGACATTTTAGTGATCTTGTCCCTTTTCATTTCTAAATGGATCCATCCATAAGTGTTTTTTATGTTACGGTTAGGCTAGATGAGAACTTCTCAGTGAAAAGAAAGATTTTTTTTTTTTACAATACACTTGTATAGACAGCCTTCCATAAGTCTAGCCAGCCAAGTATACCTCATAAAAAGAGCCATCTGAAGAAATAAAAAATAAACTCTATTTGTAGACATCATTCCAGCTCATTCTGTTTTACTAATATTTGAACAACTTTTTTTTTACATTCTCTTGGAACCACCCACTTAAGAACATAGGTTACTTACATTGAAGTCACTTGAAATTTCATGGGTATAGAGACTGAATGTACGAATCACTGACATTGAGATACGTGGGATTTCTAGTTTATGATGTGCAGCGTGATTGTAAATGGAAAATGGGCAATATTTATTGAACAACTTTGGTTCATGAATAACCATCACTGTTCCATCTGGATTGCCATCCCTGTCATTGGCCAATGCAAATAAATTATTAGGTTCAGTTTTGAATTTATAAGCCTGCTGGCCTTAAGTGTCGTGAAAATGGCAATGTCTGTACCCTTGAACAAACCTCCTCCAGCTTTTCAGAGTTTACCAGGATATTTCTGTGCATACAAAATCACAGTAGACATTAGTCTGGTAAGAAGGGGCAATGCCAACTTTCATAATCCTTTCTCTAATTTTCCCAGATAATGAAAACAATGGAGTAAACTGTGTGGTAGAATATTGGATGATTCATTTATTCATTCATTTGCCCATCAAACATTTGTTAACCATCAAGCACTGTGCTAGGCACTGGAAATGTAGAAATTAATAAGATATAGTTTCAGCCCTTTAAAACCTCACAATCTAATACTGAGAGAGGTTTATGAGAGATTTCAGTAAAGGAGGAGATTGGAACAATACAATTCTTGTGTCCATAATTACCCCCAAGATTTCTCTACTGTCCTGATTCTCTAAAGAAACATTAGTGGGAATAAATTCATCCCAATGCTTTGTATAGACATAATTTTTTTCTTTTTGCATGGGTATATGTTTCTGCCTCTAAAATGTCTTCAATTTTCCTAAATAAAATAAATTACTGAAATATTTATTTACTTACTAAAATAGAAGGAACATATCTTTTTCACTAAGCATAACTTTTTAAATATTGCTGTATATATCTTTCTTTAAAAAAAGGTATCCAATAATTGAAAGGTTATGATGCTTGAACTTATTTTGACCATGTTATGAAAATATTATTAACTATATTTTTTATCCTCATTTTATGGCTGGAGTAATTCCAACAATAGGCAACATGCTATTTTTATAGCAGAGTGACAAATACACAGTGTCCTAGTTTAATTCTGAACTTTCTGTGCTTATTATTAAGAAGGAATGAAAGATAAAACAATTAGTGTCATTTTACATTTCTTAATAAAAATAATTGCTAGCTACCCTTGTTTTCTTGGGCAAGACTTGCTTGTGTACATATTAGAACTTCCATAGCATATGTAACTCAGAAGATCATTTTATTTATTTTTTAACATTTTATTGTGTTACACGTAAGTCTGTAGAGCAAATTAGTTTCCCATTCAATAGTTTATATACAGATGGTTTCGTAACATGAAGTGCAATCCCCGTGATGTGTCAGCACTCTTCCCTCTTTCTACCCCATTCATCCAGTTTCCTGTCCCTCCAGTCATCTCATTTTGTTTGGGGGCAGGTGTTGCCCGTTGATCTCATCTATTAATTGCTCTAAGGAGAACTCTCCTTATGGGTGTTATTGCTTGTTTTAGATATCTGTCTAATGTTCAGACTGAAAGTTGAACTTTGGAATTGGCTTTATTTCTGAGTTAGAAGGGTATTTACAGTCTCTGTCAGACCAGTAAGTCTGTTCTTGGAGTTTATTTATTTATTTATTTTGGGTCTGTTTTTTGTGAATGTGAATTTTGTTCTGTGTTTTTCTCCTGCTCTATCCAGGATTCCTCTTGTAATCATGGTCAGAGTAGCCAGTCGTGGCAGCCATGTATCATTTAGCTCTTCTGGCCTCAGGCTAGTGGAGGTTTTGGTTCATGTGGTCCATTAGTCCTTTGGACTGCTTCCTTCTGCCTTTGACTTTCTTTATTCTCTTTTGCTCTGAATGGGATGAGACCAAGAGTTGTATCTTTGTTGGTTGTTTGCAAGCTTTTAAGTCCTCAGACAATACTTACCAAAGTAGGATGGAAAATATTTCGACTAAGAACTATATTATGCTATTTGGCGTAGATGTCCTCTAACCCATGGTCCATAGCCCTTAGCCCCAGCAATTCAGCACGGCCAGGTGTTTGGCTGTGTCTAGGAAGCTCTTGACTGTGCCCCATGTATGCTTTATTACATAGATGAATACATATGCTGTACATACAAACATGTATGTAAAAATATCCACAGCCAAACGTATATATACTTTATAGGTATACAGCTATACTACAAAGAACAATGATAAATCCATGAAACATCTTACAGCATGAGTGAATCTGGAGGACGTTATGCTGAGTGAAATAAATTAATTACAAAAGGGCAAATATTGTAGGAGACCTACTATTAAAAGTCAAGAAAAGGTTTACACACAGAAAGAAACAATCTTTGATGGTTACTAGAGGGGAAAACAAAGGGTAGAGGGAAAATGACTACCTAGATAGCAGATATGTATTAACTTGATGAAGGGAAAGACTATACTCAGTACAGAGAAAGTTAGCACAACTTGACCAAGGCAAAGGTAGACACCAAGATGAAAGTTTTTGTTTTTCTTTTTTTAAAAAAAGGGAATCACGGCAGCTACTATAACATACACAAGGTCTGACAATTAAGTCTGCAAACTTAATTGTTCTAAGTGCTGCACACCTCGTTGCTGAATATCACTACAATTACCTTTGAAGTACTCCTCTTGGGAAGCTATGCACCGCTGTTGGCACCTAGTCCACCCTTCAAAGCAATTTTGGAACTCTTTCTGGAATGGCAATTGCACATGGTGGCACAGTGGCAAGTTTACAAACTTAACTGTATAGTCATCTGTAAGGGACCTTTTAACCAGTAAACAAATAACTGTATTGAAACATGCTACCTAATCACCTGATCTGACCTCTAATGACTTTTTTCTTTACCCTACAATAAAGGAAATATTGAAAGGAAGACATTTTGATGACGTTCAGAACATCAAGGTAATACAGTGACAGCTCTCATGGCAATTCCAGAAAGAGTTCCAAAATTGCTTTGAAGGGTGGACTAGGCACCAGTGTAGATGCCTGGCTTCCCTGGAGTATTTCAAAAGTGACCATAGTGATATTCAGCAGTGAGGTATGTAATACCTTTTCTAGGATGAGTTCGCAAACTTAATGGGAAGTCCTTGTATAATTCCGCAACAGTAAAGACCAATAATAATTTACAAGCTGATACATAGGTAGATACATGTGCTGAATAGGAATAGGAGGAATTATAGAAGCACACCCATGTCAGCTCTGCTGTTAGTGTTTGGTGGAATTCTGCAGTGAAGCCATATGGGCCAGGGCATTATTTGTGGGGAGATATTTTTTTTAACAACCTCCTCAATTTTTTATTTTGTCATAGCTCTGTTCACATTTTCTGTTTCAGTTTGTGTTAGTTTAGATAGGAAGTGAGTTTCTAGAAATGTGTCCATTTCATCTAGATATTCAAATTTTCTGGAGTATGATTTTTCATAGTATTCTGTTATCTTTATTTCAGTTTGTTCTGTTGTAATGTGACTCGTTTCTTACTTGGCTTATTTTCATTTTCTCCTTTAGTCTGTTTTGCCAGTGTTTTCTTAATTTAATTGATCCTTTCAAAGAATCAACTTCTAGTCTTGTTGACTCTTTCGATTGACTTTCTGTTTTGTTTCCTTTCGTTCTAATTTTTAGTATTTCTTTTCCTTTGGCAGCTGTGAGCTTCTTATGCTGCTGTTTTTCTATTTACTCAAGTTGTAAGGTTAGTGTTTTGATTTTGGCCCTTCTTTTTTATATTTACATTTACATTTTTTTTTTTTTTTTTTTTTTTTTGCTATAAATTGACCTCTGAACACAATTGTTGTGTGTGTTACAAAGGTTTTGGTATGCTGTGTTTTCATTTTTGTTTGTTTGTTTCAGCTTTGATTTTTTTTTTTTGTCATCCAATATTTTTTTAGCAAGCTATTACTCAGTTTTTATGTATTTGATTTTTTCCCCTTCCCTGGTGTTGATTTCTACATTTACAGCATTGTGTTCAGAGAAAATGCTTCATATTATTTTGACTTTTGGGATTTTACGGAGGTTGCTTTGTGGCGTAAAATATGGCCTGTTTTACAGACTATCCCTTGTGCATTGGGGAAAAATGCATATTTCACTGCTGTTGTGTGGAGTGTTCTGCGTATGATGTTTAATTGGTAGATTGTGGCATTTAGATCTTCTATATCTTTATTGAGTTTCTAACTGTTCTGTCCTTCACCAAAAGTGGTGTGTTGAAATCTCCCATTATTGCAGAACTGTTTTTCTTTTCAGTGCTGTTAGAGTTTTCTATGTTTGGGTGCTCTGTAATTTGGAGCATACATGTTTGCTGTGGTTGTGTCCTCTTGGTGGATGGACCCCTTCATCACTGTATATTGTCCTTCCTTATCTTTTATGGTGGATTTTGCCTTAAAGTGTATTTTATCAGGGGTCTGATAAAATACTGCTGTCTTGTGGTTACTGCTTGTTTGATGTATTTTTTTCCAACCTTTAATGTTTAGTTTATTTGTATCTTTGTGTTTAAGGTGTGTCTCTTACCAAAAGCAGACTACTAAGTCCTGTTTACTTATCTGTGGTTTTTTTTTGTTTGTTTGTTTTTTTGGTCAATCTGTTCTACCATTGTCTAATGGTGTACTGAAATGATTTGTACTGAAATGTGATTATTAATAGGTATGAATTCACTGCTATCATTTTGTTATGCTTTTTTTTTCTTTGTGTGGTATTAATGGTTTCTTTCTTCCACATACATTTCTGTGCTAAGTTCTTTTTGTTTGTGGATTTTCTCTTTATTACTTTCACAGTTATTGATTTATATTTACTGAGTATTTATGATTTTCTTCCTCTTTTTCTTACTTAAATCTGTAGGTTTGAGAGTTTTCTCTGTGGTTACCTTAAAGTTTATCTTGAACTTCTTAAGTTTAAAACAGTGTTTTATTTCTTGATATTGCCCTAACTTCCTCTCCTTTTTTTGTCTTGAAGTTTCACACTGACAGCTCTGGTTTCCTATTTTCAGTGTAGCTTTTATTTATTTTTGAGGTTTGCTTATCTCGGTTGGTATCTGGCTGATGCTGTCATGTGTCAGGTTGTTGTCTTGTGTTGCTGGTTCTCTGTCCAACAGATTCCTTTTCATATTTCTTATAAGTTTAGTCTGGTTTTTACAAATATTCATAATTTCTGTTTATCTGGAAATGTCCTTAGTGAACCACCCTACTTGAGAGAGAGTTTTGCTGGATATATAGTTGTTGGTTAACTTTTTTTTTTTTCAAGGTTTTATGTATGTTATCCCATTGCCTTTTTGCCCACATGGTTTCTGCCAAGAAACCAGAGCTTAGTCTTAGTGGTTACCCTTTATATATGATCTTTCACTTTTCCCAAGTTGTTCTCAGGATTCTTTCTTTCTCTTTGGTTTTGGAAAGTTTAATATGTCTTGGCAATTTTCTTTTGGGATCTATCCTGTATGGAGTTTACTGTGTTTCTTGGTTGCATATCTACTCATCTTTCATGACATTAGGGAAGTTTTCTACCAACAAATCTTTAAAAAATTCTAAGCTTTGTATTGTCTCCTCCTGTTCAGAAATTCCAATCATAAGTAAATTATTCAGCCCAGCAGTGTTCCACATAGCTCTTAGGATTTCTTCTTTTTTTTTCCCCTGCCTGATTGTTCTTCCAACAAATTATTTAAGACATTTCTCTTCAGGCTCATTGATTCTGTCTTCCTTACACTCAGTTCTCCTTCTGTGCCCTTCCTTTAAGTTTTCCATTTCTGAAATTTTTTTGCTAATCTTCTGAGAATTTCTAATAGTTATTTTAACACAGTTTTTAATTATTTATTTTATTCTTCTGTTCTTATATTGTTTTCCTGAATTAGTCTAGAGTTTCGTCTGTGTTTTCCACTACTTACTAAAGCGATCTTATCCTGTTTCTTTGGGTGATTTGATACATTCTGCTGTCTCCAAAAGATTAAGCTGTTATTACATTAATTGTATGTTTGCTTGCTGCATCCTCATTTTTATTTTATTTTGTTTTGTTTAGATATCTCCAGGCAGGCAAGACAAGTGTGCTACTCTGATCATCAATCTGGCTGCACCAGAGTACTTGCCACTTGTCTTCCTGTGGGTGCAGTGCAGGGTGGGTATATGACCATGAGTCTCTGCTGGTCAGGCGGGGTGGCTGACAGCAGATTGGGCAGGTATTGCCTGCCACATGTCATTGTTCCAATGATGCTGGAGTGGACTGTGGCACTCTCCAAGGGGGTGGATGGCAGATATGGCTGGCTGGTAGGTGAGTCAAGAGAGGTAAACAGTGATATGCACAACTGTGCCACTACCACCTCTCCCTGGGTTGTGAGAAAGAGGAGAGGGGGTGGGCATTCCTACATGCAGTTAAACTGCCATCATCTCTCACTAGGCCAGGTGGGAAACAGGTTGCAGATGGGCATGAGCACATATGCAAAATCACTGCCTCTCACCCACCTAGGGGTGTATAGTTTGCAGGCAGGCATATGCATGGGAGCACACCTACTACCACTCATCAAGTGGGCAGGAAGTGTTGGTAGAAAGGGCTGAGTTAGTGGGGAGGGGATGGGCCTGTAATCTGATCTCTAATCAGGCAGGGTGCTGGGGCATGAGGATCTCCTTCAATTCTCATCAGGCAGGTGGGAAGGAGAGTGTGTCCCTCCACCTAGCAGACACAGATTCCAGGGAAATTCTTATCTGCTACAGCCAAAAACTGAGACATGCCCCCAACCTACTACAAGGAAGGATTAGGGCAGCCTGGGGTCTGAATGGGTGGAAGACATCCTGCTAATACTCTACTGATCCGTATCCTCATGCTTGCCACTCACCCCAGACAGAGGTCAAGGATTGCCACCTACATGCTGGATCCTGGCTTCTCGCATGCTCCATGGACGGCAATATATTTGTGATTCTTTTTCTCCTTTCTGTGTTTTCCTTCCTTAAATCCAGGTTTTGATCCCCCCACCTTGTTTCTCTGCAGGTCTACACTGTTTTGCTAGCTCTTATGAGACCAGATCCTCACGGTCCAGTGCTCCCTGTCACTCCTCACTGTGTTTGTACCGGTCTTCCAGTCAGTGTTCAGTTTAGTTATCTATCCTTTTTTGCTATTCTTAGGAAACACTATGGGGCAATTCTACTCTGACCTATAGGGTCACTATGAGTCGGACCCAACTCAGTGGCAGTGGGTTTGTTATTCAGTGTTCCAGGACTGTTAATTGCATCTGTTCTACCATAGGTCTTTGCTGTAGGAGGACAATATGGTGCGTCTAACTAATCCACCACCTTGGCTCTTGGCTTCTCCTCTCCAGAAGTTCATTTTAGCCATGTCACTAAAGTTATTTCTGTTTATTGAGTGTACAAAAACAAAAAAGCACCGGTTGTGTTTTCCTCTATGGTAAGTTGTGGTAGGGATTTCTTAAAAGAGAGAAGGTGTGAGACTGTTGTGCTCCACTATGCGGTCCGTTGCTAATCATCAAAGCAGGAGACACACACACCAAAAAAAAAAGCCTCACTATAGCCTGATGATCACTCATGCCGTTCAGACCGCATTTGATTTTTGTAGTGAGAAAAGGAAAGTTATATGTGCATACAGAGAAAATATGAAACTTTGCCAAGCCAAGTGCCGTTGAGTCAGATCTGACTCAATGAAATTTTAGACACGTATTAAAGGGAAAAAAATAAGTTAAAATGAAGCCAGAGTCACCCAAAGGCTAAAAGAGAAAATTTTTAACTTCCACATGGCATGTGAGTAACAACTATTTTAAGGATTCTCTTTGGCCTTTTATTATGACTACATAAAAATAAGAAAAGAAAAAAATCACATAGTAAGAAGAAAATAAGATGTCAATGTTACTGTTTCTTTTCCGAAATTCTGTAAACTCTGATTTAAATCAAATAGCTTTCATGTCCTTATTTTTAGATTTCATTCTTGGGTTATTTTCATTGACTCTCACGTTAACTAAAACTATGCTTGTCAAAAATCATATCAAAAACAAATTGTAGTGACATTTCTGTTACTTATTCCTTCCCTTATTCTTTTGAAATGCAGCTATGTAGAATTTTTTTCAGAATGCAGATACTCAGCTGAATGTCTTTTCTTCTTCATGGAAGAAATTCTCCAACACAAACCACTTTCTATTTTTTTCTATTAAAATTTTTACATAAGCTGTTTTAATTTTCTGGAATCCTGGTGGAACAGTAATTAAGAGCTATGGCAGCTAACCAAAAAGTGAGCAGTTCAAATCCAGCAACCACTGTTTGGAAACCCTATGGGATGGTTCTTCTCTGTCCTATAGAATCACTATGAATTGGAATTGACTTGACAGAATTGGTTTGGTTTGGTTATTGGTTTATTTCATTTTTAAGAATACTATTTGCCTGAATATATTCCTTAATCCACAAAAAAGTCCCCCAAAATATTGATATCTTTTTTGTTTATTTGTTCAAATATATTTTATTTATTTTTGTGATTGAGTGAAAGTGTACAATCATTTTTAAATTTTCATGCCTGCCTGTGTACAGTTCCTGTTGCTCTCCTTGCCCACTGACAGCACATTTCTCTTTTCTGTTCTATATGTCATATCCTCTTAATAATCTCATGTTGCCTCTTCTCCACCCTCTCCCCTCCCCTCTAGTAAGAGGCAAGTAGGACAACATCCTATAGATACATAGAATCATAAAGTGCACACACAATATATTCACTGTTGCTGAGTCCAATCTATTCCTGTCTGAGGAGCTGACCTCAGTAATGATTTATGGAGAGGGGAAACATCAGGTCTAGTGGCCATGCTTCCAAGGGAACCCCAAAGCCTTCAGACCATCACTTGCAGTCTTTTAGTGGAGTTCTCAGGATGCACCCATTTTTATTCTCATGTTGCCACTGAGACTCAACATTGTGAGCCCCATCACGGCTGTCACTAGTGGTGGCCAGGCACTATCTGGTTCTTCTGGTCACATGTTGATGTAGTCACCAATTCACATAGGTCTTTGTCTTCTGGGTTCTCTTTCCCTCATGTCATTTTGGTCCATGGTGATCATCTGTTCCTGCTGAGTTGGGACCATTTGGTGTACCTCAGATGGCATCTTGATAGCTTTTAAGACCCCAGATGCCACTCACCAATATGGTGTGGAGAAGACTCTCTTAGCAATACTCTAGTTATACCAATTGGCCTTGATGTACCCTGAGGGCATGGACCCAGGATCCCTGCCCCTGCTACTCTGTCCTTGCAATATTAGGTTAAGATCGGAAGAATATTCCTGTTATGTTGAAGTCCAGTTAAATTGATCGTCTTTCTAATGTGTACTGTCACTGATTTCACACAATGAACTTTCTATTTACTATTTAACCTATAACCAGCTCTGTCTCTCCCTCCCTCCCTCCCCTGCATTGCAGCCATCAAAGAGTCTTTTCTTCTGTACATGAATCTGTTTTGAAGTCATTATAGTTGGGACCTCATACAATATTTTTCCTTGTGTGCTGACTAATTGCACTCAACATAATGTCTTCCAATTGAAACCAAATTATGAGATGCTTCCTAAAATCATCATTGTCTTTTATCATTACATACTGTTCCATTGAATATATATACTATAGTTTATGTATCTATTCATCTGTTGTTGGGAATCTGGGTTGATTTCATCTCTTTGCTATTGTGGACTGTGCTGCAATAAACATCCATGTGCATGTATCTGTTCATGTGACTGCCATTCCAAGCAGTGGGATTACTGGCTCAAATGGTCTATGTCTTTCCAGCTTTTTAAAGAAGCACCAGATTGCTTTCCAAAGAGGTTGAACCATTTTGCAACCCCACCAGCAGTGTAGGAGAGTTCCACTTTCTCCACATGCTCTCTAGCATTTGTTATTTTATGTTTTTTGGATCATGGCCAACCTTGTTGGGGTGAGATGATATCTCATCATAGTTTGGATTTGAATTTCTTGAATAGCTGATGGTCGTGAGCAAGTCCTCATGTGTCTTTTGGCTACCTGGATATTGTCTTTAGAGAGATATCTGTCCATCTCCTTCTCCCATCACTTAATTGGATTATTTATCCTTTTCTTGTTGATATTTTGTAGTACCTTAATGATTGTGGAGATCAGACATCAGTCTGATGTATAGTTGCCAAATATTTTTTCTCATTCTGTAGGTGATCTTTTAATTCTTTTAATAAAGTCTTTAGATGAGAAAAAATGTTTGATTCTTAGTAGTTCCCATTTATCTATTTTCTGTTGATCATGCTTTGTTTGACAGATCTTGAAGTCTGTCTACAATGTGTAATAAAACTTCCATTGTTGATCAATAATATATTTTATCATATTCAGAATATTTCTCATGTTTTCATTCCTTGACAGAGGTGTAAGTTTGTCACATCACTTCTAAAAAGTTTTCTCATACCTAAAATATTTAAAAAGCTCACCATATGTCCATCCAAAGTCTCACTCATAATTGCATAATATACATGTAGAGCATCCACACAAATAATTAAATCATAAATGCATGCACAAATCCATCCAATTTCATTTTACAAATATTTAGCAATTTTGACATTTCTTAGAACCCATTTGGGAATTATCGAACTGCACCAAAATTTTCTTCCTCTTGAAGGCTGGGACTATTACACTTCTATCAATGTATATGGGTTAGAGGTACTCATATAATGGAAAATGGAAGAATTTTATAAAGCGCTTGAACATAAAAAGTAAAAAGAAGTTTAAAAAGGATGTACTTCACAATGAAAGAATTCTAATTTACTAATTGTCTAATTGCTAATTGCTAAATGGCTAGGACTTTATTTGCAGAAAGGAAAGATTTTTTGAAATCTATCTAAGTAAATTTTCACTGGAGAACAGCACACATATAGAAAAGTATACAAATTATAAATTAATTACTACTAACTAAGTGCATTTGTGTAACCATACCCAGGTCTTATAATAAACCATTACTAAGACCCAGAGACAAATCTCTTGTCACTATAGTCATTATCCCCATTCTCACAACCACCACACCCCCCTCACCACCTCCTAAAAAAACCACAATACTGACTTCTAGTAACAACAGTTGGTTTGTAAATTGCTGATATTTTTTAGTACACCAAACAAAACTCATTGCTGTCAAGTCAATTCCAACTCATAGTGATCTTGTAGTATACCATATTTAGACACATATAATGTGCACCTTCTACATTTGTTTGGCAACTACTCCCTACCCTCTGAGGAATTTTTATAAACATGCTATGCTAATTCTTTTACAGCCAACACATAAAAAACTTTGACATAGCAGCACTTATGAAAATACCCCAAGGGGGGAGGGAACTATTAGCAAACAAACATAGAGTGAACACGTTATCTGGGTTAAAATAGGGTACATGAAGTTGTTTATGTCTTACATTTTCATTTATCATGGTATTGATAAGATTTACCCATATTGTTACACACAGTTGTAGTTTGTGCTTTTTTCTTAAAATGCATCATGTGAGTGTGCCGTAATTTATCATTCTAGACATGAAGGTTCTTTCCTGTTTGCATCTGGCATTAATAGAAATGCTACAAAACAATCTTGCATGTGCTCTTGCATGCATGTCTTCACATTTCTCTTAAGTATATACCTAAGAGTGAAATTTTTAGGTCACAGGATATTTAAGTAACACTTAACCCCATCATCCAAAGTGGTTTTCAATTTAGCCCACCACTCCTGGATTAGGTTTTACATTGATCCACATCCTCATTAACACTTCTTTATGTCGTTCTCATTTTAGTCATTGTGGCAGGTATATCACTGTAGTTTTAGTTTGCATTTCCTTGATAATTAACATATTATTCAAACACACACACACATAACACGAGCACAATTTCTTGCTCATTTGTATGTCCTCTGTAAAGAATTGTGAAGTTAAGGCTTTGACCTATGTTTCTATTTGGTTTGTCTGTTTTTCTCTTAACTTGAAGGAGTTTCTGAATCCATAATCTTGATCTAGTCCTCTGCTTATTCAGTAATTCTTTAACTCTTGTCAGTATAGATCTTGCAAATCTTTTCTTAGATTTGTTCCTAGCATTTTTAATGCTACTGTAACTGTTATGTTTGTTTTTTAATTCAAATTTCTCTGAACTTCATATCATGAAATTTTTAAACTTTGATGAAATATACAGAATAATATAGTGAATTTTTTTATTCAAACAGCTCCAATAATTATGAAATAATGACTGTTTCATATATAACCTTACTTAATCAATCCTGTATTATTTTTAAGCAAATATCAGCTACTATATCATTATATGCAACATACTTGAGAATAAATCACTAAAATATAAGTACTCCTTTAAAAATTCCCGTATTGGTCCTTTCTGATCACATGCAGGCTAGGAAATGGCACTCACTTTAAAAAGGCAGCAAATTCAAGGGACCGAAAGAACCGGATGGTGCCCAGCCACCACCAGTGATAGCCACGATGGAGCTCACTTGGTTGAGTTTCACTTGCAACACAAGAATAAAAAGGGGTGCATCCTGAGATCTCCACTAAAAGACCTCAATTGATGGTCCAGTGATTTTGGGGTTCCCCTGAGAGCATGGCCCCCAGCCCTGATGCTGCCCTTACCCATAAATTATAACAGAGGTCCACTCTTTGGACAGGAATGGATTGGACTTGGCAATGCAGAGTGACCATATACTGGATGCACTTTATGGTTCTATGCATCTATGGGATATCATCCTGCTGACCTCTGGCTGGAGGAAGGAAGGTAGGTGGGGAGGAGGGGAAAGGAGACTGCTGGGCAGAGAGACATGTATGGAGCAGAGAGGAATAGTGTGCTGTCACCGTACAGGGAGAGCAGTGGAAGCTGCATATAGGTGGGCATGTAAATTTATACAGGAACATACATTTCACTCAGTTATATTAAATAAAATAAATAAATAAATATTCAAAAGTTTAAGCTTTGTTTATTTATCTTATTTGACTCATTAAATCCCATCCTTTACAGTAAAATTACCTCTGGGTACAAAACAACTGTTATGCATGCAATGTGATAATACTGGCTGCCAGCATATCTCAGAATATTGGCTCCATATAGGAATTTAGTAACTATATCAAAAGCTAAGCATAAGAGGTTAAGAATTTGGAAATTGAGGCAGGCAGGAGTTTTTCTAATAATCAAATTCACCTTTCAGGGTAAATGTACTCCCTATCTATAAAATTTTTCAATTCTCAATAGAAGGACATGGCTGATTTCAGGTGTTATATTAAGAAAAGTATAAAAGATAGTTGAGGCAGTATTAGGAAAAAACCCATAGTGATCCAAAATGTATCTGAGAGAGAGGAGTTATTACAGAAACTAGACAAGTAATGAAAAATAGTAAATTGAACGATAACATATAAACCCAACTTCCCTTAATTCTTCTTAAAACGCTCATGAAATGGGGGGAAGAAAGTCCAACCTCATGACAATTGTAATGAGTGGTACAAAACAAAACTGTTAGTATTATCTCTAGGTTTTTTCTTTTCATTTTTGTGCAATGACCCAGCCTTACAGTCCCATTTTCTAGGCTCAAGGAAGCAGTGAAATAGCCTCTGGACTCCTTTTCCTTTATCTTGTTTTCCGCCCCCCCCGCCCCCTCAGTAAAACAAACTGCAGTCACATGCATGAAGCTTTGCCTCCCATTCCAGGCCTGGGTGGATTGCTTTGTATTGCCTGACTAGTGTAAATGAACACTTGTCCTTACAGCCAAGAATCTGCCATCTGGCACAGTGTGGGCCATGGTTTGTGGGGAAGTCTAGAGACAGGTGACTTCGCACTCAGATGAGACCTCGAGTCCTTTATACAACCCCATTAAAGGCCAGTCAGCTAAACTCCAAGGTGACAGAACACCTGACAAATCTTCACCACAAGAAAGAAGAAAACACATGATAATGCTTAACATGAATTCTTTCTCCTATAAGACATTTTCTAAATGACTCAAAATAAAAATTATAAATGTATGGTTCTAGAGTTGACTAAAACAAAGTGAATATTTCTCTATCTTTAAACAGCAACCTCACATATGAAACAAATACAGTAAAACGTAAACCAAAGTAACTAAAATATATTTATTGGATATAATAAAATGCAAATATATTGCTACCAAATATTTAAAGCCATTCTTCAGATTACCAACTTTAGAAATATTCAAGAATACAAAGTCGGGAGTCAAAACGGCGGACTAAGCACACGTCTCCTTATATCCCTCTGGAAACCAAGACCTGAGGTGATGATCAAATGGAGCCTTCTGATCACCTAATCAGCCTCAGGATGCGGCACAGAGCTGTTAATTGGGACTTCACACCACTGAGCGAAAAACCTCCTCTCTTCAGCTGTCTCCCACTCCTGGCTAGCCCAGGCTCTCACGGACAGAAGGTAAACGCACCATTGTGACTCCTTTTTTTCTCTGTCTTGGCCGGTGGCCGGAGCTGGGTCTTGCCTAGTAGCTAGACTCAGACGCGCTGCCGGGGGGTAGGCCGGTGAAATTCCCATATTCTGAGAGCCAGGCTCGGGACTCTGCTAATCTAGACACTTTTAGCCTTTCGTTTTATATCTGCGTCAGCAGGGTTTGTACGGAATTCTGCAGTCAGTATGCAGGACATCATGTTGGCACTGAGATTTTAGCGGGACCTCGTTCTTAGCCTGGGAGCCAGCACCTGAAAACAGGACAGCGCTTCTCCAACAGAAAAGCAGTAATTTTCCCAGTGCCACCTACACTACAGGCCCTGCAACAGAAGCAGAGGAATCATTACCTCTCGGCACCTTTGGCCCCTCTGTCTGCTGCTTGTGTGGAGGACGCCATCTTGGATACGGTGGCCGCAGCTGGACCTAGTTCTTAGCTTGGGAGCCAGAGCCTGCCCACAAGAAAGCGCTTTTCTATCACAAAAGCAGTACTCGACACAGTGTTGTCTAAGGCTAGGCCTGGTCAGCAGAGGCCAACAGGGCAGTAGCATTGCTGTATTCTGAACTAGTTTGTTATCATCTGGGGTTGGATATAGTGGCGCTTACTTTGTCAGTTGAGAAGAGGGACCTCTACACCTGAAAACCTAACTGAATTGTGAAGTGGTCAGATACCTTTTGCTTTACATTTGAAGACAGCCTAGAGAAACATTTGCAATCCATCCTCACAGTACCTCTTCCAGCCTCTACATACTCACATGGGTCTCAAAAAGCAACAGAAAATTGTGGCAAACAAGAAATCACCCATGGCCTCAGAAGGCTCCCAAACAAAGCAACCAAGGAGATTTCCAGATGAAGAAACTTTCATGAAAGCATCAGAAAGTGAATACAAAATGATTATATACAGAGCCCTTCTAGACCTTATACAAAATGCAGGAGAACAAAATGAAAAATTAAGCAAACTGCTCAATCTGATGGAACACCAGTACTCTGAAATCCAACAGATCAAGAACAAAATCAAAGACATAGAAACTTCTATGCAAAGCCAAGAAAACAGAACGGAACAAATCTAAAAAAGAATTTCTGACTTGGAAGACAGAGCTACTGATCCCAGAGTCTATGAGCAGAATTCACAAAAAAAAAAAAAAACAAGAAAAATGAAGAAACATTAAGCATGTGGGACTCTATTAAGAGGAACAACCTTCAATTAATTGGAGTCCCTGAACAGGGTGAGACATCCGAGAACACAGAGAGTATCATTGCTGAGCTGCTGAAAGAAAACTTCCCAGAATATAGACATCTTAGATGCATATCATACACCACCAAATATAGATCTCAAAAGAAAGACTCCAAGACATATTATAATCAAGCTTAACACAATGAAACATAAGCAGCAACTCTTAAAGGCAGCAAGACTCAAAGCAAAGCTAACATTCAGAGGGAAACCCTGTAGGCTCTCATCAGATTTCTCAGCAGAAATCATGGTGGCATGGAGACAGTGGCATGACACATTCAAAGCCTTGAAGGAGAAGAACTTCCAACCAAGAATTATATATCCTGCAAAACTATCTTTCAAATATGAAAATGAAATTAAGACATTCCTAGATAAACAGAAACTCAGAGACTTTATAAAAATCAAACCCAAACTACAAGAAATACTGAAAGAAGCTCTTGGCTCTGGCTTAGAAGAATGAAACCACTAATTTTATATTTTACAAAGACACACTACTCAATATTCTGCTCTTTTAAGGAAGGCTCCAAAGTCAATCACAGCTTTGATATGGAAATAGGCAATCCAGTCATCATCATGAAAACTATCGTGTCATCATAATTAAAAGAGGGATGTACTAAAGTTGTTATAGTCCTCCCAGATGGAGAGAAAGATGACAAGACTGGTAGTAATTAAAATTGGGTTTATATATAGTTTATTAAGGGGGATCATAGGGGCAGCTCTAAAGTACAACAAAAATGTACCATACCATTTCAAGAAATGTAACACACGAGTCTCAGCAACTACAAAACCAGCTCTGAAAAAGATGAAAAATCAATTAACCAAAAATAATATCCAAGAACAGACTACTAAGAACAGAGAAAACATCAACATAAAAATAAACACATCACAATGGCAGCAGTGAACACACACCTATCAATAATGACGTTGAATGTGAATAGACTGAATGCTCCAGTAAAGAGACACGACCCATCCATATGTTGTCTACAAGAAACTCACTTGAGGCCTAAATATAGGAACAAACTGAAAATTAAAGGATGGAAGAATATATATCAAGCTAACAATGAACAAAGAAGAGCAGGGTTGGCAATTCTAATCTCAGACAAAATCAATTTTAATGTCAAATCCACCATCATGGACAAACATGGACACTATTTATTGCTGAAAGCTTCAGTACACAAGCAAGACTTAACTATATTAAATATTTATGCACCTAATATCAGAGCACCTAAATACGCTGAAGAAATACTGACTACGCTTAAAAGAGAGGTAGATGACTCCACAATAATAGTGGGAGACTTTAACACTCCACTCTCATTACTAGATAGATCATCTAGAAAAAAGCTCAGTAAAGATACAGAAGACCTCATTGACACAATTAACCAACTAAACCTCATTGATGTATACAGAACTTTCCACCCATCAGCAGACAACTACACCTTCTTCTCCAGTGCACATGGAACATTCTCCAAAATTGACCATGTGATAGGCCATAATGCAAAGCTCAACAAAATCCATACCATTGAATTACTGCAAAGCATCTTCTCAGATCATAAAGCCATCAAAGTTGAAATCAATAGCAGAAAAAACAGAGATAGAAAGTGGAACTCTTGGAAACTGAACAACATCTTGCTCGAAAAAACATAGGTTATAGAGGAAATCAAGGATGAAATAAAGAAATTCACGGATTCCAATGAGAACGAAAACACTTCCTACGAGAGCAGTGCTCAGAGGTCTGTTTATCTCCATAAATGCACACATCTGGAAGGAAGAAAGAAACCAAATCAAGGAACTAACTCTACAGCTTGAACAAGTAGAAAGAGAACAACAGAGGAACCCCTCAGGCACCAGAAGAAACGAGATCATAAAGATTAGAGCAGAGCTAAATGAATTAGAGAACAGAAAAACAATTGAAAAAGTTGAAAAGACCAAAAGCTGGTTTTTCGAAAAGATCAACAAAATTGACAAACCACTGGCTAAACTTACTAAAGAAAAGCAGGGAAGGAAACAAATAACCCAAATTAGAAATGAGAGGGGAGCTGTCACCACAGATGCAACAGAAATCAAAAATATCATAACAGAATACTACGAAAACTGTACTGTAACAACTTTGAACACCTAGGTTAAATGGATCAATTCCTTTACTCATACCACCTACCCAAATTATCACAACGTGAAGCAGAACAACTTAATAAACCCATCACAAAAGAAGAGATTGAAAATGTCATCAAAACACTGCCAACCAAAAAAAGTCTGGGCCCAGATGGCTTCACTGCAGAATTCTGCCAAGCATTTAGAGAAGAGTTATCTCCAATACTACTGAGACTATTTCACAGTATAGAAAGGGATGGAGTACTCCCAAACTCATTCTATGAAGCCAGCATAACCCTGATACCTAAGCCAAGGAAAGACCCAACAAAGAAAGAGAACTACAGACCAATATCACTCATGAATCTAGATGCAAAAATCTTCAACAAAATTCTTGCCAATAGAATACAACAACATATCAAGAAAACAATCCATCATGACCAAGTGGGATTCATACCAGGGATGCAAGGCTGGTTCAACATCAGAAAAACAATGTTATTAACCACATAAATAACATAAAAGACAAGGATCACCTGATTTTGTCCATTGATGCAGAAAAGGCATTTGATAAAGTCCAACACCCATTCATGCTAAAAACTCTTAGCAAAATGGGCATAGACGGCAAATTCCTCAGCACAATAAGGGCCATTTATACAAAGCCAATTGCTCACATCCTCCTGAATGGAGAGAGACTGAAAGACTTTCCCTTGAGATCAGGAACTAGACAAGGATGCCCACTCTCACCTCTCCTATTCAACATTGTGCTAGAAGTTCTAGCCAGAGCAATTAGACAAGACCAAAAAATAAAGGGCATCTGCATTGGCAAAGAGGAAGTTAAAATCTCCTTGTTTGCAGATGATATGATTGTATATGCAGAGAACCCCAAGGAATCTATAAGTAAGCTACTCAAACTGATAGAAGAGTTCAGCAAAGTCTCAGGATACAAGATAAACATAAGTACATCTGTAGGATTCCTTTATACCAATGAGAGTGTTAAGGAAGAAATTATCAAATCAATACCATTTATGATAGCCCCTAAGAAGATAAGATACCTAGGAATTAATCTAACCAGAGAAACAACAGACCTTTACAAAGCAAACTACAAGCCCTTACTACAAGAAACTAAGAGAGACTTAGATAAATGGAAAAACCTACCCTGCTCATGGATAGGAAGACTTAACATTGTGAAAATGTCTATTTTACCCAAAGCAATTTATTTATATAATACAATCCCACTACAAGTTCCAGCGTCATTTTTTAATTAGATGGAGAAACAAATCACCAATTTTGTTTGGAAAGGGAAGAAGCCCCATTAAGCAAGGTACTACTAAAGAAGAAGAACACACTGAGAGGCCTCTCATTACCCGACCTTAGAACATACTACACTGCCACAGTAGTCAAAACAGCCTGGTACTGGTACAAGAACAGACAGATCGATCAATGGAACAGAATTGAGACCCCAGAGATGACACCATCTGCCTATGAACAGCTGATATTCGACAAACGCCCTAAGACATTAAACTCGGGTAAAAACAGTCTCTTCAACAAATGATGCTGGCAAAATTGGTTATCTGTCTGCAATAAACTGAATCAAGATCCATATCTTACACCTTACACAAAAACCAACTCCAACTGCATAAGAGACCTAAATATCAAACCTAAAACAATAAAGCTCATCCAAGAAAAGGTAGGAAGAACAATGGAAGTTTTAATACACAATGAGGACAGACTCCAAAATCTGTCAAACAAAACACAATGAACACAAGAGAAAATAGATAAGTGGGAACTATTAAGAATCAAACACTTTTGCTCATCCAAAGACTTTATTAATAGAATCAAAAGAACACCCACAGAATGGTAAAAAATGTTTGGCAACTCTATGTCCGACTGACACCTGATCTCCATAATCTATAAGATACTACAAAATATCAATAAATTAAACGATGGGCAAAGGAGATCGACAGACGTTTCACTAAAGAGGAGATCCAGGCAGCCAAAAAACACATGCAGACATGTTCATGATCTTTAGCTATGAAAGAAATTCAAATCAAGATGACAATGAGATACCATCTCACCCCAACAAGATTGGCCATGATCCAGAAAACACAAGACAGCAAATGCTAGAGAGACTGTGGAGAATGTGGAACCCTCCTACACTGTTGGTGGGGTTGCAAAATGGTCCAGCCTCTTTGGAAAGCAATTTGGCACTTCCTTAAAAAAATGGATATCAATATACCATTTGACCCAGTAATTCCACTACTTGGAATACATCCGACATAATCAAGGCCTTTCACACCAACGGACATGTGCACCAGAATGTTTATTGCAGCACAGTCCACGATAGCAAAAAGGTGAAATCAACCCAGATGCCCAACAACAGATGAATGGATAGGGAAACTATGGTACATATACTCAATGGAGCACTACACAATGGTAAAGAACAACGATGATTCCAGGAAACATCTCCTAACCTGGTTTCAACTGGAAGACATTATGTTGAGTGAAATTAGTCAGCGACAAAGGGACAAATACTGTATGAGACCTCTACGATAAGATCTCAAAAGCAGACTTGTGTATAGAAAGACTCTTTGACAGCTGCAAGGGAGGGGAGGTAGGGAGGATGAGCGGGGGAAGGTTTAGTTTAGATAGTTGCTAGAAATCTGATTGGGAGAAAGTGGTGATGGCACACATTAGAAACAAGAACATTAAGTGGACTTCAGCATAACTTGAGTACTCCTTCCATCTTAACCCAATATTGCAAGGATAGAGTAGCTGGGGCAGAGGGCGGGGGACCATGCTCTTAGGCAAAATCGAGGCCAATTGGCACAACTAGTGTTTTGCTAAGAGAGCTCTCTGCACCCCACACTGGTGAGTGGCGTCTGGGGTCTTAAAAGCTGCCAAGCTGCAATCCGAGGACACAGCAAATGGTCCCAACTCAGCAGGAACGGATGCTCACCGAGGACCAAAATGGCATGCGGTAAAGACAACCTAGAAGACAGAGAGACCCGCAAGAGTGGGTGCCTTCATCGACTTGGGACTGGAAGAACCAGATGGTGCCCGGCCACCACCAGTGATAGCCACGATGGAGCTCACTTGGTTGAGTTTCACTTGCAACACAAGAATAAAAAGGGGTGCATCCTGAGATCTCCACTAAAAGACCTCAATTGATGGTCCAGTGATTTTGGGGTTCCCCTGAGAGCATGGCCCCCAGCCCTGATGCTGCCCTTACCCATAAATTATAACAAAGGTCCACTCTTTGGACAGGAATGGATTGGACTTGGCAATGCAGAGTGACCATATATTGGTTGCACTTTATGGTTCTATACATCTATAGGATATCATCCTGCTGACCTCTGGCTAGAGGAAGGATAGTGGGTGGAGAGGAGCGGAAAGAATGCTGTTGGGAGGATGAGACATGTATGGAGCAGAGAGGAATAGTGTGCTGTCACCGTACAGGGAGAGCAGTGGAAGCTGCATATAGGTGGGCATGTAGATTTATATGGGAATGTACATTTTCACTCAGTCCTGTTAAATAAATAAATAAATAAGAAAGAATACAAAGTTAGTGAATAAGGCTTTATTTTAAGGTGAGAAAGAATCTGGCAGACATGAAGGACAGAAGAAATATGGTTCATAAACCAACTATCTACCAAAAAGATAGAATAGTCTGGATAAACGCATTAATTGTTTTAAAAAAGAAGAAGGAAACCTTGTTTTGACTATCAAACAACAACCAAAAAGCCATAAATTAAAAATGGAAACCTCCCACAGTGTTTCAGAAAATAGTAACATTATTCACAACAATTGCCTCTTTGCAACTCCTAGACCCCATCCATCACCAAAGTGTTAATTTTATCTTCTGAGTTCTCTCCAGTCCATTCTCACTTCTCTCCATCAACCACTGTAACTCTAGGCTAAGCGATCCTAATTTTTTACCCGAACTCTGGAAATACCTCCTGAGTCTCTTCCTTTGTTTGCTCTAACCCCTTTCCAGGCTGTGTTTTCTACCCTGTGACCACGTAGTCATTAAAATAAATTATTGAGTGCCTTTTTGGTCCACATAAAGCGAACAAATGAACAGGTAAATAAAGATAATTTCATAAACAGATAATTATATTTAAAAATTATATTATTAATGAAATTTAATTTGAGAAATTAATTAGGGAAAGGACAGTCTGTTTGGAGTAGCAGCACAAGAAGTTTTTGGTTAAATCAAAACCCGGAAAAAGAGAGCTAAAAAAGAGTTAGCAATTTTAAGAATGGTGAAAATCATTTCAAGGCAGTAGACACAAAAGTTCAACTGTTATGCATGCAATCTGAAAATCCCTATCCTCCCTGCTCCGGGAGGCTCCTGGTACCCTGAAAATGGTGAGAAGTAATTTCAGGAGAGTTGCAGTAGCAAGAGACTACAAGTTATTAAGTTGGCCATTCACAATCAATATTCTGAGATATGCCGACAGCCGGGATTATTGGATTGCAAGTATAGTAGTTGAGCTTGTATGAACATGTGTGTAAAATATTCTGGAAATGTTTGAGTCCCAGGTTCCTGGAGGGTGGTGAACACAGTGAGCTGAGAAATAAGGTGAGGTTGGAGAAGCACATAAAGGTCATTATCAGGTAGGGCCTTGACAGCTACGGTTAGGAATTTGGAATTTATTTCTTGGTGCAATGTGGAACCTAATGGAGTTTTAGAAAAGGGGTGATCTGATTTACATACTTAAAAAAAATCTTTGGTCTATCGTGTATATCTTTTCAAAATATGAATCACATTGTTTCACATGGCCTTTCCCTTTCTCACTCTGCTTAAAACCCTTGAAGGCATTCCAATTGCTCTTAAGACAGATGTTCATATTAATCCTAGCTCTTTAACATAGCCAACTTTAGGGTCTAGCTACATCTTAAGTATCCAGCACCATTTCACTATGAAGTAGCTACTAACATGTGGATAATTTTAGACTTTTCCTTGGGTTGTAGCAGGAAATTTTTTTCCTCACTGCAGTACAGTGGATCACTTTTATGTGACATTTCTAGCTATAGCCTTTTAACTTCCACTCAGGTGATTGGGTAGGACTGTGCAGACGTGGCAATTGTGGCCCACCAAAGGGATTGGTCAGTTTTGCCATCCCACTGGGCTTGAAATGAGCAACCTCAGAGGCAGATAAGACAGAATTCACCATCAAAAAACAGCTGGGATAGTGCATCCTTTAACCTGTGATCCCTGAGCTGTGAGGCTGCTGGTACCCTGAAAATGGTGAGAAGTGGTGATAGGAAAGACCCAGTAGCAAGAGACAGTGTGTCAGATTTCCAGCTAAAGGACAGAGACAGTCAAGTGCCTTTGTGCAGAGGACTAAGGCCAGGGAGAGACATGCCTATGAGAAGGGCTGACAAGGGGCTGTCCCTGAGTGTCTGACCTGCGCTGTAACCTGTTGCTTCCTTACTAAACCCGATAATCCTGAGTACAGTCTATGAGTTCTGTATCACCGTTGCAATGAGTTATCGACACAGGAGAAAACTAGAGAGTACTAGATGAGGGACGGTTGGTTTTGCAGTTGGTGAAGTTGGTAGAGACAAAGTGTACCTGACTCCACTTTGGAGGAGTTACCCTTGGGCTATTGATATTGATTCTTTGTGTGGGTGGGTGGGTGGATGGGTGTTTCAAGTGAAAGTTTACAGTTACAGTCATTCTCTTATACAAAAACTTAGACACACATTGCCATGTGACCCTAGCTACTCTCTCCACAATCGGACAGCACACTTTTCCCCTCCAATTGGTATTTCTCATGCCCATTTAACCAGCTCCCATACCCCTGTGTCATTCCCTCTCAACTCCAAAAAAAGCAGCTGCCTAGTTAGTCTCCTGTATATGCTAAAGACAAAGAACATACTCTTCACTAGCATCATTTTATATTTTACATATCAGTCCAGTCTTCATGTGAAGAGTTGGCTTCCAGAATGATTTCAGTTCTGGGTTAAAAAAGAGTTTGGGGGCCATGTCTTCTGGGGACTCTCCAGTCCATCAAAACATCTCAAGTTTGGTCTTTTTACTAGAGTTTGGGTTCTGCCTCCTGTATTTGTCCACCTCCATAAGAGACTTTTTGTTGAGTTCCCCATAAGGGCCGTCGCTGGTGGTGGCCAAGCACAATCTAGTTCTTTTGGTCTCATGCTGATGTATTCTCTGGTATATGTAGCCCTTTCTATCTCTTGAGTTCTTAGTTTCGTCGTGTCATTAATGCTCTTCTTTCTCCTCTGCTTCAGGTGAGCTCAGACCAATTGAAGTGTCTTAGATGGCCGCTTACTAGCTTTTAAGACCCAGATACCACTCACAAAAGTGAGATGCAGAATATTTTCTTGGAAAACACTTGGTTAGGTCAATTGAGCTAGATGTTCCCTGAAGCCATGGCTCCTGAACCCTTGACTATGGTGTTGTGTCCTTGAAAATGTTTAGTTTTATTTAGAATACTTCTAAGCTTTGGTTTAGTCCATTTGTGCTGACTTCTCCTCTGCTGTGTATTGTCTCTCCCTTCGCCTAAGGTACTTCTTGTCCATTAACTAATCAGTGACTACCCTTCTCCCTCCCACCTCCCCTCATGAACATCAAGAATATTTTCTTCTATGCTTAAACCAATTCTTTTTTAATTTAAATTTTATTGTGATTAAGGAACAATTTTACAATCTGTATCCATCTGCCACATAACATCCAGAACTTTCACCACTATTCTATTCTAACGGCTCTCCCCTCAACCACCCCCAGTAACAGCAAACTTCCCCTTTCATCTAGAACTTCCCATGACCCTTTGACTAAGATCTGAACCACCCCCCCAACCCCAACTCTATCATCTCAGCTCCAGGGATGAACCTCTAGAACAGCCCTATGTACTTACTAAAATCCAAAGGTTTGTCGCCAGCCCCACTCCCTGATTACTCTAGTCCTGTTCAGTCTTTGTCTGGAAATCTGACCCCAGTGTTGGATGCAGTTTGGTGTCAGAGAGTCTAGGGGGCATGCTACCGGGGGCCCTCCCGTCTGATGGGCCATCAGGCATGGTCTTTTGGTAGCACTCTAGCTCTGCCCTGTGTGCCCACTGTGTCCAGGGCTCCGTAAGGTGCATCCCATCCAGGCAGTCATTGATGGTGGCTGAGCACCATCTAGTTCTTCTGGTACCTTGCTAAAGCAGACTCTGGTGCATAGCATCCCTGGTAAGCTCATGATTTCCTCCTGTCCTTGACATCTGCAGTTTACCTGCTGTCTGATTGGATTGGGCCAAATTGATATTACTTAGACGGCAACTTGCTAGATTTTAAGACCTCAGATGCCACTTACCAGGTGGTATGGAGACCATTTTCTTAAGAGAAAAAGAAAATAAAGTTTGGGTATACCGATTAGTCTGCATGTCCCCTGAAAACGTGATCTCCAACCCTAGATCCTGTTACTCTAAAAAAGGTAGGCCTTGTTTAGGGAGCAGTTTAGTTTTCGGGTAGAGCAGTAGTAGATACCTCTTTTCTAGTATGTGCTGTCACATTCTACACTCAACCTGAATCCTAACCACTATCTAATTTATATAAGTCCTTCCTCCCTCCCTCCCCACCTTTGTAACAGTCAAAGATTTATTTCTTCTGTGCTTAAATGATTTGTTGCATTCTTATAATAATGGTCTCATGCAATATTTGGCCTTTTACATCTGGTTAATTTCACTCAGCATAATGACCTCCGGATGGTCCCACATTATCAGATATTTCCCTAAGCCATTATTATTTCTTTCTTTCTTTTTATTTATTGTGATTGAGTGTAAGTATACAATCCAATACAAATTTGCATGCCCTCCTATGTGCAGCTCCCACTGCTCTCCCTGCCCAGTAACAGCACACTCCTCCTCTCCATTCTGTACATGTTGTACGCTCCTAACAATCTCCTGTCCCCTCCTCTCTACCCTCTACCCTCTCCCCACTTCCAGTAAGAGGCCAGCAGGATGATGTCCTATAGATGCATACAACCATAAGGTGCACATACGATATGGTCACTCTGTGTCGCCGAGTCCAATGCATTCCTGTCCAAAGAGTTGACCTCAGTAATGATTTATGGACACAGGCAGCATCAGGAACATAAGACATGCTCCCAGGGGAACCCTAAGGCCACTGGACCATCAACTGAGGTCATTTCTGAGATTTCCTGTTTGGCTCTTTATTGGTGTAAAGGAATTCAACTCATTTATGTATGTTTGTCTCATATCTTCATACTTTGCTGAAGACTTGTATTAGATCTAATAATTTTTTGGTGAATTTATGTGTACATGATCACGTCACCCACAAATAGGGATACTTTAACTTCTTCTTTACCAGTGTGGATGCCCCGTAATTTTTTTTATAATGTGTAATTTCTCTGACTAGGGTCTCCAGAACAGTGTTGAATAGAAGTGGTGACAATGGGCATCCTTGTCTGGTACCTGTTCTTGAGGAGAATGTTTTCGACTTCTCTCCATTCAGTATGATATTGGCTGTTGGTTTTGCATGGATGCCCCTTATTATGTTGAGGAATTCCCTTCTATTCCTGTAGTGCCAAGGGTTTTTAACGTGAACGGATATTGGACATTATCAAATGCCTTTTCTGCATTGACTGATAGAATAAAGTGTTTCTTGTCCTATCTTTTTTGTTTATGTGGTTGATTACATTAAGTGTTTTTCTGATGTTGAACCATCCCTGCAACTTGGTATGAATCCTCCTTGGTCATGGTAAACTATTTTCTAAAGTCAGGAAGTATGAGGCCTCCCACTTTGTTTTTCTTCAGTAATCTTTTACTTCTCTGGCACTTCTTCCCTTTCCATGTGAAGCTGGTGATTTGTTTCCCCATCTTAGTAAAAATGCTATTGTAATCTTTCTTGTGATCACACTGTATCTATAGATCACTTTGAGTTGAAGAGGCATTTTCACATTGTAAAGTTTTCTTACCCATGAGCAAGGTAGGTTTCTCAACTTACTTAGGTCTCTTTTGGTTTCTTGCAGTACTTCTCGTAATTTTCTATGTATAGGTCTTTTAACTCTCTGGTTAGATTTATCCTAAATACTTTATCTTCTTGGGGGATATTGAAATGGTATTCATTTGGTGATTTCCTCTTTGATGGTCCCTTTGTTAGTATAAAGGAATGCAACTGATTTTTGTATGTTTATTGTTTCAGTCAGCTAGTGCTCTAACAGAAATACTACCAAGTGGATAGCTTTAACAAAGACACCAAAACAAGATAAAACCTACTGCTGTTGAGTTGGGTTTGACTCATAGGGACCCTAGAGGTCCAAGCAGAACTGCCCCATGGAGTTTTCAAGGAGCTCTTGGCAGATTTGAACTGCCAACCAAATGTAAGTGTTACACCATCAGGGTTTCTGGCTTTAACAAAGTAAAGTTTATTCTTACAAATTTAGGGTGTCTGTTCCAGAGGAAGGCTTTCCCTTTGTTGGCTCTGGAGGAAAGTTCTTGTGTTATATTAGTCTTTGGTTAGGGAACATCTTGGCACAGGACCCTCAGGTGCAAAGGACATGTCCTACTCTTGGTGATGCTTTCTTGATGGTGTAAAATTCCTGATTCTCTGCTTGCTTCCCTTTCTTTTTATCTCCCGTAGGATGAAAGGATAAAAGGTGGTACAAGCCACTCTCCAGGGAAACTCTCTTAGCAAGGGTGTTGCACTCCCACCCTAATTCTCTTTTAACACAGTCATCCTATTAGCCACAAGCAGAGATTAGGACAGATAGCCTAGGAAAACCACAAAACGGAGGGCAGTCATAAAATACTGGAAATCATGGCCCAGTCAAATGGCCACACACATTTTTGGAGAGACAAAGTTCAATCCATGACATTCATCTTGTATCCTGATAATTTGCTGGATTCATCTATCAGTTCCTGTAGGTTGTTTTTGTTTGTTTGTTTGCTTGCTTGCTTGCTTTTTAAGTGTTTTGTGTGTGTGTGTGTGTGTACATGTGTGTGGCTTCTTTAGTGTCTTCTATGTATAAAATCATATCATCATGCTTTTACTACTTCCTTACCAATTCGAAAGTCCTTTATTTTATTTTATTTTTTTCTAGCCTGATTGCTCTGGTTAGACCCTCCAGCACAATGCTGAATAGAAGTGGTGACTGAGGATATCCTTGCCTGGTTCCTGTTCTCAAGGGAAATGCTGTCAGACTGTCTTCATTTAGGATGATATTAGCTGTTGGCTTTGCATAGATGTCCCTTACTATGTTGGATAGTTTCTCTTCTTATTTTGCTGAGAGTTTTTAACAAGAGTGTTGTTGTTGTAGCTAAGTGACATCAGGTTGATTCTGACTCACAGCAACCCTATGCACAACAGAACAGAACACTGCCTTTTCTTGTGCCACTTCCTGAATTGTTTTTACATTTAAGCCCGTTGTTCAAGCTGTGTCAAGAAAGTCTTCCTCAATTTCTCTGACCCTCTACTCTGCCAAGCATGATGACCTTCTCAAGGGATTGATGCCTCCTTACAACATTCCCAAAGTATGTGAGGTGCAGTCTCACTGTATTTGCTTCTAAGGAGCACTCTGATCATACTTTTTGCAGAACAATCTGTTTGTTCCTCTGGCAGTCCATGGCACATTCAATCTTCTTCCCCAATACCACAATTCAAAGGCATCAGTTCTTCTTCTGTCTTCCTTATTTCTTGTCCAGCTTTCACATGCATATGATGCAATTAAAAGTACCATGGCTTGTGTCAGGCACACCTTAGTTTTCAAGGCGACATCTTTTCAATACTTTGAATCAGATTTTCAATACTTTGCATCAGATTTTCCCAGTGCGACATATGTTCTGACTTCTTTACTCCTGCTTCCACAGGTGTTAATTGTGGAACCAAGTAAAATACAATCCTTGACAAATTCAATCTTTTTTCCATTTATTACAGTATTTCTTACTAGGCCAGTAGTGAGGATTTTTGTTTTCTTGATGTTGAGGTACAATCCATACTGAAGGCTGTGGTCTTTGGGCTTCATCAGTAAATGGGTGTTGGACTTCATCAAATGCCTTTTCTGCATCAATTTGTAAAATCAAGTGGTTCCTGACTTTTATTTATGTGTTTCACTACACTGATTGTTTTTCTGATGTTGAACCATCCCTTCATCACTGTTACGAATCCCAGTTGGTCATGATGAATTACTTTTCTGATACGTTTTTGAATTCTATTGACTAGAATTTTGTTGAACATTTTTGCATCAAACTTCATGAAAGATATTGGTCTGTAATTTTTTTCTTTCTGGAGATGTCTTTACCTGGTTTGAGTATCAGGATTATGATGGGTTTATAGAACGAGTTTGAGGGCATTTTGTCCTTTTCATTGCTCTGAAATACCTTTAGTAATATGGTGCTAACTTTTCTCTTAAAGTTTCATAGACCTCCAGTGAAGCCGTCAGGGCCAGGGCTTTTTTTGTTGGGTAATTGATGATGATGATGAAGAAGTGAAAGTGTACAATCCAAGTCAGTTTTGCATACCTGCCTCTCTACAATCTCTCAGCACACTCTTCTTTTTAACCCTTCACTACTAGTACCCTCTCACTAAACACTTGTCCCCGCCTCTCCCCTCTAAAAAGAAACCAGTAGGACAGCCTTCTATAAATGTATAAAACCATAAAGTACAAACACCACATGCTCAATCTGTGCCTCTGAGTCCAGTCCATTGTTAGTCTGAAGTGTTTGACCTCAGTACTGGTTTCAGGTCTGGAGCAGCAGCAAATCTAGGGCCATGTTCTCAGAAGATCCTCCTGATTGTTGGATTATCATTTCTGGTCTGTTAGTAGAGTTCTTGATCTGCACACCTCTTTTTCTCATATTATGTCAGGGACTACATTGTGTCCACTGTCAAGGCTGTCTTTGGTGGTAGCCAGGCACCATCTGGTTCTTTTGGTCTCCCAATCACATGAGTCCTTCTGTCTCCTGGGCTCATTTTTCCTCATGCCTTTGATGTTCTTTGTGTCATCTGTGCCAGGTGGATTGGGACCAATTGATGTCCTTTAGAAGGCAACTTCCTGACTTTTAAGGCCCCAGATGCCACTCACCAGTAAGGAATGCAGAAGACTCTCTTAGCAAAAGGCTAGTGATGCCAATTAACCTCAGTGTCCCCTGCTACTCTATCCTTTGAAATATTGCATTGAATTTAGAAAACTAGTTTGTGTTGTAGTCCAATTGTGTTGACCTACCTTCCACTGAGAGCTGTCACACCCTTCACCTAACCAGATTCCTGTCAACTGTCTAATCTATGGCCAACCACCTTCCTCACTCTTCACTCTTGTAGCTATCAAAGAGTCTTTTCTTTTGTGCATAGGCCTTTTTTAAGTCCTTATAATAGTGGCCTCATACAATATTTATCTTTTCACGGCCAACTGATTTCACTCAGCATAAAGTCTTCTAGTTGACACCACGTTATAAAATGCTTCCTAAGATCATCATCGCTGTTTATCAGTGCATAGTGTTCAACTGTGTATACATACCATAGCGTATTTATCTATGCATCTGCTAATGGGTACCTAAGTTGATTCTTTTTGCTGTTCTAGACTATGCTGTAATAAGCATTTGTGTGCATGTATCTGTTCACATGACAGCCCTTATTTCTGCAGGATATATTCCAAGCAGTGGGATTTCTAGATCATATCGAATTTCTATTTCTAGCTTTTTAAGAAAGTGTCAAATTACTTTCCAAAGTGGCTGCACCATCTTGCATTCCCACCAGCAGTGCAGGTGAGTTCCAGTCTCACTGCAGCCTCTCCGGCATTTGTTGTTTTGTGTTTTTTGGATTACTGCCAACCTCATTGGGGTGAGATGGTATCTCACTGTAGTTTTGATTTAGATTTCTCTATTAGCTAATGATAGAAAGCATTTCCTCATGTCTTTTGGCTGCCTGAATGTCTTCTTCGGTGATTGTCCATGTCCTTTGCTATTGTTCATTTGGGTTATCTGTCTTTTTCTTGTTGATATTTTGCTGTACCTTGTAGATTATGGAAATAAGAGATTGATCCAATATGTAGTTCCCAAATGTTTTTTCCCATTCTGTGGGCAGTCTTTTAATTGTCGTGATAAAGTCTTTGGCTGAACCTAAGTGTCTGATTTTTAGGAGTTCTCACTTATCTCCTGTTGTTTGTGCATTGTTGGTCAAATTTTGTAGTCTGTCAAAGCTGTGTGTTAGAACTTTCATTGTCATCCCTGTTTTTTTCTTTCATAATCTTTATTGTTTTAGATTTGATATTTAGGTCTTTGATCCATTTTGGGTTGCTTTTTTTGTGTAAGGTGTAAGATATGGGTATTGTTTCAGTTTTTTTAGAGATGGATATCCAGTTTTGCCAACACCATTTGTTAAAGAAACTGTTTTACAACCTTTGGGTTTTTGTTGAATGTCAGCTGTTCGTAAAAGGATGGTGATATTTCTGGATTCTCTATTCTGTTCCATTGGTTTATATGTCTGTTTTTGTACCAGTACCAGGCTGCTTTCACTACCGTGGCCGTATAATAGGTTCTAAGGTCAGACAGTGTGAGGTCTCCAACTGTGTTCTTCTTCTTCAGTAGTTTACTTATCTGAGGTTTCTTCCCTTTCCAAACAAAGTTGGTGATTTGTTTCTACATCTCTTTAAAAAAAACAACATTGGAATTTGTATTGAGATTGCATTGTATAGGTAGATTGCTTTGAGTAGAAGAGCCATTTTCACAATGTTAACTCTTTCTATCTATGAACAAGGTAGGTTTCTCCACTTATGTAAGTCTCTTTTGGTTTCTTACAGTAGGTCTCTGACATCTCTGGTTAGATTTATTCCTAGGTATTTTATCTTCTTGGGGGCTACTGTAAATGGTATTGATTTGGTGGTTTCCTCCTTGATATTCTCTTTGTTGGTGTAAAGGAATCCAACTATTTATGTTTATCTTATATCCTGATACTTTTCTGAACTCATTTATTAGTTCCACTAGTTTATTTAGGATTTTCTGTATACACAATCATATCATCTGCAAATAGGGATATTTATACTTCCTTACTGATGCAGATGTCCTTTATTTCTTTGTCTTGTCTCATTGCTCTGACCAGAACCTCTAGCACAATGTTGAAAAGTAGTAATGACACTAGGCATCCTTGTTAAGTTCTTGTTCTCAGGGGGAATCCTTTCAGTCTCTCTCCATTCAGGGTGATTCTGATGGTTGGTTTTGCGTAGATTCCCCTTATTGCATTGAGGAATTTCCCTTCTTTTCGTATTTTACTGAGAGTTTTTAACATGAATGGGTGTTGAACTTTGTCAAATGTCTTTTCTACATCAGTTGATAGAATCAATTATACTTTATGTTATTTACGTGGTTGATCACATTAATTGTTTTTCCGATGTTGAACCAATCCTGCATCCCTGGTATGAAACCTACTTGGTAATGATGAATTATTTTTTTGATGTGTTGTTGAATTCTATTGGCTAAGATTTTGTTGAAGATTTTTGCAGGTAGGTACATGAGTGATATTGATCTATAATTTTCTTGTTTTTGTGAGATCTTTACCCAACTTTGGTATCAGCATTATGCTGGCTTCATAGAATGAATTTGGGAATGGTCCATCCTTTTCTTTGTTTTGGTACAGCTTCAGTAGTATTGGAATTAACTCATCTCTAAAAGTTTATTAGAATTCTCCAGTGAAGAATTGTCTGGGCTAAGACTTTTTGGGGTTGGTATTTTTTTTTTCTTTTTCAATCTCTTCTTTCGTGTTGGGTTTATTAAGTTGTTCTACTTCTCTTTGTAACTATTTTGGTAGGTGATGTGAATCCAGAAATTTGTCCATTTCCTCTAGGTTTTCAAATGTGTTAGTATACAATTTTTCATAGTATTGTTATGATACTTTTAATTTTGGTTAGGTCTGTTGTGATATCTTGTCTCATTTCTTATTCAAGTTACTTATCTCCTCTCCTGTTTTTCTTTCGTGAATTTAGCCAATGGTTTTATCAATTTGGTTTATAGTCTCAAAAAACCAACTTCTAGTTTTGTTAATGCTTTCAACTGTTTTTCTATTCTCTAATTCATTTAGTTCTGCCCTGATCTTTATTTCTGGTACCCGAGGGATTATTTTGCTGTTCTTATTCTGTTTGTTCAAATTGTAAGCTTAATTTTTTGGGTCAGGCCTTTTCTTAATTCTAGATGTGTGCATTAATAGAGATAAGTTGACCTCTGAGCACTGCTTTTGCTGTATACTGTAGTTTCTGAAAAGACATGTTTTCATTCTCATTTGATTCCATGAATTTCTGAGCAAGGTGTTATTCAATTTCCATGAGTTTGAATTTCTACCCATGGATTTCCTTTTATTTATTTCAACTCTTTATGACTTTATGGTCCAAGGAGATGCTTTGCAGTAATTCAATGGTTTGGATTTTGTTGAGACTTGCTTTATGGCCTAATATGTGATCTATTTTGGAGAATGTCCTATGTGCATTGGAAAAAAAAAAATGTATTTGTCTGTTGTTTGGTAAAAAAAAATTCTGTCTATGAGATTGATTTGATTGTCACAGTAAGATTTTCTGTATCTTTATTGAGCTTTTTTCTAGAAGATCTATCCCTTACTGAAAGTGGAGTATTGAAGTCTCCTACTATTATTGTGGCATCATCTGTCTCATTTTTCAGTGTTCTCAGCCTTTGTTCTATGTATTTGGATGCTTTGATATGTGGAAACCCTGGTGGCATAGTGAGTTATGAGCTACATCTGCTAGCCAAAAGATATGCAGTTTCAATCTGCCAGATGGCCCTTGGAAACTCTATGGTGCAGTTCTATGCTGACCTCTAGGGTCAAGTTTTTTGATCCAGCCTGTTACTCTCCATCTCTTTATTGGAGATTTCAGCCCATTTACATTAAGTATAATTATCGATAGATACATATTTTGTGTTGTCATTTTTGTTCCTTAATGTATTTTCCTTTTTCTGTTGCTCTAGGATTCGTTTGCTCCTCTCTTTCTACTTGTTTGAGTTACATGGTTAGTGCTTTGATTTGGGTCCTTTCTTCTATTTGAATGTGTGCATTTATTGAGATAAACTGACCTCTGAGCAGTGCTTTTGGTGTGTCTCAAAGGTCCTCGTAGTATGCACTTTTAGTCTCATTTGTTCTTTGTGAATATCTTTATTCTGTCTCTCATTTCCCCTATAACCCAGTAGTTATTGAGCAAGGAATTGTTCAGTTTCCCTGTGTTTGATTCTTCTGCTATTGATTTCAACTTTTATGGCTTTATCATCAAAAAAAGATGCCTTGCAATATGTCAGTGTTTTGAATTTTATATGGCTTGCTTTATGAATTAATATGTGGCCCATTCTGGAGAATGTTTTGTACGTTGGAAAACAAAGTATACTTGTATCTTCTTGGGTGGAGTGTCCTGTACGTATCTGTGAGGTCCAGTTGGTTAGGTGTGGCATTTAGAACTTTCATGTCTCTACTGAGCTTCTTTGTGGATGTTCTGTCCATCACCAAAAGTGCTGTGTTGAAGTCTCCTACTATTATTGTGGAGCTGTTTATTTTACTTTTCAAAGCTGTTAGAGTTCATTTGATGTACTTAGGAGTGCTGTTCAGTAAATAAATGTTTAATATTGTTATGACCTCCTGATATACTGAAACTTTAATCATTATATCATAACTATCCATGACTACTGTAGTGGATTTTACTTTAAAGTCTTATTTTATCTGAAATTAATATTGCCATTCCTACTTTATTTTTATTTAAATGTTGTTTCATTGGTCTGTATTTTTCCATCCTTTGAGTTTTAGTTTTTTTATATCTTTAAGTCTAAGATGTGTCTCCTCAGCAACCAATAAATAGATTATGCTTTTTTCCCCCCCCTCTGTTCTGCTACTGTTTGTCTCTTTATTGGTGTTTTTAACCCATTTACATTTGGTATAAGTATTCACAGGTGTGAATTCAGTGCTGTCTTTTTCTGTGGTGTTGTCAGTTTCTTTGTTTCACTTAATTTTCTTTGCTGAGTCATTTTTCTTTATGGGTTTTCTTTTCATCTTATTTTTGGTCTTCTATTTTCTGAGACTTCATGGTTTTGTTTCCTAGTTTTGACGTGTAGGATTGTTAATTTCCTTTGTGGTTACCTTTATATTTACCACCGGTGTTCTAAATTTAAGGTGATCTTTATATTCTTTGTATCACCCTGACTTCATATCCATATGAAAGATCTAAAACTACATTATTTAGACCTTCTTTTTAATATAATGTAATCTTTTACATACTGACATTTCTGTTTCTCTATTTTTAGTGTTTGAGCTTTATTTTGGGGTTTCCCTATCTGGACTAATAGTTGGTTGTTCTGTCCTGCATTGTAGTCTTGAGTTTTTATCTGATTTTATTGATTTTCTAATTGGGGAACTTCTTTCAGTGTTTCTTACAATTTTGGTTTGACTTTTCCAAATTTTCTAAACTCTTGTGAACTGGAAATCTCCTAATTTCACCACTTTATTTGAGGTGCAGTTTTTTGTTTGTGTTTTCCTTCAAGTCTTTGTATATGTCATCCCATTTCCTTCTTGTCCACACAGTTTCAACTAAGTAGTCCAAGCTTAGTCTTGCTGGCTTTCCTTTATAGGTTATTTTTCATTTAATCCTAGTTGCCTTAAAAGCAGCCTCTTTAATTTTAGTAAGTTTGATTGCAATATGTCTTGTCATATGCTATGCAAGATATTTGACAAGTATCTTGGATTGATATCTTCTCATCTTTTATGAAATCAGGGAAGTTTTCTGTCAATGAATCTTCAGCCTCTCTGTATTTTCTGGTATATTCTCCCCACCCCAACACATACATTCTGGTAGTCCAGTCATTCATAAGTTATTCCTCTTGATAGACTCTTACATAACCCTCAGTGTTTCTTCACTTTTTTAATTTTTTTTATTTGATTTGTCTCAAATATGTTGGTGTCAGTGGCTTTCTCTTCAGTCTCACTGATTCTGGATTCAGTTTTCTCAGTTCTGCTATGTTGACTTTCTGTTGAGCTGTCTAATTCTGTAATTCTGTTGTTAACCTGCTGAATTTCAGATTGTTGTTCTCAAATATTTCTTGCAGCCTGTTCAATTTTTTATTATGCTCTGCTGCATTTTTCCTGATCTCTTAAAGAGCTCTAAAAATTAATCTTTTGTGTTCTAACTTTGATAATACCTGGAAGTCCTCTTCATCTGGAAAATTTTTTGATTCTTTGTTTTGAGAGCTTTCTCAAGTCATCATGGTGTGCTTTTCTAAGGGTGTTGATATGGACTGTCTCTGACTCATCAGAAGGTTGTAATTTATTTATATTTGCTTGCTGGGTCCTTTATTTTAATTCTGTTTTGAACTATCCAAATAGGCTGGTCATGTGAGGTAGTTTCATTTTGGGTATCTTGAAAAACTTTACTGTTCTGTTGCCAGGTCATGAGAGCTGTTACTGGAAACAAGGGCCCAGACTTTTGTTTACTTTTCTGGTATGTATTCAGAAGCCCAGATAGTTAGTCACTAATTGTGTGGTGTCAATTTTTCCCTACAGCCCCAGCTGGGCAAGGATGATTGCCTAGGCACAGGTTGCTGGTTGCATGCTCTGAGAAAGGTAAAGGGCTGACAGCCATCTGCATTTAGGCAAATGACTTATTTTTACACTGAGGTCACAGCATAGGGGAGCCAGCAGATTTTTTTCCTCATTCATTAGTTTCTACTCAATGTGTTCATAAGGGATCCTACTTCAAGCCCAGGTAGAATGTCAAACTTTGGTGCCTAGTGTAGTACAGAGAAGAGATAGGGAAGCACTGGGGAGAGGGAGGGAGGTTTAACCCAAAGGAAAGATTTATATCCACACATATCCACACACAAGCACTTAGCTTTTGACAATCAAATGGCACTCTTCTGTGATTCTTGAGGTGTGAGTGTTTGATGCTCAGTTTCTCCACTGAGGAAGACACCCTCTGAATGCCACCACTGTTTACTGCGCTGGCAGTAGCAGGTTCTTCTGCAGGGTAGATTCCCCCCAGGTCAGGTCTGGCCAGTATGGGTACTTCTGGACCTACTCTCTGTTTCCTGTTGGTCAGCCTGCCTTCTCAGCTTTCCCTTTGATGTTCTGGGCTCTTAGAATGTCATACATAATCCACTCAGATGTTTTTCTGCATCTTTGTTGTGAAGAGGAATCACAAGAAGCATTTGGCTACTCTACCATCTTAGCCTCACCTCTAATTTTGATTATTGTTTCCCCTTGTGAAGTTAAAGGAGGTCAGATACCACCTCCATGATGTTTTTGCACTCACTGCCTTCATCTTGGTTCTCTAGAAGAACAATACCAGTGAGATTTATACAGATGTATATGGAGAGAAATTTCCTTTGAGGAAACAGCTCTTGCAATTGTTAGAAATGGCTCATACAATTGTATAGGGCTGTCAAATCTCATATCCATGGGTCAGGCTGCAGAATGAAGGCTCCTTATATCTCAAAAACTGGAGTGCTAATGACAAGAAAAAATGCAAAAATGAAAGACAGTAAGCTTTGCCAGAACATTCATTTATATCACAGATGTAGCTCACATGCCTGTATCAGATCCCCAAATGGAGGGTGATTACATAGTGTTAGTCAGCTAGGGCTGCTCTAATGGAAATCCCACAGAGTGGATGGTTTTAACAAAGGAAAGTTTATTCTTACACAGTCCCATAGTGTACAAGTCCAAATTTGGGATGTCCACTGCAGGAGAAGGCTTGTCAGCTCTGAAGGAAAGTATGGTATTGCATCAGTCTTTGTCCAAGGAGCATCTTGGTGAAGGAACCTCACATCTGAAGGACACGTTCTTCTCCTGGTGCAGCTTTCTTGATGGTGTGATGTTCCCAATTCTCTTCTTGCTTCTCTTTCCTCTTATCTCTTAGAGGATGAAATGATTAATGGTGGTGCAAGCCATACTCCAGGGAACCTCCCTTTACAGTGGAATAGGGAGGTGATTCTATGAAGGGATTTACAGTCATATCCTAATCCTTTAACATAGGGCTTAGGAAAATCACAAAATGGAGGACAACCATAGAATACAGGGAATCATGGCCCAGCCACATGGCTACACATATTTTGGGAGGGACACAATTAAACCCATGACACACAGCGTCTGCCAAATCTTTCTCCCCTGGAGGGGCTGGTAGGTCAAAATCGATCACCAGACTTTTAGTAGCAGCTAAGCACTGTGCCACCAGTAACTTCACCAGTTACTTAGGATGTTTAATTTTGAGGTGATTAATGAAAACATTAACCATTCAATTTTAGAAGTCAAGAATTTATATCAATGTCTGCATGTGTATTATAATCTGTCAGGTGTTAAATTTAATCACATACAAACCCCTCAGTCTATATATATATTTAATTATACTTAATATAGGCTATTCAACTAAACAGAATTGAAATAGAGATTTGGAAACATTAAAAAGTGATATATTTGTATGGATTTAGAGATGTGTACAAAGGTGACATGTCAAGCTGACATGGAGTGGACTATGATAGTTAAGATTGTGTGTCAGCTTGGCTGGGCCATGATTCTCAGTGGTTTGGCAGTTATGTAATGATATAGTTGTCTTCCGTTTTGTGATGTTATGTACTTACCTCCATATTGTGACCTAATGTGATCAGCCAAATAGTGGTTCCTCAGGAGTGTAGCAGACATTCAATTCATATAAATGTTCTAGAAAAGCTTGCTGGCTTTTGTTGATTCTAGATTTTCAATCTGGCTCATTATTCTTTGCCTCCAACTCTTAAAACTGGAGCGAGCAGCCTATTAGAATGCCTGCCAATCTTGAATTCATCAGCCCCTGCAACACATAAGCCAGCAGCCTGCTGTCTGACCTGCTAAACTTGAGTTCTCAGCCCCTGCAGCTATATGAGCCAGGAGAAGCTTTCATCCTGATGCCTAACCCACAGACTTGGGACTTGACAGCCTCTACTTCATGAGCCTTTTCCTTGAGATAAATATCTTTCTCTTTCTCGATTTATGTATAAACCCTGGTGGCATAGTGGTTAAGTGCTACAGCTGCTAACCAAAGGGTGGACACTTCTACTCTGTCCTATAGGGCCACTATGACTTGGAGTTGACTCAGTGGAGACAGGTATGGACTGTATGTGTGTGCGTGTACAGTCCCTTCACTGATTTTACTTCTCCAGAGAACTCAGACTAAGAAATTTATTTGTTCATTTACCAGCTTCTCAGCTAGTTTTGTCATTTGAACATAACTGATGTTTTCCAGTCAAAATATACTTAGATGATAAAAGCTTTAAGAATGGATAAGGATGGTGGTTGAACAACATGATGGCCATAATGACACTGAAATATACCCACAAAAACTATTGAAATGACAGTAGTTCATTACATATGTTGGTTGAGTTGATTCTCTCTCATAACGACCCTACACAGCAGAGTAGAACTGGCCACCTCCTGGTTAGCAGCCATAGCACTTACCACTATGCCACTAAGGTTTCCATTACATATACAGTCACCACATATTCACAGACCAAGCAATATAAGCCAGTTTTCAGAATTGGGAATAATGGTACCATCATGTAAAAGACAGTAGTGAAAGGGAATTCCAGTTTAACCAAATAGATTTCTGAAGTTCAATCACTCAGAAGGATGCCAGTTTAATTCAGTGAAGAGACTGGACTGAGAGATAGGAATCTGATAATCGCACTAGTTTTTTATTAAAATAAATAAATTCAAAATCTAGGTAGGTGAATCTAACAGGGTTCAGTTACAAAGATCTGAATTATTCTAACAAGTTTAAGCAGGGCAAGTTTTATTACAGGCATTAAATAGTTTACAAAATAACTGGGAAAGTTAACAGACTCAAGGTGATCTTTAGAGATTTTATCTCTTACAAGTTACACTCTAGAAACCAGCTACAAGAAGAAAAGTTGACGCCATGTAAAAGCAGGATGCTATCATCTGGAGGCCTCTGCTTTGTTGCCATTTCCAGAATCCCATCATGCCTGCCATAATTTGCCTTTCCTTTTAACTCCCACAAAGCTAGTGGACAGACAGACAGACAATCAGACATTCTTTAATGTTGCCATGGGACAGAAAGAGCAGTGGTGGCTCCATTAATATTCTTGCAAGCAGGAAAACAAAGTGGCAAAACTCAGCCACCATCTCCTTTCTGCATTCAAATCTTTTATACGTGCATCTGATAGGTTGAACCTATGACAGTCTCGAAAACCTAACTGCAAGAGAGTCCTTAAAATATGATTTTAAGCTTCAAATTCTTTTCAGTACATTGGTTACTCAACATCCATGCACATACGTCCACATATTCAACAATTCCTAAAAGCAATTTAGCACAACATCACATGCTGACATAATGCAGATATCTCTTTTACATATGTAGATATACTCACCCTCTCCCAAAAACAGAGCTAAAGAAAGTCTAATTAGTCAGTCTGTCTATCTCAGGGTACAAATCCATTCCTTTTCTAGTGCACTACAATAGAAAGTTAACTACCAAACAACACACACTAGAGAGCAAAAAATTATCCAAATTATTAATATGCATATGTAGTAGATTGGATTCTGTCCCCCAATATATGGGTAGTAATTTACTTGGGCCAGGACTCCCTGTATTCTGGGATCGCCCTCCATTTTGTTATTTTCTGATGCTGTAAAACCTAATCTCTGCCTGTGGTTAAGAGTGGATTATGTTAGAAAGGACAAGTTGCGGGGGGAGGGGGAGACTATAAATCCCTTTCTAAGGTCACCTCCCCACTCCACTGTAAAGGGAGTTTCCCTGGAGTGTGTCTTCCACTACCTTTATCCTTTCATCCTATGGGAGATAAAAAGTGAGAGAAGTAAGCAGAGTTGGGGACCTCACGCCATCAAGAAAGCAGCACTGGGAGAAGATCATGTCCTTCAGACTTAAGGTTCCTGCACCAAGATACTCCCTGAGCAAAGACTGAAGCAACACAAAGATTTTCCTCCAGAGCCAACAAGGGGGAAAGCCTTTCCCTGGAGTGGACATCCTGAATTTGGACTTACAGCCTACTGGACTGTGTGAGAATAAACATTTCTTGTTAAAGCCATCCACTCTAGGGTATTTCTGTTAGAGTGGCTCTAACTGACTAAAAGAGCACACAATTCCTTAGAAGCAAGGCTGATGAAACTTCAGCTGGATTAGTTTGGAAACATCATCAAGAAATACCAGTCACTAGAAAAAGGACATCATGTTTGCTACAGGGCCATCAAATATTAGGGCAACCATCAGTGAGATAGATTGGCACATAGTTACACAGTGGATTCAAATATACTAGTGTTCTTGAAACTGGTACAGGATTTGGCAATGTGATACACAAGGTTGCCATTACAAGTCAGAGCTGACTCCACGGCAACAAACAATAGCAAAAACATGCAGCATAGTACAAAGAAGAAAATGTGGCTGTGAGTTGGAATCAATTCAAGAGCAAAGGATTTTTATACATATATATAGTCTATATTTCACAAAACTGCGGTCAGTCACAAGTCATCACTTTCTTCCTTTTCTACTTATTTTGTGTTCCCTTGCCTTTCTCCAGCACTTAGGCTGGTTGAGGCCCTTAATATGGCACGGCAACCCCAATGTTCATTCCTGAGAGATCAGAGCCCCGTAACGACCATAGCCACAGTCGTAAATCCCTAATATGAAAGATAATCTGGAGCTGGAGGTGTGCCAGATTCCTTGCTGCCTACATTGTGTTGCAGTAACTGTAACGGAAGGAACTCTGGGAAATGTGATATTTGGCTTTCTAACCTCTACAAGAGACAAAACACTTGAAGGAGGATAAAATGGTACAGTGTGTAACTCACTACTTGCAACTCAGTAAACCAAAACCAATCCACTGCTGTCAAGTTGATTCGAGTTCATAACAATGCTATAGGACATAATAGATCTGATCAATAGGGTTTCCAAGAACTGCCTAGTGGATTTGAACTGCTGACCCTTTGGATAGCAGCTGTAGAACTTACCCACTATACCACCAGGGTTTCCTTCACCACAGTAAGAAAGGAAGGAAAAAAGAAAGTGTTTTTTCAGGTACTTCTGTATGGTTAATTTCTAGTATATGAACAAGGTTAAACCTACCCTGGTAGTATAGTGGTTAAGTGCTACAGCTGCTAACCAGAAGATTAGCAGAATCGGCCAGGCACTCCTTGGAAACTACAGAGCAGTTCTATTCTTTCCTATAGAGTCTCCATGAGTTGGAATTGACTCTACAGCAGGTTTGGTTTCTTCTTAACGCAGAGGCAATTACTGAATCTCACCAAGAGATCAAGTTTGGCTCAGACCAGCCACTATGAGCTGATTCTCAATGCACAGATTATGCTTTGACAGAAAACTGTTACATTCTGCCTCCTTCCTATATCCTAGCAATGCTATTTCTCTTTATTTATACCATTCCAAGTTTCATGTGTGTTCTGTCCCCTTTTCTTCACTGAACCAACACAGTTCATGAGATTTGTGGAGCCCAGGAAGAAACATTCAAGCCTGTTTCTCAGATAATTCATTCAAAGCTTCATGGCTTTGAATGGTAATGGTTCTGCTGACCTATGAAAGAGCACTTCTGTTTCCTTAAATAATCCTTCCTTAAGGTCAGGATATATTTTTAGCTGTTTCCCAGCAAGTCATATGTCCTGGGCTGCAAGGTAGCATCACACAAATGCTAATTTTGGACTGATTGGTAAGGTCTTTTAGCAGCACCCTGCCAGCACAGTGGTTAATCACTAGGCTGCTAACTGGAGGGTCTGCAGTAGGAACCCACCAGCTTCTCTGCAAGCTCTACTTCCGTAAAGACTGGCAGCTTCGGAAACCATGTGCAGCAATTCTACTCAGTCCTAAAAGGTCACTATGAGTCAGAATCAACTTGACAGTAATGGGTTTTATGGTAGTGGATCCACTGGAAGAAGCCTTGCTGGCACAATGGTTAAACACTCAGCTACTAACCAAAAGGTCGGCAGTTGGAACACACCAGCCACTCCTGGGGAGAAAGATGTGGCGCTCAGCTTCCTTGAAAATACAAACTCATACACCCTATGGGGCAGTTCTACTCTGTCCTTTAGAATGGCTGTGAGTCAGCATCAACTCCACAGCAACAGGTAGTCAGGTGTATTAACTGACTCTTCTAGGAGGGATTTATTCCCAAGGAGAGCCTGATGATCAGTATGCACCACCCCACAACAGCAAGTTCAGTAAGCACAGGGGAAACTTTATAATTAATCTGTCATGATAATTTGTTGACAGGTTGGTTACTGGAAAGACATGGAACAAGAAGAAGCAGCAGAAACAGTCAAAACCAGGGGGAACGAGTCATCCATCATCCTGACAGGATTAGAAGGAAATACGTTATATCACTTCACAGTGAGAGCTTACAATGGAGCTGGATACGGGCCACCCAGCAGTGAAGTGAGTGCAACCACCAAGAAATCCCGTAAGTGACCTGGGCTTTTTGTTTGTTTCAAACAAAAGGGAAACATCTTCTAACATTCCTGAAAATCACGTGAGCCCCACAATAAGCAGAGTAGAAGTGGAGTTTGATTCATAGGCTTGCTACAGTACTTAGATCTGAATTCCAAAACTAGCTCAGAAAATTTTGCGTTGACAGTAGATAAAGGTTATCTTCCTGTGAAACAAGGCTAAGTGATTTTGACACTGAGGGAGATAAAAAAATTTAGGTTCAAAAGCTCAGTAGAGCAGCTATTAAAACGACACTCCTGGAGCAAAACCGTCCCTATCTGACTCCAGCTGGAAGGAAGTCTATGGTGCCAGCCAACTGCTGAACACAAGTAGAGACTGAAATACTAGCAGGGATTAAAATGAACAAATGTATTTTTAAATCATTATCAGTTCACTTACACTTTCAATGTTTCAGCCCCTAGTCAAGCACCGAGCAACCTCAGGTGGGAGCAGCAAGGCTCGCAAGTTTCTCTGGGTTGGGAGCCGGTCAGACCACTAGCCAACGAGTCAGAAGTCATGGGATACAAGGTCAGTGTTTCTCCACGCTCTTGCATAGACATTCATCAAGAAAACTTACTCGAAGGTTGAATGATTAAAAAGGTGTAATGAGATCCATTAACAGACCTTCTTTCTGTTTTTTTCTCAATCATTTTCTATCTGTATCTTAGAAAAAGAGACTTTCTGCAGGTGGGAAAGTAAAGGCAGTTAAAAGCAGTTTCAGCTGCACAAGGCTTGGGAAGGGAACAGATCAGAAAAGCACTAAGAGTCTGAGTGGAGCATGGGCAGGACTCCATTAAGCATGGTGTCAAGACCAGCAAAGCTTAGGCAGACAATCCTGGCATTCTCTTCCAGCAGACAAACATGCCTGACAGATGCCAAAGACTGGACAACATAGTATAAATTTACAATGCAGCAACATCACAGAAGAAACATACTAGAGCTAGCATTTAAAAAAAAACAAAACAAAACAAAACAAAACTTCCTGTTGCCTGTTGAGTAGAAGCCCACTCATGGCAACCCCGTATCGTTCAGAGTAGAACTGTGCTCTGTGGGGTTTCCCGTCATTATGATCTTTCAGACATTGATCACCACACCTTTGTTCTAAGGCACTTCTGGATAGATTCAAATCGTCAAGCTTTTGCTTAGTAACCAAGAGTGGGACCAGGATAGTACACAGTAAAGAACCTATGGAGAGATGCAGCACACTGCAAACATACACCCAACGTTTCACATACAGTCATGTCTCCATGTTCCAACAACAGGTCCAAGAATATTTTTTACAGTTTGTTTTTGAAAAACAACTTTTTCTCTTATTTTCAAGTATACATGGTCTATGCATTGAATAGGCTGAATTTCACATTCTTTTTTTTTTTTGTCTTTTTTAAAATTTTTTATTTAATATAACTGAGTGAAAATGTACATTCACATATAAATTTACATACCCATCTATATGCAGCTTCCACTGCTCTCCTTGCCCGGTGACAGCACACTATTCCTCTCTGCTCCATGTATGTCTCATTCTCCCTCCTTTCCACCCACTCTCCTTCCTCCAGCCAGAGGTCACCAGGATGACATCCTATAGATGTATAGAACCATAAAGTGCATCCAATATATGGTCACTGCATCGCCAAGTGCAATCCATTCCTGTCCGAAGAGTGGACCTTCGTTATGATTTATGGTCAAGGGCAGCATCAGGGCGAGGGGCCATGCTCCCAGGGGAACCCCAAAACCACTGGACCATCAATTGAGGCCTTTTAGTCGGGATCTCAGGGTGCATCCCTTTTTATTCTTGTGTTGCCAGTGAGACTCAACTTAGTGAGCTCCATCGCGGCTATCACTGGTGATGGCCAGGCACTATCTGGTTCTTCTGGTCCCAAGTTGATGTAGGCACCCACTGATGTGGGTCTCTTTGTCTTCTGGGTTGTCTTTCCCCCATGTGATTTTGGTCCTCGGTGAGCATCCGTTCCTGCTGAGTTGGGACTATTTGCTGTGCCCTCAGATGGCAGCTTGGCAGCTTTTAAGACCCCAGATGCCACTCACCAACGTGAGGTGCAGAGAGCCCTCTTAGCAAAACACTAGTTGTGCCAACTGGCCTCGCTTTCACCTAAGAGTGTGGTCCCCCGCCCCCTGCCCCAGCTACTCTATCCTTGCAATATTGGGTTAAGATGGAAGGAGTACTCATGTTATGTTTAAGTCCACTTAATATTGTTCTTGTTTCTAATGTGTGCTATCACTGATTTCACCCAACCAGATACCTAGCAATTAGCTAATCTAAACCCGCCCTCCTCCCTACCTCCCCTCCCTTGCAGCTGTCAAAGAGTCTTTTCTTCTATACACAAGTCTGTTTCTGAGATCTTATCGTAGAGGTCTCATACAATATTTGTCCTTTTGTTGCTGACTACTTTCACTCAACATAGTGTCTTCCAGTTGAAACCAGATCATGAGATGTTTCCTGAAGTCATCATTGTTCTTTATCATTGCATAGTGCTCCATTGAGTATATATATCATAGTTTACCTATGCATTCTTCTGTTGTTGGGCATCTGGGTTGATTCCATCTTTTTGCTATCGTGGACTGTGCTGCAATAAACATTCTGGTGCATGTGTCTGTTGGTGTGAAAGGCCTTGATTCTGTAGGATATATTCCAAGTAGTGGAATTACTGGGTCAAATGGTATATCTATATCCATTTTTTTAAGGAAGCGCCAGATTGCTTTCCAAAGAAGCTGGACCATTTTGAATTTCACATTCTTGTTCTATAATGTCTGATTTTATTTATTGCTGTACATTCCACACCAGAATTACTAATTGAATATTATTTTAGTAGGATTTTGAAATAGCTCAATAAACTTGGATTAAAAAGCATCTTTATAAGTGAGTTTTCAACTATCTGATAGTAACATAGCACTTTGTGTCTAGCATGCTGAAAACTGAAGAAATTATAAATAGAATATACATTTTAAGGCAAGTCCTAGTGGGACTATTTTAAGACACAAACTGCAGCATTTCTTATATACTGTAATTAGTTTGGATCACACACACATCCCTCCTGTCACACACACTTTCTTGCTGAGGGAAGAATGAATAACATGGTTCATCTTAGTTGTATAAATTTATGACAAGTAGGCACACATTATCAGAGTATTTTCTTTTATTGATTTGAAATTGTTACATCTATTATCCATGAGAAGGAAGAGCTGGTTCCTAAGAAACCTGTTAAAAACAAAAGGCAAGAGACCTCAAAGCATTCTTTCTTGCAATTAAACCTCATTAGACCCTCTGACAGGTGGGATGACCCCCAATAGGAGGTCTATCGGCAAAATTGTACACAAAACACCCCACAAGGGAAAGAGAACTGTAGATTGGTGACTTGAATTTAACACAGGGCAGGTAGCTAAGGGTGAAAGCAGCCACTGATACATGCGCAATGGGACAGGACTCTGATCGGAAACAATGGCTAAGAATCTGAATACAGTCTAAAGAGATGTAACCCTAAGAACATGAGCCTCCTTTTATGAGTGTAATTTGGAGAATGCAGCCCCTTGGCAAGAATCTGAATTGGCTCCATTGATTACAGAGTTGTAACAGCTAAACAACCCACTACCGTCAAGTTGATTCTGACTCATAGCAAACCTATAGGACAGAGTAGAACTGCTCCATTGGGTTTCTGAGGTGCTCCTGATAGAATTGAACCACCAACCTTTTGGTTAACAGCCACAGCCCACCACCAGGGTATCTGTAATATCTACCGGGAAGTTGATACAAGTGTAGAATGAAGGGCTGGACATGACGCTGGAAAGAAAAAGAACTCTTCTTGGATTCCCACTGTATCTGAAGACACCATTTACTATTAGGCCAACAGTGACACCAGTGTAACAGTGGGCCACCGCTTCCTCAGCACAACAGTGGATGGCAGTCACAAAAGAATACCGAAGTATGTTTGGGGCGTGGTGGCACAAGGATCATTTCTGTTTCTGCCAGGTAGTTTGAGGCAGGCCTGACCTGTTTGTACCAAGTTAGCCCTGGCGTTCTTGGAAAATTGGAAGTGAGGAAATTACTGCTGATCAGAGTAAAGGAGAGTTTCCATAACTAATTAGAACATCAAAAGAGAGATAACTTCGTTTTCACTCTTTGTCTTTGCCAAGCCACCGAAACAAGCAGCAAGGTCCACAGGAAATGTGCGTGGTATGTAGGTTTAAGGCTGAAACCCTGGTTCTCGAGGTTTAAATGCCAGGATTGTGTGGTTCACATTTTGGATTAAGTTCAATCTGTTTGATTAGAAGTCTCTTGGTGATGCAAATAATTAAAGCACTTAGCCACTTATCAAAAGTTTGGATGTTTGAGTCTACTCAGTTCCTTAGAAAAAAAGCCTGGTGATCTGCGTCTGAAAAATTGGACATAGAAAAATAAGAAAGCATAGATCTTACTTCCCTTCCTTGATCTCGGAGATTTGAGGACCAGCAGTATGTGTAACCACTACAAGGTGTTACCAGAGGAAGTTATCATGGTAAGAGAGATTTTGTCCAAAGATGTAGGAGGAAAAGGGAGATTTTCCCCAACACGAAATCAGATCAGAGCCCTCCAAAGGGTCCAAAAGTACAGGAAAAGAAGGGTGTGATTGGGCCACATATAGTTGTGTGATAAGTAACATATTACAATTGAATCCATCCAGGTCAACATTAAGCATTGTCTAACGGTGAAATTTCTCACTGCGCTGCTTTACTGACAGTACAGTCCAAGACATTCTGTGCTCTGTGGAATTTTAAGTCTAGGTTCAGTACTTACAGTTTCAAGATGTCACAGCTTTGAATAATAAATAAGAGTATCAGAAGACGAAGAACCAGGAAAATGCCGGAAAAGGTTTACCATTTGCAGACAATTTATCTGTCGCAGACATGGCTACAACTCACTCCCTCTCAAAGTAACTGTCTATTTTAGAAGTTGAATGAAACTTGGCAGCTTACCTATGTATGACTTCCTGAAGTTATTTAATGTATACTGCTTTGTTTATTTCTTTCTTCTTACATTTCCCAATTCAGAATCAGCTGCATGTTTTATTAATATATTATTTATAAACAATTAGGAAAATGGAACAAGAAATTCAAATAAGAGATTTTCTACTTCATTTATTTTTCACAGATAAATTGTTTTAAGACAAGAAAACTTCTCATTTTTATAAATTTCCTAACTGGGATCTGTGTTTAAAGTCTTTACTAATTTCAGCACATCATTTGCCTAATCATTATTGGAGTTTCTGAAGCCATAATTCCTTTTTTCTTTACACTATGAAAGAAGTTTATTAACATTATGAATTTAAACTGTTTCTTATCACGGTGCAATGGTTAAAGCACTCAGCTGGAACAGAAAGATCAGTAGTGTGAACCTGCCAGCCCTCTCCATGTGAGATTTACAGCTTTGCAAAGCGTATAGGGTGGTCGTGCTTTGTCTTTTAGGGTCATGCAAGTCAGAATCGACTCAACAGCAATAAGTCTGATTTGGTTTATCCTTACCTCATACAGGCTACAACTAAGCAAAAGGAAAAATATATAGTAAATGCCTAGAATATATGCTTTTACCCATACAAATATCCATCCACCCCCACCAAGAGAAACCTGTACTCATTTAGAAAAGTCACACACATTGAGAAGGAGGTCAGGACAAGGGCCTCAAGCTATATACCAAGAAAACATAGTCTTGTTTTTCTTCTCTACTTCTAGAATATATCCTTGCCTAGGTGGATGCAAAGGTTAAATGCTCAGCTGCTAACCAAAAGATTAGCACTTAGAACCAACCCAGCAGCTCCACAAGAAAAGGAACTGAGTATCTGCTCCCATAAAGATTATAGCATAGAAAACCACATGTGTTAGTTCTTCTCTGTCACATACCCCACCCACTAAGAGTCAATTCCAACTCTTAACAACCCTATAGGATGTAGTAGAACTGACCAATAGAGTTTCCAAGGAGTTCTCGGTAGATTTGAATTGCTAATCTTTTAGATAGCAATCATAGCACTTAACCACTGGGCTACCAGTGCGATCAAGTCTATTCCAACTCATAGTAATCCTATAGACCCTACAGGACAGAATAGAACTGCTCCACAGAGTTTCCATGGAGCACCTGGCAGATTTGAACTGCCTACCTTTTGATTATCAGATGTAGCACTCAACCACAACACCACCAGGGGTTCCACACACGATCATTAAAAATCAAAAATCAACGTGAGGGTACCTGACAGCAACAGATAACATCAGCCCCTTTACAGTACATCTCCCCCTCACCTCTACTTTCCAACAGTTTACAGTGCTAGAGAGTGTAAAGGAAATTGGGCTTAAAGTCTGCTAGTAACTATATGATCCAGCAGTATAGGCAAACCCTTATTGGTATAGTGGCTAAGTGCTACAACTGCTAATGAAAAAGTAGGCTGTTCAAATCTACCAAGCATTCCATGGAAACTCTATGGGGCAGTTCGACTCTGCCTTATGGGGTCACTAGGATTCAGAATTGACGCAACAGCAATGCAGACAAAGGTTTGAGTTTCTGTGTGCAACTTAGATACCACACGAGTCCTTCTAAACTCTTCAGGTATGTTTGTGTGCACATATATGTATTTGCCTTAATATTATATTCTACACACCATGGAATTTTGAAGCCCTCCCTCCCAAACTTCTCGAGGTTACTAATCCCAAAAAGACAAAAACAGAACAAACCTACTACCATCGAGTGGATTCTGACTCATAGCAGCTCTTTAGGACATAGTTTCCAAGGAGTACCTGTTGAATTTGAACTGCCAACCTCCTTTTGGTTAGCAGCTGTAGCACTTTAACCACTGATGCCACCAGGCTTTCCTCCAGCTTACTAGGAAACTTCTATTCTAAGGCAATTGTGATGGCTTTTATGTTTTATAGCTGTTTTCATCTTAGAGTTACTCCAGATATGAGACTTGGCCAATTCCCTCTGATTCTTGTAAATTAGAGACTCATATAAAATGGCTTGGACTGGTGTTAGGATTGTTGGTGTTGTGGTGGTTAGCTCCCATCAATTCAGCTGTGAGTTCAAGGTGAGCCTATGCACAACAGAAAAAATGTGATTCTACCCACTTGCATGGGTACATGAGATTTATTATACTACCCTCTCCACATGTGAATATATTTGAGGTATTCATAGTAAGTTCTTTTAAATTAAAACAGAAAGGGAGCATATGTGTTGAGAAATTACATGAAGTAGACTTAACAAAACATTTGTTGGTGGGAGTGGAGAAATTAAATAGAACATCTTTCATGGATTGAATTGTATCCTCATAAACAGTAGCAATTAGCTGGGCTGTGATTCCCGGTACTATGTGATTGTCATGTTTTTGTGACTGGAATTTCTGCAGGTACTGTAAATCTTAATTTATGCCTGTGGTTAATGGGGTAAGATTGGATTACGTTAAAGAATAATCCTCTCTAAGGGTGGGAGTACAATACCCTTCATAAGGTCACCTCCCTGATCCAATGTAAAGGGAGTTTCCCTGGGCTGTGGCTTGCACCACCTTTTATCCAACAAGAGGTGAAAGGAAAGAGAAGCAAGCAGAGAGTGTGGGACCTTTTATCACTAAGAAAGCAGTAGCAGAGTAGAACATGTCCTTTGGACATGAGATTCCTGTGCTGAGATGCTCTCAGACCAGGGGAAGACTAATGTGTCACACGGACCTTCCTCCAGAGCTGACAGAGAAAAAAAGCTTTCCCCTGGAGATGGACTTGTAGCCTACTAGACTGTGAGAATATAAACTTTTCTTAGGTAACTAAAATATCATGCAAGCAAACATCTGAAAATTGCCCATAAGACAGTCCTGTTTTGAAATTCTTAGCAGTCACACTACTGCCAGTGGCTTCTCCTTGCTACGTGCTTCCCAATTTTTTGTTCATTTGGCTCCTACTCTTTCCTTACCTACCCTAATATCACTGGGGCTTTTTGAGGAATCTGATTCCTTGTGCTTTTTTTATGAAGAACCATTGTCCCCATTTACTATTCCCAAGATTCTCAAGTGATAAAAGGTTTTTGTTTCATGGAATTGATCTTTCTCAGGAACATTTGTGAATATAACCATCAAAATCAATTGCATCATATTTTTAAGTACACTCATTATTCTGTGTTGTTATCACACAGTGGGCTCAAACACAGCAACAATTGCGAAGATGGTTCAAGAAAAGAATGTTTCATTCCATAGTCCACAGAGCCCTGACCTCCCTACTGTCAATAACTACATTTTGGGTAGCACCTTAACCTCCTCGTGTTTCTCATTCTCACCCACGTTTTCTAAAGCAGAATTTCAAAACAAGCCAAGATTCTCTAAGGCACCCTTGAGTAATCACTGATTTAGTGTCACTTGTCTTTGATCACTATACCAACTCACCAACTCGTAACATTATATTTCCCTGGATGTATCAGTAAAAGCCACATTTAGTCTCAAACTCTTTTGCTACCATTAACTAATTTTTTCCTGCTTTTACCTTTTGTTTCTAAATCTCAACTGATCCACAAATATTCTTCTCAATTCTAGGTTTTACAGCAACATTATATATGCATTGCTGGCTGCATTTTTTTTTTATCATAAGAATTGTAATTACTGAACCATAGTAACTGTGTCCTCTAAAATAGTCACTCCCCTGCCAATCCTCACCAATTTACATACTTTCCCATTCCCATAAATTTGCTTTCTAATTACCTCATGTAGATGATCAGAATTCTAATTCATTGCACTGCTACAGTCAAAATCAGAGGCATAAATTCTGATAATTTGTGATTTTTTTTTTAAGCCAAAAGAACCTGCCATAGATTCTTACTGATTTCCCAACTCTGGGCTAAGTACTTATGGTGTATTGCTGTAGTGCCAAGTATGTACCTATTTGTATTGCCATGGCACCAAGTATGTACTTGATTCAGTACATATCACATCCCGTTACTTATCTGTCTCTGGCATTAGACATTAAGTGCCATGAGGACAAGAACCCGATGATCTTGTTTTCTGATGAATTTGCTGTATGAAGCACTACGCCTGACCCATGTGAGATGCATGATACCTACCTGGGATGTTCTCATCACTTTGAATTCCCAATCAGGATTTCACTACATACAGCTACTGTGCATGTCGTAGTTATGTGTACAAGTCACTTCTCTCCCAAAACTCTGAAGGAAATTTAAGTCTGTGAAAGATAAACAAAGGGAGATGGAGGACACCCACATTACTGGAATACAGAAAGGGGAATGGGGTGCAGGCGGTATTCAATATAATAACTTCTCTAAAGTTTTTACTTTTTCTACTTTTTTATACATAGGTTAGTTCAAGCTCAAAATACATTTTGAATAAATTTTAATTTTTTTTTTAGTTTCCCAAGCTAGTCCTGATGGCAAAGCCCTGGGGGTGTAGTGGTTAAGAGCTCAGCTACTACCCAAAAAGTCAACTGCTCAAATCCACCAGCCACTCTTTGGAAACCCTATCGGGCAGTTCTACTCTGTTCTATAGGGTCATTATGAATCAGAACCAACTCAATGGCACCTAACAACAACTCTAAGCTAGTCCATCATGTATGATACAACTTAAATGCTGACCCATTGACAATGAACAGTGATGACAGAAAGAGAGGTAACTTTTTCTTATTATGCTTTACCATGCAGCAAGTCTTGTGCTAAATATTTGACATACATCCTGTCATTTCATCCTCTTAACAAAACCATAGATTAGGTATTGTTATCTTCACTGAATAGAAGAGAGACCTGAGACTTATAAAGGTTAGTGACTTGCCCAAGTTCACCCTTCCACAGTACCTTAATTTGTACACTTGTGTTGTTCTGTATACCAGATGCATTTAATTTGTTTACATACGTAAATGGTGAGTTCCTCATATTTAGCTCAGAATCTGAGATACAGTAGGTTGTCAATAAACATTTGGAATCTTTACTTGTCACATGTTTAAAATCTCTGTTACTACTTTTAGGTTTTTTATAGGCAAGAGGGTCACAGCAACAGTGAAGTCATTGAAACACAGAAGCCTCAAGCAGTGGTACCACTCCCTGATGCAGGGGTCTACATTATTGAAGTCCGAGCATACAGCGAAGGAGGAGATGGAACCCCTAGTTCCCAAATCAGAGTGCCATCATATGCAGGTAAGATGGAACGTCACAGGCCCAGCGTGATGACCAATGATGATGTCAGGACTGTGTAAACCTCATCAAAACTGAGGGGATAGATTGCATGGTTCAGAAATTTTGAAAAGCTTCTCATTTTTTTTCTTCTCCAAATCTGAACTTATTTTTAAACTGTGCTAAAATATGTGTAACAACAGGTACCATTTTCACTGTCTTCAAGTATGAAATCCAGTGACTTTAATTACTTTTACCACCTTGTGCAATCGTCACTACTGGTCACCCTCACATGTCTGTCATCCCTCTAAACAGAAACTCAGGGCCTTTAAGTAACAACTCTTCCATTTCATTGATCTTTATAACATAAAACTTGATGACCTGGGAGCCCTGGTGGCTCAGTATTTGAGATCTTGGCTACTAACCAAGCTGTTGGCAGTTCAAATCCATCAGGTGCTTCTTGGGAAGTCTGTGAGGCATTTCTATTCTATTTTTTATTATGACTGAGCGAAAATGTACATTCCCGTATAAATTTACATGCCCACCTACATGCAGCTTCCACTGCTCTCCCTGCCCGGTGACAGCACACTATTCCTCTCTGCTCCATACATGTCTCATCCATCCAGCAGTCTCCTTTCCCCTCCTCTCCACCCAGTCTCCTTCCTCCAGCCAGAGGTCAGCAGGATGATATCCTATAGATGCATAGAACCATAAAGTGCTTCCAATGTATGGTCACTCTGCATTGCCAAGTCCAATCCATTCATGTCCAAAGAGTGGACCTTCATTATGATTTGTGGGCAAGGGCAGCATCAGGTCAGGGGCCATGCTCCCAGGGGAACCCTGAAACCACTGGACCATCATTTGAGGTCTTTTAGTGGAGATCTCAGGGTGTACCCCTTTTTATTCTTGTGTTATCTGTAAGAGTCAACTTAGTGAGCTCCATTGCGGCTATCACTGGTGGTGGCCAGGCACCATCCGGTTCTTCCAGTCCCAAGTCACTGTAGGCACCCATTCATGTGGGTCTCTCTATCTTCTGCGTTGTCTTTACCCCATGTCATTTTAGTCCTCCGTGAGCATCCATTCCTGCTGAGTTGGGACCATTTGCGTGCCCTCAGATGGAAGCTTGGCAGCTTTCTAAGACTCCAGTTTCTCCTGAATCTCTGACTTCTTTATAATCCCCTGACTAATATGAACTTTTGTAGTCTACCCACAATTGCTACAGATGTACAAAAGAGGTGATGTATCCTTATTTCTGGAATTCCCTTGCCACTCTGATCTCCAGTAGTAACATTTTGCTGGCCATTTGGGTTTTCCAGTATTGCACTTAAATTGATCTTACACTAGTTTAAAATACCTACTTCTCTGTTGTCTTGATTAGTTTATTGTTAGATTATGGCGGGTATACAGAAAAGTTTAAAGAGAAGGCTTTTGAAAATTAAGATTTGTTCACTTTTATTGATTTCAAAATGAATCAAATTTTGTGGAACACTGTTTTTATTAGCAGTATTAATTCCTTACTGTTACAGAGCCCTCAGTATGTACCAAAGTAATATATGCTTTATATGTATTATCTTATTTAATCTTTGTAACAACCACATGTGAAGTGGGAGATATTAATGTCTCGCAGAGACAAATCTAAATAACTTGCATAAGACAGTAACATCACTAAATGGCAGAGCCAGGATTGAAACATATATGCTGCAGTTTGAACTGACCAGTAGCTCCATGGGAGAAAAGACCTAGCAGTTCTCCCCCTTAAAGATTACAGCCTCAGGAAGCCTATGTGGCAGTTCTGCTCAACCATGTAGGAACACTCTGTACTGAAATTAACTTGATAGCATACAACAACATGCTTATCGTCCACAAGGCTACATATTTTCATGACTACCATCATGATTCACAAAGCCAAAGAAAACTGATTAAAGGAATGGAGACTTTAGAAATTTGGAGGAAAGTAACCATTTCATCAAGGTAATCCGAAACAGGAAGCAAAAGGTGTAACTGGATACACAAAGCTCTGCAAAAGTAAATTTCGGAAAGCTTAAAGAAAGCACAGCGATTCCATCCTCAAAAGGGAAAAAACAACTAAAGAGTAATAGCGCAGTAACAAGAAATGTCAAATAAAATTACCACTGAATCCAAAGAAAAGACAAACACAAAAGCACTCAGTGAAATCTGACATGGAGCTCAGATTTTAAAAGAATGTTGAAGAAAAAATGTGAAAGGACATTTAACTGGAGGTGAAATCAGGTTGTGGGTGCAAAAGTCTGAAAGTGTGTTGGGAAGGCAAAAATTCAGAAAGAGTCGTAACTCCAGAGAAATGTAGAAAGAAAATATTTCTTTAGCTATGTTTGCAGTGTAGAACAAGAAGAGGAAATGAATCTTGCTGTTAAGATAAACAGTATCATCTTAATTCATAGCAAGAAGGCAATTCGACTCTCCTTTTGGTTCATCTTCTCCATAAAGAATAATTATACTCTAATTGGAGAGAATAAATAAATCACAATTAATAAAGAATTGAAATTTAAGATACCTGAAATTCAAGGTAAATGAATGATAAGTGAAAAAGTATCTGGTGGCTTAAATGAATGGACTCTAGGTCCCAAATTATATTATGAAGGAGAGAATGACTTCTTTTGGAGAAGATGATAGAATCACTGTTCCAATATCTTGAATACTCTGGGGGTCAGTTCTACCCGGGCCCCTAGGGTCGCCATGAGTCGGATCCGACTCGACGGCACTTGGCTGGCTTGGCGTTCCAATATCTGAGTAATAGATAATACCTAAGTAATTAATAATATTTATAATTATATTATGTAGCTTTTACAAAGGTTTTTATAAAAATTATCTCATTTAGCATTAACTATACCTTGTGAACAAACCAGGGAAAATCTAATCACTCCAATTTCTTGACGACAGAAGTGAAGCTGAAATATTTACTTAGAGTCACATAACGAATGATCATGTTTGTGGCAGGAAACCCTGGCTTTACAGCCTCAGCCTATTCTGTTTCTACTATAACCTTGCTGAAGCCAGGCGGTAAATAGCGTCTTGATTTTAAATATATGTATATATTATTAAATGTGATTGTGAATACTTAAAAAATCATGATCAAGAGGAATGGTCTTCGAACAAGTAAAGAGAAGATTGACACGCTGTGCTAAATGTAGCTAATGGCACTGAACAATTTGCATGGAAATTGTCAGATGGAACCTAACCTGCTGTGTAAGATTTAACCAGAAACTCAGTAAAATATCATGAAAAAAAAAGGAGAAAGGGAACTGTCATTAATCAACTCTCTTAGGTGGTGAAAAACAAAAGGGAATTGCAGGTCACATTTATCTCCATTCCATTGCTGGTTACTAGACTGGGAACATCAGGAAATGATGTGATATAGATATATATAAGTTATGAAAGCCTTAGGTAAATTTTCATTAAAATATCTTTTAATATGAATTTAATCGGTGGGTAATTATGAGCATTAATTATCTGTTAAGCAATCATTCCCAAGTAGAATTGTCAACCTAAAGGGAAATTTCTAATGATATCTGGTAGGAAACTGTATACAGCTCTATCTTATTCAAAATATAAATCAACTTGGACCAAGACCCAGAGGCATTGTTTATGAATATTTCTGACAGCACAAAGTGAGACAGAAATATAGTAAAAAATAAGATAGACCAAAATTTCAAGAAAAGCTCTTGACATAAGAATTGATAAATTATTCAATAAAAATGGAAGATGAGGTAAAGTACATTATTGGGATCATTAGTAGTATGTGACTAATGTGTGTAGACTAACAATATTATTATATTAACATAATATCCTAGTTTTGAAAATTTTAGTGGGGTTTATACATGATAAAATGTAATTTTTAAGAAACACATTGAAATATTTAGGGATAAATGGACATGAAGTCTACAACTTACTTTCAAAAGTTTCAAGAAAATATATTTGTTTTTAGCGAGCAAACAAAATAGAAATAGAGAGATTAAACGTTAACAGTTGGGAAATCTGGACGAGTTCCTTTTTACCACTTTTTGGTACATCTAAAATTATTTCAAAACAAAATGTAAAAAGCAAAACACAAAATGTGGGAATTCTAACTTTTTTCAAAAATTTAGGTAAAAAGAACTAAGGATTAAAATACATACAGCCGACAAATCCTCACACACTCTGATTCGTTGATGAAAGTATAGTTTTAAGAACAAGAAATACAGTAGTAGCCACATTTATTAGTGTACAACTGAACTGATCAGATATGGATATGAAATTTTTAAGAGGATCTTGACAGACTAAAGACTATTTGTGAAAAGTGAACAAGATGATGGCCTTCCTCTTTGCTTGGTTTGTAAGTCTCAAATTTCCAATAATAATACAGTCCACATATAGTAATCAAGTTCTTGGCCTTATTCTAGGTGTTTTTGCATGTATTGTCCATCTCATTTTATCCTTCTGGCAACACTGTGAGTTAGGTACTTTATTATCCTCAGACCCTTTAAGCTTCCTTTCCACACAATCAAGTTCTAAAGTATCATCTGAATAAAGTCATTCCCAAGTTTGTCAGTATTTATGAAGACTTGTATTCCCCTATTTATATTTTAATTAGCTTTTTTTAAAGTTCTTTTCCATGAAAAAAAGAAATAGGACAATTTTTGTTACAGTTAACAACATTTTGGCTAATACAACCCATTCCCTGGATTGCAATTAATTAGAATTCCCTAGTATTGTCTACCTTAAACCCAAACAAAAAGAGCTCTAGTGGTGCAGTGGTTAGGGTCTTGGCTGCTGAACAAAAGGTCAGCAGTTCAAGTTTACCAGCTGCTCTACCTTGTCGTTGTTAGGTACAAACTGAGTCAGTTCTGAATCATGAGCAACTCTATGTAGCAAACCAGACCCACCACTGTCAAGGTGATTCTGCCTTACAGCAACACTATGTACAACAGAACAAATCATTGCCAAGTCCTACGCTGTTCTCACAATCCTTGTATCTGAGCCCACTGTTGCAGCCACTGTGTTAATCCATCTAACTGAGGGTCTTTCTCTTTCTCATGGACCCTCTCCTGTACTAGGCATGATGTCCTTTTCTAGGGCCTGGTCCTTCCTGATAACACAGCCAAACTATGTGAGAAGTAATTTCACCATCCTTGCTTCTAAGGTACATTCTGGCTGTACTTCTTCCTTGACAGACTTGTTAACTCTTCTGGAAGTCCATGGCATATTCAATATTCTTCATCAACACCACAATTCAAAGGTGTCAATTCTTCCATCTTTCTTATTTGATGTTCAATTTTCATTTGCATGTGAGGCAATTGAAAACACAACGGCTGGATTCAGGATCACCTTAGTCCTTAACGTGACATCTTTGCTTTTCAGCACTTTAAAGAGGTCCTTTGAGCAGATCTGCCCAGTACAGTGAGTCATATGACTTCTTAACTGCTGCCTCCATGGGTGACTGCTGCTTAGACCCATATAATCTGAGCAATGTTTGGTTTCATCCCACAGTCTTTAAAAAACCAAAGCCTAAGAAGATAAATGACTTAAGTGAAGGAAAATAAAAAGGCTGGTTTTACAACTAAGACTAGGACCTAGTTCAATGGTTTGTTTGGTTTGGGGTATTGCAGACTAATAAGTTTTTGCTTTAAGGATTTTATGCGGGATTTGAGATCTAAACACTACTTAGCATTCTGAAAGTGAGAGCTTTTGTAAAAGTATCACGTAAGTTGATTTACCAAGGACCCAGCTACTCACAAACAGGGAGAAAAGATGTTTCTGTAGTTTTATTTATTAAGCGTACTTGTCCCACTCTAGGGAGGCCTTTGCATCTTGCCTTTCTTATAGCACTATGCACTTCACAACAGCCCCACTTTTGTACAAATGGTAATAAGTTTAACATTCTCCAACATGTTGATTAATAGGTGTTATCAGTGTATTAGCTATAAAACGTTTCAAAGAAAAGAAGATCTACTGCCTTTTTTTTTATGTGTGTGTGTGTGTGATTTGCTTGGCTGGCTGGCTGGGTATGTGATTTACCAAACAAAAGGTTCCTCAGCTTTTAAGAAAACATCTGGAAAATGAATTTAGACTCTAACTCTGTAAGAAAAATCACCTCCCCAAAAAAACCCTTAAACTCAATCTACAGAGAAAATAACTTGATAGGTGAAGAATGCCAAAAAGTGGGTGCTATTATATTAGCTGCAGTAGTGGTGTTAAGGTTACAAGCAAAGTCAATCACTGTTTTAAGAAAGACAATACATAAAAACGTCTGGTTCTACTAGTCCCTAACTCAGTGTCTTTAAAAAAGTTTAAATCTTTCTAAGTTCCAGTTCCAACATCCGCAACAGGGGGGATAAGTAATAGTGCTTACTGTGTAAGAATGTTGTAAAGATCAAATAATGTGTATAAAAGCCTATTACAGTGTATGGCATGTACACATTCACTAAATATCAACCGTGATGATAAGACTTCAGAAGATTCCTCTTAGTATCTAAAGGTAGTATGTTGTGTCTATGTGAAGCTACTTTAACTACCTCTGAGTAACAGGTTCATACCACTCAGTGCTAACAAATGATCATATCAGTATATTAACATTAACCTTGTACATTGTATTGATCTCAAGAAGAGCTTCCTTTGAGTGTAAGAAAGAATGAGGAAAAGATTCCTTCCTTTTGCCAAGTTTGATACAGGAATATGGTGGGAATACAGAATTTAATTCTACTCAACTGCGAAAGTCAAGTCAATCAAGGAACCACTTTACTTTTTATTATTAAACTGAGCAGTTAAGTAGTTAAGTTAGGAATGCGTGTTGCCACAAATCTTGTTGATTATTTTTGCTCTATTTCTTGAATTATAACAGTAGGAATTACTTCTTTCTCATACTTGGAATTTATGTGTTGCATTTACACATCATTGCTTAAAGTTACACTAAATCTCCGGGTTAGATGTGTTTGTGAGATGTGACATAGCTCAGTGGCCTTCTCAATACAATATCCCAGATAAAATTCTGCCTTCTGTACAACTCATGGAAACCCTCATGGCACAGTGACTAAGTGCTATGTCTGCTAACCTAAAGGTCAGCAGTTCAAATCCACCAGGTGTTCCTTGGCAACTCTGTGGAGGAGTTCTGCTCTGCCCTATAAGGTTGCTATGAGTTGAAATCAACTCAGTGGCAGTGGGTTTGGATTTCTGGTTTTATACAACTCTAGGAACCCTAAACAATATTGTCTTTCATAAGCATGAACAACATTCTCATCAGAAACACTCTCATTTGTCTTAAAAGATTTAAAAGACACTCTTTCCTAGCTTAAGCCAAACCAAAATAATGTGCTTCTCTTTTGTCACAGGTGGAAAAATCACAAGTGCCCAATCAACCCTCCACAATCTGTCTCCATCCTCATCGTCAGTCACATTGCTCTTGGCTTTGATGATCCCTTCAACTGCTTGGTGAAGCTATGGAGTTGACTGCTTTCCTTTTCCTCTGCTTGATAACAGCAGCGGATAGAGTGTAGTGTAAGTGGGGACACCAGGACCCTGAGATGAGCTGCAAAACTTGGGACTACCCATGGTGTACTTCAGGAGGTTGAGAAGAATATTACTTGTCCATCAGGTTTTCCCTTTGATTTTTGTAAATGAGGAGGACAGTTGTTGGTCCAATAACAATATGCAGATTGTATGTAATGAATTTTTGTAAGCAAAGGTAATTTCTGTCAAATGTATTCTTTACTTTTTTAACATGTTGGATTTTGGTTTTATATCTGACTCTGAGTGTGTGCCATCCATTTGTTAAGTAAGTAGCCTCCAGTATGTCTATTTCAAACACAAATACAAAACTAAGAATGAAAAGTTTGCTAAAAAGGCTGAGTCTAATGTTCGTTTTCCCTTTGGCTGACCATTCCAATTTGACAAATATGAAAAATACTTCAGTTATGTGGTCCATTAGATAAGTACACAAAATATTTTCTGGAAAAATACTGTATGATTGCATAGCAAAATAGCAAGATTTGTCAATATGCTATTCTATGTGCATCCCTAGAGCAAGTTATTAGGGTAGGGAATAAGCCATTTACATTAGTGCAAGGTAAATAGAAAGTGAGTCCAAATGAATTTAAGTGCTATTGTTTTTCATCAAATATTCTGTTATTTAGCTGCAAATGTAGTAAATGTTTATTTTTAATAACAAAAGATAGTTTAAAGTCACAAAAAAATATATGATTACTAAAAACGGCCGACACTGACATGTTGCCAAGGGTGCTAACATGAAAATGAAATGAATATGCGAGAACTTTTGCATTTTCCCCCATTACTGCCAAAACAGATGCTGAATTGAGTCAAACGTTTTCTTATAACTGCAAATTATTGTAAGGACAATAAAAAAATTTGTTGTGCATATATATATATATATATATACATACATGTGTATGTATATGTATAGTCTGGGTTAAAATGGTTCAAGCATAACAAATAAATTTTTGTTTTGTGAAACCAACCCATGCATCACCATTTCCAAAGTCTTAACCAGTTATCGAAACAGAGACAACTTCTTGGATAAATTACTGTAGACACATGGCTCCCACAGAGACTCAGCTGGTTGAGCCAGCTGTGCACTACTTGATTCTCTGACTTAGGAGGAGATCATCATGGGCTATTTGGGGACTCAGCTTGACCCTAAGAGATCCTAGGCAATTATTGGAAAGCAAGGAGTAAGTTTCTGTATGGTGATATCTTGTGACAGTTCTAGCAAAAACGGGGAACTTGCCAAAGCTTTCCTTTTATCTGTACAGATGTCTGAAAGGAATAGTTAGTGCAAAAATCAAACAACAACAACAACAAAAATATCCTGGTAAAACTTAAGTTTTCCACTTAATACTAATATGAGAACAGAAAGTTGATTTTTTTGTTCTTTTATATAATCTAACAGGTTAACTCCATTTTTTTCTTTAACAACAATGAAAATTAAGTGAGACTGAGATCAACCTGGCTCTAGACATTAGTAGCTATAGAGTAAGAGAAGAGATTGAAGCTTCTCTTCTGAACATCCTAAAAGACAGCTTCAGAAGCACAACCTGACTGTTGGTGTTGGTTACTGAATCTCTTTGGAGAAATTAAGTCCAAGACACCTCTAAACAATCAAGAAAGGACTTAAAAGACTATGATAGTTAACATACTATTATGGGAAATACTTAAACCTGTGAATAAAAACAACCAGTTGGCTTTTCTTGACCATCTCCATTGGAGTGGCAGAAGCTGGACTTTGCAGTAAGAGGTACGGTAACTGTTTGGCTGGAAAAGGCAAGAGTTCTCCCCAAGTATGATGGCTTGCAAGAACAAATTGTACATCTGAAGAAATAAAATGCAGCAAGAATATAAACCAATGGGCAATAATCTTTACTTCCTGTTTGATAAATCCAATTATTCCTGTATTTCCCTAATGTTCTATCCCAGACTTATGTAAAGGACTTTAAGGATCAAGTTGTTACTAATACTGTTATAAAATACACTGAGAAAAATATCACATCAACAAATAGCAGATTCAAATAAACCAATATTTCCAACTAGTTGGCAGATGGTACTTAGCTGACCGAGTATTTGCAAACAGAATGTCTGATGTATTCTTACAGGAATCAGAGATATACAGTGTTTTGTTCAATGTGCACAAAATATGTATTTTGCATCTTAAACCTATTTTAAAAACAGCTTTCAAATGTTTACCTACTTATGTATTACATAGTTGTTACTTCGTAGAAAACAGAAAAACATTCCTTATCAAGATACATTATTATTCAGCTGTGGTACTGACAGAATTTTCCTAAATGGGTTGCACAGTCTTAAGCCACAAAAGAGACTGTATTTTTGTATGATGTCAATGAAACTACTAAAAAAAAAAAAAAAAAAATCCTTGGAATTAGAAACTTCTTGAAAGCAAATGTTTTGCATACCAAAATGAAGGTACTATGGGCCCCATGTCAATCTTTTAAATATATTGTATACAATCTGTACATATACTATATATAATGGTATATACCATGTGGAAGGCACAGTCAGATAATAGTTCTGTGTACTGTTCTTGTAACATTAGAGCTTTTTAATAAATAATTCTCTTTTTATTGACTTTTACCTTCTCTCCTGTCAACTACATGAATGGCATTATTTATTTAATGCAGACCATGGAATGTTTGTACTTACTGCAGTATATTTATGCTGAATTCAAAAATTACCATAATGTCCATGGCAGTTCCTGAAAATCTGAAGCTGTATCATAGAAAGGAAAAAGGAAAGCAAAGAAGTAAGTACCAAAAACACTGCTGCTGTCCAGTCAATTCCATATAATAGCAACCCTATGCTACAGAGCTGAACTTCCCCACAGGGTTTCCAAGGAGCGCTTGGTGCATCTGAACTACTAACCTTATGGTTAGAAGCTGTAACCCTTAACTACTGCGCCACAAGTATTTCCAAGAGAGAACTCACTAAATGAGTTTTCTAAAGACGTTGTTTAGTGCTCACCTCTGCTTTTATTAGAAATGTATTTCTAATCTATTCCCTGTAATATTTCACACTCGCTTTTAGCACCTTAGCACCGTATGCACTTCTCTGCTATACCAATAATCATAGATATTACAATGATTTATTTATGAATGTTTCTCCTGCACTATCTGAGCTACGAAGTCCTCCAGGGTTCATCAAGGGATTTCTTTCACTATTGCCTAGGACAGCACCTAGCATCCAGCAGGTCAACAATAAATGGATTTAATTAATGTTGGATTTAAAATTTCCTTCCAAGTGGGTTTTGATCATCTGAATCACCTAGAAATCCCAATTTTAGACTTTCAGTAGAGCTGAAGCTAAGGAATTCTTGTTTTCAAAATCTCCTGATGATTCAACTCTAATGACAGGAATTTGGTATCTAGGAAAATACATACATTTTTACTAGAATATATAGTAATATTACGTATGTATTTATTCTCTGCCCTAGCAATCTTGCTCCTAGGAACCTATCCCTAAGACAAGCTAGCTAAACTGTGCAATGGTAAGGAAGTGCAGCACGGTGCAGCACAGTTAGTGTAATCGGCTCTCGTCGTGTACACAGTGGAAACAGGACAGTGTGCATGCATACTAACGTTTTCAAAAATAAAGGGGGAAAAATAAGCTAAAGACTACTAAAAATTATTACCTTTTGAAGAGGGAAAGAATGGGATATCAGAACAAATATGGAAAGAAGACCTTTTTGAATGTCCTTTATTTCATAGTTTTGTCTTTGAAACTATGGTGATGTTTTAGCATTATTTTAAAAATTAAATACATACACACAGAGATAAAAACAAATTATCCTAACTATACTAACTGTATATCAATTAAGTGATTGATGGGGAAAAGTTTTTCTAGATTTTTTTTCCTTTATAAAAGCAATGATGTAACCACATAGATAATTATTTAAAGTCAGCATTTTGACAGTTAGGGCCAGTTTGGTGGTGTAGTGGTTAAGCACTCGTCTGTTAACCAATAGGTAGGCAGTTCAAACTCACCAACAGCTCCAAGGGAGAAAGATGTGGCAGTCTACTTCCATAAAGACTACAGCCTTGGAAACCTGGACTGCAGCTCTACTCTGTCTAGGGTTGCTATAATTCAGAACTGACTTGACAGCAGTGGGTTTATTTTGACAGCATACTCCAAGTGGAACATAAATCCAAAGAACAAAAAACAGCAACAAGAAATGAATTATATTCATTGGTTTTCTTGTTAGTAGCATGCCTGACATTATTTTTTTAATTGTTGTTAGGTCTTGTCAAGTCAGTGCCAACACATAGAGACCCCAGGCACGACGGAAAGAAACACTGCCCAGTCCTGTACCATCCCCCCAATTGTTGCCATGTTTGAGCTCACTGTTGCAGCCACGGTGCCACCTTGTTGATGGTCTCCCTCCTTTTCACGGACCCACTACTATCAACCATGACGCCCTCCAGGGACTGATCCTTTGTGGTAGCATGCCCAGAGCATGGGAGACATACTAACACCAGCCTTGCTTCTAAGGCGTGCTCTGGCTGTACTTCCTCCAAGAAAGACAGATTTGCTCATTCTTCTGGCAGTCCATAGTATATTCAATCTCTCCCCCAACATCGCAATTCAAATGAGTCAGTTCTTCTTCAGTCTTCTTAATTCATTTTCCAGCTTTCATATATGTATGAGGCAACTGAAAACATCATGGCTTGAGTCAGGTGCACCTTAGTCCTCTGGGTGATGCCTTTGCTTTTCAATGCTTTTAAACAGGTCTTTTCCAGCAGATTTGCCCAGGGAAATGCATATGTTGATTTCTTGACTGCTGCTTCCTGGGCATTGATTGTGAAACCAAGTAAGATGAAATCTTTCCCAGCTTCAGCCTTTTCTCCTGTTGCCATGATGTTGCTTACTGGCCCAGTTGTGAGGATTTTTGTTTTCTTTATGTTGCAGTTTAATCAGTAATGAAGGCTGTGCTCTTTCATCTTCATGGATAGGGGCTTCCAGTCCTTGTCAGTTTCAACAAGCAAGGTGGTGTCATCTGCGTAACACAGGTTGTTGATGAGTCTTCCCGCAGTCCCGATTCCCTGTTCTTCTTATAATCCATGTTCTTGCATTATGTATTCAGCATACAGATCAAATAGGTACGGTGAAAGGATACAACCTGTTACACACCGTTCCTGACTTTAAACCATGCAGTAGCTGCTTGTTCTATTCAAATAAGTGCCTCTTCATCCATTTATGGATTTCTCCTGAGCACAATTAAGTGTTCCAGAATTCCCATTCTCTGCCAGGTCATTCATAATTTGTAATGACCCACACAGTCAGAAGCCTTATTATAGTCAATAAAACACAGATAAGCACCTTTTTTATATTCTCTGCTGTCAGCCAGGATCCATCTGACATCAACAAATGATATCCCTGGTTCTACATCCTCTTCTGAATCTGGTTTGAATTTCTGGCAGTTTCCTATCAATATGCTGCTGAGGGTGCTTTTCGATAATCTTCAGCAAAGTTTTGCTTGCATTGATAATAACGACACTGTTTGATAAATTCTGCATTCTGTTGAATCATCTTTCTTGGGGATAGTGATAAATATGAATCTTTCCCAGTCAGTTGGCCAAGCAGCTGTCTTCCAAATTTCTTGGCCTAGACAAGTAAGTATTTTGAGCACAGCATCCATTTGTTAAGACATCACAAATGGTCTTCTATCATTTCCTGGAGGCTTGTTTTCTGCCAGTGCCTTCAGTGCAGCTGGGACTTCTGCCATCATTACCGCTGGTTCCTGATATGTCACCTCCTGAGAAGGTTGAATATCAGTCAGTTCTTTTTGTTGCAGTGACTCTGTGTATTCTTTCCATCTTTCTTTTATGTTTTCTGCTTCATTTAATATTCTCCACATAGAATCCTTCAGTATTGAAAATCAAGGGTTGAATTTTTTTCTTCAGTGCTTTCAACTTGAAAACTGTTGGGAGGATGAGACATGTATGGAGCAGAGAGGAAGAGTGTGCTGTCACCAGGCAGGGAGAGCAGTGGAAGCTGCATATAGGTGGACATGTAAACTTATTTGGGAATGTACATTTTCACTCAGTCATACTAAATAAATTTAAAAAAAAAAATGTCAAGCATGTTCTTCAGTTTTCTATTCCCAGGCCTTTGCACATGTCATTATAATACATTATTTTGTTTTCTTGAGCCACCTTTTGAAACTTTTTTTCATCCCTTTTACCTCACCGTTTTTTCCCTTTGCTTTAGCTACTCAGTATTCATGAGCAAGTTTCAGAGTCTCTTCTGACATGTATTTCGGTCTTTATTTTTTTCTTCTCTCCTGTTAGTGAACTCTTTCTCTCTTCAGGTAAGTTGTCCTTGATGTCATAACACTACTAGTCTGTTCTTCAGTCATTAATGTTCAATGTGTCAAATATATTCCTGAGATGACCTATAAATTCATGTGGGATATACTCAAAGTTGTGCTTTGGCTCTCATGGACTTGTTCTAATTTTCTTCAGTCTCAACTTGAACTTTCAAGTGAGTAATTGATGTTCTGATCCACAGGTGGATCCTAGCCTTGTTCTGACTGATGATATTGAGCTTTTTCATCATCTCTTTCCACATATATCATTGATTTTATTGTGCTTTTAACAGAAGATACTTTTGTTCTCAGAAAGTATGATAGCACACCACAACAGTATGTTCCAACTTGTTATTATGTAATAGTGACAACACAAAGTTTCTTCTCTATGAAATACATATTGTTAATGGTTAATAAATATGCAAGGTTTTTACATTGCACCACATTAAATGAATCAAAATAAAATTCACTAAATACTTGTTTGCTCCACAACATAAAACTGAACTGACATTTTAATAAGCAAATTCAACATTGCTGACTCTTTATCATCTATAACATCTATACCAGTTTATAGAAAAGTAGCAATATTTTCTTAATCTGAATGTCAGAGTAGAGAATGAGAATTTAGCAACCTATGTTTTGTCAACACATGTCTCAGCTGTATCATGTTAAGACAATCTTTAGAAGTATTCTGAGATAGTCTGTTTCCTAATTTGTTATTTAATCTGTTTCTCCCCCCTCCCCCTTCTATTTTGAATTAAGTTCATGTCATTTACTGGCAAATTCTACATCTGCCCAAACATCTGGATCACTGCATGATCCAGACAGGAACCCTGACAGGAACTGTTTGACTATGCAAGAGAACTTCACTATGATACTTTAGAAATATTCCAATGTTTGTTCATTCCTGTGTAACAGAACTGACTCACCAAATAATAATATTAAGGAGTAAGTTCCTTTTCCTGGACACACAACTAAACCACATTTCCCAGCCTCCCTTACCCTCAGGTGTGGATGGATTACTGAGTTCTAGCTCTCAGGATGTGATGGAAGTAATGCATGTGCTTTAGCAACATCTTAACGTAGACTAGATTTTACATTCTATAAGTTAGGTCTTTTTGCCATAGGCTGAGTCTTTCCACAGTATTCCAAGACTAAAGGAGAAACTTTGAAGAAGTCATTCTGGACATTTAAAGTTATATTTCAGAAACATCATGAGATTCTATACTAAATACATCTTACACACATCTTTAGACTCTCTTGGCCTCACCTGCCTCATAGAGCCTCAGACAAGGGCCACCAAGCTGATGATCTCCCTTCAAGCCCACTTAATTTCATTTCCTGGAACCAAGCTATTCCCTATCCTAGAGCAATGGGCTCTCCTGTTTAGCTGCCACTCTCAATGTTAACACAAGCAGACTTACCAACAGAGTGTGGCTCCTCCTGCAATTTCTGGACTCAGATTAAATGGCACAGTGCGGGACACAGACTTTGGATGCTCACTTGCCATGGAGTCAATTCTAAGTGTATTGACCTCATAGAGTTTTCAAGGCAGCAAATCTCTATGCAAGCAGACTGCAACATCTTTCTGCCATGGAGCTACTAGTGGCTTTGAACCACTGAACTTTGGGTCAGCAGTCAATCTCTTTAATTACTGCACCACCAGGACTTCTAAAAATATTGCATGATGTAGAAATAGAAAATGCCACTTCTTTGAGAAATGACGTTTCATCAGTGAGAAATAGGAGATAAGAAGGACCATCTCCTACAGATGCCCCAAACTATGGTTTCTTCATATGCTCTGTGTGGCTGAGCAGATGCACCCAGTAAGCATGTGGCTCCACTGAAGCACAGAATAAAGCAATGAATAATCTATTGCCTTACTTTGCATCCCATTTTTTCCTGCTTCACTTCATTTTTCCTCATTCATGCTGTCTAACACTGCCACAAAATCTGTTTTCTAGGAAACGTAGGTGGAGACAGTCCCTAAACACTATTAGCCATTCAAGTGAACAATGGATCTCTTGGGGTAATAGTTGAACTGAGATCTGGAATAGGAAATGTATAAAGTAAGGCTGCATCATCTCCTAATGCCAAAAAGAAAGAAAGCTGTAAAGATTAACAGGGTCATGATCAATGAACAATAGATTCAAGTTGAAAGTGGTCCTACTGAACAAATGTGGGACAATATCAACATCAAAAAAAATGATGACTGTAACAGACTGAAGCACACTGAATATGTATAAAGTCGTGAGTCTGTAATGATGCTCCAAGAGGTAGAAAGAAAAAAAAAACCATTATTCACTTCAAATGTAACTAGGTCACAACCCATTACTCTGAAAGTTAGCAATTAAGAGTTGAGCATTTGTTATACAAGCCTGTCCTAAGTAATGTTTTTCAAAGTAACCACTAGTTCTATTTGATAAGAAAAACTTCTTTACATAAAAGTTTTAGCTAGTAAATAGAGAATGAGTAAGAGATTTAGAAAAATCACAATTTTGAAACTCACAATTAGACACTGGATTGCCTGGTGGTATAGTGGTTAAGTGCTACAGCTTCTAACCCCAAAGCTGGTGGTGCTGCAGTCCACAGTTGCAAAAAGGTGGAATCAACTCAGATACCCAACAACAGATGAATGGATAAGCAAACTATGGTACATATACTCAATGGAACACTATGCAATGATAAAGAACAATGATGATTTCAGGAAGCATCTCATAATCTGGTTTCAAGTGGAAGACAGTATGTTGAGTGAAATCAGTCAGCAACACAAGGTCAAACATTGTATGAGACTCTTACTATCAAGACTTCAACAGACTCACATACAGAAAAAAAGATTCTTTGATGGCTACAAGGGAGGGAAGAAAGGGAGAGAGGAAGAAGGATGTGTATAGATTAAATAGCTGATAGAAATTTTGTTGGGTGAAAGCAGTGACAGCACACACCAGAAAGATGATCATCTTAACTGGACTTCAACATAAATTAAAAACTTCTATTGCTAGCACAATATTGCAAGGATAGAGTAGCAGGGGCAAGGGTCCACTAAGAGAGTCTTCTGCACCCCATATTGGTGAGTGGCATCTGGGATCTCCAAAGCTAGCAAGCTGCCATCTGATGTATACCAAATGACCACATCTCAACTGACTCAGATGATCATTAAGATCAACGAAGACATAAGAGAAAAAGAGCCCAAAGGGCAGAAGAACCCGTGTGTGTGGATGACTCTACCAGTATCTGATTTGAAGAAACAGATGGTACCTGGCCACCACCAGTGTCAGCTGCAGTGGGGCACACAATGTCAGGTCCCAGTGGCAACACAAATAAAAACAGGGGTGCACCTTAAGAATGCCACTGAAAGACCACAATTGGCAGTCCAAAGGCCTGGGACATCCCCTGGGAGCATGGCGCCGAGACCTGTTGCTGCCCCAGAGCATTATTCATTACTGAGGTCAACTCTTCAGATAGGAATGGATTGGATTTGGGGACATAGGGTGAACATATGGAGTGTCCACTTTATGGTTCTGTGTATCTACAGGATGCCGTCCTACTGGCCTCTTACAAGAAGGCAGAGGAGAGGGTGAAGGGGAGGAGATAGGAGATTCTTAGCAGGATATAACGTGTATAGAGTGGAAAGGAAGAGAGTGCTATCACCAGGCAAGGAGACCAGAAGGAACTGTAGAAAGGTAGGTGTGCAAATTTAACTTGGATTGTATACTACTTCCACTCAACCACAATTAAAAAAAAAAGAAAAATCAGCCATGGAAAACTCTGTGAAGCACAGTTCTGCTCTGACATACATGGGGGCAACATGAATTGGAATCGACTCAACTAGCACTTTTTTTTTTAACACATATACACTGACAAAAAGAATACAATGTGTCAGTGTCAGTCTTTCCCTTAAGGGTAAAGTTCCAGAACTATTACAGGATTTTAGAACTTTAAAAAATATATATGAAAATTTAAGGAGTTTTGCTGCATATCATTTATGTCAAGTTCTAGAATAATGATTCTAATCTAATTGAAAAGTCAACCAATAATCATACTATTTCTTATCTGTTACAGATAATTTCCTCACTAGCAGTCAGTTCTAAAACTATCAGAAATTATTTTCTCTTTGAAACTCATTTTCTCAATTTCTACAACTCCCTATTTTTCTCTTACCCCTTTCATCTATTCTTCTCAATCATATGTATAGGACCTACTTTCTCGGCCTCTGAATGTTGTTATTCCAAAACGTTCTTCTTATTCTCTCTCTTATCACTTAACCACTCTCTCGAAGGGATTTCACTCACCTGTGGGGCTTCAACCACCATTAGATGTTATTCTAGAATTCCTGAGCAATATTTCTAATGCTTCCCAAGTATCTATACTTGGTCCATCAGGTTGCCTTTTGCCATCAAGTCAATTTCAACTCAGACTAGAACAGCCCTACAGGGTTTCCAAGGCTATAAATAATTAGCAACACAGTGCTTAACTACTGAATTAGCAAGATTCCTTTTTTCATCCAGTTGAAAGTATCTAAAATAGAACTCATCACCTTCTCTAGGCATGCCTCCCCTTCTAATGTCCCTCAGTTTTGATTGGCCAAAGTAGTAATCCAGGAGCCATCTTGGAGTCTCCCTATTCTCTTACACTCTACTTTCAATAGCATCATGACCTATTTATTCTTTCTCCTAAATAAGTTTCAAATATGTCATCTGCCTTAGATAAATTCTTATCATTCCTCATCCATACCACTGCAACTGTCTCCTGACTGATATTGTCTTCCCTTTCAAACTCCACCATCTCCATACCATAAACTGCCAGCAAAGTGGTCTTGCTGCAGAAGCAAACCCAGTCATACCACTTCCATGATTAAAATAATCTGGAAATTCTCCAAGCCTTTGGGATAACTCATGGTGACCTGACTTGACTATACTTGGCTGGCTTGGCTTTGGGATAAATTGCAAATACAAAGCCTTGAGCAAGTCCCTTCATAATCTGATGTTGCCTAATTCCCAAACATGTATCTGAAAATTCCAGCAATCCTGAACACACATGTTATTCCTTTTGCCTAGACTTTCACATTTTACAAAACTAATTAGCTTCAGACTCAATTCTTTAAATTATTCTAGGATCCATTTCATCTTCCCTCATCTGCTCCATTCCCAAAGAAAGCAAACAGATGGAGTGTGAGGGAAAAAAAAGTAGAGGGAAAACAACTTTATTTAAACTGCAGGGAGAACTAAAAGACAGAAAAGAGGTCAACAGGACCTTTGTCAAAGCCTTTTAAACAGCAGGGAAAAAATCTGTACCTTTGAAGGAAATTTTCAAATTTTGCACATTTGCTTAACCATTTGCGTGTTTACTGACCATGAAGAAAAGCAAGCCAAAGCCAAGCGTCAGAAGAAAAGCAAAGTTCAAAGAAAAATATACGGAACACATAATTCTCGTAGACTCACAGTTGTACTTTAAAAAAAAAAAAAGAAATCTATTATTCACAGCCATTATCCCAAGCTTTTCTCTACCTTCCTGTCCCTTTTATTCTCAGCAGCTGCCAAACCTAAGGAAGCAGACAATGAGGAATTTCTGGTGTAAATAGCCTTAATTCCCCCTCTTTTTGTATGTCAGACACTATCTGGACCCTGGAGAGACAGTATAAACAAGGGCCCTGATCTCATGATATTTATGTCCCAGAAGGGAAAACAAAAAGAATAAACAAAATTAGCAAAATGGCTTCAGAGAGTGAGCCATTCTCCAGAGGCAACTAAATAGTGATGTGGAAGAGAGTAATTTGTGGAAGAAATTACTTAAGAGTGATTTTTTTCAGAGACAATCTACAAGGCCTGAATGATGTGACGAGATAGACATGCAGCAATTCCAGGGACAAGCTTTCTTGAAATGCTTGCAAAACCCTAGGTTAGCAAGAGTTCAGCTTGCTGAAGAAGCACAAACTTTGGATTCAATCAGAAAGCCACATTAATTTATTTTCACTTCCACTGACCCTTTAGACTTACTCAGCAGAAGAAACAGATCATCTGCTCCTAGAAGAAGGTCAAGTAGTCCTATACTTTTCTGATCTTCATGTTAATAATAAGGCCAAAGGTCACCTTAAGGCACAAAATCATTGGACTCATTCAGTGGGTCCAGATTCAGAGATCAACAGAACTTCAAACTTTATTTAAAGTTAAAAGGTTTCTTTGCTATCCACTGGGGCCTTCTGTAAATGAGAAGTTTGTAGTCCAAAAATGTCACGATGGTTCCATTTCTCCCTTTCCCTTACCTAAACTCTTACCCCTCCTCCCTTTATATTTTAATAATCGGAATATTTTACCCTTTCAGGATCAAAAAGGTCAGATCAAGCAGAGAAAACCAGAACAGAAAATCTCTTATTTAACTAGTACTGATATAATGTGATTTCTTGTCCTCTGAGTCTGCTAGGTGTTCCAAGCTACTTATCTCATTGTCTCTTTCATTTTCATCTTTTAATAAACCCACTGAGTATATATGAGTCACAGGCTTTCATCTAATTAATTTTGCTTTGGTTCCAGTATTACTCAGAGAAGTGCTATTGGCCAGGATCTTAGACAACTCCAGGCCAACTCTCCTATACGACCCACATCTGGTCCATGAGGAACTCACACAGATCTTTTGACCTGTTTAACTCTGCCTGTTTAGGCCAGACTCAACATAGCTAGCTTAACTACAGCACCAACAGTTAAGGCTGCTCAACTCCAGCCCTTTAAATTGCAGGGGGGAGGCGGGGGTGTAAAATAAAATTAAAAAATTTATAAAAACCCTACTGTGTCACCTCTTTTGGCAGGCATCACATATTAAACTCTCTGAAAGAATAGCTTCTTTGAAGTATTCTTAATATTTAGAAAAGGGAGTGGGGAAGCTCAGAGCTTATTTGTCCCTGAACAATGTGTCTTCAGACTCCTCTTCATAAGTCCTTCTTTGCGTCAGTCAATTTTTTATACTCTTGATGTGGATGAAATACTTTAGAATCATGTAATTGGTTTTGGCTAGCTATTTTAGAAACTCCAAAAGATATTATATCTCCTAATTTCCTTTACTATCTGATGTTTACTGCTTCAAAGTCTCAGCCAAAGTATTTTTGTGACTATTATTACTACAGTTAAAATATATGTGACAGGTTAAAACACATGTAACAAAACATATGCCACTAACATTTTTATGTGTTCAATTCAGTGACATTATCCACATTTATTCTGCTGTACAATCATCACCACCATTCATTTTTACATTTTTCATCACTTTTAAAGGAAATTCATTTATTGAAACAGCATTCTAATCGTAACAAAGTTTAAAATGCGTATATGTCCACGAGTCAGTAGAGACTGAGGTGTTTATAGGTTAACAGGAGCAATTACGTGGAAAGAGAAATGGGGAAGCCACTGTTTAAGAAACACCGACCTTCTGCTAAGGGTGATGAGAAATTTTAGAAACAGATAACACTGATGGTTGAGCAACACGGTTAAAAGACAACGAATGTAGCTGAAGTATACATGTGCAGAATGCTACAATGGCAAATAACTTGTTACATATGTATTTACAAAAAAAGTTAATTAAAAAATATGTTTCAGGTGTTCCAAGAATAGAAAGAAGAAATCATGTTATTTTGCTTTCCCCATCTGCATACATGGTTGCTGCACAGAGAACAACATCTGATGAAAAACTTGCTCACTTTCAAAGTTGAGTTACTATATTCAAGCCTTGATGTTCTCCCCAATTAACTCTAGCAGTGATTTCAAAAGACATGCTTTGACTTTGCCAGCTTCATGATCAAATCCAATCAGCCACCCTGGTAGTGAAAATGGAAAGCACATGTCTTTGAGAATGATAAATAACTGATTGCCACAGTAATACACACAGCATACTGCTGTAGAAGCTATTTCATATTTGACCTCACAACTGGATTTTTTTGTTTTTTTAATGAAATGATAGCATTTTTTCCTTGTCCTATTACAAATTTTCAGCCCAAACATCCCAGGAGAAAAATCAGTCACCCTGGAATCTTGTTTACCTCTCAGCTAAGCACGGGAATCAGGTGCACAAGAAAATGAATGTCTGCTGTTCAGATTAGCTCCATTTGATGGGAGGTTGAACCAGCACCTACCCGAGTCAATTATAAACATGAATTGCTTTTGTGAAATGTACTTTGGCTTATCTAATCTGTGTTCTGAATACTAATGATGGGAGAATAAAAGTGAAATAATTTCCCCTGTATTCAAGTAAATAAAAAGAACTGACTGCATTACAGAGTCAGAGGGTCAAACATAGATCTCTGGAATGGGACTTTGAAATTACATCCCATAGTTGCTGTAGGAATTTAATCCAAACATTCCCCTAAATCCTACTAGAATCCCAAACCAACAGCTGATATATTAGTAGTGAAGTATTCGATTGCTGTATAACTAGGAAAGTTTGCCTGATAAACTCCTAGTTATGCCTTGATCCCTTGTTCAGATTTCATGTGAAGTTTTATAATTCCCCTCTCCAGGTCTCTCCTTTTTCTGCTTGTACAGACTCACATCACTTTAATATCACCTAATCACATTTTCCTGTAATCATCCGCTTACTAGTACAATTCTATGGAAACTGTTAATCTATTTCTAGACTATGGTCACTTCTGCAACATAATGAGTCTCCCAAATTATTTAGAATGAATGATTGAGTGAACATGAGCATGTGATGAAGTAAAAAAATAATAATTATGTTGTGTAGACAGCTTTAGTCTTCACCCCCCGGTTCAACATGACACCTATTTTGCCAAAGATCCCACCAAAGCAGTGTATCGACTGATGCCGTACCAATTCTAGTGGATTCTTTTGGTGTTCACCCTAGAATTCTTTTGCCATCTGGTGTATACAGACTGCTGGCTGAGCACAACTCATAGTTGGTACCTTCTTCAGGGAATTAACACCTGTTTCTGTTGCAGATCTGACATTATCAGGGGCAAAGGAGAGGAGCAAGGGCATACAAAAGACCATCCCTCTTACCTCAAGGCGGGACTAACCTGTGGTGCAATTTGGGTGGCTCAGCACTCCCTGAAGGGTTGAAATCAATTTGATGGCAACAGGTTTAGTTTTTGGAAATGTTGGTAGCATAATACCTGAGAGTTATAGCTGCTAACCAAAAGGTTGGCAGTTCAAATCCACCAGGTGTTCCTTGGAAACCACGTGGGACAGTTCTGTTATGTCCTATAGGTTTGCTATGAGTTGGAATTGACTCAGTGGCAAAGCTTCTTTGTTTGTTTGTTTTTTCCCTCATATCCTGAAACCAGAGGGCACGCACAGAAGATTATTCACTGAATTTAACTGAAAAGAGGCAGAGCTTCAGAGAAAGCTGAGTCCTCAGTCAAGTCAAGCATTCTATTGAGAGAAAAGGAGTTCTTGAAGCCAGCTGTGGAAATATATGAATATAGGCAAACCATTGTACCTACTTAATATTGTTGTTTTTATTAGGTGCCATCTAGTTGGATTTTGATTCATAGTGACCCTATAAGAGTGAAACTGACCCATAGAATTTTCTGGGATGTAATCATTACAGGGGGACATTGCCAAGTCTTTCTCCCCCAAAGCATCTACATGAGTTCCAACCCCCAACCTCTCCTTAAGCAGGCGAGCCCGTAACTGTCACGCTACCAGAGCTCCTTACCTATCTAATAGCACCAATAATATGGTTATTTTAGGACTTAAGTGACAATCTATGAGAAACTATTTTACCATGTCTGGGACTAGAAAAACATGGTTGTTAGATTTTTCACTGAGACATGTAAGATTTCGGTTTGTTTGAAATTAATCTGTTTCAGATGCAGTTTCTAATTTGCAAGAGGACACAGGATATATATACAATTGCCTCACTCGACGCTTAACTGTAGAAAGCTTACAACATGAGACCTCTGCAGCCCTTCACTGTCAAAAGAAGAAAACACAGCAGGGCTTAAAGACACATGAACAAAATCTAAAATTCCGTTTCTCGCTTGCACTCCTCACATTTCAATTACTCAATAGCCACACGCGGGTAGGGGCTCTTGTGATGCACAGCGCAGACAGAAGGAATTTCCCACATCACGCAAAATTCCACCAGACGGTCCTGATCTAAATAGTCTAGACTTTGCAAGGTAAATGAACTGCGATTCTCTCAGACTGATTTATCACTATAGCAACCACAGGGACTTATGCCTGCATTGGGATATCTGGTCCTTAGCTGTATTACCTTATTTCTCATAAGCCAAAATTTAAAGGAAACAATCCTTGCATAGCTTTGATCTTGCTGAATGTGACAAGCAGTTTTAGTGTACACAGCATCACTAATGAGAATATCACTTACAGGACCCCTAGAGTCATTAAAAGACATTTACATTAACTGAAACCTGCTCATTTCCAGCGGGATTTTCCCTAATTATAGTGATGCAGTCCTTCAGCTACAATTTGCACATGGTGACAATGCAGAGGCCAACTCAGAGCATTTTTCATTTATTTTCTAATATCATGTTAATCCTATTCCCATTTAGTACTTCCTGCCATTGATGCTGAATCCTGCAAGCAACTTCCTATGTATAGTTTGCAGTACTTATGCCAACTTTGCAGAGAATCACACTCCTTCCACTGGAGTGACGGGATCTCAGATTTAGTTTCATCAAGCAATAAAATTGATCTTACTTATTTCCTTTGCATTTACAATCTCTCTAACAGTTGGTGCTTGATTACTGTTGGTGGTTAGAGAACAGGCTCACTTATCAATAGACAGGCTTGGTGACTGACAATGTTGTAAACTACAAAAGTGACACAAAAATTTCCTTCTTTTATGTTTCAACATGATAGGGCTTCTTGCCATCATTTTTTCTCCCCCTAATCCAATCTGGCTATAGGAGTTATACTCTATCATTATTATTTACCAATTGCATAAATTTAAATTAAGCAACTATATTGTGCTTACTAGTAAGGTAATTCTGCGCATGCTTCTAGCCTCGCGAGAGACACTAACCAGAAACTTGTCTAAGAAGCACTGTGGATTCCAATGTAATCAACTGACAATATTTTTCATTTTCAAGCAGTTATTTGGTGTGACTTAGGGAAAGACACAGCACAGAGCTGGTAACGATCCTCGCCTTTAGTCAAGCAAAGACTAGTCTATAATAAATATCACAAATACATATGCTACTACATACTAAGGTAGAGAACTGAAATACAGAAAAGTATGAAAAAACATACAGCAAACAATTAGATAAAGTAGAAGGCCTGCTCCTTCTCATCAAGGTTCCTTATACCAGAGGATGAGAGCAGCCCTGCAAAATCCCGAATGTTTACAGAATCTCAAAAATGGGCAGTCTTATATGGGGCTCCCCCAAAATCACAAATTAGACCAGTATGAACTTAGCTAACAGACCTGACCTGTTTAACAACCACTGATCCCTCAAGCCAGGTTAGATTTTGCTGCAGTAACAACCTATCAGGGATTGGAGTGTGTCTCCCCAAAAATATGTGTAGCCATGTGGCTGTGCATGATTCCCAATATTTTGTAATTGTCCTCCACTTTTTGTGACTTTCCTGTGCGGTATGTTAAAGGATTAGGGTGGGACTGTAAATCCCTTCATAGGATCACCTCCCTGCTCCACTGTAAAGGGAGTTTTCCTGGTGTATGGCTTATCCTCACCCTTAATCCTTTCATCCTGCAAGAGATAAAAGGAAAGAGAAGAAGGCTGAGAGTTGGTAACTCACACCTTCAAGCAAGCAGCACCGGGAGAAGAGTGCATCCTTCAGACCTGAGGTTCCTGCTCCAAGATGCTTCCCGGACAAAGACTGATACAATACAGGACTTTCCTCCAAAGCTGACAAGGGGCAAACCTTCCCTTGGAGCGGACGTCAATTTGGGTGTGTAGCCTACTGGACTGTGTAAGAATAAACCTTCCTTTGTTAAAAACCTCTACTCTGTGGTATTTCTGTTGGAGCTGCACTAGGTGACTAAAACATGACCCAATAAATACAGTGACTTATTAATGCACAGTTTTACCTCTCATCACACTGCCTATCATGAAACAGCTGCTACTCTGCTCTACTGCATCTACACACTCCGGAATCCAATCTTACAGAGCACTTTCTACCTGGAACATTGCAGGACATGTTGGCAGAAGACAGAAAGACGTGACAAACTGGGGAATCAGGCTCTTAAAGCTCCCCCCTGCAAGTAACACGTGCCGGGCCACCACTTCACGGTCCACCACAAGTCATGTGCTCCTCCTAAATTCAGGAAGGCCAAACCACTGAACCAAATCCACTGTTGTCAAGTCAATTCTGACTCATAACAAATTTACAGAACAAAAAACAACTGCCCCAAACGGTTTCCAATGAGTGACTGGTGGATTTAAACTGCTGATCTTTCAGTCAGCAGGTGTGCTCTTAACCGCTGAACAACCAGGGCTCGTTAGTAAGGTAGCAACGTGAAAAACACCCTCAGTGAGAGGCACTGCAGAAAGAAAACAATGAAATTTTTGGTTTACAGTACTACAAGCTACCACAACTACCAAGTGGCCATTCTTTCCTAAATCTCCAAATGCATTCCTTGCTGCCCTGCCTCAGTGTTTGCATTTTTAAACATTAATGCTAACTAATCACCACTAAAATTTAAGTACATTGCCTTTGAGACCCTGAACCTGGCAAGATTGCAGCTTTCATCTGTTCTGCAACAGAGCTCTTCAATCCAGTGTTATTAGTAGTAAAAAATTTAATTTGTCCTTAACTTCCACGTCTGCTTTCTGTTCTCAGATGGACCAGAATTTGGAAGAGACTAGCATGCCTGAGGAGCAGCCTCAGGCTTCACTACTTCACAGTTTCATTCAAGGTTCCCTCTGATCAGAGAATGCCTTTCAGTGGAAAGGAAAGACATCTACAGAAAAAGGATTTGACATACTTTATCCCATTTAATCCGTATAAGAATCCTGTCCAGTAAGTATTATTGTTGTCATTTAATAGGTGATGAAACTGAGACTCAGATAACCTAAGTCAGTTGCTCAGAGCAGGGATTTAAGCCCATGTCCTGTCAGCTACTTGGCACTGCCTTCCACTCGTCCTTCACTCATGTCCCACTCGTGGTCAATATTAGGCTTTGCCATGTGCTATAGATGGAATTCTGTCCTCCCCAAAATATATGTTCGAATCCTAACTCCTGTACATGTGCATGTAGATGTACTCTTGTTTCGAAATGGGTTTTCTTTGTTATATTAATTAGATCACACCCAAGTAGGGTCACCTCTAAATCTAATCACTTCAGAGTTACAAAAATAGCAAATTAGGCAGAGAGACAAATAGTATACGAGAATTATCTACAAACCAAGGAAACGAGGAACACCTGGGACCATCTACAAGAAAGGAATTGACATGGCCTTGACCTGGATTTGAACTTTTAGCTTACTGAGAAAATCTTGGTTCTTTAAAGCCACCTGTAGTATTTCTGTTACATTGTGTTGGTGGTAGCGGTGCCATCAATCTGATTCTGACTCATAATGAGCCTATGCGCAGAAGAACAAACCACTGCCTGGTCCTGTACCATGCCCACAGTCATTTTTATGCTTCATTCCATTGTTGCTGCCACTGTGTCAGTCCGCCTGGTTGAGGGTCTTCCTCTTGCTTACCAGCCTCCACGATGCCAAGAGTGATGCCCTCTCCAGGTCCAGAGTATGTAAAATGCAGTCTTGCCATCTCTGCTTCTAAGGAGCACTCTGGTTGTACTTCTTCCAGAACAGATCTGTTTGTTCTTTTGGCAGTCCATGGTACACTTAATAATCTTCCCCAACACCATAATTCAAAGTCATCAATTATTCTCCTGTCTTCCTTATTCATTGTCCAGCTTTCCGTACATGTGATGTAATTGAAAATACCATGGCTTGAGTCAGGCACACCTTAGTCTTCAAGGTGACATCTTTATTTTTCAACACTTTAAAGAGGTCCTTTGCAGCAGATTTTCCCAGTACACTATGTCTTTTGATTTCTCGACTGCTGACCTAACAAAAAACATTATATTCATTACCTCAATCCTTTAGTATCTATTGTTTAGTGCCTCAGTTGTAAGCATCCTTCAAGAGTCAGCTTCAGCCTCATATCCTCATGGAAATCTTTCAGTGAACTCATCCTCGAGGCTGAGTTAGGCTCCCCTTTTGCTGTATCCATTCTCAGCCTGTGTAATTATCTGCTTTGCCAGAATGTGAACTTCTTCAGGGCAAGCACAGTTTTTATTTGTCTTTGTATATTCAACACCTAGTACAATGCATTCATTGCTATTGATAGACAATTAGTACATATTTTAAGTGAATGAGTAAAGTGTGTAAATGTAAGCTTAGTCAAAACCCCTCAGATCAATGTATTTCTGGAATGGAACAGAGTATAAGCATAATCGGAGCTAGACAGCACCAAAGAGTTTAAAGTGATCCTGGTAATTTAGCTTACTCAGCTCTCAAATAAAGGAGTAGAACAGGATAATCTTTAAAGCCCTATCAGCTATGAAATTCAATGGTTCTGAGAGGAGCTGCTCTTCTCACTTAGTAAAAGCACTTCTAAAACTTCTGGATCCTCAGCTAGTGTCAAGGCCAACCAGTCAAATTCACCTTTCTAAAACACCAGTCGGGCCACATGAGCACACCCACCTGGAGTCCATTCCCAGACTTGCCACTACACTCCCACCTCCCCTCCAAGGAGGGGTCAACTTTTAACCACTTCACATAATTATGTGGATGGAGTAAAGCTTTCAGGACCCTCATTGCTGAAGTGGCATGACTCAAAACTATCTGAAATAGTTGCAAACATCCATTAATAATCAGAACATGGAATGTATAAAGTATAAATCTAGGTGTCTTGGGCTGGGTTCCTTAGAGAAGCAAAACCAGTAAACCATATAAATATATAGATAGATTTATATAAAGGAAATAGCTTATACAATTGCAGAGGCTGAAACTTCCCAAGTCCTGCATCAGGATACAAGCTTCATGCAAATACAGAAGCTGGTGAATGGAAAGTTGGCAGGTCAGAGACAAGAAAGCTCACAGGTTGTGAAATCATTGAATCCCAAGACGGCAGGCAAGACGGCAAGTTTTCTCCTGATTCATGGAGCTGCAGGGGCTGACCAACCCAGGAGAGGCAGGCTGGGGAACAGGACTCTTACTTACAGGCTGTGAAGATCCATGAGCCCCAAGAACCAGACTTCAGAAGACAGGAGAGCAGAGGCTGCTGAATCCATAACAAGCCAAAACCTTGGCAAGGTGAACAGGCAGGGAGTAGGTAGCAGAAGATAGAGAGATGAAGGCAGAGGGGGCAGGTAAGCCACCATAGGCCCCGCCCCTGCTGATACAATAGCACAGTCCATCTTGGTGGTGACAACATTATACAATAGCCAAAACACTGAAAAATCACAACACTGCCAAACTGACACATAGTCTTAACCATACCACTAGGAGAATTGAAAGTCCTCAAAAATGAAATGCATTGCATTCTAACCCCAAATTTCCTTTCTCAAATCCCCTCAAATCTATTTCCAGAGCTTGCATATTTTCTCCCCAGCTCTATTCTTTCAAGTTCGGATTATTCTGCTGGTGTGTGTACTTCTAGGCCTGGGGAAAGGCAAGGGTCACTGTGGGCAGAGGGTGGATTTTGAATGATGCTTGAACACTCAAGTGTGGAACAGAGCCTGGATAGCAGGAAAAGTGGAAAGAGCGTAGACACATCACAGGTCACCAGTAGCCGCTTTCTTTTATGCCCTTACCCATGCAATTATTAAGGTCAGAGTTACAGAGAGGCTTCAATTTTTAACCATTTCATGTAACAATCTTACTTACAATGATTAGTTTGCTCCTCTATAGAAATTATCAGAGACATTAGCACTAAAATTAGTCTCGTTATTTTTTTACTGGCTTTCACAATGAATTAGATTAATTCTCCTTCTTTCACTTTCAAAAAGAATGGTTCTTCAGCTTTTGCAAAATTATTTAGAAAAATCAGGTCTGTGATACACGGAAGTCCACTCAGCTTACAAAGACAGTCTTCAAATGATGCTTTGTCATAACAGCACAAAAGAGTAGGTTTGGTTTGAACAAGGGTTTTTCTACCTCTTTCTTTTGACTCCCTGATAGATTTTAATCTTATGTTTGCTCTAGGGCTAAAAATCCTTGGACTTGACTCTGGTACACTGAGTTGACAGATTTCTACAGCTACCTTTTGACTCTGCCTTTACTTTGGATAGTAGATGTTGGTGAGCTGTCCAGGCATCTTATTTCCTCTCCATCCATCCCCAGCAAACAACCCCTCAAGAAACTCCTTTTTTTCAGTTTTATTATTTCTCTGTCACTACTGGGGAGCTGCAGTGGTAGAATGTTGAAGTATTAAGACCTATAGCATGGTAACCAAAACGTCAGCGGTTGAAATCCACCAGCTTCTCCTTGGAGACTCTATGGGGGCATTTCTGCTATGTTCTAGCAGGGTGCTATAAGTCAGAATCTATGGCAATGAGATTGGGTTACCATTACTGGTGACAGGTAGTGCCTCACCATAGTAGATCCTCTGTCCTGGGACAACTCAAACGCCACAGGTTGCAACCACCCAATAGCAGGAGAAAATAAGCTCTTGAAAAATGTTATCTTCAGCAACTTCTCCATGGTGAACTATGCTCCCTTCACCACTTTCAAAAGAGCAAAGAAGAGTCTTAATTTTTCTCATTAATTTGACAGGACAAAGCCACATTATTTGGAAGGAGAGAGCAGAGTGCCCTTTAACAAGGCAGGAATGGTACCACTAGTAGCAGGTTTGCAGAATAGTAGCTGGAGACTCAGTGGGAAGACACAGATGGGCTCTGGGAGAGCTTGATTTGCTTTGATACCCTCCTGTGTAGCTGTCTCTACTGGCTTCACAAAGACAGTTGTTGGAATTTAGTTTATGGTTTGACTACAAGTATTCACTGAAGCATATGTTTCTTGGTTGTTAATAGTTATTTCGGGGGAACAAAAGGTATGTGTGTTCATTCTTAAAACACTTTGCATTAGATTGTGGTTGTAATTTTTGACTGCACAATCCATTCAATAGAAAAACAAGACAGATAGCAAAAATGTCTGTGATTTTTATGGCTCCCTGTTTATTCACCAGGCTCTTAATTTCTTTTCGCCTCCACAGTTACTGAGGGGAATTAGGCTTCTGCTCAATCTGGCATGCAGGAATCACTGTTTCAAATAGGTTTTGCTTTGTGATACTGAAAATGCATCACTGGTATAACTTTTTAATCAAAACTTATTTCCAAAGTCATTTTAAGACACAAATTAAACTAGTCTAGATAATGGGCCAATTTTACCATTAGATTGTCTTTCAGAGACCCAGTGAAATGAAATGGAAGGCTGAGCTTTAGACCTTAAAATATCATTGGTCAAATGAAGCAGAACTAAACAACAGGGAGCGGGGCACCGGATTTCACAACAGGATAAGCAAGGGAATTCTGTCCTTAGGGTTTCCAGCCCCATTTTTAAAAATTAATTTGCAAGTCAATTCCATGTCGGAGATTTGGGAAACCTACCGATACTCATTAAAGCCTATAAAGGATAGGGTATAGGTTTGGTTTAATTCCTATAGTCAGAAAGATGAACCTTTGAGAAGAAAGCCAAAACATTTATTTTTAAGTTTTTAAACGAGCTTTATTGAGACCTCTTGAGTTGATTTTTACTTACTACTGAGGTGTCAGGCTTTAAAAGCTCCTAAGTGGTCCAGGTGAAAGCCTACATTTATATCACTCCTGGTGCATGCCCTGCCTTCCCGTTCTCCGTATTACAAGGAAAAAATCTCCATAAGCTTAAAGCTTGCTGTGTGGCTTCAGCTTCGTCACAACAGCAGAGCTGCTGAGCTGAATATCTAGGTGCTAATGGCTGAGCCCACTCTAAGGTGATGACTCTTATTCAAACCAAATTCAGTTAGACTAGCTTCATTTTCGTCATTAAATTATTTTGATGGGGACCCTATTGTCCCTGCGACAAGAGGCAGCTTTCAGTATAATTCACAGAGGAAGATGTCCTTGTTTAGTAAGTCAAGGAGTAAGTGGAGTTCGACCTTTAGCATAACTCCTCATGTAACACCTCATCTATTGCTTTTCCGTCCCCACCATCACATCTTGGGAAAATGGATTTCATCACTCCTAAATCATGCTTGACAAATTGATATCAAATCTCTCCTAGACTATGTCACATAGCAGCTTACTGTTGCAAGGGTATTAAGTAAGTTTCCATAAGCCAGATGAAGGAATAGCCACCCCATGGTCCTTTGTCATAATAGGTAACTGACCTCCAAGAAGCTGAAGCATATTAGTATCTAGTCTAGGTGCATTATTCGAAAATCACTGGAAATTTCAAATATGCTGGATGCATCACTATCCAGAATTCAGACGCTTCACAGTTTCATCGCGTGTATGCTGAGCACCAAAAAAGACTTTCTCTGCAGTGCAGAGAAAGGTAAAGGACAAAGTAGACCTGACACCTGCTGGTAGCCCACTTCAAGAAAAACATTTTAAAAGGTTTATAACACATCAAAAAGGTCATCAAATCCTTTGAAATCAGTTGAAGTACATGAAATGTATTAGTAAATAATGTAATATGCACATACACACCTATAGCTTGGCTGTTTGAACATACATAACCAACCTTCATTTAAAATATTCCAAACACTCACTATTTCACAGACTTCTAGTAAGAGTTCTTGAATATAATATCTTTTATAATCCTCTTATTACTCTGCAAAATAAACCCTGTAGAGTAATCCATATTACTTTACAAATGAAGAGGTTAAATTATTTACTCAAACTCATGTTGCTAGAAAGTGATAAAACCAGGATCAACCCTTCATCTTCTGACTTCAGACAGTGCTCCTTCCCCTGTACCTTATGAATTAAGTTAGGATATTTTACTTAATTAAAATTAGTCACTTAGAGGTCACCAATTTTCCAAGGATTTAGAAAAATATGCTTAATAATAAAGCCTGTGATAACTGAAAACGCATCCACCATGATGATCTGGCTCTGGTGGGGCTTAGTGCTCTGTCTGGAACGGGGTTTTGCCTGCTGCAGTCCTGCTGATGTCGACAGTGCACTTAACTAAATTTGTACAGACTCAGGACATTCTCTAGTAATTTGATTGAACTTTTCTCAATTTCAAACAAAATCCAAATTGTCCACACTTATCTATCAGTGGTCGAAAAACACAGGAATCATAAGGAGTCCACTTGTTAAAATACTTCTATTATTCAAATGTTGGAAAAATGGCAGTGAGAGAATCTTCAGACTGAGGATTATGTCTTGTTTCTCTTTTTCTCCTTGTGGCCAGCACAGTGGCTAGCATAAATGCCAAATAAGTACCTATCAAATGAATAAACAAATGAAATGGTATGAAGTCCTAGTTGGGATCTGTTTTAGTTAGGTAGGGCTGCTCTAAAAGAAATACCACAGAGTGGATGGCTTTAACAAAGGAAAGTTTATTGTTACACAGTCCAATAGGCTGCAAGTCCAAATTCAGGATGTCCGCTCCAGGGGAAGGCTTTCCCCTTGTTGGCTCTGGAGGAAAGTCCGGTATTGCATCAGTCTTTGTCCAGGGAGCATCTTGGCGCAGGAACCTCAGGTCTGAAGGACGTGCTCTTCTCCCGGTGTACATTTCTTGATGGTATGAGGTTCCCAATTCTCCATGCTTCTCTGTCCTTTTATCTCTCATAGGATGAAAGGATTAAGGATGAGGCAAGCCATACTCCAGGGAAACTCCCTTTACAGTGGAGCAGGAAGGTAATCCTATGAGGGGATTCACAGCCCCACCCTAATCTTTTAACATACAGTTTAGGAAAATCACCAAATGGAGGACAGTCACAAGATACTGGGAATCATGGCCCAGCCTCATGGCTCCACATATTTTTGGGGGGACACAATTTGATCCACGACAGGATCCAACAAATTCCACAGATGGACAAATATTTATATGTGTAGAAAACTCAACAGCTCCTAGTCCTTGAACATAATTAAAGCTTATTATAACGATAATAGCAAAAATTTATGTAGTGGGTCTACTTACCAGGCACTGTTTTAAGTCCTTTAAATACAATTATTTATTTATTCCTCAAAACAATCTTTTGACGTATATTTTTGAATAAAGTACTATCATATCTCTCCCTTCTCTTCTTAGACATTAGGAGGCTCAAAAGGCCTTAATTAATTTTGACACACTGGCCCCTACTGTAGTGCTTAGCACATAGTAGTCTACATTGAGTAAGTAAATAAATTCATGATCAAATGGTTCTTCTCCGTGAGACAGACTGGTTGTAAGGAATACATCACAGCCGTGAGTGCCTTCTAGATTATATTGCTTTGATTAGTCGCTACCCTTACAACAATCCTAAACATATCTGCAATTCATCCAAAGATTTAGTCATTCAGAATTACTCCCTAATCCACCACCATGGCTAAAGCATATCTGCCTGTAATGCATGCAGCTTACACTTTCATAGGACAAGACTAGGATTAGCAGTTAATGTTAAGCTAAGAAAGCAGGAACCCAGCTGAAATCTGTTGGCACGTCAGCGATTCAGAAAACTGGGAGATACAGACTGATCTTGGGCACATGGCCAGAGCTTGATTATTGGGAAGGCAGCAGTACATGAGCCAGTATTTGAGCTGACAAATATTCAGAGACAAAATCCCTGGGAATGTTTGAAAACAACACTGACTGAAGGAATATAACACAGTGATGAGATCACAAAATTAAACATAAGTAGACTAAAATAATTTATTTAGGTAGTGAGATCTGTGCCAGCACTCTGCAGTAGGAAGAGGCCAAACGAATGCAAAAACATACCAATTAAAAGGCTACTCTGGAGATACTAGCCGGAATCCACTGAGTGGCAATGGATTTGTTTTTTATTTTCTTACGGAGGTACTAAGGAGCCCCGGTGGTGCAGTGATTAAGTGCTCAGCTACTAGCCAAAAAGTTGGCAGTTCAAATCCACCCAGAGGCTGCATGGGAGAAAGACTCATAATATGCTTCCATAAAGATCACAACCAAGAATGCCCTGTGGGATGGTTATACTTTTTCATATGGGATCTTCATGAATCTAAATCAACTTGACAGCACCCAAACAACAAAGGAGATCTGGTGGTACAACAGTTAAATGCTTGGTTACTATCTAAAAGGTTGGTGATTCAACACCCCGCCTCGGATGCTCTGTCAGAGAAACACCCAGTGATCTGCTCTTGTAAATATTACAGCATAGGAAACCCTGTCGGGAAGTCTACTTTGTCACACTGAGTTGCTATAAGTTGAAATCAACTTGATAGTACTTACCAACAACAGCAGGTAGACACTGCCCACCACCTACGTATCTGTCAGTCCGTCATCCAGCGGTGGCCTACACATTGCCATGGAGCTAGAAGCTGCTCCTTTCTCGGAAACACTGTGGGGCACTTCTACTCTGTCCTATAGGGTCGCTATGAGTGAGGGTTGGAAACAGCTCCACAGCAGCGGGTTTGGGGTTCTTGTTTGTTTCTTTATTTAGCTGGCCATTATTATTTATGCCTCATGGGATATTTGTGGACCTCTGTCAAGTTTGAAAAATATTAAGGCCACCTTGCCTCTAATTGAAAATAACCATCCTAGAGACAAAGATGCTGTTTTGCTATTATAGAAAACCATCCGACACATAGCAGATCCTCAATGATTTGTTATGTAAAAAGAAGGAAAGGGAAAGGAAAGGAAAGGAGGTGTGGGGAAAGCCACCAAATGCCACAGGTTTGCAGTAGACCATGAGATGAAGAAGAAATTCTTCTTCAGATTTTTGCTTTAAAGATGTCTTTATATGTTAATAGTATCTCTGGCAACGTCACACAGAAGAGAAAGTAAGACTGATTTAGAAATGGAAACTCGTTGTTTCCCAGACCTTTTTCTCAGACCCACAATACCCTCAGGGGTCTGCTTTGGAAAACTGATGGAAGGTGACAGATAATGGCCAGGCTCTTAAACCATTTAGAAACACCTCACTTCTTTCCCCTTTCCTCGTAGAACACTTACAAGCACAAATACAAATTCTGAACCCATTTCATCCCTCAGCTCTTTCATCGCACAATGGGGACAACTTAAGGGGACTTAAAGGTGAAAAATGAATTTTATACTATCATAAAAAGTTAAAGGCAGCCCATCCATGGCTAAGGTGATACAGCTATAGATAGTCAATATTCTTATTAATCTGTTTAAATGATCTAGAGAGGAAATTGTCCCACAATAATCTTTCCTTTGTTCATTGGACTTTATGATTGCTTCTTTTAGATACTAGTCATTAAAGTAAATATGGAATCTATCTCATCTGCTACTGTGAGGAGAGTTAAGTAAGATAAGGACAAAGGGTTGTGGAAAACAGAAGTTGCCCTTTTCACCTAAAAACTCTAAAGCAGTACATGCTCTCAAGTCCTTTTTTAATGAAAATGTTTAAAGCACAGTTTCAACCAATGACCTTTGGTTAAATGAAGGTTGTGTTTAGAATTTTGGAAACATATTAAAATTTGCTGCGACAAAAACTACATTTACCAGAATTTAGCTACCAAATACCATCAATGTGCTAGGAAGTTTTTATTCACTTTTAATGATTATACTAAAGAAGCATAGAGAAAGAAGCCAATTATTCAGAATCTCCGTGCCCAGTAAATACACTTCCTGACCCTCAAAGGTTCTCAGAAACAATAAAAGGAAACCTCTGTAAGTCTCCTCAGCACACTCAGAGAAAGCAAAACTACTAGAGGATAGTGATAGTATAGGATCTATTGAAAACTTAACTAATTCCAAAAGTTTGCCTAGAGCTATGGGGAAAGAAAGAAGGAAATATTTAAATATATTCCAGTGTAAAGTGCTACACTAGCAAAAAAAAAAAAAAAAAAAAAAAGGCTAAGAGATAATTTACGGGAAACTTGGATAAAACTAGAAAATACATTTCCATCCTATAAAACAAAGGACAAATATTCTTAATATATGCAAGTTATGATGGGAAAGCCAGCTTGAGCAGACTCATCTGTCATCAGGGACTGTGGGTTTATACAGGGAATTGTAGGAAAGGAGGCAGTCACACTGTGGGCTGTTCTGTGTCCTAGTGCAGGAGATTGGAACATTATCCCACAGGCCCTACGAAGTCACTGGAGGTTTGACTGGAGGTTTGAGTAGAGGAGTCACTTGATAAAACCAACACTTTTCAAATTATGAATCTAACTTCAGTATATAAAGTGGTTTGGACAGGGGAGAAACCACCACCCCAAACTAAAGCCATTGCCTTGGAGTCAATTCTGACCCACAGTGAGCTGTAGGGTGGAACATAACTGCCCCACTGAGTTTCCTAGGAAGGAATGTGCCACACCTGTCTCCCTTGGAGCAGCTAGCAGGCTGAAGCCCTGGCATTTTGGTTAGCAGCTGAGTGCTTTAACTACTGTGCCAGTAGGGCTCCTTGAGGAGAAACTAAAAGCTGAAAAATCAGTTTGCAGCATGAAAACAGTCCAGGTAGATGACTGACACCACAGGCCTAACCCCTTATGTACATACAGCTGTAAAAAAAAAATGAGATTTGAAATATGATTTTATAAAACAATCAATTCTTGAGAATTTCTTGGGGAATAATGTCCTGAAATTGTACCAGTTAATAAGTCATATGCTTTCAATTAAGCTGTAGTGTTACCCTGGCCAAAGAATTATGTCTTATGCAGTGAACTCCATGACTAAGTGAGAAAAAGTAGTAACGATAATTATTGTTGTTATAGTCATAGCAGAAATCCTGGTGGCATAGTTGTAAAGTGTTATCTCTGCTAACCAAAAAGTCAGCAGTTCAAACCTGCCAAGTGCGCCTTGGAAACTCTATGGGACTGTTCTACTCTGTCCTATGGGGTTGCTAACAAGTCAGAATCAACCTGATGGCATTAGTTTTTTTATAGTTATAGCAGTTTATGTAGTGTTACTAGGCACAAGTAAGTGTCCTAAGCTTTACATAAATTAACAGACCTAATCTCTTAACAACCTGTGAGGTACACACTACTATCATTACCATGTCACAGCAAAGTAAGGTACACAGAAGTTAAACTTCTTACTCTGGGTAACAAAGCCAGTAAGTACTGATGCTAAGATTTGGCCTCTGGCTAATAGTACCAAGAGCCCATGTTCTTGGCCGCTACTCTAGATTGTTTTTAATACATATGCATAAGAATTAAAAACAGAAAGATTTCTCATAACCCTGCATTTCATTTGATCAATATTTTTGATATAACAAAAAAATGCAGGTGCATATTTACATCAAGCTGAGCTTTATTTTCCCTCAGTTGTAGAAGAATAATATTCATGTCACAGAGGGCTTTTGTTAGTATTATTATGGATTGAGGGAAATAATGGTCTTAATTCTTTACATATCCCCGTTTCCATGCATTTCTACTCTGACTTTGGGATGGCAACATAACTTACTGGATATTTGTCTATGTGACCCAAGCAGAAACTAGTAAAACCCTTCTATTTTTCCCACTCTCTCTCCCTCTTGTCTTCTGCAATCACTCTGACAGCCTGTTCAGAGTAGCCTCTTGAAGAATAAAAAGCAAATGGAACAGAACTGAGCCACTATTCTAAAGCCATTACGGGTCATCCAGCAGGTAGGAAACACACAGAAAGGGGACCTATCCTCTATCAGGCAAGACCACAAGAATCACCTAGCTAACTCCAGCCTAACTTGCCAATTAACAAGCCTATAACCTAAACACATGCTTATTGCTTCAAACTACTGAGTTTTGGGAAGGTGTGTTACAAGTCACTATCATGGCAGTAGATAACTGGTACAGTTATCAAATAAAATATACAGTCTGGGACATGGTTAAGTGCTATGGCTGCTAACTAAAAGATCAACAGTTTGAATCCACCCAGCACTCACTGGAAACTCTATGGGGCAATTCTACTCTGTCCTATAGGGTTGCTATGAGTTGGAATCAATTTGATGGCAGTTGGTTTGGTTTTTCGGTAGCAGCTTAACTAATTTAAATTCAGTTTCCACACTTACCCGTATTACAGTTTGAAAGAAATTAAAGTGAAAACCCTGTCCCAATTTGTTCACATCACAAGTGCAAACATAACTCCAATAATTAGAAGAAAAGGATAAACTAAAACATTCATTTAAAATGTAAGGGAATGAGTCATTATACAAGATTTTTATCTTTTCAGGGGATGTACATGTCCATTACAAGGTATTTTAAATGTTAACAGGCTCATTTCCCTGAAGTCATTAGTAAATAAATTCACAATTACCTGTAGTTTCATTAAATAAATCAATCCTCTGATTCTCTCAAATTAATTATCATTAGTGTGGATGATTGCTGTGGTCATAGGAAATAAAGCTATTACCAACTGCCAGCAGTGATTCTCTCAATGCAAGATTCGTTCACCATTTGAAAAGACTCAAAGAAACAAGTAGGCTTGGTTTGAAAAAAAGAAATGTGTGAACTCTTTACCCTAAATAATCCAGTGCATGAATATCCTCTACAGCATTCTCTAAAGTTTGTTCTCCAACTGTTTCAGTCTGGGTCCAAACAGGAGAAAAAATAATAACATGATTTTAGGGGAGGTGTAGTGGTTAAACATTTGGCCACTAATTAAAAGGCCAGCAGTTCACATCAACCAGCTGCTCCATGGAAACTCTATGGGACAATTCTACTCTGTCCTATAAAGTCACTGTGAGTCAGAACTGACTTGATGGCAGTTTTTTGGTGACACTATAAAGCAGCCCTGGTGGGCAGTAGCTATAGCAATCAACTGCTGACCCAAGGGCCAACAGTTTGAAACTACCAGCCACTCTGTGAGAGCAGATGTGACAGTTTGCTTCTGCAGAGATGTACAGCCTTGGAGAACCCATGGGGTCATTATGAATAGGAATCAGCTCGACAGCTGTGGGTTTGACTTTAGTTTTATGATATTAAAAAATATATATCATTACATAAAGATAAAAGAGTTACCATAAAATGTAAAGAGAACTATAGTTATGACTCAAATCATGGCCCTATAAATATACATTGAAGCCCCAATCCCATGCACAGTATCTATGAATGTGACCTTCCTTAGAATAGATCTCTATAGACATTATTAGTTACATTATCAAGAAATCACACTAGAATACAGAAGGTCCAAATCCAATGACTGTTGACCTTATGAAGAAAATTACCAGGTGAAGGCACAGACGGAGGGAAAACAGTGATGAGAACACAAAGACACTGGAGTTATGCTGCCAGAGACTGAGGAACGGAGGGGACTCCCAGAAGACAGAAGCAGCAAGGAAACGTTCCTGCCCCGCAGTCTTCAGCGAGAGGATGGCCCTAGCAACAACTCAACTTTGGATTTCTAGCCTCCAGAACTCTTGTGAGAATACATTTCTGTTGAATTAAGCCACCCAGTTATTGGTAATTTGTTATGACAGCCCTGGGAATCTCATCTAAATTTCTTAGGGCCAATAAAGAATACCGAGGAAAAGACAAACTCAATAAGCAGGTACCTTCCCCAAAGATGGAAACCCTGGTGACATAAGGGTTAAGAGTGACATCTACTAACCAAAAGGTTGGCAGTTCAGATCCACCAGGTGCTCCTTGAAAACCCCATGGGGCAGTTCCATTCTGTCATTTAGGAACCCTGTAAGTAGACTTGACTCAGTGGCAATGGATTTTGTTTCGTTTTGTTTTGTGGTCCCTAAAAATAGAGTTTAGACTTTGTTGAAGAAAGCGTGGTTGCAGCCTACTGAATGACACAAAAGTTTACAGTGTGGTTTAGTTAGCTGATACTGTTCTAACAGAAATGCTACACAGTAGATGGCTTTAATGAAGGAAAGTTTATCCTTACACAGTCCAGAAGGCTATAAGTCCAAATTCAGCAGGTTTACTCCAGGAGAAGGCTTTCCCTTTGTCTGCTCTGGAGGAAAGTATTGGTGTTGCATCGGTCTACGTTCAGGGTGCACCTCGGTGAGGAACCTCAGGTCTGAAGGACATGCTCTTCACCTGGTGTTGTTTTCCTTATTGTGTGAGGTTCCCAGTTCTCTGTTTGCTTCCCTTTCCTTTTATCTCTTGTAGGGTGAAAGGACAAAGGGTAGTGCAGGGAAACTCCAGGGAAACTTCATTTACAGTGGAGCAGTGAGCTGATCTTATGAAAGGATTTACAGTCTCACCCTAATCCTCTAACATACAGCATAGTAAAATCACAAAATGGAGCACAATCATAAAATATTGGGAATCATGGCCCAGTTTCACAGCTACATACATTTGGGTGGGGGGGACGCAGTTCAATCCATGACACAGTGTTACACAGGCCAGAGTTGATCCACAGTAGCTGAGCAAGCAGGAAGTAATCCTCTGAGATGCAAGATAGCTGCCGCCAGCAGGTAGCCATGCATGCATACAGATAAAGCCAAGGTCCCTGTCATGGATTGAACTGTGTTCCCCCCAAAATGTGTGTTGATTTGGCTAGACCATGATTTCTGGTATTGTGTGTTTCCCGTGTGTTATGAATCCTGTCTCTATGATGTTATTAAGGGAGGATAGGTGGCAGTTGTATTGGGTAAGCAGGACCCAATCTATAAGCATGGATTCTGTTGAGGTGATCTCTTGAGCTATAAAAGAAAGAAGTGAGCAGAGAGGGCTGGGAAACTCATACCAACAAGAAAGCAGTGCTGGGAACAAAATGAGTCCTTTGGACTGGAGGGTCCCTGCAAGAGGAAGCTAACAGTCTGGGGGAGAAAGGCCAACTGAGAAAGCCTTCACCTGGAGCTGACACCTTGAATTTGGATTTTAAGCCTACTTGACTGTAAAGAAATAAATTTCTCCTTATTAAAGCTATCCACTTGTGCTATTTCTGTTATAGCTGCACTAGATGATGAAGACTGTGGGACCTCTATGAGTCAGAATCAACTCAACAACAGTGGGTTTTATTGGGTTAGATGACTAAGACAGTGCCACTAAGAGCAGAAGGACAAGAGCATGTGGTGACCATGCTGGGGAGACACAGGAAAGTGACTGCTAGGCCAACCCAGGACTGTAAGATCACCAGGACCCAAATGCTGCAGCTGCATGGCTGGGGCAAAGCACCACCAATGTCCTTGTATACTCACAAGCCTATCCAACCATGTAGCCTCCAGAAGCAATAAGAGAAGTCCCTGCCTCACAAAATTTCTCTGTTGTGCCCTCTACAGAGAAAACTTAACATGGTGCTTACTTTAGAGAAAAATGCTTTACAGAATTTTGTACAAAATTGCATGCATTACCATTCTCAAAGTTTGGGTGTTGAATTGTAAATGTGGTGCTAAGAAACACTTAAGACAATTGACACCCCAACCAAAGCTTAAACACCTGTAAGGAAAGTGAAGGAGCTTTGGTGGTACAGTTAAGAGTTCAGCTACTAACCAAAAGTTGGCACCTTGAATTCACCAGCCACTCTTTGGGAACTTTATGGAGAAGGTCTACTCTGTCCTATAGGGTTGCTGTGAGTCAGAATCAGCTCAGTTCTTTTTGGTATACCTGCTCTGTATGCATTCCATCTTCTTTTGATGCTTACTGTGTTGTTTAATATTTTCCCCCATAAAATTCTTCACTATTGCAACCCTGGGTATCATGGATTGAATTGTGTCCCCCAAAAAATGTGTGTGGTAGATTAGATGGGCCATGATTCCTGGTATTGTGTGATATTCTGCCATGCTGTAAAGCCCGCCTTTATGATGGATCATTAACAAACAAATCTGTTAATAAGAGTGGATGAGCTGCAGTTATGTTGGTTGAGGCAGGACTCAATGTGTAAGATTGTTTTGTGCCTTGAGTTAGTCTCTTGAGACATAAAGGAAAGAGGCTAGCGGAGAGATGTGGGGACCTCATACCATCAAGAAACCAGTACCAAGAACAGAGCTCATCCTTTGGACTTGAGGTTCCTGGCCTGAGATGCTCTCAGACCAAAGCAAGACTGATGTAACACAAAGAACTTAACTCCAGAGCCGACATAAAAAGACTGTGTTCTCTTGGAGCCAGCACCCTGTATTCTGAATTGCAGCCTACTGGACTGTGTGAGAATAAACTTCTCTTCGTTAAAGCCTTCCACTTCTGGTGTATCTGATAGAGCAGTACCAGACGACTAAGACATTAGGTTTGATTTTCTTCTTTACTTCTTTCAGTTTGAGAAATGCTAAGTGTTTCTGTCTCCTTTTGTGTTTGTTTCCACGTCTTTGCACATGTCACCATAATAACAAGTGTTAGTGCCTTCTCACAACCAGTTGTCAAGTAGATTCTGACTCATGACAACCCAATAAGTATCATAGTTCAGCCATGCTCCATGGGTTTTCAGTGGCTGATTTTTCAGAAGTAAATTGATGAAAAAGAATTAATGCCTTTGAATTGTGGTGTTGTTTAAGAGTACTGAATATACTGCAGATTGCCAAAAGAACAAACAAATCTATTTTGGAAGAAATACAACCAGAATGCTCTTTAGAAGCAAAGATGGTGAGACTATATCTCACATATTTCAGATATACTAACAGGAGAGATTAGTCCCTGGGGAAGGTAAACTAGGTCAGTGAAGAAGAAGGCACTTAAGATAGATTGACACACTGGCTGTAACAATGGCTCAAGCATAAAAACAGTTTTGAAGATGGTGCAGGATCAAGTGATGTTTTATTCTGCTGTATATAAGGTTGCTATAAGTCAGAGCTTAGTAGCACAATACAACAAGAACAGATTGGCAGGTCTTTCTTCCAAGGTGACTCTGGGTAGATTTCAGCCTCCTACTTTGCAGTTAGTAGCTGAGCATTTTAACTGTTTGCACCATCCAGGGACTCCAGTGTCTGCTAGCAATGAGAAAATGCAATGTCTCCTTAAAATCTCTTCTAACACTTTTAATTTTCACAGATTTCCAGTTTATTTGTGCTGTGGACTTCTACCATGTTTTTGCACCTCAGTGTCTGAGGGTATGCTCATTTGTGGGATTCCTACTTGATGAACCAATATTTGATAACCAGTGGTTGGTGAAGAGACTCATGCTTAAGTTAATCAAGAGAAACTCATTCACAAACCAGATATTCTCCCTAACATCAGAACTGGCCATCTACCCTGGAAAATTCTCTTTTTGAGAAGAAAGCCCTTAGAACAACCAAAATTAAAGATGAGAAAGCCATTTAAGAAGTACTGAGTCAAGAATATTAGTAGTCTTGACTTTATGTGACAGAAATTAAACTGTGCAAATGGGTAATGAGATTGGCTGCTACCCAAAAGTCTGGAGGTTCAAGTCTATCCCAGGCCATTACATAAGAAAATCCTGGTGATCTACTTCCAAAATATCAGCTATGGAAAACCCATTTGGAACAACAAAGACTCGAGAAAAAAGAGCCCAGGAGACAGAAGGATCCATATGAATGGGAGACTGTATCAACACGAGACCACAAGAATGATATAGCACCCAACTACCACCAAGGGCAGCTGGGATGGGGGCCACAAGAGTTTCTGAGGCAATATGAGAGAAAGAGGTGTGCAGCTCAATAACTCTGCCGAAAGAACAGAGCTGATGGTCTGACAGTCTGGAGGGTCCCCTGAGAACATGTCCCCTAGACCTGCCACTGGCCCTGACCAGAAGCCAGTACTAAGGTCAACTCTTTAGACAGGAATGGACTGGACTCAGGGACACAGGTGACCATATGGTGTGTATACTTTATGGTGCTATACATTTATGGGAGGCTGTCCTACTGGTTTCTCTCTGGATAGAAGAAAAGAAGGTGGAGAGGAGGGGACAGGTGCTCATTAAAAGGATGCTATAAATAGGGAGTGAAAAGGAAGACTGTGCTGTCACTGGGTGAACAGAGCAGATGGAGCTGCAGATAGGCAGGCATGAAAAATTGATTTAGATTGCATACTTTCACTTACTCGTAATAAAGAAAAAGAAAACTTTTTTGGATCACAGTTCTACTCTGCCACACATAATGTTAGCATGAGTCAGAATTGACTCCATGGTAACTGGTATTGGTACTGGCACATGGAGAGAAGGGCTTCTTTTCAAATGTTATAGCAATAGGCAGAAGCCTGATGCTCATGAACTAATAATACTCACCTGTAAAGATTTTTATTTTAATTTGTCGTAGTCATCTACTGCTGCTAAAACAGAAATACCACAAGTAGATGTCTTTGAAAGAGAGAAATATATTTCTTCACAGGGAAATAGGGTCAAGTCCAAATTTAGGGCTTCAGCTCCAGGGGAAGACCTTCTCTGTCAATCTTTTTATCAGATCTGTCCCTGGAGTATGAGCCTCTCCACACAAGGACCCTGCGGCCACATGACTCACCGCTTTCTTGGTGGTAGGAAATCCCCAGATAGCTCTGCTCATTTCTCTCTTTTGTATCTTAAGAGATTGCCTCAAGACACAATCCAAGCTTATAGACTGAGTCCTGCTTCACTAAGGCAACTGCTGCTCATTCTTCCTCGTTAACATTAGAGAGGCCAGGTTTACAACAAACAGGAAAATCACACAATACCGGGAATCATGGCCCATCCAAGTTGGGAAACACATTTTTGGGGTGGGGGGAGGCACATAATTCAACCTATGATCTAATTATAATATTTTATATTTATAATGTATTTAGAGATAAGCAGAGAACAGGGACACATGATGTTGTGATTGCCACACAGGGATCATACACCAGTTTTCTACTGTATGCTAATTTCCATAGCAACTTCTATCAACTTGTGTGAAGGCTTTTCTCTTCTATCTGGACTTAAATTTCTTCTTACAATTTTGACTATTCACTTTTTCTTAAATTCCCAGTGTTTGGGGTCAGAGGTGGTTTGTATCTCTGTCATACAGTTTTTGATGTACCAAATCAATGATTTACTAAGATTTATTCTAATAAAAATTAGGATACTGGTATGGCTACTTTAACAGAGGACAAAATACCAGTGGTTTAAATAAAAGAAAAAGTGTGTTTTCTCACATAGAAATCTAAATTTGTGGTCAGACAGGGGATGGAAGGCTCTGCTCTGTGAGGTCATCCAGTGACCTAAATTCCTTCTATCTAGTTTTTCTGCCACCGCTCTTGCGCAGAATCAAAGCTGACTCTGGTCTGTGGGAAAAGGGAAGAGTAAGTGGAGGGGTTAGTAGTTTTCTTTTGAGGACATGGCCCAGAATTATGTCTGTTCTACTGGAATACCACTGCCACAGAACTCAGTCATAGGCGACACCTGGGTATAAGAGATGCTGGAAAATGTAGGTCAATTTGGAATGAAAATTCTCCAGGAAAAACTTGGGAAAGTCCATTAGTAAAAAGAAAAAGAGGGAAATGAAGACTGGAGGGTAAGTAATAGTTTTTGTCATGGACTTGTATTAACTAAAGGGAACTTTGAGGGGAAAAGTCAATTTAGAACTCAGAAGAAGGAAGGGGATTAAAATGTATCATGACCATATTTATGTGTTATATGTTTTATATGGAAATTCTGGTGGTGTAGTGGATAAGAGCTACAGCTGCTTGCCAAAAGGTTGGTAGTTCAAATCCACTAGGTACTCCTTGGAAACTATGAGGTGGTTCTACTCTGTCCTGTAGGGTCACTATGAGGTGGAATCAACTTGACGGCAATGGATTCTTTGGTTTTATGTTTTATACATAACAATCATAAAAAATCTCATTTTATAGATAAAGAAACTAAAGATAAAGATAATAAACATTTGGGTCAGAAGACACAAAATCAATTATACCAAAGCTTAATTTCAGACCCAAATTCTTCAAAATAGATACTCTTCATTAATTTGCCATAGTTGGCAATGGTCCCTCGACATTGAATGTGCCAGCTGTGAGCTCACAAGCCAAAAATAAGGGAATTTGATACCAAAGTTGAAGGTAACATTCACCTCCCACAGACTTTTGAAATCCGTATCTTTCTACCTAACAAACTCATATCAAAATGTATCTTGAAATTATAAAACTTTGACTCTAATCTAAATGTCTGATTCAATTTTCTTACTTTATAATTGAGAAAACTTGGGTTAGGTATTATGATTGAAGGCCTGTCCAACTATTCTGTGCTAGTTTCTACACCTGAAGTATCAGGGATAGCAGAGTTTTCACTCTGTCACAGTTCACAGTTTATTAGGGGAAAGACAACTGCAAAACCCAACATAATGCCTACTAGTACCTAACTGGGTCATGTAAATGGTTTTTGAAGTCTGCTGCTAACTAAAAGGTTGGAGGTTTGAATCTACCCACTGGTACCTGGGAAAAAAAGCCCTTTAAAAACAGTAAGGAGCACAGTTCTACTTTGGCACTTGTAAGGTCACCATGAGTCAGAAGCAACTTGATGGTAACTGGTACTTGTACCATTCCTACAGGAAGGGGTCCCAGTACCCAGAGAAGGAAGTTAGGTGAGATGTCAGTGGCTGAACAGAGATTGGAATTCAGATCTCCCTCACTGCACTGCCTCAAACCTGAATGGTAGTGATATTTGAAAAGAGATTTAAGCAGGATAAGTTTCACATTATCCTAATCAAAAAAAAAAAAAATGGGAATAGAAAGCAGTTTTTACTGCACTTAAGAAAAATCATTTCCATCATACAACTCAAGAATCAAAGTCTCAAGCAATAAACTGATGCAAAAGGGATTTCCTAAAAGGCAGAAATAGGAGTATATAGTCTCTAATCCAAACAGTACAGTTTCTATTTTATAGCTTTCCAATAAATTAAGTATAAAATACTCTAATGTTAAGATTTGAAGATCTGGAGTAAAACTAACACACCCCTGGTGGTTCAGTGGTTAAGAACTCAGCAGCAAACTGAAAGGTCACCAGTGGAAGCCATCGGGTTCTCCAAGGGAGAAAGACATGGCAGTCTGCTTCTGTCGGGATTACAGCATTATAAACCCTATGAAACAGTTCTATTCTGTCCTATAGAGTTGTAATGAGTTGAAATCTACTCAGCAGCATGTGATTGTTTAGTTTTTAATTGAATTCTAATTTAACATCAGTTAAAATTGATTATCATTCAAAAGAGACCTACGTAAGTGAAGAAACCTGCCTTCCTCATGGAAAGGAAGACTCAACATCGTGAAAATGTCTATTCTACCCAAAGCAATTTGTGGATACAGTGCAATCCCCATCAAAATTCCACCAGCATTTTCAATGAGATGTAGAAAGAAATCACCAACTTCATACGGAAAGGGAGGAAATCCCAGATAAGTAAAGCATTGGTGAAGAAGAACAAAGTGGGATGCATTATGCTACCTGATTTAAAACCTATTAAATTGCTACAGTAGTCAAAATAGCCTTTGATACTAGTGCAACAACAAATCCACAGACTGATGGAACAGAATTAAGAATCCACACACAAAATCATCCAACCATCCACTAGAAGATGATATTTGATAAAAGCCCAACATTCATAAATTGAGGAAAGTAAATTGTTTAATAAATGATGTTAGTTTACCTGGATATGTAGTGGCAAAAAAAAAAAAAAAAAAAAAATCAAACAAGACCCATACCTCACATCATACACAAAAAGTCAAAATAGATCAAAGACCTAAATATCAAATCTGAAATGATAAAAATCATGGAAGAAAAAAATAGGGACAGTACTGGGAGCCCTAATACAAGGCACAAACAGATTACAAAACATGAATAACAATGTACAAACTCCAGAAGAGAAAACAGGTAAAAATCAACCATTTATGTTCATTCAAAGACTTCACCACAAAGATTAAAAATGAAACTACAGACAAGAAAAAAACAAATTGGCTGCTACAAATCCAATCAGCTTCTAATTTCTATAATCTACAAAATGCTGCAAAACCTGAACAAGAAAAAGACAACCCAATTTAAAAAATGGGCAAAGGATGTGAACAGACACTTTACCAAAGAAGATATTCAGGTAGCTAACAAATAATGAGAAAATTCTCACAATCATTAGCCACTAGAAAAAGGCAGATTAAAACTACAATGAGATACCACCTCACCCAACAAGGTTAGTGTTAATCTAAAAAACAAAAATGACAAATATTGGAGAGACTGTAACACTTACGCATTCCTAGTGCAAATGTAAAATGATACAAACATTTTGGAAATCAATTTGGTGCTTTCTTTAAAAACTAGAAACAGAAATATCATATAATCCAGCAATCCCACTTCTTGGAATATGTCCTAGAGAAAAGAAAGTTGTCACACAAAAAGATACATGCACACCAATGTTCACTGCAGCCTTGTCCACAATAGCAAAAAGATGGGATCTACCTACATGCCCATCAACAGAAGGAATAAACAAACTATGATATATTCACACAATGGAATATTATGCAGTGATAAAGAACAACAGTGAATCTGGGAAATATCTCATAAAATGGAAGAATCTGAAAGGCATTATGCTGAGTGACGAAGTTAGCCAATTGCAGAAGGAAAAACATTGTATAGGGCCATTATTACAAGGACTCAAGAAACAGTTTAAACACAGAAGAAAACAGTCTTTGATGGTTACAAGGGAGAGAAGGACAGAGGGCTATCCACTAATTAGAAAATTTACAAAAATTATTTTAGGTGAAGGGAGAGACAACATACAGCATAGAAGAAGTCAGCACAAATAGACTAAACTCAAAGCTTAGAAGTATCCTAAATAAAACCAACACTGCAGGAACACAGTACCAGCCAGGGTCAAGGGTCTGGGGATCAAGTTTTCAGGGAATAAGTCAACTGGCAAAATAAAGGTTTTTTTGAAGCAAATTTTCCACATCCCATCTTGGTGAGTGGTATCTGGGGTCTTAAAAGCTAGCAAGCATCCATCCAAGAAGGATTAATTGGTCTCAAATCACCTGGAGCAAAGGAAAAACAAAAGCACCAAAGGCACAAGAAAATGATGAGCCCAAAAGGCAGAAAGGACCATGTACACCAGACACCATACCAGCATGAGACCAGAAGAACTAGATAGTGCCCAGCTACCACCAAAGACAGCCCCTACAGGGAACCCAGTGAAGAGTTCCTGATGATGAGAGACAGATGTGGGGTCTAGAACTTAAACTATAGGAAAAAGACCAGACTTGGTGGTCTGACAGACTGGAGTTCAGAATTTACTTCTAAAACACCTAGAAGTTCTAGCATCCTGCAATGCTACAATTTCTGTAATTTCATTCCTTCTCTTTTTCTGAAGCCCAAGTCCAAAGGAGGTCCAAGTGCTCCATGACATTTTGTAATCACTTTCAGGTTTCATTATTGGATTATAAATGTTCCCCCTGTGATTATCAGACATTGAAAAGAAACTGATATGAATGGTATCTTCTGAGCAGAAACGGCAAATTCTGGTCACTTCAGAATCGTTTTTAGCAAAAGTATAAATTCCTTACAAAGACAAATCTATGTTTTACCATAACAGATTTTTCTACAGAAAAGGCATCAGCAGATGACTTACCTATCTACCTGTCTACCTACCTACCTACCAACCTGCCTGTAATCTATGTATCTCCATAAGTCAAAATGTAATAAAGAATAAAAATGAAGAAATAACTTTAGGAAATTATCCCATGTAGTGTGATTACAGCCCAATCCTATATAATACCACAGCATTAAAAAATTTTATTTTCATGAATCTATGTCTCCAACTCAAACTTCTCGCTGAAGCTCCAGACTCATATTTCTTATCTTTCTATTGCATATCTCCAAATAAATACACCTGGCACTCAACATACCTTGAACTCAATACATCAAAAACTGTTTTCCTGCAAAACTTACTCTTTCTTCAACTTCCTCATCCCATTTGATGGCTTTCCTATATACCATTTATGTTAGGAATAGTGTGCCGTGTCTTTATAAACTTACTCGGCATGAAGAGCTACTTGCTGTATTTCCAAAAATATTCACCTTTCTTCACCTCAGTAACATGATTATCTACTAGGTCTTCTGCATGAAAAGGGCTGCCCTTCTTTCTCTTACCTATGAATTCCTATCTATGCTCCAGCATTCACCTCAAATTTTCCTCATCTCTAACAGAAATCTCGTCAGTGATTTAAGAAGTCAGTTGCATAGACAATACTGTGATTGGCACATAGAGGTACTTAGAAAACTTCCACTGACTTCTCTCTTTTTTTTTTTTTTTTGGTTAGTTTTCTTCTATACTAACAGATGGAAATAACTCATACTTTCTTCACTATTATTAGAAGTTTACACCCAATTTCATCATTTTAACTATATTTCTCTGTATTATTTCTTAATATTCCATAATTCTTTCAAATACCTGTCTCCTAAACCAAAACTTCTTGAAATTCTGCCCAACTCATCTTTAATGTAGCCACACCTAATATAGTGTCACCAGTCACATAGCAAAGAGTTATGGGCAAATGTTTACTATTAAATAGTTGAATGGAGTACTTCTCATATAAACATTTCCCTATTATCCCTTTTATTTTCTGGAACAAATATATCAACTAGCTTTTCTTAAGATTTCTAATTAACATTTGTTTAGAAGAATATTCATATAGAAATGATAGTTTAGGGAGGTGGTAAAAGATGAGAACAGAGAGGCAGAAAAAATGATCTTGTAGATCATCATGAGGAGTTTCAGTATCTGGCTGAAAAGTCATTGGAAGTCTTAATTCAAAAGACTGACCTGTTCTGATTCCAATTTACATTTGAAAAGCAGCACTTTGGCTGCTGTATAAAAATTGGACTTTTAGAAGTCTCTATCATTTAGGAGACTATCATAGTAATCCAGGCAATAAGAGATGATGATAGCAGTGAAAACAAAAAGATGTGAAGATGACGGTGTATATTTGGGTGGTGGTGTTGAAAAGATTTGTTGGTACCTCAGACATTTAGGGAGGAAAAATCATACATCAGTGATAGCTACCGGGTTTTGTATTGATCAGTTAAGTGGAGAGTAATACCATTTACTGAAGAGGGAAAGACAAACAGGGTGAGAAACAGTTTCAATAAAATCAAGAACTGCCTTTAGACACACTAAGTTGGAAATGCCTACTATAAATCCAGTGTGCCAATATGTCAAGCTTGCAGGTCAGGAGTGAAAGAGGTCAAGGCTAAAGAGATATGTGTGGGATTCATCAGCACTGGGACAGAATTAAATTTATAGTGCTGAATAAGATGGCCTAAGAGAAAATGCAGCTATAAAGGAAAATGGATCGGAGACTCAAGAAGAAACCCTGGGCTTGCCCAACATTTAGACATAGAATAAAAGAAAGTCAGAAATTTAAAAAACTGACGAAAAGTAGAATAACAAAGTCAAAAACTGGGAGGAGGTGTTATAATCATGACATTGTCCTTAGCTCCAGAGTGAGTAGCATTTGTTGTTGTTAGGTGCTGTCGAGTCGGTTCTGTCTCATAGCGATGCTGTTCACAACCGAATGAAACACTGCCCAGTCCTGCACCATTCCCTCCATCATTTTCATGCTTAAGTCCATTGTTGCAGTCAATCCACTGTATCACTTCATCTTTTTCAAGGACTTCCTTTCTTTTTCTGACCCTCTACTGACTATGACGTCCTTCTCGAGAGAGATCCCTCCTGATGACACATCCAAAGTATGTAAGAAACAATCTCACCATCCTTGCTTCCAAGGGGCACTCTGGTTATATTTCTTCCAGAACAGATCTGTTTGTTCTTTTGGCAGTCCATGGTACATGCAATATTCTTTTCCAACACCACAATTCAAAGGCATCAATTTGTCTTCTGTCTTCCTTATTTGTTGCATGGCTTTCACATGCTTATGACACAACTGAAACTACAATGGCTTGGGTCAGGCTCACCTTAGTCTCCAAGGGGACATACTTACTTTTCAACACTTTAAAGAGATTTTTTGCAGCAGATTTTCCCAATGTAATTCATCCTTTGATTTTGTGACCACTGCTTTTGTGGCTATTGATTATAGAACTAAGTAAAATGAAATCCTTAGCAACCTCAATCTTTTTTCATTTATTGTGATGTTGTGTAATGGTGCAGTTGTGAGGATTTTTGTTTTCTTGATACTGAGGTGTAACCTGTACTGAAGGCTATGATCTTTGATCTTCATCAGTTAAGTGTTTCGAATCCTCTTCACTTTTAGCTAGCAAGGTTGTGTCATCTTCATAACTCAAGTTGTTTATGAGTTGTCCTGCAATCCTGATGCCTCATTCTTCATGTAGTCTAGCTTCTTGGATTATTTGTTTGGCATAGAGATTGAAAAAGTATGATGAAAGGATACCACCCTGACGTATACCTTTCCTGACGGACTACATGACTGTCTCATTCAAAATGACCAACAGCAGTCCCTTTCAGCTCACTAATGCCTAGAATATTGATCTTTGTGTGTTTCATTTCATTTTTGATGATTTCCAATTTTCCTAGTGTCATACTTTGTACATTCCATGTTTTAATTATTAACGGACAGTTACAGATGTTTCTCCTGATTTTGAGTCATGCCATATCATGAAATGAAGGTCCAGAAGGCTTTACTCCATCCACGTCACTAAGGTCAACTCTACTTTGAGGCAGCTCTTCCCCAGTAGTCTTTTGAGTGCCTTCCAACTTGGGAGGTTTTCATCACCTAATTCTTTTCAGAATTGGACTGCCAGGTGCTTGTTCCTAGTCTGTCTTAGTCTGGAAGCTCAGCTGAAACATATCTGCCATGGGCGACCCTTTGGTATCTGAGAACTGGTGGCATAGCTTCCAGTATCACAGCAACACAGAAGCCCCACAGTATAACAAACTGACAGTAAAGAGGAGGAGCAGCATTTACCATAGTCATAATCATGTAAAACTTACTGTTACCAACATTTAAAATGAAACATTCTAAAATGTTTCACTATGGTTACAAAACAAAATTTACAGCTTATAAATCTTGAAAGTATAAATGTGGATTTATAGCAGGCTAAAACTGGAGGTGAAATAGAAGAGAGGTAAGACAGAATCTTGATTTACAACATGGGAAGAAATGAAACAGTGAAGTAATAGAAGAACAAGCAAACAACTTGGAAGAATTGATATAATTAGCTGAAATACACCCAAATACAGGCGGAAGTGCTTCTGGTGGGATATGGAATGGGAGGACAGAACCCCCTTCTCATATTAAATTCCCCTGTACCATATGATTGTTTTTTTAAAAATATGTGATGATTTTACTTTTATGAAAGTTAAAATTCTGTTTGAAACAGTAATTCCAGAGCCTCAGTTGGAGATGTGCTGTTGGGGAAAGATTAAGTTAAATTAAATTTATAAAGCTTAGATTCCCAGACTCCAAAATTTTACTTCTAGTAATATTTCCCATAGAAATACTCTGAAATTAGGGCAAAGATTTATGTGCAAGTATGTTTGCTACAGTATTATTACAATAATGAAAAGTTCAAACCCACCAACTTAATAAATATTTGGTGATGATTTAAATAAATTACAGTTTATCTGAACAATAGAATGTTAAACAGCCACTAAAAATTTTTTAGATCGAGAACCTTATATAGTGATCTTACCACATTATTAAGCTAGTAAAATCTCAGGAGCTGGAATCAACTAAATGACAACGAGTTTGGGATGTTTGTTTGCTTGCTTGTTTGTGGGGGCAATTTAAATGTGTGTGTGCGCATGAATGCACATATTTGCAGAATTGGTTATGTAGCACACATGTGGTTTAAGAACTAATATTTCTGGACAAATCCAAGAGACACTACAAACAAATCCTCCTTAAATAAACTTTTAAAATATGCTCTTTTAAAAGAGAGGAAAGAACTTTAGAAGCAAGAAAATTGATGAATGGGAAAAAAAACAAAAAAGTAATGGTAAACAAAGGAAATAACAAATGTGTGGATAAATCTATGTGAATACTGACAATGAACTTAGAAAAAAACTAAAATCATGTATATAAAACTTCTAACTTGGGAGGTGGTTAAAATATTTTAAGTTCTTTTGAGAAGAGAAAAAGACATTTTTGTACATACATATACAATTTTTTAGGGCAAGTGGCAAAACAATATACAGAGTTTATAGCTTCTAAACTAATATAGACAAAAATGAATAAAGGAAACACAACAGCTTAATTTTTTGTTTTTTAAAAAAAAGCACAAAGAAAAAAAGTGGAGACATTACAGGAAAAAAAGACATCAGAGTAAAAAGAGAACAGGAAGTACAAAAAAGATCATGAAAATGAATACAAATTTATCAATAATCATAAGTATCAATGGACTAAACAAAGACAAACCATCAAGCTGGTCATGCTTAAAACCTAACTAAAACCTATTTAAGGAAAACAAAGTATATTGCCGCTAAACCGGAAGGCCGTGATAATGACTCGGATCCTTGGCAACAACTGAGCTGGTGATTGCAACAGCTCTCAAAAATTGTTCCCTTTCTCCAGTGTACTCCTAAGTAAGTGATTTCACATGCTTTGGGGAAACACTGGGAGAATCGCAGTGCTACACTTGCTGCGCCATTGCAGGGTCCTGCTTCATGGGATACAATCGTCATGTACTCTAGAGTTCCGGAAATCAGGCAAGGCCTGAGTTATCATTTACCACTGAGGAAGCTGGCTGGCCTCAGTCTTCTCTTCATCCTTTCCTGGTCTCTCTTGATTATATCGTGAAGCCTGTGAGTGCTAGACCTTGTTGAGATTGCCTTGTTTTTCCAGGTCTTGCAAATTTTCCTTTGAAAAGATGCAGTCTTACCACTTTTTTATGATTCGTTTTAGTGGAAATTGTTTTCCTTCTTTGGCAGGTGTTTTAGTCAGCTAGGACTGCTGTAACAGAAATACCACAGAGTGGATGGCTTTAACAAAGGAAAGTTTATTCTTACACAGTCCAGTAGGCTGCAAGTCCAAATTCAGGATGTCCACTCCAGAAGGCTTTCCCCCTTGTGGGCTCTGGAGGAAAGTCTGGTACTGCATCAGTCTTTGTCCAGGGAGCATCTTGGTACAGGACCCTCAGGTCTGAAGGATGCACTCTTCTCCCAGTGCTGTTGGATGAAAGGATAAAGGGTGGTGCAAGCTATGCTCCAGGGAAACTCCCTTTAGAGTGCAGGAGGGAGGTGGTCCTATGAAGGGATTTAGAGTACCACCCTAATCCTTTAACACACAGCAAAGGGAAAATCACAAAATGCAGGACAATCACAAGATACTGGGAATCATGGCCCAGCCACACAGCTACACATATTTTGGGGGGGACACAATTCAATCCATGACAACAGGTTTCCATCCCACACATAGATTTTACTATATATATTAAGCCATATTCTTGTTGGCTGCTTATCTATCTTGCCTCCAGGAAAACCATGTTCTTTAATTTATCTCCATATATTCCTGTGACTCAGGACCCCTGGCTGCCATTCTAACCTTGCCACTTATGCTAATTAGGCCCATCTTGATTATTCTAGGTTCCTACTATCCTCCTGGAAACCCTGATGGCTGCTAATCAAAAGGCTGGCACTTTAAATCCACCAGGCATTCCTCAGAAACTCTCTGGAGCAGTTCTACTCTGTCCTGTAAAGTCACTATGAGTTGGAATCGACCTGGGAATCCAGGTCAAAGCATTTGTACTTGGCTGCTAACTGAAAGGTTGGCAGACTAAACACAACAGCACCTCCACAGGAGAAAAGATCTGTCAATCTGCGCCTGTAAAAATTTCAGCCCAGGAGACACTGAGGCAATTCTGCTCTGTCCTACAGGGTTTTTGTGAGATCGAATTGACTCCACATTCCACAGTAACAACCGTTGTTGTTACTAAGAAGCCCAGCTGGACCCTCAGAAGCTCCCAAGGAAAACTGTCAGCCAGTGGACTCCTTTGAGCATTTCCACTGTTCTGAAGCTTTTTACTGCTTCCTTCACAGATACCCAGGACAGCTCAGACAGCTTTGTCTCATTTGTAAGAACTCTGTCTCCTTTACACCTTTAAGAGCCATCTCAGTAACATATCAAAGCAATTACCCAGTGTCTAAGCCAGGGTGTTAAATCTTATGTCACTGTAGAATGTCTGTATATTTATAGTCACTTAGCCTAGTGGCACACTGATCAAGCATTTGACTGCTAAGCCATTTCAAATCCACCAGCTGCTCCTTGGAAATCCTGTGGGGCAGTTTTACTCTGTCTTGTAGGACAGCTATCCGTCAGAATCTACTCAATGGTTTTTTTTAATCCTGTTTTACCTTCTGCCTTCAGTGATCCAGCATCCTCAGGGTTAATTCCTAATTCTTGCCAATTTATGTTAACTAGTTCCTGTAGATCTTCTCCTATGCAACCAAACCCTGGTGGTGTAGTGGTTAAGTGCTGTGGCTGCTAACCAGAAGGTTGGCAGTTAAAATCTGTCAGGTGCTTCTTGAAAACCCTATTGGGCAGTTCTACTCTGTCCTACAGGGTCACTATGAGTCAGTGTCAACTCAGGAACAATGTGTCTGGTTTCCTACGGGGTAAGAGAGCTTCCATAGCATTCCAGCCCAGCCCATTAGCTCACACTTAGATGTGGCACTACCCCGGTCTAGTTGCCCAGATGGAAACAAAGGTCAGTTCCTGAGAAGAGGAGGAAGTGTCTTACAAAGTAAATGCCTCATTTAAGGTACTTACATATAGTCCTCCAGCAAGGAGATGCTTGCTGGAGGATAGTCCTCTATCTTCCACAGAGTGCGCCACTGCCGCAAGCCTAGAGAGGCTACCTACCTCGCCTTTAGGAAAACCTAGGAGAATCCAAGGACTCAAGGTTCTCATGCACATTTGCTCAGTTATTCTACTGTATTTTTATGCAAATAATGAATGCCTTCTGTATTTGTTTGCCGGCAGCACCCCAGGATTGGCACAGTGGCAATTGTGAAGGTGCGAAGGTTGCGGGGTGGGAACACAGCCAAGCAAACAAACACAAAAGGCTTACATTGTTTGTTTAAAAATATCATAATCCCAAGTGTCAGGCTCCAGTACTTTTCTAGTAGAACTCTAGTTTGGGCACAGAAGCCATTTCCAAAGTTTTATCACATCACAAATTTTCAACTTTTTGAAGAACATACAGAATGCCTCCACGAATTTGGAGTATGTAAAGATTTCTTAAATGCAAAAACTACTAACCATAAGAGAACTAATTTAAAATTAAGATTTTTCTGTTCTTGAAAACACCCTAATTAAAAGTGAAATCACAAACTGAGTTAAACTATTTGTAATCTATATTAGAATATTGGTGCCAATCAGTAAAAAAAAACAATCCAATAGAAAAATGGATGGAAAACCAGAAGAGGTATTCCACATAGGAGGAAAAATAACTAGTCAATTCTGACACATGCTAAAGTGTGAGAACCACTATACTACACTGGAATATCAGATCCTACTTGATAGCACTTGGCTTTTGGCTTGACACTGGCATAAAATAAGTTGGCAACAAAAATATGAATGAGTTGCAAGTGGAAATAATAATCACTGCTTCACTATAGCTTTGTTTCAGGTGCATGTGGGATGTGTGTGTGTGCTGAGTTGATATACAACATGTATTCCCTACTATAGGTCAGAGTCAACCTTGCTTCAGAGTCACTGACAGAGACTTTTAAGTATGTGAGGCAGGATATTCACAGCATTATTTGCAACAGCAAACATGAGAATACTTGAATAATCATAGGCAGGAAATTAGATAAACAAACTGTGATCTATTCAGGAAATAAAGTACTATATAGAGGTGAAGAAATAAACTACAGATATACTCATTGGCCTAAATGAATTTTTTAAATTTACCTGGAAATTTCAAAATACAGAGTTAGAATGTACTGTTAAAGGAGAAAAGCAAGTTACAGAAGAATAGACACAGTATATTCCATTATATAAAGTTTAAAGACAGGTAAAAATAATAAAAACATTTTGTCTAAGTAATCATAGAAGTGTGATAGAACTGTAGAAAAAAAAAAGGACGTGTTTAACACAAACTTCAAAAAAAAGACTAGTTACCTCTGTGAGGGATGGAGAATGAAGTGCAGTTAGGTAAAAGTAAACAGGAAGTTTCAAAGATATTTGTAATATTCTACTTCTGAAACAAGGTAATAGATACACATGTGTTCTTTAAATTATTATTCATTAAAATTTGAATAGACATATATACTCTTTCATATACTTATCTCTTATACATATCATACATTTCACAATAAAATGTTTCAAATATATATAAAAAAGCCAAGTGCCGTCAACTCGGATATAGATGTGCATAAATAGAAAAGAAGCAATAACTGTATGTTGAAGAGTAGCTATTTCCAGAATTCCAACTAGATTCAGAAAAAGACATGAAAGGAGGAGTATCATTGTTAATGTCAGATGAATCTTGCCTAAAGGTAGAGAGCACTAGAAAGACAGCTACCTGTGTTTCATTGACTATGCAAAGATTCCTCACTCCACAGTCCACAACAAATTTTGGATCACACTGCAAAGAATGGGAATTCCAAAACATTTAATTATGCTCCTGATGAACTTGTACGTAAACCAAGAGACAGTCACTTAAACAAAACAAGGGAACACTCCATAGTTTGAAGTCAGGAAAGGAGTATATCAGGGTTGCATTCTTTCTCCATACTTCTTCAGTCTGTATGCTGAGCAAATAATTCAAGAAGCTAGACTACATGAAGATGAACATGGCTTTAGGAATGGAAAAAGACTGCAATGATCTATGATGTGCAGATGATTCAACCTTCCTTGCTGAAGGTGAAGAGGACTTGAAACACTTACTGATGAAGATAGAAGACCACAGCCTTCAGTGTTGATTACAACTCAACATCTAAAAACCAAAAATCCTTACAACTGGACCAATAAGTAGCATCATGATAAATGGTGAGTTGAAGCTGTCAAGGATTTCACTCTATTTATATTCACAAAGCCCATGGAGCCAGCAGTTACGAAATCAAAAGATACTTTGCATTGGGTAGATTGGCTGCAAAAGACCTCTTTAAAGCACTAAAATGCAAAGATGTCACCCTGAAAACTAAGGGGCACCTTATTCAGGCCATGATATTTTCTGTCACCTTACTTGAATGTGAAAGCAGGACAATGAATAAAGAAGATTGAAGAATCAATACTTAGAAATTACAGTGTTGGTGAGAACAAACAATTCTCTCTAGGAAGAAATACAGCCAAAGTGCTCCTTGGAAGTGAGAACAAGACTTCATCTCACAAACTTTGGACACACGACCAGTAGAGACCAGTCCTTGGAGTAGGAAATCATTCTTGGTAAGACAAAAGGTAAGTGAAAATAAGATCCTCAAAGAAATGAATTGATACAGTGGCTGCAACCGTGGACCCAAGTATAGCAAAAACTGAGGAAGACATAGGACTCGGCAGTGTTTCATTCTATGAGTCAGAACTCACTCAGTGACACCTAACAGAACAACACCTCTAGAAAATGAAACACTTCACCAAAGAGGACATCCAGGCAGCCAAAAGACACACGGGGAAATGCTCATGATCATTAGCTATCAGAGAAATTCAAATCAAAACTATAATGAAATACCATCTCACCCCAACAAGATTGGCCATGATCCAAAAAACACAAAACACTAAATGTTGGAGAGGCTGTGGAGAGATTGAAACTTTCCTACAATGTTGGTAGGATTACAGAATGGTGCAACCTCTTTGGAAAGCAATCTGGCATTACCTTAAAATAATGGATATAGTTATACCATTTGAACCAGTAATTCCTCTGCTTGGAATATATCCTACAGAATCAAGGCCATTCACATCAACTAATACATGCACACAAATGTTCATTGCAGCACAGTCCACGATAGCAAAAAGACGGAATCAATCCAGATGCTCAACAACAGTAGAACGGATGGGTAAACTTACGTATATGTACTCAGTGGAGTACTATGAAATGATAAAGAACAATGATGATAGTACGAAACATTTCTCAATTTGATCTCAACTGGAGAACATTATGTTGAGTGAAACTAGTCAGCGACAGAAGGATAATTATTATATGAGACCCCTACAATAAAAAAAGCAGACTCATACGTAACAGAAAAGACTCTTTGATGGCTGGAAAGGTCAGGAGGGTCGGAGGGTGGGAGGGCAAGGGGCGAGAGTTTACTTAGATTAGATAGTTGTTAGAAATTTGGTTGGGTGAAATTGATGACAATACACATTAGTAAGAAGATCAATATTAATGGGACTTCAACACAACTTGTGTACTTATCCCATTTAACCCAACATTGCAAGCAAAGAGTATGTACACTTTCATTTTTTATTTAATAATAAAAAAAGAAACTATAGGTGATTTTTAAATTCTTCTTTGCACTTGTTTGTATTTTCTAATTTTGCCTATCTGAGTTTAGTATTCTTTTTAAGCCAGAAAATAAATACACAACATTATTTTATCCCTGGTCATCTTCTCACAGAACGTAATCCTAGCCAGAGTCTCTGCTGAGTTTCCTTCTGACCAACAACCTGCCTGTCCCTACATCTCCAGCCATTATTGAATGTGCCATGACTGAACACATAATTTGAAGTAGACCCATCTGGAGGCAGAGCAACATGTAGACAGTTGTCACTGGAGTTGGTGTTACCCATTGTAATAATTCACAGTCACCCCCAACAGAGTAGGTAGTCTACCTTGCCAACACAAACACACACACACCCATAGGACAAAGCACTGCACCACAGTGCCTGGCCTCTTCTAGGCCTGCCCCCTGCCTCCTCCACTCTCCCAGTGGCAGAGTCAGAGATCTTCCTCTCTACCCAGTGGCAAATGTCACCACCAGCTAACTACACCCTGACTGGCAAGTGGTGGAGAGTGGAGAGGTATAAAATTTTACAGAGTACAGTAACTCATTAACTCTCAAGCCTTCCACCTCTTGGGCCTGTGCTTCCAGATCCACTAAAGACTACAGTTCTACTGACTCTACTATTAAGTACCCAGAGGCATGCCACTCCTCCAGCAAGCTCCCTGCACAAAGGCACACAGCACTCTCACTCTCTGGGTCAGTGAGTCCACTGCAACCATCTCCTGGCCCAGTGCCCTACGGTCTCATGCTGCTGCCATGCTGTCTCTTTCAATCTTCAATGCTGTCCCTCTCTCTACAAAGTTTAGGAGGTTTTCAGCACAGGGGCCCCAAGTCCAAAGATTGTGCTATGTTCCAGATTCTCCTACTTGATGGTAATGAGGTCCCCCTCTAAACTCTGTTGGATTAGCCCTTTTAGGCTTACTGGGATGGCAAAGCTAGCTAATCCCCTCGGTAGGTCACACACACCTTATTTATGCAGTAAATTGTCCAATCCCTTTACAAGACTGTGGCCTAGCAATGTACATTGGCAGAAGTACAAACCCAGAGCCAGAAAGACCATATGTAAAGAGAACCCTGTTGTGCTCCAATCATAATGCTCTTTTTGAACCTGTCTATACAGAATCAAACTGACAACACGACAAAAAATTAGATCGGAAATTAAGGGGCTGTGAGTTTATGTTAATGGAGGAGGACCAGCTCAGAAGAGGAGGATGAGAATGGTTGTATAACTCTAAGAATGTAATCATCACTGAATTGTATATGAAGAAATTAATTGCTATATATTCTGCCATGTAGATTCTCAAAGACAAAAATAAAATATAAAATAAAAAGGACATGTCTAGACCCAAAATGATGTGTATTATTTGCAATCACAGCATGTACATCATTAACTCACACCTACTTAGCAACAGCAGTAAAGAAAAAAACACTGCAAGATTAAAGGTGTGGTGGGTTGAACTGATGTTGGAGGGTGCCATGGAGTCACTTTTGACACAAAGCAACCCCATGTGACAAAGGAAAACTAGCCACAGGGTTTTCTCTGACTTCTTTTTTGTTGTAGAGTTAATTAGCTTTGATTTATTATGTATTGCTGAACCATGACTAAAGTTCAGCATACATGATTCTAATCACCTAACTACGAAGCCTGCCAATTAAATTCGCCAACTCATCCTAGCAAAAGTGCTGCATAACTCATTGCTGAATATCACTCAGATCACTTTCAAAGTATTCCTCTTGGGAAGCTATGAACTAACATCAGCATCTAGTCCACCCTTCAAAGCAATTTTGGAACTCTTTCTGGAATGGAAACTGGTGGTATAGTGGTTAAGGGCTATGGCTGCTAACTGAAAAAGGTTGGCAGTTCAAATCCATCAGGTGCACCTTGGAAACTCTGTGGGATGGTTCTACTCTGACCTCTAGGGTTGCTATAAGTGGGATCCAATTCAACAGCAGTGGGTTTTTTTTGTTTTTTTCTGGAATAGCCATCAGGGCTGTTGTCATATTACCCTGGATGTCCTCAACAGAATCAAAATGTCTTCTGTTCAATATTTTCTTTATCTTCAGACAAAAAAAAAATCACTGGAGGCCAGATAAGGTGAGTAAGGAGGGTGTTCCAACATAGTTATTTATTTACTGGCTAAAAACTCCCTCACAGACAACTATCTGATTAAGTTCACGAATTTGCCACGTACCATCATGCACAGTGGCCATTCCAGAAAGAGTTCCAAAATTGCTTTGAAAAGGTGGACTAGGTGCTGGCATCAGTGCATAGCTTTTCAAGGGGAGTACTTCAAAGGTGACCCCAGTAATATTGAACAATGAGGTATGCAGCACTTGGAACAAATATGTCAGCAGACTTAACTGCTGGATCTCATACAACAGGTAAAATGACGCCCAAAAAGCCCAGATGCCACAATCTTTAAGCACTTGGCTGCTAACTAAAAGGCCAGCAGTTCTATCTCTCCAGTCACTCTGTTGGAAAAACGACCTGCTACTCTGCTCTCCTAAAGATTGACTGTTGCTGTTGAGTCAATTCTGACTCACAGTGACTCCACGGGACACAGTAGAACTGCATCATAGGGTTTCCAAGGCTGCAATCTTTTTTTTTTTAATTGTACTTCAGGTGAAGATTGACAGACAAATTAGTTTCTCATTAAATAACACACATATTATTTTGTGATACCGATTGCCATCTCCGCTTGTCAACACTCTACAACTCTGAGTCCCCCACTGCCAGCTTTCTTGTCACCCCCTGCATTCTTTTCCTTCCCCCTAGGCTGCTGTTTCCATTTAATCTTGTTGCGTTTTATAGACATGTCTAATCTTTGGCTGAAGGGTACCCCTCAGGAGAGCCTTCAGCACTGAGTTAGAAGAGTGTTCCTGGGCTATACTCCCAGGGTTTCTCCAGTCTTTGCCAGATTAATAAGTCTGGTCTTTTTTGTGAGTTAGAATTTTGTTCTACATTTTTCTTCTGCTCTGCCCAGGACCATCTATTGCGATCCCCATCAAAGCAGTCAGTGGTAGCAGCCTGGAACCGCCTAGCTGTCCTAGACTCAGTCCGGCGGGGGCTGTGCTGGTTGTGGTCCATTAGTCCCTGGACTAACCTTCCCTTCGTGTCTTTGGTTTTCTTCACTCTCCCTTGCTCCCGATGGGGTGGGACCAATGTAATATTTTTAGATGACAGCTTACAAACCTTTAAGACTGTAGACGCTTCTCACCAAAGTAGGCTGTAGAGCATTTTCTTAATAAACTGTCATGCCAACTGAGCTGGTTGTCCCCCAAGATGATGGTCTCCAGCCCTCTACCCAGGAATTTGGTCTCTCAAGGGGTTTAGATGTCTGCAAAGCCTCCATAACCACATCTTGATCAAGTTGTGCTGACTTCCCCAGTGCTGCACACTGTCTTACTCTTTATCATAAGGTTTTCTTGGTTGTAGTCTTTATAGAAGCAGTTTGCCAGGTCTTTATCCAGCAGAGCCACTAGGTGGATTAGAACTGCCTGTTAGCAACTGAGCACTTAATCACTGGTGCCACCAGGACTCAGTGACCCCCAAAATGATATGCTGAGTCCTAACCCCAAGAACCTATGAAGGTGGCCGTATCTAGACAAAGAGTCTTTGCAGACATAATTAAGGATCTGCAGATGAGACAGTCCTAAATGAGTCAACTCTAAATCTAATGACAAGTGTCTTTCTAGGAAGAGGAGAGGGCACAAAGAGACAAAATAGGTAATGTGAAGATGAAGGGAGAGATTGCAGAGCTACATCTAAAAGCCACAGGACATCAGTGATGCTATGAGAGAAGCATGGAATGAATTCTCCCTCAGAGCTTCCAGAAGGAACCAGTGCTGACCACACTTTGATTTTGACCTTCTACGATTCCTGAATTGTGAGAGAAAAGGCTCTTGTTTAAGCGGCCAGTCTGTGATAATTCTTTAAGGCAATCTGTCGTGGATTGATCTGTGTCACCCCTAAACTGTGTGTAGACATTTGGCTGGCCCATGATTCCCAATATTTTACAATTGGCCTACATTTTGTGATTTTCCTACGCTGTCTGTTAAAGAGGATTAGAGTGAAACTATAAATCCTTTCCTAAGGTTCCCACCCTGCTCCGTGATGAAGGGAGTTTCACTGGAGTGTGGCTTGTACCATCCTTTATCTTTTTATCTTACAAGAGATAAAAGGAAAGGGAAGCAAACAGAAAATTGGGAACCTCATGCCTTCAAGAAAGCAGCACTGGGAGTAGAGCACATCCTTCAGACCTGAGGTTCCTGCATGAAGATGATCCCCGACCAGAGACTGATGAAACACAAGAATCTTCCTTCAGAGCTGACAGTGGGGAAAGCCTTCCCCTGGAGCGGGCACCCTGAATTCAGACTTGTAGCCTACTGGACTGTGTAAGAATAAATTCCCTTTGTTAAAGCCATCTAACTTTGTGGTATTTCTTTTGGAGCAGTACTAGATGACTAAAACACAGTCTGAAGAAGCTAATAAAAAGCAACATTTTAAATGATCCATTAGTAATTTTTTAAATTTATTTTCATAATGAAATCATAACTTATGTTAGAAATTAATATAAACAGAATGATTGTGAAAATGCATTTATACAATTATAAAGAACATATAAATGTATATAAGTAGAGAGGCCATAGACCACCTTTCCAACCACACTTACAAAACTTCTCAAATATAACACAGATGATAGTCTGGACTTGTCTTTCCAATCTAAAAACATCTTGAGATGCAGGGAACTTAAAAAAAAGAAGGATTTATGAATCAAATGCCTCTTATAAAAGCAAATATGACAAACCTAGGAGAGACATAGAAAGTTATATTCATGTAAGTAGCAGTTCAGTGTTTCCCATTGATTTCATTCCTTTCCCTTTACTAACTTCCAGCACCTAGTGGGGCAGCTCATACAAACATTAAGTAGATACACTGCACGTGAGCAGTGAAGCATTCATTACATAAGGTTCAGGATCATGTAGTCACCTCTGGGTGATGCCAACTCAGGGCAACCCCATGTGTCCAGAGTAGAACTACTCCATAGTGTTTTCAAGGCTGTGACCTTTGGGAAGCAACTCAACAGATCTTTCCTACAAGATACCTCTGAGTGAATTTAAACCATCACTCTTTCAGCTAGTAGTCCAGTGCTTAAACACTTGCATCACCCATGGACTCCTATTAAATCTTGGGTTATACATTTTAACACTTTCAGGACCTGAGGGTGAGACTGTAGCTCACAATAGGGGAGACTTTTATTGGGAGCAGAATAGCAGAGAAGGTTGCACTTAGAGATGTTAAATTGGACAGTGTTCACAAGTGTTTTATATCATGGAAATATGATGACTTCAAGGGAAGTAACTAGTGAATGGACAACAGCAGGTTTGCAAGTTCATTTTGGTGTTTAGCAAGACTAGGGTGCATAGTCAGCTAAACACAATAAGACGCATAGGAGAGGGGAAGGGAGAGCGAACACCAACAGCAGCACGGTTTGGAATGGAGTCACCACAGCTGGAGAGGAAGCCACAGTCTCCCTAGCAAATGAATGTCATCTTATTCCAACCCTTTTGCCTACACTTCCTACTGCCATTATAGAAGCAACCAAAAGGAGGATGGTAAGAGATAAAGAAAAACAATATTTAGAAATACGTAGAGAGTGGATTGATAAATCAGGAAAGATTTGATTACAACTATGAAATTGAAAATGGGGTAGGAAAAAATAAAGTAGGAATTAAGGTTGAGCAAACAAATGCAGATACTGATAAAAGATTTTATACAATAAGATAAAATGGGTGAGATTAAAGACATAGGTCAAGAAGCCCACAGGATTAAGGATCAAACCATGTAAGTGGGAAAAAACAAACAAAGAAAACTCACTGCCATCAAGTCAGGTCTGACTCATACCAACCTTATAGGTAAGAGTAGAACCATCCCCCATAGTTTCCAAGGAGCGCCTGGCAGATTTGAACTGTCAACCTTTTGGTTAGTAGATGAAGCACTTAGGTCACTATGCCACCAAGGTTTCCCATGTAAGTAAGAACCTAAAAGGTTGTTAAAAGCTAAATTCTGTAAGATAAAAAGAGGGAATTAAAGATTGTAAAGTCTGGATTATGATGAAAATAATCAGAATAAGAAAGATTGAAAGAATGTCTGAAATAAAATAAGTACAAAGAAAATGAAGATTCGATGACAAGAAAATAACACAAAGGGGAGGCGGTGAAGAGTAACCACAAAGAAGCGTCCCTGGAGACACAGACCCACTGCTTTGTTACTTTGCTGTGTCACACCTCTGTATGTTTACTCCTCCTACCTGGTGGGGCAGTGGTTAAGAGCTTGACTGCTAACTAAAAGGCTTGCAGTTCAAATCCAGCAACCACTTGGAAACTCTATGGGGCAGTTCTGTTCTGTCCTAGAGTCACTATAAGTCAGAAATGACTCCATGGTAATGGGCTTGCTGTTTCATGGTGTTTGTTAATCGTAAGAAAGATCCTTTGCTGCCAAGTTGATTCTGATTCATAGTGGTTAAGAGCTTGGCTGCTAACCAAAATGCAGCAGTTTGAATCTACCAGGTGCTTTATGGAAACTCTATAGGACAGTTCTACACTGTCTTACAAAGTCGTTATGGATCAGAGTCGACTCAGTGGCGATGTTTGCGATTATGGTTTTTACCCTAAGAAATACCTTCCTCCCTTCATGGTATAGTGGCTAAGTCCTGCATCAGCTAACCAAAAGCCTGGCAGTTCAGATCCACCAGGCACTCCTTGAAAATTCTGTGGAGCAGTTCTACTCTGTGCTATAGGATCATGGTGAGTCAGAATCAACTCAACAGCAGTAGGTTTGGGTTACCTGGCTAATTTTTTCACATCCCTTAAACCTCATTTTAAATATCATGTTCTTCAGGAAGCAACACACACACTCATTTTTCTGCTCAAACCAGGTTAAATACTTTTCTATGAGCCCATAGATTCCTGTGTGTACCTCTGAACAATATTTCTGTCTCCTTCTTTGCCTCCTTAGACCCTTACTTTCCGTTCTTTGCTGCACAAAGAAATAAGGTCAAAATCACTTTTCTTGGCAGAAAGATAAGATAAAATAAAAATCATGACCAAACATTGGAGGCTTTTTTGGACTAACTCCATTCCCTGGGCAAGCAGCTCCTGACTATACACTTTGCCAGGCTCAGTGCTGGGCAATGTGAGTACAGAGATAAATAGAACCCAGCACTTGCCATTGAAAGAACTATCAGTGGAGTTGAGGAGATAGTTTTGTAAGCAAAAATTACAGTAAAGTGACCTCAAATGACTCATGTGAGTTTTACACATTGTAGCAAGGTTCTTTTGGAATCGCTTACACAATGTCAAGTCTCTTTAGATTAGTAGAACATTCATTCGTTGTTTCCAAAGCCCCAAACCCAAATGGAATTTGAATGTCCTGCAGTGAAGATTTTATAACAAAGTCAGAAGGAAAACAAGCTATTTGAGCTAGCTAGGCACAAAGCAAAATGCTCCTCCATCCAGCTACTTCGTTACACCAGTGATACACTGCTGGGTTGAACTGATTTGTTAGAAATACTCAGGGAAGGCAGTTTGTAAACTGTTAACAGTTTTAAGATACCTTTGCCTCTGAGCACAGACACAGGAGGCAAAACTCCATAGTATATCTACATTCATAAATTCATCGTATTTCTTAGCCTCGTTTTGTGACTAGAAGACAATAATATAAATTCCTAAATGGTTGCTTAAAACAAAAATAAAACCTGACTTCCTCTCAGACTGAGAAAAAGATTACTGAAAAGCCGAGACTGACAGAGCTATCAGATCTATTATACGAATTTACTTTGTGTTATATCCAAGTTTCATTTCTCCTAACAACTGCTCACTTCCATGATGGTTTTAATGGAATGGGATTATAACTTTATAATATAGAAATTCCCGTAGGATGATTATTGGTATGTTACATAGAACTTTATTTCAAAGTGCTTGGTCAATGTGAACTGCTGACTTTTTGGTTAGCAGACACAGCACTTAATTATTATGCCACCAGCATTTCCACTAGTACACTACAATCTCCTTACTCTTTAGGTAAATGTCATTTACACACATTCATCTTTTTTGGAAAGAAAGAATTGAGACCTGCTGACTGGTTTAGTAACTGATGTTAGGAGACTTGGAAGCCACAGACAACTATCTTTACTCAAAACTACAGGCTCTATAAATCAACTGAGACAATGAAGTATTAGGAGGGTATCAGTCTAAAGAGAAAACATTCCCCTTGTGTTTCTTGATTCAGATACATAGCTGGTAACTATTATGATAGCACAACCCTGACTGCACTGACTGTTGCTGTTGTTACTAGGTGCACTCAAGTCAGTTCTGACTCATAGTGACCCTGTGTACAACAGAACAAAACTTTGCCTAATCCTGTGCCTTCCTCACAATTATCGTTATGCTTGAGCTTATTATTGCAGCCACTGTGTCAGTTTATCTTGTCTTGGGAGTGGAGTCAAGATGGCAGACTAAGCACACATCTCCTTATTTCCCTCTGGAAACCAAGACCTGAATTGATAATCAAATGGAGACTTCTGGTCACCTAGTGAGCCTCCAGGACACAGCACAGGGCTCTTAATATGGACTTCATACCACTGAGCAAAAAAACTCCTTTCTTTCACTGACTCCCGCTCCTGGCTAGCCCTGGCTCTCACGGACTGAAGGTAAATGCACAATTTTGACTTTTTTTCCTCCGTCTTGGCTGGCAGGCAGGGCTGGGTCTTGCCTAGCAGCTAGAATCGGACACACTGCTGGGGGGATAGACAGGTGAAATTCCCATATTTTGAGAGCCAGGCTTAGGACTCTGTTAATCTAGCCACTTTGGATCTGTCTTTTTATCACCGCCACAGCGTGGTTTGTACAGAACCGCTCTGCAAGAGTGTGGGACACCATATTGGATACAGAGATTTTAGCGGGACCTAATTCTTAGCCTGGGAGCCAGTGCCTGGAAACAGGACAGCGCTTCTCCAACAGAAAAGCAGTAATTTATATAGTGTCGCCAGGTTGGGCCTGGCAACAGAGGCTGAGGAATCACTACCTCTCAGCACCGTTAGCCCCTCTATCTGCTGCCTGTGTGGAGGGTACCATCTTGGATATGGTGGCTGCAACTGGACCTATTTCTCAGCTTGGGAGCTAGAACCTGCCCACAGGAGAGCACTTTTCTATCAGAAAAGCAGTACTTTACACAGTGTCACCTAAGGCTGGACCCTGTCAGCAGAGGACAACAGGGCAGTAGCATTGCTGTATTCTGAACAGGTTTGTATCATTTGGGGTTGGATACAGTGGTGCTTACTTTGCCAGTTGGGAAGAGGGACTTCTACACCTGAAAACCTGACTGACTTGGGAAGTGGTCAGATACCTTTTGCTTTACATTTTAAGACAGCCTAGAGAATCATCTGCAGTCCATCCTCACAGTATCTCTTCCAGCCTCTACTTACTCACATGGGACCCAAAAAGCAACAGACACCTGTGACATACAAGAAATCACCCATGGCTTCAGAAGGCTCCCAAACAAAACAACCAAGTAGTTTTTCAGATGAAGAAACTTTTATGAAATCATCAGAAAGTGAATACAAAATGTTTATATACAGAGCCCTTCTAGACCTTATGCAAAATGTGGCAGAACAAAAGGAAAAAATAAACAAGCTGTTGGATCTGATGGAACACCAGTACTCTGAAATCCAACAGATCAAGAACAAAATCAAAGACATAGAAACTTCCATTGAAAGCCCAGAAAACAGAATGGAACAAATGGAAAAAAGAATTTCTGATTTAGAAGATAGAGAGACTGACGCCAGCGTCTATGAGCAGAAATCAGAAAAAAAGACACAAGAAAAATGAGGAAGCATTAAGAAGCATGTGGGACTCTATTAAGAGGAACAACCTTCAATTAATTGGAGTCCCTGAACAGGATGACACACCTGAGAACACAGAGAGTATTGTTGCTGAGTTGCTGACAGAAAACATTCCAGAAATCATGAAGGAAGAGAATATAGACGTCTCAGATGCATATCGTACACCACCCAATATAGATCTCAAAAGAAAGAATCCAAGTAAGCAAGCCAAAAGCCATTGAGTTGGATCCGATTTAAGACATATTATAATCAAGCTTAAAAAAATGAAACATAAGCAGCAACTCTTAAAGGCAGCAAGACTCAAAACAAAGCTAACATTCAGAGGGAAACCCTGTAGGCTTTCATCAGACTTCTCAGCAGAAACCATGCTGGCATGGAGACAGTGGCATGACACATTCAAAACTTTGAAGGAGAAGAACTTCCAACCAAGAATTATATATCCTGCAAAGCTATCTTTCAAATATGAAAATGAAATTAAGACATTCCCAGATAAACAGAAACTCAGGGACTTTGTAAAAACAAAACTAAAACTACAAGAAATACTCAAAGAAGTTCTTGGCTTCGGCTTAGAAGAACAAAGCCATTAACTTTATATTTTAAAATGACACATTACTCAGCACTCTACTCAGTTAGGAAAGGCTCCAAAGTCAATCACAGCTTTAATGCTGAAAGAAGCAATCCAGTGATTATCATGAAAAATTTAGTGCCATCATATTAAAAAGAGGGATGTACTATAGTCATTATAGTCCTTCCATAAGGAGAGGAAGATGACAAGACTGGTAGTAATTAAAATTGGGTTTATATATACTTTATTAAGGGGGACCACAGGGGCAGCTATAAAGCACAACATACCATTTCAAGAAATGTAACACAGGAGTCTCAACAACCATAAAACCAGCTCTGAAAAAGGTGAAAAATCAACTAACAAAAAAGAATGTCCCAAAACAAACTAAGAAGAACAACAGAGAACACATCAACACAAAAATAAACATATCACAATGGCAGCAGTGAACACATAGTTATCAATAATTACATTGAATGTGAATGAACTGAATGCTCCAGTAAAGAGATATCAAGTGGCATCTTGGATCAAAAGACAAGACCCATCCACATGTTGTCTACAAGAAACTCAGTTGAGACCTACAGATAGGAACAAACTGAAAATTAAAGGATGGAAGAATATATATCACGCTAACAATGAACAAAGAAGAGCAGGGGTGGCAATTCTAATCTAAGACAAAATCAATTGTAATGTCAAAGCCACCATTGTGGACAAAGATGGACACTATTGCTGAAAGGTTCAGTACACAAGCAAGACTTAACCATATTAAATATTTATGCACCTAATATCACAGCACCTAAATACATCGAAGAAACACTGACTACACTCAAAAAAGAGTTAGATCACTCCACAATAGTGGAAGATTTCAACACTCCACTCTCAATACTGGACAGATCATCTAGAAAAAAGCTCAGTAAAGATACAGAAGAACTCATTGCCACAATTAACCAACTAAACCTCATCAATATATACAGAACTTTCTACTCATCAGCAGACTACACCTTCTTCTCCAGTACACAGGGAACATTCTTCAGAATTGACCATGTGTTAAGATATAATGTAATTCTCAACAAAATCCATACCATTGAATTAATGCAAAGTACATTCTCAGATCATGAAGCCATAAAAGTCAAAATCAATAGCAGAAAAAACACAGATAGAAAGTGAAACTCTTGGAAACTGAACAACATCTTGCTCAAAAAAACATGGGTTATAGAAGAAATCAAGGATGAAATAAAGAAATTCATGGATTCCAATGAGAATGAAAACACTTCCTACCAGAACCTATGGGATACAGCCAAAGCAGTGCTCAGAGGTCTATTTATGTCCATAAATGCACACATCTGGGAAGGAAGAAAGAAATCAAATCAAGGAACTAACCCTACAGCTTGAACAAGTAGAGAGAGAACAACAGAAGAACCCCTCATGCACCAGAAGAAATGAGATCATAAAGATTAGAGCAGAAATAAATGAATTACAGAATAGAAAAAAACAGTGGAAAAAATTGAAAAGACCAAAAGCTAGTTTTTTTAAAAGATCAACAAAATTGACAAATCACTAGCTAAACTTACTAAAGAAAAGCAGGAAAGGAAACAAATAACCTAAATTACAAATGAGAGGGGAGTTGTCACAACAGCTCCAAGAGAAATCAAAAATATCACAACAGATTACTATGAAAGACTGTACTGTAACAAATTTGAAAACCTAGAGGACATGGACAAATTCCTTGATTCATAAAAGCTACCCAAAGTATCACAAAGTGAAGCAGAACAACTTAATAAACCCATCACAAAGGAAGAGATTGAAAATGTCACCAAAACACAGCCAATCAAAAAAAGCCAGGGCCCAGATGGCTTTACTGCAGAATTCTACCATGCTTTTAGAGAAGAGTTATCTCCAGTAGTACTGAGATTATTTCACAGTATAGAAAGGGATGGAGTACTCCCAAACTCATTCTATGAAACCAGCATAACCCTGATACCAAAGCTAGGGAAAGACCCAACCAAAAAGGAGAACTACAGACCGATATCACTCATGAATCTAGATGCAAAAATCTTCAACAAAATTCTTGCCAATACAATACAACCATATATCAAAAAAATAATCCATCATGATCAAGTGGGATTCATACCAGGGATGCAAGGCTGGTTCAACATCAGAAAAACAACTAATGTGATTAACCACATAAATAACACAAAAGACAAGAATCACCTGATTTTGTTGATGCAGAAAAGGCATTTGATAAAGTCCAACACCCATTCATGCTAAAAACTCTTAGGAAAATAGGCATAGACAGCAAATTCCTCAACGCAATAAGGGCCATTTATACAAAGCTAACTGCCTACATCATCCTGAATGGAGAGAGACTGAAAGGCTTTCCCTTAAGAACAGGAACTAGACAAAGATGCCCACTCTCACCTCTCCTGTTCAACATTGTACTAGAAGTTCTAGCCAGACTAATTAGACAAGACCAAAAAATAAAGGGCATCTTCATCGGCAAAGAAGAAGTTAAATTCTCCTTGTATGCAGATGATATGATTGTATATGCAGAGAATCCCAAGGAATCTATAAGTAAACTACTCAAACTGAAGAAGAGTTCAGCAAAGTCTCAGGATACAAGATAAATATAAGTAAATCTGTAGGATTCCTTTATACCAACAATGAGACTCTTAATGAAGAAATCATCAAATCAATACCATTTACTATAGCCCTTAAGAAGATAAAGTACCTAGGAATTAATCTAACCAGAGAAATGACAGACCTTTACAAAGAGAACTACAAGCCCTTACTACGAGAAACTAAGAGAGACTCAGAAAAATGGAAAAACCTACCCTGCTCATGGATAGGAAGACTTAACATTGTGAAAATGTAGACTTTACCCAAAGCAATCTACTTATATAATGCAATCCCAATACAAGTTCCAGCATCATTTTTTCATGAGATGGAGAAACAAATCACCAATTTTTGTTTGGGAAGGGAAGAAGCCCTTGATAAGTAAGGTACTACTAAAGAAGAAGAACACACTGGAAGGCCTCTCATTACACGACCTTAGAACATACTACAATGCCACAGTAGTCAAAACAGCCTGGTACTGGTACAAGAACAGACAGATCGATCAATGGAACAGAATTGAGACCCCAGAGATGACACCACCTGTCTATGAACAGTCACTATTCAACAAAGGCCCTAAGACATCAAACTGGGATAAAAACAGTCTCTTCAACAAATGGTGCTGGAAACATTGGATATCCATCTGCAATAAATTGAAATAAGATACATATCTTACACTTTATACAAAAACCAGCTCCAACTGGATAAAAGACCTAAATATCAAACCTAAAATGATAAAGCTCATCCAAGAACAGGTAGGAACAACAATGGACGTTTTAGTACACAATGTAGACAGACTTCAAAATCTGTCAATGAAACCACAGTCAACAGAAAATAAATAAATGGGAACTATTAAGAATCAAACACTTTTGCTCATCCAAAGACTTTATTAATAGAATTAAAAGGCCACCTACAGAATGGGAAAAAATATTTGGTAACTGTATGTCAAACCGACATCTGATCTGCATAAGCTATAAGATACTACAAAATATCAAGAAGAAGAAAATAAATCATCCAATTAAGCGATGAGCAAAGGAGATGGACAGACATTTCTCTAAAGAGGAGATCCAGGCAGCCAAAAAACACATGCGGTCATGTTCATGATTTTTAGTTATTAAAGAAATCCAAATCAAGACTACAATGAGATACCATCACACTCCAATAAGGTTAGCCATGATCCAAAAAACACAAAACTACAAATGCCGGAGAGGCTGTGGACAAAGTGGAACTCTTCTACACTGTTGGTGGGGTTGCAAAATAGTCCAGCCTCTTTGGAAAGCAATCTGGCGCTTCCTTAAAAATTGGATATATATACCATTTGACCCAGTAATTCCACTACTTGGAATATATCCTAGAGAATCAAGGCTTTTCACACCAATGGACACATGCACAAGAATGTTTATCGCAGCACAGTCCTCAGTAGCAAAAAGATGGAATCAACCCAGATACCCAACAACAGAGGAATGGATAGGTAAACTATGGTACATATACTCAATGGAGCACTACGCAATGATAAAGAATAATGATGATTCCAGGAAACATCTCATGACCTATTTTCAACTGGAAGACATTATGTTGAGTGAAAGTAGTCAGCCACAAAAGGACAAATATTGTTTGAGACCCTTAAGATAAGATCTCAAAAACAGACTTATGTATAGAAGAAAAGACTCTTTGACAGCTTCAAGGGAAGAAATGGAGGGAGGGCAATGAGGGAAGGGTTTAGATTAGATAGTTGCTAGAAATCTGGTTGGGTGAAATCGGTGATAGTACACATTAGAAACAAGAACAGTATTAAGTGGACTTCAGCATAACTTGAATACTCCTTGCATCTTAATCCAACATTGCAAGGATAGAGTAGCTGGAGCAGGGGACATGGGACCATGCTGTTAGGCAAAATCAACGCCAATTGGCACAACTAGTGTTTTGCTAAGAGGGCTCTCTGCACCCCACATTGGTGAGCAATGTCTGGGGTCTTAAAAGCTACCAAGCTGTCACAGCAAATGGTCCCGACTCAGCAGGAACAGATGCTCACCGAGGACCAAAATGACATGGGGGAAAGACAACCCAGAAGACAAAGAGACCCACATCAGTGGGCGCCTACATCGACTTGGGACTGGAAGAACCAGATGGTGCCCGGCCACCATCAGTGATAGCCACAGTGGAGCTCACTAGGTTGAGTCTCTCTGGCAACACAAGAATAAAAGTTGTGCAGCCTGATATCTCCACTAAAAGACCTCAGTTAATGGTCCAGTGCTTTGGGGGTTCCCCTGGGAGAGTGGGCCCTGGCCCTGATGCTGTCCTTGCCCATAAACCATAACGAAAGTCCACTCTTTGGATACAAATGGATTGGGCTTGGCGATGCAGTGACCATATATTGGATGCACTTTATGGTTCTATATGTCTATAGGATATCATCCTGCTGACCTCTGGCTGGAGGAAGGAGAGTAGGTGGAGAGGAGGGGAAAGGAGAGTGTTGGGAGGATGAGACATGTATGGAGCAGGGAGGAATAGTGTGCTGTCACTGGGCAGGGAGAGCAGTGGTAGCTGCATATAGGTGGGCATGTAAATTTATACAGGAATGTACATTTTCACTCAGTCATAATAAAAGTAAAATAAAATAAAAATAAAGAATTTTCTTCTCTTTCCCTGACAATCTGCTTAACCAAGCATGATGTCCTTTTCCAGGGACTGGTCCCTCCTGATAGCATGTCCAAATGCGAGACAAGGTCTCACTATTCTTGCTTCTAAGACGCATTCTGGCTCTATTTTTTTCCAAGTCATATTTGTACATTTTTTTCTGGTAGTCCATGGTATATTCAATACTGTAAGCCAGTACTCTAGTTAAAAGGCATCAATTCTTCAGTCTTTCTTACTCATTGTCTAGCTTTTGAATGCATATAAGGAGACTGAAAACACCATAGCTTGGGTTAAGTGCATCTTAGTTCTTAAACCGACATCTTTGCACTCAATATTGCAGTCAAGAAACAAGATTTCCATCTACGACCTTTTTGGTGCTCTTTATTTTTACTGTTATTTAATCTAGATAAATATCCAAATAATGAAAAGCTTTCTAGATCCGAGAATATACACTTACTCTAAACAAAGGGGGCATATGCATGGCCTAAGGAATACATACATAGGTTTTAAACAGAGAGAAAGACAGACAGAAGTACCATACAAGGTATAGAAACTAATGCATACTATTTATCACAGTCATTTTGCTTTCTCTGTCACATTTTCTATTAAGAGACATAATATGCATATTCTATGTATAGACACAATATATTTATGCAAATAATGCATGCATTTTATTTTTTTGTCAACCACACACTATTTTCTAAGCTAGCTATTCATGTTATGTGTGTGAGTTCTGTATTGTTATGGGTATGCTTTTTGAGAAAATGTGCTCAGGGGGCAGTGTAGAGCAAAAAAATGCCATTTCAACCTTTTTTACATGTACAATTCAGTGACATTAATTCTGTTCATCACCACCACTACTTGTTTCCAAGTTTTTCCATCATCTTTAGCTGAAGCTCAGTGCAGTACCCCTAAGCAATGATTCCTTATTCCCCTTCTCTCCCATTCCTGGTAACCACTAATAAAACAGTGTCTACACATTTGCCTATTCTAGCAGAAACATGTATACCAATGTTCGCTGCAGCACTGTTCACAACAGGCAAAAGATGGAAACAAGTGCTCATCAACAGACGAGTGTATAAACAAAATACGGTGTACACATACAATAAAATATTACTCTGTCATAAAGATTAAAGAAGTTCTGATGCATGCTACAACACGGATGAAGCTTGAAAACATCATGTTGAGTGAAATACATCACAAACGACAAATATTATGTGATTCCACCTATAGGAAATCTCTGCCACATTTTTAAGCCATATTATGAAAAGACACATTTTGACAAGCCAGATCTCATAATCTAATCACGATATATTTTATACAATAAAGTAACTAGCCTGAAAATTAATGGGAAGTATGTGAAGCACGGAAACCCTGGTGGTGTAGTGGTTAAGCACTACAGCTGCCAACCAAAAAGTCGGCAGTTCAAATTCACCAGGTACTCCTTGGAAACTCTATGAGGTAGTTGTACTCTGTTCTACAGGACTGCTACGAGTCAGAATTGACTCAGTGAAGCTGGAGTTTGTTTTATTTTTTGATACGTGAAGCACACGCTTACAACAGGCAAGATTTCTTTGTCTTATTTTTTTAATTAAAAAAAAAAAAAGCCTGTTGCCAGCCAGTCAACTCTCATTTATAACAACTCTATAAGACAGAGTAGAACTGCCCCATAGGGTTCCCAAGGCTGTAAACCTTACAGAAACAAACTGTCACATCTTTCTCCCCGTGGTCGGCAGACAAATACTTAACAACAGTGCTACCAGGGTATCCATTATATGCCCAATATTGTGCTGGGAACTGAGAATAAACAATAAAAATGACAGAATCTTGACCCTTTAACAATTCATACTGGAAAAGAGAAAAGCCAAGCCAGCCAAATGCCTTCGAGTCGGATCCGAAGAGAAAGACAAACATAAATTATACCAAAAATATTGTGCTTTGCTAACAACTTAATGTTTTAAGTATAGAGAAATTTATACTTTATTTGCTGATGGGAATATAAATTGAATAAATCTTTCTACAGTGTGTTTCTGGAGATGCTTTATGAAACCTTTCAATATATGCTTATTCCTTCAATTACACTTCTGGGAACTCACCCTAAAAAAATAACAATGAAATTGTAGAAAGATCTATCTGAAAGGAATTTCACTATACAATTTTTCATAATACTAATAAAAATTGGCAACTACTTAAAAGCCAACATGGAGAAATTGTCAAATCGTTTTGCAACTCTGTGGTAAAAAAACTGTATGGCCATTTAAAAGGATATTATAGATGATGGGGGGAAATGTTAGCTAAATTGTCAAGTGCTTTAAAAAAAAAAAAACCCCACTCTACAGAGCAATCTGTGCAAAATAATACTTTTTCATCAAAATAATTTTATATATGTGGTGGGATGAGTTGGCAAGAAGCATTCCTCATTGTTCCCATCAGTAGAAGGGCAGGAAGCAAAAGAATTTAATCACAGTTGGCTCCATTCCTCCTGGCGCCAATGGGAACATCCATTGACAACCATGGTTGTTCTCACGATTTAGCCAAGTTTCTGTCAGCCAACAAAGAGCCAAATGCTTCACAGCATAATAATGGGGTGGTCTGTTGTTCGCGAAGAACAAAACACATCCTTTCCTCAAAAGCAACCCAGCCTGTGTTTTCTCAGAGGAAAATTAAGGCTTGTGAGAAGGATATATTATTTTACAGGTGATTTAGTTAAAGAACTGACTTTCAACAGCTGAAGAGGTTTAATTGGTATTGACTCTTCTGCATCAACCCCATTCACTCTTTCTCATGGGACAAGATATCATTCTTCTGTACTGTCTGCTGTTGTCTAGTGCGGGAGTCAGCAGACTGTGGCCCAAGGGGCCAGATTTTATCTATTACCTGTTTTTGTGTGGTCTGAATGGCTGGAATGCTTTTTACACTTTAAAGTAGTAAAAAAAAAAGTAAAAGAATAATATTATGAGACATGACAATTGTGTGAAATTCAGGTTTGTGTCTGTCAATAAAGTTTTATTGGAACACAGCTACACTCCTTTGTTTGGTTTCCTGTGGCTGCTTTCTGTCACAATGACAGAGCTGAATAGCTGTGACAGGCACCACATGACACTGTCATGGAATGAATTTTGTCCTCACCACCACCCCCCACCCTTGAAAAAAATATTTACATTGAAATCCTAACTTCTGGTACCTGTGAACGTGACCTTGTTTGGAAATTAGAGGTGTGAAAATGTTATCAGTTACGTTAACATGAGGCCATACTGGAGTAAGATGGTTCCTAATCCAATCTGAATAGCATCCTATATAACAGGAAAAAAAAAACCAAACCCCACCCCTGGCTCACAGTAACACTACAGGACAGAACAGAAATGTCCCATACAGTTTCCAAGACTAGGAAAACAGACTGCCACATCTTTCTCCTCCGGAGTAGCTGACAGATGGGAACCACTGACCTTTCCACTAGTGTTTGTACACTTGACCACTTTACAATCTGAGTACCTGACACAGTGGAAGAAGAGACCCAGGAAGCCAGACACAGGGGAAAGATGGCCATGTGAAGATGCACCTACAATCCAAAGGACACCAGGAAACAACTGAACTGCAAAAAGCTAGGACAGCAAAGAAAGAGTCTTTAGTGCCTTTGGAGAGAACACGGTTTGGTGACACCCTAAACTCAAACCAAGGACTTCCAGAGTGTCCAGCCTATGGCCTGACCTATGGACTTGGGGCTAACAGCTTCTGGAACCATAAGATGATAAACTCGTGTCCTTATAAGCGACTCAGATAGTCATATTTGGCTACATCAGCCCTAGAAAACTAATACAGGCCCCAAACATATTTACTCTCAAACATCTTTCAAAGAAGGTTTGCTGACCTCTGGTCTGGTGGAGAGAGGAGAGACAGTATATTTTTCAGTAAAGCTCAGCTGATACTCAAGTCTGCAACAACTACTGTGGAGAAATGTGTAATTTTTCAGTAGAAGGATGTGCATTACAAGTCAAAATGATTTGGAGTACCTCCCACCAGCACTTCCTTTGAGGGATACAAAAAAACCTGGAATGTCGGCCACAGTAAAAACTGCCCCATATAGAGTAGCAAAGGTTACCTCTTTCAGGGCTAAAAAGGAAGGAGCCTTGATACATCCAGGTTACATATAAACATAACACAAACTCTGATATTCATCTATCTTCCACACCCCACTTCCAGGTTCGGCATCCTCTAACACTCTGCTACTTTCCTTACATCCCCCCTAAGTTGTCTACTCAGAAGCAACTTCTTCTAGTGGGAAAATATTGGACCAAACATTATATGCTTATATGCGCAGTAGTTTCCCTTGACTGAACCAAGCACCATCAGTCATCTGCTGCTGCTCTTCACCTGGAGTTTTGGGCCCTGACACTTACTTAGATAGAACTCCACTTCCATAAGTGCCAGCAGCGAGGTGACTGTGCGCTGCTCTGCTCTTTTCTCCACATACCGCTAGGCGAGCTAATAGAATATGAAATAATTTCTGCTTCCAGTTTCTTGCCTCCTGCCAAGTATTTCCTTCATCTAAATTTACCCATACAAATCTCCTTCCAACTTTCAAGAAACTCCAGTCCTTGCACACAAGGATTGATCCTGTCTCAGGATTCATTTCCTGTCCACTTCCCCACTCCAAGAAGAGAGAGGTCTTTCTGTCCAGCAAGATGACCAAAGAAGGTTCATGTCATGTCAGGGCACATAGTACACTGGTAGGTGACTTCGCTATTCCAAGTCTCAAAAAATTTATGAGCACTTCAAAACAAATCATGTTCTCATGTTCTCTTTTAGCGAACTGCATATTCCTGTTTACTTTTCCCAACTTCTTCTAGTGGGAAAATATTGGACCAAACATTATATGCTTATATGCCAAGCCAAAGCCAAGTGCCGTCGAGTCGGATCCGACTCATTATATATACACACTGCTTATACACACTCGTATATATGTAAATCAACACATATCCTCATATGTACTCGAATCATACACCTACACACACTCACTCACTGTGTATCTCCCAAGAATAAATGCAGCTTGTCAGAAACTGTGAAATATCAATCTAAAAGGAGAAAGAAATTCTGTAATTGTCTCATTTTCTGAGGATCTCACTAATCCTCAGAATCAGAATACCACATTACTATTCACAAAAATTTTTGTACTTCTGTTCTTTCCTGGCATCCTAATTCTGACTACTGGGGCCTGGTCAAGAATACAAACAAACCAATTTATTAGGCCCATAGTTCTTAATAACTGCCCTCTTCATTGCATGCAGATGGGTTTTGAGATTATCTTTCTGGTAAGCATTTATGTAAATGCTTATCCCAAAGCTTATCTCTTCTCACAAATGTACACTGGTTCGAATGACTAAGGCACTAGCAAGACTGAGAGACAGGATAAGCTGAGGGCTAGTAAAATTGATTACTAAGGATCAGTAGTCATTTTGACAATAACTTTATTAGAGCTGCTTGCATTGTTATAACATAACCCACTCCTACAACAGCTTCATTGATTTCTACATTGCTCAAGAATACTTGGGTAGGTGGACTCTTTTGAGGAAGTCCAACAAGAGATGGCATTTCATATATGGATCACAAGTCAATCACTTGATGCCACTGAATAACGTTAAGATTGTGTGTCATCTTGTCTGGGCCATGATTCTCAGTGTTTAGGCAGTTGTATAATGTCGTGATCACTCTCATGACGGAATTTGCCAAGTGATATGGGCAGAAGATAGGTCCTGTGTTGTCTCCCCACCGTCTCTGCCTTTGTCTCCTCACCTTCCTCCACCTACTTCCTTCCTGCTTACCTTGTCAAGGCGTTTGCCTTACTGTGACCCAGCAGCCACCTCGCTTTCTTGTCTTCTGATCTTTGATTTTGGGGACTTGAGTTAGTAGCTTACTTGTCAATTCTGGGTTTCATTAACCTTCAGCCTCTAGGCAGAAATCCTGCTCTGTGGCCTAGCGACATTGAATTCTCCATCTTCTGTGGCTACATGAGGCCTCTATCCTGATCTCAGACTTGGGACATTTCAGCCTCTACAATTGCATGAGCTATTTCCTTGATATATGTATATATCCTTGTACATCCTTGTGTGTTTGTGTGTGTGTGCATGTACACACATTTGACTGGTTTTGCTTCTTTAGAGAACTCAGCCTAAGACAGTTGACCAGAAGATTGGTAGCAGAAAAGGAAAAATGTTAGGCATCTAGAAATTTACAGAAATCCAGAGGGAAGATTTCAGACTACTGTAAAATGTAGAATCAGAATTCTGACCAACTATAAATAAACTTCTGTTGACAATTAGTTAAAACTTACATCTAAGTTTTCTTATGTACCAGCTATGTTGTTCTAGCTGAAAATATAGCACGAAGTATAAGCAAACTTTAGTTGAAACAGTATATTGATTATCTGCCATTACTGGGAAACCCTGGTAGTGCAGCGTCAGCTGCTAACCAAAAGGTCAGCAATTCAAATCTGCCAGAAACTCCTTGAAAACTTTATGGAGCAGTTCTACTCTGTCCTATAGGGTCACTAGAAGTCAGAATTGGTTGGTTTGGGTTATCATTACTGGAAGCCCAAAAGTTTGGGTGCTTCTTGTGTATTTTAATTAAACAAAGCAGAAACTCAATTATGTTATAAGAGTCCAGATTCTTTCTTGCTCTCCTCAAACATTCTTGGTGTCAACTTCATCCTAAAACAGATCTCTCACGATTGACTATCTTTGGCATAAGAACTTTCACCTATTATTGTTCATACTCAACAGGAAAGAAAAAGCAAGACTTCTCCAACAATTAGTGAATGCATGTCCTTTCTTACAATGTAATGGGTCAAAATAATTCATGTATCAATCTCTAATCCAATAATAGTCATCAAAGGAAGTCTATATGTTAACTATCTTAGACTAATCATGACCTACCTCCCCCATAATTGGGTCAGCTTTGTATGAGTAAGAAGACAGAGGTGGACACCTTAATTAAAGCTCTTCAGGAAAAAGAAAAGGAAACACTTACTGATGAAGATCAAAGATTACAGTCTTCAGTATAGGTTTCACCTCAACATCAAGACACCAAAAACCCTCACAATTGGACCAGTAAGCAAAATCATGACAAAAGGAGAAAGGACTGAGGTTGTTAAGCATTTCATTTTCCTTGGTTCCACAAACAATATCCATGGAAGTAGCAGTCAAGAAACCGAAAGACATGTTGCACTGGGACTGGTACAAAGGACCTGTTTAAAGTGTCGAAAGATCAAGATATCACTGTGCAGATTAAGGTTTTCCTGACCGGACCCACGGTATTTTCAAACACATCATATGCGTTCAAAAGCTGGACAATGAATAAGGAAGACAGAAGAAGAATTGATGCCTTTGAATTGTGGTGTTGGAGAACATTGAACATACCATGGTCTGCAAAAAGAACAAACACATTTGTTCTGGAAGAAGCACAACTAGAGTGCCTTTTGGAAGCAAAGATGGCAAAACCCTGTCTTACATACTTTGCACATGTTGTTAGGAGGGATCAGGCCCTGGTGAAGGACATCGTTGTTGGTAGAGTGAAGGGTCAGCAAAAAGAGGAGAACTCTCAACAACATGGACTGACAACAGTAGCTGCAACAATGACCTTAAGCTTAAAGACAGTTGTGGACATGGCTCAGGACCAGGCAGTGCTGTGTTCATTGAGCTAAAACCGACTCGATGACACTTAACAACTGCACAGTGGCATTTGCAACCCTTATTAGGGTTCAGTTTTACTCACGAAATTATGTCCTGTGGTTCACTAAGATCACGTATTTTGCAGAAAACAATGAATTATCAGCCAAAAGGAAATAAATGCCTTAAAATGTTAACATTTTAATATAGTGTTGCATCAGTAAAAAGAGCCATCAGATGTCACATCACACCTTAAACTATAATTACATACTCACAAAAATAATTTCAAGATCCAAAATAAATTTCTAAACCTCAAAGAATTGTCACTTAGATAACTATTAATCTTAAAACTAAAATCCGTAATTCTACAGTAAATTAGTTGCTGTTTTCAGCACTTTGACCATACATTTCAGTTAACTTTCTCCAGGTTATCAGAAAGTCAGTGCTTACACTTTTCTTTCCCCTATTTTCCTCAGGGCAGTCTAACCTTGCTTTTATCCAGCTACAGAGAACAGTAAAGAGTAACCATTATTAATGGGATCTCTAAATCCTAATCTCAACTCAGAATATGAGGAATATTATTTACGAGTCCCTTCATAATCACTGATGACCTCAGTTAGAATTTGAACTCAATAAATGATTTGATCTCTGGTAGATAACATACCTTTACAATATAAGTCAAAAGATTAAAAATAACCCAAGCAAACTAGGTTAAGATATAATGGCTGCCATTTAGCACAGATTCTTTATATTGAGCTCATGAGGCTCCTGCTCATAGAAATTATGAGCACTTTGAAAATCTTCATGTTTTTTCCACCTTTTTGTTTATACAAGTTCCTCTGATTATGAGCTGGTGCACCTTTCTCTTCATTCATTATCATATTTAAATTTAATTGAAAAAGTAATATCCTTACAATTTATAAATGGTCTTTTGACAGTACTTCACTACAGTAAAGCAATTTCCTAGCTTTCATTAATGACCAGACTGATAGCTTTTTAAAACTGAACAACGGATCTATTAAAATTATTATTCACCATCTGGGTCTCCTTGAAAGCTTGTTTGAGGCCAAGCTGTTATTTCTAAAGAAGAAAAGAAAATGGACCAAGCTCTAAGTTCCCAATAGGCCTATTACACATACTTACAGAAAATTTTCTCAGATAGAGCATGAACTTGATTAGCCACTAGCAGTCAAAGATGTAAGAAATCGAGATAAATATATGACAATTTAAGAGGTAAGTCGTAAGAATGGAGCAGAGAGGAGAACAGTGAAAACTATCCAGAGTTAATCAAGGGCCCACCACATACATTTGTGTAAAGGTATTTTAAGTATTTTAAACACAATCAGTCACTGGGTGATTGTGTAACTTCAAGAGATTGTTTACAAAAAAAAAAAAAAAAAAACTGCCGTCAAGTCAATTCTGACTCATAGCAACCAGTGCAACGTGAAAAACAGAAGTGGGAGACATTCTTCTCAGGAATCTCAGCACTAAAGCATAATAGCTGTGTAGCACTGAACAAGTACCCTTCTCTGTTAATCAATTTTGTTACCTGAAAAATAGGAATAATAATATAATGATGGTAATACCTTCCTCATAGGCATTTATAAATATTAATAAAGGTAGTAAATGCAAACCATGTAAAATGACTGGCATGCTGTAAACCCTTTCAATGTGTCACCTATGAGGATCAATTTAAAGAAAGGGTTATATTAATAAAATCAGAGGTGTTCATTCATTACTTTATTTAATAACATTTATTGGATTGGCATAACATAGTTTATAAAGATAGTTTTCTATATCCCACTTTGGTGAGTAGAAAGAGCAGCCATCAGAGATACTCCAGTGGTCCCAGCCCATCTGGAACAAGGGAGAATGAAGAACACCGATGTCACAAGTAGTCCAAAGGACTAATGGACTAGAACTACCATCGATTCCATCAGACTGACTCCAGCTCAACTAGATATTGACAGGCTATCACCACGGACTGCTCTGACAGGCATCACAATCAAGGGTCCAAGGCAGAGTGGGAAAAAATTGTAGAACAAAATTCTAACTTTCATTAAAAAAAAAAAAAAAATTAGACTTACTGATCTGACAGAGACTGGAGAAATCTAGAGTAGGGCCCTGGACATCCTTTAATTCAGCACTGAAGTCACTCCTGAGGCTCACCCTTCAGCCAAAGATTAAACAGGCCCATAAAACAAAGCAAGACTAAATGGCACGCCAGCCCAGGGGCAAGGACAGGGAGGGGACAAGAAGGCCGGTAATGGCAGACCCAAGTCAGACAAGAGAGCAGTGCTGACATGTCATAGAGTAGGCAGCCGATATCACAGAACAATATATGTATTAGTTGTTTGATGAGAAACTAAATTGTTCTGTCAATCTTCATCTAAAGTACAAATTTAAGACCCCAGACGCCACTCATCAATGTAGGGTGCAGAAGGCTCTCTTAGCAAAACGCTGGTTGTGCCAATTGGCCTTGATTTCCCATAAGAGCACGGTCCCCAGCCCCCCACTCCAGCTACTCTGTCCTTGCAATATTGGGTTAAGATGGGAGCGGTGATCATGTTACGTTGAAGTCCAGTTAATATTGATCTTCTTTCTAATGTGTGCTTTCACAGATTTCGCCCAACCAAATTCCTATAAACTATCTAATCTAAACACCCCTCTCCCTCCCTCCTTTCCCACCCTTGCAGTCATCAAACAGTTTTTCCTTCTATGTATGAGTTTGTCTTTAAGTTCTTATCACAGGGGTCTCATATGTACAGAGCCGAGAGGAAGAGTGTGCTGCCACCGGGACAGGGAGAGCAGTGGGATCTGCATATAGGTAGGCATGCAAATTTATATGAGTGTACATTTTCACTCAACCATAATAAAAAATAAGCAAAGTACAAATTTTAAAAAATCTCATTAACATCAAAAAGTAATTTAAAGAATATTTATTGAGTACCTACACTGTGTCAAGCAATGTTTTAAATCATAAAGATACGACAACAAATAAAAAATAAAAAAATCCATGTCAACATAGAGCTCACAATCAACAAACAATAATAACTAAATACATAGTGTAGGAGGTGGTCCATGCTATGTATAAATATAACATAGGTGAGGAGATAAAGTAGACAGAGAACCAGGAAAGTAGAGGCTGTGGTAGAAGGGTAGTAAGTCTCATTAAAATAGTTACTTTGGGACAAAAGTTTAAGAAAGTGAGGAACAAACCCACAGAATACGTAGGATAAAAGTGTACCAGGTAGCTGGAACAGCCAGGGCAGGCATACCAGTCTAACTGGGGAGTAGTAGAGATGAGGCTATATGGTCAGAGGGGAAACGGGGACCAGATCAGAGAGCCTGGTGGGTTACAATAAGAACTTGGGTTTTTCTTTGAGTGAGATGGTAAGGCACTGAATAGTTTTAAGCAGAGCAATAACATGAGCTGTTGCATCTTTTTAAAGTGTTGTTCTGGTTGCTTTGTAAAAAGTAGACTCTAAGAGAGCATTGACGGAAGCAGGCGAGTTAGTAAGTTTTCACATTATTACAGGCAAAAGATCGTGGTAGCTTACACCAGACAGATAGCAGCGAAGGCAGTGAGAAATGGAAGTGACGTAAAAATGTTTTCTAAGAATAGGTTTTGTTGTGTGGAATAGAGAGGCATCAAGCATTAGTGCAAGAATTTTTATGTTTAGGAACAGGAGGAATGACGTTGTCTCAGTTGAGATACAGAAGACCATATGTAGAGGCAGCAGATTTGGGAGAATGGAAAGGAAATGAGCTACTCAGTTTTGGTTGTGCTAAATTTAAAACATCAACTCTACAGTGGCGGGTTTGGTTTGTTATTAGATATCCAATTGATGCCAAGTATGCAGTTTGACATGAGTCTGGTATGTTCAGGAGAAAAGTTTAAGCTAAATATATAAATCCAACAGATGTGGTATTTAACGCCAAGATAGTAAAGGTAGATATATAACAGATGAGGACCAATGATTGAGCCCTAGAGCTCTCCAGTGCTGAGAGGTCAGTGAGAAGAACAGAAGCCAACAAAAAAATCCAAGAAGGGTCAGGTAGCAAAGTGGAGGATATGGAAATGTGACTCTTACAAACTATATGAAGAAATATTATCAAAAAGTAAGCCAGGAATATGAAAATGACAGACGTGCCATGCCGTTCCTCTACAGCAAAGACTTAAAAAAACTAAGTAAAACAGATAACAAACATCAACTCTTCAATCCTAAGCATCAAATGGAGGGATAATGAACTCCGTCAAACACTGAATACAGTTAAGAAACTGACATAGAGCAGAGAACAAAGACAGCTCCAGAGTGAAAGCCCCTCACTTGCTAATACTGAATGGATTTGTCATCTTGGACTTTAGCCACCGAAAACAGTGAACACGGGATATCGGAAGGCAACGCTACAGAGCTCCCTATGGGAAAAACAGCACATGGTAACTGGGAACACACACTTTCCCAATGGCCACCCCACCCTTCTTCCCTCTACATGGCCTCTCCTGCTTTCCTACAGGTGATGATTGCCTTTGCCTGGCCAGAGAGACACCAGATTACTGCTGCCTGAGTTCATCTCACCCCCACTGACCAGCCTTTTCAGTACCAATTATTTGTTGGTATGTTTATTTTTGGTTTGTTGTTTGTTTGTTTGCTTGTTGTTGGATTCCTTTACACCAATAAAGAGAACTATGAAAAGAACTATCAAGAAAGCAATACTATTGATAATAGCCCCTATAAAAATAACACACTTTGGACTAAATCTAACCAGGGATACAAAAGACCTACACAAAGTTGACTACAGATCATTACAAGACACCAAACAAGATCTATATAAATGGAAAAACATACCATGCACATGGACAGAGAGACTCAATATTGCAAAAATCTCAATTCTACCCAAAATAATCTACAAGTACAATGCAATTCTGACTCAGATATCAGCAACATTCTTTAATGAGAAAGAAAGAAGCCCTGGATAAGGAAAGCACTATCGAAGAAGAAGAGCAAGGTAGGAGGACTCATCATATTACCCGACCTCAGAATCCACTCTACAACCACAGTAGTCAGAACAGTCCAGCACTGGTACAACAACACACATACTTACCAGTAGAACAGAATAGAAAAGTGTAAAAATAGCTCGGGGGCAGGGTCTGACCTCCTCCAACCCCACAGGAGGAAAGGAGAACCAAGATTGGAAGCACGAGGTTGACTCCCATGAGGCAGAGGCCAGATGTGCCTCCTCTCTCCACCATCTTTGCCAACTCCGACTGCCACCAACCTCCCCGAGTGTCCTCTGCTTCTCTGGTGAGTTCGACAATTCATTGCGTTGGACATACAGAACTCACAAATTATACTCATGATTATGGGGTTTATTAGAGAAGTAATAGTTACAATTCAGGCTCAAAACACTCAGGATACAGTCCTTCCGTGAGGATAGCCTCTTCTCAGCTGTGCTGTCTGTCAGGCACACCTCTCCCTGACCTTCAGTCTCTGCCCAAAGGCACTTTGCTTTCTCTCTCTGTGAGCCACAAAGCCTACCATGCCATCTTCTGCTGCTAGATCTCTGCTTCTGGGTCTCTCCTGATGGTCTCTTCTTCTTTGGTAGTTGTAGGCATCTCCTCTCTGCTTTGGAATTAACTATCTTTTAAGGCAAAACTGACCAATCCCCTTGGTAGGTCACAAATACCTCATCAAACAGGCCTGCTCAGTCACGTGGATGGAAGTTACAAGACCATGGCTAGAAAGACCACACACAAAGTAAACGAACACACCATAAGACATAAGAACACAGATATGAATCCTAAGGTTAACTGATATTCAGCAAAAGCCCAAATTCTGTTAAATGGGGAAAAGATACTGTTTTAAACAAATGGTGCTGGCAAAACTGGGCATGTACTGATGAGAAAGGAAACAGGACTTATACTCAAACCATACACAGAACTAACTCAAATTGGATCAAAGACCTAACTATAAAGCCAAAAACTATAAAGAAAATAGAAGAAAAAATAAGGTCAACCCTAGAGGCCCTAATACACAGTATAAATAGGACAAACCATAACTAACAACGCACCAACACCTGAAGTTAAGTTAGATAACTGAGATCTTCTAAAAATTAAACATGTATGCTCATCAAAAGACTTCACCAGAAGAGTAAAAAGAGGCCCTAAAGACTGGGGGAAAAATTGGGTATAACAAATCAAACAAAATCTAATCTTTAAAATCTGTGGGAAAATCCAACACCTCTACAACAACAACAAAAAATCCAATTTAAAAAAAAATGGGTAGAATATGAACACAAATTTCACCAAAGGAGACATTCAGGCCACTACCAGACAAATGAGGAAATGCTCACGGACTCTAGCCATTAAAGAAATGCAAGGGAAAACTAAAATGAGATACCTTCTCACCCTGATATTACTAGCACAAATAAAAATAACAAAATAAATGCTGGAGAGGCTGCAAGCAGATACAATCCCAATCCATTTGCCATTTAAAAACCTGAACACATACCAGTATGAACTCAAATGCTCACCCATCACCCCACCGTGATAGCACTCTCCTCCTTTCCACCCTGTACTTCCCCTTGCCTATTCAAATGGCTCCTGTGCCTCTCCACCCTCTCGTCTCACCTCTGGGCAAAAGCTACTTAGACAGCCTCATGTATACATTTAAAAGAAGCATATTCTTTGCCAGCATCACTCTCTGTCTTATAGCCCAGTCTAATTGTTGTCTCAAGAGGCAGCTTCAGTACTGGTTTCACCTCTGGGCTAACAGAGTGTTCGGAAGCAATGTCTTCAGAGGACCCTCCAGTCTAACAGACTACCAAGTGTGGTCTTCTAATACAGTTCTAGTTCTTTATATCCTTTTTTCTGCTGCTACATCAAGGATTTTGCATTATGTTCCCTGTCAGGGCAGTCATTGGTGGTGGCCAGGCACCATCTAGCTCTTCTGGTCTCATGCTGATGCAGTGTCTGGGTCATATGGCACCTGCTGCATGCTGAGCTTGTATTTCCCTCAGGTGTTTGATATCTCTTTATTTTTTGTCTGATTCAGGTAGATTGCAACCAATTGGTGCTACTTATACGGCCACTGGCTAGTTTTTAAGACCCCAGATGCCCAGATGCCACTCACCAAAGTGGCAAGAAGAACATTAAAGAAAAAGTTATACCAATTAGCCTGGATATTCCCTGAAACTGTGGTCCCCAGAACCCTGTCCCTGCTACTCTGTCCTTCAAAATGTTTGATTGTATTTAGAAAATGTTTTAGCATTTGGTATAATCCAGTTGTGCCAACCACTCTTCTAATGTGTGCTGTCACACCCTTCACCTAACCCAATTCCTATCTACTATCTAATCTATGAATATCCCTCCCTCACCAGCCTTGTAACAATTAAAGATTATTTTCTTCTATGTTTAAACCATTTCTTAAGTATTTACAATATTGGTCTCAGACAGTATTTGTCCTTTAGCAACTGACTCATTTCACTCAGTGTAATTGTCTTCCAGATGACTCTGTGTTATGAAATATTTCCTAAAATCATCATTGTTCATTATCATTGCATAGAATTCCATTGTGCGGGTACACCATAGTTTATCCATTTATCTGTTATGGGCACTTAGGTTGATGCCATCTTTTTGCTATTGTGGACAGTGCTGCAAGCAAACATTGGTTTCCATGTATCTGTTCATGTAACAGATCTTATTTCTCTAGGATATATTCCAAGCAGTAGGATTGGTGAATCATGTGGTGTTTCTATTTCTATCTTTTTAAGAAAGTACCAAATCTATTTCCAAAGTGGTTGTACCATTTTACATTCCCACCAGCTGTGTAGAAGAGTTCTAGTTTCTCTACAACTTCTCCAATATTTGTTATTTTTTGTTGGGTTTTTGTTGTTGTTGGTTTTTTGGATTAATGCCAGCATTGGGGTGAGATGGAATCTCATTGTAGTTTTGATTTGGATTTCTCTTATAACTAATGATCATGAACATTTCCTCATGTATTTGTTAGCATCCTGGATGTCTTTTTTGGTGAAATGCTTGTTAATGTCCTTAGCTCATTGTTTAATTGGGCTATTTATCTTTTTCTTGTTGGAGTTTTACAGCAGCTTGTCAATTATGGAGATTAGACACTGATCAGATTCATGGTAGCCAAAAATCCTTTCTCAGTCTGTAAACAGTCTTTTTACTCTTTTGGTAAAGTCCTTAGATGAGCATACGTGTTTGATTTTTAAGAGCTCCTAGTTATCTATTTTCTCTTTGGGTGTTTGCTCATGCTCCGTAAATTTTTGTAGTCTGTTTATGCCATGTGTTAGGGCTCCCAGCATTGTTCCTACTTTCTTTCTATTATCTTTATTGTTTTAGATTTTAATTTAGTCTTCTGTTGATTTTGAGTTAGCTCTTGTGCATGGTGTGACATATAGATCTTTTTTTTTTTTTGGCAGATGGGTATCCGGTTATGCCAATACTATTTGTTGAAGAGATGATGTTATATCTGGTTCTCAATTCTGTTCCATTAACCTATATATCTGATTTTGTACCAGTGCCAGGCTGTTTTGAATACCATGACAGTGTATTAGATTCTAAAGTCTGGTAGTTGAGGCCTCCTACTTCATTCTTTTTCTTCAGTAATCCTTTATCCAAAATTTCTTCTCTTTCCATATGAAGTTGGTGATTTGTTTCTCCCCCTTATTAAAAAAGACTGTTGAATTTGTATTGAGATTGCATTGTATCTGTAGATTGCTTAAGGTAGAATAGATATTTTCACAATACTAAGTTTTCCTATTCATGAGCAAGGTTCTCCACTTGTATGGATTTCTTTTGGTTTCTTGAAGTGGTCTTGTAATTTACTTTGTACAGGTCCTTTATGTCTCTGGTTCTATTTGTTCCTAGGTATTTTGTCTCTTGGGGGGCTATCATAAATGGTAATGATTTGATGATTTTCCCTTTGATGCTCTCTTTGTTGGTATAAAGGAATCCAACTGATTTGTGTATGTTTACCTTGTATCCTGGTTCCCTGCTGAACTCTGTTACTTGCAGTAGTTTTTCTGTAGACTCTTCACAGTTTTCTGTGTATAAGATCATGTAATCTGCAAATAGAGATGCTTTTACTTCTTCCTTACCATTTTACCTTGTCTGATTCTCCAGCTAGAACCTGTGGGACAGTAGTGAATAGAGTGGTGATGACAGGTGTCTTTGTCTGCTTCCTGTTCTCAGGGTGAGTGCTTTCAGACTCTCGCCATTTAGGATGATGTTGGTTGTTGGCTTTGCACAGATACCATTTATTGTGTTGAGGAATTTCCCTTCTACTCCTGTTTGTTGTTTTTAATGTGAGTTGGTGTTGGACTTTGTTGAATACCTTTTCTGCATCAATTGGTAAAATGAAGTGGTTCTTGTCTTTTATTTATGTAGTTGATGACATTATTTGTTTTTCTAATGTTGAACCATCCTGCATCCTTAGAGTGAATCCCACTTGGTCATAGTGATTTTATTTTCTTTTCAATATGTTGTTGAATTCTATTGGCTAGAACTTTGTTGAGAATTTTTGCATCTAATTTCATGAAAGATATTTGTCTACAATTTTCTTTTTTGTGGTCTCTTCACCCGGTTTTTTTATCAGAGCAATACTGACTTTGTAGAACGAGTTTGGAATATTCTTTGCCTTTCTACTCTCTGGAATACCTTTAGTACTAGTGTTGCTACCTCTTCTCTGAAAGTTTGACTGAATTCTCCAATGAAGCCACCAGGGCCAGGACATTTTTTAGTTGGGAGTTTTTTAATTACTTTTTCAATCTCTTCTTTTGTGACTAGTTTACTTAGTTGTTCTAGTTTTGTTTGTGCTAGTTTTGGTAGGTGATGTGTTTCTAGAAATTTCTCCATTTCCTCTAGTTTTTTTTAATTAGAATACAATTTTTCATAGTATTCTGTTATGATTCTTTTAATTTCACTTTGTTGTATTACCCATCTCATTTCTTGTTTGAGCTGTTTGCTTCCTCTTCTGTTTTCCTTTTGTCAGTTTGGCCAACAGTTTATCAGTTTCGTTGATCTTTTCAGAAAACCAGCTTTTGGTCTTATTAACTCTTTCCATCACTTTTCTATTCTCTCTTTCATTTAGTTCTACTCTAATTTTTACCATTTGCTTTCCCCTGGTGCCTGAGGGGCTCTTTTGCTGTTCTATTTCCAGTTTTTTCACATTGTAGAGTTAATTTTATGGTTGGGGCCCTTTCTCCTTTCTAGATGTTTGCATTTATTGAGACAACTTTGCCTCTGAGGGTTGCGTTTGCTGTGTCCCATACATTCTGGTAGAATACCTTTTCTTTCTCCTTTGATTCTGTGAATTTATTTATTCTGTCCTTGATTTCTTCTACAACCCAGTCATTTTTGAACAAGGTGTTTTTCAGTTTCCATGAGTTTATTTTATTTACTTTTTTCTGTTACTGATTTCTACTTTTATGAATTTATGGTCTGAAAACATGCTTTGTAATACTTCAGTACTTTGAATTTTGTTAAGTATTGCTTTGAGGCCTAATAGATTATTAGTTTTAGAAAATGTTTCACATGCATTGGAAAAGAAAGTATATTTGGTTCCTATTAGGTTGAGCATTCTGTGTATATCTATGAGGTCAAGTTGGTTGACTGTTACATTTAGATCTTCATGTCTTTATTGAACTTTTTTCTAGATATTCTGCCCTTCAATGAAAGCACTACATTGAAGGTTCCCACTATTACTGTAGAGCTCTTTCTGTTTTCATTGCAGTTAGTGTTTTTTCCATGTATTTGTGAGTCCTGTTGTTGGGTAAGTAGATATTTCATGTGGTTGTGCCCTTCTGAAATATTTATCCTTTAATCATATAATGTCCTTCCTTATCCATCATTGTGGACTTTACTTTAAAGTCTATTTTATCAGACATTAATATTGCCACTCTTGTTCTTTTTTGAATTTTGTTAGCCTTCTTTCTTTTTTTCATTCTTTTAGTTGCAGTTTGTTCATGTCTTTGAGTCTAAGGTATGTCTTCCCATAGGTAACATATAGATGGATCACGGTTGTTTTTTTTTTTTTATTGAATCTGCCACTCTCCAGCTCTTTGTTGGTGTATTTAGTCCAGTTACATTCCATATGATTATTGGTAGGTATGAAGTTAGTTATGTCATTTTGATGTCTTTTTGTATGTATTGCAGACAACTATTTTGCTCCATTTAATTTTCTGTGCTGAGTCTCTTTTCTTTATGTGTTTTTGTTTTATCTTTTTCCAAGTTGGTGGTTTGGTATCTAGACAAACTCATATAAACTGCTAGTGAGGATGCAAAATGGCACAATCAGTTTGGAAAACAATATGGTACCTCCTTAAAAAAAAAACTGTAAGTTGAAATATCATATGATCCAGCTATCCTACTCCTCTGAATATATCCTAGGCAAATAAAAGCCATCACACAAATAATCACATTATGCACACCCATGTTCATAGCAACATTATTCATAATAGCAAAAAGGTGGAAACGACTTAAGTGCCCACCAACAGATGAATAGATAAGCAAACTATTCTACATACACACAATGGAATACAACACATTGTAAAGCACAGTGAAGTATCTTCAAAAACATCTTACAGAATCTAAAGGGCATCAGACAGAATAAGCCCACTGCAAAAGTACGAATAGTTTATGAGACTACTATTATAAAAACTAATGAAAAGGTTTACACACAGAAAGAAATAATCTTTGATGGCAATGATGGCTGGGGAGGGGAAAACACTAACTACACAATAAATGAGTGATGACTTTGGCAAAAGGTAAGACAGTGCACAACTCTGGGGAAGTCAGCACAACTTGACCAAGACAAAGTCACAGAAGCTTCATAGACACAACAAAATTTCCTGAGGGACTGAATTACTGAGCTAAGGTTGGGGATTGTGGTCTCAGGAGACATCTAGTTCAATTGCCATAACACAGTTTTTAAAGAAAGTATTATACATCCTACTTTGGCGAGTAGTATCTGGGGTCTTAGAAGTTTGTGAAGGTGCCATCTAAAATTTTCCACTGGTTCTAACACTATCGGGAGAAGGGAGAATGAAGAAATCCAGAGACACAAGGGGAAGACTAGTCTATAGGACCAATCATAACCAGCACAGCTTCCACCGGACTAAGTCCAGAGCAATTCATGGTAACAGGTTACCACCACTAACTGCTTTGAAAGGGACCATAATTGAGGGTCCCAGACAAATCTGAAGAAAAATAAACCACAAAATTCTAACTCACATTAAAAGACCAGACTTACTGATCTGAGACTGGAAAAATCTAGGAAGTAGGGCCCCAGCCAACATTTAACTCAGTACTAAAGTCACTCATTAGATTCACCCTTCATCCAAAGATTAGACAAGCCCATAAAGCAAAACGAGACAAAATAGGTACAACCAGACCTGGAATGAGTACAAGAAGGCAGGAGGAGATAAGAAAGCTGGTAAGGGGGAATCCACCATGGAAGAGAGTATTGACATTTTGTGGAGTTGTCAACCAATGTTACAATGTGTGTTTTAATTGTTTAATGAGATATTATTTAGCTCTGTGAACTTTCATGTAAAGCAAACTTTTAAAAAAAAAGGAAGTAAAAAAGTGAATCAGGAGAAATCGTATCAAACTCTGTCATTGGATCAAGCAAAATGAAGACCAAGACTTGACCACTGGATAAAGTGTTGTAGAGACCATTTGTGACCACAACAGGAATAGTTTCCACAGCACTGTGGGGGCAGAAGTCTGATTACAGACAGATTAAAAGAGAATAGGAGGAAAGGAATTGAAGACATTAATTAAAGATTAATTTTTCCTTCAGTTTAGTCATTAATCATAAATTCTGAAAATAAGCCTGAGAGGTAGGTATATGTAGGTGTACATTTTACAGATGAGGAAATTGTGGCTTGGAGACAATAAAGAATCAGCCTTTCAAAGTATACAAACAAACAAAAGTAAGAATTGAGTTTCAAAAAGTGATGTGTAACTCCAAAGCTGGAGTTCTTAACTGCATTCCTCATACATTCAGCAAACATATGGTGGGCGCCTGCTATGTATGTATATTAAATGATACACACACACACACACACACACACACACACAGAAAGCACCCGGTGCTGATGAGTTGATTCTGACTGCTAACAACACTATAGACAGAGCAGAACCACCCTACAGAGCTTTCAAGTAGTGCTTGGTGGATTTGAACTGCCAATCTTTTGGCTACCAGACATAGCACTGAACTACTATGCCACCACGGGTTTTGGTTTTCCACAATGCACAGTACCAGTAAATATTTATCTGACCTATTATCTAGACAGAATAAGGATGAACTGTTTCAGAATTAACCAGCTGATAATCTTAAAAATTCAGATTCCCAGACTTAATCCAAGACCCACTAAATCAGAACTTTTGCGGGTATGAGCACTCCAGGGAATTCTTATGAACCCCAAAGTTTTAAGAGCAGTTCATTTAGTAAAATGTGAGTTTTTACAGAATCAAGGCCTTTCACACCAACAGACACATGCACCAGAATGTTTATCGCAGCACAGTCCACGATAGCAAAAAGATGGAATCAACCCAGATGCCCAAGAATAGAAGAATGGATTGGTAAACTATGGTACATATACTCAATGGAGCACTACGCAATGATAAAGAATAACGATGATTCCAGGAAACATCTCCTAACCTGGTTTCAACTGGAAGACATTATGTTGAGTGAAAGTAGCCAGCGACAAAGGGACAAATACTGTATGAGACCTCTACGATAAGATCTCAAAAACAGACTTGTGTATAGAAGAAAAGACTCTTTGACAGCTGCAAGGGAGGGGAGGGAGGGAGGGAAGGTGACGGGGGGAGGGTTTAGTTTAGATAGTTACTAGAAGTCTAGTTGGTAGAAAGTGGTGATAGCACACATTAGAAACAAGAACAACATTAAGTGGACTTCAGCATAACTTGAGTAGTCCATCCATCTTAACCCAATATTGCAAGGATAGAGTAGCTGGGGCGGGGGCGGGGGACCATGCTCTTAGGCGAATTCCAGGCCAATTGGCACAACTAGCGTTTTGCTAAGACAGCTCTCTGCACCCCACATTGGTGAGTGGCATCTGGGGTCTTAAAAGCTGCCATCTGAGGACACAGCAAATGGTCCCAACTCAGCAGGAACGGATGCTCACCAAGGACCAAAATGACATGCGGTAAAGACAACCGAGAAGACAGAGAGACCCACAAGAGTGGGTGCCTACATCGACTTGGGACTGGAAGAACTGGATGGTGCCCAGCCACCACCAGTGATAGCCACGATGGAGCTCACAGAGAGGAGTCTCACTGGCAACACAAGAATAAAAAGGGGTGCATCATGAGATCTCCACTAAAAGACCTCAGTTGATAGTCCAGCGGTTTTGGGGTTCCTCTGAGAGCATGGCCCCCGGCCTTGATGCTACCCTTTCCCATAAATTATAACAAAGGTCCTCTCTTTGGACAGGAATGGATTGGACTTGGCAATGCAGAGTGACCATATATTGGAAGCACTTTATGGTTCTGTACATCTATAGGGTATCATCTTGCTGACCTCTGGCTGGAGGAAGGGGAGTGGACAGAGGGGAGGGGAGGGGGGACAGCTGGGAGGATGAGAAATGTATGGAGCAGAGAGGAATGGTGTGCAGTCACCGGACAGGGAGAGCAGTGGAAGCTGCATATAGGTGGGCATGTACATTTATACGTGAATGTACATTTTCACTCAGTTAAATAAAAATTTAAAAAATTGTGAGTTTTCCTTTTAAGAATACATTTAATTTTTTTAAATTCCTTTAACTTATTTCCTATCTACGTCTTATCTGTATCAGTGAAAATCCACTTAGTAATTCATCCCAACAAATTTTCAATGTCCTCTTTGATAACACTATTATAACTATGATTCTAGTAAAACAAATTACAATAACATTCCTACTTTTTTCGCTCTAAGTTTCCCAACATAAGTTTCCAAAATTTTAGATTTTTTCATGGGTTGTATTTCCCCTTGAGGCAATGTTTTATTTGATGACAACTTAATTAGGAAAGAATCTGCTTTTTAAAATAAACCATTCTGTTTAACAAAGTCTGTGAACTTGGCATTCAACTGAGAAGAATTCATCCTAAAATATTTTTCTATAAACAGAAAATGCCCCGATCGTCATATGTTCAGATTGTTCTCCACGGCTGCTATTGATTACAATAGTAGTTTCTCCGGAATTTCTGAATATCACCCTACTGCACACAGTTGATCTCTCTCTTTTAACAATTCAGGAACTTCAGCTTGATGTACCTATTCAGAGAACACTTTATTTTGTACTAGTTCTTTGCTTTCTATCCAGAAACAGATGCTCCATCTCCTGTGACATAGGATGTAATAAAATGGAGTAAATGAAGTAGAGTATTTTGATAGATTAATCACTGCGGGGTGTGCAGTGTTCACCACACTCATGGTGAAAGCAGAGGAGATTATACTGGAATGACATCTGTTTTCTTCCATGTAAATTGCTAGACTTTGAATCTGCTGTTATTTAGCAGATGTGTAGATTTAATTATTAGGATTGCATAACCACTGGGGAAAGCACAGGCTTTTATTGATAGCTTTCCACCTCTGTTTATCACAGAGTAAGTAAATTGCCTTTGTCTCCTTTATGGAAATAAAACTAAAAACATTAAACCTATGCTAAGCCAATTTCTTATTTCTGAAAGTGCATACTAACTGGTCGAGTTAAAACCTATATATTAATAAAATTTCAACAAATGTGTGGAACAGGTTGACAATTGTCTTTCCCATAGGCTGCACCTAAAGACCCATTATCAGTAAAATTCTTCAGAGATGCTTATTGGCCTTCATCTACACAACTGAGGATCTTTTCTGGATTCCTAAGATTTTTCATGGAGTGATATCTAGTCTGGGTAAAAAAAAATTTGGAGATTACCTCCTTCTAGTTCTTCAATTTATCCACTACTTAGGAAAGAAATACAGTATCTGCTAAGCAAGTATCAACATATTCCTCAATTTTATGGTTGTAGTTCCCATGCCCAGGAGGATCTTTCTGGGAGAAGATGGACACAAATCCAATGACAGACTCTCCACAGGCAGCCCTGAGACTTGCCTTTCCTAACTTTTGTCAGCATTGCCCTTGTGTGTTGACAGAGACAGCTGGAGGATAAACAGGAGTTCTTTGACAAAACTTCAGAGAGATTGTTGCTCGCAATGTCAGAGGAACACACAATTCAGGAGTCCAGGGCTTTGGGATTGGTCCCACATGTGCAACTAACACGATTCATGGTCATCGGCACATTTGTTTCCTCGTTTGTGCAGTGAGTGGTTGGCCTAGGAAACCCTACGCTGCACAATTGAAATAAAAACCCAAGGTAGTGACTATTCTACTTTCTGATACCCTTTCTTCTTTTCCTCCAATGCCCTTGAACCTGAAGGTAAAACAAAGGTGCTAAATGAGAAGTTTCATTTGTTCAGGAAAGGTGATTCCTGACGAACACTTTCAGGATATCTATGTTTCTCCAACTGAAAGAACATATATACACTTACGAGTTCTATTCATATTCCGGTGAGGAGATCCACATATGATCTGCCTCCTTTACTTTTTAAAGCAGTCACTATACATCATCAGCATATTAGACACATGTAAATTTAGCCAACATAGAGGGAAGGTATGTCTTCAAAATATCAAAGAAGTCCTATCAAAAGTTAAATTTTCAGATACAAATGTTTTGTTCAACATAATGAAAACCATATGGATATTTCAAAACTGCCTGAAAGTTAGCTGAAGTTTTCCATTTTCACTCAGATGTTTTGATTTTATGGTATGGTTGAAGCAGAAGTATGGCAATTATCTAGTTGATGAGATATGAGGTGTCTGCCATCTGGTATTACACAGAGCTCAGTGAGAGCACCCACAGAATCCTGCACACTACATATGCCACTAAGCGTCAACTGCCTCCCTTCCACTATTATCAGGGACCCAGGAATACATGTCTATCCCATAAAGAGATCCCTCTACCATTCTGTCTCCACGTTCACTGCAATAAGCCTTCAGGACCCGTCACCCTGAAGTCTACCTCAGTGAACGCCTCTTAGTGGATCACTCATCACTTGAGCCCTTATCTTTATACGTTGTTAGTGTTGTCAGGTGTCTGAGCTGTTTACAACTAACAGAGACTGTATGTACAACAGAACAAAACATGACCTAGTCCTATGCAATTCTCACAATTGTCATGTTTGAGCCCAAAGTCCCAGCCACTGTGTTAATCCATCTCATTTGGGGTATTCTTCTTTTTCACTGGCATTCCCCCTCACCAACATACGTACTTCTCCAAGGACAAGTCATCCTGATAAAATTTCCAAAGCATGTGAGATGAAGTCTCGCCATTCTTTCTTTCAAGGAGCATTCTGGCTGTATTTATTCTAAGACAGCATTATGTGTTCTTCTGGCAATCCATGGTACAGTCAATATTCTCCAGAAGTACCAAAATTCAAAAGTAGCAGCTCTTCTTCAGCCTTCCTTATTCACTGTCCAGCAGTTGTATGCACATAAAGGGATTGAAAACACCATGCATGGCTTGGGTGAGGTGCACCTTAGCCCTCCAAGTGACATCTTTACTTTTCAACATTTTGAAGAATGTAAAAGAGGAGTAGGAAAGAAAAGTGTAGAAGTGAGTATAAAAAAAGCTTCCACTGAGTAGATTCCAACTCATGGCAACCCTGTGTGCATCAGAGCAGAACTGAGTTCCATGGGGCTTTCAAAAGCTGGTTTTTCCAAAGTAAATCTCCAGACCTTTCTTCCCTATAAGTTCTGTACATCCTCTTAACCTGACTCACAGTTTCACTCCTCACTGACCTCTCTTACCTATCAATATACCCTCCAAGACGCTCTGTCATCGACAAAACAGCTTTTATCCTTAACTCCTCGGAATATTCCATTCAGTCCTGTCTAGCTGAAATCCAGCCGCTCTGTGAGGTTGTTGCTTTGCATGCAACTGACACGTATGGGGTCTCTCTTCTCTCCATGCTACTTATTTCACAGAGTCTGGAGGTGATGAGGATGTTCGCCTTATTCCACATTGCCCCTTAACAACCACTAATCTCTTCAACTTCCCTAAAATACTCTATCTCAAAACACAAACTATGAAGCATACTCCCACTTATCCTCCCTTGAGGTATTCACATCCATACTTCCTTGTCACTTCCCCCACTTTGTTCTTTGAAGAATTTAACACATCTTACTGTGTGCTTCTGCAGAAATATTCTCATTGAATTTCTCACTTTTTTTTTTTAAATGCTGTTGTCTGATCTGACTCAATGGTACTTGGCTGGCTGTATAACCAAACTAAACCCATTGCTGATGAGTTGATTCTGACTCATAGTGACTCACAGGACAGAGTAGAACTGACCCATAGTGTTTCCAAGTCACACCCAGTGGATTCAAACTGACAACTTTCTGGTTAGCAGTCAGGCCCTTAACCACTGCACCACCAGGCCTCAGTAAAGAGGATTTCCAAAGTGTTTAACAGCCAGCATGGATCAGGGACCAATCAGACGTGAGCCAGCCGTAAACAACTTGGACAAATACACCTACGAGTACCAGCTATCAGTTCATGTAGTTACTACCAGTCACATGGCCACTCAGCTGCCAGACCTGCTTCTCATTCATCCTCTTGTGTGTCCTTTGATCAGGGAGGCCATCTCTGACCAGTCCATCTAAATTAACAACTGCTCACACAAATAATTGCCACTCTTTAGTTCTTTATCTCCTCCAAAGTACACACAACGTACCTAATACATTTATGAGTTAACCAACGCATTGTCTTTCTTTTCCAAGTAGAATATAAGCTACATGAGACCATAGACTTTGTTCTTTCCACTACCAGCATCCCAGTGCCTAGATGAGTGCCTGAAAGCATTAGTGCTCAGTAGTGACAAGTATGAAAAATAATTTCGGACCAAAAGTAATATGGTAGGAATTTTTAGGGACATATTTGTCAGCTTTCCATTTTATGTCATTTAGTTTTTGAATTCAACATAGTCCTTTAATATTTGAAATAATTGAAAATAAATCAAAGATACCATAATTTCATTCACTAAAGAAAGAGTAAATTTAATGCAGATATCCTAGTATAAACAGGAAACATCCTGCTCAGAATTCTTAACATCAACTGGTATCTATGTCCATCTGTACTTGCTAAATATAGGCAATGTAAACCTCAGGGAATAAAGTGGTTCGCAAAACATCAGAGCTGATATCGCAGGTCATCATGTAGACAAAACTGTAAAAATAACATCATTTCAACCAGGGATGGTAGGAATATATAAATGAAAAATAGAATTCAGTCAAAGGAAGCAACACTAAATTTCTGCTCTGCCAGGCATAAGCTTCCTGTCTTCTAGAAAGCAGCATTAGGAGAAGCACAATTCACTTATTCATTTGGGGCTTTGCCATATAAAATAGGATATATGGCATGAACTGCAGTAAGGGGGCACATTACTCTAAAATTTTCTAACAAGTAAGCCAAGTTTGCCAGGTTCCAAATTAGCATTTAGTCATTTGTCCTATGAGGAAAATGCAAAATTATTTATTTATACCTCTTACAACTTTGCTTGGTTAAAGTTGTATCTGCATAATAGGCAGTGTGCTAGAAGAGGAAGGAAATATGCTTATGGCACCTGCCATAAAAAGAAGCTATTAAAATGACAATGTTACTTATTTCCTGAATGTTGAGAATAAGTACTCCATGAAAAAATCATTCAGCAATAACAGGCTAAGCTAGAGACTTTTATGAACATAGCTCTCATAGTTATTATACCCTGGACCAGAAGGCAGTTTACATCTGACAAAAGGTTAGTCATCTCTGACTGTAAGCCCAAGCGATGAGCATTGTAACTGAAAAGCTCAGAACACAGTTCAGAGCAGATGTGAGAACAAAGACTTACTGAAGGGAGTAAGTTACCTTTGACAAGTTCTTATTGAAAGGAGAAAAATAAAGGAAAATTTCCAAGTTGATATCAAAAGTAAGAATTACTTTTTATAATAGGCTTATACTTTGTATGTCAGTTGTATTTTAAGGTACACAAAAGAGCCATGGCTTATACCACCAAAAGAGACTAGATAAATATATCCATAAAAAAAGAATTTTTAAAAAATAAATGTTTTTATACTTAGCCATTAGTAATATTTGCTAAGTTTTGCTCTAAACCCGATTTTCTTCATTGTGTGTGCGTAGGTGCATACACATGTGTGTAAGTGTGTATTTTATTCCCTCCTGTGTTTTGGAGAGTCAAGGAGCTAGGCTCCTTGGTACAATGGTTAAACACTGAGCTCTAATAGAATGGTCAGAAGTTTAAACTCACTAGCTACTCTTCAGGAGAAAAGACCTGAAGATCTGCTTCTGTAAAGGTTAAAGCTTAGGAAATCCTAGCCCAAACCCACTGCCACTGAGTGTATTCTCATTGATTATGACCCTATAGGTCAGAGTATAACTGCCCCATAGAGTTTCCAAGGACACCTGACAGAGTTGAACCACTGACCTTTTGGTTAGAACCCATAGCACTTAGCCACTATGCTGCCAGGGTTTCCTGGAAATCCTACGAGGCATTTCAGCTCTGTCCTAGACTCAGAATCCATGACACACAGCAACAACATTGAGAGCCAAATGTCTTCTCAAATCTCATTAGGTGGAATAGGGCCACATCCTGACATCTGAACCACCACTAGCAAAGGAAGTAGGATTTCCTTCCACAGCCTAATCAGGGAAACCTCTGGGAGTTGGAGCAAATTCACCTTCCCCCGTACCATATAATTTTTATGGTGTACGGATAGTTGCCTAAACAAAATTGAATATCCTTGGGAGGGAGGAAGAAGAGAAGCATAAAAAGTGATTCTTACTCTAGTCATCTAGTATAAGGAATCAAACTCAGAATACAGAAGCCATGTTTTCAAGACACAACTCTTTGTAACTTAGACTATAACCACATGATGTCAAAATTACTTTTTAATTTCTTTTTAATCACTCAAATCATTATTTCAACATATAAACTCAAAGACCAAAAAACAAAATTTTCTCTTACTTACCTCCTGCACTGACAGTCAATTTAGAGTCCCAGGTTATTGCCCTGAGGTAATCTTTAAATCTTACACCAATCTATGCCCTGAGCCAGAGCCAGCCAAGTGCCGTTGAGTCTGAAGTTATCTTTAAACCAAATAATAACTGCCCCCCCAAAACCAAACCCACCACTGTCAAGTCAATTCTGAGTCATAAGGACCCTATAGGATGGAGTAGAGCTGCTCCACAGAATTTCCAAGTAAAGCACAGTGAAGATTCAAATTGCCAATCTTTTAGTTAGCAGCTGTAGCACTTAACCACCTTGCCACCATGGTTTGTTTAGCTTAATCATGTAAATGATGTCTGCCTTGAGCATTGTGCTGTGTTAAAGAATTATCTGTGTGATCAAATTGAAACGGCTACTAGAAAAGTTAGATGAGAAACTTAGGGGACAGTGAATTATGTTAATGGTGGTGGAAGAACTTGGAAAACGATACAAGGGATGATCGCACAACTTGAAGGACACAGCCAATGTCACTGAGCTGCATGTGTAGAAATTATTGAATTGGTGTACATTTTGCTGTGTATATTTTCACCAGAAAGATCAAAAAGTCAAGTTGGTACAGTAGGACTTGAAATCAGACAGATTATATCAAGTCTCAGCACTGTCAATTATTATTTCTATAAATTTAGCTGAGTTACTTAATTTCTGAGATTTTTTTTTATACTTATCAGCTGTAAAGTGCCCATGATCATGCCAACTACAAGATGGACTACAAGATTCTGAGATGATTGGAGCCCCTGGAGTAATAATATTTAAGAGACTAAACATTTTGTCTCCTCTCTTAATAGCAACCCGTATGTACCGACAGAACTGCATCCACATGGTTTTCAAGGCTGTAACCTTTCAGAAGCAGATCACCAGGCCTTTCTTCTGAGGCAACTCTGGGTGGGTTCAAACTATCATCCTTGCAGTTAGTAGTCAAGCACTTAACCATTTTGGCCAGCTAGGGTCTCCAGAGGCAGCCAGTGGACTATAAACAAAATTCATGACTCCTACAACCTTTCTTTGAGAGAAGAAAAGGCTTAATCTTCAATAATCCCCTAGAAGAAAATATTTTCATTCTACTCTCCCAAGAGGAGTGGATAGTTTTTCCTTACTTATATGGTTTAGAAATCTTCTTTTCTTCTAATATACATGGGGGAAAAATGATAGTTTACTACCCGTGTTAAAATAAGCTAAGCGCTCATTCTTCATTATCCTAAGCTTAGAATACCCTCCTAACTTCTCCAGCTTTCAGTCTTCCCATTCCAGTCCATCCTACTTACTACAGTTTCTAAAATCCCACCAATTAATAACATATTTTAAACACATTGTCATCTTTATTGCATTAAATTTCCTCTTCCTTAAACGCCCTGGTGGCACAGTGGTTAAAGACTTGGCTGCTAACCAGAAAGGTCAGTAGTTTGAACCCATCAGTCTGAGAAAAAGATGTGACAGCCTGCTTCTATAAAAAGTACAGCTTTGGGAACCCTATGGAATAGTTCTACTTTGTCCTAAAGGGTCATTATGAGCTGGAGTCATCTTTAAAGCCATAGGGCTAACCTTAAATGCTGTACCCCTTGACCTCAGCAACAACACACCTGTCCTGGTTGTCTACTAGCACCTCGGGCTGCTATTTTTCAATCTTCTCTGAAGGCAGTTCTTTCTTTAGTCATCATTTAAGGGTTAGAGTTGCTCAGAATTCTATTCTGGACCCCTTTGTCCTTTAGCTCTATATACTTTTTTGTTATAATCTCATCTACACCCATGACTTTGTTACGTACATTTTGATAACTCTCTAGTATGTACCTCCAGGTCAAATGTTTTCCAAAACTGCCCATTCACACAGCTAACTGCCCAGCCACCTCTCCACTTGGATGCTTCAAACCTACTGCTATCTAGTCAAGAACAACTCATAGCGACCCCGTAAATAAGACGGAGCCGAACTGCCCCAGAGAGTTTCCAAGGAACGCCTAGTAGATTCCAACTGCTGACTTTAACAAGCAGCCATTGTACTTAACCGCTACACCACCAGCATTTCCAAACACTATCCATCATGGTGTGAAAAACTGAAATTGGCACTTTCCCATTAAGCCTTCTCTTTCCTTTTAAGGCTGCCTCAGGAAACAGCACAACTAATTGCTAAGTTACTATTCAAGGGTTTATCCAGGGCATAGTATTTTCCTTTGCAGACCCCAAAATCCCAGGCGCCAACACTTACGTTTCTATATTCCACATACCTCTTTGGCTACTCGCTTTCCTCCATAATGCCCTTACCTTTCTCCTAGATCACTACCTTAGCCAGCTCACCTATCTCCCTGTCTTTCATCTAATTTTCCTTCCACAATCTAATTAGTAACCTTACTAAAAGGCAGCTATGATCAGTCAGATTCAGTACTGGGGGGCTCCTACTGCTCCCAAAACTCAGGTCAAACAAGTGCAAGGTCCTTCATAGTCTGACCTTAACATCACAGCTAGCGCAAATGGCACTTCTGTGCAAATTAGAAAAAGATACCACTTTCTCTGTGCAGCCTCACCCCAGGGCACAGAGCTGTATTTCTGTGGCCGCCCCCCCGACCCCATGCTTTGTGAGCACGCAGCCAGCATAATCGCATGTGATCACCCCTCTTACCCACCCATCCTCCTGGACTCATCCCCAAACTTGCCACTTTTTCCTTTCTAATCTTTACATATACTCTTATATTTTCCCACATTTACACTCTTCCTCTTTCACCTCAATCCTTTTCAACTTCAGTTAATAAATCACCCTTTCTACGCTCTTATGAACCCTGTGTTTTCATCACCACAGACCATAGTACAGTTTACAGTTGTGAGTTTGTGTGTCTTATTTTCAAAAAGTTATGAATTCTGGGAGGGCAAAGACCATGTCTGTCTTATATTCCCAGTTCTAAGCAGATACCTGACACCTAGTAGATGTTAAATAAATGTTCATTGAATCTAAGTTTGATATTCTAAAATTACTCCGAAACCTAATCCCAAATTTAACTCACTGTAATATATTAAATTCTAGGTCAGAATGTGACTTTAGTAGAGGCTGTAGGCCAAATCAAGAGAGCAATAATAGGGAATTATTGTTTAATTCCTTAATTACTTAAAAGTACTAACAGTGACTGAGATACATGCTATTACTTGAACATCCAAAGCTCTGATTGCCAAGGCCTACAGATCTTTATTTTCTCTTTCTCTCAAAAGCTAACATTTAGTTTCTACTTAAAGTTTTGCCTTGAAACCAAATGTTTACTTTCCATGTAGTTTTGAATGTGATTATTGATCTGATCAAACTAGGCTATATTCTGCCCTAAGACATGTTGTAAAAAAAATGGCTTAATGTTTATTTATCTTGTCTTCTTAGTAAATGGACATGGCAGCTAAACTTTTAAAAAATTCCTGTGCATTCCTCCAGGAACTCTCAGATCCCTACAGTCAGACCATTTTTATTTGTAATGGAGATTTTGCAAGCTTTGCTAATCCCCTCTGCAAGAAAAATAGTGTGGGAATATTTAAGTTGACAGGTGGAGTTTCTACGAATTTTTCCAGTGTTTCTTACAATTTGCTTAAGAAGGTACAAGATACAGCAGTGAACTCTAAAGTATTTGAATTACTTTTCTAGGAAATCTCACTGTAGAGGGAAAATATCAAAATATCTGATTTAGAATTGGGTGTGTGGATATTGCAAATGAAATACCGGAACACACAAAAAAAGCAGCAAAGACTGTTGCAAAAAGTAGCAGTGACCCATTCATATGTCTATTTACTCAACACCTTTTATTGATTGTCAGCTCTACATTAGGCATTATACTTGGTGCTTGGGGAATTCAACAGTGAACAAGATACTTCTTGCCCTAGTAGGGCAGGAAGGCAGGCAGTACTATCCCTGGTGGTAAAGCTATTAAGAGCTTGGCTGCTAACCCAAAAGTTGGTAGTTCAAATCCACTAGCTGCTCCTTGGGAACGCTATGGAGCTGTTCTGCTCTCCCCTATAGGAACCTATGAGTTGGATTCAGTAGCAGTGGGTTTTGTTTTTTTGGTTCATTGATGGTATATTATTGCTTTAGAGAAAAACTTGAATGTTCTTTCAAGTTAAAACAGAGATGTTATTAATGGTTTAAAACAATTACAAGTGGAGAACTACATAGTCCATTCAGTTAGTCTCTGGGCAGTTTCTTTACACAAGTATTCTTATGGGGTAAAAAAGAGGAACCAAACCATAGGGAGGAGAATTACAAGAAAATCAATGATTATTGTAATAGTCATTAGTTACCAATCATTAATAGTATAGTTAGTAATTGCAGATAGTTTCACAAGATGCTTACATCATGGTCACAAGATGCTTACATGTATTTTCCTCATCTATCTTGCAAAAATTTCTTGTTGGCAACAGTATCCAGACAGCACTCTTCCTGAGCATGTGTATCTTGAGGGGTGCTGATGGTCACATGGTTAAGACCCCTCAGGGCACACGGTTTTACATCCTGGTTTTGACCACCAAGGAAAAACATGGTTTTCTCAAAAAACACAGCTGTTAGTCTAGAAATACAGACTAAATTTAGATAGTGTGGTCAGCCTCTTATACCTCCATCTCATTGACTGCACTGAAAGTTGTCTTTTCCAGAGGTAACACTTATGATCAGGTCACTCATATCCCAGTAAATGTGAAGACAGTGCTACAAAAAGTTTGCTACTTTGAGTTCCATATTCTTTGTTGCTTTATTCTCTAATAGGCCAGTTTCACTGGCACGTGTTCTATTGTGTGCTATAATCCTGCACTCCGGTTGCTGAGCCATCTCAGCTGGGTGGGCACTTTTTTCATTAGGACTGTTGCCTGATGCTGGAATATCACAAATGGAAAGACTACAGCCAATGACTGACTAATAATATTAGAGTACAAAAGTCATATTTTTGCTTCAAATGGAGACAATTTTTTGGTGAACTTTATATACCACAACCTCCATCACCAAACCCTGGTGCAAATCAAGACTAAACTTAATCTGGGACCACCTCCTTGCTCACCTCTTTCTCCGTGACTCTTTTGCTCTCCTCCCTTCCATACATGTTCTTCCTGAAGAGCAATCTCAGGATAAATCTCACGCTTGAATTGCTGTCTCAGGCTTTGTTGTGTGCAGTGGTGTACTACCCAATAAGCAAAGTACATACTAACTTACTTACCGATATGTAGTGTACAATTTCATCAAGATGTGGTAAAAATCCATGCAAAATTGTACACTACAGATCAGCAAGCAAACACAAATAAGCTATTGAACACCATGCTTAATGTACGATGGGACTTACCTTGTTGTTTCGTACCACTGAGTTGGTTCCCACTTACAGTGACTCTGCAAAAAACAGAACAAAGCCCTACCTAGTCCTGAGCCATCTTCACAATCATTGTTATGCTTGAGACCATCATTGCAGCTACTGTGTTGATCCATCTTATCAAGGGTCTTCCTCTTTTTTGCTGATCCTCTAATTCATCAAGTATGATGTTCTTCTCCAAGGACTGGTCCCTCTTGTTCACATGTCCAGAGTACATGGGAGAAGTCTCACCAACCTCGCTTCCAAGGAGCATTCTGGCTGTTCATCTTCCAAGACAATTTGTTTGTCCTTCTGGCAAGCAATAGTATATTCAGTATTCTTCACCAACATTGTAATTCAAAGACATCAATTCTTCTTCAGTCTTACTTGTTCACTGTCCAGCTTTCACATATATATGAGGCAATGTAAATACCCTAGCTTGGGTCAGTAGCACTTTAATCCTCAAAGTGCTGTGTTTTAGTCAGCTAGGGCTGCTCTAACAGAAATACCACAGAGTGGATGGCTTTAATAAAGGAAAGTTTATTTTTACACAGTTCGGAAGGCTACAAGTCCATATTCAGGGTGTCTGCTCCAGGGGAAGGCTTTCCTGTTGTTGGCTCAGGAGGAAAGTCAGGTATTGCATCAGTCTTTGTCCAGGGAGTGTCTTGGCACAGGGACCTCAGGTCTGAAGGACGCACTCCTTTCCCGGTTCTGCTTGCTTGATGGTACAAGGTTCCAAACTCTCTGCTTGCTTCTCTTTCCTTTTCTCGCGTGCAGGCTGAAAGGATTAAGGGTGGGGCAAGCCATACTCCAGGGAAACTCCCTTTACAGAGGAGCAGGGAGGTGATGTTATAAAGGGATTTACAGTCCCACCTATGGAGAGCCGACCGTGGGGCTTTACAATCCCCTCGGCTTATGAAATTATATTGGGAACATCTGACTAGAAACTTCTAGGGAAAAGAGATCAGAAGAATGGATTTCAATGCAGCATGCCTAAAAGCACTGAGGCCTGCCGAGCCTCACTGACTTCATCCTAATTGCGTCTCCCCCTCCCTTTTCTCCAGATACACAGGTTTACAAAGTACCCCTTGAAAGGCTTTCCAAGAATAATTCTCCACATAGCCATTAAAACTGCACAAGCATCTCACTCTCTACAGCAGAAAGAACAAATAAACTTCTAGGTTCTTTATAGTTGGTATGGCAAACTGATAAACACTGAAGAAACATCTTTCTTAAGGTAGCTGTGCTTGATTAGGGGATGGCAGACATTATCTACACAGGAAGATATAAATAAAAACTTAGAGAAACAAACAGAGACAGCCAAATGGTGAAGCCTTGAGAAGTTTACCCTTCTGTACCTTCCACTCTGAGGTACGAATAAAACCATTAATTGTATTCACTGACATTTATCACCACGAACACCTGCCTCAGACCATTATCCAAAAAGGCTTTGACAATTAATTAGAAGTAGAAGACCACGAGGGGTCAGTTTCTTGTTAGCCAATAATGTTAGGCTAGTTTCTTGTTAACCAATAGTTTACATGATGAAGAAAATAGGGTGAACACTACATCACTTCACCTATAAAAAATAAAGACAGACAGCTCTCGACACATGCAGACTTTTTGCTTGGTCAGGCTGCCTTAAACCAAAAAACTCTTTCCTGTCTTTCTTTATTCATTTCCCACCGACGCCTTCCCTCCCTCCATGCAGGACCCTGAAAAGTGTTGGGGCTGGCTCCCGGTACCCACCCTAATCCTTTAACATACAGCATAGGAAAATCACAGAATGGAGGACAGTCACAAGATATGAGAAATCATGGCCCAGCCACATGGCTACACGTATTTTGGGGGAGACATAATTCGATCCATGACATTCCACCCTTTGGCAACCCAAAAGTCACATCACAGAAACATGTAACAAATTCATCTCACCATAGCAAAATCATGTCCATCCTATATGATACAAGTCTTACATCAGTTCCCAGTCCAAAATACAAAGTCTTCTACATCTGTGAAACCTAGAAGGTAAGCTATCTGTTTCTAAATGTACTGTTAGGCTGAAGCCCAAGCCCCCTCCCCCAACCATTCCCGGAGTGCCGGAGTCAAAACGTTTTACCTGCCAGCTATTCCGGAAAGCCCATTCAGGTGAGCCCAGCTGCCCAGGGCCGACTAGCTATCACTTCTTTCTCATAGGCTCAACTCCACTGAAATGAAACCCCCTTATGTTAATTAATTAACTCTACTCGTCCACAACCCCATAGACTACTTGCTACCGACACTATTCTCATCATCATGGGCACTGTTTTCAGCGCTCTCCTCAACAAGTGCCACTCACCCCCTTTATAATCCCTCAACGCTTGAGCCAGTGAGTGGTTTTGCAGGCTCCCTCCCGGAAACTCTGTAAAGCCACCCAGGACGCAAATAAACTTTTTCTCTCTCTCTTTCTCTCTTTCCCCAGTCTCCTTTCATGTCATAATTTAAACTAAATAAAACCTTTCACATCCAAAAATCTCTAACAGGTACAATGGCAGAACAGGCACAAGTTAGACATTCCATTACAAATGGGAGAAATTCCAGGGAAAGAAGGCATTAACAGGCAACAGGCAAGTCAACAGAACACATTACATTAGCCCTCAAAGCTTTGGAAATACTCTTACATTTTCTGAGACATTCTACAGGGCCCTGCCCTCCTGACTCAGGTATTGGCCACACTCAGGATTCTGAGTGGAGACCCCAGCCCCGTGCTACAACTCTGCTTTCAAGGCCCACTTGTACAGAAACTCTGCCCGATTAGCTTTAGGAACACCCTAAGCCCAAGTGAGTGGCAATTCCACCCTTACGAACACAGGACACCATGGTTCCACCCTTTCAAACCCCTGAGCTCAGCTTCTCATGCTATTTGTCTCTGCAGCTTCAGCTTCCTATGGCTGCATGGCCCGGGCCTCAGGCCCACATCTGCCCTGCCAGGCAAGTGTTCCAAAGCTCTGTAGCTCCACTGATTTAAGTGACTGGAGGCATCCCATTCCACAAGGAAAACTCTGCACAGGTACTCAGCTCTCTCGCTCCCTGGGTCAGGTCCAGCGCTGCCTCTGGTTCTGCTGCTGCTGCCGCTGCCGCTGCCACCGGTCCTCTGTTGTTTCTCACCATCTGCGCCTTCTTCATTCCTTCTGAATCTTCTATCCATTCACAGTTTCAAAATGGCTCCCACATTTTAAGTATTTGCTAGAGAAACACTCCACTGTCAGTACCAAATTCTGTTTTAGTCAGCTAGGTCTGCTTTAACAGAAATACCACAGAGTGGATGGCTTTAATAAAGGAAAGTTTATTTTTACACAGTCCAGTAGGCTACAAGTCCACATTCAGGGTGTCTGCTCCAGGGGAAGGTTTTCCCCTTGTCAGCTCAGGAGGAAAGTCGGGTATTGCATCAGTCTTTGTCCAGGGAGGGTCTTGGTGCAGGAACCTCAGGTCTGAAGGACGCACTCCTCTCCCGGTGCTGCTTGCTTGATGGTACAAGGCTCCCAGTTCTCTGCTTGCTTCTCTTTCCTTTTCTCTCTTGCAGTCTGAAAGGATTAAGGGTGGCACAAGCCATTCTCCAGGGAAACTCCCTTTACAGTGGAGCACGGAGGTGATCTTATAAAGGGATTTACAGTCCCACCCTAATCCTTTAACATACAGCATAGGAAAATCACAGAATGGAGGACAGTCACAAGATACGAGGAATCATGGCCCAGCCACATGGCTACACAATTCGATCCATGATATGTTGTCTTTGATTTTTAATACTTTAAAGAGGTCTTTTGCAGTTGATTTGCCCAATGCAATATGCTGTATGATTTCTTGATTGCTGTTTCCATGGACATTCATTGTGGATTCAAATAAAATGAAGTCCCTGACAACTTCAATCTTTTCTCTGTTTATCATGATGCTGTTTCTTGGTCTAGTTGTGAGGATTTTAGTTTCCTTTATATTGAGGTACAATACATACTGAAGGCTGTGGTCTTTGATCTTTATCAGTAAATGCTTCAAGTCCTCTTCACTTTTAGCAAGCAAGGTTGTGTCATCTGCATAACACAGGTTTGTTAATGAATCTTCCTTGAATCCTAATGCCCCATTGTTTTTCATATAGTCCAGCTTTCCATATTATTTGCACAACAAACAGATTGAATAAATACGGTAACCCTGATGCCCAGCTTTCCTTATTTTAAACCATGTAGCATCCCCTTATTCTGTTTGAACGACTGGCTCTAGGTCTATGTACAGAGTCCAGATGAGCACAATCAAGTGTTTTGGAATTCTCATTCTTCACAATGTCATCCATAATTTGTTATGATTCATACAGTTGAATGCCTGTGTATAGTCAATAAAATTCAGGTAAACATCTTTTTGGTATTCCCTGCTTTCAGCCAAGAGCCATCTGACATCAGCAGTGATATACCTTGTTCTACATCCTGTTCTAAATCTGGCTTGAATTTCTGGCAGTTCCCTGACAATGTACTTATGCAACTGCTTTTGAATGATGACCTCAGCAAAATTTTCCTTGATGTTGTCTTATATTGTAGGTACCTTGGCTACTGGTTAATCTGTTTGTGTTGGTAGGATTCTTAGTCTAAGACAGCCCCTAACAAATGATCTCCTTCCCTCCTTCTACAACCTCTCTAGCAACTCTGGGGTTCGACTCCTCACTCTGTATGGGCTTTCTGGCATTCCTGCAGAAATAGAAACTGAAGTCCAAAGACAAGAAGCCTAGTACGTAGGCTCCCTCTGAGTAAGATGCAGACAGTGGAGGCATCTTTGAGAGAATGCTTCCTGATGCTTGCCCCCAGATGCCAGAATTGTTCTATATAGCCGTGAGTCTCAGTGTCTGGATATATTTTGTCTAGCCTCTGCCAGAATTTTTCATTTTTAACTCACTTAGCACTTTGTGCCTGATAATTATAATTGCCTTTTCAGTTCCTAAAAATGATCTTACTGAGGCCTAGGACTAGTCTGTCACCTGTCTGCAACCCTCGCATCACAGAGAAAGTTTATCACCAACTTGATCCCATCTAAATGGGTTCACACATCCCTGCAGTACCTCACTCTTGTTCTATAACCAGTCCCTGTTTGTTTTCTTTATAGCATACACCACAGTCTATATATTCCTTTGTTCCCTAATTTTACTGCCTATTCTCTCCACCACCTGAAAGCTCCATATATGCAGAATTCTATTGACCAGTACTGATCCAACAAGGCCAGTACCTAGCTGAAGTAGTATAGACTTCATAAATATTTGTAAAATGAATGAATCAATGTTGATTAGTTGATGGCATGTTGCAAAGTGTTGAATCTGACTACTGATAGACCAAAAAGCTATTACAGTTGAGTTCATTGCACAGTGACCTATAAACTAGAGTAGAATTGTCCCATAGGGCTTCGAAGCCTGTAAATCTTTATAGAAGTAGATTGTCACATCTTTCTCTTACGGAATGACTGGCAGATTCAAACCACTGACCTTTCAGTTAGCAGCCAAGTGCTTTAATCATGGCATCATCAGGGTTCTTGACTACTGATTCCCAAAACCCATTGCCACTGAGCTGACTTCAACTCATAGTGCCCCTGTAGGACAGAGTAGAACTTCCCCATAGGGTTCCCAAGACTTAAACCTTGATGAGAGCAGACTGCCACATCTTTCTGCCATGTAATTGCCAACTTTTGGTTAGCAGCCAAGTACTTAACTGCTACGCCACCATAAGGCCTTGACTGTTGGTTAGGCTCTTTAATTCAGGACAGGATCTTGTCTTCAAAAGTTAAGTCTGTTCTTGTCACTGGATTAAAATATTTACTATTCTTCATGCTGAAGATATAACTGGGCGGTTTGTTGTTTTGTTATTAGGTATCATCAAGTGGGCCCCTGTTTTAGTCAGCTAGCGCTGCTCTAACAGAAATACCACAGAGTGGATGGCTTTAATGAAGGAAGGTTTATTCTTACATAGTCCGGTAGGCTGCAAGTCTATATTCAGGGTGTCCACTCCAGGAGAAGGCTTTCCCCTTGTCGACTCAGGAGGAAAGTCCAGTATTGCATCAGTCTTTGTCCAGGGAGCGTCTTGGTGCAGGAACCTCAGGTCTGAAGGACGTGCTCTTCACTCGGTGCTGTTTTCTTGATAGTACGAGGTTACCAATTCTCTGCCTGCTTCTCTGTCCTTTTATCTCTCGTAGGATGAAAGGATTAAGGGTGGGGCAAACCATACTCCAGGGAAACTCCCTTTACTGTGGAGCAGGGAGGTGATCTAATGAAGGCATTTACAGCCCCACCCTAATCCTTTAACATACAGCTTAGGAAAACCACAAAATAGAGGAGAGCCACAAGATACTGGGAATCATGGTCTAGCCACATGGCTACCATATTTTTTGGGGGATGCAATGCAATCCATGACAGCCCCCAACTCACAGGAACCCACGCACAATGGAATAAACGCTACTAGTCCTGTACCATCCATGCTCAGTTGCAGATTGAACCCCGGTGATTCATAAATTTTTCACTGGTTGATTTTTCGTTAAGTAGATCATGGGTCTTTTTTCCTAGTGTACATTAATCGGAAGCTCCACTGAAACCTGTTGGGCATCACACCAACACTTTCTCGCCTGCAAAGCAAGTGGTTCCTGCACGAGAGGTGCATTGGCCAGAAATCCAACCCACATATCCCAAGAAGAAAGTGAAAAAACTCAAGCTGTATTGTTCTTATCTCAGGAGAAAGATGTGGCAGTCTGCTTCTATTCCAAGATTTGTGGTTGCTTATGTTATGTGCCCTTGAATCAGTTCTGACACACAGTGACCTTATTTACAACAGAATGAAACACTGCCCAATCCTGCACCATGTCCACAATCGCTTAAGCCCATTGTTGCAGTCACTGTGTCAATCTATCTCCTTGAGGGTTTTCTCCTTTTTCCTCTGACCCTCCACTCCACCAAGTATGATGCCCTTCTCCAGGGACTGATCCCTCCTGACAACATGTTCAAAGAATGTAAGATGCAGTCTCACCATCTTTGCTTCCAAAGAGCATGATCAATTCCAAGATTACAGCATAGGAAACCTCTTAAATCAGTTCTATTCTGTCCCATAGAGTTGCTATAACTCAGAATCCACTCAACAGCAACAAGCATTGTCTCATGCCATCAAATCAATTCTAAATTATAGTAACTCTATAGGACAAAAGAATTCCTAGTGGAACAGTGGTTAAGCTCTCAACTCCTAACCATAAAGTCTGACAGTTCAAATCCACCATCTCCTCTGGGAGAAAGATATGGCAGTCTACCCTTATAAATATTTATAACCTTAGAAACCCTATGGGGCAGTTCTACTGTATCCTATAGGGTCACTGTGTGTCAGAACTGGCTCCATAGCAATAGGTTGTGTTGTTGTTGTTGTTGTTATTGGACAGAATAAAATTGTCCCATAGGGTTTCCTAGCTGTAGCTATATTCTTTACAGGAGCAAATCCTCAGGTCTTTTCTCCCCCGGAGCAGTTGGTGACTTCGAACCACTGACCTTTCGGTTTGCAGCTGAGCCCTTCGACTGTTTCGCTACCAGGGTAGAAGTAGTTAAAAGAACTGACTAGGATTTGGAAATTACAAATGTCTTAGAAGAAACTCAATGAGAAAAGAGCTTTTGCAGTAATCCTCCTTGATTTGATTTTTATCTTAGCATCTCACAGTGCTAAAAGGTTTTCCATATGTATCATGCTTTCAATTCTTATTTTTAAAATGTGTAATTTATACAGCTTCAAAAGAATAATTGCAACATATGAATATTCATATGTGTATTTCTGTGATATTGCATCCATGAGTACAATATTTCCTATCCTCCTGGGTTTAAAATGTATACCCTTGCACCTCAGAATAATATCTCTACATGGATTGGTGTCAAAAGAATGGCTCTACCATTCTTTTTGCTTTTATAGCCTTTTATGCCAAGAACAAAGGTTACTTGCCCCGCCCCCCCAAGCTGTTTTTATAGAATGCTTTTTCAAGTGGCACAAAAAAGAGGAAAGGATTTGCTTCTGAAAAGGACTGCTTATATTAGGGTAAATCTTCTGGGACTTTACTGTTAACGGTACAATACCTATAATGTATTCCACTCAAGTTCTCAACTGTATGAGTTTTTCACGTTGACCAACCAACCACTCTCAAATTTTGACCCTATAAGTGAAAATAAGACTTGTTTTAACAGCATGTCAAATCCTCTGAGTCTCCCTTACGGTAAATTCATTTGCTAACGCTTGTTTGTTTACTGCTGTTTATCAGCTGACTCTCATCACACTCTATTCTTCATATTCCCAGAATACGCAGTTCATCCTTTCAAGGGAGAGGGAAGAATTAGTATTGACTGAGCATGTGTATGCTTAATGTACATGATTTACCTTAATCCTTACAACAACACTATGAGTATTTTATCGGAGTTCTCAGGTTGCAAGCAACAGTAACCAACTGCAGCTTCACTGAGTCAAAGGAAATGTACTGAAAGGACATTAGAATTTCCAGAATTGGTGGAAAGCATAGAGAGTAAACTCAGAAATGAGCAGCAGCTACCTCCAGAAAGCTAAGAATCAGAAATTATAGGGATAACATGTGGGCAGAGCATCTCTACTGAATGAAGTGAGTAAATACTAACACAAGTCGCTAAAAATGAGCTAAATACTATTCTACGTATTTTACATAGTATTTACCCAGTGCTGTCATGTTGATTTTGACTCATAGTGACCCTACAGACAGGGTGGAACTGCTCCATAGAGTTTCCAAGGAGAGCCTGGCAGATTCGAACTGCGAATGTCTTGGTTAGCAGCAGTAGCAATTAACCACTACACCACCAAGGGTTTCTACATTATACATAGGCACATATGTGTTGTAATAAATGTTTTCGTAGCTGTCTCTCAAAAAAGCCAGTGGGTGATACAAATCCTTAAGCCCTGGACTACTAAGCAAACAGCTAGTAGTTCTAACTCTCTCATACACACACACACACACATACACACACAAGTCAGACTTATGGTCTGATGGAGACTGGGGAAACCCCTGAACACCCTCTTAACTCAGTACTGAAGTCACTCCTAAAATTCACACTTCAACCAAAGACTAGACTGGTCCAGAAAACAAAAATGAGATTAAATGGGCTCACTAGCCCAGAGGCCAGGATGAGAAAGCAAGAGGGGACAGGAAAACTCATAACAGGGAACCAAAGATCAAGAAGGGTAGAATGTTAACATACTGTGGGCTTGGCAACCAACGTCACAAAGCAATATGTGCATTAATTGTTCAATGAGAAACATTTGTACAGTAAACCTTCACCTAAAGTACAAAAAATAAAATTATAAAAACTTTTTAAAAGGCTGGTGGCTCAAACCCACCCAGCAGTATCATGGGAGTAACGCGTAGCCATCTGCTTCCGAAAAGTCACAACCTTCAAAACACTGTGAAGTGTGGTTTTACTCTGTACACTTGGCATCACCATGAGTCAGAATCAACCCGATGGCAACTAATAACAGCAACTGCTCCCGGAGTGTGAAAGCTTCATGTAGGCAGAAACTAAGTGTGTTTTAACCACTAATGCATACCTCACATCAAGAACAATAGCTGGAACATAAGACGACATAGGTTCTATTAGTAGCTTCATCTTATGCATAAGGAAACCGTGGCAGAAATAAATTACTTCAAATAGCCGTAGAGTTGGAGTTCAAATACGAATAGCCTGTCTCCAGAATCTGTGCCATTAACCACTATACTACAGATTCCACCCATTTTTGTCTCATTACCATTCCTTTGATCAAGATTAGATATCCAAAGAGCCCACCTAGTTGGGTTGTTGGCTTTATAATTATCACGTCACTAGACTTAGACACAGAGGAAGCAATAATTCCTCCAAAGGAAATCAGGTATTGCAAAGAAGATAAACTAGGAGGGCAAAGAACATCTTCTCACAGTAATCTTCAGGACGGAAACAATTATCATCTCCATTTTGAAAATGAAGAAACTGAGACACCGAAAAATTCATTGCTGTTGAGTCACTTCTGACTCACAGTGACCCTATAGGACAGAGCAGAACTGCCCATAGTTTCCAAGGGGCACCTGATAGAGTCAAGCTACCAACCTCTTTGTGAGCAGCTGTAGCACTTAGCCACTACACCACCAGGGTTTCCAACTGAGGCACAAATATTCTATATATTATAATCCTTTATTTTTATGATAAAAAAACTAAAGCTCAAAGATATTAACTTCTTCTAGAAAACAGAACTTATAAGTGGCATGCTTACAAACCTTCTTGTCCTCGCCCCCTACTCACTCTCCAATGGCCGATTACATAGCTTTCCACCAGATTTCCCAATTCTCCCCCTACTTCTAACAGCTGTCACATTATTTAGGGAACTGCTTTCTCCATAAACATGATAGCCAATCTTCCTCCAATCAGAACGAACCTAAAAACTATCTCTTTCCCAAAGGCCTGCTCACCTTTCTGTCAAAAATACGAACTGGTATGCTAATTCAGAAACAGTTAATGTGCAGTCACATTATCTATCTAATGTTTTTATTTTTTATTTTAAAACACCTTTAGGGAGATCAATGTCTTGATCCAAAGGCACCTTGGTAGTAGGAGATAAGGAATGGGGTTGCTAAAACTTTGCTTTGTTCTCAAAATTTTGACTTATGTTCTTTCAGACCCTTCAAGTTATTTTTCGTTCTTTAAAAACTCTATCCTGTTGGAACTAGCCACCTTGATTTGCTCTATCTTCTTTCTTAAAAACTGTGATGCCAGCCAAGTGCCGTCAAGTCGGATCCGAAAACTGTGATAGGAAACCAAAATCTATTTTCTGATCTCTGGTATTAGCAGGGTATCAATGATCTTTCAGTAAGTAGGAAAACCAGCTCACAAATAGTATGTTATTTATTATATAGCAAGGGAAAACAGTGTTAGGGATGGGTGTTGAAGAAATCGACCAGCAATGCTTGCCCTCCCTCTCTTTCCATGTGCCAGACAGAATTCTAAACTTTAATATCTATTAACTCATTAAATTTCACAAATACCTAGAATTCAGATATTATCACCCTCATCTTACTATGAGGAAACTGAGACACAGAGAGATTAAGTAATAAATTGCTTTAGTGCATGGGGCAATCAGGAATCAGTACCTAGGCAATCTCACTCCAAGCCCTATGTATTTTTACACTTATTCAGTCTTTCACTTCCATTATTAAAAAGACACTAGTTACAGTATCTTAAGGTGACTCTACATGTTACACAATAGAACTGTTCCACAGGGTTTTCTTGGCCATAATCTTAAGGAAAGCAGATTGCCAGGCCTTTACTTCCTCAGTACCACTGTGTGGGTTTGAACTGCCCATCTTAGGGTAGCAGTCGGGAGCATCTGGACTTGACTGGATAGCAACTGATAACAACAAATGGTAACTGGCTCCGAATTCTATTGGCATCATCTGTCCTCTTCCTACTCAGTATTTCAGAACTTTCAAAAAAGCCACTTTTCAATATCTTCTCTCAAGATTAAGATATACTAAAAACAAGTGGTTATTATACAACATGCTGGTAGAACTCAATTGTTCTATGTTATGAAGGTGGGTGTTTGCTTCTGAAAAATCTGATGGACCTGCTTGGATTTAGTTTTTCCTAACCTACTGCCATCCGGTCAATTTTGACTCATAGCAACACTACAGGTCAAAGAAGAACTGGCCCAGTGGGTTTCCAAGGAGCAGCTGGTGGATTTGAACTGCTGACCTTTTGCTTAGCAACTGAATACTTAACCCCGCCTCACTAGACCTCCTATTTTTCCTAAAGCAAGTCTAAAATATTGAAAAACTAGAAATCATTTTTGTTGTCTAAGTATAGTCTGTATGCTCACTGTGGTACATGAGAGTAAAACCTGTATTTTCAGACAGACATCATGTGAACTTTTTCTTGGTAGTGGTAGTTTAGGAATACCACCCATTACAGGGGCAGGATCTAGAAGGCTATGAGCATTTGGACACAACAGCAGAATGGCTCAAAGCTTTGGGACAGAAAACTCCTTACAGCCCTTCATTAATTGGATGTCAAATCCCACTTTGCCCATGTTTACTCCACACCAGAAATATCCGAGAACTCCTACCCTCAGCTAGCAGCCTTCAAGAGATAAATGACATAAATTGATCTATATATACCTCAACTCCACTGCCCTTGACTGGGATGATGGAGATATATCTGTATACTGGCTCTCTGAATTTCCCTGGGAAGATGAAACTCTAATTGCCTACAGTGGAACTGACTTGATAATGCACTCTTGACTGGCTGCCTTCCCTTACCTATCTCACTTCCACACCAGAAGGGTTCAAGTATTTTCTTCATTGCCCATTAATTATTGACACTTGAATCCTTGTCTCAAAATGAAATCCTAATAAGACGTTAGTTGTGCAAACTTAAGGAAGTTATTTAAATTTTGTATACCTCAGTTCCCACAGCTCCAAAGTTGAAGCCTGCTTGCACAGTGGTTAAGAGGTTAAAAGGCTGGCAGTTAGAATCTACAAGCTGCTGCTTCGAAACCCCATGGGGCAATTTTGCCCCATCCTGTAGGATTTCATGCACATCACAAAATAATGATTTCATGCACATCATAATCATTCATTATTATGAATGATTGTATGCATTTGAGTCAGAATTTAGGGCAACAGGTTTTGTTAGGCAAAGAGAAACAGTTTGTGACCTGCTCTTGCTTAAACTTCTTACATGCGCAGAAAAGCATCCATTCAGTGATTTACGTGTGTGTGTATATGGAGTACTGAGGCTTTCTGTAATTTCTGTAATTTCTGTAATTTGTTTTCTCCTCTAGGTAGTGTACTTACCTTGGCTTGAAACATCCTAATGAATAACGTGAAAAAAAGCACAGGGATACAACAAATCCATGTAGAAAGCAGAAAAAGACTGAAAACAGAAAGGACAGGTAGTCCCTAGGTTATGAATGAGATCTATTCTAAATTTATTTTTAAGTTAAATTTGTAGTTAAGTCAGAACAGGTACACACAGCTCTTACGTAGCATCAGTTAGTCAAATGTTTGTCTTAGTCTATAGCATATGCTTTTCTTTGCATATAAAACACTTCTAAAGTATGCAGTGTTTTCATGAGCATCACAAAATAATGAGTACATTCATTATTATGAGTGATTATATGCATTTGACTCAAAGTTTTAATATCCTGGCATAGTGATTAAGTGCTATGGCTGCTAATGAAAAGATCTCCATTTCAAATCTGCCAGATGTTCCTTGGAAACACCATGGGGCAGTTCTGCTCTGACCTATAGGATCGCTATGAGTCAAAATCAACCCAACAGCAGTGGATTTGGTTTTTTGGTTTATGGAAGTCCATTCCTAAATATGAGCTGTCCCTGTGCTGGATGTTTGCTACCTGGGGGCTGTCTGTAAACTGTGGCCTCAGTCCCTTAGCGTGTTCCAAATATTGTTAAAAGAATATTTCAAATAATATTTTCAGTCCCTCTTTGACAATATGCAGTGAAAGATACGATTCTTGTTTACTATGTCCTGGTTCAATATACAATGAGAAAAACTCATGTCCTTTAGAATCACAGAAATACCTCTCCTTTTCCTCATACCATATTTTCGATAAATCATATCCTTGACTCTCAGTGAAGATGACAAAAAGAAAGAATTCTTTTAGAGGAAAAAAAAATAATGGGATGACCATTTTGGTAAAAATACTGGAATGAATGGAAATAACTGTCTTCCATTTCAGTTGCAGTGAAATCAGTTTTCTTAGACTACTCATTTGTCCCCTTACAGCTGTTAGTTAGGAATAACAAAAGTTGTCAGTCCTTAGAAATAGGAAGTAACAATTCTCTTTTAACAAGGAGGCTTAGCTATATCTTCTTTTCACTATCTGACAGTCTCAACTGCATCAAGGATCTCTAAAGTTATAATTATCAATAAAACAATGGCAACCTAGTAGATTAAGTAAGTGCTTGACTTAACCTTTAACAAAAAGGGGAGTATATCAGAATTAAGTAGACTATTGGACTTTTCGCCAATATTATGAAATTGGCATGCTGACTAAATTCACTTTAAAAACCATTAGGACTAGAATTAACCTAGAAACCTAACTAAAGAGATTTGAAGAAAAGGTCATCGTATTAGTTTTTATTTTACTGACATGTGCCCAGGAAGTAGAATTATAGAATTACAGAGTGCACAGGGAGAAGAGAGGGTCAAATGGAATGCAGAATGTTCAAAATGTTCTAGTTTAATCTCCAAGGCTATTGTCCTGAGACATTTTAAAGCTTGAACCAAAACTCTTATTCCTGAAGTCACCTTTTAGCTAAATAACAGGTTGTATCATAAAGAATTTTATCCATAAATACTGTGCTCCTATATGAAGCCAAACGGTCAACAATTACACTAAAGCAAAGATGAGAAAGGAAGGGCAGGGAAACTCAGATGCTGGAAATGGAACAACTAGAACAGAAATAATGAGAGTACTGTCATAATATGAAAAATACAACCAGTGCTGCTCATGGACTGAATTGTGTCCCCCCCAAAAAATGTGTAGACATTTGCCTAGGCCATGATTCCTGGTATTGTATGATGTTCCTCCATGCTGTAAACCCTTCCTCGATGATATTAATGAGGGAGGACGGCTGGCAGCTGGGTTGGTTAAGTGGCACAGTGGTTAAAAGGGAATTATCACTTCCTATTTCTAAGGACTGACAATCTTTTGTTATTGCTAACTAACATCTATAAGGGGACAAATAGGTAGTCTAAGAAAATTGATTTTACTACAACTGAAATGGAAGCCCATTATTTCCATTCATTCCAATATTTTCACCAAAATGGTCATTGACAGGACTCAGTGTGTAAGACTGTACTGTGCCTTGAGGTGACCTCTTACTATATAATGGAAAGGTTGGGGGTTTCACACCACCAAGAAAGTAGTGCTGAGAGCAGAGAGTGTCCTTTGGAAAGGACATGAGGTCCCTGGACCTCAGATTGACAGCAAGGACCTTCCTCCAGAGCCAATAAAGAAGGCTTATCCCTGGAGCAGACTCTCCGAATTTGGACTCAGCCTACAGAACTGCAACAAAATGAATTTCCTTTGAAAGTCATCCACTGGTAGTGCTTTTTTTATAACAGCACTAGGTGACTAAGATAATCACCGAAACATTTATATAGAAATTGTTGAATGGGCATCTATTTTGCTGTTTAAACTTTCACCAAAATGCAATAAAATACTATTTGAAAAAAAGTTATAGTTGAATATCTCTCCTATGTTATTCAAATAAGCATAATAATCCAGTCTTAGACGGGTACATGGAGAAGCTGAGACAGAAGACAGGTATGAGAGGCTGGCAATGTAGTGGTCACAGATTCACAAGCCGAGATCCCATTTTCTTTCAGGATGAGTGCTCACCACTTACCAGAATAGCCCCGGCAGGCTGGCCTCTGCATCCCAGTGGAAAGCATAGCCTAGACTCAGATCGGGAGGGACCTCTGCACCCCTGCATCCTCCACAGTGGCTATTCTGATACTTTCTTCAAAAACAAAATATACACAGAGCATCAAAGAGACAAATTTAACCAACTTGAAAACAATTTGAGGCGAACTTAGCTCTCAGTCATTGCAGCATGCAACTATAGGATCTCAGAGGGAGCAACAACAAAAAATTGTTTTAACAAAAAACCTTCACACAAATCTGCAGAGACAGAGGAGTCCCCACATCATGGAAAGAGTTAACATGCTAGGTTGCTAGCTGAAAAGTTGGAGGTTTGGGTCTATTAAGAGATGTCTCAGAAAAAAGGTGTGGCAACCTCCTTTCAGGAAGCTCTGTCACTGAAAATCCTGGGGAGCACCGTTGTGCTCTAACACACATGGGGTCTCCCTGGGTCAGAACCGATTCAGGGCTTTCTTTCTAAAGACAGAAAAAAGAGATTAATGGTTGGTCGGGATTGGGAGGTACAAAAGGGAAGGGGGGTTAATTGTAACAGGGCATGAAGGATCTTTGTGGAGTGCTGGAAAGGTTCTAAAACCACATTGTGATGATGGTTGTACAACTCAGAAAATCTGCTACAAATCAGCCAACTGCACACTTAAAACAAGAGGCACTGTAGGCATGCAAGTGACAGCTCAATAGAGTTGTTTTTAAAAATAAAAAAGGAAGGAAGCTGTTAAGATTAAACCATGGCACTTCTGGGCCCGTATCACATTCCCACACAGCTGGGGTTCCCGGAAGCTCCTGGGATAAACTCTGCCAGGTGATAATGAAAATGTTTTTATCCCCTCGGTATCCTTGGAACAAGCAGGAGAATTACTAACACCAAACCCAAGTCCTTAATAGCATACCAGAAAAAAAAAAAAAAAAAACTTATTGTGATGCAATTGATTCCAACTCATAGTGACCCTACAGGGCAAGGCAGAACTGCCCCATAAAGGTTTCCAAGGAGCACCTTTTGGGTTCAAACTGTTGACCTTTTGGTTAGCAGTTGTAGCTCAGTTTGAATCCTTAATAGCTCTTCTCTTATGTTGAAGACTGGGAGGTTTTGATGCATAACCAATTGATAAGTAACAGAAATTATAATTTTGCTGATAATTTTCATTTTGAATGTAAATATCATGGTGTTTTTAGTCTTTCAGACCTGACTGTTTCTGTTGTCAGTTGCCGTCTAGTCGACTCCTACTCGTGGTGACCTTGTGTATGACAGAACAAAATGCTGCCAGTCCTCCGCCATCTGAATCATCGTTTGTTCGTTTGAGTCCATTGTTGTGACTATTGTGGTGTTCCCTGCAATCTAAGTAGCTCATCTCCTAGCATTACATCAGAAAATATTCTGTTGTAATGCATAGGCTTCTTATTGGCTAGTTTTTAGAACTAGATTACCACATCTTTCTTCCGAGTCTACCTTGGTTTGGAAGGTGAAACCTGTCCACCATGGGTCACCCTGCTAGTATTTGAAATTCTGATGGCATCGGTTCCAGATCACAGCAACACACAAGCTACCTCAGTACAAGCTGACAGACAAGTGGTAGCCAATAAGCCTAGTAGCTCACTCCTATTTCCCTGCACATGTTCTAAACCACAAAAAAAAAAAAAACAGCTACTGTTCTGACTCAAACCAACCCTATAGGAGTAGAACTGTTCCATAGAGTTTCCAAGGAGCACCTGGTGGACTCCAACTGCTGACCTTTCGGAGAGCAGAAAGCCAGGAAATCAAACAAAACCCAGTGCTATCGAGTTGATTTCTACTCGTAGAGACCTTATAGAACAGAGTAGAACTGTCCCCATAGAATTTCCAAGTGGATGGATTCAAACTGTCAGTCTTTTGGTTTGCAGATATAGCACTTAACCACTACTCCACCAGCTGAGGTAGCACTTAGTCGCTTGTCATCAAAATTTCCATACTTGTTCTAAGAGGAAAATTAGTTTGTGTTACCAAATCAGGTCCCCCTGTATCCCAGCAGAACTGATTGGGGAAGGTTGCTTACAACCAGTTCACACTAGCTGTAAATTTATCTTTAACTTTGAAAAGACTGGAAGATTTGTCTGGACTTTTAAACAATCAATGGAAAAGAGTTTTCTGGACATTTTTTCTTTCTACCATCATGACTTAAAGCCACATGCTTAGCCTTGGTCCTCACCTCGATTTTCCTGCATTGTATTTTCCATCTCAGTCAGGAGGTAAAGATATGAAGCAGATGAAAGTGAGATAAAATCCAAAATCAGACACTTCGGGTTTCTCCTTTCTCACTATGTTTTCAACAATCTGTTTTTGCTGGACCATTCCTTGTCGCTAATTCCTAGGCCTCCTCCTCTGCCAGCTAACATGCCCTGAGCCCCACCATAAACTATAAACCTCCACCTCTTCCTCCTCGGCTGCTTACTCTTCCACACCCTCTGACCCAACTTGACTCCCGACAGTGTCCGGGACTGATATTTCATCCCAGCTTTTGTCAAAGATCTTCTGTCTTTTCTCCATTTTAGTAGTTTCCAAACTCCTGTCTGCACTGGTCACAAGACTCACCAGAGGTGCTTGTTCAAGATACAGATTCCCAGCCCAAGCCCAGATCTCCCAAAAGCAGCTCTCTGGAGGTACAAACCAAACCCACTGCTACTGCTTTAGTTCCAACTCATAGTGACCCTGTAGGACAGAGTAGAATTGTTGCACAGTTTCCGAGGAGTGCCTGGCAGATTTGAACCACCGAACTTCCGGTTAGCAGACATAGCACTTACCTACCCTCTGGAATTAGGGCCGTGGAATGTGTATTTTCAGCAAGGTTCTCAGATGCCTCTGATGTAGAGCATGATTTGGGAACTATTAGCAGAGACAATCCTCTGCCTAAAATGACCCTAGTGTTCATTTCCCCCAACTCCTTAGCTGCCAAGACTTGCTAGAGAACATCACAAAGCCATATTGATTGAATTCTCTATTTGTCAAATTATTTAATTTTATTTAGACCCACTGGACTTCTTGAAATAATTTTAGTACAGTTTATAGACTTCCCCGAGTTTCCCCGGTCACTTAAGTTAGCCTTCTTCTAAACTTGGTCTTATTTTCCCACTCCTTTCCTTTGCTCACAGCAGGAAGTTTTGCTGCCATGTTACTATGAAGATATAGGCCAGTGGATTTCAACTGTGGCTACACATTAGGCTCACCCGGGGAGTTTTTAAAATACTGAGAACTCAGCACCACACCTAGAGACTCTGATTTAACTGGCATGGCATGAAATCTACATGTCAGTATTTTTTGAAAACCTCCCCAAGTGATTCTAATGTGCAGCCAGTGGTGAGAACCACTGATCTAGGCCAGCTGACACTAATTCCCCCAATTCCAGCCTGCCCCTCCAACACGGTGTGGGGGTCACTGCGGTTGGTGTTACTCAGAGTGTTGATTCTCCCTATCACCCTCCTCCACGGGCCTCCCCCTGTGCCAGACCATCCAGACTCCCTGGTAACATTTTTTGTACTAATGTTGCTCATAAATCATAATTTTCACATATTACTCCTTCTGTTCCTTTAATTACTTCCTCATTCTAAGGAAAGTAATTGATATAGTTTCACTAATACTGATTACCATGATACTGCAGCTACAACACCAGAAAATTTTACAAAATCAGTGACTATAAAATACAAACACACCAATAACAATGAGAGCAAAAGTTTATGTTTGTAGCACATGCAGATGAAGCCACATGATTCGAGGTGTCACTGTAGCTGGGTTATAATGACACATCTGTCTGGAGGGCATTAGAAGTTTCAAAAAATACATTAGCTTAGAGTTTCAGCCTCATAGGTATATATATACATAAGGTATATATACACATAAGTTGGGTATTTTGGCTGCCATAACTAACTACAGGGAAATTTTTTTAAATAGCAATAAATTTCTCCTGAAACACTGCATAAAAATTTTATCAATAGTCACTTTGATGTCACTCCTTCTGATAGTATTATGGTGCGGTTCCCACCCCCTGTACTACAGTAGTAATGACACTGATCCAACAGGCGCACGTGTGTGTGCACATGGAAACACACACACACACAAACATACACATACACACGTACGTTCACTGGCCTAAACTTTCCTCTCTCCACTGAAGAAAGCATATTCCTATTCATTTTCTAGACTGTACTACCTGTGCTCTTGACTCTGCCCCCCACTGCCTCTGAGCTTGATACCTTTTCCCACCCTCTTTTTTATCTTGAATCTCTCTCTTGTGTATGTGTAAGCAATTCACCCAATGGTTTCTAACAAACATAAGTCTCTTGTGTTTAATAAAAGTCATGCTACACTAAAACACAATAATGACGTTACATTTTCCTAATCCATTCAGAATCAAACTTCTCTAATGAAATAATGTATGCTTACTATTCATTCTCTGTCTCACACACACATACCCCTTAACTCCAATCTCTAATAGATTCCTACTATTTCATCTAAATGAAAAAAACAAACCCACTGCCTTCAAGTTGATTCGGACTCATAGTGACTCTACAAGACAGAATAAAACTGCCCCATAGAGTTTTCAAGAAGGGCCTGATAGCTTCAAACTGCTGACTTTTTGATTAACAGCCACAGAACTTCACAACGACACCACCAGGGTTTCCTACTTTCACCTTGTAAACATTTGTTACGGGCCTAACTTAGGCTAGGCAGAGAACAGGGAACTGATGGTACAAAGATACCAAATGAGTGAGACAGAGAGCCCTCTTCAAAGAGCTTGCAGTTTGGCAAAGGAGTTTGTGCTTTGATGGCCATAAATTAAATGCTACTTACAAAACAAAGTGTAGAGCCTTCATTGGACATTTCAAATCATTGGTATGGATTTCCCCCGTCCAACTTAATCTCCTTAATCAGGCACTTGCTGAAAAGATCAGCAGAAGGATCAAAACTGGCATTTAAATGCAGATCTAATTCCAAAGACTTCCCTCTCAGTACAGGGGAGGAAAGGAGCCAGCAATGATTCTAGGCTTTCTTTGTGGGCTTGGAGCACAGCAATGCTACTAATTAAAATATGAGATGAATGAATGAACGGACATGAGGACCAGACAGGTGAAAAAGAAAGCAGTTAGAGAATGGTGAAAGATCTGAAGAAGGAAGCTGAAACAGATCAAGAAGTGGGTGATGGCACAGAAAGCAAGGAGGGAAAGGGAGCGAACAGAAAAAGGGGGGTGATGACAAAAGGCAGGAAGGAGCTAGCTATCTAGAGAGAGAAAAGCAGAAGCCCCCCCCCAAAAAACACATGGTCATCAAGTCAATTTCAACTCACGGTTACCCTATAAGGACAGAGTAGAATGGCCCCACAGCGTTTCCAAGGAGCACATGGTGGATTTCAGCCGCTGACCTTCTGGATAGCAGCTGTAGCACTTACCTGCTGCACCGTCAGCGTTTCCAAAGCAAGAGAGCAACCAGTTATTCAACAAGCCTCACAACAAGAAACTAAGAAAGTCAATAAATAAAACACAGCCAAAGAGAAAAGTTTTTCAAAAGGTAAGTCAGATGAATGATTTTCAATTAATCAAATGATCACAATTGTCTTTACTGTTTCCCAAAACCCACTAAATTCACAGATAACTATTTTTTTTAACGCGTCAACCATCAAAGACTAAGATGTGAGAGGGTACAAACAGGAGATGATAACCAAATTTTGGACTCTAAAAAAAAAAAGTAGGTAGATGAGTGATGAGCTCAGATAAAAGCTGAAACTGGAACAAACCATGCTACGAAACCCTGGAAAGGCTCAGGACATGCAAGTACCCAAATACATAAATAACTAAAACACGTGGTAGACATGGTGATAAAAATAGAAGAATTTGTTAAAAATTTCATTAGAAATCATTAGAACCCAGATCACAATCTCAATTTGTGAAGTAAAGTGGCGGCCTTTCTTCTATCATAGCAGCAGAGGGAAAGTTTACAACCTGGAGATGCTGACACAGCTGAGAATGCGAAAGTGGGCTGAAAAGAGGGGTGAGACAGAGCCCCCCAGCTCTGTATTCTTTACCTCACTTCCTTCCCTGCTGTGTTGGATTCCAAAATTGTTTCCCTGGCTGGGCTCCACCTCCTCAGCTTTGTATTTGAATCCTGCTTTTGTTGGGAGGTTATAGGTAAACACATTACACCTGTGTAGTATGATCAAGAATGTTGTTGATGCAACTTGTGTTAACCCCCTCCTTGTAAACCCTTTTTCAAAAGTAATCTGCATGGTGGCCCTAGGCAAACAGTCTTGGCATTAGTGAGCACTGAACTGTACAAGGAAAAGACTCCATTTCCTTGTTCAACTAAATAAAGCTGGCTTTTTGTTCTCCCACCTCAGTTGATGGGTTGTTCATCCACCAATAGCAGTCGTGCCCAGTAAGAACCTACAGTTTCCACCTGGTAACAGTGGAATTACAAGAGCTGCAAGGCTGCATTCGAAACAGAGATGCCCAGGAGGAGGAATATCCTTATGATTACAGCAGGAAGACAGAAGCCTCCCAAAGGGGATCTCCAATTAAGAAAAAAAAAATTGCTGATTAATTTACATGTTGTATTTTACCATATCAAGAGGGATTTCACAGCTCATGATTTGGGGGATGAATTATTGATGGTTAAACAGAAAAACTTAGCCCTTTGACAAGCAGAAATTTTTAACTGTAATTTAAAAAAAGTATTATATAAGAAGTACATTCTGTGATTCAGCTATAAACAATGGTTAGTCAAAATAATAAGCCTTGAATATTAATTGGATCAAAAATTCTTACCAAACATTAGTAAAATAAGTGTGAGCCCAGCTGCTAACCAAAAGGTGGGCAGTTACAAGCCACCAGCTGCTGGAAGAAAGACATGGCAGTCTGTTTCCACAAAGATTACAGCCTTAGAAAACACGTGGGACAGTTCTACTGTGTCCTACATGGTCAGTATGAGAAGGAATACAGCAATGGGTATAGGCTGAAGTAATAGGGGCATACATGGAGGAAAGGGTCCAAAAAAAAACCCTTGCTATCCTAGTTAATTGTAACTCACGGGGGTTATACAGGGCAGAGTAGAACCATCCCCACAGAGTTCCCAAGAGGCGGCTGATTGATTTGAGCTGCTAACATGTTGGTGAGAAGCTGGCCATAGCTGGGGCTCCCTAGCACAGAATAGAACTGCCTCAGATGGGCCGGCGGCTTCAAACTGCCAACCTTTGGGTTAACAGCCAAGCTCTTAACCACTGCACCCCTTGGGCTCTAGAAGAAAGGGTAATCAGAAGAGTAAGAGTTAAAGCTTCGTATCTATAACTAATAAATAAATTCTCAACTTAAAAATGTAGATTCTCCATGAGTCAGAATTGACTTGACCACAACCAACAACAAAGGTTTATTAAAAAATTATGAAATATCAGTATAAACGTGTAACTTCTAAATATAAAATTAAATACTAGAAGAAACAGCACAATAATCTAAAATGTTTGCCTTTGGGGAGTGGAAATTGGAAATAGACATGAGTAGGTAGAGAAAAGCTCTTTTTCATTATCAACTTTGCACTCCCGGTTGCTTTTTAGGCTCTATGCAAATTAACTTTAATTTTGGAGCAAAAAATGTAAAAGCACACACTCCAGACCTGACTTTGGTTATTTCATAGATGCAGAGGGAGGAATGATCTGGGTGTAGGGGGTTAGCAGGAAAAATGATTTGGTTTAAATACATTCATGTGTAGGTTACCCCATTTCTTTGGTTATAACAAGAATTTGTTTTCATAATATGAGAAACAAAAAGAGAAGAACAATACAGTGAATGATCATATTAAGAAGATCAAGATCGAAGAATTGGTACTTGCAGTTTGTAATAAAATTTCAATTTATAAGATTATATATGGATTCAGAAAGCACGTGTTTCAAATAACCTGAACAATAAAGATAGTATGCTCAAAATCCAAATGAAAATTACAGTTCAGTTAACAGTATTGTGATAGCAACTAACAACATTGTACCAGGCCAAGCCATTGTACCAACGTGAACTTATTACTTTTAATGAATGTGCCATAGTTTGTAAAAGGTTAGCAATAGAAGCAGCTCAGTGAAGAGTATAAACTACCTGTACAGTATTTGCAACTCTTGTGTAAATCTAAAATTATTTCAAAATAAAACATTTTCTTTAATATATCTCACTGGTGGAAAAGGTACAAGGACAAAGAGCCTCAATAAAGTTGTTTCATAAGATGTGGTGAAAAAGACAAAATTTCTAAATAAATAAGTTTGTATAATAAATTGTTTTTAAAAAGTATGTTACATGACAGTAAATAATACCTAAACATTGTACATTAATAACAACCTTTCCATTAGCACCCAAGCATGTTAATCGTTTGCATTACCAAGGGACTCCCAATAACCAGTGTCCACAAGGCTAATAGAACAGGAACTACTTGGAATGAAATGTAATAGAACTCTGATGATAGATGTACATTAAAAGGCAACCTTCTTAGAGACTCCCCAGAACGACTCAGTTTGAATCCAAATGACACAAATGCACATGATTGAAAAACGTGGATTAGAAGGGAAAACAGGATAAAAGGGGGGAAAGAACATGAATACAAGTAAGTGGTAAAAAGAAAAGGAAAAAAACTTCACCAGCAAGTTGGGAGATTTGGTGCAAGCAAGCAGTCAGACACAGCCCTGAGGTCTTGCAGCTTTTAAGATTAAGAAACTAATCTGCTCATTAGCAAGAATGCAGTAATGACATCAGTGGAGAGACAATCAAGTCACAGCTTTGTTACAGTTTGACCTTGGGAGAGACCTTGAGTCTCTGGGCTATGGTTTCCTCACCTATAAAGGGGAACATAAAAACTTTTTTTTTATTGTTATGATTGAATGAAAATGTACATTCCCATATAAATTTGCATGCTCACCTGTATGTAGCTTCCACTGCTCTCCCTGCACAGTGACAGCACACTCTTCCTCTCTGCTCCATAAATGTCCCATCCTCCCAACAGTCTCCTATCCCCTCCTCTCCACCCACTCCCCTTCCTCCAGTATGAGGTCAGCAGGACGACATCCTGTAGATGCACAGAACCATAAAGTGCCCACAAAATACGGTCACTCTGCCTTGCCAAGTCCAATCCATTGCTGTCCAAAGAGTTGACCTTCATTATGATTTATGGATGGGGGAAGCATCAGGGCCAGGGGCCATGCTCCCAGGGGAACTCCGAGGCCCCTGGACCATCAGTTGTGGTCTTTTAGTGGAGATCTCAGGGTGCACCCCTTTTTATTCTTGTGTTGCCAGTGAGACTCAACTTTGCGAGCTCAATTGTGGCTATCACTGGTGGTGGCTGGGCACCATCTGGTTCTTCTGATCACAAGTCAATGTAGACCCACTCAAGTGGGTCCCTCCGTATTCTGGGTTCTCTTTCCCCCATGTCATTCCTGCTGAGTGGGACCATTTGCTGTACCCTCATATGGCAGCTTGGCAGCTTTTAAGACCCCAGATGCTGCTCACCAATGTGGAGTGCAGACAGTCCTCATTAGCAAAATGCTAGTTGCGCCAATTTGTCTCAATTTCCCCTGAGAGCGTGGTCCCCAGCTCCCTGTCACAGCTACTCTGTCCTTGCAATATTGGGTTAAGATGGGAGGAGTACTCAAACTGTGTTGAAGTCCAGTTAATATCAACCTTCTTACTAAGAAGTGTGCTGTCACCGATTTCACCCAACCAAATTTCTAACAACTATCTAATCTAAACTTCCCCCCATCGCCCTTGCTCCCTCCCCACCCTTGCAGCCATCAAAGAGTCTTTTCTTCTATGTATGAGTCTGATTTAAAGTTCTTATTGTAGGGGTCTCATACAATATTTGTCCTTCAATATAATAACTTTCCTTACAGTGTTAGAACAGAAGAAGAGATCAAATGAACCTCCTGGCACTCAGTCTGGCCCTTAATGAACTGTAGCTACTACCATCAGAATCCCCAAATGATATAAATGGTTACCATGCCCAGCTGCTAACTGAAAGACTGGGTGGTTCAAGTCCACCCAGAGGTGCCTTGGAAGAAAGGCCTGGAGATTTACTTCTGAACAAAAATAACCATTGAAAACCTATGGAGCAGAGTTCTGTCTTGGCATACACAATGACAAGAGTTAGAATCAACTCAACAGCAACTGACTTGTCATTGTTAGAAGAACAAAAGAACACTGCTGAGGATTCATGGAATACAGTTGAGACAGGCAGTATTTTAGAAAGAAGACAAGTTCATTCAGGAGAAACCAGCTCCTACAGGGGTTTTTGTCAACTCCAACACTGTCTTTACTCAGCTGGGTCTGAGGAGAACTCCTCTTTAATCACAGAAGTGCTAAGAACTTCCGACTGTTCTTCCTCTTTCCACTAGCATAAGTAAAAACTACTTAAGCATATGTTCTCATTTCCTCTTATCATTGTAAAGAGATTTCACATGGGCCAGTATCTAGGACAGAAACTCCTGTCAGTCCCCTTAGCGAATGACTGGGTTATTTGCTACAAGTGGGAAGCAAATAGGAATAACAACAAAAACCCATTTCTTGAGCCCTTGTTATGTGTCAGACCCTCTTCTAACTGCTTAACATGAGTTATCACCCTTACGTGGTACGTACCTTATTATTGCAATTTCACAGATGGAACAACTGAGGAAGCGATCAAGACTAAGTAACAGGTCCACTGTCACACCGATGTCAAATGACAGAGCCAGGATTACTTTCACTCTGGTGGGCAATAGTGAGCTCAAAAGGGATTAGAGGCCAAGCCAGCCAAGTGCCGTCGAGTCGGATCCAACTCATGGTGACCCTGGAGGTAGACAAAAAAATTTACAAAATTTTATCATCATTAATTACTATCCAGGGCATATTATTAAAAGGCAATAGTCCCTGGAAAGAGGTACCATGCTTGGTAAAGTAGAGGGTCAGGGGAACAGAGAAGACCCTCAGCCAGAAGGATTGACACATTGTCTACAATAGCAGGGCCACACTTAGCACCAACTGCAAGGATTGCAAATGACCAGGCAGTTTCATTCTGTTTTCACAGGACTGCTATGCATCAGAATTCATTCAAGGGAACCTAACAACTACACTAATTATTCCTACCTTTTATGTTGTGGTTTGCAGTGTGCAAAGCACTTCCACAGTCATTATTCAATTTCCTTTTAACACGGCCTGAGTGATGGACATTAGATCTCATTTTACTGCCCAAAACAATGAGGTTCATGAATAGCAGTGACTTACCCCAAATAATGCAGATGGGAGTAAGATAGCTAAAACTCAAACCAAGTATTTTGTGGTACTTCCTGTACTCATTACAGCAAATGTTTCCAGATTTCCATAGTCTCTTTGCTGCTGTGAAGCACCGTCGAGTCTGTTCTGACTCCTGGCAACCCTCTGTACAACAGAAGGAAACACTTCCTGGCCTAGCAACATCCTCAAAATCAGTGCTGGGCTTGAGCGCATCATTGCAGCGACTGTGTCAGTCCACCTTTTTAATAGTTTTCCTCTCATTCGCTGACCCTCTACCAAGCATGATGTCTTTCTCCAGTGACTGGTCCCTCCCGATAACATAAAGGAAGATATGTTAGACAAAGCCTCACATCTTTACTTCTAAGAAACATTCTGGCTATACTTCCTCCAAGATAGATTAGCTCATTCTTCTGGCAGTCCACGACATATATTCAATATTCTTTACCAACACCATAATTCAAAAGCATCAATTCTTTTTCAGTCTTCCTTATTCATTGTCCAGCTTTTGCATGCATGAGATGATTAAAAATACTATACTAAGTCTCTAGCCAGTGTCACTTCAACGAGTCAAACAAAAAGGCGTGATTTTATGAATTTGGAGATGGTGCGTCACAGTCATGAAAAGCATGAACTCAGCTGTCTAATCCTCCTATACAGCCAGGATGCCCACATCCACTTCTTCCACATCCTTTCTGTGTAGCTTTGGCAAAGCACTTAACCTTTCTGGGTCTTAATCTTCTCATTTGTAAAATGGACCTAATAGAAGTATCTATCTTATAGAGAACTTACAAAATTAAATGAATTCATATGTGTAAAGTAACTATAAGTCCTCAATAAAAGTTAACTATTATTCTTCTAAAGTAGTTCTCCATGTCAAAAAAGTGGGCATTAGTTTACCAAAAAACCATAGCTTGTCAAGCAGATTCCAACTCACAGAAACTCTACAAGACAGAGTAGAACTGTCCTCCTAGGGTTTCCAAGAACTGGCTACTGAATTAGAACTGCTGACCTCTTGGTTAGCAGCCCAGCTCTTAACCACTGTGCCGTCAGAGCCCCATGCACTAGCTTACAGTCTTATTATGTCTAATTGTCTTGTTAGTCTTATTTAAGCCTCCACCCTTCACTATAAATGCACTAAACCCTAATTTTATAACTTCAGTTCTGAAACTGGGGTGATCTTTCATAGTTGCCCTAAATAGAAATGAGAGAGCAGGACTTTATACTCTTGCACTGACCAGATTTTGATTCAGACTGTCCCCAGGGAGGGGTTGTCAGGGTGAGTAACAGGCTGTCTTCCACTCAGGGCCATTCCTAGAGAAGAGTCTGCTGTGAAGCATCTGCTGCCAACAGTCTTACAAGCTGGAAGGGTGAGTACCTCCGTCCTGAAGAAGAACTCTGGGAGGCACACCGCAGTATCTACAACAATTACAAACAGGCTACTTGCAGAGCTGGTTGGAAGCTTGGAGCAAACTGTATTATCCTCTTTGTCCTCTTTTAGGCACTCCCTTCCCGTAACACAGATGCCAATGCCAAGCAATGCATATTGTAGACTAGTCAACACAGGCTTAGGTTGTGGTCACTTTTGTTCATCTGAGGCTATTCACACCATTGTAGGACCCAGCCCCTTCTACAGCCACAAGGTCAGGCTAGTCTTATCAAGCTCCAGCACTCTTTTTTTTTTAATTTCTATCAAAATCTAACTTCCATAGTTCATACCAATAATTTCCATATATCCCTGAAATTCTAATAGCAAAATCATTGCTTTGAAAAAGAAAAAAACTTGGACAGTCACCTAAACAATAAAAATGTGTTTTGCTTTGTTTTGGTTTTTAAATGGTTGCACATTTTCTGTATATACATGCTCATTCAGCCCGCAGTATTCCTGGGCAAAGTTGAGAGGAGCACGGGTATCCATCTGGTCACATATCGAAGTCACCTCGAGACACTGTCTTCACACACAACCTGACTCAACTTTTTCCAAACTAGAAAAATGTTGTCAGCTGATATCTGCCATTTCAGTTTTGCTCGAGTCTAACATGATAGAATCATTACTTACGATATAACTCACCAAGTTCAGAACATCAAGGACCACAGACCTGGTACACCTACTTCTTACAACAGCAGAGCCTTGACAACCGGGCTGTTCGCTCCCGAGTATATTGTCCACACATTTTTTAATGTATTTCATAGCTGATCTTAAGGTAAAAGCACCCCACAAAATTAAGGCATCTTTGAGAGGAAGGAATAACTGACAAAATCCCGAGTGCATGTGGAAAGCAAGGAATGAACCAAGAATCTGAAAGAAATGGATGGGCCTAAGTAGACAGCTAAGTATAACTCCTTACAAGTTAGGAGATGTATATGAGCAGCTGAGGAATGTTTCTGATTACTCAGAAACAAGTTATATAGTTTCTTCCCTGGTGTTAGTGGAAGATCGATGAGAATCTTTATGCCAGATTTTTGTATGTGTGTGTGCATATTGGGTGGACTTGTAGGTAATACACTTAAAATTCTTTTTCTCACTTTATGCATTTTTGGAGGAAAATTTCGTATGTTACAAGGATCATGAAACAAAGGAGAGAAAAACAACTTCACAGACCAGAAGTTACTTTCAATACTATATTTAATGGATCTATATTTCAATTCTGTTCTATCTTCTCAAATACATTTTATGGGATTGTGCTATTATGTGTGAACAATGCTATAACTTCAGACAAGGAAATACATATCTTACTGTGTTTTATTTTACATAATTGAACCATCTACAATAGCACTGTTTCAGAAATAAAGACAAATGATTTAACTTTTTAATTAAGCTTTAAAACCCCTAATTAAATGCCTAAATTGCAAAGAACCATTTCAGTCTAAATTGTCTTTAGATTGCTGTGTGTGGATTTTTCTATTGCATGGTGACTGCCAGGGAAAGTAACAAAGAGCTATAAATCAAATTCACACTTCGTAATTGGTATCATTAATGCATCTTTCATTATCCAGCAAGACAAGAAGAGATAGCACATCATTCTCCAGGTAAAACATGAACTGATTCCTGTTGGCTGCCAGTACTGTACTTTCCCTAAGGCTTGACATTTTGGGCAGCTACGGGGAAACAGGGGCCTATGTAACTCGTTGCCTGGAAAACTTATCAGGACCTGGCCAAATGGCTGACTGGGTCTGCCCAAATCCGGATATGTCTGATAATATCTCTAGGTCTTTATTTTCTTTTTCTTTTTTTTAACACAGAACTGGGAAGACAACAACTTAGAATTAAATTCAAGTTAGCCAATAAAGTCCAGTGCACAGAAACAGTGTGGTGTTTATATATATTCACCTTCTGTCTTCAATTCACTTTCCACAAAACACATTTACCTCTCCAGTCTCAGCCTGACTAGTAATTACTTTTATTTACCTTTCCTGTGATTGCAACCAAGATGCTGAAATATTAGGGTTTATTTATCTTAATTACCATTTGCCATCAATAACATTGCAACTCATAGCAACCTGTGCATGTCAGAATGGGACTGTTCTCCATAAGGCTGTGACCTTTCAGAACTAGATCACCAGGCCTTTCTTCTTAGTTCTTCCTGATCAATTGAATACACGCAATTTTAGATTAGTTGCTGAGAGTTTAACCACTTGTGCTACCCAGGAACTGATTAAAATCACTCTCCTTTCTTAGGACTTATCCTCAGAGTATCTGGTAACTCCACCTATCTATCCTAGTACTCTAAGCCTACATCATTCATCAAAACCAAAATGATCTCCTAAAAGTTTAGTAACTCGAGTTTCTCAGGCAATCTCAAGCAAAGTGATGAAGAATAATGGGGTTAGTCTTTATTTCTAAATCTAACTCTCCCACAGGGCCATATTGTTAAGGATTGAATTGCGTCTCTCAAAAAATCTGTATCAATTTAGCTCGGCCACTGTCTCCGGTATTGTGTGAGTTTTTTCACATGTGTTGGGAGATCCTGCTTCTACAACGTTAATGAAGGAGAATGGGCAGCAATTGTGTCAGTGAGGCAAGAGTCAATCTACAAGCTTGGCTCAACTGTGTTCAGGTGAGCAGAAATGCGGGGGGACTTCATAGCAAGAAGGAAGCAGTGCCAGGAGCAGAATGTATACTTTGAAACAGGGGTCCCAGTGTGAAGAAGCTCCTGGCCAGAGGGAAGAAGGCCAGCTAAGGAAGCCATCCGATGCCTGAAGTTGGACTTCAAGTATACTTTACTGTAAAGAAACAAATTTCTCTTTTTTTAAAGCCATTCATTTGTGGTATGTCTGTTATAGCAACATTAGATGATTAAAACACGTATCTTCCTAGTATTTTGTCCATCATGGCAGATTTGGCTGCTTAAAATAAAAAAAAAAAAAAAGAAGACTAACAATCCAGTTAAAAAATGAACAGACACTTCATTAACAGAGACCTTCATGTGGCTAAAAAACACATGAAGAGATGCTTGTGGCCCTTATCCATTAAAAACCAAATGCACTGTCATCAACTAGATTCTGGCTCTTAGTGACCCTATGGGACAGAGGAGAACTGCTCCATTAAGTTTCCAAAGAGCACATAGCAGATTTGAACTGCTGACACAGAACTTAACCACTACATCACCAAGGTTTCCATTAGAAAGATGATGCAAATAAAAACTACAATGAGATACCATCTCACCTGGCCACTGGTTTAAAAACTAGAAAATCACAAATGTTGGAGAAGTTGTAGATAGACTGGAACTGTTATACACTGCTAGTGAAAATGTAAAACAGTACAACCACTGTGGTAAATGGTTTGGTGCTTCCTCAAAAAGCTATAAACGCCATGTGATCCAGCAATCCTATTCACAGGTGTACATCCTAGAGAAATAAGAGCCATCACACAGGTAGATATATGCACACCTAGGTTCGTTATTACATTATTAACAATAGCAAAAAGATGGAAATAACCTATGAGTCCATCAATGGATGAGTGGATAAACAAGTTGTGCCACATAAACACAATGGTATGTTACCCAAAGATAAAGAATAATAATGAATTCACAAAGCATATCACAACATGCATGAATCTGGAGGACATTATGCTAGGTAAAATAAGTTAATCACAAAAGGACAAATATTGTATGGAATCACTGTTATAAAAAGTCAAGAAAAAATTGTCACAAGGAAAGAAACATCCTGTGATGTTTACCTGGGCTGGAAGGGAGAAAGAGAGAGAATCGCTAACTATATTGGAGACACATGTTAATTTTAGTGAAGGGAAAGGCAATATATAACACGGGGAAGTCAGCACAATATGACCAAAGCAAGGAAGACACTGAGAAGTTTGCAAGAGTAAAGGGCAAATACAGTAAATATTGTAACATACACAATCCTGCAACAACAATAATAACAAACAATTTACGGATGGACACAAAGGTAGATACGTATCCTAAACAGATGTGGAAGGTCATGAATGAGCACATCCCCGTTCATCTATGGTTATGGTTGTGGATATTTCTACATACAGATTTCTATATGCCACATGTATAGTCATACATATAATAGGGCACATAAGTAGCACAGTTACAGAAACTTCTTACACATGATCAAACAGCTTGTGGGACTGAGTTACTGGATTTGAAGGCTAAGGACCATAGTTTCCAGATTTCCAGATCAACAGGCATAATATAAAGACTATGTTATGCATCCTACTTTGGTGAGTGCCATCTGGAGTCTTAAAAACTTGTGAGGAAAGTTGAGTCTCACTGCCAACACAAAAATAAAAAGGGGTGCACCCTGAGATCTCCACTAAAAGACCACGATTGATGGTCCAGTGGCCTCAGGGTTCTCCTGGGAGCATGTCCCCTGGTCCTGATGCCACCCCTGTCCATAAATTATAATGGAGGTCAATTCTTCGGACAGAAATGGATTGGACTTGGTGACACAGAGCGACTATATCATGTATACACTTTATGGTTCTATGCATCTATAGGATGTCATCCAGCTGACCTTTTAATGGACGCGGGGGAGAGTATGGAGAGGAGAGGGCAGGAGATTGTTCAGAGGATATGACATGTACAGAATGGAGAGGAGGAGTGTGCTGTCACCGGGCAGGGAGAGCAGTGGGAGCTGCTCATTGGTGGGTATGCAAATTGATATGAGATTGTATCTTTTCACTCAATCATAATTAAAAAAAAAAAAAACTTGTGAGGAGTCATCTGAGATGCAATGATTTCTACCTTTCAGTCTAAAGCAAAGGAGAATGATGTAAACCAAAGACTCAAAGAAGCAAAGGACTAATGGCCCACACAACCCACAGCCTCCTCCAGCCTGAGATCAGAAGAACTAGATGGTGCCTGGCTACAATTACAGACTTCACTGACCAGGAACACAATAGTAGGACCTGATTAAAGCAAAATTGAAGCCACTCTTCAGAGATCACCCTTAAACCAAATAATAGACAGGCCAGTAAAAGACACAAAAGGACCCTCAAGGAAGGTGCTCTTTAGAACAATCAAGTATGGAAGATTAAAAGGGCAAGATCTGTCCAAAAGCAAAGAAGGACAGACAGGAAGGAATAGGAAAACTGGACTCACAGAACAAGAGAACTCAGAGTAAGAGTGGGGAGAGTGCTTGACACATCGCGGGGATTGCAACCAAGGTCACGGAAAAATTTGGATATGAATTATGGAAAGGAAAACTAATTTGCTGTGTACACTTTCACCTAAAGCAAAATGAAATACTAAAATAAACTTTAAAATAATAATAACAACATGGGTGTCTAATTAGCAATTCCTTACATACTCTTTCCAATCCAAGAAGAGTGAGATGAGAGAAAAAAGAAAGGTTATCCAGACCACAGAACTCTCTTCCAGGTTATCTTTCAAAAGGAGGGCCACCTAGAATTGACACCATTCATTTCCTACCGTTTGCTTTGTTTATTGTTCACTCTTCCAATCACCTGCTCACATTAGGCAATGATGAGGATGATACATCTCCAACTGATCTATTCTGCTGTTGTTTTTCTCTGGCTGTAGTGTTTGAAGCAAAAGTATAGTAGTTAAAAGTATGGGTTTTGCAAGCAAACAAGCCAAAATTACAATCTCAGTTTCCCACCTTCTGGAAGTTAATTAGCCTTATTTCCACATTTGTAAAATAGAAATACTATTATTGACTTCTTTGTAAGGTGCTGATGAGAACTAAATAGCATACGCAATGTGTAGAGTATGGTTCCTAGCATATGGGTGTGATAGCACCTTGCTGCTAATGGAAAGGTTGGCGACTGAAACCCACCCACAGGATCCACAGAAAAAGGACCTGGCATCCTGCTCCTGTGAAGATTATGGTTTAGAAAACCCTATGGAGCAAGTCTGCCCTGTCACATGCAGCCACTAAGAATCAAAAATTGACTCAACAGTACTAACAACACAACAGAAATTACTGTCAACTTTACAATATTGTCATCAAGAGAACCTTCTGTCAAACCCGTGCTAAGGAATAAGTGAGAGGCATCTGTAAAAAAAAATGGGATGAGTATCCTGAAACCACTTTAAAAAATTATATCCAGAAACACTAACTGTAGTCATCTACATCAATGTCGTCTTATATCTGTTGTTGGTAGCCGTTGTCAAGTCAGTCCCTAACCTACGGCAACCTCACATACAATGTAATTGGACTGTTGTGATCCACACAAATTTTACTGGACTGATTGCCAGGCTTTTCTTCCTAGTCTTTCTTAATCTGGAAACTCTGCTGAAACCTGATCAGCATCACAACAGCACACAAGCCTCCAAGACGGATGGGTGATGGCTGTGCTTAAAGTGCACTAGCCAGGAACAGAATCCAGGTTTGCCACATGGGAGACAAGAATTCTGCCACGGAACCACCACTACCTTCTAGTCTTGGGTATAAAATCTGTCCTACCAAATGAACCCCAACTCATAGCAATGAGATAGGACAGAGTAGAACTACCCCACGGGGCTCCCAAGGAGTGGCTGATGGATTCAGACTGCTGGACCTTGGATTCACAATTGAGCTGTGAACCACTGTACTATCATGGCTCCAGTCCTCTAAATAAAAACCAAAGCCATTGCTACCAAGTCAATTCCAACTCATAGCAACCTAAGGGACAGAGTAGGATTGCTCCATAGAGTTTCCTAAGAGCACCTGGTTAATCTGCACTGCCAAGCTTTTCATTGGTATTTGTAGCACTTACATGACCAGGGTTTCCCACAGTTCTCTGTAATCATCAGAGACAACACGGCAAGGGAAACAGCTTGGAAAAAAGTCCTAGACTGAGTTCCTGTGGATTTGTGACAAGTGCATCCAGGCTATACTGTTCCACATACATTTTATTCACCTATAAAGAGTGCTGTCATTGAAGTACTGTCATCAAAAATATATCCCCACCTTTTTGTATATTTTTGGTTGATTTTTCATTTTGTGGAGAATAAAATTGTTTAAATACTCATTTGATGTTTGTATATAAGATAAATTATAAAGGAAAAGTATAAAGCATAAAAGATAAAGTGTAAAGGAAGTTATCTGAATTTGGGTGGCCACATTAGCCTGCTCCGTTGGTAAGGATTTTACATTTTCATACTAACTTTAAAAATTAGCACAAATTCAACCAGGAGAAGCTAAGGCGTGATTTATGTAGATATCAAGAACACATTTGATTCAGTACCACCCCAAACTGAATCTGCAAGGCCAGCAACTCTATTTGACCATAAACCATGTCAGTGAATCATACACTCTAATGAAGGATGAAGACGAATCGTCTCGATCAGCAGTAATGCTCCAGCGTGGAGAGAGGGAATAAGCACTCCTACAAGCAACTATTAAGTTTACTTTTTTCCCACTTTATACAATACAAGAAAATAAATATTTAATGAAGAAAAACTAGGGCACTATAAAACCAAACTGAGAAGCTAGCATATTTTTATTGCTAAAAAGTATAGGGTTCTAAAATCAAATCCAAATCAAAACAACCCACTGGAGTACAGGGGTCTCGTGTCTAAAATCTTTGTAGTTCTTATGATCACTGAGACAAAACAAGCATGCATTCATTAAATCACAGACAGTATGGCTGGAAGAATCTTCTGGCCCAGTATTTGTAAACTTCAATCATTACATAGTAATTTTTGCCATACTTGCATTCACATTGTACGCTGAGTTACTTATAATGTTTTAATTAGCACAGATTTTTAAATACATTTATGTTCAAAGGTAAATTTATATTGCCAAGTGCCAAGTGCCATCAAGTTGGATCCGATTCATGGCAACCTGTTCTGAAAATAATACATAACATAGTATTTTTATATTACAATACTAGTTATTTTAGCCTAATACACATTAAAGCAAAGAGTTAACATTTAAAAATACAATCACGTGTTGCATAACCTCTGTTCAAGTGAAGTCCAAATGCGACTGAGTCCATGGGCCCAAAAATTCAGAAATCCTAACTGGAGAATGGGACTTAATGGATGTAAGCTGTCATAGCTAGGGAGAAAACCGCTGCCTTTGTGCCTCATGGTTGGAGAACCTGCTGTGGGCTTGCCCTGCACCCCTAGACCTCGTCCTTAGCAAACTGGGCCTGTAGGGCTGTCCGGGCCTCCCAAGGGTCAAATTATTCTAGGGCCTCTTCTGAAAGCTGATTCCCCAGTCCCGCCAGCTCAGCCAGTAGAACCCTAGCTGTACGTCAACCCTGTGGGTCTCAGCCACTAACCCAGGCCCAGACAGCAGGAAGCAGAACTCTGGGCAGTCCCTGTCCCTTGGTAGGGAACATTTCTGCTAACTCAGAATTGCCCTAAGAAAATAACATGGTGTTCATACAACATCCAAGTCACTTAATGTCTTGTTTACAGAATGTATTATATCACGGATATGAGGTAAAGCTTGACTGTATTCATTCACTGTTTGTCTTCTATACCTAGGTGTAATTGTAGCAAATGGAAAACAAGGATATAGAGTTCACTTCTCTATACACAAATACTGTACTGGACAAAAATCTTATGTTCCTCCCCAGGTGACCAAAGTGTCTCCCAGACCCTCGGGTGCTCTCTCTCTACCGCAGCCACCGCTGCTCCTACACTCACGGGGTTTCTCTCTCGGGGTCAACAAGCCACTGGCCCTGGGAATCCTAGCTCTTTGTCACCCTTGGCCACCTCAGAGCAATCTGACCAACTGGCCGCACTCGGCGTGTCTGGCTCTGCCCGGCACTTCCAGATTTAGACAACACACCGCACACGGGGCACAGCATCTGACACAGGAGAGCCTTGAAGGTAGCAAGTGACAAAGTTCAGAAATGCAGGAGAGGTAGCAATCCACACAGCTAACTTTGACATGTGGGAAATCGAGAATGAGAGAAAGCCAAGTGGGCCCATCTCCTTGCTTCCACAAACTAATCCAGACGTGATTTCTCCCTGCAGTCCATCCGGAGAAGTCGGCCGGCGTTGTGAGGGATCACCTCCTAGGCTCCCTACTGAGTCTCTTCATGGCCTGTTGTGAAGAGTTACATACCTTCTTGTTGCTACAGAGCCTTCCTTACCTCAGCTTTGTTTTTGTTTTGGAGAGTTTTTTTGGTTTGGTTTGGTTTGGTTCCCCGCCCCCCACACACGGTCTGCCCTAAATTTGGCGTCTCCCCAGTAAATAATTAGTGCTTTAATCCTTGCTTCAGGATTTATTCTCTAGAAAATTTAAATTAACACAAATACCCTTTACAACCCTCCTTGAAGACAGAAACGGGGCACTACTTTTTGACTAGTCATTTAGCCTCCTCTTGGTGACTTCTAATGACGTACAACTTATTGACTCACAAATTATTCTTCCCATTTTTCACACAGTTCTCATTATTAGAGTATTCTATTCCCACAATGAAGTGTCATCTGCTACAACCTAACTGAGCAAGTAGTCACTAAGCTGTTACCCTGAGTCCACTGTCAGGTAAGTACTGATAGGAAGGTTTAGAAGGCGGTAGGTGTTCATAAAGCTTTCTAGGGAGCTAAGAAATTAAATCACTAAATTATGATACTGGACTGACAACAGTATGTGACAACTGGCCCCAAGCTGCTTAGAAAGTGAGAAAAATAAATGCTGTATAGAATAATTTTTTTATAAAGTTAATGTTGTATTCCTTTTTTCTGAAATTACACCCTATGTATTTTTGGTATTTAAAATGCCCTTTAAATTACTGAACACAGATAATAATAAATAAGAAATGGCAAATGTTCTTTCTTGGCTATATAAACAGTTGGAACTATACAATGTTACCCCATTTTTTTTTTAATTTACAGCTCAGTGAAATCTAAACTCCAAAAACAGCGAAGATTAAGCCTTATAATGTACATAAAATATCTCTTACTCATTGAACAAATATGTTACAAGTTACAGTTGAGATGAAAATTAATTAATCAAATCCTATGTAGGGCCTTTAATGCTAATATTCATGATTAAGAGACTAGACTATAGGTTCTAGTCTGTGTTCTAGGAAGTCTTAGTAGGTATTTTCCCATCCAGATTGTTACAGACTTACCAGTGTAAGAAACACTAATCATAAGTTACACGCATAGGAGCAAACTTTAACCTGCATTACTGCTTACACTGGCATCTCCAGTTTCTTTTCAGGTTCATTTAACACGAGCTAGCACATGAGACAACTGTCACATCAGATTGTCACTAGTAAATTCACTAACAACCTGGTCATCGTTTCCATTACTCACGAAAACTACTATTGAGTTCCTTCAAGAAATGATTGATACGCTGCATCTTGTTTTGACATATCACACTAATGATAGAGGGAAAGAGTGAAGGAAAAATGTTTTAATGATGCGTTCGAGAAGGTGGTATTTGGCTGCAGGGCAGTGGGAAGCAATCATCGGCAGTGTTCAGACTCAGGGCAACATGACCAAGCCAGAACTTTCTCCAAAACAGGTACCCTTGATACTAGACACCAAGACAGTTTCTAAGGCTGATGAACATAGTGGCCTTTTCTAAAAGTACGACAGCTATAGGAAACCTGACCCCAAAGGCCACATGGTAAACGACTGATTGTCCAAAAGAACAGGCAAACAGCACCCATCTGATAACATAACAATCATTATAGATAATAATATTTGTTGAGCATTTATTATGCACCCAGTACCATATTATTTATTGTACACAAAATAATTGAATCTCATTGTCTAGTGTGTGTCTACTTTACTACAATGTAAGTTCCAAGTGGGCAAAAATTGAGCCTCTCTTGTTCTCAGAACTGCCTTTTAGGTGTCTAGACCTCGTGGCCTAGTGGTTAAGTTCTACAGCTGTTAACCACGGGTTGGCATTTCAAATCCACCAGATGCTCCTTGGAAACTGTGGGGCAGTTCTACTCTGCCTACAGGATCACTGTGAGTTGGAATCAACTCAACAGCAGCAAGTTGGTTTGGGTTAGATTAGCACTTGGCATTCAAGGGATACTCATTAATGCTAATTCAAAAACAAACTTCCTTTCCTAAACTTATTGCTCATAACTTGCAGATAGAAGCAGAATCTGCAGAGAAATTTCACAGGCCACTTGAGTAACTAACAACACTGGTTATTAACCACGTTTTAAAAAAAGTCTGTGCAGCTGTCAGAGTTTTTCATCAACTAAAAGATAGTCAAATAAATAATTTTTTTCATATTTTATTAGTCAAAAGAAATAATGAACTTATGTTTCAAACTAATTGAAAAATGTTTTATCAAATGCTCCTTTGTGGATACAGAAGAGTTTTTAAACACAGATGATCAAAGACCTAATGAGAAGCGTGGCTTACACCAACTTTACAGCAGATTGTATTGCAAAGAGAATATTAAGAAGTTAAAGTCACAAAACAACAGTGGACAGTAGAATTGCATTGAAGCATACGTGTTTTCCTACAGTTAATTAAGGAAGCCGTCCATATGCCGCTAGTTTCTGGGTATAAACAAGATGTTCTACATACAAGGGTGTCAATCCACCTGGCTGTCTCTCAGAACTTTCCTATTAAGATTCCAACCAATGTCAGCAATTTAAAAAAGTTCTAGAATTAGGCACTTTCAGCAGGGCATTTTTGTGTATCACAGACAAAATGAAACCTTTACAAACATGTTTGATGATGAAAAACTTACATTTGAAGGGCAACTGGGGAGAAGAAGATGGAAATGGCAGAAGCAAAACAAGGGAAATTACTTCCATAATTTAAAGGGTTTGAGCAAAACTTGGACTATCATTTTGTGCAAAACTGGGACTATCATTTGCAGCAGAGTCAAACAGTAAGAACACAAAAATAACACTAAGGAACAAACAAGATCCACAAAGCGTTGCTTGTGGTGTACGGTGATCCCGCAGTTTCAGGAACCCTGGGCAGTCCTATTATTACTTTCCATGCTTCTTATAACAGGAAATATCACCTCCTCTCCAGCGCTGGTAGTGTAGTGGTTAAGTACTATGTCTGCTAACCCAGAGGACAGCAGTTCAAATCCACCAGTTACTCCTTGGAAGCTCTATGGAGAAGTTCTACTCTGTCTACAGGGCCACTGTGAGTCAAAATCGACTTGACAGCATGGGGTTTAGTTTTTGCTTTTCTCCAGTGCCCACTGGAAAGAACACAGCTCCACTCCTTCCTGAGAAGAAAAGCAGCTAGAAAATGAGAAAATTATTTTCATCATAAATTATTAACTTACAGAGAACAAATCCAGATAAGAGTCTTTGATACACCCTAAAAATTACTACTATTTTTTTTAAGTCACTGGGGATTATAAAACACAAAGCCTTTTACATAGATATGGTGGTTTGTTTAGAGAAATGACATAATACTTGTCAGAGGAGAAAAATGCTCTTGTCACCCTTAGTTCCTGCTAAGAATCTTTATATTTTTGTTTCCTTACCATTTTTCTATTTTCTACTCAATTTTGCCTTTAACCTTTTCTTCACTTAATCTTATGCTTTCTGCAGCTGTCTCTAGAGATGTCTATCAAAAAAAGAGTATACTTCTCTAAATGCCAAAATACGTGTATAACAAAAGGAAAGTCTAGTACACTATCTTACATGGAGAATACAACTTTTTCCCCCACAAAATGATCAAATTTACATCTGGTTTTTGTTTTAAGAGCTTAAGCATCATCAAACAGTTGTATGGTGGAATGCTACTGATTATTCAGTTTAACCAAGTTTTGGCTAGCCACCAAAAACCAAACCCGTAGCTGCTGAGTAAATTCCAACTCATAGCGACCCTATAGACAGAGCAGAACTGTCACATAGAGTTTCTAAGGCACACTGGCTGGATTTGAACTGCTGACCTTCTGGTTAGCAGGCATAGCACTTAACCACTACACAGTCAGGCTTGGGCTAGATCATTTGTTTTTCCTGTTTCCATGATCTCTTCAAATTCTGACCTCTGTTGCTTCTGAGCCATGCTTGGAACACAGACATCTCACAAAAGTTCTGCAATCATTACTTTGTTTGGCTTGCCATCTTCTCTAGAAAAGCTCATAGAAGCATTAGTACAGTCCCAACGGACATCTTTACTGCAGGCTAGTGAGAGACCTAGAACCAGAATCACTCAGTTTGGCTGTCTCAGATATTTTCTTTCTAGTAAAAGAAGAATTACTATACAACCTATGGGAAATTTTTCTTTCTTTTTTTTTTTTTAATTAAACATCAGGCCATTATTCCCATAAGTCATATTTCTTTTTGTTTAATACACTTGATTTTTTTAGAGCAGTTTTAGGTTTACAGAAAAATTATACAAAAAATTCAGAGCATTTCCATATACCACCCTATCCTGTGCAGTTTCTCTCATTATTAACAATCTTGCACTCCTGTGGTACATCTGTTCTGATTGCTAAACCAATATTAATATATTATCATTAACCAAATTTCACAGTTTATATAAGGGTTCACACTTTGTGTTATACAGTTAAGAGGGCTTTTACAAATATATAATGCCATCATCACAGTATCATACAGAGTAGTTTTCACTATCCTAAAAATGCCCTGTGCTCTACCTATTCACTCCTCTCTCCCCTTGAGCCCATGGAATCTTCTGGTCTTTATACTGTCTACACAGTTTTGCTTTTTCCAATATGTCATACAGCTGGAATCATACAGTTACAGATTTTTCAGACTGGCTCCTTTTACTTAGTAGCATGTATTTAAGATTCCTCCATGTCTTTTCGTAGCCTGATAGTACATTTTTTTTTTTATCACTGAATAATATCCCATTGCATGGAGGTACTATAGTTTCTTTATCCAGTCATCTATTGAAGGACATCTTGGTTGCTTCCAGTTTTTAGCAACTATGAATAAAGCTGCTATAAACATTAATGGGCAGGTTTTTATGTGGACATATGTTTTCAATTCATTTGGGTAAATATCTAGGTTCATGGTTAGCCTATGTTTCACTTTGCAAGAAACAGCCAGACTGTCTTCCAAAGTAGCTGTACCATTTTGCATTCCACTAGCAATCAATGAGAATTACTTTTTTTCCACATCCTCAGTAGCTTTTGGTGTTGTCAGTGTTTGGGGTTTTAACTATTCTAATAGGTGTGCAGAGCCCTAGTGGTACAATGGTTCAGAGCTTGGCTGCTAACCAAAAGGTCAGCAGTTTAAATTCACCAGCCACTTCTTCAAAACCCTATGGGGCAGTTCTGCTCTGTGCTATAGGGTCACACCGAATCGACTTAGTAACAATGGGTTTTGTTTTGTTTTTTTAATAGATGTGTAGGCACTTGGCTGGTAGTGGTATCACTTTGCTGTTTTAATTATAATTCCCTAATGACATATAATTTTGAGCATCTTTTTTATGCTTATTTCCCATCTATGTATCTTCTTTGATGAGGTATCTGTTCAGATCTTTTACTCATTTGGTAGTTTGTGTTGTTTATTACTGTGGAGTTTTAAGGGTCCTTTCTGTCTTTTGGATGCAAGTCCTTCAGCTATGTGTTTAGGAAATGTTTTCTTCAATCTGTGGCTCATCTTTTCTCTCAATGGTATCTTTCACAGAGTAAAAGTTTTTAATTTTAATAAAGTCCAGTTTACAATCTTTTCTTTTATGGATTGTGCTTCATGTACTATATCTAAATAATCATCCCTAAACTCAAGGTCAGCTAGATTTTCTACTGTGGTATCTTCTAGAAGTGGACACCCTGGTAGTATAGTGGTTAAATGCTACTAATCAAAAAGTTGGCAATTCAAACCACCAGGTGCTCTTTGGAAACTATAGGGCGGTTCTACCCTGTCCCAGAGGGTCACTGTGAATAGGAATTGACTCAAGGGCAGTGGGTGTATCTTCTAGAAATTGTATAGTTTTCTATGTTACTTTAGGTCTATGATCAATTTTGAGCTAATTTTTGTGAAAGACATAAGGTCTGTCTCTAGATTCACATTTTTGCACGTGGATGCCCAGTTATTCCAGCATTATTTATTTAAAAAGTAAAACAAAACTATCTTTTCTCTACTAAATTACCTTTTCTCCTTTTCAATCCTTCTTACCATCCTCTGCAAAATATTCCAAATTCTCCTTCCAAACAACAACAAAAAAAAAACCCAAACCCACTGCTGTCAAGTCAAAGCCAACTCATAGCGATCCTCTAAACAGAGAAGAACTGCATCATAGAGTTTCCAAGGAGCAACTGGTGGATTTGAACTGCCAACCTTTCAGTTAGCAGACGAAGCACTTAAACCTCTATGCCACAAAAGCTTCCAAATTCTCCTTAGACTCTTGAAAAGCAATGACCAAAATGCATGTGGGTTACTCCTTTCATTTTGCCCTATACCACCTACCCAAAGCAACTATCCAAAACCCACTGCCATGGAGTCAATTCCAACTCACAATGATCCTGTAGGACATGGTAGAGCTATCCTATAGGGTTTTCAAGGCTACAACTCTTTATGAAGCAAACTGCCACATCTTTCTCCCAAGGAGCACCTTTAGTTTCAAGCCACTGACCTTGCAGTTAGCAGACAAGTATTGAACCACAGTCACACCAGAGCTCCTCCTAAGGCAACTAGGATACTGCAAAACATCACCTGAATAAAAATAAGGAAAAAAAAATACAGTAAGGAAAAAAAATGGCTGTATATTGGCCCAAACACACGTTCATTCTAATTTCAGTCAAATTTTCTGTAAATACGGATACATATTACCAAATTTTGATTCCCAACATCTCTAATCTCATCTCTCCTTTTCATTCAACTGCCACTATGTTGATTCAGAACTGTATTATTTTTTTTTATCTGACTTTCTACAAAGACTGCCTGAGAGCTTCTGGGTCTAACTTCCTCACTACCAACACACTGTTCAAATCACAGTATGTCACTTAGTGGCCTCAAAAGGTTTAAAGCCTATTGGCTGTTTTCCAGATGGAATCCCGGCTCCTACTGCAGCACAAGCATTGCTTTATGATGTCATTTTTACTTTCTTTAGTCCCTTCTCTTATGACTGCCCAACACATACTTTATTCCCCCAGCCATACGGCCTTCACCCAGCTGTTTCCTCTTTCTGGAACTTCTTCCCTCTAATTTTGTAGAACTAACATGTTCTTCAACCCTTTCCCCTAGAGTTACCCTACCAGTGAATTCTTTCTTGACATCCACTCATCCGTAATTGAGAAGCTCTTTTCTGTGTACCCATAGCACCTCATACAAACTACATTGTTACTGGTTTTCGATCTCTCTGTAGTCCACCAGCTCCTTGTGATCAGGAATTCTGTGTTTCATCACTGTATCCTCAGGTCCTAGCACAGTGGTAGGACCTGGGCAAATACCTAGGAGCACACTGCTAGATTGTATGGTAAGCCTATGTTTAGCTTTGTAAGAAGTAGCCAAAGGAGCTGTACCATCTTGCGTTCTCACTAGCAATCAATGAGAATTACTGTTGTTTCACATCCTCACTACCATTAGGTGTTTTGCATCTGCAAATAGTTAATCAAATCTGAATTAATATCTCATCACATAATTTATGCTTCTCAACACTAGTTTCTGTATCTATATGCATGGATATTTGCATCAAGCTAGTTAAAATAATTATAATAGGTTTTGTTGATCAATCCTAACTTCATTGACAAGATTCACACTTCAATTTTTTTTTTCTAAAAGTATTGTTCCTATATTATGCTAAATATCTGTTTCATCACTGATACCAATAACAGGATTCTGGTTTTTTATTTTTGTGATTTTTTTTTTTTTTTGGCAGTCTCAGAAAAAAACAAAACACAGTAAATAAAACACAAATGAGCATTACTCATACTTTATATTATGCCACAGTAGAATCACATCTTTGACAGCCATGAAAAGTTATATTAAAAAGAAGTCAATGGTTCTGTACAAACTTTCACCAAAAATACAATAAATTAGTAATAAGAGTAAAGAAGTCAATGGACTGAAAACTTAGTCTCAATATCAGAATATGATTGCATAGGACTTAGCTAATTGTCACCACATAGCACTTTTGAAAGGGCCATTGTATACCGCATGTGTAATTAGACAAAATATTGTGTATTTGTAGAATTTCAGAGGGGTCACCATTTGGTTGTATATTGCGGGTATCATATTATATTAGATGAGTCAAACCAATTTAAATGAAGCTCTTGAAACACATTTAAATTAATATTTAAGTTTTACAAAATTAATTTCACCTATTTTTATACTTTTTTATTCTTTTGTTCATTTCAGTCCTTAAATTCATTATCTTTAGATTAGTTGTCAGATAGTCCTAATTAAAGTTATCCCTAAGAATAGTGCAGATAAAATCTTCAACTCATGATTTAGTGAAAGGGATATGGTTTGTGTTATAAATCGGTTTGTTTTTAAGTGTACACAGCAAATATTCAGCATTATATTAGGGGTCAGAAAGCAGCTGCCATTAGACCAAGGCTGACACCTGTGTGTAATTATCTAGTGTGATTAATGAAGAAAGAGATCAAAGTTTCATGCAATTTTAATTTTATGCTCTAGGCTTGATGTGCAAAGGATTTGTACTGGATAATAAAGGGATACAGAATCATTCTAAAAAGCATGACAAATGAGTTTCTATAATGAATCTGACTCATCAGCAAGGCACACGTAAACCTATGTGACCCATATTGTTTTGGAAGAATTTGGGGATAACATTAATGCCTAATTATTCATTGTCTGAAGATATTTCAATAAAGTAGTTCCTTTATGAGAGGCAAATACTCATAGATGTATGCAAGCTGAAGAAAAAAAAAAAGAAAATGCCTGAAAGTAAAGTATCCTGTCTTCAAAAGCCACATAACATTAACAGTAATTTTCCAGAGGGCTACATTTTTAACATCTACTATGGGCCTCTGTAGACACTTTGACAAGAATGACATTCTGGAAGAATTAGCAAACCTGGGCAAGAAGGTGTACTCTAGCTATGACATGACTGCTACTGAAATAAAAACACAGACAATGTCAGATGCTGTGTTCAGCTACAACTTGCATTTCCAAGAAGTTGCAAATTCAACTTGATCTCAGTGTCCATATTATAGCAAGTTTGGCCTGGTACCTTCTGAGACTAGTCTGAAAGCTCAGTGGTTTAAATTAGATGAAGTGTTTGTTCTCTCTTACATATGATCTAAAGCTAACCTAGTATGAAGAAATTAAACACACACAAAAAAAAAAAGAAAGAAAGAAAGAAGTGCAGTTCTAAATAATAGAATATAGAGTTAGGTGCAAATAGAAAATAACTTCCCCTCTAGCTTTCCTGAGAATAGCTACTTGCAACTTTTTTATTAGTTTTTGCCCTACCCTCCCACCCCAGCCCTGTGGCTCCCCACAGGTTTTTTTTTTAGAAGTTCATTTTTAAAAATCTCTTGGGAGTGCAACCCTGATGGAACCAGGGACTCAGTAATCAATAAGTTTCTCCATATGTTCCAGATCACCCATGACCAAAGTCAAAGCTTTTTAGTTTCATCTTTAACAAACACGCTTCATGCAACTATAACATGCTGAGTGCTGATGGCAGACAGTGTGAACACAGTAGCTCATTTTCAAGGAGCTCAGAAACCAGGCAAGGAAATGAAGTGCAAACCTGTGTAATGTTGGGCAGCCATGCATAAGTGCTACAGGCAGGGAATGAGCTAAGTGCTGTGAGAATCTGTGAGCACAAGGCAAGAAGCAACTAATTCTCAGGCTTGGCAAACAGACAGTAGAAGGCTTTAGTAACACTATGCTTTGGTTCACTCATTTATCAATCACTTACAGAGCACCAACAACAAGCTAGTCTTGCATCGTGTGCTAACTGTATTCAGTTAAATAAAATAGAGTTTCTGTTCTTTCAGCTTTCACCACCATTTCCCCCATATCTTTCCTTGGCTTTACAAAAAACCATCTGCCATCGAGTCAATTCTGACTCATAGTGATCATATAGGACAGAGTAGAACTGCCTCGTAGGGTTTCTAAGGAGTGTCTGGTGGATTCCAACTGCCAACCATTTGATTAGCAGTCATAGTTCTTAACCACTACACCACCACTGTTTCCTCCCTTGACTTTAGAGAATATAAAGACAGTCAAGAGTTAGGACGTCATGGAGTCTGCAAGATTATACTGACAAGTGAAAAGCCTATTACAGTACTCTGACATAATGATAACAACAGCTAACTAGCATTTATCATGTGTTTAAATCAATCAAGCCATTTAATTCTCAAAATGACCCCTGAGATGGACACTATTTAAAGTCCTATTTTAGAAGGGGGACACCAGAAGCACAGAGAGGACATGTAGCCTACCCAGAGCAGCAGAGCTATAGAATTCAAATACAACATTGGGCACCAGGGCCCATACTCTAGCTATAATGTCCCACCACATCTCTAAGTTGTGTGACAGTTAAAGTACAGGGTGCTGTGGTGCAGAGATGAGATCTACTTCAGGAGTAGGAGAGATGCCAAAGACACTGGCCAAATCACCATCCACGCAGAGATCTGTTACCAACGTAGCAATACATGCTTTTTGAAAGGCCAGCACACAGAGTTTGTTTAGAGTCTCTGTTGCATTTGAGCCAAATCTGTAAAGGATAAGTAAAATTTGGACCCATTACCCACCTGTCAGTTTGTGTACGGTGGTGGCTTGGATGTTGCTATGACGCTGGAAGTTATGCCACTGATATTTCAAATAACCAGGAGGGTCACCCATGATGGACAAATTTCATCTGATCTTCCAGACTAAGACAGCATAGGAAGAAAGACCTGGCAATCTACTTCCAAAAATTAAGTCAATGAAAACTTTAAAGATCACAATAGGATATTACCTGATATATTGCTGGAAGGTAAGCCCCCTTGGGTGGCAGGCCCTAGACAATAGCAATAACAATAGATTCAAACATACCAACCATCACAAAGATGACACAGGACTGGGGAATGCTTCATTTTTACACAAAAGTCTCCATCACCAGAAGCCAACTCAACAGCAGCTAACTATAAGAACAAGAATTTGGGATCAGGAAAGAGAACAGCATTCCAAGTTAAGGAAATAACACCAGCAAAGGCAGAGAAACAAGACTGACTATTGTCTCTGCTTTGCTAAGGCTCTTCTACCTGCTCTCCAGCTGGAAAATAACAGAAATTGATTGGTGTGAAAAAATCAGCAAGGACAGCTCTTTCTAAAGGAAATTGAAGAGTATGTAAATCGAGTGTTTGACACAGAAGCACTTCAGTGTGTTCTTCAGGATTCCTAAATGACTTAGAGCCTAAGGAGGATGGATTGCAACGTTTACCCACTAGAGAAAGATCTAAAGACAAAAAGTTCTCTCTAACATGCCCCGACCCGCGGGACAAATCAACGGAGGCGCGATGGGGAGCCTATAAAAGTGAAGCAGGGAAAGGCGGAAAAATGGAGGCAAGACAAAGATCTGATCAAGCTTCGAGGTTTTATTGTAACAGGCAGTATATATAGAAGTTGGGGAGGGGAAGGGCCTGGAGTCAGGTGAGGTCTGGTAAGCAGTATTTGTCATTCAGTGATTGGGTAGGAGCAAGTATGGGCGGGGTGCAGAGCAGTGACGTGTGGGCTTTCCGTACTTCCTGGTGGTGTTAGGCAGTGACATCAGGCAGGAAGTTTTTTCGCGCGCGCGGGCTTTTTGAATTTCGCGGCGCGGGCTTTTTCAAGCCTATGAGCTTCCAGTATGTCGGGGCCTGGGGGCTTACCCACGGCTCCTTACACTAACATTTTGTTTTTCAGATGTGGAGATGAAAATGATAACAAGTTACTGTCTCGCTGATTCAGACTCACAGCAACACCACGTGTCTCAGCAGAACTGCATTCTGTAGGGTTTTGTGGTTGTTATCTTTCTGAAGCAGGTCACTGGGCCTTTCGTGCAAGTTGGCTCTGGCTGAATTCGAATCATCTATCTCTCAGCCCAGCACTTAACTGTACCACACAAAGTGTATATATATAAAAATAAAAACTACTATTTATTTCTGGGATTTTTTATTTAATATTTACTACGCATGACTTGATGGCACTTGGCTGGCTTGGCTTGCTATATTTCTGGTTTAGTGTTTGTCATGGATTAAATTGTGTCCCCCAGAACTGTGTCTAGGTCATGATTCCTAAAATTGTGTGATTGTCCACAATTTTGTTACCTGATGTGACTTCCCTATGTGTTGTAAATCCTGACTCTACATTGCTAATGAGGCAGGACTCAATCTACAAAACTAGGTTGTATCTTACGTCAATCACTTTTGAGATACAAAAGAGAGACGCAAGCAGAGAGACTAGGGGTCTCCGTACCACCAAGAAGCAAGAAGCAGGAGCATAGCACACCCTTAGGGCTTGGGGTCCCCAAGGCTGGTAACAAGGACACTCTCCCAGAGCCCAAAGACAAAAAGCCTTCCCTTGAAGCTGCCACCCTCAATTTGGACTTCTAGCCTCCTCAACTCTGTGACACAATAAATTTCACTTTGCTAAGGGCATCCCCTTGCAGTATTTCTGTTACAGCAGCAGAAAATAACTTAGACAGTGCTATACCCTTTTCATGAATTTGCACACAGGATTATCACACGGATTGAGATATATTCTGTTATTGTTCTAGTTTTTATGGGTGAAGAAACAGAAACATAGAATTGTTACATGATTTCCCCAGTCTCACAGAGATGAAAGACCTGGAATGCAGACTAGGCTGGATTCCAAGTACATGTTCTTCACTATTATGCTATATGTGGCCAGGGCCCACTGAAAAAAAAGAAAAGAAAAAAATCTTTGCTAACCTTTAAATGCATCCTTACCTGCTGAAACAGCCTTATTCTTTCTTTGAAAAATCATGTAGTTAGTGGAAAGAAAGAAAGTGACACATAGGAAGAGGTGACCTGGGTTTTTGAGTCTCAGCTTTACAAATTTCCAATCTGTTATCCTGACATTTCACTTCTGAGTCTCCTTAAATTGAAAGAATCTAATTACACGTGTCTCAAGTCTCTTCTGGCTATAAAGTTGTATGATTAAAAAAAAAACAAAACAACGAATAGCTACAACTATCATTATTGCCTCGTTTTGAAAGAGAGAGTTAGTTGAAAGAAAAAAAAAAACAAAAAAAAATGGCCAAGTTGAAAACCTAAGTTTAGTAAGATTTCTATTGAATGTAGGCAAATATCATCTGAGGGTCGACATGACATGTTTGATACGCTGAGTTATTCGCTGCACCTTTGTGAGGCTGAACATCTACCATATTTTTCATTCACAACTCTGAGGGCTGGTGACACAGTTCATTTCCTCATTTCAAAGAGATTGATTTCATCCCCGAGAAAAGGTGCACACGAGCTGGAAAAAATGAATGTTTATGGGAAGCAGGAGCATCAGTTCTCATTCTATTAAAGCATCAGCTTATGTTCCACTTAGGCCTTGCTTACTAAATTCAGGGCTGCTCAGTCTTCAGTCTAGGATACCATGTGTTCGTGAAAAGGAGCAAGCTGTCTCTTTTAATCCAAGAGCCAAATGTTAAGATTCCTCAAGTGTCAGTTTTGAATTTGAATATCCATAATCTTAAATCTCAAGGACTTTGTCTGCTTGGGGCTATGCTTCCAAGACCCCCCACCACACACAGGCCCACAGACATAGGGATAAACAAAGAACCAGAAACCAGCGACCACACGGATGGCCCTTTGGCTCAGGGATCTTCTAGGGCCTCTTTCCCAATGAACTCTTTGTGGAAAACTTTGTCGGCAACCTGACTATGCATACCATCTGGATCTCTCTTGGCAACTGGCAGGTCCCTATAAAACACCGACCGGGAACCTACCCCAGTGGCTGGGGTGGACTGCCTTACTCTTTATGAGGTCACTGACACGTTAACAGAATCTCTCGACCTGACAAACGCCCAAGAAATCTAATCGGAACCCAGTTAGTGAGGGCGAGGCTTTATCCAATTTTGCAAGACCAGCGCGCAAGCCCACAAAGGAGGCAGGCCAGACGGCTTGGGAACAGTTCTCTTCAGGGGTTTTTGTTTCCAATGGGCGAGTCCCTCCCCCAGTTCCTCCTTGGCTGAGTACTATGGGGGTGAACAGTCCCTCCCACACGTTACTTAAATCTTCCTTTTTAAGGTTGAATTCCCAAAAAAGTACCCCCCACCTTTCCCATTTCTCCCCTAATTCATTCTGTTTGCGTACACATTCCCCAGGAACTTGGACTCTGTGGTTGCCATGTCACCTAATGGTCTATGCTCTGGGTCAGCTATAACTTTCGTTCTTCTTATTCTTAGACAGACCGTTTTGAAATTTATTTCTCACATCTTCATACCTGTTTTCTTATTAACCTTCTCTGTATCATTTGTTTGAACTCCTCATCCATCCCAAGACCCTAGGTTTCCATGGGCTGAAAACCCAACTAAGTATTTTCCTGCGATGCAGCTTCTGTAAAGGACTGCTTTGGCTCAGTGAACTGCTAGAGCCATCACCTGCCCCACTCCTGCCCCGTACAGGCCTTTGCAAAGGAAGACAAAGGAAAGCCCAAATGAGATCATGATAAAAAAAAAAAAATTGATAAAATTTCTGTGAAGATGTAAGGGACACAATAACAATCTCAGATTTATAAATCACTTTCCTACATGTGATCTTTTTTGATTTTCAAGGTGATCTGATTCACATTCAGAAAAAATAGTATTAGCTCAATTTTAAAATGAGAAAGCTGATGCTCAGTGAGCTAATGAAAGCTTTCATTGCTTTGTGGAGGCCATTTGGTTCCCATGGCTGCCGACCAAGGTCTCAGGCAGAGCCTTGAGCAAACACAACCAGTGGGATTTAAGATTTTCTACTATAAAATTCACAGATCTCTGGGTGACACAAATAGCCTGTGACACAACAAATAGTATGTGACACAAACTATTTGTGTCACCCAGAGATACATGGTTGGCAGCTTTAAGGAAGGAACCAACCTTGAAAGGAAGACACCTTTGCACAGACATAAAAAAAAAAAAAAAGGAATTGTGGTGTCTAGCTCCTGGCTGAACACTGGTGCATGATTTTTCAGGTCTAACTGTAGCAGATTACAAAGGCTTTACCTGGCAGACATGAGGCGAAAAGATGCGCTCTCTAACAGGCTCATCACAGTCAATGCGTTGCAGTCTTTGCAAGGGATCAGCCAAGAATTCAGTCCCTCCACCCACTTGTTGTCGGTGGGTGCCGTCAAGTCAGTTCCAACTCATAGTGACGCACTTCAGACAGAATGAAACACTGCCCAGCCCTATGCCATCCTCACAATGGTTGTTATGCTTAAGCCCATTGTCGCAGTTACCTGTCAGTCCATCTCACGGAGAGTCTTCCTCTTTTTCACTCACTGTCTACCAAGTATAATGCCCGATTGATCCCTTCTGACAGTATGTAGAAAGCACATGAGACGTAGTCTCACCATCCTTGCTTCTAAGGAGCACTCTGTTTACACCTCCAAGGCAAATCTGTCCATTCTTTGGCAGTCTATTGATAGTCAATGTTCCTCTCTAACACCACAATTCAAAGGTTTCAATCCTCCTACCATCTTCTTTATTTATCGTCCAGCTTTCACATGTAGAAGAGGTGATTGAAAACACCTGGCTTGGGTCAGGCGCACCTTAGTTTTCAAGGTGACACCTTTGCTTTTTAACACTTTAAAGAGGACTGTTACAGCAGACTATTCACCCAGTGCAACGTGTCTTTTGATTTCCTGACTGCTACTTCCCTGGGTGTGGATTGTGGATCCAAACAAAATGAAATCTTTGACAACTTAAATCTTTTCTCCATTTATCATAATGTCGCATATTGGTTCACTTGTGACGATTTTTTGTTCTCTTCCCGTTGAGGCATAATCCATACTGAAGGCTATGGTCATTATCAGTAAAGCACTTCACATCCTCTCCACTTTCAGCAAGCAAGGTAGTGTCAGCTGCATTCCGTCCACTAGTCAAAAGACTAGTAACATCTTTTCACTACCTACTTTCCTAGCCCAGGTGTTTGCAAATGAAAGCCCTTCTCAAGAGCCTTCGCTGAAGTTTCCTTAGCCACTTGACCCACCTCCTCTCTGAGTTCTACAGTAGTGGAGGATTCCTACGTTCAAGGGTCTCTGAGGAGTCACAGTCCCACATCTGTGCTGATCCACCAGACCCTTGGCCAGGCTCCATTCCTGGGAAAACAGGGAACAAAGGAAACTTGGCTGCATATGTTTCTGAGTATTTCTTACTTATTCTAAAACAGTATATATTTCAGTTATCTAGTGCTGCTCTATCCAAACTACCACAAGTAGATGGCTTTGAAAAGAGAAATTGTATTTGTTACAGTCTGGTAAGCTAAAAGCCCAAATTAAATATGCGAAATTATCCCAGTCTGGTAGGCCAAGAGTCCAGATTCAATATGTGAGCATCCTGGCACAGGAACCTCGGGTCCAAAGGACGGCTCTGCTCTCAGTTCTGTTTTCTCAGTAATATGAAGTTCCCAAAATTCAGCTTGCTTCCTTTTCTTTTGTATCTCAGGAAACCGTCTCAAGGCACGAATCAAACTTACACACTGAATCCTGTGCAACCAACACAGCTGTCACCCATCCACCCTCACTAACATCACAGAGGCAGAAATTCCAACACAGAGGAACATCACACAATACCGGGAATTTTGGTCCATTCAAATTGCTATGCAGATTTTGGCAGGGAACACAGTTCAATCCAAGACAGTATATTTTGTATATTTTTGCAAATTTTGGCTCCTTAGATACTTTGACACCTGGCAGCTCCACTCAGCCCTCTCAGCTTAGCCCACTAACAGAAAACTGGAGAAATAGGCACAGTTTAAGACTGTGCATAAGCAGACTTGTGTGGAACAGCCAATAATATTAATAGTGATCGTAACAATGAAAATTATATTTACTGAGCACTTACTGTGCACCAGAGTCTATTCTATGCTTTGCTGCCGTTAGTTGATGTGAAGTTGATTCTGTCTCCTGGTAGCCATTTGTACTACCCAAGTACGCCTGTTGCAAACTTGAAATTTGTTAAAAACCCATTACTGTTGAGTAAATTCTGACTCATGGTGACCCTAAAGGCCAGAGTAGAACTGCTCCATAGAAACAGACGTCTTCCTGTATCTTTCTCTCTCAGAGCTGCGATGAGTTTGAATTGCTGAAGTTTCAGTTAGCAGACTAGCACCTAACTATATACTAATGTATTCAACCCTCAAAGCAGCCCAGTGAAAAATATCAGCTATTATTTTCAATCTATGAGCAAAGGGACTCAGGCATACAAAAGCTTAATTGGAACTGTATAGAAAGTATCACTGATTTCAATTCCTTTTTCATCTTTGCACACAATTATTAGTATAGAAAGAACTACTTTATTAGACCTGCTCAATCTCTTTGTAGGAAATAGGTAACATAGATAACAGAATTAGTTTGTAAAATATTTAATACTATATTTTTATCAACATCCATCACTTTGGGAAATTATCTGAGATGAAATTGCCTGTTTCAACAAGCTTATATGAGTAGACTGGAGACTGATTTCCTTTAAAGGTAATTTTAGGTCGCACATTTCAAAATAATCAATTTTAACCAAAAATTATTTTCTTGATATATTATGAGCAATCATCTAAAAATTGCAAAAGAAGAGATATTTTTCAAATGCAAAGACTGAGTGTTATAAATCCAAGAGGATAATTTATTAGACCAGAATTGTTTAGGTCTCACTTTGTTTGATGAACTGAGAAAGACAGATAAGTTTCAGCTTTTCTAAAATCTAATTTAAATTTTGAAACTCTGGTGGTATGGCGGTTAAGCGCTACATCTGCTAACCAAAAGGTCAGCAGCTTGGATCTCACAGGTGCTCCTTGGAAACTCTATGGAGCAGTTCTACTCTGCCCTATAGGATCTCTGTGAGTCAGAATTGACTCGACAGTGCTAGGTTTGGTTTGCTTTCGGTCATTTAAATTTAGAAGACAAGGCAATATAATTTTCAATGTGTTTCTATACTGAACAAGCATTGAAATAATTGTATTATTACTAGTTATTTTATAAAATCATGGTACTGATTCTGACCAAATTTTATAGAATCCATCAAATTTGTTCCTATAATTCTGTTGACTTGGGGAAGTTCTCACTTTGGAAATTTGGCTTTCTCTTACAAAATCCAGCTTCAGAGACAACACACAGGTACCTAGGATCTGAGCTTAAGGTGCTTCACATTATATTGTTAGTTCTAGAAAATTATGAGAAGTTAGAAGAATTTGCTGTATGTATCTATGCTAAAATACACATAGCAATTCTTCATGTGTGTCATGAATTTGTTGCAATGTTAACTGAATGATCAAAAGATTAGAAATTAGGTTTGGACTGTAACATCTGACACAATTTTTGCTCTTCCTATGGCTAAAGTACATTTCTATTTCACAAAAAGGGGGACTTTAATGTACTTTAAAATTGAATCTATTGACTATCTAGACCAGCCAGCCAAGTGCCATTGAGTCGCATCCAATAGTTATTACAAACCAAGATGTTCATTATGTAAGGGTAAGTGAACCTAACTTTTATCAACTTCGCTGCTCTGTGAGGACAAATAGAGTTGAAATTCAAGACAAGATGTTTGTCGTTGACTTATGAATCCACAGAAGCCACTGAATGGGCATGGGTTAGCTTGTCACCTGGAATCGCAAGAGGTCTTGTCAGAGGACAGAACTTCACAGTAGAGTCTGAGCTGTATAGTTAATGCCTCAATGACAACTATTTATCTTCCGAATTTCACACGTCCCCTTGGGAATTCTCAGTTACAGAACAAATTGCTTAGGCCAGAGTTAATATTCCTTGTAAGAATCTTGATTCCTCCATACCATCTACCACCCTTCATAGCTGTCTTACTCAGAAAAAGGAACAATTTAGGTATCCAGAAGTTTACCATCTTCCATATACACAATGCATACTTCAACACTAACAATGACCCAAAACGGAGATACAAACAGGCAAATTTGTCTGCTTTAAGTCAAGTTCCCAGCTCCCAGTTCTTGGCCTCCTGCACCCAGGGAGAGCTGTCCTGTGATCTGAGCCCTGGCCTTCTGGGGTTGATCCTCAGTCACTGTTGCTGGATCTTGTCTGGGATGACTGTTTTTCTAGGGACAGACCTGCACCTGGTACCCATTCATATGCAGACTAAAGTAAGAGCCCAGATGTGGCCTCTGCTTCATCTTCAGTTCATGTGCCAAGAGCTCCTTCTGTTTGTTTTCCTGGGGCAGAACTCTGTTACAAATTGGCACTCCACGCTCACCAACCTAGGCAGGTGTCTGTATAAATAATTCCTAATGGTTCTCCCACATTTCGACTTCTGATACTTGAACTCCTGATACTTGAACTGGGTTTCTGGACCTAGCTGGTCTTAACACTGTCTGAAGCCTTGGTAACAGCAGTAGGAAAAGTGATGGGTTGACACTTATTTGGCCACATAAATTTTCCAGGGAGCAGTCAGAAGTGGATTGAACTGGGTCTTCTCTCTCCTGGAAGTTTTCCAAAAGGAAGGGGAGTGAAAGCAGAACATTCTAAGGCAGAAACAAAAGGCACACTGATGTCCATTGGGAGGGCGTTACTAGACATGAATGGCTAAATTACATGATCATGGAGCAGCTGGAGTATAAAAAATAAGAGTGAGCCTCTATCCATGAACTGTTCAATTTTTAGTATGGGTATATTTTTCTGTTTCTCTTTTTCTCAAGTCTAGAGACAAATTGGGACTGACCTCGTGCTTCGGCTTCTTTTTTAGAGACTCTGTTTGTGATGTTGCATTACTTCTATTTATAAAGTGTTTGCTCTATAGGCTGCACATCCCAAGAGTGCTACACATTGTATTTTTGAAGTGATTAGTAAGGAAACTCTTCATAGATGCTTAGGATAAAAAGAGAAGATTCAGAAAAAGGCTTCATGACCATCACAGTGGCCTTTGGTGGCCAACAACCCAACTGTTTAGTGAACAAAACCAAAAACTCAGTGCCATTCAGTCAATTCCAATTCATAGCAACCCTATAGGACAGAGAAGAACAACTCCATAGAATTTTTAGGAAGCTGAAAAGTCACCATATAATCAAAGTAGTGTTTTCTAGTTAAAAGTATTGGAAAAGCTATTTTTAAAACTTTGAAGTGGCATCTGACAATACAGAGTCCTCTGGAAACATTATGCTGAGTGAAATCAGTCATGAAAGGACAAGTGTTGTAATGAGACCACTGTTATGAGGCATCAGGAAATGGACTAAGCACAGAAGAAAATAATCTTTGTTGGTTACAGACAGTGGGAAGGAGACTGACACTCATAAATTAGATATTAAGTAGGAACAGGGTTAACTAAAGCCAGTGACAGAACACACTAGAAAGGAGACCAACACTGCTGGAATATACCAAGAGCTAAAAGATTTCCTGTATACATCCTAACACTTTGAAGACTAGAGTAGCAGGAGCTGGGGTCCAGGGACCATGATCTCAGGTGACATCTAGATCAATTAGTACAACTAAGCTTTTTGTTTTTAAAGAAAGTGGTCAGCATCACAATTTGGGGAGTGGCATCTGCGGTCTTAAAAGGTTGCAAGCTGCCATCCAAGGAGTATCAATTGGTCCCTAGCCAGCTAGAACAGAGGACAAAAAAAGGATATAAAAGACAGGAGGAAAACATAAGCCCAGGAGACAATGGGGCCAAATGATCAAGAGTCTATAACAGCATGAGACCAGAAGAGCTAGATGTGCCTGGTCACCTCCAACGTGTACCTTGAAAGGCAATGCAATATCACACTCCCTGATGGAGAAGGAGAAACACATGGTGCAGATCTCAAATTCTATTAAAAGGCCAGACTTGATGGTCCAACACCCTAGAGGGTCACCTGAGAGCATAGTCCCTGCTGTCACTGCTACACCAGAGATGAAGCTAGCACTGAAAACAACTCTTTAAGCAAAAATTGGACAAGACTGTAAGATACGAGGCTGTCAGAGAAGCTCCCCAGTAGTAATGAGAGGGTAGGATACAGAACCGGGGACAGGACCAGGCTGAATGAGTATGGGAAGTACAGAGTGGAAGGGGCAAGTGTGTTGTCACAGGGTCGGGGTAACAGGTGGAATAGCACAGAGGTTTCTGTGTGAGGCTTGTTTGATATAACAACTTGACTTCAATTGTAAATTTTCACTTAATCATAATGAAATATTAATAAATAAACAATAAAATAAAACTCTGAAATGGACAAAAGATCAGTGTGTATTCTTTCAGTGAAATGTTGGTATGGTCTAGAAAACCCCATAGAGGTACCTGACAATCTACAGGGATCTTTAGCTTCTATTCTTTGACTAGGCTATTTTAGAGCGCTAAGTTACAGAAAACTGAAGAATGCAAATGATTATTGATTGTCCTTAATAACACAAATGAATTTTTCTAGTAGGGATAGAATTGATTTCCACCCTACTGAGAAGATGGTTCCAAATAGTACACATGAGTACCCATAGGATATTAAGTTTTGTGTCTTTTAACAAATTCATTTCAGCATGCCTGATTACCTCTATAAGTTTGTTCTTCAGATTCTACTTTGAGTGAGTTAAAACATTTTAACAGGTCCTTCACTAAATAACAAGTTGAATAAAATCATTGAATGGGTTTCTTTTGTATTTGTATGAGTGTCATGATTTTCGATTTTGAAGATTACACTTTCACATAAATATGATCATAAAAATCATAATACTACATGGAGGAAGACAGCTAAGTTAAAGATGGAATTTGTGACTTTTATTGGATTTTTATTACATAAGAGATTAGTCAAGGAATTGAAGTATCTAATCATATCGAGAATCCAGGCAGAATTCTAGTTCATTCTACCAGTGCCCTGCTATCTGCTTGATCACCTCCTACCACTGTTTCATTTTTAAGATCTTGAGAAACTCTGTTACATGCAAATCTAAGAAGAGAGTACCAACAGTTTTTTTCCACTAAACCATAGGAGTATGGCTTATGTATTTTGGCACCTTTAGTTATTTTGGTACTTAAACAGAAATAACTTGATAACAACTACGTTCTTGTAGAAACTAGTATTCTGGTGACAGGATAAATAAAAATGAATACAGGAACACTGAGTCAACACATGAGTTACAGTTTATATAATGGTAATTGCCAGTATATAGTGAGAGCAGGTGCAAATATTGCCTTGCTACATAAAAGAAGGCATTGCTTAGGGTCTCACTGAGTGTAGCTGAATTATTCTTTCAATGCTTCCCCTTAATGGAAATATCTTCATTTCACCAACTCAGCCATCAGGCTGAATCACAGAAGATATCAAAGTATATTAGACATAAATGATTAAGTAATACTCAGCAAACTATAGTCAGCCATATTATTAATTATTGTATTTAATGATGTACACAAGATAATTAAAAGAGCAAACAACAAAGAAATTAGCATGTTAAACAACTTAGATTAACACAATTCCAAACATACATACTCTACCAGTTCAGTGCATTTTTAGAAGGCTACTGTGCACTTCATTTAATTGAATCAGCAGAGACACAGGGACCACAAATGATTATAACCCATTTTATTGCTTCTTTCAAACTTTTCCGTGGAAGATAATTCATTATTAAAAAGTAAGCATTTTTTTTTCCTGAACTCCCATTTCAATGCAAAGCAGGGACTTAATTTGTTCCAAGTTATACTTTTCTAAAATTAAAAGGCATAAATCCCATTTCTGCATTCCACAACCAATCCACCGAACACAGTCAACTGGGAAAGACTGAAGAGAGAACGGAATGTCTAGAATCTACAGAAATCTATTAAAAAACTTTATCATAAAATACACAAAATCCTCAAATTAGCTAGCTGCTCTTTATAATCATATCTATTTTAAGCATTCTGAAGTGCTCTCTTACTGATTCATTTACCGCGAAGACCTACTCCTCTGAGTCAATTCCAACACATAGGGAGCCTATAGAACGAAGGAAGACTGCTCCATAGAGCACCTGGTACATCTGAAATGTGGACATTTGGGTTAGCACTCAACCACCGCCGTGACCAGAATTTCTTACCATGAAGAAGTGGCTAATAAAACTACAAGATTAGCCTGAACATTTCATCACCAAGAAATACAAACGTATGTATCGCATTAAGATTCAAGCTTTTAAAAGGTTGACATTTTTATTCTCCACTCAGCTCTGAGATTGTCTGATCAAGACATGAAACGAGAGAAGGGAACAGTGCAGAATACTAGCGGAAATAGACGGCAGGCATTTATAGTGCCCTGGCAAGAATTATGCTAGTAATAATAGCTCATAATTTAAATGGGATTTTTCAAACGGAAATGTACTTTCACTTTTATTATCTTGTTTTGGCCTCCCAAGTAAGTAAAGCAGGTATATTATGCTTCCTATTATCAAGAAGCAAATTTTAGGAAGATTCAGTGATGTATGCATCTAGGGATGAGGTCAGGACTTGAACTGCAGCTATCTGGGTCCAGGATCATTCCACTGCATCCTGCTGCAGTCTCATCGTCTATAACCCTCTTTAGGACAAACGTCCATTTTGGTAAATGGGAGACACTGAGTAGCAACTTGAACTGCACTTGGCACTCTGATAAATTTCCCAGGCACTTAATTGGGATGCTTGCCAAGGAGTAGAGTTAGTGCAGTGCATTTCCAATGGCTCTAAACAGCAGATGAATTGCACATCAATTTATTTAAATAGCAAGACGGCGAGCCTATTCATGGCCATTACCAGGTGCTGATTGATGCCTGCTAGCATAGATTTCCAACTGTGAAGCCCTTTAGTCACTCCATGCGGCTTCCCCACTCCATTACGCCCGTTAAATGAATCAATCTTACCTTAATATCATTCTTAAATATTTAATGCCAAGTTACAATGCTGCCTTTTAAAATCGGTTGGTAAAATAAAAGCAAAAATGGTTCAGCAGGATGCACCCCACCTTAGCAGCCTCCACTCATCCCATGATTACTCACTGGGGTGGGTTGCTTGCCCCAGGGGTGGACCAATTAAAAGGATTTATTTGCTCATGTAGCAATCTAGGCAGCAACAAAAGAAACTGTGCTTACAAAAGACAGTAAGCTATTTAAAGTTTTACTTTTTTTTTTTTTTTTTGGTTGAGTCTATATTTGCTGTAATGCAGAGCATGACCCAGAAAGTCACTTCTAACACTTGGTCTTCAGACGCTCCTTCATAAGCATCATACTGGATACTTATGAAAGAAAGTGAGAGGGCCCTTCCTGCAAAGAATTTTCAGTCTGTGTCTGGGAGATGCTCTGTGAACAAATAGCAAAATAGCTGGACTTACGGAAGATCAGGGCACTGAGGCCAGTAATTCAAACCACCTCCATTGTTTTGAAGGGTTAACATTATTACCGAGGTCTCCAGGCTGCAGAAAACTCCACTGCGGCTTGGTTCGGCAGCCTCCCCTTTTTCCATTCCATTGCTTGAATGGTCTCAAAATCTGCACCGGGATTGCAGTTCTTTTGATGGGCCTGCCCCATGAAAATCCTGGTACCTTGCACTGTAATTAAGAATGCTGCTGATGTCACTTGGATAAACTCCCTGCTTGTGAACCCCTTAAAAGTAACTTTTTCACTTACCCACAAGAAGCATTCTTGGCAGCGGCAACCCCGACTGCATTCTTCTTAGTCCAACAGAATAAAAGGCACCCTTACATTCTTACACTAGAGTCTTTCCTTTATTTGCCGATGTGAGTCACTCCCAACAAAGGCTGTGGTTTCACCTGGTAACAAAGCGATTCCCCATCAGAATACAGTGCTCTCTGTTGGGCTTTTCCTCCTGTTACTGTAGATGTATTATCAGGATGGACCAGTCCCTGGAGAAGGACATCATGTTTGGTAAAACGAAAACCAATCCCACTGCTATTAGGTGGATTCCAGCTGATGTTGACACTATAGGACAGAGTAGCACTGCAAGGAGCACCTGGCAGATTCAAACTGCTGACATCACACTTAACCACTATGCAATCAGGATTGTCCCATTTGGTAAGGTAGAACCCAGTTCCACACTCACAGATGGCCCTATAAGACAGAGCAGCACTGTCCCATAGGGCTTCCAAGGAGGAACTGCCAAACTTTTTGGTTAGCAGCTGAGCTTTTAACTAATGTGCCATTAGGATCAGCAAAAAAAGAGGAAGATTCTCAATGATATGGACTGACACAAGGGATGCAATGACGGGCACTTTTTGATTTAGGAAAAAGAAATGAAAACTCAGGTCTACCTTTCAAGGGAAAAAATTCTTCCTAAAGCAAAATTCTCCGAATATAAAACATTTTAGCAGTACACAGTATGTTGCGTACCTTTAAACTCTATATATCAATAATACTAAGTCTTGAAGATACTGTGGGAGAAGAAAATGAGTGTTGTAAGATAACTGGCTTGAGAATTGGGAACTCCGGCTTCTAGTCCTGGCTCTGTCCAGACACCCTGCTTAGTCACCTCCAACCTGTAGTCTGCACAAAAATGAGGAGTTAAGCTAGCCCCTTGCTACTCCCACTGTGCTCCACCTTGATCCTAGTAGGAGTGCAGAATCTTGGGTCCCAGTTGGAATACCTGTATCAGAATCTGTGTGTTAGCAAGACCCACAAGTGAGTCGCATGCATGGAAAATTTTGAGAAGCTCTGAACTCCAAAGTTCCGCTTTAGGTCTAAGATTCTGGAATTTTTTCTCATTTTAAACCAGAAAGTTAAGCATTGTTTTTGATTTTTCTAAAACCAATTGTTTGTGTCTTTGGGCACATACCGATGAAATGACCAAGTCTGATGCTAGTGGGTCTGTGTGAATGCAGACCTCACTGAAAGCTACTTTCTTTAGGGGAGGGACTTGTCTGGGACTGTCCAGATTCTTTGAATTTCTCATGGCAATACTACTTCGTACCAGTTTTCCAGTTCAAAAAAGATGCTTTAACTTTTGCAGTCATAGAAGATGGTGTAAGAGTCACTGTCTCTACCACTGCTGGCTTGAGGACACTTACATTGCCATGTGCAGGTTTAGTGAAGGCAAGCTCTGGGACTCAGTCCCTACTTAGTCAATCCCATGGGAAGAATGGGTTTCTCTTAACACCCAGAGAAGACTCAAGCAGAATCAATCTTAAACTGCAAAAATTCAAGATGTCATTTCAAATACCTCCAATAAATCAGGACGGGAGAACTCATGGGAAAGATGATAAATGAAGTTGAAAAACTCATTGACAGGAAGAGATTGCAGATTTATTATCCAGAGGTATGAATAAAGAAACGTAACAAGGAAAACGCAATCAAACCTAAAAAAGTCAGGGTAGAATTACTCTGATTGGCATGAGGGAAAGGTCAGCATGACTTTCTTCAAAGCAACAGGGAGGAAAACAGGCAATTTGTCAAAGACTGATTATTTGAAAGTGGGATTCATTTCTTAGAAATTATTTTTAACATTCTTTCACAGCAGCTCCAAGTCTAAGAATTTATCCCAAAAGAACATTTTAAAATACCCTAGTAGAATGATTTCAATTTGTTGTTCCTACACCCTTTTCAGGTAGACTTTGTTATACTCGCTCATGCAGACATTGTGTGTGCAGTTTCTGTTGTTTTGATGGAACCCAATGTTCCACACTCTTTAGGACAGGCCAACGCGAAGTTCACTTTTTGTTTTTGCAGCCTTCCTAATTCAAATGTGGTTTATGCTGGTCTCTAATGAATCCCCTGATTATGGTTCAGCCTATGTAATGCTCCTTATATTTCACTGAGAGATTTCTGTACTCTCAGTTTGGAAGTTTTGGAATATCTACAGGCAGAAAGTGATTCTTTTTTGTGCGTGAAAAAGATGGACAATAATTTCTTTTTTTTCTTCCCCCTGTCTGTCTATCATCAGCAAGCTTTCTATTCTACAGCACAGAACTCTCGGCAGGATTCATAGACACAGGCCAACAGCCTGCTTTGAAATGGCTCTCACATTGCTGGAGATCTATTTGTGTTTTATGAAGAGCAGGAGGCACTTACAGAAACAGGACCTTAAGTCAGTACCCTACATGTCACAAACAAAAATTATTTGTTAGCCACACAATGAATGCGTTGAATGCCTTTGGGAAATAAGACTATCTCAAAGCTGGTGAGTTTTCTTCATTTGCAGATTTTCTGACTTTGAATTCATACTGAAAATTAACAATAATAAATAAAATTGTATAAATCCGAAAACTAAGACTTAGTAGTTAAATAATTTGAAACCATAGAGGTTTAGAAACTTCTATGTTGTCAAGTCCAATTATCTATTTTTAAGGATTTGGAAACAATTCTGGAGAATTAAAGCCATTTGGGCTAAATCACCCAGATAGCTTTTCATTTGTTTTGGTACAGTGCTCATATTGACTTCTGAACAATTACACTTACCATCTACACCTCTGGAATTTAATCATAGGTAAAGCTTTGCAGCTTTTTTAATGAACTATGGTGAACAGACTCTACAATGGCTCCCAATAGTCCCTTGCACCTGGTATTCATGTCCCTGTGCCATCCTCTCCCTTTGAGTGGGAACGGGAAGCTGTGACTTTCTTCTCACCCATAGAATTCAGCGAAGATCACAGAATAGCACTTTATGATTTTGTTACGGGGAGTCTCACTTTTGTCTTGCTAGCCTACTCTGTTGGTTGACTCTCTTCCTTGCAGGCTTTGATAAAATAAGCCACCATATGAAGAGGCCTACATGGCAGAGTACAGAGAACAGCCTCCAACAGACAGCCAGCAAAGAGCTGAGTGAAATCTTGACAATAAACCCATGTGTCTAAAAGCAAATCTTTCCCTATTTGAGGCTCAAGCGAGACTGCTGATCAACATCTTAATTACAGCATGCTGAGAGATCCCGAAGCAGAGAACTCAGCGAAGCCATGAGCAGATTTCTGCCTCATAGAAAGTGCGAATCATAAATGTGTATTATTGTTTTAAGCAGCTAAATTTGTGGTAATTTATAGGACAGCAAAAGAGAACTAACCTGTGAGGATTAATTTGTATCCACTTGTTTATAATTTCTTCTGGAAAAACTTGTCTATCAGTTCAAGATCAAAACATGAGATTAAAATAGCGAGGTTCAAGATCTCTAACACATTGCTTTTTACAGCACTCTTTTGCATTATAAGCCCCTTAAGGGTAAGCTAAGGGTAAAGTCTTTATAGTATACTTTGCTGACCTTTAGGCACTTAGCAATGTGCTTTCTCAGCACATGGCAGCTACTTGAGAAATATCTATTTAACAAATTAATTTTGTTTTCAACCAGAGTAATGTGAAGTCACCCACTGAATATGTTCAAATTACTTGTAATATTACATTAAATAAAAAGACAGTTGCATATAATTTAATAGGGAAAAGCTAGAAACATCCCCAATATCCATCAATAGAAAATGAATTCATTAAATCATGATACATCCGTACCATAGAATACTATGTCATCATCAGAGAGTGACTGAACTCTTTCTACCAAGAGGATATGTTACTGAGTTTGGGGAAAATATGTAGAACACTCTTTAGAAATGATCTAATATGTTCTTTTTTTTAAAGATTCATTTTACATACCGGTGTGTTCACACAAAAGGAGTGAGAAGAGATATGCCAAACAGCTGACAATGTTGGTGGTAGGAAAGGGGAATGAGGAGGGAGAGAGTTTTTTTTTTTTTATCCGTACCAAGTTAAAAATATTCATAACACTTACATTATCATTGTAATTTTAAAACTCAGTGGAAACTAAACTTAAAACATCTAAAACTTTGTCCTTTCCTGGGTTGCTGCCCTTAAGTCCCTTTTAAATTCTAAGATAGAGGATACAGCAATAGCCCTTTTCTCCCCTACCTTAGAGAGAATACTTGAGAAGAAATGAGAAATTATGTTCTGTAGGTACAATACATAAACATGGAAAATGCTAGAAGATATTCTTAGTATTATATTTGTGTTCCACACTAAACAATGTAAAATGTTATCTAAGAAAGTTTTTAGAAATTGAAAATTTGACATAGAGCTGTCAAAAAAGTTTTATAATGGCTACTTTAAATAAACTATGATTACAAGCTTTCTAGTTTAACACTCATTCTTAAAGGCCCTTGTTAAAAGTTACGTGCTGTTGGCTTGACCCACTGGAAGTCACCTAGCAACAAAATAAGAAGTGACTAGAATCTTACCATCTTTAAAACACACATACGCTTCTCTTACATAGGTAGGTTACAGCTAATGCGTTTTGATGAGTTCTTCTACCTTGTGCTCAGACATCAAATAGTTCACATGAAACTTTGAATAAAAAAGATAGAGGTTTGAGTAGATGACCTACTAGCTGCCTGTGTGCCGTTCTGTGTTTCCTTGATTCCACAGTTCTGTTTGTACTGCACTGTATTTATAACGTAGATCACGATTCCTCATAGGTGTCCTTAAATGTTTAGCACACACAACCCTTGCTCCCGAAGTTAGCATGGCTACTCTTTCACATTCTACAGTATGCTCTACTAACATCTTAAAATATTTAGATTTGTTATCCAGTCATCTAAGAGTGATAAAGTATGGCGATTATCCTATTACATGAAAATTGTAGTCTTCTCTCCAGGGAAATTATTGTCTTCATTACAGTAGTATAAAAGAGAAAGCTTTATGCAATAGTCAATTCAAATATCCATCACAAACGGTCGAACTTAACCATGCATGAACTGCATAAAATGCAAAATACCCGAGACAGCTTTGGAAAGTAAAACAGTAAAAGAGATTTTTCATTTATCTTCGGAAAGGGAAAATGTATGGCAGAATGAATCTGAGGGTAATATTTTCACTGGCACAAATTGGGTAAAGATGAGTTGGTTCTAAAGGTAAGAATGAATATAACTATTTTAAAACTATTGCCACTAGAAAAGGGGGAGTTATTTAAAAAAAAAATCTTCATGCTAGAATATTTGGAATAAAAAAAAATCTTATTTCCTACATAACTTACTGAGCCCTGGTGGTGCAGTGATTGGGAGCTAGAGGGTGCTATGGCTGTTAACTAAAGGGTCAGTAGTTCAAACCTACCAATTGCTCTTTGAAAATTCTATAGGGCAGTTCTGCTCTGCCCTATAGGGTTGCTATGAGTCAGAACTGACTCAATAGCAATAGGTTATTTACAGCTAATGAAGTAATTAAGCTTTGGGAAAGGGTAAATTAATATACAGTTGCTAAGTTTTACTTTCAATTAGGTTGAAATACTCAAGAAAGACTTCTAAATTACAGATATAGGATGATTATATTGACAAATACTACATCTCTGGGTACAGACCATCTTAGGGTTCTCTAAAGAAACTGAGCCAAAGTGATATAGAGAGAGCTAGGAACAGAGAGAGGACTTCAGGGGATTGGCTCACATGATTGTGGGGGCCAATGCAACCAAAATTCACAGATCAAGCAGCAGGCTGAAGAGTCCTACAGGTTTCATCCTAAGATCTGAAGGATAGGCAACAGAAAGGGTGCTGAATTAGAAGAGTTTTGTCAAAATATCTATTTAGAGTCTGGAGACAGAAAACTCCCTTTTCAACTGAGTGGTACATTATAATATATTAGATTGCATTATGGAAGGTCACTATTCTACACTACACCACACCACACCACACCACACCACGCTACACTACACTACTCTACACAGACCAGCAACTAAACTAGTGTTTAGCTAAATCATTAGAAACCACAGCATGGCCAGGCTGACATGTAAAGCTGACCATCACACAGACTTTTAACACAAGTTAATAAAATGTGAAAAAGGTTCATTCGTATGGACTTTGCACACAGGAAATCATAAAATATTATGGCAATGTAAGTAAGTCTTTGAAAATATTTAGGTCCTGAACCATCCTTATAATCTTTGCTACATTCGAGCCTGTTGTTGGAGCTACCATGTCAAGCCGTCTCTTTGGCAGTCTTCTTTTCCTTTCCTGACTGTCTATTTGACCAGGCATGACATCCTTCTCCAGGGACTGGTCCCTCTTGACAATGTATCCAAAGTACAAAAGATATTCTTGCTATCCCTACTTCTAAGGAACATTCTGGCTCTACTTCTTTCAGGAAAGACTTGTTCATTCTTCTGGCAGTCTACCTAGATGTCACCAGTCACCTCATGGGCTTAGTTCTGTCGGCTTAGGGGCTTAGGGCTGTGGTCTAGTGGAACAATTCAGCCAGTTAGCATGACACAGTTCTTAAAGTTCATGTTCTATCTCCAGTTGTGGTGAGTAGTGTCTGGGGTCTTAAAAGCTTAGGAGGAGCCATCTGAGATAAGACTGTTGGTCTTTATTCATCTGGAACAAAAGAGAGATAAGAAAATTCAAGAACCAGAGAAGGAATTGGACTATAGGACTAATTGTCTACATCGATCGCTGCCTCCTTACCTTGAGACCAGAAGAACTAGACGATTAGCAGCTATCACTAGTGAATCTTCAGATTTGGGACATAATAGAGAAATCTGTATAAAAAGGAGGGAAAACTATGGAACATATCTTCAACTTTTAAAGAATGCAGACTTACTGGATGTATTCAGTCTGGAGGAGTCCCCAGCACCGTGGTCATGAGTTGTTCTTCAAATTTCACATTGAAACTATCCCTAAAGTCACCTTTAAACTAAGTAACAATTTATGCCAAAGACTAAAGATTAATACTGAATTACTTTTATTCAAAAAGTTATTTACATAAGACTAAATGTTAATAGCTGTTTTAAACCATGGATGAGAAGGTTGTGATACAGAAAGATTAAGGAAATCCAAGGGAAGCAGCTAGAACAGAAATAGCAAGAATATTTACACAATGTGAAGAATGCAACCAACATCGCTGATTATTATGTCTAGGAACTGTGGAATGGGAGACAGTTGTGTTGTGTCTATTTTCACCAAAAATAACATTTTTAAAAAAGATGGGCCTTCACAGAGGAGATCAGGGAAAACTTTTCCAAAGGATAATTTTCAAAGTGTTAGAAATATGACTGTCATGCAAATATATGCTAAGCATGTATTGAAGATGTATTTAAGTCATCAGTGGTGGAAACAGAAAAATGGTAAAGCTGGTATACAAAATGCATTTTCAAAACATAGATTTATATAATCAGTTGGAAAAGGAATAACAAGATAAGTTTTATAAATTAGTTTTTTTTTTTTTAACTGTTCAATGTCATTTAGGGCAATAAAACCATAATTTTGGTGTTCATTTTTTTCCACTGGAGAAAATGCATTTACAACTCTACTGGACAAAAATAATTTAATAATTCTCAATCTTCTAACTATACAAAATTTGTGCCCTAATGATAGTGACTAATAAGTAGTAGAACAGACAAAGTTCCATTTCCCTAGAAAATCGGGCAATCTTTGATGTGCATGCTAGAAAACACTGCAGAATAACATTGAAATGACATACTTTTGTCTTATTCCAAATTTAGGATAACCACTCTTAATAACTTTATTTTCCCAACAATCAAAGAGGGCCCAAGAGAGAAAGTACCACATACTAAGGCAAAGGAAAGAACAAGCTGGGGTTCTAATCCCAAAGAAAAGTGCAAGCACTTGTAAAGAGCCCAAGTAGTCATCAGAGTTAGAAACAATGCCAACCCAACATTCTTGTGTCAAAAAAAGCTTGCTTCAGGATCCCTCTCTTCATATGGCAAAAACATTGAGGAAAAGTATCTGAAACAATCATTGTAACTGGTTATTAGGTTTTATTTTGGAACAAAGCAACTATGCACTATATAATCTGCACACTAAGGAAAGCATAATTCAGTAAAAGTGTTCTATAGGAACCCAATGGTACAGTCCATGAACATAGCCTTTGATGGCAAGATAATCCACACAGGAATTTTAAGTTTCTACTTAAGCAGATAAATGGAAATCTTTCAGATGCTACTCAGGGCTTTTAGTAACAATCTAGAAGCTGTGTTTTTAAGAGTTGTCATGGATTGAGTTATATCTCCAAAAAATGTGTGTATCACTTGGGCTGTGTAACAATTCCCAGTATTGTATGATTGTCTACTGTTTTGTCATCTGATAGGATTTTCCTACATATCATAAATTCTATCACTATGATTTAATAAAATGAATTACCAGCAGTTACATTGATGAGATCTACAAGATCTCTCTTCTAAGATATAAAAGAGAGAAATGAGCAGAAATACATGAGGACTTCATATCACCAAGGAAGCAGTGTAGGAGCAAAGTGTTTGCTTTGGACCCAAGGTTCCAGTGCTGAGATGCTCCTAGATGAAAGGACAACTGATGCATCATAACAGCTTTCCTCCAGAGCTGACAGAGACAGAGAGCCTTCCCCTGCAGCTGGTCCCTAGAATTCAGACTTCTACATTACTAGAAAAAACCAAACCCAGGGTCACCAAGTCAGTTTTGACACATAGCAACCCTATAGGTCAGAGTAGAATTGCCCCATAGTGTTTCCAAGTAGTGCCTGGCAGATTTGAACTGCTGACCTTTTGGTTAGCAACTGTAGCACTTAACCACTATGCCACCAGCGTTTCCGCTAGCTTACCAGACTGAAAAAATAAGGTTCTCTTTGTTAAAGCCATCTGCTTCGGGGATTTCTGCTATAGCAGCACTAGATGACTAAGACAAGGTCATAACCCTTGACGAATACTTGACATATGAGTTCTTGAGGTAGAGTTACATTTTGATGCCAGTTAGATATAATAAAGTATAGTAATAATGAACCATGCAGGGTGAAATTGATATTCTCTTACAAAAGCTGAGGAGTTAAACAAGGATGTGACCCTAAAGACCTATTTTCAGAGTAGCTCCACAGAAGCAACTTCAAAGAAGGTGATAAAAGCAATTTTGTGTAGAATGGAAAACAGACAATTGGACACTGGCACAGATAAATAGAAACCCTGGTGGTGTAATTATTAACAGTTACAGCTGCTAACAAAAAGCTGGCAGTTTGAGTCCGCCAGGAGCTCTTTGGAAACCCTGTAGGGAAGTTCTACCCTGTCCTAGAGGGTCACTATGAGTTAGAAACAATTTAGTAGCAAGGGTTTTTTTACAGATAAATAGAAGCTCTGGACATCCCAACCCTATGTGAAGGAAGGTGGAGACTGATTTTCTCACTCATTCTCTATCTTTCGTTTTGCCTTTTTTAATCTATTCTCACACTTAAATGACTCTAAGGCTTCTTGCTTAATTTCTGATTCCTAAATGAGTCTCTTGAATCTGCTGGCAAATTTGATTGGCTCAAGTTAAAATTACAAATCTTGAAGGAATGGAAAGTCATCTTTCCCTTCTACCTCAACTAAGACAAAGATGGAATTTTTCAAATGGGATTCATACTGTTGGAGTAAAAGAAAATCCACAAAACCATGCCAGAAAATGTAATTACAGCCAAACTCTGATACAGCATTAATTAACTGAAACTACAGATGATACTAAGGGATACTGCTATGAGAATTAGTCTGTCTTCCTCTTTCTCACTTTTGTTGAGGGAACACTGCCTGGAAAAATAAAGTAAAATGCCTTTCCATCCTTATACTTTCCACTTCCTCATTCCTTTTCCCATTACCTGGCTAGTACCGACAGCTAAGCACTTGAAACTAATCAAATGGTTGGAAGTTCATGTTCATAAAGAGACTCCTTGGAAGACTTGGTGATCTACTTCCAAAAAGTTAGCCAATGAAAACCCTATGAAGCATAGTTCTACTCCAAGACACACAGGCTGCCAAGAGTCAGAGCTGATGTCACAACAACTGGTTTAGTTTGGGGGGCTATTTTTCAAGTCCTTTGCCCTAAAATGGCATTTCAATTCCTAAGAGCCTCCAGCGAGCATTCACCTCCTGCTTCCTATTTCAGGTTAATGGCTTCAAAGGGGATCCCTGGGTTGGTTATTCTCATTATTGTACGTGCTGGGCCTGAGAGGAAGAGCAATAGATGCAAACCCCAGAGACATCTAACTATCTATCCAACCAAACTACCCTGTCCATGGACTTAAGCACAATAATAGTAATTTGCTCTTCAGCTTCTGAAAAGCAGATGATGGTAAAAGCCTATTTCAGCTTTTTTATTGTCTATAAATGTGCTGTTCCCTTATGCAACTAAGAAAAATGAAAATTTCTAAAAGTTTACAATATAGTGTCTGAGGAGTTTGAGGAACTGAGACCACTGATCCAAAACCATCAGTACCCTAGGAAGCTCTGAACACTAATTGGCAATAAATACTGTAGCAGGCTTTGAACTTGATAGACTAGGATACAGGCCAACCACAGGCAGTCATACAAAACCTGAATCTGAGGGCAGTGTAATGAAAAATTGAAGTTACCAGCCAGGCCGCACAAAGGAATCCAAACATGATCTCCTTATTGCCAGAAATTTTTCCTTTATTGGGTGAAGATGGACTCACCCTACAGACCTAATACGTTTTATTTGCATGTAAACATTTGTTTAATTCAAAGTGATTTCCTTGTTTTAACAAAATTAAGAAATTTAAGAAGTCATTTCAGAACTAGTTTATTTACAATCTTTTTTCTGAAGTAGCAGATGTAAATTAATATTTTTAGTAACTCTTACATCTTAAATTTTTTGAAATGTAGTTTTTATTAAAGGAAATGGATTGTTACATTTATGCTGAATCTAGAACATTTCCAAAATACGAAAAGATAAAAGTGTATATCTTACTTTTTAGAAAAAATCTCCCTTTTTCAATTTATTTTCATGTGTCTCAGCCTTAGATATCAAAATTTCAATCAGATCTGACTCCTAGTCTGCTTTCTCACACCTACAGCCTGAAGCATCTGTCAGTGCAGCATCTACGGGTCCCCTGGAGCTTGCAAGCAGGAACTTACCAATGTTCTTTCCTTAGAAGTTTCTGTCTATCACCATGCGATAATTTTCGACCACAGAATACTCCAAGACTCATTTTTTCCCACAGAAAGAGGCTGAGAGAAAAATGAAAACAGAAAGTCTTCGTGATGTAAATTATCCAGAATTTTTTAATTCTTGGGGAAAAATCTACCAAGAAGACATTAATTTTGACCCTTAGTAACTTCCATTTTCACTTCCTCTTTGACCATGCACTCCTGAAATGCTAATACTAAACTTGGTATTGGCTCTGCCGAGAACATAATCCAAATTCCCAAAGGAATTCTTCATGAGCTCCATGATCTCAGCAGTCCCTCTGTCCATCTTCTATTCTTTATTCTTCCAGCTCTAACCTTTTTTTTTTTATTCTTCTCTTGTTCTTTTTTTGTTACATTATCCAATAATCTGCTTCTTCCCCTGGCATTTTAACTAATAAATCTTGTCTTCTTTTGGAGGCTTTTCTTGATAGCCAATGCGCATGAATTTTCAGATCTAGGGTTACTGTTGTCTGATGCTTCCCATACCAACATCCTTAGTGAATACTAGATTACAAAACCAGTTGCCATGGAGTTGATTCCAGCTCATGGTCACCTTGTGTGTATCAGAGCAGAACTGTGCTCCAAAGAGTTTTCAGCAGCTGATTGTTCGGATGACTGACAGATCTTTCTTTCCAAGGTGCTTCTTCTGGTTGGCTTCAAACCTCCAAACTTTCAGTTAGCAACAGAGCACACTAACGGCTTGCATCACCCAGGGACTCCCTAGGCATTATCCTCCTCTCTAAATTCTTGCCACACTTTTTTTCCTTTGTCTTTGAGAAATGTAAGCTCTGGGTAACATTTACTGTGTTTATAAAACCACAGGCTTCCTGTTTTCTAATCTTTTTCCCTGCTACAGTAAAACCCAGTTTTTTAATGATATTTCATTTCTTTGTGTATCTCTCCTTTTTGTTAAGTTTCAATTGTTTTTTTAATTTCAACTTGACCCATATAAATCAACATCTTTCAGTAGATTTGAGTATCTTTATTCATTTTTCTTTCTCTCCCATAAGTCTTATGTGTATATAGCTTAAGGTTTCCTTAATATCAGACACCAAGCTTAAATACAACACAGAATTCATGGAAAGAGTTCTCAAGTATCTCACAGACTGAAGGAATTGCTGATCAATGAGAACTCAGTAAGTGAAGGATCTAGGAGGCATTGCAGCAGCCAGAGTTTATAGACATTTTTTCAATCATCATGTTTCAGGTCAGATAGGACAATAACTCACTAGGAGGCAACTGGAGAGAGTTTCTGAGTGGCACAAATCATTAAGTTCTTGACCAGCCAGTAGAGGGGTGGTTTGAACCTACTCAGAAGCTCCTCGAAAGACAAGTCCTGAGATCTGCTTCCCAAAGGTCACTGCACTGAAAACCCCACGGAGCAGCTCCACTCTGCACTCATGGAGGTGACTTGAACCAGAGTCAACTCAATGTCCCCTAACAATAACAGCATGCAACAGGGAAAACTATATATATATTGATAAGGAGGGAAAATAGACTATAAATGGAATGTGCAGCATGATCCCAATTTTGGAAAAGAAAAAAGATATAGCATTACCACAGTAGATCAAAACCAAACCCAGTGTCATTGAGTCGATTCTGACTCATAGTGACCCTATAAGACAAAGTAGAACTGCACCCATAGAGTTTCCAAGGACTGCCTGACAGATTTGAACAGCCAACCTTATGGTTAGCAGACAGCACACAACCACTACACTACCAACATTTCCACCATAGTTAATAGCCTATGGAATAATGAGCCATTGAGTCAGACACAACTCAGGTCACCACGAGTCGGATCCGATTCGACGGCACTTGGCTTACTGTACTTCTCTCTGTTTTCTTAAATGAGTATATATTGTGGAACTTCAAAGGCCTGAAATAAAAACACCTATGTGTTGTAGAATTAAGAATAAATGACCTCTTTGAAAATATCATTCATGATAGGCTTCCTTGAGTTTTCATGCAGTTCTGACTGGTGGTCTTATATGCCCCTACACAGAGAAGAAAACTTCCTTATGCTCCTCTGAAGTGTGTTATTGCTCCTCAGCTTTTGCATTCTGGAACGTGGATGAACTTCACCACCGCAGGGAAGGAGTGAAGGTATAAACAGTCAAAGTGTTCAGCTGTTAACAGAAAGGTTGGAGGTTCAGATCTACTCAGGGACACTTTGGAATCTAATTCTGAAAAATCAACCGTTGAATATGCTAAGGACCACACTTTTCTTCTCACAAGCGTGAGGTCATCGTGAGTCACAGTCAACTACACAACTGTTTTTTGCTGCTGTTGCTTTGCCCCAAAGAAAGACTATTTTTTTCTTGGCTCATTCCTGCTGCAAAAAGGAACCACTACACTTTCAATGCTGTTCTCAATGGTACTCAGCTCTAGAGAATTCCATTCTGTCTCTAACATTGTTTTTGCTGGATCTTGAGGATAGTGGGTGATATTGGCTTTCATGGGACCAGAAAGATAATTATGACTGCTTCCACAGGAAAACAAAATTTTACAGTCAGTAATATTTGCTTTAGAAAACAGTAAAGCAGATACAGCACCATGTTTTGAGTATATAGGATATTCTCAATCCATAGAGAAAAAGCAAGACATAAATACTATGTACAAGATGGTTTCATTTGTGAAATGTATTTCTCTCATTAAATCTCTCATTTGGGTCACCATAAATGAATTTTGACTTTTCACTGATGAGTATTTCCTGTTATTGTTGACTCAGATGCATCTGTGTTACTTACGCAATTTTAAACACTGAAAAGGTAAAATGACACCTGCAGGTGGTTTGCGTATTTGGCAGGAAGCGACCACATACACACAAACACCCTGCTGTATCTTCCCAATTTACCAGCCACAACTTCAGCAATAGTGCAAAGCAGGTAGCTGCATATAGCATGAGCAGATGCTGTCTACCTTGTCCTGGCTCTTCCCTCACCCCTGGGTTCCGCACAGGGTATGCAGCTGCCTGCAACATTCATTGGCCATAGAATTCTAATGAAGTTGGGGGAAAAACAGAGAGATCTATAGTCTTCCTGTGCCACAGCCACATGTGATGTGACTCTGAGCATTACTTTGGTCTTAGGACAGGGTTCATTTCCCCTAGCAGCACTGAAACTGAGTCCAATAGCTTACTGGAGTTCATTGTCAATGCATATGCACATGGGCTAACAGTATCATTTTACCTTTCAGTGTTTAAAATTTCATAAGTCACACTGAAGCATCTGAGAAAAAGAAAACAGGAAACACCAATGAAAAGTTAAAATTCATTGGTGGTGACTCAAATTAGAGATAGTAATATAAACACACTTTCACAAATGAAACCTCCCTGCACATACATATATATGTGTATATATATATCTATACACACATACATATATATATATATATATGGGCTGACAATGAACTCCAGGGAGCTCATTTTTAAATATTATATATATTTAAGTATATGTGTAATATTTTTAAATCTACATTCAGTCACTCTAAGTAGTCATTAACTTTAGAGTATGGACACAGTAACTGTTGCCACTGAGTCGATTCCGACTGTCAACAACCCTATAGGACAGAGTAAAACTGCCGTGTAAGGAGCGCCTGGTAGATTCAAACTACCTACCTTTTGGTGCTCAGCTGTAGCTCTTAACAACTATGCCACCAGGGTTTCCATGTACACGGTATTATACTGGATATGAGGCCAGTGGGGAGCTATGGTTCTGACTTTTTATAAACCTGTTCTTTCTTCAGCTTAAGGAGGGTGACAGTTAACATGTTCTTCTGTAAACCAAAAAGTTGGATGTTGGAACCCACCCAGAGGTGCCTTGGAAAAAAACCCTGTTGATCTACTTCCAAAAACATCAGCCACCGAAAACCCTAGGGAGCACAGTTCTACTCTCACACATTTGTGGTCTACATGAGTTGAAACTGACTCATCAGCAACTGTTTGGAGAAACTTTATTCCTCAGAATTAAAGCCCAGGATTCCGTTTACCTGACCTGACTCGTTTTTTTTCATATTCCTCCGTCCTTTAAACAGGCTGTATCTGGATTTTGAAACTTCAGTACATCCCTCAAAGACATGATGTATCAGTCCTTTCCTTGGCACATGTACACCCGAAAATGATCTGTTTCCCTTTGAGGACAAATGGAATGGTAGTGGATGGGGACAAGAAAGAACAATGTGGCTGCCTGTCCACTTCATAACAAAAGTCTGTAGCTAATTACTAGTAGTTAAAAAAAACAAACAAACAACAGCAAAAAAAAAACAAAAAAACACCATAGTAATGGTGTATCTTATAATTGATGCCACTAGAAGCATGTTTGCAGTTCCTCATTTGAGAAAAATCTGGAAGTGGCATGACTCAGGTTCAGGAGATTGAGCTAGCAATTCTGTCTCCCGACTGTTGGCAAACTAGGCTCCCACTCCCCCAAAGCACATGAGGATGTGTCCTTTTTAGTAGCAAATAATGGAAAAGTTTATTAAGGGGAAGTACATCCCTACGTCCGTGAGTGGAAAAAGACCCAGCATAGATTTGGGAGGTGTTTTTTTTTAATTGGCAAATGCAGGGGGTGATGTCTCATATGGGAGGAAGAGGTAGTAGTATCTTGATTTTTGATTGGGTTTGAGGCTACTGTAGCTACTTCACAACTGCCCAGAGGACTTGTTATATCCATATCACAACTGCCAGGGAGAACTTGTATTTCTATCACAAACTGCCAGGGATAACTCTTGATACATGGTAGATCAGGTTCCCTTTGGTAATTTTATCAATACCGTGTATGTTATATAATGTAAACCACGACTTTTGTTATCCCTAGAAAATGGTAAATTTTGGAGCAACATACGTGGCAGCAGCGATCAGTTTCCCTAGGTAACAGTGTTTCTAGGCTATCACTTATCCTAAAATAAATGATAATGTGCACTTTGAACTAAACAGAAAAAACTAAAGGCTCTCTAGTCAATTATGAGCAGCGTAGAACTGCCCCAATAGCGTTTTCAAGGAATGCCTAATGGATTTGAACTACTGACTTTTTAGTTAGCAGCCACAGCACTTAAACACTATGCCATCAGGATTTCCAGATTTGGACTAGAGATTGGAATGGATCTTTTATTTTCACATCTCTCTCCCCAGAAAATAAATAAAGTTTTAATGTGATTATATTTAGTCAGAGCAGAACATAAGGAAGAAATATACCAAGTTAACAGTTACTTCTAAATGAATGGCTGTGAAATATAGTCAAAGTTCATTGATTAGACAAAAAAAAGCAGAACACAAATTATACTGCAGGCTTCTATGCTTTGTAAGAAGAAATATCAACAGTGTTATCTATCATTTATGTTGTGAATACATCAATTTCTTCTCTGTTTTTCCTTGTTTTTTTAATTTTCTTCAAATGAACTTGCCTTCTTTTATCATAAAAATAATTTTAAAAACACCTAACGGATTGCCATTATGTCAACTCCAACTAATAGCAACCCTACTGAACAGAACAGAACTGCCCCCCACAAAGGTTCAAGAAGTGCCTCGTGGATTCAAACTGCTGGCCTTTTGGTTAGCATTTGTAGCATTTAACCACTAAGCCACCAAAGTTTCCCCTTCTATAAATCAAAAAACCAAACCTGTTGCTGTCAATTCCTACTTACAACAGTGATCGTAAAGGGCCGAATAGAACGGCCTCACACACTTTCCAAGGAGCACCTGGCAGATTCAACCTGAGGGCCTCTTAGTTAGCAGCCATAGCTTCTCACCACCGTGCAACCAGGGTTTCCTCTTTTATGATAAACCCCAAACCAAACCAAACCCAGTCCCGCTGAGCCGATTCTGACTCATAGCAACCCCCATAGGACGTAGAAGAACTGCTCCATAGAGTTTCCAAAGAGTAGCTGGCGGATTTGAACTGTCAGCCTTTTGGTCAGCAGACATAGCCCTTAACTGCTACTCCATTTTCATAGTTAATATTTAAAAGGAGAAAAGACTAGCTATATCATTCCAGGTTCCCAAGTAGGGCAGAAGATCACACACTTGCCTATGCCCACTGTGTGCTCTGTTTATTTAACCAAGGATAAGAATTTAACAAAAACCAGGTGGTCACACAGAGTAGGGACACGTGCAGTATTCCCGGCTTGTTGCTTTTGCTCAGGTGTGTCTGTCTTCTCCATGGGGCTCTAGTCACTCTGATCAGCACAACACAAGATCGTTTCTGTTCTTGCACATTCAGGTTTAAAATGCTATTTGCACTAAAAAACTAATAATTCATGCACGTTTATTCAAAGAAATATTCAAAAAGAGCATATTTTCTAAGAGAATTAAAAACACATCTTTACATAAAAACATGTGCCTGCGTGTGCACAGCAGCATTATTCAGAATAGCTGAAACACAGAAACAACAGAAATGCCCATCAATTGATGAGTGGGTAAATAAATGTGGGATATCCTGACAATGGAACATTATTCCTAAATAAAAAAGAATGAGGTACTGATACATGTTGCAATATGGATGAACTTTGAAAACATTATGCTAAGTGCAAGAAATCAGTCACAAAAAGCTGTGAGCCATATAACTCCGTTTATATAATGTGTCCAAATCAGGCAAATCCACTGAGACAGAAAGTAAATTAGTGGTTGCTAGGGAAGGGCGTCAAGGGAACAGAGAGTGACTGCTAATGGGTATGAGGCTTCTTTTTGAAGTGATGAAACGCTCTGAAATTAGGTAGCGGTGATAGTTGAACAAGCTTGTGAAGACACTAAAAGGTGCGGAAATGTATGTTTATAAAGAAATCAGATTCTCTGTTTATTGAACCAAAGTCCAACCAATGAGGTCACATCCTCACTGGGATTGGAGAGACAATCGAGTTCATGACCAAGTACCCATGAAGAATCCCTGCACCTCCAGCTCCCCGCCCCCAGGGCACTCTTGTCTCTGATTTAATAAACTTACACCAGGGTAGTTCTGATTTTGAACTGGTCCTAGTGCTACAGTCACATGTTTATTGAAACGCAAATATTCTCTTGGGGCTTCATCATTGTTAGAAGGGACTGCTTCTTTCTAATTTCGAGGTTTCTCTCCACAGGAAAGAAGCGCACTTCCTGGCCTTTGTCTGCTTGGTTCCCAGATGCTCAGAGGAGGTGGAGGATGAGGGTTCTGTCAGGTCCTCCCGCACAGTACTGCACACTCTTGCTTCTGAAGTTCCACTTTCCCTTGAGATTTTGCTACTCCTTTTACGTTTACTTTTAGCTGGATTTTTAAACTTAACCTTTTTCTTTAGGAGGGCTCATTCCTTTTCTATATCACACCCGGAATTAACACTACCCTTCGCAGGATCCTGGAGGCATAATAAACACTAGCGATTCATTAAGAAGGGCAGCAAGTGAGCTGTGATTAATGTTGGTTAGAGGAGAACATTAGAGAAAGACATTACATTAATAGAGCACTTCTAAGTTCACACGACCGAAAAAGATGTTCGTAGTTCGTCACAAAGAGAAAAAGCGGGACACAAACAACAGGTACAGTGCAAATCTGGTTTTTACAAAAAGAAGCATCTATCCTGCTACCTCTAATTAGTGCCACAGTGAACGATTTTCTTCTTTTCAACTTATCTACTTTTTACTTTTTTCTAATTGAACATCCACTTCCTGAGTAACTTTTAAAATTCAACTAATAAAATGTTACCACTAAAGCAACAACATTTTTCCAGCATTTATAATGGTTACGAATAAATGACTCTAATCTGATGATCATAAATAATCATTTCTGTACCACAGAGTGGATTCCGTCTTTCCAAGGTACTTGAAGGATGGAGAGAGGCACCAGAAGCACAGACTTGCTTGAAACACGGACTGTCTGGCTGATCATTTCTGCCATATTTTTAGTGATTATCTCACCCTTGCACCTGCATGAAACTTCCCCTTTATAAACTCCTCTGGTGTGACTGGGGACAGACAGACTTTGGAGGAAATATCCCCTCTGCCAACTTTGTGTAGCTGGCACACAAATAAAACTTTGGTTACTCACCTAAGCACCTGTCTCAGAGATTGGATTCACACAGGTAGCGAGAATCCAGAGTTTTGTCCAGCAGCAGGCTGACCCCACTGCAAAATCACGACATGCCTCTGAAAGTTAAGTGACCCTGGTGGAGAAATAGGACACAATGGGGAGGGGGAGGAGAAGACCCTTGAACACATGCCCTAAGCATCTCCAGTTCATCATCAACACGCACTTCACTCCTATGTAGAAGGAAATATTAACATTAATAAGTGAATAGTTTTAATTCATATTATCTGCCTGTTTGTGCAAGATTCCAAAATTCACCTTGGCTGCTTCTGGAGGTCTTCAGAGATGAGGCTAGTGTCACATTTGCTCAGGAATATGTCTGTTTATGTTCTTCCCTTAGCTTCTTCCATTACCCATAGACACTTGGAGCATCTCAGTACTGTATCTTCCACTGCATCTGTCACTGGCGTCCTCATAGAAAACTCTAGGATATTGAAAAATATGTATTTGGATCATTTTGGTGTAAATTTAATTTGTAAAACTACACTGAGGGAGATTTAATATTAGAGGTACTGCATGGTGACTCAGTTTGCTCACTGAAGAATTATTTTGAATAAGACAAATAATACTCCATCTCCATCCCCAACTGAGAAATATACTCCCATTAAATTGTATAAGGAAGTTGACTCAAAGTGAGGTTTACTCATAGCTGAGACAGCAAAAGAGCAATTACAGAGAGCAATGTAAGCTTGCATGTGACAATATCGTAGTGTCGAAACATGCTCAAGGGATGCAGAATAAATGAGCAATTTGGGTGACGCTCTTCAAATGTGTCCCGTTAGAATATAACCCACATCTTCCAAGAAGGCTCTTCCATGTATGCATTTAGCATTTATATGTTTTATCTGCATGTGGGAGAAAGCAGAGAAAACTGAAAATGGCAAGTGTCCGTTATTTATCTCTCTCCTTCCTACTCTTTTACAACATAAAAATGTAATCCCAAAATGACATTTTCCCACATAGATTTATCTCCTAGGCATCCAGCAACTTACCCATACTTACCAAATCTCCAACCTAAATTGTTTCCTCACTTGTGACATTTCATTTCCTTATCCCTCTAAGAAAATAATATGGATGCCTTTCTCTGCAAGAAAATAAAAACACACATCTAGGCTGAAAGTTTGAATCTTCAAAAATATGTGAATATTTTGACATAGAGATGAAATTCAAGGCACTCCTAGACTACTATTGTTCTTAGAATAACGTATCACACGGGTTTCTCAGTATTTTAGGCACTAACGACAACTCTATTAAAACTGACATGAATTTGATTGTAAGATAATTACGTATGCATGTGCCTTTCAGTTATTTGGGGCCAGAATAGACTACAGGGCAATGGGTTTGTTTGTTTGCAGGGGTGGATAACCAAAATCTAACTACACTTCCATCACACCCACATATCAAAGTACTGATGAACATCCCTAGGCTGAGTTTATTATTGGCTTTGAATGTATGACTGAGACTCCACCCTCTCGCCTCACTATCCCCTCCCACCCACAAGAATGGACATACCCCAACAGTTCCAAAATCAAGTGTTCCTTGGAACTCTAACAGAACCCAAGAATTTCCCACCCCCTTACACTGCAGGGAAAACAGTGCTGGTGTAGAGGTTAAACGCTACCTCTGCTAACCAAAAGGTCAGATCCATTCAGATCCTCCACGTGCTCCTTGGAAGCTCTCTGGGGCAGTTCGACTCAACCTATAGGGTCACTATGAGTTGAAACAGACTGGACAGTAGTGGATTTAGTATTCCGCAGCAGCTGCTCTATCTACGGCTCTAGAATATGCTCAGAGATAAGCTGTAGGACCATGAGTTTGCTTTGCTTGGTAAATTTGTCTCAAAATGTTTCTGACTGAACACTCCGTTTCATTTTTCCCAAGTCTGTTCACAGACGGAAGGTAGACTGTGCTCCTTCCTGACACCTGCTTTCCCTCAGTTTGAGTTCCCACACAGGGGCAGATAGACCACTAGGAAAGGTAAACATTGTGTTTATCTTGCTTACCAGATCATCTATAGTCGATGGTTCATATTTTCCCACCACATCAAAGATTCTGCTTCTAGGTATGACTGGCATCTGTCTCTCTCTCAGTGCCACCGCACCATCCTAAAGAAACCAAGTTTCTCAATTTACAGTCCCTGACAAGAGAAGATGATCCAGTAAGCAATGTAAGCACCCAGGTTACTTGTGTGTCTTTTACTAATCCGTAGTGAACAATTGTCTATTTACTTTTACAGATTAGTGAGCAAGCACAAGTAAACCCGTGCTTACCTTGTCTACTCAATCAAATACCGATGGCTCTACACTTTCAGAGGACTCCCACGAGTGGGGTGCAAACAAATTACTCAGCAGCTAACCAAAAAGTCGGAGAACTTGACCACCTAGAGGCGCCTGGGAAGAAAAGCCTGGAGAGCGACTTATGAAAATCCAGCCACTGAAAACTGCATAGAACACTTCTAATCCAATACACACAGAGTTGTTATGAGCTTGAATCAACTCAAAGGCAGCAGGTTGCTGATTAGACTTTAAGAAACCTTTTCAGGGCAAAGCTGCTCATTTCCCAGTGATTTTTCCTTGTATAACAAGAAGTAACTCTCCTCTACTATCCATTTCTTGCAGATGGTTCCTGTACCATTTTCTCAACTTTAGAATCTTTTTATCACTTCTTTTCCTTAGGTGATTGCATCTCATTTCTACAATATTTGGAAGTAACATTTTGCTGGATGGAAGCATGATGTTCTTTCTCTCTGTTCTATTGTTTGTGTATTGGTTGCACCTTATTTGATGCAAGTAATAAATACCTCTTTCTAGGTAAGAAAAAAGGGAGATTATATTAGTAGGTTAGAGAGTGCTCAACAAAATGAGGAAAATATTAAATCAGGAAACTAAAGAATGCAGGCTGATGTGGGACCTTGACAGAAGGAGTTCAGTGTGTCTATCCGATTTCCACCCAGCAAACTTTGGTGGTAGTAATTCTACGCACAAAGGATTACATCGTGATGTTATAATTGCAAAAAAAATAGTGTGAGTCCATTTCAAATGACATTTATGAAAATTCTCTAAAAACATAGGAATGCCTATCATAAAACATAAAATGAAAACGAATTTCCAAAGTGGTGTGTGATGCCACTCTATCTGGAACAAGGGAGAATGATGCAAACCAGAAACAAGGGAAAGATTAACCCGAAGGACTAACGAACCTCAGCTACCATGGTCTCCACCAGACCGACTCTAGTACAACTAGATGGGGCCTGGCTACCACCACAGACTGCTCAGACAGGGCGCGCGACGCAGAGTCCCAGACACAGCTAGAGAGAAGGTAGAACAAAGTTCTAACTCTCTCTCTCTCTCTTCCTCTCTTTCTCTCTCTCACACACAAACATACGCATAAGACTAGACTTACTGGTCTGACAGAGATTGGAGGAACCCCAACAATATTGTCCTGGACACACTTTCAACCCAGTATTGAAGACATTCTTGAAGTTCACCCTTAAGCCGAAGATTAGACAGGTCCATAAAACAAAATGAGATGAAATGGGCATGCCAACTCAGGGCCAAGGACAAGTAGGTAGGAAGGGACAGGAAAGCTGGTAATGAGGAACACAAGGTGGAGAAGGGGTGTGTTAACACCTCATGGGGTTGTAACCTATCTCACAAAACAATTTGTATATTAATTATTTAGTGAGAAACTAATTTTCTCTGTAAACCTTCATCTAAAGCACCATAAAAAAAGGAAGATAGCACAATTTATAAAATGTATAGAAAGTGTGGACTGCTGAACAGCTAAAAAGCATGTCCTAGGTTTAAAACTGTATAAGCTATCGTTTGTGTTAAAAATGGAGAAAAATACATTCATATTTGCTTGACTATGTAATCTCTGAAAGTATACACAAAAAATTAATAAAATTAGTAAATTATTAGGGACGCAGATAGATGACATACAGATGCAGAAAAAAAGACTTTCACAAGATATCTTTTGTATGTGTATTTGTATACCATGTACAATGGTTAAGATGGTGTGTCAGCTTGGCTGGGCCATGATTCCCACTGGCTTGGCAATTATGTAATGATGTAGTCTTTTGGTTAAGTAATGATGTAGTTTGACCTGTACAATGATGTAGTCATCTCCATGATGTAATTTCATGGGATCAGCCAATTGGTTGTAAGAGAAGTTTCTTCATCGCTGTGGCCTGTATGCAATATATATACAGACATTCTGTCAAAGCTCATTTACTTGCTCTGGATCCAACATCCAGCTTGTCATCATTTGAGCTCTGATTCTTAAGTACTTGAACCAGCAAGACTGCCATACTGCCTGCTGTTCTTGGGGACTATCATCCTTCCTAACACAGTGAGCCAGCAGCCTGCCATCTTACCTGCCAATCTTGGATTTCTCAGTCTCTACAGCCTGTGAGCCAGCAGCCAGTCACTTGACCTGTTGATCTTGAGTTCATCAGCCCCCGCAGCTACATGGGTCAGGAAATGCCTCCACCCTGACACCAAATCCTTGGACTTGAGATTTTCCAGCCTCTGCAGCCACATGAGCCATTTTCTTGAGATAAATCTCTCTTTCCTCCCCTTCTAACCTTCCCACCCCCCCCCCACTTCACTGGTATTGCTTCTCAAGAGAACCCAGCCTAAGATACCATATGAGTGTATTATAAATTTAAAATATTAAATACATGTATGTCTGTGTATATGTAAACCCAAAAAGCAACATATCAAGAATCATCATCAGTCTGTATTAACAAGTGTTTACTTTCTTATTTCTGCATTTGCTATCCAGTTTTCTGTAAGGAATATATATGTTCCTTTCCCAATTAAAAAAAAAAAATGAAATTGGGCTTTTCTGTCCAGTTTTTTTGTTTTGTTTTTAACTAATTCCTTGTCAGACATGCTGGAATCAATACAAATCCAAGAAAAGGGAAGAAGGAAATCATTTCTGGCTTTCCAAATAATTTTTCATGTCTGAGCCAAGGATTTCACATGTTTTTCCCTCGGGCAGACCAAGCCAGAATATGAGGAAGGAATTTAAACAGACTATACTTCAGCGAGGCTCTTTCTTATAGTACTTAAGACACTGCTTCTCAGACCTTAGAGTGTATGCTAGTCATCCAGAAGTCTTGTAACAATTCGATTCAGAATGTCTGCACTGGTACCTGGGACCTCGGATGCCATATTTCAAACAACCCTCCAGGTGCTGCTGGCATGTCTCCTAGTCCCCACCGTCATGATGGGTTTCTAATCCTGAGAAAGTAGCCCAAGGCCCACCTGCAGAAACAGTGGGGAGATGTTCAGCCAAAAACAAGGATTTCCCTCAGTACTTTAAAAAACTCCTTAGCACTTCATAAAATTCGACTACATGGGATGAGCAAGTGCCCAGCAGCAGTTAACTTTTCCACTGTCCCCACCTATGACTTGCAGCACTTGGATGGAAGAAGAAAATCCTGTTTCTTGTGGGACTGAGACATTCTGCTCACCCAGTGCACCTGCTAATGAATGAGGGCACTTGGATCCTAGTCCTGGCTCTGTTATGTAGCAGCCGTATGATATTGGGCAAGTCACTTTAGCCTCCTGGCACTCAGGTTCCTCATTTGTAAAGCATGGCCCATTAGCAGGTGGTGAGAACATCCCAGCTCTGACGGCTGGGGCTGATTCAGCTGATCTGACGAGCTGCAGATGTGTGCCGTGTTTGTATTTTATCCTGACAGCATGAGGAGCTACTGAAAGCTTAAAAATGGGAGGCTGATACACGGCAGAATTACCAGGAGAGAATAAGAAGAAATCCTACAGCTTTCCTAACAATTGACCAAATGATGTTTAACTGTGTGCAGCTGCCAGACTGAAGGCAAATTTCAGTGACTGTCACTGGCGGAAGAGAATCATTCCAAGAAGTAAGGCCAGGTTCTGTTGATTCTTCAAACAAACAGTTGAGTTTAGCAAACAAAACCTTAATTAGAGGCCATATGGAGTATCAATTATAATAAACGCTTACATTTGTATAGATACATTTGAATTTTATTACTCAAGAATTCTATCTCTGTGAACCAAACTCAGGCCTTTCATATATATGCCAAGGCATATGATCAAAGAACAAAATGTGATTCTAATTAAAATTTCCCTTTTGGAATTAATAGTCATTACTATCGTTTACTGAGTAGCTCTTCTGTGCCAGGCACTTCACATTCATCTTCTTGATTCATCCTCACAGCAACCCCAGGGAGACACAGATTTCTATCCCCATTTCATAGATAAAGAAGCAAGATCAACAAGGTTAATTAACTTGCCAGAGGTTATACAGGTGTCTCGGCTGGATTTTGAACTCTCTTTCTGACTCCTTGGCTTTTAACCTCAGGCTTACTTAAAGAAGAAACAAAGAACAGACATGAATTTGCCAGCTGTCCATCACTTAGAAATCACACCATACGCTCCGTTTAACCATGGCACACGCAGTTAGACGTAGACTCAACCTGCGACCACTCATGAGTGTATCTCATACTTAGTGAGTAACATAACATACAAGTCTGACAATTATGGTCATGGATTCAACCTAAAAAAAAAAATGCTATATACCTCATTGCTGAAGATAACTATGGCTACCTTTGAAGAACACCCTTTGGGAGCCAAAGCCAAGTGCCGTCGAGTCGGATCCGATTCATGGCGAAGGTATCCACTAACACTAACACCTAAGCCACCCTTCAAAGCAATTTTGGAACTCTTCCCGGAATAGCCATCAGAGCTGTCATCATATTACCCTTGATATCCTGAATGTCATCAAAATGTCTTCCTTTCAATAAGTCTTTTATCTTTGGGTAAAAAAAAAAAAAAAGTCATGGGAGCCAGATCAGGTGAGTAATAGGCTGTTCAAATATGACTATTTGTTTACTGGCTAAAAACTCCCTCACAGACAGTGCTGTGTGAGCTGGTGCATTGTGGTGATACAAGAGCCATGAGTTGTTGGTGAAAAGTTCAGGCGGTTTTCACCTAACTTTTCCAGGCAGCCTTTTCAGCACTTCTACACAGCAACTGTGTGTCCAGTTGGTACAGATTTTTGCAATATTTTCACAAGTTCTGCTCATTACTGACCCCCGACCTCTCTTCATCAGTGACGCTTTCTCTCCCCTTGGAAAAATGTGTAATCCATTTGTACACTGCTGTTTTCTTCATGGCATTATCCGCATAAACTTGAACTAATATGTCCCTGATTTCACCTCCATTCTTGCAAAGCTTAACAAGAAATTTAATGTTTGTTCCTTGCTTTAATTCAAGCTCTGATATTCTCACAAGGGCACACAAAAACACGCAAGAACAATAACAAAAGCCACTCAGCAAAACACTGCCACAGGTCAACAAACACAGCTAAGATGCACTGTTATACCAACACTATGAAACCTTACCAGGTTGTTTGTATAATGCTGCCAATGTAAGTGCATGGTGACAAGTTTGCAAACTTAATTGGCAGACCTCATACACCTTAGGGTTATTTGTCTAAGAATGAATAATCTCGGCTACCACCTTTCATGGCGCTATATCTGAACATTGTCAGATATAAACCAAAAGCCAAAGCAAATCCACTGCTAGTGAATCGATTCTAACTCACAACAACCCTATGGGACAGAGTAGAACTACCCCATAGAGTTTCCAAAGAGTACCTGGTGGATTAGAACTGCCAGACTTTTGACTGGCAGCTGTTAACACTTAACCACTACTCCACAAAGGTTTCCAATTTAGTGCCGGAAAATAAGGCCCCCGGGTTGAAGGCACTCAAAAAATGACTGGGGAAGAGCTGCTTCCTCAAAGTAGAGTTGACCTTAACGACGTGGATGCAGTTGAACTCTCACAAACTTCATTTTTGATGTGGCACTCCTCAAAATGAGAACAGACTCAAACATCCATCAATAAGTGTAATATGGAGGGCACCAAGTACGAATCTAGGAAAATCAAAAATAGTCAAAAATCAAATGGCATGAATAAGCATCAGTATCCGGAGCATTAGTGAGCTGAAACGGACTGGTGATGACCTATTCAACTAAGACAATCATGTAGTCTACTGTGCTAGGAATGACAACTTGCAGGGGAATGGTGTTGCATTCATCGTCAAAAAGGACATGTCAAGGTCTCTCCTAAAGTACAGTGCTATCAGTAATAATATCCATATTGCCTACAAGGAAAACCAGTTAACATGACTATTATTCAAATTTATATACCAACCACCTAGGCCGAAGATGAAGAAACTGAAGATTATTACCAGCTTCTGCAGTTCAAAACTCATTGACCATGCAATCAGGATGTATTGACTGTTACTGATGACTGAAATGCAGAAGTTGGAAAGAAAAAGGGATTGGCAGTTGGAAAATACGGCCTTGGTGATAGACATGATGTCAGAGATCACATGATAGAGTTTCGCAAGACCAATAACTTCTTCATTGCAAATGCCTTTTTTAAACAAACAGAAATGGCAATATACATGAACTTCACCTGATGGGATACACAGGAATCAAACTGGCTACATCTGTGGAATGAGATGAGAAAAACTCAGAACTACCAATCAGAACAAAACAAGGTACTGACTGCAGCACAGAACATCAATTGCTCACACACAAGTTCAAATTAAAACTGAAGAGAATCACAAATCCACAAGAGCCAAAGTACAACCTTGAATATATCCTACCTGAGTTTAGAGACCATCTCGGGGACAGATTTGATGTGTTGAATACTTATGACTGAAGGCTAGATGAGCTGTGGAAAGACCTCAAACATGAAAGAAAGCAAGAAGTCAGTAAAAACACAGGAAAGTAAGAAAAGATCAAATTGGATGTCTGAGGAGACTCTGAAATATGCTCCTGGATGTCAAGTAGATAAAGCAAAAAGAAGTAAAAGATCTGAACAGAAGATTGCAAAGGCAGCTCAAGAAGACGGAGTCAATTAATTATGACATATGCAAAGAGCTGGTGATAGAAAACGGGAAGAACACACTCCAGATTTCTTAAGCAGAAAGAACTGAAGAAAAAATTCAAGCCCCAAAGTGCAACAGTGAAAGATTCTGCACGGAAAATAGTCAGCTACTCAGGAAGCATCGAAAGAAGATGGAAAGCCTACAGAGAGTGACAGCAAAAAGAATTTGTCTATGTTCAGCTGTTTGAAGAGGCAGCGTATGATCAGGAACCAACGGTACTGAAGGAAGACGTCGAAGCTGCATCGAAAGCATTCAGAAAAAACAGGCTCCAGGAAATGATGGAATATCAACTGAGACATTTCAGCAAACAGATGTATCACTGGAATTGCTTACTCATCTATGCCATGAAATTTGAAGAATAGCTACCTGGCTAGCCAACTGGAAGAAATCCATACTTATACTTATTCCTAGGAAAAGTGATCCAATTAAATGTGGAAATTATCAAACAATATCATTTATATCACATGTAAGTAAAACTTTGCTAAAGATCATTCAAAAGTGACTGCACAGTATGTTGACAAGGAACTGCGAGTATCTGGAGCCAGACCCAGAAGAGGACACGGAACCAGGGATACCACTGCTGGTGTCGTAGGTTTGGGCTCAAAGCAGAGAATACCAGAAAGATGCTTGCCTATGTTTTATTGACTATGGAAAGGCATTCTACTGTGTGGATCATAACAAATTATGGATAATATCATGGAGAATGGGAATTCCACAACTCTGAATTGTGCTCACAAGGAATCTGTATATGGTTTAAGAGGCAGTCATTAGAATAGAACAAGGGGACACTGCATGGTTTAAAGTCAGGAAAGATGTGTGTAAGGGTTGTTTCCTTTCAGCATACCTCGAGAAGCTGGATTATACGAAGAAGAACAACGCACCAGGGCTGGAGGGAGGCTGACACAGATGACACAACCTTCCTTGCCGAAAGTGAAGAGAATCTGAAACATTTACTGATGAAGATCAAGGACCACAGCCTTCAGTATGGATTGCACCTCACCATCAAGGAAACAAAAATCCCACCAGATGGTCCTACCTCAGCAGGAACAGATGATCACCAAGGACAAAAACGACATGGGGGAAAGAGAACCCAGAAGACAGAAAGACCCACGAGAATGGGTGACTACATCAACATGTGACCAGAAGAACTAGATGGTGACTGGCCACCACCAGTGACAGCCATGATGGGGCTTACAAAGTTGAGTCCCAGTGTCAATATGAGAATAGAAAGGGGTGCACCCTGAGAACTCCACTAAAAGACTGCAACTGGTGGTCTGAAGGCCTGGGGGTTCCCCTAGGAGCATGGCCCCCGACCTGATGCTGCCCCTATTCATAAATCATTAATGAGGTCAGCTCCTCGGACAGGAATGGATTGGACTCAGCGACACAGAGTGACCACATCGTGTATGCACCTTATGGTTCTGTGCATCTATAGGATGTCGTCCTACTGGCCTCTTACTAGAGGGGAGTGGGGAGAGGGCGGAGAGGAGGGGGCAGGATATTGCCAAGAGGATAAGACATGTACAGAACAGAAAGGAGGAGAGTGCTGTCACCAGGCAAGGAGAGCGGTAGGAGCTGCATATAGGTGGACATGCAAATTTAAAATAGATCGTACACTTTCATCCAGTCACAATAAATAAAGTATATCTAAAAAAGAAAACAAATATCCTCAAAACTGAGCTGGTAAGCAGCATCATAATAATTAAAGAATGAGGTTGCCAAGTGCCTTAGTCATCTAGTGCTGCTTCAACAGAAGTATCACAAGTGTATGGCTTTAAAAAGAGGAATTCTATTTGTCCTAGTCCACTGAGCTGAAAGTCCAAATTCAAGATGTCAGCTTCAGAGGAAGGCTTTCTCAGCTGGATATGGAGGAATGTCCTTGTTACCAATTTTCCCCTGGGTTGGGAACTTCTGAATAGCAGAGACTCTAGTCCTTTCCGAAGGATGCACTCAACTACCAACACTGCTTCTTGGTGGTTTGAGGTACCCAAATCTCTCCGCTGCTTCTTTATATATCAAGAGACTACCTCAAATCACAAAACAATCTTACACACTGAGTCCTGCCACATCAACACACAACTGCTGCTCATCTTCCCTCATTAACATCATAGGGGCAGGGCTTTCAGCATAAAGGAACATCACACAATACCAGGAATCATGGCCCAGCAAGAAACAGCTCCCTATTTTCTGAGAGGAACACAATTCAATCCATGACTTCAAGGATTTTATTTTAATTGGTTCCACAATCAGCGCCCAGAAGCACGAGTCAAGAAACCAAGACACATTGCACTGGGAAAATCTGCTACAAAAGACATCTTTAAAGTGTTGAAAATTAAGATGTCACCTTGAAGGCTCAAGTGCCCCTGACCCAAGCCATGGTATTTTCCATCACATCATATGCATGTAAAGGCTGAACAATGTCTAAGGAAGACAGAAGAAGAATTGAGGCCTTTGAATTATGATGTTGGAGAAGAATATTGAATGTACCATGGACAGCCAGAGGAACAAACAGGTGTGCCATGGAAGAAGTACAACTAGAGTGCTCCTCAGAAGCAAGGATGATGAGACTGTAACTTTTATACTTGCAATATGTTATCAGGTGGGATCAATCCCTGGAAAAGGACATCATGCTTAGTAATGTAAACGGTCAGCAAAAAAGAGGACAACTCTCAAGAAACTAGAATGACACAATGGCTGGAACAGTGGGTATAGAAACGTTTGTGGGCATGGCATAGGACTGGGCAGTATTAAGTTTCATTGTGCGTAAGGTTGCTATGAGTCGGAACCAACTGACGTCACCTAATAACAACAAGAATCCTACATGGATTTTTACATCACCTTTCTTTGGATCCATGTAAAGATGTCAGTGTACGTCCAGATAACTACACTTGCTTTCATATATGTGTTGGAGACACTGGATACCTACAAATTTACTTGTTTCATACATGTGCTTAAGTTCGGGATCCTGTGCCTACATGTGCATCTTTTTTGATTACATGTTTTTTAAAAAGAAGGTCACAGACAGATAAATGCATTGGTGACTGTATTTCACTGGTGTCATAGTGACATCTTGTGGGAAAGGCATTTTCAGTTTTGCATCTGTATGTTTCTGAGTACGTCAAAACTTCTTTTGTTTACAAACTAGAAACTATCAGTCTCACTTGTCCATGTATCTTGGTGTGTGTGTTCATTTACAATTTTTTTTAAATATTGGAAGACTTTTTTTAAAGGATGTTACATTGACTTTGGCAGGACCAAGAAAATATTCTATTTTAATTTTTCCATTGTCTGTGTTGTGTCTGATTCAGTTTTATCAGTTCTATCAGAATTGAATCAGACATGTTGACTATTAAAATGGAGTTTTGCCCTATACAAATTTAAGATTGCAAGGTTTCTTAACAATTTCCTCTAATATTCTGAAAACCAATAAAATATTTCTCAATTGCAAATATCCCAGATTGACAGGGTTATGGTGGAGTGACTATGATAGCAATACTACTAGAAGTTTAAACCAGTAGCTTTTTAAAATAGCTATCGTTACTTCTGTGTTTAAAATTTAAGTGATTCAGTTTTCTCTAACAATGAGTTTGCAATAATTTAATTTCAAAGTAAATAGATAACATTAATTTCTGATACCAAAAAAAACCTCACATCCTCTGCCAGGATAGCTGGGAAAAAAAACTCAAGATAATCAAAACTTATTTGCAAAAGATGATTAATGGAATACAAAATAAATGAATAATGCTACAGTTTTCTCTACATGCAAAGCATTGTAAAGTCCTTTATTCTATTTTATTTATTTATTTATTTTTGTCAGTAAGAAGAACATGCTTGATCAGCTAGCTAGAGTAGGTCTGTTAACGTGGCCGACGACTGATTGTATTCGCTCAAGGATCAGCTTGCTCATTTTGCTTCTTGGAAAGCAGTATGACGTCAAAGAAAGACAAAAGCCATTGAACTCAAATAGAAGCTGAATCCGAAATCTATTTTTCTTATCCAGTTCTATCTTCTTCTCTATTTCTTAAGCTAGATGCTGGATACACAGATATGTGCTTGATTTTTTTCCGTCCCCTATACATGTTTCCTTTTGCGCATGTGTTCAGGATGTATGTATGAATGTATAATTGCGCATTGATTTACATTTTATTTAAATACTGAAATGTTTTTAAAAGATGTTACATAAACATGGGAAGAACCAAGTAAGCATTTTTTTCATTATATTTGTTCTGGCTGATAAGTCAAAACAGATGTAATTACTGATTGTGAGTGAGCCATGGTCAGATAAATTCGTTTTGTTTTCCTTTTATTATTTACTTATTATTCACCACTAGAGGGCACCCGAGGACTGAGATAAGCACAACGCAACGCAGTGATTAACAGAAGCCTCTATCAAAATAAGACCACATATTCCGTCAAAAATGCTAATTGTGTTTTGTGGCATAGCTATTCAAAAATTACTTGATGATAATTTTATAATGGAGTTAGTAAACATGCATACGCTTCCTATTAAAATGTTATATCAAACATTTCCTGTTCTTTTCAATGCAATGCAACAGCTAATTCCGTAATTAGAGTTAAATTTGCAAATGTCTTGTAAATAATGGCAATCATGCATCAAATTGTATTTTCAGCTGCACCTGCCTATATTTTAAAAGTTGGTGTGCTCTTACAAACTACTGAACATCTGAAAAGAAAGCAGAAGTAGCTAGGCAAGACTACCTTAGTAATTGTAATAAAGCCCCAATATGTAATAATTTTTAGTGAAATTCACTCAACAATGATTTTTGAGCAACTACTGCCCTGGTGATGCAGTGGTCAAGAGCTATGGCTGCTAACTAGAAAGCTGCCGTTCAAATCTACCTGCTGGTCCTTGGAAACTCTGAATCAGCTCCGCTCTGTCCTTCGAAGCCTGAATTGACTCAATGGAAACGGGCTTGGTTTTTTGGTTGGTATGCCAGCCACTACCATTGTTGTGGATTCATGGTGGAGGAGTTCTAGTTTACTCAAGGAGACAGACAAGGAGATGACTAATGATTAGTACTCATTACCAATGTCCAGCTGACACAAAGGGTTCTCGTCTTTCCTAGAGTAAGAATATGCAAGGAAGGTTAAGAGTTGGTAGTAACTTTGGCAAGTTTATTTCACTTGTGACAAGTAAAAGGAGTCAGCGAGGGGCTAAGTCTCTCCAAAAGACTGACTCATCTAGAGAAAGCCAGGTAGGAGTTTGTATGGAGGGCGGGGCTGCTTACTAATCAAGTCATGTATATTTATGAGGTGCTCAAACATATCTTCCACAAGAGGGGGTTGCTCTAGCCTTGTTGAGCATGCTCAGTATTGGTCTTGCAGTCGAATTCTTGGTTCAAATCCCAAAATTCTCAGCTCACTTCTGCCCCCAGGTTACGGCCACCTCCACTTCAAACAGCGCAGACTTAGTGCCTGGTTTCTTCAAGGAAACCCTGGTTACGCAGCAGTTAAGTGCTACAGATGCTAACCAAAACGCTGACAGTTCAAATCCACCAGGTGCTTCTTGGAAACCGAATGGGACAGTTCTATGCTGTCCTATGGGGTCTCTATGAGTCAGAGTTTACTTGAAGGCAATGGGTTTGGTTTCTGGGTTTTTGTTTTGTTTTGTTTTTGATTTTTCTTTCTTTTGGTTTCTTGAAAGAACAACACAGGAGGAACAAGGAAGATACAAAGGAAAAACTTGTAACTAATAAAATGGATCTGTGCTAAGAAACAAAAATGTGGGCATGAGCTCCAGGTTGTTTTTACCAGCTGGCCTCTTGCCAACTTTATCTCACTCTGAAGGGGTATGCCCAGTGTGAAATGAGAAGCAGAATAAGAAGGGAGCACTCCTGACCTTCCGGATAGTTCTGGTCCTTGCCTCTCTTGGACCAGCCCCAAAGATGTAAGCTAAAGGATAAGTGCTGACACGCAAACATAGTTTCAAGTCCTATATCACCCTCTAACTCTGTGACCCAAGGGCAGTTATTTAGCTTCTCCAAGCTTCAACGGCTCTTTGATAAAAGAGTAGCAATAATACAGCCTACCATGGGAGACTGTCATGAGAACTAGAAATAATGTCTACAGTGTACTTAATGTAATAGTTGGCTCATTGTTTATGTTAGTTGTTATTGCTATTGTTACTTTAATGTTATAACAAATAGACCTAGAACAAGCTCCATGGTCCCAGGTTCGAGACAACTGAGACGGCACAAGAGCACCTGCTTTGATTGTATAATGGTAGATAAGATCTGGCCGAGGAGAAAATACTGATTGTCTGGTATAAGAGAAGATAGATGGTTTGCCACAAAAACTTGGCTCCAGTCTCTTGGTCATTCCATCTAATTTGGTATTGGATCTCTTCCTTTCTTCTTTCCTTTCTCTGTCCTTCCTTCCTTACTATTTATTTGTTGTAGATGTTGTTACAGAGTATTATAATGGTGTAAAAGAACCATTTTCTCTTTTAAACATGAATTCAAGAAGTAAACATATTCATTTGGATCTTTGTAATGCTTTGAGTGTTAAATGGATGAGTTTTTAGCATAATATCGTATCTCAGTCTCAATTGCCAAAAAAAATAATTTATTTAGAGGTTTTGGGGCTGCCTCAGACTCACATGTCATGTTGTGTATTTATTTTCTTTATCTTTTTTATTACCTTTGCTCAGAGCCAGAAAGGCAAGCACAGAACCAAAACCAGATGGGAAAAACTTAAGGGAAAGATAAATCCTGATAACTAACAACAATTTAGGCCACATCTTACCAATCTATCAGCCAATATGATGAGCAGGTACTCAGATAAGCGTATAATATACTAGACCAGTGTTGTCTCTCTAGCATCATGGGTATTTGTGTCATAACAAAAGATGAAATAATCCCACAAGTGTAGGTGGGGAACTCATATAGCCATTTTCTTCCAAGTTTTAAAATTGCCTGCTTTGGTCATTCAGTATCATGTGTCCCCTGACTAGGTACCTCCAGAACCTTCAAGGGGGAAAGGACCTATAGAAAGGTTTGACCCTTTTTTGTCCTCAGCTAACATAGCTGAGGCATATTTGGGAAAGCAGCAAAAACCTGAAATGATTTTTGTACTTCAGTTGACATAGGGAAGATGCGTAGACCATATTTTAAACAGAAACCTAGTAAACCTAAAACCAAACATCACTGCTGAGTTGAGTCTGACTTACAGTGACTCTATAGGACAGGATAAAACTGTCACATAGAGTTTCCAAGGATTGCCTGGTAGATTCAAACTGCTGAGGTTTGGGGAGCAGGTGTAGTACTTAACCACTATGCCAGTCTGTCCCCAGAGTGACTCTATCCCGGCGCCCATTTTTTCAGATTCGAGACAAAAGTTTCTTCACACTCCTAACTAAATCAACTTGTTTTCAGCTGATACATGTCGAGTTGATCAAACAGCTTCTTTGGTAAAATAAACTACTCACAAAGAGATCAGGGGTGGAGCAAAGTGAAAGAAAGCTGAGTAGGTAGGAAAGGAGAGAATGTTACTTGACGATTCACTCTGTTATTTACATTTTCCCCATAAATACAATTGCAGTGAAGACTATGTCTCTGTCTCAGCGTATAAACTAACTTTTCACAGGCGGTTTTATTTTAGTCATCGATGTCAGGAATTTGGTTTTGGCAAGAGTCTAGCACACCAGCTCCAGCTGAGACAGGCTGCAGAGAAAGCAGGCCAAAGCTTTCTCTATGACAGGGAGTAAGCTGAAACACCCTGGTTAAAAATGCCACACAGAGGGATGAAGCATGTTTTCTCTTCCACCGGGGTATACAGGAAGGAGGTCCCTGGGTTTAGTGACTTTGTGCCCCTTCTTAGGAGGGAACAATCTCAGCAGCCACTACCTTGCTGCTGTAAAAGTGAGGGGCCAGGTTTCACCTGTTTATTGTAAGCTGCTGCTGAGCAGAGCACTGGCGCGTGACAAATCTGTGCACCATGTAGGGAAACACTGAGCTCCACAGGGTTTTCATTGGCCAATTTTCACAAGTAGATAGCCAGGTCTTTCTGCCTAGTCTACCCTAGTCTGGAATCGCTGCTAAAAACAGTTCAGCATCACAGCAACATTCAAGCCTCCACTGACAAACAACTGGTAGCCGCATGTGGAGTGCGTTGGCTGGCCACAGAACCTGGGTCTCTTATGGAAGGTGAGAATTCTAGGTCTTTCTCATGGAAGGTGAGAGTTCTGCCAATGAACCACTAATGCCTCTTAAGCTTTGCCTGGAAAAAGTATAAGGCAGTAACTATCATTCTGACACTTGTGTGATGTACTCTATGCCTCAACACTCTTTTAATTATTTCTTTGATCCACATCACCCTTTAGAAGTTCCTCTGGTTTCTGATACTTTCCAGTCTTTTCCTATGATCAGCAAGGTCAAGCTTCAGACATTTGGAGTTAGGTTCACTCTCTCTTTAACTGAAGAATGTTCTTTCTCAGTCTTTCTGGTTGACTAAGATCAAAAAGTAACTTTTAAACTTCAGTATAGAATCATCCCACCTTTACTTTGACACCGCTCCCTTTAAACTGAACCCTCACCGTCTACACTGCCCCAAACCCCTGCTTGCTACCCTGCTTATCCTTGATTAACGTGGCGTGTCTCTTTCAGGCTGTGTAGCTCCTCAAACGTGATTGAACACTTCCTCTGCGCCAGGGGAAGCATTTAGCTCTGCAGGGATGCAGAGCTAACAATGAAGTCCCTGGCATTGACTGGCACTCTGTATGCCTATGTCACAGAGTACAGCCACTGCTGTTGAGTCAATTCCAACTCATAGTAACCTATAGGAGAGAACAGAACCGCCCCATAGAGTTTACAAGGAGTTTCTGACAGATGCAAACTGCCAACCTTTTGGTCAGCAGCCACAGCACTTAACCGCTTCATCACTACTGTTTCCTTCTATAAACTGAAAAACTAAACCCACTACTCTTGAGTCGATTCTGACTCACAGTGACCCTATAGGACAGAGGAGAACCCACTCCATAGCATTTCCAAGGAGCACCTGGGGGCCTCCAGTAGGGGAACTTAATTTGGGAGCCTAAAGACAGGACTGGAGGAAGGAGAAGAAAGTACACAAATCTTCTAAAATTCGAAGGGAGGGCCTATATCTTTCATTTTCGTGTTGTCATAGGCTATCGAGTCAATTCTAACAGAAACCCTACATGAAAGAGTAGAAAGGCACCATAGCATTTCCTAGGCTCTAAGTTTTACTGGCTCAGACTGCCAGATCTTTTCTCCCACAGAGCCTCTGGTGGGTTCAGACAGCTGACACTTTGGTTAGCTACCGAGCGTTCAGCCATTGCACCAACCAGGCCTCCTCCTGTCTTTCACACCATACAGGAAATGATACCACGAAACACAAGATGTGCTCTTGAGCTCTGGAGAGTAAGGAGGGGACAGGGTAATGACCAGCAGGGGACGGGGCAGAGTCCATGATGCAATCAAATAACATGTACAGTAAAGCTGTCATTTAGATAACATAGTATCACAACTAATACTGTCTGCTTTTCGCCTCTCTTTTTCCTCATCATTTTCTCAGAATGCTCAAGGGTAAAAAAAAAACTCAGAAAAGCATCTCACAAAAACAAAATTCCATTTTCACATGATGATGTGTTTTTAAAGGCATGCCATTAAAAACGTTAGTGCGAGTTTCCTTGTAGAAGGTTGCTGTTAAAGTTCCAGAATGCTGGTAGACCACTGTACCTTTGAATCATCAAAAATCATACAAGGTCATTATTACATCTTATTTGGGAAGGTAAAGTGATGTAGTTTATTAAAACTCTATTTCCTTTGGGAAAAAAGATGAATCAAGATCTGCCTCTCTTCACAGGATGTTTTTCCACTTTCATTTCAAGTGGTAAAATTGGATGGCAACATGTCTTTTCTTTTGAGCCAAAAGTGTTGTTTTGGTTGGACTGGTCTGCAGGCAAAAGGCTGGACTAGATGTGCACTCAACAGCGTTTCCAATACTGTGGGGAGATCCAGCCTGACTGTGATTCAGGACACTTCCTTGGAGGCAAAATTGAGATGACTCCGAAGAAAACTATTTCCGGATCAAGCGCGTTGCCAGGTCTTGTTCCTCGGCTGATAAGTGAAAGGTCAGCAGTTTGAACTTAGTGGCTCTATAGCAGAAAAAGACCTGGATCTGCTCCTGTGAAGACTGTAGACTACAAACACTGTGGGACAGTTCTTCTCTGTCCAATAGGGTAGCTAGGCATCAGAGTGGCCTACACAACAAACCACAATGTACAAATAAAATGTTTGCTTACTGCACAGAAATGTCAGAGAAAGTCCCAGAAGAGTTGAGGCATGAGCTGCGCATTGAGGCAACACTGTGTGCAAGGCTGAATGTTCCACTTCTCCACTATCTCCTTCCTCTCAAGGATGCTCACAGCCAACCTCATGGTGGCTCCTCAGCTGCACGCCCCTTAAATACCAAGGTCTGCTAACCTTGCAAATGCCAGCCATTCCTGCAATTATAATATTAAAAAAAAATGAAGAAGGAGAAAGAAAACTTCATCGCCACTGAGTTGATTTCAACTTATAAAGACCCTATAGTACAGAGAAGAACTGCCACCTGTAGGTGTGTCTGGTGGATTCAAACTGCCAGTCCTTTGGTTAGCAAATGTAACTCTAACCATTAGGCAGCCAGGGTTTCCAGTGACCCTGTAGGACAAAGTAAATGTGCCCATAGAGTTTCCAAGGCTATAAATCTTTTTGGAAACCGACTGCCATATCTTTCTTCTGAGGACCAGCTGCTGGATTCAAAGCTTCAACTTTTCAGTCAGTGGCTGACACTTAACCATTGCATCAAGGGGGCTTCTCCTGAAATGCCTAAAATGACACTCAGAATCTAAGATCTTCTGTTCTCTTCCCTGACCAGCCTGCACTTGTCTTTCCTAAATCTGCTAGTGATAGGCCTTGAGAGACGACTTCGGGGAGGATTAACTTCTCCCAGGTTACCACTGTACAGTCTTCCTCAATAATAACCCCTTTACCTATTGTGAATTATAACCACAAATTACAGGAAAACCTAAATTTAGAGCTCTCCAGCAACAAAGGGGATAATTTGCCATAGTGACGAGTTGCCTGTTGATGTGGAGGGCAGATGGTCACCAAAGGACAGAAGAGAGAGTTTTACACTGAATAAAGGATTAAACTTAAAAACATTATTATCCTACAATCATGTTCCCCTGTAACAATAGGCTATGATTTTGGCCAAGCTTAAAACAACCTCATAACTCAGAGTTCTGAAAAGGAAACAAACAAACAAGAATATAAAGTACTCAAAAATATGGCTTGATTTATCATGTGGATTTGACATGAAGGGCGAAGGGAAGGGAATGGGGTACAGTGAGGACTTTGCAACAATTTCCTTAAATAGTTCAAAAGACTCTTGTGCATCAATCATTGGAACACAATAATTTGATGACTTAAGTGTAAGTTAATCAGAAGCGTATGGAGTCAATTTTCCTTGAAGTACTCTTGAGTTGCCAAAGTAAGGAGAAAGACATTTGGCAAACTCCCATCTGCCTCTGCCAAACCTAAGTGTTTGAAAAATTATTTGAGAGGTTTTGCCAAACCCCAAATGCCACTGTATTATCCCATCCCACCCACATCTCCAAAAGGGCAAAGCGAATGCCTGTCCTCAGTCTTCTAAATGAGCCTGCGAGGCTTGAAGGGAAAGCAAACCACCTTGTTTAGAACTGCCGAGGAAGAGTCCCCAACCTTTTTAGAAAGAACGCACTGGGTTGAGGGATGTACCCTTTGTTTCTCAGTGCTACTCTGAACTCTAAAATCTCTGCTCAGACCTTTGAAAATTGTTCTGTGAGTGCCTGGTAAAACTATTCGGAGTCATTAGCAGAAAGCATTTTGAGCGAACGCCTTCGGAAAATGTACTTTTAAACACACTGGACTGGAACTGCGGCACCGTCTTCGTCGTGGAGCCTTTGTGGCCTGGTGCGTTGTCCCCTACCACGTCTTTTCGTAGTGCTGACAACCTGAACAACCTGTTTTTATTCAAATTATCTCAGCACCAAAATGAAATTTACAAATGAAGCTGCCAACAGGGAATCCCCTGGACCGAATGACGTCAAGATTAAACAGTAACCAAACCTTGGAGAAATCAGCAGCAGAATACTGAGATGGGGGTGGGTTTGTCCTACCAATGAGTATTTTTGAACGGTAACCTCAGCTGTGGCATTTCCACTTGAGGGGCATTTTTCTTTCTTTCTTTCTTTCTTTTTTGGGAAGAAGCCTGTAAACCTCTGTCTGACACACTGCCTGTCTGCAAAAGGCGTCCTCAGCTGGCGGGAGAATGGATGCGGCGGGTCCCGCAGCCGCCCTGCGCTTCAGTACCCGGGAAACCACTCCAAAAGCCTGAAACGATCGATTTTCTTTCTTATCTTTCTTGCCTTTTATCTATTTTTAATTTTCAGTCAGGTCCCTGAACTTTTTATGGAGTACTTTATGTTCTCTTGTCCCAAATATTTACCTTTCTTTGAAATGTAGGCAAGACACTGCCAGAGATGTGTTAATTATAATAATAATAAAAATAAAATGTATTGCTTTCGAATGATTTTCAGTTGAAATAATTCACTCTTCTCCAAAGTTAGGATTTTTTAAAAGACTTTCTGCTCAAGAAAAGAGACTCTTTCCACTCACCTTAAACTCAGCCATGAAATGATCATTCTTTGCCTTCTCCTTACACATACACAGAAGCCTTCCAGGAACGAACTGCAGGTGACAGGTTAGCTTACTGTAAGAACGGTTACATGTACATTGTCCAGTCTTGTGTTGCAAAAACCAGCCTTGCTGGAGGATGCTATCTCAGGAGTAATTGCTTCAGTCCCACAGATGCTGTCAGCCTGGGATGCTGTCTTGACAAGGGATTGTTTGGTTGCATGGAAGGTGAAACTATTCAAATTAGTTCAAATATGGAAGGAACAATCCGATGGATTCAGGGAATCTCACAGGACCCAAATGCAGAAAATAGAGTTGGTCCTCCTGAAAACTGTGAAGCCATCACAAAGCTACTGCACCTCTAAGAAGGCAGATCTTCTTGTTTCTTGTTTATTTCCGGTTGCTCCCTTAGTCCTGCTCCTCTCCACAGACTAGCTTTTTCATGTTGGTTTATCATAACTGAACATAGCCATGGGTCCTAAAACTACAAGAATACCATCAGAATCCCACTCCCCAGATGCCAGACTCCCGGTACTCGAGTAACAAAGCAGAAGAGTAAATATTTGGGAGGGCCCTGGCAGTCTGTACATCACCGGTACTGGGAGGTACATTATAAACCTTCCATTAGGTATAGCTGGAGCCTGGTGGCACAATGGTTAAGAATTCAGTTGCTAACCAAAAGTTTGGCAGTTCAAACTCACCAGCCAGTGCTTAGAAACCGTAAGGGTCAGTTCTACTCTATTTTACAGGGTTGCTATGAGTCAGAGTCTGCTCAACAGCAGTAGGTTTGTTTTTTGTTTTGTTTTGTTTGTTTGTTTGACATAGTGTTCCTATCATGTTGTGTCCATATGATTTCCAACACAAAATTTACAGGGTAAGTACAGTACATTTCTTTATTTCACAAATTTTATTAAAACAAACTAGATTTCATGTCTGAATTGGCAGGAGTATGAGTTATCTATTATTGCATAACAAATTATCTAAAACTCAGCAATTAAGCAAATTACTACTTCACCGTTTCTCTGGCTCAGGAATTTGGAAACAGGAGTTTGCCTGTTTCTGGCTTAGGGTCTCTTAGGAAAAGACAGCTGAGATGTTGGCCAAAGCCACTGTCTTCTGAATGCTTAGGTGAAACTAGTGTGTCTGCTTCTCAGACTAGTGTGTCTCCTGGCTGTTGGCAGAAGACCTCAGTTCCTTCCTGAGTTCTGGCGGGTAGGTGCAGTCCACTGCAGAAGGTTACTTGAGACTTCTAAAGATGCAAGAGGGATTCAGGAGATCATAATGCCTGTTACACTGTAGTCTCAGATGTCATACAAAGTCACATCTGCCATATTTCATTCATTAGAAATAAGTCACTAAGCTCAGTCCACAGCCAAATTAAGTTGAATTAGTTTATCTTTTGAAGGTTGTAGTATCAGAGAATTTATGAACATATTCTAAAATCCATTTTACCATCTCGTGCCCACTTAGTCTCCTGTATACAGTAGAATCCCATGAAGACTTCTGCAAATGCAAAGAGAAAGTCCACTGAGGGTCTGCTTCCAAACTGGGAAGAATGCTGGAGACACCCCAACCCTTGCTGTGGCCGTCTCTGCTCCGCAGGCTTTGCAGAGACACCCTAGAATGTTAGGCTGGACCTTGCTGAGCACCACCTTCTGGCCCAGGTCTCCAAATAGTTCCTGTTGAGAGAAAGTAATTATGCCAAAGCTCTACCCCTGCATCTTAATTATGACCCAGTGGTTCCCTCATGAATCATGTCAGCCCTTTCAGTCCCTTGTATGACAGTTCTTCTCCCCACTGTCTCTCATTCTCAAGTTCCTCAGATTATTAAGATTCCCTCGGCTCCCTGTGGAACTTTCACCCACTGTTTGTCTTCACAGTTTCTGGGATAATGAGATTTCTTTTCTAATTCTGAGAAAGAAAGGACTCATTTAACTCTTCTTTCTGAAAAATCTTCCTTCTCTTGTCCCATTACATAAATTGATTCACCTTTCCAAAAAAGAAAAAAGTGAGAGAGAAAGGGGATTTGGAGACTGGTAGTCTTAATCAAAGAAGCCCTGGTTGCACAATGGTTAAGCACTCAGCTGTTCAGCAAAAAGCCAGGAGTTCAAACCCAAGAGGAGCTCCATGGAAGAAAAGATCTCGCAGTCTGCTCCCAAAGGATTACAGCCTAGGAAATCTTAGAACTTGGTTCTGCTCTGTCACCTAGAGACATTAGGAGTCAGAATCGACCAGCAGCATGCAACAACAGTTATGCTGTCCTGTGACTCAAGTCACAAATATCCTGTCATAGTAATCACAACACAATTGCGAGTTTAAAGGTAAAATATATAGACACTGACACAAAAGCAACTTATCTCAGAACCTAAAGGGTTGGGAGAGACAGTATCACACAAACTGCTGGGCAAGGTAACATTTTGTTCTTTGGATAAAAGTAATAAATCTTCTTTTGTTTCAATGACAGGTGGTTGGGATTGTTAACTTCTGCTTTTGGAAAAACCACCCACAAGATTAGAGTGAAAGGAAAGAATCCAACACTTAAGATCAGGACATGAATCTTTCACAGGTAGACAAGAGTTATATTAAAAACCACATGTTTCCAGAGACTCTTTCTGTGGGCCATGAGTTGATGCAAGGAGTGTGATTTCTTTCAGTGATACAGCTTTCGTAACTTGTGTTAAAAGTCACTGCTTTAGTTATCTAGTGCTGCTTTCACAGAAATACCAGAAATGGATGACTTTAGAAAGGGAAATTTTATTGGTAACAGTCCAGTAAGCTAAAAGTCTAAATTCAGTATGAAAAACTATCACAGTCTGGGCTCATACTGAGTCCAAATTTGATATGAGAGCATACTGGTACAAGAAGCTCAGCTCTAAAGAATACAATCTACTCTCAGTGGTGCTTTCTCAGTGGTAGAAGGGTCCTAAATCTCAGCTTGCCTCCCTCTCTTTACATCCCATGAGGCTGTCCCTAGTCACAATACAAACTCACACATAAAGTCTTACCCCAACAACTCAGCTGCAGCTCATCCACCCTCATTGACATCATAGAAGCAGGAATTCCAACACGGAGGAACATCACACAACACCAGGAACCCTGGCCCAGCCAAATTGCCACACAGATTCTTGGGGGAACACAGTTTAACTCATGACACTCATCAACCTCTGCCTGCATGGTTTTAAGATCATCTCTCCAGCCACAACCCCAAAACTTCAGTCACAGAATTAATTTTGAACTGGGAGGAATTCGGGAATCATTCACTACAATTTTTCTCAACTTAAAGGTGATAATAAGTATACTGGTAACTAATCTGTTGTTATGCTTTATGCACATCGACTCAAATATGGTAAGTAAACTACACGCCTTCCTATAGATTAATAAGACAGTGAGGCCAAGAGAAGAGGTCATCTACTACCCACTTAGTGAGAGAGAGGGGTCTAGAACGCAGGGCTGCAGACTCAGGAAGAGATTGACTTTTGTCATGGACTGAACTGTGTAACCTCCCCCGGGTCCGAAATGTATACAGCTGTGCGGCTGGGCCATGATTCCCAATATTGTATGATTGCCTTCCATGTTGTGATTTTCTTCAGCTGTATGTTAGAGGATTAGGGTGGACGTGTAAATCCCTTCATAAGATCACCCCCCTGCTCCAACGTAAAGGGAGTTTCCCTGGAGTATAGCTTATACCACCTTTTATCCTTTCATCCCACAAGGGATAAAAGAAGAGGAAAACCAGCAGAGATTTGGGAAATTCACACCATCATGAAAGTAGCACCAGGAGTAGAGCACATCCTTCAGACCTGAGGTTCTTGTGCTAAGATGCTCCCCGGCCCAAGACTGATACAACACAAGGACTTTCCTCCAGTGCGGTCGGAGGGAAGGCCTTGCCCTGGAGCAGACACACTGAATTCGGACTTGTAGCCTACTGGACTGTGTAAGAATAAACTTTCCTTTGTTTAAGCCATCCACTTTATGGTATTTCTGTTACAGCAGCTCTAGCTGACTAAATCAGCTATGAATATTTCATTTTTACCCTTTTAACTCTTGAGGAGTAAACCACTGACAGTACCTAGAAAACAGAAAAATACTAGAATACAGTGGTGAAGTTTGATCAGAATATAAGTAATACTTTAAATATCAAAACCACACTAGTATCAACTATACAGGTAGAGGCAGTGGGCACAAACCCCAATTACATAGTTTTGTATCTTGTATGTCTCTCTGATTTCTTTCCTTCTTTTTCCATCCCATCTATAGCCCAAGTGCTTCTTACCTGGCTTCCTAAGAAGTCTGTCATCTCTTCAGTTTTATCCTGCACACTATTAGAGTAAATCAAGTTGGCTACTATAGCAGATAAACCACGGTCTCGGTGACTTAATGCAATGAAAGTTCACTGTCACTCTTGTTATAACACTCCAAGTAAATGAGAGTAGGGTAGGTAGTGGCTGAGCTCCAGGCTCTGTCATTTTCCATATGCGGATTTAAAATCACTTGGGACAAACCATCAGTGTTCACAAAGAAGGAGAGAAAGGTTGGGGATGCTCAGCCTGGAGATGGTATACATCATTGGTATCCATATTCCATGAGTCAGAACTCAGGCACCTAATCCCATCTAAGAGTAAGGAAAGCTGCTATTCACCAAAGAAGAGGCAATAGGCTTAGTATGCTGTAACTGAAAGTTCAGTGTTACGGGGAACTCATCAGTCCCTGGCAAACCAGCACAGTCGGTCACCCTCAATGTTAGACAATACATAATATCTGTTAACATTGTAGAGCCATGGGACATAGTTATTTGTCAGAATCAAGTGTAACATTAGGGACACGAGGTCAAGAGGATATAAGGGCTATTAGAGTGTAGCAAAGACTTCTACTGCAGAGGAGCCAAGGATACTGCTTCTTTGCCTCCCAGTTAAACTGGATAGTTGTTGTGTTGTTGGGTACTATCAAGTTGATTTCAATTCACAGTGACTCTGTGTTCAGCAGAATGAAACATTTCAGGTACTGCATCATCCTTACAACTGTTATTATGTCTAAAGCCCGTCATTGCAACCACTGTATCAGTCCGTCTTGTTGACAGTCTTCTTCTTTTTGGCTGACGTCCTACTTTACCAAGCATCAGACTGGTATGTTTTCTATGCTGGGTCAAGAAATGACAATCAGACAGAAGAATCTTCATTTCCATGAGTCAGAGAATTTAGGAGAAAATCTCTGGCTTGGATTAGAGATGAAAAGAACATTTGGCAGGAACTGTCTAGATGCTGGAAACCTTGGCATAATGGTTAAGTGCTACATCTGCTAACATAAAGGTTGCCAGTTCAAATCCACCAGGTACTCCTTGGAAACTTTGTGGGGCAGCTCTACTCTACCCTACAGGGTTGCTGTGAGTTTGAATTGACTCAGTAGCAATGCATTTGGTTTTTTTTTTGTTTTGTTTTATCTCAACACTAGGAGTGCTGGTTGTGTAACAACTAAAGGCATAGTGGCTAACCAAAAGGTTGGATGATGGAACTCAGCAGCAGCTCTGGTTCTGTGGCAGAAAAGACCTGGTGATTGGATTTTGTCAGGCTTACAGTGTAGGAAACCTTAGGGGCAGTACTACTCTGTCATGACAGGGTCTCTAGTAGTTGGAATCGACTGGGCAGTGCATGCCAGCAACAACAACAGCTGGCCGCTCACCAAACCGATCACCTCTTCTTTGAAGGATAGCTGGACTTCATTGCCCTACTTTACTTACTCTTAGATGAGATTATATGACTAAGCTTGAACTCATGGAATACCAGTATCGATGATGTATGTCACCTCCTGGCAGAACATCTAGAATCTTTTTGATGACTCTCTGTGCTCTTCCTCTTGAACACTTATGGGTGATACCACAGCAACTTTAAATCCTCATGCAGAAAATGACAGAAATTGGTGGCCCAGTGATTAAGTGCTACAACTGTTAAACAAAAGGTTTACTGTTCATATCCACCAGGCACTCCTTACAACTCTAGGGGGCAGTTCTACTCTGTCTTAAATGGTTACCGTGAGTTGGAATCAACTCAATGGCAAAGGTTTGGTTTTCTTTGCGGGGGTGGGTGGTAAGGCGGGCTGTTGCTGTAAATGACTACAGAGCAGAGCCACTCCCCAGGAAAAGCAGAATGATTAGATCACCCTACTCTCATGTATGAGTTATTAATTTCTATGTAACAAATTATCCCAAAAGTTAGCCTCTTAAAATAACAGGAATTTATTTACCTGAGGATTAAGAACTAGAAACAACTTGCCTGGGTGATTCTGGCCCAAGATTTCTCATAAGACTACAATGAAGCTTTTGTTCAGGGCTACAGTCATCTGAAGACTTGACTGGAACTGAAGGATTTGCTTCCAAGTTGTCTGTTGGCTGTTGGCGTAAGTTACTTGTCGCATGGATCTCTGCTTATGAAATGGCAGCTACCTTCCCCAAGAGCAAGTGATTTAACAGAAAGAGGTAAAAATCACAATGGTTTTGTATGATCTAGGCAAGGAACCAATGTATCATTTGTCCCACTGAACAACTTGACACAGTGTGGGAGAAAACTGCATGAGGGATGAACACCAGAAGGAAAGGATCATAGATGGTGTCTTGATAATTGACCAATGCACATGTTTTGCTGTATCTAGAAAGCTTGTGAATAAACTATCCCATTCTTGTCCTTTTGGAATTCCTGCAGCATAGGCTCAAGAGCAGTGTTGTTCTATAAACGAAGAAGCTAAGAGTCAAGAGATAAATTCCTTGTGTAAAAGCACATAGCAAATGAGAGGCAGAGTAGCAGCACAGATATTCTGTTCCCTGCCCAATATCCTTTCCTTTTACCACAGCCTGGATTCCCCTAGAGTCTTGGTAGCTTTCAGACTGCTGGAAAAGCTCAGTGTAGTCTATCTTTCCATGGGCTCAAGTTAGATTCTCTCTCTTGATCAACACCAGTTCTCTTCATTAAAAAGTAAAACATGTCTTAAAATCAAACAAGGGCTTGATTAATGAAAAACTGTCTTTCTCAAGCATTGTGCTCTTTTAAGAACTATCTACATGGGATGAAACTAACAGCAACTTGAGATTGTAGAGGAATCTTAGGGAGCAGTGAATTTATATTAATGGAGTGGGGACAACTCAGAAAAGGACAGTAAGAATGGCTGTACAATTAGAAGACTGCAATCGGTCACTAAACGGTGCATGTAGAAACTGTTGAATTGGTGTGTATTTTCCTGAGTATATTCTCAAAAACAACAACAAAAGAAATAAAAATTTTAATAGACATTAAACAAAAAACATGGTCTTCCATTACCTCTTCTTCCTCCTTTCCCTTCCTTTCCATCAGTTTAAAAGCTATTAGGTGTGGCGATGCAGAGTACATATATTGCTCTGTAGGGGAAGGAGGAGTAATGCAGCTTGTGTGGGTGTTGGACCCCTTGTAGTCTGACGATAGTATTCACGTGGGTGAGACAGCAAGGTGTTCCAGACCACGTGTGACGAGGACATCACACAGGAGGGCAGCCCAGCATGAGGTGTCAGGGCCAAAGAAGCATAAAGAAGGTGTTCATGTAGGAGACAACCCAGCACAGGATCACAGCCCAAGTGACAAGAGGACATTGTCTGTAGGAAGAGTGCAGTCCAAGAAGAGTGAAGAGACCATGTCCACTGGGCTGTCAACAGTACTAAGTGTTTGAGTCCCAAGAGTGTAAGAAGGGTGTTTGCCTAAAAACATCAGAGTCTGAACAGGGTGAGGAGTGTATTTTCTCAGGGCAAAACACCAGGAGTGACTCAAAGATCCTAAGCATGGTAGAAGGGTGTCTTTACAAGAGGGGAGGCCTGACAAGGATGGGAGACTGGTTATGCACAGGGACAATTTATCAAGTAAGTTAATACATTGAATACAATGGAAGTCAGAAGTTCCTCTTTCTTACAGGGATTTCTAAATATGGAAATGAAGAAAATGAGATAAAGCTCTACATTGTTAGGTTTTAATTAGTGGTATCACTGTGAACTCAGGGGTTTTCAATATACATATAAATGTTTGCTTTTGATAAGTACCTTCAAGTTGGTTTCAACCTGTAGCAACTCCACACACTACAGAACAAAACACTGCCTGGTCCTGTGCCATCCTCACAATGGTTGTGATGCTTGAGCCCACTGTTGTAGACACTATGTCAGTCTATGTTGTTGAGAGTCTTCACCTTTCTTGTTGACTGTCTATGAAACATGATGCCCTTCTCCAGGAAATGGACCCTCTTGATGGCATGTCAAAGGAGTGAGGCGAAGTCTTGCCATTCTTGCATCTAATGAGCATTCTGGTTGTAATACTTGGAAGACAGATTTGTATATTCTTCTGGCAGTCCCTGGAATACTTTAGTAACACTGTGATTCAAAGACTTCAATTCTTCTTTGGTCTTCCTTATTCATTGTTCAGCTTTCCTGTGCATATGACAAGACAGAAAATATCACGGCTTGAGAGAGGCACACCCTAGTCCTCAAAGTACTATCTTTGCTTTTTAATGCTTTGAAGAAGTCTTTTGTAGCAGATTTGCCCAATGAAATATGTCATTTCATTTCTGGACTACAGCTTTCATGGGCATTGATTGTGGATCCAAGTAAAATGAAATCCATGACAACTTCAATCTTTTCTCCATTTATTGTGATGTTGCTTGTTGGTCCAGTTGCAAGGATTTCTGTCTTCTTTTGTCTTCTTTGAAGTGTAATCCATACTGAAGGCTGTGGTCTTGGATCTTCATCAGTAGGTGTTTCAAATCCTCTTCACTTCCAACAAGCAAGGTTGTGTCATCTGCATATTATAGGCTGTTAAACAATTAGTACACATATCATTTTGTGGTGTTTGTTACTAACCCAAAACATGTCAACACTTTCTCCTTCTCATCCTTGGATTCCCTGTTACCAGGCTTTCTGTCCCCTCCTGCCATCTATCCCTTGACCCTGGGCTAGTGTGCCCCTACTAAAGGACACCATTGTTCAAGTTCAACACTTGCTGAAGCTTAAATAAAATCTAAAGAGCAGATCTAGGTTAATTTTCTAATTATTTGTGTTGTGTGATGTTTGAAAATACACTTGTTTTTAATAGGTACACAGTAAAATATTTGGCAGTGATTGACCATCAGGCAAACCTATCGAATGGCTGGGAAAAGAAAAAAAGTTCTTTATACTGTTCTTGAAACATCTCTGTAATTCATCACTTCTATGACAACCAATTTTTTAGCATTATGCTGACATATCTCAGTAATTTTTTGGTATTCTTAGTCTGTTTAGAAGTGTCCTTATTTTTTATTCATTCAGCCATTCAACAAACATTTTTTATTTAACTATGAACAAGATTCAGAAACTGCCTCCAATGAGTTTCAGACTAAAGGGGAGACAGATCAATAAACAGATAAACCATCATATACAATGTGGTAAGCATTCTATGTGGGAAATATCTGATACTAAGAAATAACAGAGCAGAGGCACCTAAGGATAAGGTCATGGAAGACTTTCTAAGGAAAAATATGCTAAAGCTGAGACCCTCAGAAAAGCTAAGAATTTATCCGGAAAAGAAGTGTGTTCAGGCAGACGTATCAATACGTAGAGGGGAGCTGGAGGGAAAGGAGGGGTGTGATCTGCTGAAGACATGCAAGTGGCTGAACATATAGGAGAGTGAGTACGTGAAGGAAACGCCGGAGGGAGAGCCTAGGGAAAGGGGTCCTAAAGGATGATGCTACGGAGACAGTGAAGCAGCATCAGCACTGGCTGCATCTTTATCTTCCAGGTTCTTACTACCAAAATCCAAACCCAACCTACTGCCATCGAGTCAATGCCAACTCATAGCAAGTGTATAGGACAGAGTAGCACCGCCCCATAGAGTTTCCAAGGAGTTCCTGGAGGATTCGAACTGCTGACCTTTTGGTTAGCAGCCACAGCACTTATACACTATGTACTCTGGTAATCTAGTCACAGGGTCACTAAAACCACTCCTCTATTCATACACTGTCCAAGAAAGTGACGCTGAAGAGTATGCTTTAGCCGGCCCAAGAATGTTTGATACTAGCAAAGAAAAGCCAGGTTTGACAAGTGTTTGCTGAAAAGAGTTACTGGCATACTGGTTTGCACATAATCTTTCATCTCTGGATAGAAAGTATTTACAAATAATGTCAGGCAAAATAGAAGTAGATATTTTTAACTCTTCCTAAAATACTTGCTGTATTCTAAACAGCCTCTGTGACTTCATCTCTATTTGGCAGCGTTGTGGTTCCCCAAAAACACACATCCAATTACCCAAGTGGCTGCTGTTGCACTGTGGCTTGTTTCCCCTCCAGGCAGCAGGCCCTCAGTTCCCTGCTGTTCACCCAACAAGAGCTTCAGAACTCCTGGACAAAGAACTACTCCAGATTCTCTTCAAGCTTTATTTTTAGTGTAGAGGATGTTTGTTTGATAGAAAGGTCACTTCATGTAATTATAGTCATTAGACATGGGAGAGACAATGCTTGGTAAACCCACCACTCCATCTGGTTAGGGAAGGATTATTCCCTGTAACAGACCGGCTGGGGTGACTACACAAGCTGAATGAAGTAAAGCTCAGACCATCTGTGCACAGAGCCAACTTTCAGTGCTCAATATAGACCCCTGGATGAGTGCTGAAATTGAGCAGTGAGGTCCAAGTATCCAACATATACATGGTACATCTATCCAGCATCTAGACGTCAGTTGCTTACTGGAATAGAGTCCAAATTATAAAGAGAAACTCCTGGATTTCTCCCAGTTCTGTTTAAAAAATATCCAATTTATTTTTTATTTCCTCTCATTACTCCTTGAGCTCCACAGTGCATATCTGGGTCTTTCTAACTCCATTACTTAAGTTTTGAAGTATTAAAGAACAGAAGAGAAAATTAAAACGAATATTCTCTTTCTTTATTATTTACTAAGTGTAGCCTTTTTGCTACGTGATTTACAGTATTCCCAACCTTCCTGCAAAGTAGTTGTTATCATGCCTGTGGGTGTGAAGGTTAAGCACTTGCGGTACAAACACATCCACTGGTTCTGTTGGGGGAAAGACCTGGTAATCTGCTCCTATGGAGATTAAAACAAAAAACCCGTTGCCGTCAAGTCACTTCTGACTCACAGTTACCCTATAGGACAGAATAGAACTGCCCCATAGAGTCTCCAAGGAGCTCCTGGCAGATTTATACTGCTGACCCTTTGGTTAGCAGCTGTAGCACTGAACCATAACATCACTGGGATTGCAGGCTAGGAAATCCACTGGGTACTTCTACTCTGCCCCATTGTGTTGCTGTGAGTCAGAATCAACATAACGTCACCTAACAACTACAACAAGTTATGACAGTTAAGGAAACGGAAGCTCAGTGAGGCTAAGCAACTAGTCCAAGACTACAGGGTATGATTTGAATTCAGTGCTGCCCGTTTGTCCTTCTGGCAATCCATGGCACATTCAATATTCTTCTCCCACACCACAACTCAAAGGCATCAATTCTTCTTCTGTCTTCCTTGTTCATAGTTCAGCTTTCTCATGTGTATGATGCAACTGATAATGCCATGGCTTGGGTTAGGTACGCCTTAGTCTTCAAGGTGACATCAAAGTCTATGGTTTTTAAGCTATAATTATACCTTTCAAAGATCTTCATTATTTGTTTTATCTTGTCTTTTTTAAGTCAGATGCAATTGAACACCTGCTATTCGATACTGTCCAGTCAAAGATACAAAGAAATTTAAAACGTGGGGGCAATGACCAAGGAGGAAACTAAATGAAAATGATAGACATACAGACAGGCAGTAACAGAATACAGGATGCAACTGACATCCAGTAAGGTTGTACATAGTGCTAGAAACATTCACAAATGAGAGTGATCTGTTGCGGGTGAAAAGACCACAAAAGGTATCCCAGAAAGAGCGTTGTGCTGGGCCCTAAATATAGCCACAGATGGTAAAAAGAAAGACATTCTGGTAGAGGCCTAGCAGAGGTACAGATGCAGGATGAAATAAAACTTTTCTGACTAGAAATCATCTAATACATTGGTATGTCTGAGATATAGAAGATCCACCTACTGTACTCCCGCTTCTTCGTTTCTTTTACAAATACAGCTTACTGACAAACACTTCTGTCAGTGGGGGAGGTTGGGGGGTGGGGGGGAGTCAGCTGATAAACCTGGAAAACAGGAATGAGTTTAGAAACAAAGACATCTTGTAGAGTGGATACAGAGTATCAGAGATGGGAGGTAATGGTCAAGTCACTCTTTTGGTCTACTACCTTGGCTTGTTTAAAGTCATCCATCTGTTAGGTTGTCCGACTGTGGTGGTTTGTGTGTTGCTACAATATGGGAAACTATGTCAGTGGTCTTTCAAGTAGCAGCGGATTCATTTATGGTGGATAGATTCCAGTGGAGCTTTAAGATTAAGACTAGGAAGAAAGGCCTGATCTACTTCTGAAAATCAGGCAATGAAAACCTTATGGTCAGAATAGGATCGCAAACCCTGCTAGGCTGGATGACACTCAAAATGCACAGTGGATGCAACAATGGCTTTGAGCATACCAATGATCACAAAGATGACGCAGGACCAGGAACATTCCAGTCGCTTGTACTGGGATCTCCAGGAGTCAGATTCAACCTAACAACAATCTACAGTAACAACAGGCAGCTGAACCCTGAAGAAGGTTTTGAAATCCTGTTGAGGGGTCTTCTGTGAATTCGTGCTAACATCTCCCAAATAAGCACTTGTGCATGCTCACAGCTGCTTATCATATTTATGTTCCCTCCAACTGCTGTTCCAAACCACAGCATGGAGTCTTGGTCTCAGTATGATGGATGCTATTCACTTGAACTGCTTTGACTTTGTAACTCAAAAGTTTTCTGTAGTACTACCCAACCTTCCAGAACCATGTGGCAGAATGGTTAAATCCCCAAGTGCTAACTAAAAGTTCAGAGCTTCAAACCCACCCTGAGCTCCAGAAAAGACCCAGTGAGCTCCTCCCATAAGTGTTGACAACCAGAAAACTTTGTGGGGCAGTTCTGCTCTGTCCTACAGGGTTGCTATGAGTAGGAGACCACTTCACAGTGTACAACAACCCTCCTTTTCGACCAAAATTTCTTTTATCAGCACATAATCATTGTCTTTCTTCTTGCTCTGGAGAAAGGGATCCAGAGCCTTTTTCCCAAGACTAACCCCACTGCTTTGATTCTTCTCTCCAGGGCCATTGGCTCTGTTCTACTCTGCTCTGTTTCTTTAACTGTTGTAATTTCTCTTTTGTCTTCAATGGCCCCCTTTCCACTTTCTCTGCCTACAGGCATCTAGATCACATACATTATTTTAAAAATAATTGTACCACTTCCTTTTACCCTGTTACTCCTTCCAATAGCCACCATTTCATCTCTTCTTTCTGCCACACTTAGAAAAACTGAAATTGGTATAAGCCCAGTATTTCCACTCACTCTTACTCACTCCTTGAAGCCCTTACGGTTTGGCTTGCATTCAGCCCCCATTTCATTAACATCACTCTCTTGAAATTCTCTAGTGGTCACCAATTCCAGAGGCCTTACCTCATTGTTTTCCTTGACTATCCCTCTGAAAATCTGGCCTTGCTGAATCGGGCAGGGCTCTTTGGTAAGCTATTTTATGCTCTGAGTTATCTCACCAAAGTTTTCTCAGGTGCCTAAGCCAGAAACCTGGGCATTTCCCCTACTCCTTATAGCCCTCTCATCCGAAAAACCTACCAATCTTAACACCTTTATGTCTCAAGAAGTCTTCCATTCTCTCCGTCGTTAGTGACATCACAGTAGTTCAAAAGGACCTCATCATTTCTCACTTAGACTATCGCAACAGTGTTCTAATACCACTCCTTGATTCTTGTCTTGTCCTCTGTAATCCATTATCTTAAATCCTTCTGCAATGATCTTTGGAATATATAGTGAGCCACCTCTCAGAATCTCCCAGGGACTGGTTCTGAGAAACCACTACTGCCCATATCAAAATCCAAGGATAATCAAGTTCCTTACATAAATGGCCTAGTTTTTGCATATAGCCTATACATACATTGTCTCACATAGTTTAAATTTTCTCTACATTACTTATAATACCTTACACAATGTAAATTCTGTATAAGTAGTTCCTATATAAATAGTATGGAGTAGGTAGTTAGTCTTAGAAAAAGTGTAGCCAGAAAGCTCCTTAAAAGCAAGGATGGCCTTCAGAGGTCATGTAGGTCATTTGGCATAGCAAAGTTTTTTAAACACATGTTCTGCATCCTACCTGGGTGATTGGTGTCTGAGGTCTTAAAAGCTGGCAATTGGCCATCTAAGGAGCATTAATTGGTCCCAACCCACCTGGAGCAAAGGAGAAAAAAATAGCATCAGCAACAAGAGCCCAAGAGACAGAAAGGGAAGTAATGGTCAAGTCACTCTTTTGGTCTACTACCTTGGCTTTTTTAAAGTCATCCATCTGTTAGGTTGTCCGACTGTGGTGGTTTGTGTGTTGCTACAATATGGGAAACTATGTCAGTGGTCTTTCAAGTAGCAGCAGATTCATTTATGGTGGACAGATTCCAGTGGAGCTTTAAGATTAAGACTAGGAAGAAAGGCCTGACCTCCTTCTGAAAATCAGGCAATGAAAACCTTATGGTCAGAGACATCAACATGAGACCAGAGGAACTAAATGGTGCCCAGCCACAACTAAAGACTGCCCTTACAGGGAACTCAACAAGGAGTCCCTGACTAAGCTAAAGAAACATGGGTTGTAGAACTTGAAATCTAATAAAAAAAGGCCTGACTGGAAGATATGCACCCTCCAAACTCTCTGTTAACCCAGAACTGAAATCTTTTTGGAAACCAGCTCTTCAGACAAAGACCAAACTGATATATAAGCCATAAAATGATACTGATCAAGAGTGTGCCTCATGGCTTGGGCACATACAGGATACTAACTGGACAGCTCTTGCTCGATGGAGAGAGGGAATGTCAAAGGGTTACAGGAGCTGACTAAATGGTGTCATGGATTGAATTGTGTCCCCCCAAAATATGTGACGTATAGTAATTTAGGTAGGCCGGGATTCCCTGTAGTCTGTGATTACCCTCCGTTTTGTGATTTTCTCAGGCTGTAAATCCTAATCTGTGCCTGTGGTTAGCACAGTGGGTTATGTTAGAGAGGATTAGGGTAGGACTGTAAGTCCCTTCTGGTGGTCACCTCCCTGCTCCATTGGAGTTTCCCTGGAGTGTGGCTTGTACCACCTTTTATCTTGTTGTTGTTAGGTACTGTCAAGTGGGTTCCAACTCATGATGACTAAGAACAACAGAACCAAAACACTGCCTGGTCTTGCCCCGTGTCCATAATTGTTTTTATGCTTAAGGCCATTGTTGCAGCCACTGTGTCAATCATCTTTTCGAGGATCTTCCTATTTTTTGCTGACTCTCCACGACCAAGCATGACTGATCCTTCCTCACAACATATTCAAAGCATGTAAGATGCAATCTAGCCATCTTTGCTTCCAAGGTTGTACTTCTTCCTGACAGATCTATTTGTTGTTTTGGCGGTCCATGTTGCATTCAACATTCTTCTCCAAGACCGCAATTCAAAGGCTTCAATTCTTCTTCTGCCTTCTTTGTTCATGGCCCAGCTTTCGCATGCATATGATATGAGTGAAAATATCATGGTTTGGGTCAGGAACATTTTAGTCTTCAAGGTGACATCTTTACTTTTGAATACTTTAAAGAGGTCCTTTGCAGCAGATTTTCCCAATGCAATGCATCTTTTGATTTCTTAACTGATGGGTGTTGATTGTGGACCCAAGCAAAATGAAATCCTTGACAACCTCAATCCTTTCTTCATTTATGACAATGTCACTTACTGGTTCAGTTGTGAGGATTTTTGTTTTCCTGATGTTGAGGTGCAAACCATACTGAAGGCTGTGGTCCCTGATCTTCATCAGTAAGTGTCTCAAATCTTCACTTTCAACAAGTACAGTGGTGTGAACTGCATAAAGCAGTTTGTTATTGAGTCATCCTCCAACCCTGATGCTTTGTTCTTCTTTATAGAATCCAGCTTCTCAGATTACTTGCTCAGCATACAGATTACAAAGGTATGTTGAAAGGATACAACTCTGACACACACATTTCCTGACTTTAAAACATGCAGTGTCCCCTTGTTCTGTTCACACGACTGCCTCTTGATCCATAGACAGATTCCTTAAGAGCACTATTAGGTGTTCTGAAATTTCCATTGTCCACAACGTTAGACATAATTTAGTATGATCCACACAGTCAAGTGCTTTTCCATAATCAATGAAACATAAGCAAACATCTTGCTGGTATTCTCTGCTTTCAGCCAGGATCCATCTGATATCAGTAATAATATCGCTGGCTCCATGTCCTCTTCTGAATCCAGCTTGAATTTCTGGCAGTTCCTTGTCAATATACTGTTGCAGTTGCTTTTGAATGATCTTGAGCAAGATTTTACTTTTGTATGATATAAGTGATATTGTTTGGTAATTTCCACGTTCAGTTGGATCACCCTTCTTTGGAATGGGCATAAATATAGATCTCTTCCAGTCTGTTGGCCAGGCAGCTGTCCTCCAAATTTCCTAGCATAACGAGTGAGCACTTCCAGCGCTGCATCTATTTGTTGAAATATCTCGACTGATACTCCATCAATTCCTGAAGCCTTGTTATTTGTAAATGCCTTCAGTGCAGCTTTGACTTCCTCCTTCAGTACCATTGGGTCCTGATGATATGCTATGTCTTCAGACGGCTGAACACTGACTAGTTCTTTCTGGTATAGTGACTCTGTGTATTCCTTCCGTCATCTTTCAATGCCCCCAAGTGGTTTAATAGTTTCCCTGTAGAATCCTTCACTACTACAACTTGAGACTTGAATTTTTTCTTCAGTTATTTCTGCCTGAGATATCCAGAACATGTTCTTCCCTTCTGGTTTTCCATTTCCAGCTCTTTGAACATGTCATTATAACACTTTGTCTTATCAAGCTGCTCTTTCAATTCTTTTGTTGGGTCTTTTGCTTCACAATTCCTTCGTTTTGCTTTAGATGCTTGACTTTCAAGAGCACGTTTCAGAGTCTCTTCTAACATCCAGTTTTGTCTTTTCTTTCTTTTCTTTTTAATGACCTTTTGTTCTCTTCATGGAAGACGTATTTGACGTCATTCCACAATTTGACTGGTCTTCAGTCATTAGTGATCAACACATCAAATCTGTTCTCGAGATGCTATTTAAACTCTGGCGGGATACTCTCAAGGTCATACTTAGGTTCTCATGGGCTTGTTCTAATTTTCTTCAGTTTCAGTTTTGAATTTGCACATGAGCGATTGATGATCGGTGCCACAGCCAGCACTTGGTCTTTTTCTGACTGCTACTATGGAGCGTTTCCATCATTTTTTCCACAAGTGTAGTCAATTTGGTTCCTGTGTATTCCATCTGGTGAGGTCAATGTATATAATCACTATTTGTGTTGGTTTTGAAAAAAAAAAAAAAGATATTTGCAGTGAAAAAGTTGTTAGTCTTGCAAAATTCTATCATGCGATCTCCAGCATTATTTCTATCACCAAGGCCATATTTTCCAACTACCGATCCTTCTTCTTTGTTTTCAACTTTCATGTTGATCACCAGTAATTATCAATTCATCCTGATTCCATGTTCTATCAATTTCAGACTGCAGAACCTGGTAAAAACCTTCAGCCTCTTCATCTTTGGCCTTAGTGGTTGGTGCATAAATTTGAATAATAGTCGTATTAACTGGATATTAACAACACGGATATTGTCCTACCACTGGCAGCACTGAACTTCAGGACAGATGTTGAAATGTTCCTTTTGATGATGAACACAACACCGTTCCTCTTCAAGCTTTCGTTTTCAGCATAGTAGACTATATGATAGATTCAAAATGGCCCAAACCGGTCCATTTCAGCTCTCTAATGCCTAGGATGTCAATGTTTATGCATTCCATTTCATTTTTTATAATTTCTAATTTTCCTAGATTCATACTTCATACATTCAATGTCCCGATTATTAATGGATGTTTGCAGCTGTTTCTTAGCATTTTGAGTCGTGCCACATCAGTGAACAAAGATCGCGAGGCCTTACTCCATCCACATCGTTGAACTCTACTTAGAAAGCATGCAGCTCTGGCGGCCTCGAGTGAGCTCTCTCTGGCCCTTGAAAATCTAGGCGAGAGGGAGTCTGTCTCGCACTGGGCAGTACCCATATCCACAGCAGGTTTCTGTTTATCCTATAAAAGATAAAAGGAAAGAGTAGCAAGCAGAGAGATGGGAACTTCATATCACAAAGAAAGCAGCACCGGGAAAAAAGCACATCCTTCAGACCTGAGGTTCCTATGCCAAGATGCTCCCTGAACAAGGACTGATGGAACACAGGACTTTCCTCCAGAGCTGACAAGGGGGAAGCCTTTCCCTAAAGCAGACATCCTGAATTTGGAATTGAAGCCTAATGGACTGTGTAAGAATAAACTTCTTTTTAGAGCCATCCACTAGAGTTATTTTTGTTAGAGCAGGAATAGATGACTAAAGCAAATGCACATGAGAAACACAGGTTGGAGGGGAGGAGCGTGTTGTTAGATTGTGGGGAGAGTAGTTAGGCTGACGTGGCAAAATGTGTAAGTTTTTGTATAAGAAACTGACTGTACTTAAAAACTTTCCCTTAAATGTACGCATACACAAACAGCAAGGATGGCAAGACTTCCTCTCACATACTTTCATACTTTTGAACATTATCAGGTGGGACCAGTCCTTAGAGAAGCAAATAATACTTGCTAAAGTAGGGAAAAAACAAAACTCAGTGCTGTTGATTCAATTCTGACTCACAGATCAGCAAAAAAGTGGAGAACCCCAACCTGATGGATTGACATAGTGGCTGCGGCGCTCAAGTATGACAACAATCACGAGGATAGCACAGGACCAAGAAGTGTAATATATTTTGCTCCACAGATAGGCTGAATCTGTGGACAGGGAATTCATAAATATTGAACTCCAGGTTACAGAGAACCAAGCGTATAGGATCATGTCACATGTCTTCAGTAAATCCTTCACAGATTTCCCACAGCCTCCAGGAACTCTTGAGAACAGCACACCGAGAATGACATATCATACCCCTAGGTAGAGGCCAGTGACCCCTAATTCAGACCAGCCTTATCTACTTTGTCCACCGTTTTTGATGTCCAAACTCACAGTTCTCAGAACGGGCAGCATTCCTTCACACCTGCAAGCATTTACATGCTCCATTTTCTCTGCTTAAATTTCTCACTCCCATCTTTTTCAGCTGGGTGATTCATTCACACTTGTTCTGTAAGAATCACCTGAGGTGTTACCGCCTCTACGTGGTCTAACTTAATCTCTTCTCTGCTGTATCCAAGAGCCTCATGTGGGAGGTGCCAATTCTGCATACTCCCATGGGTCTCACTGGCTATCCCTATCCTAGTAATTGCTTACCTAAATTCTGATTTTTCTAGAGTTTGCTAATCAGTGGTATAAGTTATTGGTAAGGATACCATAAATTAATTACAAAAGATATTTTGTGGGTGACAGTTTTGAAATAATGGTCTGTAACTAGTGTTAGATGCAAAAATAAAGGCATTCCATCCAGTCTATCTAAGCTCCTTCAAGGAGGTGGCAAGGCAGATAAATGCCACCTATACCCATACTCGTGATTATGTTCTCGGGGGGGAGAAAGGACACCAATGGGGCCAATCTGAAGCATAAGCTCTACTATGAAATGAATTCATATGTCATATAATAATGCATCATCCTAGGCGAACTACTTCAATCTGTGATTTCTTATTGCTACACTTTATACACATTTTCAGACTGCTGGGAGTCTTGCAACAGACTGCTCCAGCAAATTACACATCTAAATCCTAGGCCCTCCTGGATAGAGCTGATGTCATTACTGTGCATACGGTGGCTACTTGCTGAACAAGCTAATACTGGGGCTCTTTATTCTGAGAGACAAGAAAATGGGTAAGACTGTTTGGGTGGGATCTTCTGTTCTTTTGTTGCATCATATGTAATGTTCTTCTGCATCTCCCACTCTAACTAACATAGTAAGGAGCATATACAGATGGTTTAAAAAATACTAACTGATCAATTGATTTCAAATACCACCTGCAGCAAAAAAAAAAAAAAAAAAAAAAAAAGCTGTTTGTGCACCAGGGAACAAAAGGTGAAACAGAAGTAACTCTGAAGTTTCAAACCTAAATCATCATGAGAAGGGTGTTGACATACATAGAAATATCTGATAGAAACACAGTTTTGAGCAGCATGAATGATGACTTTGAGCTGTAGAAATGCTGTATTTGCAGTATCAGTGGGATGTTCAGATAGCAGTGCCAGAGATGTATATTTAGGTGGCATGTGCCAAGAGGTACTATGCAGATTGCTGGAGATGGCTGAGGTCCGTGAAGGCAAAAAATATAAAAAAGGAAACCCAATATACTCAACAGTGAAATATTTATATGTGTTAATTTGTGTGTACCATGAAAATTTTTATTATTTGAAAATGAGACAAACAAGGTCCCTGACACTGTGGAACTGCTGGATTGGTTGGAGAGAACGGTAACAAACAAATGAAATAATTACAGATTTCTATGTGATGGTGAAGCATGCGGTTAGGAGCTGCCTGCTAACCAGAAAGTCATCAGTTTGAAACCACCAGCTGCCGGGGGCCAGCCCCGACACTTTACAGGGTCACGCACGGAGGGAGGGAGAGGCGCGGCGGGAAATGAATCAAGGAGACAGAAAAGACTTTTCTGGTTTAAGGCAGCCCGACCCAGAGAGCAAGAGAGAAGGCTGTCTGTCTTTATTGTTTTTATAGTAAGAGTGACGTGAATTTTACCCTGCCCACTGACCACACAATCTATTGGCTAGTTCAAAACCAAAACCTCGTGGTTGGCAAATTTGAAACCAAAATCCTCGTGGTCTTGAGGTGATGTAATTTTTTACCCTGCCACATGAGCTATTAGTTAACTGAAACCTGGTGATCCTTTTAACTGTCAAAGCTTTTTAGATAATGGCCTATGGATGCCTCGAGCTCAATCAGCCCTACTTATACCTCAAGGTTAAAAGGTTCACGAGGAAGGGTCTAAAGTTTATGATCTCTATTTGTTCCTACTTTGCTCTTTATCTCCTCCTGCAGGGATAGTAAACATCTACTGTCCCCCACCCTATGTTCTTCTCAAGCTGTTCTAAAGAGGATAATTCCTTTCACATGGGTGGGGATGTGCAGTTGGGGAAAGTCAGCAGGGGTTGGGCCGGCCTTGCTGCTCTCAAGGTGGCTGTGTTAGAAATCATTCCTCTGAGCTCTTTCTCCACAAATTCCTGTACAGGTTTTCCCAATATTATTTCATAGACCAAGGGGGTAGTAAAAGGGGGCCCCTCTCAGAAGGCATCTCCCCTGATCCTTGTGCCAGGAGAGGAGGGGGTATCTTTTTGAAGAAAATTTGATTAGGAAGCCAAATAATATCAAGGGCAGTAGGCTAAAAAACATGTCACAGGTGAGATGCTTCAGCCCGTCATTTGCAGGAGCTCGTGACTTTGTCTACAAGGCTGATGGCGGACCTCCGCAACCAGCCACTGCTTGGAGGCCACGTGGAAGACTCTATCCTATAAGGTCTCAGTAAGTCGGAATTGACTCAGTGGCAATGGATATGGTTTCTGGGACGTTGGTATACACAAAATAAGGCTAAGGATCAGTGCTTAGCATATAAGGAAACCAAAAAAAAAAAAAAAAAAAACGCTGCTCTCGAGTCGATTCTGACTCTTAGTGACCCCATAGATGGAATAGAACTGACCCAAGGAGCGCCACGTGGATATGAACTGCCGGCCTTCTGGTCAGCAGCTGTAGCACTTGACCACTGTACCACCAGGGGTTTCCTAAATGTCAAATGCTATTTATACTTGGTAGTTAAGACACCTTTTTTTTTTTTAACATAAATGCACATATATTTTTTAATTTTTATTTTCTAATTCTGGAAAGGTTTAGGTTGTTCACAGGTTTTGTGCTCCTTTTGTACTCATTTCTGTGGGAAGATAGAAAACTTTTGTGGTGCAGTGGTTAAGAGCTGTGGCTGCTAACCAAAAGGTCGGCAGTTCAAATCCACTAGTTACTCCTTGAAACTCCAAGGGGCAGCTCAACTCTCTCCTATAATGTTGTTATGAGTCAGAAAACTTCACAACAGTGGGTTTGGCTTTTGGTTTTTTACGGGAAGACGAGGTCTCCAGGGACGGGTCCATGTTGCACACAGTATTGCCACCACCAGGGGTCACTCACTAGCCTCCACTGCTTCAGAAGGGGCAAAGCCTCAGTACTGAGTGTAGCTCACCTCTGAGGAGCCTCCTTCCAATTAGCTGTCTCCCTACCCTCCAAAGGAAATAATCAGCCCTGCAAAATGATTACAATAAAGCAAAGACAAAACAAAAGAGCTGGGTAAGGAAGACTGGTCATCATCTGGATGATACAAATCTTTCTGAATAGGTTGTTCTAAAGGGTTGTGTGTCTGTGTGTCTGTGTGTCTGTGTGTGTGTGCATGCACTTTAAGTAATACACATATTGTTTCGTGGCGTGTGTTGCGAACCCTGCAACATTTCAACATTCTCTCCTTGACCTAGGGCTCCCCATTTCCATTTCATACAGCTGTCCTGTCCCCTCCCACCTTCTCATCCGTGCCCAGGGCTGGTACGCTGCTTCTATTTAGTCTCATTTGGTTTGATGTGGCTGTCTCCTCTTTGATTGAAGGGTGAGATGAAGAGTAAAAGAGGTGCCAATCTCTCAGGGTTTCTCTGGTCTTTTCATGTGTGTGTGAGGTTGGGTTTTGTGCTACACTTTCTTCCACATAGAATATTTTTTATTATCAATTTTGAAACATACACACACTCTGATTTAAACAATAGGGAAAATCTATTCTGCCACAAAAATGATACATAGCAAGGCTGCATAGTTGGTACATTCCACATTGATGTTACCAAGGTTTGAATTCTTCCCACTTTTCACTCTGCCACCTTCAGAGAGTGGCCTTTGTCCTCATTTAATCACTGTCAAGATAGCTGCCACACTTCCACAAAAGGAAAAACCTATTCCTATGTTTTCTTTTTGTAAGGAAGGAAACCTTTTCCAAAAAGAACCTAAGAATACTCCCTCTTATGTCTCATTTAAGCTCTGGTGGCACAGTGTTTAACAGCTCAGCTGCTAACCAAAAGGCCAGGAGTTCAAATCCACCAGCCACTCCTTGGAATCCCTATAGGTCAGTTCTACACCCACCTGTAGAGTTGCAATGAGTCAGAATCCACTCAATGGCAACTCAGCAGGCTTAGTATATCTCATTTGCCAATCCTGTAACATGTGTCTGTTGCTAAAGCAAACACTTGTAAAGATAACAGCAATAGCAAAATGGGTTAGAGTAACTAGGGGACACTGCGTAGTTTAAAGCCAAGTGAGGTGTGCAACAGGGCTGTATCCTTTCACCATACCTACACCATCTGCATGCAAACAAACAATCAGAGAAGCTGGACTACAAGCTTCATATACAAAGAGCGGGGCGTCAGGATTGGAGGCAGACTCATTAACAACCTGCATTATGCAGACACAACCTTGCTTGCTGAAAGTGACAAGCACTCAAAACACTTTGATGAAGATCAAAAACCATAGCCTTCAGTATGGACTACATTTCAACAGCAAGAAAACAAAACTCCTCACAACTGGCTCAATAAGCAACATCATGAGAAACAGAGAAAAGGTTCATTTTGTCAAGGACTTCATTTTCTTTGGATCCACAATCAACACCCATGGAAGCAGCAGGCCAGAAATCAAAAGATTCATTGCACTAGAAAAATCTTTAAAGTGTTGAAAAGTAAAGACGTCATCTAAAGACTAAGGTGCACCTGACCCAAGCCTTGGTATTTTCAGTCACATCATATGTATACAAAAGCTGCAAAATGAATAAGGAAGAAAGAAGAACAACTGATGTCTTTGAATTGTTGTGCTGGACAAGAATGCTAAATATACTAAGGGCTGACAAAAGAACAAACAGATCTACCTTGGAAGAAGTACAACCAGAGCACTCCTTAGAAACAAGGATGGCAAGGTTACATCTTACACACTTTAGACGCGTTGTCCGGAGGGATTAATCCCTGGAGAAGAACATGTTTGACAAAGATGGTCAGCAAAAAAGAGGAAGAACCCTCAACAAGATGGATTGACACAGTGGCTACAAAAGCGGGCTGAAGCATAAGAACGATTATGGGCATGGTGCTGGACAGGAAGTGTTTCATTCTGCTGTTCATAGGGTGGCTGTAAGTTGGAACTTACTCAGTGGCACCTAATAAGAACAATTAGTACTGTTCCCTGAGTTAAGGAAAGACCCACCTTCTCTGAGAAGAATAAAAAACAAAGAAGTGAAAAAAGATGTATGTCAACTGTAAGTATCTTGATACATCATTTAAGCCAAGTAAGATTTAACATGTTGATTCACTCAAAGTAACTCAATTAATTTCTTTAATATTATTTATTTGGTAATGTTTATTGAATGATTCCCAGTGTGGCTCAAGCAGTTAAGCACTTGGTTCAACTCTACACAAAAGGCCCTCAGAAGAAAGGCCTGGTAGTCTACTTCTGAAAAACTAACTGTTGAAAACCTATGGAGCATAATTCTACGCTGATACCCACGGGTTCTCCCTGACTCTGAACCAAATCCACAGCAACTGGTTATTGTTTTGTTTGTCTATACTAGCTTTTCTACATACTATCTATTTGAACTAACAATAAGACTACATTAAAATAAACCCTCGTGGTGTAGTGGGTTAAGTGCTACCACTGCTAACCACAAGGTCAGCAGTTCAAATCCACCAGGCCATCCTTGAATACTCTGGGGGTCAGTTCTACCCTGGCCCCTAGGGTTGCCATGAGTCAGATCCAACTCAACAGCACTTGGCAAAATAAACCAAATCTTTATACTCTGATTCAGCTACATCCAATTGTATGAGCTGAAAAAAAAGTTACTTGATAATAAGGCTGATGTACCAAAATTGTAGCAGAGTCTTTTTTTAAAATGATATGAAGGAAGCTAGCAATAAAGCCCTGAAGAAACTTTTGAAACAGCTTTTTTTTTCTTTCATTACAGGTTTCCCATTTGTGGCAAGGGAATTACATTTTTCATGTTTCACCAAAAGGTTAGAATTTCTTATCATCAGTGGCTAGGTTGGACTGATTTGTACCAGCTAGCAAATCTGATAAAACTTTTTTGCTGGAAACCTCAAATAAATCACAGTACTGGTTCAGATGGGCTGCATTTGGACTGCAGGGTTCAGGAGACATGCCCTTGGAACAAGGAAAAGAGAAGTGTCAGGGAAGGAGTTTAGAAGAAGCCTATGTTTACTGACTTTCTTCTGCAAGTGGAAACAGAACTTCCAAAAGCTTCTTACATAGATCTTCCGTGATGTCAAAAACCCCAGACACTTCTGTAACTCCCATAATTAGACTTGGCAAGTTTCTTTTCTTCTAAAATGTCAGAATCGTGGAATCTCTAAGATCATCTGGAAAACACAATATACAAGAAAAATACGATAGAAGTCCTTTATCTTCACAATAAACATATTACATACAAACAAGCCTAAAATTAAAAACACACTAACTGGTTCCAAGTTTCTCCAAATATCTCACAGTTTAAATGAGGACAAACACTAATAGATTACGTATTACAAAAAAAAAGGATATTAATACTTCTCAGTAAATTCAAAATTCAGCAATAGTATTCACAAATTACTATTAAAATGCCACCTTCCATTCACAGAGTAAATTCTATGGAACAACAAAGAGCAAGAGAGGCCTTTATGTCCCTGATTGGAGAAGTCTCTATAAACATATAAGTGGAAGGAGAAAGGACTGGTATACTGTGTATTATTAGGCCACTTCTTATGTAAAAAGGAGGCATAACAATAATCTACATGTAGAAAACCAAAGACTGAAGGGAGCAGCAATTAGTCCAAGGGACTAATAAACAACATGAACCACAGCCTACACAATCCTGAGACCAGAAGAACTAGATGGTGCCCACCAGCACTATCAATTGTTGTGACTGGGATCATGACAGAAGGCCCCAGACAGAGCAGGAGAAAAATTGTAGAACAAAAAATCAAATGCACAAAATGACCATACTTATTAGTCTGATGGGGACTGGAGGATTTCCCAAGACTAACGTATTAAGAGTTTTCTGACCTCGAACTGAAGCCACTCCTGGAGACCTCCTTTCAGTCAAACCACACACCCCCAAGCCAAACCAAATGCTGTAAAAGAAACAATAACACCCAAGAGGAACATGCTTCTTAGAACCATCAATGACACGAGATCAAAAGGGTGACATGTGCCCAAAAGCAAAGATGAGAAGGCAGGAAGGGACAGGAAATCAGGATGAAAGAAAACAGGGTAACTAGGATGGAAATGGGGAGACTGCTGACACATTGTGGGGAATGAAACAAATGTTATAAAACACTTTATGCACAAACTGTGAAAGGAAAAACAATTTTATTCTGTAAATTTTCACCTAATACACAATTAAAAAAAAGAAAACAATAATTTACAATTTTCTTAAGTGTGCATAAAGAAACTCTAAAACAAAAACAAAACTGTTGCCATTGAGTCAATTCTGACTGATAGCAACACTATGGGACAGAGTAGAATTGCCCCACAAGGTTTCTCTGCTGGAGAGCCTGGAGGATTCTAACTGCCAAACTTTGGGTTAGCAGCCATGGCACTTAACCAAAGAACTCTGAAAGGATAAAAATAACTACTCATGAGGTGGAAGCAGGATAGAAATAGGGCAGAAGATGAACAAAAAAAGGGCAAGAGACTTCTCACTAAATAATTTGTTATGTATGGCAACTGTTTATGGCTAAATAAATCCATATCATATCAACTGCTGCAGGTACCAACTAAAACTGCACAGAATTTAACTCCTGGAGGTATAGAGAAGGATCAAAATGAAGAGAGGCATCAACACACTCAGGAAGGGAAAGGAAACTGCAGAAATGAGTTTGCCATTTTGATGACTTTTAGTGTAGTCACTGCAGTTAGCATGGAAACCTTGGCAGTTACTGAAAGGTTGGCATTTTGAATATGTCAGGAACTCCTGGGAAACGCTACTCTGTCCTATAGGGTCACCATGAGTTGGAGTCAACTTGATGCCAGTGAGTCTGGATTTTTTGGTTTCCAGCTAGTGTCTAGTGTGGAAGCTGAAACTTTTATAGAAAATCCACAGTCCTTCTAGCCGAAAGAACCAGAGCACAGAGTTTTAGAAACTACAGTTACTAAAAGTAATGAGAATTTCAGAAAAGAGAGGATTCTCAAATTCTCTGTATTAACTTGACATAACTTTCCTGTTAAACTCTTGAACTACACAACTGTAGAGCAGTCAAAAGTAGCCCAGCTGAGGAGAAAAGAATAGAACTGAGATTTGAGTTTCCACTAGAGAAGCAGTTCTCAGTGTCAGTCCAACCAAGCTAATCACTTACTTAAACAAACAAAAATTAACATTCATCAGAGGGATTTAACATAATCCAGTGTTGTCACAGCATAATATTCAAAATATACAGAGTATTATTTGATATGTGATAAATCAGAAAAATGTGACCTACTCTCAAGAGGAAAAACAGTCAACAGAGACCAATCCCAAGATAACCTTAATATTGACATTATCAGGCAAAAGTTTCATAGCAAGTGTTATAATTATTCAGATGATGTACAGAAAAGTGAATTTATAATAAATAATAAGATAAGAACTCTCAGCAAGAAAACAGAAACACTCAGCAGAAAAACAGAAACTATAAAATAAAATCAAATGGAGATTCTAGACAGAAAATACAATACCTGAAAACAATTGCCAGATGGCTGAAAAAAGAGTAAGAGAGTCAGCAAACTTTAAGAAAAATCAATGGCAATTATCTAACCTGATGAAGAAATAAAAACCAAAAAAGATTTAAAATTGGAATACAGCGCAAATAAGTTATCTAAATTCATAACAGGTAAGAATCAGGATCAGCACAAAGCTGGTTACTATGAGGCAGAAGAGAAACCAAAATGAAATCACCTGCCATCAAGTTGATTCCAACTCATACTGACCCCATAAGTCAGTGGAAATGCCCACAGAGTTTCCAGATATATCTGTGCCTTCCACTTCTCTATTATTTCTGACACCAGCCACTCTACCCACAGCACTCTCTGCCTTTCTGCAAGGTTCCATGATTCATTGAGAGGCCACACAGAACTCACAGACTGTACTCACAGTTATATGGTTTATTAGGGAAGTAACAGACTGCAACTGAAGACAGGGATCAACTTGGCAACAGTAGGAACAACTTGGAATCAGGTCAGGAAGCATAGTGGCAAGATTTGGAAGGGTCTCTGAAGTGGACAGCACATCCCTCCCTTCTTCAGCAGCTCTCTCAGAGGCTCTCTGTCCATCATCGAGCCTCTTCACCATTAGCCTCAGCCAGTAAGTGGCCCAGCTCAGAGCCAACATAGCAGCTTTCAGGGCTCTCTCAGCTGCTGCTGTCTTCGCAACAGCTGTCTGTCATTGGGCCCCTCTGCCATAAGGTCCCTACTGCCAGATCTCTCTGTCATCAGGTGCTCTCCCATCAGACTACCCACCACTGGCCTCTCCAGCACTAACTGGCCAAACTCGTAGCAGTTTTGGAAACACTTGGCTTTCGCATGGCTCTGCTTCTCTGCAAGCCCAACACTTACCGGTATCTCTGTTTTTCAATAAGGAGGCCCCCAAATCTCTGTGTTTCAGTCATTTATATATCCCTATCCTCATCAGTTATGAGCTGAGGACTCCTTCACCAAAACAGAGTTCAGCTAATCTTCAATTACCCATGAGATGTCAGTCAACTCAGGTCTCATTAACATAGTGGACAAAATGATCAAACTGTAAGTTGTTTATAGCTTCACTGGGGAAATTCCCTGGGTAAAACTAACAAATCCTCTCAGAGAGAAAACAATATGAGAACCCCTATCCAGGTTGCTTCTACAAAGAACTAGGGCAAGGTGACAACTCCTCAGAGTTTATTGGTATTGTTAGGTACCATTCAGTTAGTTCCTATTCACAGTGACTCTATGTACAACGGAACAAAACACTGCGTGGTTCTATGCCATCATCACATCGTTGCTGCTTGAGCCCATTGTTGCAGCCACTGTGTCAGCTGTTCTCATCGAGGGTCTTCCTCATTTCACTGTCCATTACTTAACCAAGGAACATATTAGGAAAAATTAGAACAGCAAGCTTGAAAATATATCTCTCAAACTGGATAAAAGACCTAAATGTCAAATCTAAAACAATAAAGCTCATCCGAGAGAAAGTAGGAACAATAATGGAAGGTTTGATACACAATACAGACAGACTTCAAAATCTGTCAAACAAACTATAATCATCAGAAGAGAAAATAGATAAATGGAAACTGTTAAGAATCAATCACTTTTGCTCATCCAAAGACTTTATTAATAAAATTAAAAGGCCACCTACAGAATGGAAAATATTTAGCAACTCTATGTCAGGCCAACACCTGATCTCCATAATCTATAAAGTATTACAAAATATCAATAAGAAAAAGATAAATCATCCTATTAAGCAGTGGGCAAAGGAGATAGACACCTCTCTAAATGGGAGATCCAGGCAGCCAAAAAACACATGCGGACATGCTCACCATCATTAGCTATTAAACAAATTCGAATCAAAACAATGAGATACCAACTCACCCCAACACAAAGTTGGCCATGATCCAAAAAAATGCAAAACAACAAATGCTGGAGAGGCGGTGGGGAGATTGGAACTCTCCTACACTGTTGGTGGGATTGAAAAATGGTGCAACCTCTTTGGAAAGCAATCTGGCACTCCTTTAAAAAAATGGATATAGATATACCATTTGACCCAGTAATTCCACTGCTTGGAATATATCCTACAGAAACAAGGCCATTCACACCAACTGATATATGCACACAAATGTTCATCACAGCACAGTCCACAATAGCAAAAAGATGGAATCAACCCAGATGCCCAACAACAGGGGAATGGATAGGTAAACTATGGTATATATACTTAATGGAACACTATGCAATGATAAAGAACAATGGTGATTGCAGAAAACATCTCTGAACCTGGTTTCAACTGGAGGACATTATGCTGAGTGAAAGTAGTAAGCAACAAAAGGACAAATACTGTATGAGACCCCTACAATAAGAACTTAAAAACAGACTCATGCACAAGAAGAAGACTCTTTGAAGGCTGCAAGAGTAGGCGGGGGGGGAGGAGAGTTTAAATTAGGTAGCTAATAGAAATTTGTTTGGGTGAAATTGGTGACAGCACACATTAGAAAGAAGATCAATAATAACTGGACTTCAACAGAATTTGAGTACTCCTCCCATCTTAACCCAGTATTGCAAAGACAGAGTAGATGGGGCGGGGGGCTGAGGACTGTGCTCTCAGATGAAATCGAGGCCAACTAGCACAGCTAGCGTTTTGCTACTGAGGACTCTCTGCACCCCTCATCAGTGAGCGGCATCTGGGGTCTTAAAAGCTGCCAAGCTGCTATCTGAGGGTACAGCAAATTGTCCCAGTGCAACAGGAATGGATGATCACTGAGGACAAGAACAACAGAAGGGAAAGAGAAGACAGAGGGACATGTGAGTGGGTCTCTACATTGACTCGTAACCTGAAGAACCAGACGCTGCCCGGCCACCACCAGTGATAGCCACGATGGAGCTCACACAGTGGAGTCTCACTGGCAACAAAAGAATAAATAGGGGTGTACCCTGAGACCTTCAATAAAAGACCAGAATTGATGGTCCAGGAGCTTCGGAGTTCCCCTGGGAGCATGGCCCCTGGCACTGATGATGCTCGTTTCCATAAATCATAATGAAGGTCAACTTTTCAGACAGCAATGAATTGGACTTGGCAATGCAGAGTGGTGGTATCTTGTGGGAATTTTTATGGTTCTATGCATCTATAGGATGTCATCCTGCTGACTTTTTGCTGGAGGAAGGGGAGAGGGTGGAGAGGAGGGGATAGGAGACTGTTGGGAGGATAGGACATGTATGGAGCACAGAGGAGGTGTGTGCTGGTACCAGGCAGGGAGAGCAGAGAGAGCTACATATAGGTGAGCATGAGAATTTATATGGGAATGTACATTTTCATTCAATCATCATCATCATCATCATAAAAAAAAATTGAAAACTAGGAATGATACACTTAAAAAAAAGAAAATATATCTCAATGGAGAGGGATGCATGGTTGGCAAAGAAGCATAAAATGAACATATTATTTGCACAAAAATGAGGTAGTACATGTAATTTTTGCATATTGCTAAATTCATAAATGCAGAGTGTGGTGAATTTCTGAATTTATAATTATACTGAAAAAATTCAAGAAGGATAATTTACATTATTTCCAATTAAAATAAAAATTCATATATGACAGTGATAAAAATGCTCCAGTTGAATTTTACGGTTTCTTAAACAAGAAAAACATTCACTGATTAAAACTATTTTAAAAAGAAAGTTATTTGCTTTATCTGATAGGAGTTCTCTTTCATGAATTGTTTTTCTATAGAGTAGGAGGTAAGTAGTTATTTTTTTTCTCTTGACTCAGATTTCAAAAAAAATGGCTACATTTTTAGAGAAAAAAACATTAAATTTAGGGACAAGGAACTGAATAACTATTAACTTTCCATCAGAAATGGTGAAGGACAAAATATAGTACATAGAACGCAGTCTTCAAGTGCTGAAAAATAACTTAAAACACTGTTCTTGAAGTAGTTATTAAAGGAAATTTAAATAAGTACACAGTGAACATACTATCACCCATATATTAAATTGGAGGACTTTTAAAAATAATTTATTTTAATAAATTTTCAAATCTCACAATATATTTATTGGTTTAGATTTTGGAAACTAAATACAAAATATTCAACTCAGGATCCTTGTAAATTAAAACCAAAGTATATTTTTATTTATTTCATATGCTATTATTATGTGTTATTATGTGTCATTGAGTTGGTTCTGACTCATAGCAACTCTATGTAGAAATAAATGCTACCCAGTCTCCCACCATCCTCAGAGTCATTGCTACGTTTCAGCTCACTGTTGTGGCTACTGTGTCAGTCTAGCTCCTTGAGGATCTTTCTCTTTTTGGCTGACCCTCTACCTTGGTGGCATAATGGTGAGCATATCTGCTAACCAAATAGCCGGCAGCTTGCATCTGCCAGGTGCCCCTTGGAAACTCTATGGGGCAGTTCTATTCTGTCCTAAGTGATCACTGTGAGTCAGAACTGACTCAGCAGCAGTGAGTCTACTTTACCAAGCACGATGTCCTTCTCCAGGGACTGGTCCTTCCTGATAACACATAGAAATTATGTGAGATACAGTATTTCCACCTTTGCTTCCAGGGAGCACTCTGTCTGCACTTCTTCCTCAGGGCTTACAGGAAAAAAAAAAATCTCCCAAGCTGCTTTCCCAAAGAACCAAGGCAAGAGACAACAGAAAGAAACTCATTCTGTCACGTAAACAAAGGAACAGAGATTCAAGAATCTTGGTGAAAATATCAAATGATCTAAGATGTGGGTAACTGAAGGCCGTGGTAGGAGAAGAGAGAGAAAACATGGAAGAAGGAACTAAATAATAGCTAAAATAGACAAGAGCTAAAAATCTCAAATTTGTTACATGGGATGAATTTATAGATCAGAAGGCTCAGTGAATCTCAAGCAAGAAAATTACAAAGAAAATCATGATTAGGGATATCACAGTCAGGCTGATAAAAATGTAAAAATGAAAGACAATGAGAAAATAATGAAAGGACTTAGAGAAAAAAACATTAAATTTAGGGACAAGGAACTGAATAACTATTAACTTTCCATCAGAAATGGTGAAGGACAAAATATAGTACATAGAACGCAGTCTTCAAGTGCTGAAAAATAACTTAAAACACTGTTCTTGAAGTAGTTATTAAAGGAAATTTAAATAAGTACACAGTGAACATACTATCACCCATATATTAAATTGGAGGACTTTTAAAAATAATTTATTTTAATAAATTTTCAAATCTCACATCACAGAAGCATAAAAGTGAGAATTCAGTACACTTTCTAGAAGCATAGATATTTTAATAGTACTTCTTAATATCACCTAAAACTGTCCAATCTATAGCTTCTAAATAGTATGTGTCTTTGTTCTTGTCAATAATTTTAAATTTTAATATTTATAAGACTCTAACAGAGCATGCCAGGTAACTTTTAGGCACTTCTCAATGAATTCCCCAGCACTCTAGCTATGATGCTATACTAAACTTTCTCCACCTTCAAGTCCAGTATCTTTCCTCACTCTTTACTCATAATATTTGCTATCACATATATATCAAAAACTTCAGAAAGAAACATGTTAATTTATTCAGCTTTATCAATTTATTCATTCTATTATGTAATAAATATCTGCAATAAATTTCAGAGGGATAAGAAAAACTAATGAGAGCTATTAGAAACTAACATTTTGATCAGAAACATTGAATTATGTTTTTTGTTTTTCATTTTTTTAATTAGCAGAAGCCCTGGTTACATAGTGTTTAAAAGCTACTACTGCTAACCAAAAAGTTGCAGTTTGAATCTATAAGCCACTCCTTGGAAACCCTATGGTATAGTTCCACTGTAGCTGTCATATAGGATAGCTGAGTTGGAATCGACTCAACAGTAGTGGGATAGTATTGCTGCTTATAGAATAAATGAGAGATCGCTGCTAGTAGTTTGAGAAAAACTAGGTTATAGGTACAGTTAATGGCAAGAGGTGATCACCCACGGAAAGTGTACAAATCAAGAAATCTATAGGATTTGTGTGAAAATCCACATCTATAAGACTGAGAAGAACATCCAAAAAGTGAGAAAAAAAATAAGAAGAGAGTAATGTGTTGGAAACCAGAAAAGAGTGTTTCAAGAAGAGAATAGAAAAACAGTCTGTAATTCTGAACCCCATGATTTCCAAATTGTAATCTCTAAATTACAGTAATAATAATGAAGAAGATAAAGGCTTCTTGGTTAAATGGAAGCTCAGACTTTTTTTTTTTTTGGTTACACTGGAAAGCAAAATCTATCAATAATTAGTGGAGTTGTACCAGCAGAGCTAGGGTCCAAGGTGAAGCATTTTCTACTGGCCAAAAATGATACAGTTTAAACATCCAAAATACAATAACCTCAATGGATTAAAAAAACAGAACACTCACCACTGTGGAATTGTTTCTAACTCATAGGGATCCCATGGATTCCAAGCAAACTGCCACATCTTTCTCCCACAGAGCTGCTGGTGGTTTTGAACAACCAACCTTAGTTAACAGCTAATCACTTTATCCACTGTGCCAATAAATGATATTTTTAAAGCCAAGACTTTGTCATTATATTTTAACAGTTTCAGTGCTCACTTTTGAAGGATAATAGGAAACTAACAAATTATTCTGTACTCTATTAAGTTAAAGGGAAGAGTTCAGATTCAAGACACAGAAAGAGAAGGCCAGACTGAGAGCACTAGGGAGATGTGGAGAAGAGGCACGTCCTAGAGACACTAGAGGAATTGGTGGCAAAGTGGTTAAGCGCTACGGCTTGTAACAGAAAGGTCTGCAGTTCAAATCTACCGGGCACTCCTTGGAAACTCTGTGGGACAGTTCTACTGTGACCTAGAGGGTTGCTATGAGTTGAGTTGGAATTGACTTGACGTCAGTGGACATGGCTTCTTTGTTTAGAGGATTTGGAAAACGGGCTTGGGGAACACAACAAATGTGAGACAGAAATTAGCCAAGAAAATAGAAGGGCATTATATGCTGCTGAATACCTGTGTTGTGAAATGCTTTTTGTTATGTTACACTACTCATCAGCCCATGCCCAGGAGCTGAGCAAACATGTAATTGGAATTTTTGCAGGGCAGGTACAAGGGAGAAGGAAAAGAAAGCAAGGAGCAGACAATAGAAAGCATGGTTGGAATTTTCTCCCCTCTCTTTAATTGCACAAATCTCTTATTCTGTTCTTCTCATCTTTTATTTATTTATTTTTTTAACATTCTAAAAGTAGGTAGTGCCTTCGTATTGAAACCAGAGGCCAAAAGTCCCCATTTTCAAACCGAGTTTGAAGTAGGCAGTCAGGACTAATTTTTTACTTGTTTTTTTAAAAATTCCTAGCTCCTAAACATTGCCTGGCTCAGGCAAGAAATCACACACTAACTTACAGAAGCCACTGAGATAAAACCTTTGCAGGCTTTGTGGCCTTTGCTTAGGATCATCAAACAAGTGGAGGCACCAGTTCAGTGACCCCCTGTACAAGTGACAACCAAAAGCCTATCAGAACCCCAATTCTAATACACTTTTTGCTGGGATCCCTGAGGCCTGACCCCGGATGGATGCTCGCCTCCAATTGCCCACATTGTTCTCTGACTGTCCCTGCACCAGCAAGTAGCCTCTGCCTTTAAAAACCCTGACCTTGCCTGACAAATTCAGACAGGCTCTGAGGATGAGGATGCCCACTGTTTCTTTACAAATGTCAGTTTGCAAATAAAAAACCTTTGATTACTTTATGCAACCACCAGTCTCAGAGATAGGGTTTGCAGCAGGTAGTGTGGACCCAAAACTTGTCTAGTAACAGTTTCAAAGTCTCATCCCTCCTATGATTTAACCGCATCTTCTCAGCTTGCTTCAGACTGCTTTGTTTATTACTCTCTCTCTCCCATTTGCATTTTCCTGTCAGTCTATGACATTTTTATCTGGATTAATAAGTGTGGACAGGTTTTTCTCTGTCTCAGGGAAGAAAAAATCTGCTGCTTCCATATCTATCACCCAAATCTCACTTTATTTTATTATTATTATTATTTTTGAGATAGCAAAAACACTAGCTTCTCTTTTTCTTATGATGAAAGCTTTAAACAACTTTAAACTTCTTTAGCCCATAATTAAGTTCAAAAGATATATATGTCCTTAATGCATAGGCAGACATCATATTCATTTGCTGAATCTTACAGGTTTCAGATGAGCCTACAGACTACAACAGACTAGGAAGAAGGATTTGGCAGTCTGTTTCTGATAAGAATTAGCCAGTGAAAACTCTATGAATAGCAACAGAACACTGCTGAAAAGAATAAGGGGACACCTCATGGTTTAAAGTCATGGAAGGTATGTATCAAGGTTGTATCCTTTCACTACACCTTTTCAATTTGTATGCCAAGCAAATGATCTGAGAAGTTGGACTATATGAAGAAGAATGAGGCATCAGGATTAGAGAAAGACTCTTTAAAAACTTGAGTTATGCAAACAACAGACACAACCCTGCTTACTGAAAGTGAAGAGGATTTAAAATACTTATGGATGAAGATCAAAGACCCCAGCCTTCAGTATAAGTTGCATCTCAGCATCGAGAAAACAAAAATCCTAACAACTGGACCAGAAAGCAACCTTATGATAAATGAGAAAGAACTGAGGTTGTCAAGGATTGGATTTTACTTGTTTTCACAATCAGCACCCGTGGAAGCAGCTGTCAAAAAATCAGAAGATGGATTGCATTGTGAAAATCTTCTGCAAAAGACCTCTTTAAAGTGTTGGACAGAAGAGATGTCCCTTGAAGACAAGCCATAGTATTTTCACTCACATCATATGCATATGAAAGCTGGATAATGAATAAGGAAGACAGAAGGAGTGTCTTTGAATTGTGGTGTTGGGGAAGAATATTGAACACACAGTGGGCTGCCAAAAGAACAAATGGATCTGTTAGAGAAGAAGTACAGCAAGAGTGCTTCTAGGAAGCAAAGATGGAAAGACTGAATCTTACATACTTTGGACATGCTGTCAGGAAGGTTCAGTCCCTGGAGAAGGACTTCATGCTTGGTAACATGAAAGGTCAGTGTGAAAGAGGAAGAACCTCAGGGAGATGGACTGACACAGTGCCTGCAACAATGGGCTTAAGCATAAAAATGACTATAGACATGGTGTGAGACCAGGCAGTGTTTTGTTCTATTCTTCATAGGGTTATTGTCAGAATCAACTCACAGCGCCTAACAGCAACAGCATATTTTGCCCATTATTTGTCTTTCTTTTGAATATCTTTGTTTTCTTTTGGTCCTCTTTTAATTTAGGCTCTACTTTTTAAAAAATATTTTATTTTTGGTGAAGACATACACAGCACCCATTCACATTCAACAATTTCAAGACATAATGGTCAATGATGTTGGTTACATTCTTCATATTATGTCAACATCCTCATTATATCTGTTCTGGTTGTTTCACTTCCATTGATTTAAAGCCCCTGACTGCTAACTTTCTTGTTTTTGTTTTAGAATAGCCATTGTCAATACAGTCTTCTATAAACAGTTTGTGTGTGTGTGTGTGTGTGTGTGTGTGTGTGTGTGTGTGTGTGTGTGTTTTTAATGTGCATTACTCAAAGGTTACAATCTTTACTTTTTGAGTTAAACTGTTACTCAGTTTAAAGGTAACTTTAGTGAATAGTAATGATTCCAGGTTTAAAGAATAACTCAAGGCAATAGTCTCCGGAACTCCTCCAGCCTCAGTGTCAAACCAAAATACCAAAACCACTGCTGTTGATTCCAATTAATAGGAACCCTACAGGAGAGAGTAGAGCTGTCCCATAGAGTTTCCAGGGTGGATTTGAATTGCCAGCCTTTTGGTTAGCAGCCAAATTCTTAACCACTGCACCACCAGGGGCCAATTAGTAGGTCCAGTAAATCTAGATTCTTTAAGAATTTGAAGTTCTGGTCATATTTTTCTCCTTGTCTATGAGGACCTACCTACTGTGTCCTGAAGGGAATATTCAATAATGGTAGCCACGTACCACCTAGTTCTTCTGGTCCCAAGGTAGGGAAAGCAGTGGTTCACGGAGACAATTAGTCCTGTAGTTGAGTTTGTTCTTCGAGTCTTCGATTTTCTTCTGCGTAAGCAGAGGTCAATGATTGTACATTGAATGGTTACTCTTTAACTTTTAAGACCCCAGACCCTACTCAACATACTGGGAGATAGAAGTAAACATTAAAAACTACATTATGCCAGTGCACTGGATGATCTTATAAGACCATGACCCTAATTTCATCTTTCTTGTACTGATAAGTTTTTCAAATGAATATATGGCACTTGTTGCCTTTACCTCCTCACCAAAACCTCTTATAACCTGATTTCTGCCCTGACCATCCTACATTACCATCAAAGTCAATGTAGCACTTAACCACTACGCCACCAGGGTTTCCAAAGCAGCACCAGATGATTGAAACAGTCATAAAATTAGTAAGTGGCACAGATTGTCTATCTTTGTCCCCAGATTTGGGGATGGTAGAGAGCACCTGGAAATTCTGGTGGCATAGTGGTTAAATGCTACGACTGCTAACCTCAAATCCACCCGGTGCTCCTTGGAAACTCTATGAGGCAGTTCTACTTTGTTCTATAGGGTCAATATGAGTTGGAATAAATTTGACGGTACCAAGTTTGGTTTGTTTGGGTAGGGAATACTCAACATTGTTGATATCTCCTTCTCCTGTAAATGCTCTCCTCCCTTGGCATTTTTATAAGACAGGAAGATCCCCATCTGTGCCACTTACTAATTTTATGACTGTTTCAATCATCTGGTGCTGCTTTGGAAGCCCTAGTGGCATAGTGGTTAAGTGCTACATCTGCTAACCAAAAGGTCGGCAGTTTGAATCCACCAGGTGCTCCTTAGAAACTCCACAGGGCAGTTCCACTCTGTCCTAACAGCATTGCTATGAGTCAGAATCAACTGGATTTGTTGTTGTTGTTGTTGTTTTGGCACTGCTTTAACAGAAATACCAGGAGTGGATGGCTTTAAAAACTTAAACCTTATTTGTCACAGTCCAGTAAGCTAACAGCCCAAATTTAGGGTGTCAGCTCCAGGGGAAGGCTTTCCTTCTTTGTCAGCTCTGGAGCAAAGTCCTCATCTTTCATCAGTCTCTGGCCAGGGAGGGTCTTGGCTCAGGAACCTCAGTTCTGAAGGGCACACCACTCTCAGTGTTGCTTTCTTGATGGTATGCCAAGCGAAAAGCCAAGTGCTGTTGAGTTGGATCCCACTCATGGTATGATGGTATGAGGTCCCCAAATGTCTCTGCTAGCTTCTCTCTTTTATATCTCAAAAGACCATCTCAAGCACAAAACAAAGCTACACATTGAATCGTGTTCCACCGACACAGCTGGTGTCCATCCACCCTTACTAACACCATCGTGGCAGGAATTCCAACATAGAGGAACGTCACACAATCAGGAATTATGGCCTAGCCAAACTGCTACAGATTTTTTTAGGGAACACAGTTCCATCCATGACCATGACTCATCAATAAAATAACAATAATAATGATATGTATTGAATGCTTACTGTATACTTTGAGAAACACTTTAGACATTTAATTTTTAAAAATTCAGTAACAACAGTATTAATATGCTTGCTTTGCTACAACAGTAATGGAACAATTATTGACTTCTTTTTTCTTTTATCCTTTCATAATAAGAAAAAATTCTATTTAAACACATTTGATTCTTTGTGATCATTTCACCAAACTGAGTTTTAGTTGTTTTTCCATTTCTCTCACTAACTTTTTTTTCCTTCTGCTGCAACTGAATGTGATTATCTTTTCAAAGCATGTTCTTGATCTATCCTATTGTCACCATTTCAGTGTGTCCTAAGGGAAGGGCTCTCAAAATGTGGCTCCTGAATCAGCAACATCGGCATTTGCCTTGTAAGAAAAGCAAGTTATCTGGTCCCACCCCAGATATACTGCATCAGAAATTCTGAAAGTGGAGCCCAGTATTGCCACAAGACTGCCACATAATTCTGTTGTAAGCTAACATTTGAGAGCCATTGTCCCAAAGTATAGGCCACAGACTACCTGCATCAAAAGCACTGCAGTGCGTCTCAGTAATCTAGTACTGCCGAAAAACAAGTATCACAAGCAGATGTTTAAAAACTAACAGGTATTTATTTTCTCAGTTTTGTGAGCCAAAAATTCAAATCCATTCTCGGCCATGTTCATTTCTTCCTTGCTGGCAGCCCTGGGAGTTCCTTGGTTCTTGGCTTCTGTCTGTTTTACCCCATGTGAATGTGCCTCTCTGTCTCATTTGCTCTTTTTCATAACTCAAAAGTAATTAGGTTTAGGACACATCCTGCACTGATATGTCCTCATTAGCATAACACAGAAAATCCTATTTCCAAATTATATTATATCCACCAGGTATAAAAAGTTAAGATTCCAACGTGTATTTTGCAGAAACGTAATTCAAACCATAATGGGGTCTTAATGGAATATACAGGTTCCAGGCCCAATCTTAAATCCATGGAATCAGAATCCCTGAGATTAAGGCCAGAAGCTCCAAGATATTCTGATTCACACTGAAACATGAAAACTTGTACTCCACACTCTCTCTCCTGAAGACTTCATCTACTAATGAAACTTCAGTATAATTTCTACCTGGATGACCCATAACCTGTACCCCTACATCTTATTTTTAAAGCTCTAGTAGGCATGTCCAGAAGAATTTTAGCTCATAGTTCAAGTTCAGTAAATTTTAATGCTCTACTTATTATGCATTACTTTCCTTCCTTAAATGACTTCTGATTTTTCTATTTCTGTTCTCAATCACTGAGGCCTGAATCCCCTAAACCGGAAGTTGCCTGTCAAATATAACTCCCTTGATCATACATCCAACTGGTCCTATTGATTTTTATTTAATAACTTTTTAAAAACACCTTTGCTTTTCATAAATCCTGCTATTACTCTGTTTCTTGGCTAGAAATTTCATCACACCTGCTTTTAAGAATATTTTCTGAAAAGACAGTAACTATAAAGTTGGGTCTGAGTCAAAAATCAACTGGACTTGGGTATAAGTTATTAATTGATGAAGCCAGAACTGAAAGCTAGGTCTCTGACTATAAGTCCCAATTCTTTGGAAACAAGCTATACCCTGTTAAATGCTTGATGTTTGGGTAACAGCTCTTTATGATATTCAGCACTGAGATATGTAGCACTTTTTCCAGGATGAGCTCACAAGCTTAATTGGCAGTCCTCATAGAATAAATTTACCTGGAACTTCATCCACAAAGATTCAACAATTATAACACCAACTAGATCTCTGAGTATCTTTCCATAAGAAATGTGAGCACATATTATTACTGGCCAATGCAATCTGCAGTCTCAACACTGTAGCACATGATGAAAGAAAAACAATAATAAATTGCTATATTTACAAACAGCTTTAACAGTGGTGGGGAGACACAAGCTTCATAAAAATATAAGAAAATATATTCACTTACATGTTTCATGATATCAAGGCAGCATTACCACAAAAAACACTTCATATTTTTGGACAGCTCTCATTTGATTATCTCTCTCACTACTGTTATTATAATAATTATATTTCAGGTTTGAGTCACAAATGCTAGAGTTGAAGAGTACCTTGGAGGTCACCTAGTCCCTACACTGCATTGTACTGACGAAGGAAACTGATGCTAAGGACGGGAAAAGGACTTGCCTAGACTTATGTCACTAGTTAGTGGCAGAATTGGTACAATAAAACAAAGTCTCATGACTAGCAGCCTTCTGTTTTATCTTCTTCCTTTGCAAGCAGTCAGGAAACATGACAAACCGCAGAGGACAGAGAGGCATGAGGAAAAGGTCAGCCGGAAGGGCTTTGAGACAGTGAAAGACTGTCTTAGCACACAGAAGAAAGGAAATGGTAGTGTTTAGGCCATCATGTACAAGAATAGAATTTGAGGGAAGATAATAACCATTCCATTCTGCATTCAGTTTTGGAAAGTGAATAGCTAAGCCAAAAAACCCAACCAGCATGCTTCTGTAAAACTGAAAAGCTTTATATGCAATATCTGAATTTTACCCCAAGATGCCTAGATGCTTTTTCATGGCACGTGGCATGCAAGTCTGATAGCCAGTAGTTACTACTACTCACTCACAGCTCTGGGCTGTGACCAACAGACCAACATTAGATCAATGACTTGATCCTAGACAGATGGCCTCAAAGGGGCTATTACAGGTAGTTCAGGAAATAATGCTCCTCATGGAAAAGATTGTAATCACAGGGTTCTTCATAAATAATGTGTACTGTTTTTAAAGTCCACAACTATGTTTAAGGTAACCTAGTGTAATCACTAGATACTTGATCTTTTTCTACACGTATACACATGGAACAGTGTTCTTCAGATCTCCAAATTAAAAGTCTTTAATTTTCTCTGTTTTCTATTGGTTCCTCAGCATACAGAGTCACTGCCCTTTTCTAAATACCATTCAAGCAAACAGAGTTTAAAATTTGAAGACTTCTGCTCTGCATTCGGTGTCACACATGCACACACAGACATGCCGAAAACCATACTCCAAAGGCTCCTTAAACCTGAAAGCCTTTTGAGACATTTGGGGGCTTCCTTCCTAATGAGGCCTGGACATCTTTCTGATGACATGCATCTTTGGTAATATCACCAACTCTCCGCAGTTCGTGCTCTATGATGGTAAACCCAGGAGCCAACATTAAATTCACCTTTTGTCTTTCTACAGTTCATTATAGACTGCCTAGGTATTAGTAATTTTTATCTTGGTACTATAAGGAAATGCTGTGAGGAAAAGACTAGAGGTAGGATATGTGAAGCAACATTCCATTTCTTTACTGACAACCCTTCTTTACCTTCAATTCTGCTACCTAAGTTGGCTCCCCCCAAAACAGGACTAATCAGTCATGCCACTTTTGTGTGAAAACATTTCAACAGTTCCTCGTTACTTACAGGGTACAGTTTTATCATTTTTCACATCATTTCATGTCCTTCTGGACCACCAGCCACCCTGGTCTGACAGAATCCCCACCAGCTCCCTCACCAACACACAACTCTCTCACTCAGCCCAGCGTTCACCTGCCCCTTCGCTTTTGCCCACATTTGACAGATATATTCTCTATTCTTTCCCATTTCCACTTCTGAGAATTACTAACTTAGATATCCTTCTCTCTAGGGGGACATCTAGCTCAACTGACATAGCATAGTTTATAAATAAAGTGTCCTACACCCTACTTTGGTAATTAGGGATTGGGATCTTAGAAGCTGTGAGCCATCATCTCACCCCATCTGGAGCAAGGGGGAATGAAGGAAACCAAAGACACAAGGGAAAGATTAATCCAAAGAACTAATGGATCGCTACCACCACAGCCTCCACCAGACCAAGTCCAGCACAAGTAGGCAGTTTCCAGCCACCAGCAACAACTATTTTGATAGGGATCACAGTAGAGGGTTCTGGATAGAGTTGGAGAAAAATAGAGAACAAAATTCTAACTCACAAAAAAAGGCCAGACCTACTGGCCTGATACAGACACCCCAGAAGTATGGACCCTGGACATGCTTTTTTATGCAGTACTGAAGTCACGCCTGAGGTTCACCCTTCAGCCAAAGATTAGACAAGCCTATAAAACAAAATGAGACTAAATGGGCATACCAGCCCTGGGCCAAGAGTATGAACGCAGGAGGTGACAGGAAAGCTGATAATCAGCAACACAAAGGTGACAGGGGGAGAGTGTGGACATATCTTGGAGTTGGCAATCATTGTAGCAAAACAGCATGTATATTAACTGTTTAATGAGAAATTAGTTTGTTCTGCAAGCCTTCATCTAAAGTACAGTAAATAAATGCTTTTATTTTATGAAATTATCCTGCCTTTAAATAATTATATCCTTGTATATTCCTATATGTGCTTCCAAATAATTTCTCACAGTCGTGATTCTAATATATGCCAGTGACTGCAAACTAGGCTTAGGTGTCCCAAGGGAGGAGTGAACAGAGCTCAGACCTGTAGACTGAATGTGATACACAACACACACACACACACACGAAGCATATCATAGCGTGAGATAAAGCCAACAATGGAAAGAATTTTTTTTTTTTTTGGCTTGAAGGATATATTTTAAACATTTATGCTCACAGCATGAAGGACTCTTGTCTTGTACTCCATAAATACTGAACGCAGGCTCAAATAGAACTGGGAGTTTTCAAAAATTGAGCTCTCTGATATTGCAAGTGATCCCATGTTTCCATTATGGAATAATGATGAAAGCCCAGGCTCAGGAATTCATCAGACCTCCTTGATTTTGCTACTTAACTCATGAACTTGCTGAGTCCCAAATCTGAAAAATGAGAGTAATCACATTTACCTCATAGGATTTTATTGTATGGAAGGAGATAATATAGAGAGTACCTGGCACAATGCTTGGGACATCAAGGAATGATAGCTTTTATGATGTATGGATTGCATTATATATATGAATGATACACTTTTATAATTTCACTCATTTACACACACATATGCATATACACACACAAACACACACATTCAGTACCTGGAGGAAGATTACCAGAAGGTTAAGAACGGGATTATTTTCAGGGCAATGGGATTTCAAGGTCTGCTTTTTGTCTTTGTGGTTTTGTCTAATTATTTCTTATCATAAATCATTTCAGTTATTTCCAGATATTATGTGTTTATTCAAATCAAAACTATTGCACAAAGAGTGTATTATGATCATTTGGATGTGGGGTCATGAATAGTTGAACTAGTGCTGTGGCAACAAGAATGGAAAATAAGAGAAAATGTGAGGGACATGTTGCTTAGAAGTGAGTGAGTGTGGAGGAAAGAAACAAAGATCATTCCAAGAGTGGTGGAAAAACTAAGCTATGAATGTGCAAGGTGATTTGAGTGGGGTGAGGATACTGGACTTGACTTCTGTTCATGCTGCTGTGATTGGATACCAAAGAACCAAGGGAAACTGTGTGAGAGATGATGTGGCTGAGCATCAGAGGTAGTGGTGCCAGAGTGGAGAAACAGACTGACAAATCTGCAAAGAAATTACAGTGCATCAGATCATCAAGGGAAAATAAAATCAAGCTTTGAGGAATGTCTGTATTTAGAAGAAGAAAAACAAATGAAGAGCAAAGTAAGAGTAACTAGAATAGAAATTCCCAAATTGGTGACTCAAAGGGTAAGGGCAAAGCTCTGTTCTGAGACAACGAAATGTATTAAAAATTTTAACATTAGATCTGCAAAGAAAATGTAGATTTTTCTGGTTAATTTCTTATAAGCTTCTACCCCATTAAGTATCTTGGAAAGGATAGAAATGGAAAGAATATTTGAGTCTTGTCAAGTAATAAATGCCTTCCTTTTAGACCTTTTTCCGCTCCCCGATCCTTCTTAACATGGTGTCCAGATACAAGTCATGTGAGGGGGTGGAATTTACATCAGCATGAGACAGTTGAGTGCAGCAAGTCTAAACTCTGTGCTCAGTGATATTACATTGGTAGCTTGAAATCAGATATGGTGGGTATATTTACAGCACAGAAATTATTATATGATGTAAATCAGTATCCTTTTTTCTTCAGAACTAGTTAAATCTTTAGCAGCATACGACTCTGGACATGTCCTGTGGCAATGGTCAACAGGAGGTCTTCCTGTTGTCTTCTAGGTTCTCTTACATCCTCAGTGATGTTCTTTGTCTGCCTGGTCATCAACCAACCTGCCAATAGCCACTGACGATGCCTTCAGCTGGTGAACTGGAGACCTGGTATCTTGGTGAAGTCAACACCCAGGGATCCTCCCTTGCTGACTCAGCCTCATGTCACTATCATTAAACCAAACTCATTGCTGATAAGTTGATCCCGATTCATAGCAACTGCTATGACAACTGCTCCATAGGGTTTCCAAGAAGCAACTGGTGGATTTGAACTGCTGACCTTTTGGTTAACAGCTGAGCTCTTAACCACTGGATCACTTTAATTAATGGTAAAGATAACTCTGAGACCTCACTATCCCCCTGTGTTTCGAGTACGATCTCTTGCTGGAGAGTTTTCCTGTTTGGACTCTGTAATGGTTCATGCCTTCCTCATTCATCTTCAGCTTAAGCTTACCGGCTGTTCACTCAAATTCTTCTCCCACAGGCCTTGTAAAAACTCTCAGCTGTTTCTATACTATTTGAGAACTCCAGCTCAAAACTACTGACTTCCACCGTCCAAACATTCCACACTGCCATTTTTACCCTCGTAGCACCAATTCAAGTTGACGCCATCGGTATGATAATGTTCTCCCAGAGTTCTGATCTCAGCAAAGAACAAAGGCCTGTGCTTTTGACTTCTTCTCACTACCTATCTAGGAATCTTTGACCATAAGATTTCTGGCTACAGATGAAGCCACAGCAGTTTCTGACCATTTGCTCTCCCCCCTCTGACTCTCTGTTTCTCATAATTCACCATCCAGAAGGATCAGGCTTTCACTCCTTCCTGAGGCAAGGTCTACCTTATGTCATCTCACTGTGTTGCTGTTGAGTGTCACTGAGTGGATTCCATCTCGTAGCAACTCTATAGGACAGAATCAAACTGCCTCCTTGGGTTTCCTAGGCTGTAGTCTTTAAAGGAACAGACGGTCAGTTCTTTTCTTCCAAAAAGCCAGCTGTGGGCTGGAACCACTGACCTTTCACTTAGCAAGTGACTGTTCAACTTTTGTGCCACCAGAGGTCATCATCATTTCCTAAGTCTCTCTATTTATGCTGTTGTCAGGAGCAGCTAATTTGGACTCACATCAACCCCATACAACAGGGTAGCACAGCCCCATAGGGTTTTCCAGGCTATGATCTTTACAGAAGCAGGTCATGAGGTTTTACTCCCACACAGTCATCGGCTGGGTTTGAACCACCAGTCCTTTAGCTACTATTTGCACCACCGTAGCTCTTTCTCTCCTGTGGTGTGTAGTAATCTCGATCTTCAACCAAGCCTGTGGTTCAAGATTATTGCCTTGCTGGGGACATAAATCAAACACTGTTTACAGTCAGAGTTGAGCAATCGTTTTAGTTCACACTATTCTCCCCCTGAAACACAAACAATGGTTGCTTTAAAAGATGGGGGAAACTTGGGCGGCTGGTAGTTAAGCGCCACGTGTGCTAACCATGAGCACTCCTTGAAAACTTTATGGGGTAGTTCTCCTCTGGCCTATCAAGTTGCTGTGAGTCAATCAACTCGAAAGCCGTGGGTCTACTAGATTTAAAAGATGGAGATCCCTGAGAAATATTTACAGGTGTGGAAAAATTTAATATCATCCCAACATCTAAGTTTTGGAAATGAACTACTAAACAAACCATCAAAACCAAACCCATTGCTACTGAGTCAATTCTGACTCACAGTGACTCTATAGGACAAAGTAGAACTTTGTACAGTTTCCAGGGAGTGCCTGACAGATTAGAACTGCCAACATTTTGGTCAGCAGAAATAGCACTTCTCGGGGGGTATTGGTGTAGTGACTAAATTCTCTTGGTAACGTGTCCAGGATGCCACAAAGGCAAACTTTGGGTTAAGTTTACAGAGAAGTTTCATCTTTGTAGTCGCACTAGGTTTCCCATCTTAATTTAAGGAGAATCATCAGAGCCACAGTACATGTTTTCTTGCACTTCAACTCTGCTGAGCATGTCAGATGGACCTGATGATGGACGGGCACAGCTGTCTCGCATCCATCTGGTCCCCAGAGAGTTGCTGTGAAAAAAATTATACTGGCTACAGGCCTAAACTCACCAAAAAGAAGCATTTTGAAAGTACTGACAAAGACAAAGGGCAACAGAATAAATAAGTGCCATTTCATTTGCAACGTATCCCTTTCACAAAAATATACATTTTCCCCAGAAAGACAGCCTTAAGTTACTCTATTGCTAAGCATTTTTAAAGTCAAAAGAGTAACCTACAATTCTGACGCATCCATTGTCCAGCTGCAAAATTCTGTCCTCTGATATTTCAACCACATGATTTTTATAGAGATTACATGAATACAAAATATATGAAATATATTACATGTACCACAAAAACTTCATAAATATGTGTAAAACTATGTAAATGTTATATACCAAAAAAAATCAAACTCAAGTCAAGTGGTTCTAACTCACAGAGATTCTACATAGATGTATATATTTACTGTCTAGTTCTTTAGAATTTATGAATCTTTGGCTTAATGGCTTACTATTCATTTTGAAAAAAGAAAACTTGTGTACCCAGACCACACAGAGGACCTGGAAATGGATGCTACCAAATTCAGAGCTTAATCCAGTCAAGATATCGTGTCATACAGGCACTATTACTTTTCAGAAATGGTAATATTGTCAAGATAATGAAGTAGAAATTTATTTAAAAGCATTACTGATATCAAGATGATTTTCTGTCTGTTATCCATTTTTTCAGTCAACATTCTAAAAACCAAAAGAAACCAAACCCATTTCTGTCTAGTGGATTCCAACCATAATGTCCTCATAGAAGAGAGGAGAACCGCTCTATAGGCTTTCCAGGAAGTGGCTTATGGATTTGAACAGCCAGCCTTTTGGTTAGCAGCCAAGCTCTTAACCACTGTACCACTAGGGCTCCAAGATACTAAAAAGATACCTAAAATATGGGGAATCCATAGAACTAAAGATAACTTCAATTTTATTCTTTCTGCTTAAAAAACCCAGGGCTGTTGAGTCAGATCCAACTCGTGGAGAACCTAGAGGCCAGAGCAGAACTCCCTCCTAGAGTACTCAAGGAGTGCCTGGTGGATCTGAACTGCCAACTTTTGGTTACCAGCAGTGGTAGCCCTTAACCCACTAGACCACCAGGATGTGTGTTTATTTTCTAATTTTTCTAAGCTGAGCATGTGATACTGTTGTTACAAGGAAACAAAATAACTTTCTTCACCAAAAAGATTCAGAGTCAGCACTATAGGTGTTGGTATAAAGCACATTAGGTATCCAGATCGTTTGGATTGAAGACGCTTCAAGCAGAAGACCCTAGGTAGAAAATAGACTATCAAGATTTGGGGAGTAGGTCAGACTTAAGAGGAATTTTTTAGGGTGGCTAAAATTTAACAACCAGAGGGGGCCAAAATGGCAACACAGCCAAACACTTCTTGTGATCTCTCTTCAACAAAGACCGCAAGAAAAAAAAACAAAAAAACAAATCAATTATACGTGACATTCTAGGAGCTCTAAACATCAAAGGTAAAGTTTATAAATTAGACTGACTGACAGTGGAAGTGAGTATGTTCAGAAGCGAAAACGAATGGTAAGACCTGACCTGGTGGAGATCGGCACCACACAGGCAGACCTGCTGATGCAAGACCAGCAAGACAAGTTGTGGCATTCAGAATGCATTTTCAACTTCAGGAGAGACCTTGCAATGGAGAGTCTACTCAAGTCTCCAGAAAAACATCACCCTCTCATTAAAAGCTAATTAACTTACGTCCAACCTACCTCATGTCGATAAAAAAAAGAAAAAGAAAATCCCTTTGGAATAACTGTCTGTCCCTTTTACATTCCTTCTTCCTGCTCTGAACTCAGCCCAAGCCAGCTGCAGAGACTGATACATCCTATGGGCCAGAAGCAGAACCTGTTACTCACCCTGAGTCGTTTTCCTAGTCTTAATTTGTTTCCTTGGAGAACAGACTAATACTCATCCTGAACTTAGATGCAAAAATCCTCAAAAAAATTCCAATTGAATTGGTGATAGCACACATTAGAAACAAGAACAATATTAAGGGGACTTCAGCGTAACTTGAATATTCCTTCCATCTTAACCCAATATTGCAAGGACAGAGTAGCTGGGGCAGAGGGCAGGGGACCATGCTCTTAGGTGAAATTGAGGCCAACTGACACAACTAGCGTTTTGCTAAGAGGGCTCTCTGCACCCCACGTTGGTGAGTGGCATCTGAGGTCTTAAAATCTGCCAAGCGGCCATCCGAGGGCACAGAAAGTGGTCCTAACTCAGCAGGAATGGATGCTCACAGAGGACCAAAATGATATGGGGTAAAGACAACCCAGAAGACAGAGAGACCCACATGAGTGGGTGCCTACATCTACTTGGGACCAGAAGAACCAGGTGGTGCCCAGCCACCACGAGTGATAGCCGCAATGGAGCTCACTAAGTTGAATCTCTCTGGCAACACAAGAATAAAAAGGGGTGCATCCTGAGATCTCCACTAAAAGACCTCAAGTGATGGTCCAGCAGTTTCGGGGTTCCCCTGAGAGCATGGCCCCCGGCCCTGATGCTGCCCTTGCCCATAAATTATAGCAAAGGTCCACTCTTTGGACAGGAATGGTTTGGACTTGGCGATGCAGAGTGACCATATATTGGATGCACTTTATGGTTCTATACATCTATAGGACATCATCTTGCTGACCTCTGGCTGGAGGAAGGAGAGTGGGTGGAGAGGAGGGGAAAGGAGACTGTTGGGAGGATGAGACATGTATGGGGCAGAGAGGAATAGTGTGCTGTCACTGGGCAGGGAGAGCAGTGGTAGCTGCATATAGGTGGACATGTAAATTTATATGGGAATGTACATTTTCACTTAGTCATATTAAATTAAAAAAAAAATTCCAATCAATTAAACTGAACAACTTATCAGAAAAGTAATTCACCAAGACCAAGTCGGATTCCTAAAATGAATACCGATGGATGGTTCAACATTGGAAAAGCAATGACTATAATCAATCATATAAATAAACAAATGATGAGAACTACCTGATTTTATCAATGCATGCAGAAAAGGCATTTGACAAAGTCCAAAATCCATTCATGTTAAAAACTCTAAGCAAAATGATAGTGGAAGGGAAATTCCTCAACCTGATAAAGGGGTATCTATACAAAGCCAGAAACCCTGGTGACATACTGGTTAAGTGTCACATCTGCTACCAAAAGGTCGGTAGTTCAAATCCTCCAGGAGCTCCTTGGAAACTTTATGGAGCAGCTCTACTGTGTCCTAAAGGGTGGCTAAAAGTCACAATCAACTCGAAGGCACTGGGTTTGGTTTTTGGTTTATACACAGCCAATAGCCAACATCATCTGAGAGAAAGCCTGAAAGTATTCCTCTTGAAAACAAGAATCAGACACGGATGCCTTTACCAACACTTTTATTCACCATTGTGCTGGGGGTTCTAGCCAGAGAAATAGGCTAGAAAAAGAAACAAAGGGTTTTAAAAAATGGTAAGGAAAAAGTGAAAGTATCTCTATTTGCAGTTGATATATACACACAGAAAACCCTCAACAATCCACAAGAAAAAACCTACCAGAACTAATACAAATTCAGCAGCATAGCAGCATACATGATAAAACCAAACCACTGCTATTGAGTTGATTCTAACTTACAGCAATCCTATAAGGCAGAGTAGAACTGCTCTACAGAATTTTCAAGGAGCACCTGGTGGATTTGAACTGCCCACCTTTGGGTTATCAGATGTAGCACTTATCCACTACATCACCACGGTTTCCAGATACATGATAAACACACAAAAATCAGTTGGATTCCTCTATGCCAACAAAAAGAACATCAAAGAGAAAATCATCAAATCAACACCATTTACAATAGCCCCCAAGAAGATAAAATACTTAGGAATAAATCTAGCCAGAAATGTAAAAGACCCATACAAAGAAAACTACAAATCACTACTACAAGGGACCAAAAGAGACCTGTATTAGGTCTAACACATGGTCAGGAAGACTCAACATCATGAAAATGTCTTCTGTACTCAAAGTGACCTATAGACAATGCAATACTTGCCCAAACTCCAATAGCATTCTTTAATAAGATGGAGAAACACATCACCAGTTTCATATGAAAACGGAAGAAACCCTGGATAACTCAAGCATTACTGAAGAAGAAAAACAAAGTGGAAGGCCTTACATTACTTGGTTTAGAACCTATTATACTATCATGGTAGTGAAAACAGCCCGGCACTGGTACAAAGACAGATATATAGACCAATGGAACAGGACTGACAATCCAGACATAAAATCATCTACCTATGAGCAGCTGATATTTGACAAAGACCCAGAGTTAATTAACTGGGAAATATAGTCTGCTTAACAAATGGATGTCCATCTGCAAAAAAATAAGACCTATACCTCACATGATGCACAAATACTAACTCAAAATGGATCAAAGGCTTAAATATAAAATCTAAAATGATAAAGATCATGACATAAACAGAATGTAAAACATTACAGACAATGTGCAAGCTCCTTAAAAGAAAATAAACAATTGAGAACTTCTAAAAATCAAACACTTAGGTTTTATCCAAAGACTTCACAAAAAGTGTAAAAAGACAACGTACAGACTGGGGGGGAAAAAAAAGCTAGCTATAACAAATCCTATTAGTGTCTATTCTCTAAAATCTACAACATACTGCAAAACCTCAACAGCAAAAAGACAAGTAATCCAGTTTAAAATGGGCAAAGAATATGAATTGGAACTTCATCAAAGAAAACATTCAGGTAGCTAACAGATACATGAGGAAATGCTCACAGTCATTAGCCATCAGAGAAGTCTAAATCAAAACTACAATGAGATACCATCTCAACCCAACAAGTGTGGCATTAATACAAAAAAAAAAAACATAAAATAGTAAGTGATGGAGATGTTGTAGAGAAACTGGAACATTTATACACTGCTGGTGGGAATGTAAAATTGTACAATTACTTTGGAAATCACTTTGATACTTTCTTAAAAACTAGAAATACAATACAATCCAGCAATCCCATTCCTTGCAATATGTCCTGGAGAAATAAAAGGTGTCACACAAATGTACACTTTCACAGCAATATTCACTGCAACACCGTCCACAACAGCAAAAAAAAGATGAACTCAACCTAGGTGCTCAATAATGGATAAATGGATAAACAAACTGTAGTACATTCCTTTGAGGGACTACCATGCAATGATGAAGATACGTGAAACACATCGTAACACAGAAGTATCTGGAAGATATTATGCTGAGTGAAATTAGTCGCAAAAGGACCAATGTTGTATGAAATCACTATTGTAAGAACTCAGGGAAAGGTTTAAACACAAACAAACATTCTTCAGCAGTTACAGCAGTGGAGATTGAAGATAAGGAATACTTACTAACTAGACAGCAGACAAGAATCACTTTCCATGAAAGAAAGAACAATGCACAATACAGCAGAAGTCAGCACAACTGGACTAAACCGGAATATAACCAAACACTTTGAGAGACAGAGTAGCAGAGGCAGGGGTCTGGGGACCATGTTTTTAGCAGATATCTAGGTCAACTGGTACAACAAAATTTATTAAGAAAATATTCTACATCCCACTTTGGCAAGTGGTGTCTGGAGTCTTAAAAGCCAGCATGTGAGCACCTGAAAAGCATCAACTGGTCCCAACCTTCTTGGAACACAAGAAAATGAAGAACACCCACCAAACCCACTGCCATCAAGTGGACTCTGACTCATAGTGGTTCTATAGGACAGAGCAGAACTGCCCCATAGAGTTTACAAAGAACACCTGGCAGATGTGAACTGCTGACCTTTTGGTTAGCAACTGTAGCACTTAACCACTACACTACCAGGATTTCCAAGAAGAATACCAAAGACATAAGGAAAATATGAGCCCAAGAGACAAAAAGGCCACATAAAGCAAAGACCACATCAGCACGAGAGCACAAGGACTAGATAGTGCACAGCTACCACTGATGACCACCCTGAGAGGACACACAACAAAGAGTTCCTGGTGGAGTGGAGAGAAGCGGCCTACACAACTCAAACTCTAGTAGAAAGACCAATCTTGATGGTCTGACAGACTGCAGGGTCCCTAGGAAACATGGCTTCCCGACTCTCTGTTACCCTACAACTGAAGCCACTCTCAAAGCCAACTATTCAGATAAAGAGTGGACTGCATTGTAAGAGATTAAATGATACTGGTAAAGTGTGTGTTTCGTAGCTTACGTGAGTCTAGTTGGACAACTCCCTTCCAGAGACGAGATGAGAAGGCAGAGGAATGGACAGGGGAAATGCACAGTGGGGAGTAGCAGTGTGCTGCCACAGTGTGGGGACAGCAACTAGGGTCACATAACAATGCTTGTGTAAGTTTTTGTATGAAAAACTGACTTAAACGATAAAACACCACTTAAAGAACAATTTTAAAAAACTAGCAAGCAGAGAAGTGTGGAGAGCATTTTCAATACGCTGAAACACTATGAAAAATGACAAGGAGTCAGAATTCTACTGGCAGTCCAATGAATCACCCAAAATTGACGGCATAGACACATTCCTGTGGGAAGATAAAAGAAACACAGGCTGGGAACAACCGGATTTAGGAGACTCCTGAACGCACATAGAAGACAGTCTTAAGGAAATAGTCTACTAAAGATGTTTCTACCAAGACAGTGATATCTTCACGAATTAAATAATGAGAAAAACATCAGTGAGTGGCGTCTGGGGTTTTAAAACCTTTCAAGCTCCCATCTGAGGGTACAGCAAATGGTCCCAACTCAACAGGAATGCATGATCACCGAGGACAAGAACGACATGGGGAAAAGAGAACCCAGAAGACAGATGGACCCATGTGAGTGGGTCTCTACATCAACTCACGACCAGAAGAACCAGATGGTGCCCGGCCACCACCAGTGATAGCCACGAGGGAGCTCACGAAGTGGAGTCTCATTGGCAACAATAAAGAATAAATAAGGGTATATCCTGAGATCTTCTGTAAAAAACCACAATTGATGGTCCAGGTGCTTCAGATTTCCCCTGGGAGCATGGCCCCTAGTCCTGATGCTGCCCAGTCCATAAATCATAATGAAGGACAACTTTTCCAACAGAAATGGATTGGACTTGGCAATGCGGAGTGACCGTATCTTGTGGGAATTTTATGGTTCTATGCATCTATAGGATGTCACCCTGTGACCTCTTGCTGGAGAAACGGGAGTGAGTGGAGAGGAGGGAACAGGAGACTGCTGGGAGGATAGGACATGTATGGAGCAGAGAGAAGGGGTGTGCTGTCACCAGGCAGGGAGAGCAGTGGGAGTTGCATATAGGTGAGCGTGTGAATTTATATGAGAACGTACATTTTCATTCAATCATAATAAAAATAATACTACTAATAATAAGAGAGCCCAACTCTAGAGGGGCTATTGTTTCTCATATGTGAGAGGTGAGGCTAAAAATAACTCACATGATGACATAGCTTTCATAAAGCATTTATAGAAAATTCCCAGTCTCCTGTGGGTTGAATTATGTTCAGCTTAAGGACTTTCATTGACTTGACCCACTGTTTTCAATCCCCTCAGATCCCCAGGGCACTTCTCCACTCATCTCAGGCACTCTATTAGTGACTTTTGGCCCTGGCTCCAGGACCTTCCCCTTTGTGGTTTCATCCATGGGGCAGTGCACTTTCAAGAGCTCTCTGAAGAATGTGGCCAAGCAATCTGGGGAGCAGAACACCAGAAAGGTGTTCCAAGCAGGTGGCCCAGCCTGGAAAACAGATCAGAAGACAGAGAGGCTATTGCTGTGTCTCAGACCATAAACTTACAGCAGATACTCTGAAAGAGAGCCAACTTTTCATCAGTGGTGGAGGCAGGAGAGACTGTGCAAGCAGAGGATGAATCATCACTAATTTTAACCAGTGATGGTCATGAAAGCATCAAAGGTAAAAATTAACCAATATGAATTCTGTATCACCCTCTTTTATTATCCTTATTCTTTCATTCATGCAAGCCCATCATGTACATTTACTGAGTTTTGGACACAAGTCACTAGTTAGTCACAGGAAATGACCAATAAGAGAAATGGCCTGGAAGCAGTACTCCAAATGGCTTTAATTTTTTGGTTTGCTTATGTATATTCCTTTCTCTATAATAATAATATTGAACTAATAATGAACTGATATGTTTGTGGATTTCTTTCGCATATACCCAAAGATCTCATCTCTATTGGGATGCCTAAAGGCTTGAATATATATTAAAATATACAGTGGTCTCACACAGATCCAGCACATAGAATGACAGACGCTATGCACTCCACGGTCTGCAGCACCATACACATCACAGTCTATATTGGCAGAGTTATGAAATGCATAGCCTGTATGACGAACTCTAGAGAATTTTCTACAAGAGGATGTTAAATGTCTTAATGAATCATGAAGATTCAAGACAAATTTAAAAAAAAAAGTGCACTGTATACTTTTCTGTGGAGGAGATCAAATCTATTTTATTTCCCTGAGTGCCATGCACAGGAAAAAATCCTCAGATACTTATTAAATAAACAAGACACCTAACGTATTTCATTATATAAGTCCCAAGGAATTCAGATGCAACTAAGGTTGGAGAAACAGGATTACCCTAAACTGATTAAAATTAGTGACATCATTGACTAATATTGGTGAAAACAGCACTTGCAATGGAAAAATAGTTGTATTTCATGCCTCCTGACAATAAGGACTGAGATTGACACCTGCTATGATAATTTCACATGTTATCATTTAACTGGAATCTCATGGCAATGCTATGATGTAAGTATAACAGCTATTATTACCGTTCTTCTACAGAAAAGAAAACTGAAGGTCAAAAAGGTTAGGACAAGGATTGAAATCTAGAACTTCTGCCCACTTTTGTCTCTAGTGATTGCCTCTTTCTACCCTGCTCTAGTCATCTGTTTGCTCCAGGAGCCCAATCTTCAGGACACAGTGTTGTCTTGTCAATGCTTGCTTTTTCTCTCCCCAATCCAGCCCAGATTCTCAGTTTTACTCCCTGGACCTCTGAAACTACAGGTGTTTTGTTTTGTTTTCTAATTTGTTTTGTTTGAGTTTGGCTGGACTTCAAAGAGTGCCCTGTCATAACTTAGGCAGGCTTAGCTATGAGCAATTTTGAAATGTCAGTGTCATGACTCAAAGAGAAAGCACAAAGGGAACTGAGGGCTGGATAAGCAATAAACCTAATGACAGGGTACAAAGAGGCCTGGTGATCTTCTCTTTTCTGATTCTGTCAGCTGTCCATATCCATGGGGATTCATTCAGAGCAACGGACCACAGGAGCAGACGTCTCTCATTAGGGCAATCAATTGAAGAAGTACAACATGAGAGTTTAAGAGATGAGTCTACTGGAAACTGGACTCAAGCCAGAACCAGCAGTTGAGGATATACAGATTAGGGTCTAGCCCTAAGAAGAGAGAAATGCCCAGAGCTTGATATCCTTCCAGGACACCAAACAAGTGAGTTCATATTGAGGACAATGTTGCAGTTCAATCAAGGACAATGTGTATTCAGCAGAGAAGAAAGTAGCCTGGACTAAGCCAACACAGTGGGCACCTGGGGCTAGTGGCCACTGAAAAACACATGACGCTAGTCCTTTAACAGCAGAATTCAAGCTCCAACACTAAAAAGAGTAGCCAAAAGGTACAGAGAAAAACAAACAAACAAAGAACCTGAGAAACTCGAGAGGATGAGGCTGAAAAAGCAAAGAGGTTGTAAGAGCCAAATCCCCCATTTGGCGTAACAGGAAAAAAATTACATATTGTTTGAAAAGAATTAATCTAGGATTAGCAATATAAATATTTAGAAATATGGAGATGAATACCAAAAGAAGCAGAAAAGAGGGTAAAAAATGGTTACTTCTAAGAAGTGGAACAGGAACACGGGAAGCTACATGAAGGCAGAGGCTACTAGTTGTTATTGTTAGCCTGTTAGCATAATTTACAGGCATATGTCCAAGCAGAACATTATTTGTTTATTTTACCCCAAGAACAAGTAAGGAAGAAAGGTAGGAAGCAAGGAAGGCAGCAAGGGAGGGATCAAGGAAGGGGAGGGAGACAAGGAGACCTGAAGGTGTGCGACCCACAAGTGGAGGCTCCAAGGTGTAATTCCACAGTGGGTAGGAAGAGGAGACTGGTTGACTCATACTTCTTACAGTCACAGAATTTTAACTCGACCCACAGAGTGGGAGAGGCCATCACAGGGAAGTTACTTGTTGCTGTGTGCCATCAAGTCAATGCCAACTCATGGTGACCTTATATGATGGAATAGAACCACCTTCCAAGGTTTTCTAGCTGTAATTTTTATAGGAGCAGATCACCAGGTCTTTTCTCCTACAGAGCTGCTGATAGGTTTCAACCACAGACTCTGTGGTTAGCTTAAGCTCTTAACCATTGCACTACCAGAGCTCTTTAACCTCTGTCAAATTCATTGTCCTCCTCCCTCTCCTCCCACTCTTCTCCATCTTCCTCCTTCTCCTCTTCTTCCTCTTCTTCTCGTCACCAAGCCTGCTATCCTCTGAAGCCAGTATTGTGCTAAGTTCTTAGAATAAAGAAATGAATGAACACTCTCTATGCTTTCACAAGACTTATGGAGAAGATGGCCTTGCATACAGATAAGTGCACATGCATACATGTATGTGCTGTGTTCAGTGGACACATCAAAGAAGGAAGATCGATTTTACTCAGGACTGATATTTGTTACAGTGAAAGTCAGGTTGTTTCCAGCCCATGTCTGCTCTGATGGCTAATATTGTTGTCTACCACTGTGTCCATTATGATGCCCAGAGACCCTACAGAACACAGTAGAACTGCCCTATAGGATTTCCAAGAATGTAACCTTTACTGAAGCCAACTGCCACATCTCTTTGCCTTCGAGTGGTTGATGAGTTCAAATCACTGAAGTTTGGCTACCAGCTGAGTGCTTAACCATTGTGCCACTAAGACTCTTTTGTTGATTTTTTAAAAAATTAAAAAAATAAATGATATTGAGTTGATTATGAATCATAGCTATACTACTAAAGTAGAACTGCTTCATGGGGTTTCCATGGAGCAGCTAGTGGATGCTGATTCTTTGCCAGTGTTAAACTGAACATTTTGAATATCACCATAATTTCACCAGTAAACTGACAGGAAAGACTTCAGAAAAGGAACACTTGAGCACAGTCTTGAAAGCTTTGTGGCATTAACAAAGCAAGAAACAATTCTTGGAGAGCAGAAGTGTTCTGTGCAAGTGGAACACTGAATCGAGAAGCTGGGTGCACCCGGACAGGATGCTGGAGAGATGAGTAAGGGCCAAAGGGCCATCACAAGCAACTTCACAAGCCCATCTAAGCACTGAATATTTTTCTAGAAGGCACAGAGGGAGGAGGGTTTGACTGCAAGCTATGGAGTGTGCGCTGGAAGAGGAATCCACCTGGGGACTACCATCAGAGCAACAGCAGAAGGGTAGCTGTAAGTCATCCCTGTGAATAGAGTGCAAAGGATCTGATAACTGAGAAATCATGTTGATCTTGGCCAGGGGTAAGGTGGAAGACTTATTGTTGAAGACTGAAGATTAAATGGCTCAACTGCCATGCATACACTCAACTTTCATTCCTTCCAGTGTTTCAGGACTTCTGGGGGATAGCTTACATATTTCCTAGTAACCTCAAGCTCTGAGTTCTGATTCTGGTTGAATTAGCTCAATAGATCTTTTCACTGTTCAGTGTACATCTTCATACTGACTCAAATTTCCAATTCTCAATAAAATCTGACTTTGCCAAACAACTGATTTCACTCTTAAGTGGTCCAGAAAAATGGTCAGGGGCATTAAAATGTCTGTCCCAAACTTCTCCACAAGAACAAGGAATAGCATAGGTATACTGTCATGATCTGAATTGTGTCTCCCCAAAAATACGTGTAGTCATGTGCCTGGGCCATGATTCCCAATCTTTTATGATTGTCCTCCATTTTGTGACTTTCCTATGCTGTATGTTAGAGGATTAGGGTGGGACTGTAAACCTCTTCATAAGATTATCTTCCTGCTCCATTGTAAAGGAAATTTCCTTGGAGTATGGCTTGCACCACCCTCAATCCTTTCATCCCGCAAGAGATAAAAGGAAAAGGAAGCAAGCAGAAAATTGGGAACTTTTCATCATCAAGAAAGCAGCACCAGCAGAAGAGCACATCCTTCAGACCTGAGGTTCCTGTGCCAAGATGCTCCCTGGACAAAGAGTGATGCCACACCAGACTTTCCTCTAGAGCCGACAAGTGGGAAAGCCTTCCCCTGGAGTAGACATTCTGAGTTTGGACTTATAGCCTACTGAATAAACTTTCCTTTGTTAAAGCCATCCACTCTGAGGTATTTCTGTTAGAGCAGAACCACGTGACTAAAACATATACCAAACTCCTTAGAAAGCATAAGCAGCTTTCAGTCATTTTAGATTTTAAATTACAAGTTTGATATTCTTTCCCTATTACATAACTTGATACGTTTGTTGTAATGGATGTATATACAAGTTCAGAAGAAGCATAAACCAAGTTATCCAAATTGGCTTTCAGGAGTCTGGAAAACCTTCCAGAAGAGCGGAAACACAAAAGATGAATTGGCCATTTGTGGCAGTGAGAATAGCATTCGAAGGATTAAAAACAAAAGAAAACAAACTCTTCGTTGTCTCGTTAATTCCAATCCATAGCAGCCCAAAGATTATAGGATGAAATAATAATAGAAATTGCTAATACTTATTGAATTTCTAATACATTCCAAATGTCAGGCCCTGTTCTAAGCAGTTTATCTTAGTTAAAAGTATTTAATTCGCTTACTCACCCTGGGAGGTCAGTACTATTTTATCATCCTCCTTTTACAGATGGACAGATTGAGGCAGCAATATATTAAGTAACTAGCTCAAGGTCAAGTATGTAGCCTCTCAACTCCAGGATTCAAACTTCAGATGATGAAAACCCACATACTGAATCACAATCCAATGCTTCCTCCTACTGCAGGAACCATGTGAGATGAAGAAGTGAGAGATCGTCAGGGGATCACCAGTACAAGGGAGATGAAGTTGTAGAAAACTGTGACATTCCATCTTTGGGATTTTGTCATTTGTAGGTTTCATGGATTTTTTTTTCTTGTGTTTCTTCTCAGTTGTTCTAGAAAAAGAAAGGAGCACAGTTCAGGATTGTTATTTAATGCAGAAATGGAAGAAGGACTCTAAACTGAGGTCAGACAGGGAGCCACATCAGGTAGGAGAATGATTACCACAATTAAAAGGCTCAGCCCTGCATCTGCTGGTGCCGTACGAGGTCTGTAACCTTGGGTAAAGCTCTTAACACTGGCCTGTAGTTTTCTCACACAAGAAAAAGTAAGGGTTTGAACTCAATGGTCTCTGAAGTCCCGTCGTGTTCTGTGTCCCAGTTGCCTCCTGTGGGCATGGACAAGGACCTCTCTGCTTGCCTGTTGCCCACTGAGTTTCTCGTGTCTGCACTTCACTACACCTCCACACCCACTGCTTTATCCTTCTGCTCTCACCCACTATTCTGGTACTATTTGTTGTTTTCAGATGTCCTGGTAATTCAAGGATGTGTTTTTACATGGGAAGTTTCCCCTACACAGACTTCATAGGAAAGATAATTAAAGAAAAAAAAATTAAACATTCTCCCACGATGGCATTTTTCTGTGCTTCCATCTCCATTTTTCTCTTCTACAGAGTTTATGGTATTAGAAATAAATATACATATTTATTATAGAAAGGCTATAGAAATGATACATAAGCAAAACTTTTAAAAAATTTCTTGTCTTTCCAGCCGTAATGGGGCACACAATGTTGTGTCCCAGTGACATAACAATAAAAAGAGGGGCGAATCTCAAGAACTCCTCTAAAAGACCACAACTGATGGTCCCAAAGCCTGAGAGTTCCCCTGGGAGCATGGCCCCTAAATCTGCTGCAGCCCTTGATCATAAATCATTATTACTAAGCTCAACTCTTCAGACAAGAATGGATTGGACTTGGGGACACATAGGGACCACACAGTGTGTCCACTTTATGATTCTATACATCTACAAGATGCTGTCCTACTGGCCTCTTACTAGAAGGGAGAGGAGAGGGTGGAGAGGACAGAGGAGATGTTAAGAGGATATGACATATATAGAATAGAAAGAAAGAGGGTGCTGTCATTGCAGAGGGTGAACAGAAGCAGCTGCAGATAGGCGGGCATGCAGATTTAAACTTGGATTGTGTACTTTCACTCAGTCACAGTAAAAAAAAAAATTCCTGTCTTTTCAGACTTAAATAGTTTGCTAATTATGCATCTTTTATTTTCAAATTCCAAATAATAAGAGTTTATTAAAATTCCTATAAATCCAGTTATAAGCAATTATTTTAGTTAAGCAAAAGAAAGGAAAAAGAAAAACAAAACAGAAGAATTGTAAGAAATCTTGGATTAAGCTGTTTCCAAAGGACCAAATTTTGGTCTTAGAAACTAATACCTCACTTCAGTCTATATTCATTTTAGTCTTATAAAAACTAAAACTCTGCAGTAATTATGTATGAGTAATCTGTACTGCTTCCAAGATATGCCAAATACAATATAGATACAATCTTGTTAACCTTCACCATGACCTCATGGAGTTTCCATATGTAAATCTTATTCTCCCCATTTTAAATCTGCTAATTACAAAAAAGTCACTAAACCTGTTTGCTCACTTCCCAACACTTCAGGCAACCGTGAAATCACAAAATAATTGAAAAGGACTCTTTCCACTGTTATCTCTCTATTGTTCACCTAAAGAAATTCACAGGAATGCAGAACAAGAAACTGATTGTAAAAATTCCCACTTTATTCCTGTGTCATGGAATACAAGCAAACCATAAACTCAACTGTTAGTAAAACCTTCTCAGATTCTTAGATGGGAGGTGTTACATAAACATGTTTTGAGTTGAGCCTGGAAAATGTGTTTACTTGCAAACATTGTATACAATCCTGAGGGCTCTCCAGGAAGCCAACTACCTTCATTACTGCAAGGCTTTCTGTAGAGCCTGCCTGCTCTTGTTTTTCAGCTCTCCCGGACATGTGATCCACATTTGGAGAAGCTCGTTTGTTTATGCTGTGATGCACCCTGCATTTTCCCACTGCAAAGGCTGCCTCTGCTCTCATGAGAATCTGAGATTGCTGAACTGCCACTGACATAGAAGTCCACACATGGGCTATTCCTTACGGAGCATTTGGTCTTTGTTTTTCATTGGCTTTCTTTCTTGTCTCCTCTTTCTTTAATCTTTCTCTCCTCTCAAGATTCTCTACCCCTTTCTCTCTCTGCTTTATTCAATGTGAATCATACTATCTAGAGTCCACCCTCCTCATTCTTACAAGGCACAGAGCTGACGTCTCCTGAAACCTTCCAGTACTTCTCTGTTCTCCTATCCTCTCCCAGCTTCCCATGGCGGGGGGTGGGGGGAGGCGTAGTTCATACAGAACAGAAATAGTCAATGTGTTGGGGTTCAGATTTCAAGATGCAACCCAGAATTTCTTTAAAGGTAAAATTTTATTAAAAATACGCCCAATAGGAAAAAGACTGGTGCACCAGGGATGCACTCCAAACTACGCAGAGTAAGGAGGCGACCCCAAGCTTCCTCAGCACCCAGTATTTAAGTCGTGAGATTACAAAGCAGGGAGGGGGAACTGACCTTTACATTGATTGGTTAAGGCCACCTGGAATTCCTGTTAGTTGTAAAATGTGGTCAAGGTCTAGGGGTCACTTGCAAGGCTGTCCCCAGGCTTTGTCTTGTGACAGTGTTGAAATGAGGAAGGGTGCAGTAAAAATTGGAGGTATTAAAGAAAGCCCCAGGAAACAACTTAATAGCAGAAAATACTATAGAATAATCTCACCTTTGTCTTACAAAACATTGTCACAAGACAAGCCTGGGGGCAACCTTGCAAGTGACAGCCTGCAAGTGACCCCTAGACCTTGACCACATTTTACTACTAATACGAGTTAACCAATCAATGTAAAGGTCAGTTCACCCTCCCTGCTTTGCAATCTCATGACTTAAATACTGGGTGCTGAGGAAACTCGCGGTCACCCCCTGCTCTGTGTAGCTTGGGGTGCGTCCCTGGTGCACCAGTATTTTTCCTATTGGGCATATTTTTTTAATAAAATTTAACCTTTAAAGTAACAATGTCGCATCTTGAAAATCGCAGACCCTAACATTTGGGGGCTAGTCCGGGATTTCAAAAGCGATTTCTGCGGCTGGCCGATGTGGTTTGACCTCACTGGTGAGTCTGGATATTGTCTGTCTGTGCTCGAGCTCTGGTTCTGGGACTCACTAAGAGAGAATCTGGACGCAGAATTGCTCTGTGAGTTGGAGGCTGGGGGACGCCTCAGCTCTGCATCTGGGCGGGCACCGCTGGTTCCTTTCTCGGTTCTGCGGCCTGTAAATCCCGCATCTGGTTTTTGTTTCACTTCTTCTGTGACTGGTCTGTGTCTGTTTGATTGTGTTGTTCGTCCTGATTGTTACTTTTGCCACCATGTCTGTGTCTGTTCTGTTGTCTGTTCGATTGTGTTGTTTGTCCCGGTTGTTACTTTTGCTGTCATGGGGAAATTTTCTTCTTACTCTGTAACACCCCTAGACCTATTCCTTAACCATTTTCAGATTTCCAGAAACGAGCCCAAAACTTCGGCAAGGTGCAGTCAGGAAAACTCCGCACACTTTGTAATCTGGAATGGCCAGCCTTTGGTACTGGATGGCCACCCACGGGATCCCTAGACATTAAACAAACCCATTCTGTTTTTCAGGTCATCTTTGGCAATCCAGGTCACCCTGACCAAATGCCATACATTGTTGCTTGGCAAGACCTCCTCAGGTGGCCACCTGCGTGGCTGCAACCCTATGTTCCCCCTAAACAACCTCCTACAACCCTGGAAGTTCAGAGCTCCTCAAAACACCCACCAGCTTCCCTTCCTCCATCCGCTTCCTCTGATTGAGTCTCCCACCTCCCTACCCCCCAGTTCCCGTTTCTCCTCCTGCCGCCACCAGGGCTGAGGGAGCCAAAGCCAGTCTCCGTGGCCTGTATAGGGTCCCCACGGACCCTCCAGTCCTGACTGCTCCCCCGACCCTGGCCACTTCTGCAGCACCACCTTCCTCTGACCTCCAGAGCCCAGCCCATACCCGCTCAGGTCGATCTTTTCAACCACTTATAGAACATCCCTGATATTTTCCCCTTGCGAGCTATAGGGCACATGACTGAGGCTGGGACCCCCTTCTTGGTCTATACTCCTTTTACCTTGATACCCCTCTTAGAAACCACATACAGCAACTTCTCCAAGCCCTCTTTACCACTGAGGAGAGGACTAAGATTATTTCCCTAGCCAGAAAACAGGTGCCAGGAGATGATGGAAACTGTATGAGTGAGATTAACCATGCTTTTCCCCTGACCCGCCCAAATTGGGACCCAAACACCACTGCAGGTAAGCAGCACCTAACTGTCTACCGCCAGATTCTTATGGGGGGGGTCTCCGGGCCGCCGCTGGGTGCCCCACAAATTTGTCTAAAGTAACACAGGTAATTCAGGAACCCTCAGAATCCCCAGCAGCCTTTCTGGAATGACTGATGGAGACATACCGCACAGATACTCCCATTGACCCTGAGTCTCCCAAAAATCAACGGGCCATTAACATAGCCTTCGTGGGACAGTCAGCCCCTGACATCAAATGAAAAATACAAAAAATAGAAGAATTCGAGGGAAAGAATCTATCCGAGCTGATGGAAATTGCTATGAAAACCTTCAATAACCGCGAACTACCATAAGACAAACAAGCCAAAAAGGTAAGCAGAATCCTCCTGGCAGAAGCCCAGGGTCACATGCCGCTGCACCCTTGGGAGAAGAAACCGGATCAGACAAGGAAGCCAGGAAAGCCTCCCCTGCAGAGAAACCAGTGTGCCTACTACAAGGAAATTGGACATTGGAAGGGTGAATGCCCCAAAAGAAAGCCCCCTCCAAAGGTTCTTAACCTAGAGGCCTGAGGGTGTCAGGGCTCATTGGCCCCGCCCCCGAGCCCAGGGTAACCTTAAAAATAGGGGGACAGCCAGTAGATTTCATGGTCGACACTGGGGCTAGCAACTCAGTTCTAATTGAACCGCTAGGACCCATAACTGAAACCAAAACCCTAGCATGAGGAGCTACTGGGATTAATGCCTACTCACGGACTGATGAAGGAAAGGTAGATCTGGGAGCTAAGACTGTCTCCCTCTCGTTTATAGTAATGTCTGAATGCCCGTACTCTTTACTTGGAAGAGACTTGTTATCAAAAATGCAGGCGACTATCCACTTTGCTGGGGGTCATGCTTACCTGACACCCCAAGTCAATGTGATAGCCCATTTAGAGGAAGAATACAGATTTTATGATGGTTCTGACAGGGGCCCCTGCTCTATCCTCGTGATATCAGTGGATCAACTGATGAAAGATTCCTCAGGTTTGGGCTGAAAACAACTCCCCAGGACTGGCCAAACACCAACCACTGGTTATAGTGACTTTAAAACCATCTGCCAGCCCGATTCAGGTGTGACAGTACCCCCATTGTGCCAGAAGCGAAGAGAGGGATCAGGGCCCACATTCAAAGACTCAGAAAACATGGAATACTGGTGCCCTGCCAGTCACCCTGGAATACTCCCCTCCTGCCGGTGAGGAAGGCAGGAGGGCTGGACTCCAGACCAGTCCTAACCCGTGCACTCTCCTGAGCTCTCTGTCACCAGAATACTGGGTGTATTCAGTGCTGGATTTAAAGGATGCATTCTTCAGTATACCCCTGAGCCCACAGAGTCAGCCACTCTTCGCCTTCAAATGGCAGCACCCAGAAGATGGCTTCAGCGGGCAGCTGACCTGGACTGCCTGACACAAGGGTTCAAGAACTCTGCCACCATCTTTGATGAGGCCCTTCATCAGGACTTACGTGAGTACAGGGATCAATGGCCTGACACTTCCCTTCTACAATATGTAGATGACTTATTACTCAGGGCACCCGACGAAGACACTTGTTTAAAGGACACCAAGTCCCTGTTAACTCTCTTGGAGAAATTGGGATATCGAGTCTCTGCTAAAAAGACACAGGTCTACGTCCAGGAGGCGACTTACTTGAGTTTCCAACTCAAGGGGAGACAACGCTCCCTATCCAAAGCAAGATGCCACAGCAGGTGAGGGAGTTCCTGGGATCCGCTGGGTTCTGCCAACTCTGGATCCCAGGATTTGCAGAGATAATGCGCCCCCATACGAGCTGACCTGAGGAAAGGAAAAGAATTTCATATGGACTAAAGAAACAGAACAGGCTTTCCAGACTATAAAAATAGTCACTCCTGGAGGCACTGGCGTTAGCATTACCCAACCCAGAAAAGCCTTTCCAACTATACATTGATGAAAATAAAAGAATAGCCAAGGGAGTCCTTACTTAGACACTCAGCCCATGGAAAAGGCCGGTGACCTGTCTGTCTAAACAGCTAGACCAAGGTGCCTTAGAATTGTTGTGGCCACTGCTCAACTAACTATGGGACAGCCCCTGACCATCACTACCCCCCATGCCATTGAGGGAGTCCTGCGTAGCCCGCCTGATAAATGGATTTCCATTGCCTGGCTAACCCACTAACAATCTTTATTACTAGATCAGCCCCGAGTTGTGTTCACTTCTAGCTCAGCCCTCAACCTAGCCACACTGCTGCCTGATCTGGACCTGGAGGCCGAACCGCAAGACTGCACTGAGGTGCTTAGCCAACAGCATGGCCTTCACCGAGATCTTGTGGACATTCCCTTGCAGGACCCTGATCTCACTCTGTTCACTGACGGGAGCAGTTTTATCAGGGACGACACCAGGTGGGACTGCGACAACTGGACATGTCGCTGCTGTGCCAGTTGTGAGGTCTGTATGAGTCAATCCAGGACTATAAGCACCTGTGCCAAGACCTGAGCCTGTGCCAGGATCTGCCCTTGTCCCTGCACTCTGACAGCTCCTACCCACCAGATCTGGCCTCTCAGATGACGAGGAGCCTCCTGACGCCAGCCTGTCCCCTGACTCGCCACCCCTCACTGTGCCCCAGATGCACAATGCCCGTGACCAGTGGCTATGAGATGCCTTCCACATCATCGGGCTGAAACAATGGAAGCCCGAGGCAATAACCTAGCCGACCGAGCAGCTAAGGAAGCTGCCCTCAGCCTCCTGGAGATCAATTCTATCCAGCTCCCGGGCCGACCCTTCCCGAAGAGCCCACCTAGAAGAGAAGAAAGGATGACACTATACTTCGGGAGGGCTCCCCATCCTCCCTCAAAAATTGGGAGAGAAGCTCATCCACCAGATCCACCAGACCACCCATCTGGGAGAAACAACAATCCAGGAACTTCTGTCTCCAAGGTACTATATACCCCAAACTACCCTGGCTGACTAAAAGAATAACGCACACCTGCCAAGCCTGCCAAGCCACTAATGCAGGCAGCTCTGGTAAGGCCCACCAAGGTAAGAGAGAAAGACGCACTATGCCTGCAGTACATTGAGAACTGGGCTTCACTGAAATTAAGCCCGGCAGATATGGATACAAGTACCTTTTAGTTTTCGTAGACACATTCTCTGGCTGGACTGAGGCATTTCTCACTAAGAGAGACAGCACAAGTAGTTTCAAAAAACTCCTGGAAGAACTCATACCTAGGTTTGGGGTTCTGTTGATACTAGGATCAGAAAATGGCCCTGCCTTTATGGCCATAGTCTCTCAGGGAGTAACATCTGTTCTGGGGATTAATGGGAAACTACATTGTGCCTATCACCCCCAGAGTTCAGGACAGGTAGAGAGGATGAACCAGACCCTTAAGGAGGCCTTAACCAAATTGACCCCAGAAACCGGTGGTGACTGGACGGCCCTGATTCCCTTTGCCTTAATGCGTGTCCATAATTCTCCCTATCCCCAAGGCCTTATGCCCCATGAAATTGTTTTCGGGAGGCCACACCCCTCTGCCCTAAACCAAGGGATGACATAGTTGCTGAAATTTCTAATCATGACCTGCTTAAGTCCCTCCAGGCCCTGCAGAAAACTCAAGATCTGCTTTTCCCCTTGTCGAGTCGCCTCCATGATCTCCCTCCTGTAAAGCCACATCAGTTTCAGCCGGGGGTCTAGTCTGGGTCCTGAGACACCGAAAGGAGACTTTGGAGCCCCATTGGAAAGGACCCCACACAGTAATCCTGACAACCCCCACTGCCGTCAAGGTTGACAGGATCCGGCCCTGGGTCTATCACTCCCATCTACCTTCAATGGAGGGTGCAACAACATACTGGCCCTGAGGCGACTCCAAGAAACCTCGGCCGGCAAGTTCAAGAACTGACCCTAACCGGCCCTCCCGAGGTGACTTCACCAGTTTTTCACCTTGATTTATGTGACCTTGTGGAGGGTTCTATAGGCTCACAGCTTAAGACCCATACCCAGTTTGTGTACACAGAACACTCATAAATACTGGGGGATGTATACATGCTGATGGGTGGGGGTGTGCTACTAACTGCCTCATGCAACAACTGGCTAAGAAACAATTTTACGTCTGTCCCGGGGCTAATGTCTATGGATCATGTTGAGGAACAAATGATTATTTCTGTTATACACGGGGCTGTGAAACCAATGCACCCTGGTTCAGGGAAAATAGGGGACCTCATTAGGATCAGTTGAGTCTCTGTTCTCCTGGTCTCCGTGGCTGACCACCCTCGTCACTGCGTTAACAGGACCACTTGTCCACTTCACCTTAACTTTAACTGTGGGTTCCTACATTCTAAATTACTTAAATTCATATGAGAAAAACTAGCCAGCTCCTGGTTCTAAAACATCAGCCCCAACACCAGACCTACCACCCCCTGAACAGCCAGGACCTTGATCAGCCTGGCACCCACTCAGAGTCTAAGATTTGACTCTGGAATAAGAACTCAAGGGGGGAATGTTGAAATGAGGAATGGCGCAGTAAAAATTTGAGGTGTTAAAGAAAGCCCCAGGAAACAACTTAATAGCAGAAAATACCATAGAATAATCTCACCTTTGTCTTACAAAACACTGTCACAAGATAAGCCTGGGGCAACCTTGCCAGTGACAGCCTGCAAATGACCCCTAGACCTTGACCACATTTTACAACTAATACGAGTTAACCAATCAATGTAAAGGTCAGTTCACCCTCCCTGCTTTGCAATCTCACAACTTAAATACTGGGCACTGAGGAAACTCGCGGTCGCCACCTGCTCTGTGTAGCTTGGGGTGTGTCCCTGGTGCACCAGTATTTTTCCTATTGGGCATAATTTTTTTAATAAAATTTAACCTTTAAAGTAACAGTGTCGCATCTTGAAAATCGCGGACCCTAACAGATGTTTTGTAAGACAAAGGTGAGATTACTCTATGGTATTTTCTGCTATTAAGTTGTTTCCTGGGGCTTTTTTTAATACTTTGAATTTTTACCACGCCCTTCCTCAAAATGGAGTCACTTATGCCTCATTTCAATAAATGAAGTCTTTCCAGCTTTATATTCGAGGAGCTCTAACACAATGACTTGCAAGTAGCAACTTATGTTTACTTAGATTTTGGATTGAATTTGAAGGCTTTGGTTTAGCCAGATGATAAAATTCACAGTAAAGATCACAACATAGTGGTGTCTGGAGTTCTATGTCCTCCTAAATTATAACCTCCGTTTGTATGTAATTAAGTCCCTGGGTAGTACAAACAGTTGTCACTGGGCCAATAACCAAAAGGTTGGTGGTTAAAATCTACCCAGTGAATGACACCTTGGAAGAAAGGCCTGGTGACCTACTTTTGGAAGATTATAGCCATTTGAAACCTTATGAAGCATAGCTGTACTTGGGTGCATATGGGGTTGCCATGCGTCCGACTGAACTCTACGGTAAGTGGTTTGGCTTGGGGTTTTACAGGTAATAAGTTGTTTTCTGGCTTCATTGCTGTAAATAAACTTAGGTGCTAAAAGAATTTAAACTTCATTCAAGTAGCCAAAGTATACTAACATTCAAATACTGAGAATTCCCTTGATACTAAAAAGCAAGGAATTATCACATACCCACAGTACAAAGATATATTTTTCACAATTTAAAATTTCTAAGATTATGAATTTTAGAACCAATCCAGTCCTTTCATGCAATAGAGCTTTATTTTTCACCTTAAGCCCTAGTGGTGTTTGTTAAAGTAGATGATGCAGTTTCAGAATTTAAAAATACAGTATAAAATGAGGGTTTCACTGCTCCAAAATAGCATTTCTGAAAGAATGTTACTTTTTTCCTCATTTTCACATGTGAATGTTTTTGCCAGCAATAAAAATAATCAGCAGTCTTAGCCCTTAATCTATCCAAAGGTATGCAATTAAACCTTATTACATCATAAAATAACTAGTAAAGCATCTTCTATTTCATGCTACCTGCTGTTTTCTGCCTTTGGAATTTTCCAAAGTAGTTTTTAAGCTGGCCTACAGGATCTGAAAACTATGTTTGCAAACTCATCCTAGAAAAAGTGTTACATATCTCATTACTGAATATCACTGCAGTCACCATCAAAGTACTCCACTTGGAAAGTTATGTACTGAAACCAGTGCCTAGCCCACCCTTCAAAACCATTTGGGGGGGCCAGAGTCAAGATGGCAGACTAAGCACACATCTCTCTAAATCCCTCGGGAAACCAAGACCCGAATTCATAATTAAATGAAGACTTCTGGCCACCTAGTGAGCCCTAGGACACGACATAGGGCTGTTAATTTGGACTTCATACTGCTCAACAGAAAACCTTCTCTTGTTCACTGGCTCTTGTGCCTGGAAAGTCTTGGCTTTCACAGTCCAAAGTGACGCACATGAAGCCCAAAAAGCAACAGACTTTGGAGAACACGGTATCCAGGAAATCACTCATGGCTTCAGAAGGCCCCCAAATGAAACAACTAAACAGCTTTCCAGGTGAAGAAACTTTCCTAAAATTATCAGAAGACGAATACAAAATGACTACATATAGGGCCTCCTAGACCTTATACAAAATGCACCAGAGCAAAATGAAAAATTAAGCAAGCTGTTCAATCTGATGGAACACCAGTACTCTGAAATCCAACAGATCAAGGACAAAATCAAAGACATAGTGGTGTCTGGAGTTCTATGTCCTCCTAAATTATAACCTCTGTTTGTATGTAATTAAGTCCCTGGGTGGTACAAACAGTTTTCACTGGGCCAATAACCAAAAGGTTGGTGGTTGAAATCTACCCAGTGAATGACACCTTGGAAGAAATGCCTGGCGATCTACTTTTGTAGACGTGGAATGACATATTCAAAGCCTTGAAGGAGAAGAACTTCCAAGCAAGAATTATAGATCCTGCAAAACTATCTGTCAAATATGAAAATGAAATTAAGACATTCATAGGTAAATAGAAACTCAGAGATCTTGTAAAAACCAAACCAACATCAAGAAAACAGAATGAAACAAATGGAAAAGAGACTTTCTGACTTGGAAGACAGAGTTACTAAATCCAGCATCTATGAGGACAAATCAGAAAAAAGAAATAAGAAAAATGAAGAAGCATTAAGAAGTATGTGTGACTCTATGATGAGGAACAACCTACGATTAATTGGAGTTCCTGAACAAGACACCTGAGAACACAGAGAGTGCTGTGGCTCAGCTGCTGACAGAGAACTTCCCAGAAATCATGAAAGAAGAGAGTATAGAGATCCAAGATGTGTACTGAACATCATTCATTATAGATCTCAAAAGAAAGACTCCAAGACACATTCTGATCAAGCTTAACAAAATGAACCACAAGCAGAAACTCTTAAAGGCAGCAAGACTCAAAGCAAAGCTAACATTCAGAGGGAAAGCCTATAGGCTTTCATCAGATTTCTCAGCAGAAATGATGGCACAGAGACAGTGGCATGACATATTCAAAGCCTTGAAGGAGAAGAACTTCCAACCAAGAATTATAGATCATGCAAAGCTATCTGTCAAATATGAAAATGAAATTAAGACATTCATAGGTAAACAGAAACTCAGAGATTTTGTAAAAATGAACCCAAAGCTACAGGGAATACTGAAAGAAACTCTTGGCTTTGGCTTAGAATAACAAAATCACTAACTATATATTTTAGAAAGACATATCATCCAGAATCCTACTCAGTTAGGGAAGGCTCCAAACTTAATCAAAGCAGTAATAGTGTAAGAAATAATCCAGTGATAATATCATGAAAACTATGATGTCATCTTACCATCTCACCCCAACAAGGTTGGTCATGATCCAAAAAACACAAAACAACAAATGCTGGAGAGGCTGTGGATAAAGTGGAACTCTTCTACACTGTTGGTGTGGTTGCAAAATGGTCCAGCCTCTTTGGAAAGCAATCTGGTGCTTCCTTAAAAAAATGGATATTGATATACCATTTGATCCACTAATTCCACTATTTGGAATATATCCTACAGAATCAAGGCCTTTCACACCAACGGACATGTGCACAAGAATGTTTATCACAGCACAGTCCATGATAGCAAAAAGATGGAATCAACCCAGATGCCCACCAACAGAGGAATGGATAGCTAAACTATGGTATATATACTCAATGGAGCAATACGCAATGATAAAGAGTAATGATGATTCCAGGAAACATCTCCTAACCTGGTTTCAACTGGAAGACATGTTGAGTGAAAGTAGTCAGCGACAAAAGGACAAATATTGTATAAGATCCCTACAATAACATCTCAAAAACAGACTTATGTACAGAAGAAAAGACTCTTTGACAGTTGCAAGGGAGCAGTGGGAAGGAGGGTGAAGGAGGCAGGGTTTAGATTAGATTTTTGCTAGAAATCTGGTTGGGTGAAATCGGTTGATAGCACACATTAGAAACAAGATGAATATTAAGTGGACTTCAGCATAACTTGAATACTCCTTCCATCTTAACCTAATATTGCAAGGATAGGGTAGCTGGGGCAGGGGGCAGGAGACCATGTTCTTAGGTGAAATCGAGGCCAATTGGCACAACTAGCATTTTGCTAAGAGGGCTCTCTGCACCCCACATTGGTGAGTGGCATCTGGGGTCTTAAAAGCTGCCAATTGTTCATCTGAGGGCACAGCAAATGGTCCCAATTCAGCAGGAACAGATGCTCACCGAGGACCAAAATGACATGGAGTAAAGACAACCCAGAAGATAGAGAAACCCACATGAGTGAGTGCCTACATTGACTTGGGACCAGAAGAACCAGGTGGTACCTGGCCACCACCAGTGATAGCCGTGATGGAGCTCACTAAGTTGAGTCTCACTGGCAACAGAAGAATAAAAATGGGTGCACCCTGAGATCTCCGCTAAAAGACCTCAGTTGATGGTTTCGGGGTTCCCCTGGGAGCATGGCCCCTGACCCTGATGCTGCCTTTGCCCATAAATCATAACGAAGGTCCACTCTTCAGACATGAATGGATTGGGCTTGGCGATGCAGAGTGACCATATATTGGATGCACTTTATGGTTCTATGCATCCACAGGATATCATCCTTCTGATCTCTAGCTGGAGGAAGGATAGTGGGTGGAGAGGAGGGGAAAGGAGACTGTTAGGAGGATGAGACATGTATGGAGCAGAGAGAAATAGTGTGCTGTCACCAGACAGGGAGAGCAGTGAAAGCTGTATATAGGTGGGCATGTAAATTTTTATGGGAATGTACATTTTCACTCAGTCACAATAAAAAAATAATAATAATAAAAAAACTATGATATCATATTAAAAAGAGGGATGTACTAGTCATTATAGTCCTTCCACATGGAGAGGAAGTTGACAAGACTGATAGCAATTAAAATTGGGTCTATACATAGTTTATTAAGTGGGAGCACAGGGCCAGCATAAAGCACAATAAAAATGTAACATACCATATCAAGGAATGTAATGTAGGAGTCTCAACATCCACAAAGCCAACTATGAAAAAGGTGAAAAATCAACTCACAAAGTAGTATGTCCCAGAACAGATTAATAAGAACAACAAAGAAAACAACATACCTATCAACAATTACATTGAATGTGAATGGACTGAATACTCCAGTAAAGAGACATCGAGTGGCATCTTGGATCAAAAGACATGACCCATCCATATGTTGCCTACAAGAAAAGCACCTTAGACTTAAAGATATGAGTAAACTGAAAATTAAAGGATGGAAAAATATATATCAAGCTAATAATGAAGAGCAGGTGTGGCAATTATAATCTCACATAAAATAGATTTTAATGTAAAATCAACTATTGTGGACAAGGATGGACACTATTGCTGAAAGGTCAATACGCACGCATGACTTAACAATATTGAATATTTATGCACCTAACATTAGAGTACCTAAATATGTCAAAGGAACACTGACTACACTCAAAAAGGAATGGATCACTCCACAATAACTGTAGGAGACTTCAACACTCCTCTCTCAATATTGGACAGATCATCTAGAAAAAAGCTCAGTAAAGACACAGAAGACCTGTTGCCACAATTAACCAACTAGATTTCACTGACATATACAGAACTTTCTATCCATCAGCAGACAACTACACCTTTTTCTCCAGTGCACATGGAACATTCTCCAGAATAGACCATGTGTTAGGACATAAAGCCATTCTCAACAAAATCCACACCATTGAATTAATCCAAAGCATCTTCTCAGATCATAAAGCCATAAAAGTCGAAATTAACACCAGAAAAAACGTAGAAAGGGGAACTCATGGAAACTGAACAACTTGCTCAAAAACCCATTGGTTATAGAAGAAATCAAGGATGAGATAAAGAAATTAATGGATTCCAAAGAGAACGAAGACACTTCCTGCCAGAACCTATGGGATACAGCCAAAACAGTGCTCAGAGGTCATCTTGTCTCCATAAATGCATACATCAAGAAGGAAGAAAGAAACAAAATCAAAGAACTAACCCTGCAGCTTGAACAAGTAGAGAGAGAACAACAGAGAAACCCCTCAGGCCCCAGAAGAAAACAGATCATAAAGGTTAGAGCTGAATTACATGAATTAGAGAACAGAAAAGCATGAAAAAATTGAAAAAAAAAAAGGGCTGGGTTTTTGAAAAGATCAACAAATTTAGCAAATCACTGGCTAAACTTACTAAAGAAAAACAAGAAAGGAAGCAAATAACTCTAATAAGAAATGAGAGAGGAGTTGCCACAACAGATCCAACAGAAATCAAAAATATAGCAGAATACTATGGAAGACTGTACTCTAACACATTTGAAAACCTAGAGGAAATGGACAAATTCCTTGATTCATATCACCTACCAAAATTACCACAAGCTGAAGCAGAACAACTTAAGAAACCATCACAAAGAAGGAGACAGAAAAATTCCTCAAAAAACTGCCAACCAAAAAAGTCAGGGCCAGATGTCTTTACCGCAGAGTTCTACCAAGCTTTTAGAGAAGAGTTATCTCCAATACTGCTGAAACTGTTTCATGGTATAGAAGAGGATGGAATACTCTCAAATTCATTCTATGAAGCCAGCATAAGCCTTGTACCAAAGCCAGGGAAAGATCCAACCAAACAGGAGAACTACAGACCTATACCACTCATGAATCTGGATGCAAAAATCTTCAACAAAATTCTGGCCAACAGAATACAACAACATATTAAAAAAGTAATCCATCATGGCCAAGAGGGATTCATACCAGGGATGCAAGGCTGGTTCAACATCAGAAAGACAATAAATATGATCAGTCACATAAATATCACAAAAGACTTCCATGTGTCTCGCTGGTAAGGAGCCCTAGTCATGAAAAGTTTAAGTGCTCTCTTGCTAATGGAAAGAATGATGGTTTAAACCCACCCAGCAATTCCCAGGAAGAAAGAGCAAGTAATTTGCTCCTGTACAGACCATCACCTGGAAACTTTGGTGGTGTAGTGGCTAAGTGCCATGGCTATTACCCAAAAAGTCAGCAGTTCAAATCCACTAGGCACTCCTTGGAAACTCTATGGGGCAGTCCTACTTTGTCTCCTAGGGTCACTATGAGTCAGAATTTATGGCAGTGGGTTTGGTTTTTAGCTTACATTATAGCCTAGAAAACTACAAGGGACAGTAAATATCTATGGCACCTAACAGCATAGCTCACTGATGCTGTTCACCAGCGTGGTAGGTAATCTCCTGATCTTGAATTCCACCATTCAAAACTCCACAACACACATCCGGTTATTAAATAGATTGCATGTGATCTATCTGTCTTGACCTCCTCTGAGAATACATCTTGTTCCCCCTCCGCAGCTCTGCTTGTACTGTAGGCATCTCGCAGGGGCAAGACGTGCATTGGTGTGTTTCTGCCTGTATTCTGCAAAATCTGTGCCTTGCTTTCTTCAGTCAAGACACTTATTCTTAATTTTTCAAAAGCCTATCTGGATGGAGATCAAAGGAGAAGTCTGGGTAACTCATAAAATTCTGAATGATGCCAACTTTATGGTAAATAATTAAAGATTTTGTTTCATGAGTTTGTCTGGGGGGAGGGCAGAAGAGTAGAAGGAAAAGACTGGAGGATCCTGAGGCTCTCTCAGTATTTAATATACAGGTAGTTTCCAATTTATGACATTCAAGTTACCATAAATTCCCTTTACCATTATTTGTTTGGAGTTTTCCTTGTATAAGTTATTGTTAGTAATATGCACTACAGTGCTGCAGTGTATAATTCGCTGATGTTATCTTTCTCAGATGTTCACTCACAGATGTGTAAATGTAATGTTTCCAACCCCCAAAGACAAATGAAGATCAGATTTATAAATAGGCTGATAACAAAAGGCTATAACGATGAAAGCTTAAAATAATACAAAAAGAAGTATTCAATCTACAATACAACCCACTCGCAAAGAAGCCATCTGACCAGAACCCCGCCATAAGTTGGGGACCACTTGCGTTAAATATTTAGCTGCTTATTAAATTAAAAACATTGTATATTTTAAATATTAGGATGGAGTTTGAAAATGAAAAACCAACATCACCATTTGCATCTTCCAAAGTAGGTTCAAAACTAAATAATAACACATGGGCAAAATGAGGTTCATGTTTTTGTATACAGAAAATTAACTAGAAATCAGGATCCCTGAGTTTTGTCTCATCTCAGTCACTGTCGTAGTTACTACAGGTCAGTTTACCTCCCTGATTCTCAGATCAAGGAACTGTAAGATACTAATCTCTAGTGTTCCTTCCATATATTACTGTCTATCTCAATGTCTAAATGTCTGTCAATCTCTAATGCATTTAGTAGACAATCTTTTAAGACATTTATGGTTTCTTCCTACCTAAAGATATAATGATTACCGGAGATGCTCTCAAATACACTGAAAATTATTTTCGCCCTGAGAAGAACTGATCCAACAAATGAACCACGGAGTTCAGCTTAGCTGACTTTATGATTCATCCTATTGTACAGCTGGAAATTCTGGTGGCATAGTGGTTAAGCACAACATCTGCTAACCAAAAGGCCTGCAGTATGAATCCACCAGGAACTCCTGAGGGCAGTTCTCCTTTGTTCTACAGGGTCACTATGAGTCGTAATTGACTCAGCGGCAGTGGGTTTGGTTTGGTAGGTTTTTATTGTGCTGTTGTCAGAGTTGCAGTATATCTCATTAAATCATAGCATACTATGTCATGTGCTGCATAATATCCATTTGGACAGTTTCTGACAGCATACTGTATTTTCAAGCAAGTAATGTGAAACTTCTGTTTGCCAAGTGCTCCCTCCTCCTGTGGGGTATTTTTATTAGCTTGCTATGTTAATCTTTTCACAGCAACTTATTAAAAAAAAAAATGACATAGCAGCATTTACAAAAATACCTTGGGAGAGGAGGGAGTCATTTGAAAACAAATACAGAAAGCATGCATTATTTGCATAAAAAGACAGTATAGGTCTGTGATCCCATAAGATCATAACAGAATTCAGAAGTCCCGATCAAGAATGGAGCACAGTGGCCCTAACTGGACACGTGTATCTCATGTCTCTTTTATATGCAGTGATTGCACTGCCAGGTGTATAATGATACAGAGCCTATGTAACCCGTAATACAGGACATCTTGGCAGTCAAAATAAACACCTATGTTACTGGCTGATGTATGTGCTGTACTGTATCCTATCATTATTTTAAGTGAATTTTCCCTGCTTGCAATTAACAGTTTACTGCATAGCAATGTATGCTTTGACCCATAAGCAGCAGCATCCAATCTCATGTTCTCACAATGTCCAAATCACATAACATACTATTTCACCAAATATATCATGAATGTTGAGAAATATATGACTGTACATTCATGAGCAGCAAAATTAATAATCCTTGATCAACAGGAGGTGAACTTCAGTTTTTATCACAAAAAAGATTACTGTCAAAAAATCAGAGAATATGGAATATTACAAAGAAGAAAATGAATACCATATATATGTATATATATACATACTGTCACTAACACACTTATGTTGTTAGTTGCCATTGAATCAATCCCAATTCATGGCAACCCTGCTGTGTGGAATAGGACTGCTTCAGAGGGTTTTCAAGGCTGTGACCTTCCAGAGGTAGCTCACTGGGCCTGTCCTTTAAGGCACTGCTGGGAGGGTTGGAAACACCAACTTTTCCACTAGTAGTTGAGTACTTAACTGTTGGCAATACCAAGAGACACCGTTGCAAGTTCATCACAGTGCAAAACTGAAAACTAGCCCATCTTTATGATACTGGTGAAGTATGCACCATCTATACAGAGGACTACTTCTGAATTTGTTAAAAGTATGACGTATTCGCTTGAGTTAGCACTTTACTACAGTCATCTACCTGTTGCTATCGAGTCAATTCTTAGAGTCAATGATAGAACAGAGCAGAACTGCCTCATAAGGTTGCCAGGGAGAAGCTGGTGGATTCGAACTGCTGGACAATGAGTAAGAAAAACCTAGGAAGAATTAGTGCCTTTGAATTAGTGTTGGTGAAAAATATTGAATATACCATGGGCTGCTGACCTGGTTAGCAGCTGAGCTCTTAACCATTGCACCAACAGGACTCCCAGTCAACTACAGAGGATAGTTTAATTAATTGTGATGCCGTTGAAAGTCATGGGTTACTTTTATTCCGCTTTCCATTGGTAAGAAACTTAGCCGTGCATTCAAGACCAAACAGATGACTAAACTAGTTCCAGAATTCCATTGTGTTCCTCCCTTCCCTGGTACTTCTAGCAACAAGTACAGAATCAAGCAAGGAAACAAAAACCACAGTAGGTATTTCAACAGAGAAGTTTTATCAAAATGACTTGACTGAAGAACTGATCGTAAGAAGCCCTATCACCTCAATGGCAAGGGATGCAAAGAGAGAAGTTTAGGGTGACTGACAACTGAAGCTTGAGGGAAAGGCTCTGCAGAACTGTGATTCAGGACTCTGAAACAGTGCTGCTCAGAGGGAACTAAGACCTTTGAAAAAGGGACGTCTAACTCAGATCTTTGAAGACAGGACCTCTAAAGTGGCTCCATGAGGCTTGTTCTGGAAGTACCTTTAAAAAACCCTGAAGTTTGGGACTACCATTGCCGATTTAGGAAGAAGCGGTTTGCTTCTCCGCTTCTTTGGTATTTCCATGTCCTAGTGCCCCAGAGTAGCATACTCTATCAGTAAATGAGTAGGCAAAGAAAAAATTAATTTGCAGAGTCTATCCCCAGCATCAGCAGAATAGAGAAAGGTGGATTTAGAACTTAATAACTTGTATTGGCATAAAGCTCCCTTACCTAATGTGAAGAAATATCCATAACATATTACGTGAAAAGCAAGCTGAGAAACATAAAGCATACTGATTAAGAGTATGGACTGAGGAGTTAGAGACTGTAAATTTAAATCCCAGCTCTTATTCACAGTAGCTGTTTAACCTCTTTGTTTCTTGCTGTTCTTGTCTATAAAACTAAAATATTATCGTTTCCTATTTTCTAGAGTCCTTATGTGGATTAAATGGGATCGCATACGTGAAGCTCTTAGCTATTATTATCAGTGGGAGGTAATGCAGACCAGTAGGTATGTGTACATGTCTTAAACCTGACTGCCTGGATTCACATCTCATTTCTAAGAATTAATAGCTGTGTGCTATGGAAAGTCTCTTTGCTTTTTTGTTATTACAAAGATTGTACAATTGGGAATTCACCACGTCATAACTAGACACAACAAACTGAACTACTTGTGAAAAAAATATATATGTTCTTAAAATAATTGTACGATGTAAGCAACATTATTTTGCCCACTCACAAATTAGAAAACTGAGGTATTCTGAGTTCAAATAATTTGTCCAGTGTCACGAAAACTCATTAAGTGGTAGAGCTTGTGTTGAACCAGTATTCTCTATGACGCTTATCATCATCTAACACACTACATATTTTTACTTATTTATCTCCTCCTACCCCCTAGAATATAAGTTCCACAAGAACTAGGTCTTTTCTAAAATTTATTGCTACATTCCCGGCTCTCTGAACAGAACCTGACACATAAAAGTCACTCAATATTTGTTTATGTAATGAAGCAGATATAATCAAGAGGACTCCAGAAGTTAAAAGCTATACATATTGTCTCCCTTTACAGTGGCCTCAGTGTTGAGAAATATAGTAGGTATTCTCTTGCCTGTGTTAGAGTAGTCCCCCATTATTTCTAAGGGTTATATTCCAAGATTTTCCATAGATGTATAAAATAGCAGATAGTACCAAACTCTGTATGTACTATGATTTGTCCTATACATACATACCTACGGTAAAGTTTAATTCATAAATCAGGCACAGTAAGAGATTAACTACTATAAATAACAATAAAAATAGAACAATTACAACAATATACTATAATACAAGTTATGTAAATGACAGAGTGGGACAGTTTGAGATTTCATCATCTTAAGTACTTCTTTTACAGGTAACTGAAACTTCAGAAATTGAAATATTGAATAAGGGAATGGGGGTACCATACATACTGAAATCAATTTTAGAGGCAAAATCAACTGCTAAAGTCACACATCTGAGAAAGTCTAGGTCCCTAGATTACCAATTCATAGTTTTATGCCATTATAACATACTCTACATTTTCAGTTGGGGGAGAAAATCATGAGAGGATCAGAGGCCATTGGAAACAGAGAAATTAGCCTCATGATAAACTCCCTGCCAGACTGGTGCACCCAGAGGTCCCAGTCTATAAGCTGACCTGTTATGGAGAAAAGTAATTGTAGGAATAATGAAGTATGTTACTGCTATAGTTTCTGGCCAACTGAAGATGTAAATGTAGCTTTTCCCAGTCCTCAGAGTTTTTATAAGAATGTGGTTTCAACAATCTTAAATCAAAATTACTTTGTCAAATTTCTCTCTAGATTCTTCTAGAAATCATGAATAAAAACTTTATTTGAAAAGCATGGGAACAAGATAGAAAAAATTCTACTTCAAGTTTCCCAGGTAGCAACATGAGTTATAATCACTAGTTAAATATTCAGAGAATTCAGAACAGCATTTAGAGAAATAGGTAGGCAAATGCCACATGGCCATTGTACTTTGAACTTCATAGGCTTTTGTAAATCTCCATAAATTAGTGTTTATAAACGACCATGAGATCATTTGATAAATAGGAGATAATAATTGTTATTAGACTTAGTTGGGGAAATCTGCTGCAAAAGACTCCTTAAATTGTTAAAAAGTAGAGATATTACTTTGAGGACTAAGCTGATCCTGGCCCAAGTCATGGTATTTTCTATTGCCTCTTCATGCAAAAGCTGGCCAAGGAGTAATAAAGACCTAGGAAGAATTAGTGCCTTTGAATTACAGTGTTGGTGAAAAATATTGAATATACCATGGGCTGCTAGAAGACTAAACACATCCGTCTTGTAAGAAATACAGCCAGAAGCTCCTTAAAAGCAAGGATAGAGAGAGTTATTCCATGTACTATGGACGTGTTTTCAGGAAGCGACAGTCCCTGGAGATGGACTTCGTGTTTGTTACAATAGAAGATCAGTGAAAAGAAGGAATAACTTCAACAAGATGATTGCTTCTGTGGCTGCAACAATGGGCTCAAACATAGCAGTGATTATGAGGATGGTGCTGGATGGGTAGTGTTTTGTTCTGTTGTACATAGGGTTCTTGTGAGTCAGAACCAACTTGACAGCATCTAATAACATCTAATAACAACAACATCACATGAAATGCATTATTACATTTAAGTTCTTGTGAAAACTGGCAACATTTTGGAAAGTGCCAAATGATAATGCACAAAAAAATTTTTTTTAAATGTGTATAATTTCCTTAATTCAAGCCCTCAAATCAGCTGTCACGAGAAGTGGAAATACTCTTATGGATGGGGAAATGGAGGTAATTAAAAGATACAGAGCAAAGCCAGAAACAAAACATCATTTTTATTGATCCCAATCTCATCACAGCTGGGAGAAATGACTAACCAAGCCATACAGAATCATAATTAGGGCAAGATTTTCATGTCAAACATGGAAATAAAGAAACAAGTTTGTAGCTGTGGTAAAACCAAGTTGACAACATTACATATAAGTTTTCTTTGGAAAAACTCTTAGAACCCATTCTCTAGAGCAGCTATTTCTACTGCCAGAAGAGTCACTGTGAGTTTTCACTAAAGTTTCTAAGTAAGAAAGCAATATAGTGTTGCCAAGTGCTGTTGAGTTGGATCTGACTCATGGCGACCCTAGGGGCCAGGGTAGAACTCACCCCCCAAAGTATTCAAGGAAAGCCTGGTGGATTTGAACTGCCGACCTTGTGGTTAACAGTGGTAACACTTAACCCACTACACCAGTGTTTCCCAATGTGTTAGCATGTTTATATATGGGCTGTAAACTTGAAACTTTTTTTTTTTTTGCCCCTCCAGTTTTGTAAATTAAATACACTCTTCTCCACTAAAAGATTGCAACTGATGGTCCAAGGGCTTCGGGGTTCTCCTGGGAGCATGGCCCCTGGCCCTGATGCTGCCCCTTTCTGTAAATTATAATGAAGGTCAACTTTTCGGACAGCAATGGATTGGACTTGGTGATGCAGAGTGACTGTATCTTCTGGGAACTTTATGGTTCTATGCATCTATAGGATGTCATCCTGCTGACCTCTTACTGGAGGAAGGAGAGTGGGTGGAGAGGAGGGGATAGAAGACTGTTGGGAGGATAGGACATGTATGGAGCAGAGAGGAAGGGTGTGCTGTCACCAGGCAGGGAGAGCAGTGGGAGCTGCATATAGGTGAGCGTGCGAATTTACATGGGAACATACATTTTCATTCAATCATCATAATAAAAAAGACACTCTTCTCAGTGTAGTCTAAGACAACTTATAGAATGAATCAGATGGCTCTTTTCTCAACGGAGTCCTCATGACGTTTCAGTTCTACTCTCTGCAATTCTCAGAAAATATGTGAAAGACCAAGAGGTCTTTGAGTTCTTTTTTTTTTTTCATAGAGATACATACAAGTGATAGTTAACACCGTGTTTGAATAGGGGTTGAGGATCTCCATTTTGAATGTACGAAAATTGGTGAGTTGGAGTTGCTGTGTAGAGGTGAGACACTGAGCAGTGTGAGTATTTGTCAGGCTCCCTCTCCCAGTGATTTTTCCTTAGGACCTGTGCAGGTGCACCACTCTGTATTTGTTAGGTTCTTAGGCGACTAAAGCCCTGGTGCTGTAATGATTAAGAGTTTGACTGCTAATCAAAAGGTCTGCAGTCAGAATTCACCAACTGCTCCTTGGAAAACCCTGTTGAGCAGCTGTCCTTTGTGTGATGAGTTGAAATCGACTTGATGGCAATGGGTTTTGGTACCTGAATTCCTAACTGAATAGCACGGCTTTAGGCAACAAACAACTTTCCACTGTACCAGGATGTAAAAATCCAAGAATGGGAAATGAACTTAAAAAAAAAAACAAAGAAAAATTAGCACCATTTTTTTTTTTCCTTTCTGAGCCTGAAAAGAAAAACTGATCTGATTTACACAAGAAGAGTTAGCAGAGACTCTACCATTAGCTAGTATAAAGTAACACATTTCTGAAACATTTTAGGAAGACTGTTAAATGATAAAAATAGCCGAGGTTAGTATAAAATGTCTACTCTGTTTAGAGTTAGGATATCTTTAGAGAGATTGTGAAAATGGTCAGACCAACACATCTGTTATTGATTGTTGAAATGTGAAGTTACTGACATTATGAAATCTCTGTAGAGACAACATGGGGTCAGTGATCTTCCCCAGTCAAACTGGAAAAGTATTTATTTGCCTTAAACATGTGCAGCATTTTTAAATTCTCACATGTTATTTTCCTCAACACCAAAAATACTGCCCATCTTCACAGGAAAAAGCCACAAGACTATTTTAAGTACCAGGCTATCTTTTTGAGAAGTCTCTTAATTCTATGGTTAAAAAGTTTTTGTTGCTTATGGAATATTTCTAAGTTAGGGTCATTTCCCACCCCCAATAGACCTCAAAATATAAGATACATAAATTGGTTTCCCTAAACTGCATGTGTACAATTTCTCTTAGTTTGTTTATCTAATAAGGTTTTCCATAAAGTCTAACTCATTTTTCCTTACAGTCAACATTGCAAACCCAGTTCAGAGAACTGGATTATTTTTTTCACAATCCAACTTAGACTGACATTTTTATCTGTTGTTTTCTTCTTGAAGCGTACATCAATGACTTTTAAATATATTTAGTGTTTCATTTTTAATTTTCTTCTAAATTTCTTGAGATGATGTCTTGATGCTTTAAAAGCTTGCTGGAAAATGAATTTAAAAAGAAAAGTTAATGATGAAATGATTTAAGATTGTGTTAGATTTGAATAAGACTTCTTACTAATTAGGCTTTGGAAATTTTGGAATATGAGGAAGAGCTATTCACTGTGTTCCTTCTTATTTCTAGGCACAGACAATACCAATCAGATCTGCACACTTCGCTTTTTGACCAGAAGCTGCATGCCCTCTATAACTTGCTGCCACTGATCTCTTGCTCCCTAGTCTTACCTCATGAAGTTGCCTTTTTAAACAAAAACAGCTGCTTCATTTATCTCATACATTTTTTCACCTGGTACTTTCTCTGTATAATTTTTGCCCATGGCTGTCTCTGCCTCCCGTCTAGCTAGATATCCCAAAAGACTATTTAAGAGAAGGTATAATCAACACACTAGTCATTTTAAAAGCATATTGTGCTGACCCAATTCAAAATTACATTTTGTGGTTGTCATGGATTGAACTGTGTTCCTCCAGAACTGTGTGTGGTGGTTTGGCTGGGACACAATTCCTGGTATTGTGGGATGTTCCTCTACATAATAAATCCTGCCTCTGTGATGTTAATGAGGGTGGACAGGCAGTCTCTGTGTTGCTGGGCAGGACTCATTGTGTAAGATTGTTTTGTGCCTTGAGGTAGTCTCTTGAGATATAAAGGAAAGAAGCTAGAAAGAGGTCTGGGGGACTTCATACCACCAGGAGCTGAGCACATCCTTTGGAAAGGAGGGTCTCTGTGTCTCAGAACCTTCCAGTCCAGTGGAAGACTGACAAGAACCTCCTCCAGAGACAACAGAGAAAGCCACCCTCGCGAGAAAGCTGTATCCTGAATTTGAACTTTTAGCCTACTAGACTGTGACAAAATAAAATTTCTCTTTTTAAAGACATTCAGTCATGGTATTTCCATTAGAGCAATGCCAGATGACTAAAACAGCAGTTGTTTGCAATGAATTCCAAAATATTCCAGATGCCATCCCAGGTTATAAATGACACCAAATCACTCTTTCACTTTGAGGTAACAACTTTATATGCCTATCTGCGTGCCCCTTCCACAGAGATGGAAGCTTTTCTAAGTGGTTAATGTGATCTCATATTTGTAGAACAGTGGAAGGAGCAATAGAAGGATCAGTTTAGCTATTCACTATCTGTGTAGGTTTTAGCAAGTGATTTAGTCTTGCTGAACCTCTAAAATAGGGGGAGTAATACCCCTCCTCATGTTTGTGGTAAAAAGTCTGTTGTCAACTTTGCAGAAGTTCTTCTCCCTTAGGGATCTTTCCCTGCTTCCACCCAAATAGCTCTGATAGAATGTTAAGTCAGAGTGCCTCATCAGTCTCCTGGCCTCAAAGTTTAGCAAGTGACACATAGTTGTTCAATAAGAGTACCTGAATTCTCTCTGTATAACATTTGGTCCCAGAGATGTACACATGGCCCTCAAAGGGCCATTTGGAGTTTATGAATGGACAGAGAGTAGCTCTCTTTTTCTCAGATAACAAACTCAAAAGCTAGTGATACAATAATTAAGCTAGTGTGCAACAATTAAAGTCAGATCTATACTTGAAGCTTCTGATTATGTCAGCTCTTTCCCTCAACCCCCTAAAATCTAGTTCGAGGGGATTTTTGTTACTTACAACTGAAAGAAAAAGTTCTGACAAAGGGGGCTAATGAGACAAAGAAAGTAAAGTATAATCATCGTTATTTGGTGGCTAAGATTTTGTATCAGCTTGGCTAGGCCATGATTCTTGGTGGTTTGACATGTACATGACATTGTGGTTGCTTCCATGTGACACTTGGCACAACGTGGTCACCCTCAAGATGTCCAAGGTAAGAGTGATATGTTCTCACCATCCTCTTGTCTGAGGCACATTCTAGATGCCCTGTAGGCTCACTAGGAGTCAGAATCGACTCAGTGGTAGTGAGTTTTCTGTTGTTGTTGTTGGTATATATGTTTATACACTTTACTGCTATTACCTATCTAGAGAACCCAGCCTAAGGCATTTAGTACTGAGAATGGGTCTAGAGAACTAAAAATGTAATGATGAGTGTTCTAAATTGATTCTCAAGTCTGATGAGTCTTAAAGTTGTTGATGACTCTACTTCCAGTAGTAAAGAGGGCATTCCTAATCCATGGCATGAAGTGGCAATACAAATATCACCACCAGTAAATCAGGTATTGGTGAAAGGTGAGTGAGGCTCTGGGTAATTCCTTATGTGATATCTTCTTATAATTCTGTCAAAATGAGAAGTGTAAGGAAGGAAGCCAGTTTGTTGGTCTATTTCATTGATGATATTATGCTGATTAGACCTGTCAATGACTCTGAACTTATTGGTAAAACATTTGTGTGCTACAAGATAGGAAACGAAGCCTACAAAAGTTCAGGTGCCTTCCACCTTAGTGAAATTTCTAAGGGTTCAGTAGTGTGGGACATGTTGAGATATCCTCTTTAAAGCGAAGGACAGGTTATTACATCCGGCTCCTCCTACAGCTATAAAGGAGGCTCAAAACCTAAAAGGCCTCTTTGGATTTTTGGAGGCAACATATTCCCCATTTAGGTGTGCTGCTGTTGATAGTTGCCAGTGAGTTGGCTCCGACTCAGAGAGACCCTCCGTACAGCAGACGAAACATTGCCTGGTCTTCTGCCATCTTCACAACTGCAAGCCCACTGCTGCAGTGAGCCTTTGTTGGACGTACTACTCAGGCCTGCTTGTCAAGTGACTCATAAAATATTGCTTTTGATTGTGACCCCAAAGAGAAGGCTCTGCAACAGGCTCAAGCCACCGTATAAGTCACTTTGCCTTTTGTGTCACATAATCCAGTTAATCTGTTGGTGCCTGAAGAATCTGCGGCAGACAGAGATCCTGTTCGTTGTCTCTGGCAGACCCCTGTTGGTGAATCACAGTGTAGATCTTTAAAGCAAAGCCATGCTATCCTCTGCAGATAACTACTCTCGTATTTAGAAATGACTTTTGGCTTATTACTGCACTTCAGGAGAGAACAAATGCTTTACCATAGACCACAAAGTCAACATGCAACCTGAGCTGCCCACCATGAACTGTTTTCTGACCAACGGAATTCTGAAGTTGGATGGGCACAGCAGTACTTCACCATTAAGTGGCAGTGGTGTATATGACATCTGGCACAGCAGGACCTGAAGGCACAAGTGCGTTGTAGGAGCAAGCGGCCCAAATGCCTGTGCTCTGCACTCCTGTCACGTTACCTACCATCTCCTAATCTGTGCCTATGGCCTTTTGGACAGTTCCCTATAATCAGCTGAGAAAATTCATGCCTGGTTTACAGATGGTTCTAATAATCTGCAGGCACCACTCGCGAGTGGACAGCAGCAGCGATACAGCTACTTTCTGGGACCTCCCTGAAGAACAGTGGGGCAAGTAAATCCTCCCAGTGGGCAGAACTTTGAGCAGTTCACCTGCCTCTTCACTTGGTTTGAAAGGAGAAACGGCCAGATGTGCTATTGTATACCGGTTCACGGGCTGTGGCCAGTGGTTTGACTGGATGATCTGAGACCATCCAGGGACTATGGGGAAGGGACATGATCAGAAAATTGGAGACAAAGGGATGTGAGGAAGTACGTGAACAGATCTGTCTGAACTGGCCAAAGAAGGGAAGGTACTTGTGTCTCATGTGACCAAAAGGTGACCTCAGCAGAGGTTTTTAACAATCAAGGGGATATGATGATACATTCGATGGAAGCCAGTCATCTCTTTCCCCAGCTACTCCTGTCATTGTTGATGGGCTCATGAACAAAGTGGCCATGGCAGCTTGGATGGAGGTTATGCATAGGCCCAGCAACATGGACTTCTCAACAAGGCTGACTTGGCTGAAGCCACTGCTGAATGCCCAATCTGCCAGCAACAGAGAGTCCACTGTATGGCACCATCCCTTGAGGTGACCAGCCAGGAACCTGATGGCAAGATGATTACACTGGATAACTTTCAACATGGAAAGGGGAGTATTTTGTTCTTACTGGAATAGACACTTACTCTGGATATGGATTTTCTTTCCCTTTGTGCATTTTTTCTGCCACACAGTATCCTCTCAGATCAAGGGAACCACTTCAAAGCAAAAGAAGTGTGGCAAGGGGCCCATGTTCATAGAAGTCACTGGTCTTACCATGTCCCTCATCATCCTGATGTGACTTGATAGAATGATAGAATTGCCTTCTAAAGACACAACTATGTTGTCAACTAGGTAGCAGTACTTTGCAGAGTTGTGAGAAATGTCAAGGAAGCTGTGTGTGCTCTAAACCAATATTCAACGTATCGTGCTATTTCTTCCATAGCCGGGACTCATGGGTCCAGGAACCAAGAATGGAAATTGGAAGAATACCACTCACTATTACGGCTAGTTACTACTCAAAAGATTTCTGATTCTCTGTCCCCATTCCCTTATACCCTGAAGTTCTAGAGGTCTTAGTTCCAAATAAGGCATCCTCCCACCTGGAGATACATCACTGATTCTGTCGAACTGGAAGCTAAGAATGCCACTGGCCACTTTGGGCTCCTTAATGCCTCTGGATCAATAGGCAAAGAAAGCCAAGCCAAGCCAAGTGCCGTCGAGTCGGATCCGACTCATGTTAAAGAAAAGAGTTAGCATATTGGCTGATGTGATTGGTCCTGATTGCCAAGAGAAAATTGGGTTGCTATTACACAATAAGGGTAAAGAAAAGGATGTCTGGAATGCAGGAAATCTCTTAGGGCATTGCTAAATACAACCATGCCCTGCGATTAAAATCAACAGAAAACTACTACAACAAACTAATTCTAAAATGACTACTCATGGCCCAGAATCTTCAGGATTGAAGATTTAGGCTACTTTACCAGGCAAAGAACCACAACCAGCTGAGGTGCTTGCTGAGAACAAAAGGAATACAGAACAGATGGTGGAACAAGGTAGTTCTAAATACCAATTATGACCACATGACCAGTTGCAGAAATGAGGAGCGTAATTGTTGTTTTTCTGCTTTGTATGTGTGCATCAAATATTTTTGTTTTCTTCACTTATAAAATATAAGATGTAAACAGGGTTAGTGCATTTTGGATTGTATTGTGTTGTTTGGAACATGTTAAGTAGAAGTATGACTCCGTAATTGTCTTTATTTAGAGATTATGTATGGTATAAGGAGATGTGTACAGGTGCCAGTTTGACAAAGAGTGGGCTATGATGGTTAGGATTGGGTGTCAGCTTGGCTGAACCGCGATTCTCGTGGTCTGGCAATCATATACTGTTGATGTATGATATAATGTGATCACTCCATGATGGGATCTGCTATGAGTAGCCAATCAGTTTAAAGGCAGTTACCTTGGTAGCAGGGCCTGCATCAAACATAAGTGGACATTCTGGCAATGATCATGGGCTGTGGATTGCTCTGCATCTCTCAACTGGCTCCTATTCATCTTACCTCCAGTTCTTGGGACTTGAGTTAGCAGCTTAACTTTGGCCTTTCCTGCCTATCTTGGGATTTGTAGATCTTCCCAGCCTGTGAGCAACGGGTCTGCTCTCTGTTTAGTATCTTGGGTTTCCTAGCCCCTGCAGCTACATGAATCAGAAGAAGCTTTCAACTCCACCCATGAATCTGGGACACTCCAGTCTCTACAACCATGGGAGCCATTTCCTTGATACAAATTTCTCTACATATATATTTATACAGTCTACTGATTTTGCTTCTCTAGAGAACCCAACCTAAGACACTGTACAAACACGAACTGCAACCATCACTATTAAGGCATGCTAAACCTTAAAATTATTATAAGTAGAAATTCCTGTCAGAGAAATATGGTCCTAACGGTGCCACGTGGGGTCATCAGACAAACATGACTGGATTGATGACATAACCTTGAAATATATTCCACACAGTCTGTTTTAGTCAGCTAGGGCTGCTCTAACAGAAATACCACAGAGTGGATGGCTTTAACAAAGAAAGATTTATTCTTACACAGTCCGGTAGGTTGCAAGTCCATATTCAGGGTGTCCGCTCCAGGGAAAGACTTTCCCCTTGACGGCTCTGGAGGAAAGTCCGGTATTGCATCAGTCATTGTCCAGGGAGCGTCCTCACACAAGAACCTCTGGTCTGAAGGACGTGCTCTGCTCCCGGTGCTGCTTGCTTGATGGTAGCGAGGTTCTCAAATTGTCCTTGGTTCTTTTTCCTTTTATTCCTTGCAAGCTAAAAGCATTAAGGGTGGGGCAAGCCATACTCCAGGGAAACTTCCCCCATAGCAGGAATTCACAGCCCCACCCTAATCCTTTAACATACAGGTTAGCAAAACCACACAATGGAGGACAGTCCCAAGATACTGGGAACCATATCCCAGCCATTTGGCTGCACACATTTTTGGGGGGACACAATTCAAACCATGACATCCCACCCTTTGACAACCCAAAAATCACATCACAAAAACATTTAACACATTCATCTCACCATAGCAAAATTATGTCCATCCATATAACAGAAGTCTTAAATCAGCTCCAAGTCCAAAATACAAAAACTCTTCTACATCTGTGAAACTTAGAAGGCATTAACAGGCAACAGGCAAGTCAACAGAACACATTACATTAGCCCTCAAAGCTTTGGAAATACTCTTACATTTTCTGAGACATTCTACACAACAGCAATGCTCTCCAGACTCTAGGTATCGGCCACACTCTCTGGTTTCTGAGTGGAGACCTCCAGCCCCGTGCTACAACTTTGCCTTCAAGGCCCACTTGGACAGAAACTCTGTCCCATTGGCTTTAGGAGCACCCTAAGCCCAACTGAGTGGCAATTCCACCCTTACGAACACAGCACGCCATGGTTCCACCCTTTCAAACCCCTGAGGTCATGGTCATACCTCTTGAGACTGAGGCAGCTCAACTTCTCAGCTATTTGTCTCTTCAGCGTCAGCTTCCTGTGGCCGCATGGCCTGGGCCTCAGGCCCACATCTGCCCTGCCGGGCAAGTGTTCCAAAGCTCTGTAGCTCCACTGGTTTAAGTGCCCGGAGGCACCCCACTCTTGCTGGAAAGCGTCCTGCCCAAAGGCACTCAACTCTCTCACTCCGTGGGTCAGCAAGGCCAGCTCACCGATTCAAGTGCCCAGAGGCACCCCGTTCCGCGAGGAAAACTCTGCGCAGGCACTGACCTCTCTCGCTCCACGGGTCGGCTCCAGCGCTGCCTCTGGTTCTGCTGCTGCCGCTGCCGCTGCTGCCGCTGCCGCTGCTGCCGGTCCTCTGTTGTTTCTCACCATCTGTGCCTTCTTCGTTCCTTCTGAATCTTCTATCCATTCGCAGTTTCAAAGTGGCTTCCACATTTTAGGTATTTGCTAGAGCAGCACCCCACTCCTGGTACCAATTCTGTTTTAGTCAGCTAGGGCTGCTCTAACAGAAATACCACAGAGTGGATGGCTTTAACAAAGAAAGATTTATTCTTACACAGTCCGGTAGGTTGCAAGTCCATATTCAGGGTGTCCGCTCCAGGGAAAGACTTTCCCCTTGACGGCTCTGGAGGAAAGTCCGGTATTGCATCAGTCATTGTCCAGGGAGCGTCCTCACACAAGAACCTCTGGTCTGAAGGACGTGCTCTGCTCCCGGTGCTGCTTGCTTGATGGTAGCGAGGTTCTCAAATTGTCCTTGGTTCTTTTTCCTTTTATTCCTTGCAAGCTAAAAGCATTAAGGGTGGGGCAAGCCATACTCCAGGGAAACTTCCCCCATAGCAGGAATTCACAGCCCCACCCTAATCCTTTAACATACAGGTTAGCAAAACCACACAATGGAGGACAGTCCCAAGATACTGGGAACCATATCCCAGCCATTTGGCTGCACACATTTTTGGGGGGACACAATTCAAACCATGACATCCCACCCTTTGACAACCCAAAAATCACATCACAAAAACATTTAACACATTCATCTCACCATAGCAAAATTATGTCCATCCATATAACAGAAGTCTTAAATCAGCTCCAAGTCCAAAATACAAAAACTCTTCTACATCTGTGAAACTTAGAAGGCATTAACAGGCAACAGGCAAGTCAACAGAACACATTACATTAGCCCTCAAAGCTTTGGAAATACTCTTACATTTTCTGAGACATTCTACACAACAGCAATGCTCTCCAGACTCTAGGTATCGGCCACAATGACTGATGCAATACCGGACTTTCCTCCAGAGCCGACAAGGGGAAAGTCTTTCCCTGGAGCGGACACCCTGAATATGGACTTGCAACCTACCGGACTGTGTAAGAATAAATCTTTCTTTGTTAAAGCCATCCACTCTGTGGTATTTCTGTTAGAGCAGCCCTAGCTGACTAAAACAGAATTGGTACCGGGAGTGGGGTGCTGCTCTAGCAAATACCTAAAATGTGGAAGCCACTTTGAAACTGCGAATGGATAGAAGATTCAGAAGGAACGAAGAAGGCACAGATGGTGAGAAACAACAGAGGACCGGCAGCAGCGGCAGCGGCAGCAGCGGCAGCGGCAGCAGCAGAACCAGAGGCAGCGCTGGAGCCGACCCGTGGAGCGAGAGAGGTCAGTGCCTGCGCAGAGTTTTCCTCGCGGAACGGGGTGCCTCTGGGCACTTGAATCGGTGAGCTGGCCTTGCTGACCCACGGAGTGAGAGAGTTGAGTGCCTTTGGGCAGGACGCTTTCCAGCAAGAGTGGGGTGCCTCCGGGCACTTAAACCAGTGGAGCTACAGAGCTTTGGAACACTTGCCCGGCAGGGCAGATGTGGGCCTGAGGCCCAGGCCATGCGGCCATAGGAAGCTGAAGCTGAAGAGGCAGATAGCGTGAGAAGCTGAGCTGCCTCAGTCTCAAGAGGTATGGCCATGACCTTAGGGGTTTGAAAGGGTGGAACCATGGCGTGCTGTGTTCGTAAGGGTGGAATTGCCACTCAGTTGGGCTTAGGGTGCTCCTAAAGCCAATGGGACAGAGTTTCTGTCCAAGTGGGCCTTGAAGGCAAAGTTGTAGCACGGGGCTGGAGGTCTCCACTCAGAAACCTGAGAGTGTGGCCGATACCTAGAGTCTGGAAAGCATTGCTGTTGTGTAGAATGTCTCAGAAAATGTAAGAGTATTTCCAAAGCTTTGAGGGCTAATGTAATGTGTTCTGTTGACTTGCCTGTTGCCTGTTAATGCCTTCTAAGTTTCACAGATGTAGAAGAGTTTTTGTATTTTGGACTTGGAACTGATTTAAGACTTCTGTTATATGGATGGACATAATTTTGCTATGGTGAGATGAATGTGTTAAATGTTTTGTGATGTGATTTTTGGGTTGTCAAAGGGTGGGATGTCATGGTTTGAATTGTGTCCCCCCAAAAATGTGTGCAGCCATGTGGCTGGGATATGGTTCCCAGTATCTTGGAAATGTCCTCCATTGTGCGGTTTTGCTAACCTGTATGTTAAAGGATTAGGGTGGGGCTGTGAATTCCTGCTATGGGGAAGTTTCCCTGGAGTATGGCTTGCCCCACCCTTAATGCTTTTAGCTTGCAAGGAATAAAAGGAAAAAGAACCAAGGACAATTTGAGAACCTCGCTACCATCAAGCAAGCAGCACCGGGAGCAGAGCACGTCCTTCAGACCAGAGGTTCTTGTGTGAGGACGCTCCCTGGACAATGACTGATGCAATACCGGACTTTCCTCCAGAGCCGACAAGGGGAAAGTCTTTCCCTGGAGCGGACACCCTGAATATGGACTTGCAACCTACCGGACTGTGTAAGAATAAATCTTTCTTTGTTAAAGCCATCCACTCTGTGGTATTTCTGTTAGAGCAGCCCTAGCTGACTAAAACACAGTCCATAATCAAAATAAGAGTGTCACTTCCTTCATGGAGCATTTCCTGAACTTCTCTGCAATAACATACAAAAACAATACAAAGTGGGCTTTGCTGAACCACTTTACACAATAAAGTTGCCAAAACAGTACAAAAAAGCAATTATTTGGAAATGTTGCCTGCCACAGAATTGCTTCTATTCCTTTAAACAATGTCATATAAACTTTGTTTCATCTTTGTTGTGAATGTTCAAAGAACACTGACTACTGGGATATTTTGTATATTTTGTTTCTTCTATCACAATAACATGTCATGATGTCTCCCCATCCCTTAAGTATTAAATTGGACTGTTACCTTAAAAGGCAAAAAAATAGTGACTGTATTTGTCCCTGTTGACACAAGAGATAAACAGCTGTGGTTCATGCGTGGGCATGAAGATGTTCAGAATGCAGATTGTGGTTTAGATCTCTGTTGCAAATTGCGATTCACAAAAATGGAAATCCATTTAGAAATGAACACAGTGTGCAGGTAGAGCAAAGACATCAAGGATAAAAAATAAAAATTAAAAAGAACCTTTGGAAGTTTGGCTCAACTCCTTTAGTAAAATACACAGTGATGTTAAGTTACCATCACTTTCTGACATGTGAGTTGGACAATTTTCTGACACATTAGACAATAAATAACACAAATCTGTTTTTAGTCTATGTTTCCCTCTTTATAAACAGGAAAAGGGCTTGCAATTTTGCACCAAGGGTCTGTGTGTGAACCACAAAAGACTGTATTGGTGCAACAACAAAAATATCACATTAATTTAGTTCCATATAACAAACATTTGAGCACACACCTTGTGGCAGGGAGTGGGTGAGAAAGTGGGCATATGAATTAACAAATACTCTGTTCACTAGGAAAACAATTAAATGTGGAAGCCCAATGTATAAAATGTACAAAAGAAAAATTTCTCTGGTTGACTACATGAAGGAGAGATTTAAAACGCATCTTCTGACTCTTAATCAAGTGCTCTTTCCAAGTTATTACAGATTTAAGATTCCCAATGTCTATCTTTATCTGTTCATTCCCTATTGAGGGCAAGTTTACAGACACTGTGTATTAAGCACATACTATGAACCCCATGAGACCCTGGTGACCTAGTGGGTTAAGTGCTGCTTCTGCTAACCAAAAGGTCGAGAGTTCAAATCTGCCACGTGCTCCTTGGAAACTCTAGGAGGCACTTCTACTCTGACCTCTAAGGTTGCCATGAGTTGGACCTGACATGATGGGCAATGGGGTTTGGGGGATGACCCCCATACAAAACACAATGCTAGCTCCAAAGAGAAAGCAAGTAACAAGCTAGGGATGACTGGGAAGCTTTCTGAAGGAAATAGTAAGTGGGTTGCTGCTGTTGTTAGGTGCTACTGAGTCAAGTTTCAAGTCATGGCGACTTTCTATATAACTACCATCGTGCACCATCCTTAGAGTGGTTGTCATGCTTGAGCCCACTGTTGCAGCCACTGTGTCAGTCTATCCCCTGGGTGGTCCTCCTCTTTTTTTGCTGACCTTTAGCTTTAACAAACATGATGCCCTTTTTCAGGAACTAAGTCCTCCAGATAACATGTCCTAAGTAGGTGAGATGCAGTGTCCTTATGTTTCTAAAGAGCTTTCTGATTGTACTTCCTCCTAGGCAGATTTGTTTTCTTTTGGTAGTCCACTGTATACTCGATATTCTTGGCCAACACCATTAATTCAAAGGCATCGGTTCTTCTTGCCAAGTGCCAAGTGCCGTCGAGTCGAGTTCTTAGGTCTTCCTTTTTCATTGTCCAGCTTTCTCATTACATCTGAGGCAACTGAAAACATCATAGCTTAGGTCAGGTGCACCTTAGTCTTCAAGGTGATATATTTGCTTTTTAATAAAGATTTTTTTGCAGCAGATTTACCCAGTACAATGTTATCTTTGCTTTTAAATACTTTAAAGATTTTTTTGCAGCAGGTTTACCCAGTGCAATGTTATTTGATTTCTTTACCACTGTTTCCATGGGTGTTGATTGTGGATCCAAGTAAATGGAAATTCTTAATAACTTCAGTCTTTTCTCATTTATCATGATGCTGCTTATTGGTCCAGTTGCCAGGATTTTGTTTTCTTTATGTCGAGGTGTAATCCATACCAGACACTGTAGTCTTTCATTTTCATCAATAAGTGCTGGAAGTCCTCTTCACTTTTAGAAAGCAAGGTTGTATCATTTCCATAATGCAGGTTGTTAACAATTCTTCCTCCAATACTGATGCCCCATTCTTCTTCATATAGTCTAGCTTAGAAGGTGGGTAGGATTTTGAAAGGATCATTTTACCTTAGTAGGTGACGGCATTCCAGGAAGAAAAGCTCAGACGTTTAAAAAAGTCATGATGAGTTTGGAATGCATATTCTTATTGCCAGAGAACAAAAGAACTGAAGGAAGAATGCCCTTCTTGTACTGTTTATTCTTTTTAAGCAGAGAAATTCTCAGTTAATGCCATGAGTTGATTAATTATAATCCCAAATCAGTGTACAAGTTCCTGTGACTTCTGTGGTCAGCAGAGTCAAGTTCTGATAACAAAGTGGCAGCAGCTGTGAATGTATAATAAAAAATTGGCCCAGAGCTTTGTCGGCCCTTGTTCATTTCAGCAAAGTCATTATGTCAAAGAGGATTTGTATAGGACTGAAAATCATATTTGTACATCAGGACGAAACTGTATGGAACCCATTTGGTATCTCCAGCTCTTCACCTTAACCCTACACAATCCATCATCCTAGTGAAGCCAGAAAGGATCTTCCTTATTAGATTTTCAAAAATCATACTTTCTCAACATAGGCCAAGAATTCAGTCTCATTATCCAACAAAGCCAAACATTGTATTTCATGTTTTCTCCTGTTCTAAAAGGCAAAACCGAGTTCTCTTCCTCTTTTAGCACCGGGGAAGATGCTAACAGAAATCAGAATGACAAAGCCAAGGCACTTGGCGTTTGGGGCCAGCAGACTCTCTAGGATGCAGATTTTTTCTTGCATGATTCAAAGTTAGCTGAAATTCTAGATTACCCATAATGTTTAGATATACTTTGGCTGGAAGTTCAAGTACGGCTTTTCAATCTTTCCATTCTATTTTTAGCTCTGATGATGCATCAACCAAAATGTAATCACAATGAGCTTTTCATATTATTTGAGAACTCTCTAAGCTATAACCGCAACAAGTAGAGCCCTGGGAAATTAGGGAAAACACATCCTTTTCAGCAAGTTCTCTAGGAGACAGATGAGGTTTTTGAATTAGTATCATTAAGTCAAATTGCACGTAGAAGAACAGTTTCATTTTTTTTCACCTACAAATATGAACATAATATATGTGTTCATTTCTGTCACAGGAAGGAGTAAGCCAAGTTTTCCCTCCATTCATTTACTTAGAATATATTTTTTTTAATTTTTATTTTTATTTAACATAACTGAGTGAAAATGTACATCCACGTATAAATTTACATGCCCACCTATATGCAGCTTCCACTGCTCTCCCTGTCCGGTGACTGCACACTATTCCTCTCTGCTCCATACATGCCTCATCCTCCCAACAACCTCCTTTCCCCTCTTCTCTGTCCACTCCCCTTCCTCCAGCCAGAGGTCAGCAAGATGATATTCTGTAGATGTATAGAACCACAAAGTGCTTCCAATATATGGTCACTCTGCATTGCCAAGTCCAATCCATTCCTGTCCAAAGAGTGGACCTTTGTTATAATTTATGGGAAAGAGCAGCATCAGGGCCGGGGGCCATGCTCTCAGAGGAAACCCCAAACCGCTGGACTATCAATTGAGGTCTTTTAGTGGAGATCTCATGATGCACCCCTTTTTATTCTTGTGTTGCCAGTGAGACTCCTCTCTGTGAGCTCCATCGTGGCTATCACTGGTGGTGGCCGGGCACCATCCGGTTCTTCCGGTCCTAAGTCAATGTAGGCACCCACTCTTGTGGGTCTCTCTGTCTTCTCGGTTGTCTTCACCGCATACCATTTTGGTCCTCGGTGAGCATCCGTTCCTGTTGAGCTGGGATAGAATATTCCTTGAAAGTTATGATGTACCAAGCGCTGGACAGATAGAAACAAGAGAAATAAGACATGGGATTGAAGAGACAGAAAAGTAAGCAAGTGTGTGCAGTCAAGTGTTACTGATGTCATGAAAGGAATTAAGACAGCACATATTTGTAGTATAAAACTGACCATGGGTCTCTGAAAAGGAGCTATAAATGCAAGCATCAATAGCCACATGTAGATGCTTACTAAGAAGCCAAGGTGAGGGGCAGTGTCGACATTTGTAAGATATTTGGGAAAGAACACACTAAGCTGAGGTCACAGCGGACGAAGGGCCAAGAAGCATGAAAGAGCCTAGTGAAGTGTTTCTTAAATTTGTATAGTATTTAGACCTCATATAAATGAACAAATTCAAAACTAGTATAAACTCTAATACTTGTAGCTATTATATAACTATAAAAACAAAGGACACAGGCATATTAATTATAAAGAAAACCACAAGCCTCATATCATTTGAAATAATATTAACAATATGAATGCTAAATTTCAATAAAGCAATATTGTCTTGATTGCTATGACTCTTTCAGGATTAAAATGTGATACCACTTTGTGCTTAACTAAGACTCAGTTCTTTGATCATCTTTCTTTTACTAGAACCATTGCTAGATCTCCATTCGTATCACAAACCTTAACATCACTTGGTCCTCATTTATAATGAATGCGTAATTTAAAATATTAAGTCTATATCTCTTCTTTATTCACTAGTTCATAGGGAGACAATTACATGGCACTATTCAATTAGAAAGAAACCCTGGTGGTGTCGTGGCTAAGCACTGTATCTGCTAACCGGAAGGTCTGCAGTTCAAATCTGCCAGGCTCCCTGGAAGTTCTATGGGGCAATCCTACCCTGACCTCTAGGGTCGCTATGAATCGGATGCGACTCAGCGGCAGTGGGTTTTGTTTGTTTGGTTTTACTCCATTAGAAAGGAACACTGATGATGCAATGTTCAAGGGCTACGCTGCCAACCCAAATGTGCGTGGTCTAAACTTACTCAGTGGCTCTGACAGGAAAAACCCCAATGCTGTGCTTCCTTAAAGATCACAGGCTATAAAACTCTAACGCGCAGTGTCACCGGGGGTCGCTGTGAGTCAAAAATGAACTCAATGGAACCCAAAAACTCAATTGGTGTTTTAGTGATCTAGTGCTGTTTTAACACAAATACCACAAAGTAGATTGCTTTAAAAAAAATAAGGTCTATTTGTCACTGTCCAGTCAGCTAAAAGCCCAAACCCAGGGTGTCAGTTCGTCGGGAATGCTCTCTTTGCTGGCACTGGAGGAAGGTCTTCATCGTCGATCTTCCCTGGACTGGAAGCTTCTGAGGCTCACGGAGCTGGTCCTTTCCAAAGGACGCAGCCAACTTCTGGCACTGCTCTTTGGTAGTATGAAGTTGCCAAGTGTCTCTGCTAGCTTCTCTCCTTTATATCTCAGACCACCTCAAGGCACAAACCACACTGAATTCTGCTCCACCAACACAACTGCTGCCCATTCACCCTGATTAACATCATACAGTCAGGAATTCCAATACGGAGAAACATCACACAATCATGGGAATTATGGCTTAGCCAAACAGTTGCAGATACTTGGGGAACACAATTCAATCTATGACAATTAGAAAGCAGGTCATGATGGCAGACCTTAATTATCCAGTACGCGGTCCATGGACCAGCTGGCTACACATCCTCACTGAATCAGTCTGCCTTGTAACAAGATGCACAGGTTATTTAAGTTTGGTAAGGATTAATCCAAATGATTCAATACAGGGTATCATTACTTTTAAATAACCATCAAAATTGACATAGAAAACTTCTCACTGAGAATTCTTGAATTTCTGATGATCTCTCTTACTAGTCCATTAGGGAAATTTAAACAGATTCAGCTTTATGTAAGCATAATTGCAGAAGCCAAAGACAAAGCAATCAATAAGGCTGGAGAAAAAGCAGATACTGGTTTGGCAGACTATGGCATTTGAACTTTATCTGTTAATCAATGAGGAGCTGCTGAAGGATTTTAAGCCCTGGAGAGAATGATGAGATTTGCTGATTTAGAAACATCTCTCCGGCTGCAGGCATGGATTAGAGGAACGGCTGACGGGAGCCATAGAGACAAACTAAGGGCTTATTTTAATAGTCCAGCCAATGAGGGCTGACCTAGCACCAAAGCAGGGGTTAGAAAGGAGGGAGTGAATGCCAAAGATATCAAGGAGGTGACTCGGTGACTGATTAGATGCCAGGTTTCTTTCTTAGACAGTTAGAGAATGCAATTTGAAGAGCAGGTTTAGAAAAGAATGAAGTGCAGGCAAGTGTATGCAACCAAGCTTGCTGAACCTTTGGAATATTAGTGTGGAGGTGATACAAGCATCTGGCTGGACATGTAGACTCAAAAGTACTAGCATAAAAGTAGAAAAGGAGGCGGCTTTAAGAAGAATTTCAGGAAATAATTTATGGAGGAAATGGGGAATTTAAAACTATTGCCTTATCCTGGCATACAATCGCCACACCTAAATGGATTCTTGTGAAATTATCTACTTCAACTGCATATTGTCGACCCAAACCATCTGATGCCTCCCACATTGTCACAGCTAAAGGCACTGCCCACTACACTAATAGAGGAAACCCTGGGAATGCAGTGGTTAAGAGCTATGGCTGCTAACAAAAAGGTAGGCAGTTCAAGTTCACCAGGCACTCCTTGGAAACCCTATGGTGCAGTTCTACTCTGTCCTACAGGGTCACTATAAGTCAGAACTGACTCAACGACAACAGGTAAACAACACTATCAGAAGTAATCACATTGTTAAGTGAAATGATTTATTTACTAATTGTGTTTCCCAGGCCATCTTCAAAAAGATGCTCTAAAATAGCTGAAATGAGAACTGAGAGGTCTTTTTCCTTATTTGATTGTGGGGGGGAGGGCTTTAAAGTTAGGTAACACCTTTTTTTTGCATTAGAAATGGCTGATTGGGATGGACTTGTGACCGAGGGAACTGGATGGTGCCCAGTCACCACCAGTGATAGCCGTGACAGAGCTCACAAAGTTGAGTCTCACTGCCAACACAAGAATAAAAAGGGGTGCACTCTGAGATCTCCACTGAAAGACCACAAATGATGGTCCAGGGGCCTCAGAGTTCCCCTGGCAGCATGGCCCCTGGCCCTGATGCTGCCCCTATCCATAAATCATAAAGGAGGCCAATTCTTCGGACAGGAATGGATTGGACTTAGCAACACAGAGTAACTGTATCATGTGTGCACTTTATGGTTCCATGCATCTATAGGATGTCGCCCTGCTGACCTCTTACTGGAGGTGGAGGAGTGGATGGAGAGGAGGGAGCAGGAGATTGTTGAGAAGATAGGACAAGTACAGAGCAGAGAGGAAGAGTGTGCTGTCACCACGCAGGGAGAGCAGGGGCGCTGCATATAGGTGGGCACGCAAATTTATAAGGCAAGGTACATTTTCACTCAATCTTAATTTAAAAAAAAAGAGAGAGAGAAAGAAATGGCTCATTGGTGTACTTACACTTTGTATACATGACTCCTTAGCGTCTTACTATCTGGCAGAGCAGAAAGAAGCTATTAACAAGAAAAAAATCTCACTAAATGGATCATTTGAACAGAGCACAATAATTTGTTTTTTTTTTCTTTTTTAGCTTTTATGTATTACCAGTACACTTTAAGCATATGAAAACTTACGTATTTGTGAACCTGGTTGCTTGATAGTACACTCCTCCTCCCCAACCGCTACCTGCTGTGTTCATTCAATCAGCTCCTGTCTCCTTCTGCCTTCTCATCTCCTGATAGGAGCTGCCCATTTAGCCTCTTTTATCTACTGCAGCCAAGAAGGACACTCTTCACCAGTATCATTTTATATCTTACAGATCAGTCTTATCTTTGAAGAGTTGGCTTTGGGAATGGTTTTAGATCTCGGCTAACAGAGGGTCCAGGGACGATGTCGTCTGGAGGTCCTCCAGTCTCTCAGGTCATCAAGTTTGTCCTTTTTAAGAGTTTAAGTTCTCCACCCTATTTTTCTCCCACTCCTTGAGGGACTCTTTGTTGTGCTCCCTGTCAGGGGCAGTCACTGGTGATGGCTGAGCACCATCTACTTCTCCTGGTCTTATGTTGAGGGAGTCTCCGGTTTACGTGACTCTGTCTCTTGGGATCATGTCTTCCTGATGTCTTCAGGGATATTCATTCTCCTTTACTCCAACTGAGAACAATTAATGTGTCTTAGATGGCTGCTTGCTAGCTTCTAAGGCTCCAGACCCCTCTCATCAAAGTCAGATGCAGAACATTTTCTTAATAAACTTTATTATACCAATTGCCCTATATGTCCCCTGATCCATGGTCCCCAGACCCCTACCTCTACTACTCTGTCCTTCAAAGTGTTTGACTGTATTCAGGAAACTTCACAGCTTATGGTTGAGTCCAGTTGTGCTTTCTTCTCCTATACTGCGTGTTGTTCTTTCCTTCATCTAAAATAAATCTTGTCTACTATCTAGTTCGATGGCACTTGGCTTATTTGGCACTATCTAGTTAGTGAAAACTTCCTCCCTCCTCCCCACCTTCATAACCATCAGAGAATGTTTTCTTCTGTTTAAACTTTATATTGAGTTCTTATGGTAACTGTCTCAATGTTTATCCTTTTGTGACTGATTTCATTCAGCATAACACCTTCCAGATTCTTTCATGTTATGTTTCACAGGGTCATCACTGTTGTTTTCCTTTGTGATTATTCCATTGTGTGAATATATGATCATTTGTTTATCCCTTCATCCACTGATGAGCACCTAGCGTGCTTCCATCTTTTTGCTGTTGTGAACAGTGCTGCAATGAACATAGGTGTACATATACCTATTTGTGTGACAGGTCTTATTTTCTCCGGGATATGTTGCAAGGAGTAGGATTGCTGAATCATAGATATCTTTATTGCTGGCTTTTTAAGAACATGCCCAATCAGTCTCCAAAGTGTTTGTACCATTTTATATTCTCGCCAGCAGTGTGTAAGTGTTCCAGTCTCTCTATAACCTCTCCAACATTTATTGTGTCTTGAATTAATGCTAGATTTGTTAGGTTGAGATGATATCTCATTGTAGTTTTGATTTGTGTTTCTCTCATGGCTAATAATTGTGAGCACTTCCTTATTACCTCTTAGCTACCTGAATGTCTTCTTGGTGAAGTGCCTATTCATATCATTGGACCTTTGTTGTTGTTGCTGAGGTTCTATAGTATCTTGCAGATCTTAGAGAATAGACGCTGATCAAATTTGTTGTATCCCAAATTTTTTTCCCAGTGTGTATGCTATCTTCTTCCTCTTTTGGTATAGTCTTTGGAGAAGTATGTGTTTGATTTTTAGGGGTTCCCAATTGTCTATCTTCTCTTCTGGTGTTCGTGCATTGTTAGGAATGTTTTGTACTCTGTTTATGCCATGCATTAGGGCTCCTAGCATTGTTTTCATCCATGATTTTTTATCATTTCAGATTTTATATTTAGGCCTTTGATTCATTATGAGGCCATTTTTACAGAGCACAGTTTTTTAAGAATGATGCACATTAGTCCTCACTTTTCCTGTTGAGTCACCATTAGTCACAGGAGGAGCCCACTAGGGGTGGAGGGATATCCTGGGATTTCCTAATCTCTGTTCTCCCTCCCTTTGTCAGAAAAGCTCTTCCAGTATTTTTACTCCATTCCCTTCCCTCTACAATTGACATTTCTCCCTCCTGCAGCACGGAAGTTAGACCATTATAGTCCTAAGCCCTCCTTCAGCCTATACATGAAGCAGCTACAAGACAAGGTCCCAACATATGCTTTTCATACTAGTAGTAATCTTAAAACCAATATCAGGTTTTTCCCTTTTGTGTCTTATCAAAGTTTCTCTCTCAAGGGAAGGAACTTTGTTAGGAAAAGAAACTCATTCTGCTACCCATCTAAATTGCTGTCTGGTTCTAGTCCCATCCTCTCAGTGTCTTCCTGGCCTCTGTTCTGAAACAAACAGAAGTCAGCTGGACAGCAGGGCAGATGCCATCATTACTGTCAAGACGTTTACAGTCTACTTGCCTACACTGTTGGCTCTGAACTTCTGGAGCATGTTTTCTTCTCTGTTTTAAGGACAACTTAGGACACCTTAAACCAAACCTTGGATCCCTATGATAAATCTTTCCCTGATGCTCAATTCTTTTTCACCCTCACCTCCACTCTTCAGAGAGAAAGTTGACCTGTATTGGGATCAGCTACCTCAATCCCACCAGTTATGCTTCTCAAGATTTCAGCTGACTTCTACAAATGCTAGATTTGTTTAAGTTGATTTCCTTGGATGAGTTAGTTACTTTCCCAGAGTGGGCATTCACACTGAGCACCTTCTCCTAAATTGACATCTCTCTCCAGTTTTAAAAATAGGCTTAATGTAGACAGATACAACAAGAGGCAAGACTCAGATGTGGACTAGTAAAATGTCTCGAGTTGTGACTGTATGCAACACGAATCTACATGATGTATCCACAATTAAATCCAGATACATGGAGAAGTTCCTGGGTGGCACAAATGGATAAGCACTCAACTTCTAGCTGAAATGTTGGAGGCTTGAAGCCACCCAGAGATGCCTTGAAAGAAAGGACTGACAATCTGCTTCAGAAAGCTCACAGCCTTTAAAACCTTATAGACTGAAGTTCTACTCTGCACATGTGGCATTGCCATGAGTTGAAGTTGACAAGCGGCAATGAACAAGAAATGTATAGAGAGGGTGAGAAGAACAAAGATGGCAGTAATATTGAGATTTTTTTTTTTTTTTTAATCTAGGTGGAGGACACATAGGCATCCATTGTACTAGTTCTTTTTTAAATGTCTCTGTATGTGTGAAAATTTTCATAATACAAAGCTGAAGGAAAAGATATGTTTGGAAAGGTTATAATACTTCATCAAATACTCATCTTTCACAAGTTTTCTATTTGATTAATGTTACCCTTTTTGACATCATAAGAGAAAAATACCTTCTTTTAACAGAGTTCAGAGGTCTTCACAAATCTTCCAGGTATTATTGGAGAAATCACAGAAGAAACGGTTATAAGGGTGAAATGTGTGCCAGTATTAAGTGTAAGACTATCTTACATTACTTTTGTCTGGTAAACTAAATATTAATCTCAGTAACCTATTGTGATCTCATAAAAAAGCTATAATAACTGGCAGCAAAAAAATTCATCAATAAATGTAAAAATAATCATATTTTCTAAACGACTTTGTCATCATACATGATACATAATTTGGTAAAATTTTCTACTTCTACAATCACAATTCACTTAATGCACATTTCAAAATGACTTACGGTAGACTTGTTAATCATCAGTTTCCACACACACACACACACACACACACCCACACACACACCCTCTCGCAGTAGTTCAAATATGCCACTTCTAGTAAAAGAGGAAAAATATCACCATAAAATAGTTTGGTGATACCATATGGGCCCTCAAAGTGTAGTTGGGGTCAGTTGTTAGCTTGGTAATTAGGGGCAAAGGTTTTGAACCTAGAATCTTAAAAAAAAAAAAAAAGATACATAAACATTATAAACTTACTTTGCACTTAAAGCATGTATTGTATTTTTACACAATTAACATGCACTTTCTACATTTCTTCACCAATCTCCACCATCTACTCCATGAAATTATTTTCATAAATTCTGTCATGCTTTTTTTTGCAGCAACATGTGAAAAAAATGGCACAGCAGTTATTATATAAGTATCTTTTTGGGAGATAGCCAGCTGGCAAACAGAAGTCCTGTGTTATTTGTATAAAAATACAGTAAGTATACTCTCATTGGCCAGACTTTTGAATACTCTGATTGGAGTTCTAGATTTTTCTTCTATAAAACACATCACGATGTTACTTACAGTTTCGGTTTCCTAAAGTGGTGTAAGACACTTCAAAGAAGAAACTTGTAGATACTTACCTCAACTGTGGAGCAATCTGAGTTCCAAATCCTTCACTCTTTATAATCTCCTCCCTAATCTTCATATTTTAAGTAACTCACTGAGGTGAAATCCGCATGATATAAATTGACCATTTTAAAGTAAGCCATTAGTACAAGTGGTATTTCATATATTACCATAAATTTTCAGTGCTAATATCAAGTATTTTGCTTTATTTCTCATAAAGGAAGCTGCCATTGTGACTACTGGTTACAGATTCTTTCAGTTCTTTTACCACTGGAAATGCTCACACTGTGTAGACTGTTGGCCTGTTCTTTTTCAATTATCTGTCTTATCACATTAATTAGTGTGCTTCACTCTGATTGACTTATGACTTCTCTGTGTAGAGTATGGAGCCATTAATTTACATTAGCTTCCAAAGGCTGTTTCTGGGCTTGTTATCGCCCTTATCACATTTTTCAGGGCCTTCACACGGCCTGTTAACAGTGGGCTAGATGGCAGCAGTTTTAGCGCAGAGGTACTCACCGCCTGGAAGCACAGACAGTGATCTCCGTGCTTCCCCGTGTGTTTACCGGAGATTATGCAACATGGGTGACCGCTATGCCAAATGAGAGATGCCTTCCTGTTTTCCTACAAATCTGCTCACGTGCCTCTGCCAGGGAAGCCAAGAAGCCAATTTTCTGCAGATTATATGGTGCTGGGCATTCCTGACAACATTTATTAATTTATCTTCTGTGGGCTGATACTGTGCTGCATGCAAGAGACATAGAGATCAACAAGATATAGTCTGAAAGCTCAATATCTGAAAGACTGTTGAGCTGTTGATACATCTGTAGGTTGGCAATCAATGTCACAAAACAATATATTACTGTTTAATGAGAAATGGATCTGTCCTGTAAATCTTAATCTAAAGCACAATAATTTTTTTTTTTAAAGAGTGAAATTTGGATAAAGAGTGGCAATACAATGCTGTTATAAAATTGTACAATAAACATCCTAATAAAGATACCTATTGGTGTGGCCATGTGATAAAACAACAGCTCTGACACCTACTGTTGATTCTGGGGCAAAGTTACCTGTCTTTTGTTTTGCAACCCAGGGTCCTCATCCTCCTTATAAAAAGCTGAACATCCAGATTTAGAATGAGGATTGGCGGGCCTAGTGGGATCATGAACAATCTAGATACTCAAGTGCTTGCTTTCTTCCCGGGGCCCAAGTGGTTGCTGTGGAATCCAGTGGAAGCCATGCCCATTAGGATTTCAGTGAGAGGTAAGATAAGGGAAAAACTCCTTGAAAGCTAACTGAATGTGTTGGCAGTTCAATGCCACCCAGAGGTATCTCAAATGAAAGGCCTGGTAATCTGCTTCTGAAAAATCAGCCAGTGAAATCCCTATGAGCACACTTCTACCCTCACACACACGAGGTTACCATAAATTCTAACTGATTTCACAGCAACTGGTCAAAGGAGATACAACATTTTCTCTCTACACACAGTAGCTAGTGTCTAAGATCACACGGCTAGATCATCAAAAACACTCTGTGACTGATTCTCACTGTTTGTGTACAGGAGATCCCTCATCCCAATTTTGAGTCACAGAGGCACAGAAACATCTCAGCTATAGAACTAACATAACAATGTAAAAGATTTAGGACAGTGTCTGGCACAGTATAAATACTTAACTGATGATAACCATTATCATCCCAAAGTTTATAGTCAGTGAAGCTGGAAAGGCTGAGAGGCAAATCATCCTAAATTACACAGCTAATAAGTGGCTTTCATAGGACCATTTGATTAAGGTCTCTAATATAACTTATTAATAAGAATTTTAATTATGGCAAGGGTATTGTAAGTTTTTTCATACCTTTGTATCCCCAGAGTCTTGAGCAGCACAGGCATGTAATAAACATTTACTTTTTATTTTATTTTCTAGTATGAACTTCTTAGCTAAATAGAACTGGGTTGAAATTCTGACTTCGGTGCCTTCTATGTAAACTTTGGCAAGTTAATCATTTTGAAATTAAAAAAGAGAATGAATAATACTGACACACCTATTTTACAAAGTTATGGTGAAGCTTAAATGTCGTAATGTATGTAAGAACTCTCAGTGTCACGCCAGCACAGGGGAAGTTTCCTTACGTTTTAGTCTTTTTCTTGGCTCTGGCTTTTGGTTTTCTGAGTCAGCAAACATCATGGTGTACCACAAGGGGGCAATACCAAGTGGAAGTCAAAATCCACATTTCAACCTTAATTATTTTTACTCCTCTCATAAAAGTAGATGTAAATACAGAGGTTTTCATGTGTAGATTTCTGCTCTTTCTTCCTGTTTTTCAGAAATCTGTCACCTTAAATCTTAGTGTGAAGGCATGTTAGATGTTACATTGTCACAAAGAACAAATTTCTGTCCTCTGAAGTATTCCTGTTCCCTCAGATTCCTACTTCCTTGGCTAGCTACATCCATACAAACCAAAAAACCAAACCCACTGCTGTCGGGTTGATTCCAGGTCAGAGTAGGACTGCCCCACGGAGTTTCCAAGGAGCATCTGGTGGATTTGAACTGCCAACCTTTTGGTTAGCAGACATAGTACTTAAGTGCTACACCACCAGTGTTTCTGGCTACATCCACTGTGTCTTTATTAAATTAAATGCTACATGCTACACTCGGGAGCTGCACTTCCCTTCCTCAGAGGCGCTGAAACTTGGAGTCCCTGACTGATGCAAACAGCTAACACACTTCGCTGATGGTTGAAAGGTGGGGGTTGGAGGCCACCCAGAGCCACCTCAGAAGAAAGCATTGATGATCTACTTCCAAAAAACGAGCCTGTGAGAAGTCTATGGAGCATAGTTCTACTCTGACACTCATGAGTCTCCGTGACTTGACCGTAACTGGTTATCTCAAACTTAGCAGAGGAAACTAAACCTGCATAAAGACAATACTTCTGAGTCATAGAGGCTAGGTCCTGCTCCCATCCAGGGAGTCACAAAGTTTTTTTCTTTCCTTAATTTAATCTGGCTTTTGGCAATTTAATCAGACTCTTGCCAGTGTGTTCTCTGTTCTTATGTTTATCTCCCTTATCCATGCTCCCTTTTCTCATCTCTGATTCATTTATCTCTTTATGCTGCTCTGGTCTGTCCATTGTTGCTCTTTCATCCATTTACTGGATAGTGGGTAATTGCAATCTATGGAATAATACAATGTAGTCTGTGTTCTATGCTCTTTCTGTGAAAAACTCCTATTTCTTACCATAGAGCAAAAGTTGTTTCTTTTTCAAACCTGGCTATGTTTAACTTTTGTCTGTTTTGTCATAGCACTAGAAGGACAGCTGCAGTTTGGACGGATCCCTCGTGGTACAACAGTTAAGCACTCAGCTACTAACCGCAAGGTCAGAGTTTTGAACCATCCAGGAGATCTGCGGGAGAAAGACCTGGCAACCTGCTCCTGTAAAGATTACAACCTATCAAAAATCCCTATGGAACAGTTCTGTCATATGGGGTGGCTAGCAGTTGAAATGGACTCTATAGCATCTAACAACAATTGCAGTTTGTGAAAACATTTTTTGCTGCAAAAGACAATGTTACTGAGTCACACAGGACGGTGTCACTAGTGACATGCACTCTTGTCCATCGGAGAATGGAATGCCACGCACCAACTCATCTTTCAATAAACAGTGATGCTGGAAGCATCTGTGGGACAAAAAAAAAAAAGGAATACTTCTACTAAGGCAGAATAAACGACTCTTGCTAGCAAAGGGCATGATTTAAAGTTTATATTTGCTGGCAAAGGTGTATTTTAGACACGAGGCTATGAACTAGTTCATTCTGGTTAGAGTCCCACTTGAGAACCACTTGTAAAGCAGTGTTGCTCAAAACTTATTATACATAAGAATCACCCAAGGATCTTATAAAATACAGATTCTGATGTGATCCTCACAAATGGACCATTAAGCAGTATTGTCATAAATGGAGAAAGAACTGAGGTTGTCAAGGATTTCACTTTACTTGGGTCCACAATCAATGCCCATGGAAGCAGCAGTCAAGAAATCAAAAGACGCATTGCACTGGAAAAATCTGCTGCCATGCACCTCTTTCAAGTATTGAAAAGTAAAAATGTCACCTTGAAGACTAAGGTGTACCTGACTCAAGCCATCATACTTTTCAATCGCATCTTATGCATGTAGAAGCTGGACAATGAACAAAGAAGAGAAAAGAAGAATTCATGTCTCTGAATTGTGGTGATGGAGAAGAATGCCGAATGCACCATGGACTGCTAAAAGAACAAACAGATCTGTTCTGAAAGAATTACAACCAGAGTACTCCTTGGAAGCAAAAATGGCAAGACTCTGTCTTACATACTTTGGACAAGTTATCAGAAAGGATCAGTCTCTGGAGAAGGACATCATGTTCGGTAGAGTGGAGGGTCAGCGAAAAAGAGGAAGACCCTCGACAAGATGGACTGACACAGTGGCTGCAACAATGGACTTAAGTGTAAAAATGATTGTGGACTTGGTGCACGACTGGGTGGTGTTTCGTTCCGCTGTTCATAGGATCACTATGTGCTGGAACCAACTCGATAGCACGTAACAACAACAAGAAACGTATATTTGGGTGTACATGGAACTTCTCCGCAGGTGTTCAAACTGGTTCGAAGCCAACTTAGAAACTCTGTCACTTCAAAGTTTATGCAGGTTCAAGTGGTTGTAGAAGTAAGTTTGATTCTTGTGCCTTCTGTACTACTCTTAATTGAATTGTGTGTTTTGTTTATTTGGGTGCAATATCACTATTCCAGATGAGATGCAAAGTTGAGCTAGAAACATAAAAATCGGCACTCAAAGAACAGGCTTTGAGAACACGTAACGCACAGCCGGGAATGGCGGTAGTGGCAGTGTTGCCACGTTCTCACCATGGGAGTGCTGAGGAACACCCTTAGTCTCTTCCAGGTACACTTGCTTTCAGTTTAGTCATCTCTTAGCAGCCTTCAACTTGGCTTCAGAGCAACTGAGTCTGGGAGGCCTAAGTCTATATAACGAATCGAGAAAAACCACTCAACAAAACATTTATTGAGCAGATTAGTGCCAGGCATGAGGTAGGTCAAGGAAAAAGTTCCCAGCAGATTTCAAATACCATGTATTATTTCACTATCCACAGCTACCTTGTTCTGCTCTTAAATATAAACAAACAAACAAGGCTCCACACATCCCATTCTGGAATTAAGAAAAAAACAGAGCCATCCCTCTGTGCCAGTAATCATGCCAAACTGTGCGTCAGCCAGTAATATTTGTGCAGCTTACCGTGCAGCTGACAGGGCTTTGTATCGTGAGGTGGAAACATTTTGGAAAGGCTACATTTCAGTTCATTGAAATTTTCTATGAAAACAGGCTTGCAGGCATAAAGAATCTGGTTCAATTACCATAGGGGGAAGAATAAGACATGAAACCAACAGTAAATCCACCTTAAAGTAAAAGCATTTCTAGTGTCTCCCAAGTAGCTGGTTATTACAGTGTAAGATAAAGCCTGACTAGCAGGTATAATTAAAGTATGAATCACAGAAATAAGTCATGAGTAACCCTGGACGCACGTACAGGAACAGTCTACTGTAACCCACTAAACTTTGGGGACTACTGGGTGGAGAACAAGAGGAGGAATTCTAATCCCATGTGAACACAGTGATGGACCTGAGTTGATAAGTACTGAGAAGGGCATCAGTGCATAACTGGCTTCACGTTTGCGTGAGGCTCACAGAACACAGCACATTCTGCTTGGTGTTCTAGAACCCACTGATTCCAACTCATAGCAAACCTACAGAACTGCCCCATAGATTTTCCAAGGACAGCCTGGTGGATATGAACTGCTAGCAGCTGTAGCACTTAACCACTACCCTGCCACCAGCCAACAGGGTTTCTGTCTAGTTTTACAGGCACCTGCTTTCCATATGTTTTATTCAGAGAACTTCTTGAAGACAGGTACTATGCTTCCTTTATTTATCTTTCTCTCTCTATATATATGTATATCACTTCTCCAAGAAGGTCCTACTAGCGTTAGCAGTGCGCATAAACCATGCAGCTACATATACAGATATGTAAACAGTCACACCTATCTTAGAATCTCGAGTAAATCTGTCCTGGCATGTAAGACTTTGCAAGATAAATGCAAACTGACATCCAACATATTAAATGCTGCTTATCAAAGACTGTGAATGCATTTTTTAAAAAATTAACCAAAGGACACTGATTTAATGAAAAACAGGTAGAGATGGTTACATTTTATCCTGTTTCATAGCTGAGCAGCAACGTGGCAAAAGTTGAAAGGACAACTTTGTTTGGCCTGACTGGTTTAGGCTGTGTAATGAATAGTATAAAATCACCTCATGTGAAAAACAGCCCTACTGCTTTTTATGTTGTATCATTAAATGACAACCAACATTATCACCCCCTAAATGAAAAGTATTGAACTGACAGATGTAAGTCAGATACTTCGAGTTAAAATTATTCCAGTAGTGTCACTGGTGGTTGCCCATTTTGCCAATATGTCAAGAAATGTAATATGGATGAAGGATTTTTAAGCACAATCTCGGACCTGGAAGAATTTAAATCAAGCCATCAATTATACTATAAAAATCATCTCACCTGTTGTAGTCTAAGATTTATGTGCTACTTTTAATGTTCTTCTTCTTCTTCTTCTTCTTTAACCATTTGAAACTACAATCTTCACAATCCCTGAAACTTAACTGGGAAAAATGTAAAGCACTTTAATGGAATTTTTCCCATGCCTTGTTGAATAGAGCTTTTTAACAGATGGTTCACATGGACAAAGCAATGAAAACACAGAAATTAAAAGCAGATCCTTAAGAAAAATAACTGAGTTCTCAAAAATCTTATAGATGGTGGAAGGAAAGATGTAAAGCAGCACTTTCTTATGCTGTCATTGTTTCAAGAGAACAGAAATTTATTAAGTGAAACTCTATCAGTGAAGCAGTAATTACCTCTTGGTAGAAATTATTCATTCAGAACTGCAGATCACTTCTATTTAAAAATCCTCATGTCAGCAAGATAATTTCTTCCAGGTGCCTGTAAAAGATATGAGTATTTGTGATTCAAATAGGTATTCTTCTAGAAGGATCTAAGCCTGAGGTGTGCATGAAGAATGCAGACCACCTAAAATATTGCCACCTTCCCCTGAAGCTTGGAAAACAGAACAAAACAAAACAAAGTCTATGAAGTTTTCCTCTTGTCTTTCTTCCATCAATCAACTATGAAGTAAGGGGTGAGAGACAGAAAAACTTTTCAGTAGGATCTTCCTCTCAGGCTTCAAGACATTCCAAATTTGGGGGAAAGTTAACGTTGCTTTCCCTCCCAGACAACTCTTAAGGACTGTGTGGTGGGGAGGAGAGGTGCAGAGTTCGAGATCCTTTCGTGGGCTGGAGGACAGCGAAGTGTCACTGTGGGTCATTTGGAGCCCAGAGCCCAGAGCCCGGAGCCCAGAGCCCGGAGCCCAGAGCCCGGAGCCCAGAGCCTGGAGCCCAGAGCCCAGAGCCCAGGAGGCGACAGGGTTAACGCCCCGGGCGCAGGCAGGAGCGCAAACACGCTGCGGCAGCGCGCGGGGAGCCCGGGAGCGCGGCGCCCGACCGTGGGTGGGGGCAGGAGGGTAAATGGGCGAGGGGGCGGGGTGGCGGGGGTGGAAGCGCCGCAGCTCGGGGGAGGGTCTCTGAGCCCGTGCCAGATTCGCAAGCTCTCTGAGCCTGCGTCCGCCGAGGGGGAGGGCTTCCCCGGCGCGGCCGGACTTGCTGCTGGGCGCTCACAGCGCAGACGACTGTCAAGAGAGCCGCAGAGTGGAGCTGCCGGAAGTGTCTGCGCGACGCCAGAGAAACTTTCCTGCTCCGGCCGCGGCCCGGGGCCTCGCAGCTGCCGCGCCCGGAGCGACGATGCACTGCGATGACCACGACTTGAGCAGACTCGCACTTCGGTCGGCCGTCCGAGCTCGCCTGGCCTCGGCGGAGGAGGACTGAGCTGGGGGGCGTCCGCGCGCCGCGGGAGCCCAGCGCAGGCAGCGCGGCGCGCGGGGCCCGCTTCCTCTGCGCCTTCCCCTCGCCAACCGGCGCGTTCCCCGCCGTCGCGCGTCCCCAGCGCCAGCCGCAGTCGCTGGCTGCCCTCGCCCTGACCGCTGGCCGGGACGTGCCCCCGGCCGCCGCTGGCAGTGCCGGTGCCATGGGGCTGCCCACTCTGGAGTTCAGCGATTCCTACTTAGACAGCCCGGATTTCAGAGAGCGCCTGCAGTGTCATGAGATTGAGCTGGAGCGAACCAACAAGTTCATCAAAGAGCTTATTAAGGACGGCTCTCTGCTCATCGGGGCGCTGAGGAGTAAGTAGACGGACGGGGCCGCGAAGGGCGCCGAGGTCTGGAGGGTCCCCGCGGGGTGCCGGTCCGAGGGGTGGGACGGAGGAGCTTCTTTTGTTTGAATGGGTTTGGGGACAAAAGCTGAAGAGCTCCCCTGCTGGTGGCCGACAAAGTTTGTACTTAGGTGTTCTTATTTACTTTCATATCTAAAGAGAAGGGAAAGTTATTTACTTCCATATCTAAAGAGAAGGGAAAGTTCTCCTAGTGGGCACCGGACTACATCCTGAGGAGAGTCTTTCAGAGTCATCTTTTCCAATAACGCTTTTGGACATATGTTGAGAACTTTTGTTCGTTTTTGCAAATCTATTGTGCCTAGCTTTGACACTTAAAGAAGCCTTTGAGGGGAGATCAAGCATAGGTCTTACGATAAAATTAAGCTATTTTAGAAAGAAAATATTAATTTTCTTTCTGTTCATTGGCTATCCGCGATAAGTTGGCTGTTCTGTCTTTTTTAATTAAATACATATATGCAGTTTTGCGGTTCAGTAGGATGACTGAATGTGGGACCTATAAGCTCTGCACGTTTTCCAGGCATCTTAATGTGCGGTGAACGTTACGTTACATTACATTGCAGTGTGTATCAGGTGTTGGCAGAATCACACGAGGTAGGAGTTCAGTGGCAACTCGGAACTTCGTTAAGATCTGTGGAAGGCGAAGACTGCCCTTAGGGGCTTCTCGCGCCTCCTTTCCCACACACTTCCTGACCAGCGTTTCTTTCCTTCTTCCAGCAGCTTATCTTCTTTTTCAATTACTAAAACCTAAGAGGATCTGACACTCACAGTTTCTCATACTAAGAATTGAGTGACTGAATAGTAAGGTGTAACTTGTTACTTTTTGCTGAACATATTTGCGTTTTTATTAGAAGCTTCTGAATACTTTTAGCCACTGAAATAAAGCCGTGAAACTTCTGGCCTCTGATAACCGAATGCAGGAGCCCCAGTAGCACAGCGGTTAAAAAGAGCTCAGCTGCTACATGAGAACGGGGTGGTTTGAACCCATTGGTAGCTCAGCAGGAGAAGGATGCGGCAGTGCGTGCATAAAGGTGGCAACTTTGGAAACCCTATGGGGCAGTTCTGTTCTATCCTATAGTGTTTCCCTACTGTGCTTGCTGTGGCTCGATGGCAGTGGGGTTGGACAACTTAGTGAATGAGGGAATTTCGTAAAGTGTAGCCGTGGGTGATCTGATAATCCTCAACGATGCGAGTAAGGGCAAATATCTGTGTACATGTCAAGTGCCAAGTCAGTAACAACACAATAGGGTTGTGTATGTGTCTGAAAGAAAGACAACACTAGCGTCTGATTTGTGTTTTGAAGCAGGTGCCAGTGGTAATGACAGAGTTTAGCAGAATGTTTTATGTAGAATAGAAAATTAGTATGCTTTCAAAATCCTTTTTTATTTTATGCATCCCCAGTGCTAAAACAGTTACTTGTCTGTATTATGTAACCAGCATAAAGAAGAGATGTTCTATACCTGTATTAATTTAATTTCTGATTTTGAAGCTACCACCGATAATGCCGATTTACTGTCCATCGAAGCAGCAGTCAAGAACTCAGAAGACGTGTTGGATTGGGCAAATCTGTTGCAAAAGACCTCTTTAAAGTTTTAAAAAGTGAAGATGTCAACTTAAAGACTAAGGTGCACCTGACCTAAGCCATGGTGTTGTCCTTTACCTCAGGCACGTGCAAAAGCTGGACGGTAGATTAAGGAAGACTGAAAAAGAATTGATGGCTTTGAGTTGAGTTGGGGTGGGGGTGAAGAAACAGTTATTGAGTTCTCTAGTGCTGCTATTACAGAAATACCACAAGTGGATGGCTTTAACGAAGAGAAGTTTATTCTCTCACAGTTCTGTCTGGTAGGCTAGAAGTAGGAATTCAGTGTGTCATCTCCAGGGGAAGGCTTTCTCTCTCTGTTGGCTTTGGAGGAAGGTCCTTGTCATCACTCTTCCCCCAGACCAGAAGCTTGTCCTCACAGGAACCCCGGTCTGAAGGACAAACTGTGGTCCCAGCGTTGCTGTCTTGGTGGTAGAGTGTACCCTTGTCTCTCTATTTTCTTTTCTCTTTTTTGTCTCAGAAGAAATTGCCTCAAGATGCAGTCCACTCTTGTGGATTGAGTCCTACCTCATTAATGTACATGCTGCCTATCCCACCTCATTACCCATCACAGAAGTAGGATTTACAACACACAGAAAAATCACACCAGATGATGAAATGGTAGACAGTTGCACAATACTGGGAATCATGGCCTAGCCAAATTGATACATATATTTTTTGAGGACACAATTCAATTCATGACAACTGCCTAAAGAATGAACAAATTTAAATGTATTTTGGAAGAAACAGAGCCAGAATGCTCCTTAAAAGCAAAGATGGCAAGACTACATCTCACGTGCTGTGGACATATTATCAGGTGGATCAGTCATGCTTGGCAAAGTAATTGTTACATGCTGTTGGATTGGTTCCGACTCATAGCGACCCTGTGTACGGAAGAACGAAACAGTGCCTGGTCCTGTGCTATCCCACGATAGCTCACAATCATGCTGGCAGCAGTCATGTGGCAGCCTTTGTCAGTCCATCGTGTTGAGAATCTTCTTTTTTGCTGGCTCTGCATTTTATCAGGCATGATGTTCTTCCCCAGGAGCTGGTAAAGCAGAGGGGCAGCACAAAAGAGGAGAACATTCAGTGAGATGGAGTGACACTGTGACTGCAAAAACAGACCGAATATAGCAATGACTGTGACAGTGGCACAGGCCTGGATAGTGTCCTGTTTTGTTGTATGTAAAATTGCTGTGAGTTGGAACAAATTTGATAGCACCTGACAACAACTGATAATGTTGTTTACTGTGATTTGTGAAAAATATGGTTCATCAACACTTGTTTTTACCTTCTGTATACACAGATTTGCAAGCCCTGGTTGAGGTTTCTAGACTTAACTTCTAGAGCCTGATTCCTCTTTTCAAAGAGTTTCCTTACCCCAGAGTACTAACTGCCAAGTAGATGGTTCTGGAAGTGTAAGGTGTTGTGCAGTTTCCTCTGTCTTCTGCTTGAGGTCAACTTTAACATCTTAAGTTTCTGGGCCAACAACAACAAAAAAGTTGAGTTGATTCCAGCGCGTAGTTGGACAGCACAGGACAGAGTAGAGCCACCCCACAGGGTGTCTGGGAAGCAGCTGGTGGGTTCAAGCTGCCAGTTAGCAGTCAGTGTCTCAACCTCTGCACCACCATGGTTCCTAGCAGAGGAGGATATCTGAAAGGCCTTAGAGACTGCCTAGTTTTATTCTGGGTTCATTTAGGGAGCTGTCTTCCTCTAGTTCTGACACTCTTGACTGTTTTTCCCTCCCTGTCTAGAGAAGCCTCCGTGTTTCCTAACTTGAAGCCTTTCAGTTCACAATACCAAACCGTTTTGATAGGTATATGTATACGTAGGGTCACCATGAGTGGAATCAGCTTGTGTCCTCTGGTATCCACTGTTTGGTGGTACAAAAGGTCAGTGGGCTTATCTGTGAACTGCAAGTTTGGAGGCTTGAGCCCACCGAGAGATACTTCAGAAGAAGGGTCTGATGATCTGCTTCTGAAAAATCCATCATCGAAAACCTAATGGAGCACAGTTCTATGTGACACATGTGGGGTGACATGAACCAGAATGGACTAGATGACAACTGGTCTACCCACTATCCATGGCAGTTTTTTAGCACTCTGATGATATTTTTGTTAATAATTATTAATAATTTCTTAATACGAACTTTGTCAACTGATAATCAACAATGCCTGATATCTTACCTTGTTTCTGTCCTTGTTAGTAATTTGTCTTGTGGGGTTTTTACATGCACTCTCTTAGTTAATCCATGAGTGATTGTCTGTACCAGTAAGAGTCAGGCATCCTCCTTGATCTGTGGTTTACGATGTAGGCTTATTTTAATATCTTTATTGGAGCGGTTCTTGTTAATGAAGATCCTGAACTAGATGATTTCTCTTTTAAGTAATATATGTAAGATGCTTAACATTTGTATGATTGCTTTTAATATTCACATCCGCTTTGGCAAAAAGAAGGACAGTTAATTTCAGTGAATTTACCTATACCTTGTGGTGAAATTCTGGTTCTCCGGTGAGAACTGGCAAGTAGTTTAACCTCTCTGGGGCCTACCTCTACCATAAAAAGAGGAAAATAAGCCCACACCTCTTTGGGTTGGTCTGTATATTAAGCATATTAATGTAAAATGATGGTTATATGGAACTCATCATGGTGTCTTTTCCAGGTACCAAAGTGGTAGGTTTTATTTATGCTCATTTTGCAAATAAATAAACCAGTAATGTTAAGTGATAAATAAGTGATAGGCTTGTGTTCACACAGTATTTATTGATAGAACTAAACTTGCAAACAGATTTCCTGATGTTTCTCACAGTGTTTTTTCCACTATACTGAAATTTTTCTTTTTCAAATTGTGTTTTAGGTGAAACTTAATAGAGCAAATTAGTTTGCCATCCAACAATCTGCATGGATTGTTTGTGACGGTTGTGATCATCACTGTCCCCTTCCATATCCCAATTCCCTGTGTCTGTCCATCCATTTTTCTTCTTCCTTCCTGTCTTCACATCATTGCTTTTAGGCAGGTGTTGCACTTTTGATCTCTTGTACATGATGGCACTAAGAACCATATTCCTCATGTACATTGTTGTTTATTTTATAGAACTCTGTTACCTTTGGCTGGTGGGTGTACACTGGGAGTGGCTTCAGTTATGAGTTAAAAGCATGGCTAGGGAACATAGTATTCAAGGGTTCTTCTAGTCTTTGTCAGACCAGTAAGTCTGGTCTATATTTTTTGTGAATTTGAATTTTGTTTAACATTTTTACCTATACAGTCTAGAACCCTCTATTGTAATGCCTGTAAAAACAGTTGGTGATGGTAACCAGGTACCACCTAGTTCTTCTGGGCTCAGACTGGTGGAGGCTGTGGTATCTGTTTTACTGGATTTTGATCACGGTTGTTATAACATCAAATTTAGGTGGGAGATTTGGATGAGAGAGTCCTGGTGATGTACTGGTTCATAGCTTAGCTGGTAACTGAGAGGTCAGCACTAGCTGCTCCCTAGAAACCATATGGGAGCGTTTCTACTCTGTGCTTAATGTGATCTTGATGAGTCAAAATCAGCTTGATTGCAGTAAGTTTGTATGTCTGTTTTTTGGTTTGGAGGAAGACTCCACTGACTTAAGCTCTAGCCAAGATATTTTTATTAAAAAAACCAAACCCATTGCTGTTGAGTTGATTCTGACTCAGAGCACCAAACAGGTCAGAACAGAACTGCCCCACAGAGTTTCCAAGGGGCACCTGTTGGATTTGAAGTGCTGACCTTCTTGGTTAGTAGACATAGCACTTAACCATTATACCACCAGGATTTCCTTATTTTTATTGGGAGGAGGTTTATCCCCAGTTGATATCAGATGCCGGGCAGGCTGATGCTGCTTTGAAGAAAGCCTGCTTTGTTAACTGTTATGGCATGGGTTCATCACATTCAACAGTTACTATCATTTATGAAGTTAGTTTGAGCAGCCAGAAGCCCCGTTCTATGAGTCTGAGATTTTGGCAGACTGAAAGTTTTGGTTCAAGTTCTTGTCACCAGAAGTATTAACTTTTACTGTTATCTGTGGATTTAAGCTTTTTTTCCCTTCTGTATCATAATGATTTGGGGATTTTCTTTATTGCCTACCCAGTGAGTTCAGTGGCTTTATTTTCCATGTCACGTCACACCAGACAGCTCTAAAACATCTTAATTACCTGTAGAGTTTTTAGTTCATTTTGTTATAGACCATGGAGACATTCAGTGAGCGTATTTTTGATAGCAGTGAATCATGTTATAGTTCATATTATATGATTCAGAGGAAGCCGTGGTGGCTGACTGCGAAGTGTTGTTCAGTGAACTTTGTTTCCATAACAGGTACTAGTTTTGAAACTTGAGTTGTGAATTCATAGACTGTCTTTGCTTATTGATTTCCTCCTTTTTTGCATCACGAAAGTCCCTGTTTACTTTTTCTTTTTAGGCTTTTGAATCTAAAGGACCAACTTTAAGTTGAATAAGCTCTGTCCTTCCAAGAGAGAAACAAAACAAACGAAAAAATCAAGACAGAATTGTACTTCCTGAGTTGAATTGGTTGGGTGGGAAGAGGATGTCAGAATTCTTTTCTCCTCTGCCTTGCAGCCTCTTGTCTCTTCTTCCTTATCATTGTCTCCTTCCTCTTTTCCTTAGGGTAGGGCTTTGCTAGCTCAGCTACTTATATTTACTCTGCCTTTAACTTAGGATGTTTAAGGTACTGTTGCCAGCTAGTAACTCAGGGCAACCACATGCACAACAAATAGAAATGTTGCCCAGTCCTATACATGATCAGTTGCAGATAAGATTGTTGTGATCCGTAGGGTTTTCCTAGGCTAATTTTCAGAATAAAATCACCAGACCTTTTCTCTTAAGCACAGAGGGTAGTGTTTGTCAAACTTTTAAAGGGAGACAAACTGTATGGATTTTAATAAAGATTTGACTATTTATTGTGATACTTACACAAATATATACAAGGATGAAACTGCCTAATTTTAATGCTTGCAGCTTATGTACAATCTTAAAACCAAATCAGTTGACAGATTACCTAGAAATAGTACTGTAAAGCTAAATTGTAAAAGTAAAACTAAATCTGTATGCTGAGCAAATAATCTGAGATGCTGGACTATATGAAGACTGGGTCAAGACTGGAGAAAGACTCATTAACAGCCTGTGTTATGCAGATGATACAGCCTTGCTTAATGAAAGCGTAGAGGACTTGAATCACTCGCTGATGAAGATCAAAGATTACAGACTTCAATATGCATTGCCATCTCAGAAATCCTCACAGCTGAACCAGTAAGCAACATCTGATAGAGAAAATACTGAAGTCGTCAAGGGTTTTATTTTACTTGGATTCACAGGCAACATTCATGGAAGCATCAGTCAAATCAGGTGACTTACCGTGTATGGCAAATTTGCAAAAGACCTCTTGAAAGTATTAAGAAGCAAAGATGTCACTCTGGGGACAGAAGTGCTCCTGACACAGCCATGACACTTTTTATTGCCTCATATACATGTGAAAAAACTAGACAGTGCATAAAGAAGGCCAAAGAATTGATGCATTGGGATTATGATGTTGGTGAAGAATATTGATGATACCCAGAAGAATGAACAAATCTTCTAAGAATGTTTTTTAGAAGGTAGGGTAGTGACACTTGGTCTCACTTGCTTTGGGCATGTTATCAGGAAGAACCACTTTCTGGAGAAGGTATCATGCTCTGTAAAGTAGAGGGTCACTGAAAACATGAAGACTTGGAATGAGATGGGTTGACAGTGGCAGCAGCAATGGTGAGGGTGATACAGGAGCAGGCAGCATTTCCTTCTCTTTTACTGTGAGCTGGAAGTGACTCAGTGGCCCCTGACAGCAACAAAATGATTAAAAAAATGTTTACTACATTTAATTAATTGATGGTATTTTTTGTTTCACAGGCAGAGTACCAATACTACTTAGTGTGTTGATGACTCATTTTTCTAATTTTCTCAGTTGGAACTGCATTTCTTCAATATCTTCTTTTCTTGATGAGAGTCTTCCCTCAATCCCAAGCCTTTTTTTTTCCCTTTGAACTTGAAGCAGTAATTCCTGGTTCTAGTGATCTGAAACACAAATAAAGAAGAAGCCAAATCAAGCTTTGGTTGCTCTAAGATGACGATGCAGAATATGTGGACATTGTCAGGAAAGAAGCACAAAATTTCTCAGTCACGGGTGTCCACAGAGCTCATTGTGGAGTACATTGTTATGGTACAGTGGTTGTCTGGGGATTGAGTACACGCAACCAAACTCATTGCTGTTGAGTCAGTTCTGACTCATAGCAACCTTATAGGTCAGAGTAAAACTGCCTCAGAGAATGGCATGGAGGTGATATCTGATCTCTCTCCTTTCTCAAGGGAGGAGACTCAAGATCAGCAGCCCAAGGGTGATTCCTGTGAGGCAGCAGTCACCTGTGCCTCCTTTCTTCAGCATCTTTACCAAGTCTGACACCATCTGTTCTTCCCATAGTACTCTACTTCTCTGCCAGGTTTGATAATTGATTGCATTGGCTACCAAAACTCACAGACTGTGTTCATGATTATGGGGTTTATTAGGGAAGTAACAGGTTATAATATAGGCTGAGGAACACTCAGGATATAGTTCTTCCATCTGGATGGCATGCTTACCAGGCGTACTTTCAGGGAGACCTCTTCCTGGCCCTGGGCCTCTGCCCAAAGACACTTAGCTTTCCTGATCCCTGGCCAAGGAAGGCCACCATGCTGCCTCCTGCTGCTGGGTCTCTGCAGCTGGGTCTCGCTGTCTTAGTGTTATAGCTCTGTGTTTCCTGGGTCCAGGAACGTCTCAGCCCAAGGATCCTGGGCCAAAAGCACATGTTGATTCTTGGCTATTTTTCCTCGGTGGTTGTGGGATCTTCTCATTTCCTGCCTCTGAGGTAGCTCATTTTAAGCCCAGTGGAATGGTAAAATGGACCAATCTGTTCGGTAGGCCACAGTGATCCTGTCATACCCCCAAAACCAAATATACTGCTGTCTAGTTAGTTTTGACTCAGTAGAGACCCTAAACACAGTCCCCTCTAATCACTTGAGTAGGAGTGACAAGACCATGGCTAGAAAGGCAATTCATCACACTGCAGGCCACCACCTGGCTTTTCTGTTCCGGCTTCCAGCCATTCAGGTCTGTTGCTGTTGTCAGGTTCTGAGAATCATCTCCTTTTCACTCTTCTTGGCCTTTGATAAAATTTAGCTGAGGAAAGATTATTCCCTTGCTGTGAGCCTCATGAGGTATCAGCATAACAAACTGTTAAGGAACTTTATGTTGGGACATTGTATTCCCAGTCCAGCAATGCCTCCCCTGTAATTCGCTCTTTCACAGTTAGCAGTCAGCTCTCACGACTGAATCTTGTAGTCCTGTCAACATCTTCTTCCTCCCCCTTCCCCAGACCTATCAGAAAAAGAGGAAACTCCTCAGTAGGGGATTTTACCTGGTCCCCCTCATTTAATGTAAGCACACTCATGAATGTATGTCAGGCAGCCACTTCATGCCTTTATCTCCCCCTGCTTTAGACAGCTGATGTTTAAATTGCCTGCTCCTGTCAAAGCAGTTGGAAACCCTGGCAGTGTAGCAGTTAAGTGCTACAGCTGTTAACCAAAAGGTTGGCAGTTTGAATCTGCCGGGCACTCCTTGGAAATTCTCTGGGGCAGTTGTATGCTGACCTATAGGGTTGCTATATATTGGAATCAACTCAACAGCAGTGGGTTTGGGATTTGTTTATCAAACCAGTCAGATCTGTCTTGGAAAAAGCACAGCCATACTGCTCCTTAGAAGGAAAGATGGCAAGACTATGTCCTACGTTCTTCAGACATGTACTCAGTAGGGATTAGTCCCTGGAGAAGGACATCATGCTTAGTAAAGTAGAAGGTCATCAAAAAAAGAAAGTCCTTCAGCAAGATGGATTGACACAGTGGCTGCAGCAATGGCCTAAGCATAATAATTGTGGCATGGCACAGGACTGGGCAGTGTTTCTGTTGTACATAGGGTTGCTGTTAGTCAGAACCAACTCGATGGCACCTAACAACAACAGCAACATCAAATCAGTACTTTCAATGGCACCTCACAACAGCAGCATCAAACCAGTGCCTTGAGGAATTAAGCATGTTTCTTGGGCTTGGGAGTCTTGTTTTGGTTGGAATTTTGAGCATCTGCATGCATGAGCGAGGTCCAGGCCAGGCGAAACCATTGCAGCACAGCAGTCTACACCAGCTTGTGGTGTTGAGAGTCTTGCTCTTTATTTAGTTGTGTTTTGGTCAGATCATTCTTAGCCGCTGATGCTGGGTTGCAGTGGATAGCAGCCTTAGGCTCCAGCATTCACGCTCACCTCCTGGCACTTTGGACAGCCCCTTCACATGCTCTTAGCCCCATGGGCTAGGTCAACAACTTAAAAATTTGAGGAGTTACCCAATTCCCTTTACTTCTGACTGGCCAGCCCTTCTGCTCACTCTGTCATCTCTACCCAGCCCTGCGTGGACTGGGTCAGTGGGTGCCATTGGAGTATGTCAAACTCAGCCTGTGTCTTCACTGCTGTGCTTCAAACTCAATGCGTGAACCCAGGTGATTAGCACCAGGGAGCAGTCCAACCTGTCTAGTGTTTGGCTTCCTTTAACTCCCAGTCCTAGAAGGGGGTTCCTTCTGAAGAGCATTGAGTGGACTCAGGTGATTACTACAAGGGAGCAGCCCAAGCTCTCTCTAAGTGTCTGGCTCCCTTTAACTCACAAGTCAGGAAGGGGGCTCCTTCTAAAGAACATTGACTTTTCCTGCCTGGATACATCCAACAGCCAATTTACTGGATTGAACTTGAAAAGGCACAACAGTTACTTTTTTTGTTGTTGTCAGTCGTTCAAATGCAAATCTCCAGTCTTCTCAGGAGTTCTAGGTGGTTGTGTATGTCTTTTCAAAGGCAGGTTTCCTGGCTCCTGAAAGGTTCCAGTGGAGCTGAGGCATAAAAAAAAACCTGACCCGTTGCCACCCAGTCAGTTGTGACTCATAGAGACCCTATAGGACAGAGTAGAAGTTTACAAGGAGTGTCTGGGGGATTTGAACTGCTGAACTTTTGCTTTAGCAACTGTAGTGCTTAACCACTAGGCTACCAGGGTTTCCAGATACACACAAGATCATTGCATTCAAACTGTCAGTGTTCCCATGAGGAAACCCTAGTTCCGTTTACCATATCTGGTCAGCTGCTGCTGGCCGAAGTTGTAACTGCATGCTGTCTGTAATCTCTAATACTCAGTATACATTTTTATCAGGCATTTAGTCTGTTTTATGAACTAAGTAGAGGAAGCATTCAATATCCATAGTATATTCAATTAAACACATAATCCTGAATGCATAACCGTTCTTTTTGATGGCATTCCGGTTGCATTTTTACTTCTTCACACCTCACCTGTCTTCCCATTTGTATGCATATGGCCTTTGACCTCTGGCTGGGTGGAACCAGTTGATCTTGTCCCCATATTAGTCACCCTGTGATTCTGGCCTGGCGTTTGCTCCGAGCTTTTCTGCCTTCAACTACAACATAACATTCCTTTCAGCTTTTAAAGGTAATATGCAACCGAAGTAATCATTGCACAACCAAAAGTTTCACTTCCCAAGCCTCATTGTTCTTTCTCTTAAAAGTGCTTTGCTAATGTGAATCTGGAACCATTGCAAAGAATCCTGCTTCTGATGCTAGCTGTAAAAATGGCACAGAGACTGATCCGCTGTTGCTGTCTGAGCTCTTCTCTTCACAAGGGGGAAGGAGAATCAATATCAACAGCTTGAGACTGATTGCTGTGAGGCAAAGGTCGCACCTGGCCTCCTGTCTCCAGCACTTTACCAATTTTGACACCAGCCGTCCTTCCCGTGGCACGCTCTGCTCTGTGGGTTCACTAATGTGTTGCAGCGGCTGGACAAAATTCGGACCATGCTCCTGACTTGGATGTTTATTAGGGGAGTGAGAGGTTATGGCAAACACTGATGGAGTAGTGCTTCAGTGGATTAACCAAAAGCTCAGCAGTTTGAATCTACCAGGTACTTGTTAAAAACTCTGTGGGGCAGTTCTGCTCTGTCCTGTAGGGTTGCTCTGAACCAGAAACAACATAACACGTGTTTGTTTATTTCTTTAAACAGGTCACAATTCAGTTTCAGTTTCAGGAACACTCAGGGTGGTAACAGTTCTTTCATCAGGAGCCTTTTAGCTGTGCTCACAGGCGTGCCTCTCTCGGACTGTTTCCTGCTGCCAGGTCTTACTGAGTTGAGTGTTCACAGGTCCCTGTGAGCTCCCGGTTCCAGGAGCTTCTCCCTACAGGGATCTCCGGGCAGAAGGACATGCCTGGCTCCTGTGTGTTCTTTGGTGGTCATGGGATCCTTTCCTTTCCTATGTCATTTCAAGCTAGCAGGGTGGCATACAGACCAATCCCTTCGGTGGGTCACATTTACTGTGTCACAGAGTCCCACTCAGTCACTTAGGTGGGAGTTACAAGACCATGGCAAGAAAGATCACATAAAAGGGTCCATTACACTGCAGTGTTTTTAACGAAGGACAACTCTAAAAGCAAACACCACATTTAAATATCTTAGAAAGGTCAGGTATTGCTGTATCTATCTATTGTTTCACAAATATCCCTTTGTGTTGATTCATTTGGTTTTTCATTTTAAGCTTGTCTGTACTTCTACCTGTATATCCATGGCCCGCTTTTCTACCAGTGTGTGTTGGTGGCGGATAACATCCCTGGCAGTGGCTGTCTGGTTGACTCTGGGTGATTCCCTGGGTGTCAGAGTAGAATTGTGCTCCACAAGGTTTTCGGTGGCTTGTTTCTCAGGGAAGGAATGAGAAATGGAAAAAGAGAGAGATGTTTAAGTGATTTGAGAAACTCTGCATAATTATACACTGTTTACTTGGTCATTCTTTAGTTTTTTAGTGAGGACTACTATGGTTTTAGGCAACTTTGGGTATTTAAATTTGCACCTAGGTTTTATTTAGTGCCTTGTTTATTCTTGGTGTAGATTTTTGTTTATTTCCCAAGAGCTCCTTCTTTGCTGCTCCAAGGTTGTTTTTCTTGGTTAGCAGGCAACCTAATCAAAAGTGTGGATGTGTAATTACCTCAGCCATTCATTTGGTTCATATAGTCATTAGAATTTGAGTTAAATGAGCAGAAGTAACTGTGTCTTTCAAATGAACGGTAATTAATTTAGGACCTAGTAGATTAGGAATGTGGTGCTTAAGGTTCTGCTTCAGAGACCTGTTACAAGTAAAAGCAGTTACACTTATGTTAATTTCAGTCAGAGTCGTGGCACTCATAGAAGTGGAATTAAGTTGGTCTGGTTGATGACTGTCACTTACCTCTCTTCCTATGCTCTACCATGAGGCTAATAGCCCTTCAACAGTATTTTTATTTCCCTGGATTTCTAGTTTCAGCAGGTAGTGGTTGAGGGGCTGTCCTGTGTTAGATAGTAACGGGATGAGTTGTTAGAGGCAGAGAAAACAGTTCTTGTCTGGTGGAGAAAATTGACTTAGAAATAACTACCTTATGTACTGCCTTCTTCTGCAGTTAAAATCCAAGTACTCTGAGAATGCCGATAACTGGGATAATCACTAAGCGCTAGGTTGCCCGAAAAGCTGCGTGAACAAACATCCTTTCAGGTACTATGATTTCGTAGAGCCTGGTGGTAACTGTGTTAGTAATGATGCTTAAGGGTAATAAGAAGCCTTACATTCAATATTGCTTTACTCTTCTGTGCAATTTTAGCTAAGGAATCTATACATGGAGGGTGAAAAAGCTTTTCTTTAGATGTATAAATAGAAATATTAGGTTAAAAACTTCAGAATATTAAGCTGCATACAGAATGTATTGCCAAGCCAAGTGCCATCGAGAAAACAAACAAAAATGTTTATTTTGGACAAGTAAGAAAGGATGAGGGAAGGGGCATGGGCAAGTAAGAAAGGACGAGGGAAGGGGGTTAATCTGAAAACTTTTCCACAAACATTTTCCTTGCCAGAGCTGCAATTGTCACCTGTTCTGGCTGGAGCCGTCCCTACTGCCTGGGGAGTAGTTTCTGTTCATTTTAGCCTTCTAGGCCCCATCTGGAACCTCCCAGTTTCACCTTTGCAGCCTAGTCTTTCTTTTCCTGTAGCCTGCTGAACCTCTGCCCTGCCTCTGATAATCCTTGTGGTGTATTCCTAGTGGATTGGGCCTGATCAGCCAAGGACTTGGTTCCACACTTCCTGCTGATACTCATCCTGAAACTTTTAAACCACTAGCTGAGCGCCTGACTCTCTAATGCCGGTGCCATCTGTTGCAGCTGTATTCTGAACTACAGCGGCTGCTTTTTGTGTAAACACGGTAAGTTAGGTAACTTTTGTTTATCTTAATGGCCCTTAAAGTAGAGGAAAAAGGTCGGGATGACAACAGGACAGTCAGTAGAAATGTAATTAGTTTAATTGTTTGGTCTTTGGTCACCACCACCACCACCATGCTCTCCAGCAGTTCTGACTCAGAGTGACCCCATGTGTGTCAGAGTGAAAACTGTGCTGCATAAGAGTTTTCAGTGGTTGCTATTTTGGGGTGTAGACTGCCAGACCTTCTGGGGCACCTCTGGTTGGATGCTGAATGCTAGCATTTCAGTTAGCAGCTCAGCATCTTACCAATTTGAGTCACCCAGGGACTTCTGTCTTGGCCAGGTGAATATAAGTTATCGTGTGGATGTTTCTAGTAGCATGGGTACTTCTTAATAGCATTACATGTAACTGGAGTTATTTAGTTAATTAGAGTACTCCATTCTTTGTATCTGCGGTCTTCTGATTTTATTATCAAGAATCTAGATATAATGCTGAAGAAAGTGTTATCGTGAAACATATACATAGATGATTGGACTCAGAAGGTGAATTGTGGAGTAGCAAAGAACTTTATGGTAGCTACTAATCGGCCATTCTCCTACCCCCCCCCCCCATTTATGACCTTTTTTCCAGAGTTGTGTGTGTGTTCAAGAAGATTAAGTGCCCATTTTCTAAGATTTTTCAATCTTTTGTTTGAGATGATTTCTATCAAGATAATTAGCTTTTAGGCAAATAGTCACGATATTATTAATAGAATTTTTACTTCTAGTTTTCAGATTTGTGATAAAACTCTGCATTCTTAAAATGGCATTTAAAAAAAAAATGCCATCCTGCGAAAGCCAACAAACAGGAAAAACATAAAACTAAACCCACTGCCATTCAGCTGATTCGTAGTGATTGTATAGGAAAGACTGGAGAGCTGCCCATAGGATTTTTGGAGAAGACTTCCATGACTTCATCCTGTGGGATGGCTGATAGATTCAAACCTCTGACATTGTGGTTGACAGCTGAGTGCTTTAACCACTGCACCGCCTGATCTCTTTAAAAAAGAAAAGCCAAAACATGATATTATTTTTTATGTTGTTGCTTTGGATGATTTGACTAACTAACTTGGTATAATGGAAACCCATTGCCATTAAGCTGATTTTGACTTAGAGTGACCCTGTAGGACAGAGTTGAGCTGTCCCTATAGAGTTTCCAAGGAGTGCCTGGTAGATTCAAACTGCTGACCTTTTGGTTAGTAACAGCACTTAACAACTGTGTCACCAGGGTTTTGGTATAATGGAGAGTGTACTGTATTTTGGGAGGGACTGGGAACCATCCTGGGGTTGTCCTTAGTATCAGGTGATATGAAAAAAAAAATCAAAGTGTCCTTGCCACATTAGTGGTAATATCCTACATCTTGGCTTTATTCTGGGGAACAGTGTGTAGTCACGGAATGATACCCCATCTTTTGGAGTCGGACACATTCCTCAGGGGTGAAATTTTCTCAAATGTAGTACTGTCCTCCGGTTTATGAAAGATGGGCCAAATGGTTATTTATCCCTGGGTAAACATGTCCTGGAACTGATCCAAATAAAAGACTCAGCTTCAGTTCTCTCTTTAGTACACAGGGGAAGTCGTGATGTAATGTGGAATATCGGTGTGTTTTTGTGTGTGGAAGGGAATGATAAGACCCTAATAGAAGTGAATATTCTGCCTGGTACATTATTCTTTTCCAAAGGGAGCTGGGTAAGTTGATTTTACTTTGCCATAGTGAGAATTTTCTCTTCATTTATGTAATTCCCTTGCTTCTAAAAATGCCTGAAAGAAGTGGTAAATAAGAAAAAGGAGTAGAGGTAGTGTTGGGAGGAGATAGCGAAGCTCACTGTTTGTTGTACAGTTGCTTCCAACTCATAGCGACCCAGTAGGGCAGGGTAGAACTGCCCCAGGAAGTTTCCAAGAAGCATCTGGTGGTGCCCCGACCCGCGGAGCGAATCAACGGAGGGGCGAGGGGGAGCCTGCGAAAATGAAAGTGGGGCAAGAGGAGCGAAGAAATGGAGGCAAGACAAAGTTCTGATCAAGCCTCGAGGTTTTATTGTAGCAGAGTAATATATATAGAAGTTGGGGAGGGGAAGGGCTTAGGACCGGAAGATAGCTGGTATGAGACAGTTGGCGTTCTATGATTGGGCAGACAGTATGCCTGTACAGTTGACGTTAGGCAGTGACGCTGGGCAGTGACGCTGGGTAATTTTCGCGCACGCGCGTTTTCAGCGGCTTTCCAGACTTCCTGTTTTTTGGGGCCTGAAGTTTTTTCATGGCCCCTGACATGGTGGATTCGAATTGCCAGCTTTTTTGGTTAGCAGCCATAGAACTTAACCACTACACCTCTAGGGTTAAGCACATTAAAATTAGTTGTGAAAAGAATTTAAATAGTAAAGCAGTAATGTTAGAAAAGGCCACTGACATCGGAGACTTACGTCAGGCTTTGCGTAGCACTTAAGAAAAGTTTACTCTTGACATAGGAGTGTCAAAGGAATAGCAGACTAAGACTCCAACTATTTTAAAAATTGGGAATGACTTGGGGAAGACATTCCCATTAACAGTTGTCACCTTGAGAGATAATTGCAGGAACTTTTGTTTGGTAAAGCTGTATATCTGAAGAGATTGACATGAGTGTGTGCCAAGCCAGGTGCTGTGAGGTGGTGAAATAAACAAAATAAGCCAGTTGCCATCAAGTCATTTCCGGCTCCTGGTGACCTGATGTGTTGCAGAATAGAGTTGTTCTATGCAGCGTTTTCATGACTTTGACCCTTGGGAATCAGATCACCAGGCTTTCCTTTACCCTTGGGTAGGTTTGAACCACCACCTTTTGTTGTGCATATGACTGTGCACAACCTGGGAACTCCTGGGTAGTGTTTCATCCTGTGGTACAAAGGGTTGCAGTGAGCTGGAGCCAACTCGATGGCACCTAGTGACAGCAACAGGAACGTCTTCTAATGTAACAAAATGACTTTTTAAGATGCTCCCTGCCTGCTTGGTCATCCTTGGCTTCCTCAGTGGCCCGTTCTAACATGACTGTGGCGTCAGGCTCCCATCTATACCATTGCAACCTTTTCTCAGTGGGTGATGCTGCTTAATTCGTCTTTTCTCATTTTATTTCCTCTTTCTCTTGAGGGGCAGTGGTGACTCAGTAGAATTCTCATTTTGCATACAGACGACCCAGGTTCCTGAGCGATACATGTCATGTGTAGCTGTCACTTGTCTGTCAGTAGAAGCTCACTGGTTGCTGTCATGCTGAATGGGTTTCAGCCAACTTCCAGACTAAGGCAGATTAGGAAGAAAGGCCTGGCGAACCACTGCAAAAATATCAGCCAGTGAAAACCCTATGGATTACAATAGTCTGATCTGCAACCAATCATGGGGATAGGTATGAGAGGAGGCAGTGTTTCTTTCATTGTGCGTGGGGTTGCTATGAGTCAGGTGCCGACTTCACGGCAGCTAATAGTAATGGGATAACCTCCTTAAATGTTGGTGGTGCGTGAGGATTCTTTTCAGCCCTTTTATTGTTTGGTTTCTATTATGGCTTAAATTATATCATCTCAAAATAATGTGTTGTAAATCCTAGCTTGTGTGCTGGTGGTTGTAACTCTACTTGGGAATGGGTTGGATTAGTGTAGGGTATATTTTGAGTCAGTCTCTCTTGAGATATAAAAGAGATTAAATAAGTGAGCAAAGAGGAGATACGATAGATACCAAAAAACATGGAGATTTCCAGGGAATCAGTAAGCAGAAGCTGAAGAGACAAGGACTTGACTCCAGAGCCCACAAAAGAGAGACTTCCTCTGGAGCTGGTGGCCTGAATTAAGTCTTGTAGCCTCCTAGCTGTTAAAGCCATCCACGTGTGGTATTTCTGTTACAGCAGCACTAGGTAGCAAACACGTTTTTTAACTACCTGGATGTGCTTCAAGCACCGCAGACTCAGGTTGTCAAAAATGAAGTTCTTCCTTTCTCTGTAGAACCTCGCCTTCTGTTTGGTTGCATCTGCATCCACTTGATTGTCTTAGAAACACCTTAGTTCTCTTTTAGAAAGTAATGTTTTTACTTTGTTTCTGAGAATATATACAGCAGAACCTGCGTGTACTCTTTGAGTTGCGCAGCGATTCTGATCATCTTTTCTGAGTTGTTCCTCCTTCATTAACGTAGATTCAGTGCCCTCTAAGTTTCCTAATTCTTGCTGTTTGTTTTTCTGCCCCTGACCTACCATTCAGTTAGTCCTGCAACTTTATAACACAGAGATCTTTCATTTGAATGTCTCTGTCCAAATTAATACTCCTTTGGTTTAGCTGTTTATTATATTTTACTGAGTTCGGAATATAAACTTTTAGTTGCCAAGGATATTTGTATTCTCATCAGCTCTGACCATGTTGGGAGTACTTAATAACTGATAACACCAATTTATATTTTACCAAGTGGAACATGGTATAGAAGAGTGTTTTTTTTATACCTGTTGAGTGAATGACCTGGTGAGAGGGGACGACAAGTATGCTATTTAATATTGCTGTCAGCTGGCTTTATAGTTAGTGCACTTGTAGGTGTAAACTGACTTATTATTAAAAAAAAAACAAACAAACCCAGTGCCGTCAAGTTGATTCTGACTCACAGCAACCCTATAGGATGGAGTAGAGTTTCCATGGAGCTCCTGGTAAATTCAAACTGCCAACCTTTTGGTTAACAGGTGTAATCCTTAACCTTGATGCAATTGGGGTTTCTAAAAAAGGCAAACCCACTGCCATCGAGTTGGGTCCAACTCATAGTACTTCTAGAGTTCAGAGGAGAACTGCCCCATAGAGTTGCCAAGGAGCACCTGATGGATTTGAACTGCTGACCTTCTGAATAGCAGATTAGCATTTAACCCACGATACCACCAAGGTTTCTGGGTTTCATATAGGGCTGGATGATTCAGTGGACACATGTCCGTAAGTGGTGCAGATGGTTTGCATCTCATTACTAACCTAAAGGCTGATGGTTCAATCCACCCAGTGACACCACAGAATAAGGGCCTGGTGATGTGCATCTGTTTAAGACTAAAACAGAGAAGACCCTTTGGCGCAGTTCTGCGGTGTAGCATGTGGGGTCAACATGAGGTGGCAATAAGCAGTTTCTTTAATCTACCCGACAGCAGACAGCGCCAGGATTTAGAACTCCATTCCAGTGCTGGTGCTGCCACTAGCTAGTGGCATGGATACAAGCCATTTGTCTCAGCCTGTATTTCTGTCAGATATGGGAGTAATATTTGCCCTATATTCCTTGTACGGTTTTCGGATGGGCTGGTGGAAAGAATGCACAGTACTTCAGGCAGGATCATTGTAATCCTGTCTTAAACATTTTAGCATTTTTCAAGATATAACTTGAACAGATTCTTGTCAGTGTTATTACCATATTTGGTAGAAATGAGAAGTTATTGAAGTAGAAGTACTGTAAGTGAGTATTAAACTATGGGCTTGCTGGATATCCCGAATTAAATTAACATGATAGGGCATGATTCTAAGGTGTGGAATGGTTTTTAACCTCCCTCTTTTTTTTAAGCAAATAAATAATCTGCATTGATGCAGAAACCAAGAAATGAGTAAGTTGGCATTTAATGATGAAGAACAGGCAGTGTAGATTTTGATAATTTATAGCTGTATCTACCAGCAGTTTGTTCTGGGTAAAGTCAGTGGCATAAAATTTACTAAAAATGGTAGTCACAACTTGCACCTCACCAGCCAAGCCAAGTGCCATTGGGTTGGACACGTCACAGGAGTGAAAAAAAAGTTGGGTCACTTTACAGACTATAACAGGCTGGACTGTATACATGAGAATTTTTTTTCCACATTGATTTCGATGTGAAGGCAGACAGAAGCCCTTTCCTAGGTGTCTCTTATGCTGTGCAGAGGTTTTGTAAATAAAATTATGTTTGAGCTGAGATAATCCTGATGGTTATTGGTAAGAAGAGAAAATGATGAGGTTGATAGGGTGATGTCAGAGGACCTGGATACTCGGAATTATGGGGGGGAAAAGAGCATGAGAAGAGAATTAAAGAGGAGGATTCAGGTAGCTTAGAGAGAAAGTGGAATTTAGACATTTAGCTAGTTGATCCAAGGAAAGTGTGATTGCTCAGTGTCAGAAACTCCGGGAGAGGGTATTTGGATTGTCCCTTGAGGACAAAAAAAAAATCAGATAACCTATTGCTTAGGGCAAATCTTCTATAGAAGACCTCTTTAAAGTGTTAAAAAAGCAAAGAGGTCACCTTGAGGACTAAAATAGCCTAGACTCCAGCTATGGTAATCTCAGTTATTTCGTAAGTGTGCAAAAGCTGGACCGTGAATAAGGAAGACCAAAAAACAACTGATGCATTTGAGTTAATGGCCTTGACAAAGACTGTTGAGAACACCACGGACTGCTAGGAGAGCTCTGCTGGTGCGGTGTGGAAGAGCTGTCCGAGACGTCAGCCCTTTGGATCCATCTGCTGCTGCTTGGAAACCCTCTGGGGCAGTTGTGTTCTGTCCTCTGAGATTGCTTGATGGCAACAGGTTTTTTTTTGTTGTTGTTACTATAAAAATGTTACTATAAGAATGAGCAAATTTGTCTTGGAAGAAGTGCAGCTAGAATGCCCCGTAGAAGCAAGGAGAAGACTTCATCTCATATACCTGGAACATGTTAGCAAGGAGGACATGTTCTTGGAGAAGGACATCATACTTGGTGAAGTATAAGAGGAAGAGGGTCAGTGTCAGCTAGATACATTGACACAGTGGCTGCAACCATGGGTTCAGATACAGCAGTAATTTTGAGGATGGCACCGGGCCGGATAGGGCTTTCCTCTGTTGTATAGAAAGTCTTTAAGAGTTGGAACCAAGTTGGTGGCACATGACAACAACATCAACAACCATCGGGACAAAATATTATCATTTTTAAAGATATTTTTAAGGATGTGTGAACTTAAAGGGACTTCTGCCCTGGGGCTGGGCCAAGGACAAGTGACAAACAAGAGGCTTATACTTTTGGGATAGCTTGGAAAGTGAGGCTGGGGCTAGAAAAGACCAACCTGAGGGGTTAAGGAAACACAGTACAGATACTGAGTAAGCCTGGAAAGGAATAGCAGAGAATGAGTGAACAGGTGTCCCCCTTTGCCGAGTTAGTGCCGTGGAGCTGGATCCTACTCATGGCAACCCTTTTGCCTACATGCCCTTAAAAAAGGAAAAATCCTAGTGTTACTTTGCTTTCTCAGTTTTCTGTAGTGGAATTCCATAGATATTAATGGTCAGCTGGATGTGAAGTGTTATGACACTCACTGATAAGAAGGGATGAGAGAAGGTGAAACCAGATGTAGAACTGAGATGTCGGTCAGAAGACACTCTCTGCTTTGAATCATTAAAAAGCTGATTGTCATTAAGTCAATCCAATTCATAGAGACCGTACAGGACAGGGTAAAACTGCCCCCATAGGGTTTGGAAGGCAGTAATCTTCAGGGAAACACACTGCCGAATCTTCCGTCATGAAATAACGGATGAATTTGAGCTGCCACCCTTATGGCTGGCAGCCAGGTGCTTAACCACTGTGTCCCCAGTTCTCCTTCTAAGTTCGTAGGTAATGGCTTCTATTTATTTATTGGTTTTTGAGGTTGTGTTTTTGCATTTCTGCCAGAACATATGTTAGCTCGAGCTGATCCTAGTTTATCAAAATAACCTGAACATTAAATCTGGCTAAACAGAGAGGGCTTATGCTTTAGCTAAGCTTAACCTTATCTCTCACTTGTGGGCAGTGCTAATGATGTTGAATCTGTAATCATCAGAACACTTTAATGTTAAGAAGTTTCACTGAAGATTTGACGTTAACTGTCAGAGCATGGGCCTTGGAATCAGGGAAATGCTTTTCAGTCCCTGCTTTTCCGTTTAATAGCTATGTGACCTTGAGCACGTCACTTGGCTTTTTAAATGAATTCCCTGTCTATAATTTGGAAATATTGATTTTATGTGCTGACTAAGTAATAAATATCTAACACATGTAACTAGTCTAGCATGGTGTATAATCTAAAAACCAGGACTGCTGGCATTGAAACAATTCTTACTCTTAGCAACCCTGTAGGACAGAGTAGAACGACCCCATAGGGTTTCTAAGGCTGTAGTCTTTCTGGAAGTGGATAGTTACATCTTTTTCTTGCACAGGTTATGATAGCCCTTAACAAGCTCAGTGTCACTGAATTGTTTCTGACTCATAATGACCCTGTAGTGTATGATTAATTTTCTCAACTTTCCATGAGTCGGATCCAACTCGACGGCACTTGGCTTTGGCTGGCTTCTGTTCTCTTGCTAATGTTGAGGTTAGGAAGCATGGGGAAAAGTTATAAACAACACAAACCTTACTTTTGTTTTCAAAAGGAGGTGAAATGATTTCTCTAAGAAAAAGTTTACCTTCCATGAATAAACGCAGTATATTTAATACTTGAGCCAAGCCAAGTGCCATCGAGTCGCTTGAAGTATAACCACATACTATTGTTTAGTATCATGTATGGAATTGTGCCCCCCACCCCCCAAAAAATGTGTGTAGCAATTTAGATAACCATCATTCCTGGTATTGTGTGATTTTTCTTTGTGCTGTAAATCCTTCCACTGTGATGTTAATGAGGGAAGATGGGCTGTGACTGTGTTAGTGAGGCAGGACTCAATCTGTAAGATTTTACTGTACCTTGCAGCAGTCTCTTTGGATACAAAGGAAGGGAAGCAAGCAGAGAGTTGGGGGCCTCTTGCCATCAGGAGAGAATCAGTGCCAGGAACAGAGTGTTCCTTTGGATCAGGGGTCCCTGCACCACGAAGCTCCCAGTCCAGGGAAAGACTGATGAAAAAGACTTTTCTCCAGACCCAACAGAGAAAGCCCTCCTCTGGAGCTGATGCCCTGGGTTTAGACTTTTAGCCTACTTCTCTGTGAGAGAATAAACCTCTCTTTGTTAAAAGCTATATTCTTTGGTATTTCTGTTATAGCAGTGCTAGATGACTAAGACATAGAGTATCGTGAATATGGCTTGCAGCTCAGTAAACCAGTGTTTCTGTGGAATAATAATTTAGCTAACTTTTTGAAGACTTTTTATAACTGTCACCATGTTTTATTTTGATAATTTGATTATTTGCCTGTTTCCCTCTGTGAGGGGCTGAAAGCAATTTGGAGTTTGTTGTATGTTCATGAGAGCCAGATCACACCTGAGGCTAATGAGCAGGGATGAGCAGACTGAGAGGGACCCGATGTTGACTAGTGTCAGGAGGCATGATGTAATCTGTTCTAGCCCTGTGGCGAGACTGATAAGAGCCTGGAACCCTAAGGCTCAGATGGGCTTTCTAGTTGACAGAACATCTGCTCTTGAGATGGTAGTGTGGCCCTTTGAGACAAGGCGGCTGCTTCCTGAGACCTTTCCCGGACCCTTCTCTCTCTTTCTTACCTTTTTGGCTGTTGTGAAATAGTAGCTGTAAGAACGGTACCATCACTGTGAAGTTCTGTGAGTTGTCCCAGCAGATTATCAAACCTGAGGGGCAGTGAGAATGACAGAGGGTGATGTCTGCCTCTCTGGCAGTCTGAAGGACTATGTCTTTCCAGCTCGTGCGCTCTGACCTAGCTCTGTGGTATTGGGGTTACAGAAGGGTTGCACAGCGCAGCTAGGTTTAAATGGTGGTGTCCGTCTGACTTGTGAGCTCTGATCTTGCTCCCCTTGCCTAAGGTTGGGGACTGAGTGCCACTTGGGTGGCTGGCAATGAAGTTGGAACTGTCATCACTTTTTTAGGATTGGACTCTTGCTGATCTCTAACATGTGTTGAGCACCAAACGTGAGATTTGTTCTTATTTACTAGTGTACCTTTCCTGCATAGCCAGTTCCGTGAGAGTCAGCCCCAAATCTTTTGAACTTTGGAGCTGGACACAAGATGCAAATTTTGAATAATTTTCACTTAGTGATTGAATGAACATAGAAGAATTTCTGTCTGTACTAATATTTGGAGTTGCCATCTATAGGATATTATTAAACTCTAATGCTAGAACCAATTCTGAAACATTATATGTGAAGATAAGTATCATTGTGAGAAAGCTAGTAGCATATTTTACAGATTCACTGCAAGCTTTTTGATCAGAGCAGGATTATTGTAGGAATTGATACATGTATTACAGAATTTTCTGTCCAGCAGTGAGAACTCTGTCTAGAAAGTGAAATTGCGTAAATTATTTGAATTTTGTTTTCTGTATGTAACAAAGCATTGTATGTGTCATTTTCAAGATAACTGTCTCAGAGGATTGGCTTCCAGTGTGTGGGAATGCCTTCTTTTAAAATGCAGTTTATTTTTTTCAACAGATTTATTGAAGTATAATTCATGTGTCATAAATTTCATTTTTTAAAAGTATATAGTTCATCTTTTAAGAACTGTTTATGTGTGATCAAAGTGTCAACAGCAACTGAAAGTTAGATAGGAACCTTGAGGGCAGCGAGTTGACATTATGGGGCGAGATGTGACTCAGAAAAGGAGAACAGATGCGCCCCTTGAAAAATACAGTCAATGCCACTGAATTGTATATGTAGAAATGGTTGAATTGGTGTGTGTTTTGCTCTTATAATCCCCATAACATCAAAACATAAATAAATACATAAATAAAAACATACAGTTTGGTGGCTTTTCATATATTAACAGATTTGTACAACTATCACCTCTGTTTATTATCAGAACTTTTTTATCATCTCTCAAGTAAACCCCATACCTACTAGCAATCACTCTACATATCCAACCCACTCCTCAGGCTCCGGAAACCTGTAATCTATTTTCTGGAACTGCCAGAAATTCAAGCCAGATTGAGAAGAAGATATGGAACTGAGAATATCATTGTTGATGTCAGATGAATTTTGGCTGAAAGTGGAGAATGCCAGAAAGATGTTTACCTGTGTTTCATTAACCGTGCAAAGGAATTTGATGGATGAATCGTAACAAATATGGCTAATGTTGCAAAGAATGGAAATTCTGGAACACTGAATTGTGCTTTTGAGAAACTTGTACACAGATCAAGAGGCGGTTGTTCAAATAGAGCAGGGGATAGTGTCTGCTTTAAAGCAAGAAAGAAGTGCATCAGCGTTGTATTTTTCATCATTATTCAGTCTGTATGCTGAGCAAATGTAATCTGAGAAACTGGACTACATGAAGAAGAATGGGGCATCAAGTTTGGAGGAAGACTCGTTAACATCCTGTGTTATGCAGATGATACAATTTTCCTTGTAGAAAACAAAGAGGGCCAAAGAACTCAGATGAAAATCAAACACTACAGGCTTCAGAATGGATTATACTTCTACGGAAAGAAAACAAAAATTCTCACAACTGGACTGATAAGTGTCATACTAAGTGGAAAAAAGATTGAAATTGTGAAGGATTTCATTTTACTTGGATTCACCATTGATTCCCATGGAACCAGTAGTCAAGAAGTCAAATTATGTGTTGTACTGGGCAAATCTACAGAAGGGCTCTTTAAAGCGTTAAAAAACAAAAATGTCATTTTGAAGACTAAGGTGCACCTGACCCAAGATGTGGTATTTTCAGTCATCTCATATGCATGTGGAAGTTGGGTAATCAATATTGAAAGCCAAAGAAGAATTGATTCCTTTAAACTGCAGTGTTGGCTAAGAATATCGAGTATGCCATAGACTGCCAAAAGAAAGAACAAATCTCTCTTGGAAGAAGTACAGCCAGAATGCTCTTTGGAAGCAAGGATGCTGAGACTTCATCTCACATACTTTGGACATTTTTTCAGAAGAGACCAATCACTGGAGAAGGACATCGTGCTTGGTGAAGTATTCAGACAGCCACCTAAAAGGCGGAAGACCCACAATGAAATGCATTGACACAGTGGCTCCAGTAGGCTTGGGTGTTACCACAGTTATGAGGATGACCAGGCAGTATTTTGTTCTGTTGGACGTAAGGTTGCTGTGAGTGGGAACTGATTTGACAGCACCTAACAACTAACCACAATGGATTTGCCTGTTCTGGACATTTCATAGGGAGCCTTGGTGGCGCAGTGATTCCAACGCTGTCCTGTAAATCAGAAGCATACCACCTGCTCTGCAGGAGAAAAATGTAGCAGTGTGCTTCTGTAAGGATTTACAGCCTTGGAAAATTTTGGGCACTTGGACAGTTGTGCTCTGCCCTGCAGGGCTGCTGTGAAGGGACTCGACTGGACAGCAGGAGGTTTGGGGTTTTGATTGTTTTGGGGGCCGTATAAATGGAGTTGTGTAATGTGGTTTGTGTCTGGCTTTTTTCACCTAATGTAGTATTTTCAAGCTTCATCCATGCTCTAGTGTTTTGCATCATATTTCCATCAAATATTTCCATCATAAAGGATGCACTGTAAATTCATTCTTCATACCTGTTTTTAAATGCATTTTTAGCTTAGTGATAGGTGTGTTATAAACATGTTATAGCCACCCACTTGTTATATTTCCCTTTTATGATTACTCATATAGAAAAAGACTAACAGAAACATAGAAACATGAAGATGCTAGACAGCCCTGATCCTAGGAATGTGTGGAATAGAATTAGCTTGCTGTGATGCCGATTAGTGAGCCCCAGGAGGAAGGCTTTAACATTTGTTTTTCAGCTTCATTCCTTTTCATTATCAAATATTTAATTGTATGCTCATGCCACATTTTGTTAACTCATTCCTTAGTTAAGGGGCATTTGCTTCCATTTTTTTTGGCTATTATGAATAATGGTGATAGGAACATTTATGTACAAATTTTTGTGGAAACATTTTTTCATTTCTCTTGGGTCTGCACCTCAGAGCCAAATTGCTGTGTCACATGATAACATGTTGCAACTCACTGTTATAAATAGAAACATAGTATGTTTAGCATCCTTTATGGCAGGAGATATTTGTGGGCAAAACTGTATTCAAAACAAATGATAATTTCCCATAATAAATTCATAAGCAGCCTTCATGTTTATTGGAGAAAACAACTACTTGGAGGATGTTTAACGAGGATACATATCCGTGTCATTTTAGTTACTGTTGTAAATAGATAGATCTTTAAAAACTTTTTTGTCGTATAAATGTAGGACAATGGCAGTGTTTGCTTTCTTGTGAAAAACAGCTCTAAGTAAAGAGAGCAAGAGGAATTAAGACAAGAAAAAAAGAGGTAACAGAAGGGCAAAGAGCAGAGTTTGAGTGGCAAGGAGAGAAGAGAAGGGCGGACATTTCTTCACATACTCATTCAACATATTGATTTAGCACTGGCTATGTGCTGGGACAGAAACCTGATGCCAAGGTGGTTAAGTGCTACTGCTGCTAACCACAAGGTTGGCAGTGTGAATCTGCCAGGCACTTCTTGGAAACTCTGTGGAGCAGTTCTGCTCTGTCCTATAGGGCCATTATGAGTTGGAGTTGATGGCACTTACATATATATATATATATATATATATATATATATATATATATATATGCTGGAAACCCCGGTGGTGTGGTGGTTAAGTGCTACAGTAGGCAGTTCGAATCCACCAGGTACTCATTGGAAACTATGGGGGTAGTTCTGCTGTGTCCTGTGGGGTTGCTATGAGTCAGCATTGACTCTATAGTTATATATGCCAGATACTGTCCTAGGCCCTGGGAATGCAAAACAGACAAAAGTCCTGGGTTTATGCATACTGAGAACATGTTGTGTGTTATTTGTGTTGTTGCTACTTGGTGTTAATAATTACAGGCAATGCGTACCTTTGTTTTTAATTTTCTGAACAGTTTTTTCCTTTCTGTCTTCTACATTGTAACTTGCACATAACTCCATTATAGAATTCAGTTGTGTCTATGGCTCTCATTTCTTATTCTCTTCTATAGTGTAACTTGTACATACTTCCGTTATGGGAATCCACATAGTATGGGAATCTCACATGTGACTGTGAATATCTGTTCTCCATCCATTGAAGGAACCCTGATGGATCCACTTTTTCAGGTGTGGTTCTAGTTTCTGAGATGATGTGTTTGTCTGTTAGGCTGCCTATATACATATATATCATATTCCCTCTTTGGCTTGGCTTTGGCTCTTTAAGCACTCATTTCCTCACTTTTGGAATGGAGATAATAATACCTACTGCTGGGTCGCCATGAGTCGGATCCGACTCAACGGCACTTGGCTTTGGCTGGCTGGAAGAATGAACAGTCTATCTTGGAAGAAGTATAACCAGAGTACTTCTTGGAAGGGAGGATGGTGAGACTTTATCGCACATATTTTGGACATGTTATCAAGAGGGGCTAATCCCTGGAGACGGACATCAAGTTTGGTAAAAGAGAAGGACAGTGAAAAAGAGGAAGACCTTCAATGAGATGGATAGCACGGTGGCTGCAGTGGTGAACCTCAAACCTGGCAACAAGTGTGAGGATGACACCGAACCAGGCAGCGTTTCGTTCTGTGGTCTGTAGGGTTGCTAGGAGTCCCAGCTGATTTCATGGCAACTAATAGCAACAACAAAAACTTTTATTTTTAAAAATGAGAATTAAGTCTCTTTTACAAGGTGTGCCTGTCACAATGCCCTGTACATACGAATAGCCAAATTGTAGGGATTATAATCAAACGACTTTTTTTTCAACAGAAGAGATTGAGTAAATCAACACTAAAAATGCTTCAAAGGGGAAAATATTACTGTGACCATTTTGTGATTGTAAATTTTTTTAACTTTGCATGTCTACATGAATGCATTTAAAGTATAAATACAATAATAGGACCCATACTGCTTATACCATTACGTAAAATATTTTCCATGCTTTCTGCGTCTTTTTTATTAGTAGCATATTTATGGCTAAAAGTCCTTAAATTGAAGGTGGTACTTATGTGTAAGTAATTTAAACCAGTCTACATAAGAAATGTGAGTGAAACCAGAGTGGGTTACACTTGGAGTAAAGAAACATCTGCAGTTTGCCACAGTTCACCAAAAGGAAATGGAATCATGTATCAGCTATGTGATCGAATAAGACTTTCATCTTTTAAAGAATTTTTTCTGCATGAAATCTGCATTCATCTGTTATTTTGACATGAAGCCTCTGGTATATACATTGCAACACAGAGTTGGGGAATCCCCAGCATATTACGCTGTTGGATTTTGGAGTGCAGCCCTGACATCCACTGAAGTGAACTGGAAAACAGAAGATAACTTTTTTTGAAAAAAAAAAAGAACATTTTTAATTAAAGTTTACAATCCAAGTTAATCTTCCATATACAACCCTGAGCACTCACCTCTCTGCAGCTCCATCTGCTCTCCTTACCATGTGACAGCACACTCTTCTTTTCCACTCATTAATTTTAGTCTTCACTCAACCAACACTTGTCCTCACCTTTCCAGCCTTTTCTCTCCCCTGTAAAATGAAACTAGTAGGTCAGCCTCAAATATGTATTAAGCCATCAAGTACATACACCACCTGCATTGCTCTGTGTCCCCAAGCCCAGTCTATTCTTTGCCTGAAGTGTTTGGCTTCAGCATTGGAGAAAACTATTTTTAAGTCATCTTCAGGCTCACACATCAAGATTGTTTCTGTTTCTTGACATGGATAGCTTAAGTCAATTCTTACTCCCCGCCCCCCCCCCGCAAATTTTTTTCTGGAATTATATATCACATCATTTTTTTGTGTATACAACTACTTTTAACCTTTGAGAAGATAATCACTTTGTCTGGAGTCAGAGAAATGCAAACAAGGATAGCAGTAAGGTATCTATTTTTTACCTATTAAATTGGCTATAAAGTTTTAAAATGATGCCTATGGTGAATTAAGGTAGACTGAGACTCTTCCATTATGCTGCAGATAGCATTGTAAATTGGCAGTATGTTCCAGGAACCTTAAAGGGTATGTAGCCACTGATTTAGCAGTCCGTTATAGGATTGTTTCTAGAGTATCTGTGCCCTTTCATCCTTTTTATGGGAACCCTGCTTTTGTCCAGGAACTTGCCCTTTTTCCTAATTAGCGTAAATCTTGAATAGCTTGTGGTCTTCCATCTTCTCTCACAAAACTCTAGGAGGTGTACAGGGTGTCACCTGTGTTTCCCTCAAGTTTCAGTATCTTGCAGCCCCTCTGTGACTTGGCTCTGAGTATTGCCTGCAGTGTGGGAACTGTGATCCTAACCTATATACCGTCAATCATTGACATTCACTTCAAGTAGAAAATAATTAGAAGAGACTTAAGTAATTACTAAATTAGTTATCTGGTCAATTTAACATAATTTGTATGATATGATTCTAAGTTAGAAAAGCAAGATCTGGAATTGTTTATATGCTGTTGTTATGTGAAGATAAAAATTGTACCTGTAAAAAAAATTTGTAAAATATACAGCAATGAAATGCTATCTGAAAATGTGCCAGGGTGGTGACACTAGCAAGATTTTTGTTTTCTGTTTTTTTCCAGTAGTGGAGTAATGGAAGTTCTTGGAAAGCTACCCTTCCAATAGGGATTTGCAAAATCTGGAGGGGGTGAGGGGAGATGGGAAACAGGTAGAGGAAATAGGGATAAATGAATAATTTCTTTTATAAGGATTAGCACAAAACTGATTTCTGTGAGGCGGAGGTTAAAGGTGTCCCAAATGTCCAGCTTTTCCAAACTGCTATATCACTCTATCATCTGTGATATCAACTGCTCTGCCTCTCCTCTTTGGCTTCAGTAATTTGCTTCAGTGTCTCATAGAACTCATGCACCATACTTAGAGTTGAATAGTGTATTAGGGGAGTAACAAGGTACAGTTCAGGACTGAGATCAACTTGGAAGTAACAGGAATAGCTCAGGATGCAGTTCATCAATCAGGACACCTGCTTCTGATGCCCTCTGCTGCCCTGCCCTGCTGGTTTCCTGGTTCTGCCCTCTTTGCCGCTATTGGTCTTGCTACTGATGTGCTGCTGTTTCTTACTGTTTTCAGTGTTACAGTTGTGTCTGTCTCTTGGTTGTAGTAGAGTCTCAGCACAGGCATCCTGGGTTCTTCTCGATGGTAGCTTCCCCCACTGTGCTGTGGGATTGTTCATTTTATTTTAAGCCTAGCAGGATGGCAGAATTTACTAATCCCCTGTTAGGGTGCCGTATTCCTGATATGCATGGTTCTACACCCATAATGGTGCCATGCTCCTTATTTACATGATTAGCAAGCTGTCCAGTTCCCTTGGTGGAGTGCAGGTACCCAATTTACATAGGCCTCCCCCAGTGATTTGGTAGAAATTTCAAAGGCTATGGCTAGGGCAGCTTAATAGTTAAGATCTCCGCAGTTAACCAAAAGGTCAGCAGTTCAGAACTACTCCTTGGAAACCTTATGGGTAGGTTCTGTTCTCTCCAGTAGAGGCACTATGAGTCTGAATAGACTTGATGGCACCTAACACACTGTGTAAAACCCATTGCCGTCAAGTTGATTCTGACCCATAGCCACGCTATAGGTCAGAATAAAACTGCTGCCACAGAGCTTCCAGGGAGCACGGGTGAATTTGAATCACTGACCTTTTGGTTAGCAGCCATAAGCACTTAACTACTATGCCACCAGGGTTTCCTGCAACAGTAATTCACTGCACTGCAGGGGGTTATCATGAGCTGTAAAGTTCTCGTACATTTCTGAATTTGGTCAGACAGAATCTGGGGCAGATACAATCTTTCTAGTCTTTACTCTTTAACTACCTCTGTGTTGAATCCATTAATAACTGTCTGTAAATACGTTGCTAGATTCTGATTCCTTAATTTGTAGACTTGACACTCTTTTCCTACCTGCATTCTCACCCCCTTTTTGACTATTTAATTGACTTCTCCAGTTACCTTTGATCAAATCTTTTTCATTCAGTTAGAAGTAACATTATCAAGGCCGTCATAAAATACACATATCCAGGTCTGGGCTGTTCAGCACATAATTTTTATAGACAGATTATTGTAGGTGCTCCATTAAAATGTAACCAGTGTTAATAATAATAAAAGGAACCTGAGTGGCACAAGCAGTCCTCAGTCACCTGCTAACCTAGCAGTTGGCTGTCCAAATCCACCTAGCAGCTCTGTGGGAGAAAGTTTCTGTAAAGATTACAGGTAAGAAAATCCCCTGAAGCAGTTCTGCTCTGTAACACGTGGGAGCTCATGAAACAGAATTGACTTGATGACAACAGCTTTGGTTTTGGTTTTAGTAACTAGAAGGATTATCCAGTGTAATAGATTGAACTGTTTCTTCCCTAAAAATATGTGTCATCTTGGCTAGGCAGTGATTCCCAGTATTGTATCATTTTCTTCCCCATTTTGCAATTAGATGTAGTTATCTTATATGTTGTAAATTCTGACCTCTGTGATGTTAATGAGACATGTTTAGAGACAGTCATGTTAATGAGGCAGCACACAGTCTATAGGATTAGGTTGTGTTTTGAGTCCACCTCTTTGAGACATAAAACAAGTGAGCAGGGGTCCCATGGGGTGTGGGGCAGATGCCTATCACCAAGAAAGAAGAACCAGAAGCAGAATGCATTCTTCAGATCTGAGGTCTCCGTGCTGAAAAACTCCTAGACCCAGGGGTAGATTGATGACAAGGACCTTGCCCCAGGACTGGCATAGAGCTTTCTTTGAAGCTGGCATCTTGAATTTGGACTTCCAGTCTCCTAAACTGTGAGAGAATAAATTTGTTTGTTAAGCCATCCACTTGTATTTTCTGTTACAGCAGTGCTAGATAGTTACCACATCCAGGAAAATAGGTTTAGGTGTTACGGATGTTGAGAATAGATTTGCAGTAAAGGTTTGCCTTAGATATTTAGTCTTGTTGTAACACAGTTGAAAACCGTGGTGGTGCAGTGGTTAAGAGCTGCAGCTGCTAACCAAAAGGCTGGCGGTTCACATCTATTGAATGCTCCTTGGAAACAATGGGACAGTTCTGCTCTTCCATGTAGAGTTACTGTGAGTGGGAATTGACTAAAACTGCAATGGGTTTTTGTGGGGTTTATAATACAAATATTCCAAGTACATGGCTTTATCAAGCAAATTTATTTTCTCCAACAGTTCTGGAGGCTAAAAGTCCAAATCAGGGTCTCAGCTGTGTAGGTTCCTTCCTTGGAGTAGTCCAGGGTGCTCCTTCATTTCTTGGCATTCCCTGGTTTACTGATGATCCTTGGATGACTTCTGTGTTCCCTCATGTGTGTATGTCTCTTTGTCTATTCTGCTGTTTGTGTAATTCATAAATGATTCAGTTAGAACTGACTCTGTTTGGACATGGCCTAATTAACATAACAAAGAAAAACTCGATTCCCAACAGAGTTCAATTTATAGGTATTTAAAAAATATAAAATTACTGTAGAATCAGTATTGATTCATGGCAACTCTATAAGACAGAATAGAACTGCCTCAGAGGGTTCCCAAGGCTATAATGTTTATGGAATTAGACTGCCACATCTTTTTCCTGTGGAGCATCTGGTGAGTTCCAACCATGCTAACCTTTTGGTTAGCAGCAAAGTGTGTAACCATTGTACCGACAGAGCTCTCAGTGTACAAAAAACAAAACCCTAAAACTGATTGCTGTCCAGTTGATTGTAACTCACAGCAACCCTATATGACAGAGTAGAACTGCCCGATAGAGTTTCCAAGGACTGCATGGTGGATTTGAATAGACGATTGTATGGTTAGCAGTTGTAGCTCTTAATCACTGTGCCACCAGGGTTTAAATACATGTTTTCAGAGGACACGGTTTGGTCCTTAATGGGCTTTAAAGTCATTCTGTAGTAAGTTTGTTTTCCTTCGTAATTTGTAATGAACTGTTAGAAGCAAATCTAATTCCTATGAAAATGACTCCTAGGAAAAAATGACAGTAATCTCATGTTTGTGCAGATGGGTCAGGATTGTAAAGAGTCGGTCTCAAAGATCATGAAATGGAGTTCTGGAATCTGGTAAGATTTTTCATCAGTGAGACTATTCTGGGGTTGAACCTGGCTCTTGACCTAGTACAGCATTGGACAGGCCCTTAACTCTGAGGGTGTTCTCTTGCCTTAAAATTTGGGTTGGCTGCCTTTCTCATTCAGGTTTATTATGATAATTAAGTCCATTCATTCAGCCAGTAATTATCAGTCATCTACTGTGGATCAAACATAATGCTAGGGATATAACTTAATCTAAAATAAAAGACCAGTCTAATAAAAGGATTATTTGCATCTCTGTAATTTCTGCTAAAATGTGTTTCTAAATTTTAAAGTATTTAGTTGAAAGGAATTGGTGTAATAAAATAATTTGCCATACTTGAGGGATTTCTTAAAAGGATCTGCAGAAATTTATTCCTTCTGAAGTACTACAGTTAAGTGGTCTGCTGTATTCATTGCCTTCTTATGCCAAGCATAAATCTGAGTAAATTTGTTGCATTCTCTTTGCTGTGGTAATATTATGTGTTTGTATTTTTAATATGGTTTGAATTTTATGATGTTTATCAGCCAGTCTTTGTAGACATATTGTTATATCACGTTTGTCTTAACTACCGTTTACTTACGAGGACAGAAAAAATACAAACCCAAGGCAAGAATTTTATCTACGGTGTTCTATTTGGCCACTGTGAACAGGTGTATGGTTTTGTAATATGGTGTCAGTATCCTGTGCTTTCTGCTAGTGAAATCATGAGTAAACTGTAGTGGGCCAAATGATGCAAAGATTTCTGCAATCCTGTTTTTGTAAAAATAGGCAGAATCTTTCTAGCAGAGGTTTTAAATGGTCTTGAGACTACAAAATGATTTGTTTAAAGAGAACTAAAATGTATTTGCATGTAAAGCCAATTCTTAAATGCTACACTGTGGAAAAGCCACTGTGGATGGTATTGTATATTTCTTAATGTGCTAAAAATGACAAAAGCGCTTCAGAGGATCAGCAGGCAGCTGAATTTTAGGCTCACAGATTGGTGTCTGTGTTTTTATGAGTGTAGTGTTTGGAGGATTCAGGCTGAAAGAAGCAGCTATTCCTGATAACCCCTTCCTCCAAGCTGATGGTGCACTTCCTTCATCTTTCATCCATCACCAGAGGGAAGAGAATTTAAAAATTCCAGTGTGAAAGGAAATTTTGTTGAGCTGATGTGACAGCCAGCACTCTAGTATCTGGGGATGGTGGTTTGCCCCCAGAAAACCCGTTGCCGTCAAGTTGATTCTGATTCATTTGTTAAAGACTAGAACTAACTGCTCCGTCGGGTTTTCTTGGCTATAATGTTTATGGAAGCAGATCACCAGGCCCTTCTGCCCTATCATCGCTGGAGGTGGTGGGCAGGGGTGGCGGGCAGGGGTGGCGGGCAGGGGTGGCGGGCAGGGGTGGCGGGCAGGGGTGGCGGGCAGGGGTGGCGGGCAGGGGTGGCGGGCAGGGGTGGCGGGCAGGGGTGGCGGGCAGGGGTGGCGGGCAGGGGTGGCGGGCAGGGGTGGCGGGCAGGGGTGGCGGGCAGGGGTGGCGGGCAGGGGTGGCGGGTGGGCGAGGGTGGGGGTGGTGGTGCTTGAAAGCACTAGCCTTTAGGTTGGTAATGTAGTTTAAGCCATATTGGGCTGCCAGGGAACCTCTGGCCTGAAGAACAGGCAGTAAACCCCGGTTAGGGAAGAGATAACGTGGCTGAGATTTTCAGGTAATTTCATCTTAATCTGGTCCCACTCCAAAGCAAACGGAACTGAAGAATTCTTGCTTAAAGCACTTTGACTTTGGGTCCCTAATGGAGTACGCCTCTGAGCGGTGTTGTTGGCTGTTGTCACCTGCTGGGGAGTAGGACCAACTTTCCTTTTTTCTGTATGAAAATATGTAGAGTTGGAATAGGATTTAAAATTTGGGGGAAAGGAATAATCTGTCTTTGAGAGGAAGTCCCCCTCCCCCATTCCGTTTCCGGTTTTACATGCTGCTGGGAAGCGTGTTTATCTGAATACGGTGAGGAGAGTAAGCGGCAGAGCTCCGTCTGACTCCGGGTATAGGTTCTCTTTGGTTAGACAGTCGTATTCCTCTTTTCACTGCTATGTATTACAGCGTTTTTTTCTTTCTCTTTTTTTAGTAACCGTAATCAGAAGAAATCACAGGAAATTATGAGACACAAGGGAAGCTAAATCCCAGTAGTATTTACCAGGAAAAATAGAAGTATACTGTTAGGAACATTACAAAAGAATCCAGCAGTGTGTGATTCCTATTCTCTAAAAGCTTATAAACGAAATAGAAGATAGCTATTGAAAAACAAACAAAAACGGGAGTGGCAGTGGGCTCAGAGGTACAGTGCTTGTGTTCCATGAAGGAGGCCTGGGGTGGATTCTGGGCCAGGGCACCTCAAACTTATCCATCACCAACTGGTCAGTGGAGGCTTGTGTATTGTTGTGATGCTCAAGTTTCAGCAGAGCTTCTAGACTAAGAGTGACCTAGGAAGAAAGTCCTGGTGATTGATCTCTGAAAAATCAGCCAGTGAAAACTCCACGGCTCACAACGGTCTGATCCACAGGACCCGATGATGTTTCTCATTGTCCCAGGGCTTGCAGGAGTCCCACTTAATGGCAGCTAACAACAAGTGAGACAGCTAATAAAGGGCGTTAGTATAGTGAGCATCTCTTCGCAGGGGATGTCCATATGTTGGACTGGTCTGGGAAGCCTGTCTACCAGTGCATGTGGCATGAATGAGAGCACTGCAGCAGAAATGACTGATTCTTAGGACTGGGTGACAAATGGATCTCTCTCTGTTGTTTTTAACTAAAGCAGGGGAGAACTGGGAAACAGGTGCTGTGTGAAAGTCTTTTGAAGTCAGTCTGAACTGTTAAAAGCCCACTCAATTGTAGGCTTCATGGAGACCTGTCCCTCTTTTGTAAAAACATTATTGTTTCTGCCCCTACCATTGTGATCAGCCCACTGTGTGTGAACTCAGTAAGTGTTGAGTGTTATATACAGCCATCAATGTGGTACATTCCCGTTAGTCCATTTTTCTTGAATCCTGTTTGTGGTTCATTGTAATGGAACTTTTTATGCTTAGATAATTAAGACACTAGAATTTGATTGTAACTGTCAGTAAATGGGAAAAAAAATCAATGAATTCTGGGTCTTAAAAATGCTGGAGGCAATTAAAGACAATTGAGAACTGAAGGAATTGAATGGATAGAAGTTTCCGAGGTAGTGAATCCACTTGATCTCTGAAGCATAATTTCCTTCTCTTGATCCACTCATAGATCTGTCATATGAGATAGAATTGTATTTCTCCAATTTTATACCCTTTGAGGAGCCCTGGTGGTATAGTGGTCAGGAACTCAGTTACCAACCAGCTGTCGTCGGTTGGAATCAGCTAGTCACTCCTTGGAAACCCTGTGGGGCAGTTCTACCCTGTCTCATAGGGTTGCTGTGAGTTGGAGCTGACTTGATAGCAATGGGCTTGGTTTTGCATTTTGGTGTATATACCCTTTAGAATGCAAGCATGTTCATTCAGGAAAGATAATATTAGGAAATGATTGTAGTTCTTCAGAAAAATGTACCAGCCTGCTTCCCCTCTCCCCTAAAATTTAGCCAGCAGGTTTTGTTCATGGGTAGGTTTGCCGAAAAGAAGGATGTTGACTTAAAAAAAGATACTTTTTACTGTAATCGTGGGAAACATCTAGCTCAACTGACATAACATGGTTTATAAAGAACATGTTCTGCATCCTACTTTGGTGAGTAGCATCTAAGGTCTTAAAAGCTTGCGAGTGGCTGGCCAATTAAGATACTCTCCTGGTTTCATGCCTTTTGGAACAAGGGAGAAGGAAGAAAACCAGAGATTAGTGTAAAGGACTAATGAACCGCAGCTACCCCGGCACCCACCGGACTGAGTCAAACACAACGAGACGGTGCCCACCTGCCACCACTAAAGCTTTGACTGGGATCACAATAGAGGGTTCTAAGGAGAGCTGGAGAAAAATGTAGGAAAACATTTTAACTCACCAAAAAGGAAAAGAAAAAAGGCCGTGCTTAGTGGTCTGACAGAGGCTGGAGAAACCCTGGGAGTATGGCCACAGCTGCCTTTATAGCTCAGTAATGAAGTCACTCCTGAGGTTCATGCTTCAGCGAAGGATTAGACAGGCACGTAACACAAAAGCAGACTAAAGGGGCACACTAGCCTAGGGATGAGGACTAGAAGGCAGGACAGGACAGGAAAGCTGTTAATAGGGATCCGAAGGTGGAGACATGGAGAGTGTTGACATGTCATGGGGTTGACAGCCAGTGTCACAAAACAGTACATGTACTAACTGTTTAATGAGAAATTAATTTGCTCTGTAAATCTTTATCTAAAGCACCATACATTTTTTGTTGTGAGATTAGTCTTGTGAGAAATTTTAGAAACGATAGGAAAGTTTTTTGTTTTTTTTTAAGTAGTGTCTCAAGATTGTTTTGAGAATGGATGTGTTGAGTGGTGCAGAAGGAAATACTAAATATGCAGAGAGAAAACAGTGGTGGGTGTCATTTCAGAGTTCCTGAGCTGAAGGAAGGCTGACTAGGAAAATTCCATGATAGGCTCTTGAGGTACTTAGAGAGTTACAGAATTAAGTATTCCTGGGGGATTTCAGTGGCTTGGACATCTTTTGAGTAACTACACATATCACTAAACATTTATCATCAGAGCGTGGACCTGAGTTATGTAGAGGACAGGTTCAAAAAAGGAAACCATGGGGAGAGCTGTGCTGGTTTTGTTTCTTGTAAAGAGGGAAGGAGGAATAATACTTAGTATTTACCCCTTCTGTAAACTATCTTGAGATTTCATCCTGGCACTCAAATTCACTTATGTGGGGTATTATGTATTCAAATACTCCAATAGTTTTCAGTCTAGGTTGTGACCTCAGAGGGTTGTTGAGGTCAATTTAGTGAGTTGTAGCTAGCATTTGAAAAAATACAGTGGGCTAGGAAATAAGATACCGTGGTGTCGTGAATATACTAAGGACAAATACAAGTTTAATGAAACTTGTCTGTTACTTTTTCTTTTCTTTTGAAGATTTACAGAACACAGTAGCTTCTCATTAAACAGTTAGTGCATGTATTCTTTTATGATAATTGGTTAACAACCCCACAGCAGGTCTGCACTCTCCCTTCTCAACCTTGAGTTCCCCATGACCAGCCTACCTGTCCTCTTGTGCCTTCCAATTCTTGCCCCTGGGCTGGCATGCCCTTTAGTCTCATTTTGTTTTATGGGCCTGTTCAGGCTTTGGCTGAACGGTGAACCTTAGCGTGATTTCCTTATGGAGCTGAAAAGCTGTCTGGGGGCTGTACTGACCCTGTCAAAGCTGTTGGTGATGGTAGCTGCGCACCATCTACTTACGTTCGATTCAGTCTGGTCGATGCTGTGGCAGTTGTGGGTGAGGAGTGCTTTGAAGTAATCTGCCCCTTGTGTCTTTGGTTTTCTCCGTTGCTCCTTGTTCCCAAAGGGATAAGACCAGTGGAGTCTCCTAGATGGCCACTCACGGGCTGTTAAGACCCCAAAAGCTACTCACCCGAGTAAAATGTGAACATTTTCTTTGTAAACGGTGTAATGCCAGTTCCCTGAGACCGTGGTCCCCACAGCCCTCAGCCTAGCAGTTTGGTCCCTCAGGGAGTGTGGATGTGCCTGTGGAGCCCCCATGACCTTGCTTGGTACCAGTTGTACTGGCTTTCCCAGTAGGAGGTACTGTCTCACCCTCCGTCAAAGTTACCACTTAACCAATAGTCTGTTTAGTGTTTTTCCATCCCCACCCCTTCCCTCCCTGGTAATCATCAGTGATTGTTTCTTTATGTATGTAAACCTTTTCCTGAGTTTTATAGTAGTGGCCTCCTATACTGTTTGACTTTCTATGACTGTCTTATTTCACTCAGCATAATGCCCTCCAATTTCCTTGTTGAAGATTGCCTGACCACAGGTAGATGGATTTACATATAGGTTCTTAATTCTGCTCCATTGGTCAGTGTATCTGTCTTTGTACCAGTACCAGGCTTCTTTGTTTCTAAGGTGTTTCTGGATCCTGTTTTTTTTTTTTTTTTTAAATCCGTTCTGTCAGTCTCCATCTCTTTATGGGTACATTAAGGCTACTTGTATTCAGTGTAATTATTGATAAGTGTGACTTTATTGACATAATTTTGTAGTGCTTTTTCTGTGTGGTTTTAACAGTTTCCTTATTCCTCTTTTACGTTTATTTTATAGATTTTGTTTTTGTTGAGACTTTATGTTTTCCTCCCTTACTTTGATGAGTAGATTTATTAACTTTCTTTGTGGTTACCTGGAAATTTACCCTTATTTTCTTAAGTTCAAACCAGTCTATTATTACTTAGCATTGCCTTGCCTTCCATCCCATTAAGAAATTTTTATACCTACACTGTTGATTCTCTCTTTTATTGTTCTGACTTTATGTCACTTATATATAAGATTAGCCTCTCTGGTTCCCTGTTGTAATTCTTTTGCTTTTGAATAGCCCTTGACAGTTCTTTTTCTAGCTGGTACAGTCTTGCATGCTAGATTCAGGCTGCGTTCTGGTGTTGCTTGTTCTCAGATCGAAGAACTCTCATAATTGTCATAAGTTTAATTTGGTTTTTACGGCACTTGGCTGGCTTGGCCTAATTTCTGTTTGTCTGAAAATGTCCTAGTTTTACTGCTATGTTTGAATGAATTTTGCCATTGTTATTCTTGGTTGGCAGTTTTTTTCTTTCAAGGTTTTATAAATTATCATCCCACTGCCTTGTCTACATGGTGTCTGTCAAATAATTAGAGCTTAGTCGTACTGTTTTCTCCTCCGTATGTGACATTTTGTTTTTGTTAAACTGCTCTCAGAATTTCTTCTTTGTCTTTGTCTTTGGTTTTAGTGACTATGATTATGATATGTCTTGGGAATATTCTTTTAAGGTCTACCCTGTGTGGGGTTCCTTGGTCGACTTTTCATCTTTCTTCATATTAGAGACATTTTCTATCAACAGTTCTTCCACAACTCTGTGTCCGCCCTCCACTGGAACACTGACCACTTGTATATTTCTGCATTTAATTGTACCCCTCAGAATTCTTCAGGTTTCTTTGTTCTTTTTTCTATTTTTTTTTCATCAGAGTTGTATACAAGTGTTTGTCTTCTGTTTCACTGATCCTACGTTTGATCATTTCAGACCAGCCCCTCAGCCCTTCCATGACACTGTCCATTTCTGAAATCTTGTTTATCTTGTAGATTTCTAGTAATCTGGTGTTTTATTTTGTACACCATCTGGAACCATCCTATCTTGTTTTTTAATGTGTTTTGATATTTTCTATTGTCTTTGGGCTATTTAGTATAGTTATCTTTGTTGTTTATTGATTGTAGACCTGTCTGTTTTGTGCTTTTTTTGTTTTATTTGCTTATGTCAGAGCAGGTGGGCTGTGTGTCCTTTGATGTCTGTTTGACTGTGGTCATAATATTTTTCATTTCTTTGTCTAGTAGCTAGTGCCAGCCTATCAGCTGTGGTGCATCAGGGCATGTCCACCTGAAAGGGAGGGCTTGCGGTGGGTGGTCTGTGATATTTGCGGGGGCCAAGAAGGTGGTCCAGGAATCAGGTTCCGGTAGTCTGTGCCTGTGCTGCTCAGGAGTGTGGTGTTCAGCACAAGGTGCAGGTAGGTGGGAAGGAGCAGGGAGATTGTACTGAGTGGAGCTAAGATGGGTATGGGAAAGAGGAGTGGGAGGGAGAAACAGGAGCCCCAAACACACAAACAGAAGTGTGCCAAAGGAGCTTGTTAGCATGGCTAGATGAGAAAGAAAGAAGTGCAGGAAAACAGAGAACATTTTTAAAATGAGGAAAAGAAAAAAGTTAACTTAAAAGTTTCGAATGTTTTGGAAATAAAGAAAAGAAAGGTTCCCAGGAGTTCTACCAATGTGTCTGAGAACCCCAGGGCAGTGTCTCCTAGGCTGCACAGTGTAGGGTGGGTAGAGGCATTGTCAGTGTCCTGAAGTGTCAGGTATTCGGGAGACATGAAAAGAAGGTAAGGATAAGGAGATAAGAACTGAGGAATCAAGAAAAGCAGGAAGCAAAAAAGAGGAAAAATAAAAGAAACAAGAAATGCCCCCAGGGATCCCTTTGATGCAAATACCCAAACTGGGGACTTGGGTCCTAAGCCATGCATTACAGTCTAGCTAGAAGGAACTCCAAAGCCACACACACACACACAAAAGAAGACAGACAAAATAAAACATAGCAAAGCAAAACAAAAGAAAACAAACAAAAAAGCCCCAAGGATCCCACCACTGTGGCATCACAGGCCTGGAGAGTGGTTCTCGGGAAGAGGCCAAGATGTCACTCAGACCAGGAGTCTGAGAGAATGCCTGGAGAGGTAGTGAGAGGCGTGGAAGAGGCCAAAAGAAACCGAAAAAAGCAACAGCAGCTACAGACAAATGACACTCAGGGAGCTAGCTAGTTGTGGGGTGGGAGCACATCCAGGCAGCTGGGGCAGAAGGAGGTTACTCTTGAGCTAAGAGTCTGCAGCTGGCAGGAAGCAGAGAATCCAAAGGTAGGGGAAGAGTGAGAGAGGGAAGCCTGCAAGGCCTGACAATTAAGTTTGCAATCTCAGCCTAGCAAAAGGGCGACATACCTCACTGCTCAGTATCACTACGGTCAACTTTGAAGTACTCTGCTTGGAAAGCTGTGCACTGACACCAACGCCTAGTCCACCTCCAAAGCAATTTTGGAACTCTTTCTGAAACTCTCAGAGGTGTTGTCGTATTATCCTTGATGTCCTGAATGTCATCAAAATGTCATCCTTTCAATATTGCCTTTATCTTCGGATAAAGAAAAAAGTCACTGGGGGCCAGATCAAGTGAATAGGGAAGGTGTTCCAATACAGTTACTTGTTTACTGGCTAAAAATGGCCTTACAGGCAACTATATAGTTAAGTTCGCGAACTTGGCCTCTGTGCCGTTGTGTGCAATTCTAGAAAGCGTTCCGAAATTGCTGTAAAGCGTAGACGAGGCGCTGGTGTCAGTGCATAGCTTCTCGAGGGGAGTACTTTGAAGGTGACTGTCGTGATATTCAGCAGTGAGTTATGTAGCCCTTAGAATAATGAAGTTTGTGGACTTCATGGTCAGACCTGTATGTACCTCACTGGTTTCTAGTTGATCTTTGTCTTGCCAGTAGCTCCTGAAAGGTGCTTTCTGATGTTCCCCATCTGCCGTCTCCTGTATGGGTGGGGCAAATCTGAGTGGTACCAGTGCTGCACTTCCCAGCCAGCTGAGCCACCCCACCTAGCCAGGTGACATTGGAGGGAGAGCAACAGGGAGAAGACAGGAGATGGGAGGGTGTGTATGGCTGGGTAGCAGAAGCTGAGATTTCAGTCAGTCTGCGCTCCAGTAGTCCCTATCTGTTAAATCTCTGAAAGGAGTTTAATCCTTGCTGGGTTAGCTGATAGTTTACTTCCTCCTGGCTCTCTTTCTCTACCAGTTTCCTACTCCGTACAGTGTTTGGTTGAGATATGTATCTCCTTATTTGACACTTTGGTTTCCAGGACTGATGATTGTCTCTGTTTTGCGTAGTTTTTTGCATCTTGGCTGTGGAGGAACGGTGTGGTGCCCCAGTCTGTGGCTCCCTGTTGGCCAGAAGTCTGAAACTTGTCTATTTGATAAGCACACCTGAATGAGAGTACTATATTGGATTTTAAAATGTAATTTTTATGTGATTCGTAGTTGGTAAGTTTTAAAAACACTAAGATACCATTCCAAGAGTTAAGGCTTGTTTACAGAATGAATGTGGTAGACCCTGATTCATGTTTCTTTGGGAAGAGGAGTGGGACAGAACCATAGGCGAAGACTGAAAGTTCTAGTGATACAGAGGTTTGAAGACGACGGTGTTTTTGGCAGGTAGCATGTCAGAGGAGTCTTGTGAGGCTTTTGAAAGTGGAACCAGCTTACCCTCACTGTAGTTCCTAAAGATGGCCATAGTCACTGTGTCTGGGAACTGACATTGTAGTCAAAAAGGAATTTATCCGGTTCTTCAAAGCAGGTCTTTTCAGTCACACTGCTATGCCTTTGAAAGAACCATACCTCTTCGTTTCTGCTGACTGTATTTCAGAGTCTTTGAAGAATGTAAGTTGGTTGTTAGAAGACTTGAGGTGAGCAGAAGGTCATTCAGTCAAGTTTGAAAGTGACAAAATTTCAAACATACTAAAAGCAGAAAAAGTAAAGTTACTAATAGATTTAAAAAACACACAAAAAAGCAAACCTGCTGCAACTGACTCATGGAGACCCCATGGGTACAGCTTCCCAGAAGCAGATTGTGACATCCTTTTGTTGCAGAGCCACTGGTGGTTTGGAACTGGCAACTTTTCACGTATTTAAGGAGACACAGCACTACCAGTGTTACTTTTACTAGTAAGTTTAAAAAAGAAAAACAAACTTGCTGCATTTGAGTTGATTCCAACTCATAGGGACTCTATAGGACAGGGTAGAACTGTCCCACAGGGTTTCCAAGGAGCATCTGATGGATTCACAGTGTCAGCTTTGTAATTAGCAGCCATGAGTTGGATCCAACTTGACAGCACTTGGCTTTGGCATTTCTTAACCACATCACTGGGCTTTACTTAAGTAGGTCGAGAATTAAAAAATGGACTTCAAATAAGAAAATAGAGTTTCTGAAGAACAAGAATTTATTAAAAATTACTTTCATTGAGTATGTGCAGAGTAATTTCTTAAAGAGAATATGCTTATGTATTGGAAACACACAGATTATTAAAAAATGTGAACCAAGAGTGATTCCCATGTTGACTAAACTGTCAATCAGATTAGTGCATTGTGTGAGTGATAGTTAAGTACTTTATTCAGAATGAGTTCATTAAACATGTGTTGCCTTTGATGGGTCCTAAATTACTTGTTTAAAGCTTTAAATTATTATTTAACGAGTGAAATGATATCTGTGATGAGGGAAAGTTGTGACGTTTCACTAAGCATTGTTTCTGTGACTTCTTTGAACTTGGAGCCCCAATGATGCAGTGGTTAAGAACTTGGCTGGTAAGTAAAAAGGTTGACGGTTTGAATCCACTGCTGCATGAAAACCCTAGACAGCAGTTCTGTTCTGTTGTATAGGGTTGGTATGAGTTGGAACTGAGACTTGATGGCAGCAGTTTCTTTCCTTTTTTTTTTCCAAGTGAGAATAATGACTCCCTAATATAAGAGTGAGTCAAACAGTATTGATACAAAGTCATATAAACCTTTATTAAACAAAATGATATGGCTGTTGTCTCTTGACATATCCTCCATCTAAGTCTGTAGACTTCAGAAGGCCTGTTTCCATTTTTTTTTAACCTTTTCCTGAAGAATTCTATGATCTTCGATTTATACTATATCAAAACAACAGTTTTGACATTCTTGAGGGTCTCAAACCGTGTTCCTTTTAAATGTTCTTTGAGTTTTGGGAAGAAAAAGAAGTCCAAAGAGGAAAGATCAGAACTGTAGGGTGGATGGGGATAAGGTTTCTCAATGAAATTCTCATAGGACAGCCCTTACTCCCTTGAAGAATGAGCAGGTGCATTGTGGTGGTGGAAAAAAATTCCTTGCCACAGTTTTCCTTGTCTTCTCAACTATGAAGTTTTCAGTTTTATTAAAACCTCTGTGATTGTCTCATGTCCTTTGAGAAAATCTATCAGAATTACTCATTAAGAATCCCAAAAAACAGCTGCCATAACTTTCTGGAAAACCCAGGTGGTGTAGTGGTTAAGTGCTATGACTGCTAGCCAAAAAGTCCTCAGTTCAAATCCACAAGGTGCTCTTTGGAAAATCTATGGGGCCGTTCTACTCTGTAGGATCGCTGTGTCACAATCAACATGACAGCATGGGTTTGTGTTTGCTTATAACCTTCTGAGCATTCTTCCTTCTCTTAGCTCATCTTGGAGGTCTTTCTGACCTTCGTTAAAAGACTTGATCCATTTAAAAATGGTTGCTTTTTTTATGGGCAATATTCCTAAAAGCTTGTTGCAAAGCTTCATTGATTTAGGAAGATGTCCATTTGAGTTTTGTTAAAAATTTGATGTTAGCTGTAACCTCAAAATTGTTTTTTTCCATGGCATGAAAAGTATCCTTTTTTCCTCTTTTTTTGGAAGGCACCTTAACAAGGCTAAGACAAGTGTATTACTGGGAAAACTTGTCAGCAGCTACCCCTGTTCACAGAGACTCGTTTAAACATGTTTTCTTTGAAATAAACCAGCACATGTGTGAGCTGAAATGCTACTACCAATACTTGTGACTTGCCCTTCTGAATTGGAAGGAGCATACATGTTTCAAAGAAAACAGATGTTGTAAAAAATGTTCGAAAGATCCTTTATCCACTTGATGCTGGATAAACTAAAAAAGAACAGGGCACAGAGCAAAATGAACTTAGGTTTCTTCCTCTCTTACCTATACAGGCTGTAATGTATATTGTCAAAAAGTAATTGAATATTAAATGATCATTTCTTGCCGGCCAAGTATGGATTGTATTGCAGATTATGGCTGTGACTATAGGATGTATCCACTTTGAGCTCAATTGGAAGTTTTGGCCGTGATAATTATTTACCATCAGTCTCCATGGCAACAGGGAGAAACCTCTAGCAAACAAACAGATGGATTCAAAGGAATTTAAGTGATCAAGTCCAGTAGGAGGAAAGCAGCTAACTCAATGTGTCTGTCTGCATTCTGTAGCAAGCTGGCTGTCAGACCTGTGGCTCTGCAAACTTAGCCATTTCCTTCCAAATTTTGGTATATACTCACATGAGTAGAGGTCTCACCCAGATCTGTGTTCCTCTCTCCTCTCTTCTTTGTGTGTGTGTGCATGTGTGCCTATCAGCAGTACTACTTATTAAAGCTCTATTCCAGGCTTCATTCCAGCCTGTGCTTCCACCTCTAGCCTTGCCTCCCCTGCTGATGTTGGCTGGTGCAGAGCCTGCTGTTGGCCGAGTCCTCATGCTCCAGTGGGCTGGCACTGTAGTCAGCCTTTGTAGCCTTGGAACCACTGTTGCTTGGGAGCAAGATCATTATTCTTTCTGTGTCTCTTTGCTCTGGGAAATGGCAGTCACAATTGGGCAAGTTGAGAAACTGGGGAGAGACGGTTTCCATGCTCCAGTTGGTGTGAACTAGAAAGTTTGGTGTGATTTCCAAAACTGGGAATCTGCTGGTGCTGAGAGCTGACCCCAGAGGTCCCAACCTGGTTGCTGGCCTTACAGTAAAATGGCCTGGTCTGCGTGAGGTGGAGAGATCCAAACAGCTTCCTCCTGAATTCAGTGCATTGGACTTTTACTGATTGCTCAGAAAGGAGATGGTTTCACAAAGTTAAATGGGTTATTTTGTTTAAGACCTAAAGTGATGGAAAGTCCGGGGTGGGGGTGGGGTCAAGGAATTCCATGTTTAAATTGTTCCAGTGTAATGACTGTTAATAACATTGGGAAAAAAATTGAAAGGGAAATTCATATAAATGAATGTTCTACTAGTGGAAAGATAGTTATTTTTGATCTTTTTTCCAGAGTTATCCTAGTGTTTCTGTATTTTTCACATAATAATTCTGTTTTTGTTCTTTTGGGAAAAAAAATTAAAATTGCAGATTTATAGACTTGCTTTTAAAAATAAACAGTCCTCAAAAAACTTAAAAGTGAGACTTCTGATGATAATTTTATCGGATTATGTTGTTTCATATGGTGTTTTTGAAAGGCCTAAACATTGATATCTAATGTTCATTGAACACATATTGCTTTTAACAATTTAAATCATAAATAATCATCGACGGCACTTGGCTGGTTGGCTTTTATTTTATTATAAAAATTTATCATCAATATTTTCAAACATACTCAAAAAATAGCAGGAATATTACAGTGACCCACCACCAGATACTTATCGTTCAGTTTCTGGAATTGTCCAGATATTTTTTCAAACTTTTTTCCTTGAAGAGAAATTGCAGAGGCTGTGTATTATTCCCTTACACAGAGTTTTCCCGGTTAGTAACATCATACATTACTGTTTTATTATAATTTGTTACAACTAATAGACCCAGATAATGAAAATAAAGTAATTTAGTGAGTGTCAAAGCAAGAACTGCTAAACCATCCTCTATTTGGAATTGGTGGTTCATTGGTAGAATTTTTGCCTTTTGTGTGAGAGACCTGGTTTCTGTTTCTAAGCATAGCCAGAACTCACTTGTTCCTAGTGACTTCTGTGATGCTGTGATGCTGAACAGGCTTCAGAGTTTCCAGACTGAGATAGAGTAGGAAGAAAGGCCTGGCAATATGTTCCAAAACCAGCGAGTGGAAACCCTATGGGTTCCAACAGCTCTGTCTGCTGTGTCCAGGGTCTCTGTGAACTGGGACCCATTCAACAGCAGCTAACAGCAACAACATTATTCAGTAATTGTAGTAAAAAAGGAAAGTCAGCTATGTACCTTATTATTGCTTTGATTAAAAGAAGGCCCTTTTGCAGGTTTTTAATGTATGTAACTTATGCTAATAAGTGCAACAAGTTTCTGTCTTGTTTAAAACTATCACATAATACTTTCTCAAGAGAAAGGGAGTTCCGTTGCAAAAGAAAGCAGTATTATTTGGGAAGCTCTATTTCTGTATCTGTAATTACATGAAATGCTACCAAGATGTAGAGAACCTTATGGAGAAAGCCATGTATAATTTCAGCTCCTTCAGTAATGATTGAACACTGCCATCTGGGTTGTTGTGATAATTGGAAATACTTTGTTTTAAATGGTTGTCCACAGTTTAGTGAACTTCTCTGTGGTGCTTTTGTTTATGATTATGTTGTGCTAGCTGTGTTTTATTTGGCATTTCTCTGACCTTGATCAGTTTAAAATCATGATTCCAGCAGGGAAAGTGAGATGATCCTTGAGGCCTGGCAGCTGAGGAATGCTGAAGAATTGTTTTGTAGATTCAGGGGAATGATTTAAGTGTATGTTATTCATAATTCGTCTGCTCCTCATAGGGATCAGTAAGAATGAGTTCACGCCCCTGTCATGTTGGAAGAGCATAATGAAAAAAGAGAAGGCAATGGGAATTTATAATTGTTTTATTCTGAGAAGTGTCCTTTTCTAAAAATTGTAGTTTGATTTGAAGCAGTTTGTACAGCAAACTTGAAACTTGTCATTAACATTTATTGCACAGTTCTATATGTGCTAGTAATTGCTAAAATATAAAGTTACTTAGTTGATACATTTTTCTGCCTTCTAAGAAGGATGGAGTCCTTGGGTAGCACAAATTGTGCCTGGCTACTAACTGAAAGTTTAGTGGTTCAAATCCACCTAGAGGCACCCTGGAAGAAAGGCCTGGTGGTCTGTTCAGAAAAATTCAACCATTGAAAACCCTGCAGAAAACACAGTTCTCTTCTGACACAAAAGGCTATGAGTTCACTGTGAGTCAGTGAACTTGACGGCAACTGTTTTGTTTTTTTAAGGAGAAAGACAAAGCATGTACTGTTGGCCCTCTCAACAAGACTTTCAGGATTGGAGCTCCTTCCTGATGCATTTGGCAAGCCTGCACTCCCACTTGCACAGATGGGGAGGAGTGCAACACTCCATATTACTTTGATAAGTGGGCATGGTGAAGTTGAGTCTCCTGACTGAAAATTCCAGTCCTTTTGGGTTTAGCCATGGGTTCACTGACTAGAAGGTCCTTCGATAACTTAGAAGGGATTCCAAAGAGTGACAAGGATGACTTCTGTGAGACAGTGGCAGTGAAGACTGTGGAGTTGCCATCTCAGGTTCACGCCTCGTGGGAACTTCTGGTTCACTCTGTACTCCATGTACTCCTTCGTTCCTTTCCCTTCTGTGGGAATAGTTGTCCTTTGTAGCTCTTATTATGCAGTGCATTTCAATTGCTTACTTTTCCCTTTTCCTTACTATAAGTTCCTGGGGAATAAACAGTGACTTTTTAGCAGTGTGTTTGGCACAAGGTAGATCCAACTGTTGAATAAGCACAATTATATGAGTAGCTTTCTTTAGCTTCTGTATTTTTCTCTACTTCCAGTAAGTGGTAGAGTGGGAAAATAAAATGATGGGGCTTTTTCGTGGTTACTCAGTCCATTTAATTTTAGGCTAACCTTAAAAAAACATACAGACTTGTATTTATTTAATTAGAAGGGTGGCAAAGGATGCTTATGTTTTTTTCTAGATAAAATGACCAACATTGAGTGGGTATAAATCTGAATTTTAGTGTACAAAAAATTTTTGTGTGTATATGTAAATTTCACATGGAAGAGGAAATCTGTGCTTCAAAAGTATAATGCACTTGCTACCTTTTGTTGGCTAAGAATCCACTCGTCCAGAGATATTTTACAGAGTAAATGTCAGAAAATTTTCTTCAATTGTCATTTTATTGAGTTATTTCACTTCTTATAGTACAGTGTATGTCCATATCCTTTACCTTAATGAAAGTTATATTTCTTAGTAATTACACTGTCTCCTCACTTATCAACATGATTAGCTTCAGAGACTATTATTATGTGACATCACTGTTATGTGAATATGGAAGATGACTGCATCACATCACAGAATGGAGGATGAGTATGTTGTTACATAACTGCCAGATTATATCATTTGAGAATCATGGCTCAGCCAAGCTGATGCATAATCATTAAAGCCGGTGCTACTCACATCTTGCTTGCACCTTGATGTTCATTCTTGGTCAGACATATGTCATCAGTGCATGAAATAGTTGGATGGTCGCCATGAGTCGGATCCGACTGGATGGCACTTGGCTGATAGTTTTTTTGACAATTGTCATAAATGCAAAATGTCACGTAATGAGTTAGTGGCTAAGTGAGGAGGTGTATTAACATTATGAAACACCAAAGGCCCCTTTCTAGTCAAGTTGTCCTTTAAATTTCATACAAGATTCATTTTACCAAATACAAAAGGTGGTGCTACCGTACTTCAGGGAAGGTTGGATGTACTGTGGATTGTTTAAGTAGGTTTCCCACGTGAGCATCATGACTGTATCCTCAGATGCACAGCAGGCATGTGTCATGTGCTGTGTCATGGTTTTGCACTCTGCCAGTCTGCCTTTCCGTTTTCTGAGCACCAGCAGGTAAACTCACTTTTAGAGAAAATCAGCAGCTTTGGCTGCTAAACCTTAGCCTTAACATGATTGTTAAACTTTGTGTAGTAATGCTGTCTGATCTGTAGGTGAGTCTGTAGGTATTCTCTGACCAAGAATGCCTCTTTAGGCTGGAATTTAATTACAGATAGGAAGCTAATGCTACTTTCTCACAATGAGATTTTAGGAAACACTGAATATGCATGACAAAGCTTGAATTCCTTCCCTCTCAAGGATTCTCAGAGTGGCCTGTGTCTTTGATTACCGCTGATGCAAATACTGTCACAGGCCTCTTCAATGTGGAAAAGTTTAATCACGTCTTTCCCTTAAAGTATGTTGCTTACGTAATAGTATTTGAATTATTGTCTTTCTTTTTTTTTGCTATGTCATTTGGTACAATCCTTCAGTTTTTTTACTTTCAATACAATGACTCTTTATTATTATGAAAATGTAGCCTTTTAAAAATTCCCTGGGAATGATGCTTTGAGGCTTTGCGGTGTAACCTAGATTTATCTCTTGGTTTTCCATGAGAAGTTTGATTGTAATAACTCTGGGTAGGTCTTTGCATTTTGCTGCTTGCCTAGCTATTGTCAGTGGAAGATACTGCTTCTGTAAATAGTTTTGTTTTTTTTTTTTTTTTAACTTGTGAGATTGGCTTTTTATAGGTCACTAACCCCATTGGTGTAATAGTTAAGTGCTACATCTGCTAGCCAAAAAGGTTAGCAGTTCAGATCTGCCAGGCACTCCTTGTAAACGCTGTGGGGCCATTCTGTTCTGTCCCATAGGGTCTCAGTGAGTCAGCGTCAACTCAGTGGCAGTGGGTTTGATTTGGTGGAACCCAGGTAGAATGTGGTTAAATACTGTGGCTGCTAACTGAAAGGTTAGCAGCACAAATCCACCAGGCACTCCTTGGAAACTCTATGGGGTAGTTCTGCTCTGTCTTTATAGGGTGACCATGAGCCAGAATTAACTCGATGGCAATGGAGCTCTCGGTTAGGGAGAGAGAGAGTGAGCTTGGGGTTAAGGGAGAGAGAGCAGGGGACAGTGAGCAACTGAGTGCATTGGACAGGCTGTCGGTGCATTGGACAGGCTGTTGTTGAGTCTTAAAATACACTGATGGTAGTGCACAGCTGGCTAAGTGCTCAACTATTAGCCATCAGGTTTGTGGTTCAAACCTACCCAGAGGTGCCTTGGAAGACTGGCCAGGTGATGTGCTTCTGGAAGTCAAAGCCCTGGAAACGCTGTGGAGCAGTTCTGCTCTGCACACATGGAGTTGGCATGAGTCGGGATTGACTTAATGTCAGTGAACAGGAACAAGAACAGGAGCAGGAATGTCTTAGTGAAGCCATCTGCCCAAACCAAAGAGCAGTTGTGTGAATGTCTGATGGTGTTTCATGAACAAGGATCTCTGGTGGTACAGTGGTTAAACACTCAGCTGCTAACTTACAGGTCGGGGCTTCCAACACACTGGCTACTCTGCGGGAGAAAGATGTGACAGGAACATTTACAGCCTTGGAAACTGTGGGGCAGTCAAGCTCTGTGAGTGGGAGTCAACCTGAGGGCAGTAAGTTTCATTTTCTTGGGTTACTAAATGAATATCATACTTCCCAGCAGATCTGCACTCAAAGTCACTTCCGTAGAGAGGCCTGCCCTGACCATCGTTAAGAAAGCTGAACAGCTGCCCTGACTCCCTTTCCTGATTGTTTTCTCTTATTGTTGCTAGGGGTTGTTGAACTGATTTTGACTCATAGTGAGCCCACGTAACAGAGCAGAACTGCGCCACAGGGTTTTTGCAGAAGGTAATCTTTATGGAAGGAGATGACCAGATCTTTCTCCTGGGATGCTGGGTAGGTTCAAACCACCAACTTTTTGGTTAGCAGCTGAGTGCTTAATTGTTGTGCCACCAGGACTCCTAATTTTTTTTCCATGTAGCATTTATTGCCATCTAACATACTGGACATTTTATTCAACTAGAATGTAAGCTTCCTAAGGAAGAGTTTTACAAACTCTTTTTTTCACTGCTGAATTGGAAGTATCTAGGACAGTGTTCACAAAGTGTTGAATGATTGGTGATTAAAATTTGTAGCTTTTGATCATTAGAAGCAGGTGGGGTCTATAAGTCTCCACGTCTGAAAACTCATGCCTGGAGATATATCACCTGACACCCAAGTTTGGCCAAAAATATGAGCCTTTATTTGTAAATAGGCACAGACAGCGATGTCTACCTGCACTTGTGAGAATCCCTTCTCTAGGCCCTCGGATGTATTGATTGACTTCTTGGGTGAGAGCCTTACTCTAAATAAAGTAGATGCTGGGATATTTGGGGGACAAAATTAGTAGGTTCTGTGATCATCTCTGGCACCAGATTTTCTGAATTAGAACCTGGCCGAGAGGCTGTAGATGGGAAGAGCTGTACCTGTGGCATAGTGAGTGGCTCATGCCCTGTTTATGTGTGGACTAGGAACTTTTACTTATCTCTAGATCACTCACCTTAAGGAGCAATTCTACCAGTTGAAAAATTAATATCTTACCCTTTCTATGTGCTGTAAACCAAACCCTTTGCTGTCACGTCTATTCTAACTCACAGTGAACCTTTAGAACAGAGAAAACTGCCTCACAGGGTTTCCAAGGAGTGGCTGTTAGATTTGAACTGCTGACCTTTTGGTTAACAGCCAAGCTTTTAATCACAGTGCCCTTATGTGCTTAGCCAGCCCTAAAATATCATAGAAATACTTCATGTCCTAATTGTAATTATACTTACTAGTTACCTAATACCAAGCTGTTAATTTTGTTAGGACACTTGTTGGGTTAATTAGTCAGTGCCAAAATGTTAAGTCCAGTTAACTTGTTCATAGACTTCATACTCCGTACTCATCATGAAGTACTTCCAGGTAAATCACCAGAAATTCAGTACAACACATGGGCCTGTGAAGCCTGGGAATTAGCATTCACTTCATTTTGTACAAATCCCTAGTATGAAAATACACTTCCTCCTTACTTGTTGGCTGTGTTGTTGTCTGACATTGTGCCTTCACAACAATAGAAAAAAATCTACTGTCCACCTCTTCGCACATTAAGAAACACTAACCCTGGTGGCATAGTAAAGTGCTGTGGCTGCTAACCAAGAGGTTGTCAGTTCACATCCACCACGCGCTCCTTGGAAACTCTGTCAGGCAGTTCAGTTCTTACCTATAGAGTTGCTGTGAGTTGGAAATGACTTGACCGTACCCACCAACAACAGGTGAGGGAGGAGGGAGGAGAAGGAGAGGAGTCGGGCAGGATATGAAAGTCTTCTTGCAAAGAGGCCTCTTTTCTACTTCTGCAGCCTCTTTTGGGCCCAGGTGGGTGGGCCTTACCTGCTACAGGCCGAGTCACTGGATCCTGAGACCAGAGACCGTCCCTGGGTCAGTGGAAGGAAGGAAAGCAGAGAGGTAAGGTACAGGGGTCCAGACACAGGCCTAGAGCGTGGTTAGGTGTTGGTGGGCCTCTGTTGCTGTAGAGGCAGTTTGCAGTCGGTCATCTACCATCACCAACATCCCACCTAAACGCCATGAGCTCCGTCGCAGGGAAGGGGGGACCTTTTGCGTGCTGAGACATTCCAGGGTGCTCCCTGGGTGGCAGATGACGAGGGGCCGGAGCGGGGCAGACACCAGTGCTGCAGTCGAGGTGGGAGACCTGACTCACATATGGTGCCAGGTTTCATGTAATAATCTGGTCTTTAGAGTTTACCCATGTCAGTAAGTGAGGAATGGGTGTAGTCATTAAGAACTCTGATTCTCAGAGTTGCAACTGTGGGATTCATACAAAGTATAGATGCTCACTAACTGAGTGTAATTCATGGCAAGTTACTGTCTCCAAGCCTCAGTTTCCTTATCTCTGTAATAAGAATGAAACTATTTATCTAAAGATTGCTGTGTATAAGACTATTTACAAAAGCAGTTGGAACAGTGGTTAGCATATAAACTCACTACTGCTATCGAGTCAGGTCCAACTCATAGCTACCCTGAAGGTCAGAGTAGAATGGCCCTATAGAGTTTCCAAGGAGCGCCTGGTAGATTTGACTGCCAAACTTTGGGTTAGCAGAGGTAGCACGTAACCCACAATGAAGTTAGCGTATAGAAGGGCTCAGTAAATCCTAGCTCAAAAATTTATTCATTCAGTTTTTAAGTGAACCCTGCTTGCACAATGGTTAAGAGTTTGGCTGCTAATCAAAAGATTGGCAGTTTGAGTCTAGCAGCCGCTCCTTGGCAACCCTATGTGACAGTTCTGTTCTGTAGGGTTGCTGTGAGTCAGAATCGACTCTGTGACAGCAGCTTTGGGTTGCTGTAGCACTATAGCAAGGACACGAATTTGTAAACCCTAATTCTGAGTGTATGCTTGGGTAATGAATGGACTAGTGAGTGGAGATGAATCTCCATAGATGGAGATTAAAAGAGAGTTCCTTAAGTGAATCACCTCTCCGTATATATTTTAAAGATTGCTCAGTGTACACAAATTAGACACCTGCAGTGGTTTCCAGAAAGTCCCTTACAGGAAAGAACTAGGCCTGCGAAAGCAAAGGTTTTAGGATTGTTCAGTCCTTAAATGAATTGTGTCTTTAGACCTTAGGGTTTAATATAATTTTGAGTCCATTATTTAGCTATCTGATTTTTAACCTTCTCTGTTGAGACTGGAAACCCTGGTGCCTTAATGGTTAAGTGTTGCATCTGCTAACCAAAAGATCGGCAGTCTGAATCTGCCAGGTGCTCCTTGGAAACTCTATGGGGCGATTCTACTCTGTCCTGTAGGGTCGCTATGAGGTGAAATCAACTCGGTGGCAGCGGTTTTTATTTTTATTTTTTGGTTTTGTTGAGACTGTGAGGGAGATACAAAAGGAAACTGTAGAGCTGCATTGTTTGGTTTTAAATTACCAGCTCTATGTACATTTAAAGATCTTAAAGATGTGGCTATAGTCAGTCAGTCTTTCTCTGTTGCTGTCACTCATGTATACATTTGAGAAATGCAGCATTTATTTTTACAATATCAAACAAATTCCATGAGTTTTTTGCCGTCATACAAACATAATAACTTTTCTGTGAATATTAGCTGAATTTCAGTATTTTTTCAAAAAACTATGAATAAAACAAAGAAATTACAAGAAGATACCTCATTTTTCAGTATTCCAGTCATCACTGAGGCCAGTTCGATGAGCAATAAACTGCCATAGCGGTGAGGCCTGGGGATTATTTCACACATTTAGTGTTAATCCTCAGGTAAGATCTAGTTTTAAAAAATGTAATGGTAAATAATACAGCTTGTTTAGTTTTTTAAGAATTTTGACCAGGATTATTATCTTACAGAATTTTGTATCCTGTACTGTAAGAAAGAGCATTTGAATTTCAGAAAGATATTTAAAAAAATAAGTTGTAGTTTCTTTGTAGAAGACAAAGTAGAATTTTCACTAGCGTAGAAGAGTAGTGATTTGATGGGATTTTCCTGTGTGGATCAGTGGCAGTTATATTGATAAAGTCTGTAAGATTGGATAGTGTCTCAAGTCGTTCTCTTTGAGATGTAGAACACGCAAGCAGAGATACAGGGACCTGATACTACCAAGAAAGCAGTGCAGGGAGCAGAGTGGGGTTTTTGGACCGGAGGTTTCTGTGCTGAGATGCTCCCAGATCAAGAGAAGACTGATGCATCACAAGGACCTTCCTCTGGAGTCAGCAGAGAGAAAGCCAGCATCCTGAATTTGGCATTTCTACTGGACTGAACTGTGAGAGAATAAACTTTTCCCTGTTGCAGCCATTCACTTATGGGTAGTTCTGTTGTAGCAGCACTAGATGACCAAGACGATAACTGTAGTATTTCATTGATTCAATATTTTTGTAGTATGCTGCCAAAATTTGATCAGTTGGAAGTGTGTAGTTTTGTTGTAATTGTTCTCTGTCTTATTGTTAATTCCCATCTATCCCTGTGTCTTGTCTCTTTCTCTGCTGGTGGAATATACTGGAAAAAAAATGTGCTGAAAGTGCAGGCGCAACATTCCTCAGAGAAACCCTTTGTTTCCGACTCATAGCAACCGTATAGGGCAGAGTAGAAATGGCCCAAGGGTTTCCAAGGAGTGGCTAGTGGATTTGAACTACCAACCTTTTTGTTAGCAGCCAAATGCTTAAACACTGCCCTACCAGGGCTCCGTAACCTTCTTCAAGGATGAGGTGAGCTGCACAGTGCTGTCAAACTGCGGCTGGTGAAAAATTCATAGAGTCTTGCCACTCAGTGAGTGATCAGTGGTAGTTTTTTATTTAATATACTGCATTCATCTGGGTCTGCTGTAGGCCTCCAGGAATAGTGTCTGCTTTTAACAAGATTCCCTAGATAATTCAAATGTGCTTTAAAAGTTTCAGAAACATGTAGAGTATGTGAAGGACGATGTTCAGGATAGTAAATAGTTGTACTGAAGCATCTGTGCAGTCCAGAAGGACAGAAGGATGATAGTGGATCCTGCTGATGGATCCTTGAAAGATAGTTACTTGTAAGTACTTGTTCTTTTTCTTACAGATGTTTAACAGGAAGATACACATATTTCTGAAAAGAAGCTTCCCGTCTTCAGGTATTGAACAAAGGCATATACAAGGATGTGCCAGGAATAGAGTTTAGTGCAGATTATCCAGAGCCTCTTACCTTTAACGTAAGACAAACCTGATAAAAACAGCAATAGAGTTAAAATGCCATTGGAAGTTTCACTCAGCGCTAGTCAATTCCTTATAACCTGAAGCTGTGGGGGCTGTTGATTCCTTCTGAATTATCTAATCCATAGTCTATCTTCTTATTTTTTTTTTATTTTTATTTTTTTACTATAAAAACACTCAGAATCTGCACATGCTGCTCCCCCAAGTAGCTTAGTATTACGGCAAGTATTGTGGACATTGGGTTGACTACACCCACCATTTCTTACTGTAATGGAAAGTTCTTCTGCTGTATATTCAACTTTTAAAAATGTTTTCAGTCTTTATATATAGCTAAGACTTTTTCTTTAATTGTGAAAAGGCTTATTCCTGATGCCTTCCGTGTGTCAGTATGTTGGAGAAGAAATCATACATGAAGCAGGGTGACTTTCTGTGGACTTAGACGTGAATGACTTAATTCACATTACAGAAACAAAACATTACAGCAGCACAGACTAAAATTTCAATGTTCCTATGTTTTCAGGTTTCTGAGGGTACCAGACATATAAGTGTGCATATGAACCAACAGACAGAAAACCTTTCGTTTAATATGTTGACTCCCTCAGTATAAAGAGATTCACTCAGCTTATGCTGATGAAAGATACAGAAGTAGAATTGAACTGTGCTTTAAGCTTCAGTGTGGACTGTCTCCAAAGCCCTGAGCTGAGGGTTTGGAGGAGGTGGGGTCTAGTTGTCTTCCTTACTGTTGGTATGTCAGACTTCCTTTCCCTTGACCCCTTCAGCTTCATATTTTCACTGTAAGGTAAAGAGTTAAACCAGACAAAGCAAAAACAGTTTCAACTTTCCCATCTCACTCTGATTTTCTCTGAGTCTCTTTTTGTAGATACTCTAACTTTCCTTTTATATTTGGAGTTTAATACTAAACCAGTGCTAAGCCAAATACATTCCTGTCCTCCTGCTCTAGTGATTGGAATCTTCCTTTTTATTTCTGACCTCTTTTTTTTTTTTTTTTTTTTTGAGAGACTTGCTGAACTCTGGAAGAGGAAATGCCCAGAGTGACTCCAGTAGGAGAGTCACTTTACGTCATTTTCTCTTTCATTGCTTATTTGGAGAATAATTCACATGAATTCCACTGTCTTCCATGGCCTTTAAAAAGTTAGAAATATGAACGAACTGGGTAAAGGCCAGAGGAATGGTTAAAGGTCAGTTATTTGACAATATTTTACTATTTGATTGTTGCTTCATATTCTATTTGAGTGCCTGTCTTTGTTTACAAGGGTGGGAAGTTAAGAGAGCAAAGCAAAGTAATAGGAAAGCCTAATTTTCAGTCAGGATGTAAAAAAAATCACGGCCCAACTCTTTCTACTTGGAGCCATGGGAGGTGGCATACTCCTGCCAGCCCCCCAACTTTTTCTTTTTTTTAAAACCTCAAGTGCCAGTGGGTTTCAGCAGGGAATGAATTAGTCACCTTAGAGATGACTGTGACTCAGGAGGAGTAGACTGTATCAGGGGAGCAGAACTCTGTACCACAGGGTTTCCAGTGGCTCATCTTTGAAAGCAGATCACCAAGCCTTTCCTCTGAAGTGCCATCGGTGGATTCCAACCTTCAGCCTTTCAGTTCCTAGGTACCGTAGAGTTGGGTCCCACTCATAGTAACCCTGTAAGGACCCTATGGATAGAGAATTCTCATTGTTTTGTGAAGCATTGTGAGTTTTTATTCATTTTCAACTCCTCCGTTTTTTGCATTAGCCTCAGAATTTCCTTTTTATGGCTCCATGATGGGGGCTTCCCAATATCACTTGAATGGATGGCTCCAGTGATGGGGAGAAACTTAGTGGAAATCCCCTTGAGCTGCCTTCCTGGAATCAACTTGAATTGAGAAATCATGGGGCTCTAGGCACACAGATAAAGTCTGGTAAAGAGATCATGAGGTCACTGTCCTGGTAGATATCTATATGTGTACATTTCCTTTCTGATCTCTGCATTTTCTCTCTGGGTTTCAGCTTTTTTTTTTTTGAAAAAAAAAAAAAAAAACAAACTATAATAGCACCTTTTCAAGGGAGAAGAGTAATTTAAAAAACTCAGATCTGAAGGGTGTATTTCCCCAAATGGATTGTGATATTTTACCATTATAATAATCTGAACAGTTTCACTTTTTTCAATAAAAAAAGTTGTGTTATTGGTCTCTACCATGAACAGCTGAGGAGGAAAGACAGTTAGGAACAAGAAGAGGATGTGGAATGTGTGGCTAATTGCCTCCTTAAGCAACTGCTTCCTCTGCCATGAGACTGGAAGAACTGAATGGTGCGTAGTGACCATTACTGAGCAAAGATTCTGTAGGAGAATCTTGATCAAAAGGGGGAAATGTAGAATACAATGTCAAATTGTCATGAACTCCAGACTTCCTGGAGCCATGAAAGTAGGGTGAACTTCTGAGACGTTGCCCTGAGATGATACATACATACATATATATATGTATATATATATGTACATAGGCTTGTATGTTTGTATATGTATATATTTAGTTGTGCTTTAGGTGAAAGTTTATAGTGCAAGTTAATCTCTCATTCAAAAAATTTTTATATAACCCTAGTTGTAATCCCTATAATGTGACAGCACACTGTCCCTGTCCACCTCATGTATCCCATGTCCTTTGAACTAGCTCCTGTCCCTTTCTGCCTTTGCATCCCACTGTGGGCCAGGCAAGAATTGCCCATTTAGTGTCTTGTACCTCTTTGTAACCCAGAAGCACGCTTCTCAAAGTATTATTTTATGTTTTATAGTCCAGTCTAATCTTTGTCTACAATGTTGGTTTCGGGAATCATTTTAGTTCTGGATTAAAGGAGACCGGGGCTAGGTCTTTTGGGGTTCCTGTAGTCTCAATCAGACCCTTCAGTCTAGTGTTTTTATGTGAATTTGAGTTCCGCACTGTTCTTTTGTCGTGCTGTATCAGGGATTCTGTTTTGTTCCTTGACCAGAGATACTCTTTAAACCTTAAACTAAAAATGTCCCCTTAAGTCTTGGTCAAACAGTAGCTTCATTTAACTACTAACAACTGTCTGCCAGGAGCATTATGCTCTTTTAAGAACTACCTATATGCAATCAAAATCGTAACAGTAACTTAAAAGGTTAGACAGAGTTCTTAGGGGGCAGTGCATTTATGTTCATGGGGGAGGAAAAACCCCCCAAAGGAGGATATGAATAGTTCTACAACTCAGAGAATGTAATCAGTGTTCCTAGATGGTACATGTAGAAACTCTTGAATAGGTGTGTGATTTGCCGTGTATATTCTCCACAATATGAATAAAAAAGTTAAATATTGTTGGATCCAGCTTGATGGCACTGGTTTTTTTATTGTCAGTGTGACCTACATAAACAGTAGTTTCTTCAGGTTGAAAAGATGGGCAGGAGAAACACATTCTGTTTTTTCCTTCTGTATTTGATTAAGCTTTCCACACATAACACGTAACTTCCTAACTTGAGGAAATACCAGGATAGAGGAACAAGTTCAACAACACTTTAAGGAAGCAGTTGGCCAGTGTCAGAATTTGGAATATCCTATAGGACACTTCAGTCAGCTTTGTCAGTGATTCAGTGGCTTGGGAAAGAAACAAGAACAGGGAACTGTTTTACATTAAAATGGACTTGAAAAGATATTTAAGAGACATACAAGGAGGTGTGACAATTAAGCCCATGAATCTAATTGTTCTAAGTGCGACATACTTCAGTGCTGAGTGTCACTACTGTCACATGTGAAGTATTCCACTTGGGAAGCTGGGCACCCATGCCGGTGCCTCGTGCTCTCTTCAGAGCCGTTTTGGAACTCTCTCTGGAATGACAATCGCACGTAGTAGCAGGTTTGCGAACTCAGTTGTATAGTTGTCTGTGAGGGAATTTTTAGCCAATAAGCGAATGACTGTATTGGAACACCCTCCCTACTCACCTGATCCAGCCCTCAATGACATTTTTCTTTACCCGAAGAGAAAGGAAATATTGAAAGGAAGACATTTTGATGACATTCAGGACATGAAGGGTAATATGACGACGGCTCTGATGGCCATTGCTGTAAAAGAATTCCAGAATTACTTCGAAGGGTGCTGATGTTGGTGCACAGCTTCCAACAGGGGACTGTTTCAGAGGTGACCATAATGATATGCAGAGGTAGGGAATGCAGCCCTTTTTCTAGGGTGAGTTCGTGAACTTAATTGGCAGTCCTCGTAAATGAAAACAGTGGGAAGACTTTGCTATGATCTTTATTTAAAAACAACTATAAAACAAACAAAAAGAAAAACCACACCCCAAACCAAACCCATTGCCATCAAGTTGATTTCTACTCAGCAACCTTATAGGACAGAGTAGAACTGCTCCATAGTGTTCCCGAGGAGTACGTGGTGGATTCATATGCCCGACTTTTCTGGTTAGCAATCAGACTCTTAACCACTGTGCCACTAGGGTTTCCAAAACCAGAAAACAAATCTTCAGAAAGGTAATTGGGGAAATCTGAATGTAGACTAGCTTTCAGTGGTATTAAAAGACTTGCTAGCTTTATTACGGAAACCCTGGTGGCATCGTGGTTAAGTGCTGTGACTTCTAACCAAAAAGTTGGCATCTTGAATCCACCAGGTACTCTGTGTAAACTCTATGGCACACTTCCACTCTGTCCTGTAGGGTCACTGTGAGTTGGAATTGACACAACAGCAGTGGGTTAGTTTTGTTACAAGCAATAATAGCCCTATGGCTGGCTATGGAACAGCGCCTTTTGGTTTGTTTGTCTGTTTTGAGGTGCATGCCGGTAGAACAAGTTCCTTAACTTCCCTTGGAGTCAGTGTCTGTATCTATAAAATGAAGATGCTTATTTCTGAGGATTTTTGGTGTTGTGAAACAAGAATGAGAGTAAATTCTGGCCAGAAATTTTTGTTGTTGTTACTGTTTTTATCCGTATTACTCTATGAAGTTCAGGTATCAGTCCAAATTCTAACCTTAGCGTCCTCTTTAGAAGTTTTCTGTGCTTCCATTTGTTTTTCTGTTGGGGATCATATTGGGGTCCTGCCATTCACAGGTAATAACCTGTTCCACAACCCTTGGGGGCGTATTGGCCTTTCTCCTCACTTATATTCTCAGACCGAGTTCTATACCAGGCTCAGGGACTGGCCCTGAGTAGATACTTAGTTATTTGTGGGATGAACAAATTCCACTCTGTCAAATATCAAAGGAACATTAATCTTACCGTGCTAAATGGTAACATTGACCAGGGTGCAGGGAGATGATTTAAAGGGACACATACCCTAGCATCATTGTGGACCCAGCGCCTTGGTTCCCTGTGCTGATGCCTCCGTCACATACTCCATGACCACCCACAATCACGCATCTTCTTCATAAAGTATACTTCAAGCCATTTCTTTCTTAGCAGACTGTAAGCTCTTTATCCGGTCAGAAAGAAATCAGATCAGAATCTTATGTTTTGCGCATTATAAAGAAACCCAGTCCACTAACGCTGAGTTCGAGTCCGACTCATAGCGACCCTAGAAGTCAGAGTAGAACTGTCCCATAGAGTTTTCAAGGAGCATCTGGTAGATTTGAACTGCCCCCTTTTTGGTTAGCAGATGTAGCACTTAACCCAATATGCCACCAGGGTTTCTATGTTGTAGATAGTAGATATAAAAAGAAGGCTTTGTTTTGTACCTGAAATGTTTTTGGGTGTTTTGATGGAGATGGGAGAAGTACAGAGAATATGCAATGTAAGAAGTGATTGAAAAAAAAAATTGCTTAGAAAAAGTGTTAGTTGCAGAGGTGTCATGGCCAAGCCAAGTGCCGTCAAGTCGGATCCGGCTGGCAGAGGTGTCATGGTAGTCTTTAAATGATAGCTATTATGTATTGATTTGATTATCAACATTAAATGTTTCAGAGGCAATTATTTATATATATTCTTTCTCTTCAGGAAACCCAGTGGTGTAGTAGTTAAGTGCTATGGCTGCTAACCAAAAGATCAGCAGTTCAAATCCACTGGGTGCTTCTTGGAAACTCCGTGACGCAGTTTCTGCTGTATAGAGGCACTGTGGGTCAAAATGGCCTCTGCAGCAACAAGTTTGTTTTCTTTTTTTCTTCATCCTTAACAGTATTTTCTTTTTTTTTTAGGTGGAAAAGGGCATTTCTTTAATGTAGATTTGACATTTAAGCATGGAAGAAGCTGAAATTTGTTGAAATAACCAGGAGATGTTAGAATGCTTATATTTCAGAAAAGGAGTTTGTTTTAAACCCTGTATTAGTGTGATTAGCGAGGGAAGTGCTGAGCTAGGCCCAAATGGTCAAGTACCACCTTTGTTTCAGGCTTACTAGAGGATTCTGAAGAGATTCTGGTGTTAGCTTAGAGTTAGGAAAAAAAAAAAAAGAAGACCTAATTCAGTAATTCTACAAGATACTTTTTCTTACTGAGCGACATGCAGGCAGAGCAGTATACTTTTGTATAAATAGAGATGATCATGACTTTTGTCAGTAAGGGTATAATATGTGAAGCTGGTAAACAATATGTTCTCCAAATAAAGTGACAGAGTTTGTTTTTAGACAACCACTGCCCTAAAGACAATTGCAGAGTAGAAGTATTATGTTACAAAGAAACGAAGTTTTGCATTTGAATGTTTTACTTAGGTTTTCTATATGAAGAAGGCAGGACTCAGGGCATGCTCCCTACGTTGTATGATTGTTCCGTGAATATGGAGGCATACAGGCGGCCATTGGTACATTCACCAGTAAATTCAGAGCTGTCCAGAAGACTCTGTTTGCTAAGCACAGATCTTATTTGAAATCCTTTTGAAAAGTAGCTGTCATTTTCCAGAATTAAAACATGGAGATGCATAATGAAAGTAAATGGGCTTGGCACTTAAACGGACTTGTCTTTGAGTCCTTTAAAAAATGAGGTAGCTGGTTGTTATAGATTGAATTGTGTACCCCAAACATATGTGTCTATTTGGCTAGGCCGTGATTCCTAGTATTGAGTGTTTATCCACCTTTTTGCCATCGTGTATGATTTTCCTAATGTGTTGTAAGTCCTCCCACTGTGATGTTAATAAGAGCTCTGGTGCTGCCATGGTTAAGAACTCAGCTGCTACCCTACAGATCAGTAGTTCTTGTCCACCCCCTGCTCCTGGGAAACCCCATAGGCAGTTCCTCTCTGTCTCAGAAGAGTGCTGTGACTTGGAATCAGCTCAGCAGCGGTAGGTTTCTGGTTATGTTGTTGATGAGGTGGGATTATTGGCAGTTACGTTAATGAGTCAGAACTCAGTGTACAAGACTAGGTTGTATTTTGAATTACTGGTTCAAGATATAAAAGCAAGAAACAAGCAGAGAACTGTGGGGACTTTCATAGTACCAAGAAAGAAACAGTGGGACCACAGCGTACCTTCGAACCCAAGGTCCCTTCCTGAGAAGCTCTTGCACCAGGGAAAGATGGATGACAAGGATCTTTCTCCCTGATGCAGAAAGCAAGCATTTCCATGGAGCTGGTACCCTGAATTCAAACTTCTGACTTCCTAACTCCTGAGAGAAAAAAGACTGTTCTGTTAAAGTCTTACAGTTGTGATGTTTCAGTTATAGCAGCACTAGATAACTAAGACCGTGATGTTAGACAGGTAATTTAGGTTTGTTAGTCGGTGAGTTCTAGCAAATAATAAAAAATAAGGAACTATTGAGTTTTAATTACTGAATGCTCTTGAGTTTTACATTTACACCAAGCATGTGATGTACTCAGATGTCTTCTAACCAGTCTTGTTTGAACATGAAGTCTCTCTCTTTTCAAATTTGAACTCTGGGTGTAACCAAATCCATTCATTTCTAAGACTCTGGAAAGTTGCTTCAGTTGCATTTTTTTTCCCTGTAAAGTACAGTTATGTTATTTTTTCCTGCTTCAGTTTCAGTAATTTATAAAAACAATCTAATCTAAAACACTTTATTAATGAAGTAAAGATTAAATATTTTGCAAAGTGAAGTATGCTAAGTCCTTTAGATGATTTCCAGAGTTTTTAAATAAAAAGTTGAACTCTGGTGTAAGTAATGTATTATCTGTGTGTGTATGTGTGTTCATTTGTATTCTCTCTCTTCATCTAATAAGCCTTTCTTTTCTTGTTTCATTTTGTAAACATGAGTTGCTCATGGCTGTGTACTGAAAATGCTGCCAGGAAGTAGGGTGAACAAAACTGTGTTCCCATGACCCTTACTCTAATGTTGTTCCAAGGGTTCCTTACTTAAAAATGCCTTGATAACCACATTCATTCCTGACATACCCCACCCCCAACACACACACAACTGTTCAGTGCCATATGACCCACAGTCCAGCTGCAGCTTTTTAAAAAAATTAATAGTGAAGGCTTGTACCTAGAGCAGTGAAAATCTACAGAAATTTCGTGTGTAGATGTGTTACACATACATAGGAAAATAGGTTTTTAAAAGAAATTGAGTCGCTTTATGTTAATCTGCAAGCTGATAGTTAATTACTATGATTTTTTTTTTTTTTTTAATTTGGCCTTTACAAAGCTCTAATGTCTGCATTTATTCTTTCTGTATGGTTTCTGGGATTTTTCTTGTTGATAGTGAAATCTGAAATGTTAAAGGATACTTTAGAACCTCTCACTCCATGACTGTTTATCAGGAATATGAAAGTTTTTTAAAAAAGGAATGGAAAGGCCATTTTATGCTGGTGTCCACTGTTGGCCTTGTCCTTTCTTCAAATCTGCCTTTGTAGAATGATGCCCTCAGTTCTTTCTTGTTAGTTGCTATCGAGTCAGTTCTAACTCACGACGACTTCAGGTCTGCAGAGCAGAACTACACAGTAGGGGTTCCAACGCTGTGACCTTTAGAGGCAGATGGCCAGGTCTGTCTCCTAAGGTACCTCTGAGTAGGTTCAAACCTCCAGTCTTTCAGATTGTAGTGGAAGGCTTGTTAACCGTTTGGACCATCCAAGGCCTCTTGAGTAGGATACTAAATTTATTTCTCTAATCTTCCCAACAATACTGTGAGGTAAGCAAGTGCTAGGAAATTGAATCTGTTGAGAAGAGGTTAAGTAGGGTTTCAAGGTAACAAAACTAGCACTGATGGAACTAAGATTTCAACTCGGTCTGTCTGATACCACCGCTCTCCTACTCCTGACCATTTGGTGGGAGTATGTGCAATCCGTGAACATTATCCAGCAGCTTTTAAGTTCTTGGGGGAAGAGACATGAAGGATGGGGAGGAAAAATGCCTGGAAGGCCGAGTTTTGTATGGAGAACAGAGCAGGTGCTAGGGAAGATGAAATAAAGGGGTGGGGTAGGTGGGCTACTGTCGATGGCTGTCTCAGCCCCCGTCTTTCATCATTTTGGCATCAAACTTTGCTGTTTCAGGGCAGGTTTAGGATTATAGTTCAATGAAGGGTTGGATGAAGCATTAGAACTTTAATTGGGTTGTTTAAAAAATATGTATGTAGAGTAAAGGAGATAATGTGGTTGTACTTTATGGTGCAGTAGTTAAGAGCTGTGGTTGCTAACCTAAAGGTTGTCAGCTTGAATCCATCAGCAGCGCCTTAGAAGTCATACGGGGCAATTCTGTGCTGTCCCATAAGACCGCTGTGAGTTGGAATTGCCCCTATGACAACGGCTTAAGGAGACAAGAGAGTCTAGTGATAGTGCAAATGGTTAATGATGCTCAGTCACAGGTTGGAAGTTCAAGTCCACACACGAGCCTCTCTGAAGAAATGTGTGGCAGTCAACTTCCAGAAAATCAGCCATGGAAATCGCCATACAGTACAGTTCTACTCTGAAACACATGGGTTACCATGAGTCAGAATCAGCTCCATGGCACCTGGCACTGGTTGCTGAAATACTACCCATGAAGCAGATTTCTCTTTGCAGAAGACTCCCCCCCACCCCATGGTATCCCATTATGGCACTAGAGATTCGTTTTGTTGAGTTAAAATTAGTATTTGAAATATTTTTTTTCATGTGAAAATAGTTATTTTGTCCTTCAGTATGTTTAGAGCGAGAATTAATTCTCCTTGTACTAGAGATGGCAGTGTGCAGTCCTAGCATGCCCGGGTTTAGAGGAAAATCTATTAGGATTATCTCTGTTAACTTGAGACGACCAATCTCCGTATTTCAGTTTTGTGGATTTTAAAAATTACTGTAGAGGAAGTCTTGGTGATTGCTTCAGGAAACAAAAAGCCAAGGGCAGCGAATCTGAACAAAACAGCAGACAGTTGTCTCCCCTTTCCTTTCTGTAAACTAGGTGCTTCACACTTTCCCCTCTGCCTCTTCTCCCAAAGCATTGACCTCGCTAGTGAACATAATCTGTTTGTTCCTCACCAAGCTCTTAACTCACGTGGGAGAGAGGTCTGATTTTCTGAGTAAACAATAGATGTCATGGTGCCAGGGTGGTTAAAATCTTGACTGCTAACCAAAAGGTTGACAGTATGAATCTTCAGGTGTTCCTTGGAAACCATGTGGGACAATTCTCCTCTGTCATGTAAGGTTGCTGTGAGTCAGAACTGACTCAGTGACACAGGGTCTGGATAGGCCCTTGTGCTGTAAGGAGACCCTACTGGCGTAGTGGTTAAGTGCCATGGTTGCTAACCAGAAAGTTGACAGTTCAAATCTCTTAGGTGCTTGGAAACTCTATGGGGCAGCCCTGCTCTGTCCTGTCAGGTCACTATGGATTGCAACTGACTTCAAGGCAGCAGGTTTGGTTTTGTGTTACAGTGTTAGCTGATTGTCGCTATTGAACTGAAGTCTGAGTCTTCCTTCATTCCATTTGAAACCTGAGTTTTAAACAAGGTAGCCCCAGGACTTTAGTGGCCATGGTGTCTTTTTTATTGACTGTCCTTTGCAGGTAATTGCCTCATAGGAGCATAGTGAAGGAGCAGTAATGGTGAGATTCCACAGGTTGTATTGTCAGTGTTCTGGATAGCTGAGGTTTATGAGATTGTTAAGGAGAGTTGTTGAATACCCTCAGGGGTCCTTGTCAGACCTGGGAGAAAGAATTACCTGGAGAAACTTGGCTGACCCAAGAGGGGAAATCTTTACTGGTAAAATAAAAGCACTTCAGAGGGGTGCATTGACCGACTGTGCAGCACTCTTGCAGGCAGTGTCCCTGAGTGAAATGAGGGCTGGGTTTTTATAGCTGGGCTATACCTAGGGTATAGCAGGGGACAGCAAACCATCGATAGGGATCTGAAGTACTGCCTTTTTTTTGGATAGCAGGTGGCTGCTTGTCCCTTGATTGAGGCACCCACCTGCGCTCTTCAAGATGGTTCCTGCCCTGGGAGCCTCGGAGGCTGGTAGAGGACTTATTGTAGGGTGTTGTACCTGCACAGTTTCTTGCTCTCTTGCGTTGATTTCGCGGACCTGATAACTGTCTGATGCCTCTGTGGAGGGACATATAGGTTACCTGTGTTGTATGCGTGTGGCTCTGAATTTGGTGTAAATTGGCTTTTCTGAAAAACCACTTTTTAAGGATCATTTAAGCAACTCATCTTCAGATGTGGATGATAAAATAAGTTTCTTATCACCCTGGAATGTTCCAAGGTATGGTTAGGTGGGCCCTGCAAACCCTTGTCTTAATATGTGTCCTCTGGGCAAGGGAGGTATTAATATTTTTACAGTTCTCTGGGATTCCTTTGGAAGAAAATAGTTTTGTAATATTCTTAAAAATAATAAAAACTCAACAAAATTAGAGCGTAAGGTTTCTTCTGAGCAGTTATTCTTCATGCATTTAGGGAGACCATTTTAATTCCAGTAGACGTTAATGGTTCAGAGAATCTAGGTGCAGTGAGGCATATAAAGAGAAGGCCAAACCCATGGCTCTGAAGTCAATTCTGACTTAGAACAGAGAAAAACTTGTAGAACAGAGAAGAACTTTACCATAGAGTTTCAAAGAAGCAGCTAGTGGGTTTGAGTTGTTGACCTTTTGGTTAGCAGACAAGCTCTTAGACACTTAGCCACCAGTGCTCCACTAAGAGAGAGAGAAAACAAAAACAAAAACAAAAAAACTGCAAACCTGTTGCTGTCAAATCAATTTAGACTGTCGTGACCCTAAATGACAGAGTGGAACTGCCCCATAGGGTTTCTAGAGAGCACCTGGTGGATTCAAAGTGCCAACGTTTGTAACACTTGAACTACTGTGTCACCAGGATATCTGTAGAGAGAAGAGGAGGGAGAAGTATAGAAGATCAACCATTGGCCAACCTTAATCATAATTGACCCCTGCCTGCCTCCCTTTACAAAGAGATCACCTGATAAGCAGGTCACAGGGTAGTCTCTGGCCTTCTTTCTACCCAGCCATATCTTTTGAAGTTCAAGTGTAGTAAACCTGACCTTAAACAGGAAAGAGAAGATTTGCAGCTTTAGGTGAAAGAGAAACTGCTGGAGGATTAATTTTGGTCAGAAATTTCTTTTAGATGAATATTTGGTTTTGTGGGTAGGAAAACACCAAAATCAAAGCAAGCAATCTGCTGCCAATTTCTCTCTTTGGTGATATGAGGCAGCAGAATCCTATTAACTATGAAGCTTTCTGGGTTTAATTACTGAGCACCTGCTAGGCACTCTACTAGGTGCTAGCCCTTTTGAAAGGATCATGGATATCATCTGTGGTTCCCAGAGAACTTGGCACCTATTAAATTGTCACATAGTGTCATGTAATAAGTTATGTTAGCAGAGCTAGACCTAGCTAGACCTTTGGTTCTGACTTTCTGTCTGGTTGTACATGAACAATAATCCAAAATGTGCATGTTTTTGAGTACCACAGAGCATGCAGTTTTGTAATGTTAACGTGAGCATTTTAATTCTGAATCTTTAACTTGGGGTTAGTTTCCCTTTGGACTGCTTATAAGTACATAATGTATATAAATGTATATTAAAAACCTAACCAAACCAACTGCTGTCGAGTCAATTCTAACTCTTGGCAACCGTATAAGGTCAGAGCAGAACTACCCTATTGAGTTTCCAAGGACCACCTGGAGGTTTTGAACTGCTGACCTTTTGGTTAGCAGACATAACACTTAACTACTATGCCACCAGCGTTTCCGAAATATGTATAGACTAACTTTGAACTGGTTAATTTGAGATAGTTTCACATGTTTTTATCAAGTTGGTAAGATTCCTATTAATATTTCTGTGGTTTAAGCTTGAGGCATAAGTTTAAGTTTTAACCCATACTGTAAGCATGGGCATTAACGGATTATGGAGGACATCGAGGAAATGTTCTCCAATTTGGAGGTGAAGCACTGAGCAGTGACCTAGAAATCAGACATGTTTTAGATCTTAGTGAGGAAATACAGAGCTGTGTGTGTGTATTTTTTGCATGTAACAAATGCTAGCCTTATGCTTTAAAAAAGATGGCATTCTACTGAAAACGGACTCATTTGATCTTAGAAACCATCTGGTACTTTGGTCACTTGATGCAGGTTATCTTTAAGGAAGATTGTTTAACACGGGAATGTGTAACCGGAAGACATTCCTTTGCAGGTTTTTTTTTTTTTTCTTTTTTAAAGGGTGTAGTTGCTTCTGTCTTATGTTTTAGTTCCTATTTGATTTCATACTTCCCTACAAAATTATTCCTTAATAGAGGGGAGAAGGAACACATACCTTGAACATCCGAGGACTGCCAATTAAGCTCATGAGCCAAGCCAAGTGCTGTCATGAACTCATCCTAAAAAAGTGCTGTTTATCTGATTGCTGACTATCACTATGGTCACCTTTGAAGTACTCTCCTTAGGAAGCTATGCACTGAGGGCCAGCACCTAGCCCACCCTTCAAAGCAGTTCTGGAACTCTTTTACTGGAATGGCCATCAGAGTTGTCATCATATTACCCTTGATGTTCTGAATGTCATCAAAATGTCTTCCTTTGACTATATCGTTTATCTTCAGATAAGGAAAAAATCACTAGGGGCCAGATCAGGTGAGTAGGGAAGGTGTTCCAATACAGTTACTTGTTTGCTGGCTAAAAACTTTCGCAGTTAAGTTTGTGAAACTGCTGTTGTGCTGCTGTGCACAATGACCATTGTAGATCGAGTTCCAGGATTGCTTTGAAGAGTAGACTGGGTGCTGCCATTGGTGTGTAGCTTCCCAAGGAAAGTACTTTAAGGTGAACATAATGATATTTGTCAGTGTGGCATGTAACACTTAGAGCAGTTAAGTTCGCAGACTTAATTGACAGACCTCGTATACCTCTCTTCTTTGTGACTAACACCTGTGGCTACATTCTGCCTGTTCTAAGTCAACATTTCTTTAATTTGTGTTTTTTATGAAGGCGTAGATGAGAGAACCTTGCTAGATCCTTTTGGTCTCGTTCATGTCTCTGTGCAAAACTAAGTACTTCCTATGTGCTACCAGCAACAAATCTAGGGACATAGTGGTGGACAAAATGGGGTACAAAAATGGTTGTGAGGTGTCTGATCTCCTGTAAACTTTGCAAGGTAGGTAGACACTGAATCAAGCATCAGCCCAGCTGATGCCTATGAGGTGGAGGTCAGCTATGTCTTCTCTGTCTAGCCTTTTTAATCAGTTCTGACACTAGTGGTCCCTCTCATGGTACTGTGTACTCTTCGACTGTGCTCAATAATTTGTTGCAGTGGCTGCACAGAATTCACAGACCATACTCACAGTTAAGAGGTTTATTATGGAAGTAGCAGGCTACAGTTTAAGACCAGAAACAACTCAGGATACAGTTCTTCAGTAAGGACTGCCTCTTCTCATCAGTGCCCACAAGCAGACCTCTGTCTGTTCCTTGTTCCTTGGCCCAACCTCTGCTCTGCTTGAGTGTTACAAAGGTCTTTAACTCTGCCATTAAGCACACAGAGGTGCCCCACTTTGCTAGAAAGCCTCCTGCCACTGCTTCTCTCTATCTTCTGCCCTCTTCAGTGTTACAGCTACAGAACCACCCTCGCTGGTTCTCAGTGTAGGATGTCCTCTCCTCCTATCTCTTCTTGGTGGTACTAAGGTGCCCCCTTGCCACCTCTGGGATAATTGATTTTGAGCCAAGCAGGAAGATCCGTCGGGATTCCATACATGTTATTTGCATGGTCTGACTTCACAAGGGTGCCGTGCCCCGTAGTGCCCCGTATTTGCATTACTAGCAAGCTGTCAAATTCTCTTGGTGGACCACAAGACCCTTATTTGCATTATTTGCAAGCCAAAAGCCAGCCAAGTGCCGTGGTGAGAAAGGCCATAGAGAAGCAATCCATTGCATTCCGCTGGGAAAAATGTGTGCCTTCAGAAAACTTCCATTCTCTTTGAGAGAAACAATACCGTTTGTGAATAACATGTTGTATTCAGACAGCGATAAAATGCTACCTGGAAAAGGAAATCCACGGAGAGGGTATGTTGGGGGTGTGTGGGGGTGGGTGGGTGAGGGTGTGGATGGGTGTGTGTGACACAGGGCCGCTGCAGTTTTGAGTAGAGTTGCCAGGGAAGGTCTTACTGAGAAGATGACATTTAAAGACCTGAAGGAAGTGAGTTCCTATGTAGAGATAATTCAAATACCAATTTTTTATTAAGGGGGAAACATTTTATTTGAGTAACTTCTTTGTTTTTTAGTACTGTTGTACATGTTGACATACTACTATCAGCTGTCTTTTCTCCACATATCCACAGCGGTCATGGAGCATCCTGACATTCCAAATTCACTCCCGCTCTCACTTGTCAGGTGTCAAGATGATGGGGAACAAGGGACTCTGTAGACTCTTGGAGGTAGAAACGGCTTAGATAGGGAAGTTAATGCACATCATTTAGACTGATGAAATTAATGACCTACCTTGTTAATTTGTTTGATGCTCGCATGATTCCAACATGGTCAATAATGGTCTGATTAATTTGTATCTCAAGTGTTTTAGAGTTTATTGCAATTGCAACTAAGGCAACGCTAAAATTGGCCCTTGCCTAAGCAAACCATTTCTTACTGGGTTGGGAATGTGCAGAGCACAGAGATTTGTTTGGAGGATAATGGTCAAGATATTTAGGAGGAAATTCCCTCAAGCTCTTTAGAAACTATTATTTACATTTAAATGATATGCTGATTGTAAATCAAGTTTACTACACAGTAAGTCCCAAACCCCAATTACTTCTATTTAGTCAATACGTCCTTACTGTCTTGTTGTTGGGATTCATGATTTTAAAAAAAAAATACAGCATTTAATTTCATTGAAATTCTCTAATAATTCAGATGTTCTGTTACGTTACTGTTATATCCAGTGTAATTTTCTTTGGTAATATTGATACAGTAGCAAATATTAGTCACTCCCAGGGCTAGATTTGTAGGAATCCTCCTAAAGAAGTCCAGAAATACTCATCACTGTTGGGTATTTCTTTCATGTAGCTGAAGTTGTTAATTAGCAGAAGACAGTTTCTATCCTTTCCACAGTCGTTCAGTGAACAAACTTTGTTTCATTTACCAAAAAATATACACCCTAAAATCTCTAACCTTGAATCGTAGTGGGCTAGCTCCCTACACTATGCGAAATCTGAACTGATGTGAGGCTCAAGATTACAGAGCATTTTTTTCATACTTGAAGTTACGGTCACAGGGCTTGTGGAAAAAAAAAAAGAAGGCGTACACACGGTTTAGTTTCTCTCTTGTGTGTCTCTTCTCACTGCTTTTCATCCTGTGAATAATGAAAGAGACAACAGTGCCTAGCTATCTGGTTCAGTTATCTGGAGAGCCTGGCTCAAATACTGCCAGCAACTCCACCGTTTCGGCATTCTGGAGGTTCTCAGATGGCTCACATAAACACACAGCTGCTGGAAGCCACCTTGGGATCCTGCTTGGCTTCAGCATTAGAGCCCCTGTCCGAAACCCAGCCTAAGGAACTTGAAGGCTACAGGTCCTCGGATATGCCCAAGGAATGAGAAATGAGAAAAGACAGATTTCTTATTTTCAATTCTCACAACAGAGATATGTCCAAAGCAGATTTTCGTGATGTTATCATTGTGTGACATCCAGAAATAGGAAGAGACTTGTGAGGCAAGGAACTGTGTATGCTATTTTTTTTTTCCTTAGGTGATGAGCTCTTTGAGGTTAGGGATCATGCTATATTAAATGTTTGAATTAGGTAAATGGTGACCCGATCATGGGCTGACTGTGTGCTTGCTGTCTAAATTAAAGGCTGGCCCAAATTGTGAATCATTTGTATGAAAAAGTTTCTTTATTTGCAGCAGTAAAATAATTAGAAACAGCATGCCTTCCTGAGTGTGGGAAGCTCTAAAGCCAGACGTGGTTACACAAGTTGACACAGTTGGAATTCCACAGTCCTGGTCCTAAACAGAAATCTCAGCTATTCAGAGTCACAGCAGGCAGTTGCTGACTGTATGCAGATCATTGAAGTGCATGTAGGCTAGCAGTTCCCTTCAACAACGCAGAGTTTTATATAAATGGGTTTAATTTTGTTCTTAATTTTTGGAAAAAAAGATTAAGATCTGTGTGTTACGATTGGTATAAGTAACAACTCCATAATCATAAAAACAATAGCTTAGACACGATCTATATTTTCTTCATATACATCTTGATAATTGTCTGATGTAAATATGTAACATCAGCGGTTGAAATAACTATAATAATGGAGACGTAGTAACAGCCAGAAGAATGAAGATTTTTTTTTTAATGAGAAAATGCTAAACTAGAAAAAGAGAAATTGTGAACAGTTTGGTGAAAATGAGCATTTTATTTACTGTTAAAACACCAATATGGCAGTATTCTGTACCTAAGAGGAACAGGCAGAAGTTATTTAAGGTGGTATAGAAGCAGGAGAGGAGGACTCCTGATGTTACAGTGGTAAAGCGCTCAGCTGCTAACCAAAAAATTAGTGTTCAAACCCATCACCCACTTCATGGGAGAAAGATGTGGCAGTCTGCTTCTGTAAAGATTTATAGCTTTGGAAGCTGGGGCAGTTCTGCTCAGTCCTCTAGGATAGCAATGAGTCAAAGTTGACTTGATGGACAGTCGGCTTGGGATTTATAGAGACAGGGATTGAACTGAATTTGGGAGATTCCAGTTCCAGTCCTGTCCTGTTTCTTGGATAAGTCACTTAATCTTGAGCCTCAATTCTGTCATCTGTAAAATGGAGATAATTATCTGTACAGTCAGTTTTCCCAGGAAGGTTCCAGTAAAATAAGGAGTATAAATATAATTCAAAAAATCTCAAATCCTTTAAAGGATGAGATTTTTTTGTTTTTAATTTTTGGGTGATGTGAGGTTTTTCACTGATGAAATTTTTGTTTATTGGTAGTGTTTAAGTGCTGTGATTGTTAACCAGAAGGTTGGAAGTTCAGATCTGACAGGTGCTCTTTGAAAATTCAATGGGCTGTTCTACTCTGTATATAGGGTCACTATGAGTCAGAACTGACTCGATGGCAGTGAGTTTGGTTTGTTTTTTGGGAGGTGCCAATTATAAGCAGGCCACGTCGGTCCCATGTTCCATAAAGTACATCACAAATGTCGTGCACATCAATCCCGTGGTCCAGGAAGTTCATCATAAACTGTTTTCAGGAAATCAGAAAAACCTATGAGTTGATTCTGAGGCGAGCTCTGTATAAAACACGTCATCAGGGAAGTGACTAATTCAAGCAGGCTGTATGGGTACTGTGGTCCAGGAAGCACATGACAAACCATTTTCACCCCCAAATTAACTCATTTACTTGAGTAATTCCAAATTCTGGTTAACTGTACCTTCCCAGTAATACAAAGGAAGTAGTAAACATACTTGTAAGCCTTATCTCACTGTATGGAAGCCAAAAGACACACAAGTTTCACCCAGTCTCTCCCCTGGGAAGCATCCCCTAGTAGGAATGTCTCTCAGCACTCCAGTGTGGCATAAGCCAGACCAACTTCCTTGTTTTCTGTACAGTTGTACCGGTAACTACCACAGTGTACTCAAGTGGATCGAATGCCTGCAGTTAAACCTCCAGGGGTGGAAAATGTAGCTGGAACAGACATGTTAAAGAGTTAGGATGGTGGCATGGCTATGTAGTTAAGTCAGTTTTTAAAAAGCAGAACTCTGATATTTAAATTAAAACACCGAAACCATCGTCTTTATTATGAGACTTTAAAAGGGCATAGGAGGAGGGTAGTACTCTAAGGGTACATAATGGAATCTTCAATTTGAAAATGCAGCTTTCCTGAAATAGTCTCGAAAATTGCTTTTGTGTTTCTAAATTGGGTAGGACAGCAGAAAGGTGAAGTCTGTAGACATGTGGGATAACTAGTTGACTGAAAACAACTTACAATGAAGACTGTGTCAGTGGAAAATAGAGGTCTCTGTGCTGTTGCCTCCCTGCAGCCTGGACTCTGCCTGGCTCCACAGTGTGATTCTTCTTTATTTCTTTTTTGGAAGAATGAGGCTTGAGGCCAGCACAACTCGTGCATCCCATCTAAGACAGCGGCTTATGTGTTCGCCTTTCAGTTATTGGTCATTATCAGGTATTTCCAGTCTTTAACAGGACATTAGTTGTGTTGCTGTATGAAAAAATTCTTTTTGAGTAAACTGTACTGTTTATGAGTATCCCTGATTTTACATGACATCAGACACTTCATTTTGTCCAAAGGAAACTCAGTAAGAATTTGTTTTGGTGTTAAGTTTTGCATTTAGAGTGCCTTATAATTGATGCCTAATTTTAATAACATTTCTTTTTAGCTTTCAGTTTCCTGTTTTCATTAGTTGTTCGTATCTGTTACTCTTCAAATGAAAGCATTATTCTACTTACCACAAATAAATAAATAGTGAAAACTCAAACATGTCTACACAGTAAAACATAGCCGTTTAAACATAGCCACTTCAACTGTCTCTGCATATAAGCTCATTATCCCCGATAAGTCTCAGAAAAATTTCGAAGGCTTGTCTTTGAGGGTGTTAGCTTGTTTCTTTGCTTGCTTAAACAGGTTTCATTATGGGGCCTGGGAATGTTTTTCTTATGGAATGCTGAAATGCAGTTATCTCTTAACTACTGATAGAGTAGTCTTTGAAGTTTTAAATAAACTCTATCGTCTGAAGCAGTATGGGTGTTGCATAACTTTATTAAACTGTGTATGATTCTTACCCACTGGTGGGAAAATGTGCTTATGTAAATAATAAATTTAGCTTCAGGAATAGAGACAACTTGAGTGTAACAATGTTGATTGTCACTGTAGAGTTTCCTTGGTTGGCAGGCGTTGTGACTGTATTAGGATTTGTTGCCATCATGTAATGGTGGATTGATGCATTTTGGGGTCTAGAGAAAGAGGCTGGTGGCGCCGCGGTTAAAGTGCTTGACTGCTAACTGAAAAGTCAGTGGTTTGAACCCACCAGGTGCTCTGAGGAAGAAAGATGTGGCAATCTGCTTCCATAAAGATGTACAGCCTTGGAAACCCTGTAGGGCAGTTCTGGTCTGTCCTGTGGGGTCACCGTGAGTCAGAGTTGACTTGATGGTGGTGAGTTTGGTTTTTCAGAGGTTTTAAAAATTAAATAGCACTAATTATGGGAATTGATCAAGTTTTTACTGTGTACTATGCTTCCCCTTTACATATGTGATCTCATGAGATCATTACAACCATACAGTGATGTAAGAATATTAGCGTTATCCACATTTTACAGGCAGTAGATTGAAACATGTGTTAAGTAACTTTTCCACTGAGCAAAACCCAGAATTTAACCAGAATCTTTTCTATTATCATTAGGAAGTGAGACTATTTATATTATAAATTATGTAAGGAGATAGAAACCCACATTAGCTTCCTCTCAAATGATTTAACTATGTGGAAATTTTTTTTTTTTAACAAAATGCTTTCCCACCAGAATGACTTTAAAATTAGGAGGAATGCTGAGATTTTGGGTTACTACGTAAAATACTTGGGCTGCTTTTGCCAGAGATATTACTTATTCTCACCAGTTACCTACTGATTTCCCAGAAGATCTTAAGTGGAAAAACATTCTGGCCATTGTCTCTGGCTCCTCTGATCTCAGCTGCTTGATTTGATGTCCAGATTGTGAAGCCTGTTTGTTTGCTGGAGCTCTGGTTTCCCTCTGTTCTTCATAGTACCTTTAGAACTTGGGGTAAGTCTGTGTCTAGTCACCTGGCTTCTTATCTCTAATTAACTGCTCTCTGCTGCAGCTGAAACGGTTTTAGCTTACCTTCCCTTTGGATCCGACTCGATGGCTTTGTCTTTGGCTTTGGCTGTTTTTGTTAGCTGCCACAGTGTTGGCCTCTCATTCGTGAGGACCCTGCATATAATGAAACAAAACACTGCCGGTTTGATCTGTTGCAAGTCAGACTGTTGTAATCCACAGAATTTTCATGGGCTGATGTATTTCGGTAGTAGGTTGCCAGGTCTTTCTACCTAGTTCATCTTAGTCTGGAAGTGGCACTGAAACCTGTTTAGCACAATAGACACCCAAGCCTCCACTGACAGGTGGTGGCAATGCATAAGGGTGTCTTGTACAGAAGGCGAAGCTTCTACCACTGAACCGCCACTGTCTTCATACTTTTCCTTAAAAAAAAAAGAAAATTGCCATTGAGTCAATTTTAACTTACAGTAACCCTGTAGGACAAAGTAGAACTCCATAGAGTTTCCAAGGAGCACTTGGTGTATTTGAACTGCTAACACTTTGGTTAGCAGCGAAGCACTTAACCACGGTGCCACTAGGGCCTCTCTCTTTCTTTAAAGATCAAACCCATTGCCATGGAGTGGATTCTGACTCATAGTGACCTTATATTTGTTTCTTTGGCCCCTTAAATGCTTTGAATCCCCACATTCTAGTCTGCTAATGTTTACTGAAGACCTGCTATTTTCAAGAGGAGCCCTAGTGGCACACTGGTTAAGACCTAAGACCTATGGCAGAATTGATTCCAAGGACAATAGGTTTGATTTTGGGGTACTAAATTCATCCAACTCATAGTGACCCTGTAGGACAGAGTAGAATTGCCCCAAACAGTTTCCAAGGCTGTAATGTGTATCGAAACAGACTGCCACATCTTTCTCACACTTGAGTAACTGGTAGATTTTAATCACTGACCTTTTGATTAGAAAGTAAGTGCTAAACCATTGCACTGCCAGGACTGTAGGGTTACTGTGAGTTGGAATTGACTCAGTATCAATGGTTTGGTGTTTTTGCTATGCAGAATTCAAGGAGCCCTGGTTGTACAGTGGTTAAAGTGTTCACCTGTTAACCGAAAAGGTGATGGTTTGAACCCATTGTCTATTCTGCAGGAGAAAGATGTAATCTACTTCCTAAAGATCAGAGCCATGAGTGGGGTAGTTCTGCTGTGTCCCTTAGGGTTCCTGTAAGTCAGAATTTACTTGGGGACAGTGGGTTTGTTTTTTGGTTTATGGTAGATTTGGAGACTTGGGTGGTGCAAATGTTTGCTGACCAAAGGTTGGAAGTATGAGTCTACTCAGAGGCACCATGGAAGGAAGGCTTGATGATTTAGTACTGAAAATCATCCAGGGAAAACCTTGTGGACGATAGCTTGAATCTGACACACAGTAGGGTCACCATAAGTCGGAACTGACTTAAAAGCAACCAGTTGATGATGCTGGGTTCAGTGAAGATTAGAGAGCTTTCTGCCCTCCATGGGCTTACCGTTCAGTCAAGGATATGGGACATAGACACAAATAAGTGCAAAATTGTAAATTATTTCAGTAGACATTGAAAATTTCTGCCAAGGTACTTCTAGTGTCAGGTGAGGGGAATTTGTGCTCTTAATAGCCCTGAATTGTGCCTCAGTGGAAATGTCAAGATACAAGTTGATTCACATGGATTCTGCTTTTACCCACTGTCATGGATTGAATTGTGTCCCCCCAAAAGTTTATGTGTTGATTTGACTTGGTTAGGAGTTCTAATATGGTACCCTTCCTCCCAAGTGTTGTGAATCCTGCCTCTGTGATATTGATGATGGAGAATGGTTTGCAGTTGTGTAAATGAGGCAGAATTCAAGCTTGTGGAATATAAGGGAGAGAAGTGAGCTGAGGAAGTTGGGAACCTCATACCACCGAGAGAGAAGCACCGAGAGCAGAGCACGTCCTGTGCTGAGATGCTCTCACTAGATGTGGACTCAGCCTACTGTACTGTGATGATTCTTCATGTTGAATGGACTTGTAGCTTAGGAATGGATTTGTGGCTTACTGGACTGTGACAGTAAGAGCTTCTCCTCATGAAACCTTCCACTCGTGGTATTTTCTGTTAGGGCAGTACCAGGTGACTAAAACACCCACAATATGTGTATTACATAATTGGATAAGTTGCTTATCTATCTCTTCCCCCAGTTTCAAATAAAAATTATAGCACTAGCAAGATGCATTGACTGTCTGTGACTTCTGATCTGTAAGGATGTCAGTAGTTGTACATCAGCAGTGCTGTTGTCCTTACTGGATTATTTAAGGCAGCTTTAGGATTAATCTAGATGGAAGTTTTGAAGGTCTCTGCAGAAAAAAACAAAACAAAACCTGTTGCTGTCCGTGGATTCTGACTTATGGTGACCCTATAGGACAGAATAGAACTGCCCATAGAGTTTCTAAGGAGCACCTGGTGGATCTCAAGTTAGCAGTTGTAGCACCTAACTAGGGTTTCCTGAAGGTCTTGCAGCTGCTTTCAAAGGACTGAAGATATAGTCAGTGTTGTTTGTAGACCAAATGTTGGTACCTTGGTGATCCTGTAGCTCCTGCAAAGTATGCTGCAGCTTTCCAGTCACAGAGCTGTGAGTCCTGCTTAACGACATTTGGATGGCACAGAGGAGACAAATAGCTATTTCCAAGGTGGTGAATGACATTGTGGATGTTGAGAGTCAAGTTTAGATTGGTTTTTTGAAATACTGTGTGTGCAGAGAATAGGTTGAGAGAAAGAATGGGTTAAAAAACATAGTTGTCGTGGATTGAATTGTGTCCCCCCAAAAATGTGTGTAGTCATGTGACTGGGCCACGATTCCCGGTATTTTGTGATTGTCCTCTATTGTGTGATTTTCTCCTGCTGTATGTCAAAGGATTAGGGTGGGACTGTATAGGATTACCTCCCTGCTCCACTGTAAGGGGAGTTTTCCTGGATTACAAGAGATAAAAGGAAAGGGAAGCAAGCAGAGAGTTGGGAACCTCGCACCATCAAGAAAGCAGCACCGGGAAAAGAACGCGTCCTTCAGACCTGAGGTTCCTGTGCCAAGATCCTCCCTGACCAAGGATTGACACAACACAAGGACTTTCGTCCAGAGCTGACAAGGATGAAAGCCTTCCCCTAGAGCGGACATCCCTGAATTCGGACTTGTAGCCTACCGGACTCTCTAAGAATAAACTTTCCCTTGTTAAGCCATCCACTTTGTGATGTTTCTGTTAGAGCAGCACTAGCAGACTAAAATACTAGTTAAATCATTGTTTTGCCAAAAAATGCATTTGACATGAGATACCAAGAAAGGAATATTGGAGACAGGAAGTAAGTAGTAAGCGTTGGCAGTAGACTGAGGTGACATAAAAGATAAGGCAGTACCAGATGCTCTTCTAAAATCATTGTATTGGATAGATAGATAGATGGTTCAGATAGTCAAGAGAAAACAAGCTGACAGGATGGCTTGACTGTAATAATTGTCATTACAGAGTCTTTTGATGGTAAGAGAGTAAGTTGTGTTTGATAAGAAGTGGAAAGTAGAGGAAGAGGTCATGAGTGAGAAGATAGGCCAGGAAAGTAGGGTAAACCATGCCAAACTGCCTTGCTGACACTGGGGAGCTAAGGAAACCTGGAAACTCCCCTATGTTGGGGTAACTTAATGCTTTGCCATTGAAGACACAAAGGCAAGGGAATTATTTTAGAAACTTTCTGTGGGGGTTCTAGTTTTGAAACTGAAGTCATCACTTAAGGATTGCCTTGTACACAAATAGTGTTTTGCAAGAGAACAAGTATTGAGGTAAACAAGGTAACTAAAGACATCCTCTTCTCAAGGAAAGAATCTGAGAAAGAGAAATCTCAAGGAGGCCAAAAAGGCACAATTCTTGAGGCAGAAAGAGAATCTAGGGATTCTGTGAAGCTGTCTCATTTCTTTACACTCTTCAATCCCCGCTCCCCTAGGGAGATGAGTGGTTCCTTTTATCCTTTGAGCTTTCTATTTTCCCTTGAGTTTGTAGCAATGTGAAGTCTGTGGTTTTTCATTTTTATGGATATTGTACTTTTATAGAAACTGTGGCTAAAATCTGGTCAGTTGTTCATTCCTGTTGTTTAGGCTGGGATCTTCTGGAATGGCTTGCCAGGCACCTGTCATTTGTGGGTTATAAACTGGTCTTCATTAGAGGCTAGCACCGTTATCAGTTTTCACTGAAGCCCTCCTGAAGATAATAATTTAATCCATGATTAATATGGTATGTTTACTATGGAAATATTTCATACTCTTCTGCTTAACCACACAGTAAATAGTGGGTAATAGTGGACATTTATTTGAGAGCCAATGTTTCATGTTTCTTTTCTGTCCCAGGCAGTGTGCTAAGCCAGTTTAGTGTGATGTCTTGACAGTCTTGTAAGGGCTTCATAGCTTCCTTTTTTGATGAGGAACCTGAGATTCAGAGAGACTAAATACTTGCTCTAAGACACATAGTGGGTAAATGTGGTCCCTGGATTGGATCCATGTCTCTTGAGTCCCATACACTCTTAGTCCGTAATGTCAGAGAACAGTTGATTCCAGTGAAGGACTTCTTTTCAGATCTGAACACCTTCACTGCACATCAGTTTAGGTCATCACTGAAGACAGATGCTGTGACTTGTGTTGCATGCCAGGAGGGTGGATGTATCTGCTGCAAAACAGAATGCAGAAATAAGACCCTGAATACACATCTGGTGTAAAAATGAATGAGACGGTCCCAAACTGGGCTCATTTGTTTTACTGGCTTTGAAGTGCAGAACAACCAGCTTGTTCCAGCCTAAGATATACCACGTTAAATTTGTGTCCTCTGTAAGCCTGTGCTTTTTGCATTTCCAGGGTTGAACACTGAACTTTTCAAGTACTTTGCCACACCCAAGATTCTTTTATTCTGACTTTTCACTGTCTAGCAATTTGACATTTGTAAGTCCCTCTAAGAATGTTAAAAGCAAAGCTGCTGTGCTAAAAGCCAAGACTGCTGATTCCTTAACACACTCTCTTATATTATGTTTTTGTTGTTGTTGTTGTTAAGACATGCAGTTACTGTATTCTCAGTATCATAAACTTTTCAGTAATTTATCAGTAGTGGATCTTTAATGTTATGAATGCTTTGGTACTTGGCTTGTGTTTATTTAATTTTTAAAAAAGTCTTCCTTCTGTTATTCAGTAAAGACAGATGGAGGTGAATGATACATGATACCTGTCTTTAATAACCTTAACATCTATAGTTTTATTCCATTATCTTGTGGCACTGAAAGTTACAGGTATTAATGTGCATTTCTTTTGACTTTTAGTATGGTACTTCTTGATAACTGGGTACTGTGCATTTGCTGCTAGGTTATTCCATGCTAAGCATAGCTAGCTTTCGCTCATACAGTCCAACCTGGAGAGTTTTTGTATAGCAGGTATGGGATTAGTTAGAGATTGCCCAAAAGCTCAGAACTTTTCTGTCCCCCCATTTTAATATCTATCATACTTTGGAATTATCTATTACTGAGTAAGAGGAACATCCACTTTGGAAAGTACAAGACCTCTCCAGATGTGAGCTCACTTCTGTGATTCTGGTGAGTTATTACTTAACCTTTCAAAGCTCCAGACCGCCCAGCTTTAAGAATCAAGAGAAATATGTAAGAACTCTGAATAACAGTTATTACTATAAAACCATGTTAAAGGTCCTTGTCAGTAACAAATCCATTGCGTCATCATTTTTATTTTGGAAAGTAAAAACCTGTATTTTAGAAGTGGTTGAAAAAGCCATTTCCGGTGCTTGTCAGAATGTGGAAAGGAAGAAGGGAAGTAAAGGTATCAGGAAGTTTGGAGCTCTTGTGTCCAAGATATTATGGTAAATACTTGGGCAGTGTTTATAGATGGCAGTTTCTTACAGTTAGTACGCTTGTATTAAATTAAAGTGGCTAAACCAGGTTCCCGGGTATCTAGGGACAAAGGTAAAATAGGCAAGGTGTTGCAGGAGAGGCAGAGTGTAGTGGGCAGTGTAGGGAGAGAGACTGTCAAGTAAGGAGAGGTCAAGAAGGATTTTGTGGAGAAAATTGCTTGACTGAGATCTTAGTGGAGTGGAAGCATTCTGACAATGGAACATGGAAGAGTAGTGTGTTCTAAGACAGTGGAATACCAATAATAAAAAAAACACAGGTGCAAGAGAAAGGGTGATTTATTTCAGAGAATAACCAATACCTCAGCTTGATGTGAGTACTGAAAGATGTGGTTAGATAAGTAGGTTACCAAAAACATGTTGCTGCACATTAATCTCACTCATGGCAACCTCATGTGTGTCGGGGTAGAATTGTGCTCCATCGGGTTTTCAATGGTTGATTTTTTGATTTTCTAACCAAAGGGCTCTTTTTAGTATTTCCTGTTATTTTAATTTGGTTTTTGCATATTCCCTAAATTTCTGTTTATCTGATAATGTCCTAATTTCACCACCATGTTTGAAAGACAGTTTTGCTGGATATGTAATTCATGGCTGGAATTTTTTTTTCCTTCAAGGCTTTGTGTATGTTATATCATTGCCTTCCTGCTTGTACGGTTTCTGCTGAGTAGTTCAAGCATAGTCTTATTGACTGTCCTTTGTAAATTATATCTTATTTATCCCTAGCCAGTTTTAAAATCATCTCTGTATCTTTCGTTTTGGCAAGTTTGATTATAATATGCCTTGATGTTTTTCTTTTGGTATCTCTACCTTGTGTGGAGTTGAGTGACAATCTTGAATAGAGATCTTCTCATATTTCATATCACAGAAGTTTTATGTCAGCAAATCTTTGACAGTTCTCTCCGTATTTTCTGTTATACTTCTCTGTTCTGTTACTTGACTCATTGGTAGATTCTTCCTCTTGATAGAGCCCCACATAATTCTTAGTGTTTCTTAATTTTTTTAAATTCTTCTGATTTTTTCCTCAGATATGTTGGTGTCACATGCTTTAAGTCTCACTAATTTGGTCTTCCACTGTCTCACTTCTGCTCTTTTGACATTCTACTGAGTTGTCTGATCCTGTAATTTTATTACTAGTCTTCTGAATTTCAGCTTCCCTTCTCTGTTTGCTGTCTTATAGCTTGTTCAATTTGTCCTTATGCTCTGCTGCATTTTGCCTCATCACCTTCCTGATCTCTTGAATAGTTCTAAATAGTAATCGTTTGTATTCTACCTCTGATAATTCCAGAAAATTGTCTTCATCTGGAAAACTTCTTGATTCTTTGTTTTGAAAGATTTCTGAAGGCATTGTGGTGTACCTCTTTAAGTGATTTGATATTGACTATTATCTTTGAGACGTCAAAAAGTTCTTGTATTGATTTATGTTCTAGCTTCTCGTTTTGTATTGAAATATCCAAATAGGCTGGTCATGTGTGCTAGATTAGTAATTGGTGCCTTTGAAACACCAGCATCCTGTTATCAGGTGGTTAGGTCTGTAACTAGGCATGTGAGCCCAGGAGTTCTTTTACTTTTTTATATGGATTCAGCTCAGGTGTCCAGGTGGTTAGACCCAAAGTGTATGGTGCAGGCTTACCCCTCCTGTCCTAGATGGGCAGGGGTGATTGGTGTAGGCACAGGAGAAAGGCAGGGGTCTGACAGCTGTCTCTGAGTGTCTGTGAAGAAGGCATATCCTTTTATGTTTAATTGTAAGTGAAGGAACTGTTTATGCCTTGAATACCCAGCTCAGGAATGTCAGCAGATGCTTTTTCTCCCTTTACTCTCTTTGTTAGATTGTCTCTTCTCTGGCTGTAGGAGAATGACTCCAGGCTTGCCTAAGGAATCTTACTTCTGGCTGTAATGGTGTCAGATTACAGAGCCAGGAACAGTACAGAAAAGAGAGGGGTAAGTGCTGGGTAAGTGGAGAGAGGTTTATCCCGAAGGAAAATTTTAGATCTGCACATGGTGGGTTAGACACAAACTATTTAGCTTTTGATGATCAAGTACTGTTTTTCACTGGTTCTTGAGATGTGAGTAGACTATCTGCTACTCTGGCTCTCCTGCAGAGGAGGACATCCTCTCAGCACCACTGCTGCTTTCATCACACTGGCTGCAGCCAATTCTGAGCAGGTCAGGTTTGGCCAGATGTAGGTTCTTCTAGACCTAATCTCCCTTCCCTGCCACTCCGTTTGATTTCTTAGCTTTCCTTTTGATGTTCAGGGCTCTTACAATGTAATATATAATCCATTTATTTGTTATTTTGTGTCTGTGTTGTTAGAGAGATCATAGGAAGCATCTGACTCCTCTGCCATCTTGGCCCCATCCCTTCAATGGCTGGTTTTCTGGAAGTAGACTGTGTAGCCAGGTATCCTTGATTGAAATTATTAGTCTGTAGGTACTAGTTTGTTTGCCGTTGAGGAGAAAGCATTTTAACTTCTCTAGGCCTCAGTTGCTTCACATGTAAGATGGGTGTGAAAATACCTGCTTCACATGACTCTTTTGAGTATTTGTGGGATAATTTATATTAAGTGCTTGAAAAAATACTGGGCACAGTATTATGTGTGTTGTTGTTGGTAACAACCTCTATTAACATACCTGTTGCCCTCTGATATGATTTATTTACATGCGTCCTGCTTCTACTGAACTATACTTTTTTGAAGGGTAATAACTAATCTGTTCTTACCTTTTCATTCTCATTGCTTCACATTGTCTGCCTTCTGCATGCTGGTGTATCTACGATGATAATTCTACAATATATATGTCTGGATGTTTCTCATTTGAATCACCCTTATAGCTAATCCCAGAGGAACTATATTTCAAGGAGAACTGCTTTTTACCAATGTATCCATCAGTTGTACTTGCATTGGCATTAAAGATAGCTCACATCCGTAGCTAGCATTGTGAAATTATTTCCATTAATACACCTAAGGTCGCAAGTAGACACCCGCCTCATAAGTTTACATCTAAGAAAATAATTGTAATTAAATATTTACTAAGTGTTTTGTGTTTCTCTTATGAAATGAAGTTTTAGTGTTTTATTAGCATCTAATCATGGGTGCTACAGGTTAGCTCTTTAATAACAAAACATTGTTGACTAATTAAAGACCTACACAGTTTCTTCCAGGTTATTATGTAGACATGGGAAGACATGCTTATTAACTTGTAGGTCAAGTACATGGAAAGGAAGATGTGACTTCATAATCGTATGGATTGTGTCTGTGCCATCATTGTTATACGCAACTAGATGACCACCGTAGAATGTGGTCATCTCTGTCTGTAGGGTTGCTATGAGTAGGAATCAACTCGATGGCAGTGGGCTTGGTTTAGCTTTTTTATCAAAACACTGGCATCCCTGGTGGCAGAGTGGTTATGTGCTGTGGCTGTTAACCAAAAGGTCAATAGTTCTAACTCAGCAGGTGCTCCTTGGAAACTCGATGGGGTGTTTCTGCTCTGTCTTACAGGGTCACTATAACTCAGAATCCAATAGCAATGAGTTTGGTTTGTTTTTTAGTCAACGTACTGTTTTCTTGAGTACTTCCCAGCACTAATATGTAACAGCTGTCATCTTCGTGACTGAAAATTTACCTTTCCTTTGTTTTTTTTTTCAGAGATATTGGCATGGAAATAGCCAACATGTTTTGAATGTTTACTGTGAGTCAGTCAGGCACATTTCTAAGTGTTCCATTTGTATTAATCTGGTTATGCCTTAAAATAACCCTCAGAAATGGGTTCTGTTCTACTTAACAGATGAGGATACTGAGATACAGAGAAGTTTACGGAATTCTATACAGTCTTGGCAAAGGAGGGTTGTGACTCAGATATTGTTGCTGGAGCTCATACTCTCAATCATTTTGCTTTATTGACAGATTGTAAATGGACCACTGTATTCTTGTTTGGGGAAGGGAATTATAGTTCATTCACAGTGACTTCTCTCTGAAAGGAGAAAGTAACTTTTTCAAGGAGCAAGACTGGGAAATGATGAAAGTATAGGAAGAAATAATCTGTCATGGGGATTGTGGGAGGAATTGCCTGGGACACAGCTTCCAGAAAGCTCGTCTTGGATTTGAGGAAGCTTCAGAGGAACTCTTGGTAGTGGTGAGGAGGACAGAGAAGAAGGAATATGTGTTGAATAGTACTCAGATCTGCCCAAACACTCAGTCTCAACTCTGCTGTAGCAGTGGCATCTGTGGGTTCAAAGCCAGTTGAGCGTAAGGCCTTTATGTTATACATATAAGAATAAAGGGATGCTAAATGGTGTGCTTTTCCCAAGTCTAAGAGAAAACACCTGTCTACAGTTTGACTTCAGGTCACATCACTAGAACTGGTGTTGTGATTTCTCTGCTGTCACTTGGAGCTGAGCTCTGTCACTTCTAACCACCTTGTGTGGGTTGCTGAGAAGGAAGACGGCGGACTAGTTCAGAAGGATTCATGCTTTTATGTTGTGCCTGTCTGTCCAAAAGGCCATTGTGTGTTTTCACCTTTATGGGCTAGACTGCGTAATAAAATAACTGATGCTGTTTGTTGAGCTACCTTTTCAGTACAAGGAAGTTACCTCATTTAGTTTTAATGAAACCTTTGAGATAAGTATTAACTCTCTGTTGTATTGGAGATAATATTAATTCTCTGTTGTGTAGACATGCAGTGAGCCTCAAGAAGGACGGGTGATTATCCAAGGCCTCACAGGTAATGGTGAAGCTGGTTTCTGACAAAGCCGTTGTTTTTTTCGTTGGCTGACAATTCATTAAGGAGGCTCTTTGTCTTTCTTCTTGCAAGCATGAGGCAGAATGATTGTCAAGGTGACAGGCTTTTTCATTCACTTAAGTTGAAGGCAATTCTCAAGCAGAATATACAGCATTTAGCAGGAAAGAATATTAATCTACCGACAGCATTTCTATGATTTATCCTTTTTTTCAAACAAAAATTTAAAGAAATCTCTGCAATAGGTATTTTTAAAGAAAAAGACACAGCAGAACAAAAAATACCTTTCATGTTTGGAGACCTGTTCACACTGAAGTGCCTACCTAGGTAGGCACTCAGGATTGGGGTTTTATGCCGAGTATAAGGGGTGCCCTATTAAGTCCTGGGGTTATCTTTAGACATGGAGGCACAGTTGTTTCTGTTGTTTAAGTATAAGTGAGATGTTGGATCTTAGCTTTCATGGCAAACCTAAGCCTGTTGCTGTCAAGTCACTTTGTACTCATGGCAAACTTAAACAGGTCAAAAGAAAACTGCCCTGTATGGTTTCCAGGGAGGAGGCTGGTAGATTTGAGCTGCCAGCCTTTTCAGTTAGCCGCCATAGCACTTAAGTACTGCGCCTCTAGGACTCTGTAGATCCCATTTAAGGAGATGGAGTCTGTAGGGTGGTGCCAACCACCCTACGGTGTAAAAAGGCATGGCACATGTGGTTAAGCACTAAACTACTAGGTGGAAGGTTGATAGTTTAACCCCACCCAGAGCCACTTCAGAAGACAGGCCTGGGAATGTGTTTCTGAGAGGTCACTGCCTTGGAAACTCTATGGAGCAGTTCTGCTCTTCCCACCTGGGTTCACCATGAATCAGAATTGACTCTGGTGACTAACAGAAAAGTGCAGTTTCACTGGAGTGGACTTCTGTGGAATGATCAGCAGAAATGATGGGGGCAGGTTGGAGAAACAGGACTTTTAAAACTTCCTTGATGCCATGCAGTCAAGTGTATTTATTTTTAATTTTGTTTAACAAACTTTAAAATGATGCTAGTTAAGTATGGGTATTATTCTGAGCCCTTTGTAAATACTGACTCCTTGAGTCCTCAAAACAACCGTGTAAGGTGGTTATATCGTTTTATTCTCTTTTATAGAGCAGAGTTCAAAGGCCCAGAGGAATTAATCAAGTTACCCAAGGGCTGATACCTAAAAAGCGGCAGCACTTGGATCTCAGCCCAGGCAGTCTGGCTTTAGAATCTGTGTTGTTAACCATTGTGCTAGGTTGTAAAAAAAAAAAAACCTTTACTTTTTTTAAACTCCATAATTTGGTGCCATAAATACCTTATCTGTATAGCCCCACCTAGTCATTGTGTGGGAGTCTCCAAGATTATGGCTAGAAGGGCCATAGTAAGTAATTTACTGCACTGCCCTGGGCCCTCTTCAGGTTGAAGTCAGGTTTGAGGAGGATGCTTCTTTGAGGTCTCTGACAAATCACAAGATTATTTGTAAACAGTGTTTCCGGTCACATTTCAGCTTCTAGATCAAAACCAGTAGTTCAGTGGTTAAAAACATATTCCCTACCTTCTCCTCAGTCAATAGCAGTAACTCTTCTTAATTAATGGATGGTTCTGTTGTTTGATGTTTTGTTTTGTTTTTGCTTGCAATCTCAACAGCCTTTCTTCTCTCTTACAAATACCCCATTTATACTGAATGAATGGCAATTCTTTGATAAAGGCTTTGGGAAATTGGCTTCAGTTTTCTTAATGGTGCTAATCTCATTTGAGCAGTGCAAGTCAGGTTTCTAAAATATTTGTTTAGCAACCACTTTACATTTTGCCTAAATTTGTCTAACTGGTGTTCTTTTTAAACATCTGGTTAATCTAATATTAAAATCTAAGTAATGTAAAATTGTATGTGGAAACCTTTGGGCATTCCACAGTACGTTCACCTGATTTTATTTACTTATTTATTTATTTTAATTACAGATTTGTCTGTGGCAGTACAGAAATTTTCCCAGTCACTACAAGATTTTCAGTTTGAATGTATTGGTGATGCTGAAACAGATGATGAAATTAGTATTGGTGAGTACTCTGTTCTTTAATGTTCTAAAGTATACTCTATTTCAGCATTTATTTCATTGAAATCAAACAGACTCACACACTAAAATAATAGACATTTAATATATTCTTTCACTTAGACAAAATTTTAAGGATGATTTTTTATTTCTGTAGGAGAGAATATTATGGATTATTTTAAAGTGGAGCTCTGTGGTTTCTTCCATAAGGGGATCATTTAATATTGAATGACTCAGTCCTGCCTTCTCTGAAAATGCATGTAACAATGTCTCTGCTTCAAAGAGAATCACTCATTCAAACAACTGTGTTTTGGGCAAGCCCCCAAACCAAACCCACTGCTGTAGAGTTTATTCTGACTCATAGCAACCCTATAGACAGAGCAGAACTGCCTGGTAGAGTTTCCAAGGAGTGCTTGGCAGATTTGAACAGCTACTATTAAATATACTAGGTACTTGGCTTTAACAATTAACCTTTTTTTTTTTTTTTTTTTTAACTTAATGGGGGTTTATTGTGTGATTGTGTACAAAAGGAAAAAAAAAAGCTAGCTATAATATATTAAAGTGGTACTGTTTCAAGACATGGAGACTTGAGCCTTGACTTTGCTGTAGCCATTAGCAGTCTGACCCTGCTGGGTTATATAATCTCTGATGTTTTATCTATATTGGATTTTTATTGTGTAAACATCAGATTCATCTAACATTCTTTTCCCCATTTGTGAACAAGCGCTCCTTGCCAGTTTGTAAATGTGAGGACTATTTGTAGGCTGAATTAGAGATGTGTTGCATAATAAGAAGAAGGTATAGCACACATGTATGCATTATGGAGAATAATACCCAGTGTATCTACCTTCCAGGTGTAAAAATAGGATGTTATCTGTACTTAGAGGGGTGAATCTCAAATGTTAGTGTTCCAGCAAACTGCCTGACAGTCATCATGAATGCTGATTCTGATTCAGTGGGTTCAGTTGGAACCTGAGATTCTGCATTTCTCAGAAGCTGTCAGGTGATGCTGATTCTGCTGGACTGTGTACCACACTTTTAGCAGCAGGGATGTAGAGTTGCACAGCATACCTCTGTCCAGTCACATTCCTCTATTTCTTCTGCTGTTGGTTTTTCTTCTACAGTTTCTTTGTACTGCGTGTCTAACGATATATTTCATTGCTTTTGGAGACCGATGTGGGAAGTACAAACCTCGCTGTGAAAGGAAAAGGCAGTATTATCCCTACAGAAGGAAGACTCTCAGAAGAAGATAAGCTGAATGAATTTCTGATCCAGTGTGCCTTTAGCTTGCTTACATTCATAAGAGTTCCTTCTAGAGAAATAGTTGGGCAGAGTGAGTAAGTTTTTTGATGGACTGATCTGCATATTTATATATGTATTATTTATATTATATGTGTGTTATTATGGTCAGGTTGGGAGCCTTTCTGATGTAGGATGCCCGATGGTCATTTTATTAGCTCGCTCCTTTAGGAGTGTTAATCACCGTGTGGGGAAAGTGGAGGCTGGTCTATTGGGATCAATGTCTTGCAAGGTAACATGCTGCAGCGTGTTTCTTCCCTGAGTTCTGTGATGAAAGAGGCTAAGCCATGCCTATCTTTTGGCTGAGGTATGATAAGGAAGCCTCTGTGAAGAAAGGAGGAGGGAGAGTAGCTACATGGACTTCAAGCAGCATGCCCGTCTATGTGATGAATGGGATTGTAACTACCAATAACATTTGGACTAATGTGCACCATCGTGCAACGTCTTGCTTGATGTTTGTGTCCTGAATGCCTTGCCCTCAACATAGCCTTGGTAATGTAAGCCTAGCTAAAGCCCAGCTTCTATTACTAAAATACTAATACAGTACCATTATTATTGAGAAAAAGGAAAGAAAGAACACCCGCATGCTCAGAAACCATACTTATTTTTATTTAGCATTAACCTGTAAATTCCTTGGAGTCAGAGGTCAGACCTGGAACTTCTGTTGGCTTGTTTTTGTTTTCTCAGGGCCTGACTCATAGTGGACCATCACTAAAATCTTTGACTAAATGTCACAATTTTTGTATACAGTTGTATTTTTTAAAACTTGTTTGCATATTTTTATTATAGAATGATATATGTGTAATTTGGATTTTCTTTTTCCTTTTGGAATGAAGATAATAGCAAATATTACTGATTATAATTTTTAATAATGTCATGGCTTAAAATATTTCAGTATGTTCATGTATGTGAATTTGCAATTACCAATTACAAAAAGCCTCTACATTCAGATTGCTTTCTGGTTGATATTTTACCTATTATTTTTAAGAGTAAACATCTTTATGCTTGCTTCTTTCTTTTTTATTATGGTTGAATGAAAATGTACATTCTCATATAAATTTGCATGCTCACCTATATGCAGCTCCCAGTGCTCTCCCTGCTGTGTGACAGCACACTCTTCGTCTCTGCTCCTTACATGTCCTATCCTCCCAAGTCTCCTATCCCCTCCTCTCCACCCACTCCCCTTCCTCCAGTAAGATGTCAGCAGGATGACATCCTACAGATGCAAAGAACCATAAGGTGTGCACAAGATATGGTCACTTTGCATTGCCAAGTCCAATCCATTGCTGTCCAAAGAGTGGACCTTTATTATGATTTATGGACAGAGCAGCATCAGAGCTAGGAGCCATGCTCTCAGGGGAACTCTGAAGCCCCTGGACAATCAATTGAGGTCTTTTACTGGAGATCTCAGGGTGCGCCCCTATTTATTTTTGTGTTGCTAGTGAGACTCAATTTTGTGAGCTCCATCGCAGTTATCACTGGTGCTAGCCGGGCACCATCCAGTTCTTCTGGTCACTAGTCGATGCAGACCCCCACTCACGTGAGTCTCTCTGTGTTCTGGGTTCTCTTTCCCCCATGTTGTTGTGGACCTTGGTGAGCATCCGTTCCTGCTGAGTTGGGACCATTTGTTGTACCCTCAGATGGCAGCTTGGCAGCTTTTAAGACCCCAGACATTACTCACCAATGTGGGGTGCAGAGAGTCCTCATTAGCAAAATGCTAGTTGTGCCATTTGGCCTCGATTTCCCCTGAGAGCATGGTCCCCAGCCCCATGCCCCAGCTACTCTGTCCTTGCAATATTGGATTAAGATGGGAGGAGTACTCAAGTTGTGTTGAAGTCCAGTTGATATTGATCTTCTTTCTAATGTGTGCTGTCAACCAGTTTCATCTAAACAAATTTCTAACAACTATCTGATCTAACCTCCCCACCCTCCCTCCCTCCGCACCCTTGCAGCTGTCAAAGAGTCGTTTCTTCTATGCGTGAGTCTGTTTTTAAATTCTTATTGTAGGGGTCTCATACAACATTTGTCCTTTTGTTGTTGACTACTTTCACTCAACATAATGCCCTACAGTTGAAACCAGATTATGAAATGTTTCCTGAAATCATCGTTGTTCTTTATCATTCCATAGTGTTCCATCTAGTATATATACCATAGTTCACCTATCTACTCCTCTGTTGTTGGGCATCTGGGTTGATTCAGTCTTTTTGCTATTGTGGACTGTGTATGCTTGCTTCTTTTGATTTCCCTTAAAATCGTTACTTAAAATACCTGCCTGAAGTTACACATAGAATAATTGCAGAGGTACATATTTGTTTAACCACTAAATTATGCAGCCTTCTAGTCAGATATTAGGTAATTTCCCCAGGTTGTGGTAAATTTGATATCTCAACACTGGTGTTTTTGACTTTCCACTTTGGTTAAATGAACATTTATTATTGTGGTTCTTGTAGGTTAGATTTGAAAGGTATGAATTTATTAGTAGGTGAAGACTTATTATTGGCAATGAATATTAAATTCTAAGGCCTCGAGGGCTTTGAGAAGTTAAATTAGAAGTTCGAGAACAGAAGTCAAATGATATATGAGGAGTAGATGCAGTGTCCCTTGGAAGTTCTGATTCAGAGGACTTATTAACCCCCTTGTGCTGGGAATCTGCTTTAAACCTCAGGGCTTTGTTAGGAAAACCTAATTTAGAGCAAAATACTTATAAATGGAAATTACTTTGGAGCAATTAATCTAAAAGTAAAGATATGTACCCACATCCTCATCATCCAACACTGTTAAACCTTTAACTACGTTCACAAATACACTGTAACAAAGTAAATTTTGCAGATAGTAAAGAAATAGTAGAAAACTTTGAGTACGTCTTGCTAATTTGGAAGGATTATTGAGATGTTTCAAGTGATTGTACCAAAGACAGTGACCTGAGAAGTGTATCCCTGGGTAAGAATTGGGAGTGGATATGTAGTGAGAAATACTCTTACACACCTCTCTCTGCTTCATTTTTAAAACATTTCAGCTGTCTTAACAATAACCTAGTAGGCGGATCATTTTAGCTCTCTCTGTAGCAGCTTGGGAAATCCTGGTGGTGCAGTGGGTTAATTGCTACATCTCCTAACCAACAGGTCAGCAGCTGAAATCTGCCAGGCACTCCTTGAAAACTCTGTGAGGCAGTTCTACTCTGACAGGTAGGGTTGCTATGAATTGGACCTGACTCGACGGCAGTGGTTTTGGTTTGGATAGCAGCTTATTGAAGCGCCAGAGTTTCCTGATTTAGTGGAGGAGGAATGAGTCTAGGATTACTGTAACACTTAATATTGAATAATAGCTCAGTCAAAGTAGTCTGGTGACTTATCAGTGATACAATTCACTTAATGCAATGACTTATAAAAAAGGTCATCTTTTATAAATGATCAGTGCCAGTGCAAGATGGCTTGTGAAGTCAAGACATTTGCAGATTTTTTATGTGTTAGGTATGGTGCAGAGATGGTATATTCAATAAAAAAGGTACACATGGGCTTTATTGGGTTTATTTACTATAATGTATAGTGCACAAATCCTTGATTGTGCACTATAGATTTGTAAATTCACACAGTTAAACCTGTACATATCACGCTTACTGGTTATTCTGCCCGTTGTAGGAGAGGTCAGGAGGGCAATAGGAAGATGAGTCAGTTACCTGTTTTCCATGTGCTAACATTTGGAAAGCCTGGTGGCATAGTCAAGTCAGTTTCAACTGACAGTGAACCTATCAGACTGGGTAAAACCGCTCCGTAGTGCTTTTAATGAGTGGCTGGTAGATTTGAACTGCCCACCTTTTGGTTAGCAGCTGATGTGTTAAGCACTGTGCCACCAAGGTGCCTATAAGATGATAAAAAGTCATAGACTTTTGTCCTTCACTTTAGATGTGATGCCTGTAACAAGGCTAGGCCATGTAAGTCACTCGATTTTGACACTGTATTTAGTGCCTATAATTTGAAGTTGCTTTTCATGAAACTCTAAAAGTAAATCTAGATTAAAAAAAAAGTTCATATATTGTTAGGCAAACTGAACTCATGCCAATAAAAATATTAGTCACTGATGTGTGAAGATTGTTCATTCTTTGTAATCTTGGAAATCACTGGAAAGTCCAGTTACAGTTGTGGTTAAACAGCGTGTTTAATGACATTATGTGATAGCCTATGGTAACTCTCTGAAGAGCCTTGGACAGTATGACGTTTGCCCTCAGGAGATTACATGTTTACCAAACAGGAGAGTCAGTTTGCTAGTACATATCTTAGATGGGGATTTTACTTCTATAGACACACCTAAACAAAAACTTCCTGTGGTGGAGACTGGCAGCATACTAAGATTTGCCAGTGAAACTTATGGCTCTAAACCCTGAGTCAGAAATGTGGCTATCAAATAGGTAATTCAAGTCAAAATATATTTTGTAATAAACATTCAGATATTTCTGAAATAACTAGTCTATTTCTGTTAACATGTTTTGAATGCAGATATGGAGACATGGCAGAAATGATTGTTAGTACTTCATAGTTAATATGGAATATAAAATGCTTAACATTTAAAAAATATACTTTAAAGAGAACAGTCAGAATGGAAATAATGAGAATGTTCAGGCATTGTGAAGAATATACCAAGTGTCACTAAACAACCTGTCTAGAAATTGCTAACTGGGACCTTAAACTGCTGTCTAAGCCTTCACTGAAAACATGCTAACGTATTATTAAAAAAGAAAGAATTTTATATAGAAATATATATGAAGATGTACAGATTTACAGACTGATGGATGGTAACTTGAACCATAATGCATTGACTAGAATGCTCCCAGCTTTTCCTATAGACTTGCTAGGAGTTGGAATTGACAGCACTGGGTTTTTCCATAGATCTTCTGAAATGGTGCTGAGCACACACAGTGCTTTGTACTGGTATAAATATTTGTTCTTTGATTATCTTCCTGAAGCCTGCTGTACGTTAGGGTAATACCATGGTGCAGTGACTCATGTGTAATTTGTATTCACTTTGGTTCACTGATAGAAAGAAGCCTGACAGTTATCTTTTTAATGTTTACCTGTTCTCAGTGTGTTCAGTAGGAGAATATTTTCAAGGGAGTGGTTGGAAAAACTAATTTCCTTGTTAGAGAATTATTGCCATGGGAAAAAAATGGATAAATCTTTTGCCAGATAAACGCATTCACTTTGAGGAAGCATCTGTTAGGTCACAGGGAAAGGTGTTCCTTGATCCTCTTTTCCCAATGATGTAATATGACTATTGTCCAGTGTAGAGGGTATGGCAGACAGGTTGCTTTGTATTTATTGAAAGAATTCTTGTGTAGAACCATTTTGAGGGATAGTAACATGTCTTTCAGGTTAAAAATGATAACTTCCAGGTGTTGATGAGGAATATTGAGGATACCACGCATGGACTGCCACAAAAATGAACAAATTTGTATTGGATTAAGTATAGCTTGGATTAAGGATGCTCTTTAGAAGCAAAGAGGACGAGACTTCGTCTCATGTAGTTTGGACGTGTCTCAGGAGGGTAACAGTCCCTGCAGAAGGGCTTCACACTGGATAAAGTGCAATGAAAAGGAAGATGACCCTTAACAAGATGGATTGACACAGTGGCCACAATGGGCTTAAGCATAGCAAAGTTTATGAGGATGCCGCAGGAGCAAACAGTGTTTGTTCTGATGTGCATGGGGTTGCCGTGAGTCAGAACCAACGCCATGGCACTTCATAACTCCAAAAGAGATGCATTTAAAAGATCAGTAATGATTTCAATTAAGATGGAACCTGTTTCTTCTTCACCTATTAAAATTAAGCTGTCAAGTTTTTAAAAATGTTTCTCTAAAGATTTTTTTCAAAGTCTGTTTGCAAACTGTAGATACTCATCTGCGTAGATTGCTCTTTATATGTGTTCAGTGTTACTGTGATGCCAGAGGTGGTGGTGGAGTTGCTGGCTGGTACAAATCGGTGTTGCAAGTGGTTAATGTGCTTGGCTGGTAACCAAAAGGTTGGGGGTTTGAGTCCACTCAGAGGAGCATCAGGTTTACTTCCTGGTGATTTGCTTCCCCCAAATCAGCCATTGAAAACCCTGTGGAGCACAGTTCGGCGTTGATATCCGTGGAGTCACCATGGATAGGAATTGACTTAATGGTGGCTGGTACGGTGGTGGTGGAGTTGTTTATAGCTGTGAAAATCTTGTTAGGTGTTTTTTAGCCAGTAGTTTATGAACCAAAGATAGTACCAATACCGACCACAACTGAAGCATTCTAAAAGAAACCTGAGTTTTTTTTTTTAAATCAAGGAAACAAATTACCTTCTCATTTGCTGAATCAAGTAAAATCCATCAGTTCTACAAACCCTCATTACAACCCACTTAAATGTGGCTTTATAAATCAGGAAGTACTCTATTAAAGTGGAACATTCCCAAATGTCTAAATTGTTTATACAAATAACATTTTCTTTTGAACTCTGCAAAGGAAGCGTGTTTTACTTTTTAATAGCTCTCAGTTGGACAACTGAATTATTGTTTTCCATTTTTTCTTACCGCCCTTATTTTTGCACCCACACAGAGCCACCCACAATTAAGAATCTTAGCAGCTGGGAAAGTTAACGCATTTCAGGTGGAGTTCCTCTCTTAAAGAAAACATGTTTCTTGAAAGAAATGTTTCTTCATGGTTAACTCTGTACTGAAAGAATTTTCTTGAGTTACTTTTAATTTGAAACTCAAAGTCTTAGTTTTTTTTTTTTTAAATTTTATTGTGCTTCAAGTGAGCGTTTACATGCAGAAGTAGTTTCTCATTAAAAAATTTATACACAAATTGTTCTGTGACTTTGGTTGTAGATTTTTTAAATCAGGCTAATGAACTGTATCCTGAAAAACTTGTTAATATCACATGCCTAGAAAATACTTTTACGTTATTATAGACATTAATCTTCTTCCTTCTTTTTTGGTGGGAAATATTATTTAATATTAATTACTAATGAAGAATTCCAAATATGTAATAACATTTTAATTCCCCACTGGTCATAGTATCTGCGGAAGTACCACAGAATCTTGAAAGGTTAGCAGACTTCTCTGTGAAGAACAAGGAATTTGGGGGAGATTATGATGCACTGAATTTATATTTTAGCTCCTTCACTTGTAACCTATGTGTCCTTGAGAAAACTACTTTTTAAAAAAAATTATGATTGAATGCAAATGTACATGCCCATTTAAATTTGCATGCCCACCTATATGCAGCTCCCACTGCTCTCCCTTGCCTGGTGAAGCACTCTTCCTCTCTGTTCCATACATGTTTTATCCTCTGAACAATCTCCTGTCCCCTCCTCTCCACCCACTCCACTTCCTGCAGTAAGAGGTCATCAGGGCAACATCCTATAGGTTCACAGAACCATAAAGTGCACACATGATATGGTCATTCTGTGCTGCCAAGTCCAATCCATTCCTGTCCGAGACTTGACCTCCATTATGATTTATGGATAGGGGTAGCATCAGGTCTGGGGCCATGCTTCCAGGGGAACCCCAAGGCCCATGGACCATCATTTGAGGTCTTTTAATGGAGATCACCGGGGGAACTCATTTTCTTTCTTGTGGTGCCAGTGAGACTTAACTCTGTGAGCCGCATCATGGCTATCACTGGTGGTAGCCAGGCACCATCCGGTTCTTTCCGTCACAAGTCGCTGTAGTCACTGACTCACATGAGTCTCTCTGTTTTCTGGGTTCTCTTTCCCCCATGTCGTTTTGGTCTTTAGTGAGCATCCATTCCTGCTAAGTTGGAACCATTTGCTGTACCCTCAGATGGCAGCTTGGCAGCTTTTAAGAGCCCAGACACCACTCACTAACATAGGGTGCAGAGAGCTCTCTCAGCAAAATGCTAATTGTACCAGTGGCCTCGATTTCCCCTGAGAGCATGGTCCTCGGCCCCATGCCCCAGCTACTCTGTCCTGGTAATATTGGGTTAAGATAGGAGGAATACTCATGTTACGTTGAAGTCCAGTTAATAATGATCTTCTTTCTAGTGTGTGCTGTCACCGATTTCACCCAACCAAGTGTCTTATCAACTGTCTAATCTGAACCCTTCCCCCTTCCCCCTCCTTCCCTCCACACCCTCGCAGTCAGCCATCAAAGAGTCTTCTCTTCTGTGTATGAATCTTTTTATAAGTTCTTCTCATAGGGGTCTCATACAACATTTGTCCTTTTGTTGCTGACTGCTTTCACTCAGCATAATGTCCTCCAATTGAAATCAGGTAATGAGATGTTGTTCTTTATCATTGCATAGTGTTCCCTCGAGTATATATACCATTCCTCTGTTGTTGGGCATCTGGGTTGATTCCATCTTTTTGCTGTTGTGGATTGCATTATATAAGTAGATTGCTCTGGGTAAAATAGACGTTTTCACTATGTTAAGTCTTCTTATCCTTGAGCAGAGTAGGTTTTCTCACTTTATGTAAGTCTATCTTAGTTTCTTGTAGTAAGGGCTTGTAGTTCTCTTTGTAGGAGTAGTTCTCTTCTCTGTTATTTCTCTGGTTAGATTATTCCTAGGTACTTGATCTTCTTAGGGGCTATAGTAAATGGTATTGATTGGGTGATTTCTTCCTTAATAATCTCGTTGTTGGTATGAAGGAGTCCTACTGATTTGCTTATGTTTACCTTGTACTCTGAGACTTTGCTGGACTCTTCTATCAGTTTGAGTAGTTTACTTATGGATTCTTTAAGATCCTCTGTGTGTACAACCATATCATCTGCAAATAGGGAGATTTTGACTTCTTCTTTGCCGATGCAGGTGCACTTTATTTCTTGGTCTTGTCTAATTGCTCTGGCTAGAACTTCTAGTACAATTTGAATAGGAGAGGTGAGAGTGGGCATCCTTATCTAGTTCCTGTTCTCAAGGGAAGCTGTTTCAGTACCTCCTTATTCAGGATGATGTAGGTGATAGGCTTTGTATAAATGGCCCTAATTGCACTGAGGAATTTGCCATCTATTCCTATTTCGCTGAATGTTTTTAACATGAATAAGTGTTAGACTTTATCAAATGCCTTTTCTGCATCAATAGACAAAATCAGGTGATTCTTATCTTTTGTGTTATTTATGTGGTTGATCACATTAATTGTTTTTCTGATGTTGAATCAGGCTTGCATCCCTGGTATGAATCCAGCTTGGTCATGATGGATTCTTTTTTGCATATGTTGTTGTGTTCTGTTGGGAAGAACTTTGTTGAAGATTTTTGTATCTAGATTCATGGGTGATAGTGGTCTATAGTTCTCCTTTTTTGTTGGGTCTTTCCCTGGTTTTGGTATCAGGGTTATGCTGGCTTCATAGAATGAATGTGGGTGTATTCCATCCCTTTCTATACTGTGAAATAGTCTCAGTAGTAATGGAGATAACTCTTCTCTAAAAGCTTGGTGGAGTTCTGTGGTGAAGCTATCTGGGCCTGGGGTTTTTTTCGCTGGTAATTTTTGGATGACTTTTTCAATTTCTGCCTTTGTGATGGGTTTATTAAGTTGTTCTGCTTCACCTTGTGATAATGTCAATAGGTGATATGAATCAAAGCATTTGTCCACTTCCTCTAGGTTTTCCAGTTTGTTAGAGTACAGTCTTTCATAGTATTCTGTTATGATGTTTTTGATTTCTGTTGGATCTGTTGTGGCAACTCCCCTCTTATTTCTTAGTTGGGTTATTTGTTTCCTTTCCAGTTTTTCCTTAGTAAGTTTAGCCAATGATTTGTCAATTTTGTTGGTCTTTTCAGAAAACCAGCTTTTGCTCTTATCAGTGTTTTCAGTTCTTCTGTTCTCTAATTCGTTTAGTTCTGCTCTGATCTTTATGCTGTTTTCTTGTGGTGCCTGAGGGGTTCTTCTGTTGTTCTCTCTCTACTTGTTCAAGCTGTAGGGTTAGTTCTTTGGTTTGCTTTCTTTCTTGCTTTCAGATGTGTGCCTTTATGGAGATAAAATGATCTCTGAGCACTGCTTTGGCTGTATCCCATAGGTTCTGGTAGGAAGTGTTTTCGTTCTCATTGGAATCCATTAATTTCTTGATTTCATCTTTGATTTCTTCTATAACCCATGGCTTTTTGAGCAGCATGTGGTTTAGTTTTCTATGAGTTCCACTTTCTATCTATGTTGTTTCTTGCTATTGATTTCAACTTTTATGGCTTTATGATCTGAGAAGATCCTTTGCATTAATTCAGTGGTGTGGATTTTGTTGAGAATTGTTTTATGTCCTAACACGTGGTCTATTCTGGAGAATGTTCCATGTGCACTGGAGAAGGAGGTGTAGTTGTCCACTGATGGGTAGAAAGTTATGTATATGTCAATGAAGTCTAGTTGGCTAGTTGTGGCAGTAAGAGTGTTCTGTGTCGTTATTGAGCTTTTTTCTAGACAATCTGTCCAATTTTGAGAGTGGAGTGTTGAAGTTTCCCGCTATTATTGTGGGGTGATCTATCTCCTTTTTGAGTGTAGTCAGTGTTTCTTCGATGTTTTTAGGTGCTCTAATATTAGGTACATAAATATTTAACATTGTTAAATTCTGTTTGTGTATTGAACCTTTCAGCAATAAATAGTGTCTGTCCATCCTTGTCCATGATGGTGAATTTTAAATTACAATCAGTTTTATCTGAGATTAGAGTTGCCACACCTGCTCTTCTTTATGTATTGTTAGCTTGATATATATTCTTCCATCCTTTAATTTTCAGTTTGTTCCTGTCTTTAAGTCTAAGGTGAGTTTGTTGTAGGCAACATATATATGGGTCATGTCTTTTGATCGAAGATGTCACTCAGTGTTTCTTTACTGGGGCATTCAATCAATTCCCATTCAGTGTGATTATTGATAGGTATGTGTTCAGTGCTGCCATTGTGATAAGTTTATATTTGTGTTGATATTTTCTCTGTTGTTCTTATTAACCTGTTCTGGGACATTCTTCTTTGTGAGTTGATTTTTCACCTTTTTGAGGGTTGGTTTTGTGATTGTTGCATTGCATTTCTTGATTTGATATGTTGCATCTTTATTGTACTTTGTAGCTAACCCTGAGTTCATCCTTAATAAACTATGTATAAACCCAATTTTAATTACTGCCAGTCTTATCACCTTCCTCTCTATTTGGAAGGACTACAACAACTGTAGTACATCCCTCTTTTTAATATGATGACATCATAGTTTTCATGATATGATCACTGGATTCTTTCACAGAGTTTGAAGCCTTCCTTAACTGAGTAGGATTCTGGGTGATATGTGCTGTAATTGCTTCAAAAATATAAAATTAGTGGTCTTGTTTTTGTAAACCAGGAGATTCAGTATTTCTTGTAGCTTTGGTTTGGTTTTGACAAGCTCTCTGAGTTTCTTTTTATCTGTGAATGTCTAATGAATGTCTTAATTTCATTTTCATATTTGAAAGGTAATTTTGCAGAATATATCATTCTTGGTTGGAAGTTCTTCTCTTTCAAGGCTTTGAATGTGTCATGCCACTGTCCCCATGCCAGCATTGTTTCTGCTGAGATATCCGATGAAAGTCGACAAGGTTTCCCTCTGAGTGTTAGCTTTTCTTTGAGTCTTGCTGCCTAGAGTTTCTGCTTGTGTTTCATTTTGTTAAGCTTGATTGTAATATGTCTTGGAGTCTTTCTTTTGAGATCTGTATTGAGTGTTGTTCAACATGTATCTTGGATATTTATATTCTCTTTTTTCATTTCTGGGAAGTTTTCTGTCAGCAGCTCAGCAACAGTACTCTCTGTGTTCTCCAATGTCTCACTGTGTTCAGGAACTTCAGTGAATTGTAGATTGTTGCTCTTAATAGAGTCCCACATGCTTCTTATTGCTTCTTCTTTTTTCTTGTTTCTTTTTTCTGATTTGTCCTCATAGATGCTGGAGTTAGTAGCTCTGTCTTCCAATTCAGAAAGTCTATTTTCCATTTATTCCATTCTGTTGTCTTGGCTTTGAATTGAAGTTTCTGTGTCTTTCATTTTATTCTTGATCTGTTGGATTTCAAAGTACTCATGTTCCATCAGATCGAACAGCTTGCTTAACTTTTCACTTTGCTCTGCTGCATTTTGTATAAGATTATATATAATCTTTTTTTATTCACCTTCTGACAGTTTCAGAAAAGCTTCTTTATCTGGGCAGTTCTGAGCTCATTTCTTTTGGGGACCCTCTGAATCCATGATTGATTTCTTGGTTGTGGTTTTCTGTAGAGTTTGTTCCTTTTTGGGCATCATGTCAGTCAATAGAGGCTGAGAGAGATGCTATGAGGATGGACTACAGTTGTTTTTCTAGGCCATCTTAAAATGAGAGGTTAAAAAGTATCTGACAACTTCCAAAGTCAGTCAGGTTTTCAGGTGTATAGATCTATCTTCCCAAATGGCAAAGTAAGCACCTCTGTATCGAACCGCAGATGTTATAAATGAGTTCAAAATGCAGAAAGGCTGACTTCTGCTGTCAGGCCCCAGCTGTAGGTGACACTGTGTAGAATTCTGCTTTTTGCCCAGAAAAGCACGCTCTCTGGACAGGTGCTGCCTCACAGCCCAGGAATTAGGTCCAGCTGAGGCTTCCGTATGGTTTTATCCTCCTACAAGTGGAACAAGATGGTGTCCCACACAAGCTCGCCACCTGGCTGGGACCAAACTGCTGGTGGAAAGGGAGGCCTAAGGTGCCAAGATGCTCATAGTCCACTGACTCTGTTTCCGGGCCCCACCTGCAGGCAACACTGTGCAAGACACTGCCTCTCTGCCAGAAGAGCAGTCTCCTCCTGGCAGGCGCTGCCTCCCTGCCTAGCAACTAAGTCCAGCTGCGGCCTCCATATGGGTGTCTCTGTCTCCCAATGGATCCACATGGTGTCCTGCACAAGGTTGCCACCACCTCCATATGACTACTGTATCGCAGAGGTAGAAAGATAGGCCAAAGATGCTGTGATGCATGGAGTCCAAAGCTGAGTTCTCAGAATATGGCAATTGTGCTTGCTAGTCCCACTAGCAGTGCATCTGAGATTGACGGCTAGTCAATTCCCAGCTCCGCTCACCATCTAAGACAGAGAGAGAGAAAAAAAATTAAAATGGTGAGTTACTTTCAGTCCATGCAAGCCTGTGCTCTCTGAGAGTAGGGTCAGCCAAAGAGAGGAGGTTTTGCGTTCAATGTTATGAAGTCCAAATTAACTGCCCTATGCTGCGTCCTAGGGCTCACTAGGTGTCCAGAAAGCTCCATTTAATTATCAGTTCAGGTCTTGGTTTCCAGAGGGATTTAGGGAGACATGTGGTTAGTCTGCCATCTTGACTCTGCCCCTGTCATTAATCTTCTGAAACCCCTTTTTTAGTGATTTTGTTTTGCTGAACATAATGTAGTTCTTTTTGGGGTGTCTTAGAAACCCTTGTGTAGAATCAGAGAGCTCCTTTGTTAGATCTTCTGTCTGTTTTCACAGAGGGCTCAGTGCCTTTATCCTTTTCCTTTTTTTTTCGCCTCAGTGCAATTTGAGGTCAGAAACTACATTGTACTCACATTGCTATTTCGGTATAGTACTTCAAAGTATAAGTATCAAGGGTTTAATTTATTGGTAGCAGAGGCTTAATAAATATTTGTTGAGTGACTAGGCCCCCTGCAAAACCCATTAAACTTTTATAGCAACAAATCACTTCAAAGTACATGAATACAACCTTAGAGTCATATATTAAGACATAAAGTACATACTTATTTTCCTATGTTCAGCATGCTAAAAAAAATAAAAGCCATTGCCACTGAGTTAATGCTGACGCATAGCGACCCTGTAGGACAGAGTAGATCTGCCCCCATGCACTTTCCAAGGAATACCTGGTTGCTGGGAGCCAGCCCCGACAACTTTTCAGGGTCACGCACGGAGGGAGGGAAGGCATTGGCGGGAAAAGAATTGAGAGAGACAGGAAAGACTTTCTTGGTTTAAAGGCAGCCCGACCAAGAGAGAGCTGTCTGCCTTTATTGTTTTTATAGTCAAAGTGACGTGAGTTTTACCCTGCCCACTGACCACACAATCTATTGGCTAATTTGAAACCAAAACCTCGTGATTGGCTAATTTGAAACCAAAACCTCATGATCTTGAAGTGATGTGATTTTTACCCTGCCCCCCCGACCACACGAGCTGTTAGCTACCTTGAAACTGAAACCTCATGATCTTGTTAATTGTCAAGGCTTTCTAGCAGCCCTACTTATACCTCAAGGTTAAAAGGTACAGGAGGAAGGGTCTAAAGGTTATAATCTCTATTTGTTCCTGCTTTGCTCTTAATTTTATCTCCTCCTGCGGGGACAGTAAACACCTACTATCCCCCACCCTATGCCTTTCTTAAACTGTTCTAAAAAGGATAATTCTTTTCACATGGGGGGGAAGTGCAGTTGGAGGAAGTCAGCAGGGCTGGGTCGGCCCTGGCATTCCTGGTGGGCTGCATGTTCCTGGGCTCAGCGTTTGTCCTTGTGCAGGGAGACAAGGGAGTATTTTGGGGGAGAGTTTAATTAGGGTGAAAAAATATACAGCCAGAAATATGTTAGGGGTGAGATGCATCGACCCACCATCACAAAGGCTTGTAGCTCTGCTCACAGCGGTCTTTGTGGGTGATAGGCTTTGGCACCTGGTGGATTTGAACTAGTGACCTTTTGGTTAGTAGCTGTCTCACTTAACCACTATGCCACCAGGGTTTCCTGTCTAGCATGACTCTTTTCAATACAGTAATGAACTAGTTTTAGGGGAGTATAGTTCATATATTTATACACATGCAAACATACAAATACATACACACACAAATTTTGAGTGGACTTTAGAATTTTTGGGGGATAAAAAATTTTCTAGATATAATACCAATTATGTGGACTATCAAGAGTAGGTAACTGTAAAGAGACAGAAGTTTATTTGTTAGTGGTTACCAGAAGTAGCAAGGAAGACACAGTGCTTAGGGGACACTGAGTTGCTGTTAAAGATGATAGAAAAATTCACAAATGGTTAATGGTGACAGTTGGACAACATGATGAATGTCATTAATGTCATTGCACTGTACATGTGAAGATTGTAGAAATGGCAGCTGTTCTGTTACCTGTATACTAACTTACTGCTTTTCAGCTTATTCAAGTTGTATTTTTTATTTTACGTACTGTTTATTGACTGATGTGACAAGCACTATGTTAGTCCCTGGGTACCTGGTGATGAGAAGGTCGGCAAGGTTTCTGTCCCCAGGGAGTGTACGGAAGGTAGTAATACGTCCTTTTTAGGATGTTATTGTTGTTGGGTGCCACTGAGTCAGCCGGACTGCTAGGAACCTTATGTATAATGAAAAAAAAAAAAACAAGTCCTGCTTTTGTGCCATCCTCACAGCTGTTGTTGTATCTGAGCCCATTGTTGAAGCCACCGTGTTAATCTGTCTTACTGAGGGCTCCATCTTTTTTGCTGGCCCGGTAATTTACCAAGCATGATGTCCTTGAATGATCCTTCCTGATAAGGTACAAAGTCTCACAATTCTTGCTTCCAAAGAGCATGTACATCTTCCAAGAGTGATTTGTTTTTCTGGGAGTCTGTGATATATTCCGGTATCCTTTGCCAGCACCTAGGATAATGAACAACCAAAAGGCTTATTTAAGGGTTTAGGGGAGGTGGGCATAATGAAAGAGAACTTTTGTCTTTGCTTACTGACTTATATTCACTCAGAAATAATCTCAATCAAATGATTAGACAGTGAAATAAATGCTGTGGTCACATATACTTTGGAATACAGGAATATATGAAGTGTAGTAAACTGATGTCATTAAGTTTTTAATTTTTTCCCACATATCATAACAGAAACATGCTTTGTCCCATATTGGTTAAATCAGGCACTAAAAAAATGGTGGCCTGTTGGCATTATGTGGCTAATTTGTGCAATTTCTTTTACTGGGAAAAAGTCAGTAGTGATAAGTCATTTCTCAAAAGTTCCGCCTAATAGTCTTATTTGTTGGTATTTTTCTAGTTTGCATTATGGAGTTTATCTGCCCTTGTTGAATATAATGCAAATTCTACATCAGTTTGAAAGCCACTTTTGAATATAGCAATGTGTCACAGTCATTTTCTTTGTAAAACTCTAATTTTGGTATGAGTAGTTTATATATACTTTTTATCTGGAAGCTACATTTCTCTAGTTCAAGGTCAGTTCCCTTGCTTTCTTTGTGTATATGGGTAGGGTGGGTTTGTGGAGGGTTGTTGGGTTGTTATTTTAAACTAACGAAACGCTACTCATAGCTTAGAAATATGGCTCAATTTCTTCAAACCCTCTTAGTGTTTTAAGAGTAGAAACAAACGTTGGAAAGTATAGAGTCGTATACTTGCAGGGGAAATGATTCTCTGTAGTCACACTAAAACTGAAACTTTGATCTCCTGATTTCCTAGCATGTGAACTTGGACTGTGAGTTCACTTGTTCAGTCATTAAGTCAATATTTCTGAGCTACCTGTGATTTGTCATAGGCTTTGCTGGGTGAAGATAACATGTCAGTGCACAAAACAGAAAAACATCCTCGCCCTAATGGAATTTGCGTTCTTTTTAAAGCTGTTAGATGATAAGCAAATTATGTAAGCTCATTGTTAAGGTAGATAGTGATAAGTACTGTGGTGATACAAAAGTGTGAAGATTATTTTATTGAATTTTTTCCTGTAATATAGATATTTGTTACTGCAAAGTAGCAATGTTACAACAGACTGCATATGAAATGAACACTGTTTTATCTTCTGTTCCTGTATAATCCATTTTATGTGACACTATAAAACTTGCCCTACTTCCTGATTTGAAACCCTTTGGTGTAAAAGGAATAAAGACAGTAAACACTTCTGAGGCACGATGCGTGTAATAACATGGAATTTTTTTCTGCAGTGTTTAGAACACTGAAGCATTTTTCCATTTCTGTATTTGCCCACTACATATTCTTGCGTTAGACTGTTCCAAGTGATTTCCTTGCTTGGGTGTTCTTAATCTGACCATGCACTTGTACTTCCATTGTGATGGTAACGTGCAGTATTGAAGAACACAAAGGTGCTATATTCTCTTAGCTGCAGTACAAGATTTGAGAGGCAGAGTATATCAGAGGGCTTTTTACCAGTGTCATCTGGAGTTTCATTTGCAAGTTTTCAGGAGACTCTTAAGCCTTTTTTTTTAGCTTTGTACTTTAGGTGAAGGTGTACAGAGCAAATTAGTTTCTTGTTCAACAATTTATACATAAATTGTTTTGTGACATTGGTTGCAACAAGTCTTTTGAAGTTTCCCTTAAGGACATTTATTCTGATATCAATATGTGTGATAAATTAGACTATGGAATTCTTGGTCAGTTCACAATGAGTCCAAGATTTCCTTCATCATTACAGTTGTTGTAGACCAAGAGAACACTTTTTAAATATGAGTGAAATAATAAGAATATAGTGTCAATTTGGACATGATGTGTTTAGACCAGGAAGAGGCAATAGGTATGGAGATTGTGTCTAAGAGAAGAGAATTTAGGAAGTGAGATGAAGGCACCCAGAGACAAATATTATGGGAAATTCATAGATAGTAAAGCAAGGACAAGTATATGAACAATGAAGAAGAGACTTACAAAGGTGGGAAAAACAGGAAAAGAACATAGAGGGAGAAGGTGGAAAGCAAGAAGAGTTGGATAATAGACAAAAAATGCAAAAGAAGAGTGTTTCTTATGCAGTTATCCAGACATATGACTTCTAAAGAAAGGCTGATTAGACATAATTTCTTTCTGAGAGTTAGAATTCTGGATAGTTGCTGAGTTAAGATTCAAAGGTATATGGACAGAAGAGTTTTAAAGTCATGCTTGATTTCTAAGACTTGTAGAAAAAGGAACAATCTTATTTCTTCCTTAACCATGAGCACTACTTTGTCATTGAAAGTACAGATGAGTTTTAAAATGCTGGACAGTAGAGCTAATCCTTAGGACACGTACCACGTCTTACTTATGTGTAGTTTGAGACCTTAATTATACATAAAAAGCAAACTTTTTTTTTTTTTTGCTCTTGTTTTTTGTTTCAATTTCTCAAAGTCATTCCCAGACTGCCTACTATCAGAATGAACTCTGGAACACTTTAACAATTTTCTGGGCATCACCAGAAACCCAAACTGAGGTGGAATTCCCTGGATTGGGCTTTTCTAGAAACAAACCCAACCCAACCTGTTGCTGTTGAGTCAGTTCTGACCCACAGTGACTACAGGGCAGAGCAGAACTGCCCTGTAAGCTTTCGAAGGAATACCGGGTAGATTTGAACTGCTGCTGACCTTCAGAATAGCAGAAGTAGCTCTGAAGCGTTATGCCACCAGAGTTTCTGCTGCAGGGGTAGTAGGGACAAACACGCTGTGGGAGTACCAAAGCTGAAGAAGGGACTTCTGGCTGACTGGTGAGCTCCGAAGATGATCATCAAGGGAGTTATTTTAGCAGGTTCCTGATGGTGAGGTGAGATGTCGTTAGAAATTGTAAGTGAAGGAAAAGACACAAATATGGGAAACCACAGAAACAGTAGTCACAGAATGCAATAATTAGCAATGTAGGCTAAAATATTTGGAATGATACCTTAGTCCCCATTATAGAGGCTCCAAATAGCTTGGGACTTGGGACTTCATTTATAGGTACTGAGGATGCATTTAAGGCTTTTGAGTTGGATAATGATGTAATTAAAGGTGACTTTTAGGAATTTTATTCTGGCATGGATGGCTTAGAGCCATAGAAACTGGGAAACCAATGACTAGGCTGCAGTAACAGTGCAGTGGAGATAAAGTGAGAGCCTGCTTGATGGTAATAACCCCAGGGTGGGGAAGGAGAGTAAAGGAGAGACACATTTGGTGAATGGCTATATGACAGAAAAGATGGAGAATTCCTCACTGGATTTACTGGGAGAATGGTTTTAGTAGCACATTTATGTATTCATATACATGAGGTCAGGCAGAATTATGAATTAAATTCTGACATAATTGAGATTCAGAGAAAATCCCTAACAGAAATTCCCAGAAGGTATTAGATATGTTAAATTTGGGATGGTGAGGTAGGCATATGGGACTATGCCTGGAGTCGTAAGAAAAGGTGTCATTGCAGCCTTGGTGGCACAGTAGTTAGATACATAGCTGCTAACCAAGGAATTGGTGTTAGAATTGACTCAACAGCAGTTGGTTGTGGTTAGTTACAGTTAATTTTGGAAACCGTGGTGGTGTGGTGGTTAAGTGTGATGGCTGCTAACTGGAAAGCTGGCAGTTCAAATCCACTAAGGGCTCCTTGGAAACTCTGTGGGTCAGTTCTACTGTCTGTAGGGTTGCTGTGAACTGGAATTGACTCCATAATGGTGGATTTGGTTTTTGTATTCAAAGTTAGCTCTACGTATCACTAATTGTGTGGACTCACGTGTTTTAATCTCTGTAGTTTTAGTTTTCTGTATCTGAGAAGTGGAGACAGTGGTGACAGGTTTGCATCTTGCAATATTATGAGGATTAAAGAACTGTAAAGATTACCATGATGGCATTTGTCTTAAATAAATACCCTTCTCCTCCTGAAGTGTCCTGATGGTGCATGCAGTGGTTAAAGTGCTTGGCTACTAACCTGAAGCTTGGTGGTTCAAACCCACCAGCCACCGACAGAACAGAGATGTACCTGTCTGCTTCCCTAAAGGTGGACAGCCTTGGAAACCCTATGTGTGGGGCAATTCTACTTTGTCCTACAGGGTCATTGTGAGTGAGAATGGACTTGACAGCAGTAGGTTGTTCTTGTTGCTTTTTTTTCCCCCCTCCTTCCCATACTCTATTTCTTGTTCATTAGAATACAAGGACTTCTTGGAGTGGTTTGTAGTCCAAGTGGAGGGAAAATGGCCAGTGAGGAGGGAAGTGTAATGATAGAAATAACTGGGACAGTGGGAGAGAGTGAAATAAAATGCTGCCAGAAATGGGAAAAGGTGAGATTGAAAGTTCAATGGAGAATTACTAGTTTTTGAGAGGGAGAGGGCCCCTTTTTTCTGAGACTGGAGGCAAATGAAAGAGAACAAATACAGTGTTGATCAGAGGGTGTTGAGCTCCTCTCAGAGAAGCAGGAGGCCAGACCATCTGGTAAGAGCCAGGGGAAGTATGGGGCTGGGTTCTTGAGAAAGGAGAAAATTCTTTATAGATAGCCACTGTGGGAAATGAGATTGGGAGTAAACTAGAGCTGAACGAAAAGAATTGCCAAAAAGCAAATGCAAAGGGTTAGATAACTTGAACTTTTAGTGTCCTTCTGGGTGTGTGAATTACAGAGGACAGGAGGTCATTGGAGCTTAAGAGGTTGTAGAAAAGAGAAGCTGGATCCTGGGTAAGGAAGCGGATGTGGCCGCTTCGGTGGGGTGGTGGCTGGGGCACGGGGGCAGAGGAGGAGTATAAATGGGGTGCTTTGAGGAATGTGAAGGCGGACTGGGAGGTCAGTTCCTGATGGCCCTAAGCGTGGGAGGAGTTTGAGTTGTGAGTGGTTGTTTGTCAGCAACAAATTACTGATTGTTCCCTTCAGGTCAGGATATTTGGTGCTGCAGATTATTTTTTAAACACAAGTAGTGCTGAGAATTTTTGCCTTTAAAGATAAGCCTGCTGTTTCTCACCCATAATGTAGCAGTGTAGTAGGATTTTCCCTCTTGGCAATAGTGCTTTGCTAGCAGAGAATAGACTTTGGAATCAAACAGTGAAATTAACATTAAATACTTGCTTTTCCATTTACTAGCTGTGAGTCGCTGGGGCAAGCTGCTCTAGCTTTTCGTATCTGTGAAGTGAAGACAGTGGGTACCTTTGCATCTCTCATGGTTGTGTGTTCATTAACTGAAAGTGTTTGCCACACCTCTGCCTCTTGGTAGACGGGCTTCAAAGTGTTAGTGCTCTTCGCCTTGGCAAAGTAGCTGCTCAATAGGAGGTTGGTTTGGCTGTCGAAAACTGGTTGACCATGATTAAAACAAAATGAAAACAAGCCAACATCAGAACCACATAGTTCTTCATTTTTTTTTTTTTTTGAAATACATGTATTTGGGGAGCAAACAAAAAGGTAGATGACTTACAGGCTGTTTATTATGTTCAACAATACTTACTGCATTGACATAAAATCTCATAGTAAAATGTCTTTTTAAAATAGAAGTCTCAAAGTCCTGTGCGATTCGGTGGTTTAAAAGTATCAATTGCTAAAACGTTCTGTGCCAATTCAGAGAGAGTATGGTAATGGAAAGCATTGACTTTATAGCCTAGAATTACTTCTGTACATTCATGGTGACTTTTACCCTGGAATCTTGATAAATCTGTTTAATTTTGTAGATAATTCTAACAATCTCTGGCAGTAGTAAACCCAAAAAACCTGTTGCATATTGGATTCAGTGAAACTATTCATAGGCTGTAATCTTCATGGAAGCAGACTGTCACGTCTTTCTCCCATGGTCACTGTTGGGTTCAAACTGTGGACTTTTTGGTTAACAGCCAGCCAGATTCTTAACCACTGCATAGTAGCTGGTTTTCTACGTGAAGCCCCTAGTTTAACAGATTTGTTTATTCTTTTGTGTCTATCTGTTTGACCTGGGAGGATAAGAAAAACCAGACTAAGAACCCAGTTAGACCGGAAGAGGGTGAAGACTGATGGTCTGGGTACACATTCAGGGTCTAACAAAGATGTGGAGGAGCAGCCAGTTTCAGGCATGCCTGGGGACCTGCTGGTGTGTCAGAGCCTAGGTATACACAGAGAGTCTGGGAAGAGAAATTAACAATTTAAAAAGGGAAGTTGGAATAGGAGCTGTAACCCTTGCAAAGGGTGTGGGTGAGCGTGGTTTGGTGATATGCATGAATGAGGGCAAGGTGAAAGAAATGCCTTGCTATTAAGCTAAAGGATTTCAAAGTAGAGATTCCTTACATCCATTCTGTTCAGAGTCTGGATTACTGTGCAGGTGCTCCAGTGACTAAATCCTGTCCAGTGGATGGTAATGGGTAAGTGCTGAGGCAGAAGCCAGGCAATTCACAATGGTATGCAAAGTACTTGGTCAGCTAGATGAGAATTTAATTGTAATGCTGTTCTCATTTGTAAGCTGCACATTTCTTATTTTTTCATGCATAATTAGAAAACTGTGCTTTCATACCATGCAGCCTTTTTTTTTTTAATTATTAAAACTATGCTTACTAAGGTGTTCCAACTTGAGGTAGCTCTTATTTGCACTGCTCTAATTCACCGGAGTACATGCTACACTCTGCTGCATAGTCGGGTATGAAAGAGGAGTCCAGTGCAGTTTTTCAGAGTCTTGCTTTCAAGATGAATCTGTTTTATTTTTGTCTGGTAATTAAGAAAAAAGCAAAAACAAAGAAAAAACAACCCTGACCACAGGAGAACACGGTGGCGAACCAGACTTAGTTAACTTCAGCGATAGCTGGATTTCTCTGTGTTTTTGGTAAGAAACCTAAGGAGCTGTGAAATGTTACAAGGCAGATGAGGGCCCCTGTGTACTAGGATGTATTTATGATGACCTACCACTGTTAGTCAGTGGAACTTGTCACTTTTTTTTCCCTGATGGTTTGGGCAGCAGTATATTGGGTTTGCAACTAGGCATCCCTGAAGGTTGAAGCCACAAATGGAGTAAACAAATCTTACCTGATGTTGTGCCTTCCAGAAAATGACTGTAATTTGTGACTGCAAATAATGTCTGTATTGTACTCATAGTGCCCTTTCTGTCAGTGGTAGTGTTAATTGTTACCAAAAATATCTGCTTGGGGAATTGGTGGTGTTTTTTTAATACTATTCCATTTGTCTTGCTGACATGGTGTTTATTATTCAGGCACACCACAAGCTGATTGTGCTTCCTGCTTTGTTTATGGGCTAGAAGATTCCTGAGTCAAACTGTCAGTTGGGTGCTTCAGTCAGAATAATGCCTTTGGATTTATTCTATGGTCAAAGAATTAAAATTCCCTCAGTGAGAATGGCGTGAAGTACTGAGAGTAGATGGAATTGCTGGTGATGTGATGTTCGTGGGTCCTCGCATGCTTTTGCAGTGTAACGCTGGGTGTTACTTGGCTGTGTAGTTGACCCTACTCTTACTTTTCTGTATCTAGCCCAGTCTAGAAGAATATGACCTTTCCCTCTGGTCTATTGAGTGTTGCTGTTTACTGCCTGCCTCTCACTCCATTGGACAGTCAACCTCAGAAGGGGCTCTACAGGACATTCATTTTACCTCCAAATAGCAAAATAAAGTGGGGGAATCATCTGGCCATATAAAAAGTAATTACAATGGAAAAATGGATAGCGGTGATGATTGAACAACTTGAGCATAATTAATGTTACCGAGTTGTAAATACGAAGAATTGATGAAATGGGAAATGTTTTGTTACATACATATTTACCACAGACAAAAAAAAAAGCAAGGTCCCCACCCTCCCCCCAAATTGCATTGGTTCAGCCTTGCTTCTCTAGAGTTTTAAAAAATTTCCATGTTTTACTGCAATCTGGTGGCACAGTAGTTAAGAGCTCAGGCTGCTAAGCAACCAAAGGTTGGCACTTAACCATCTGTCCTTTGGAAACCCTTTGGAGCCGTTCTGTCTTTTGGGGCCACAGTGAGTTGGAATCAACTTTATGACAGTGGGTTTGTTTGGTCGGTTTTTGGAAATCTTGGTTCTGCAGTGGTGAAGCGCTCTACTACTAACCAAAAGGTCAATGTTTCTAACCTACTGGCTACTCTACAGAAGAAAGATATGGCAGTCTGCTTCTTTAAAGATTAGATGAAAAAATCAAACATTTTGCTGGCTGTCCATTCTGACTCATAGCCTTGGAAACACTATGGGGCAGTTGTGCTTATTCTGTAAGGTCACTGTATGCTGGACTCGCTTGATGGCAATGGGTTTGGTTTTAAATCCTTACTGCTAACCCAGTTTTCCCCTATGTGCCAGCACATCTGAAAGTCCTAAGCAGTTTGGTCACTCAAAATAAAATGACCTAGTGTGCTATGGAGATAGTTGTGTTCACTGAATTTATGATCTATGTTTGTTTGGGGTTATATTTAAACTGTCTAGGTATAAGAGACTTCTTGAATCAATACTTAGCACATCATTGCTGATTATGGTATCAAAGGTTGGTTGGACACAAGAAAGGCATGCTTTGCCAGTTGTCATTCTTTTAGTAAAGCACTGTGTAAAACACAAGCTATTGAAAAGTTTACTAGTACAATGGCTAGCTCTTCAGGTAGAGGAGTTAGATTAACTCTGAATAGGGAGTTTTCTTCATTCTCTCTCATTCTTTCTTCCAAACACTAAACATGTTTTCCATAGCCAAAAATAGTAGAATGAATTTAAACTTATTTAAAAGATTAAATTAGAAAATGGATATTATTAGACAGCTCAGGAATGATTCAGATTTTATGACATTAGTAAATATGGAAGCCATTATTATACTTCTCACTTTACAGGTACACTTCAACTGTTGTCTTTGTAAATGTCTGCTCTGTAGAAATCTGTCATAAATACACTCAAATAATTCAATTTCTTTTATTTCAAAAGCTTTTCTCAAGTGCAGTGTTCTAGAAATACCAAAAGAAATGTAAATTAATATTCTTGGCCTCAAAGAACTTGGAGCTTGTTAAAACCAAAACTAAACTCACTGCTCTTGAGTTGATTCCATCTCACAGTGACACTATAAAATAGAATAGAACTGCCCCGTAGAGATTCCAGGGAGTTGCTGGTGGCTCTGAACTGCTGACCTTTTGGCTAACAGACACAGCACTTAACCACTGAGCCACCAGAGTTTCTGCTCAAGTTTGTTGGAAAGTTAAAATTTATGTATGAAATGATTTTTGATTACTTTCCAGTAATCCTGTGTTACAGATGGACAGAAAAGGAAAAGATTATTATTGGTGAACACAGCCAGGAAATTTTCATTCAGGTGGCAGGAATTTAGATAGCCAAGATAATTTTCCAAAATTATCTGAGCAGTCCTTTTCATAGCATTTTATGGCTCCTAAAATAAAAATCAGTGTGTTTTTCCTTATAGAGACAATAGACCATGGGAATGTATTAATTTTTTAAACAATCATCTGTTGAGAGCCCATTGTTCATTAATTATTATTCTTGGAATATAGCTCTCACTAAATCAAGCTTCCATCATAAATCTGAGATATGATCAAAATCTGTAATTGTAGGACCAGCTGTAATGATTAAAAAACAAAACAATGATTTTAAGAAGCTTCTCATAACCTAGCTTCAACTAGAATATATCATGCTGAGTGAAATCAGTCAGCTGCAAAAGGACAAATATTGTATGTGACCTCCACTGTAAGGACTTAAAAATACACTTAAGTATAGAAGAAAAGATTCTTTGATGACTACAAGGGTAGGGAGGGAGAGGAATATTCATAGATTAGATAGTCATTAAGAATGCGGTTAGGTGAAGGGACTGACAGCACACAGTAGAGAGCAGATCAGCATAACTGGACTTTACCATAGACTGAAAGATTTTGTAAACTCAATCCAGCATTTCAAAGGATAGACTTCCAGGGACATGAGGGTTTGGGGACAATGTTTTAGGGGATGTGGAGGTCAATTGGCATAGCCAATCTTTGGCTAAGAGAATTTTGTCCACCCCACGTTAGTGAATGGTGTCTGGAGTCTTAGAAGCTAACGAACTGCCATCTGAGGTACACCAAATGGTCTCAACCCATCGGGAACAGATGATGACTGAGAACATCAAAGGCATGAGGAAAAATGAGCCCAGAAGGCAGAAGGAGCCACATCAATGAGAGACTGCATCAGCATGGGACTAGAAGAACTGGATGGTGCCCAGCTGCCGCCAGAGGCAGCTATGATGGGGGACACAATATACAGTCCCTGAGGCAACAGGAGAAAAAGAGGTGTGCAGCTCATTCTAAAAGACCAGACTTGATGGTCCAACAGCCTAGAGAATCCCTTAGGAACATGGCCCCTAGACTTGCTGCTGGCCCTGACCTGAAATCAGTGCTGAAGTCAACTCTTCAGACAAGAATGTACTGGACTTGGGGACACAATGGGGACACACTGGGGACACAGTGTGAACCTATAGTGTGTATACTTTATGGCTTTGTATATTTATAAGAGAGTGGAGAGAAGGGGACAGGTGCTTATTAAGAGGGTGCTAGAAGTACAGAGTGAAAGGGAGGAATGTGCTGTCTGTCACAGGGTGAGGAGAGCAGATGGAGTTGCAGATAATTGGGCATGCAGGATTGATTTGGATTGTATACTTTTGCTTAATCATCACCATAATAATTAAAAAGTCACATGTACTTTTTGAATACCCATTCAGTATCACACATTGTGATGGGTGTTGTGGGAGTTATATATGTATTTGTATTGTGTTTTGTGCCCAAGTGCATGTGTGCCACAGAGTCTCTGCAGTTTTAGTGGTTTTTAAAGGCATCTATGGGTCCTGGGGACCAGAAATTCTTGTATTGACTTCTCCTCTCTGTGGAGCTCCTGGTGTATACTTAGACAGTTTAGATGTTGGTAAATGATACAACAGATTCCTTTTAGGCTTTGAGGATGAGAGCAGCAGGGAAGTAACTGGCTTTTCCATGACCCCTTCTCCTAAAACCTCAGTTTATAGGATAGCACCTTGAATTATTTTGTACTCGCTTTATAAGATTGTTAGTCCCTATTTTCCTTTTGTGTTAAATGTCTAGTGAATAGTTAATGTGGTACTTTAATATCATTTTAAATAAAATGGTTTGGGGAAAACTTTAGATATGGGAATAAAAAGTCAGTAGGATATTGTCACTAATTCATGAAATGAGTATTTTGTGCTTCCTAGCTATTCGTGTTCTCTTATGAATACCATTATTTGGAAATACATACTTTAATGGGAAGAGACATAGTATTTAAAGACAACAGCCTTAGTTTCTTGAAGTCACTTCCATAAAAATCAGCCAAGAAAAAGAAGGAATGAAATTTATCATCCTGTTGGGAGTCAATCCCACAAAACTACTGGTGGAGGTAAGTTTTTGTTGTGAGAAGTCAGACATACAATTGCTTTGCATGTTACTATTTTTCTTCTCAGACATTCCTGTTACAGTATTAGCTGTTATCTTACTGAGTTTATAAATAGTAGTTACTTGAGAAACATACCAGAAAACCATTCATGCAGAGTAGAAAACAAGCACCATTAATTTTTGGACGAAGAGATACAATAGCCAAACGAGAACCTGAGTTTCCTTACTAATAACTAAAATTTGACTTAAGAAAATTGCACAATTGACTGTTGGAGTAATAGGTACTGTGAGGAAGCCTGTGGGCTTCTGAGTCCTGACAGGCATGATCCTGGGAGCTGGTGAAGTGCTGATTGGAACTAATATGACATTGCTGCATGGCCAGTGGTCATCCCCTGTGTTGACGAAGTGATAGGACTGGTGTACACCCAGCAGTCCATACATAATCAAGTTTACATTTCTATTGATTCTAGTGATATCTGTTGGCAAGTTTGTATGTGCTAGGAATCCACAAAGCCCTGTGGAAAATTGAACAATAGGAGGACTGCCAATTAAGTTCATGAACACATCTTAGAAAAAGTGTTACCTACCTCATTGCTGAATATCACTACGGCCACTTTCAAATTACTCTCCTTGGGAAACTAAACACCTGTGCCAGCACCTGGTCCACCCTTCAAAGCAATTTTGGAACTCTTTATTCTGGAATGGCCATCGGAACTGTTGTCTATATACCCTTGATGTGCTGAATGTCATCAAAATGTCTTCCTTTGAATATTTCCTTTGTGTGCAGATAAAGAAAAAGTCACTGGGGACCAGATCAGGTGAGTAGGGAGGATGTTCCAATACAGTTATTTGTTTACTGGCAACAAACTCTCTCACAGACAACTATACAGTTAAGTTTGTGAATGTGCCACTTGGCTATCATGTGCAATGGCCATTCCAGAAAGAATTCCAAAATTTGCTTTGAAGGGTGAACTGGATACTGCAATCAGTGCATAGCTTCCCAAGAGGAATACTTTGAAGGTGACTGTAGTGATATTCAGCAAGGAGGTGCATAGCACTTAGAACAATTAAGTTTACAGACTTAATTGTCAGACCTTGTACTATACAACCATACACAACAGTGATGAGTCTGCAGAACATATAACATGGGTTGGCCAGGAGGGCATAATGCTAAGGGCAGTGGGCCAAGCATATAAAGACAAATATTGAATGATCCCTGTTAATAAGAAGATCATTAATATATACATATAGAAGCATTAATGATCCATTGGTGGTTACCAGGGAGGGTTTGGGGAAGTACATTTTAGACTGTAAAGTCTTGTTTTTTTTTGGTGATGGGAAAAGTAGAACTGAATGTAGTGAGGACAGCACAACCAAAGTAAAAATGAGTGTTAGAGTACATATAGATGAGTATAGGCAAACTGGTATATGGATAGGTACACAGGTATGTGAATTTACATAGCAGAGAACACATGGAAGATCTGTAACCAAAGAACAAACTAACAAAACCCAGTGCTGTCCAGTCAATTGAAACTTATAGTGACCCTACAGAACAGAACAGAACAGCTCCATAGACTTTCCAGTGAGAGCCTGGTAGATTCAAACTACTTAAGTTTTGGTTAGCAGATGTAGCACTTAACTACTGCATCACCAGGTTTCCGGAAGTATCTGTCAGTAGGTGTAAATAGAAGTAGTCATTGAAGACAGAATTACAGATATTCCTTAGACACAAGCAAATAACTTCCAAAATTGGTTTTCTGTATCTGAAGACTTAGAAACATGGTCTTACAAGACAGAGTTCAGAAAAATCATAATCTGCATCCTGGTGAAGTGAGTGGTATCTTGGGTCTTAAAAAACTGCAAGAGGGGGGCAGAGTCTAGATGGCAGACTAAACACATGTCTCCCCAAATCCCTCTGGAAACCAAGACCTGACTGATAATTAAACAGAGCCTTCCGGACACCTAATTAGCCCTAGGACATAGCACAGGGCTGTTAATTTGAACTTCGTACCATTGAGTGGAAAACTTCCTCTCTTTCGCTGACCCCGTCTCTTGGAGGGCTGGCTTTAACGGACCGAAGGTAACTCTCCATTTTAACTTTTTTTTCTCTGTCTTAGCTGGTGGGTGGAGTTGGGACTTGACTGGCAGCTAATCTCAGATGCACTGCTGGTGGGATCAGCAGGCAAAATTGACATATTTTAAGAGCCTGGCTTTGGACTCTGTGCATCTTAGCACCTTTGGCCTCTCTTTCTGCCTCAGCCATTGAGTAGCCTGTATTGAGGCAGGCGGGGAGCTTGTGTAGGACGGGATCTTGTTCAACTGGAAAGCAGATTTACCCAAATGGAGGCCACAGTGGGACCTAATTCCTAGGTTGGCTGGCAGCGCCTGCCTGAAGGAGGGCACTCTCCTGGCAGTAAGTATAGGTATTCAAGATGCATATCTAACGCTACTCAATGTAGATCTCAAAAGAAAGACTCCAAGACATATTATAATCAAGCTTAACAAAATGAAACATTAAGCAGAAACTCTTAAAGGCAGCAAGACTCAAAGCAAAGCTAACATTCAGAGGGAAACCCTGTAGGCTTTTGTTGGATTTCTCAACAGAAACAATGCTGGCACGGAGACAGTGGTGCGATGCATTGAAAGCCTTGGAGGAGAAAAACTTTCCACCAAGAATGTTATATCCTGCAAAACTATCTTTCAAACATGAAAATGAAATTAAGACATTCCCAGATAAACAGAAACTCAGAGACTTTTTAAAAACCAAAGCAAAAGCAACAAGAATTAGTGAAAGAATCTCTTGGTTTAGAAGAACAAAACCACTAACTTTATATTTTCAAAGCAAATACAGGACACATCACCCAGAAGCCTATTCAGTTAAGGAAGGCTCCAAACTCCATCAAAGCTATAATAGTGAAAGAAATGATCCACTGAGCCTGTCATGAAAACTACAGTGACATCATATCAAAAAGAGGGATGTACCACAGTTGCTATAGTTCTTCCATATGGAAAGGAAGCTGATAAGAATGGCAGTAATTGAAATTGGGTTTATACATAGCTTATAATGGGAGATCATAGGGTAGCTGTGAAGCACAATAAAGATGCAGCATACTGTATCAAGAAATGTAATACAGGAATCTCAACAACTACAGAATCAACAGTGAAAAATTAACTCACAAAGAAGAATGTTCCAGAACAGATTAATAAGAAAACAGAGAAAACATCAACACAAAAATAAACATATCATGGTGGCAGTGCTGAACACATACCTATCAATAATCACATTGAATGTGAATGGACTGAACGCTCCAGTAAAGACACATCAAGTGACATCTTGGATCAAAAGACACGACATCCATTTGTTGCCTACAAGAAACTCACCTTAGACTTAAAGACAGGAACAAATTGAAAATTAAAGGATGGAAGAATATGTATCAAGTCAACAATGAACAAAGAAGAGCAGGTGTGGCAATTCTAATCTCAGATAAAATTGATTTTAATGTAAAATCCACCATCATGGCCAAGGATGGACACTATTGCTGAAATGTTCAGTACACAAACAGAACTTAACGATATTAAATATTTATGCACCTAATATTGGAGCACCTAAATACATTGAAGGAACACTGACTACAATCAAAAAGGAGATAGATCACTCCACAATAATAGTGGGAGACTTCAACACTCCACTCTCAATATTGGACAGATTGTCTAGAAAAAAGCTGAATAAAGACACAGAAGACTTTATTGCCACAATTAACCATCTAGACCTCATCAACATATATAGAACTTTCTATCCATCAACGGACAACTACACCTTCTTCTCTAGTGCACATGGAACATTCTCCAGAATAGACCATGTGTTAGGACATAAAACAATTCTCAACAAAATCCATATCACTGAATTAATGCAAAGCATCTTCTCAGATCATAAAGCCATAAAAGTTGAAATCAGTAGCAGAAAAAACATAGATAGAAAGTGGAACTCATAGAAAACTAAACCACATGTTGCTCAAAAAGCCATGGGTTATAGAAGAAGTCAACGATGAAATCAAGAAATTTGTGGATTCCAATGAGAACGAAAACACTTCTACCAGAACCTATGGGATACAGCCAAAGCAGTGCTCAGAGGTCAGTTTAATCTCCTTAATGCACATATCTGGAAGGAAGAAAGAAAGCAAACCAAAGAACTAACCCTACAGCTTGACTAAGTAGAGAGAGAACAACAGAAGAACCCCTCAGGCACCACAAGAAAACAGATCACAAAGATTAGAGCAGAACTAAACAAATTAGAGAATAGAAAAACAACTGAAAACGTTGATAAGCCCAAAAGCTGGTTTTTTGAAAAGACCAACAAAATTGACAAACCATTGGCTAAACTTACTAAAGAAAAACAGGAAAGGAAACAAAGAACCCAAATAAGAAGTGAGAGGGGAGTGATCACAACAGATCCAACAGAAATCAAAAATATCATAACAGAATACTATGAAAGACTGTACTCTAACAAATTGGAAAACCTAGAGGAAATGGACAAATTCCTTGATTCATATTCCCTATCAAAATTATCACAAGGTAAAGCAGGACAACTTAATAAACCAATCACAAAAGAAGAGATTGAAAAAGTCATCCAAAAATTACCAGCGAAAAAAACCCCGGGCCCAGAGCGCTTCACTGCAGAATTCTACCCAGCTTTTAGAGAGGTTACCTCCAGTACTGCTGAGGCTATTTCACAGTATAGAAAGGGATGGAATACTCCCAAATTCATTCTGTGAAGCCAGCATAACCCTGTTACCAAAGCCAGGGAAAGACCCAACAAAAAAGGAGAACTATAGACTCCTGTCACCCATGAATCTAGATACAAAAATCTTCAAGAAAATTCTTCCCAATAGAACACAACAACACATGCAAAAAAGAATCCATCATGACCAAGCTGGATTCATACCAGGGATGTAAGGCTGATTCCATATCAGGAAAACAATTAATGTGATCAACCACATAAATACCACAAAAGACAAGAATCACCTGATTTTGTGTATTGATGCAGAAACAATATTTGATAAAGTCCAGCATTCCTTCATGCTAAAAACGTTCAGCGAAATAGGAATAGATGGCAAATTCTTCAGTTCAATAAGCAGCATTTATACAAAGCCAACTGCCTACATCATCCTGAATGGAGAGGGATTGAAACAGCTTCCCTTGAGAATGGGAACTAGACAAGGATGCCCACTTTCACCTCTCCTATTCAGCATTCTACTGGAAGTGCTAGCCTGAGCAGTTAGACAAGACCAAGAAATAAAGAGCGTCTGAATTGGCAAAGAAGTAAAAAATCTCCCTATTTGTAGATGATATGATTGTCTACACAGAGAATCCTGAAGAATCCATAAGTAAACCACTCAAACTGTTAGAAGAGTTCAGCAGAGTGTCAGGATACAAGATAAAAATAACAAATCAGTAGGATTCCTTTATACGAACAACGAGATTATTAAAGAAGAAATCACCCAATCAATACCATTTACCATAACCCCTAAGAAAGAAAGTATCTAGGAATAAATCTAACCAGACAAATAAGACACCTTTACAAAGAGAACGACAAATCCTTACTGCAAGGAACTAAGAGAGACTTACATAAATGGAGAAACCTACGCTACTCATGGACAGGAAGACTTATCAGTGAAGATGTCTATTTTAGCCAAAGGAATCTACTTATATAATGGAATCCAAATACAAATTCCAGTGACATTTTTTAATGAGATGGAGAAATCAATCACCAGGTTTGTTTGGAAAAGGAAGAAGCCTCAGATAAGTATTGTACTACTGAAGAACAACAACACACTGGGAGGCCTCTCGCTATCCAACTTTAGAACCTATTACACTTCCGCAGTAGTCAAAACAGCCTGGTACTGGTACAAAAGACACAGATAGATCAGTGGGGCAGAATGAGACCCCAGAGATGACACCATCTTCCTATGAACAGTTGATATTTGATAAAGGCCCTAAGACATTAAGCTGGGGAAAAAACAAACTCTTCAACAAATGGTGCTGGAAAAATTGAATATCCATCTGCAAAAAATTGAAACTAAAGCCATATCTTACACCTTATAGAAAAACCAACTGAAACTGGATAAAAGACCTAAATATCAAATCTAAAATGATAAAGCACATCCATGAAAAAGTAGGAACAACAATGGAAGTTTTAATACACAACATAGACATACTTCAAAATCTGTCAAAGCACAAAGAACAAAAGAGAAAATAAATGGGAGCTACTAAGAATCCAACACTTTTGCTAATCCAAAGACTTTAGTATTAGAATTGAAAGACCCCCTACAGAATGGGAAAAAATATTTAGCAACTATATGTTAGACTGATGGGTGATCTCCATAATCTATAAGGTACTACAAAATACAAGTGAGAAAAAGATAAATCATCCAGTTAAGTGATGGGCAAAGGAGATGGACAGACACTTCTCTAAAGAGGAGATCCAGGCACCTAAAAAACACATGCAGACATACTCACGGTTATTAGCTATTAAAGAAATTCAAATCAAAACGACAATGAAATACCATCTCAGCCCAACAGGGTTGGCCATGATCCAAAAAATGCACGACAAATGCTGGAGAGGCTGTGGAGAAATTGGAACTCTCCTACACTGTTGGTGGGATGGCAAAGTGGTGTACCCTCTTTGGAAAGCAATCTGGCACTTCTTTAAAAAGCTGGAAGTAGATATACTTTTTGACCCAGTAGTTCCGCTACTCGGAATATATCCTACAGAATGAAGACCATTCACACCAACTGATACATGTACACGAATGTTTATTGCAGTGCAATCCGCAATAGCAAAAAATGGAATCAACCCAGATGCCCAGCAACAGAAAAATGAATAGCTAAAGTGTGGTATATAAACTCAGTGGAACACTATGCAATGATAAAGAACAATGGTGATTTTAGGACACATCTCATAACCTGGTTTCATTTGGAGGACATTATGTAAGTGAAAGTAGTCAGCAACAAAAGGACAAATACTGTATGAGACCCCTATGGCAGGAACTTAAAAGCAGACTCGTGCATAGAAGGAAAGACTCTGATGGCTACAAGGGTGGGGAGGGAAGGAGGGCGAGGGCCAGAGAGTTTAGTTTAGTTTATAGAAATTTGGTTGGGTGAAATCTGAGATAGCATACATTAGAAAGAAGATCAATATTATCTGGACTTCAACATAACATGATGACCCTTCCCATCTTAACCTAATATTGCAAGGATAGAGTAGCTGGGGTTGGGGTGGGGGCCCCTGGACCATGTTCTCAGGGGAAGTCAAGGCCAATTGGCACAACTAGTGTTTTACTTACAAAGCCTTCTGCACTGCGCATTGGTGAGTGGCATCTGGGGTATTAAAAGCTACCAAGCTGCCATCTGAAGTTATAACAAATGGTCTAACTTAGAAGGAACAGATTGCCACCAAGGACCAAAATGATATCGCGGAAAGAGAATCCAGAAGACAGAGAGACTCATGTGTGTAGGTGACTGTATCAACTTGTGACCCAAAGAACCAGATGGCCACCACCAATAATAGCCGTGATGGAGCTCACAAAGTTGAGTCTCACTAGCAACACAAGAATAAAAAGGAGTGCACCCTGAGATCTCCAGTAAAAGACTCCAATTGATGGTCTAGGGGGCCTCAGAGTTCCCCTGGGAGCATGGCTCCTGGCCCAGATGCTGCCCTAATCCATAAATCATAACGAAGGTCAACTCTGGACAGGAATGGATTGGAGTTGTTGACACAGAGTGACTGTATAATGTGTGCAGTTTATGGTTCTGTGCATCTAGAGGACATTGTTCTGCTGATCTCTTACTGGGAGCAGAGGAATGAGTGGAAAGGATGGGATAGGAGACTGGTGGGAGGATAAGACATGTATGTAGCAGAGAGGAAGAGTGTGCTGTCACCAGGCAGGGAGAGCAGTAGGAGCTGCATATAGGAGGACATGCAAATTTATATTGGAATGTAAATTTTCATTCAATCATTAAAAAAAAAAAAAGACTGCAGGAGGCTATCTAAGACATAGCTGCAGGTCTCTACCTGTGAGGAGTAAATCAATAAAAAGACAGCCAAAAGCCTAAAGGAGAAATGAATGTACAGGAGCCACAAACTCATGTAACCTGAGATCAGAAGAACCAGATGGTGTCCAGCTACCAGTGTTGACTGTTCTGACTGGAATCAAAAGAGCTGGTTCTGGATAGAATGGGCAAAAGTACAGAGCAGAACTCAGATTATTTATTTATTTTAAACAAACAAACATACCCAGACAGATTAGAACAGCAGGACAACAGGGGAATCTGAGGAAGCATTGCTTGGAGATACTCTTTAAGCCTGGAACCAAGTCTGTCCTCTCAGATCGCCTTTTAGTGAAATAGCAGAGTGGCACACAGGATAAGATAATACTTGTAAGATTGGTACCCTGTTTAAAAAACATCTGTGTGAGACCAAAGAGGTCAGCAGTCACCCAGGAGCAAAGATGAGGAAGTACGGGGGCAGGAAAACTGGAGTAGGGGAAGTGGAAGAAGGGAGCATTGTTAATGTTGACACATTGTGATCAATGTAAATAACGTCAGTGAACAATTTGAGTCAAAATTGTGAAATGGGATTCTACCTTGCTATGTAGACGTTTACCAAAAAAAGAAATAAAATGCTTTTGCACAGTCTAGTTAAAATCGTGTTTATATACATACATGTATATATATATACACATATATATGTATTTGTAAGATTTCTTACTGTTCATCTCAGTGTTGTCAGAGTTGGAGTGTATTTCAGCCTTAATATTCATATTTCAGAAATTCAAAAGTCTCATTTCTAAATTATTTGGTTCTAAGGCCATTATGTATTTATCAGATTAACGTAAGACTTCTAGCTAATCTTCTGATTTCTCTTATGGTAACTTTAAGTAAAATCCAGTATGAGCTATTCATAGGGATGGCATTTCACATCGGCTTAGTTGATACAGGCCTGGTAATTCTGAAAAGAGGAAAAAAAAAAAAAATCCCGGATCACAACTTTAAACTGTTGAGTGGAAAACATTTGTTCTTTTCTTTAATAAGCTTTGTTTATGAGACTCTTAATTTTTTTGTTTTTGCTCACTTACATGCTTTTCATGATTGACTTGATAGCAAGTAACAACAGCATGTCTGTTTTGTAGATTTTATCCTGTAAACCCAGGTGACATAGTGGTTAAGGGCTATGACTACTAACCACAAGGTTGGCAGTTCAGATCTACCATATGCTCTTTGGGAACTCTATGAAAGAGCCCTACTCTGCCATATCAGGTCTCTGTGAGTCAGAATCAACTTGAGAGCAACTAATTATACAGGTTCAGTAGACCTGTGGACTCACAAAATATATCAGTATTAATATGGATAAAGGGGAAAAAAAGTAAGGTTTTAGAGGGGAAAACTCAAAATTTAAATAAAAATAAATTCTGCATTCACTTTGTGCTGGGGATTGAATTGTGTTCTCCCCAAAATGTGTGTGGGTATTAGCTGGGCCATGATTCCTGACACTATGTGAAGTTCCTTTATTCTGTAAAGCCTGCCTCTGTGATGTTAGAGAGTGAGGATCGGGGCAGTTGTGTTGGTCAGGCTGGACTCAATATGTAAGATTGTTTCGTGCCTTCAGGCAGTCTGTTGAAATGTAAAGGTAAGAAGCTAGCAAAGAGACATGGGGGATGTCTTAGGCTGGGTTTTCTAGGGAAGCAAAACCAGTAACACGTGTAGGTACAAGGAAAGATTTATAATATATATATATATACAGATAGATAGATACAAATACAGGAAACAGCTCACGTAATCACGGAAGCTGAATGTCCCAAGCTCTGGCACAAGTCTCACGTGTCCACGGAAGCTGAGGAACCCAAGGTCAGCAAGTCAGAGACCAGAGTTGCAGATCACCGGTTGTGTAGGTCAGTGGATCCCAAGCTGGTGGCGAGACGATGCGACAGAGGCTGGAGGTCGGTGGATTCCAAGCTGGTGGCGAGACGAAGTGATAGAGGCTGGAGAACCCAGGATCGGCAGGTCAGGGAGCAGGACTGGGCAGAGGCTGGCGAGTGCAGGATTGGCAGGTCAGGGAGCAGGGCTCTCACATGCCGACTGTAAAGACTGATGAGCCCAACAGCTGCTAGCTCAAGTCCCGGAACCAGATGCTGGAACCAGAGAGCAGGAGCTCCTGGCCACGTGAGCGATCAGCAGCCGTAGTCCAGTGTCACGAGATGAGAGCCGAGGGGCAGGGAGCCACCACAAACCCCGCCCTGCCACTTAATACAGCAGCCAAATAGGTAGTAGCCAAGTTGACATAATCCTGACCACCACAGGGGACCTCATACCATTGAAAAAGAAAGAGTGCCAGGAGCTGAGCACACCTCTTGGAAAGGACTGGGGTCCCTACGCCTCAGAACCTTCTAGTCCGGGGGAATTCTGACAACAAGGACTTTCCTCCAGAACCAGAACAGAAAGCCTTCCCCTGGAGGTGCTACACTGAATTTGGCCTTCTAGCTGCTGGACTGTGGCAAATAAAATTTCTCTTTTGTAAAGCCCTCCACTTGGGGTATTTCTGTAAGTGCAGCACTAGATGACAAAGGTACTGTGTTTAGTCATTTTTGTAACCTGAACATTCCAACTTTGGTTAACGATTGATATTAAGTATTATGGGTAGAGGTTGATACAGATGATGTAGATGGAAATTACTCTTCTTTTAACATGCTACTGTAACTCCCTATTTGTTTACTTATTTTTCATTTGTCTCCCGTTGTTTTTGAATACTTGTCCTTTTCCCTTCCATTTCTCTGGTTTAGATGATTTTTTTCCAAGTCCTCTCAAACTGCTCCAGAAAAGTACAAATGGTTTTCTAAAGCAGTGTTTCTCCATTTTAATATGGGCAGGAATCACCCAAGGATCTTGTTAAAATACACATAGAAAGGGTAACGGTGAAAGACAAGAGTCAGTATTCTTAACAAAGCAGATGCTGTGCATCTTTGGAACCAGCTTTTGAGCAGCAGAGTTCAGGCAGTGAGAGTCCTTGGAGTGAAAGTAACCTTGACTCCTTCAAAAGACAGAATCTCTGCTCAAGTATCTTGTCTGTTGAGCTTCTCGAAGTCAGTGAGAAGCCTAGTGTTAATTGGCTGCCACTAAATATGTCTAAATAGTACTAGATTTATTGCTTTTTATAGAGTAAGCCATTTTTATTATTATTTCCAGTAAATTATACACACACACACAGAGTTTGAAATTAGGAAACCCTGGTTGCATAGTGGTTAAGTGCACTGGCTGCTACCAAAAGGTCAGCAGTTCTAATCCATCAGGTGCTCCTGATGGAAACTGTGAAACAGTTCTCTGTTCTGTAGAGTTGCTATGAGTCGAGCTCTACTGGATGGCAATGACCTTGGATTTTGGTTTTGAAATTATTCCACTATTCTGTTAATGACTTATTAATGTACATGCGTAAGTTTTTCATATTAGATAGGTAAGCTATATTTTCCCTAATATTTTTGAAGAAAAAAGTCATACTTCATATCTACTAAGCTTCATTTTGTAGAGTGCAGACTAACGTGTATCTTGTAGGTATAGCTGTGAGTCATTGGATTCCTATGTTTACGGTTGTAAAAAACAGTACATAATATATGCAAACCAGTGCAACTGATTTATTGTAATATTTGTTCCTATGTAACTGGAAAAAGATTAACAATTTATTTTTTATTTAATCCCTATATAGCTCAGTCATTAAAAGAATTTGCAAGGCTGCTCATTGCTGTAGAAGAAGAAAGGAGAAGACTGGTAAGTTGGATCTCTACTTCTTAGGAACACTGTTTTGTTTGGACATATTGTAAGAAAGAATGGACTTTCTGAAGTAGACTTAGCCATACAGATGTTATGATGTGATATATGTACTAAACATTACAGAAAACACTTATGAATGTGATTCTCAACTGTTGGTAGTTAAACATACCATTTGTTCATTTACTTCATTTGGTTAGCTGCTATAATTTGTATCCATTTTGCTGGCCAGGTGTGTTTACTAGAATTAAAGATGTTGAATAAGACCACGATTAAAGTAATCCATTACAGTTGGTCAAACTTCTAAATACCGTAGTGTTATAATAAAGACATGTTTCAAGTGTTAAAAGTCAGTTCATGGAGAGAGCAACTCACTTTTCCCTGGTACTAGCTGAAGACTTTCTTGAAAGCATGGACATTGGAGTTGGTTCTTGAAGATGGAGAGGATTTTGCCATGCTGAGGATAATGGGGAAAACAGTCAAGAAGTGCATTATGCAAAGAGATCAGAGCATAATTATTAGAAGTCTGTGTTCATTTGAAAGTACAGTTTTGTACCCACTGTGTTCAAATTTTGACTACCCATCTAGTGAAAAATAATATTAGATACTACACAGGATAGTTGTAAATGATTTGGAGCAAAAGTTAGCAAATAAATGTTGGTGGTGATGATATTGGTTGTCATTTACAGCAAGAATTACAAATGTGTTTTAAATCAACATCTTTGATATCACCTGCTTTAACATCCAACTAAGGAATTATAGACACATGTAAATACCTATGCTACTGAAAACAAAAACAATGAAAACCTGATTCTGTCTCTTCATTTCCAACACATAGAGACCCTGTAGGACACAGTAGCATTGCCATGTAGAGTTACATGCTAATACACGGTAAACTAAATGCTGTAGTGGTATAGCACAAATTTGAGATTATTTTATGTCGCTGCCTAACTGTCCGCTGGCGGAAAGAAGACAGGACACACACACGGGTTCGAGCCACTTTACCGGTTGCTTACTTTATTCTTATTATTACACTTACTTATGCTACTCCTACCTTACTTCTGCTGCTTACTTTACTCCTACTGCTTACTTACTGCCTCCTCGTCCGTCCTCTGTTCCCGGTCCCGGTCTTAGTCTTAGAAGTCTTCTGTCTTAGTCGTAGTCTTCTGTCTTAGTCTTAGTCCCCGTTACCTGGTGCTTGCTCAATTTATCCCAGATCCCTCCAATCCTCATGTGCCACGCTCTCCCAAGACGGAGGCCCACAATAGGCTAGCGGGAAGCCACCGCCCACAGGCATGTGCCATGAAAGCCCTAGGTCTGGTAAACAAGAGTGTGGCTGGGAAATGACAGCTGTTCTGAATCCTGATGCATGGTAGCAATCAGGAAAAGGCTGGTGTGTTGTTCTGGCGCTGGGCACCAGCATGTCCCGCTTACCACAATTTTACTTAATGGATAAGGGAAACCAATTTGAAGAGAGTGGACTTGACTCGTATGGAAATTTGTCGTGGTTCCTTATGACTTATTCCTGGGAAGGTCCACCCCACAAGTATAAAACAGTCATCTAAATGAGCTTGACCAGAGGCCACAATGTGAGAGAAAGTACTGTATTATTTGTAGAATAAGGCATAATAGAATTTTGTGTTGGTTCTTAGAAGGGATTAGTAGAACGTTGGCAGATAGTTGGAGCTATATAGTTTTAAGGGTTAGGCTAAGAAGTTATGGTGTTTTCTCTAATGGGAGAATTGCCAGTAGTTTTTGAATGTAGATATAGAGGATTAGAGCCCTAGTGGTACAGTGGTTAAGAGCTTGGCTGCTAACCATGAAGGTTGGCAGTTTGAATCCACTAGCAGCTCCTTGGAAACCCTATGCGGTAGTTCTGCTCTGTCGTGTAGGGTCACTAGGAGTCAGAATCAACTCAGTTGCAATGGTTTGGTTTTGGTTTTTCATTTATAGAGAATTAGTGTGAGATTTGGGAGGATTAATTCAACAGCCATGTGAGATAAAATGAGGGAGAAATATCTGGAGTTGGGACTAGGGACCATATATTTTTCAGGAAAAATAAGATACCTACCATGTTTATGGTGCCGGTACCAGAGAGAGAAGCATAAAATGTAATCTGTACTAGAGATGTATAAGCCATTATGGGAGAATCTTTCTGGGGAGATCAGAGAAGAATTTTTTTTGTGGAGACAATTTTAATCTGAATCTTGAAGGCTAGATAAGATACTGTTTAACGCACTTTACATATAATTCACTGCAAATCTGTAAACTGCGCACTAGAAGTGCAAGTTCTACCCATGTATCTGTAGAGAGAAATGAGTACCATGTGCCATTGTGGCTCAGGAAAGGGACTGACAGAAATGGAAAAGAGTGGCTAGAGAGATGTGAAGACTTAAGATTTGCAAGTGGTAAAGAAGCCAGGGTTCTAGGTAAAGTGAGACTCATGATTCGTATCCTATGCAAATAATTAAGGAGAGTGATGTAGCAATAAGCATTGGCTCCATAATTTTAGAAAATGTGTTAATTTAGAGAATATGAGAAAGTATGTTGTACATTATGGAGAGAAGCAGGACCCAGGGAATGTCCTGATGGCACTGAGAGACCTCAGTGGGAAAAGCAAGTAAAGTAGCAGAGACTGAAGCAGTAGATAAATTTTGGATTGAGTTCCTTAAGTAAGTGTGATAAAATCTAGTGTGGATAGAGACACCTCTTCCTTTGTTCTGGAAAAGAAGAGTTGACTGGTGAAAACATAGTGTAAGTTTTGAACAGTAAATTGATTGGACAGGTGGGAGCTGTGAGAAGTCTATTGAAAAATTTTTTTAATTATTATTTTTATTGTGATTAAGTGAAAGTATACAATCCACATTAGTTTTGCATGCCCACCTTTCTGTAGCTCCTTCTGCTCTCCTTGCCCAGTGACAGCACACCCCTCCTTTTCTTTCTGTACTTGTGGTATCCTCCCCAAAATCTCATATCCTCTCCTCTCCACCCTCTTCTGTCCCATCTAGAAAGAGACAAGTAGGACAGCAGCTTGTAAATGCGGAGAAGCATAACGTACAGAAACCACATGGTCACACTGTGCCCTGAGTCCAGCCCATTTTTGTCTGAAGACCTGACCGCAGTGGTGTTTTCTGGGCAGGGGCAGCAGCAAGTCTAAGTGTCGTGCTCCCAGAGGATCACCCCCAGGCCGTTGGACCATCAATTGTGGTTTTTTGGTAGAGTTCCTGAGCTGCACTGCTCTTTTCTCAAGTTGCCACAGGGACTGTACATTGTGTGCCCTATCATGGCTGTCGGTGGTGGGTGCCATCTGGTTCTTCTGGTCACATGTTAATAGTCTTCCTTTCACACGAGTCCTTATGTCTCCCGGGCTCTTTTTACCTCTTGTTTTTGTTGTTCTCGGTGATCATCTTTTTGGCTGAGTCTGGACCAGTTGGTGTACCTCAGGTGGCAGCTTGGTAGCTTTTAAGACCCCAGACGCTACTCACTAACTCAGGGTACAGAACACTCTCTTAGCAATAGTCTGGTTATACCACTGGCTTTGATGTCCCCCAAGAGCGTGATCCCCAGACCCCACTCCTGCTACTGTGTCCTTGCAGTATTGGATTGAGATTAGGAGAGTTTTCAGTTTATGGTGAAGTCAAGTTAAGTTGATCTTTCTATTGTGTGCTGTGACTGCTTTCAAATAACCAAATTTCCGTCAAATATCTAATCTATGGCCAACCCTCCTCTCCCCTCCCCTCCCTTGTAGCCATGAAAGAATCTTTTCATCTGTACATGTCTGTTTTTAAGTCCTTATCGTAGGGCTTGCATACAATATTTGTCCTTTTGCCACTGACTGATTTCACTGAACGTCTTCCAATTGAAACCAAGTTATGAGATGCTTCCTAAAATCATGATTGTTCTTTTTCATTGCCTAATGTTCCACTGAGTATATGTACCATAGTTTGTTTATCCCTTCGTCTGTAGATGGGCATCTGGGTTGGTTCCATCTTTTTGATGTTGTGGACTGTGCTGCCGTAAACATTCATGTGCATGTAACTGTTAGTGTGAGAGCCTTTGTTTCTGTAGGATATATTCTGAGCAGTGGGATTACTGGATCAAATGCTGTATCTATTTCCAGCTTTTTAAGGAAGTGCCGAATTGCTTTCCAAAGATGTTGTACCATTTTGCAATCCCACGAGCAGAGTAGGAGAGTTCCCTTCTCTCCAGAGAGTCTCCAGCATTTGTTGTTTTGTGGTTTTTGTATCATGGCCAAACTTGTTGGGATGAGATGATATTTCACTGTAGTTTTGATTTGAATTCGGCTGATAGCTAATGATTGTGAGCGTTTCTGCATGTGTGTATTGGCTACCTGGATATCCTTTTTGGTGTACTGTCTGTTCAGCTCCTTTGCGCATCATTTAATTGGGTTAGTTACATTTTTCTTGTTTGTATTTCGCAGTACCCTGTAGATTATGGAGATCAGATGTCAGTCTGACATGTAGTGGCCAAGTATTTTTTCCCCATTCTTTTAATTGTTTGGATAAAGTCTTTTGATGAGCAAAATGTTTGATTCTTGATAGTTCCCGTTTATCTGTTTTCTCTTCTGTGAATCATGCTTTGTATGTCAGTTTTTGAAGTCTGTCTAGGATGCACTTAGAACTTCCATTGTTGACCTTATTTTTTCTTGCATTATCTTAATTTGTTTTAGGTTTGATATTTAGGTCTTTGATGCATTTTGAGTTAGTTTTGTGTTAGGTGTGAGATACAGGTCTTGTTTCAGTTTTTTTTTTGCAGATGAATATCCAATTTTGCCAACACCATTTGTTAAAGAGACTATTTTTAGCCTAGTTTACAATCTTAGGGCCTTTGTCGAATATCAGGTGTTTTTCATAAGAGGATGGTGGCATCTCTAGAGTCTCAGCTCTGTTCCATTGGTCTGTATGTCTCTTTTTGTACCAGGCTTTTTTGACTACTGGGTCAGTGTAATAGATTCTAAGATTGGGTAGTGTGAGGCCTCCCACTGTGTTCCTTTTCTTCAGTAGTGCTTTACATATTGATTGTTTCTTCCTTTTCCAAACAAAGCTGGTTATGTGTTTCTCCATCTGATTAAAAAATGAGACTGAAATTTGTGTTGGGACTGCATTATGTATATAGATTGCTTTGAGTAAAGTAGATGTTTTCACAATGTTAAGTCTTCCTATCCATGAGCATCATAGATTTCTCCATTTATGTAAATCTCCCTTGGTTTCTTGCAGTAAAGTCTTATAGTTCTCTCTGTATAGGTCTCTTATTTCTCTAGTTAGATTTATTCCTAGGTATTTCATTTTCTTGGAGGCTGTAGTAAATAGTATTGATTTGCAGATTTCTTCTTTGATGATCTCTTTGTTAGTATAAAGAAATCTGACAGATTTATTTGTGTTTATCGTATATCCTGATACTTTGATGAATTCTTCTGTTAGTTCTGGTAGTTTGCTTGTGGATTCTTTAGGATTCTCTGAATATACATTCATATCATCTGTAAATAGGGAGATTTTTACTTCTTTGCCTATGTGGATGCCATTTATGTCTTTCTCATATCTAATTGCTGTGGCTAGAATCCCTAGTACAGTGTTGAATACAAGTGGTGAGAGTGGGCATTCTTGTCTAGTTTCTGTTCTCAAGGGGAGTGCTTTCAGTCTCCACTCAAGATGATACAGGCAGTTGACTTTGCATACCCACTGCCATCAAATCGAGTGTGACCCATAGCGACCCTAAGGGTCAGAGCAGAACTGCCCCATAGGGGTTCCAAGGAGTATCTGGAGGATTTGAACTGTGGCTTCACATAGATGCCTCTTATTGTGTTGAGGAATTTCCCTTCTGTTCCTATTTTGCTGAGAGTTTTTAGTGTGAGTGGGTGTTAGACATTGTCAAATGCCTTTTCTGCATCAATTGACAAAATTAGGTGATTCTTAACCTTTGTGTTATTTATGTGGTTGATTACATTAATTGTTTTTCTGATGTTGATCCAGTCTTGCATCTCTGGTATGAATCCATTTGGTCATGATGAATTATTTTTTTGATATGTTGTTGAATTCTATTACTAAGATTTTGTTAAAGATTTTTGCATCTAATTTATGAATGATTTTGTTCTGTAATTTTCTTTTTTTGTGGGATCTTTCCCTGGCTTTGGTATCAGGGTTATTCTGCCTTTGCAGAATGAATTGTGGAGTATGACATCCCTTTCTATTCTGTGAAATGGTCTCAGTAGTATTGGAGTTAACTCTTCTCTGAAAGTTTGGTAAAATTCTCAGGTGAAGCCGTCTGGGCCCAGACTCTTTTTGGTTGGTAGGTTTTTGATGACATTTTCAATCTCTTCCTTTGTGATGGGTTTATTAAGTTGTTCTGCCTCTCCTTGTGATAATTTTGGTAGGTGATATGAAGCTGGAAATTTGTCCATTTCGTCTAGGTTTTCAAATCTATTAAGAGCAGTCTTTTGTAGTATTCTTTTGTGATACTTTTGATGTCAGTTGGGTCTGATGTGACGTTTCCCATCTCATTTCTTATTTGGGTTATTTGTTTCCTGTTCTGTTTTTCTTTCATAGTTTAGCCAATGACATCACTTTTGTTGATCTTTTCAAAAAAACAGCTTTTGGTTTTGTTAATTTTTTCAGTTGTTCTTCTGTTCTGTAATTCATTTAGTTTTCCTCTAATCTTTATTACCTGTTTTCTTTTGGTGCCTGAGAGGTTTCTTTGTTGCTCTCCTTCTACTTGTTCAAGCTGTACAGTTAATTTTTTGGTTTGGGTCCTTTCCTCCTTCTGGATATGTGCATTCATAGAGATTAGTTGACCTCTGAGCACTACTTTTGCTGAATCCCATACGTTCTGGTCAGATTTGCTTTCATTCCCATTTGATTCCGTAAATTTCTTCATTTTGTCATTGATTTCTTCTTATAGCCCATGGATTTTTGAGCAAGGTGTAGTTACGTGTCCACTCATGATTTTTCTGGTATTTATTTCAACTTTTATGCCTTTATGGTCTGAGAAGATGCTTTGAAATAATTCAGTGGCTTGCATTTTGTTGAGACTTGCTTTGTGTCTTAGCACATGGTCTGTTCTGGAGAATGTTCCGTACGCATTGCCAAAGAAAGTGTACTTATCTGTTGATGGGTAAAACGTTCTGCATATGTTGATGAGGTCTAGTTGGTTAATTGTTGCAATAAGATCTTCTATATCTTTACTGACCTTTTTTTTTTAGATGATCTGTTCAATACTGAAAGTGGAATGTTGAAGTCTCCAGCTACTATTGTGGAGTAATGTATCTCATTTTTCAGTTTTGTGTTTGTCCAGTGTATTTAAATGCTCTGGTATTTGGGTACATAAATATTAAACATTGTTATGTCCTGCTTATGTATTGAATCTTTCAGCAATAAATAGTGACCATTCTTGTCTACGATGATGGGGTGTACATTAAAATCTATTTTATCTGAGATTAATATTGCCACTCCGGCTCTACTTTGTATGTTGTTGGCTTGGTATGTATTTTTCCATCCTTTAATTTTCAGTTTGTTCCTATCTTTGAGTTTATGGTGTGTTTCTTGTAAGCTACATATAGACAAGTCATGTCCTTTGATCCACGATGTCACTTGCTCTCTCTTTATTGGAGCATTCAATACATTTACATTTGGTGTAATTATTGATAGGCACGTGTTTAGTGCTGTCATTTTGATGTATTTAATTTTGTGTTGGTGTTCTCTGTGTTGCTGTCAATGTTCTGGTCTGGGTCGTTCTTCTTTATGGGTTGACCTTTCATCATTTTCAGTGTTGGTTTTGTTTTTGTTGAGACTCCTGTATTATGCGTCATGTTTTGATATGTTGCATTGTTACTTTGCTTTGTGGCTACCTCTGTGATTTCTCTTCCTATTCTAGGTTTAAAGAGCTTTTAAAATTCTGCATATCCTTTTAAATTCCTCTCCATCTGTAAGGGTTGTAACTATTGTAATGTATCCTTCTTTTTAGTGTGATACTGTCATAGTTTTCTTGATATAATCACTGGCTCCTTTTAATGTTGTAGCTTTGTTTGAGCCTTGTGCCCTTCCTAATTGAGTAGGACTCTGGATGCTGTGTCCCACATTGCCTCCTTGGGTATACACTTAATGTTCTTGTTTTTCTTTGTGTTTCTTGTAGTTTTGCTTTGGTTTGGTTGTTACAAAATCCCTAAGCTGCTGTTTATATGTGCATGTCTTAGTTTCATCTCCATATTTGACATACAATTTTACAGGATATATAATTCTTGACTGGAAATTTTTCTCCTTCAGAGCTTTGAATGTCATCACACTGCCTCCTGGTCAACATCATTTCTGCCCAGAAGGGAAATGAAAGCCTACAGGGCTTCCCTCTGAATGTTGGCTTTGCTTTCAGCCTCACTGCCTTTAATAGCTTCTGTTTACATTTCATTTTATTAAGTTTGATTATAATATGTCTTTTTTAGTATCTCTTTTAGTGGGGTCTATTTTTAGTGGTGTTTGATATGCAACTTGGAAATGTATGTTCTTTTCTTCCATAATTTCAGGGATATTTTCTGTCAGTAACTGTGTAACAGTACTCCAGTATTTTCAGCTATTTCTCCCTGCTCAGGAACTGTAATTATTCATATATTTTTTTCCTGTTACTAGAGCCCCACATGTTTCTAATGCTTCTTCATTTTTCATATTTCTTTTCTCTCATTTTCCCTCATAAATGCTGATGTCAGTTGCTCTGTCCTCAAGGTCAGTAAGTGTGACTTCTGTCTCCTCAATTCTCCCCTTTTGACTTTGGATTGAATTGTATAATTCTGTAATTTTGTTATTGAGTTGCTGGATTTCAGATCTTTGATGTTCCATTCGTTCAAATAGCTTACTCAATTTTTCATTTTGTTCTGCTACATTTTGTTTAATCTCTAGGTGGGCTCACTATGTAATTCTTTTGTACTCAGTCTCTGATAGTTTTAGAAAACCTTATCCATCTGGGAAGAGTTTTGATTCTTTATTTGGGATGCTTTCTGGAGCCATTGTGGACTGTTTCTTTAAATGGACTGTTGCCTTCATGCCATCCAGAAGCTTTTTAGTTTGTCTGGCATTTCCTCAGCAAAAACTGAGGCATAGTTCTAGGATGGTTATTGATCACCAGCCACTTCTGTGTACTCTAGTGACTAGTCCCAGGTGGACTCTCTGGGCAGAGCACAGCAGGCTCTGTCTCCTAGGTGACAAAGATCGTGCCCTACTTTAGGGGTCACGAGGGGGCCATTAGGTGACACTAAGATGTTAATCAGTGGCAGGTGAAGGAGATGCTGTAGGCCACTCAGCTGTCAGTTCTCTAGGTAGTCTTATTTTAAACAGACAAAGGAGGAGTTGTCCAGCAGCTGCCAGAGTCAGGCCCTCAGGTGTGGTATGTTCCGAACACCTTCTGGCTGACAATGAAAGCATATCATAGGCCATCTGCAGATGCTACGATGTGGTTCAAAGTAGGGAGGAGTTATGGCCTTGGTGCCTTCCTTTGCCAGGCCTTACCCATAACTCTACAGGCTCCACCGTCATAAACCCAGCCTTCGCCATGAATCGGATCCGACTCGACGGCACTTGGCTTGGCAAGGCCTCCAGGTAGGTGAGTACCTCCCAGCTCACCAAGGTGTCGATCCCTAGGTGCCCTTCCTACCATGAAACAGTAGAATCTGTGCCGCAGCTCAAAAATTAAAGGGTGGAGGGGGAGTAGTGCCCTCAGTCAGCAACTAGGCTCTCAATATATGACTACCGACACACAGTCTCTCTGCTGAACTATATGTTGTTTACTTAAGTACTGCAGTGCAGCATATTAGCCAGCTCATGCCCAGTCCCCACATCACAGATAACAAAAAAGACATCAGTACCTGCACACCTCCCAAATAGTAAGTCAGCTGAAGCAGGATTCATTGTGCACTGTCTCGTGTTACAGAGGTAGTTTCCAATACATTGGTGCGTAGTTCGATCTGACAATCCTATGCTAGATCCTAGGGCTCCCTGAATGTCCGTGCTGCTCTGTTCAGTTGTCATTCCAAGCCTTAATTCTCAGAGGAAAATGAGGAGACTTGTGTCTAGTCTACCTCTTGGCTCTGACCAGTCTAGAAATTGTTTAGAACATCTTTAGGCATGTTACTCAAGAGAGAAGTAAAAGTAAAGACTAGTTACTGCTCAGTGATCCAGGTGAAATTAGACTCATAAATATGTCAGGGGAAAATTAGTTTCCATAGTCTCATGGACTTTTCTAGCAATACTCAGAGCCTAGGACCATGAGCAGTAATGCTCTTAGGAGGTAGGATTCAAGTGGATGGTTGGCACAAAAGATGTGATGCTAGGTTAAAGGGATGTTGATTATTATATAATATGAAAATGGATTCTGGCTGAGTATAGTGATAGTTGAGGCAGGAGAGTACTGGTGACAAGAGAATAGAACAGGTGAGCATTAATTGATATGTTGATGGTTCACTGGTAACAAAGAAGAATGAGAAAGAAGACACAGAGTTGAAATGTACTGGATCTGGCAGTGGAACTGGTCCAGATAGATGGTGATGAGGTTAGGATCTGGCTGAGCCAGGAGACAGGCATTGGGAATCAAGAACACTGAGTTCAGAGACTTGGATGTATTATGAGCAGGATCTTGAGATCATCCAGTATGACAGAATACAGGACAGAGACCAAGAAGAGGAAATAGCTGAGGAATGGGGTAGTATGTCTTGTGAGTACTAGAGATGAAGAATGGACCACCTACTATTAATATATTGAAAATCTTCATTTCTGCCTTCAGCCGTGTCTCTGATGTTGAGGTGAGGGAGAAATTCTTCTTTCATGAGTGAAATCATACTGTGTTTTGATAGCTTTACCAACTGTTTTAGAGAAACCTGAAATAATTAAAGTCCAAAAAAAGGGAAGAAAAAAATTATAGATAAAAGCCCAGTGGATTATATTTCTACAAAGATTATATACAAAAATAATAACCAGAATTAAAAATTTGATTATTATATTGATTAACCAATGTGAGGCCATTATACCTTAATGAAACTGTAGGTCATTAAAAATTCTGGCTAAGATATGCCGATGAATTTGTATTTTAAATTAGTGCTTCATCTAAGAAAATGAAATATTTTAAAAATGTGCTAAACAACCTAACAGAAAACCTATTGCTATCGAGTTGATTCTGACTCATATCTATCCTATGGGACAGAGTAGACCCCTATAGAGTTTCTAAGAAGTGACTGGTGGATTTGAACTGCTGACCCTTTGGTTATCATGCACAGTTCTTGAACCACTATGCCATCAAGATTTCTAAAAGTGTAGTAGGGAAAAGTAAAAGAATTTTATGATTGCTTGGTCATAATGCTATTTAACTCTGTTTTTTCCAGTTACAAATCAAGATTATTATGTATTGTTTGGTTTTATCAAAACCTAAGTATGTCAAGCAGTGAATAAAGAAAAATAAAATCTCAAAGCTGAAAGAGAGCACTCAGCATTTTACCAGTTAATACAAATTCTTTTTTTGTTGCTGGTGATTCAACATCCTCAGTAAGATGACTAAATCTTCTTGGGTAATCTAGTGACTGTTTGCAGGAAAAAAAAAAAAACCCAAGGGAACATTGATTTTACAAATTAAAACTCCTCCGAGTTTCTTACTAACTTTCTTAAGTACTGAGTATTATTTTTCTTTCTGCTGAATGATACCTGCTATCACTTGGTCATGCTGAAAAGAGACTTTCTAATCATACTATAAGCAATCCTTTAATAATCTTTTGTTCTAATAAAATACTGCTTTAAAATTCAGGGTGTGATTAGTGACATAAGCTATTTTAAAGTGTATTTTTATTGGGAATTAAATAATTTGTCTCAATAGAATGTAGCACTTCCATAAATGATTTTGTTTGGAAAGTATCATAGATCTGGTGCCCTGGGGAAGAGACTCTGAGACTACTCCCAAGACAAAGAGTATTGGGAGGTTCTTCAGAGCCATAGAAACTCCATGGTAATGTGTCCCCAGTTTGCATGACACAGAGTCACTGTCTTCAGGTCATAGCTGAAGTATTTGCCCAGCCAAATGCTAACTGAATACTACAGGAGTCTTGCCTGGACCATTCAGAATTGTTCTGATAGAATACTAACATACCAAGAAAAGCCCATAAAAAGGCATGAGATGTTCATGTGTGTTTTCTGGGAGAGATCTTGGAAACCTCTGTTTGCTGCTTGTACTGAAGACTGAGTCTCTACTCCAACCACACTAACTTTGACCCTTTTGCCTTCAGGCGATTGGACATGATATTCTGAATCCCTGAAACCGTACCCTTCTTCCTCAGTCTTACTGTTCTGTAGACCCACAGGCTTGCTTTCCGTTCTTCATACCACGTTACTGCAAGCTTCTCTTCGGCTTAGCCTTGGCCATTGTCCTTTTTTCTGCTTTAGACATCCTGACCGGTATCCTTTCATGATTGGCTCCGTCTTGGCATTCAGGCTTCACGCCACCTATCCCTCCTGGGAGTCTTGCCCTCTTCAAACAGCCTAAATTGTTAATTTCCTTTAGTCGTTATATAAGGAGTCCTCATGTCACACTTGTTAAGTGCTTGGCTGCTAACTGAAAGGTTAGCTGTTCGAACCCACAAGCTGTTTCACAGGAAAAAGTTTTAGCAGTCTGCATGCATAAAGATTTGCAGCCTTGAAAACCCTATGCTTCAGTTCCAGTCTGCCCTGTGGGATCACTATAAGTTGGAATTGACTTGACAGCGATGCCTTTTTAAAATTTAGTTCTTATATCGGAGTTCATGGGTGGCACAACTGGTTAAGCACTGGACTCCCTGATGAAAGATTGACAGTTCAGACCCACCCCAGGGTTGCCGTAGGAGACAGACCTGGAAATCTTCTTCTGAAAGGTTACAGCCTTGAAAAATCAACAGAGCAGTTCTGCTGTGTATACTTGGGGACACTATGAGTTAGACGTGACTCAGTGGCAACAAAAAACAACAATAAAGTTCTTACATACTGTGATAAAAGTACATAGAGCTTACATTCTTTGAGGAGAAGCAGACATTAAGTTACTGTGTTTACTGATAAGTGCTGAGAGTAAAAATAACGCTTCTGGTAGATGCAAGTGCCAATTACTGCGATGAAGAAATAGTTGAGTCTTAGATTTATTACTATTTTCGATGTCTTTTGGACACCTAAGTAGCCTTGTCTAGGCAGCAGCTGCATATGAGCCCGCAGTTCAGGGAGGGAGCCAGGGCTGGAGTTATGAATTTAGACGCTGTCAGCATGTAGAGGGTTTTAACGCGGTGGGAATGGATGAGATCACCCGGTCTGTGAGGGTGGAGACAGAGAAGAATTAGGTGGGAGGGTTGAACCTCGAGGTGGATGAAGTCCAGAGCATAGTCGGATGAGGTAGGAAAAGCAGAGGAGGCTTAGATTAGTAGGGAAACTTAGTGAAAGATATTTGAACCACTTGCTTAAAAATCCTGTTTGTTCCCTTGTATGTAATAGAGATCTGGGACCATATAAATGGAAGCTTACAGAATCTGGGCCCAGTGTCTGGAGTGTTCTTCAGGATACCAGGAACCAAACCCAAACCCACTGTTGCTGAGTCGATTCTGACTCATAGCAACTCTATAGGACAGAGTAGAACTGCCCCATTGGGTTTCCAAGGAGTGTCTGGTGGATGCAAACTGCTGACGTTTTGGTTAGCAGCCTGAACACTTAACCACCACACCACCCTGAGGATAGAGTGTCCAAATCTCAGCTCTGTCTTATGCCATTTCTCTACCGTGGTATCTGCTCCCTGAGATCCCCATTTTCTCTGTTCTTGGATCCCTGTCCTTGATAAACGTGTTTTGTCAAGCACTGTAAATTTTTTCTCCTCATGGCTCTATCTTAGTCATTAATTGAGGAAGCTTCAACTTGAGAGTATTTTAGCTGGTGCCTATTTAGAAAGATTTATATAGGTGAAATTGTTCCTTATATTTCTGGTTTTTGTTTTGATTAATATGAGAAGATTCTTTTTGTACTCACAATATTTCATGTTCACATTTGACCTGTCTAAGTTATATATTCTACCTCAGGTTTCCCAGGAATAATATCCTTTCTGTTTCAGTCCCCATGGTAGTCTTTCAATCCTAGGGTAATGAAAGTAGTTCCTGAAATGGGCTAGGTGTTTGAATATTACTTTGGAACAAAACAGTATGTTGGGGGTTAGGGAGAAGAAATTTATAACCCTAGTTCAAATTACAATAACACCTACTTCCTTTATAAGAGTAAAACCTCTAATTCATAATTTTCATTTCTTTCACTTTTTTATGAGGCAAGAGAAGAATAGCTTAAAGTCTTTCTTAAAGAATGAAAGAGAAAGATAAGAAGTGTCAAAAACATGCATTACTGGTTTTGAGCTCTTATGCAACTCTTGAGATTTAAAGAATAGATCTATACAGTAGAATTCAAACACATGTGGCCACTGAGTACTTGAAATGTGGCTGGTCTGAATTAAAACGTGTTTGACGTATAAAATACCCACCAGATTTCCCAGATTTAGTATGGAAAAAAGATAGTTAAATACCTCAATAATATTTAATATAGATTACATATAGAAATGTTTCAGATATATTAAAAGCATTACTAAAATTTACCTTTTTTACCTTTTTAATGTGGATACCAGAAAATTTAAAGTTACATTATGTGGCTTGCATTATATAAGGGTGTCTTAGTCACCTGGCACTGCTCTAACAGAAGTTACACGAGTGGAAGATTTCATGAAGAGAAGCCTTATTGACACAGTCTGGGAAGCCAGAAATCCACTTATAAATTGTAAGTCCATTCAATATGAGAAATCATCACAGTCCAGTTGGCTGAGTCCAAATCCAGTGAGAGCATCTCAGCACAGGAACCTCAGGTCCAAAGGACATGCTCTGTTCTCGGTGCTTCTCTCTTGGTGGTGTGAGGTTCCCAACTTCCTCACCTCACTTCTCTCCATTATAACTCACAAGCTTGAGACCCGCTTCACTAGCATAGCTGTTGCCCATTCTCCATCATCAATCTCACAGGGGGAGGATTCACAACACATGGGAGGAAGGGCACCATATTGGGACTGATTGCCAAATCAAATCAACGCATACATTTTGGGGGTTACGTGATTCAATCCATGACAAAGGGCTGCTAACCAAAAGGTTGGTGGTTCGGATGCATTGGCTGCTGCTTAGAAAACTTCAGAGCAGTTCTACTGTGTCCTGTAGGGTCATGGTGAATCAGAATTGACTCAGTGGCAGTAGGTCTGGTTTTGTTTATTTTTTATATTATATAAGGACGACACTGCTGTAAATGATAACAACAGCAGACACTAAACATTTCCAGGGTGCCAGGCATTATTATAATTGCTCCCTGTGTTTTCAGTAACTTAATCCTGATGGCAGCCCCCTCAGTGTGTTCCATTCTCTAAAAGAAGAAACAGAAACACTGATAATTCAAGTAACACAAGGGCACATGGCTATTAAATGGTGCTGCAAGGAATTGAACCCAAGCTTTTGGGCTCCAGACCCTTCACATAATTCACAATAGTGTAAATTAAGATTCTTTCTCAAAAATAATAACTGCATAGTAACAGTAGGAACATTCATTGCTAACATAGTATGTCAGGTGCTCTGTTAAGTGCTTTATATGTATTATCTCAATATTTTACAAAATTTTGGAAGAACACCCCAAACCAAACCCACTGCCATCAAGTTGATTCTGACTCGTAGCAACATGGTAGGACAGAGTAGAACAGCTCTATAGAGTTCCCGAGGAGTGCCTGGCAGATCTGAACTGCCAGCCTTTTGGTTAGCAGATATAGCACTTACCCACTATGCCACCAGGGTTGCCTGGGAAGAACACAGACATTATAAAGTTTGAAATTAGGCCAATTTTAAATCACTAATAAGCAGTATCATGCTAAACACATAAAAGATTGAAGCTGTCAAGGATTTTAGTTTGATTGAATCCACAATCAATGCCCGTGGAAGCAGCAGTCAAGAAATGACAGGACACGTTGAAGCTCTGCTGCTGATCTCCTTGAAGTATTTAAAAGCAAAGCTGTTTCTCTGAGAGCTAAGGTGCACCTTACTCAAGCCATGGTATTTTCAATTGTCTCATACGTGTGTGAAAGCTGGACAACAGATAAGAAAGACCTAAGGAGAATTGACACTTACGATTTATGGCGCTGGTGAAGAATGTTGAATATACCGTGGACTTTCAGAAGAACTAACCCATCTCTCTTGGATGAAGTTCAGCCAGAATGCTCCTTAGAATCAAGGATGACGACGCTTCATCTCTCATACTTTGGATATGTTACCAAGAGGGACCAGTCCTGGTACATCATGCTTGGTAGAGGGTCAGCCAAAAAGAGAAAGACTTTCACCAAGATGGATTGACACAGTGGTTGTAACAGTGGGCTCAAGCTTGATGACGATTATAAGGATGGTTCAGGACTGGGCCCTGTTTCATTCGTATGTGAGTAGGGTTGCTGTGAGCTGGAACCCGCTGGATGGCATCTAATAATTTTCAAATACATGAAAACTTTAAAACGACCAGTCCCATTTTGTTATACACTTTTTGCATCATATTTAAACAAATATGTATTTAAGGAATAATCGAATCTATTGAACCATATGTAATTGAGTGACAGTTTCCACATCAAATTTTTGCCACATGGGAGCTAGTCTTCAACAAATCTCATTGATCTTTTCTCCTCTCCTCTTTGAACCACAAATACACAAAATAGGATAATACTTTAAATGCTGAGAAAGTTATATATTTCCCATTCTCTTGAAAGTATTTCCTTTGTTTAATCTTTTGCCATAAAATCTTGCATTGCAGATATGCTATTGTTAGGTGATTTTGATTATTCCCATAAATTTCTGGCATTGATGCTATTATATGCTTAAGTCTAATGATCTGTGAAGTAATCTACTTTCTTTTATTATCTCAGATAAATGAAGTATAATATGCCAGCATTCCCTATGCAAGAGAATGGATTGTGTGTCTAGTATGTCTTAGGCTAACTTTTATTAGAAACAAACTTTAGGTATCCTGACCTACATACCAACATTTTTATAGAATGACATCACCTACTATTTCAAATAAATAGTCTCCGTGATCTCCATATGTGAAACTCTTCTTTTCCTGTTTATTGTAAAGGTACCCCATCCTCTAGTTATGTGGTTTCAGGGTGGTAGACCACACATGTTTATTTCTTTATAACTTTATAGCTTGTATTTTTTATTGATAATAGTCATTTCTCACACACACGCACTATTACATTGAGTCATGTCAATTCTGGCTCACAGTGACCCTATAGCACAGAGTAGAACTGCCCACAGGGCAGTTTCTAAGGAGTGCCTGGTGGAATCAGACTGCTAACCTTTTGGTTAGCAGCCAAACTCTTGACCAGAGTTTCTTCTGTGTGTACTTACTTTGTTTGAAAAGGATTTCTATGTACATTTTTATTTGGATTCCCACAACAGCTTCAACCTGAGGTCAGACTAAGTGAGTTGTCCAACATAATACATATCCCCTTCACCCTCCCCTTAGTAAGGTGCTAGAGCTGTAGAGCAAGGATTTGATGCCAGGTTTTTGGGCTTCTGGGTGGCTATTCTGGTACAAGATGAGACGTGGTGATGCAGTGGTTAAGCTGAATGATTAGTAGTTAAACTGAAAGGTTGGTAATTCAAACTCACTAGCTACTCCACGAGAGAAAGATGTAGGCATCTGCTTTCATAAAGGTTACATACAGCCATGGAGACCCTATGGGACAGTTCTCTGTCCAGTAGAGTCACTGTGAGTGGGAATCCACCTTAATGGCTATGGGTTTTCTGAAATTTTAAGGACTCTGAGGGCAAAGATTGGGTCTTTTTTTGTTTATTCCTTGTGTATGGTAGATGTTCTATAGATGGTGTTGACCAAAATTTAGTGTAGTATTTTTAATAGTGTATCCAATGGGCATGGAGTTTCCATGAGTCAGAGTTGACTTGATAGTAACTGGTTTGATTTGGTTTGTAGTCACACATACTCCTTTACAAGGAAACTCTGGTGGCCTAGAGGTTCACTGCTAGGGTTGCTAACCAAAAGGTTGGCAGTTTGAATCTACCAGGCACTTCTTGGAAACTGTGGGGCATTTCTACTCTGTTCTATAGGGTCGCTATGAGTCAAAATCCACTTGATGGCAAGAGGATTTACTACTTTACAGAAAAGGAAAAGATGGTAGTTAAGAATAGCATTGTCTTCCTAATTACACAGATTGTTTGAAGAAATTCATTGTGGTTAAGTCTAAAAGGGAAACAGTTCCTTGAGTGAAATTTGTTAATGTGTCACAAAGGACTTGAATCATTGCCAGCATTTAAGAAAACATTTCACAGTGTCCATATTTGAGGACTGTGCCATTGATTCTGTAACTAAAAAAGACGTATGACACTTAATGGCAACTAGAGATGTGTGCTGGAATTGTAAAACTGTATTAGACACTGTACAGTGGTCAGTAGAAGCCAACCTGGTAAGCCAGCTTTGAATCGTTTCACTGCTTATTAATGCTTCTACCCCAGAGTACATGAAAGGGGAATAAAAGAGCCCAAATGCAGACTTGACTGTGATACTCTTCATCAGCTTTTCCAAAAGAATGCTTGGAAAGAAGTTGTGCTTTACTTGTTAAATTAAGGTTTTTATGCTGTGCTGTCATGGCTAGCCACCAATACAGGAATTAAGTTTGCGCTGGTTTTGAAATATATTTGTATTTTGTTATAGTTTAATTAACAGTAATATATCATGAGTATAGGTCTGATTGCTACATTTAAAGATTTATAAATGGATATATGAAAATAGGTATTCAATCTTTGTACTTTTCTATTCCCTTTTTTATCTTCTTAAGACTAGCACTGACTTTGGGGAAGGATTTAAAGGACCCTTTTCTGCCAGATAAACCCCAAAACCAAACCCATTGCCATCAAGTTAGTCTTGACTTGGAGCAACCCTGTAGGACAGAGTAGAACTGCCCCATGGTGTTTCCAAGGCTGTAATCTTTAAAGAAGCAGATGGTCACAGCTTTCTCCCTTGGAGCAACTAGCAGGTTTGAACCACTAACTTTCTGGTTAACCACTATACCACCAGGTTTTGTACCAGATACCAAAACCACAAAATTTGTTGCTGTTGAGTTAAATTCCAACTCATAGCAGTCTCATAGGAGGAGTAGAACTGCCCCCATAGGATTTCAAAGCCTGTAATCTTTAATGGACGTAGACTTCCATGTCCTTCTCCCCGGGTGTGGCTTACGGGTTTGAATTGCTCCCAGGGTTGCTTGAGTCGGATCTGACTCGAAGGCACTTGGCTTGGCTTGGCTTTGGTTAGCAGCCAAGTGCTTTGATCACTGCACCACCAGCACCCCTCTGCCTTCCCACCAGATCCTAAACCAAAAGCCCATTGGTACTGAGTCAATACTGACTCACAGGGACCCTATACAGCAGAGTAGAACTGCCCCCTAGAGTTTCCAGGGAGCACCTGAGTTGATTTCTGACTCACAGCAATACTATAGGACAGAGTAGGACTTCTCCAAGGAGCACCTGGTGGATTTGAACTGCTGACCTTTGGGTTAGAGCTGTAGCACTTAACCATTAAGTCACCAGGGTTTCCCCCACGAGGTAAATACCAAACCAAATCCACTGCTGTCAAGTCAGTTCGGACGCATAGCGAGCCTATAGATAGTAGAACTATCCCAGAGAGTTTTCAGGGAACGTCTGGCAGATTTACTTTACAGACCTTTTGGTTGGCAGATGTAGCATGTCACTACTGCACCACCAAGGCTTCTTCTCACCAGACAGTGTTTTTAGCTTTCCTGCTTTGGTATGAATCTCTGTGTCTAAGATTTTTGGTGCTTTGTGTTAGCTGTTAAGGTTCACATGTGATGCTTTGGCGTCCTGCAGTGCCTCCACTTCCTGTCTCTCTACTACACGCTTAGTTCTTTCATCTTCCTGCCTTGGTCATTTACCTAATTTTATAGGCTCAAGTTGGGAGTCTTATAATTGCCCATCATACTGAAATCTTTCTATTCCTACCTTTGCACTTTCAAAAACACACGTACTCTGTGTTGTCTTCATTGTGGCCATCCCTTCTCACTAGTACAGTTGAGGATGTGCTGATTTTTACTGCATTCATAAACTATGTTTTCATGTCCTTCTTTGATTCTTAAAAGTGCCGTATTATGAAAAGAAAATGTCTACAGAGTCATTTTGTAACCATTCCTGAAAATTCTTTTGAAACGTAGGTGGGATGCTTATTATTAGTTGACAGAGAAAAGAAAGATCGACTGGAAAACCACCTGTAAAAGATACCCTGAAGGGAAATTTAAAATAACGTAACAAAGCTGTGGCTGCCTGCAGAGTAGTGCTGGACATTCCAATCACTACACAAAAATAAAGGATTGATGTTTTCATCAGTGAGCGAAACACTTTTTTTCTGATGGAATTGTAGAGGCATAGTGTTCATGTACTACAGAAGAAATTTAAAATTTACTCTTAAGATGAAAGAGAATGAAAGCTTTAAAAAAATTAAACCATTTAAAATAATTATAAATTCACATGCAGTTATAAGAAATGATACAGAGAAATTGTGTGTTTCCTTTACCCAGTTTCCCCTAGTGGTAACATCTTGGAAAACTCTGGTGCAATTGATTTTTAAACTTTGCTTCATTATAATATTAATAAAAAAATAACTTGAAATTTTCCTTTAACCTAGAATCAGAAATCATAATCTGAACTCAAAAGTCAGACTCTTAGTGGATTTTTACCAAATTGCCTTATGTTACGTCTTTTTATTTGTGTATCATCCGGGACACTCATTTGCAAAGCAAACAGGAAGCTGGGAAGACACTGGGGCATCTGATTTATATTTGGGAAGGACAGTGTGGCCTGTGGGACTTAGGAGCAGCTGAAACGGAGGCCTCTCAGAGGCTTTTTGTCTCTCTTCTGTTTGGCAGTTTCATTCTCTTAGTTGGCTTCTTCCACAGGGTGAGTGATAAACATTGCCACCGTGTATACCAAGCCACGTCACATGGAAACTGTTTCTAGAAAGATTCAAAACAAATTCCCAAAGCTTAGAGAAGGGCTGTGATTGTCACAGCCAAAGTTATGTCAAAACTCTTGACCAACCACCCAAGACCAAGGGTTTGTTGCATAGACTTGGGGTCTTTCCTCTACATGTCAGGCTGTTTTTAGAAACAAGGAAATTTTTGTGAATTGGGCTATCACTCTGACTCTCGTCTATTACAGCATTGTAATGGTCCTCAGAAATTTCCGGTTAACAGTGTTGTTTAAACGGAATTCTGTGTTTGTGAAGTTGTTTGTGAAATTTCACAGAAATTAGGAAACATTATATTCATTCATTCATTCAAACATAAGAAACATTTGCATTTAAAATCAGATAGCAGACAAGGATGTGCATAATTACTGCTTAAGTTTAGTATTGTTTTGGAAGGTCCTAGGCTGTGAGGACAGCACAAACCAGCCAGTCTATGAGGAAAATGAAATCAAGGGCATAAAAAATTCTAAAAAGTAGAGTAAAAGAAAACTGTCATTTTTGATGCAGTTTCTATTCTTATAGACAGTCCCAAAGAATCGCCAAGTGAAATAACTACAAATAATACAGTTTAGCCTGTTTGACAAAGATAAATTAATTACACTTCTGTATGCTAAGAGTTACTCAGCAAAAAATGTGTAGGACTTTACCATATGAAATTAAAATGCTTTACTGCAGACATTAAAGAACTTAATAACTAGAAAACCAGTACAGTGAGTACAATGAGTCAGCCAAAAGAACTGATTTTATCCAGCAGTTTTTTTTTCCCCACGACTCTGCTAGATAAGAGACCTTGCCCTAATAACCAGTCTAATAGCCATGAGTCGCAATTGACTCAACAGCACTGGGCTAGGGTAGGGTGAATAGCAGTTTGATTAGTGATAACCCTCGGGTTGATCCTGAAGATAGTATATTTCCTTTTTCATTTGGAAAGTGTAGTTGTCCTATGAAGACCTTCCCATACCTAAACTTCTGCCAAACTTTTGACTCTTCAGGATGCAAAGACTGTTGTTTCAAAAGCTGATGTACACTTAATGTCTTCAGCTGTATCTGGCAGAAGAGTGTTCTACATGGTAAAGAATGTATTTCAGTTTTGATTTCTCCTGGCAATATAAAGTAACCCTGTTGATCTGAGAGTTTGAATTCTCTTTGCTTTGTTTCATGACAGTGTTACTTCTGTTTGGTTCACAGAAAATACGTGATACTGTTTAAGTGATGCCCATAACACAAGATATAGTTCACACGGTGGAAATGAAACCAAAACACAGAATCAGAAGAGCTTAAATTTCTGCAGATGGTGACACCAAACAGAGTATCTGAACTCCTTGGAGCTCTGTTTTCATTTTTATAAATGAAGAATGTTGACGTAGTTCAGCGTTATTCAAAGTGTGAATGGAAACCACCAGCAGTGTGTTAAATATTAAGTATTATATGAATGAACATTTTCAATTTTATTAGTTCCGTGTTTATTTTAATGTGTATTGGGAAAATAACTCAGGATTTAAAGGAAATTATTGCTTTGCTGGAAGCTTAGTGAAAGCCCTGAATCAATTTATAACGTATTTGTAAAAAAATCTAGGGCATGGATGGGTAAAGTCAAAATCATGGCAGTGGTACTGGTAGGACTGAAATTTGGGAAACCTTGAGTAGGTGCTACATAGCGCTGCTTTTGTTGTAAATGTTTTTGATGTTTTAAAAAAATATTTTATTGTGCTTTAGTGAAAGTTTACAGTTCAAGTCAGTTTGTCCTACAAAAACCTACAGACACGTTGTTAAGTAACCCTAGTTTCTCTCCCCGCACTGTGACAGCATACTCCTCCTCTCCACCCTGGATTATCTCATGTCTGTTCAACCAGATCCTGCCCCTCTCTGCCTTCTGATCTTGCCTCCAAACAAGAACTGTCTGGTTAGTCCCCTCTATCTACTTAAGCCGAGAAGCACACTTTTCACCACTATCGTTTTATATCTTATAGTACAGTCCAGTCTCTGTCTGAAGAATTGGCTTCCGGAATGGTTTCACTTCTGGGCTAACAGAAGGTCTGGGGGTCTTGTCTTATGGGGACTCTGCAGCCCTTCAGACATGAGGTCTGGTTTTTATTTTTAATAGAGTTTGAGTTCTACACCACACTTTTCTCCCAGTCCATCAGGACTCAGTGTTGTGTACGCTGTAGGGCAGTGATTGGTGCTAGCAGAGCACTGTCCAGTTCTTCTGGTCTCATACTGATGAAGACGCTGGTTTATGTGGACCTTTCCATCTCTTGGACTCATATTTTCCTTGTGTCTTTGTGTTCTTCGTTCTCCTTTGCTCCAGGTGGGTTGGCACCAGTTGATGCTTCTTAGATAGTAGCTTGTTAGCTTTTAAGACCCCAGACACCAGTCACCAAGGTGGGATGCCGAATATTTTCTTAATAAACTTTGCTATGCCGGTTGACCTATATAGTTCCCTGCTTTTGCTGTCCTGTTCCTTGGAGTGTTTGGTTGTATTGGGGAAGCTTCTTAGCTTTTAGTTTAGTCCAGTTATACTGACTTCTCCTGTATTGTGTCCTTCCATTCACCAAAAAGAATTCTTGTCTACTAATTAGTTAGTGAATGCCCTTCTCCCTCCCTCCCGTCCTTATAACCATCAAAGTATGTTTTCTTCTGTATTTAAACCTCTTCTTGAGGTCTTATAATAGTGGTCTCATATGATAGTTGTCCTTTGGTGACTCATTTGACTCAGCCTAATGCTTTTCAGATTCCTCCATGTTCAGAGATGTTTCGACATACCCATCATTTTTTGTCATTTGTGTAATAAACCATTGTCTAAATATAGCGTAATTTATTTATGCATTTATATGATGGGCACCCAGGTTGATACTACCTTTTTGCTATTGTGGACAGGGCTGCAGTCAACATAGGTGTGCGTGGATTTGTTCATGTGACAGCTCTTACTTCTCTAGGATATATTCCAGTGAGTGAGATCATGAGACTTTATGATATTTTTATTTCTAGCTTCTTAAGAAAGGGCCAAATTAATTTCCAAAGTAGTTGTACCATTTTATATTTTCACCAGCAGTTCATAAATGCTCCAGTCTTTCTACAGTCTCTCCAACTTTTATTATTTTATGTTTTTTGGATTAATGCTAGCCTTGCTGGGGTGAGATGACACCTCATTGTAGCTTTGGTTTGGATTTCTCTAATGGCTAATGATTATGAACATTTTCTCGTGTATTTGTTAGCCCCTTGAATGACTTCTTTGGGGAAATGCCTTTTCACAGTCTTTGCCTTTCATATTCTTTGTCTTTCAATTGGGTTCTTTATCTTTTTGTTATTAAGGTTTTACAGTGTCTTGTAGATTTAAATGCCTTTGATTTTGGATTGTTTTCTCTGACTCTATAATTTGTTAGACTTTGCCAAAGACTACCATTTGCATTCAGCACTCAGTGTCCTTCGTGCTGAAACAAAAACAAACAAAAAACTTTCAGAAGCTATCTAATTCCTCTTCAGTTTCTTTGAGTGAAGAAGCCTTCACGTAGTGAAGGTATTAATGATAGGTTAAGACAGATTCTGCACATATCTTTTCTTTTTAATTTTGTTGCACTTTAGGTGAACGTTTACAACACGAATTAGTTTCTCATTCAATAATTTATGCACAGATTGTTTTGCAACATTGGTTGCGGTTCCTGCAATGGATCAGCCCTCTCTCCTTTTCATCCCCGGGTTCCTCGTGTCCATGTGTCCCGTTCTCCTATGCTTTCCTACCTTCTTATCTTTGCTTTTGTGCTGGTGGTGCCTATTTGTTCTTTGCATACTTGATTAAGCTAGGAGGTATGTTCCTTACATGTGTTATTGTTTACTTTATAGGCCTGTCTCACCACTGTCTGAAAGGTGGACTTTGGGACTGCTTTAGTTCTGAGTTAGCGGAGTTTGGGGAGGCTTTAATCTCAGGGATTCCTCCAGTCTGTCAGATAGGCATGTCTGGTCCCTTTTTGTGAATTTGTATTTTGTTCTACATTTTTCTCCCACTCTGTCCTGGACCCTCTGTTTTGATGAATGTCAGAGGTTCTGCTTCTCTCTTAAACTGAGAGATATAAACTGTCAGAAAGGATTTGGTGACTTCTATAGCAAAGCACAAGAGCCTTGGTGATACAATGCTTAAGTACTCCTAACTGCAAGGTTAGAAGTTTGACCTCATTGTGGCCTCTGCGTGACAAAAGGTCTGGAGATCTGCTCCCACGAGGATGTCATCTTGGGAAACCCTGTGGGGCAGTTCTGCTTTGTCATTTAGGATCACTCTGAGTCTCAAAGGCTTGCAAGAACAGCAACGTAGCAGAGCAGATGGTAGACCAGTGTGCGTAGGCTAGTTCCATTTCTGTTTTTGAAACTGAACAACGACAAAAAAACTTGAGAAATGTTCTACATTGAGGTAGTTGGGAAGGAGGAAAAATTAGTTACTCATCAAATGTATAATGAACTCCTACTGGGTTGAGTATTGTTCCAGGTGTGAGCAACAAGAGTTTCTGCCCTCTGGCTGATAGAGACAGATATAACAAATAAGAACGTCAGTATATATGATCAAATGGTACTGTGTGCTGTGGAAAAGGAAAATAAAAGGGGCGTAGGTGGCAGCCAAAGCCAAGGGCCGTCAGGTCGGATCCGAGAGGGAATGGATTTTAATGTAGGGTAGTCAGGGAAGCCAAGGTCTTTTCAAGTTACCTCACACGCATGTGAAAGCTAAACAGTGACAAAGGAAATACAGAAGAACTGGTATCTTTACATTATGTTGCTGGCAAAAAATATGAAATGTACTGTGGACTGCCAGAAGCGTGAACAAATCCATCTTAGAAGATTAGCAGAAGGCTCCTTAGACATAATGATGTGGAGACTTATGCTCACTTACTTTGGACAAGTCATTAGGAAAGACCAATCTCTAGAAAAGAAAAATCATGTTTGGTAAAGCAGATGGTATGTAAAAATAAATGAAACTCTCAGCGAGATGAGTTGATAAAATAGCTGCAGCCTTGGACTCAGACATACTGGTGAACGTAAAAGATGGTGCAGCTGGTCAGGTGTTCTGTTTATACGTATGTTTTCTTGAGTAGGATCTGCCTGGAAGACAGTTAATAACAGCAGTGAAGGGATGCCTCAGTCAAGGAAGGTCATTTAAGCAGGGGCCTGATCAAAGTAATCCACTGGTGTGGAGTCGATTCATAGCAACCCTATAGGACAGAGTAGAACGGCTCCATAGGGTTTGTAAGACTATAATCATTATGGAAGCAAACTTAAATCTTTCTCCCGCAGAGTGGCTGGTGAGTTCTAACAACTGCCCTTTTGGTTAGCAATTGTGTGCTTAACCACTGTATCACCAGAGCTCCTTGACAGAAAACTAGAGAGCAGTCGGTCCTGCGGATGTTTATGGGTAGCTCAAACAGCAAGTACAAAGCCTCTGTGGTTGTAGAGCGATTATGGTGTTGGAGGGGTAGCAAAGAAGTCAGTATGGCTGAAATGTAGGAACTGTGGGAAGGTGAAACTGGGTTGAACTGAGAGAATATGAAGTATGTAGTTTCTTTTAGGACATTGGTAGGAATTTGGCTTTTGCTCCGTTGAAGGTTTTTCAACAGAGGAGTGACATGAACTGAAATTAGATTTTACAGAGTTTTTTTTTTTTTTTCCTGGACGTTGTGTTCTGTCAACTATAGGAGACAAGCCTAGAAGCAAGATCTCCAGTTAGGAGATTATATTAGTTATTTAATTAGGTAAGAGATGATGGTGATTTGCACCACAGGGTCGCTGTGAGTCAGAATCGACTCCACAGCAAACGGTTTGGTTTTTGGAAACCAGCGGAAGTAGTGAGAAGTGATCAGATTCTGGGCTTACTTTGCAGATAATGCTGATGCCAAGCCAAGCCAAGTGCCGTCAAGTCGGATCCGATAGGATTTGCCAATAGATTGATGTGGATTTTAACCAAAAGCAGAGGCAATGGTGCTTGATGGAAGGGTTTCTCTGCAGCAGCACAATTGAAACTTTCGGTCAGGGGAATGATTGTTGTGAGAGGCTGTCCTATGTATTGTAGGGTGTTTAGCAGCATCCCTGACAACTATACTGTGGATGCACAAGCCTTACCCTAGTATGACAGCCAGAAATGTCTTCAGACTTTTTGACTCCTGGTGGGGCAAAGTGTACCTTATTTGAAAACACAGATCTGTGGCTTTTGGTCTGATGGAATCCTGAGACAGTAAGACGATAGAGTAGATGGGTGTGGTGAGGCTTTTCAGGATTTTAGTTTTGCATATGCTAAGTATTAGACATCAACTGGAGCTGTTGAATAGGAGTTGGGAAAGATCTAAACTGGAGAAATAAATCTGTTAGTCTTTAAAGCCACTTTTGAGGCTGGGTGAGATTACATTAGGAGTGAGAATAGGTAAAGTGATGCGGTCCTAGAACTCCGTGAGGCCTGCCATGTTGTTGGTAATTGTTATGCCTGAAGTATTGGATTGTGTGGTCTTTTCCCCCTCATGTTTAATTATAATTTTCTCATGTAAATGTTGGTTACTGTGAAGATTAAATGACTCTGATGCATAAATGGTAACTATTTATTGAGATGAAGTCGCCCCAGTGTAATTAGCTGCTCAATTTGTGGAAAGAATTCCTGCTCTATCCTGGAGGGCTGTGCAGACTCAGAGTGGTATCACAGAAAAGTAAAAGTATATCCTTCACCTTTCGGGGCTGAGTGTCCTATATTTTAGCACCTGACTTTTGATTAAAAGAATGTTTTGTATTTTGCTGTTTGAAAAAGAAGCCGCTATTTGAAAGAATAAAATATACTCTCCGAGTTTACTGCATTGTGGGGATTTATCATACTTTTCCCAACCATGGTCACTCCTGTAGGTTAGATTGCCTTCCAAAATCCCTGTTTTAAGTGACAGAGACAAAAGAGGCTACAGGTGAGTCACTTTCGCCATCTATATACTGGAGCTGTATTTTGCATAATTTAATTTTTTCTTTGTCAAGACACAAACAAAATCTAAGCTGAATTTGTTGCTATGTGTATAGATTCCAGATGCTTCTTGGTTCCTTAGATGTATGGATGTGTTAATGCTCAGATGTATAGAGAAGTTAGAGTTCATGACTCCAAGAAAAGAATACCTAGAAGTGACATTAAGTATCAACAATGTTGGGCTTTAATTTTGCTTTTAGGTAAAGTTACTTGATAATAAATGCTTGAATTTGTTCATGCCATTTGATTATTATACATAGTGTAACTTGTTGAAGAGTATTTTTTAAAACATTTCTGTGTATAGAGATTCTTCAACATTTACCTCAGGTGGTTGGAGTGGGTGGAGATATATAACTTTTGTCCATACATTTACGTGTTTAACAGACTGACAGATGCTGTTTTGTAGTGACAGGAAACTTGGACCATTTCAGAAGACATTGATGTAGGTAGGGTGTACTCTGTGGTAGGGCAGAAATCCTCAAAACATCAAAAACTTTTTTCTTTTTTTTACTGTGTGTGTTAAGTTGTTAAACGATCAAAAAAGATCATGAGTTGGAAACAACAGCCTAAAGTATGTTTATGCATTGGATAATTGACTCATTTGAAGCTTCATTATTTTAACTGGCAACAGTTAGGTAGCAGTAATTTCCTTTACCTTTTATTCTTTTCAGGCAACATTTAAAAGGTTTGGCTGCCAGCTCCAGGAAAACAGATGATAAAAATGAGACTGACTTGGTATTTCCACAGCAGACTTCTCATTGTTGTTATAACTGGAGCTTTAGTTGGGGTTGAGACAAGCCAGAGTGGAGGATGGTCAACAGTCAGTACAGCTTCTTAGAGTCTCGTCATGACCAGACTGGGCATGTGGGTACCTGTGGGAAGGTAAGGCTGGCAGGAAATGCAGATGCCACCACAAGAGAAACCCCACTGGCAGGATTCCAGATTGCTGAAGCCTGGGGAAGCTTGTCTCATCGGAGGTGACTCAGACAGTGGGTGGAGCTCTAGACCTGGGGCTGCAGAGCCAACTCCAGTTAGAGTTGGAATAGAGCAGGGATTCTCAACCTGGAGCTGTTTACTTTTAGGGGAGGATAGTCTTCGGTTGATGGTCGGCTTTTCTGTACATCGTAGGATGTTTAGCGCTGTTCCTGGTCTCTGCCTCACAGATGCTAGCAGCATATGTCCACGTTTCCCAGCCCTCTACCTTCCTTTCTCTCCCCCACCCAGTTAAAACCCTGGAATAACTTACTTAAGAGCCTTTCTAATGTGTCTAGTAAGTATCCTTTAACAGTTTCTGACTTACTATGATTATAATTAATTATAATTCTGACGTCTTATAATTATAATTAATTATAATTCTGACTTCTTATAATTAATAATTGTTAGTCTTCTTCACTAAGCTTAAACCCTCAAAAGATAGGGATGGTTTCTTGTCTTGATTCTCTTTAGTACCTAGCGTTGTTACTTGATGTATAAAAGTGAGTGCTCAGGAAGTGTTGCTGAATTGAATTCAGATGAAGTATTTTTATAAATGTAGTCTGTTCTAACTCAGTTATAAGTTTCTTAAAGCCAAATAACATATTTATGTATTAAGAGACTTTGCTTCACCACTCCCCATATGCCAGATACTGTGTTAGTTAAGCACCTTACAGACACCTCCTCACTCCCCATTTAACTTACACATCAACTGTATGAGCTAAGTTCTGTTATCTTGATTTTTTAAATGGAAAAATTGATGCTGTTAATCAGGTTACAGAACTGAAAATAAAACTCCCACCTAGAAGCACAGCTGTAAACCTCATGTAAATCCTGCTTCTCTAGCCTCTGTAATTCACTGGAGCCCAACAATTCACAGGACCTTGTGGAGAGTTCGTGGAACCAAACCAACTTGGGAACTGTCTACTTGTTGGAATGCCAGCAGAGTTCTCATTAGAGATGTCAGGAACCTTCACTTCTTCCTACTTGTTGCAAACGCAAAGCAGTGCTTTCCTGAGTCATAAGCCATTGCTCTTGGTGTAGGTTGAATGAGGGAAACCCCTGGGTGATGCGCAAGGTTAATGCTCTTGGCTGCTAACCAGAGGGTTTTAAGTGTCAAGCTGCTGAGAGTGCCTTGGAAGAAAGCCCTGGCAGTCTGCGTCCCCAGAACTAGCCATTGAAAGCCCTACGGAGCATGCATCTACTCTGACAGGCCCGAGATACCCATCTGCTGGAATCTATTCAGTAGCAGCAGTTAGCAGTAGCGGTAGTCTGAGGGACAAGTCTGCCATGAGATGGTGAGAGAAAGGTGATATGCTCCATCAGTGTGTCTCTACCTGATCCTGCCATCCTGCTTCCTCTAGAGTTAACTTTTTTATTTTTTAAAACTTTGTTTAGCCACTCAGTCTGGACAAGCATGTATAAATACAATTCACCTATCTACCTATTATCTACCCATCATCTTTATCCTCTGTTAGCCTCTGCCATCTACTGTGGTGTCATAGCAAGTGAGTGATACAAGTTATGTTCCTGGGGGTGCTGGGTTGTTGGTGGAGATGTCCATAAATAACATCAGTAATGTAAGAAGTGATGAATGCTAGAAGAAGCACACAGGCCAAGTGTTATAGGAGTTCAGAGAAAGGAGGGATTACCTCTGGCTAGAGGGATTGAGAAAGGCTTTGTAGAGAACGTAACGTTTTGACAGATCTTAAATGATGTATGCCAGCAACAGCAGAGTGAGCGAGAAGGGGAAAAGAGGAAAGAAGATGCCAAGTGAACAAAGTGAAGAATGGGGAGAAAAGACCGTTCAACAGGGCTAGCCGTGTTTATGGTGGATATTGGAGGATGCATGTATCCTAACAGGCATACTTAAGTGTGCAGTATGAGAGCTTGTTTGTAAACAGGAAAATGCAAGGTAGACTGTAGATACATACTTCTGGTCTGTTCAGGATACTCGAGTTCCTTGTTTTAGGGGAAGCTGTAGTTTGGAAATTAGAGAAAACTGAGCCTAACAGTTGGGTAGAATTTCAGCCAGACTGTATAGAGGCAGTCCAAGTGGATTCCACTAGGAAAGAAAACATGAGCAAAGGGAAGGAAAGGGAGATAGGAAAAATGAGGTTTGTGTAGAGTAGTAGAAGGGATAAAATCAGATCATGGAAAGCATAGAAGCCAGGATAAGGTGTTTGGGCACACAGTTCAGCAGGTAGAAGACCATCAATGAATATTTTTTTTGGGTGACATGGTTAGAGGCAGGGCAACTGAAACAATCTTACACACTGAGTCCTACCCCACCAAAACAACTGCTGCCCAACCTCCTTCATTAACATCACAAGAGGCAGGAATTCTAACAGGGAAGAACATCACACAATACCAGGAATCCTGGCCAAGCCAAATTTACACAGCCAGACTTTGATTTATTTTTACATTTCCAGTACATAGCAAGGGACTTAGATTGATAAATGTATACTGAATGAATCTGTATCATTGGTAGTACTTAGAACCAGTCAGTGCAGCAGAAGACCAAAGGCAGGTCAGGTTAGTTATAAAACAGTTGTATTAATACTGTGAAGAAATACTTGGGAACCTACCCAGTAGTGCCATGGAAGAAAGGTCTGGTGGTCTGCCAGTGCATGTAGAGGAGATGCTAGATTGGGTTGAGATATAGTGAGCTTTGTCCTTGCTGTTAGCTACTGTTAAGCTGGCTCCTAACCCATGGCAGCCTCGTGCAGAAGCAAGTGAAACGTTGCTTAGTCTTGTACCATCCTCATGATTGGCTATGGATTAGACCATTCTGATCCATAGGCCTTTCTTCCTAGTCTGTTGGTCTAGAAGTGTAACTGAAACCTGTTCAGCATCATAGCAACGTGTTAGCTCTCTCTGACGTGAATAGTGGGTAGGTATGAAGTGACTGGGAGGCCTCCCATAGGGGAGGCAAGAATTTTACCACTGGACCACCAACACGGTGATATTTTAGGAGAAGCAACTTAGTGTAAGGGAGGAGCACAGAGTATGAATTTGTGGATCCTTGAGCATATCACTTAAACTTATGCTTTAAAAAACCCAGTGCCGTCAAGTCGGGTCTGACTCGTGGTGACCCTAGAGGCCAGAGTAGAACTGTCCCGTAGAGTTTCCAAGGAGCGCCTGGTGGATTTGAACTGCCAACTTTTGGTTAGCAGTGGTAGCACTTAACCCACTTATACCACCAGGGTTTCCCGATAACCTTGTGCTTCAGTTTCCCCATTTTTAAAATAAGGATAATAGTATCAGCGTAGGGTTGTTGTGGGGATTAACTGAGTTAATATGTTTAAAACTCTTGGAAAAAGACTTGCTGTATAAGGGCTTATCATGGGTTGATTTGTGTTCTCCAGAAATTTGGCTTGGCCAGGATTCCTGGTATTGTGTGATGTTCCTCTGTGTTAGAATTCCTGCCTCTTGTGATGTTAATGAAAGAGGTTGGGCAGCAGTTGTTTTGGTGGGGCAGGACTCAGTGTGTAAGATTGTTTCATGCCTTGAGACAGTCTCTCGAGATATAAAGGAAAGAAGCTAGCAGAGATTTAGGAACCTCATACCACTGAGAAGCTGTGTGGATGGATTAAATAATGTAAAACTATGCTCTGTAGTATCATAAATTTAATTTAACCCAAACTGACCCATTGCAATGATAAACATCATTTAACCGTTTGTTTTTCTTCTTAAAATGAAATTGATCTTTTAAAAGAATGACTTAGGTTAAAATTTCTTTAAACTTTGTAGTATGTTGATAGTGCTATATGTTAATATGTTCACAACGATGTGTTTTCTGAAATTTTCACTTGATGAGTTTTGCTTGCAGGATCCAAGCCTGACAGTTGTGTTGTGATGTATGGTGTCACCAGACATGAAAATGTGCTGAAAGCCACAGTGGGGTTTTGAGTTTCAAATTCCCATTGGTGTTGGCCAGAACTCCTGCCAGTTACCAAAGGAATGTGATTGTAACTTCTTTTCCTAATTTCACTACATGTATCTCTTTTTCGTTAATAATTAAAGACCATTCTCATCCCTTTGTCAGGATTGCTCCTGAGGTTGTTTAGTTGTGAAGTTGAAACTGGAGACTGAAAAGCAACAAGGTGAGGAATGCTTAAGATCAAAAGCCTGAGAGACTTTGTTTTAGATCACCCCCAATTCACAGGGAAAGACATGACCTCCACGTTCCACCTCAGGTGGGGGACTAAAGGTTTGATCACTCACCCTAATACCTGTCTCAGAGATTGGCTTTTTAGAGCTGGTAATGAGAATCTAAAGTTTTGTCTGGTAACAAAGCCAGGAGAGTGACAATAGGTAAAGCCCAAACCAAATATAAAACCCCAAATTTGGAAGGTGTTGGGAAGAAGCCCTGGTGGCACAGTGATTGAGTGTTTGCTCATGTTCACCTCAGCTGTTTGAACTCAGTAGCTAGCTGCTCTTCAGGACAAAGTTGTGGCAGTTGGCCTCCTGAATACAGCCTTGGAAACCCTGCAAGGCAGTTAATCTCTGCCCTAGAGGGTCACTTGGAGTTGGAATCTACCCCAGGGCAAATAACAAGAGTGTTTGGAGGCTGCTGTGGCCATATTTGCCTGTTTGCAGAGCGTTGTGGATTTGATAATAGTGCTTACATCAATTAAGGGGACTCTGGAATGCCCTTTGCTGCCATTTGGAAAGTTACTGAGAGAAAAAAAAAAAGAAAACACATCTTTTCACATTTTCCTGAAAAGTTTTAAGGAGTCTTTATAAAGTTTAAAGAAATATTAACCAAAGTCATTCTTTTAAAAGACCTATTTCATTTTAAGAAGGAAAACAAATTGTTAAATGATGTTCATTACAGCTAGTGGGTCAGTTTGGGTTAAATCAAATTTATGACACTACAGAGTATAGTTTTATATTATTTAATCTATCCATCTTCCATAGCAATACACTGGGATCACTGGGATGATGGGTGTATAAATAGATACATATTTGGGATCTGGAGCATAATTTGATCCTTTCCCCACATCATGTAAAGGCTTCTTCACTATTTTGGTAATGTATTCTTAGTTACATCTTCTGTCTGTTTGATACATATCTTTAAATATGAGTGCAACTTTAATATTGCTCCAGTGTAAAAATAGGGTTCATTTTATGATTTCCAGGAATATATTGTAATGAAAGATAAAGACTGGCTGTGTTTTAGAAGAGAACTACGTTTTGATTAACTGTCAATCATCAGAATTTTTTTTTTTTTTTAAGTTTTTTCTCTTTCCAGCTCTCTGGGGAGACAGATGAAAAAAGAAAAAGAAAAAGAATCTGATTAGCCTTGGCTAATCTGGATCCGACTCGATGGCACTTGGCTGGCCAATCTGGTTCCATAGAAAAGCCTAGTATAAACACGAAGCAATTAAAGAACAGTGACACAATGAATTGCTGTGAACTCCCTGTAAATACAGGTGGAACTCAGACAGGGAGAGTGGCCAGTATGAGCTGAAGTAAACAGAGGCTGTGGTGCCTACATTTGGGCAGCATTTTGGCTTGGCTTGGTTTGAAAATAGCAGGTAGTTTCTCCAGCCATCCAGGTCAGAGGAACAAAGCCCTGAGGTGAGGTGGCACTGTTTACTGATGTGTAATAAGGAGATTTGTCTCCTAGAGCAGACCTTCTTTGTTCTGTGGTTTGGAAATGCCGCGTCCTTTCTTTAGAAGGAAGCAGTTTCCAGATCATCAAGTTCTGAGTAGTGGTAAAATCTTGGAGCATTATTTTGGCAGCCTATTGAAAATGACTCAAGAATCATGCCATTGTTCTGTAGATGGGAATAAAGCGTTGTGGATGTGGTGTGTTCTTAGTATGCCTGAGCAGCTGTCCCCGTCCCCCGCTTCTCAGTAAAAATGAAAAGTAAATCATAGAAGCAGCAGACATCTCCTCTCACGTTTTTGCCTTCAGTAGAGATTTACAGCCTTGGAAATCCTCCAGGGGTGCTGTAAGTAGGAATTGACTCCACAGAGTGGACTTGGTTTTGGTTTTGGATTAAGTCAGTGGCGTTAACCTTTTCGCTGTTTTGTTTTTCTACTTAATATTCTCGTCCTCCCAATCTCTGTTTATTTTCTTTGTCCAGCAGTTTGAAATAAGGCTTATTATTACGACAACTGAAGTATCTTGAACAATGTGTCTGTAAATTCATTCTTATTTTACATTAATTGCAGCCACATTTGTTCAGTGGTGTGTGGATGGGGTTATTCTTGCTGACTCTAGATTTGAAATGTGTGCAGAGCAAAGATTCTTCTTTTCTCCTCCTTCCTCCATGGAGATAGAATGCTCTTGCTGATAGTGAACACCCAAGGATAACTGTCTTGATGTGCAGATACATGTAGGAGTAAAACATCCATCGTATCAAGTTATTTTATCCCAAGTCCAGAAGGGATCTTAACATGTAGATAGGGTCAAGAACAAGAGAGTGGCATCACTGCTTTTGGCGTTAAAGAACCCAAATATTTTCATTGACTTGACTCCATAATAAACTTTGGAATTGCTTCAAAGTGTAACCTTGATTCATTACACTTTTTAGGGGTGACTTTAGATAGCCTTTAGAACGAAGGGTGCTGTTGGGGCAGCAGTTAAGCCTTCTACTGCTGAGTGAGAGATCGGCTCTTTAAAACCATCAGTGGCTCTGTGGGGGAAAAGACTGGGTGAGCTGCTCTCATGGAGATAGGCCACCCGATGGGACAGTTCTGCTCTGACCTGGAGGTTGCTATGCATCAGAATCGTAACAACAACAACATTTTTATAACAGTTTAAGAATTTCTGATAGTTGAGGTTTTCTGATTGATTTTAGTGTCATTGTCCAGATGAATTTCTGTTCCATCAGTGGTGAGTGGGTATATCATTTTTGGTCTCTTTTTATAATAGTAGCAAATAAAATGAATTAAAATTCTGGTGTTATTTTCCACAACTTTCTTGCTTTTCCTGTAGAAAACTAGTGCAAAGTAGAACCTGCTTCCAAATGCCCTTCTGAAAACTAGTTTCCTCAGCCACAGTGAGGATGACTGAATTATTTCTACACTATCGGTAAATTGTAGTAATTTAACCTGAAGGACTTCCAGATGCAGTTAGAGGGTCAGGTCATCTATCATGAAATGCTTTGCTCTGTACTCATATGGACTGTGTGGTCTCTATAGTTTGTACACTTTGATTATTGACCTATTTTCCAACAGAGTGGAAAGTTTTATAGCTGACATGGGAAATAAATGCAATCACTTATGACCAAAGCGGGAGGAAACTTTAGATAATTTAGTAGGAACAGATGCCTCCAAGAATGAATTAACCCATGTAACCCTGGTAGCTTAGTGATTAAGAACTACGGCTGCTAACCAAAAAGGCTGGCACATTGAATCCACGAGGCACTCCTTGGAAACTCTATGGGGCATTTAGTTCTACTCTGTCATATATGGTAGCAGTGAGTTAGAATTGACTTGATGGTGATGGTTTTTTTTTTGACAATGCATGCCCAACAGCCTAAGACACAAAGATTATGAATTTATTTGTTTAGTCAAAAGTGAATGAAGGTTAAAGGTAGTTTTAGAGTTAGAGTGCTCCCTGGTGCTCTCATTTGAAGGAGAAGGAGATGGCACCCAGAAGTGACCAGTTTGCATCTGGTGGGGTCCATAGTTAGGACCAGAGCCACCCATTCCAGCTCACACTTGTAGTCTGTTATGTTCTTGCTGTACTGTACTGCCTTAAACTTGTTTTTTCCTCTGTCAAACAACACTGGGACAGATCTGATTAGAGAGTGACTTAGTTGCTTAGTGTTGTAATAACAGAAACACCAAAAGTGGATCGCACTAAAGAACAGAAATTTATTTTTTCCCAGTACAGGAGGCTAGAAGTCGAAATTCAGGGTGTGGTTGGGCCTGTTGTTGGGGGGTGGCAGTGGGTAGGATGACCTTCCTAGTCTGTTTCTGCCAGTGTCTGGCAATCGTTGGTATTCCTGGGCTTTTAGACACAGAAACCACTGTGTTTGTGTTTGTCTGGTGTCTTCTTTATTACTTCTCTGTGTTTATTCTGTCCTTTTTATTTAACTCAGAAGTGATTAGGTGTAGGACCCTTTCTACTTTGGTTCTAACCTCATTAAGCTAACAAAATCCCAACATATTCAAACAAGATCAGGTTTATAGATACTCCCCCTAAAAAGTTGCTATAGAGTTAACACAGATTCATAGTGACCTCACTTAGGTCAGAGTAGGACTGTATTCCACAGGCTTTTTCAGGCTGTTTCTTTCAGTAGATCAGTAAGCCTTTTTTTCAAGTTACCTCTGAGTTGAACCCCCAACAATTCAATTAGCAGCCAAATGCATTAACCACTTGTACTACCCAGCGACTCCTTTACAGATACATGGATTAGGATTTTAGCACATTGTGTGGGACACAACCCAATCTATAGCAGAAGTGAAACTTGGGAAACCTAGACGGTAGCTTCACACCGAAAACCAAACCCACTGCTGTCGAGTCAATTCCAACTCGTGGAGACCCTGTAGGTTAGAATGGAACTGCCCCATCGAGTGTCCAAGAAGTACTTGACCAGTTTGAACTGCCAGTTTAGATTGCTGACCTTTTGGTTAGCAGACATTGCACTTAACCACCATGCCACCAGGGTTTCCAGCTCTACCCCCGAATCTTTTTAATGAAAACAGAATTACAAAACAGCATACCCTTTTAGGTCAAGAAGCACATACAGTTGGATTCATTTAATTTGATTTGCTTTTCTATAAAAATTAAATCAAATCTTGCCTTGAAAGAAGTCTTGCAGGACGTTTCTTTTGGTGTACTTCCTTTTTACCGGGTTTCTCTGACTTGTTGTAAGACTTCTTACTCCAAAGGCTCCACAGAAAGGGAAAAGTATTTTTTTCAGAGCTGCCTTAGTAACTTGAGTTAGTGTAGAAATCACTGTAACAATAGATTTTCTTCTTTAGTTGGCTTCTTTCCACTGAATTTATGTGATTGAGAAACTAACACCATATGTGGTTCAGCTTCATGTTACAGAAACTCTGTCTGGTTGAAGCTTGCAATTCCCTGGTGTCTTAATTGGCCAGAACATTCAAATCACCAGTTTAATTCAAGTATTATAAGAGGGAATATTTTCCTTGGAGTCTTCTACAGGCCCTTGAACTAAGTAATAGCGAGTGAAGGCTGAGATACTTTCGTAACTGGAAAAAAAAAAAACTCTTTTATTAATCCTCACCTCATGATCCTTGCAGATTGTCCATATAAAATAGATTAATTTAGCAAATATATATTGCTTTTTATGTATCCTAATCAATACAGCCCTCCCATGAGAAGCTAGACATCTAGGCCTGTGATGAGGTCATTTATCAAAATAAGAAATTGCCTGTGATAACAATCATTCTTCAAGAAATAAAACCTATATTTAAAGATTAAAAGTATGTCACTATTGAAGACCTTTGAAAACAAAATGTATTATTGATTCTGACAGTAACTTGAAAAGCAAAGTTCTAACAAATCCGATTTTCGTAATTGCAGCGTGTTGCTTTATTAGATATGGTGTGACCGTGAAGTTAACGATAACATTTATGATTATGTTGTGATGAAGACAGTGTTTATACTTTTATAGACTAAACATCTCTGAGGACAGGTGGGTGTGAGAGTGGGGCTGGAAGCACTCTGCAGGCTTTGGTGGAAGTGAGGCTGCAGGAATGTTTGTCTGGGAGCGGTTTCCCAGGATAGCTTACAGATACCATTTAATAGTTGGGGTGGCCACATCCTGACCTCATGTGCTTATATAGATTGTGTGATCTGCCCTTGGCCATTTTTTTCAAGTTAAAATTTAATGATGCTTATTTCAAGGTTGTTCTCTGGTCATATTTTTTGCCTCATTGTTTTTCCCTCGTAGACTAGTAATGATTCAAATCCTTTCTACCAGAAGAAGATAACAAAAAGAAGTTAAGCTCTATAATTTAGAAATGAGAAAGAACAAGAGGCTTATTAAAATTTCAGAGCCTCAGAGCAGAGAATGTTGTGCTAGCTGCTATACTGAAATCTTGAGGGCGCACCTAGGAAGCATATGAATTCAATAACTCGTCGTGCGTCGGATGATGACTTTTTGTCAAGATCTTCTTGAAATGTGAAATGCAGCTTAGTTAGTGAAAGGAATATGGGCCTTCTGTTATTGTACCTTGAACTTGGCTACTAATCAGCTGTGTAACCTTGGATGACAAATTATATTTCTGATCCATGCTGTGTATTATTGGGATTGTCTTCCAAATTTATATATAGACATAAATAATGTCTGTGAGAGCAGTTTGAAAACTGAGAAGTTTTGAATAACCTCTTAACCTGATTGTTACACGTTTTATCTTGTTTTGCCAACATTTGCTTACTTGTTTCTGTCCTATTCTAGGCTATAGGTTTTTTAATACTGTGTTACCTATCTCTGTAGCCCTAGCACCCCAAAACAGCGGCTCAATAATTACTGTTAGGTGAATGTTTGTATAAATGAAGTAATAGAGAAGCAAAAGGAAATGGTGTAATCAAATTGGGAGTAGTGTGTATTAATCATGAAAAGTGACACTGTAACTAAAAGTAATAGTAATGAAAGTGCACATTAGAAAGAGTCTGACAGTTGTTTTATTGATACAATTAAGAATAAGTAAACAAAAAAACCCCAAACCTATTGGGGTCAAACTGATTTTGACTCATAGTGACCCTATAGATCAGAGTAGAATGGTCCCATAGGGTTTCCAGGGAGCAGCTGGTGGATTTGAACTGCTCTCCTTTTCGTTAGTGACTGAACTAACTACTGCGCCTCTAGGGTTCCTGGAAAATGGAAATACTTTGTAGTTAATTAACTGGCATGTATTAGCTATATATTTTCTAAGATTGTTAAAATAGCGTAAAATCTTCTAGGCTTCAGATGATTGTACTTTGCTTGTGTTGTTTGTTTCTCATACTAAACTTTGTTTCTAAACCAGTTGAGCGTTATTTCTAATAGCATTGTTCATGAGAAGAGGGTACACCATTTAAATAAGAGAAATTATGTTAAAGATGAACACAGATGTAATTTTAGTTCATAGGACAATTGCAGATTTCCCATTTAATATTTGATGGATGTAACTACATCTTTCAAGATGGGAAATTTTGGCATTGAAGAGTTTTGTTTACAGTTGTGTTTACAGTAATTATCCAAACAGCAACGATATTTCTGTTATATCAGGAAAAGCAGTTTTACCATTCCTGCTAAGCCTGGTTTGTATGTATAGAATATTTGAACCCAGCACGTGACCTGTGTTATTTTGAGATGGAAAAATATCAGTGGGGGCTTCCTGTTCTCGAAAGCTGTGTTGGTTTCTGGGGCAGCCATTCCTCTGGGATGAGAAGAGGATGGATGTATCTCTTCCACAGCATGCTCTTTCAGTCTGTTTGTAAGTGCCGCTCCTACATTTCTTCTTCTGTTTTTCATTCTCTCATTGCTGTCTTTACAAGCCCTCCTGTGTGGGCATGTTACCCATATTCAGTGTGCATGTGTTTTGTGGCTTCAGTTTAGGTAGCTATTTTTGAATACCCAGTCTTTTGTGCTTATTTATTTGTTTTAAAATGCTTAACACTGCTGGAAAGCTCTGCAACAAATGAAAACAAAACCAAACCTGTTGCTGTTGAGTCAATTCTGACTCACAGTGACCCTATAGGACAGAGTAGAACTGCCCCTGTAGAATTTCAACAGAGTGCCTGCTGGATTTGAACTGCTGACCTTTTGATCAGCAGCTATAGTACTTAACCTCTGTGCTGCCAGGGTTTCCCTGCACCTAAACGGGATGCCCACTGTCATATACTTCTCTAGTGTCTTTTGATCTGTTCCTTAGAAGCACACATCTAGTACTCGTGAATCCAAATGGTGGAGGAATTGTTGTTTATTTTAGTTGATGAAATGCCATCCTTCTTTTCTTTTCTTCCCTTTCCTTCTCTTTAATATGTATTCTGGAGAGAGTAACATTGGAGGGATCTACCTAACTTGTATGATTTCCGTGCCGAGCATTTTGAGAAAATATGTTGGTGGCTTGCAGTGGAACACATCCTGTAATTTCTTGTCTGGGGAACACTTGAATCAGATAGTTATTTAGTGTGTATGTTGTCCATTTTGTAGCCTCTCCTGTAGTTTGAATTTAAAATGCTAGACTGACTACCCCTGCAATTTCAGGGTGCTTTTGAGTGTTTTTAACTCTTCCCTCTTCTATCTCCCAACTTAAGAGTGTATACTTGAAATATTAAAATTAACAGAGGTAAACTGCCAGATGAAGCTGCAGATTTCCAAAGGAAATTTCCCTAAACCCATCACACAATTTTGTAGCCAACAAGGAAAACAGGAGCCCAGTTGACATTGTAGTTAAAGCACTTGACTGCTAACTGAAAGATCAGCAATTCGTACTCACTAGCAGCTCTGAGAAAGAAAAATGTGGCAATCTGCTGTCATAAAGGTTTACTACAACCACGGGAACCCTATGGGGCAGTTCTAGTCTGTCCTATAAGACCTCTGTACGTCACAGTTGACTTACTGGCAGTGGGTTTGGTTTGGGGCATGAGGATGGATTTAGTGCACTGGAGTCTGTGGATGAGCTCTGTAATCACATGTGTATATGGAGTGAGGTAATCCCTGAATGGTGGAAATGGTTGATATGCTTGGCTGCTGACTGGGAGATTGGAGGTTGCAGTCCACACAGAGGTACTTCTAAAGAAAGCCCTGGTGGTCTAGCTCTGAAAAATCAGTCACTGCAAATTCTGTGGTTCTACCCAGACTCACAGGGGTTATTGTCATGAGTTGGAACTGACTCAACAGCAAGTGTCACTTATTTGAAAGGACCTTTAGTGGGGCCACTTGGAGAGTGGGTGTTTCCTGCAGTTATAGAGCGTGGAGGTCTGGTGGCCAGCTGACGCTTTATGAAGCTGATGTGGCCTGTGACAGGAGAGCCTCGAGAGAGTGGCTGCATTAGACTGGCATGTCAGAGGACCTCATGTGGAGCTACAGGTGGGACTGTTCATCTAGGGTCATTTTAAAAGGGATTGATGCCCAAGAATGCTAGGGACCTCATCACTAAGATGATATGGAATATACTCTGGAGCATGGGAGGGAATCTCTGAAGAACTGTGAAAAGACCCACAAGAGGCAGCTGGCTTTGGTTATCTTCATGACCAGAGAACAAGAGTCATTTTAGTTCAGAGACAAGGAAGAAGAAATGTCTTACCTGATGACTTGTATTGTCCTGGAAGTGGTTAGTAGCAGAAAGAAGTAAGTGGGAAAAGAAAAATGAAAAGAGATGTGAAAAGGAAGCCAACTGGCAACTAGCCTTTATAATCCCTTTGTTCGCTATTACTAGCTAGAGGTGCATGGAAGGGATTAAAGGCTTTTCACTTCCTTAGAGTATCCAGAAAAGTCACTGGACTGTTCACATTCTTATCTTGATGGCAGGTGAAGGACTATGCCCATGGAGCAGATATAGAACGGAAGATGGGTAGTGAAAATCAGATGGCTCTTAGCATTTTATCCCAGGAGTCCTGCTCTTCAGGGTTATTGCTGTATTGGCACTACTAGCCTTCAGAGTTCTGAGTCAGCAGAACTAATCTGGGTCAGTTGAGAAGTGGGAGGGTAACACTTTTTCTTCTTTCAGTTATATACTCTAAGAAGGCCCTAAAATGCTATGGATTGGGTAATACTTTTCTCTCCTTTGCGTTACACTGTCTAAGAGGGTCCCAAAGTGTTATGGATTGAATTGTATCCCCCCTACAAAAGTGTTCTGAAACCCTAACCCCAGCACCTGTGGGTGTAATCTTGTTTGGGAATAGGAGTTTTCTTTTAAATTGATGAGGGTGTACAAGCATGGGGTGGATTTTGAACCTATTCACTTCTGAGTTATAAAAGGAAAAAAATAGACACAGATTCACACACACACACACACACACACAGTGGAAGACATGTACCATGTGAGCATCATCTGCAAGCCAAGGAAAACTGAAGAATCCAGAAGCACTCAGGACACTAACAAGGAAAGAATCAACATGGTAAGACCTCCTTTTAGACTTTTAGTCTCCAGAACTGTGAGAAAGCACACTTCCGGTCTTCAAAAGTCACCTGGTGGCAGTACTTGTGTTACGGCGGTACTAGGTAACCAAGACCCTCGGTGCTTTACAAAGTTCAGTGAACCAGCTTGTCTGGAAGTTGTGCTTAGAGCTTTCATTATTTCACAACCGCAGAGTTGAGCCAGAAGCATATTTTAAGAAATTCCTGCCACATCACCTGTTCTCACAATCTCTGTTCCACTCAGCTGCTCGGGTTTGTTGAGGAGTCCTCGTCGTTGTCTCTGACGGTGCTTCCGTAGAGTGTCTGTGTAGCTCATTAGACGTGATCAGATGTGTACTGAGCCCTGGTAGCATTCTCAGCATGAGTGTGATGCTGGGAAGCATCATAAATAGGTTCTAGGAGAGGGACTCTTGTCAGCATGCCAGCATGCCTAGGTATGCCTGCAGCACTCTTAAATTTCAAACTGGAATTCTCTTTTGAATTTAAGGTTTAAGGGAATGTTGAGAGTCTGCCTATTATCATTGTTTAAAAATACTGTTTTACGGTAGACTTAAAGATTTTGTAGAAGGGGGTAAGGCATTATGAGTCCTAGGAATTTGTGAACTACTGTTAAATCTTTAAGTGGTCACAGTGGTCAAGTCCCAAATGTGTGAATTTCTTAATTGGTGTTTTGGTCCCAGAGATGGTCTCACTGTCATGTAAGTTCCCAGTCTCGGTGTTGATTCCTTTATCTTTATTTTACAGTTTTTAGATTACTACCATTTGTTTTTCCACAGCCCTAAAGAGAGTTTAGAATAGTCCTTGACCTTTAGAGAAATTAAGATAATTACTGGACTCCTGCTTGGAGACAAAATTAAGAAACAAAATGGTACAGGTTGTGTTCAAGATGCAGCTATTTATTTTACTCTGCCTGTTCCAGGAGTAAATATATCAATTTGACAATAACAGTTTAGAATACTGTGCCATTTAAGGTTAACACTGGCAACCCTTGATTGTAATTTGAGTATTTTGTTTTTGTTGCTGCAATTTGAAGAATGCACACCTTGCCTCTTGTTTTTCCTGAGTTCTGCCGTGAGTTGAATGAGTGCTATTGAAAATGTAGACTATGAAGCTACAGCATTAGCTGAGATTTGTTAACAAGGCAGAATCTTAAGACCTATGGAATGGGAACCTGCATTTTAATAAGATCCTCAGGTGTTACTTCTGTATCTTAAAGTCTGAGACACTTTGCTCTAGAGAGTCCTGTTTCAAATTATCTCTGGTACCAGCATTCTTTTTAGAATATCATTTGGCTAGAATTTCAGCTTTTGGTGAACAGGAATGAGCCAGCTGTCTGTGCAGCTCAGTGCCAATTATAGCAGTCATATCCTACAGTGAACTGTCTTCTGGCATTGTTGGGAAATGATGTACAGGCACAATTTGTCCTCTTTGATGAGGTCAACACCCTACTTAGAGAAACCTCAGTGAGCATCATGGTTACTATTTCAGAACCAACATAATTTTTCTCTTCTTCTCAAAATAACATGAATAATACAAGGGGCAGGGAAAATACAGGAGATGGGTTATACTTTTTTTCCCCTATGTTTTTTTCTTCAAAGATGATCTGATGCAACTTAGTTAAGTCATTCTGTATGGACTTTTCTGTGCTTAAGATAAAGCCAAAGCCAAGTGCCGTCGATGCTTAAGATATTGGGATTATATCTCCTAAGGTATGGTCAGTCCTTTTTCCATTGTATTCTGATCAGGTAAACTTGGGCACGTTACAAGCACCTGAAGCCTCACTTTCCCTGGCAAGGCTGTTGTGAAGATTAAATGTGGAATATGCTCTGTAAGTGTTTGCTGTCATCATTATTCTCATGAAGATTATCATTAGATTACTAACACTGTTTTGGCTAACTCTATGTGTTTCTGAATTCCTGCAAGGAACAGAGAGCTTACAGGAGATGTTTGGCTATGTGTCGTCTCAACAACAAAAACCTAGGAAGACTACCTCCCAGGGGGAAAAATATCTAAGGAAGCCAAAGCCAGAAGAGGGAGACAATAAATTCTATTTTACTAGCAAAAACAAAGAACTACATAATTTAAAAGAATCATATACATTATTAGGACACTGTAGCATTGTACTAGAAAATCTTATTAGGATTTCCTTTGTCAAGAAAAGATCACTTCTATGTGGTTCAGCAGGTTTCTCTAAGCACAGCTGACTTCTATATGGGAAACCTCACATCCCTGTTGCCTGAGCCCCTGCTACTGTGGAAGATTTTGCTGTCTGCAGGTTTTTGTTTGTTTGTTTGTTGACTATTTCTGCTCCTGATGCTGTTTCTTTCATGGGGAGAATTCCTTGTCTAATCCACTGAGAAAGGAGGGTACACTGTATTCCCAGCTGTAGTGTATCAGCTATAGCCATTACCGTCAGGTTGTTTCCAACTCACAGCAACCCATGGAACAGAGTAGGTGGCCCCATAAAGTTTCTAAGGAATGGCGAGTAGATTCAAACTGCTGACTTTTTGGTTAGGAGCTGTAGTTCTTATCCCTGGGCAACCAGGGGCCCCATGTCAACTTTATTTGTTTTAGGTATACCAAGAGTAAATTTGGGCACATGACAAATACCTCATTTAAATGGGAGCATGCATTGTCGGCCTCTTATCCTCTAACTGAGATCAAAACTGACAGGGGTAACCTTTTAGAAGAAACTGCATTTGGAAACTGAAGAATTTTTCTAACTGATCAAATAGACCATTTAATAGAGAACTGGCATCCGCAATGTTTGCTTTGGTTTACAGACAGTTTGAATTTTAGTGGACCTGGGAGTTGGTCTCCTCCATCCCCTGGTCCTCTTTCACCTTGTGAGGGAAGCGTCTGTACCATGGAGTGTGCTGCTGGCTCTGAGTCAGTCACAGCGATGTGGTGCCACTTGTTAAGGATGGCTGTGGGAGCCTGTGTGCAGGCTCGTGAGTAAACCGAGTTGGCGGTAGACATATAACCTCAGCTGGCATAGTTGGGGTTGGGTTTGATTATATGGCAAGAAACATTCTCTTTACTGTCAGACTTGAACAAGGAAGGATGTAGGCTCCTTTGCCATCGGCTGCTCTCCTGCAGCCAGCTGTAGGATGAAGCTGACAATGTGGCAGCAGAGCTGAGAGGCTGAAAAATCCTGGATCTCTGAATCTCTAGATCAGCCAAACAGAAGCATTCCCTCCCTCTTTTTCCTCCTGTTATGCAAATGAAACATTTCTGTGTTATTTAAGCCGCTTTGAATCTTTCTTCCCCTCCCCTCCCCTCCCATCCCTTCCCCACCCCTCCCCTCCCATCCTTTCCCTCCCCTCCCCTCCCCTTCCCTTCTTTCTCTTTCCTCTCTCCCTCCTTCTTCCTTCCTCCTCTCTTCCTCCCACCTTCCTTCCCTCCCCCTCCTTCTTTTCCTCCTTCCCTCCCTCTCTTTTTTGTAAACTTCCTCATTAAAAGCTTTGGAACTGATAACAAGAATCAGATTACAGTTCTCTTAACAAGACTTATAGAGGGATTTAAAAACACCCACTGCCGCTGAGTCGATTCTGACTCATAACGACCCTATAGGAAGCCTAGAACTGCCCTATAGAGTTTCCAAGGAACACCTGGAGGATTTGAACTGCCAGCCTTTTGGTTAACAGAGGTAGCACTTAACCACCATGCCACCAGGGTTTCCTTATAGAGGGATTATGTTAGCAAACTGTTTTACATCTTGTAACATCTGAGGTTCATGAATTCTCCTGTGACTGGAGAGCTCTTTTAAGACTGTTCATTAGAATGCTGAACAAGACTTTGTTGAACATTGTAGTTAATTCTTTGGTTTACTTTTGGTTAGCAGGTGATTGGTTTTATTTTTTTACTTCTAAAGCTTCCTCACCCTCCAGTTTCCTGCTGTCTTGAAAAAGTTAACTGGGGCGGATGTGGTGCTTCTTTTGGAAGGATGCACAGGATGAGCCCAGGAAATGGATTGGAAAGAAGCAAAATTGTTGGGAAATAAAATTCCTTTCACTAAACAAACACTGGAGGAGACTTGATGGGGCGATGGTTAAGTGCTAGACTGCTAACCGAAAGACTGGCGGTACAAGCCTGCTCCATGGTAGAGACCTGGAGACCCTTTCCCATTTCACAGCAACCATCAACAGAGAGTGAACCTAAAGTCTAATTAATTTGTTCTGTAGGACTTGGCAGTATGGAGTAGAAGGATTTCTTTTTCTCTTTTTTAAAGGTTCAAGTATGTTTTATTAACAGACAAGCGTGAGAGTCTGAGGAGCGGTGAGTATAGTTTCCCCAAGACTGTTCCACTTGGGTTACAATTCCGGTGGCTTTTACAGCCTGATTACAAAGGGATTTACATCAGGAAAATGTCAAACCCTGTCACAGGCTAGTGCAGGGGGTCACAAGATTCATTTACATCTTACTGAACAGTGTCATTACCTCTCTGAAGGTTTGAAATAATTGATTGACCTCCCCGGAGACAGGTAAAGGAATGCAAGTCTGTTGATCCGGTTCCAGATAGTAATAAAACAAGTGTCATGGATTAAATTGTGTCCTCCCCAAAATAGGTGTAGCCTTGTGGCCGTGATTCCCTGTATTCTGTCATTGTCCTTCATCTTGTGATTTTGCTGTGTGCATGTTAAAGGATTAGAGCGGGACTGTAAATCCCTTCAGAAGATCACCTCCCTGCTCCACTGTAAAGGGAGTTTCCCTGGAGTATGGTTTGCCCCACACTTAATCCTTTCATCCTGCAAGAGATGAAAGGGAAGCAAGCAGAGAGTTGGGAACCTCACACCATCAAGAAGGCAGCACCAGGAGAAGAGCACGTCCTTCAGACCTGAAGTTCCTGCACCGAGATGCTCTGTGGACAAAGACTGACTCAATACCCGACTTTCCTCCAGAGTTGACAAGGGGAAAAGCCTTCCCCTGGAGCCAACATCCAGAATTTGGACTTGTAGCCTACTGGGCTATGTAAGAATAAACTTCCCTTTATTAAAGCCATCCACTTTGTGGTATTTCTGTTAGAGCAGCACTAGCTGACTAAAACAATAGGGAATGAATGTAGTTCAGCAATCCAGGTGACCTTCATCCACTAACATTCCCCACTCTTAATTACCAATTTCACATCTATGAGATGGGTTTTAAATGAAAATAGCTGCTTTGATTTATAGCGTTAACTGTAGGATCAAATTTCAGATTGTGGTATAGCTCTCTACAGCATGTGATACAGTTGTGAGACAGGGTACACAATACCAAACAAGTAATCCACGAATAATGATGATTACAGTTACTGCTTTTATTATGCACAGCCAGCTTAGGTTGGGGAGCTGTGAGAGTAGTTTCTCAAACTCCAACTGAAAGAAGCTGTCCCGCTGTTTGATGTTATCCATGATACCCTTCACTGTTTTTCATGTTTCTTTTAAATCACATTAAAGCAACACATCCCCTAAGATCTTCATATCCATGATTATGTCTGAGGAGTAAGCAGTCTATAGTGGCCTGATTTTCTGGAACTGAATTGGTGTGATGAGCAGCAAGCTGGATTCCTTTTTCAGTGGCAAGAGACCAGAAAGAAGTGTGCCGCTTGTCATCACACAGACCGTAATGTGGGTTTTATGTCCTGTAAGTAGAGGTGGCTGACTAAACCTTCTAAAATATAAGTCCGTGTTTTTGCGTATCACCACGTCTCAGGTGGCCTGAATATTGACTCTTTTGCCAAAGGTCGTTTTGGCTCCTAATGTTTTATCTGTGCTGTACAAGTTAACATTAAAAATATAATTACTGTCCAGAATGGGAATTGAGGTTTGTACTGTTTGGCTGAAACAAATCAAACCAGCCTGTGGCTAGAGAGTTTTGATATGTATGTGGCTTTAGAGTTTTAATATCTTCTTAGGCAATACTTGCTCATTCTACTGTGCTATAAGCCAAGTCAAGTGCCATCGAGTCAGATCTGACTCACCATATATACTGTATTTTAAGAAGAAATGGATTAGGTGGTATTCTGGTTTATTTTGCTCCTGTGTCTGCACTTTGGGCAGGGCTCAACTGGGGACAGTTTTGCTTGATGTCAGCTAGGTGGCTTGGAGAGTGGGAGTGCAATTATGGGGAGGCTGGTTGTTGCTAGTAAAACTCAGAAGAATTAGAAGTCACAGTGGATTTCTTGGGCTTCTCGTCTCTGTGTGGCCTCTCTACCCAGACTTCCTAGAGTGATGGCTTCTGGGTAGCTGGTCTTCTTCTGTAGAATCAAGAGTGTCCAAGACTTATATTCCATGTGAAGGAGAGCCAGGCAGGAGCTGTACTGTCCTCTTACAGCTATCTTCCGAGTCACGAAGTGCACTCGCACTGCTTTATATACATTGGAAGTGAATGACATAGGTTGACTCATAGTCAACAGGAAGTGGAATTGGATTTTACCTTTAGATGAAAGGAGTGTTAAAGAATTTGTGAATGTGTTTGAAAATGAGTAAGGCAGAGCTTTTTTTCTTTTATTTTTAAATACTGTGTTAAGTGTCATTAGGAAACTGACAGTTTCTTGAGTATGACATCACTTCAAGGACTCAGAATAAGATCTTAGGTTTGGATAGTAAATCAGATATTACATCTGATTTCAAATGGTTGACTAGGTTAATAATATGGAACATTTGCTGAATGATTCCTGTATGTCAAGCAGTATGCTTTGCACTTTATAAGCAAAATCTCACTTAAACCTCTGAAGTCATCAGTTAAAGCTAAACGAAGCAAGTGTTTATTAATGTCATTAGTATTTCTTTCTACAGAAGACAAAGTTTCGGCTTGGAGAGGTTGAATTCCAAGCTTAGTCAGCTCTGGAGTTCAGTTTGAACCCAAATCTTTCTATCCAGAGTCTGCTGTTTTAACCACTGTGCTATGCTACCTAGACTCTGAGCATTTCTTTTTCTTTTCTTTTTTGGTACATTGCTGGAAAATTTGTATTATATGGTTTGAAGCAGTCTACTTTTGTTTTCTTGAATCTGTACAGTATAAATTCATCTTGAACTAGAGTCTGGGTTAGGACATGACTTCATTTAGGACATGACTTTAGAGTGAGGCAGATAAAGACATCATACATGGCAAAGTTGTCATTACATATTTCAGCCAAGCCAAGGTATGTGAGCACAGAGGTAGAAAGACCTAAAGAAGCATAAATATTAAAGTTAAGGCAATACTGGACATAAGAAATCCTCAAGTTCACAGCATGATGGGATACAAATTAATACCTATGGCACCTGTTGGTAGCATCAGGATGTGGGTGGGATACTAAGCAACTTGTAGCCAGACAACTACAATACAGTGTGATGTCTACTATGACAAAGATGTGAAAAAAGTGATGCAGAATGAGGACTGGAGGAAGGCGGCAGTAATGGGGGGCCACCCCTCTGCTTCAGGCAAGGAGCTGCTGGCAACTTGTTCTATGTTAAATCCAGTGTCCTGGAGTAATTATTGTAGGGCCTTCAATGGACCTTCCTGTCTAAAAACAATGGTGTTTAAATTTCTGAAGATGTTTATTGCAGAATGATGACTTCATTCAAACTTCTTCATCTCAGTGATGTGATATTAATTTTACTTTTTTCAGACTCATTTTCACTGAGTCTGAAATGAGTAATGTCACCATAATTGTGCACTTAAGAATAGTTGAGAATGACAAATGCTTTGTTTTGTGTATGTATATGTACATATATGTGTGTATGTATTTCAAAATATGTCAACTAGTGTAGAGGTTTCTCCTTACGTCTACATACTTTGTGCTGTTTTATCTGAAAGCACAATGCTTTTCAATGCTTCATATCACCCTTTTTCCCTAAAGTGTTTAGATATAAAATAGTGAGGCCTCCTCTCTCCCCACGACACATGATATGTTATTATAGTCTAATAGTCCCCAAGAGGTCTCCAGCATAGTGTTTATTGTTGAGTCCCAAAGTTTGATTTTAATGACTGTCTCCCATTTGGAAACCGTGGTCACCTAGTGTTTAAGTGCTACAGCTGTTAAGCAAAAGGTCAGCAGTTTGAGTCTACCAGGTGCTCCTTGGAAACACTGTGGGGTAGTTCTGCTCTGTCCTGTAGGGTCTCTATAAGTCAGAGTTGTCTCAACAGCAGTATTGTTGGTTGTTTGTTTTCTCCTCCCCCATTTTATATTTTATAGGAACACTGTATTCATCCCCATTTATACCTGAGACTTAAAGTTCTCCTTGACCTTGTCTCTCAATACGTTAATGCACGAGTTGTTGTTGTTGTGATACTGCTTGCTATTATTCTTAAATATGCTTGACATTTTAACATTCTCTAGGATCTCATTTCATTTGTGGCCAGATTTGTTTCATAGAAAAGTTAAATTGATTAACACACGAGTCTTAGGTACAACAAAGATGATTATGTATTATGTTACACGTATAATATGATCCTAGTATGAGAGAGAATACCCTGTAGAGGGTTCAGTGTAGCTCATCTTTACTTAATTCTGTGCATACACATGTACTTAAAAAAATCTCAAGTATTTGGTATTAATTTAGTTATAAAAATATGGTCTATATTCTCTTATGTTGGATTTCCATTTGGTGCACTTGCTAATTGTCATTTCCTAGTGTTGTCTTCCTCCCTGATTTAAAACAGTATTTGCTAGGAATAAATTTGACTTTGAATTTCACCAGCATGTTGGAATATTTCTCCTTGCGTAGTTATTCACAGGATTTAAAGCACACTCTACCTCTGACATTTATGTAGTTAGTGTGATTATGAAGATTGCCAGACAAAGTCATTCATCAAAACCAAGGCAAAAACATCAGATAAGAACAACATACTTACGAAAGAGTTCATTAGACATTTGAAAGTGACTTGTAAGAAATCAGTCCTCTCTCTTCAACTCGTAAAGAAACAACCTTACAGAGTTCTAATAACTTGCCCAAGAAACATATACTAACAGATTTTAATCTTCTAATTTTATAATCTAAGTCTTGTTCCTAGATGTTTGTAGATCAACTTTCTGCTTTCCTTTCTGTTGTGGGTTGAACCGTGCTCTCAAATAATATGTATATCATATTGACTAGGTGGTGATTCCCAGTAGTGTATGATTTCTACTTTTTTGTCATTTCGTGTGATTTTTCTGTGTGTTGTAAATCCTGTCAGCATGATGTTAATACAATAGGTAATTGAGGATTATGTTGATGAGATCTATGAGATTAGATTTTGTCTTCAGTGTCTTTTGAGATATAAAAGAGAGAAGCAAGCAGAGAAACATAGGAATCTCACACCGCCAAGAAAAGAGCATTTGGAATATAGCGTGTATGTTGGACCTGGGGTTCCTGTGCTGAGAAGCTCCTCGACCAGGGGAAGGTGATGACAAGGACTTTGCTCCAGAGCCAGGAGAGTGAGAAAGGCTTTCCCTGGAGCTGATGCCCTGCTTGAACTTGTAGCCCGGTAGACTGTGTTAGGGTAAATTTTTCTTTGTTACAGCCCTCTACTTGCAGCATTTCTGTTACACCTACTCTAGATGACTAAGACATTATGCTAGTAGAATTTTATGTTAACTTAGGTACTGTAAAGTGGAGTATTGAACTTTATTGTTAGTTACTGAGGATACAAAGATCTTTGAAAACTAGAACACATAACTTTCCATCATGGGCAAATCTGCCCTTTTGCTAGATGAAATGTTAATTTCTAGATCTCAATTTGACTTTGTAATGTTTGTGACAGTGACAGAAATGAGTTAATGTATAACTACAGTTAGAAAATACCTACTTTAAATTAGTAGGAATTTGTGTTCCTTTGTTCTTCTTGACTATCCTAATAATTAAAAACTGTAGATAAACTTCACCATAAAATGACAGCTTTGTAAAACCTCTTGTATTTTGAAGCTTTTGTTTTCTGCTGTAGAGTGGTTATTCATTTTTAGAAAATGTAAAAACTGATCTGAGATATGTAAGTATTTTCTATTAGTTAGACTAAATGAAAAATGCAAAAAAGTATGTGCCAGGAAAAAAACACCCTAGCCAACATATGTAATATCTGGATTTTTTTTTCAGTAACTTATTTTGTTTTTGTTATTATTGAGAATATATACAGTAGAAATAACACCAGTTCAACAACTTACACCTGTGTAATCCCATGACATTAAATACAATCTTCACATTATACAACTCTTCTCACTGTCTTTCTTGATTTCTTGTTTCCCCACTGACAAGCTGATTGTCCCCTAAATTTTGTATCTACTCTTTGTAGTTTCTATTGTCAGTTTGATCCTGTATAGATAATTCTTCAAAAAGGCATGATGCTCAAGGCAAATATTCTTTACTAATTAAATTAGCCTATTGTTCGATTCAAAGAAGATGTCAGAGTATATTTTTAGTTTAAGGTTTAAAGATTATCTCAGGGCAGTAGTTTCAGGGGTTCATCCAGCCTCCATGACTTCACAAAGACTGGATCCCATGAGAATTTGAAATTTTGTGCTACAGCATTTTCCTTCTTTTGATCAGGATACACCTCTAGAATCTTTGATCCAAATGTTCAATAGTGATAGCCAGGCACCATCTGCTTCCGCTCTCACGACAAGGGAGACAGCGGCGCACTCCATTTTCGATATACACAATATAAGAACCTATGTCTTAGGCAATGAACTAAGCATGCTCTTAGGCCAGTTAACTGAGATGTCACGTGAAACTATAACCCCAAACCTCCAAACCAAGGAATGAAATCTCATGAGGTTTTTGACTATACATAAGTAGCTTCAGGAGCCTCTGTTGTTGTTGTTGTAAATATTTTATCCATTACACAACTTTTTCTAGGTGTACAACTCACTGACAGCAGTTACATTAGTTGGCTATGTAGCCAAGCCAGCCAAGTGCCCTTGAGTCGGATCCAACTCATGGTGACCCTAGGGGCCAGGGTAGAACTGACCCCCAGAGTATTCAAGGAGCGCCTGGTGGATTTGAACTGCCGACTTTGTGGTTAGCAGTGGTAGTTGGCTATGTAAGCCTACCTTTTAATCAATGTGGTTTTTCCCATTATTGTAAACCAAAACTCAGTACTCTATAAGCAGTATACTACCTTCCCTTTCCCTCCTTCCCCTGGTGGTGACTGAGAAACTTTGGCCTATGTGCATTTGCTTGTTTTTGTTTTGAATGGAGTTTAAAATACTCCACTATTATTTTAAAGCTGTCCCCTGTGTACAACAGACTTCAGTGTTATTGACTGCTTTCTATTTTCAGTTCTCTGGAGGTAAATCAATCATATCATGAATACACGATTGGTTCTGACAAAATATTTTTGGTTCATAGAAATACAGAAAGAATTCTTAGGAAGAAAGATGTTCAAAATTTAAAGTTTCTAATATGTTCCTTAGCAATTACTCTGCAAAAAAAGCTTTAACTTTTTATTTTGAAATAACTTAACGTTTATAGAAAAGTCTCAAAAACACTACGAAGAAATCCCATGTAGCCTTCCGTGATTGTTAACATTTTGCCAAACTTGTACTAAGATTTTCTCTTGAGAATGAGTTGCAAAAGCTATGCTGTTTTAAACCCCTAATTACTGAAAGGTCCAATAACAAGAACCTTCACTGACACAACTACAGTACAGTTATCCAGATTTAGAAATGTCACATTGAGAGAACACTGTTGTGTACCCTGCAGAACATTTATTACCATAGTATTCTTTGTAGAATTTTTTCTTGACCTCGGACTGAAAATCTACAATGGTTACCTAGCATTTCTTTATTTTTTACTACTGACATTTTTGAAAAGTATTTGCTAGTTATTTTGAAGAATGTCCCGTAGTTTCATTTGTCTTATGTTTCCTTACAAATAGATTGAAGTTGTCCATTTCGGCAGTAATCAAGGTACCTATGTTGTTTGTCGCATTACTGAAACTGTAAAGCCTGAACACTTGGCTAAGGTGATGTCTGTCAGGTTTCTCCACTTGCATGATTGCATTTCTTTTCCCTTTGTAATTAAGCAAATATTTGGTGGGAAAGACTATATGTCGTGGATTAAATTGTGTCCCCCCAAAAATGTGCATACCTGTTTGGCTGGGCCATGATTCCCACAATTGTGTGGTTGCCCTTCATTTTGTGGTTTTCCTTTGCTGTGAATCAAAGTCTTGGCCTGTAGTTAATAGGTTAGGATAGGATTATGTTAAAGAGGATTAAGGTGAGATGATAACATTCTTACCCTAGTCGCCACTGTGATTTGATCTAAAGGGAATTTCCCCAGTGTGTGGCTTACACCCTGTTTTATCCTGCAAGAGATAAAAACCAGCAAAGATTTGGGGACCTCCTAACACAAGATAACAGTTCAGGGAGCAGAACTTGTCATTCTCTTTTGAGGTTCCTGTGCTGAGATGCTCCCAGACCAAAGAAGACTGATGCAACAAAAAGACCTTCTCCCGGAGCTGACAGAGAGAGAAAGCCCTCCCCTGGTGCTGGCACCTTGTATCCAGACTTGCAGCCTTCTAGACTAGGAAAGCATGAATTTCTCTTTGTTAAAACCATTCACTTATGGTATAGTAGCAGTAGATGACTGAGTCAGTTGTGTGTAGACATCCTGGTTCTCCCCAAACTTAAACCGAAAGCGAAACCTTTTGCCATCAAGTCCATTCCAACTCATAGCAACCCTTTTGGACCCAGTAGAACTGCCCAATAGGGTTTCCAAGGCTGCGTATCTTCACAGAAGCAAACTACCACGTCGTTGTCCCACAGAGTGGCTGGTTCATCTACCTGATGAACCATTCATCATTCATCTAACTGTTGAATGATTCTAACAAGTATTTATCCTGTCTTTCAACTGATTTATAAAACAAAAATTTAAGAAAGAAATCATACCGAGTGGAAGAAATATATAAAGAGACTTGTGTCATCTTTTTGGTAATAGTGAGGTGGTAAACATTAAATGTTAGTTCATGCCTCGTGAAGTCAGGATGAGTTTTGATGTGCTTTGAATTACAAAATATTTAGACCCAGAGCTCTTTCCCCTTTCTGTGTGTCTTACAGGAACTCAGACATGCTTTCTGTTTGCTGATTTGATATCATCATATCTTCTCCCATTCTTATTCTCTGTTTATTTTTTTAACCTCATATTCTGTGTTTTTTAAAACCCCATTTTAAAGTTGTTTTACCTTGCTGTATTATATTACAGCATTTTTATAAGCCACATTGAAGATCCTCTTTGGGATATGGTAGTGTAAAAAAAAAGAAGCGTTTATATTTAGCCTGTTTATAGAGCATGCAATTTTTCATTTTTGAAAGAGGATCAGCTGGTGAGTGAGTAACCACCTGTAATGTTTGTTGACATCTTCAGTTTAATTCCTAGGAAGCCGTCTGTGAATTCTATCTTCTTCTTTGTACTGACCTTTACTGTTTCAAAACCAGTTTTCATGATTTTCCTACTGCACTAATTAAATTGTAACATCTTTTAGGGCAAGGGCTATCCATGTGTTATATGCTACTTTTACTATAGTTGGAAACTCTAGTGGTGTAGTGGTTAAGTGCTACTCTGCTAACCAAAAGGTCGGAAGTTCAAATCCACCAGGCATTACTTGGAAACTCAGAGGAGTTCTACTCTGTCCATAGGGTCACTGTGAGTTGGCATCAACCTACTGACACTGGGTTTGGTTTGTTTTGGGTTTTGCTATAGTATATATACTGTGTATGCCCAGCTATAGTATGACAGTCTCACATCCTTAGTATCTAACAAGGTGCTGAGCAAATAGTAAGTGCTAACTTATTTGTTATCGAATGAAATGGAGAATGAATTGACAGATTCATATGGTACTTATGTTCCTAAGATGTAGCAGTATCTGAAAAGCCTGAATCTGTTTCATAAGGATTTTATGATCATTCAAATAGATCATGACTAGAAGACAGGGCCCATTTTGTAATAAATAAGTGATGGAAACTTTCTGTGTCGTTAAAAAAGATGAATGACTATGAACACAGATCATTCTCTAGTCTGCTTTATAACTTTTGGTCACCAGCTAAAACGAAACACTTTTGACAGGACCTGCTGTGACTTAACTGGAATGGAGTAGCTTGAGGATATTTGGAATAAGGTCCTAAGATACTGAACAGAGCAACGGCCTGAGGACAGAGTTGTACTCAGACAGACCATTACCAGCAAAAAATGACTGATAATTAGACAATATGTTCAGTTATATGCCAAATAACAGGTAATTATTAAGGCACAGGTACAGGATAGGGGCTAGAATGATTTCTAAAACTTCTCTGGGAAAGCAGACGTGATGCCACACCGTCTTTATGAGCCTTTAGATGCGTGATGTACGCCAGAGTCTGCAGTACTTACTTTGTAGACTGGATGGTTACCGAAAGTGAAAACAGAAACCGATGCTGAGCTGTGTCATGTCAGCACTTAAGGAGAAAGTAACTTCATGCTACAGAGAAGGGAAGCATGTGTCAAATGTATGCACCAGACATCCTGAATCATCTTTTAAAATAGCTAAACATTTCTTATATTTCTTGAAATTTCTACCAAATGGTGATATATCTCTTAGAAAGGAAAGCTATGAAGCAGTTGTTCATTTGTTCTTTCCCGCAGCTTACCCAGAGGTACCAGACACACTTCTGTCATTGACAGTGCGTTTCTGTTTTAGAGCTGTTGGGAGAGGAGACCAAGTTTAAAAATGTCCTCTGGCCCTTGAGCATCTCGTCTCATGGGTGGACTGCACTAGACTCCCCACTTTTGAGCACTAAAATATACCCCAAACCTTGTTGCCATTGAGTTGACTTAAACGCATAGGGACCTTCTAGGAGAGAGAACTGCCCTGTTGGGGTTCCCACAGTGCTGAGTGAATTTGAACTGCAGGCCTTTTAGTTAGTGGCCAACTGTTAACCACTATACAAGTTATTTAATGAAGTGTACAAATATGAACTATATAACTTTATAATGCTACTAAAAGTGACCATTTGGTATTCAATGCTAATTTTTTTTTAGCTTCTGTGATTATATAAGTTGATTTTAGAATATGTCTAGGTAGGAAATTTGACCAAGTATCATCTCTCTCTCTCTTTCTCTCTCATATACTGCCACTTTAAAATGTTGAAGAAGTGTGGGAAGGGCAAAAGTCATTTTAAAGGAGAGTAACTTAGGCTTTGATCTTTTATTAGGCTTTATTCTAGTATTTTTTGTGGTAGGATTCATGTAAGACTGTCTGTCTCTGATGGGATGTCTAATTCTTCTCAGTAATATAGAAGAATGTTTAAAGATATTCCCAACTTTGTGTTAAATTGCTGACAGGTGGGAACTAGATCAGGAGGGAAATGAGATCATTTGAGTTCAGCTAGGTAAATAGCACCAGGTTAGTACCGGATTGCTATTAAATATCTGTGCAATTTGAGCCTCTTTGGGCTTTAGTCTCCTTCTTTATGGAAGGAAGAATTCAGTGCTCCACCTTAGCATTAGATTTTTCCTTTAGTCTAACCTTGGTATGTAAAAAGTAGATTCAGCATACAAATTAATGAAATACTGCCTCTTGATAAGTTAAGATGTATACACATGCAAACAAGAAATTTATTTACTTTATAATTAGATAACATTGAATGTGATAAATGGCGGCCACCTTCTAGGTTAATTCAGATACAGAAATTCCTGTATTTTCACCACAGACTGTAGTCTCTTTAACCTTATAAACTCTTGACTCTAGTGTCAGACATAAAAGCTGTGACTGTTTGAATGTGTTTCGTGGGGAGTTGTTGGCAGTTAATACCAAAGGGTTTTTCCATAGCTCTTTTTTTGTTTTTGTTGCTTTTGAACCTTATGAGTTGTTTGGAGTTCAAGTTAGGGACAGAACTTTCTTTAACTCAGTGGATTTTACCCTTCTTTGCAGTGACTTTGGATCCAGAAACCTCAAGAGACACACACATCAAATGAGTACGAATAGCGGGTCAGGTAAAATTTAAGGAGTCTGTTGAGAATATAGTTGGAATTCCTTTGTCTTTTTCTTCTTACCTATCACGTTTCTTGTGATAGGTAATTTAGGATAAAATCTAATTTCCTAGTGTGATTATCAAGGCTGTTACTCAATTAACATCCATGCCTTGGAGCAGTCAAGCCATTGAAATATACTTCAAGTCACAAAGAGGGAGACAGTTTATTAGGAGGTGACATCACCAGGGACTGACAGTAATCAGACTCTCTCCGTAGGGTCCCAAAAGAGTTTTTTTTTTTTTTTGCTTTGGGGCTTATAGAGAATTTTTACAAAGGTTTTATCTTTGTAGCCTGCAGATAGCATGACTGGAGTAGTCATCATTACAAAATAGTGACAAGAGACTCTTTATTAGACTAAAGAGATACTTGCCAGATGTCTCCTTATCAGTCTAAGATCCTCATGCCTGACATCTGGGCTCTAGTCTCCAAGAGGGTGGAGGGTTATAAGTCACACGTGGTTGGGTAGAACAAAACAAAGTCCCTAGCACCATATCAAAACAAAGAACATAAATATTTGCATCAGATCTAAACAAAGTCCTTGACAAAGGTGTGAGAAAAGGAGAAGACAGAGGAAGGATAAAAACGTACAGGTTCATCATGACATAAGTTATGTAAAGCTCTCAGTTGCCCACTTTGTAAAGGAGAAAACATGCTGGGGAGTATGAGGGCTGCAAGGCCCTCCCTGCTGTGTGTGGCCTCTGCCCAAATCTTGGACCATTCTCCATTGTCTTTTCTATGATTCTGTCACCCTGGCCTTCTTTTCATTCCATCAGCACGGCAATCATAGTTTTATCTTAGAACTTTTGCACTTGCTGTTCTCCCTGCTGCTTCCAGATCTTTTGAGTGGAGAGGGGTTCTTATAATTCATGTCTTGGTTTTAGGGCTACCTCCTCAGGGGTGCCTTTTTCTAACTGCCCAGTTTAAATTATTCCCCCACTGCTCTCGTCTTCTGTTATGTCACTTTGTTTTGTTCTTCACAGTTGCTATCAATATTTCATACTTTTTTCATGTTTCGCTTTTTGATTTACTTTTGAACTGTAATATGAAAGTCCCAGAAGAGCATGGGTTTTATATTCCATGATAAATATTGGCTGGAAAAATGTTGAAGTTACAGGTAGTATTAACTCATGAGTTATAACCTAATGAATGAAATGTTGGAAATGAAGTCAAGCTGTAAAAATGGCATGGGAGCAGTGTCTGAGAATGAAGATCAACAGTCAAAGCTGATTCCTATGACCTGTGGGTCAGATATGCCTCCTCTCTCTACCATCTTTACCAGTTTAACACTGGTTCTCATAATTGACTCAACAGCATGAGTTTGGTTGGTTTTGGTCCCTCTCCTACCATTGTCTGCTTCTTGTGCTGAGTTTAATAATCTGTTGCAGTGGCCACACAGAACTCCCTCATGATTATGGAGTTCATTAGGAAAGTAATAGATTATAATTTAGGTGTACAGTTCTTTTACCAGGACGGCGTCTCACTGGGCAACAGGGAAGTTTTAGCAAAGCTTTTTCAGTGCAGCCGGTAAGGGCCCTGAGGCACCCCGCTCCACCAGTAAACCTTTAGAACTCAGCTGTAGCTCCACTAACCAGTGCAGCTCCTCTAAGTGCTTAGAGGGCACCCTGCTCTGGTAGCAAGCCTTCTCACTCTGGCACTAGGCAGTCTCCCGGTTCTACTGCTGCCCTTTCTTTGCCACTGCATCTTATTGACGCTGTTACGGATCTCTCGGTCTCCTGGTTCTGGGAGCGTCTCAGCACAGGAATCCCGGGTCCAAAGAATGCACTCTTCCCCTGGGTCTTCTTTCTTGGTGATGATGAGATCTTCTGTTCCTGCCTCTGGGATGGCTCGTTTTAAACACGCTATGGTGGTGTCTCAGTCAGCTAATGCTGCTTTAACAGAAATGCCACTTGTGAATAGCTTTGAAAAGAGAAATTTTTTTTTTTTGTCACAGTCCTGTAAGCTACAAATCCATTCAGTATGGGAAATTATCACAGTCTGGTCGGGTGAGTCCAAATTCAACATGAGAGCATGTTAGTGTAGGAATCTCAGGACCAGAGAATGCACACTGCTCTCAGTGCTGCTTTCTTGGTGGTATGAGGTTCTCAACACTCCGCTTACTTCCCTTTTAGCTCTCAAGAGATGACCACATGAGTGTGCCTTAGTAACACAGCTCCCAACTGCTGCCCATTCTCTCTGATTAACATCACGGAGGCTGCATTCAAAACACAAGGAGGGTAACAGTCACACAGTACCAGGACTCATGGCCTAGTCAAATTGATAATATATTTTTGTATCAATCCATGACAGATGGCAAAACTGACCAATCGCTTCCTTAGGATTCCATATACCTTAGTTGCCTTGCCTCAGCTAACCATTTTATAACTGGACTGTTCCAAGGCTGCTGGGCATAGCCATTGGGAGACAGGAAACTGGTGAAAGTGAAAAAAAAGCTTTATTTGGTTGGCCAAGCAAAGGAGCACACTGTGACTTGCGTTGCCAAGACAGCTCCCAGAACAGTAGGCCAAGGCGGGTATGTAGGTGAAGTAAATCAGGTTCAGGGTTTTCAGGAGTCCCTCGAGGCTGGGCCAGCTTACCGATTGGTCTGTACTGAAAAGGTGTTCCCAGGGCAGTCCGGCCTTTCTGCACTTGCTGAGTCTAAAAAGGGGAATCTCTCAAACTGTGTCTTAGGCTCTGTTTTAGTTATCTAGTGCTACTTTAACAGAAATACCACAAACATACTTCTTTAAAAGGAAAAAATTTGTTTTGTAACAGTCTTAGTACAGGCTAAAAGTCCAAATTCAGGTTGTCAGTTCCAGGGGAAGGCTTTATCTGCTGGCTCTAGGGGAAGCGCCTTGTAGTTAATCTTCTCCTGGACTAGGAGCTGCTGAGGCACGGGGACGCCAGGTCCTTTCTAAAGGATGTGTTCTGCTCCTGGCAATGCTTCTTGGTGCTGTGAGGTCCCCAAGTCTCTCTCCTGGCTACTTTCTTTTATATCCCAAAGGATTGCCTAAGTGCATAATGCAGGCTTATACATTGAGTTTTGCCCCACCCACACAACTGCTGTCCATCCACCCTTATTAATATCTTGGAGGCAGCATTTACTGCACAGAGGAACATCACAGAACACCAGGAATCACGGGCTAGCCCAATTGCTGCACACACTTTTTGAGGAGGCACAATTCATATGATACTCAGACTCCTCACTTTTGAAAGCCTTCCCCCAATCTTGGGCCACTAAATTTTGGTTCTGAACCAAAGTGAAAGAAGAGTTCTGGGGTCATCCTGAGGATAGAGTGGATGGTTCTGGGGATGTCAAGTGGGTCAGATCTAGTTCTTGCCAGTTTCAGCTGGCTTTGTGACCCCAGTCTCTTATCTTCCTCAGCTTGGCTAGAAACAGGAAGCATACCTAAACAAAGAGATAGCTTAAAAACAGCCGTTAGTTCCTGTATCATAGAAAACAGCAGATACAGTGCTTTGACTTTTCAAGAAGGTGGCTAGGCTACAGGCCTAGGTTTGGTGGTGGTTGCAAAAACTCTGGCTAGAAGGGCCTTATTAGGTAATTCATTGTGTTGCGAAGTACTTGATTCGAGATTAATTTCAAATCTTCTTACCTGAAAGTTTATGCAGAATAAGTTGTCTCTGTGTTGTTCTTAGTTGGGCATATGGTCTGAGTCAATAAACTAGAATAAACACAAAAGCCTCCTTAAGGGTAGTCAAAGATGTAGAAGTTTCTGAAAATAAATTTTGCCCAAATCACAGTTTGAGGTAGTCTTACTCTTGTTTTTTGCGTTTCTGCCTAAGTGCTCAAACTGTAATAGAGTAATGTAATTTGGTACCTTTGAATGCAGATCGTATCCTACTTGGCTAGTAAGTTCAAAGACCGTGAGAAGCTGAGTTTTTGATCCTTCATTTTTCCAAGGTTTCTTATAAGCCTAATTGAATGTTTGGCACCGGTAGTAAGGCATCTTTCAGTGATAAGACACCAGGCTATTGCTTATTCATCCCAGGTAAGTATCCTAAAGTAGATTATTTTGCCAAAAAGCATTTAGCATAACTATTCCTGCTACTTATTTTCAAAGAGGTAACTAGAGTTGATAAAGCAGCAGAACAAGTTCCAGAAGTTAATCTAATACAGTCAGCTCTTAAAAAGTAGAAATGAACATTTAATGACATAATTAACCTTTCATTAGTAAATAGTAATAACATACAATATAATGTGTGCTCAGATAGAAGATAGCCTGCATTCACATTATCGGTTGTCATCTTGTTTCTCCGAAAGAGACTGAACCAGTTGCCACCAGTTCGATTTGACTCGTGGTAACTTCATGTGTGTCAGAGTAGAACTGTATTCTACAGAATTTTTATTGGCTGATGTTTTGAAAGAGAGCTTCAGGCCTCTCTTCAGGGCACCTTTGGGTTCTCTGGAATCTCCAGCCTTTCACTTAGCAGTCAAGTACATGAATGGTTTGTACCACCCAGGGACTCCCAAAGCGACAAAGGGTGGCTTAATACTGAAATCTGTGTACTTCAGGTTTTTTTCCTCCTCAGTGGGTCATCAGAATACATCACGCCCAACTGGTATATACATGAATGGACTATTGTTTGAGATTGAAACTGACATATGAATAATAAAATGAGCTTTCATTTGCATGAATATAAAGTCCAGCATTGACCACAGTATCCCTCAAGTATGATTTTGAACTTTGCCATTTTTCTAGTTTCCTCTTTTCCAATCCCTGTTGCCCCCAAAAGCCTGTAGGCTTATTTATATTGAGGAATATTTGTTGACCAGTAACTGTATGCCTCACATACTGCTGTAGGTGCTGTGGGATCTATAACTGAAAGCTGGAGGCAGAGAAGTTGCTCCAAAAACTCGTCTGGTCAGGAAGATAGACTTGTATAATGGGATCTGCAGAGTTCTGTGATCTGCTATGACAGATGTATGATTAGTACACTGTGATGCCTGTAAAATTTAAACCAAAAATATTAAGGAAGCCTTACAGAGGAGGTTACATTTGAGCTGAGGTCTAAATGACAAGAAGTGCTCGGGAAATAGAACAAGTGAATAAGAACAGGACAATAATGGAAGGGGCCACAGTGTGTTCTGAAGTGTGCAGGTAAGGTTGTATGGTAGAAGACAGGGCATCTCATGGTGGTGTGGTGTGAGAAAAGGTTATTAGAAGGATGCCATACCAGAAATACAAAACCTGTTGCCATCAAGTTGATTCTGACTCCTAGTGACCGTTTAGGACAGAGTAGAACTACCCCATAGAGTTTCCAAGAAGGATCTGGTGGATTTGAACTGCCAGCCCTTTGGTTAGCAAATGTAGCGTATAACCACTAAGCAACCAGGGTTTCCAGAAGGATCTTGGGCTAGGGAAAGATAAAGTTACAAACAGAGAACAAAAGGTCTGTAGTGGTGTACTCTACTTTTTAAATTATTATCGAACATTATTCTGGCAGCTTTGTGGAAAGTTAACTATGGGTGTGTTGTGAAACTGGGTGCTTAGAGATGTGCCAGGTAGATGTTGCCATAATCCTGGATAGATGTAACAGGAGGCACACTAAGACCATGAGACAGCATGAACTGGACATAGAAAATGAAGGGAAGGCCAAAGTCTAGGATGACTGGGCAACTGGCTGTATCTGGTGCCATTCATTGAAAGAAGACCCATCGGGAATGAGTGGAGAATTGAAACCTTGGTGGCATAGTGTTTGAGAGCTGTGGCTGCTAACCGAAAAAGTAGAAGTTTGAAGCTACCAAATGCTTCTTGGAAACCCTGTGGGGCAGTTCTGCTCTGTCTTGTCGAGTTGCTATGAATTGACATCAACTTGATGGCAACAGGCTTTGGTTTGGTTTCTGTTGTAGGTATTTTTAGAGATTGCCATGAGAGTGGGACAAACTATTGACTTTACAGATAGGGAGCTTAGCAGCAATGTCTGGGTTGGAGACAAGATTTGTAAGCCATTGTTTTGAGTGGTATTTGAACCTCTTAAAATGCATAAGGTCACCCAGGGATAGAAAGTAGACTTGTATCTGGAAATAGAAGATAAATGTATGTGAGTTGAGTTTGTGTTTATTCTTTTACTCTGAAAGAGAATTCTTGGAAGATGATGTCGGTCAAAAGGCCATCAGATTAATGAAAAATGCAACGAGATGTTCTCATTAGGACCTAAATAGCAGGGATGAGGTGGAAGCTTCAGACTAAAGGATGATAATTTCTTGACCTCATGTCTTTGTTTAGTATGACAGGTTGTTTATCTTCAGATGGTTTTAACATACAGGCTATTTTTATTATATTCCTGAATTATCTGAAAAGATGCGTGTTCTCCATCCAGCATTTTCAGCCATTAACCTTTATGCCAAGCCAGCCAAGTGCCTTTATAGGTTATTTAAAATTTATCTTAACAAATCATTGACATTGTCAGTGATTTCATTCTCCTTGGATCAGCAATCAGTGTTCATGGAAGCAGCAGTCAGAAAACCAAATGATATATTGCACTGGGCAAGTCTGTGGCAAACAACCTAACTTTTTTGTTTCTAAAACAGAGATGTCACTTTGATGACTAAGGTGGCCTTTTTAGTTGACTCATATTCATGCAAAAAAGGTGGATGGTGAAAAAGGAAGACAGAAGAATTGATGCTTTTGACCTGTGGCTTTGGAATGCCAGAGGAATGAACAAATCAGTCTTAGGAAAAATACAACCAGAATACTCCTCAGAAGTGAGAGTGGTGAGACTTCAGCTGGCTTACTCTGGATATGGCATTGGGCAAAATGAATCAGTAGAAAAGGACATCATAGTTGATAAAGTAAAGGGTCAGGAAAATACGAGACACTCTGAATAAGATGGGTTGACAGAATGCCCACACCACAATGGACTGGAATACTTGTGAAGATGACATGGTACCAGGCATCGTTTTGTTCTGTTACACGTAAGGTTGCCATGAGTCAGAGCCAACTTGATGGTAGGTAACAGCATGTCAGACCCTTGTTTGTAGTAGACCATTATTAAGAACAGAAGTCTACAAGCGGAATGTAATTCTTAGCAATATAAGTGATGGTGACTGAGTTGTCAGGATTCTGTGTTTGATAGTCTGTGAAACATTGGTATGAGTAGGGTGTTGTTGTTAGGTACCACTGAGTCAGTTCCGACTCACAGGACCCTATGTACAACAGAACAAAGCACTGCCCTGTCTTGCACCATGTCCACAATCATTTTTATGCTTAAACCCATTGTTGTAGCCACTGCGTCAGTCTATCTCATCAAGAGTCTTCCTCTTTTTCACTGACCCTCCACTCTACCAAGCATGATGTCCTTCTCCAGGGACAGATTCCTCCTGACAACATGTCCAAAATATGTAAGATGCGGTCTTACTATCTTTGCTTCCAAGGAGCACTTTGATTGTACTTTTTCCAGAATAGATCTGTTTGTTCTTTTGTTGGTCCATGGTCCATTCAACATTCTTCTTCAACACTGCAATGCAGAGGCATCAGTTCTTCTCTCTTCCTTGTTCCTTGTCCAGTTTTCACATGCTTATGATGTGATTGAGAATGCTATGTAGGGTGTTAGAACTAGCAATAGCCTTTTGTTTGTGTAAACTAGGTATATGAGGTGCTAAATTTCTTTTGGAACAAATATAGTAAATATTTTTTAATTTCTCAGGGGGAATAAGGACAGAGGAGGGAACCAAGAGAATTTGTTTCTTGATACCTTTTGTAATCATGTAGAATAATTTCTGTATTTCATAGTACGGTACAGTAATTAATTGTGTTTGATAATCAGGTTGTATGCATCATCGTCAACTCTCCAGAACCTGCATGTCTGCCAATTTCAGGATGGAAAGTATTTTTCGAGCATCATTTTCTTTAGAAAAATTTTTAGTAGTCCTTTTAACCAGTTCTGTGAACTAAAAGGAGTTTAACCATGGCCTGAGAGTAAGACCAAAACTTAGATTAAGTGATTATATTTTCTTTGGGGATGTAACTTTTTACAGATAAGAAAAAGAGTATTGTTTTTATGTTGCTTGTCATGTGTTCGAAAGGGAATTTTTCTAATATTGGCATGTTACTCATACTTTGCATGATGAAACCAAGACCTCACAGGAAGAACTGGAAGAAGTTCTTTCATTTCATTGGATAAGAAAGGTTTTTTGACAGTTGTAGAGTGTGGAAAACCAGTCCATAGTCTCTGACCAGATCTGGATTTGGAAAAGACCAGAGACAAGAGTTATAACATATGGAACTTATTTGGGAAACAATCCTTAACTATGACTAAGAGCCTGTACTCTAGTGCTGGGAAAGTTTAAAAGAAAAGCTTTGCAAAATAAATTGTATTTCTTGTTTGCTAAATTGTAGGACTGAGATTACTTCTGGATGCTCATGAAATTTTGCAATTCTCTACTAAGTTCTAAAGTCTACTCTCTTAATTAGTTTTTCTTGGTTTTATTTTTAACAACAGTGTGATTTGGTTTGCTGGTTTATTCAGTTAAGGAATTATTTATTTCAAAAGATTATTGTCTCTTCAGTCCACAGAGATCTTTAAAATATTCATGTCAGTGCAGACCCCCAGTGCGTAGTTTATAGTAAAGATATATCATGTTGTGTGCATTAACGTCTGTTACTGATATTCCTTCACTGCACAAGTTCCAATTACGATGTTTTCTGTGTTTACTTATATCAAGATACTATATGACATAAACATCCGAAATAAGTGTTGCTCCAAGGGAGTGACCCAGGAAGAAGCAGGACTACTGTATTTATGTTTCTAAAAGAATATTCCTTTTTTCTCATTACCCAAATTTTAATTATGTTGGAAAAAATGCTCTTACATTAGTAAGTGTAGTTATCCCCTTTTTCCCTGGAGCCATGCTGATTCTTATCTCCCCATTTTTACTGCTAGGCACTTCATAAGCCAAGAAAAGTTGTTATTATTTTGCTAAGCTTGGCCTTTTATCACACATAAATATGCCATCAGTGAGACAGTGTGTTTTGGGAAGTGATGAAACAGTTCACATCGTTTTTCAAAAAAAAGATTTGTAATAGAGAAAGTATATTTACCTTTCATAGTTTAAAAAGTATGAGAATAATATTTAATCTCATCTCTTCAACTATGTAATTCTTACTCAGTTCTTTTATTATTGCTATTATTTGTAGGTTATGGAGGAAGGGGCCAACGCAAATTTTATGTAACTTCATTTTAGGATAATACTTATTTTTTGCTTTTGTGATATATTTTTGGAAATTCTTCTGGTGTAGTAGTTAAGTGTTGTGACTGCTAACCAGAAGGTCAGCAGTTCACATCTGCCAGGTGCTCTTTGGAAGCTATGAAACTCTGTCTGTAGAGTCACTGTGAGTCAGAATCTACTCAACAGCAGTGTTTTTTTTTTTTTTTTTCTTCTTCTTTCTTTAGTACTTTATTTTCTGAGAAGTGGTATAAAGTGACATAATGCAGTGGTTAGGAGTATGGAATCAGACTGCCTAGGTTCAAGTCAGGGCTCTGCCACTTACTAGTTGTGATTTGCCACAAAGTAGTAGCCTCTTTGGGCCTCAGTTTCCTCCCTGTAAAATATGAATAATAATAATAGCTTCTTCACAGGGCTGTCGTAAGCATTGAAGTACAACTGACTTCGCCCATAGTAAATGTGCAATTATTACTTTTCTTGATGTGCTTTAGAATCCATGTCCCCACTGTCATGGATGGAATTGTGTTCCCCAAACAATGTGTGTAGAGATTTGGCGAGGCCACGAGTTCCAGTATTGTGTGGTGTTCCTTTGGGTTGTAAACCCTGCTTCTATGATGTTACGAGGGAGGATGGACAGCAGTTGAGTTGGCGTGGCAGGACTCAGTGTGCGGGGCTGTATTGTGTCTTGGGACAGTCTTTTGGGATATAGGGAAGGGGAAGCAAGTCGGGAGTTGGAGACTACATACCAGCAAGAAGCACTGCTGGGAGCTGAGCACATCCTTTGGAAAGGACTGGTATCCCTACTCCTTAACAAGCTTCCCAGTCCTGGGGAAGATTAATGAACAGGACTTCCCTCCAGAGCCAGCAAAAAAACCCTTCTGCTGAAGGTGACACCTTGAATTTGGACTTCTAGCCTACTGGATTGTTACAAAATAAAACTTGCCCTTTTTAAAGTCATCCACTTGTATTTCTGCTAAGCCAAGCCAAGTGCCAAACAGTACTAAATGAATAAGATACCTACTTTCTTGATGAGAGTAACCTATTAGCATTCACCTCACATACCTTGTTTCATATAATGCTCCCAAACTTCATTCTTGGTTTCCATCTAAATTCTAGCAAACTGACATATTTCTCTTTTTCCAGTTTTCAGTACAGCATGGCAATGAAATTAGCCTTATGCAAGGAGGAAGGGAGGGCAATTGAAAGTTCTATCCATTTCTTGACTTCTTAAATATTTTGGGAAAACCTGGTGGTATGGTGGTTAAGTGCTGTGGCTACTAATCAAAAAGTCGGCAGTTGAAATCCACCACGTGCTCCCTGGAAACTATGGGGCAATCCTAATTTGTCACTGTGAGTTGAAATTTACTCAACAGCCCTGGATTTCTATTCTTTCCATTTTAGCCCACTGTGCCCGTTGGTGGAAACTAGTGGGCATTGTGGTTAAGTGCTACAGCTGCTAACCAAATGGTTCTTAGTTTGAATCTACCAGGCACTCCCTGGAAACTCTGTGGGGCAGTTCTTCTGTGTCCTGTTAGTCCCATGAATCAGAATTGACTTGATGGCAGTGTTTTTTGGGGGGAGGTGGTGACAATTGGTATAGTAGTCTGCTCTTTGCAAAGTTTTGACTCCAGACATTGAAGTGTGCATGCTTTTGGAGAAGCAGTTTATGAGAAAAGAACCGTGGATGTTAAGAAAGAAGTCATTCTAAATGAATAGTTATTTATTGTTCTTTTGTGGCTGAAATTTGTTCTAAATGTAAAAATTTGTCAATGATTTCTCGGTTCGCTTCAGATTGCCACTTATGTAGATTATGTAGTATATGGAAATACTAGCCTTTTTTTAAATAGATTTAGTTTCCTTCAGGTAGTTTGTCCTCAGTGACGTTGTAGGAGCAGTATTTGCTTTAGTGACTTAAGGCGTCTACCAGTTTTGTTGTGTAGTGCTGCTGGATGGGTGAGTTTGAATCTGTAGGTTACCAGACAGTACAAGTTAAACCCAGGACTTTACTGTTAGTGCTAAGAGATGTTTACAGCCAACATCATTATGCGACTGTGTCACTCATCCCTGCAGAGTCTTGATATGGCTTCAGAATCACAGACTGCTGCTGTCACCCATACAGACCCTGTGAAGTTAAACCTGCTGGTCATCAGTTCTGTAGTAGAGGCTTGTTGACGGTGTTGCTGTGGAAGCCCGGAAATTGCCTGCTTTGTGTCAAAGCACATTAAATATGAAGAAATAACAGTGAGTCTTCTGGGTACCATGAACGAGACAGCAAATTTTAAATGTTATGGTATAGGCTAACATGTTTAAAAGAGCTGCTTTAGTAGCTAAATAAAAAGAATATTGTACAGCTGACAACTCTTTACCGTTATTTGTAGTTGAATATTGGTGCTTTTCAAACACACATTTGATTCCAAGCAGAAGTATATTGGTGTAAATAGTTAACCAGTAGTTCTCATGGCAGTGCTTGTACTCCCATCTTGGATGATTTCAGCCACACAACGTCACTGAACACAAGTTGAGAAGAGATGACTGCAAGTTCCCATGAGCCACCATGAGAATGGGAAGGGGCATAGAATATTCTTATACCTGGGGTAGTAGTGTTCTTAGTTACCTAGTGATACTATAATAAAACTATCATAAATGGGTGGCATTAAAGAATAGAAACTTATGTTTTCACCCTTTTGGAGCCTGAAAGTCCAAATTGGATTCCTTCTGTGAGCTTCTGTCCTAGTTGTGGAGTCTGCCGGCAGTCCTTAGCATAAAAACAATCCTAACATGTCGGCTGTCTTCCTGTGTTTGTGTGCATGTGTATATGTTTGTGACTACACTGATCTTCTTTTAATTCAGAAGTGATTAGGTTTAGTACCCAACCTACACTGGTACATCAACTGATTACATTAATTAGAGAGCATTATGGAAGATGATTTGCCCAAAGCCAGCTGTTTTAATCACATGCAACTGTTTCATGACAGCAACTAAACTAATGTTTGTCCAGACCACTGGCAGTCATAGCCTAGCCAAATTGACACCTAAAACTAAACGAACAGTTTGGACATCTCTTATGGTTTGAACAAACACAGGAGCATCATTGTAATCTAGTAGCAGTACTACCAGGGTTACACACACTGAGCAAATCTCGAGTTTCCTGAGAATGTCCCCAGAGAAGAGGACTGGGAGAAGTAGTTAGAGGTATCCTTGCAACAGTTAGAAACTGTAAGTTGAAATGTTTTACTTAGTTGCAGGAGTGGTTGTTTAAACTGTTGAGGAGAAACAAGCTTGGAGCATTTCCTAAGTATCCCTTTGAAAACGCAGGCTCCGAATGCTGTGACTTCAGCATCTTCCTTGGGTGACCTTTGAGGTAATACCGTCACGTCTGCATTCTGTAAAAGTGCTTTCCTAAAAACATATGCTTTAGTGAAAATTGAAGGAAAAATATCTGCTGAAGTGAGTGTTTGTGCAGGATATTTGGAGTAATTATTTTAAGAAGCTTTTAAGATGTCACTTCTAATTTGACTCTCACAATATCTTGTTATTTATAGCTGGAAGGCAGTTTGACCGTTTTTTCTGATTTACTTGAAACATTTATGACTTTAGACTTAAAGGAGTAATCAGAATGTCAATAGGTAGATACAAATTTGTGAGGAGGCAATGCATTATGTTTATATCTGGTGTTTAAAAGATGTTTTCCTATTACTTAGTGCTTTAAAAATATTCTCCTTTTTTTATTTAATAAAAATATTCTTAATTTAAACTCCTATTAGACATTTCTAAGTTAAAAAAGAATAAAGCAAAACCAAGTTAACAATAATAGAAGGAAAGGTGAAATAACTTCTGCTTCAAGTAACTAAGAATTCAGACACTTCATTTGACACAACCTAGAGGGATGACATTTTTGGATCCCAGTGGATTGTATGAAATTTTTCAATTTGTCACCCCTCTTTCCACTTTGTCTACTGCTCTCTGTGAAAATGGTCAGTTCCTTCTTGGTTCAGTGTTTTTTTTCTCTTCTTTCACCTTATGATATAGATGGTTTTATTTATTTATTTTAAATGGCAAACCTTAATTTCAGCTATACTTGGAGGTAGTCATAAGCACTAGAAGCTTGCCATTTTCCCACGTAACCACTTCCGTCTAGTGAAGAAGCCTTGACATCCAGTGCATGCTCGTGAAACTTCACTCTGTTAAATACTAAGTCTCCAGTAACAACCTCCTAAGTCATCTTTGAAAAATGACATTTGGGTGCTTTACAACTGACTTACTCGAATGAATGAGTTTAATACGGAAACAGTTCGTGCTTTGTATTCATTATTATGTTGATTAGACGTGAAATATAGAATTCAATCTTTTAAAACTGGCAACGAGGGAAAAGCTATGTAGTAATCTTGGTTATATGAAAAGGGAACTGAGATTTAGACTAGAGAGTGTTTGAATAACTTGACTGAGATTGTGTAGTGGTCACTGTAGAAACCAACAATTAAATACAATCTATTGTACTGTCCTGGAGAGTATACTATTTTTTAGTTATCTTTGAAAGTAAAAGAGGGGATTCGTAAAGCAACATTCTCCCAAAATTTAACTTTCTTTTCTCTCTGTATTTCTGTAATAAAAGTACTGTTACTAAAAGGGAATGTTAAATTAAAGGGAGAGTTGGATTTAATCAACTGAGATCCAGTAGACTGGGGTTCCTAGTGAAACAACAGCTGAATAAGTAGAACTAAATTATTCAAATAATCAGGTAGCAAGTGATATCCCAGTAGGAACTGAATGAATGACCACAGAAACCTTGTGGCCGTACATTACTGTTGTTTTGTTGTTCTTTTATTTAAACAGATGAAGACATGGTATTTCAGAGTACTTTGCCCACATTAAAGAATATAAAGTGAAATACTTTTATGTCACTTCTGATCACTTACTGTGTGAAGGTCCCTTCACATGCCTAGTCCGCTCACCTCACGTGAGTTCTTGTTTAGAAGTGTGTCAATTTATTGGCCTGTAGAAGGACTGTCTCCAGTGTAGCTGTATGGAGTTAACTTGAACAGTACTGGAGACGGAGCCCTAGGCCTGCCCTTTGCTGCACCTTCTTCCTAGGAAGCTCTTAGGGAAGAAGGAATGGAACAAGACTTAGGACAAGACAAGAGATACCTGCCTGTAATCCCAAGTTAGAACTCTGGTATGATTTTCTCAATTGCACATACCCATGGGAAGGTAACTCATTCTTATCAAGGAGACTGTCTGTAGGTATCTTCTGCATTGTGTCTGATCCCCTTGTTATACTCATTATCACTTGGCTTTGTAATATTTCCACATGGATTGGCTATATTGATATCACACCAGAAGTTATTTTTGCCATGAGCAGTGCTGTTGCTCATTGTTGTAAACAGGATATTTATTCTCTTGTAGCAGTCTTAAGCAGTTGTTTTGGATTGTGGTGCAGAGTAGCTGTAACTCTTATCTAAATTTCAATTTTTTACTTCTTTGGAAATTTGGGATACAGAATGATAATTGTTGTCACCTTCTGGTGTTTTTTTATTACGTTGCCAGATAACGGGACATTATCATCACCATTTAGTGATGAATCCTGTCTAGCACCAGCAGATGGATTATAACCAAAATCTGGGAAGGGAACACAGAATACAGTTTTCCTTTCAGATTTCTTTTATTCTACTGCAGCTCACTCCATCTGACAAACAAATTGTGGCAAGTTCTCAATAGTGAGAAACAAGTGCTGGAAATTCCTGTTGGCTCACACTTGAAGATCTGTGATATATAGAAAAATTATAATTCATGTACATTTGAAGAAAAACAAAACCAAACATGTGGAGTATAATCCTTCTAACCACATAAAAACTTTACTTTTGAGTGATTTATGAGCACTCCCTTGTGGCTGTTTATTAGAACCACTTGGAATAGCAAGAGAGAAGCAACAGGAAACGTAGTTGCCTGGATTAATGTAATGGGCCCACAGTTAAGCATGTCTACTTGCTAAATGTAGCATTGTAAAGCACTCATTAATCAACATCAGATTTTCTTATCTGATACTGATAATAACTGAAATCATGAGTCATTATTTTTGAATTTTAGGTATGGACCTGTATCTATAAGTTGCTTAAACTCAAGGCATAGGTAATGGTTAATAATTATAAATTAGCTGTAAGTTTTAATTGTGCCAATTACAGAAATGTGATAGTTTCAAGCATTTATATTACTATCCAGGGAGAATACTAAATCATTTTTTATATTTTCCCTAAAATGGTAAGGTCATGCAAAAATCACACATTCCAAAAATATTTATGGATCTTGACTCTCCTTAACATGGTGACTTGATTTTTCACTGCCACGTATTACCTTCTGGAAGGAATTTCATTAAGCCTCTTTCGTAAATCTGGGAAGAAAGAGGTCTGTGTAGGTCACAATTGAATTTCTCGAGAATGTGGGTTCCCCCCCCCCACTCCTCCCTCTTCCTCTCCCTCCCTCTTTAAAAAATTCACTAGATTTGTTACTAGAGTGCAAACCTAATTCACATTTGCAGTAAGGGCTTTCCACCAGTTTTTATGTCACTTATCTTTATTATATAGTAGCAGCAACAACTGGTTTAATCTGACCAGTTTTAACATCTGTTTACTTCACACTTGGATTACTTTAGAATGGAAGAGTTTGGCCCTGTGATTGACTGGCGTGTAGAAGTGAAGACGGCATATACCTGAGTGCTGTAGGAAGACAAGGGTCGGAAGCAGCCAAATCAGTTGTAAATCCACCTAGTGGCTTTTGAGTGCTGGCGTTTCTATTTTGATCTCTGACTTTAAATTTGTATAGGGTGAACAGCAGCCTTTGACTGCTCACATCAGCAGCCTTCTACTTCTGATCTAAAACCACACATATGTTATAATGGTTTTTGTGAAGAAGTAGGTCTGTGGGCTTGGCTCCTAACCAAAAGGTCAGCAGCTCAAATCCACCAGGCAATCACCAAGAGAAGGATGTGGCAGTCTGGCTCCAAAAATAATAGCTTTGATACTACTGTCAGGCCCCTGGATAGGTACTGTTATATTAAGTTAGTTCAGACACCCATCTCTGAGTAACTGTGATTTCTAATAATTTTGGAAAACTCAAAGATGCTTAGGATAGTTAGGAGCACATAGTAAGCATTCAGTTAATTCTTTGAAAGGCCTGCCATATGCCATACCTCTGACAGTTATTATTAGAGTATATGTTTCTCCTTCAACTTTTATAAAAATCTTAAAAGTTATAGGAAGGAAGACACCAAGTCTTAGCAATTTTAGTACTGAGATTGAAACAGAGTTTGGTTCGTCTAACTTCAGTGCCTCCATTTTAGTAGATTCCAGGTGATTTTTAGATTTTTCAGCCTCATTACTCAAATAAAATGAACTTTAATCTCTGCATTTGAACAGCTTGGCATGGTATTGGGTACATAGTAAACACTCAGCAAAATGTACCTGTTGTTACGTCTGTCCTCTGTTTTCTTCTCTCCCGTTTTCATTCTTTGTTTAATACTACCTTTTTTGCCATTTCTTAATTTTTATTTTTATCCTTTTATTTTTATGCTGAGGATGACAGTAAGAAAAAAGAGATATTGATCAAATTAAAAAATGAAAGAAAAATAAACCAAGAAATACTAAAGAAGTAAAAGTAGCAAATAATACTTGACCTGTGGAGTAACCATTGCCGTTGAGTTGGCTCCGGCTGCAGTGACCCGGTAGGACTGAGAGAACTGCCCCATAGACTTTCCAAGGAGCGCCTGGTAGATTCAAACTGCCAACTTTTTAGTTAGCAGATGTAGCTCTGAACCACTCCACCACCAGGATTTCCTGACCTATAGGGCAGTTATTATTTCATTTGGTTTGTTATATCCTGAGACATTTGCTTTCTTTCGAGGTCATATTTTTATAGCAGCTGTAACACCCACGGATTTAAGCCAGCGTTTATGAATGTGGTTACCAGTGTCTCTGTATGTGGAATGGCCCGTCTTCTCCCTTTCCTGTTCAATTACAAAAATAAAAACATCATTCATGTTGGTGAATTCTGCCTTATGGAGATGACATATTCTGCCAAAATGGGTCTTTGAGTCTTCTCATGGCCTCAGAGTTGGTGGGTCCAAAATGAAATGTATCATCTTTATTCCTGTTCTTCTAAATACTCTCCACTTCATTTAACCCTGTTTTGACTGTGATGCCACAGAGTCCCTGTGTCTGAGTCAGAAAGCTGAGCATCACCTTCGATTCTTCTCTTCTTTTCTGGCTAATCTGCCACTGGATTCCTTCATCTCTTCTAGAGAACTGGTCTCTAGAATTACCTGCTGCTCATCTGTCAACACCCTGGCACCATGGGCACCTGCTGGCACTCCCTATCACTTTAGACCTGTGTTCTCGTGCCAGCCACTGAGCTGGCCAATGTTACCTTGATCTCCTCTTTCTCAAACTGTCCTACAAGTTACTGGCTTTTTATTAACACAAATTTTCACAACAGGATTTTCTTTTCTTTCTTTTTTTTTTTTTTGATATAGAAGCCAGCATTGATTCTATGTTCAGGCTTCTTTGTTGAGGTTTTACATATAGCTCAGCTTCTCTTTAATTGCTTCAGTTGGGTTTCCTATGAACTTTTGTTTACAACCCTGTTAATAACAACATACAGTAGTTATGTAATACCTACTATGTGCCAGACACTGTTCTACTTCTTCACATTCAGCACACTACTACCATTTTAGAAAAGTTAATTGATAGCCAGTAACTTGCTCAAATACTTACAACCATGGTTATCCGCATGAGTGCTTAATAAATGCGTACTATGCATTGCCTTCACTTTCCGCATGCTATGCTCAGTTTCCCTGTTGTCTTTACTCAAGATGTTCTCTGTTCACTTCTTAGACTATCCCTTCTCTTCCATGTGTCCAAATTGCATCAACCATACAAATACTACCTTGTCTCATTGACCCATACCTGTTGTCATCAAGTCGATTCTGACTGATAGTGAACCTATAGGACAGAGTAGAACCACCATGTAGAGCTTCCATGGAGTGCCTGGTGGGTTCAAACTGCTGATCTTTTGGTTAGCAGCCACAGCACTTAGTAGGGTTTCCTTGGACTCATTTAGTACTCGTACAATCCTGATGTATTTACAATTTCTGCATTGTTTATCATGCAGCTGTTCTCAGTCAAATTAGTTTCATCTTTGAATTTTTTCAAAATTTTTAGCAGTGCTCTACAAAAATCAAATACTTACTGAATGAGTACATTGATTTTTGTCTTTTCAAGCAGTCTTTAAGCTTCTAGAAGACTTAGTCCAAGTCTTAACTCTTTCCTTCCCTGGAGCTCAGCACTGTTTTTGGGTCATAATTGGCACTATAAGTACCTGCTGATTGGATGCGGGAGAGTGCAGGCTAACCACCTTTTTGTGTGAGGGAAAATAACCTTCTCACAGAGTACACATAGACACTTTGAACCCAAAAGCCCATAAAATGAATTCAGGTCAAGAAATGTGTTAGCCTATAAATGCAGAATGAGATTCATTGTCTGTATTTGGAAATATTAAAAGCTATCCTTTTTGAGCACTTTGTGTATCCAAGGCACTGAGCCAGCCACTTTACGTTTGTAATCTTAGTCGTTAGAGCCAGCCTTGTTAGGTGGCTGATGAAGCTGGCTCTCAGAATGATTCAATAACAGCTCTAAGCAGCAGAACGCTGTTTAAACCCAGGTGCTCTAGACTCCACAAACAGACTTACTCAGGCACTGCGCTACACATCACTTTGTTCAGTCTCACCGTTGCTGGTGGTTTCACCACTTAAAAAAATACATCTTCCTCTGTGTATTCACTAACTTTGAATGCATTAGATCCTGCATGTGAAGTACTTAACCACTGTTTTCAGCGTAAAGTAAACATTCCGTAACATTAGTGTTTATGGTTGCTGTTCCCCCAAATTACACGAAAGTGTTCATGATACTGCCTTTCGCTAATGTGCATCTTTACCTTTAAAGGCCAAATCAGCTATTTATTAACCTCTGTAAAATCTGGGTGGATATGTATGTGTATTTGTCTTTGGGGTTTTAAGAGGGCAAGAGGATTTAGAGAGTGAGATTAAAGGGAAGCTCCCTGCTACTGTGCCCACCCCTCCTTCTCTAGTAGACGTCTGCACAGTGTTTCTGTGGGCATGCCTGTCTGAGCTCACATTTGGGAATTACGTGATGGATGTCGTGGGTACCTACAATTGACTCCTAATGTCTTTGAAAGGATTTTGAGTATTGCTCTAGTTTGTATGCTTTCTCAGTATAGGCCTTCAGATCCTCTTTTCAAGACCTGTCATCTCCTTCTTCTGCCGGTTGGTGACTGACAGAATCATGAAAGGCATTAAGACTCTAGCTTCTATTTCCATGTGTCTTGTCACTATGCACTTAAAATATGGAACTTAAGAAATAACCCCTGACTAGAGACCAGCCAATTTAATGAAAATAAATGAAAGTACACTTGTTTTGAAATTTTTGGAATTTTAATATAACTTCAAGCTTCTAGAGATGTCACAAGAATAGTACAAGAAACTGTTGTACACACTTTACTGTTTACTCTATTTTAAAATAGGGTGATACATTTTTTAAGTCTCTTTCTCTTCACCTTAACATTTGCTGAGGATGTCATGAATTGTGTTCTGGTATCACAGTGATAAAGCACACTATTTATTTGTTAACTGGGTATACTCTTTATTGGAAGGCTTACTAAAGGTTATTTTAGGTTTGCCATCCAGCATGATGTTGTCCTTGGAAATCCGTGACTTCCTGCATTTATTCCTGGCCCCCAGACGTCCCCTTTCATGGTAGATTCTTACCAATGAGTAGTAAGAGATTTATGTGTTTTGAATTTTAAGTGAATCTCAGTTTGGAGTTTGGGACTAAAATTTTGTTCGTACAGATGAAATTAAATACTGTTTTAGTTGGGTTCTAAATATCATGCGAACATTTGGGCAAATCCCAAGTGTAAGGAATCTAATTGAATAGGGAAAAATCAGCCTTACTTTATTTTGCAGCTGTAAAGTTATAACTGTCGTGTGGTAAAGTGGGAGAGCTTTTATATGGTTCAGTTGTAAAATGATGCTTCAACTGACTACATTAAACCAGTGTAATTAAAAGTATTTGTAAATACCCCATATGCTGAACTTTAGTTAAGTCTTAGGAAAAGAAATGTAAATATTCAGACTAAAATTTTACTGTGTGCACGTGTTTTCATGTTATTTGCATTATTTTACCTTACTTTTTAGAACAAATGAAATAATACGTGAAAGCAGCTTAATTACCAAACAGGAAAAACGCTATACAAAATATTTTATGGAAACAAACAGTAGAACAAAAGCTGAATGTGTTAAATTAATTGTCGGTGAGAACCATTTCCTTTTAATACTGTTTACATGAAATTAAACAAATTTTAACTCTGTGCATTTTTATTTTCAGATTCAAAATGCTAATGATGTATTAATTGCACCACTTGAGAAATTTCGAAAAGAACAGATAGGTGCAGCAAAAGTAAGTGTTGTGTTTCCCTGTTCTTCACACAGTCTTCTGATACTTAGCAATGGCTTCATTGTACATGTTAACAGTTGAGATTAGAGTGACCTTTTCAAAGATTCTGTATGTCATTTTTAACTTTTTGCACAGAGCCTGTTACAAAGACTGGAATTCTTTTAAACATAAATGAGACTATTCTTCTGCCCTGTAGAGAAGGAGTCAGTGTAAGTCAGTTCCTTCCACCCCAACAAGTAGAGCAAGTAACTGTTTTAAAAGGAAGGTGAAATTGTAGAAAAAGTTTTGTCGAGCTTTGCTCCTAGTGCTTGTATAAGATAAAAATTGTGTGCAGGGTATATTGGAAATTCATACTATTATTTATGGGCTTCATCCTTAACAGAAATAGCTTATGGAAAAACTTTAGACATATGTTGCATTGGTATTTAATTGATCAGATTCCAGTCAGTTTTTTTCAAGCGTAATAATTGACTTACCCTGTCCGACTCGATGGCACTTGGCTTGGCTTGGCAATAATTGACTTACTGTCTTTTTCTTAGATGCAGTTTTTAACCACCTGCCTAGCTCATGTAAGCACACCAGTGTTCGAGATTCCAAAACAGAGCTCATCATCTTCCATTCCTCTTTTGGTTTTCTTTTTAGTTAATGGTATGCCCCTGCCCCACTGAAACTGAACTATCCATTCTATTGGAAAATTAGTTCTCCCTCTTTCCTCCTTAATTTCTGTCTGAAGTAGCCTCCTAAGTGTTCTCCACATGCCTATCCTCATCTGTTACAGAAAATTTTTGCTGTCATTGATGATGTCATTCTTCCAGTCGAGCAACCTTCAGCAGTTCTCCTTTAGAGACAGTTTAATGCTGACAGTGAAAGCTCTCCACAGCTTGTCCGTTTCCTGTGTTTCTGTATATCCCCACCAAGCACCATGGTCTGTTCACCAGTCTCTACATTATATAGACTCTGACTCTGTATCCATGTATTGGAGCAAACTTGTCCCTGTGCCTGGATAATTCTTACCAACAGGTGGAGATTTGTTGAAGTCTTGCCACTTCTCTGTGGCATACTTGGTGTCTGTACCAGAAAGCCTACACCGTAAAGAGGCTTTTTTTCATAGCTATTTCCTTTCCAGAACTGTTACTCCTTTTATTTGTTTCATGTAGAAGGCTGTCACAGCCTGCCTTAAATTAGGGTTGTATATGCATTTCCCCATCAGTTGTGAGTAGTTACTAGGGCAGAGACTACATCTGAATGATTTTTGTATTAATCAGTTCAGCAAATGTTGTTTGGTGGTCATGCTTTGTTTGGCCACACAGAGCTGTCTCGCGGCATTTGATAAGATTAAGGAATACAACTGTAAACAAGACAGACAGGCTCCCTGCTTCTTGCACTTACTATCTCTTGCACTTACTTGCATCTCTTGCACTTACTATCTTTTTCGGAAGACTGACACTGAAGTAATTGCAAACACTGAGGATTGTGATGCAAAAGTGTGGGATGCTTTGAGAGCCTTTAATTGATGGACCTGACTGTGTGCTGAGAATCAGAAAACCCCTTCTGGAGGAAGTGTTGCTTAAGCAAAGACCTAATTGAAATAGCTGAGAGTGGGAAGGGAACAGTATCCCAAAAGAGGGGAAAAAATGGCTGTGTGGAAGGGTCCCAAAGGGAAAAGAGTGTTTTAGAGCATTTTAAAGGAAAGATGTCCAATGTGTTTGGAATGTGGAATGCCACAGAGCACTGGCCACATGTGTAGCTTTATAAGGAGTTCGTAGTATTTTACTACTTACCCTAAATGCATTGGTAAGCTACAAAAAAGTTGTAAGCAGGATTTTTGTATGTGCACTTATAAATATTACTCTGACTGCCATATTGTTCATTGATTGGAGGAGACAAAACTGCCTGTGGGCCTGTTGGAGGCAGGAATTCATAGGGGCTTTAGAGGAGTCCTGGGGTGGTGGCAATGGTCGAGGTGCTTGGCCATTAACCACAAGGTTGGAAGTTCAAGCCCACCCATATGTACCTCAAAAGTAAGACTTGGAGAAATACTTGTGAAGAATCAGCCACTGAAAACTATATAGAACACAGTCATACTCTGACACAGTGGGCTTACTACGTGTTGGTAAAGAGTCAATGGGACCTAGTTTTTAGATTCAGAAGGTGGCAGTGGCTGGAGAAGCAAGGGGAGGTATGAGGACTATTTCAAAAGTAAAATGGAATGGTTTCAGGGTTTCAAGTTCATTAACTGAATGGATTGTTGGAGATACTTAATGAGACAGGCACTGCTGGTATTGAGCTGGCAGAGTTGGTGAGCTCAGTTTAGACATACTGAATTTTGGGTTCCCTTGAGAAATCAGAGTAGAAATGTTGGGTTGGTTGTTGTATTCAGATCTGCATGTTAATTAAAGTCATGGGAGTCAATGGGATTTCCCCTGAGAAAGAACAGAGCAAGAGGAGACCTAGGGCGAATAATCTGAGGGCTCCCAACATTTAATGGCTGGAGACAGAAGGATAAGAAAGTTAAGGAGGGTGAGAAGGCAGTCAGGAGAAAGAAGAAAATTATAAGTATGTGATATCCCAGAACAAAGAAAGTGTTTTCAAAAATAATAATAGCTGATCTATCCTGAGAACTATGTGGCAGAGACTTCACAGGATTGTCACATCTGTGACTTAATTCTTGTACGCAACTCAGGTGGCTGCTAGTGTTTCATCTCCTTTAAGATGAGGAAATTATAGGTAGCCTGCAGTGTATCACAGGAGGAAGTGGCAGAATGTGGCCCTGAAACCAAGCCATTTTACTTCAGAACCCCAGTGTGCAATTCTTCATTCGTGATATTTTTTATAAAATTAAGGAATTTAAAAATTCATTTTACTAATTTTGGTGTAATACAAGTTTTCTGGCCCCTCTAAAGGACTAAATTTCATTTTTGTGGGGAATATTCTTTTCTTATTTGCAGATTTAGGTTAGTTAAAGGGTGGGTTTCAGGGTCAGTAAACCCTTTTTTTTTTTCCCCAGTCCCAATTCCTGGACACAAAAACAAAGAATACACAACAAGTTTTTTTCTTTATGAACTTGTGGGGACGTTAAAAGGAGTTAACTGTTGTTGCAGGGGTTAACCCAAAGGCAGAATTTCAAACTCACCCGACACTCCATGGGAGAAAGATGTGGCCATCTGCTTCCATAGAGATTACAGCCTGGGACGCTCTACGGGGGCAGTTTTCTTCTGTCCTCTGTAGTTGCTGTTGGAAACCCTGGTGGCATAGTGGGTTAAGTGCTACGTCTGCTAACCAAATGTGGACAGTTCAAATCCACCAGGTGCTCCTTGTAAACTCCGTGGGGCGGTTCTGCTCTCACTTCTGGGGTCACTAGGAGTCGGATACTACTTGACAGCTGTGGAGGTGCTGTGAGTCAGAATCTGTTCAACAGCTGTGAATTTTTTGTGAGGGAGGTTAAATTTGTGGTAAAATGAAGGAGGTGAAATACTGAACATGAAAATTACTGCGCTTAGTTTTTTGGTTTTGGTGGGCCTGTGTATTTTGTCTGTTTGTTCTAAATTGTTTCTAAGCTACAAAGTCATCCTGGTTTAGTAAACAAAATAGTGAAGTGCTAATAGGCGTACTCTTCTGAAAATATATGGATAGGTCTGTTTTTGTAGGGGGAGTTTGGAAACTTCTTGAGAGAAATAAAAATATTTCAAGGTATTTATTTTTCCATTGTTTTGCTCCCTGTTTGGCTCTGATTTTTTCTTGCTTTGTAAGTAAAGTCAGTTCTACAGATAGCACTGCTGTGTTTCTCAGTCTTTGCAATGGAGATTTTCCATCAGTGTCTTTGGGCCAGTTAGCTAACTGGGATGCAGGGACGTCAGTTAAGTGCAGAATCTTCCACCGTAGTCAGCAACCTCCTCCCCTGGTTCACAGAGGCCAAGAGTGGAAAATGCTGAGTCAAGGTGGCCCTCTTTTCACTACCAGATGGTACTATTTCAGTCCAATGGAGAACATGCATAGACCACAGACATTTCCTTTGTAGTATGTACTCTGGAGCTTTGAGACAGCTGATACTTTGCTCTGGAAAGGAGGCCTTCACTGAGTTACAGTTGTGGGAAAGAAACATCATTCATGTGTGAGACGTGGTAGAAAAGATTAATGATGGGGTCATTGCCCTGGACAGAAAGAGATGGGCCCTGCTTTTGAGTAGCTAGAGATTAGAAGGATTAGCTGTAAACAGTTGTCAAGAGTGTGTTTATTCAAAGATTCTTTGTCTGATGGTGTTTGCAGAATGGAATTGTATTGCAGGTCAGACATATTTTATGTGCCAGATGTTTAGATTGTTTGCTTTCTGTAGGTCAGCCTCCTGACACATCATCCGTTTAAATTTTAGCAAACAAGTGAACAGCAACAATTTAGAACAGTTAACACCAGCTAGAAATTCCACTATTTGTATACATCCAGAGTATCATTATTATACCACAAGATTAATTGTATCTTTCTTTTTAACTCTTTGCACAAATTGATAGCCGTTTTTCAGTAGTTGTATTAGAAATCTCTTCCTTGCCTCCTATAGAGGCATCAGTTGTGAGTTATTTGCATACTTTTCGCTGTTTGTTCCTACATGTGCTGGTTGATACTGGGAATGTAAGTACAGTTTGTATCTGAGTTCCTAATCAAATGCATGTGTAAAAAATGTGTATGTTGAACATATGTTATTGTTTTCTTTTTTTCCAATAACAGAACAATAAACCAGTTGGCACTGAAGCTGCTGTGGCTCATGATGAGACCATGTGTGTAGAGTATTCTATAGGGTTTCCAAGGCTATGACCTATTAGAAGCAGTTTACCAGGCCTGTCTTCTGGGGCACCTCTGGGTGGGTTCAAACTGCTAACCCTTCAGCTAGTAGTTGAATCCTTAGGTGTTTGCACCACCCAGGAGCTATGCCACACTGTTACATGTTTTAAGAGACTTTAACGAGGCCAAGAGCTCATTTTACGGTTGTGAAAACGCAGGTTGAGTAGCTGCTTGGTGACAAAATGAAGATTAAAACTCAGTTTCTCAGATTTGCAGTCTTTTAATTTCTTCATGCTGTTCTTCAGAATGCTTTTATATTTTGGTGAAATATTTAGTTTTCTTTGCAGTTGGCAAATAAGTGATTTAGTGTAAAATGCATCTTCATTATGAAAAATATTTCAAATATGTCCAGACTCAGTCATCTTGAATCAAGCTTGTTTCCCTTTCCTGGAAATTCCTCAGTGGTGCGTGGAGTTCCCAGTACCCAGTAGGCACTTAACACTAGCTTGTTTCATTCAAAATAAAAGAGACTTGAGAAATTCTACCCATGAAACTTACGTAAAAGAAACGTCTTTATTTCTGTGGGAAATATTTTTCAAGTCTCTGGTTTTTATTTTTAATGAGACTTTAATAAATGTCGTATGAACATTTTCTTTTGTTTTAACACAGAAAGAAAGCAATGCAATATTAGGCATTTCAAAATACAACTTGATTTTCGTTACATTGACTTCATGTTGAAAACTATAAATGGAGCCTGATAATTTTTTCCCTTTGTGCTGTCTGTAATTTGGTACTGTCTTTGAACATTTGTTTATTATTTTAAAAAATGTTTTGCATGTGTAATTTTTTTAGTATGTAGTTTTTAAAAATCTATGGAGATTTGTCACAATTAATTCCTATTGCAGTCTTAGATTTTCTTCATGCAAAAAATGCCTGGAGTTGAATTTGTTGTCTCAGATGGTTTAGGGAATCTAGAAGGATTTTAAATGCTTTACTTATTCTAAATTATACACTCTTTGTCTCTCATCTGAGCTGTCTGTCTAATTTAGTGTATAATACTTTGGAATTATGATGAGAACATTCCAAAAGACATGCTTTACTGGGTCAAGCTATGGGCTTAGTAGGTCATTGAACTTTTCTTCCTGTTATCACAGATCCTGTAGAGAATAGTCAGGAATGGGTTTCATGTGTTGCTTTCTTGCAGACAGAGGCTCTGACAAGGACTGTGTGTAGACCAGAATTGTGTGGCAAGCTAGAAGCCGTCAGACGGTGGTTTTGAAACTATTTGAGATTTCTTTTATTTTCAGAGTCGGATCCAACTCGACGGCACTTGGCTTGGTATCAGTAGAGATGACTTATGTATATAAACCAAGCCATTTTCTGTCAAGTAGAGATGCTGAGCCATGATAACCAAATGTGTGTCCTTCCTTGGTTTTTCAAGGCTGGGATCTTTCGGAAGCAGATCACTAGACATTTATTCCTAAGCTCCTCTGGATGGGTTTAAACCACTAAAAGTTTTGGTTAATAGTGAGTGCCTAACATGTGCTCACCCAGTGACTTCCTTTACTTATGTATGTAAACCAAAAGAACCTAATGCCATCAAGTCGATTCCGACTCATAGGGACCCTATAGGACAGAGTAGAACTGCCCCATAGAGTTTCCAAGAAGCACCTGGAAGATTCAAACTGCTCTCCTTTTGATTAGCAGATGAAGCACTTAACCACTATACCACCAGTATACAGGGCTGCAGAATTACTAATTTTTTTTTAATTTGATTATTTTTATAACAGTGATAAATTAATTGTTCTAATAATATTTAACCAAGTATTTCTCTGTGCACTTTACTTGTAAATTGACTCAGTGCTTAAAACTGTCCTGTTAGGTAAACCAACTACTAAGCTCATTTTATAGAAAAGGAAACCGAGACAGAGAAGATAAGCAAATTGGCTGAGATAATATAATTAATAAGGCACAGAAGTAGACTTTGAATGAGATACATATAGAATTCTTTAATAGCAGCAGCGCATAGCTATTGATGAAGAAATATTAATTCATTTTTTCATTTCATGAAAAAAGAAAATTGACTTGCTGGCCTATTTGGAGAGGGAAGTGGTATTTCATAGAGTGTAGCAAAAAGCTCTTTAGTGTAAAAGGAACTTTAGATCCAAACTTGGCACCTAATACTTACTAGATTATGAGTTTGAGCATAATTTCTTTCATATAAAAAGTACTGAAATGTTAATGATATTACTTTATCATTAATAGTGATTGTTGCTATTGTATAATTTTTGCCTTCAACCAAAGTATTACTGTAATAATGAGAGAGCCTGTTGTCATTAGGTTAATTGGCTTTATTTTGTTTCATGGACAGAGACAGATGTCCTTTTTTTGAACATTGACAAAGTTCTGGTTCACCAGGAATACTAAACAGGAAGGCCTTTAGTGACATTACTTATTATTAATAGGAGCCCTGGTGGTGCTCTGTTGTCTGTTGTCATTAGGTTAATTTGCTGTATTTTGTTTCATGGACAGAGACAAATGTCCTTTTTTTGAACATTGACAAAGTTGTGGTTCACCAGGGATGCCAAACAGGAAGGCTTTTATTGACATTGCTTATGGTTAATAAGAGCCCTGGTGGTGCCACAGTTAAGCATTGGACTGCTAACCCAAGGAACAGCAATTTGAATCCACCAGGCACCCTTTAGGGACCTGAGAGGCAGTTCTACTCTGTAGGGTTACAATGAGTAAGAATCTCTTTTGCCACAGTGGGTTTGATTAATAATTAATTAATAACTAATTACTATTAATAATTAATAGTTATAATTAATAACTATGTATACCTTAAAGAGTGCTGTTACAGTAGAGAGGTATCATTTTTTTCAGATATGTAACCTGAGACCCAGAAAGATCAAGTAACGTTGACAGACAGCCCGGAAGTAACAGATAAACTAGCTAGGATTTGAACCCAAGCCCCTGGTATGTAATTTAGTAATCAAGACACCATACCTGCCTCCTTTAGGAGAAGCTGGGCCTTTTTTTGTAGGCTGTAATGTGTTCCCACGGTACTTGTAACATCTTTGTGATGTAACTAGTTGACCAGTTTGCTACCTCTGGACAAATGAACCGCAGCACATCCCTGCAGATAGAGTCAGGATCTGCCTCTGTTTGTGACAGATGGCTTCACTTAGTGTCTCTACACATTTCAGAAATTACTGATTGATTCTTGCAGTGGTGTCATGCATTTATGTTCTGTCCAGAGGTTGCCAGTCGGTGGAAAAGTTGTACCTCCCTTAGAATTCTAGAAATAGATATAAGTGAGAAACCATTCTGCTTAATAGTTTATATACATTATGTGTAATATATCATTGCATGTTATATATTTATGACATGTATACATGTGCCTGTATATGTGCATGCTTGTGTACACAATAGCTTTACTAAGTGGCTACTGTGTTATTATAGATAACTAAGCTCTTATAATTTTGTTACACTAAATGTAGATAAGATCATCACTGTGTTCTGTCCTAGTGGTTCTTGTGTTGATGCCTAAAGACCAATATTTCAGAAACATTTTATGCTTCCCCATAAATTATATTTTTACAAAAGACACTTACGTTAAATTCTTAGGTTAACTATATCCCTTATTTTTTTAAAATAAAGTTTTAAGCACTGTATATAAATATAAATTGATGATGAAATATGGTGGCACCTCACCAGTAGCATATATGACGTATATACTGAGAGATGTTGAGGATGAAACCTTGCTCCACAGTGGAATCCTTTTGATTCTTCATTGGTCAGCCTACTTGATTGAGAAACAAACCAGTTTCCCTGTAATGAAGCTTTCTTTGTAGCACATCCAGTTGCTTCTAGTAAATCTGATTTTTGAGTTCTCTTCCTTTGAGTCTGGGCAATAGTGAAGAGTAAAGGAAGTTCCATTTAACCTGTTTGCAGAGCACATTTGCACTGTAAATTTTGTATCTTCACTAGATAACTGGGTAGTTTACTTGGCTTGAGAATGGGTGTTTTCCAAAACAACAAATGCTGGAGAGGCTGTGAAGAGATTGTCGTTCTACATTGCTGGTTGAAGGGCAAAACAGTACAGCCTGTTTGGAAAGCAATTTGGTGCTTTCTTAGAAAACTAGAAATAGAAATATCATATGATCCAGCAATCCCACTGCTGGATTTCTATAGATCCTATAGAAATAAGGGCTGTCACATGAACAGATAGAAGCACACAAATGTTTACTGCAGCATAGTCCACAATAGCAAAAAGATAGAATCAACCGAGATGCTCATCAACAAATGAATGGATAAACAAACTGTGGTGTGTACACACACACAGACACACACACACACACACACAATAGAACACTATGCAATGATAAAGAATAATGATGATTTTAGGAAGCATCTCTTAACCTGGTATCAAGTAGAAGACATTACACTGAGTGAAATCAGTTAGCTGCAAAAGGACAAGTATTGTATGAAACCACTTATTATAAGGACTTGAAAAAGGACTTATGCACAGAAGAAAGGACTCTTTGATGGCTACAAGGGTGGAGAGGGAGGGAGAGTGTTCTTCACAGATTAGATAGTTGACAGGAAAATAAGGTGAAGGATGTGACAGCACTCAGTAGAAAGCGGGTGAGCATAACTGGACTATGCTATAAACTAAAAACTTTTCTGAATTCAACCTAAGATCTCAAAGGATAGAGTAGCAGGGACACGGGTCTGGGGACCATGTCTTCAGGGAAGGTTGAGGTCAACGGCATAACCAGTCTTAGAAGTCTTCTACACCACATGTTAGTGAGTAGTGTCTGGGATCGTAAATGCCTGCAAGCTGCCATCTGAGGAACCTCAATTGGTAAGAATCTACCTGGAACAGATGAGGACTGAGAATATCAAAGACACGAGGAAAAATGAGCCCAGAAAACAGAAGGAGCCATGTGACTGGGAGACTATATCATCATGAGAGCAGGAGAACCAGTGGGTGCCCAGCCGCCACCAAAGACAGCCCTGACGAAGGGCGCAATGTAGAGGCCCTGACATAGCACAAGAAAAACAGTGGTGCAGATCAAGAACTATACTAAAAGACCAGAATTTAATGTTCTGACAACCTGGAGGGTCCCCCAGAAACATGGCCCCTAGATTTGCTGCTGGCTCAAACCTGAAACCAGTACTGAGGTCAACACTTCAGACTAAGAACAGACTGGACTCAGGGACACAGAGTGAGCATGTGGTGTGTGTACTGGATGGTTTTATACATTTATTAGAAGCTGTCTTACTGGTTTTCTAGAGGGGAGAGGAGAAGGTGAAGAGGAGGGGACAAGTTTCATTACGAAGATGTTAGAAGAGTGAATAGGAGGAGTGTGCTGCCACAGGGTGAGGAGAGCAGATAGAGTTGCATAGAGGCAGGCATACAAAACTGAGTTGGATTGTATACTTCCATTTCATCATAATAAAAAAAAAAGGGGGGTATTTTTATTTGTAGATACATTTACTTCCTGCCACAGGAACATTTGCTGTATGAAAACTTATAAATATATTTTGCAAGATGTAGTTAGGCACTGAGCATGACAGTATTTTTTACTTGTAACTTCTTCATTCAAAGTCACTGCCTTTTCAGTAACTCTTGGAATGATAGAGAAGCTATTGGTGATTTTTATTTTTTCACTTAAATTGTTTATAAGTATTCTGAAATACTTTGGCTACTTTATATTGACATCTGTGGAAAACTCAAACAAGAACTCAGTAAAACTGTGCACATTCTGTCTCACATATGCATTTTGAAATTCAAACCAAACTGCAGATACAAACAGTATATGTCATATTCTTCAAAGACAGGAAAGGTGAAGGTGGGTTTATAGTACATGTCCTCTGATATAGCCAGGGCCCGGTCCTCTGGTAGACTGACATTTGTGAGTCCAGCTGTCCTGTATTGTAATCATTGATTGTTGAGAAAACACTACAAAAATAATCAATTTATTATCAGAGTGATCGAGGAAAAGAAGATAAAGGATTTCCCGACTTCACTTTTACAAAATACTTTAAATCGTTAGGCCATTGTTTTCACAGAAATAAATTATGTTAACATTTGAATTTTCATGGGGTCAAAAAGATGTTCTTATTTTAATAGTCATATTTTATTACTCACCTTTATATTCAGTGTTATGTTAAAACTTGATAATACATATTGAAGTAATCAAAAGTCGTCTAAAGCTTATCAATCAGTGAATTAAATACTTAGCAAGCTTCTGTAGATTTAAAAATCAAACTCTGAAGAACCTCACTTCTTCCAGTCCAGAATTAACTAAAACCTTGTGCTATATCTGAAATAGAAAGAAAAATTCCACGTGTAGCTACTACCAAGATGTACTGATCATCCGTATACTCAGCATGCCAGAGCCAGTATCCATCAGGAAACTTCAGCATTTGCTGAACATCCTGGGTACCATCAGCTGTTCTTATTATGTCACTATTTCAACTCAGCAAACATTGTGTTTTCCATCAACTTCAGACTTTCAGTGTTCTTGTTAAAGCTTAGTTGTTAAAACTGAATAAAAAGGCCCAAAGAATGTTTGGTTGGCACAACATTTAAAAATAGAATTACAGCTACTGAACAGAAAAGTTATTTTCACATTTACTATTCATGTCATAGTTAGAAGTAGATGAAATCTCTGTGGCTATTGTACAACTCTTTTTTTTTATGGCGTTTTAGATTTTTACAGAACAAATTACTTTTTCATTAAATTGTTTATATACATATTGCTCTATGACATTGATTAGCAATCCCACAACATGTCAGCATGGTCTCTTTTCAACCTGGGGTTCCCCATTTCCAGCTTTCGTGCTTCCTCTTTCTTTTCAGTCCTTTTACCCCTTGGCTGGTGGGCTCCTTTAGTCTTATTTTGTTTTATGAGACTGTCTAATCTTGGGCTAAAGCATGAATTTTAAGAGTAACCTCATCAGTGAGCTAAAAAAGTGTCTGGGATTCCTACTCGTGGGGTTTCTCCAGCCTCTGTCAAGCCAGTGAGTCTTTTTTTAAAGGTACAACTCTTTGATTTCATACATTTTGGATTTGAGGGTGAGACATTTGTTTACTTTATGGTTTGATGTCTTCATCCTAAAGTAGTGAGATCTTTGGTATTTGTATTTCATCACCTAATCATGTAGACAGTCTCTCATGTACCACCTCCTCCTCACTTCTTAGCTTTGAATTATTAGAAATTTGATTAGCATGGCATCATCAATCATGTCTAAGTGATTGGTTACATTCAGCTGGACAGTATTGATATTCTCAGTACGAGAAATGTTGCTAGGACTTGGGACACAAAACAGTGTATTACTCCTGCCCTCTTTGAGCTCACAGTATAACAGGAGAAACCCCAGAAGAACGAGTATTATGATGGGTTGAGATTAAGAGCTATACTTAAAGGGGCAAAAACAATTCACTTGATCTGATGAGGGGAGGCTAGCAAAGGCTTCTGGGAGCTTTTGCCATTAAGGCTGTGCACTGTAAAGCTTAGTGGGAATTTGCCAGTCAGTGTCAAGGGCAGTGTTTTGTTCTGTTGTGCATAGGGTCGTTATGAGTTGGAACCAACTCAACAGCACTTAACAACAACAACAACAGTAAGGTTATAGGGTAGCCCAGGCCAAAGAGAGGACTGAATATGAAAGAATCATAATGGTGTAAAAAATGTATGATGTATTTTAGAAGTTTAAGGAGCCCGGTGGCACAGTGGTTAAGTGTTTGAATGCTCACCAAAAGGTCAGCAGTTCAACTCCACCTGCTACTCCTTGAAAACCCAGTAGGGCAATTCAACTCTGTCCTATAGGGTCATTATGAGTCAGAATTGACTTGACCATAATGTGTTTGTTTTTTTGTTTTTCAGAACTTGGAATGAATGAGAAATAAGGCAGGAAATGTTCTGGTAATCGGAATAATTAAATGTTTCATGCAGAGTAATTTTTTTTGTTTGTGTAATAATCATAAAAATTATGCTGAGGATATTGAGCACTTATATGTCAGGCAGTGTTCTAGGCAGCTCACATACATTTATTTATTTCATCTGAACAACAGCCCAGATACATAGCGGTGATGTTTTTCATCATCATGTTGTCAGCAGAAGTACTGGAGCAGATAACGGAGCTTCCTGGGTGTAGACAGCTCATAAACAGCAAAGCAGAGCCTGGGCAGCATGGCGCTGATGCACATGTCTATAACCAGGACATTGTACGCATATAGGCAGCTGTGTCTTAAATCTGTTATTGTAGGAAAACAGGTTATGAGCAATGTGAAAGATTGGAGTCAGTGATAACCATTTCCCAGGCAGTCACTCATCAATATTTGCATTAGGATGTTTAAGAGAAATTTTGATTTACTATTGGGGATCCATTAATTTCACCATGATCTGCCAGCCACATCAGGCTTGGTAACTGGAACATTATGCCAGCTGGGAGGCAAGTAGGGACAACCTCAGGCCTGTGTCAGGTCAGAAAAATCTTTGATTTTTTATTCTAAGCTCCCACTGAATATTATCAAGTGAATTGCAAACCCTTGGAGTCCCCTGTCTTTTCAAGAAAGTTCAAAGATGCCCCTCTTTGTTAGCCTTCCACCTTCTTTAGGGCACTGCCTTTCTCCTTTTCTCTTTGATCCTGTAGCTTCTGCCATTGTTAGACTTTTCTCTTCATGCCAGTATAGTTCTCTGATCTTCCACATCCTTTCAAAACTTAATGCCAATTCTTCTCTTTAGTAGAATAGGTCTATCTTTCCATCAATGAATTTAGCTGATATCAGGTTCTGGTAGGAAGTATGACATGCGAGAGTGTGAATCTATGATCCTGGGTGGTATTTTTCAGTTCTTAAATGACAGCTTCAAAAGACCTCTTTAAATTTCTGAAAAGCAAAGAAGTCACTTTGAGGACTAAGGTGCACCTGATCCAAGACTCTGTATTTTCACTTGTTTCCTATATATGTGAAAGCTGGGCAGTAAATAAGGATGAACAAAGAAGAGTATATGCCTTTGAAATGTGATGTTGGCAAAGAAAATTGAACACACCATGGACTGCCAGAAGAACAAACAAATCTGTCTTGGAAGAAGTATAGCCAGAATGTCTCTTAGAAGAGAGGATGGTGAGACCTGGTCTTAAGTATTTTGGACATGTTATCAGGAGAGAGTAGTCCCTGGACAGAGGTACCATGTTTGGTAAACTAGAGGATCAGCAGAAAAGGGAAAGACCCTCAATGAGAAGGGCTGACACAGTGACTGCAACAGTGGCCTTACGCATAACAGCAATTGTGAGGATGACGCAGGACCAGACAGTGGTTTGTTCTGTTATACACAGGGTCTCTATGACTTGGAACCACCTCAGCAGCATGGTACCTAACAACCTTGACAAATGACAGCCCAGAGCAAATCCAATTATAGCATTAAAGGACCCAGGTACATCTCTGTCTTCTACCTGGGCATGAGTTTCCCCCTTTTAGAGTTTGAGGGTGTTCTTTGTTTTCTTTCCTGATTTGAAAATGTTATTTGCGATGTTCTGAGGCAGGGTCAGGAGACTACAGTCCACTTCTGACCCATTGCCTGTTGATATATGGCACATGATCTCTGAAGGGTCACTACCTTTTTAAATGGTTCCAAAAATTAAAATAAGAATAGTATTCTGTGACAAGTGAAAATTATATAAATTCAAATTTGTGTCCCTATGTAAAGTTTTATTAAAACATGGTGTTGTCCATTTGTTTAGATATTTTTCTTTGGCTATTTTTACATAAGAGCAATATAGTTGAGTAGGTGTGGCAGAGGCCATGTAAACCAAAAAGCCTATTATATTTATTATCTTGTTCCTTCCAGTAAATTTCCCAAGCCCCTGTTATAAGGCCTGAACAAAAGATCAGTTTTTACCTCTGCAGTCTTTTGGATCTTCATACACGTAGGACCAGCTTTGACATCCCAGCCTTAACAGCATAGGCTTGAAGATTTGATTACCTAAATTGGAAAACCACAGAATTTATAGCAAGATAAACTTAGGTGTGACCTTGAGCAGATTAGTAGGTAAAAGTCATGTTTCTAACATAAAACCCAGAGTTTTTATTTCAAGTATATGTGTCTTTATGGAAGGCAAACATATATTCTCAGTTTAGAGCTAGGCTTTGGCACATTGGTGGTTTAGAAGAGGAAAATGAAAAAAAAAAAAATCCTTTTACTTCTGAAGTAGGGTGCATTTACATATTTGAGGAAAGACTAAGTAAAAACCACTTTACTCTAAAACTATGTTATTTAGCTTTTAAATCATGACCTAAACTGGCCAATATGGTGGCCAACTCTTCCCCCATCAGTGTTCTTCTAAGAGTAAGGTAAAGCTTGCCATAGATTTAACTTAATTTCCTCTATGTGCACCATCTCTGCACTTTACAACCCAAACAATTGAAAATGGAAAAAATTAAATTACTCTTTTTTAATGGTGCATGTATCAGGATTCATATTTTTTAACTAGAATTCTTAAAATTTATGATTGCATTTGTATAGACTCAGCCCTAGGTAACAAGCAGTGTTTTTGCAACTGGACAGATAGAAATAAGGTAAGGTTTACCATTTGTATTCACAATAATAAACCACTCTTACTGATGTTATTAATAGGTGTTGCTTCAGACGTCTTACTGTTCTGCCCTTAGAGTGGCTGCTGCCTTTTTTTTTCCTGCATACAGCCAGTAATAATCCGAAGCCAAATGGAATGCACCCCAGAGACCTTACAACCCACGTTTGCATTGAAGTCCTGGTGATTTAGTGATTCTGAGCTGGAGACATGACCTCCCCAATTACTGTAGAAACCCAATGGGAAGCGAAGTGAGCTCACTGTGTAAAGATTTCAGGCATTGAAAGAACTTACCTTATTTGGTAATTGTGGTTAACTGGTCCCAGCTGGTAATGCTGGTGAGCTCACTGTGAGATGTATTGTTCTCTGTAAGCCAAAATGTATTTTTTTTATCCATTAAAAATAGCGTTGGTTCAGTTTTTCTTTGACGGTTTCTGGGCTAAATCATATCTGAAAGGAGAAGCCTATTTAGAAAATTAAAGCTCAAATTCACAGCCACTTTAAAAATTTCCTGCATGTATTTTCTGATCTATTATATCGTTCACCTTACTTAGCCTTTGGGGGAATTTTGGGTTTAATTTATGTCTTGAAGACGAATTATCTTTTGGGACACAAATCCACGTGTGCTCTTGGGCTTCACCATACCTCTCTGCTCATAGAAGTTTACTCTGCATTAGTATTGTTAGGACAGACTCTCCTAATTAACATTTCCTTAAATATCAAGTAGCATTTCGTGTCTAGAAAATAAAAGGAAGTCTGCAAGTTCTTGCCCCAGATTTGGCTGTATCTTGAATTTGGATTTTTCTCAAGCCTAATCCTAGCTTTTCAGAAAAGCAGTTTGTCTGGGGGAATGAACCTAGACCTTTGAGTCAAATCGACCTTGGTTTAAATCCTGGCTGTGCCACATGTAGTTGATGGTTTTAGGACAGGTCTTTAACATGCATGAACAAGAAAAAGTGACATCTATTCTTACCACATGTTGTGAGAGTTACATAAGCATATGAAGGTGACCATTACAGAAACATGAATAATGAATGTCAATTTCTCCTTATTGGAGTCTCTGGTGGAGTAGTGCTTAAGAGCTCATGCGGCTAACCAGAAGGTCAGCATTTTGAATCTGCCAGGTGCTCCTTGGAAACTCTATGAGGCAGTCCTCTTCGGCCTGGTAGGGTTGCTATGAATCAGAATAGACTTGACGGCAACAGGTGTGTCTTTCAGGAATGGGCTGATTCTTTTACTTTTGCATTATTACAACTATCCTCTTTTGAATGATATTCACATGACCTGGCCAGTCCTTTCTGCCCTGGTCATCACTTCTCCATGTGGGGCAGGAGGAAAGGGCCCTCTGCGTTCTTACCGTGCAAAATGTGGTCCAGGGATCAGCAGAAGGGCAGAGTATTTGACATTCTCTCCTCAGCTGCAAACCAAGTTCCTACTGCCATAGAGTCCATTCCAATTCATACTAACCTTATAGGAAGGAGTAGAACTGCGCCATAGGACTTCCCAGGATCACCTGGGAGATTCAAACTGCTGATCTTTTAGTTAACAGCTGACCTCTTAAATGCTGTACCACCAGGGTTTTCTCCCTCCCTGCTCAAAACTTAGCAAATTAGTATATGCGTTTTAAAAGGATCCCTAGCTGATAGAAATCAGTTTTGATGGTTAATGGGATCCTGTTTGTGCTGGGGTACTCTGAGTTTTGAAGTACTTGAATAACTGCAGAGAAGGTAACCCAAGAGGGAATGGTTAATGAATTACTATTCTCCTGTTCTGCTCTTCTGTGTTAGTCAGTTCTCTGCATGTGGAAACTTCTGCCAGTACTGTCCATCTTCTGTGTTACAATCCCCTCCAGGGAAGGTGGTGGTTGTTATTTGCTGTTGAGTCAATGCTGACGCCCAGCAACTCATTTGTGCCAAGTAGAGCTTCTCCACAGGCCTTACAGGCCTGTGACCTTTAGGAAAAGCAGATCACTAGGCCTGTCGTCCAAGGCACGTCTGGCCGGGTCTGACCACCAACCTTTCAGTTAGTAGTAGAGTACTTAATTCTTTGCTCCACTCAGTAACTTCATCAGGGAAAACTTTTGGCCACTGAGTGCATTCTGACTTACAGTGACCCTATAGGACAGAGTAGAACAGCCCCACAGGATTTTTAGCTGGGGGATTTGAACTGCCAGCCTTTTGGTTAGCAGCTGACCTCTAACCACTGCATTACCAGGGCTCCTCTTCAGGGAAAGGCATGCTTTTTCCTTTCTACTTGGTATAGTCCAGGTGTTTTTTTTTTGTTTTTTTAACTTATGTGTTAAATGTTCATTAGTGTTACTGTCAGCAGAAGCTGACAGAATTTGGTTTCTCTGTTCCCTTTCGTCTGATTTCTACGTCAGGCTTAGAGCTGGCAGCTTCTGGGTCGTTTTTACTTTCTTTCTTCCTGCTCCATCTGTACTGTAGGAAGGAGCCTCTCCTCCCTGCCTGCCTCTCCTGTTCTGTCTGCTCAAGCCTTTCATAACTTGGTAGTCATCCACCCTCCTCTGTCGTGCTTCTCAGCTCTGTGCTCCCCCTAGGTCTCCTGCCTCCTCCTGTCTCCTGCCTATTTGACCATTTGACTTCTGTCTCCTCTCCCCACCCCGGACAGCCCAGGTGAGAAAGTCATTGTGTAACAGGATCATAGTCTGCATCAAAAATCTTTTGGTTCTCTGCTTTAGGAGTCACTGTGCCTTACCCAACAGAACACACAGCGTCTCCTCTAGATTCTCTCTCCTTCCTGATCACCCTCCAGGCTGTGTGATAATTTTTCATTGTATGTGCCTGTCTTCATCTCTAAGCCAACCTCCTGGAAGAGAGTCATTTCTTTCTTTGTTTTTCTATCCTCAGTGTCTGGCACAGAGCAGCACAGTATAAATGTTGGTATTGACACATATCATGTCTGTTTCCTCGTTAATAGTAAAAATTATGAAAACTAAAGGGGCTCAGATGCTTTATTTGGGGAACTGCATAGAGAGGTAAAAAAGAGAGACACTTGGGAAGAACAGAACAAGGGACAGCTTTAGTCCTGGGCAGTCTCCAAGACGGAAGTCAGGATTCTCTGGCTCGTGGTACGTTACTTAAGTAACCTCAGAGATGAGTATGGCTCTCCAACCGTGGTATATTTTTACAAAACTGTACTCAGGGCAGTTTATAATTTCTGGATGATTTTGAAAGTTAGTACCAATAACAACATTTATTACAACTTTGTTTAATAAATGGGCATAGCTTTAGCTCTTGAAATTGCTTCTGTGAGTAATGCTTAGTTAGAATGAGACCTCAGATAATGGACATTTCCACTTCAACACATCCCAACTTTCATTTATTCCCTTGTGCTGCTCTTCTAGTATATTCTGATTATTTTCCTTGTATAGTAGTTTAGTCTCTTGGTTACCACAGAACACCTACCCGTCTACGATTGGTATCAGCTAGTTTGTTCCAGTTACTTGCATGTGGCTGCTTTTTTTCAGCAAAATTTACAACAGTGACAGTACTTGAAACTTACTGTCTTAAAAGCAGTATACGTTGTTTGTTGTCATGGATTTAGATACATGAGTCCTTTTCACCTAAATGTCCCCAAATCTAATTCAAAGCCTTCTTGGTGTAGTAGTCTTTCTTTTATTTTGTCGTATTTGTTTTCTAGAGGCCAGCATTCAGTAGCTAAGAATGTCAACTTTTATCATTCATGAACAGTACTGTAAGCTTAATAAATCGGTAAGACACGTACATTAAATGGAAGGAATCAGTTAATACTAGCTAGCAAATTGGTACAAAAATTTTAAATATTATCCAGAGTAGAGTCACGGGATGATGAAGTCATGAAATGCCAATGTCACCAGTGAGGCACAACAGTGCTGCCGTGCGTGGCCTGCTGTTTATGTGACTCCGGTGCTATCCCTCAGCCCTCCCCTCCCCTTCCCAATTTCCTTGTCCATTGTGACTTTACAATAGTGAAATTTACTCTTCCTATTTCAGAATATTTCCGAATCCCTCCTGAGCACTGTTCTCAATAGAACGGACAGACAAAGCGACTGCCAGCCTCAGGAGAGATGTGTGGCGTGTTTGGGGTACTCAAGGAGCTGAATTCTATTGTGAGGCTCCATCCCAAGAGGAGTGCTAAAGCAGTGCATCTAGAAAATGCTAAAATAGGCCGAGACACTCGGGGAGCATAGGGCAGAGAAAAGACAAAAGTTTGGGTGCAATGCTTGAGTGCCCTCACAGATTCAAATCTAGATAATTGTCTCCATTCTTCTCTCTGACCACAAGCCTGGGGTGTGGCTTACCTCAGAATTTTTTTTCCTTCCTCACTGGGCATGTTTTGCCTATCTGGTGGTTGGATCAGATCTGGCACCCTCCAAAGACGACCTGGTTTAGTGAAAAGTGAATGTTGTTCTTGGCTGTCATGGAAACCGTGGTTACTTAGTGGTTAAGTGCTACAGCTACTAACCAAAATATCAGCAGTTTGAAGCCACCAAATGTTTCTTGTAAACGCTGCAGGGCAGTTCATTTCTGTCCTACGTGGTCACTATGAGTCAGAATAAACTAGACTGCAGTGGGTTTGATTTTTTGGTAATGGAGTCAGCCCCCAACTCATGCATCTCCAACCCCATGACCAACAGAATGAAGCACTGTTCAGTCCTGAACGGAGTATCAGACTGTTGTGTTTTCATTGACTAATTTGCAGAAGTAGACCCCTGTGTCTTTTTTTCCTAATCTGTCTTAATCTGGAAGCTTCCTTGAAATCTATTCAGCAGCATCATATTGCTGTTGAGTCAGTTTTGACTCATAGTGACCCTATATGGCATCATCTAAATTTTCACTGACTAATGGGTGGTATTCAGAAGGTTTTTCCTGGCTAATTCCTTTCGTAAGTAGACTGCTGGGTCCTTCTTCCTAGTCTGCCTTAGTCTGGAAGCTCATTTGAAACTTGTCTACCATGGTTGACCCTATTGGTGCCTAAATATCAGTGGCATAGCTTCCTGCATCACAGCCACAAGCAAGCCTCCACTGACAGACAAGTAGGGCTCTTATCGTTACCTTCCTCACCTGATGGTGTTACCCTGCTTACCTGACGCTCCTACCCTACTTACCTAATGCCCTTACGCCCTTTACCTGATCAAAATCTTCTGCAGAGGACCTCTTGAAAGTATTCGGAACTAAAGATGTCACCTTGGAGACTAAAATGCACCTGACCCAAGCCACGGTATTTTCAGTAGCATCATATGCTTGCAAAACTTGAACAATGAACAAAGAAGACAGAAGAAGAATTGATGCCTTTGGATTGTGGTGTTGGAGAAGAATGTTGAATGTACCACGGACTGCCCAAAGAACCAACATATCTGTTCTGGAAGCGGTACAACCAGAGTGCTCCTTGGAAGCAAAGATGGCAAGTCTGCGTCTTACATATTCTGGACGTGTTGTCAGGAAAGAGAAGTCCCTGGAGAAGGACATCATGTTTGGGAGAGTGGAGGGTCAGCGAAAAAGAGGAAGACTCTTGATGAGCTGGATTGACACAGTGGCCACAACAATGGGCTTAAGCATAAAAACAATTGTGGACATGGCGCAAGACCAGCCGGTGTTTCATTCTGTTGTTCACAGGGTCACTATGAGTTGGAACCGACTTGACAGCACCTAACAACAACAATGGGTGGTAGCTGCACATGAGGTGCGTTGGCTGAGAAGTGAACCTGTGTTTCCTCATAGCAACAACAACAAAGACAAAAACCCCACAGTTGTTACCAGTGAGTCAGTTCCAACTCATAGCAACACGATAGGACAAAGTAAAACTGCCCCATAGGGTTTCTGAGGAGCAGCTGGTGGGTTCCAACTGCTGACCTTTTGGTTAGCAGCTGAGTTCTTAACCACTGTGTTACCAGGGCTCCAACACACCAAGCTGAAACCAGACCCATTGCCATCAAGTTAGTTTTGGCTCATAGTGACCCGATAGGGGAGAGGAGAACTACTTCATAGTGTTTCCAGGGAGCAACTGCTAGATTCGAACTGTAACCTTTTGGTTAACAGCTGAGCTCTTAACCACTGTGCCACCAGGGCTCTTAGGTGAAAGGTGGGAATTTTACCACTGAACCACCACTGCCCTCTAAAAGTGAATGAGGCTGTATTTATTAAATAGTACAGTTGGGTTGGGCCAGTGAAGACGAGGAGGACCCTCGATGAGGTGGATTGACAGTGGTGGCAGCAGCGTGAGCTCAGGCGCCCCAGTGATTCTGTGGATGGTACAGGCACTGTTTCATTCTGCTGTACACAGGATGGCTATGAGTCAGAACCGAACCTACAGCACCCAGCCACAACAGAGTTGGGATGTGGTTTCTGATGACTCCACAGCCCTTGCTCTTCTGCTGTGCCCTCTGGCTCTGTCATCTTGAGGGACGTATGAAACCGAGAATGTGTTTGAACTGCCGACCTTCTGGTTAACAGCGGTAGCACTTAGCCACGACATCACCTGCATTTCTGAGGGAAGTATCCACCTTCTGTATTCCCTCTTTCCTGACAGCGCAGAAGGGCAAATCAAGTTCAGCAGTTGGACAGTTAACCCTTCTGATTTCGGTACCTCAACTGGAGCCAGTACAGTTAGTTATACCGAGTTGATTTTCTTATAGAATCTTAGGGAGTCTTGTATGTTGCCACTTTCAGTAGGCAGTTTCTATAGTACTTGTCTCTGGTATCCTAGAGCCAGATTCCACTTACCATGCGCTCAGTTTAAATCAATCCTGTTGCACTCATCTGGAGAGCAGATGCTTTTCTCTGTCTCCCTCTTAAAAAAAAAAGTTGACTTGCGTTTAAGGTTATGGTTATATAACTTTGATCCTAAGATTACAAGTTCGTGGAGAAAGTTTTTAGCCTACAAATCTACATTTCTGAAAACTTCTGTAGCATATTTAGTTGTTGATTTATTGTGTGTAGATGCTTTGGCCAATTTTAAGAAACAAAACAAAAGGCTCATTATCCAAAAAGCGTGAAGGCCAAGTTAACTTCGGAATGATTCTTTTTTGGCATTTTTTTGGTCAATTTACTTGCATATGCATAAATGCAAATGTAAGAATTAATAATAGAGCATTGTAAACTCAGATAAGCTTGTTGAGACCAAAATGAAATGATACATATCCACAGACACAGTTGTGATTACAAAATAGAAATCCTTTTCAAATTTCTGCTTTTTTAAAAAAAGACAATGTAAATAAATGATTTTAGAAAATAAATTGCATTGTTTCTCTTTAAGGGCATTGTTTCCTAAATAGTTCTCAGTGGAGTAGGTTTCAGGACAAGAGGACAAACTGAGTTTTATTTACCTCTGTCAATGAGATGGCATCTCCTACATGTACTGCCTTCCAGGAGACATTTAGTGACCTTCATGTGATAGAGGCCCATTAGAACCCAGAGTATAACACATCATAATTAAGTAACCATAGACAAGTCAGTACCAAAGGATACAATCCATATCCATCTCTTTGGATTTTGAGAGAATCATGTGAAAATGTTTAGTAAAATCCAGAGCATTAACCAAATGTTACTATTTTTGAATCACTGAGCCAGTTTCCAGCTTGTCCTGTGTCGCAAGTGTGTCTTAAATTTGCTTCAACCTAAAAGCATTAGCTATCCTAAAGGGAACAAATAGTCTTGAAAATTAGTTAGTAAGAAATGACGGAAGAGGCTGACTAAACATCTGTAGTGGATATGGAACAATACATTTCTTTATAGAGTTGTAAATTGGAGTAAATGATCTCCTCTGAGTTTTCCTCAAACTGTTGGGCCTCTGAGTGATTAATTCTATGAATTGTTGCTTATTTAGAAAGATCTTCCCTTTCGCTGTTTCTTGGGTTAGTGTTTTAGTCAGCTGGTGCTGCTCTAACAGAAATACCAGAGTGGATAGCTTTAACAAAGGAAAGTTTATTCTTACACAGTCCAGTAGGCTGCAAGTCCAAATTCAGGTTGTCTACTCTGAGAAAGTCCTTGTGTTGCATCAGTCTTTGTTCAGAGAGCATCTTGGTGCAGGAACTTCGGGTCTGAAGGATGTGCTCTTCTCCTGTGCTGCTTTCTTGACGGTGTGAGGTTCCCAACACTCGCCTTGCTTCTCTCTTTTTATTTCCCATAGACTATAAGGATAAAGGGTGGTGCAAGCCACACTCAAGGGAAGCTTCCTTAGTAGGGGTGTGGCATTCCCACCCTCATCCTCTTTTACCATAATCATCCTATCTATTAGCCACAGAAAATCACAAAGCGGAGGGCAATCACAGAATACAGGGAATCCTTAGCCAGCCAAATTGTTACATATATTTTGGGGGAGACAGAATTCAATTCATGACAGTTAAGGAAGTATCAAAAGACTTATTCCTTTTAATTTTGATGGTCGTCCCAAGGTATCAGTTTTTGTATCTGGAATGTTTTTACTTAGCATTATGAATTGTTTGTTGTTATTTAGAGTTTAAACATTATTGCAGTAATTTATTGCATTATATGTGAAATTTAAAAAAATGACTTCATTTGTGTATCTCTTGAAAAGCTGGTGGCCAATTTAAAGCAAATTAACAAGACGACTAAATAGTTGTAAGATTGTTATAATGGTTTAACTTCTTAGAGGAGGAATGAAATACAGTGAGAGGAACACCCAATTGGATTTAGACTTTATTTTGACCATCTTTGATTGCTTTCTGAGCTTTGTCAAATTGACTAGTTTGAAAAGAAAAGCAATCAAGAAATTTAGTTTCTCAAACAGAAAAATTGTATACTGCCTAACAGGTAGTCCAGCTATGTGCCTGGTAACCTGAATTTCTTTACAACTACTCCAAGAAAAAAAAAAGAAACCACTGCTGTTGACTTGATTCCAACTTACAGCAACCCTAGAGGACAGAGGAGAACTACCCGTGGAGTTTCCAGGAGGGCCTGTTGGATTTCAACTGCCAGACTTTGGCTCAGAAGCTGTAGCACTTAACCACTACACCACCAGGATTTCCCCTCCGGTAAATAGTAGTCCAGTTAATGCCCTGGCTAATACCAGACAAGGTGATGGTTGGAGTCTACCCAGAAATGCCTCAGAAGAAAGACGTGGTGGTCTCCTGAATATCTGGCATGTAAAGCCTTATGTCACACAGAGTTTCACTCTGACGCATAGGGCTACCGTGAGTGAGAATCAACTTGACAATCGCAGCTGGTGTCGTTTGCTTTGATTTTTGTCTTATACTTGGGCCAGCAAAAGAGAGCTCACCACTTCAGAGGCCACTCATTCCATCTATTTACAACTTTGCATGGGAGTTCTTCCTTAAGGAGCACTTCATTCAGACTGCGGACCCAGCGCTGTGCTGAGTACCGAAGATACAGTGATGCATAAGAGTTGGTCCTTGAGCTGCAGCTGTTCAGCCCAGGCTTCTATTAAGCTGAGCTCAGATTTGCTCTAGCTTCCCTTCTGCAGTCTCATATGGAGCTGATGGAGTCCAGTGCTCTAAAAGTCTATGCTTCTTAACTGGAAGTCTTAAGTTTTTCATTTCATTTGAAGGATTCATGTGGCCACAATGTGAACTACCTTGCAATATAATTGTGTGCAGGTGTATGCTCCCGCCTGTGACACATTTCCTCTTGGTCAGCCCACAGTCTGGGCAGCTTACATCCATTGGTGGCAGGGTTAGGAGTATAACCAATCCAGTTGTCAGTGAGTCAGTTCCAGCTCATAGTAACCCCAGGTGTCTCAGAGAGGATTTTCAGTGACTCATTTTTTAGAAGTGGATCACCGCACCTTTCTTCTTAGTTGCCTCTGGGTGGACTTGAACTTCTTCTATACTTTTTGGTTAGCAGTCCAGCTCCACCCAGGGACTCCCAAGTATAGAGGCCTAGCCCCTGAGGCTCACCACAGGCCTGTCCTAATCAGGCATTCTAGCCCCAGAACTCCTGCTGAGTTAGCCTGGGATTGGCCGTCCTGCAGCACAGCTCAGCTCAGTCCTCCCTCTCTACCGTGAGGAATATTCTGCTTGCCATTCTCCTCACCATCTGGTTCTCGGGAACCCATCAGGTAACATGATGTTTCATAAAAATGTTCTTTGTTACCCCCTCACTCCCAGTGTTTTATTTTAAAACTCCGTTTCTTTTTAAAAGCAGAGTGTTGTCACAGTAGCAGAACTTTCTTCACACGGATGAAATCACAGAGATATACAAACATTTCAGATAAGAAGGTTCATTTGGTCGTGGAGCTTAGTACCCCAAATATCAATTTACAGCTTCAGTGTCTTTGACAGCCATGAAAAACAGCCTTTCTTTTTTTTAATGCTTTTCCATAATTTAGGTTGACATGTATCCTCAGGCCCTGAACAAACTGCTACTGTTGTCAGTAAATGATAATTGTGTTCCTTGTAAAGTGCCTTTGAAATGAGAACTTTGACTTTTATTTTAGAGAAAAGTGGGATTTGTAAGAGATTGCATGAGGGAAAATGGAATAGTTGACCTGCAAGCTTGTGCGTATGTATGTATTCTTACTCCTTCAGCTTTAAAATTCTTTGGCCAGAGACTAAAATATATTTTAAGTGCATATGGAAAAAAGTGCATTGCTGTTTATTTTACGAAATATAAAATGATATTATTGACCAAAGAAATCCAGTTTCTCAACCTTATCATAAAATGGCTTAAAGTAATAACTTGAATTCTGGGTAATTTACCTTTTAGAATTCTAAAAGTAATTATTCTAAGAATCGGTATAGAACAAAAGGGGTTTAGTCTGGTTCTTGAGGACAGACAACACAGTAGAAGATACAAAAGTGTGTTCCCTGGTAAGTAGAAGAATGCCTGTGAAGTGGTGGAGGAGGAGGGGAAGGAGGTGGTAGTATGAGGCCTGACAAACCTGTAAACTGAATTGTTCTAAGTGCTGCGTATCTCACTGCTGAATATCACTGTGGTTACCTCAGAAGTACTCCCCTTAGGAAGCTATACACCGATGCCAGCACCTCATTCACCCTTCAGAGCAATTTTTGAACTCTTTCTGGCATGGCTCTTGAGCATGGTGGCACAGTGGCAAGTTCGGGAACTTAATTGTATAGTTGTCTGTGAGGGAGTTTTTAGCCAGTAAACAAATAACTGTATTGGAACACCCTCTCTAGTCGCCTGATCTGGCCCCCTTTACCTGAAGATAAAGGAAATATTGAAAGGAAGACATTTTGATGACATTCAGGACGTCAAGGGTAATATGATGACAGCTCTGATGGCCATTCCGGAAGAAGACTTCCAAAATTGCTTTGAAGGGTGGGCTAGGAGCTGGCGTCAGTGCGTAGCTTCCCAAGGGGAGTACTTCGAAGGTGACCGTAGTGCTATTTAGCAGTGAGGTATGTAGCACTTTTTCTAGGATGAATTTGCAAACATAATTGTCGGCCTTCATGTGGTTCCAGTATCACTATGTTGCTGTAGTAGAAGATTATCATCTGTTGGCTGTGGTGCTTTGATGTATGTTTCTCATTTTGCCCCCATAAAGTCTCATAGCATCACTACAGAAGACGTAATGTCTTCTTCACTGAGTTCCAGAACAATTTATCTGAATTTCTCTTATGACGTTTGCTTTAGTACTTTTTACTTTGCATTGTGGATGGATTCACACTATAGTGGTGTAGTGGTTAAGTGCTACAGCTGCTAAACAAGTGCTCCTTGGAAGCTATGGGGCAGTTCTACTCAGTTGGTAGGGTCGCTGTGAGGCAGAAATGACACAAAGGCAGTGTGGATTTTGGCTTTATAGTCTCCTACTGAAAGATAAGACCTTTGAAACAGGAGTTACACAATTAGAGGACACAGTAACTTCTCAGCATACATTTGAGGAATCGTTGAGGGGGTTTACTATGTCTTGCTCATTCATGTGCTCATGGGCTTTTGCTAATTTTATTTCCTTGGTGTAATACTTAGCCCTTGCATACTCTTCCAGTCTCTGGAGCCCTGATGGTGCCGTGGTTGACGGCTATGGCTGCTAACCCAAAGGTTGGCAGGCTGAGTCGATGAGCAGCTCCTTAGAAATAAACTGTGGGTCAGTTCTGCTCTGTCCTGAGTGTGGCCGTGAGTTGGTGTTGACTCACTGATAGTGGGTTTGAGTTTTTTTGTTTTGTTTTGACCAATTCTTTACAATCCAGTTTCTTGGATGTAGGTTAGGTTAAATGGTGATGTCCAAGTCCAAGTTTTGAGTGTTTATCACAGAAGGCAAGCTGGCAGAGGTAGTATCAGGGAAAGAATGGAACAATAAGGAACTGAAACCAAAATGAATTAAAACCTACTGCTGTTGAGTTGATTCTGACTCAGTGACCCTATAGAACAGAGTAGAACTGTCCCCTAGAGTTTCCAAGGAATGCCTGGTGGATTCAAATTGCTGACCTTTCGATTAACAGCTGTAGCATTTAACCACTACACCACCAGGGTTGCCATTAAGGAAGAAGGAAGTACATAGGAAAAAACCGCAGACTCCCCAGGGATAGTCAAGAAGCCGTACCTGGAGGAACTAAGAAACAGAGCTGGTATCCAGAAGATAGCAAGCCTGTGGAATCTAGGGGTAGATTTTGTAGCTGTGTCTTTTAAGGTCTATCTTTTTACCTCCATGCATGTCTTTCAAGGTCTAAAATAGATTTTGCTCTTGGCAGCCAGCACCTGACTCTTGGAATTTGACCTCTCTAAGGTGAATCAGGCCCCAGTCATCTTTTAAAAGTTCTATTGTATTTCTTTGCACAGTTTAATGGTTTAATTGATTTTTGATGACTGTGTATGCACAAGGTTGAGTGCCAACTAGGTAATGAACGGGATCCTTGGTGGCACTTGGCTGGCAGGTATTAAGCTAAGAACTACACTAAGTAATTTATCATGTGTCACCTCATTTGAAACCTTGGTGGTGCAGTGGTAAAGAGCTCAGGCTGCTGACCAAAAGATTGGTAGTTCAGATCCTCCAACTGCTCTTTGGAAAGCCCATAGGGCAGTTCTGCGCTAGCCTAGAATGTTGCTGTGAGTTGGAATCAAAGACAATGGATTTTTTGTTGTTGTTGTTTGTTTACCTCATTTAGTCATTTTTAGGGCTTTGTTAGGTAAACACTGTTGTTTTCCCCCACGGTACAGATGAGGAAAACTGACCAGTAAAATAGCCTGTTAGGAGTCTTATAAACAGTTACAGAAACAGAACTTGCAATCAAACTATATGACTATCAATCAGTAAAGGCTGTGCCTGTAATCTAGCACCCTATGTAATATCAATAGAACATTATTTTTAAGCACTGTTTTGGTTTATTTGTTAAATTAATGACACTGACCACTTTAAGAAAAAAAAAAGGGTTAGATAAATGGCCGCCTATGCTCTGTGCCTGTGACAGGGACTAATAGTTATTAATTTTAGGTAGTTCAATTTTCACATAGCCCTGACGACTGAAGAGTGATATATTTTGCTGTAAAGAATACTGGCTAAAAAAATCAGAGATTCTGAAGTGTCCTAGTGCTGCATGGGGGGAGTTTTTTAATTTTTTTTTAAATTTTATTGTGCTTTAGATGAAAATTTACAGCACAAATTAGTTTCTCATTCCCAAATTTATACAGTTTTTTGTGATGTTGCTTATAATCCCTGTGGTGTGTCTGCATTCTACCTCTTTCCCTGTATACACCAGATTCCCCCCATCCATTCATCCAGTTTTTCTGTCCCTTCCTGCCGCCTTATCTCTGCTTTTGGGAAGGCGTTGCCCATTTGGTCCCGTGTAGTTGATTGAATTAAACAGCCTGTTTCTTATGTGTGACGCCTATGTCACAGCCTTCTAACACCGTCACTAGTATTTTCTCCAAGTGGGGACATTGTGGATGATAATGAAAGGACGGCCATCATCTCAGCATAGACAAGGTAGATGAGTGCTGGAGTGTTCTGCTTCATTTGAGTGAGATTCCTGGCTTGTAGGTTGTTTTCTGGAGGAAGTGAGTAGCTGATACTTGTTCTTTATTCTGTTGAGGTGTGTGAAAGAGATGAGAAAAGATAGCATGGAAGCATTACTAAAAGCACAGCGTTTTCTTGGTTCCAAGGCAAACATTTCATAGGGCTTTTGTTGACAAAATAACCAGGAGCAAAGTCTGTGTCGCCTGTATCTAGCCTGTTCTTGCATCTCCTTTTACTTGTCCTCCTCAGTCCCGAATGTGTCCTGTTTATATGTATTCTTTAAGATGGTTCAGCTTAGAAGCATTAATCTTCTAAGTACCAGGTAGGTTTTTTCTTTCTTTGTAGATCCTGGAGATACAAATATGAATAAGTCATAGGAAGTAATTCAGAGTCAACAACCATTGATGAGTGAGATAGGAGGCAGATTGTTTTATGTATTCCTATTCCTCTGCAGTGAATTCTGACTCACAGCAACTCATGTGTTTCAAAGTGGAGCTGTTCTACAGAGTTCTCACTGGCTTTTATCGTATACTTTTCTTCTGAGGCACTGCCAGGTGGCTTCAAAGTGCCAGTCCTTCAGTTCGTATTTGAGTGCTAATTGTTTATGTCACGTAGGGACATAGCTGCTGAGTTAGAGGTAGGCATCATGTACACAGTGCTTTGGGGACTCAGAAAGATATTTAATCTCGTGTGGATGTTCCATGTCTAGACAGGTGATGCTCAGAGTGAGTCTTGGTGGTTGAATGATTTAGCCAGAGAGAGAGCAAAGAATATCGGCAAAGCAGGCAAGAGATTGTAATGGGAGGTCCTCAAGCCATGGTGGTGTTACTTGAACTTAAAATACCAAGTTGAAAATCTTTTGTGGAAATGAGACCAGTGAGATATGAAAGGCCTCTGTAACACAAGGCCTTGTTTGCTGAGCTACGACGTTTGACATTTGTTTTGTAGCTTTGGGCTAACGAGTCAGTGCAAGAAGGTGATAGTAAGATTTGCACTGTGGTTCAATATAGTCTATCTAAAATACGAAAAACTACTGAGGAGCCTAGTGAGACCCACAGGAAGACTAATTGCCATTGGGTGGTTATAACTCATAGCTCCCTGTAGGACAGAGTAGAACTGCTCCATAAGGTTTCCAAAGCTATCAATCTTTACAGAAGCAGCCAGCCAGCCAGATCTCTTTCCCGAGGAGTAGCTGCTGAGTTTGAACCGCTGACTTTTAAGTTGACAGCCCAGAGTTTAACCACTGTGCTACTAGGGCTCCTTTTTAGGGAATTTAGCTGGGAGACAACAAAATCCTAAATTACTGTAGTGGTTTGATAATACGGAAGTAGAAGAAAGCTTTAAAATGTATTTTGGAGACAAACATCACAGTCAGTGTCCATGGATGTGTATGTTTAGGGAAAAGTAGGAGCCTAGGGTGAAGGACATGTTTCTCTACTTATTTTATAGCACAACTTGAAAAAATACTCTTGTGTTTTTCCAGTCATCCTTGTTGTACCCTCTCATTCCTCACGCTCACACGGTCCCCGAGTCCGGAAAGAGTCCCCGAGTCTTTCTCTTGGTACTCGCTCCTGTGTTGCTTTCATCTAGGCCCTGTCCTGCTCTCATAAGCTTTCTGTAGAGGAATTTCACTTGTTACGCCTTACGCAAAAAGTGCAGGGTCTAGAGCGTCAGACTATCCAGGATATACGGAAATGGCATTCTGTGTTGAACAGTATTTACTTCCCCACTTGCCTTTTTGTACATGGAAGTAATGTAATAATGTTTGATTTACATTGATCATGAAATGATCACCCTTAGCTGACATATTTTATTGTGTTTTACTTTTCTCCCAGTCAGACTTGAGGGTCTTGAGCATAGGAAATATGTCTTGTTCATGCTCGTATCCCTAGTGTCCTGATTGCACCATATTCGCTGAATGGATAATTCAGGGTTTGGTGGCATAGCTTTTCTCAAATCATCCCAGGAGAAGAGCACTAAGAAAGCAACAGGCCCTAACCACAAATCTTGTGTAAAATGGGCAGACTTTGCACATGCGCTAGTAATCTGATAGACACCTGAAAGACAGAACTTTCACATTATGTATTCTGATCGACAACTAGCTCTGCTCGGGTGGAGGTTGGGGTTGTGGGAGAAAGCAGCTGGTCAGAAGACAGAGATACGTGGCCTAACTGGTGGTTCCTGATCTGAATACCGCTGGAACTGACAATGGTCTGTTTTTTCAATGTTGTATTGGCTACTTGTCTTCCTTTCCTAGGACTGCCATAACAAAAATGTCAAAGTGGCTGACTCTAAAGAGCGTAAATTTATTATTTCACAATTCTGGAGGCTAGCAGTCCGCATTCAAGGTGTCAACAGGCTACACGCTCTTTGTGTCCACTCTAGGGGAAGAGCTTTGTGGGTCTTCTGTAGCCACAGGTGTTTCTTGGCAGTATTCCTTTGGCCTATAAAGGGAACCTTATAAGATGGCTTCCGACTCTGTATGACCTCATTTCTGGGTCTAGTCACGTCTTTTATATGACACCAGTCATGTAGGATTAGGAGCACTCAACTCTACTATGACCTTATTAACTTAAACTGATAATATCTTTGCAGAAAGATCCTATTTCCTCAAATGTGGTCATGTTTACACACACATAGTTTAGAGCTTAGAAACTTTTCTTTCTTTGAAGGGAGTAACACAGTTCAATCTGTAACACTAACGAGTTGTGTTATACTAATTTAAGCCCTAAAATGTTGTACTCTAGGCCATAATTGAATCCAGCTATATAATTCAAGCCTAATTCAAAGTCAAATTTGAGCTATGATATCTGGCATTTTCAGCCTGGACTTACAAAGTGTGGTAAAAAGAAGCTATCCTGGTAAATCCAAAAGGATCTGAGTATATATGATGTCTGCCTTCACACAAATAAAGAAGAAAATGACATTCATGAAGAAGTGCTTATAGGTGCTTCTAGAAAAATCTTAAAAAGGAAATGTCAGGTCCCTAGGCAGTTAGTACTTCCCAAGTACTCTTTCTGTCAGATACGCTGTGTGCTTAAAACATAAATATACTTTCTCTCTCATTTTTCATATATACCCTGTGACTAGACCCTCTGAAGAAGCTTTGTGGCTCAGCTGGTTACTTTGTTAATTATTATTACCTCATGTCTACCAGCATAGTAAGGTATAGCAAGTAGTTGAAAAATTCTTCCCTAGGACCCCAACATAAATATCTCCCATTCAGTCCATTTCCTTCTGTTACATTCTCACTGGGGATGGAGAACAGGTGCTCACCATGTGACGTTCTGATATTTTACAAGCAGCTTACAGAAGTTGTAAGTTATTTCCTTCACCTTGGATTTCTCTCCTTGTACTCATCATATGTTCATCAGAATGTCAGGAACGTTTGAAAAATGTGATTTCTGTTGGGACTTGTGTGATCATTTTATGAGAAATGACAGTCCTTTCTCAGACTATTCCGCCTACCGCTCCGTCCTAGAGAAAGAGAGTAAGAGTGTATTGTTTCTTTATAGGATTGAATTAAAACTTTTGAATCTAATGTTTTAAATCCCACCATTATGTTATTGCAAATTGATTCCATTCAGATGTTCCTACTCTGTGGTTAAAGTTGGACTTGATTACGTGAAGAGAAAATATTTGGGCTGTGGGAAAGACTGAAGCAAATAATTCCTATTATTAACCTTTGCATTAAAATCAACTGTATAATCAACTCACAGGTACTGTTAATAATATACCAGATAGATTAAATTGAATTGTAGCTGTCATTTATTTGGCCACAGTGAATGATCAAAACACTGCAAATAACAATTACTGTGAGGACAATCTCAGAATCACAAAACTGATTGTTAGTGTATTCACTTTCATTAAAATAAATGAAAATGTTTCTTAGAGATTTCAAGTCTAATGTAACCTTTATTTGAAATATTTTAAAAATGAAATTTCTTTGAGGAAACAATGTCTTTGAAGATTTATTTCAGTCTATAAAAATCACAATACCCAGAGTTTCATTTGTATTGAACAGGTATGCTGATATTGCTAAGAGACTAATTAAAATTATGAGTAATAATTAATTGTGAGTTTTTTTCTGACCCCAGAACTAAGCTGTTAAGAATTACTTTGGCTAACTCTTATTGATAAATGTGCTAATAAAGAAGAATCCTATTTCTCAAGCCAAGCATTATTACAAGCTTGATGGAAACATTTTAGCTTTCCCCTGTTGTTTTTTTATTTTCATAAAATGATTAAGTCTGAAAATGGGGTTAAATTTTTTTAAAAACATTTGTTAACTATGTCTTGAGAAATTATGAATCATCCTGCAGCTAGGACTGAAGACCACAGAAAGCTCTTTTGTTTTTTCTTTGGTATTCTTTGCAAAGATAAAGAATGTTGAATTGTTTGAGAGTGAAGATTTTGAATTTTAAAACAGTCATCCACTAGTGAAAAATAGAGTAAAGAAGATTTTTTCCAGCCATCAAAACTTAACACATTCTAAAGAAATGTCTAATAGTATTCTACCAGATAGCCACTAAGGGTGTTTCAGTTTAATAAGGTTAGGTGTGACTAGCCATCACTTACTGGCATAATAATAAGCGTTGTTTAGACTTTAGTGAGCAGTGGGAATGGTACCCGAAAAAGTCCACTGCTGTTGAGTTGGGTCTGACTCATAGTGACCCTCGAGGTCGGGGTAGAACTGCCACATAGAGTTTCCAAGGAATGCCTGGCAGATTTGAACTGCCCCGACCTTTTGTTTAGCAGACACAGCACTTAACCCACTATGCCACCAGGGTTTCCATAGGAATGGTAATATTGCTAAATTAGCAAGAGGCAAGTTGATAACTCTGTACTTCACAAGTGTTCCTGACATATGTGTACAACATAGTGAAAGGACTTCTTGATTGTAAAGCAACGGTGCTGCATAACTTTATTTAAACTTTAAGCAAAAACACAACTGAATGCTAAAATTACAGAGTGGATTAGTTTTTTTTAGAGTATATTATTGTGAAATGACAGTTGAGATGTGTGCTTAAGTTTCTGGCGGGAAGGTAGCCGAGGGATACTGCTAGCTCTCAGCCTTCAGGTTTAACTACTAAGCAGATAATTTTTAAGACCAGCAACCAGTGACTTCTTTCCTTAAGCTTTTCTTTGTCCACATTAGTTAATTGAAATTCTGAAACTGGAATTGTCTCCTTGGAGTCAAAACCCAAACCAAAATGAACAAAGAAGCATTTAAGATAGCAATAATTGACAGTGCACAAGTAGGTGCTTCTCACAGCTCCTGCCTCCCTACCTCTTTTGCTATGAGTCAGACACGACTCAACAGCAGTGGGGCCTTGACCTCTTTTGCTACCAGTAGATTATCTTGCTGTAGTCACGGTTACTGAGCCAGGTTGCAGGGCCACCTGGTGGCCACTTCTCTGGAGATAGGTACCTCGTAGTGCCTGTGCCTAGAAGGTATTTATACTGAGGAGCACCAAAGAAGTAACCACACTGTGATTAATCAACTTCTTATTCGTACTGCATTGTTTCCAAGATTGAGATTTGATTATATCATGAATCACATGAAATTATTTAATCCAACTCTCAGAAAATGTGACCACAGCTCCAGAGTGATAAATTATCTGGGGTAAGACAGCCAGTTTGCGATAAAATCTAGAGGGTAAATAGGACTCTGTTTCACAGTGTTGGTGCCACTATACCGGTTTATTTTTACACTTTATTTTACGTGTTGCTGTACCCACCTCAAGGGGCCTGGCAAATGAATTTCGAAGGCGGACCTTAACTTTATTGCTGTTGGGTGCTCTGATGTTGGTTCCATAGCGGTCTTGTGTGCAGCAGAACAGAACACTGCCTGGTCCTGTGCTTTCCGTACATTCGATGCTGTGTTTATCCCCGTTGTTGCAGCCACTCAGTCAGTCTACGTCTTTGAGGGTCTTCCTGTTTATGACAGATATCTATTGAATACACTGTCCTTCACCAGGGACTGGTCCCTCCTGAGAACATAAGCAAAGTACGTGAGACAAAGTCATGCTGTCCTTACTTCTAAGGAGCAGTCAGATTGTACTTCTCCCAAGGAGAATTTGTTTGTTCTTTAGTCATTCCATATTACACTCAATATTCTTCAATAACACATTAATTCAAATTTGTTTGTTCCCTTGTCTTCTTTGTTCAGCGTCCAGCTGTGTGCGCAATGTGGTGAAAACACCCTAGTCCTCAAAGTGACATACTTGCTTTTTAACACTAAACATGTCTTTTGTAGCACCTTTGTCTGGTGTGATACGTCCTCTGATTTCTTGACTGCTCCTTCAGTAGATGTTGATTGTGGATCCAAGTGAAATGAAATCTTAATTTCAGTATTTCTAGATGCTGCATTCTTAATATAATCCAGCTTCTCTGATTATTTGCTCAGTATACAAGTTGAATAGGTATGGTGAAAGGATGTAGCCCTGATGCACACCTTTCCTAACCTTAAATGACACAGTATCACTTTGTTCTCTTTGGACTACAGCCTCTTGTTCTATATAAAACTTCCTCGTGAACATAGTTAAGTGTTCTGGAAATGTTACCCATAATTTGTTATGATCCACATAGTCAAATGTCTTTGTATAGCCAGTAGAATACAGGTAACCATCCTTCAAGTGTTCTTTGCTTTCAGCCACAGTCTATCTGACATCAGGTATGATATCCCTGGTTCCATGTCTTCTTCTGAGTCCAGCCTGAATTTCTGGTAGTTCCCTGTTAATATACTGCTGCAACTGCTTTTGAATGATCTTTAGCAAAACTCTACTTGCGTGTCTTATTAATATTATTCAGTAATTTCTCGATTTAGTTCAATCATCTTTCTTTGGAACAGGCATTGATATGAATCTCTTCCAGTTGGTTGGCCAGGTAATTGTCTTCCAAATTTCTTGGCATAGAAAGGTAGGTACCTCCAGAGTGGTAACTGTTTGTTGAAATGTCTCAATTGGTATTTGGTCAGTTCATGAAGATGTTTTTGCCAACACCTTGGTGCAGCTTGGGCTTTGTCCTTTATTCTCATCCGTTCTTGATCACATGCTACCTCCTGAAGTGGTTGTACATTGATCAGTTCTTTTTAGTACAGCGACTCTGTGTATTCCTTTTATATTCTTTTGATGTTTTGTTCAGTATTGCAACCATAGAATGTTTCAGTTTTGCAATCTGAGGCTTGAATTCTTTATTTCTTTCAGCTTGAGCTATTCTGAGCATGCTCTTCCCTTTTGGTTGTGTAGCTCCAGGTCTTTCTACAATTCATTATAATATTTTGTCTTCTCAAGCTGCCTTTTAAAATCTTCTTTTCAGCTCTTTTACTTGATCATTGCTTCCTTTCACTTTATCTACTGTACATTCAAGAGCAAGTTTGACAATCTCTTCTGACGTCCACTTTGGTCTTTTCTTTTTTTCCTATCTTCTAAGAGACCTTTTGTGCCGGGAGCCAGCCCCAACACTTTTCGGTGTCCCCCACGGAGGGAGGGAAGACTTTGGCGGGAAATGAATAAAGAGAGACAGGAGTTTTTTGGTTTAAAGGCAGCCCGACCAACTGAAGATTGTGTGTTGAGAGCTGTCTGTATTTATTTTTTATAGGTGAGGTGACGTAGTGTTCACCCTATTTTCTTCATCATATAGACTATGGTTTAAGAAGAAACTAACCTAACATTATTGGCTAACAAGAAACTGACCCCTCGTGGTCTTCTACTTCTAATTAACTGTCAAGGCCTTTCTGGATAATGGTCTGAGGCAGGTGTTCATGGTGATAAATGTCAGTGAACACAATTAATGGTTTTATTCATACCTCAAAGTGGGAGGTACAGAAGGGTAAACTTCTCAAGGCTTCACCATTTGGCTGTCTCCATTTGTTTCTCTAGGTTTTTATTTATATTTTCCTGTGTAGATAGTAAGTGTCTGCTATCCCCCAATCAAGCCCAGCTGCTTTAAGAAAGATGTTTCTTTAGTGTTATCAGTTTGCTGTACCAACTATAAAGAACCTAGAAGTTTATTTGTTCTTTCTGCTGTAGGGAGTGAGATGCTTGTGTAGTTTTAATGGCTATGTGGAGAATTGTCCTTGAAAGCCTTTCAAGGGTTACCTTGTAAACCTGTGCATGTGGAGAAAAGGGAGGGGGGAATGCAGTTAGGAGGAAGTCAGTGATGCTGGGCAGGCCTCAGTGCTATTAGGCGTGCTGTATGGAAATCCATTCCTCTGATCTCTTTTCCCCAGAAGTTCCTGGTCAGATTGTCCCAATAAAATCTCATAAACTGAGGGGTTGTGAAGCCCCTCTTAGAAGGCATCCTTCTTAATCCTCATATTAGGAGGGGAGGGGGGTACCTTTTTAGGAGAATTTAATTAGGAAGCAAAATATTATCAGGGGTAATAGGCTAAAAAACATGTCACGGGTGAGATGCTTCGGCCTGTCATTTACAGAAGTTTGTGACTTTGTCTACAAGGGCCTTTCCAGATGGCGGGCCGTCACACTTTTGCTTTCTTCATGTTTGGTATTCTTGATGTCCTTCCATAACTTGTGTCATCTTCAGTCATTAGTACTCATTGTGTCAAATCTGTTCTTAAGATGGTCTCTGAATTCGGATGGACTGTACACAAGGTCCCATATGTTGGCTTTCATGGTCTTTGTTCTAATTTTATTTTGCTTCAACTTGAACTGCCATATGAGCAACTAATGACTTCTTCAGTTAGCCCATTGTTCTGACAGTACTGTTGAGCTTCTTCTCAGTCTGCTGTCACAGATATCGTCAGTTTGATTCTTGTGTATTGTCTATTTCATCTGACACAGTCCATATGTTGATGTTACTGAAAAAAGGGGTTTGCAATGAAGCAGCATTGATTTTCCCAGATTATATCATGTGATCCTTCCTTTGATCTAGCTAATGCATTTTGATTACATATGTGATAAATTTCAGGCTGCTGAAGTTGGTAGAAATCTTCAACTTCTTTACCTTTGACCTTAATGGTTAGTGCATAATTTGAATAATATGGTCTTTCGTTTAGTCTGTGGTTATTATCCCATCCCTAGCAGCATTGTACTTAAGGATAGATCTTGAAATGTTCTTTTTGGTGATGGATGTGGCGCCATTCCTCTTCGATTTGTCATTCCCAATGTAGTAGACCATGTCATTGTCCATATCAGAAATGGCCAGTACCAGTCCATTTCAGGTCATTATGCCTAGGATGTTGATCTGTATGTTTTCATTCCATTTTTTACAACTTCCGATATTACTAGATTCATACTTTGTACATTCTGTGTTCTGATTATTCATGGATGTTTGCAGCTGCTTCTTCTCACTTGGGGTCATGCCACATTTGCAAATGAAGATTTTGAAAACTTCACATCACTCATGTTACTAACATTGACTCTACTTTGAAGCGCCAGCTCTTCCCTCACCATCTTTTGAGTGCCTTCCAGTCTGAGGGGTTTGTCTTCTAGCCCAAATCAAAGGTGATATTCTTCCTCTGATACTCCTAAGTTGTCACTGGCTGGTTTTTCAAAAGTAGACTGCGAGGTCCTTCTTGCTAGTCTGTCTTCATCTAGAAGCTCCACTGAAGCATGTCTACCATGGGTGACCCTGCTAGTATTTGACACTGGAGTATGAGGTAATATTATTCGCATAAAAGTATGGTACTGCCATAAAAGGCACCTTTTTTTTTGTGACAGTCAAAATTTTGAAAAGGACAAATAAAGTGATCTGAGGGAATTCGGTAGTATGAGGTTAGACCATGTTCTCCTCTGTGTGAGATGAAAGGTTGAGGGAAGAAGAACACCAAATAATTTAAGAAGGCTTCAAAGAAGCTTGTATCTCATGGACCGAAACTTAGTCATGTGGCCACATCTCAGTGGATGTGAGACTGGGGAATATACTTTTCTATTCTTGCAGCTCTGTGCTCTCATGATAAAATTTAGGGGTCCTGTTACTGTGAAAAGGAGAACTGGTGGCACGATGCTTGAAATGCACTGTTGAGAACTCTTTGAACCTACCAGCGTCTCTGTGGGAGAAAAGCCTCTCAGTCTGCTTCCATAAAAATTACAGCTTAGGAAGTTCTGTGGCAGTTCTGCTGTGTCACATGAGGTCACTAGTAACTGGAATCGATTTGACCTCACCTGACAATAGTAATAGAAATAGGGGTTCTATTACTGTGGAAATGGACAAAGTGCTATCAAAAGAGACTTTTGATAAAAGCAGCATTAAAAAAGGATTTCATGAGCTGGTACTCTGGAGAGGCCATTTCCTAGAATTGGTTCATGTTACTGATTTTATGACATTTGACCAAGGCACATCAATACTTTGGGGAATAGTGGTCATTTCATTTTCTTGTTAAAATGAAGTAGTTATATTATTTATGCTGATTTTGAGAAAGGTCTTTAAAAAAATCACACTAGTATTGGTGTTGGGTTTGGTTTATCCCCATGCTGGGCCCTTGGGGCTTGCTGAATGGAGAGCCCCAGCCCTACGCTGTTGCCTCTTGTGCCTGTCTCCTGGTGAATGCCTGTGGCAGCCCCGGCTCCTGATATTCCTGTTGCAAGTGTGATGGCGACTATGGTGCCCTGGCTCAGTGACTCACTGTCCCCTCCCTTTAACCCTTTCCATCACATCTGGGCTCTGATGGGATACCACACTGTGGGTCATGGGCTCTGGCCTCTCCCATAACTGCTGGGAGGGCCAGGTAACAGTCTGTAGTACATGAAAGCTCTGGCCCTCATAGAACTAATTTTGACCAGTTCCAGACATTAGATGGGAGCAAACTGGAAGATGAATTGCCCTTCTTCCTTGCTTACCTGGTGGACTGTTCTGAGGTGTTGCTTACATAAAGCCTGTGTGAAGATGGGCTGTACTGTCTGAACAGCTGGCTGTGTGTTGTCGTGTTGCTTTGTCCAGGTCAATAATGGGCACTTGAATTTGTTGTCAAGGAGCCTTGGTGGTATAATGGTTAAGGGCTTAGCTGCTAACTCAAAAGTTGGCAGTTCAAACCCTACCCAGTGCGCTGCACAGGAGAAAGACATGATGATGTGTGCCTATCAAGCTTAGAGCCTAGAAAGCCTTACAGGGCAGCCTTGTTTTGTCCCATGGGGGCACTGTGAGTTAAAAATTGACTCAACTGTACCTAATTGTACCTCCTTTTCTCTCACTCTTGCTCCCCATGTGTAGTAATCCCCTGCCACCCAAGCTTTTCAGGCAAGCTTTGTCTAAGGCTATGTGTTTTAGGAAATTTGAACTATTAACAGTTACTATATTTAATCTAATAGATCAAATTAATTTCCACGTGATACTGCTTTTACTCTGGGAATGAAGAAAAACCAGTTCCTCCATTCCAGCTAATACCCTGCTTGTCATGATCAGTCTTGGCCATAGTTAACTTTTTATTTCTCTGTGTTCCTACTTCCGTATCATCAGTGCTTTTTTAACTTTGCAACTCTGCGTCTTCTGTCATTTTTAGAAAATGAGAGACTTTTAAATTCTTGGCATGGAGAAAAGCTTCCTATTAGCTTTAATTAGGAAATCCCTGAGTTCACCCAAGGTACTTTTCCAAAGATCCTGCTTGGTGAAGCATTATGTGATAGTTTTATCTAGGATGCCCTGCCTAAGTGCATCAGATTATAGCTACTCCAGACACTTCCGGGTCTCCTCAGTCTAGTCTCCTCTTCCCTCTCATGTTGGTGTTAGGTGCTGTTGAGTTGGCTCTGACGCACAGCAACCCTGTGCACAGTAGAACGAAATACCGCGCAGCCCTCCATCAGGCCAGCGGTTGTTTTTAAGCATCAGCCCATCGTTGTGCCCACTCTGTCAGTGCATCTTATTGAGGTTCTTCGTCTCTTTTGCTGACCCCCTACCGAGCATGATGTCCCTCTCCGGGAACTGATCCCTCCTGACCACGTGTCCAAAGTATGTAAGACGCAGTCTTGCCATCTGTGTTTCCAAAGAGCACAGTGGTTGTAAAGGATCTTTCAGCAAGGATGTCCTATTTTTGACAGCTCACAGCAGCAATATTTGTGAAGCTATAGCAGCCACATTTATCCCTTTTTAAAATTAATCTTGACAAATAGCCATGAAACGTTACACAATTCCACAACTTGTAGAAATTATTAAAGTTTATTCACAAAATGGGTGTTCCGTTTGCTAAATGTTCTGCACGTCAGGTGAAATTTGCGACGCGCATAATTGTCCCATTGAGAGAACAATGTAACATTTAATTTAAAGAAATGGAGGCAGCCGGGTCTGTTGCCAGTCAGACAATGCCTGCGCCTCAGCAAACTGCACGTGTTGCGATGAAAACATCTCCACCTTGTCAGAGTGCACGTGAGAATCTACGCGAAACAGTTTCTTACTTGAGCACAAGAACCAGACTTTTTATCAACCACAATTTGGCAGATTTTGCATCTGGACTTGAAGGTTTGTGTTTACAGAAGTGTTTTAACTCACGAAGCAAAGTCCAGTAACCGTAACTGCACCATACATTTGCTGAGTGGGCTCTGGAGCAATTGGAAGTTGACCCTGCTTTTGACTGAAAAATCATCTTCAGCAACGAGGCCCATTTTTGGATGAATGGTTTTGTTAACAAATAAAACTTGTCTCATTTGGAACCAAGATAATCCAGTGGGGATTCAAGAACATCTACTTAATCTCAAAAAATTACCATTCGGCATGGATTTTGGTCCAACAGAATCATCAACCCTTATTTTGTCCAAGATGAACAAGGAGTCACTGTGACTGTCAGTGTGAAAGATGTCAGGCTATAACTGGTTGTTTCTGGCCCCATTTGGAAGTTGCCACAGTGGCCATTTACCCAGAATTCTTTTCTACACGTGATGCCATCACATGTACTTCAAAAAAATGAAACAATTAGAACAGTATCATTTACACAACTTGTTTTATTCAGAGATAGGGCACCCATATTTGAAGACCCTTTACTTCTTTCAGAACACGTCTATTTGATCTTTTGGCAGTGCGTGATGTGTTCAATATTTTTTCCAACTGGTGACCCACTGGCAGAAAATTGACAATCTGAAACCATTGTTTGCTTTTCAGTAGTCCTCTCGTTGCTTCCTGTGGTCCTAGGTGCCACGCCAGCCAAGTGCCGTCGAGTGGTCCTAGGGAGTATTACAAAAACCGCATGCCTGTTCTTTCTCCTTTTCCTTTTGTCCTCTTTCCTCATTTTGTCTTCTCAATCCTTTTCCGCTTTCACTGGGTCTTGTATTGCAAGTAAGATGAAGTGCTGTAGTTTTTGTTTTAGTTTTCTTCTTGTGGTAAAAATACACATAGCAAAATGTTTGGCAGTTCGACAGTTGTAACATACACAGTTTAGGGGCATTGACTTTCCATGCTTATTGCCCTTGAGGTTTTCTTGTTTGTAGTGTTCATTTATATCCTCCACTTAGTTTTCTGTTTGCTTTTTTCTGTCTAGTCTGTAGGAGTTCACATAAATGCAAATATGAATTCTTTGCTACCTGTGAATCATACCACCTGGTGGTAGTAATAGTATGGAGATTGAGAAAGTGGGAGATGTATTGAATTCTGTTGGCTCAACCACCCAGTAAGGGAACCCCTGTTGAACTTCTGTATTTCAGTGGAGTGATTAATAGTGGGAGGGGAGACTGGATGGCACGTGGGCTGGGGAGACTGGAAAGTTTTTGCTGAATCAATCCATGGGGAGGACATTGCTGTGTAAGCTGTATGGAGATTCTCCAAAAAATGGGGCCTATATGGTATCAAAAATCCCTTAAGAGGCATGTGGTCAGAATGCCCTAACAGTTGTCTCTTTGAGAGAAGCGATGGCAGCATGGGGTGCATGTTCTAGACAGGTGGTAAAGCCATCAAGTCATCAGAAGGCCACCCAAAGGTGATTATGTGGGCAACACTTTACATGTGCAGCTGTGTCTGTTGTTTCAGGGCCTGACACAGTGCCAGTTTATAAGAATTCTCCTTGGTCTTGAGATGGAAATTTAGCTATTAGTATATATTATTCCTCCTCATAGCTATTTCTTCCAGGACTTTTGAAAGTATAAAAATAGTGCATAGTTATTAATGTGATGACATAAATAGTTGCATGAGAAATTTTACAATACCCTGCATGGCAACTGTAGCATTGAGGCAGTCGTAAAAATAGGATGCAAAAAAATTATTTTAAAAGAAATAGCATATATGCTTGCTTAATTTTTTAAAGATTCATGTCATAGTAATGTTAGAAGACAAGTTAAAAAAGAGATGGTTTAAACAAGGGTTTGTAGTAGTATTTTATAGAAACAAAAAATGTAAATAACATTTTTGAGGATTTCTAGTTGTAATAGTCTTAAGTATTGTAGTAGCTACTCTTCGTCTTTGGTGCCCTCTTGTGGTCAGTGAAGGGAATTGGCTGGTTTGGCATTATTAACAACAAAACTCAGTGCCTTGAGTCAATTCTGACTCATAGAACTCTATAGGACGGGGTAGAACTGCCCCTTAAAGTTTCCAAGGAGTGCCTGGTGGATCTGAAGTGATGACCTTTTGGTTAGCAATCTGTAGCACTTAATCACGATGCCACCAGGGTTTTCATTTTTAACAACATGTGCGTTTTAGTATTTCTTATCTAGTTGATATACCTAAAATACTTAAAAACATTTTGTTACAAGTAGCAACTTGAAGAGTAAAGTGGACACTTGGGGTTTGAACTGTAATGGTTTCCTCTCATTCCTCAGTGTAGTATGTTCAAGGCACGACAGAACCGCAGAAGCTAGTCCTAGAGGTTCGGCGGTAGATGGTGTGATCGCTGTGCCCAGAGTGGATGCAGCATGGCTTAACACACAGGCTGGCACCGCGGAGCCTAGTTCCCTCTTTAGTCAGGTATAATGAGATTTGAGGACTGATTTGTAGTTTGTGATGATCTGTTTTACACGATTGTGCAAGGTTTTCGCTTCTTTCTTTCTCTCTCTGTCTTGGTCTAATCTGCCCAGGCCCATACCTTGCAACAAGTACTGTACTAGCGAGCCACTGCTGCTTTATACAGTATTCAGTCATATGTCCTGTAGAACATTCCACTTATACCACGTTTCTTTGTTCCGTAAGTATGGTTATATTAATTTGAATTTATTTTAATTAATTCAAACATACTTACTACAGGATTTTAGGGGAAAAAAACGAGTTATACTGTGTAGTCTCCTTTTTCTGAATCATTCCATGGTATAAAAACAGTGATCGGGCACAGCATTTTGTGCAGATTCATAGGGTTTTTTGTTGTTGTTGTTCTCCTTCCCACGTGATTGCTTTCAGAAGAAATTCTTAGTTTCGTGTTCACCACGAGTAACACAAAAGACAAGAGGTAGCTGTATAGTGTTAAGTTACTGAAGCCAAGTCAGACTTGACTCATATGAGTGGTAAGTCACAGGAGAGGTGAGTTACAGGGAAAAGTACCTCTTGTTTTCTACAACGTGCTTCCCTAGATTATAGCTGGCCTTCCTGGGGCCGCATCTTTGAACTCAGCTTTTTAATTGTATGCTAGGAATGAGTGTGGTTTTTGTTGTCCATGTCAGTGGAACCTTTGAGTAGATTTTTTTTGCTGGCTTGGTGGTATAAAGAAGGGCCAGGGTTTGAATTGAAGTCCAGGAAGTGCTTCTGGAAATGATTTTTGGATTGCCAGAAATGCTGATGTATTGGCACTGCATTAACATTTCCCAAAATGCCATCAAACACTAACTGAAAACAAAGATACATGTGTAGTCACCCCAGCTGTGCTCCCTCTTCTCCTTAAACTGGCTTCTTCTTCCTCAGTGAGCTGAGACATTTTACATCCCTCCTGTAAGATGAAAGGGGGTCCGTTTTACATACTGTATTGTAACGCAGCTGGTTGCCTGCCCACGGTCACGTACCATTGGGTTTCAGTTAGGGCCATGTGTGCAGAATCGTCCTTTGTACCACAGCTGTTGGTTTGTTGAACAAATGAAATACCTGTGGGGGCTGTAGTACCAGAGTTGTAAGAGGAAGAATTTCATTTGTTCATTAAATATTTATTGAGCGCTCAGTAGGTACTGAATTTTAAGGAGGATGGGTATATACACAAATTTCTCTGCTACGCTACTGAACGTAAACACCGTAAGAGACCCATCAATAAAGCTATGTGAGCTTGCAGAAGAGAGAGAGCATTGTGGAAGGGACTGGCGAATGAAGACCGTTTGGTCTGGGTGCCAAAAGTAGATACAGTTGGAATACTGATAGTGCCTGATTCATACAGTTAGTGGAAGTTGGCACAAGTGAGCATTTATAATCAGAGGGAATAGCATAGAGAGAGTGGAGGTAGCATGGTGGGGTGGAAGGTGAGGGATCTGGGGGGATCCTGAGTAGGAAGCTCTTAGGAAGCCAGTGACAAAGACTTCAGTAAAAGTACATTTAGCTTGTCTGTGGTGGGCATGAAATGTCAGATTGAAGGGTAATATCCATTGAGCAAACAGTAAAAGGCCCACCCCAGGTATCTTCTCAACAGGTGAGGGGACAGGCTTCACCCCGTCTGAACCCTGGGTTTCTGTTAGCTTTTCTGTCTACCCCTCGACATTCTGGGAGTTCCTCAACAGCCCTTTCCAAGGTGGAAATGCTGGGCTGATGTTCCAGTTGAATTTCTCCTAGTGGGACTGTATTTTCTCCTTGGATAATGAAAATCGCTGAAGGATTTTGACATTTCAGCCCCCTCATTTACAGATGAAATGCTTGAATGCTCAAATATATCTGTACTTTTTAAATAGTCAAAAGTGACTGCAGCTCTTAGAGCTAAATCCTGCATGCTCTTCACATTCAACTCAGTTAGACCAGTTTAGCCTCTAAAACGCCATGCATGGAACTAGATCATAATGTGTTCCTGAAGTATAACCCAGAAGACAGTTCGGAGTGACAGGGGAGCAAAAATAGCGTTATCTGGATAAATTAACATGAATCTGACCTCAGAATAGTGGGAAAGACCTTCTAGGCCCGAGAGTGGATGTGTGCTTCTCCCTCCCCTTCCTCTTTCCCTTCCCTTCCTCCTTTTCATTCATCTCTCCATCCCTCCATCTCTTATTTTTAAGTTACTCCTTTCAAGTATTCATGCAGTGAAGTAAAGTTATATACATAATAATCATAGAACGTGTTTAAAATAAAAATTTATGAATCTGGATGGAGCAAAATAAGAATTTATATTTTTTGAGCTAGTTTGCAAACACTCAAATCTGACACACAGGTACTTCCAGGTTTGCCTTTTTTAAAATCACTGAAATGAAGGGAGGGAGTTGTAGTTCTTTGACCAGTGAAATGTGTGAGAGTAATTATCTAGTATTTGTTTCATGTGAGCTCATAAATGAAAAAGATGTACCTGATAGAGAAAATATTTATAGTTGGAGATGATAGGTCTCATCTCATTTAGTGTTTCATTCCGTTTGACTTAGAAACATTCCATAGAATGAAAGGTGAAATGATCCCCTTCCTCTGGTGACATAGTGATTAAGAGCTATAGCTGCTAACCGGAAGGTTGGCAGTTCAAATCCACCAGACGTACGCCTTGGAAACCCTTTGGGGCAGTTCTACTCGGTCATATGGCTTTGGTATGAGTCAGAATCCACCTGGAGGCAATTTTTTTTTGCCTCTCCTCCCCAAGCCAGTCAAAATCCAGCCTGTTCACAGCTGGGCTACCCACCCCCATGCTGAGGAAAGCCGTCGATTTACCCATAAGCCCTAATCACTGATTGCAGTTATATTCATAGTGTCTCGTGCAGGTATTGGTAATCCCTTTGACTTTTTTGACTTTGAAGTGTCTTAATCAGCTATTTGAAGCTACCAGCATTTGAAAGTTTGTTTTCCTCCTTTTAAAGAATATGTTGTTTGAAATAGGATGGTTTTTATGTGACTGGGAAATAACGACTGCTTGACAAAGAGGCTGCGTGAGTGGTTTTCTAACTAGTTATATGTTAGCTTATTTGCATCACCAGTAAAACCTTAAGAAAAGATACTTTCTCTTGGCCCCATCCCAGACTTACTAGATAAAAATCTTTTGTTGGTAATCACGTACAAAGCTCTCCAAAGAATTTTCTTGTGGTTCCTCTGGTTCCTTCCATACTGCAAATCCATACACTCCAAAGGAGGAAGACTGTGGTCTGTGGTGCTTGTATCGATGTGTACTTTTTTTCCTGAAAATCTCCTTTGAGAGCACAATATATACTCAAATGCTTTTTGTGTCACATTCTTCTTCCTGCTGTATCAAGGCTTTGGGTATAGCTGGAACTCAAACCCAATCTTCATTAAATACTTTCGAAGAACTTTTTGTGGGGATGGTAAAAATCAAGGATTTTTTCTTGCTGCTCTGATTTGAACCTTTTTTTTTTGTTACTCTTGTTAACTTGTCTCCTAGGATGGAAAGAAGAAATTTGACAAGGAAAGTGAAAAATACTATTCTATCCTTGACAAGCATTTAAATTTATCTGCAAAGAAAAAGGAGTCTCATTTGCAAGAGGTAAGCATTCCAACTGAAATGTAGAAAGGCCGTAAGCATTAAATTATCTGAAGTTAAAGCTTCCAAAGACAAGTATCTCAGAATGTGCTATTCTTTCATAATGATAATACCAATAGCTAACGTAATTGAGCACTTAAACTATGGAGTCACTGTGCTAAGTGCTTTATGTACAATGTGACATTTATAATGAACAGTTCCAAGAAGGATTCATGTGTTCTTCAACTATACGAAATTTTTAGCAAGACTTCTTTTTTATGTCAGCTGTAATTTAAATGGGAAAAAACTACAGAACAATGTCACAACTTTTACCATATTTTAAGTTAAAAATATTTGTGGTGTTACTTGTAAGGCTTTTACTCTTCAGCATTAGAAAAAGATTACACATTTTAAAATCTTAATTATTTTACATTAATTTTCTCTAAAAAGCTGATCAGAAATATTTCAATGGCATACAGACTTCTTAGCAGCTCTTGTCTTCTCTTTTGTCTAAAATATTCTTCCCACTGGTTGTGTTATAACTATCATTAGTAAGGTCATGAGCACCGTATTTTGGTGTTAATAACAAGCATCTTCTATGTTGGTTTGCCACCCCCCCCCCCCATATTTCTCTAAATGCTATGTTAGTTTTGGGATGTGTGTTTTTTTTTTTTTTTAATGTTAATGTGAAAATAATTGGCATAGCAGTGCTTATGAAAATACTGAGTGGGGGGACATAGTTGGCAAACAAAGGTAGAAGGCCTGTGCTATTTGAGTGAAAATATGATAGGCCTGTTTTCTGAGGATCAGTGTAGGTCCACAGAGGGGCTCAGGTGGGTGTAGTTTGGCTGGTGACTAAGAGGTTGGCAGTTAGAATCAACCGCGTGGACCTGTGGAAGAAAGACCTGTCCCATAGAGACTACAGCCTAGAAAACCCTGTAGGGCAGTTCTGCTCTGTCACTTGCGGTCACTGTAAGTCAAAATAAACTTCAAGGCCCTTAAAACAATAATGTAGTTTCAGTGATGGAGCATTCAAAAAAAATAAGATGCCCTTGCTGTTATTGCTGTGTGTTGGAGCAGGGAAGTCTGACTTCTGGTGAACTCATTTGTGCATATGGGACTGCTCCATAGGGTTTTCAAGACTGTGACTTTTCAGAAGTAATTTCCAGGTCTGTCCTCCAAGAATCTTCTGGGTGGATTTGAACTGATAATTCTTTGGTGGGTAGTTGAGCGCTTAACCATTTGTACCATCCAGGGGCTCCCAACATTAGCTTAGGAGTAAAACCCTGAAACATAGCACATATTTTCCTCCTGGTATACAGTGGGATCTCTCATAGTTGTTGTGAGTTTGGGGGTAATCTTAGCTCACAGTTGCTCTCTAGACCTTCACTGGGAACCTGGTATTACACTAAATCTCTTCTTTCTCTCTGTTTATTGGTATCACAGTCATGGACACCTGTTCACAGCCTGTAGTGCAGCAAATGATGGTACACTTGTCATAATTAGGGGTCTGCCTCCTCATGACTCCATCCACATATCCTGTACCCTAGACCTTTATGAAAAAGGTCCAGATGCTTGCTTCAGAGATACTAACTACCCTTCCTGAACAAATTCAACTCGGTCCTCTACTCTCAGCATTCCTTTTTTCTTTCTAAGAAGTTTCACAGCATCAGAAAAGCAGAGGAAGGTTATTTTAGCTTCTGATTCCTTTTTTCCACACATCTGTGTTCTCATTGAGAAAATTGAATTTGTTTAATATTTAAACAATGAAAAATACTTAATATGGTGGAATTTTGTGCTTGTTAAAGATTAATTCATTCTAATTTATGTTTTCTGTTACCAACATGTGCTATGAAAAGAACAAAATTTAATATATCATTGTGTGCTTTTGGAAAACTTGAGTGATTAGAGTGAAAAGGAGAAAAGTCTACCAAACATTACAACTGATTGTACCAATTTATACTGTAGTCAGATATTACACATGTCTTAAGTACATACATAGGAAACCCTGGTGGCACAGTGGTTAAGTGCTGCGTCTGCTAACCGAAAAGTCAGCAGTTTGAATCCACCAGGCACTCCTTGAAAACTTTGTAGAGCAGTTCTATTCTGTCATGTAGTGTCACTGTGAGTCAGAATTGACTTGACGGCACTGGATGGTTGGTTGGTTTTTTTCAGTGCACATATTTCTCTTTAAACATTGCTCTAGAATAAATCTGGAATATGGGATATGTGAATGGAGTCGTGTGAAGACAGACCCCTAGTTATCACAGGTGTACCGTCATTCGTTGTGTTGAAGGCTGTAAATGGGTATCATTTTCAAAACAGATTGTCTCACGACCAGGAGTGGTATTTAGAGTCCCCAAAGAGTTACAGGTTCATTAGGTTCTTGGTGGATATGAGAAGCCAGCCTCAGACAACACCCTCCTTAAACAATCCCAAGCAGGTGATAACTTGATCCTAATTGTGAAGTCTTCCGAAGGATATATTTCAATTTACTCCAACAGTCTAGCTCAATAATGAACACTTTGCTTGTTAGTGGCTCTAAATCCCTTAGGCTATGATAAGTTCTACCACTGCTAACCACAAGGTCGGCAGTTCAAATCCACCAGGTGCTCCTTGAATACTCTGGGGGTCAGTTCTACCTTGGCCCCTAGGGTTGCGATGAGTCAGATCCGACTCGATAGCACTTGTCTGGCATGGTAAAATAAAATATTCATTCCAGTTCTGTACTTTAGTTGGAGACTGGGAAAGCCTATAACTTGGTTACTCAAACATTCATTTCTCAAATCTCCTCCACCAACCCTACCTCATACATTCTTACACACATGTACAGAGGTACACGTATTTCTTTACTGTGGGATATGACCTCTAACAACAGCAAAACCCAAACAAATTCACTGCCATCGAATCAATTCCAACTAATGGCTACCGTGCAGAACAGAGTAGAACTGCTCCATAGAGTTTCCAAGGAGCACCTGGCAGATATGAATGGCTGACCCCTTGGTTAACAGCTGTAGCACTTAGCTACTCTGCCACCAGGGTTTCCTTTAACAACAACAGTAACATAAAAAAAGAACCCAACCACACAACAGCACAGTACAATACGTTCTATCAAAACAGCTCCTTAGGAACATATTAGGTAGACAGTGAGCTTTTTTCTCTCCACCTGTCTAGTAATTGGAAACCCAGGTGGTGTAGTGGGTTAAGTGCTACATGTGCTAACCAAAAAGGTCAGCAGTTCAAATCTGCTAGGTGCTATGTGAAAAATCTATGGGGCAATTGTACTCTGACCTCTAGGTCACTGTGAGTCAGATCTGACTTGATGGCAGTGGGTTTGGTTTTGTTTTTTATCTAGTATCAGAAACACTGGTGACATAGTGGTTAGAAGCTGCAGCTGCTAAACGAAAGGTCAGCAGTTAGAATTCAACAGACATTCCTTGGAAACCTTATAGGGAAGTTCTGCTCTGTCCTACAGGATCATTGTGAGTTGGAATCATCTCAGTGGCAATGGGTTTGTTTTTTTAAGTTTTTTTTTTGTGTAGTAATCAAATATGATTTAGGGAAATGCTGCCACAAACTATTAATTCTTTGATGTGATATTAAAAGTCATCTGTTCCTTGCCAGAGCAACTCTGGTGTTTCTGAACACTAAGTTTATTAATTAGTGTGTTCTTAAAAATACCAGTCCTCTGTGCCTTCTTACCTGTGCCACTCACTTCTTGTTCATTTTGCTCCTGGAGAGTTAGCTTGTGTTGATAAAATTCCAAGACCATCAATAAGATAGATCATTGGAGCAAACGAAGTTGTCAAGATTATGGATTTTACATTATAATAAAAGAAATTATATTTGCTGTGTGAATGTAGAAATCTTTTCCGAACATAAAATAAAAGAAAGAAATTATAAAGGAAATGTAGAAAGAACTAAGTACATAGAAATAAATAATTTGTGTGTTAAAAATTAAAAGACAAAGCTATAGGGAATTTATGTAACATATGAAACAGGTTACTATTTCTTATGTAAAAGAAATATTCATAAATCAGTGTGAAAAAGACCTCAGTGGGGAAATGGGTTGAGAATATCAGGGGTGATTCATCAAAGAAGAAATAGAAACTATAATAAATATTTTCAGTGTGTCACAGTTGTTAAAAAAATAGTGAAACTAAAAGTAGCAACCAGATGCTGTTTTTAATTTAATATCCATTGTTAGTAAAGATATGAGAAACTGGAAATCCCTTTTCTCTCCATGCCGGACATAAAAATGATTCAGTCATCCTTCAAGTAAATTTGACCTTATATTTCCACCTATTTTAAATGTAAAAAACAATTAGATGATTTCTGTTGGTAAGAGTGTAGCAAAAAAAAATGATGAGAAATGAGCATAAAAATAAATCACGTAAATAAGTTATCCAGGAAATAATCACAATGGAAAAATTTAGAAACATCTGAAATGGCAGCGAAGAATGTTTAGTCAATATACCAATATAGTTGGATCATAAAATGGTATGTGATATAGCTGTTAGCAGTTTTATTTGAAAAATCATTTAAATAGAGTGGAAAATATTCATTAGACTAGGTGGAGGAAAAGAATTTAAATCACTATGTATTATGTTAACTCCGGGTTTCTTTTAAAGTGTGTGTTCGTACGTGCATACATATGTGTGTGCAATCTGAATCAAAATGTTAACAGTAGGATGTAGGACTGCAAATCATTTGTATTACCTTTGCATTTCTTTGTTGTAATAAATCAGGCAGAAGTTATAGCAGTGAATAATTAATCCTTATATAATTAGATTAAAAAGGAAAGGAAGGAGAAAAGGATTTCTTTTAAGAACCCAGAATCTGATTTTCTGCCTGCCACTAAATCCTCCTTCAACTGGTTCCTCTTATTCCCAGTTTGTAAATTAAGCTAATGCCTTGAGTTCAGTCTTTAATACTTGCATTCTGTTCCTTTGAGTCCTTGAAATTTTCTTTCAGAATTGGTTCCGTTTCTTACTAGAGTGACCTGTTTAGCCGTGGATGGCCCAAGCTTTCACCTGTTGTGCTCTCAAAACTGTGAACAATGTTTTCTTTTATTTTTAAAGTGTATCAGTTTGCATGATAAATTATATGGTTACCTCACTTGTCCAATTCAAAATATATGGTACCAGTTGCTAGTGGGTATATAAATAAGTTCCACTAGTGAACCAGACAGTATGAGTTTAAGTGCTAGAGAGATTCATCCCATGTGAAAGAACAGTTGTCTAAATCTTGTCCTGAAAAGCAATTAAGCTGTCATATTCCGTAAGTACCATACATAGTAGATGATCTTTCAAAACAGCTTGTGGTCTATTGAATTTCACTTGTCTAGACTAGAGGTGATGAAAATTTCTATTACTGGCAAGTGGCAGGATATATTATTTCACTTTTATCCCATCTTTACCCTTTTTTGTGTTAGCGAGATTGTGCATGGGAAATAAGTTTCTGAAGAAATTAATTAATGTTCTTGTGTCAGGGTCCCCAAGACTACCTCATGTGGGTGATTTGTTGAGGATTCGTATGACCCAGCCTATTGTCATGCTCATGACTGCAATTTATGACAGTGGAAGGATCCAAAGCAAAGTCAGCAAATGGAAAAGGCACATGGGAGTGATGTCTAGAGGAAGCCTGGCACAAGCTTCCAAGAGTGTTCTCATAGTAGAATTATTTACCAAACCCAAACCCATTGCTGTCAATTCTGATTTATAGCAACCCTAGAGGAAACTCTGGTGGCATAGTGGGTTAAGTGCTATGTCTGCTAACCAAAAGGTCAGCAGTTCAAATTCTCCAATTGTTCCTTGGAAAAGCTATGGGTCAGTTCTACTGTGACCCCTAGGGTCGCTATGAATCAGACCTGACTCGACTACACATTGGGTTTTGTTTGTTTGGTTTTTTTTTAGCAACCCTATAGGAAATAGTAGAACTGCCCCACAGGGCTTCCAGGACTATAAATCTTTATGGATGCAGACTGCCACATCTTTCTCCTACACAGTAGCTGGTGGGTTTGAATCACTGACCTTTCAGCTAACTACTGCATAACTACTACACAGCCAGGGCTCCGTGGAGTCATTTAACCAAAAGAAAGCCACTGCTGTTGAGTCAGTTCCAACTTACAGGGTGACTGTATAGGTCAGAGTAGAACTGCTCCATAGATTTTCCAAGGAGCAACTGGCAGGTTTGAACTGCCTACCTTTTGTTAGCAGACACAGCAGTTAACCACCACGCCACCAGGGTTTCCTAGAGTCATTTAAGATACGCTAAATTCCCTCAGCAATGAGTTGAGACAACACAGGTGAAGAGTTGTATACCATGAAGCTCATTAGGTGATGGATTGGACTGTGTGCCTGCAAAAATGTGTGTATCATCTGCCTAGGCCATGATTCTCTGTCATTTTCTCATGTGCTATAAATCCTGTCTCTGTGATGTTAATGAGGGAGGGGGCTGTGGTGGTGGTAGTGAGGGGCCTCACTCTCTAAGACTGTATTGCGCCTTCTCTGTGGATGTAAAAGGAAGGGAAGCAAACAGAGAGCTGGGGACCTCTTGCCATCAGGAAAGAAGTGGTGCCACGAGCACTGTGTGTCCTTTGGACCCAAGTCTCTGCACCTCTGAAGCTCCCAGTCCGGGGGGAAGATTGATGACCAGGACCTTCCTCCAGAGCCAGCAAAGACTTCCCCTGAAGATGATGCTCCGGATTTGGACTTTCTGCTTACTTTTCTGTGAGAAAATAAATTGCTCTTTGTTGAAGTCATCCACTTTTGGTATGGCTCTTAAGGCAACACTGGATGACTAAGACAGAGACTCTGCCCAGGAATTTTGTTTGGGCTGGCCATGTGGATACCTGCCTGGCGTATACCAAAATTCCAGACTCCCAGAAGTAAAATAAATGTTCAGTATAAATGATATTGTTTGCAGAAACAGTTCAGTCATGTTGAGCCATTCTTATCAATTAGGTGGTGGCAGTCCTCCCAAAAGTCCACATTCCCTGGAGCCCAGTCAAAGGCCAGCTTTGTAAGCAAAGATTTTAAAGGATGGCAGTCAGGCCGGCTGCGTTGTTAACTCTTCTACCCAGGCTGTCTTGCTAACATATAACTTTTAGGTTCTAAAGGTACCTCAGCATTCCGGTTTGTGCCCTACTAAGCAGCACAATCAATAACATTCTCTCTCAAAGTGTAAGAAATATCTTTGCAATATTGTGTCTTGGAACCTGAAAATATTCTTGCATACCCTAGATTCAATGTTATATTGAAGCGAGCTCTGGTGGCACTGTGGTTAAATGCTCAGCTGCTAACCAAAAGGTCAGCAGTTCAAATCCACCAACTTCTCATTGGAAACTCCAGAAGGCAGTTCTGCTCTGTCCTGCAGGGTTCTGTAGGCAGTTCTGCTCTGTCGTGTCACTGCGAGTTAGAATAAGTTTGATGGCAATGGATTTGGCTTTTTTTGTTTCCAGCTGCCTCATTCGGTGATGTTGGGTTTGTCGCTTGCAATTGGGCATTTGAGAAGTATTTATACCACAGAAACCAGCAAATACTGCCTGTCAGGGTTCATAGGACAGTTTGAGAGTCAACTGTTAAGCATATACCAGTTCACCACTAATGATCCCTCATTTAACAATTCATTCATTCTTATAGACAGTGTGTCACCCTGTTGTGATGGTGAGAAGACAAGGCATATGATTCATGTAGAATATGGATTTTCTTTTTATTTTCCTAAGTATCTGTGGAGACTGAAAAGTTTGAGTTCCCCAGTTTCCTACTGATTTGTATGTGCTTGTCATGCATTAATCTAAAAACTTGGAATTCTCAACCTTAAACACCCCTGGCGAGTTGTGTATAATATTGGGTTATTTTTAATTATGTAAATAGTGCATTCCTATTTGTCAAAGTATGACAGGTGAAGTTAATGATACTGTGAGGTCTAAGCTGACAAAGCTGAGTTAATCTGTTTTTAGCTTTTATTAGTAAAATTACTGTTGTAGAATGTCTGCGAAGCAATTTTTAATTTCCAAATTATTGTGTCCAGGTGCTTAGTCCTCAGGAGAGCCCATTCTCTGTGTCTGCTTTTAGTAATCTCAGCTGGCGATGAAGAGTGTGGGGCTGGGCAAGAATCATGCCCCTGTAGAGAGCCAGTCAGAAAGGGGGCAGGCAGGGATAGTGGTAGGCTTCCAAGAGGGGAGAACAGCAAAGTCAGAAAGAAGCTGCAGTGATCTCCGGAACACTCACCCACATCGGAAGAGCCTTGTTATAATCAGGAAGAATAAAATGCATTGGCATTGATGGGACATGAGTCTTCAGGTTGGAACTTCTGCATTTATTACTGCTCTGCTAACAGTTATTACCTTTCTAGGAGTTTACCCAGTGGTGTGGCTCTCCTGTTTCAGATTCTCAAATGATTTTGCATCAGTTAAAAATCCACATTTGTTAGGCAGTATCCAGGATCCTTTACAGTGTGATGCCAAACTTACTGCTTATTCCTCTCCTCTCTGTGTTTAGTCTACAGCTGAACCCTTCCCTGCCTCTCTGCCTCTTCATGGGAGTGGCTCCTGCCTTTTCTTTATCTTGATTCTCTGCTGCCAGCTGTTTATCCTAAGGTTTAACTGGAACACCATTATTTTCTCCCAGAATTTAATCTTTCCCTCTATAAACCAAAAAACCAAAAACTCATTGCCATCAAACTGATTTTGACTCATTAGCGACAGTATTAGGGTATAGTAGAACTGCCACATAGAGCTTCCAAGGAGCACCTGGTAGACTTCCTTCTATAGTGCCATAGATACTCGTACACATTTAAGTACCTCTTTTGTAATAGTTTTTCTAAAATTTAACAAATATTCAAATATAACACATGCTCAGGGCAAAAAAAAGGGACTAAATTATAATGAAAAGGACTCAGTTGAAACCAGTGTTAAATTTTAATAAAGATTACACAATGAGAAAACATTTTGAGTCCCTTCCTACATAAGAAAAAAGCATCTGTGAACATTCACTGTATGATTTGCCTGTTTTCTCTTTTTTTCCCCCCGTCTTTAGGCAGATACACAGATTGACCGAGAACATCAAAACTTCTATGAAGCATCACTGGAATATGTCTTTAAAATTCAAGAGGTTCAAGAAAAAAAGAAGTTTGAATTTGTTGAACCAGTGAGTTATAATTTCTGTGTAAGATAATAAACTCCAGAAATGCTACTTTAAAAAAAATTACAGTATTTTTATGTTGAATTTTTTTTTTTTAAACAAGCATAAATGCATATACCTCATCAGTAAAGCCAGCCATTTACCGACCTTTAGATAAGGAGAGAAAACTTAAGGCTGTTTTTCTTGCTCTGTTCTACCTATTTCCTTGCAAAGCTGGAATTTTCCTGACTTTCCTGTAGTCACTTATTTTCCTAAGTAGTGTAAAAAGTCTTAGATTCTGTGATGTAAATGGCATTATAAAAAAAGAACAAGTGGCTGGTCTTTATAAGCTTATGTCGTTTTCTTTACATTTTTCTCACATAATAAACTAGCCCTGGGGGCACAGTGGTTAAGAACTTAACTGCTAACCAAATGGTTGGCAGTGCACATCCAACAGCCACTCCATGGCAATCTTGTGGCGAAGTTCTGTTCTGTCTTATAGGGTTGCTATGAGTCAGAATCAACTTCACAGAGACAGTAATTACAATAGTGCCTGGATAGGCATCTTCCCGAGGCTTTTACAGTGAAAGAGGTAAGTTCTAGAGTAAAACAATCTATTATATAAGCTCAATTCCCTTGAGATGAGAAGAGAAAGATAGTAAATGCAATGATAAATGATAATCTTCATATGTCAGTTTTACAAAAATCTGTCTGTAATAAGGAATAATCAAAAAAAAAAAACCATTGCTGTTGAGTCAGTTCTGACTCATAGTGACCCTATAGGACAGAGTAGAAGTGTCCCATAGGCTTTCCAAAGAGCGCCTGGTAGATTCAGACTACTTGGTTAGTAGCGGCTGTAGCTCTTAACCACTGCACCATCAAGGAATGAAGTGCCCTATTACTATTTTAGTGGAGGATGGTAAGAAAGGAAGATAAATTTAAATATACATTTGGCACGATTCACTTTAAAAAGAAAGACTTATTGTGCTTTAAGTTTACAATCCAAGTCAGTTTGTCATACGAACACACACACATTGCTGTGTAACTCTAGCTGCTCTCCCCACACTGTGACAGCACACTCCTCCTTTCAACCCTGTATTTCCCTTGACCATTCAACCAGTTCCTGTCCCCCTCTGCCCTCTCATCTCACCTTTGCACAGGAGCTGCCCATTTAATGTCTCACGACTCACTTTCTGGTGTAGAACTCAGTAGGGTACTGTGTGACTAATGGGGAAATGAGACAGAATGGGGACTGCGTGACGTCCAGGACCTTGCTGCTCTCCCCTCATCTGTGGCCACCTGAAGTTTTCTAGTGATCTAGGCACTAAAAAGTTTGCAAGATGAGCCCTTCAACTAGAGGGATGTGAGGAGCGCAGGGCTACCACTGAGGCTCCAAGGTTTGACTTTTGCGCCTTATCTGGGATAACAACGTTAGCTCCATGTCTGTGTGTAAAGCAGCTGAAGTCTTTAAATCCCCTGGAATGGATTTGTAACCTCCTACGTATGTAATAGACAGTCTGAGAATCTGATAAAGCCTAATAGGTATGACTTAAATGTCCTTCTGAGGCTCATCTGGGGTTCATGAACAATTTCTCAGACTAACAACCCCTGTTCTAGATAGATGATCAATACTTACTATGCCTTCTCCTCTCCTCATTGACTAGGCCTGCCTCAAAATCCTACCAGGGTTTTGTGGCTCCACTGCTTACTGGAAAACTTTGTGCGTAACATCTGCCTTTTGGGATTTCTTATTTTTTAAATTTCTTGATGCCACATTCTCAGAGTTCCCCCATTAATTGTAGCAGTTTTCCTTCATGCTTCTTCTGTAACTGTTCCCATTCTCTGCATATCTATGGCAGTCTGCTGTGCTGCTGTTGTACCTAAAATGACCTTCTCACGCCCGTGCGCCTTCTGTCTCCTGGAGCGATCTTGCAGCTCTGCTGCCCTTCCTAAGTCTGTTATAGCCTGTCCTGTCTGAGAGCACTGAGCCAGACCAGGCTGTAAAATGACATCAGAGGTCAAGTTATTTGGTCACAGTGCATAGAAGGAATGATAAGAATTTATGAATTCTGCTGATAACGTATGTGGAGGGAGTAGAAGCAGCCGTTCAGTTGGAACAGTGGAAGCTTCCAGGTACCGTATCCTAAGCTAGTATGTTCTGACGTATCGTCTGAAATGCATGCCTTTCTGGTGATACCACAGTCAAAACTAATGTTAAATTTGTCCCTCTTCCAAAATATTTTCCTGGCTGCAATATTTTCCTCCTAGACTGTCTGGCCAAACCAAATGGTACTGTCAGTTTAGTCTCATTCTCATTTCTTGTCTCAAAGTCTCATCCATGGAGTTTGATTTGATTTCCATCTCAGTAGTGAGAAAAATAGAAACGAGGCCACTGACACAGAGAAATATTGATGTTTAGGGTATGCACTAACAAATTAGCCTGGAGGAAGGAAAAAAAAACCTTGAAATATTTTAGAAGCAACGTTCCTAAGGAGCTATAAACAGAACAACACATAAAGACACTTTAATATTGTTGCTGTTTTTATTTTGCAGAAATCCAATTTCTTTGTGCTGTTGTGTATTGCAGAAATCTGGCATTATCTTGTGTTTTAACTGAGATTAATTTAAAAAGTGATAAAAGCATCAAAGCAAAATGCCCTAAAGATGGAGTGTATTTCATACAAATTGTGAGAAATCAAATAGAAAATAAAAATATACCCCACCAAACTATAAAACCAAACCCACTGTCGCTGAGTTAATTGCAACTCAGCACAACCGTGTAGAACAGAGTAGAACTGCACCACAGAGTTTCAGGAGTGCCTGGCAGTTGTGAACTGCCTACCTTTTGGTTAGCAGCTACAACTCTTTACCATTACACCACCACGGTTTATAGGGGATGATAAATTGTGTTAGGATTCTTTGGTTGGTACACACCATGAATGAAAAGTTTGGAGGTTTGAGTTTACCTGTAGGAGTCTGGAAAGAAAGAATTGGTAGTCCACTTGTGAAGAATCAAGCATTAGTTGAAAACCGTATGAAACAGTTCTCCTGACACACATGGGGTCACCATGAGTTAGAATCAACTCTATGGAAACTGCTTAATTCATATAAAATGGCATTCTTATTTTATGATGTTTCATTTTAGATAATTTTACAATGTTTCAATCACACAGTCCTACAGCTTATTATAAAACTTCTACAAAATATTCACTTGGTATTATAAACAAAGATTCCTGCACTGTCATTATTCCAAAAAAGGCTAGGTCTAATGCATATAATATTGTTGTTATTGTTAGGTGGCACCGAATCAGTCCTGACTCACAGTACCCTTTGCACAACAGAGTGAAACACCGCCCATTTCTGTGCCATGCCCACAATCGTTTCTATGCTTAAGCCCATTGTTGCGTCCACTCTGTCAATCCGTATTACTGAGGGTCTGCCTCTTTTTCACTGACCCTCTACCAAACATGATGTCCTTTTCCGGGGACTGATGATATGTCCAAAGTATGTAAGATGCAGTCTCACCATATTTGCTTCCAGGGAGCTCTCTGGTTACACTTCTTCCAAGACACGTCTCTTTGTTCTTTTAGCAGCTCATGGTATATTCAGTATTCTCCAACACCACAATTCAAAGGCATTAGTTCTTCTGTCTTTCTTATTCAGTATCCAGCTTTTGCATGCATATGATGTGACTGAAAATATCACGGCTTGAATGAGGCCCACCTAAGTCTTCAAGGGGACATCTTCACTTTGCAGCTCTTTAAAAAGGTCTTTTGCAGCAGGTTTTTCCAGTGCAGTGTGTCTTTGGTTTCTTGACTGGTGCTTGCATGAACGTTGACTGTGGAACCAAGTGAAGTGAAAATCCTTAACAACCTCAGTCTTTTCTCGGTTTATCGCAATGTTGCTTACCGGTCAGTTGTTAGGACTTTTGTTATCTTGATATTGAGGTACAATCTATAATGAAGGCTGTGATCTTTGATCTTCATCATTTAGGGTTTCAAATCCTCTTCACTTTCAGCAGGTAAGGGAATGTCCTCTGCGTAATGCAGGTTGTTAATACATCTTCCTCCAGTCCTGATGCCCTGTTCTTTTTCATATAGTCCAACTTCTTGGATTATTTGTTGAGCATACAAGTTGAATAGATACAGTAAAAGAATACAGCCATGACCCACATCTTTTCTGACTTTAAACCATGCAGTATCTCCTTGTTCTGTTTGAATGACTGCCTCTTGATCCATGTGCAGATTACAGATGAGCACAACTAAGGGTTCTGGGATTCCCATTCTCCACAGTGTTACCCATCATTCGTTGTGATCCACACAGTTGAATGCCTTTGTACAGTCAATAAAACATAGGTAAACATGTTACAGGTATTCCTTGCTTTCAGCCAAGATCCATCTGACATCAATAAGGAGATCCCTGCCTCCACTTCCTTTTCTGAATCCGGCTTGAATTTTGGTGATTCCCTGTCGGTATATTGTTATAGATAATTTTGAATGATCTTTAGCAAAATTTTACTTATGTGTGAGATTAATGATCTTGTTTGATAATTTCCTCATTTGGATCCTCGTAAATATGGATCTCTTCCAGTCTGTTGGCCAGGTAGCTGTCCTCCGGATTTCTCACTATAGGTGAGTGAGCACTTCCAGTGTTGAATCCGCGTGCTGAAATCTTTCAGTGGGTATTCCGTCAGTTCCTGGAGTCTTGTTTTTCATCAGGGCCCTCAGTGCTGCTTTGACTGCTTCCTGCAATGCCTTTGTTCCTGATTATATGTTACCCCTTGAAATGTTTGAATGTCGACCAGTTCTTTTTGGCATAATGACTGTGTGTATTCCTTCCATCTTCTTTGATGCGTCCTTAGTCATTTAATATTTTCCCTGTAGAATCCTTCACTATTGCAACTCAAGACTTGAAATTTTTCTTCAGCTCTTTCTGCTTAAGAAATGCTGAGCGTGTTCTTCTGTTTTGGTTTTTTATCTCTACCCTTTTACACATAGCGTTGTAAAACTGACTTCTCCTGCTGCCTTTTGAAATCTTTAGTTCTTTTACTTCATGATTTCTTTCTTTTGCTTTAGCTACTCAGTGTTGAAGAGCAAGTTTCAGGGTCTCTTGTGGCATCCAATTTGGTCTTTTCTTCTCTTTTTGTCTTTTTAATGACCTCTTGCTTTCTTCAAGTATGATGTCTTTGATGTTGTTCCACAACTGGTCTGGTCTTCGGTCATTAGTGCATCGAATCTGTTTTTGAGATTGTCTCTCTACTCAAGTGGCATATACTCAAGGTCATATTTTGGCATCTTATGGACTTACTCTAATTTTCCTCACTTTCAGTTTGAACTTGCGTATGAGCAACTGATAGTCTGTGCCATAGTCTGCACCTGGTCTTGTTTGCACTGTTTATATGGAGTGTTTCCTCTCCTCTTTTTCCACAGATGGTAGTCAGTTTGATTCCTTGTATACACATAAGAAAAGGGAATATTTAAATATTTAAAGTAAATAAGTTATATATTGTTATTGTTAAAATGTACTTTAAAATCAAGTCAGCTTTTTAAACTCAATTTTCCTTAGGCTATACAGCTTTAATGACTATCTTTCAAGTTTTATCATATTTTGTATAAAGTGATTGTAGGTGTCTGTCTGGTGATCTCTAGGCCTGCACTTCCCAGTATAGCAGTAGCTACCCGTTTATGACTCTTACGCACTTGAAATGTTGCTGCTTTGGATTGATCCAGTTGATACAGATACACATCAGATTGTACAGACTTAGCATAGGGGGGAAAAAAAGATTTAACTAATACCTTTTTTTTATGTTACATGTCAAATTGATATTATTTCAGATATGTTAAATAACCAGGAAACCTGATGGTGCAATGGTTAAGAACTTGGCTGTTAACTTAAGAGCTGTCAGTTCAAACCCACTAGAGGCTTTTCAGGAGAAAAGACTTTGTGATCTGTTCCTGTCAGAATTAAAATACACTCATTGCCTAATCCAAAAAGCACAAAACAACAAATGCTGAAGAGGTTGCAGAGGGATTAGAACTCTCCTATACTGTTGGTAGGAATGCAAACCAGTATAACCTCTTTGGAAAGCAACCTGGTGCTTTCTCAAAATGCTGGAAATAGAAATGCCATATGACCCAACAGTCCCACTTCTTTTAGTATATCCTACAGAAATAAAGGCTGTCACACAAACAGATACGTGCACATGGATGTTTATTGCAGCACAGACCACAATAGCAAAATTGTGGAATCAACCTAGATGCCCATCAACAGATGAATGGATAAACAAACTATGATACATTATACAGTGATAAAGAACAATGATGATTTTAGGAAGCACCTCATAAGATTTCAACTAGAAGACATTATGCTGAGTGAAATCAGTCAGCTGTAAATGACAGCTATTGTATGAGACCTATGCTAAAAAAAAAAGAAGCCCACTGCCGTTGAGTTGGACCTGACTCATAGCAACCCTAGAGGTCAGGGTATAACTGTCCCATGGTTTCCAGGGAACACCTGGCAGATTTGAACTTTCTACCTTCTGGTTAGCAGACATTGTACTTAACCCACTGTGTACCACCAGAGACCTCTGCTATAAAGGACTTATGGACAAAAGAAAAGAATCTTTGATGGCTACAGGGGTGGGGAGGGAGGGAGAAGGATGTTCATAAATTAGACAGTCAATAGGAATTTGATTACGTGAAGGGAGTGACAGCACACAATAGAGGGCAGATCAGCATAACTAGATTACACCATAAACTAAACCCAGCATTTCAAAAGATAGAGTAGCAGGGACAGGAGTCTGGGAACTATGTTTTCAGGGGACGCCTAGGTCACTTGGCATAACTAGTCTATTGGTGAGAGGCATCTGGGGTCTTAAAAGCCAGCAAGCTGCCATCCGAGGAACACTAAATGGTCCCATCCTATCTGGAACTGATGATAACCGAGTACATCAAAGGCACGAGGAAAAATGAACCCAAGAGACAGAAGGACCCATATGAACGGGAGACTGCTTCAGCATGAGACCAGAAGAACCAGATGGTGCCCAGCCACCACCAAAAGCACCCATGATGGGGGGCACAATGCAGAGTCCCTGATGTAGCATAAGAAAAAGAGGTGTGCAGATCAAGAACTCTACTAAAGACTGGAACTGGTGGTCTGACAGCCTGGAAGATCCCCTGTGAACTTAACTCCTAGACTTGCTGCTGGCCCAGACCTGAGACCTGTACTGAGGTCACCTCTTCCCACAAGAGTGGACTGGACTCGGGGACACAGTGTGAGCATGTGGTGTGTGTACTTTATAGTTTTATCCATTTATAGGAAGCTTTCCTACTGGTTTCTTTCTAGATGAGAGAGGAGAAGGTGGAGAGTAGGGGACAGGTGTCTGTTAAGAGGATCCTAGAAGTAAAGAGTGGAAAGGAGGAGTGTGCTATCACAGGGTGAGGAGAAGACATGGAGTTGCAGATAGGCAGGCATGCAAAATTGATTTGGATTGTATAATTGCACTTAATCATAATTTAAAAAAAGTCTTTTAAAAAGGGCTATAGTGCACTCATTGCTAGTGAGTTGATTCTGACTCATAGCCACATTCTAAAAGTCCCTATGGGGCAGTTGCAGTGTGCCCTGTAGGGTTGCTATGAGTTGGAATCATTGACTCACTGTCACACATCAACATGTTAAATAAAATGCATTATAAAAATGAATTTTGCTTTTTACTTTGTTTAATTTGGCTACGAATAAGCTTGGAACTACATATGTGGCCTGTCTTTGTGGCTTACGTTATTATTTTCTGTTTTGACAGTGTTAACTCCATCCTCTCAGGTATGCCAACAAGTTCTCAAGTTTGACCTTGTGACAGAAGGAAGAGGTCAAAAAGGGACAAGAATCATCACTGACCTTTTCCGTTGTAAAGTCCTTCTATTTCTTAGAGTTGGCTAGAGTTTATGAAAATTTTGAGGCATTAGAGTAAGAAGAAGCTTAAGGAGTGTTCTGAATTAAAAACAGCTTAGATAGCAGGGAATTGAGTCCTAGGGTATCAGAAGTATTTTATGGTACACGAAGTTTTGTGAGTCAGAAAACTAAAAGAATCTTTCTTTGTGGTTTGTATGTATTTTGATGAGGTCCTTTGAGCATACTTAGTTAGACCTAATGTTTTTTAAGCAACTGCTAGTATGTATGTGGTGTGTGTTTCTCCTGTTATTGTAGACAGATCTTAGAATGGCTATGGAGCAGCTGTTTTTCTTCTAGATACATTGGTGGTTCAGGGTGGAATTCTCGCCTTCCACATGGCAGACCTGTTGTGCACTTTCACTCAGTCACAATGAAAAAAATAATAAAAAGAGAGAGAGAGAAAAAGAAAATATTAGAAGAAAATGGAAGACTTTTTGTGGCTAAATTGGGGCAGAGAAATAAAATGGTTCAATGAGGGCCCTGTGGAGTAAGGTCAAATTTGGTGCCTCTGATGTCCGCATGGCTTTGGCAAATTATTCAAACACTCTGTCTCAGCATTCTCGTCTGTAAATTGGGGATATAAAAGGTACATGTAGTTCCCAGGATTGTGACGTGAATCAGCCCATACACAGAATGCACAGAGCAAGTGTCTGGTACATAGTTAGCATCAGGAAGCTGTCACTTGGTGGCAAGTGTAACTTCTCTGCTATTATCAAGTATGTGAACAGCGTTTGTGAATTCCTTTATTAATTGAGACATTAAAGCTGGATATAGCTTTAAAAAAAAAATACATTTGAAATGTAACATGCTTCTAGTGTGCCTGGTAAGAGGATTTTCCCATAAGAGCATTCATTTTAGATTTCTTTTTAGTCATTGTATTCTGTTTAAAATTAATATGGTAGATGAAAACAAGCCATTACATAGAAACTAAAACATGATTGTTTTTGTATTCTTCCTTTGGACTGAGTAATTTTCAAGTGGCTGTTAAGAAATTAACTTGTTTAAATTTTTAACTTGTTTTGTCTTGAAGCATAGTGTAAAATAGTTCGTATGTGCTCCAAGTGAAAGAATCTTGACCAACTTTGAGACTGAATGAATAGCTACTTGCTAAGATTAAAAAAAAAAAAAAAAAAAAAAAAGTCCAACAGGTTGTATATGGATTTGCAAATCTTAAAAGTTAAACTTTGTTTTCTTTGTCATTTTCAACATGATTTATGATCTTTAATTTAAAAAATATAGAGTAAATCAAGGTAAACAAATAAAGCTTGCAATCTGTTTGAAACTCTGTAAATCTTAAGGTGAAAATTTCTATCCTGCATAAAACCTAAGGGTAATTATTCTATAAAAAGTTCACTTTGGGTCATATGTCTTAAATAAAAGTGAATTCTGAAATGGCCCTTGCATTTAGTTCTGGATATTGGCACTGAAAATCTGAATCTTGGAATAGCAAGTTAGGTACTGAAAAGAATGCAGTAGAAGAAAAATGTGTTCAGTTTGTAGGGCTGACCACTTAAACTTGATTTTAGAAATCCATCAGGTAAAGATACGGTTTGTCTTGTGGCTTCTTACAGACTTGATCACCCTGCTGTCTCTTTCAACTTCTTCATTCCCACTGAGATAAAAGATAGTCTGGCTATTCTCCATTGCCTTTATTCCTTTAGTATACCTCTAGTAAGTTGACCTCGGGCCACTTCACCTGAAGCCATTTGGGGCATGACTGGCACTGTTGCTCTGGACAGATGGGACACCCTTATCAGTGAGAGAATTTTGAGAGGCTAAAGATAACAGTTGATTATCAGAACTATTACCATTTCAGACGAGAACAAGCACAAGGAATGAGTCATGTCATCCTAAGACTGCTTTCAGCCTAAACAAACTAACAAACAAAAACAAACCCGTTGCTGTGGATTTGAACTGTCTTTTGGTTAGCAGCCAGAGCTCTTAGCCTAGTTCTGTTCAAGTCTTTACAGGAACAGACTGTGGCATCTTTCTCCTACACAGCGGCTAGTGGGCTGGAACCACCAACCTCTTGGTTAACAGCCAAGTGCTTAGCCCACAGCACCTCAGGGCACCTTAGCCTGAGTGGCAGTCCCCTGAAATCAGGGCCACTAATGCTTTGAAGCTCTTTTCCTCTCACCCCTGTGCTACCCGATCCTCCCTTCTCCTTCCACTTTTTTTCTCTAACGTTCACATTACACTAGTGTTTGTGAGGCTTTAAGGCTTGAAACGTTGCAAACCATATCTTTGTTCTGTGTTTCACATCTATACGTCATTTAATTAATTTTCTGGTAACTAAAGGGCTGGGAAATTATGAATAGGCTTTCCTTGATGACTTGTAGGGATAAAAATTCATGTGTTCTTTCAGAAGATTATGTCTAAGTGAAGTAGCAGTTTTTACATTTGGTACAGGTTACTGAATTGATACATCGTAAATTATTCTTGAGCACTTGAGAATGATAAAAAAAACAAGAGTGTTTCCTAACGAGAACAGCTGCTTTTTCTCAATATTAAAATTTAATAGTTTGTAGTAAAGCCGTCGTTATTTTAGGTCAGGTTTACTTTAATATAGGCTACAGGTAATCTTGTCCAAAATACCTCACATATTCAAGAGGATTGGACAAAGAAAATGACATGTTCGAGAAATACAATCCTTGACGTTTTCGTGCTGTCCAATTATTAAGTCCTGTGGGTACCAGCCTGTTGATCCTGACTCGTGGTGACTCGGTGTATCAGAACTGCTTCATCAGCTTTTCAGTGGCTCATTTATGGGGAAGTAGATCACAAGGCCTTCTTGCAAGGTCCCTGTGGGTGGACTTGAACCCCCAACCTTTCGCGTAGCAGGCAAGTGTGTTAACTGTGCTATCCAGGGACTCCTTTCTTGGCACAAAACCTCCTAACTGCCATCAAGTCGATTCCAACTCATAGGTTTTGACCATATGGGACAGAGTAGAACTGCCCCATGAGGTTTCTAAGAAGGGCCTGGTGATTTGAACTGCCAACCTTTTAGTTAGCTAGCAGCCGTGGCACGTAACCACTACTCCATCAGGAACAGCATCATGCAATTTGATGAGTGTAGGGTAGACGTGTGTGTGTGTGTGTGTGTGTGTGTGTGTTTGGTTGTGTGTGTGTGTATTCATATATCAAGTCTAAAAAGAATTAACTTTGCTGCCATCTACAGGCAGTTATTTCATACATGCTGCCTTTATTAAATTTTACCAGAGTGGCTTTCTGAGATGTGGAATACAAGGAAAAGGTGGGTGGTTCTTTGTGTATCATGTCTTTGTATCTTCCGAAGAATTGTACATTCCCTAGGGTGTGTTCAGCATGTGTTATGAAAGTTAAAACCAATCTGTCTACTCCTCAGCGAATCTGAATTTTGCTGGAAGCTGTGCCAGTGAATTTATTTTCATCTTGATTAAAGTTGCTGTGTATACAATGCTGAGGATATTGACTAATCTAAATAAAATGAAGATTTTGGAATTTTAGTCTCTTAAAACATGATTAAGAATTTTAAATCAGAGTTGGTTGGAGAATGTTGGTTTACCAAAGCCCACATTGATGCATCTGTGTAAGATTGTTTTAGTTTGGGGAACCACGTGCTGCCATGTAGTGAGTCTGTTGTTTATGTTAGATGAGTTAGTGCTTCTTGTAGTGAGCGTGTGAGAGGCCCTGCCAGCAAGATGCTCAGGAGCTGTGAACAGAGAGAGGAGTGCCCACCTTCACTGCTTGCCTCATCTTTTGAAATACTGTGTAGCTTTTGGGCTGGAGCATCAAGTCATGACAGTCATTGAACTGTCTCAGCAAAACTCGGTGGCATAAGGGTTAAAATGATGATTAGAGTTCTTAGTAGTGTTATACATGTGGTTCTAAGTGGTGTACTTCCTACTTGTTCAACATTAGTGTGTGTTCCTATTTACCGTGTTCTGAACACTCTGAGCAAGCAGGGTTATACCGTCTGCATAAGGCAGGTTGTTAATGAGGCTTCCTACAATCCTGAATACCTTAGTCTTCTCCGTATAGTTCAGAGTCTCGGATTATTTGCTCAACATACAGCTTGAAAAGATACAGTGAAAGGATACCACTCTGACAAACACGTTTTCTGACTTTAGACCATGAAGTATCCCCTTGTTCTATTTGCACGACTGCCTCTTGATCCGTATACAGATTCCTCACAAGCACAATTAAGTGTTCTGGAATTGCCATTATTTACAGTGTTATCCATAATTTTCTGTGATCCACACAGTTGAATGCCTTTGCATAGTCAGTGAAACACAGGTAAAAATCTTTCTGGTATTTCCTGCTTTTAGCCAAGATCCATCTGACAGTAGCAATAATATCCCTGGTTCCATGTCCTCTTCTGAATCTGGCTTGAATTTTTGGTAGTTCCCTGTCAATACACTGTTGCAGTTACTTTTGAATCTTTAACAAAATTGTACTTGCATATGATAGTAATAATATTGTTTGATAATTTCCACATTCGGTTGGATCACCTTTCTTGGAAATAGGCATAAGTATGGATCTCTTCCAGTCGATTGGCCAGGCAGCTGTCCTCCAGATTTCTTGGCATAGACGAGTAAGCCCTTCCAGCCCTGCAACTATTTGTTGAAACCTGAGTTTAGAGACCATCTAAAAGCAGATTTGATGTGTTCAGCACTAATGACCAAAGAACAAATGAGCTGTGGAGTGACATCAAACACAAGAAGTCATTAAAGAGACAGGACACAAAGAAAAGACCAGATTAGATGTCAGAAGAGACCCTGAAACTTGCTGTTAAATGTCGATTAGGTAAAGCAAAAGGAAGGAATAATGAAGTAAAAGAACTGAAGATTTCAAAGGGCAGCTTGGGAAGACCGCGTCAAGTGTTATAATCCCATGTGCAAAGAGCTGGAAATGGAAAACCAAAAGGGAAGAACGCATCCAGCATTTCTCAAGTTGAAAGACCTGAAGGAAAAAATTCAAGCCTCAAGATGCAATAGTGAAGGAGTCTACGGGAAAATATTAAACGGCTGAGGAAGCATCAAAGAAAATGGAAAGAATACACAGAGTCATTACTCTGGGAAGAACTGGTCAACGTTCTGCGATTTCAAGAGGTAGCGTACGATCAGGACCCAATGGTGCTGAAGGAAGAAATTGAAGCTGCATTGAAAGCCTTGGCCAAAAACAAGACTGCAGGAAATGATGGACTATCAACTAATGAGACCATCAATAAGGAAGATCAGAGAAGAATTTATGTGTTTGAATTACAGTGTTCATAAAAAAGATATGAAAAGATACTCGACTGCCAGAAGAACAAATAAATCAGTCTTGGAAGAAGCGTAGCTAAGGGTGCTCCTTAGAAGTGAGGATAGGGAGACTTCACCTCCTTCACTTTGGACGTTTTATCAGGGGGGACCGGTCCCTGGGAGAAGGAGACCACGTGGGTAAAGCAGAGACTCAGCTCCAAAGGAGAAAACTTCAGCAGGGTAAGAGGGACACAGTGACTGGTGCGATGACAGGTGCAAACAGGCAGTGATGGTAAGGGTGGTCCAGGGTGTGGCAGTGTTTCCTTCTGGGGTGCATAGCGTCGTCATGATTGGGCACTGGCAGCACCTGGCAACAACAACAGCAGTATGTGTCTACTTCAACAGTGTTTCCCTGGGTTATCTCTGAAAAGCTGTAGATCTACCTATCCAAACCCTAGTTAAAAATTTATTTTAATTCTACTTTTTCTTACTGTAATTTGACTTATCTAAGCAATAATATGTTCATTCAAGTTGACTATATATTTTATTGGATAATCTGACAAATTTACTGTAGCATCATTCTAGTAATGATGATGTATGAATGACTTGATAATTATTAATCAGTGTATAATCAGCAATGTAAAATAATTATAAAATCACCAAACAATGAATTTTGATCCATTATCAGGACCTGTTGAACAACGGAAAACAAGTCTTTATAAGAACTTGATGAAGACAAAACAATCTGGAAGTATATGCTTTTTGAAAAGAGCATAATTTTTTAAAGTTGAGGAAAATTACTGCTTTGAGATGGAACCAGTATTTCCCCATTGAAGTCCTAACACACAGGCCAGTTGATGTTTAGCAAAACCCTCCATGGTTTCACAGGCTCAGGAAGTGGCAGACTGTCATTTACATATGAAAATAATTTTAAATTGTTTTTTAACGTAATGACAGACATTTTATGCTAGTTGAATTAGAAAACCATTGTCCACTTCTCAAAAATGTTTTCTAACTTTGTTACAGAAGGAAATTAGGGGAGAGTTCAAATTAGTAGACAAGGCTATGAAAAACAAAATTCCACTGTATTGAACGAAAACACTTAAATCAGTTGTTTTTGGTTATAACTCATTATGTATAAACACTTGTGTCCTTAGATTTCATGGCGTATATCTTAATTCATGAATCAAAACCTAATTAATAAGCACACATGAATTTGAGCTTGAAAGGCTGGGGTCATAGAATGCTAGGTTGTCTAGAGATCTTACTCCAGTACACACATGAGCCAATAACCCATTGCCATGGAGTCGATTCCAATTCACAGATATCCCGTAGAATAGAGAACTGCCACAGCTTCCAAGGGCCAGCTGGTGGATTTGAACTACTGACCTTTTTGGTTAGAAACGGTAGCTCTGAACTGCTACAGCTGCAAGCGTTTGCTCACATATTAAAAGTTCCGGTTACTTAGCTCCATCTTTTTGCTGGCACTTTTTCCTTCTGTTCCTTGCCAAAATGTCTGTTCAAAACCCAAATCAGTGCTGCCACCTTGTGTTTGTTTTCTTAGTGTTATCTGGCCAGATTCTTTCTCTTAGATTCTGTTAGTACCTCTTACTGCAAATTTCCTGGTTTATCTTCCTTACAGCTTTGTGTAGTCTATCCCATTGTTTCACGTAGATACTCTCAGATGCTTAAAATTATGTTACTTTGGTGTTTATCCTCCTTAGTTGTCTCTGTGGGATATTTTTTCAGTGCATGTGAACGGTGCTTAACATGACAACTGTATGATGAGACTGAAAAATCACTGTCTCTTTAAAGCAAAAAAATTAGCTTTTATGGTTTGTGTTTCCTAGTCATACTTCTAGTTCCTGCTTTGTCTAACAGGTGGAAATTTTACTGGTTCGAGGAATTAAAACGAGATACAAGTTCCTCACATTTTTTACATGTGATTGTCTTCTTTCTTTAACCAGAGTTGTCATTTTTTTTCTTTTTTATGTCTTTATTTTTGCAGCTTTTGTCATTCCTTCAAGGCTTATTCACTTTTTATCATGAGGGATATGAACTCGCGCAGGAATTTGCCCCGTATAAGCAACAGTTGCAGTTCAACTTGCAGAATGTAAGACTGTACTTTTTCTCACTCTGCCTCTCCTTGCAAATCTGGTGACCAAGGCCAAGAAAATGATAGCAAGTCAAGCCTGGGAATCTTTTGAAAGATTGTGTAGAACCTTGCTAACTTTAATAACCAGTGTAGCAAAATCACTTAGAATTTATTTAAAAAAAAAAAAAAAAAGACTACAAACTGCTCATTGAAAGTACTCTAGGAAAGAAAAGCCTCATGCTAAGGAAATTTATAAGAGCAAATTTTATTAAGTTTAACATTACTGAGATGTAGATACCTGGGAGTTAGGAAATGAACAACAGCAATGGCTTTATTTTACTGGGTGACCCTGGGCAAGTCTTGCTTTGTGAGAAGGTGACATGTCTGTATCTCTGTTAAAGTCCTATTTGTTTCTGAAAATCTCTTAATAGCTAGTAAATTTTAATATGTTTTGAAGCAGATGTTATGTAACTGGGTTAAAGTGTACATGACAATTATTTACAAACCATCTGTTTAGTTTTCTCAGGGTTTATGTCATATTGTCTAGTTGTCTCTTTTAAGCTATGATTGTGCAGCTACAGAGTCTGATTTCCAAATGCTGTCTACCACTTGTATTTATAACGAAGCAAAACAAAATGAACTTTAGCCAGCTCCTGTCTGTGTTACTCAAACTGGCATTAAATAAGGAAGTCATAATAGATGGTTTGTGTATAAATGAAAAATTATTCCTGAAACCCTAACTGCCAGAGTAATAATTTCCAGTAAAAAGTTTATGTTTCTCTTTTGTCTGATTCTTATCATTTATGGAGATAGCTTATAAATAGTTAACTGAAGAACTGGAATGTCCCGTGAGAGTTGGATTTAATCTACTTCTATTTTCAATTTTAGGTTTTTATGTAACTTAAATTTTCTAGCAGAATTGATAGCAAATGTAACTCATTCAGTTGTTTTTCCATATGGAATCCGTTTGGACATTTTCAGTAAATACAAAAAGGGAAAATTGTAAAACACAAAACACTTTTGTGGTTTATTTTTATATTAAATGCGGTTAAGAGTCATTCGACTTACGGGACAAGAGTGGGTTAAGGAATTGGAGAAAATTCTTACATTTGTGTTTCAAAGAAGTAACTGGCAAAAATGATAGCCAAGAACATTTTTCTGATCAACTTAAGATTCAGTTCTTTTGCTTGCTGTAAGGTTTAACAAGATTGTAAGAGTTGAGTGGCTATGATTTTTATGTTATCAGACTCAGGTTGTTGAGATAATGTTGCCTGAATGCAAAAGAGGTTTTCATAGAGAAAAGTCTGATGCTGTCCGTGGCCTAACTAAATTTACTGTAAACCAAGTAAACTATTCCCTGAAGCAGAAAAAGTTAGAGGTTCAAAACTTCCTCATTTTTATGAGTTGATTTAGACATGAGCCTATTGATAAGTATTTTAGAATTTCTGAAAAACAAGTTAGATGATGTTTCTTCAATAAAAGTCTTTAGATAGATGGGAGAAACTTTTTTTTGTTAAGTACCTGTGCCAAATATTTCAAAAGTGAATTTAATTAGCTTTGATGGCAGTGGATTTTTTTTCTCTTCTCAGCTTCCCAAACTCTCCCCCAACAAAAGAAACATAAGTCCCTACGTAACTGTTTTTCACCTTACTGTACTCTCATAAGCTGGAGGTTGGAGGAAGGTGGAAATTCAAAGTAAATTCTTCGAGAGTACAAGTACTATTTAATAAAAACCAAAACCAAAAGCCACTGCCATCGAGTCAATTCTGACTCATAGTAACCCTATGGGATGGAGTAGAACTGCCCCATAGAGTTTCCAAGGGTAGATACTATAATATTTTAAAATATTATTGTCTACCTCTTAAGTAATCGTGTTACAGTGAGCAATAGAAAAATCACCGACTCGTACACACACACAGGTTTCAGAGAAGCATTCAGGTCATTCCAAGAGGCTGTCGCTAGAACAGTTTGGTCAGACCGTACCACGGAACATTTCTGTGCCTTGGATTTGGTGATAATGCTTCAAGAAACAAGGTTACTCCTTCCACCACTCAGTACTGACTTAGGTTGAATGTTCCTTAAGCCTGTATAAAATAATAAAATTGTTGTTTCTATTTACTTAAGACAAGGAATAATTTTGAAAGTACTCGTCAAGAGGTAGAGCGATTGATGCAAAGAATGAAATCTGCCAACCAAGACTACAGACCACCCAGCCAGTGGACGATGGAAGGCTATCTGTATGTCCAAGAAAAACGTGAGTCAAGAAGACCTAACATCATGTCTCTTAGAATTTAACACTGTTTCTGTGAGATGTGACCTAGTTAGCATTATTTCCTTCAAATAGTACAATGGAAATAAAACCCAAAAAACCCATTGCTGTTAAGTTGATTCCAACTCATAGCAACCCTGTAGCACAAAGTGAAACTTCCCCATAGGGCTTCCAAGGTCACAAACCATTATGGAAGCAGACAGCACGATAGGCAGCATGATGGATATCAGCCACTGACCTGATGATTAGCAGACAAGTTCTTAGTTGCTGCACCTTTATGACTGCTAATATTCTTACTGCTTTATTGTATTAGGTGTGCTTTCCCAGCACCATTACCAGAGGCAATAAGTTTCCGTACATTTCTTCACCAGGACCTCTTCCAAAAAACTCACTTGCCATTGAGTTGATTCTGATTCCTGTCAACCCTATAGGTGACAGTAGAACTGCCCCATAGAGTTCCAAGGAGCACCTGGCAGATTTGAACTGCTGACCTCATGGTTGGTAGGCGTAGCACTTAACTGCTAAGTTGTTGAAGTTGGAACTCACAGCCCTCCCTGATAATACTGTAAGATGAGTTCACTTTTAGAATTGTTACACCAAATCTTCAAGTTTTATGGAAAATTGAAAATCAAGGCCTTTACTTGGATGGGTCATTTTGGCAACTATCATAATAGTTTTTCCTTCCAGCTGCATTCGTTTATTTAATTCTTAGCTCTACTAGTTTTGAGGAGTAAAACTGGCAATTATATAATGTCCACTTGACATTCTCTAGTTCCTGAGGTTAGGAAATAAGTATGAGACTCAAAAGAGTGCTATTGTAATTGCTTCAGACTAATAAAGTTTCTTAATTAATAAAGTGCCATTCACAATTTTATGTAACCAGGGTTTCTGCATGTTGCTTGTCACCAAATACAATCAGTCTGGTGTTTTCATCACCTAGTGCTGCTTTTAACAGAAATATCACGAGTGGGTGGTTTTAAAAGGAGTTTTACTTATCACAGTTAAATAAGCTAAAAGTCCAAATTCAGGGTGTCAGCTTCAGGGGAAGGCTTTTGCTGGCTCTGGAGGAAGGTCCTTGTTGTCTGTCTTCCCTTGGACTGGAAGTTTCTGGGGTACACGGACCCCTGTCCTTTCCAAAGGATGCGCAAAGCTTCTGGCACAGATTCTTGGTGATAAGAGATTCCCAGATCTCTCTGCTAGTTTCTTTCCTTTATATCTTAGGAGACTGCCTCAAGGCATAAGAAACTCTTAGACATGGAATCCTACTCCAACACAACTGCCACACATCCTCCCGGATTAACGTCATTGAGGCAGAATTTACAACATGGAGGAACAGCCCATGGTGCCAGCAATCATGGCCCAGTCAAACTGCCACACACCTTTTTGGGGGCACGCAGTCCAATCCACGACAACCGTTTTGACTAAATTAACTCTGCATATCAAACCAGATGTGTGGTAATGAGCTTTGTTTCTCAAACTGATGAAGGAATGCATGTTTTTATTTCCACTCTGTCATAGATCAGTCGTAGACCAAAATCCAAGTTCATAATACCAAATCATGAACTTGGATAAAATCTACACAAAGTCATGAATTTGGATTTTGCTGCAGTGTCAAATTGCTATAAAAGTTTTGAAGTTAATGGTTATTCTCACTTTCTGAACCTTCTCCACATACAGGGAAACGACACACAGCAGCACTGTTAAAACGTGTCCACCTCAGCAGACAATAATGAAATTGTTTGGGTTGGTAGGGTTTCAGAAGTAGAAGCTGAAAGGCTTTTGGCATGTATGCAGCATGGTCAGTGAAACAGACATCAACAATTTTTGTATCTGGCATGCACAAGGGATGCTCACTGATGGGTAACACGACCAAAATATAAGGACTTGATCCAACAAACTCAGTAGATCTTTATCATTGCATAGACAAGACAGTAAACAAACACTGGCCCAGGAGATGAGGAGTCTAGCATGTTCTCTCTCATGACTGGCTTCCTTGCTGGTTTGTTCGTTTCAGATCTGGAGGTAGTAAATCCACTGAACTGCCCAGCTGTTGTCAGACCATAATGTAATACAAAAAAAACCCCAAACTTATTGCCACCAAATCAGTTCCAACTCTTAGTGACCCTATGAGACAGGGTAGAACTGCCCCACAGAGTGTCCAAAGAGGGTTTGGTAGATCTGGGTTAGCTTTGGGTTAGTAGGACTTAACCACTACACCACCAGGGTTTCGTAATATGTAACATAATATAATATATAATTTAATATATAATCAGGCTGTAATGATGAGCTTTTACCCACATTTCATAAAAAATGACCTACTCATTGGTCATGGTGTTTGTGAATTTGACTTAAGACTGTAAGAAAATGTTTGAATGTGTTTGAGGTTACTTTGAGAAAAGCTCACATTTTGCATCGATAAAGGATGTGATGTTGCCATATAGAAGAAATTTGCTGACATTGAGGGCCATTCCAAACATGCAAATGGTAGAGGAAGTGAGAAAGAATTTTTTTTATTCATTGGGACCTCATAATGACTTATTTCTCTGAATCCTTTTCCTAGTGAAACGCTGTTACTAAAATGCTCATGTGTGCACAGGGTTTTATTTTAAACAAAAAAGTTTTGGATTATTTAGCAAATGTTTTTCCCCATAATCTTCAAGTATATCATTTTCAGTCACTTTGCAAGGGTCTGTCGGTCGCGTGGGGCTTTGCTTTGCCCCCCATCGCCTGCTGTTGGACCCTTACGTGCATCAGTCTGTAAGCTTACGTTGGCAGCACCCCCTTCAGTAACTCAGGCTGTGTGGGCACACTCAGTGCGGTGCGCCATTCACCTACTTGGTGCTGACATCTTTGGTTCTAACAGACTTCTTTTCTGGGTCTTTTCTGAACTGACCGTAAAGCCACTTGTGGTACTGGCCTCTTATTCGAGCTCTCCCATTTCACTTACACCAGAAATTCTCCTTGACATACAATAAATTGGGCATATTAAAAAATATAAAATTTGATCAGTTTTGCTCTGTGCATACACCCATGAAACCATCATCACAGGAGCATAAGGAACAGATCCATAACCTTCATGCATTGTCTCGTGTCTCATTGTAATCTGTCTCTCCTGTCCTTCCCCATCCTTTAGCCTTCTTCTTCCCCTTGCCTAGCTGTTTAATATAAAAGTAAATAAAGCTATATGTTTGTGAAATTTTTGATGTGTAGTTTTGCGTGAAGGACAAAGCTGCTTGCAATTTTGAATCTGTTTGTAAGAAGAAACACTGATCCCATCAGTTCAATAACATATAATTATTATGTGCTTCTTGTTAGTGAATGAATAAGTGGTAACATATTCTGGGAGGCAGAACTGAAATGAAGAATCTGACTTCAGGAACTTACTATGTAATCCAAGGCAACAGACAAACTCGTACAATTAGCAATAGTGATATCAATAGTGTGGGCAATAGTAAATATCAGTTGTAAATTGAGTGGTAAGTGGAGAGGGGTGTGATGACCAGGTGGCAGGTGGTTCTAAGTTGGACACAGTCTTGCTTTATTCAGATACGTGGTTTTCGTGGTACCCATTCCTAGAGAGGCACTAAGTAGCTTTCTGAGTGCCTTCTGAAATATGGATTCCAGAGTCAGACGGTACCATGTTGGAATTCTCTGCCTCTTGTTAACCGTGTGCCTCTACACAAACAGCTCCCTAAGCTCAGTCTCTTCATCTATAAAAAAGGAGGATATTTATATCGGTCTCATAATGTTGTAAGAATTAGAGGTAAAACATGTGAAATATATTATATAACATATAATATACACTATATATTGTACAATATAGTAATTATTACATATAATAATAAAGAGTTGTTATATAATATATAGTGGTATTATATATTATATATATGACTAGTGCTGGTGTTAAAAAATACTGTGCTAACTATGAGCTCTTCCTATACTGTGTTCTTTGCAATCGTGTCATATAGTTCTTAAACACATGTTTTTATTGTCATAAAATGTCATGTAAACCACTTTTATGTATATAATTCAATGCCATTAATGCCTTTGCTGTGTTCTGCTATCGTTACCACTATCTAGTCACAAAAGTCTTTTATCACCCCAAACAGAAACTTGGTATCCAGAAGCAGTAAATCTATACCCACTCTCAACCCCTAGTAACCAATAATAATTCTCCTCCATCTATTTGCCTATTCTAAATACTCATAAAAATGAGATGCTACATATTAATGTCAGACTGACTTCACTTTTATGTAATGTTTCAAGGTTAATCCTTGTCATAATATATATTACAACTTAAAGTTGAATCTTCCTTATTTCTTGAAACAACCCAGAGAATCTCACTCCTCTTAAAAGCAACTCCAGTCATATATGAATGAGAGTAGTGCCATGTGCTATTTTCTTACATGTGAAGTATATATTTATAATGTTTGACCTCAGAGGCTCTTAGAAAAAATATGGACACTTAGTAGGTATTCAGTAAATGTTAATTCCTTCTTATCCCTCACATGTTATCTCAGGAACTGCAGATGATTACTGGGTAAGATAGTTAAAATACTTTTATTTTGCAACTTTAAAGCTGTAAATTTTTATTTTCCCAGACTTCTTGAAGGACTTTAGACTTGCCTGTCCAAGGACATCTGCCCTGGCCTAATGCCAGGTAACTTTAAAGAAAACAGCATATGTGTGCAGTAAACTTGTTTTGTTTCTGTGACGGTTTTATCATTTTATTCTCCACATTGTCACTGACACTTAATGACGTCAGTCGTTTTCATTTTAGCCATGCTTGGGGGAGTGAGGTAGCATCTCATAACTTTTTTTTTTTTAATTTTGTTGTTGTTGAGAATATACTCAGCAAAGCATACACCATTTCAGCTGTCTTTCTATGTACAGTTCAGTGGTGTGAAACTTGAAGATTAATGCCTGAGATTCTGAACTTAACATGGAGGAAGGAAAAAGAGTTTTAGATCCAAGATGTCACTGGAGCGTTGCGGCAGCTCTGTTTAAAAATTTTAGCTAATATTGCTATGTAAGTCACTTCCTAAGTAACAAAGTCTCTGTTAGGAATTCTACCTAGCCCCTGTACTCTAATCAACTCTTAGCCTTTAAGTATGTTTTACCACATGTAACAGTTATGAACAAGTACTGCTAAGTATTATAGTATGAAACAGTCCCCAAACTGAGTTGTGGCTAATTGCAATAATCCTTGGTAATAGCAGAGTATATGGTTACACCCAATAATTTTAAAATCTGAAGTGGCTTAAGTATTAAGGTGACACCGGGGGGGGGGAGGGGAAACAAGTGTATTATGAAACATTTTTCCCTGGTGGTGTACTTTTTAAAAAAATCTCAGTCCCTTGCATTAAAACCTATGGTTCTGAAATCTAGTCAGAAATAATACTTTACATAGTTGCTTGAATTATCCAAGCATTAAGCAATGAGCCCTGGATGGAGATGCTATATAGAAAACCAGCTCCGTTGTTAACCCATCACCTCATCCTCATTATGGCATTTGGGTAGAAGCTATTTGACTTTCCATTGTGAAAACTGAAGATTTTCCATGTGGAACATTATTAAAGAATGTATCCCTGCACTGTGGTGTAGCTGCATCCAGTTCGTAAGGCAGAATAATGAACAACGATGTGATGGACTGTGGGAAAGGATTGCACAGTGTTTATGGGCAAAAAGAGAGAAAGTAAACATTGCACATGTTCAGAGTTTTTTACATTTGATAGTGGGAAATATTTTCATTTTAGAGAATTGTTTGAACTTACTATTTTCAGATCAGTGACAAGAAGAAATAGTTTCCGTATCAAGCAAGGTGAGTGCCAAGTGTGTGTGTCAGGCCTTGTTGTAAGGATTAAAAACCTGTCAGTCACCAACACATCACACTCTCCTGCCTTAGGGAGTCTTAAGGTCTCGTGGTGGAGGTAGACAATAAATAGATCAGTAAAATTCATCTTTTTTATTTATTGTGATTGAGTAAAAGTATGCAATCTGAATTGGTTCTGCATACTCACCTATCTGCAGCTGCTCCCTCTGTCTCCCTACCTAGTGACAGCACACTCATCCTTTTCACTCTGTGTACCTGGTATCCTCTAAGCAAGCATCAGTCCCCCCTCTCCACCCTCTTCTCTCCCTTTTAGAAAGAGACCAGTAGGACAGCCTCCTATAAATGCATAGAACCATAAAGTACACACGCCGTATGGTCACACTTTGTCACCAGGTCCAGTCCTTTCTTGTCTGAAGAGTTGACTTCATAACTGGTTTCCAGTCAGGGACAGTGGCAGGTCTAGGGGCCATGTCGACAGGGGATCCTTGAGACTGTCAGGCCATCAGTTCAGGTCTTTTAGTAGAGTTCTTGGGCTGCACACCTCTTTTTTCTCATAAAATTCATCATATTTCAGACAGCAATAAGGCAAACAAGGTAGGTAAGAACTACGAAGGTGAGAGGTGCTGAGATGTTCCCTGTCTCTTCCGGAAAGGCACTTTGATAATGGTGGTTTTTAAGAAAAAAACTCAGAGACAGCCCAAGTCATGCAAGTCCAGATGTTCTAAGGTGGAGTACATTCAGTGTTTTCAAGAGCCAGAGAAGGGTCCAGTGTGTCTACAACAGAGTGAGCAAGGCAGAAGGTGATAGGAAGTGAGAAAGACAGGGGACCAAGTTACACAGAGCCTCGCAGACTGTTACAGCTCTTTGGTCTTTACCCCGCGTGAGGTGGGAAGCCACTAGAGGATTCTGAACAAGCGAGTGAACTGATCTGACTAAATTTAGCGGAATAATTCTGACAGTGGTGAGAGTAGGAGGAAACAACAGAAATAGAGAAACTAGTTAGAATAATTCAGGAATCACTTAGGGCTTAAACCAGGATGGTTAGAATGCAGGTCTGAGAAGCATTTGAATTCTGGTTATATTTTGACTCTAGGGAAAGCAGCACTTGGTGACAGATGGGTGGCAGTGTGTTAAGAAAGAGTCAAGGTCAACTCTTAAGCTGTTAGGCATGAGCACCTGGAACAATGGTGCTGCCATTTAAGAAGATGAGTTGCAAGAGAAGCTGTCTAGGCATTTTACATATATTATTTCTCATTCTTTGTACTGTGCTAGGATTTAAGAATGCTACTTTCGCAGATGAGATTTAAGAAAGCTCACGTATATAGCAGTTTTCTTGAATTCTCAGAGTAAGTGTGAGAGCTACAAATTTTTTATTCCAAGACACTGTACACTTCACCAGCCTCCCTTCCATGCTTGTCCATCTCAGATAATACCAAATGTTTCATACTTGTACAGTATACACCCTGTTGCCGCTGGGTTCATTCCCCCCATAGCATCCTGATAGGACAGAGTAGATCAGGGAGCAACAGGGTTTCCAAAAAATGGCTGGTGAATTCAAACTTCAGCCTTTTGGTCAGCAGCCGAGCTCTTAACCACTGCACCACCAGGGCTCTTGCATGGCACATGGAGGCTTTCTATTAATTGTCTTAACACCAAGAAGGGTACAAACTTAGATGCAAATCACTTACTAATAAAATCTGAAATTTTCTTTTTTGTTTTTACTTTAGGACCTCTTGGTTTTACCTGGATTAAACATTACTGTACGTATGATAAGGGAAGTAAAACATTTACAATGAGTGTTTCAGAAATGAAATCCAGTGGGAAAGTGGTGAGTTTTTTTTTCTTACCGAGTTTGTAATATAAATAAAGGCAGTAGAACAACAACAAAAGGACCATCTGTTTACCTTTCTAATAGCCAGTTCACAATTTATGAAAATTGAAAAGTCATGAATGTATTATCTCACTTTAGTGACCTTAGTAATTTAAAGAGTTAGGATTATCCTTTAACTTGGCTATGAAATATCTGTAAGCAAATGAGTTAAATACAGAGATCACTGTTCCTTCAGTGGATTGCTAGAATCAGCTGGCCTTCTCACCACCAAGTTGTTTATCCTGTGCTTGTTGGTGGCCAGCCGCCAGGAAGGGATTTTCAGTAGCTGCACCTGGCTTGAGAATTCAGGTGGCTTTTGTGGGAGGCTGCATTTGTCTTTGAGTGCATAGGTCTGTGCACTGTTTACTGAAATGCTGGCCTACATGTTTTCCCAGAAGAAACCAATAGGTGCTCACTTACCCCAAAAGTCAGTTGGTCACCAGTGTCTCGCACGACTGGTGAACAGTATAGAACACAGTGTATTTTGAGGAAATGCTGTAGTGACCAACACGTCTGTTACATGTGATCTTTTGTGTGCTAAGATATGCGTATGGCCAAGGACTGAACTGAAGAATTATGTAACTCATCATCTAAGAATCAACAACTAACAAACTTAGAGTTGGGAATTTCCTAGAGATCACTGAGTCTAGCCTTCTTTTAACAAATTAGGAGATAAAATTTGTAGGAAGTAGGTGACTCACTGAACTAATTTGTGGCGTAGTTGGTTTCAGAGGTGACTGCTGTTGTGTCTTAGACGCATGCCCCAATACATCGGCTGAAACTTATTGTTTTTGGACACTCAACAGAGTCTAATAATTCAGACTGAGAGACATCAGATAAATAGAACAGACCAAAGGAAAAGAAACCTTAAATTGTTACCATCAGAAGTTATTAAGTGCTATAGACAAATCTAGTTTCTTGTCTCTGGGTTTCATAATAGTAGATATTGCCAGAACGTCAGCCTACATGACAGTAGCTAATAATACAAGTAGACCATGTCAGTGTTCTGTAAATAAGTCTAGGAGTCTTGCAATCAAAAATAGAATTAACCAGGTATTGCCACAAGGTTAATGTTTCCTTAAAAATATACTGGCATCTGTTAGGTATGGAAGTGAATTTCTAATATGGAAATGAATATTTGAATTCATTATATGAATTTTTCCCCTAATTGGTTGACACTGCTATAGAAAATCTGTTGATTTTTTTTTGCTTTTAATATTGATCTTATATTCAGCATGCTGTCTCATTAGTTTTAATAGTTTTATGGTAGAGGCTGTTGACATTTCTGTGGAGACAAATAATAATGTGTTAATGCTTTTGCTCATCTTATTTCTGTACTTTTTAGTTTTGTAAATTTGGGCACATTGGTCCAATCTGTGCTTCAGTTGTCTCATTTGTAAATAAGGATAGTAGATACTGACTTCCAAGGATTGTGGTGAAAATTCAGCTGACAGTGTACAAAGCACACCTACAATACACTGCCTGGTATATGATAAACAGCCAACAAATGCTTATTGCCATTAATTAATTTTACCATTGATATTGTATGTCATCATTAAAATGCAGAAAAGAAGAGATGATGGTACATTTATTTGTCTTGATTATTTTGGATCCTGTCTAAAAAGTTTTAGTAGCGGAGTAGCACTTACCAGCAATGCAATCACCACATGGTACATGTAATAATAATAGCAGTGTATCAAACATGTATTAGAACTTTATTGTTCTAGTAGCTCTTTTGAGACTTAGAGCCAAGCTCTAATATAGGGCTCTAACATGCTCACATGTGTGCGTACACACACACAGATACATTTTACCAATCACATAGCAATCTTGTATCCTAGCGAGCACTCTGTATGTGGAATTGTGACATTATAGACCTCTAGATTTCACACCTGATCTAAATCTAAAGTCTTAAGGAAAGACACAGTATATTTTAACATTAGAAGTAAGCATATAGAAGAGTGATAAATAATGTCATAGCACTCCTTGAGTAAAATATATATGTGATTATTAGTAAATGGTTTGATATTATCATTGGCCACCTAAGATCAGGAAAGAAATCTTTTTGCTAATAGGATATTAGAGTGTGACTGTGCTCTAAGGTAACGTTTTAACGCAGCAGCTTTAGATGGTAGATTTGATGTATTTTAAATTGTCATCATGCTAATGTGTGTCCTTCTTATTTCAGAATGGCCTTGTTACTAGCTCACCAGAAATGTTTAAATTAAAATCTTGTATCCGACGAAAGACAGATTCCATTGATAAGCGATTCTGCTTTGACATAGAAGTTGTTGAAAGGTTTGAGCTTCTCTTTTTGTTATTTTGCATTAATAAGATGAACTGTTTGTGGTTTTTCTACAAACATGAAACAGCTGAAAAGTGCTTGTTTTTCACTTTGTCTTTGAAAACAGTGTGCATATTCGTTTCATTCTTTCACATATTGATTTGACAAATATTAATGCATGATACTTTCAAAAAACAAGTCAGATACAGGAAAATTTGCAGCACTCAATGAAGAATCTGGGAAATCAATATAAATGACTGTATTAAAGGAAAGTGCATGCATTGGACTTGAGGAAGGAACGTAACAATGTTTTCACAGCTAAAAGGTCGCCCGGTGATCCTGTTTCTAAGGAATAGTAAGGCACACGAGCTGCCTCCAGCCAGCTCAGGTTCACTGCAGGGTAGGATGCTTACTGTGTGCAAAATACTTTCTGGATACTCCTCTTAGCTGTAGGATATTGGGAGAGACATAAATGTTGTGCATCTGGGTTTATAATCAAATAGGATTGTTTGGTTTAACACAAGTAGAGTAAAAACAAAGTGAGAATAACCCCTTTGCCTTCTTTTCTGGTTCCTTGATTATTTTTCCCATTGCATTTCACTGTACTCATCTGAATACTCCAGCTGTGTATATAGTGTGTGTCTACGCATATACACACTGTATATACTGTCATACACTGTGTATTTTATAGCTTGTAACTATCTAGCAGGGCAAGACTCCACTTCTTATGCCTCTTCAAAATTGTGTTATGTATTTTGGCTCTATATTTTTTTCATACTATTTTTAAGATCGGCTTGTTAAGTCCCTCATTATCCCCTCAAAAAAATTCTCTGGGACTTTTGACGGGAGTTGGCATTGAAGTTATAAATTAATTGGGGGAGAATTGACCTCTTTTTAAGAAGATTTTATATATCCTTATTCTTTTATTTTTATTCTTTTTGATTTCTTTCTGGGTACCTCTTTTCATTGTAGTTTTGGATAGAATCAGATTCGTTATATGAATTTCTTTCTCTAACTGGATGACACTGCTACAGGAAAGCTTTTTTAAAATATTGATCTTATATTCAGCATACTGTATCATAGTTTTGTGGTAGAGGCTTTGGCATTTCTGTGGAGACAAATAATAATATATTAATGCTTTTTCTCATCATACCTCCATACTTTTTAGTTTTTTAAATTTGGGCACATTGGTCAAATCTGTGCATCACTTGTCTCATCCATAAAATAAGGACAGTAGGTAATGACTTCCAAAGATTGTTGTGAAAATTCAGATGACATAGTATACAAAGCACACTTACATGGTACGTGATAAACAGCCAACAAATGTTTATTACCATTAATTAATTTTATTATTGATGTTGAATGTCATCATTAAAATTCTGAAAAAAGTGATGGTACATTTATTTGTCTTGATTATATATAAATGATTTCCATGTCTAATGGCTTGATTTTTTTATTTACAAGAGAGTATGTCTCTGGTTTCAGTTTTTCCAGGGTTTTAATTGTGTAATTTATATAATGACAGTTTCATCTTAATATTTCTCTTCATAGAGTCCTTTAATTTCCTGTCGAAATCCGTTGTCTAGATGGCCTGCACAGTTTAACTAATTTGTTAATTGTACTGGTTCTAAAATTTCATGTATTTGTGTTTCTTAGATCTTCCTTTCTCCCTTCTTTTCATTTCTTTTAAAAACATCCTCAAATAACTATTTCAAAATGGATTTATGGGACATAATAGTTTTTAGGTGAATCACTTTTAATGTTGTGATCATAACATGGATAAAAACTTTGGCTTCAGTGCCTTTTTGATAAACAGTTACGGTATGAAGCTTTCTATACTGTACGGAGTCACTGTGATTGTTTTTAAGTCTAGATTGTACCATGTAGGGCTCATACACCTGATCTTTCTTATCCTATAGAATGGAGAGTTTTAAAATTTGTGAATATAGTTTTTTCTTCCTTTTTGATCATTTTAGAAAAAAATAATTTTAAACTGGCCTTCTTGAGTCTTGTACCTAAAAGATGCAGTGGTTTTGCCACTTGCAGTTCTCAGCATTAAACATGTCTTACTGTGTGTGCCCACAGTGGTATGAGAAGCACCTGTAGGTCAGCCTTTTTCTCTTCATTCTTTCTCATTCCTTCTTTTTTCTCCCCTTTTCTATCTTTTTTCTTGCCTCTTTTTACATCACTTTTTCTTTAAATCTTAACCTTTACAGTTAATTAAGAATTTAAAAAATCATAATTTTTTAAAGACATCATAGAACTTAATTGAATATATGAAATGCTTGTCTGTCACAGGCATGGGATCATCACATTACAGGCCTTCTCAGAAGCTAATAGGAAACTTTGGCTTGAAGCCATGGATGGGAAGGAACCGGTAAGAATGTGACACATCCTCTGATACAAGTTTTATTGTGACTTTTAATAATTGCAAATAATTGATTTATTTGTATGACTGTAATGGCTTTGGCATAATATAATTGAAAATGTTCAAGTTGCAAACCAGAGAAGTACAGGCTTTCACTGTTTTCCTAGTGTTGATTTTACTGGCAGAAACTTTATTATTTCTCACTGGTTATTATATTTCTTATTAATTATTACTTGTAATCATCAGTTTGGCTGTACTCAATTACATGATTCCTTAAGTAATTACTGATTACCTGCTATTACAAGGACTATGCAAGACACCATACTCAGAATGATCAAAAAGTTTCAGAGTAAAAACTGATCCTCTAGCCTAGACTATTTTTTAAAAGCATAATCTGATAAAACTGTCTTAGCATGCTATTTTCCCCTCCATCCCTACCCCTGTTTTTCTAATAGTTGTTTTGACATTGATATGATAACATACTTACAAACATTGGTATGGGTTATGGAAAAAGAGAATAAATCATTAATTACTATCTGTGTGCTTTATGACAAACACTGTGCTGTGTGAGCAGAGGGCAGGCATACAGCATAAAGGTCCCTTGAGAAGCTTCTTCAGAAGGTAGATAAGCTGCAGACAACCCAGAACAACTACTGAGGCTGTAACAACAGTGCTATGCAGTGTTACTGCCCTCCCCCTGACACAGTGACTTTCCCTCAGACTCTGTTACAAGTCCATAGTAAGATGTGTCCAGAAACCGAGACCAAGCCTTTCAGACATTTTATAGTAGTTTGACAGAGTCATTCTAAGTCTATTGAATGTAATAAAGAAGTAGGTTTTGCATCTTTTTTAAATTATGTTTTCTATTTCAGTTTTATTTTCTTTTATTGGTGAGTCTGTAACATAGGAAAAATGGGGAGAAAAAGAAACAACAAAAAAACAAACTTGTCTCCTCATCACAAATAGTTGTGACGCCTCAAGCATAATACAGTATGATATGTCAACAAGCATAAGTTAGGATGGTGCAAACTGAGAACAAAACATGAAGCAGATATGGAAAGGATACTGAGAGCCACATGGGGATGAAAACAGGATTCAGGAATCACAGAGACAAGACTAGACCTTTGCCCAGCATAGAGCAACCAGGGACAGAATGATGTGGGAGACAAAGTTAGTATCAGAGTAGAAAAAAGGTGCTGTGGAAATGGCAATTCTTAGACCTTGAAAGCAAGACTCTCCCTTTGTGTATCACCTTGCTAATCTTTTGTGCTGAGTCATTAACTGCTGATAATTGATTGGCATCCTTTGTTTTTAGATTTATACCCTGCCTGCCATTATTAGCAAGAAAGAAGAAAGTAAGTTATTATAATAATTGTTATCTTTAATGTGGCTGTTATCACAAAGCTGTTCTGTGACATTAATTTTACAAACCAGGTATTAGCTCTGGGGAAACAATAGTAACATACTTATGTTTAGTTTCCTGTGGCTGCCATAATAAATCACTACAGACTGGCTGGCTTAAAGCAACAGAAATTGATTCAGAGTTCTGGAAGCCAAAAGTCTGAACTCAAGCAGGGCCACGCCTTCTCTGAAAGCTCTGAGGAAAGATTCCTTCTTTACTGCTTCTGTCCCCTGGGGATCCTAGGCATTCCTTGGTTTATGGCAGAAGCTCTGGCTCTGTCTCCACATAACTGTTTTCCCTATGTTCCTCCTCGTGTTTCATCTCCTCTTTATACATTTGTACTGTTGTTCCTTTTTGTGTGCTATTGAGTGGATTCCAACTCCTAGCAACCTTCTTGGAGAGAGGAGCATTCTTCCATTGGATTTCCTAAGCTACCATTTTTATAGGAGCAGATCTCTAGGTCTGTCTCCCACAGAGCCACTATGTGGGTTCAAATCACCAACCATTCACTTAGCCAGCCAAGCACTTAACCACTGGGCCACTAGGGCTCCTTATATGAACACTAGTCAAATGGAACTAAGTTCCACACTACTCTGTTAATGACCTTATGTTAAACAAAAAACCACTCCTGTTGAATCGACTCTAGCTCATAGTGACTCTACAGACACAGTAGAACTGCCTCAAAGAGTTTCCAAGGAGAGCTTGATAGATGTGAACTGCCATCCTGCTGGTTAGCAGCTGTAGCACTTAACCAGTATACCACCGGCGTTTCCCTGACCTCATGCTAGCCTAAATAATTTATCTACAAGGTCCTTATTTCCAAATGAGGTCACATTCATGGGTATCAGGGGTTAGGGCTTCAACATATCTTTGTAAGGGACATAATTAAACCTGTAACAATACCTTTGATCTCCTGATACAACAAATACGAAATCTTTAAACAAAGATATTTCTCATGCTAGAACCAATAGCTACAGGTGTTACAGCTACCAAAATCAATTTTTATTTCTTTGGTGTTTATTTACTTATAGGTACTTGCTTTACACTAGAAATAGATTTTATGTAGTTAATATTTAGATGAGTTTTAAGCAGTTGATATTTGGTTGGATTTTTATGGCTTCTGGGATAGTTAAGATGATGTGTCCGCTTGACTGGTCCATGTTTGTCAGTGTTTTGACAGTTGTGTAATGTTGTGATCACACTGGTAGTGCAATCTGTTGAGTGGTACTAGCACGGGTGGAGCCTGTGGTGGCTTAGCACCCCCTCAGCCTTCGTCTCTCCACTGGCTGCTGCTTCCTTCCTTCCTGCTCACCATGCCAAGGTTTTTGACTTGTTACAGATCCAGCAGCTGCCTCTGTCTTGTCTTCTGCCATTAGGTTCTAGGGACTTGAGCTAGCAGCTTACCTGTTCGTCTTGGAATTCATGGATCTTCACAGCCTGCAAGTAGAAGTCCTTTCCCCAGTGGAGCAGGAGAAATATGGGGTGCAGATCTTGAACTCTAGTAAAAAGACTAGAGTTGATGGTCCTACAGACTGGAGGTTACCTGGAAGACATAGCTTCTGGACTCTGTGGGCCTAGAACTAAAGCCATTTAAGAATCAAACTCCTCAGACAAAGATTGAACTGATATATAAGATGTAAAATGATTCTGGTAAAGAGTGTTCTTCCTGGTTTAAGGAGATACAGACTAACTGGGCATCTCCTGTCCAGAGGCTAGAAGAAAAGACAGGGGAACAAGAGCTGGTTGAATGGGTAGACACAGCAGCGAGGATCCCTTAACAAAATGTGTATAGGTTTTTGTATGAGAAACTGACTTGAGTTGTGAACTTTCACTTGAATCACAATAAAAAAGTAAAAAAGGAAAGGGAAGTCAGCAGAGTTGGGGACTTGATAGTGCCAAGAAAGCAGCACCAGGAGCAGAGTACTTCCTTTGGCCTGGGCTGTTTGTACCCAAGAAGCTCCTTGACCAGTGAAAGGTTGAGAACAAGAAGCTTCCTCCAGAGCCGACAGAACAGAAAACCTTCCCTAGGAGCTGATACCCTGCATTTGTACTTTTAGCCTACTTTACCGTGTGGGGAGACTCTGGTGACATAGTGGGTAAGTGTTATGGTTGCTAACCAAAAAGTCAACAGTTCAGATCCACCGGCTGCTCCTGGGCAACTCTATGGGGCAGTTCTACTCTGCCCTATAGGGTTACTGTGAGTGGGAATCAACTCAACAGCAGTGGGTTTAGCTTTTGGGTTACTATGAGGAAATAAATTTCTCTTTATTAACACCAAACAAATAAAAGATAAAATTGGTTTGTATATTTCTTTCTATAGTTATCTGTGTATTTTTAAGACAGTTTTAACTGTTTTCTGAGTTGACTTCCATGATTCTTATTTTGAAACAGATTTAGTAGAAGTAAATAAAAATTGAATGAAGTAAAAATAAAATCTGGCGACAGCATTTATTTGAAAGTCATATCAAGTGTATGAAAAAAAAGCCTACCGTTTTAATTAAGTGCCTTGCAGTGATTAATTTCAGAAATTATGAAAATAATGTGATTTAAAGTATTTTTCAATTTTTTTTTTAATTTCCAGTTGCATTCTTATATTTTTCTTTATGTTTTTAAATGTAGTGAAAGTCACTCCTACATATCTGTCAGTTTGTCGTACCGTGGGGCTTAGGTGTTGGCTGTGTTGCTGTAAGCAATGCCGTGAGTATTCAGATACCAGCAGGGTCACCCATGTGGACAGCTTTCAGCCAAGCTTCCAAAAGAAGGATCCAACGGTCTACCTCTAGGGAGAATTAGCCAACAAGAAACTTATGAATAGCAGTAGAACGTTGCCTGATATAGTGCTGGAAAATGAGCCCCCCCAGTTGGAAGGCACTTAGAAGACAAGGGGAAGAGCTGCCTCCTCAATGTAGGGTTGACCTTAACGACGTGGACTGAGTCCAGCATTTGGGATCTTTATTTGCTAATGTGGCATGAATCAAAATGAGAAGAAACAGCTGTAAATATCTGTTAACAGTTAGGCTGTGGAATGTGCAAAGTACGAGTCTGGGAAAATTAGAAATTGTCAAAAATGAAATGAAACACATAACACATATATCCTAGGCAGGGATGAGCTGCAAGGGACCGGTATTGACCATTTTGAATCAGACAATCTTCTGTGCTGGGAATGACAATGTGAAAAGGAGTGATGTTGCATTCATCATCAAAAAGCACATTTCCAGACCTGTCTTGAAGTACAGTCCTATCAGTGATAGGGTAATTAATCCATATGCCTACAAGGAAGGCCAGTTAATGCAACTGTTACTCAAATTTTTGCACCAGCCACAAAGGCTAGCAATGAAGACGTTGAAGATTTGTACCAGCTTCTGCAGGCTGAAATTGATCAAACATGTATTCAAGATGCACTGATAATTACTGGTGATTGGAAGGTACAAGTTAGAAACAAAGAATGGATGGTAGTTAGAACATATGACCTTGATGACCAAAACAATACTAGAGATTACATGATAGAATTTTGCAAGACCAATTACTTCTTCATTGCAAATACCTTTTTTCCACCAACATAAACGGCGACTGTATACATGGAGGAAATCCTGGTGGTGTAGTGGTTAAATGCTGTGTCTGCTAAACAAAAGGTCAGCAATTCATACCTGCGTGGCACTCTTTGGAATCTCTAGAGAGCAGTTCTCCTCTGTCCTATAAGGTCACTATAAGTTGGAATCTACTCAACAACAATGGATTTGTTTTTCTTTCAATACACATAGACCTCAACAGGTGGAATACATGGGAATCAAATAGACTATATCTGTGGAAGGAGATGATGGAAAGGCTCAATTATCATCAGTCAGAACAAGACCAAGGGCCAATTGCAGAACAGATCATCAGTTGCTCATATGCCAAGTTCAAACTGAAACTGAAGAAAACTAGGAAAAGTCCACAAGAGCCAAAATACAACCTAGAATATATCCCCACGTCAGTTTAGAGATTATCTCAAGAATAGACTTGATATGCTGAACATTAAAGACCATACGAGTTGTGGAATGACGTCGAGGATGTCATGCATGACGAAGTAAGAAGTCATCAGAAAGACAAAGAAAGGAAGAAAAGACCAAATTGGATGTCAGAAAAGACTCTGAAACTTGCCCTTGAACGTCGAGTAGCTGAAACAAAAGGAAGAAACAACAAAGTAGAAGAACTGAATGGAAAATTTCAAAGAGCAGCTTGGGAAGACAAAGTGAAATGTTAATAATGACATGTGCAATGAGTTGGAGACAGAAAATCAAAAGGGAAGAACATGGTCTGCATTTCTCAAGATGAAAGAACTGAAAACACAATTCAAGCCTCAAGGTTCAGTAATGAAGGATTCTACAGGGAAAATATTAAATGACACAAGTACCACCAAACGAGATGAAAAGAATACCCAGAGTCATTATACCAAAATGAATTGGCTGATATCCAACCATTTCAAGAGGTACAGTGTGATTAGGAACTGATGGTACTGAAGGAAGAAGTCACGCTATATTGAAGGCATTGACAAAAAACAAGCCTCCGTGAAATGATGAAATATCGTCAGTTTCGATGTTTTAACAAATGGATGGAGTGCTGGAAGTACTCATTTGTCTATGCCAAGAAATTTGGAGAACAGCTGTCTGGCCAACTGACTGGAAGAGATCTATGTTTATGCCTATTCCAAGAAAGGTGATGCAAATGAATCTGGAAGTTATTGAACAATAAATATCATTACTATCACATAGAAGTAAAAATTTTGCTAGAGGTCATTAAAAAACAGCTGCAGCAGTACACTGACAAGGAACTGCCGGAAATTTAGAAGAGGATGTGGAACCAGGATATCATTGCTTATGCCAGGTGGATCTTGGATGAAAGCACAGAATACCAGGAAGATTGTGTGTGTTTTATTGACCATGCAGTGGAATTCAACTGTGTGGATCATAAATAAATTATGGGTAACATTGCAGAGAATGAGAATTCCAGGACACTTAATTGGGCTTGTGAAGAATCTGTACATGGATCAGGAAGCAGTCATTCAAACAGAACAAGGGAACACCACATATTTTAAATTTAGGAAAGGCGTGCATCAGAGTTGTATTCTTTTACCATACCTATTCAATCTGTATGCCAAGTAAAACTCTGTATTCAGAGTAAAACTCTGAAAAACTAAACTGTCTGAAGAACAGGACATCAGGATTGGAGGAAGACTCATTGACAGCCTGCGTTACGCAGATAACACAGCCTTGCTTGCTGAAAGGGAAGAGGATTTGAAACACTAGTGAAAATCAAAGACCACAGCCTTCAGTGTGGATTACAACATCAAGGAAATAAAAGCCTTCACAACTGAACCAGTAAGCAACATCATGGGAAACAGAGAAAAGACTGAAGTAGTCAAGGATTTCCTTTTACTTGGCTCTACAATCAACACCTATGGAAGCAGCTGTCAGGAAATCAAGACACATTACACTGGGCAAATTGGCTGTGAAAGTCCTCTTTGAAGTATTGAAAAGCAAAGACAGCACCTTGAAGACTAAGATTTGCCTGACCCAAGCCATGGTATTTTTAATCACATCTTATGCATATGAAAACTGGACAGTGAATAATGAATACTGAAGAATTGATGCCTTTGAATTGTGGTTGGAGAAGAATACTGAATATAAGATGGACTGCCAAAAGAACAGTCACATCTGTTTTGGGAGCAGTATCACCAGAATACTCCTTAGAAGCATCGGTGGCAGTACTGTGTCTTTCATACTTTGAACATGTCAAGAGAGATCAGTCCATGGAGAAGAAGATCATGCTTGGTAAAGTACACAGTCAACAAAAAAGAGGAAGACTCCCAGTAAGATGGTTTGACATAGTGCCTGCAACAGTGGGTGCAACCATACCAACAATTGTGGGCGCTGGTGCAGGACTGGGTAGTGTTTCATTGTTTTATGCATAGGGTCGTTATGAATCAGAACAGACTCAACAGCAATAAAATTCACACAACGTACCATTTTGAAGTATACAATTAAGTTGCCTCTCGTGTATTTAAAATGTAATACCACCGCCTCTCAATTTCAGAACTTATCAACTCAGAAAAACCCTCTAGTGCCTCTTCATTAATAATTTTCCTTTCTCTCCTCCTCTATCCCCACTAATCTGCTTTCTTTCTCTATGAATTCTTTTTTTTTTTTTTTCCTGTCTCTGATTATCATGTTTTCCTTTTTCAGAGTTAACATACAAGTAAAATACTCCTTTCAGACATCCTGGATTCTGATGTTTTCCATTGATTGTCTGCTTTTTTTTTTTTTAATTATGACTGAGTGAAAATATACATTCCCGTATAAATTTACATGCATACCTATATGCAGCTTCCACTGCTCTCCATACCTGGTGACAGCACACACCTCTCTGCTCCATACATGTCTCATCCTCCCAACAGTCTCCTTTCCCCTTCTTCCCACCCACTCCCCTTCCTCCAGCCAGAGATCAGCAGGATGATATGCACAGAACCGTAAAGTGCATCCAATATATGGTCACTCTGCGTCACCAAGTCCAATCCATTCCTGTCCAGAGAGTGGACCTCTGTTAAGATTTATAGGCAAGGGCAGCATCAGGGCCAGGGGCCATGCTCCCAGGGGAACCCGAAAGCCGCTGGACCATCAATTGTGACCTTTTAGTGGAGGTCTCAGGGTGCACCCCTTTTTATTCTTGTGTTGCCAGTGAGACTCATCTTAGCTCCACCACGGCTATCACTGATGGTAGCCAGGCACCACCCGGTTCTTCTGGTCCCAAGTTGATGTAGGCACACACTCATGTGGGTCTCTCTGTCTTCTCGGTTGTCTTTACCCCATGTCATTTTGGTCCTTGGTGAGCATCCTTTCCTGCTGAGTTGGGACCATTTGCTGTGCCCTCAGATGGCAGCTTGGCAGCTTTTAAGAAAAATCAGCCTACCTGTGTTGTTTCTGTCATCATTAGGCTCCATCAGGTCAGTTCTGACTCATGGTAACTGGGTACAGCAGAAGGAAACCCGCCAAATCTTGCACCATCCTTACCATCGTTGTTATGTGTTGCTTTGTTGCTGCCATTGTGTCAATCCATTTCATTGGCAATCTTCTTTTTTGCTGATCCTCTACTTTACCATGTCAGGTGTTCCTCTCCAAGGACTGATCCCTGTTAGTAACATGTCCAAAGTATGGGAGATACAGTCTCACTGTACTTGCTTCTAAGGAGCGTTTTGGCTGTACTTTTTCCCAGCCATTTGTTCATTATTTTAGCAGTATATTCTTTGCCAGTGCCACAGCTCAAAGGCATCAGTTCTTCCGTCTTTATTCATTGTCTAGTTTTCACATGCTTGCTTATGAAGTGACTGACACCACCACAGGTGGGGTCAGGTTCACCGTAGTCATCAGGATGACATCTTTGCCTTTCACCTCTTTAAAGAGGTCTTTTGCAGCAGATTTGCCCAGTGGAATACTTGTTTTGATTTCTTGACTGCTTACTTCTGTGGGTGTTGACTGGGATCCAAATAAAATGAGATCCTTAATAAACTCAGTCTTTTCTCCATTTATCATGATGTTGCTTGTTGGTCCAGTTGTGAGAATTTTTGTGTTCTTGATGTTGAGATGTAATGCATACTGAAGGCTGTGGTCCTTGATCTTCATCAGTAAGTGCTTCAAGCCCTCTTCACTTTGAGCAAGCGCACTACTTGGGGTGCACATAGCAGAAATGAAGCTAGTGCAATTTAAAAGAAAACCTTGAGTCATCTTTATGAAAAAACAACAAGTAGAAAAAACCTGACAACCCTTTGCAGTTGAGTCAGTTCTGACATACAGTGACCCTATAGGACAAAATAGAACTGGCCTATATGATTTCCAGAGAGCAGCTGGAGGATGTCTACTGCTGATTGGAATCAGCTGAGCTCCTTTTTTTTTTAATTGTGATTAAGTGAAAATCTACAGTCCAAATCAATTCTACGTGCCTGCCTACCTGCAGCTCCATCTGCACTCCTCCCCTTGTGACAGCACACTCTTCCTTTTCACTGTTTCCTTCTATTACTGTCTTAACAAACACCTATGCCCTCCTCTCCACTCTTCTCTCTCATGTAGAAAGAAACCAGTAGGATAGTCTTCTATAAATATATAAAACCGTGAAGTACACACACCACCACGCCAATCAGCTGAACTTATAAGCACTAGGGCTCCCTTTCTTGAAGTCAGATGAGTTTGAGAACTAATTCAGTTTTAAGATAGTCATGATTACCATCAATATTAAACAGACATCATTCAATTAAGATAAAAACTAAACATTTTTCTCAAACTGTGTCGATGGGAATAGCTTGCTAAAAGAATCGCTCACTGATGGTTCTTCATAATCCTGCCATTTGAAGTGATTTTTCAAGGATCCAAATTATCTTTTTTGGAGTAAGTTTTCTGTGCCAAGATCTGCATCTTGTAACAGAGATAAAGGCAGGTAATGTTTCTTCTAAGCTTGCTTGCTTGAAATACTCTCTGTTGGTTCCCTGGGGCTCATCTTCATTCAGGCATTGTCTTCATGTGATAGCTCTTCAGCTGTTCTCTTTATTTTAGATTTGGACCAAGTCAGAGTTGATACCAGGTGATAAGAATAAACTGGAATATCTCTGCCAAATAATCACAGCAAGCCTTTAAGATACTGCCTGGTGCTTAGCTCTGGCTCTACCATGCAACGAGTAGGCTGTTGTGTACCTACTTTGTATTCCAGGTACAGTGAATTAGGGGGCAAAAAAAGTCGTTCTTCTCAATGGACATTTCCTGTATTAGCAATCCCTTATTTAGCCATTCATGGCAAAGTCACCTAACATTCCATCCTTGTCTGCAAAATCTAAGGAACCGGAGCAGTAGATACGGGAGCCCTAGTGGCACAGTGATTCTGGGCTGAAAGGTGCATGGTTTGAACCTACCAGTTGCTTTGTGGGAAAAAGATCTGGCAGTCTGCTTCCATGAAGATTTACTGCCTTAGAAACGTCATGGCGCAGTTCTACTCTGTCCCATAGGACTGCCGTGAGTCAGAGTCCATCTGACGACAGTGAGTTTGGAGCAGAACAAAATTGTTTCCCAGAACTGTAAATTTCTGCCACTGTGTTTCTTAGTGACTTTTCCCTTGTGTATGCCTAGGGATTGTATTTTACCCAGCAATAAACAAATAAAGTAAGCTCATTCTTAGTGTCGTAAGCAGTGGCCATCTGTCATGAATGTTTTTGAGCTTTATTCTGTTATTCAGATAGTGTAGCTCTGGAAGTTCTCAGGCATTCCTAGGTTACATCCTCCTTCTTCACCCTGACTTACCCCAGGCCTTTGATCAAATACAATTTTGTTTCCATCACAGACACACAGGAAGAGGGTCATAGTTCAAGTACTCTTCAAGGGCAGCACTGGAGGAAGAATAATTTGGGCCAGGGCTATAGGAATGAAACTAGCTGTTCTTCCTTCAGGGACATGGAAAGATGTCCAGTGGATATCACAAAGACCGGTTAGTGTAAAAAACAGAAACTCCTGTTGCTGTCAGTTGGTTCTGACTCACGGAGACCCCATGTGTGTGCTCCATAGGGTTTTTTCAGTGACTGATTTTATGGAAATAGATTGCCCTGCCTTTTTTCTTAGGCACCTCTGGGTAGACTCGAACTTCCAGACTTTTGATTTCTTTACCTTTTGATTTCTTTACATGAGCATTTAAATGCTCATGTCCTTTTCTGTTTCTTTCAGGCTCTGTGTAGCTAGGTGTTAGTTTTTTGGTCTGATGGGGTACTTTTTAACCTGAAATGGCAGATTAGAAGAGTGAATTATTGCTTTGTTTTGTCAAGCCTGAGAATGTACTGTAAGGCTAAGTAAATTGCATTTGTGAGGGCATGCTGGGTTTTTTAATTACTAGGAAGCTGAAGGTACCAGGACTTTTGCTTTGTTAGCAATGCAGTGGGCTGTGCTTTTTCTTTTTCTCATGGCTGTTTGAGTTCCGTTGAGACTAATAGCTTTTGTGCTGCTAATCTGCCTTGTAGAAACTTTATTTGGATTTCAATGAAAGCTTTAGCCCTTAACAGTTTCCAGAGGGAGGAAAACAATGTTTAGATTTAACTTGGACTGAATGAATTTAAGTTAGTGTGGCCTGTTTCTTCTGAAGTCCAAGCATCATTAATATGATAAAGATTTAAATTTCTGGGAATGAGTTAATCTCTGTCTTCTTAGTGTCTGTGTGATCCACTCTAAATTTGGGGGATCCAGGGCAGGAGCATGGACTGGGACTAGGGAGGAGTTCCCAGATAGCTCCTATCACGCTGTGACTGACCTGCCGAAGCAGTTATGAGTGGGTACTTGAGCAAGCCTGCTACAATCCTGTGACTAAACTAGTGAAGGAATGGATCAACAGGCGTGTTGTCTGCCTCTTCTGGGCCAATTCTTGAGCCCTGATTCTGCAACGCACATTTCTCCTGGGGGAGATGTAGCAGGAGTACCTTGTCCTCAGCTGAAATCCACACCAAACCCGCTGCCTTTAAGTAGCTTGTGATTCATAGTGACCCTTTAAGACAGACTAGAACTGCCCCATAGGGTTTCCAAAGAGGGCCAGGGGGTTTCAGACTGCCAGGTTTTTGATTAGCAGTTACAGCTCTTAACCACTATGCCACCAGCATTTCCAGTCTTCACTAAAGGAGCACTGTAATTCTGTCAGCCTTTTTGCAGATATGATTTGATTTAGTAATAAGTCTTTTATTGACATTTCCTTTGAGCATAAGGAAGTCTCGTTTTTTTTCTGTTTTTATTTTTTTATTATGACTGAGTGGGAATGTACATTCCCGTGTAAATTTACATGCCCACCTATATGCAGCTTCCACTGCTCTCCCTGTCCAGTGACAGCACACTGTTCCTCTCTGCTCCATACATGTCTCATCCTCCCAACCATCTCCCCTCCCCTCGTCTCCACCCACTCTCCTTCATCCAGCCAGAGGTCAGCAGGATGATATCCTATAGGTTAAGTGCCCTTGAGTCCACTTTAATTCATAGCAACCCCATGTGACAGAGTACAACTGCCCTAGAGGACTGTCTTGGCTGTAAGTGTCCTGGGATGATTCCTGGTGGAATAGTGGTTAAGCATTTGGCAGCTAACCAGAAGACTGGTGGTTCATACCTGTCAGCGGCTGCTTGGAAGAAGGATGTGGCAGTCGGTTTCTATAAAAATTATACAGCCTTGGAAACGTTGTGGGGCCATTCTGCTCTGTCCTGTAGGCTTGCAATGAGTCAGAATCAACTTGACTGCGTACAACAATAACAGTCTTTGCAGAAGCAGATAGCCAGATTTTTCTCCCATGGAGCTGCTGGGTGGGTGGGAACTGCTGACCATTTGGTTAGCAGCTCATTGCTTAACTGTTGTGCCGCGAGAGCTCCTTTTAAGCTATAGAGAACCTGTTTTTGTTGAACTCTTATTAATGTTGACATATTCAGTGTGTTAACTCCTTCATGGCTTTAGAAGACTGGTCATATTTCTTTTTTAAAAAAATTATATTGTACTTCAAGTGAAAGTTTACAGCTCAAGTTAATCTCTTCCATAAAATTTTATACACATATTGTCATATAATACTAGTTGCAATGCCTACAATGTGACAGCACACTCTTCCTTTTCACTGCAAGTTTTCTTTGCCTACCCAGTGAGCTCCTGTCCCTTCCTGGCTTCTCATTCTGCCTCTGGACAAGGGCCAGTCCTTTGGTCTCATGGATCTGCTTGAACTAGGAAGCAGACTCTGTAGGATTAGTTTATGTTTTATGGTCCAGTCTCATCTTTGTCTGAAGATTGGGCTTTGGGAATGTTTTAGTTCTGGGGTAACACAATATCTGGGAGCCATGACTTCAGGGGTTCCTCTGGTCTCAGTCAGACGATGAAATGTTTCCTTTTTATGTAAGTTTAATTTCTGTGCCTTACTTCCCTCCCACTCTGTCAGGAACTGTCTGCCGTGTTCCCCATTAGGGTAGTTGGTCATTGTTGATAGCCAGACACCATCTAATTTTTCGGGTCTCAGGGTAATGGAGTCTCTGGCTTCTGTGGCCCTGTTGTCTCTTGGGCTAATATTTTCGTTGTGTCTTTGGTGTTTTTCATTCTCATTTGCTGCAGGTTGGTTAGGACAATTGATGCATCTTAAGGGGTCTGCTTACAAGCTTTTAGATCCCAAACACCACTCACCAATGTGTGATTTAGAACATCTTCTTAATAAATTTTGTTATGTCCGTTGACATAGATATGCCCCCAAAATCATTGCCCCTAAACCCTACCCCTTGGCTACTTGATGCCTCAAAGTGGTTGTCATTCAGGAAACTTCTTGGCTTTGGGGTTAATCTATTTGTGCTGGCTTCCCTCTGTTGTGTGTTATTCTTCCCTCCACCCAGGATGATTCTTGCCTACTATCTAGTTACTGAATTTTCTCTTTCCCACTTCATCCTTGTAGACATCCAAGAATGTTTTCTTTTGTGTTTAAACCGTTTCTTGAGTTTTTATAATAGTGGTCTTATATAATATTGGGCCTTTTATGACTAATTTCACTCCCAGTAATGCCCTCGTGATTCATCCATGTTGTGAGATGTTTCACAGATTCATCTTTGTTCTTTATTCTTGCCTACTATTCTATTGTGTGAATATACTGTGATTTGTTTATCCATTCGTTTGTTGATGGACACCTAGATTGGTTCTGTCTTTTGCTGTTGTGAACAGTGCTATAGTAAACATGGGTGCACATAATAACTTCTTGGTGTCCATTAATTCTTTTATAAGACTAGTCTGTAAGTTCCAGGTGGTACAAAAGTTTAGGTGCTCAACTACTACTAGCCAGAAAGTTGGTGGTTAGACTCACCCAGAGGTGCCTTGAGAGACAGGCCGGGCAGTCTCCTTCTGAAAGATCACAGCCTCAAACACCTATGGAACAGCTCTGTCATGCACACATGGGGTCATGCTGAGTCGTAGTCAACTCAGTGACAGCAACAAGAAGACTACTTTATTCGCAGTGACCACTATTTCTTTTTTATAAAACTCTTAGAAGACTGGTTTTTGTTTTGTAAAGGCAAGATGAGTGAATTCTTCCTTCCTGTATGTTGAGTTCACCCAAAAATTGACTGAGTTTGTTCATTTGACCTAGGACGTTAGGAAAGCGAAAATAAAGGAGTCAGTTCCTGTTGATGACAATACATCTTTCAGTTTTAATATTTTGTTATTTTTAAATCTTTTTTTATTTCAAAATATTAAATGTTCACTTTCTAAAAAATATATCATACAGTTCCAAAGGCCAGTGAGTAAAGTGACAGCTTCCTCCTCCAGCCCTCTCCCTTCTGTGTACGGTTTGCATGCATCTTTTTAGAGTGTTTTGGCAAACATGAGTACTCTTACCTTTTTTAACTCTTTAGAAGGAAGTGTGCCGTATTAACCTCTAGGTTTCTTTTTTCAGCTAACAATGCATAACAAGTAGCTATCTATGTCAGTACCTCCTTTTTTTCTGACTGTACATTTTTCAGACCTTTCTCTTAGTTAAAGTTTCTGTGCTTTTTCTTTGTCTGGGATTTCTTAGTGTTAAGTCTGTTGCTGGTACCATTTGTGGATGTTTATAGCCAAAATTTATGTATGTACTTATATTTGTTTTGCCTGAGCTTCCATGTTGAGTTCTATAAATGTGTTTAACTTACCGTCTTTAAATTCATTGTTTGAATGATCTTCCTTTATTATTTAGAACATTAAAAAATATTACCGGCCACTGGTAACGAAAATTTTAAAATGTTTAAAACATTACAGTACAAAAAAGTTGAGTTTTTCCTTTGAGTGTTGTATGATAGTTTTGAAGATTTTCTCTTTAAACAAGTCCTCTAATTTGATCTGAACCCAAAGTTTAAACAGAAGAAAAAATTAGGAGAGATTTAAAGAAAATCTAGTAGTAAAAAAAAAAAAAGAAAAGAAACCTGTGTCATAATTTAAGAGCTTTTGTGAATTTTTATGGAATGCACTGAACATGTTTTGAATTATTTTGAATATGATTGCAAAATGCAGTAGAAAGAGCATTTTCTAATGCAGGGCACCTGGCTTAGAATCCAGGGTCTAATGCTTAGAGTAGAGCAAAGTGAACTGTTCAGCAACCTGGTGAACTGTCTTAATACTGTAAAGTCTTCTGTCTAACTCTTACTATTGTTTTGAGAATCTCCTGGGAAAGGATATGTGAAAGGCTTCATAATGTAGTATCCAACACCCGGTAAAAGTTTATTTTTACAGCCTTTGCTTCTGTGATCTAGACAAACTTGTAGTTGAAAGATACTGCTAATTTTTGGGAAAATGGATGTGATTTGTAATGGAGTTATATGTCTAAATAAGCAGACTAATGTTTTAACTTTGATGGCTGTAATCCCACCCCACCTCTTTTCACCCTAAAAATAAAAATCCAGACTCTAGCAAAAGTATCTAATAAATTGAGTGACAATCACTGTTCTGTAAAGTGATACAGCTGAGCCAACTCAAGACGGAACATAGGATCAGCATAAACATTTACAAGACTGTCTTTTATTTTCAGTGTACTTAAATGAAGCAGGGTTCAACTTTGTGAGAAAGTGCATTCAAGCTGTGGAAACAAGAGGTTAGTGTTGTTGGACGGGCGTACCATTACTGTGTTTTCAACCACAGTGTTATACTCTGTATTTATAAGATGAATATGTATTTATCCATTAAGATGAGAGATCAATTTTAAAAATTTTGAAAGTTACGTAAATAGCTATACTCTGAACTTCAGTTTGCCAAAATTCACACTACATTGATACTTACTGTTTTTTTCTTATTTTTCTTAAAATAGTCTCATTTACTTATTGATAAGATACCTGTTATTTAATATTATTTATTATTTAAATTCTTTAAAGCTTCGAGGAGGTAAATATGATTCCTAATAAGCCTGCACCTCTGTCCCTTTCTTTCTATATATTATTTGCCGTAATGATTTAATCCACCCCACAGCTTCTGTGCTTTCAGTCACTCTAGTCATGACCTGTCTCCTGAAGCCCATGCAAGCTGCCTGTTAGATTCTTTGGTGTCTGGGGAGACTTCTCTGAAGGCAACTTGATATTTGACCTTGAGAGTTCTCATCGTCAAATCTTGGTGATGCTGTGTGGAAATTTTGAAACATTAGGCAGGTTCCTCAAATTCTCACCTTTGAAATAAATGCCACGGGACTGTTGTAAGGATTGAAGGAGACAGTTTAGTCAAAGCACAGAACCTGGTATCTGAGCGATACGTGGTGCTTAGTCAGTGGTCTACATAAGGAAGCCAGTTCTCACTGAGTTTGGGAACCTGGATTTGAAGTCTGAAGTCCTACAGCTCTGATGGGATCCAGCTATTCTCACAAGCCTTTGGGCAAAAGTTTAGCTCCTCAGAACTTCAATATGCGGGACTCTGTCACTCTGAAGAACTAGAAGATGAAGACTAATGAACATCCCTCTTCTTCTCTGATGCTTTTTTATATTCAAATGAGAATAAGCAGGTGTACTTTGCTACTTTGAAGATTGTCAGAGACTTTCAAATCACTATTTAGTATCTGATCTGAGAAACACATCTTCTTGATGGGTGTTTCCAAGGTAAGTTGCTAAAGTCAGCCTGTGAAATTGGATAAGTAGCTTTCAGATTCTGTGCAGGCATGTGTCTTGGTTTTTAACATTGTGTACTTGTGAACCTGTGTCTCAAGCCATTTTCTCATGCTTCTTTCCTTCCCATTAGGCATCACGATTTTAGGCCTCTACCGAATTGGAGGAGTGAACTCCAAAGTCCAGAAGCTCATGAACACCACATTTTGTAAGTTTCAAATGAAGCAAGTTACATCATTAATCTTTTAATTCTTATAGATAACCCAAACCACAGGTTTCTTTGAGATGTAGGCTATGCTTTGTCCTTGGATATTTTCAAGTTATATTTAAAATTAATGTTTGTGTATTTCTGTTCTAGTTGGACAATTAGAATTTGATATGAACTTTTTTTTTAATGTTAGACTTTGACTCAAGTATCTTTTGATTAGCTAGAAGCACAATATAGTGTAATAGGAATGTGCTTCTGGAGTCACAATGCATGGCTGGGAGTCTCAGCTGGGCCACTGGCAAGTTTTGTGACCTTGGATAATTTGTTCAATCTCTTCATACCTCAGTTTCATTTATAGAATGGGGATAACAGTAACACCTGTCTTGTTAAGAGTTCTGGGCATTGGTTGTGTCAATGTGTGTAAATAACTTAGAAGTATACCTGACGTATTTGGAAACCCTGTTGGCAGAGTGGGTGAGTGCTAAGGCTGCTAAGCAAAAGGTTGGCAGTTTGAATCCACTGGGCACTCCTTGGAACTTCTATGGAGCAGTTCTAATCTGTCTATAGGGTCACTATGAGTTGGGCTTAACTCAATGGCATTTTTTTTTTTTTAATTCCCAAGACCTAACCCATACAGACAACAAATGTCAAGTTAGCTGTATTGGTATCCTAAGAGATAGACACTTTTCTTTCTTAATCCACATGTGTTCTAATTTCATTCTGCTTGATGTTTTTGTTAATGATATGAATGATGTTTGGAGTTGTGATTTGAAACTTGTTTTTATTCTTTCTAGCTCCAAAATCCCCTCCTGATATTGATATTGATATTGAACTATGGGACAATAAGACAATAACGAGTGGGCTGAAAAACTACCTCAGGTGAGGAAGCTCTCCCTCGCCTCATTGGGCATGACCACGTGATTTTATGAGTTCGATGGGCACAAGGTTTGCACTTCAGCTGAGCTTACGGTGAAGTAGCACAAGGTGGCAACTTTTATGTTTTGTGTTCCAGAACTTGCACTTTGTATTTCCAATAACCTGAATAAGTTCCAATATTTTATCAATATTGAATAATATCTTGTGTTTCATATTATTAACTTTCTATTGGCTTTACATGCATTTCTTTCACAAATTGAATTAAAAATTTTTTTTTTAACTTTTATTCCCTACGTTTGAGAGGGTGTTTATTCCTGTCATGCAATCATTTCCATAAAGAAAAAGAAAAAAAGCCTTCCCTTTTAATACAGTCATGGCAAGAAGTGCTAAGGGATGTAATGTTTTTAAGGACTTTAAGCTTTTAGACTTACCTGGAGCCTCTTAACTAGGACTTTTATCATGCTACCTAATCACTTGTCTTAACAAAGCCTGGAGTGATCAAGAAACATATGATATTGCCATTTTAAAATGTGCTTCTGTCTTCTGTTTCAGGTGTCTTGCTGAACCACTGATGACTTACAAGTTGCACAAAGATTTTATACTTGCTGTTAGTAAGTATACTTGTGTTGGAAGCACTGTAGTTGATATAGTTTCATGGTATGTTATTTAGACATAACACTTTAAACCAGTTAAGATTTTTCTGTATGTTCATTAAGAAATTGTCAACCTGATAATCCCAAACAGTATAGTTTCTAAATGTAAATGTTGTTGTTAGGTGCTGTGGAGTCAGTTCCAACTCATAATAGCCGGATGCATGACAGAACGAAACACTGCCTGCTTCTGCACCATGCCCACAGCTAGTTTTACGCTTAAGCCCATTGTTGCAGCCGTTATATCAATCCATGCTGTAGAGAGTCTTCCTAGTATCTAGTAGATTTTATCTAAGTATCTAAATAGAACTTAAACAAATTGCATAATGAAATAAAATATTACTTAAGACCTTACGAGTACTTACTTTCTTTGTAGCAGTGAATTTTGTCATCGCTCATGCACTTCATTTATCACAGGCAGCATTTGCTTAACTGAATATATATATATTGGCACAGTTGGGTGCAAAATAAAATTTTTACAGTGTCGGCATAACTCTAGTGTGATTAGAAAGAGTTCCAAGGAACTGTTCTAATTTCATTTCATTTGATTGACAACAGTTTCTTGAAAGAGTAACTAGGATTAAATACATAGGATCGCAAGTGTGTGTGGTCACTTATGCCACAAGCATATAGATGCTACATGCTATGTTTCTAAATCTGGAGGTAAGAGTCAACTATTATTGCCAGACAAGAGGTACATTCATCATTCTCTTTTCTCACATATTCATATTTATTTATGATGATAACCTGTTTATGTCGTTTCTTTAGATAATATGACTACCATAATCTGATACAAAAAAAAAAACCCATTCCTGTCAAGTCATTTCAGACTTATATGTGGCACAGGGGTTTAAGTGCTCAGCTGCTACTCATCAGTTGTTCCATGGGAGAAAAATGTAGCAAGTAGTTTCTTTAAAACTGACATCTTTGGAAACCCTATGGGGCAATTCTGCATTGTCCAATAGGCTCACTATGAGTTTTAACCAAAAAAAAAAAAAAAATTGCCGTTGAGTCAGATTCCTACTTATAGCAACCCTATAGGACAGATTAGCACTGCGCCATGGAGGACCTGGTGGAGGCAAACAGCTCACCTTTTGGTTAGCAGCCTATTGGTCATAACTCCTGCACTACCAGAATTTCTAGCGATACAGATAGATGGGTTTAATTAAGAAATTGAGAGTAAGGGGAAGCAGTGCCCAGCATGTCACATGAGAAGTTAGAACTACATACTTTGAAATGTTGACACGCAAAGCCAAATCATCATCTGAGTCCATCACACCAGCCTGCAACTGTCAGGAGTAGCATTTCATTGTTAAGATGTGTGAGATATGACTGTAATGAATATTTTCCATAATCCACGAAAGAAATCAGTTGTGTTAGTTTATTGTCACACATTGTAACGTCACAGGAAATATCTTCTGATAAAAGTATTAGATAAAATTGGGTGACCTTGGCTTACAATCTAGTATACATGACTAACTACATAGTCTTGTAAACGCCTAGCTACTTATCTTTGTCCTTAAAGCTCTGTATTATGCATTGTGTTTGTTCTCAGAAATCTCTTCATAAGATGGATAGGACCTTAGAAAATATTATATAGGCTGAACTCTCAGTTTGTCAACTAGGAAATCAGGACCCAAAGTGGGCAAGTGACTTCTCGAAAGCCAGTACTAAATTCGTGGCAATACCAAGGCTACAAGCCAGACTTTTGGACTCTTAACTCAGAAAACTTTCCGATAGAAATTTAGTTTTGTAACAGATGACATATGAGCCACTTGTCTCTAATTGCTCAATTAACTTTTTTTTTTATATTGTGTAACCACAAGTCTTTTCTCCCTTTACTTCCATGGCAAATGGTTATCACATTAGTTACTACCATGGTATTTAAAATGATGTCATTTTATGTAAAACAATTCAGTGTTCTGCCTGAGTCAAAGATGATCCCATTTTGGTTTCAAGGAGCATAGATCCAGCTCAGTAAAAATGAGAAGTTTTTCAGAGACTAAGAGATATCGCCTGGAATTTCTTGGCAGTGGCTGAGTTGGGCTTTCCGAGGGCCTGCTACTTGGAACTGGAAAGTTGGGATTGATGTTTCTCTCCGTGGTCATTTTGGAGAGTCTCTCATCTCTGTTCGTTTCTGCATGTCTGCCTCATTCTTGTCTCTCTGGTCCCATTTTCTCAGCTGTGGAAGCATTTGGTCACTCCAGTCCCAGTTATATCTTTTCTGTATGCAGCAGAAACATGACAGCTTTTGCATCCATATTCTGGATCCTCGGAAACCTTGTGCTTGGCCCAGCCTGAGTCAGGCTCTATTGCCCCATGTCCATCTAGCTGCACCTGGGGAGAGATGGTAATCCCATAATATCCATCTTAAAGTTTGGGGCACTTTTCAGAGAAAAGACTTGACGGGGCAGGCTGTATCCATAGAGTTTGTCAAATGCATTAAGAGAATGTTAGACTCCTTATTCTGCACAATAGAAGTTTCTGTAGCTGTCATGGCAGTGTCTTGGCTTTTTGCATGTCAGACTAGACAGACATGTTTTAGGTGATGGGTAACTTTTCAGATTTCCCTTCTCAGAACCTCAAAGCCAAGTGTGGGCTTTAAATCCTTTGGGCCAATGTTCTTCATCTTCTATTGCTGCTCTAGCAGAAATACCACAATTGGATGGGTTTAGCAAAGAGAAAATTATTTCCACGCAGAATTGTAGGCTAAAGGTCCAAATTCAGGACATCGTCTCCAGGGGACATCTTTCTCTCTTAGCCTTGGAGGAAGGTCCTTGTCATCGGTCTTCGCCTGGACTGGAAGCTGCTGAGGCTCAGGTCCAGGTCCAAAGGATAGGCTGTGCTGAGGCACTGCTTTCCTGATGCTGTGAGACTCCCAGCTCGCTACTTTTTTTTAAATTATTATTGCGATAAAGTGAAGTTTACAATCCAAGTCAGTTTTGCATACCTGTCTCTCTATAACTGTATCTGTGACAGCACATTTTTCTTCTTCACTCTGTACTTCCAGTATCCATTCAGCCAATACTTGTCCCCTCCTCCCGACCCTCTCCTCTTCCCTCTAGAAAGGAACTAGTAGGGTAGCCTCCTAACTTGTATGTGTAAAACCCTAAAGTACACACCCGACCTGCGTCACTCTGTGTCCCTGAGTCCAGTCCATTGTTTATCTGAAGTGTTGCCTTTGGCACTGGCTTCAGGTCTGGGCTAGCAGCAAGTCTAGGGGCCATGCTCTCAGGGGACCCTCCAGGCTGTTGCACCATCAATTCTGGTCTTTTAATAGAGTTCTTGATGTGCACATCTCTTTTTCTCATGCTGTGTCATGGAGTCTTCATTGTGTTCTCTGTCAGGGCTGTCTTTGGTGGTGGCCAGGTACCATCTGGTTCTTCTGGTCACATGTTGATGTAGTTTTCCAATCATGTTGGTCCTTCTGTCCCCTGGACTCATTCTTCCTTGTGTCTTTGATGTTCTCGGTTGTCATCTATTCCAGGTGGGTTGGCACCAGTTGATGTACCTCAGATGGCAGCTTGCTAGCTTTAAGACCCAGATGCCACTCACCAGTATCAGGTGCAGAAAACTCTTAAGACTAGTTATAGCAGTTGATCACCATGTCCCAAGACCTCTGTCCCTGCTACTCTGTCCTTTGAAATGTTGGGTTGAATTTAGGAGGTGTTTAGCTTATGGTATAGTTCAGTTGTACTGATGTTCCTTCTACTGCCTGCTTTCATACCTTTCATGTAACCAAATTCCTATCAACTGTCTAGTCTATGACTAAACTGCTTTCCCACCCTTGTAGCCATCAAAGAATATTTTCTTTTATGCATAAGTTCTTATTTAATTCTTTATAATAGTGGCCTCATACAAATATTTGTCCTTTTTCTGCTTACTGGTTTTACTTAGCATAGTATCTTCCAGTTGATTCCAGGTTATGAGATGTTTCCTAAAAGCATCATTTTTCTTTTTCATTCTATAGTGTTCCATTGTGTAGATATACCATAGATTGTTTATCCGTTCATCTGTTGATGGGCGCTTATGTTGATACCATCTTTATGCTCTGTGGAGAGTGTTTCAGTAAACATTTGTGTGCATGTATCTGTTCGTATGACAGCCCTTATTTCCATAGGATATATTCCATGCAGTGAGATTGCTGGATCATATGGTATTTCTATTTCTAGCTTTCTAAGAAAATGCCAAATTGCTTTCCAAAGAGGTTGTGCTATTTTGCATTTCTACCAGCAGTGCAGGAGATTCCATTCTCTCTACAGCTTGTCCAGCATTTTTTGTTTTGTATTTTTTGGATTATTGCCAACTTTGTTGGGGTGGGATGGTATCTCGCTGTGTTTTTGATTGAGATTTCCCTGATAGCTAATGACTATGAGCGTTTCCTCTTAGGTCTTTTGGCTGCCTGGATGTCTTCTTTGGTGAAGTGTCTGTCCGTGTCCTTTGCCTGTTGTTTAACTGGGTTATTTGTCTTTTCCTTGTCTACCTTGTAGACTCTGGAAATTAGATACTGATCTGATATGTGGTTACCAAATATTTTTTGCCATTTTGTAGGTTATCTTTAACTCTTGGTAAAGTCTTCAGATGAGCATAAGTGTTTGAGTTTTAGTAGTTCTCTTTTATCTATTTTCTCTTCTGTTGTTTGTGCATTGTTAGTAAGATTTTATCTGAGTTGTATATTAGAACTTCCATTGTTGTCCCTATTTTGTCTTCCATAATCTTCATCATTTTATGTTTGATATTTGGGTCTTTGATCCATTTTGAGTTGGTTTTTGTATAAGATGTGAAGTATGGGTCTTGTTTCGGTTTTTTGCAGATGGATATCTGATTTTGCCAACACTATTTGTTAGACTGTTTTTACCCCAGTTTACGACCTTTGGGACTTTGTCAAGTATCATCTCTTTGTAGGAGGATGGTGATATTTCTGGATTCTCTATTCTGTTCCATTGCACTATCTATCTGTTTTTACCAATATCAGGGTGTTCTGTCTACTGTGGCAGTGTAGCAGATTCTAAGGTGGGGTAGTTTGAGGCCCTCCACTGTGTTCCTCTTCTTTAGCAGTGTTTTACTTATCTGAAGTTTCTTCCCTTTCTAGACAAATTTGGTGATTTGTTTCTCCATCTCATTAAAAATGGACATTGAAATTTGTATTGGAGTTGCATTGTTTATGCAGATCACTTTGGGTAGAATAAACATTTTCACAATGTTAAGTCTTCTTATCCTTGAGCAAGGTAGGTTTCTCAACTTAAATGTTTAGTCTCTTTTGGCTTCTTACAATAGGGCCTTGTAATTTTCTTTGTTTAGGTGTCTTACATCTCAGGTTAGATTTAATCCTATGTATTTTGTCTTCCTGGGGGCTATTATGAATGATACCAATTTGGTGATTTCTTCTTTGATGATGTCTTTTTTCATATAAAGGAATCTTATATCTTGATACTTTACTGAACTATTTATTTATGGATTGTTTAAGGTTTTCTGTGTTTAAGATCATATCATCTTGAAATAGGAATACTTTTACTTCTTTACTGATGCAGATGCCCTTTATTCCTCATCTGGTTTGATTGCCCTAACTAGCATCTCCAGCGCATCTTTGTCTGGTTCCCATTCTCAGGGGGAATTCTTTCATTGTCTCTCCATTCAGGATGATGTTGGTGTTGGCTTTGCATAGATGACCCTTGTTACGCTGAGGAATTTCCCTTCTATTCCTACTGTGCTGAGAGCTTTTAACATGAATGGGTGTTGGACTTTGTCAAATGCTTTTTCTGCATCAATTGATAAAATCATGTGATTCCTATCTTCTGCTTTATTTATGTGGTTGATCACATTAATTGTTTTTCTGATGTTGAACCATCCCTGCATCCCTGGTAATCCTACTTGGTCATGGTGAATTATTTTTTTGATATGTTGTTGAATTCTGTTGGATAAGATTTTGTTGAGGATTTTTGCACCTAGGTTCATGAGAGGTATTGGTGTGTAGTTTTCTTTTTTCTTTTTTGCTATCCTCACCTGGCTTTGATATCAGGGTTCTGTTGGCTTCATAGAATGAATATAGGAATGTTCCATCCTTTTGTATCTTGTGAAATAGCTTAAGTAGTATTGGAATTAACTCCTCTCTAAAATTTAGAATTCTCCAGTGAAACCATTTCTGGGCCAGGACTTTTTTGGTTGATATTTTTTGGTTAGTTCTTCAATCTCTTCTTTTGTTATGGGTTTGCTAAGTTGTTCTACTTCCCTGTATGCCAACTCCTACTTGCTTCCCTCTCCTTTAGATCCCAAAAGATTGCCTCAAGACACAGTGCACTTTATAGATTGAGTCCTTCCTCACCAACACAACTACCCTCCATCCTCCCTCCTTAACATCATTGAAGCAGGATTTACAGTATATGGGAATATTACACAATACCTTCAATTGTCACCTGTCGAAATTGCTGCATATGTTTTTGGAAGGACGTAATTCAACCCAGGACGGATGTAGTTCAACCCAGGACAAGTATCACCACCTAAGAAAAGTTACTCTTTGACTTTGAATCTGTTATATAAGGAGAAGTATGACACTTCATAGGTTCAGTAGGATATTTTGGTGACATAACATGTATCACATTGAATGGTGCATTAGGCACTCAGTAACAGTCACTTTGATCACTCACATTTTCAAGGTTTGAGTGTGTATTTATCAAGCGGATGATGAGTTTGGTTTCATGTTTGGTGATTAAGAGGTCAGGTCTGGATTAACCATGGACAAATTAGTCAAGCCTTGGGGAAAGATAGTGACATTACCTAGGGCATTGAAACATGCTTACCAGGTATGAGTGGGGGATGGTTTTGTTGGTTAGGCTACTACTGTTTACATATATTTGTGAATAAAATTAGAACTTTAGCGTTGGTAACCACTTTTTATGTTACAGAATCTGATGACCAAAACTACCGGGTGGAAGCAGTACATGCACTGGTGCACAAATTGCCAGAGAAGAACCGAGAGATGCTGGACATCTTGATAAAGCACCTGGTCAAGTAATTCTCTAATTTATATTGCTTATTTAGCCACTTATTCAACTGTTAAGGTTAAGCTTTATTGTGTATTTTTAAAAATTTATGATAATGCCAAAGGGTTGCTACTGTAATTAGCGTCTGTTGAAAATGCTTAAAAAATGACGTGGTGGTCTAATTAAATTTTAAAGCTATATTTGTGTGTATGTGTGTAAGCCTGTGTATTTTTATGATTGCAAATAATTATACCCTCTGTAGCTTTTAAACTGAGATGTCAACTTGAAAATGTATGAAAGAGCACATGCTGCTCCATAAAGTTTCCAGGGAACACCTGGAGGATTCGAACTGCTGACCTTTCAGTTAGTAGCCATAACAACCACTACGCCACTAGAGTTTCTGAAGGAGCACATAGTATTTTCCAAATTCTTGTAGTTGCATTGTAAGCAGTATGTCTGGAACTCAGTGCCTTATACTTTATACATTTACCATCAACTGACTCCTCCAGGTCAAACTGCCACTTCAACATTGGTTCCTTCTCTGGATTCATGATTTCTTTTGGTTTCTGAAGATTTTCTGACTTTCCTGCTCTGCCTCTCATAGATTGACAGACAGAAAGGAAGGATTAGTCTGTGTGTCTTTCAGTCAGTCTTATCAATTGAGACATTTGGAGAGAAAAATACATACAGGTCTACACATATGTGCATATGCATGTGCACACACAAGCGTTTAATCCGGAAGTCTGTTTGCTGTTATGCTGGAAACAGAAGTCCAAATTTGGATTTTAAACTTAAATGATCCCTTATAACTTCTTTTACAGTTAAGGATATTTTTCATTTCAGTGAGCACCACATTCACTATCAAATGAGATTAATCCTTCCTTCTTTGCTACAAGTAGTAAAAAAGTCTGTGCCAATTTAAGCCGTGCACTTTTGAAATAGTGCTGCATAAATGTGTTAGTAAATTTCATCTTACTTGCAAATTTTGGGATAGTATGAAGCTCCTTCTTTTGAAATGGGAAACCCACTAGGAATAGCATCATTGCAAATGCATTGTTTGTTATTTGCCCATGGCAGCAGCTCATCAGCTAATGAACAATGACTCACCCCTTTGTCTGGATAAGTCTTGAAGTATAAGTTTTTGAATGAACTCTTCATGACATTTAGCAGTGCTGTATTTATTGGGCTTTACCTCGCTAGTCTTCAATTTCATGAACCGTATAAATATCACATGAAATGCTTTTTGCTTTACTTACCAAATGTTAGATGAAGAAAAGCTTTAGCTTTAATGAGAATATATTTAAGAATATCAAGGAAGAGTATCTGACCACTAAAGAAGTCTTGAAGTGCTTTTGCTCACCCCTTTACTAATTCTGGCTCCTTCCTTGAACTCTTAAACTTTATAGGCCCAGTGACAGAGCATCAGCTGAGGAGTGTGTGCCCACATTACCAATAATTTTCTTATTAAATCTGCTGTCAGCACTAGCGTAGTGGTTAAGTGCTACGGCTGCTAACCAAAAGGTCAGCAGTTCAAATCTACCAAGAGCTGCATGGAAACACTATGAGGCAATTCTAATCTGTCTTACTTGTGCACTTTGAGTTGGAATTAACTCAATGGTAATGAGTTTGGTTTTGGTCATCAACACTCTTTGTCCCTGGTGACCGTATCTTGTTGAAGAAAAGGGAATTTAAGATCTGTGACCTGAATTGGGGTTACCAGAACTAAAGGTCTAATTCCAAATTTGCATTAATTAGTACTGAGACATGCTATAATTACTGACTTCCTCTTTCTTTTTCAGAAAGAATCCTTTCTTTGCCTTTAAAATTAAGTCCATTTGTGGTCTTGTCTCTGACTTAAGTATTTAAAAATGTTACTAATTTTTGTTTTTAAATCACATTTTACGGGAAATTTCTGTACACTGTTTTGGAATGCCCTTATTGATACATAATCAATCAGATATATATGCAGTCTTGTGTTCTTTCCTTAAAATTTATTTTCTAACAATCTGATTCTATTTACTATATGATACTACTGGAAGTAAGATATAAAAGGAAATGGTTAAAACTACAAGGTTGGTCAAATAAACCAGGTTTCCTTTTAAGAATGCATCCAGTTTCCAGATCAAATTAATTGAATAAGCAAAGATATTCTTTTTTAATTTTTTTTATTTATTGTGATTGAGTGAAAGTGTATAATATAAATTTGCATGCCTGCCTATGTGCAGCTCCCACTGCTCTCCCTGCCCAGTGACAGCACACTCCTCCTCTCTGTTGTATGCATGGCATGTCCTCCTAACAGTCTCCTGTCCCCTCCTCTTCACCCTTCCCTCACCACCTCCTCAGTAAGACGACAGCAAGACAACATCCTAGAGGTACATAGAACCATAAAGTGCACACATGATACGGTCACTCTGTGTCGTCAAGTCCAATCCATTCCTGTCCAAAGAGCTGACCTCAGTACTGATACATGTACAGGGGCAGCATCAGGCTAGGGGCCATGCTCCCAGGGGAACCCCAAGGGCCCTGGACCATCAATTGTGGTCTTTTAGTGGAGTTCTGCAGTTGCACCCCTTTTTATTCTCATGTTGCCAATGAGACTCAACTTTGTGAGCCCCATCGTGGCTATCGCTGGTGGTGGCCAGGCACCATCTGGCTCCTCTGTCACATGTCGATGCAGTCACCCACTCACGTGGGTCTCTCTGCTAAGATATTTTTGATAGATGCTGGATTGCTTTGCTCAGGCCACTAATAACAAAGACTTTCCCTTTTCAGTGGCCATGATACTACTACCCTTCTTTGTCTTCCTGTGTTGCAGGAAGCACAGTGCTGGCACTAGGGAGACATGGTGAGGGGGGATGCTTGTGTTGACCTCTAATCTATGTAGGGGTGTGGAGAAACCCTTGACTTGCTGTCAAGATATCTGAATTGAAGCATTAGCCCTGTCCCTAATTTGCTGTGACCTTGAGCTTCTAGCTTTTTTAAATCTGTGAAATAGGCAAAAGGAATTACCAAAAGGATTAAATGCAGTTCTATCTATAAAAGTATCTAATAAGTAGATGTTCAATAATATGTTTGGTAAATCTTAAGAAAAGTACAGTCAGCTCAACCATCTGTTCCAGTACAAGTACAGTACCGTAGAAAATACCAAACTGCTTATAATCTTTCTAGGGTACTTTATTTAGGAAATCAAAAAGTTTTGCTCCAATAAATTAAATTTTGTCATTATGTTTTAATGTTAACTTTTTATATACTTTTAAGCCCATATCCATTAGGCCATACCACATAGGCATGACACATACTGACTCGTATGTAAAATTAGCCTACATTGGCATATTTTACATTTTCCTTATGTCACAGATTTTACAGAAGAGAGTATTTCATAATCATTAAACCTTAAAGTGAAGGTATTATTGTTGTTGTTTATTTGCAGAGTGTCACTGCATAGCCAGCAGAATCTCATGACTGTCTCAAACCTCGGTGTCATATTTGGCCCGACTCTAATGAGAGCACAGGAGGAAACTGTGGCTGCCATGATGAATATTAAATTTCAGAATATCGTGGTTGAAATCCTGATTGAACACTATGAAAAGGTAGGCTGAATTTGCATGGGGAAGTGTCACAATTTGTATCTTGCTTTTAAAATGGAGCTTTGCATTTGTATCGTCTTCCGGCATTTACTCTGTGATTGCAGAGTCCTATTGAATGTTCGCCTTTTAAGTTTTGAATAAATTACTTCTTTGTGAAAACTTAGATTTTCTTTTTTCTTGTTTCATTTTTAAGTGTTTCTCAAAATCCCCCAGGGAAAGACAGTTTCTTTTTTTTGTGCTATGTGCACTTCACAACGTCTTCTTTGGCATTTGTGTAGTCAGTTCACTGTTTACATCCACAGAAGACTTTAAAATCATTTTGTGTCTGAATTTGTTTTAGTTTTCTCTTTTCATGCCTTAGGAATTAGATTGGTAATTATATGGTAGAGGTGATATTCTCTAAAAACAGTACATTTTAGGATGATGGTGGTAATTTCACCCTTTGATTGACCTTGTCCGTTTTTCGTCTGTGTAGATTTTTCATACTGCCCCAGACCCAAGCATTCCTCTTCCTCAGCCTCAGTCACGATCTGGATCCCGAAGGACACGTGCCATCTGCCTGTCTACTGGTTCTCGGAAGCCCAGAGGGCGCTATACTCCGTGCTTGGCTGAACCAGATAGTAAGTGTGCCTGGCTTTAGACAGATGCTTTCTTCCTTCTTGAATTCAGCCTTACCTCACTTTACTGGTAATTAGGTAGAAAGAGAAAATGTTCTTCCTGATACTCACTCCCTTACAACCTCCTCCCCTGATGTTTATATATTCTTTGTCACTATAGTTGCAGAGTTCCTTGGGCAAGCAAATTCATTACTGCTACAAAGGAAAAAAAATGGTTTTCTCAGTGCCCTTTCCTTCTGCAGCAGTGATTAAGTACACTGGGTGCTATTTCATAGTAGATTTTGTCCTATTGTCGAAGTGGTTGAGAAGAAAGCAGGAGGTCTGGCTGAAGCTGTCATTTTTTTTTTTTTTTTTCGTCCTTTCACATTATGTTCTGAAAGCATCATCTCTTGGGTGTCAATGGAAAGAAACAAAAAGTTACACTACGCATTATCACTGACTTTCTATTCTGAGCCAACACCAAGGTGATGTAGGTGGTAACTGGAGCCTATGACATGTAATAAACTGTGGCCGTTCTCATTTTAAGCCCCACAAATACCCTATATTAATAAGAACAGAATAGACACCTTTTTAGTTTAGACATACTTGACAGCACACTGTATTATTATGGTTGTTCTAATTTTTCTTTTACTTTCCTTTCAAGAACATTGAAAAGTAAACTCAGTTATTAAGTCAGTTTCTTCGTTGCTGTATTCTCAGTAGGACAAGGGGAAAAAATACTCTCTGAAAACTGTGAGCAGCTTCTAATTTGCTGCTGCCTTTTAACAGTGCCTTTGCGTAAGGGTCGCCATGAGTCAGATCTGACTCGACAGCACTTGGCTTGGCTTGCATAAAGGAAGACTTATGAAAATTTTAGCTCCAGGTCAACTAAGATCAGAAAAGAAGTAATATGTCTTTAACAGCTCTCCTTCTGTTCATTCCTTTTTTTGGGTGGGGTGGGGGGAAGTATATGTAGCTATACCATTTCAGCAAGTTATATATGTGTACAACTCAGTGACATTAGTTATATTCTTCAAATTGTGCAGATATTCTCACTGTCCTTCTCCAAATTGCTTTTCTCTTGTTTCTGCATCCTGTTTCAGAAGCAAATCTGGGCCAAAATCCAAGTCTTTCCACTAATGCTTTAAGAGCTAAAGCTATTGCATAGGGTCAAGGTACAAATAAAAGTCTCCAGAGATTAAGCAAGTCCAAGTCCATGTGCATATTTTGTAAGCCTCTGTCCACTACTGAGGACAAGTCTCCATACCAGATAGACCTGCCGCCTCAGTGGGTCAGATGGCCACAGAGGACGTGGGAATTGGAAAACAGAAGGTTTTGGTGGTGCTGATGTCAGCAGGTAGTACCTATTGCTTTTTTCTCCCTTCTCCTCCTCAGGTGACTCCTACAGCAGCAGCCCTGACAGTACACCTATGGGTAGCATCGAGTCACTGTCCTCTCACTCATCTGAGCGAAACAGCACTCCAAAGTCTACTTCCTGCCAACCCCGGGAGAAGTCTGGTGGGATTCCCTGGATTGCTACCCCATCACCTGCCAATGGACAGAAAAGTCTTGGCCTCTGGACCACTAGTCCTGAGTCGAGTTCTAGAGAAGATGCAACCAAAACGGATGTCGAATCAGACTGCCAAAGTGTGGCCTCAGTCACTAGCCCGGGGAGCGTTTCCCCATCAACAGACGTGGTCAAGAAAGGGCCTTATGGGCTCTCGGGACTGAAGAGATCCTCAGCTTCCTCTCTCAGGTCCATCTCTGCAGCAGAAGGTGAGCCAGCATGGAGCTTGTGCCCCATGTTATTGTCTAGGTGTCACTGGCTTGGTTATGCAGCATGATTAAGTAGGAAGAAAACTTAAATGGTAAAGGAACTGTAGATGCTTATCTGCTTTGTTCCTCACTTGAATTTCTAAAACTCCTGTGCATTGTGACTTTTTTTTTTACCTGGATCTATCCATCTCTGTTAGGTGATGTCTTTGTAATTATTGTAGATTGTGATCTCCCTGAGTGATGGGCTGCTGTGTTCAAAGAACATTCTGTACCTTCCCGTTTGGACTCAGAGAAAAATGCTTCCTTTTGTTATGCACATGTACTACGTTATTGCCTTTATTTTTTCTAATAGCGCCTTGCCTGTTTTCTTGGACTTGCCTTCTAGGAAACAAGAGCTACAGTGGATCCATTCAAAGCTTAACTTCCGTAGGCTCCAAAGAGATGCCCAAAGCCCCATCAAACCCAGATCTGCCTCCAAAAATGTGCAGAAGGTTAAGATTAGACACCACTTCAAGCAATGGCTATCAGCGACCTGGCTCAGTGTAAGTGTGAGAGGGTTTGTCATTGATTGTGTCTCCTGGAACACAAAGGGGTGTAGTGTGCTTCTAAGAGGTCTTGGTAGTGCACAGATGAATGTCTCATCTGTAGGTTCCACTTCTTGAGGACACTGTCCCCTTCTAAACATGTAAACAGTAGAGTGAGTTTAGGGTATTTAAACAATTTCATGCAAGCATTTTCCTTAGAAGCAGAGCTATGACTTAATTTAAGGACATTGTAATAAATGTACGATAGAGTAGTTGTAAACTTTGAAGTTAGAAAACTAAACCTACTGCTGTCAAGCCAACTCCTACTCACAGTGACCCTATAAGCCTCCTATGAAAGCTGAACAGTCATCTTTGAGCCGACGAGACCACCATGCAGTGCCTGTCAGCCAGCCCAGAGCCCATCTCTCTTCTTCACGTAGCCTGACCAGCCGCAAGTTGTTAAAAAAGGCAACCACTTTCCAGCCTGTGAGAGGTTATTTTTCTCTCCTCCCCAGCACAGGTGTCCCATACCTGAGTAGTTACTGATTTAAGCAGGCTTATAGAAAACAGGAAACCCTGATGGTGTAGTGGTTAAGTGCTATGGCTGCTAACCAAAAGTCTGGATTTACCAGGTGCTCTTTGGAAACCCTATGGAGCAGTTCTACTCTGTCCTACAGGGTTGCTGTAAGTCAGAATTGACTCATCAGCAGTGGATTTGGGTATTTCTTTTTAATAGAGAGCAAGGAAACCTTGGTGGCATGGTGATGAAGAACTAGGGCCATGATGGAGCACACAATTGTAGAGCCCTTGTGGCAATATGAGAAAAAGAAGGCTGCAGCTCAGGAACTCTTCTACAAGACCAGAACTGATGGGCTGAGGGCCTGGAGGGTCTCCTGGGGACATGGCTCCTAGATCTGCGTCCCCAGCCAGAAAACACTACTAAAGTCAACTCTGGACAAGAATGGGCTTGACTCGGGAACGTAGTGTGACCATGATTGCAATGGGACAGATGGGAGAGGAGGGAGTGGAGAGGAGGGGACAGGAGCTTGTTAAGAGGATACTTGTTAAGAATATAGAATGAAAAGGAGGAGTACACTGTCACTGGGCAGGGAGAGCAGAAGTTGCTGCAGGTAGGTGGGCCTGCAAAATTGATTTGGACTGAGTACTTTCACTTAACCACAATTAAAAAAAAAAAAAGAAAGAACTCAGGCTGTTAACCAAAAGATCAGTGTTTTGAATCCACAAGGCACACTTTGGAAACCGTTTGGAGTGCAGTTCTGTACTGCCCTATAGGGTCACTATGAGTCAGAATCAGCTTGACAGAAATGATTTTTTTCTTGTTAATAGTGAACATGAGTATAAAAGGCAAAAAGAAATACTTCTATTCGAAAGAAATGATTCAAAAGTAAGGACTGATAGGAGAGGGTTGATAAGAGTGAACAGAAAAGTGGGAACAAGTAAGCACAATCAAGTGAGGAAAGTTTTCTCTCCCTTTAGTTGTGTTTTCCTGGCATTTGCTGAGTATCCCCTACGTGCATTATGGGTGCCTTTATGTATGTTACCTCTTTTCATGTCCACAGCATCCTTCTCTGATAGGTAGTATGAACCCCGTTTTATAGATGATGGAAGTGGATCATATGTAGAAAGTTTAAGTAACCAGTCCACGTATACTCAGCTAATAAATAAAATAGTGCAGTTTCCAGCCAGTGATTCTCTCAATTTGAATTCTGTGCTCTTCCTACAATCACATGCCCATTTTGAGTATGATGATGCCCCTGACGTTTTAATTCCAGTAAGACATTTTATTAAGCCTGCTTCCATGAGAACTGTGTCTTAAATCTACTCCTTCATCTTTTCTTTGACAAGAACTTTCTTGTTTCAGAGAGTGTTCTAAGTAAGTTATGTCTCTTGGTCAGACATTAAGCTACTGGGGTATACACAAATACATCTGTAAACCTGTCTACTCTCTGTGTGTGTACTTCTAACCATTAAGAGAAATTAAATTTTGATCCACTATGTCAGGGGAGATAGAAGAATTTAAACATTGATTTGTGACTGTATTAATAAAGAGGAAATTAAAACAAGGGAGTGTTTGTTCTGTATTGTCACTAGGTGCCATCCAGTCAATTTTCTACTGATAGCGACCCCATGTGACAGAGTAAAACTGCCCCAAAGGGTTTCCTAGACTGTAACTTTTACAGTGGAACCTGGCAGTGCAGTGGTTAAGCATTTGACAACTAACCAAAAGGTCAGCAGTTTGAATTCAACAGCCACTACTTGGAAAACCTATGAGGCAGTTCTGGCATGTCTTACAAGTCTTACAGTATTACGATCAGTTGGGCTTGACTGAACAGCAACAGGTTTGTTTTTGTTTAATAATATTTTACAGTAACAGATGTCCCATGGTGTGGCTGGGTGGGTTCAAACCACAGACCTTTAGGTCAGCAGCCAAATGCTTAACCATTGTGTCACCAAGACTCCATGTATGTTCTGTGTTAGGTGTAAAATGATTTTTGAGATTTTCAAATGACTTAGCTTTTCTGTGCATGATTAGGAATAAAATTGGAATTCATGGATTTGTTTATTGGCCACATTTTCAGAGTCCTTCTTTTTGATTTTAGAAGAGCTGCATTCAAATATAAAAACGCATGACATAATTTTAGCATTTGTTTCATCTTCACTCCTGCTATAAGAGTTGAGACAGTTCTCCGTTGTCATTTTGTGTTTGATTCTTTGCGTCTTCCCTGGTGGCTTCACAGGACTCAGTAACATGCTCCTGGTAGCAGAACTACCAGTTCCCACATCCTTTCTGAGGTGGGAGGGATGAGGCAGGCCAGCTCGGTTCGTTGAAGTCTGATGCCCTGTCAGCTGGAAACTAGATTTAAAATTCTCTTCCACATAAGAACTTACAGCAATTAAAATTCAGGTCAAATTTTGGTGATGGTTTTAACTAACTCGTTTTTTGTTTTGGGTAGACTTTCATTTGCTCTTCATTTAATCTGAATAATTTTCTGACTGGTTTAATGAAACTTGGATTTTTTTAACTATTTTTTTCAGAGTGGCAGCAAAAGCCCAGCTGTTTGAAAATGTGGGCTCAGTTAAGCCAGTTTCTTCTGGGCGGTAAGTTCTTAGCATTGGTAAATAGAATTTAAAAAATAAAATAACCATGATATTGTTGACTTGACATGACAAGTTGTCCTTGATAGCTCTGCCCCTCAGTAATACAGATGGTCAGATACATGTACCCTGACCCCCCGTGTATCACTTTCTGGGGAGAAGATCGTGTCTGTGGACTGTATTTCATTTCTCAGATTGGTAAGGTGTGCCTGATTTGCTAAAAGCTTTGCAGAACAGCAGTTTTAAACAAACAGATTTTCTAAAAGTCAGAAGTTGATGTAACCCTTCACATACCAGTGGTTCATTTTATGACAGTCAGTTTGTGGAAATTTTTCAAAAGTGTATTTTTGACTTTTAAGTCCTTGAGGTTTTTGCTCTTGAATGTTCATGAACGTTGGTTGCAAACTATGGTCATACTTACAGACTGCTGAAGTGTTGTGGAACTGATTGTCCTAGGTAGCTGTGTTATTTGTGTACACTACTGCATATGCTGGCTCCTCATTTTTCTTGTACTCTGTTCTTAAAAGAATCTGAGTTATAAAGTTCCTGCTTTTATTTTCTCACGGTCCAAGTGGATTCCTGTAATCTGTGATGGGTAGGCTTTGGCTTTTTAATTTGAATATGTCTAAAATAATGGAATTTCCCAAGGGCAGCATTTTTTTGTATTTATTTATTTTTATATTTATTTGTTTATTTATGAGGGTATTTTTGCCTCTAGCAACAGGTAGTGTATTGGTGGCGGGTAGTACATATTCACTCAACAAATGCTTATAGTTCAAAGAGCATGTAAATGAGAGAACACACTTTGATTATTTGCACTTGGATGTAATAAGGCATTTTGAGCTTCCTATCCCTAGATAGTGGAGGCTGTGAAACAAAGGAATCACAGATAATGGAAATATTCCACAGATAATGGAAGTATTGATAGTTCTTTTAAAAGTTATGTAATCCTTTTTTTTTTTTAACCAGACTTATAAAAAGTATATGGATTTGTTCTGTAAGCCTATATTAACTACCTGTGGGCCCATCACTAGAGACAGTGATCTTCAGATCCTGTTTGGTTTTGTCTAAAACGTAGTGAGGGTCCTCATGTGTTGATTGTTACTGTGATGTCTTACTAGCACAAAGTAGCTCTTGTTTACTTAACAGATCCCAGAGCTCTTGCACATGCCTTACCTCTGCCTTTTACATCTTCCTCCACTTTATCAAGTATTGGGAAAATCAGGTACCCTGCATGTCAGAGCAAATGTCATTTCTCTGAGACTCTATCACCATTTTGAGACCTTAGCATAAGAGATGTAGCCTTGTTATTAAGGGACTGTGATGACACAGTGGTTAAGCATTCAACTGCTAACCCAAAGGTTGGTAGTTTAAACCCCACCTCTGTACCCCCTCAGTAGCTTTGTAGGAAAAAGAACTGGCAATCTGCTGCCATAAAGATTAAGAGCCAAAACCAAACACATTGCCACTGAGCCAATTCTAGCTCATAGTAAACCAAAGAAATGAGCAAACAAACAAAAACTCCATTGCCATCGAGGTGTTTTCTCTGACTCATAGAAACCCTAGAGGACAGAGTAGACCTGCACCACAGAGTTTCCAAGAAGGGCCTGGAGGATTTGAACTGCCATCTTTTGATTAGCAACTGTAGTACTTAACTACTACACCACCAGGCTACAGCCTAGAAAACGGTGTGTGGCAGTTCTGCAATGTCACATTGTGACCAATGAGCATCTAATGGCAGCCGCACATCTGGGAAGATATTTGTGTCTGTTGTTGTGTGCAGTTGAATTTCTCCACTAGATGGAGCCTTTTTATTAGGAAGTTCTCATCTTACTCTGAGTTAATCAAAGAGGTAATCTCACAGAATTAAAAAAAAAAAAGTTATTAATGAAGTAAATCCGGAAGGTGTCATATAACAAACACTCAGATGTTCAACAAGCAGCCTACACATTTTTAATCTGCTTTTACACTCTGAACTATCTAAATCAGCTTTCCATGGGCCATCAGCATAAGTTTAGACATCATTCAGTGACACTTTGAGGATTATATTCTCTCTGTCAGCCAATATACAACAGTGTCAGTGTTTGTCTCTGGGGACAGGCATAATGGAACAGGAATAGACTTCAGGGTAAGACAAACTCACATCCAGTTTCTTGTTCTAGCCCTAGTTGTATAACCTTAAAGTTCTATTTTGTAAATCTGTTCTCTTTATACAGTTAAGGTGGTAATTTTGTTTTTGCAATGTTTCTGTATGTATCTACAATGATATATTTAAAGTACAGAAATAAAGTACTGAAAGTTCATTTGGTCTCTGCAATAATAATAACTGATTGTGATTATTAAAACTGCTTGCCTATGACATTCAAGCCTCTAACTGATACATTAATATCACTTGACATTCTTTTGGACCCTTAAAAGCAATTGAACAAGGAATAGAAGTCCAGATCATTTTCTTGACTAACCTCCTGTGTTAACCATTTCTCATTCTAAGAAATCAGTCAAGGTAAACTTTGAATTGGACCTTGGAAGATGATGGAACCAGAAGAAAGAAACAGTAAGAAAAGGCATGACTGGTAAAGAAACCAGTTGGGGGATTTTGGTAGAGGTCTTGAGCAATGGAAGAGTAATGCCATTGGAAATGAGGGTCTCTGGAGTCACTGAGCAAGAAGATGCACCTTAATGAATAACTCAAGTGACTATTTCTAGGAGATTGTGAAGGGAAGAGAACAGTCAACCGTTTAAAGAGGGATTGATGAGAAGACCTTAATTATGACAGTGATAAAAGAATGAGAATCTATAAGGAGATTTATTATGGGTTATGATCAAGATATGACAATTGCTTTGATACTGGTGCCCGTGGACTCATCTTAGAACTGTGATATATTTTCTGTTGATGTAACATTAGAGAAGTTGAACAGCTTCTAGATGATGTGAAGGCAACAATGAATATATAGCCATTTGAAGAAGCAGACTACCATGGCTCCAGAAAACTCCTACAATAGACTCAAAAAACTTCCCTGATGAAGAAGCCTTTCTGAAATTATCAGAGGTAGAATACAAAAGAGTTATGTATAGAGACCTCCTTGAGATGAAACAAAATGCAACAGAATAAAAGAAAAATTAAGTAAGCTATTATAATCAAGCTTAATAAAATGAAACATAAGAGGAGTTCTTAAAGGCAGCAAGACTTAAAACAAAACTAACATACAAAGGGAAGCTCTGTAGGCTTTCATCTGACTTCTCAGCAGAAACCATGTTGGAAAGAAGGCAGTGGGATGACACGTTCAAAGGCTTGAAGGAGAAAAACTTCCAACCAAGTATATATCTTGCAGAATTTTCTCAGAACTGGTTAAATTAAGACATTTGCAGATAAACAGAGGCTTAGAGACTTTGTAAAAACCAAAAAAAACTATAAGAAATACTGAAAGAAGCTCACTGTGTAGAAAACAAGAGCAAGAAATGTATACTTAAGGATGCAATGCAGGACACACTATCCAGAATCCTGTTCAGCTCAGAAAGTCACAAAGATCAATCAAAGCTAAAGTATTAAAAGAAGAGAACAAGTGATTAAAACATGAAAACTATGACATCATCACAATATAAAGAGGGATATGTTACAGTAGTTATAGCCCTTTCTGATGGAGAGGAAGTTAAGAAGATATACATTAGTTAAAGACTGGTTTAAACTTAGAACGTTAAGGGGGATCAAAAGAGTAGTCTTAAACCAAGTGAGCAGTGTGACATAACAAAACAAGAAACATAAAACAGGAGTCTCAGCAAACACAAACCAACACTGAAAATGATGAAAAGTCAACCCATAAAGAAAATCTACCCAGAACAGAGTATTAAGAGAAACAAAGAAAGCATCAGTGACACAAGAAGAGGCATCAAAATGACAGCACTGAACACATACCTATCAATAATTACACTGAATGTAAGCAGCCTGAATACTCGAATAAAGAGTCAGAGAGTGACACCCTGGTTCAAAAGATGTGACCCATCTACATATTATTTACCAGAAACACACCTTAGACTCAAAGATATGAACAAACTGAAAATCAAAGGGTGGAAGAATACATACCAAGCTAACAACACACAGAGAAGAGCAGGAGTGTCAATACTAATCTCAGATAAAATAGATCCTAATGTAAGTTCCAGCATCATGGATAAGGATGATCACTATTACTCAAAGCTCAATACATAAGCAGGATATAACAGTATTAAATGTTTATACACCCAATACCACAGCATAAAAATATATAGAAGAAATGCAGACAACATTGAAAAATGAGGTAGATCACTCCACAATAATAGTAGGAGACTTCGACATTCCACTTTTAGTAACGGGCAGATCATCCAGAAAAAAAGCTCAGTAGAGATATGGAAGATCTTGTTGCAATAATCAACCAACTAGACCTTATAGACATATACAGAACTTTTACCCAACAAAAGATAAGTACACCTTCTTTCCCAATGTACATGAAATGTTCTGCAGAACAGACCACGTATTAGGAAATAAAGGCTTAACAAAGTGAAATCCACTAAATTATTGCAAAGCATCTTCTAGGACCATAAAGCCATAAAAGTTGAAATCAGTAGCAGAAAAACATAGGTAGGAATGTGAACTCCTAGAAACTGAACAACACCTTGCTCAAAAATCCATGGGTTATAGGAGAAATCAAGGATGAAATAAAGAAATTTATGGAATCAAGTGAGAAGGACAACACATCCTACCAGAAACTATGGACAAACAAAGCAGTACTCAGAGTTCAATTTATAAATGCACACATCTGAAATGAAGAAAGTGCCCAAACTGGAGAATTCACCCTACAACTTGAACAAGTAGAGAGAGCAACAGAGGAACCCCTCAGGCACCATAAGAAAACAGATCATAAATACTGGAGCAGAACTGAATGAATTAAGAATCTAGAAGAATGGTTGCAAAAATTAACAAAACCAAAAGCTGATTCTTTGAAAGGATCAAAAAAAATTGGTAAACCGTTGGCTAAACTTATAAAAGAAAAAAGCAGGAGAAGAAAAAACCCATATAAGAAATGAGATGGGAGATGTCATAACAGGCCCAACCAAAGTCAAAGTATCTTAAGAGAATTCTCTGAAAGACTGTACTATAACAGATTTGATAACCTAGAGGGAATGGACAAACTTCTACATTCAGATAGCCTATCAGAATTATCACAAGGAGAAGTAGGACATCTTAATAAACCCATCACGAAAGAAGAGATTGAAAAAGTAATCAAAAAAGGATTAACCAAAAAAAGTCCTGGCCCAGATGGCTTCACCAGAGAATTCTACCAAACTTGTAGAGAAGAGTAATTCCAATACTGTTGAGCCTCTTTCACAGTATAGAAGAGGACAGAATGCTACCAAATTCATTCTGTGAAGCCAACATAACCCAGATACCAAAGCCAGGGTAAGATCCCATAAAGAAAAAAAGTTACAGACCTATATCACTCATGAACCTAGGTGCAAAAATCTTAAACAAAATCCTAGCCAGTAGAATCCAACAGCATATCAAAAAAATAATTCATCATGACCAAGTTGAATTGATATCAGGGATGCAAGGCAGGTGTAACATCGGGGGTGGGGGGTGCGGAATCAATGTTATCAACCACATAAATAGCACAAAGGATAAGAATCACCTGATTTTGTCAATTGATTCAGAAAAGGCATTTGACAAAGTCCAACACCCATTCATGCTAAAAAAAACTCTCATCAAAATAGGATTAGAGGGGAAATTCCTCAGTGCAGTAAGGGACATCTATGCAAAGCTAACTCCCTACATCAGCCTGAATGGAGAGAGACTGAATTCTCCCTGAGAACAGGAACTAGACAAGGATGCCCACTGTCACCACTTCTATTCAATGTTATTCTAGAGGTTCTAGCCAGAGCAATTAGACAAGACAAAGAAATGAAAGGCATCCTTATCGGCAAAGATGAAGTAAAAATCTCCCTATCTACAGATGATATGATTGTATATGCAGAGAATCCTAAAGAATCCTAAGTAAACTACTGGAACTAATGAGAAGAGTTCAGCACAGTATCAGGATAGAAGGTAAACGTAAGTAAATCGGTAGGATTGCTTTACGCTAACAAAGAGAATGTCATAGAGGAAATCACCAAATGAATACCATTTGCCGTAGCCCCCAAGAAGATAAAATACCTATGAATAAATCTAACAAGAGAAACAAGAGACCTATACAGAGAGAATTATAAGACCTTATTGCAAGAAACCAAAAGAGGCTTACATAAGTGGATAAACCTACTCTGCTCATGGATAGGAAGACTTAGCATTGTGAAAATGTCTGTTTTACCCAAAGTGATCTACATATACAGTGCAATCCCAAAACAAATTCTTGTGTCATTTTTTAATGAGGTGGAGAAACAAATCACCAGTTTTGTTTGGAAAGGGAGGAAACCCCAGGAGGAAACAGTGGAAGGCCCCACACTATTTGACCTTAGAATCTGTTATGCTGCCTTGGTAATCAACACAGCGTGGTACTGGTACAAAAGGAGACATATAGACCAGCGGAACAGAACTGAGATCCCAGAAATATTGCCATCCTCTTACGATCAGTTGATATTTGACAAAGACCCAAAGATTGTAAACTGGGGTAAAAACAGGCTCTTTAACAAATGGTATTGGCAGAATTGGATATCCATCTACAAAAAACTGAAACAGGACCAATATCTCATACCTTACACGTAAAATTAATTCAGAATGGATCAAAGACCTAAATACCAAACCTAAAATGATAAAGAACATGCAAGAAAAAATAGAGTCAACAATGGAAGTTTTAATACATGTCTTAGACAGACTTCAAAACTGAGAAGCAAAGCATGAACAGAAGAGAAAATAGATAAGTGAGAATCACTAAGAATCGAACACTTTTACTCATCCAAAGACTTTATCAAGAGAGTTAAAAGACTACCTACAGAATGGGAAAAAATATTTGTCAACTGTGTGTCAGACCAATGTCTGATTTCCATCATCTATGAGGTACTACAAATATCATCAAGAAAGTGGTAAATAACCCAAAAACAACAGGCAAAGGAGATGGGCAGACACTTCACCAAGAAAGATATCCAGGCAGCCAAAAGACACACGAGGAAATGCTCCTGATTATTAGCTATTAGAGAAATCCAAATCAAAACTACAACGAGATACCATCTCACCCCAACAAGGTTGGCAGTAATCCAGAAAACACAAAACAAATGTTGGATAGGCTGTTGAGAAACCAGAACTGTCCTACACTGCTGGTGGGACTGCAAAAGGGTACAACCTCTTTGGAAAGCAATTTGGTGCATCCTTAAAAAACTAGAAATAGAAATACCATTTGATCCTGTAATCCCACTTCCAAGACTATATCCTACAGAAAAAAAGGCAATCACATGAAAGATTCATGAACACGAATGTTTATTGCAGCACTGTCCACAATAGCAAAAAGATGGAATTAACCTAGATGCCCATCAACAGATGAGTGGATAAATAAACTATGGTACATATACTCAGTGGAACACTATGCTGTAATAAAGAACAATGACGATTTCAGGAAGCATCTTGTAACCTTATTTCAGCTGGAAGACATATGGTGAGTGAAATCAGTCAGCAGCGAAAGGACAAATACTGTATGAAACCCCTGCTGTAAGGACTGCACAGAAGAAAAGACTCTTCAAGGGTTGCAAGGGTAGGGAGAGAGAGAGAGGGTTTGACATAGACTAGATAATTGATAGAAATCTGGTTACATGAAAGCAGTGACAGCACGCAGTAGAGAGTAGATCCACTTAACTGGCCTTCACCACAGACTGAAAAGCTTTCTAAATTCAGCCTAATATTTCAAAGGACACAGAGCAGCAGGGACGGGGTGTCTGGAGACCATATTTTCAGGAGAACATCAAGGCCAATTGGCATAACTAGTCCATTGCTGAGAGTCTTCTGCACCCCATATTGGTGAGTGGTGTCTGGGGTCTTAAAAGCTAGCAAGGTGCCTTCTGAGGTACACCCAATATCCCCAACTCATCTGAAACAGATGAACACTGAGAACAAAAAAGATACAAGGAAAAAAGAGCCCAGAAAACAGAAAGATCCGTGTCCATGGGAGACTCTATCAACATAGACCAAAAGAACCATTTGGTACCCAGCCACCACCAAAGACAGGTGTGTTGGGGGACACAAAGTAGAGTCCCTGAGGCAACATGAGAAATAGAGGTGTGCATCCCAAGAACTCTAGTGGAAGACCTGAATTGATGGTCCAGTAGCCTGGAGGATCCCCTGGGAATATGGCCCCTAGACCTGCTGCTGTTCCTGACCAGAAACCAGCAATGAGTAGACTTTTCAGATGAGAATGGACTGGACTTGAGTACACAGTGTGACCATATGGTATGTGTACCTTATGGTTCTATGCGTTTACAGGAGGCTGTTCTACTGGTCTCTCTCTAGATGGGAGAGAAGCAGGCAGGGAACAGATAGGTGCTTGTTAGAAGGATGTTAGATGTATAGAGTGAGAAGGAGGAGTGTACTGTCACTGGGTGTGGAGAACAGAGGGAGCTGCAGATAGGTGGGTGTGTAAAACTGATTTGGATTTTATACTTTCACTTAAAACATAATTAAAAATATATAATTCTCCCCCAAAGGTATTATTTTACATTTTTACAGATCTTTTTATGTCTACTTTTAAAAAAAAAAAAAAACACCACTGTTGAGTTGGATCTGACTTACAGCAAGCCTAGAGATCAGAGTAGACCTGCCCCATAGAGTTTCCAAGGAGTGCCTGGCAAATTTGAACTGCTGACCTTTTGGTTAGCAGAGGTAGCGCTTAACCTGCTGTCACCAGGATTTCCATATCTGCTTTAGTAGAAAATAAATGAATCCTTGTATGCATCCTGTTAGCCATCTGGGCAGTGATGCTACAGTGCTTTATGTGTCCTCCAAAACTCAGTTGCACAGTACTGACAGTGTGGACATAAAAAAGGCAGATAGCATGGAACACGTTCATGAAAATACCTTTGACCTGGCCAGTCCTTTGAAAGGGTCACAAACAACTCTCCCCTGTAGGAGTAAGATCCCAGGTTACATGGTCGTTGAGAGCTCAGTTGCCATCCGCAAGGTCAGTAGTTGATATCTACTGAACTGCTCCTTGGAAACCCTACAGAACAGTCATATGAGATCACTAGGAGTCGAGCTTCATTTGTGGTCTGCTGGAAACCCAAGTGATACAGTGGTTAAGATCAGCAGTCTGAATCCACTAGGTGCTCTTTGGAAACTCTATGGGGCAGTTCTTCTCTTTCCTGTAGGGCCTCTATGAGTCAGAACTGACTCGAAGACAATGGGTTTTGGGGTTTGGGGTAGGCAGGTTCCCTTGACCCCACTTTGAGAACTTGTGCTCTATGAGAAACACACAGAAAAGGAGTCATTTCAGATGCTGTTCACTTGTTCCTCCTGCAGTGCTCAACACAGAGAATGTGCTTAATTTTTGTATGAATGGGAAAAAGTACATGCTTTGGAAACCTAAAAACATTTCTCATTTTTCACCTTGTTTGCAGTGGAGTAGCAATGTATGTATCCTTGCCATAAGCAGTTTTTAGTTTACACATTCCACTCGCATAGATGTTGTTTACAGTTGAGGTGTGCAGTGCCCCTGTGAGCATCCAAGCTAGAAACAGCCCGTGTTTGTGGACAAAATCTACAAAAAAAAAAAAAAAAATGTGACTAATTGTAAGACATTTCCAGTCTCCAGGAAGCAAACTTAGTGTTTTGGTAAATTGACATAGGCGATCTAGGGTTCTGTCCAAGGACAGATTTATATAAAGTCTTTGCCTTGTAGGTGATGTCTTGTGTTGTTCTGCAGCATTAATTGCAGTTGCTGCCTAATATTTCATTCTGTGTGTATAGCATAATTTATTATATATTGTGTATATATAATACAGTCATATTTAAGTATACATAAATGTGTACTTGAAAACCTTGGTGACATAGTGGTTAAGTGCTGTGAATGCTAACCCACAGGTCATCAGTATGTTTAAAAGGTACTTAAATATATTTTAGATAAAAATATTAATTTAATATTATAAATAAAAATAAGGAGACTTGATGATGTAATGGTTAAGCATTCGGCTGCTAACCAAAAGGTTAGCAATTGAAAGTTGTCTCCATCCTGCTCAACTGCGTGGGCGGAAAGACTGGCAGTCTGCTCACATAAAGGTTACAGCATACAAAACCCAATGAGGCACTTCCGCTCAGTACTGTAAGGGCACTGGAAGTTGGAGTTGACTCAGTGGCACATAACGACAGCAATGGATAAAAATAATTAATCTATTCAGTCTTCTCAGTGCTTAGATTGTTGTGATTCTTTTTACCTTTTTCATACAGTACTAGTTTGACATATTTGTAACTTGATCTGTGTGCACTCATATGCCTTTCACAAGGGAGACAGCACTATATACAATATGTGTGTGTGTGAGAGAGAGAGAGAGAGAGATTAAATGTCTCTTTAGAAAACACTGTATCAATTGTATTTGACCAGGGTTCAATTTGCCTTATGATCCAGATGGCAGGGGTGAATTTTGCAGACTGACCCTACCAAGCCCTGGTACACCTGCCTGTCAGCATTAGACTGTGTTGTTTAGAATTAGAAGTGAGGTTGTCCATCCGTCGTCTTCCTGGTGATAAGAAGAAAATGGCTTTCAGGACTGTGAATGTCATTACACTACTTCCCATGTAGTAAAAAGCAAGATTTTCAAAAATCCTTTTCAAAGAGATATTAGAATCTTCTCAAGAGAGACACAATAGGTGATAGTGTTACTTTCACATCCTCTTCAATAGACCAAGGCAGTAAAAGCGGAAGCTTTAGCACCAGCACAATAACAGGTAATAGTACCGTGCAGAGAAAACGTCGCTGTCATAGAAGTCTGCATTAAATCATCAAAGCTCTCTGCAGCGTTAACACCTGAAGTTATAGATTTCAGTGGAAAAAAATTGCACTTGTGTAGTCACATGCACAGATAATTGAAAAGTCATGACAGATAATATTTTGTGCTGTATATTTCTGACATGTATTCAACAGTATCTTTTTATTTAGTGATGTAATTGTTCTGTGTGCCTCTTATGCCCCCATCCTAATCCAGTTTCATAAAATACTACTAGGAAATCATTCATGTGTAAATTATTAATAAAAATAATTTGTTTGCATTTTAAGATAAATTTCAAGAATTACATCATGGCAAATATTAAATGGTGGTGTAGCGGGTAAGTGCTAGGGCTGCTAACCAAAAGGTTGGCTGTTTGAATCTACCAAGCACTCCGTAGAAACTCTGTGGGGCAGTTCTGCTCTGTCTGTAGGGTTTCTATCAGTCAGAGTCAACTTTACAGCAGTGGGTTTATATTGTTGGTTAATTGTATAACTAAAGATTACATCTTCTTACATATCAGTTATCTTAATGACTCAAAGCAGTGAGTGTTCATGTTTACTGAAAGAAAATTTACACTGTTAGCAAAAAAACGATTTAAAAAATCTGTTATTTTCAAATAAGAAAAAGCAGCTCTGCGGTCCTCAGTTATATTATTATTAGGTCAAATGATGATCCTTAGCTAAAAAGTGTTTAGGAAAAACTAGCATTCTTGCTGCTGAAGATGACCATAGTCTGCTTCTTGAAGTTTTCAGAACTTGGTTGTACTGTCTTCCTCCACCCCTACCAACACCAGCACACATGTGCATTCTGTAGTGGGAAGTCTCTGTCCTTCGCTGGCTCAGTTCCGTCTTAGACTGAGTTTCACTGGGAGATGCTACTGGTGAACAAATGGTCACTCCCAAATCTACTTGCTGTAGGCCCCATTTAATAGGCACCCCCTTAGGAACTTTGTGAAAATGCAGTTTGAGATTCACACCATATGAAAGCAACTCTGGGTACAGGATCAGAGAGTTTTCTTCTATAAGCATTCCAATCTAGAGATTGTTACTTGGGGATCCCAACTTACATGATGGAGCCTCATTCTGAAAGTATAGAGGTAGGATGCCAGGGCCTGGTGCCACCCACCGAAAACACCAAACCCACAGCTATTCAGCCGATTCTGACTCATAGTGACCCTATAGGACAGAGTATAACTGCCCCATAGCTTTTCCAAGGAGTGCCTGATAGATTTGAACTGCCAGTCTTCTGGTTAGCAGCCGCAGCACTTAACCACTATGCCACCAGGGTTTCCTAGCTCCACACCAGGACAAGAAATTGTTTTGGATTCATAGTGATGCTGTGGCTTTGGCAGAGCTGAGGAGGGCCAGTACTGCTAATAGTTCTTTGCAAACAGAATGTGGGTAAGAATCTTTAAAAGGACTCATCATGTGGTTAAAGAGCCTAGAGCATCTTCCCCTGTTGTCATTTATTCATCAGTAAATATTTACTGGGTTACCACCACTGAGCATCCAGTCCTTCCAGTCACTGAGTTATAATCACCTATGGATAAAGCTTGGTTCTTAGTTTCATGGCAGTTACATTCTAGTTGGGGAAGCAAATAACAAAGTCATCATCACGACAATGCAGTAACAGGTAATAGTACCATGCAGATTTAAAATAGGAGCATATGGTAGTTGCCTGGGCAGCTGTTTTAGATTTTGTGGTCAGAAAAGGAGGCCTTTTTTTTGGTCTCGGGAAATGTCAGATGAATTGGAAGCACACAGTCCTGTGAAGATCAACACTTGGAAAGCTGCTCATTCAGGGGGCTCAGCAAAAACCACAGCCTGAAGGCAGGGAGGAGCTTGGCCCATCTGAGGAAGAGAAGGAGGGCCAGTGTGACAGGTGTGGTGGCTGAGCAGAAGCAGGTGCTGAAGGAGGCAGGAGAAACTGGCAGGGACCTGACCGTGTAGTGTGCAGGCCAGAGCAGGAAACTGGTTGAAGGGTTGTAATCAGGAAAGTAAACTTGATCTGATGAACCTTTTCAAAACCACCTTCTGACTCACGTGTACGAATGCATTGTAAGGAGACTCAAGAGAAAACCTAGAAGATTTAGAAAGTTAGGAAACGATTTGGTCAAGCAGGCTGTAAGTGGAAATGATTTAGGCTGTAGTTGTGGTAGAGATGCTGAGAAGTGGGTGGAGTCAGGCAGTGTTCCAAGTCCTACCAAGATCACTGAATAGACCAAAACGTTCAGACCCACTGAGTCAGTTCCAGCTCAGTGACCCTTTAGGACAGGGTAGAACTACCCCAGTGAGAAGCAGCTTGCCACATCTGTCTGCAGATCAATTGCGGGTTCAAACTGCCAGTCTTTCAGTTACCAGCTGAGCGCTTTATTACTGTACCACCAGGGCTGCAGGTTAAATGTGGTAATTGGTGATTTGATTGACAATCCTAGGTAATGGCTTTTGTGTTGACTGATTTTTTTTTTTTTAAATCAGTAGATTGCATATAAAACTGAAATTCTGGTTTGTCTTAAAAACCTAGATTATCTGGCCACATTGAGCCTTCTGTGATAAGAGATGCTGAGAGGTCACCATTAGCTTTCCTTTTTAGAAGGATATACTCCCTGAGTTTTTCAAGTTCCAGCTGTCCCTGTTGTCTTCTTCACAGTAAGGCCAGTTATAATTGCCATTTGTCAGTGACTAATTCCAGTGTTTTTCTTATATCATGTACTGTAGTTTTTGGTATAACAGTTGCTGAGTCTCATTCCTGATGGTCTACAAATGACAGTGGTGAAGAGGAAAAAAAATCTTTAGGGTACCTGTAAACATTCCTATGTAGTTGTAAAAATAGCATGTTTAGCAGCATGCTGTTGTTATTAGGTGCTGTCAAGTCTGTTGTTACTAGGTGTTACTGGATCTGTTCCAACTCAGAGCAAACCTGTATACAACAACAAAAAAAACACTGCCCCATCCAGTGTCACATCCACAGTTGTTTTTGTGCTTGAGCTCTTTGTAGCCGCTTCATGAATCCATCTTGTTTAGGGTTTTCGTGTTTTTCAGTGACTCATACTTTACCAAGCATGATGTCCTTCTGCAGGGATTGATCCCTAGTCTCACCGTCCTTGATTCTAAGGAGGACACTGACTGTACTTCTTCCAAGACACATCTGTTTGTTCTTTTGGCATTCCGTGGTATATTCAGTATTCTTTTCCAGTGTCAAAATTCAAAGGCATCGGTTCTTCTGATGTCTTCCTTATTCACTGTCGAGTATTGCATGCATGTGATGCAATTGAAAATACCATGACTTGAGTCAGGCAAACCTTAATCTTCAAGATGACATGTTCGCTTTTCAACACTTCAAAAAGGATTTTTACAGCAGATTTGCCCAGTGCCGTGCATCTTTTGATTGCTGACTTCTGCTTCCATTGGTGTTGATTGTGGATCCAAGCAAAAGGAAATCCTTGACAACGTCAATCTTTTCTCTGTTTATCATGATGTTTATTGGTCCAGTTGTGATGCTTTGTGTTTTCTTGATGTAGTGTAATTCACACTGAAGGCTGTGATCTTTGATCTTCATCAGTGTTAGAAACTCTCTTCGAGTCCTTTCAAGCAAAATTGTTCCATCTGTGTAACTCAGGTTGTTAATGAGTCTTCCTTTTGTCCCAGTGTTGTGTTCTTCTTCATATAGTCTGGCTTCTCAGATTATTTGCTTGGCGAAGAGATTACACAGATACAGTGAAAGGATACAACCTGATGCCCACCTTTCTTGAATTCAAAACACACAGTGCTCTTGTTCTGTTCAGACAACTGCTTGTTGATCCGGGTACAGATGCCTCATGAGTATATTAAGTGTTGTGGAATTCCCATTCTCTGTAATGTTATCCATAATTTATGATTCACATAGTTGAATACCTTTGCATAATCAATAAAACAAGTAGTCCACTTTCTGGTGTTTTCTGCTTTCAGCTAAGATCTATCAGCCATCAGCAGTGATATTCCTGGTTCCACATCCTCCTCTGAATCTGGCCTGAATTTCTGGTAGTTCTCTGTCAATTGACTGCTGCAGCCACTTTTGAATGATTGTTAGCAAAATTTTACTTGTGTGTAATGTTAGTGAAATTGTTGGATAATTTCTGCATTTCAGTTTGGGTCACCTTTCTTGGGAATAAGCATAAGTAGGGATCTCTTCCAGTCAGTTGGCTGGGTGGCTGTCTCCCAAATTTGTTGCCATACGTGAATGAGCACTTGCAGTGCTGCATCTGTTTGCTGAAACATCTCAACTGATAGTCCATTGATAACTGGAGCCTTGTTTTTTGCCACTGCCTTCAGTACATCTTTGACTTACTCCTTGAGTACGGTCAGTTCCTGATCATATGCTACCTCTTGAAATGGTTGAATGTCGATCAGTTCTTTTTGATATAATGACTTTAGGTATTCCTTCCATCTTTTTTTGATGCCTCTTGTATTGTTTGATATTTTCCCTGTGGAGTAATTCGTGTTGCAACTCGAGGATTTAATTTTTTCTTCACTTCTTTGAAAACTATTCAGTTCTTCTACTTCATCATTTCTTCCTTTTGCTTTAGCTGCTCAGTATTCAAGGGCGAGTTTCAGAGTCTCTTCTGACATCCAGTGTGGTCTTCTGTTGTCTATTGCTTTTTTAATGACCTCTTGTTTATGTATGATGTTTTTGATGTCATTCCTTAGCTCATCTGGTCTTCATTCGTTTGTGTTCAGCATATCAAATCTATTCTTGAGATAGTCTCTAAACTCAAGTAGGATATACACAAGGTTGTATTTTGGCTCTCATGGGCTCTTTCTAAATTTCTTCGGTTTCAATTTGTACTTGCATATGAGTAGTTAATGATCTATGCTATAATTGCCCCTGGCCTTCTTCTGATTGATGATATTGAGCTTTTCCATTGACTCTTTCCATAGAAGCAGTCGATTTGATTCCTTTGTATTCCATCTGCTGAGGTATGTAGTCATCATTTATGTTGGTGAGAAAAGGTATTTGCAGTGAAGAGGGTCTTGCAGAATTCATTTTCTGGCATCATTTCTATCAGCAAGGTTGTATTTTCTAACTACTTTGCTTCCAACTGTTGCATTCCAATCACTAATAATTAACCAGTGCATCCTGATTGCGTATCTGGTCAGTTTCAGACTGCAGAAGCTGGTAAAAATTTTCAGATTCTTCATCTTTGGCCTTAGTCATTGGTGCGTAAGTTTGAATAATAGTTGTATTAACTGGTTTCTGTGTGGATATTATCGTATCACTGCCAGTATTGTACTTCAAGATAGATCTTAAAATGTTCCTTTTGACAGTGAATCTAATGCCATTCAAATTTTCATTCCCAGCATAGTAGATCATGAGACTGATTCAAGAAATCCCTGCTGATCCATTTCAGCTCCCTAATGCCTACGATATCGATGTTTATGCATTCATTTTATTTTTTGCAATCTCTAATTTTCCTAGGTTTGTACTGTGTACATGACATGTTCTGATCATTAATGAATGTTTGCAGCTGTTTCTTCTCATTTTGAGTCATGCCAGATTAGCAAATGAAGGTCCCGAATATTTGACTCTATCCATGTAACTAAGGTCAGCTCTACTTTGAGGGGATATCTCCTCCCCAGTCATCTTCCAAGTGTCTTCCAATCTGGAAACTGGCTCATCTTCCAGCACCACAACAGATAGTGTTCCACTGCTATTCAAAAGGATTTAATTGGCTACTTCTTTTCAGAAGTAGACTTCCGGGTCCTTCTTCATAGTCTGGAAGCTCAGCTGAATCCTGTCCACCATAAATGACCCTGCTGCTATCTAAATACTGGTGGCATCGCTTCCAGTATCACAGCAACATGAAAGCGCCCGCAGTACAACAAACTGACAGACACGTGGGGGATTTAGCAGCAGGCTAACTAGTATTGATGACATTCTTTGAAACCTATCAGTGCAGTTTACCCTTGGGCCACACTGGCTGGAAGGAACCACAAGAGTGGTTTTGGTATGCTGATTTCTTGTTCTATATGCTAGCTATATAGATGTTTTCAGTTTGTGAAAATGTTCGTATGTATGGTTATATGTGTACTTCATGTATATTCTACTCTAGTTACAAGTAAAAACTAATCACATTCTTTAATAATATTGATGTTGTTAGGTACTGTCGAGTCAGTTCTGACCCCTAGCACCTCTGTGTACAACAGAATAAAACACTGCCTGGTCCTATGCCATTCTCAAGGTCACTGCTGTGTTCAAGTGCGTTGTTGCACCCACTGTATCAGTCCATCTCACTGAAGGCGTTCCTCTTTTTTGCTGACTTCTGCTGTACCAAGCATGATTTGCTTTTCCATAGACTGGTCCCTCTGTTTAACATGTCTGACGTGGATTGAATGATGTCCTCCCAAAAATGTGTGTATCAGTTTGGCTGGGCTGGATTTCCATTGTTGTATGGTTGTCCACCAGTTTGTCATTCGGTGAGATTTTCCTTTGTGTTGTAAATTCTATCACTGTGATTTAATGTGATGTAGCAGCAGTTATGTTGATGAGGTATACAAGATTGAAGAGTGTTTTATGCCGGTCTCTTTTGAGATATAAAACAGACGAAAGCAGAGAGATAGGGGAACCTCATGCGACCACAAAAGCTGTGTTGGGAGCAGAGCACATTCTTTGGAACTGGGATTCCTGTGCTGAGACGCTCCTAAACCAAAGGAAGATTGTTGTAACACAAGGGCCTTCTTGAGTTAACAAAGAAACAAAGCCTTCCCCTGGAGCCAGAACCCTGAATTTGGACTCATAGCCTACTGCACTGTGAAAAAATGAACTTTTGTTTGCTGAAGCCATCCACGTGTGATATTTCTGTTATAGCAGCACCGTGTCCACAGTATGTGAGACAAAGTCTGCCGTCATCACTTTCAAAGGAACACTGTGGCTCTACTTCTTCCAGGATGTATTTGTTCATTCTTCCTGTAATTAATGGTGACATCTTCAGTCTTCAGGATGACATCTTTGCTTTTGAGTAGTTGAAAGAGATGCTTGGCAGCACATTTGCCCAGTGCAATATATTGTTTGATTTCTTGACTGCTGCTTCCATGGATGATGAGTATGGATTCAAGTAGAGTTGTCCCTGAGTATCCACCAGGGATTGGTTGCAGGATGCCCCTCAGATACCAAGATCCGTAGATACTCAAGTTTCTTAGGTAAAGTGTTTCCTTATAACCTATGCACATTCTCTTGTATAATTTATCTCAGGGTTACTTGTAATGCATAATAAAGAGTAAACAGTTGTTTCATCACAGCTGAAGACTTGCTCTGGAAGTTAGCCTTTCTTTTCTGTAAATTTCTTGAGTTCTTCCAGGAACGGTGATGGGTATCTGATGCCTGTCCTCTGTGGTCTTGACCTTCTTGAGGCTATAATGCTTTACAAAGCCATCACTTACTAGCCTGAAACTCCTTTCTCTTGCTCAGCCCCCTCACACTTAGCCTTTCTGGGATTGCACCGGCCACTTAATTGCTTTATAGTAGCCATTGTTCTCAGAAACAAAGGGTGTACAGAACACAAATAGTGAGTGAAGGAGGTGCGTGGTGACCAGTGCTCAGAGGACAAGTGCTGGAGGGAGACTGAAGATATCTAGAATGGTGGGAGGCTACAACAGGGGATGCTGGCAGGTGCGTCACTTCAATCACCTGGATTCACTCTACTACTTGGTACACCTCAAGTTCAAGTTTTGCTTTTTGGTACCTTTTATTTTTTTCTCCAAATATTGTTGATCCATAGCTAGTTGAATCCACAAATATAGAACCCATGGATATGGTGGGCCAACTGTAAAATTGAAATCCTTCACAACTTCGGTATTTTCTTTATTTAGCTGTTTAAGAATAGTTTTGTGTAAATGTCCTCAAGTTGAGTGTTGTGATTTTTACAGATTGCTTCTTAATCTTTCAGCCAAGCCAAAGCCATGTATTCCTGTAAAGCAGAGCACAGTCATGAGCTTTCCTTCCCACAGGGGGCAATATTTTCTAACGGTAAGTACCTCTGTTCCCTTAAATTTTTGGCATGATTATGATCATGTCAAAGATGAAGAAATAGTGTAATGGTCGAGTCTAAGGTAAGGTGCTATAGTGGCACAGAGGTTAAGCACATGGCTGCTAACCAAAAGGTTGGTGGTTCGAACCTCCTCAGCCACCTCATGGGAGGAAGACTTGGCAGTCTACTCCCATGAAGATTACAGCTAAGAAAACTCTGTGAAGCAGCTCTACCTTGTCACATGGAGTCACTGTAAGTCAAAAATTGACTTTATGATGCCTAAATAACCACAATCAAAGTCTAAAGTAGTAGTTAAAAAAAAAAACACATCCATTGCTGTTGAGTCAATACCTATTCATAGTGACCCCGTAGGAATAAAACTGCCCGATAGGTTTTCTAAAGAGTGGCTGCTGGATTTGAATTGCCATCCTGTTGGTTATTAGCCAAGGCCTTAAACACTGTATAACCAGATACCCAAAACAGAAGCCAGGAGAGTTGAATTCTACCTCTTCTTACCTATATACATGAGCAAATCAAATCTCTCTTGGGCCCAGTATTTTTCTCTCTGATAGCACACATAGTGTGTGTATGGGCTGGGAAGACAGAATACAATATGAATGAATGAGACTCTGCCACTTTGAAAGTGCTGAGACGGTTTGTTTTGACAGTTCGAGTGTATGCAATCTGATAGGACTTTTAACTGTTTGTTTACATAATTATTTGAGATTAATAATGATTGAGTGACTCTTTTTTTTTTTTTTTGTGCCCCCAGTATACCCATCAGTGGAACCAGGATGGTTAAAAGCAACTTATGAAGGCAAAACAGGACTAGTCCCAGAAAATTATGTTGTCTTCCTCTAATACTCTTTAGTGGATGGCAGTATCTTCATGGTATCCATGGTAGCAAATAATAAGTGCTGTGATTTTATCTGACACAGATATGGGGATCAGCCTACTAAATGATAACTGTCAGTTTCTATTGATTTCTGTACCAGTAGATTGTGTAGCTCTCTGTTAATGGAAAAACAAAAACAGAAGTTGAAATTGTTGGCCACTCATTTATTGGCTGATTTCTGATTTAAAGATATCTTGCCGTGCTTTTTTTTTTTGGTAATAATATGTAACTGTGCAGTGTCGCTTTCATAACAATAGCAGAATGTCAAATACTGTATTAAGCATTATATCCCAGAAATTTGGAAACCAGAATTGTGCTGTAAGAATTTTGAGATCTTTTATTGCCTGGCATTCTCTGAGGAACCTTGAAATCCTTACTTAGAAATGTAAACTGTTCATTTATTATTTTTTCTTAAAAATATATTGCTTTTATGTATGGTTGTTTTGCTGGTCCTAAACATTTCAAAGAAATAAGTCTTTTTTAAAAAAAAATCATATCTTTATTTTTATTTGTTTTCCAAGTAAGTGATATTATTCAAGAGGAGTAATGTATAGTATGTCTGTAAATGAATCCAGATGAGGTCATACACTGATTACGTTGTAAAGAATTCTTCTAGCATTCCAGATACCTTCATGCATTTAGAGCAGAGGTTGTCAGACTATTTCGGTAAAGGCCTGACAGTGAATGCTTCTGGCTTTATGGGCCCTGTATTCTCCACCCGAATACTCAGCTCTGCCGCTGTAATGCAGAGGCGGCTGTAGACAACACATAAACGAGTGAGCGTGGCTATGTTCCGATTAAACTTTATTTATGGACACTACAGTTGGAATGTCGTGTAATTTTCATGTATCTTAAAATATTATGCTTTTTGATTTAAAAAGTTATTTAAAAATATAATAACCATTCTTAGTGCATGTGCCATACAAAAGCAGTGGTACGTCAGATTTGGCTCAGGGGCTGTGGTTTGTTGACCCCTGGTTTAGAGAATATGTGAAACTGTCTTCATAACGGGGGAATTTTTAGCAAATTTTATGATGTTAATGTGTAAAACTGATAAATCATATGTGCATATCTTTGGATAGCACGTGGGCATCACAGAAGTATACAGTCGTAGTAGAACAGTAGGTTAGAAGTAAGGATGGCAAGACTCTGGCTCACTTTGGCTTGTCATCAAGAGGGACCAGTCACTGGAGAAGGACATCATACTTGGGAAAATAGATAGATGGGCACAGTGGCTGCAACGATGGGCTCACACATAGCAATGATGGTCAGGAAGGCACAGCACAGGGCATCATTTCATTCTGGGACACACAGGGTCACTGTGAATTGGAGCTAGCCCAACCACACCTGACAAGAGCAACAAGAAAGTATGCAAGTGCAGTGTAAAAACACACAGCTTCAGTTCCGCATGTACCTCTGTCCAGCATAAAGTGTATTTTATTGAGATCCAGTTTTGGCTTTTGAGACATTCTTCAACAATTGTTAAGCTGTTGCTCGAAGACACCAGTAAGAAAGCTATGTCTTCTAAATCTAAAGCCTATGCTTAGGTGAAACAAATAGAAACGCACAGGTACAAGATTCATAAGTTAATTTGAGCCACAGAGTTTGAAAGTATTTCTAACTCATAGCGACCCTACAGGACAGAGTAGAACTGCCACATTGAGTTTCCCGGGAGTGGCTGGTGGACCTGACATACTGACCTTTTGGTTAGCAGCCTGATCTCTTAACCACTATGCCTCCAGTGTTCCTCGTCATGAATAAATGAATAAAATATGTACATGGTTTTCTTTGATATCATGCGGGAACCATTACTTCTGTCATAAATATTTGTATGTGGTGAAGAAGATTCTGAAGAACTTGCCATGGCCGTGTCTTTCTCTTACTTCAGCGTTCTCCACTGTATAGACACTCAGGTATTGACTTTGTAAATCTCTTTTTGCATGGCATCATGTTCTGTATTCTCAATCTCATTTACTTCAGATGAATGTTTCTTAAACGTAGTAGGTTAAATTATACACACACCGAAAAGTATGCCTCATTATAAAATTAAAAATGAAGTAGTGGATTTGAATTAAAAATAAAGGAAATAATAGGCAGAGAATCACAACCAAAAATAAGTGTCAATGTATTGAAGTAAAGGAATGAAAAATATTCTAGTATAAAAAATTCATAATGTAATGCAAAAAAATTAAAGTTTGTCTTTTTTTTTTAAAACTTCTCACTGTTGAACTCTGTGGTTAAAAGCTCAGCTGCTAATCAAAAGGTTGACTTATGGGTTGATCTCTATATATCAACTATTAGACCTTCTCAGACTTTGGTGGGCCTTGGTAGTCATAGTAGCATTGCTGACACTTGATTTACCCTCTGCAGGAACAGAAGACAAGCCTTCCAGTGCACCACTTCCTTAATATAGATGGCACCTTTAGCTTAGGTTCTCTGGCAACCATCTGGCATCCTACCAGATTAGTACCTCTTAAAGTAAATTGGTTTTCTCTCAAAGACCAGCTTGATCCCAGGTCACTTGCTCTGCATCAACCTTCATGTTATTTTAACACAGACCAGAGTGTTCCTGTCTCTGAGTTGCCTTTGAGCTAATTCCACTGATGTTCAGTAAGTAAGAAAAGTTTTCACTCTGTAGGAGATGGGTATGAAGCCCAGTGTTCTTCCTATCTAGTGGTGACACATAGATTGTGCCAATACTTGCTGTGGTCCCTCTTCCTGAAACAAACTACAGAAAATTTTATGCAAGCTGTGCTTTTGTTTGAAGTTTTCATCCTGTTTGTGAGAATGATTCTTTTTTCTTCATTTGGATCTCTCGTATAAACAAGTCATGGCAATATATGAGAAAACAGGCTACAGCTTTGTATCTATAAAGGTAAGCTTCCTACAGGCAAGGTATTCATGGGCGTTGAGAAAATCAGTGCCAGCACACTAAGTCAGAATGAACAGTGATTACACAGGAAGGTGATGCCAGGCATTGGAAGAGGGTCACATTCAAAATTGTAATAGCATTTCTAGAACAGAGCCACAACTCTTTAGAGGCAGTATGGAGATACATGAGAATTGGGACATACACCCTTGGAAACCCAGCACCAGCAACATGGGTAACTGTGATCACTGCTCATAGTATAATCAGTGTGAAGATGGGATTGATGAGCCTCCTGTGCGGTATGTGAAAGTATCCTTGTGTACCAAACATTGGTGTATTTAACAGATTGATGTTATTCACCATAAGTATGTTAACTTTATGGAAACTAGTCAGTCAACTGAATAATTTGTTGTTGTTCCGTTATATGTAAATGTCTGAAAAGTATAATAACCTTTTATTCCATGAAGTCTGAGGAAGTGCTATTTCTCCTTGTTTGATGTGAGTGGTGTTGTTAGTTGCATTGGTTTTCTCTGTTTGTGATGTGAATGAGCATAACCAGGTTTCTCAACAGTGATTTGCCGGCTTGTTCTTACAAAGCCAGAAGCCAAAGCCACTGCCTTTGAGTCAGTTCTAACTCATAGCAACACGGTACAGGAATGGTTATAAAAATAAAAGTGTACTTTACAATTCCAAGTAGGAAAAATAAAGTAACAGTAATCTTCACTTGAATCTTACTCTATGTTAATTTTAGATATTATGGCATGTCTTCTGATAATCCACTATGATGCAAGGAAAACAAATGCAGTACTGAAATTCGGTGGGGATGGCACCCTGTTAAGTTCACTGCAGTGCGATCCCTCAGATCTGTGTCTGAAGTCAAAAGGCTGTCACTGTGTGGATGGCGGTTTGGAAGAGTCCTTCAGAGACTTTCCTCACATAGCTTCAATTTGTGTTATGTCCCCTACTGGAATATGAAGGATGTTTTAGTTAGCATTATCAACCTCCACATGATTTCTACTTTATTGACAAAAGTTAGAGGCAGTTCATTTTAGAGTAAATTGTATTCTTCAGTTTTGCAATGTATTTGTCTCTTTCAGCTGTTACCATAACCTAACGAGACTCAGTGGGACCCCCTCCAGGTCACACCTTCTGGAAAAGGAGGAAAAGCAAAAGCTTGACTATTACCTGGAAGTTATTTTCCTCTTGACTTAAAATTTCCCATTCAGGCGGGAAATTTGTATTTCACCTTGCCTTCTGCCTTTTTATTGTTATTGTTACTTCCAAAATCAAAACACTTTTCTGAAATGAGGCTAGTTTTTCTAACCAGTCTATGATATTCCTGTCTCCTCTTTATCTAGTAATAACTTTGATCAAAGAGTCCCACGTCTCCTGACCACAATCACCATCTCCATCCTTTGTGACCGCTTACTCCCTCCCTCAGATGTGCAGGTTCTGCTTGACCTTGATCTTCGGAAAATTCAGGCTTATGAATGACTTGGACATTGAAAGGGGTTCGATCAATATTATAGTTTGATGTACAGGAGCTGCACCCACTGCTTTAAAGAAGAAATCTCAAGTAAGAATGTTGACAGCATTCCACAAAGGTTTTGACAGAAAACTCATCCGTGTACCTAGACACACTAGAAGGCATTGTGTGTGTTAGGGAGTTCAGTGGGTCACTACTTCTCCTGAGACACTCATGCCAGGTTCAGAGGGTCAACATTTTGTACTGCTGTCAGAAGTGAAATCTGCGTGCTTTCTGAGGAGCTCCAAAGAGCAGGAGGAATTGTCAGTTATTACACACATAAATGTTCTTTATCATCCAAGAGCTAGTGTGCAAACACGTTAGAGGGAGGTGGCAACTAAGGAGACTGCCCAAACCAGCCTAACTGGATGCCCACTTTCTCCCTTACGTGCCGTCTGCTGTCTCTCAGTGGTATTTCCCCTGCTGTCACCATCCAGGCTGAGAGCAACCCAACCTTGTCTAGAGTCCGCTCACTGTCTCTTAGAAGTGTGCGTTACTCTGTACTTGACAGCACCGTGGACGTTTTGTGTCTGTGTCTGTGTCCTCAGCCAACTTCTCTTCACCAAGAACGACACCCCGTTGGACTGATCCTTAGGAACGTTGCCTGCGCATGAGTTATGCTTAAAATCTGAGATGTCACTACTTGTGGAAGACTGTGATTTCAAGAGTCTTCTTGAACTCTGAGGTGAAACATTGACAAATAGGGAGTTTGTCAGGGAAGATGAGTGAGTTTTTTTTAAATTCAGAGTCTTATTTATATACTGTTAAAATTTAAGGTACTATGGTTTATATAAAAGTTAGATATTGAGATATATTTCCATGCTAGGAGTTTCTTTGCATTCACATGACACATTAATAAATATGCAAATGATTGTCAGTAAATTATATTGAAATTTTTGTTTATTTTGTAGTGTTCCTGTATTTGTCTGCACTTTGTATGTGCATACGCACACACACATGCACACACGTGTAAATAACCTTGTATGTTATTGCTAATCGAAATTGCCACAATACTTCTAATTGTATGTTTACACTGTATTTTAATACTTTAAAAATAAATTCTGTAAGCATATTTTAATTTCGTGTTTGCACTTGAAGACCCACTGTGTTAGAGGACACCTGCTTTGGATTTAGGTAGGAAAACAAACAGATTCTAGTACTGTGACTAGTCATTTTGGATATGGCTGAATGGTGGAAAACCATAGCAGAATATAATAACTGTTTTTGAGAAATGGGCATTGTGAAAGATTAAACCCACCCAAACTCATTGCTGTTGAGTCCATTCTGACTCATAGTGACCCTGTAGGACAGAGTAGAACTGCTTCATAGAGTTTCCAAGGAGCACCTGGTAGATTCAAATTGCTAACCTCTAGGACAGCAGCCGTTGCACTTGACCACTGCACCACCAGGGTTACCTATGAAAGATTAGGAAAATGTAAGCCAGTAAACCATCCCACCCATTGCTGTGGAATCAATTCTGACCCATACCAACCTTAAGGATCAGAGTAGAACTGCCTCATAGGATATCCAAGGCTACAGATCCTTTACAAATGCAAACTGCCACATCGCCCACGGAGCAGCTGGCGGGTTCAGACTACCAATCTTCAGGTTAGCAGGCAAGTGCTTTAACCACTGTGCCACCAGGGCTGCTTTGTTAAAGCTGGTACCTTTTGAGCAAAGAAATGTCTATAGAGTAAGGAGACAAATGGAGGTAAACAAAATGCCAAATCTAAAAAGGCCTGTAGGCTTATCTGAAAATATTACACATTGACAAAATCACACAAGTATGCTGAAGAAGTATCAGCATACAATGTTCCCATCGATTTGTTTTCATTGTATGACCTTCCTGATCACAACTTAACTTGTAGAGAAAATTTTGCTTTTCTGAATCCAGGAAAGAAATTCATGCATTTTATTTTGCATTGCTAAATGGATTATTGCCAAGCCAGCCAAGTGCCGTTGAGTCAGATCTAACTTAGGCTATAGCCAATCACCCTGTAAGAGCTTAAAGATGATTAATAGAGCCCTTAAACATACAACCTGGTCTGTTGAAGTGGAGTTTGGTCTTCCTGACTATCAGAGGAGAGACAACCAACACAAGACCTATTTGCCAGGGAGGGGGAAGGAATTAGGTCTAATGTGATTAAACAGAAAGGACTATTTTAGGGTAAAGTTACATGTAGTTACAGATGAGCTCCTACTTGAAAATATCCAGTCAAAAGAGTTAACGTGGATGGTCAACTCTCATAGTCAGTACTTTAGAAATAATAATAATAAAAAGAAACTGGATCCAAATGGCCAAAGCTGGAACAATTTGAACAAGAAAATAAGTAATACACTATTGGATTAACTCAAAATATAAAATAAACATCCATGAGTACATACTGATACAAATAAATGATTGAATAAATTCTGTTTATATAGATACATGAAAAAAATTACTAAGAAGAAATAAGTCTTTAGAGAAGTATTCCAAATAATAATTGGAAGTGTAGTTACTCATTTTAGGAGCTGGAGCTTAATGCCCCCCCTTTGGGGGGTAAGTTAGACTTAGTGACTCATGTCGAAAGAACAGGGTATTCGAAAACTACTGTAATATTATTGAGGTGAAACTTGACAGACGTCACCTTGAACCAAGCCATGAAGGTTGACATCACCAGTGGTAATGTGATATCTTAGTCATCTAGTGCTGCTTAAAAAGAAATGTCACAAGTGGATGGCTTTAATGATGAGAAGTTTATTTGTTCACAGTCTAGTGTGCTAGAAGTCCAAATTCAGAGCACTAGTTCCAGGAGAAGGCCTTTTCTGTCTGTTGGCTCTAGAAAAATGTCCCCCTCATCACCTTCTGAGCTTCCCTGTGCAGGAACACTGGCTCCAAAGGCTGCTCTGTGTCCAGTGCTTTCTTGTTGGAGGTATGAGGCCCCTGACTCTGTGCTTGCTGCTTTTTTCCTTTTATCTCTTGTAAGATAAAAGGTGGTGCAGGCTACAATCCAGGAAAACTCCCTTTACATTGCATCAGGGATATGACTTGAGCAAAGGTGTTATATCCCACCCTAATATCTTCAACCACAGGCAGAGATTATGATTTGTAAAATGTAGGCAAAGTCACAGAACGGAGGACAACCACACAGTACTGGGAATCATAACCGGACCAAGTTCATACATGTTCTGGGGAGGAGGTTGAACACGTGGATATCATGTACCTTGTGGTGTGATGTGATGAGGGAAGCACTTCACATCTGTGATGTTCTTTTCAAATATCCAAAAACCCTGTGTAATCAGGACAGCAAACAACATCAGACAAATCTAGATTGGACTTTCTACAGGGCTGATAATAGGCCAGTAGTCCTCAAGAATATCACAGTCATGTAAGAGCAAGAAAGTCTGAGTAATTGTCACAGACCAGAGGAGACTGGGAAGACCTGCCCACTGAATGCAATGTGGTAACCTTTACTGAATCCAGAAACAAAAAGAAGACATTAATAGAAAATTGGTGCAGTCCAAACAAAGTCTGGATAAGAGTAAAAAAAAAAAAAAAAAAATGTTGAAAACTAGCCCCAAACAGTAACACAAATAACATGAACTGGAAGACTCCTTATGTCTTTCTTTGAAATGAAAATATCTTCTATTGAAAGACTTAAATACTTACAGTATTACCCACTAAATTGCGATCTCTGTGTGCAAAATGTTTCTCCTCATCATTGAATTCTGGTGCTAGAATAAGCTTGGTATCTAGTAAACTCATTAAATGAATGGATTCATTAATAAAGGAACAACCATTATAAAAACTTTAGAGAATATGCTTCAGGAATGGTGTTTGTGTTGTTCATGTGCTGTGTATGACTCCCTACCCAGGAACAGTGTGACTTTTTCCTTGAACATCTCGTGAAAGCAGCTGTCTGCCCTGAAGTTGTTTTTGATGGAAAAACATACCCCAGCACACATGAACACTTCATGCTCTTAAGGGCAGAGGTTAAACATAAGTTTGTGTCTCCTCATTGCTAGACCTATAAACACTTTTGTTTAAGATGTGTGCTTTGGGGGGAATGTTGGAGAACTTAATTTTCTAAGGCGTTAAACAATTAAAAAAAAAAAAACTTTGTAAAATGTGTGTCAGGATTAGCAGTCGACATTCTTGAACCAAGAAGCTATTGTGTTAAAATTGAAAATTTACACAGCCCAAGTGGGGAAGCAAAAATCTTTACCAAGTTTATTGCATAACTGTTCTTGCTCTAAGAAGGCTGTAGATGAGAACTTTTGAAACATCTTCATATATGATGCCCTTGGGGACGTTGATTCTGAAAATACTCATTGATGTGGTTACAAGTATTGTTTCTGTGTGTGTTGAACAGATGAGCCAAGCATGCCACTCAGCGGGTCTCTCCTTGTTGATGAAGAGAAATTATCTGGAACATTCTACCTCTAAAAAGTACCAGAAGCCAGGCTACTGAAAAAGATTCCCTAAATTAGGCTGGACTAGAGTGAGGAAAATAATAAAAGCACATACTTCCCAATCCTCGTCATGATTTTGGTATTCACTGAGTCACGTATCTACAGACAACTAGACTTTACACAAAATGTCCAAGTTACAAGTTGCCTTAGCAATTATCCAGCTACAACATAGTTTGGGAGCAACTGGAGCTGAAATGTTTCCTCAACTAAATCTTACTTGGAACCTGATGTGTGAAATATGAAACAAGATGCTTGTTGTGTGGCTATATGTGTGTTCATATGCGTGTGTGAGAGAAAGCAAGAAAGAGAGAATGAGAAAAAATGCCTTGCCTAGACACCCAGACCCATGTCCTCTCTACTCTATTTCCATAGAATTCTTAGGACTTTTGAGAGCAAGGTGTGGGAAGCTCTTAGGCTAAACTGAAGGCTACATCAACATCAGTTTTCAGCACTAGTTGGAAATCTGACCACCTTTTTTTCAATGTGAGGGGAGGGAATATTGTCATTTACATTAATCAAGAAAAGCCTTACTATCCAGAAAGAATACCTTCTGAACAAAATGGTCTTCACTAGTGGGTACACATACAGCAGGATGCAAAAGTATGGCCCAGCGTGCTTCATTATTAAAGCCTTAACAGGTTTGAGTTTCCAACTTTCTGATGCAAATGCCAAAAGAACCAGTGAAGCCTTAAGCCAGATGAACAGAAGTTAAATCATGCCTCCGATCTACATGGTATTATGATCTTCTCATCCCTCCATATACCAGCCACAGACATTGGGTAGCTCCCATTTATTTAGTAAAGAAAATTGGAGACTCTGAAAGGTTAATTTATCTGACACACCCAGTGTCACATAACTAGTATATGGCAGAGCTCAGATTCAAATCTAGGTCTCCTGGCTTGGCATCCAAAACTTTTGCCAGTCGATCATTACTGTATCAGGGAGGAGAGTATGGTAAGCTTTGGGCACCACCACACTTGAAAGAGGTTACTGACAACCTCAACCTTCACTAGAGGAAAGCTGGAGACACCGAGGAAACTGGGAGCCCTATCCCGTGAAAAATGTTTTAGATTAGAACAACACTATTCAGAGTATGGCTTTGGGACCACATGGGAGCTGTTTAGAAACACAGGCAATCAATCAGAAACTTCATTTTTGACATGCTCCCCAGACTATTTGCATAAATATTAATGTCTGAGTTGTGTATGTTTAGTGGAACTGTGAATAACACCTTGGGATGTTTGAGGACAGTTTTCTGTTTTTTTTAAGTTTACTAAGTGGACAAGAAAAGACAACTTGTTAAAAGATACATACAGTGTGAATAAACTTTAGAAAGGACGCATGGTGAAATAAGTCACAAATAGACAACTGTTCTGTGACTCAATCTATGTGAAATGTCTAGACCAGGGAAGTTATTAGAGACTATTAGTGATTACCTGGGACAGGTAGGAGTGAGGGGGAAAGGACTCAATGTCTGTTAATAGACACGGAGCTTCCAATAAGGATCATTGAAAAATCTGAAAATTCTGAGAGTGGTGGTTGAACAATGTGGTGAACATGTCACTGAGCTGTACATGTGGAGAATGTTGAAATGGCCAGTGGTTTGCTGCATATATCTTTATCACAACAAAAAATATTAAAAACCAGAACTCATTTCTTGTTACACTGAAAGCCAAAGGTAGGACCACTTGGAACAAACCACAAAGATGAAGATTCAGGAGGAAAAAAAAGAAGTAATTTTATCACCAATCTTCCAAATCAGAGTGGAATGTCTCAAAAGAGTGAGCTTTGTATCCTAAACGGTATTCAGGCGGGTCTGCATGATCTTTGTTAGGATTTTACAGAGAAACTACAAAATGCAGTGAACATTTAGGGAAGTCTCAGAAGAAAGTCACTGGGGATCCTCAAGAAGTTCATAGTATATTGGGAAAAATGTTAATATGGTGAAAGATTTGAAAGAGAAACTATTCAAAACTTTGGTAATGGCACAAATGATGAAGAGAGATGAATTAAACAGTAGCTAATAGAACTTCAGAGTACTGAGGGAGCAGTGGTTAAGAGCTTGGCTGGTAAGTGAAGGGTCACCAGTTTGAATCCACCAGCAGCATCTTGGAAAATCTGTAGGGCGGTTCTACTCCATCCCAAGGGATCACTGTAAGTAGAAATGTACTTGACAGCAATGGAGATTTTTGTTGTTTTTGTAACAGAACCTAGTTGTATTCAGAGAAAAAAAGTGTGGATCCTTGTACTGATGTAAGTTTTGGCTGGAATGGTGAGCTGTCATAGGTCAGAATGCACATTGCACAGAGGAAGGGACTAACGGAGGGGCTGGAGCATATGGGGTGGGAGAGAATAGGGTGGGCAATGAGGAAGCACCGGCCTGAGCGGCGTTTATTCTTTCAGGTCTTCCCTCTTTCAGCCAACAGTGTAAAGCACTGTTCTAGTTAATAGTGATTTAGACAAGAATTAGATGTGGTCTTTGTTCTCACAGTTCATTGAGAGAGACAGGAAAAAAAACACAATTATAAACCGTGGTGCAAATGGGATAAATGTGACAGGGGCTGTTGGGCACAAAGTGTGAAAGGAGCACACAGTAATCCCAGAGTATAGGGGAGGAAAGGAAGGCAGAGAAGACGAGGTTACCACCAGAAACAAAACCAAATCTCCTCAGTGGGCATTGAAAGTTAGACCATCAACAAAGACTTGTAGACTTATAGTTGGATGATGTTTTGATAGATTCAGTACAGTGTTGGGTGGCCGGGAAGTTGAGTGCTTCCACAGGCATACTGGCATGTGGTTGTGCGAGAATGAAAGGAGGTAAAAATGAGCAGGATTAAGTGTGTGGTGGCCAGTCTGAGGAAGGTTTGGATGGAGAGTGATGTAAGCAGATTTGTATTTAGAAGACTGGGCTGGAGGATTGTGTGTATGTGCGTACACAATACGCAGGTATGCTCAAATGTGAGCACTGCTGGAGTGGGGCTGGGTAGGTAGTGTTGCATCAACAAGGAAATGACTCATTTCGGAGGTCAAATTGACATGACAGGTCACTGTTTTAGATGAGTCATTAGGAATTCAAATGTGGCTCAGATGTCTGTGGGGCACTGAGCAGGATCAGCAATAAGGCAGTGGGCAAAGCTATCAAGGCTGAAATAGAAAGTCAAGAGCCTGGAGTACCTGCGTAAGCTCAGTAATTGGGCATAGAGAATGGTTTAAATTGATTAGTAAGCTTGGTCTTGTGCCCTGACCTTGCCATTTCTCGTTTTGGGAACCCTGCAGATCACAAGCAACAGTGCTTAGAGAAGGATTGTTCCCTAAAATTAGGGGCATTAACAAGGATGGATTTCAGGATGTCTGCAAATTCCATATTAAGTCACTATGAATCAGAATCGACTCAACAGCCGTTAAGTTTGTTTTTAAATAAATTTGCTGAGTGCATAGTGGTTAAAAGCTCTGAATGGAATGTATGCCAGAGCCAGGAGTCAGTTTTGTGGAAGGTGGTTACTTGAGTGTAGCTTGAGACTTTTAAAATCCATGAGAAAGAAATGAGGCCAAGCATACTAAGACAAAAACCTCAGGCCAGTCTACTTAATATACTGATTGTGTTGCTGAGAGAATGTGGATAGGGACCAACACCTCAAGGGGAAATTAGAGATGGAGGAATCAGTGGGAGTTGCAGAGCATTCAGATCCCAGACTGTGACCTAAAGCTGGGGAGACAGCTTTTCTGGTGCTTTGTGAAGCCAGAAGAACCGTGTGCCGGAGGGGAATTTTTCTTGCCATTGCAGAACAGTTTGGAAGTTGCTGAATGATGTAGTCATTCTCCATTTTGTGATGTGATGTAGTCATCTTCCATTTTTACATGATGCCAGTTTTCACATAATGACCTAGTCTTTGGAACCTGACCATGTTGTTAAATGAGGAGTGAGTACACATAGGGACTACCTAGATAATCCAGGATGAACTCTGTGTCTCAAGACCCTTAATCACATCTGCAAAATTCTTTTTGCCATGTATGACAACATACAAGGTCTGACAATTGTAACAATGCCAGCACCTAGTCCACCCTTCAAAGCAATTTTGGAACTCTTTCTGGAATGGCCATTGTGCATACCGGCATGGTGGCAAGTTTGCAAACTTAATTTTTATAGTTGTCTGTGAGGGAGTTTGTAGTCAGTAAACAAATAAGTGTAGTGGAACAACTTTGCTACTCACCTGATCTGTCCCCCAATGACTTTACCTGAAGATAAGGCAATATTGAAAGGAAGATGCTTTGATGACATTCAGGACATCACGGGTAATATAATGACAGCTCTGATGGGCATTCCAGAAAAAGAGTTCTGAAATTGCTTCGAAGAATGGTCCAGGCTCTGTCATGGGTGCATAGCTTCCCAACGTGAGTACTTAGAAGGCAACCATAGTGCTATTCAGCAATGAAGTACATAGCACGTTTTCTAGGACAAGTTCACAAGCTTAATTGTCAGACCTAGTATTCTTAGATTCCAGGATTAAAATGTGAAGTTCTTGGAAGAGTCTATCTATCACGCCTACCTTCTAGGCTTTTGATTGTTTGATAGCTAGCACTACAATAACTGTTAAGTGAGATAGAAATAAGAAGCCTTTCATAAATACTTGAAGATAAGACATCACTCACTATCCAGTCAGAAGTCAGAAACCTGGGTAACACCAGAGGTTACCATGCTGTGTGATGGCAACCCTAGAGACACCCCTGTAGTGGGAGTATGTTCCCCACAGTACATCCCAGTGAAATTGAAGTGATGAGAGATAGACTTATCAGGCAGGGGTTGGCCAAGGCAACGTGGGTTAGCGGGAGACTCACAGTTGAATGTCTGTTGTGTCAAGCTAGTACTATAAATGTGTGATGTGGGCCAGCTAAGGCTGTGACAGTTTAGAGAGTGCTGTGCTGAACAGCACAGAGCTATTGAGCTCAAACTGATTGCTACCATGTAGAAAATCAGGGCTAGATTTTCTGATTAGAAAGGGAAAGATGTAATATAAAGATGTATTAGCTAGCAAAAGGTGATTAACTACTAAAAGAATTAACAGGTAACTCAAAGGTATACAAAAGTAGCAGATGCAGAAAGCAGCTACTATTCTAAGGCAAAGAAAGGGTATACAGGGAATGAATTAGGAATTGAGAAAAGCCTGCCATCCACACCCCACCAATTTTGAGATACAGACCTTGTTGGAAAGGATGTGGCTACCATAGGAACACATAGCATATTGTCAGCCAAGGAACTTGCTAGAGGGTGTGGTCTGGAGCTGGTCCATAAGAAGGAGACTGTTTGTGGTGGAGTAACTAGGACCACTGAGGTGAGTGCTACTTGCTGCCTACACCTGACCTTCTTAGTGTCCATCCTCCACTATTTACTGACAAAGGCTAACATTTCATTATCTGGCAAAGGGGACGTATTTTCAGGATCCAGTCCTATTGTGACAAAATAGGGCAAAGAAGGATGTCTTCGGACCTCAGAAGCAATAAATTGATAACTGATACACATGTAAAAATTGTTCACCACAAGTCAACAGCATACACAATGGGTGATAAAATTTTGGAAACTACTCCTGTTGAATTAGAACAATGACATGATTTCTACCTATCTTTACTATTAATCAACATTGTTCAGAAGCAAATTCTTTAAGAGAAGAAAATGAAATAATGAGTATGTTGTATAATGATTTGTGTAGGGTTGCTGAGTCAGAATTGGCAACAACAGGTTTTTGTTTGTTGTATAGCCAAGGAGCCCTGGTGGCCCAGTGGGTTAGTGTTCAGCTGCCAACCCATCCATTCCTCCATGGTAGAAAGGTGTGGCAGTCTGTCTGCATCAGGATTACAACCTCAGAAACCCAACTGGACAGTTCTACTCCGTCCTTTAAAGTCACTGTAGCTCAGCAGCAGCAGGTTTTGGTGTGTGCTGTATAATAACAGATAAAATTATCTTTGTCTTCAAAAGCCATGTTTATCTACCTAGAGAACTAAGATGTTCTACCAAAAATAGGCAGACAATGTATTGATATTAGTAAAGATTACATTTCCCAGCATTCTTTGGCATTGGGTGAGACCATGCCACTAAGCTCCAATCAATCGGATTTGAGGAGAAATTAATATGACTTCTTTGAATTTTTATCTGTTTTTCAAAGAAGGAATCAGAAACTCTGATTTAGAAGGTCTGTGATTGTGAGATACAACTCACTTTTCCATAATATATAAATGTGCACATTTTAAACCTTCATATTTCCCCATTTATTTGTTCAGTGGTTAAAATCCCCAATCTAATGGAGCATTGCAAATTAAAAAAAATAATAATAACATTAAGAATATTTTGTTCATAATTTGAGAGTTTTATTCATAATCCCAGGGAAATACAATGAATCTGTCCAAACAGTTATTAATTGCAGCAAATGGCCATAGCAACACAGCTCATCTAGATACAAGGCTTTCTATACGTAATAACTGATCACTCTTTCCATTCTAAATACTTACTTCCTAGAGGGCTGCTCTACTTCAGATGGAAAAGATTGAACTGGGGACAGAAGGGCAAAGGAAAAAAAGTTGAAGTAAGAAAAGGTTTACTTGGGGACAACTAGGATGAAAGAGAAGACAATATTTGGGGGACAACAGACTCACAGAGACAGAGGACTTTGTAGGAAGCTCACAAACAAAGAGGGAAGTCATTTGTGGCCAGGGCCTATGTTATAAACTGTTGAGTACATACAATGGCTCAGGATGAATAGAAGCCCTTTTTAAGTTGTCATGTCCCTGCTGTTGCTATTACATTCAGTGATAACATGGGAATTATGATTTACAAATGACATAGTACAAAAAAGCATTACTAAGGTTTCTGTATGGTCTGGTACAGGGGGAATTCCATGGGAGGGGTAGTGACACCATGAGTTACCGTACTGGATGACATCAACCCTAGTGATGCCACTGAAGTGGGAGTACACCTTTCACAGTAACTCCCAACAAAATTAAAGTGATGAGACAGAGAAATGTCAAGGGTGTGGCCCGGGCAACATGGGTTAGCGGGAGTCTCACATTTAAATGCCTGTTGGGTCTCATAATATAGACGTGTGATGTGGTCCATGTAAGGCTGTGATAGTTTGGAGAGTGCTACACTGACTGGCACAGAGTTATTGAACTCCAGCTGATTGTTGCCATGCAGAAACTAAGGGCTAGATTTTCTGTTTTTTTTTTGAAACACATCAGAATTTTGGGTGTTTATATGATGTCATCTCTTGCTTTTAAAAGTTTAAAAGATATTTTGTTGGATCAAGCAACATAATCCTGAATGGAATGAGCAAACTACCCATTTGTGATCTCTGGGTTACAGTGAACTTTAGGGAGGGCTTTCATGTCCCCTCATTTCTTCTGCCTGAGGAGTGGACCGTCTTGGACGAGTAAACCCTTGCAAATGTCTCAGCCTCTTGTCATCGACACGGCCACCTCTTTACCCTGCAAGTAACAGGCTCTCTTCAAAAAAGAAAAAAAATTCTACCACAGTTTCGAGTACAGACAGCTAGCTGCTAACAAACGGAAGGGCTGAGCAGAACTGAAAAGTGTTGAGAGGAAGCTACAGTATTTCTTTGAAACAGTGAATGAGTAGAGGAAATTTTGGCTGTATGGGCAAAGAAAGGAAGATAAGCTCTGACGGGAAAGAGCAAGAACGGGAACATCTTCAGGCCCTCTAGAACAGGCTTATTGGGTGTGATGAGTTGGAAGGAAACTGGGGCTGATCACGAAGAGAGAGGACTGAGATAATATTTCAGTCATCTAAGAAAAATACCACAAAAGTGAATGGCCTTAACAAAGAAAAGTTTATTCTTACACAGTCTGGTAGGCTACAAGTCCAAATTCAGAGTGTCCACTCCAGGGGAAGGCTTTCCCTCTCTTGGCTCTGGAGGAAAGTGTGTTGCATCAGTCTTTGGTCAGCCAGCATCTTGGAGCAGGAACCTCACGTCTGAAGGACATACTTTACTCCCTGTGCTGCTTTCTTGGTGGTGTGAGGTCCCCAATTCTGTGCTTACTTCACTCTCTTTTTGTCTCTCGTAGGATGAAAGGATCAAAGGTGGTGCAAGCCACACTCCAGGGAAACTCCCTTAGCAAGGGTCCCACCATAATCCTCTTTTAACACAATCATCCTATTAGCCACAGGCAGAGATTAAGATATATAGCATAGGAAATGCACAAAATATTGGGAATGATGGCCCAGCCAAAAAGGTACGTACACTGGGGGACACAGTTCAATTCATTACAGATAGAATTGCACAATGGACTACTTATAGGGATGGCACACTGACAGCAGCATGCTGGGGTAGTCCCCACAGCAGGAGGTCTTACAAAGACACGAGGATCTAGGAGCCACCAGAAGGGGATTAGGGCTGGAAGAACACCTCAGGCAAGAGGAGAAGGTAGGAGGGGAGGGGCAGGGAGCTTACCTGTACCTTATGCAATGTTCTCCTGGTGCAGCATGGGAGTTTTTAAAGTTTAGCTGGAATATAGCTCTCTGGGTCTCCTAGTAGGTCAGGATAGAAAACCTAGCATGAGTAGGAAAAGAATTAAGAATAATCCTAGAATGTCTTTGATAATATAGTTATGAAATGGAATCTTGTCTATAACACAGGAAAGTCCTATTGGGTTGTTTTATGTAAAAATAAAAGGTGAATAATTTCAAGGGCTAAAATGGTAAAATGAAGGGAGAGAAATCAAGTGAAAGTTGCTGTGTCAACAGAGAAGCCATCTCTGATTTATTCAGCTAGGCTGGTATCAACATGTGGCATGACTGACAAGAGTTGCAAGTCTCTGGGTCAGAGATCTCCAAAGGCTTCAGCAGCTTAAAAAATCTGTTGTCTTGTCCATTTCAACTCACAGTGACCCTATAGGGTACAGGAGCAGCTGGTGTATTCCAGCAGTCAACCATTTGGTTATCAGCTCTTCTGATTTTCCCTCAGATATGTTGGTGTCAATTGCTTTGTCTTCAGTCTCACTGATTCTGCATTCTCTTAGTTCCTTTCCTTTGACTTTCTACTGCTCTGTCTAATTCTGTAGTTTTATTATTAATTTGCTCAATTTCTGACTGTCGTCTGTCAAGGATTTCTTGCAGCCTGTTCAGTTTGTCATTATGCTGCACTGCCTTCTGCATAATCTCCGTTCTAATCCTTTGAAGAGTTGTAAATATTAATCTTTTATATTCTACCTCTCATAATTGCAAGAAGTTCTCTTCATCTAGAAAATTTCTTGATTCTTTGTTTTGGGAGCTCTCTGAAGCTATCATGATCTACCTCTTTAAGTGATTTGATATTGACTGTTGTCTCTGAACCATCAGTAAGTTGTATATTGATGCTTGCTTACTGTGTTCTAACTGTTTTGTTTTGTTTTGAAATGCCCAAATAGGCTGATGTTGTGAGCTAGTTTGATTATTGGTGGCTTAGAGGTTCTAATGTCCTGTCATTGGGTGGTTAGAGATGTTACCAGGCATGTGGGCCCAAATGTCTGTTTACTTTTCTTACACGTATTCAGCTGAGGTGCCCGGGTAGTCAGTCAGAGAGTGTGTGGTGCAGGCTCTCACCTGGGTAGGAGTGATTGGCGTAAGCACAGGTAACTGGCTACATGTGCTGAGAAAGACAGGGGACTGACAACCATCTGTGAGTGTCTGTGAGGAAGACTTGTCCCTGTTCCCTAATGTGAGTAGGTAGATAGCTTTTGCTGCAGGACAGTGGCACACTGAATGCTGTATGCAGTGCTGAAAGGCTGTCAGGGTCCACGAACCCCTTATGCCTGCACCTAGGCAAAGGACCTGTTCTGGCCAGAATTCCCAGCATAGAGGAGCTGGCAGATTTTTTTCTATTTTTTCTCCATTTGTTAAATTGTTCCCTCTCCAAGTCTGGGAGAACAGATCAGGGTGCATGTAAGACACCCTAGTTCTGGCCCAGGTAATACAGCAGAATACGGAGATCATTGCGGTGCAGAGGAGGGAGGGGGATGTGCTGGAAAAAGGGAGACAGGTTTAGCCTGAAGGAAAGTTTGAAATCTGCATGTGGCAGGCTAGACACAAGCCACTTAGCTTCTGATGATGAATGCTGCTAGTCACTGATTGTAAAGGCATGATTGGGCTGTCCACTGCTCAGTTTCTCCCACTGAGAAAGACATTCTCTGAACACCACTGCTTCTCTCACCATGCTGGCTTCTGCCAGTGCTCCTGAGGATCAATTCTGGCCAGGCCTAGGTACTTCTGGACTTACTCTCCCTTCCCTGTTGCTCAGTCTGTTTTCTCAGATTTCCCTTGGATGTTCCTGGCTCCTAGAATGCCTTCTATAATAGAGTCATTTGCTTTTTTTGGATCATTGTTGTTAGAGAGATCACATGAAGTGTCTGATTATTCCTCCATCCCACCACAGCAATCATAACTCTTAACCATTACTCCACCAGGGTTTCCTTTTAGCCGCTAGGGTCCTTGTAACTGCAGGGGTTTTTTTCTCCCCCCGTCTTTTCCAGGGCTAGCAGATGTTGGATTCAGTTTTGCCAAATATGGAAAGCAGACAGGTCCTAAGTGGCTAGAAGTCTGCCATATTCTGCTACTTTTAAAACTAACTATATGTACATAAAATGAGTCATGCACCAGTGGGTTCTTTTGGGCTAACAGCCTTTATCTTTGAATTGCCAGCCTTTGAACTACCAACCTTTCAGTTAACAGCTGAGTGCTTAACCAGTGTACTACCAGGGTGCCTTTGGGACCAATCACAGTGGCTGTGTTAAATTGATTTCTGTAGTATTGAGGCAGCAGAAAAAACCTTGACTTTTCTACCTAATGTCCTGCACCATTTATTCTGGTTTAGAACTCATGATTGTCATGATCTCAGATCCCTATGAATGTGAAATTCAGTTCATTTGACTTCATATTGTCTAAAAAATTAGATCCTTCCAGGCAGTCAAAAGACACAGAGGAAATGCTCACGATCACTAACCGTTAGAGAAATACAAATGCAAACTACAACAAGACACCATTTCACTCCAGCAAGACTGGCAGTAATCCAAAAAAAAGATAAAATAACAAAATAACAAATATTGGAGAGGTTGTGGAGAGACTGGAACTCTTCTACTCTGCTTGTGGGCATGTAAAACAGTACAACCTCTCTGAAAAGCAATTTGGCATTTTCTTAAAAAACTAGAAATAGACTACCATGGCCACCATGAGTCAGATCTGACTGAATGGCACTTGGCTTGGCTGTGATCCAGCAATCCCATTGCTTGGAATACATCCTAGAGAAATATGAGACCTGTCGTACTAACATGTATATGTGCATGAGTGTTTGTGGCAGCACTATCCACAATAACAAAAAGATGGAATCAAACTAGATGCCCATTAACAGAGAAGTGGATGAACAAACTATGGAACACTATGCAATGATAAAGAACAGCAACGATTTTGTGAAACATCTTATAACCTGGAATCAACTGGAAGACATTATGCTGAGTGAAATCAGTCAGCTGCAAAAGGACAAATATTTTATGACACCACTATTATAAGAGCTTGAGAAAAGGCTTATAGACAGAAGGAAATACTTTTTGGCAGCTACAAGGGTGGGGAGGGAGGAAGAGGGTTCTTCATAGATTAGATGGTTGACAGGAATACAAGGTGAAGGATGTGACAGCACTCAGTAGAAGTCAGGTCAGCATAACTGCACTGCACCATAAACTAAAAGGTTTTTGTAAATTCAAACATTTCCAACGACATATTAGCAGGGATAGAGGTCTGGGGCTGTAGTTTAAGGGGACATTGAGGGTAGCTGGCATAACTTATTTTTTTCCTAAGAAAATGATCTGCATCCAAGATTAGTGAATGGTGCCTGGGGTGCTAGAAGCTCAGCAAGCGGCAATCTAAGGAACATCAGTTGGTTCCAACCCACCTCGAGCAGATGAAAACCAAGAATATCAAAGACGTGAGAAGCCCAGGAGACAGAAAGGTCCATATCATTGGAAGACTGCATCAGCGTAAGACCAGAGGAACTATATGGTGCCTGGCCACCACCAACAGCCCTGTCAGGGAACACGGTGCATATAGTTCCTGAGGTGGCACGAGCAAAGATTAAGAACTCTATTAAAAGACCAGACTTGATGGTCTGACAGCCTGGAAGGTCCCTTGAGAAAAAGGCCTCTGAACTTGCTGCTAGCCCAGAGCTGAGACCAGTCCTGAAGCCAACGCTTAACGATTGTCCCTGGCTAAGGGACACAGAGTGATGTAGGTGGTACGTGTACTTTATGAGGATGTTTTACTGGCCTCTTTTCTGGAGAGGAGGGGACAGATACCAGTGGATAGTGAAAGTAAAGCGTGGAAAAGAAGAGTGTGCTGTCACAGTGTGAGGAGAGCAGACAGAGCAGCACAGAGGCAGGCACTTGGGCTTTTTTATGGCAAATTGACTTGGATTGTAAACTTTCACTTAATCACAATAAAAATTTAAAAAATTTTAAAAAATTGATCCTTGGTCTATTTTTAGTTTTTTTCTGTCTTTTCGGCAAAACATCTCCATGGAGGAGGGGCGATTTCTTAGCTACTGCTTTTGTTCTAGTAAGGGAGACCACATAACTTTTGCTGAGGTGGAACTGGACAAGGTTGACTGAGACATAAGTTGAATATGTTAGAACCGAAACAAAAATTCAAACTAGTTGCCATAGAGTCAGTTTTGACTCATGGCAACCCCATGTGTTGCGGAAGAGAACTGCACCCCAGAAACCATCACTAGGCATTTCTCCTAAGGCACCTTCGGGTGGGTACAAACTGCCAACCTTTAGAGATTTGGAGAAAGTTTAAGGAACTACACTGTAAGAAAGGACAATAATCTTGAATGTTCTTCATTTTTTCTTTGGCTGGACTAGTACCTCTCGTGGGAAGTTACAGATGCTTGTTTCTCCTTGAACCGTGGTTAAGGAACAGTTTCCTCTGAGACTGACGATAATCTTCATGCCCATCGTGATGCTGGAACTAGGCTAAAGATGTTCTAGGTTTCGCGACTGTGGCAAGTGATTTCACCAAAAAAAAAAAAAAAGTGCAAAATACCAATTTAATATGGATGTGTTCTCCGGTAGAGGATCAAAAACACTAAGTGAGAACCTCCGTAGTTCTCTGCAGGGACTGAGTGGCAGGGGTGAGTAAGCATGGTTTTAAGTACCAGGCTTTCAAAACTTTTATTTAATGCTGGAGAAAAACAATACTCTTAGGGATATTTGCTTAAAATTTTTCTCACTGCTTTGAAAAAGAATTCTGAAAAGCAATTTACAGGGAGGGGTCAAATCTCTGTAGCAGGCAGGCTGACTGATAAACAGTCTCTCTAAAATATCTCAGCATAGAGAACACTTACTGTTTTCAAAATTGACCTGCTCTGAAATGGAAGAGGCTCGTCTAACCCAGTGGGCAACTGTGAAGCTATAAGACAGGGGAGGAAGTGGGCCACAAGAGTGGTTTAGACCACATTTCCTTCTTAAACTCAGACTGTTACCCGTTCGGAAGGGTAATCTCTCTGTGAACCTTAGTTTCTGCAACTCAAAATTGCAGTGAAAGTAGATGGCATGTTTTTCTTGATAGGGTAATTCGTATGAGAGAGTGAATGTGGAAAGTTTTCAGAAGGTAGAGATCAATACTAATGCAAGACATTATTAATGGTTCAGCTGTAGTTTGCGGCAGTGTGAACAAGGCATGCCCTAAAGTAAAATTTTATTTTAACTGCAAAAGACTCCTTTTTGACATTTATTTGAGACATGAAATGAATTACTACTTCTGTCGGATTGCTATGAGGCACAACTGGTTCAGTGGCAATGGATTTGGTGTGTTTTTATGTATTTCATTATTTAATATTCTTAAGATGTAATATTTATTCTGTTTCTATTCCTAATATTTTAAGCCTTAAAAGTACAGGAGCTTTGCTGTAATGGAACTGTAAGCCTATAGGAAATATAATGTTAATCAATAATAAGAGAAACAGTATGAAGTGGAAGGCAACATCTTAAAGTATTTATGTTATAAATTTCTTTATATTCTTATCCATGCTATGAACCATACTTACTGAAATCTTTCTGTAGGGTTTAGGAGAATAGGTATTTAATCCGATGTTTAAAAAAGAGTTGTGTTTGTTTCCAAATCCACTGCCATCAAGATGACTCCTACTCAGAGTGAAACTGCCCCCTGAGGTTTCCAAGGCTGGAGTTTTTATGGAATCAGATTGCCACATCTTTCTTCCACAAAGCAGCTGGTGCATTCAAATCACTGACCTTTTGGTTAGCAGTCAAATGTTTGACCACTGCACTACCTGAAACCAGAACCAAATCCACTGCTGTCAAGTCAATTCTAGCTCTTAGTGACCCTAGATGAGAGAGTAGAACTGCCCCATAGAGTTTCCAAGGAGTGTCTGTTGGATTTGAACTGCTGACCTTTTGATTAGCAGCTGTAGCACTTAACCAGTACACCAACAGGGTTTTCCTTGCACCACCCAGGTTCCTTCATATTTGCTTACACATTGTCATTGAGTTGATTCTGACTCGTAGTGATGCTATAGGACAGAGTTTCCAAGGAGCTCCTGGTGGATTCAAGCTGTCAGCTTTTTGGTTAGCAGCTATAACACTTGACCACTATGCCACCAGGGTTTCTCAAGTTTGCTTAGGAGAAGCAAAACTGATTCAGGAATATTTGCCTCAGGAGTTATCAGTAAAGCCTCTGGTCTTCCTTAGGATTTTGTGTCAGTTTCCTTTGGCTGCCTGTGACCGAGTCTTCTTAGGAAAGTGAGATTAATTCCTAGTAAAAGGGTTAGGAAAATCTTTATGGAAATGATGAAATAGAAAGGATAAGTAGCAAAGCAAAGGAAAGCACTTTGAAGTGCCAACTGTGAGGCATAGTGTGTATATATTTTGACAATTGTAGATTTCTATTATTAATTATGTTATTCTTCCTTACCTGTCTTAATATTTAAAATATTAAAATCCCTTAATCTTTAGGAATTGTATCTAGCTTAGTATGTCTATTTGGACAGTTTGCCTTGTTGCATGGACAGTTGCCACATGATAAACTTTCTTTTATGTAACCAAATATAAGGATTAGTAGAATTAAGACTTTTTAAAAAGTGTGTTTTTCATTGAGATGTTGGTCTTCAGTCTTTCTGGGGAGCTCTGGTAGTGCAGTGGTTAAGCCTTTGGCTGCTAATGGAGAGGCTGTGGTTGCAACCCACCAGCCACTCTGCAAGCCTAAAGATGTGGCAGTTGGCATCAGTTAAAATTATAGCCTTGGAAAACTGATAGGGCAGTTCTACCCTGTCCTGTAGAGTCTCTATGTGTCAGAACTGATTTGAGGACAATGGTTTTGGGGGGAGGTCTCTTTGATCTTTAAGGAAACTGTGTTAGGGTAGTGGTTAAGTGCTACAGCTGTTAACCAAAAGGTGAGCAGTTTGAACACACCAGGTGCTCCTTGGGTTTGAATCCAACAGATGCTCCTTGGAAACCCTACGGGACAGTTCTACTCTGTCTGATAGGATCTCTGTGAGTTGGAACTGACTTAACAGCAGTGGGTTTTTGATCTTTAAGGAAAAAAAAAATCAGAGCTTACCAAGAATTCTGGGAATAGGGCGGACTGCAGGAATTGGCTGTAGTGTAGATCTCTGAGCTGCATGTACTGATTAACTCTGGATGACACCTGGTCCCTTAAAAACCCTACTGAGATTACTCCCACAACCATCTCAAGGATAAAAGGTTGGACTTTGATTCCCTTTGAAATTATCTAACAGTGTTTGTAAAGACGTTTGGGTAATTTCAACAATAAACATATGAATTGTGGACTCTCAAACAGATTTACTCTCTTGTTTCTCCAATTCTCAAGCAGACCTCTAATAAATAAGTGCATATTTATGTAGATGTGATGTCAGAACCCATGTGAACCTGAAAGCATTGACATGCACAATGTTTTGAGTGTTTTTAGAGAATATATACATCTTCTCTCAGAGCTGTAAATGAGACAGCCATAAGCCTGTCATCTTTTTCAAACCACTGCCAGCCATTGACACCATAAAAAACTCAGAAAACCAAACCTGATGTCATCACATCAATTCCAACTCATAGGACAGAGTAGAATGGCACCAAAGAGTTTCCATGGAGCAGCTGACTTTTTTGGTTAACAGTTATAGTATGTAACCACTTTGACACTGGGGCTCTGTTGGCAATGTGGGTCTATGAAAACAGAACTCTTTCAAAAAAAAATCCTGCTGTTAACATACGTTTCAAGAGCTTATTGCCCCCAAACCTGTCTTCCCAACAGGCCTTTGCCTGACAGTAGAAAGCATACCGTTCTTTTAGGATCAGGCATGTTTATTTTAACAGGCAGACATCAGAAGAAGGTACATGTTTTAGTTATCTAGTAGGGTTTTAATGGAAATACCACAAGTAGATGGAGTCAAAAAGAGAAATTTTATTTTGGCACAATCCAGTAAATGACAAATCCAAACTCAATATGAGAAGTTATCATAAGCTAGTAGGCTAGGAGTCCAAATTCAATATAAGAGCATCCTGGTGCAGGAACCTTAGGTCCAAAGGATAGGCTCTGCTCTGGTGCTGCTTTCTCAGTGGTTTGAGGTTCCCTGATCTCAGACTGGAAACCCTCATGGACTAGTGTTTAAGTGCCATGTTCTTTAACGAAGAACTCAGCAGTTCAAATCTGCCAGGTGCTCCATGGAAACACTATGGGGCAGTTCAACTCTGTCCTACAGGTTTGCTATGAGTCAGAATCTACTTGATGGCAGTGGGTTGGGTTCAGATCTCAGGCTATTTCCCTTTCCCTTGTATATCCCAAGAGGCCGCCCCAAGCCACAATACAATTCCACACTTTAAATCCTGCCAGGTCAACTCAACTGCAGCCCATCCACTCTCATTAACATCATACAGGTGGGAATTCCAACATGGAAGAAGATCACACAAAGCAAGAATCCTGGCCCAGCCAAGTGCTACAGGTTTTTAGGAACACAATTCAATCCAAGATAGTGTGACACTGTTATTTATTTATACCATGGAGTATTGATTGATCAGCTATTTCCTGATGAAGGAGTTCAGCGAGAGTGGTTTTTCAGGGAGTAAGTGTGGCCTATGCATGGCATAGGCCTGTTTGCAGCCAAGTAAGCTAGGCTGAGTGAGGTCAGGGCATCCCATGGCTGGTTGCTTTCACCAGGGACCTTACAGACAGGTGAGAGATGCTTAAGGAAGGAAGGGGAACTCTGAGCAGTCAGGAGTGCAAAAGAGAAATTGCAGCTTCCCAACTCCCTCTGGGATCAGTTCTGAGTTTTCAGTTGCCATTTTTAAACGTTTTCTTTCATTCTTTAGCAATAGTGTGAAAATGGCTAGCTTTCAATTGTATTGACAGTGACTGAAAAGTTCAACCAAAGAGCCCTTCTTTGCCCAAGTTCACATAGGACTTTTGATATAAACATGTAAAGATTCACAGGCGTGCTCAGTGACTTTCAGAGCTAGAATGTGGAGAGGTCTTGTAAGTACTGCACATAAGAAGCTGTAACCTTTGTTAATGTAATTCAGAAACAGATTTGTTGCGTTTTCTTTTACTGGTGTTCCAGGCAGTGACTGAGTACAACCTAATAAGGTACAGGCCTGACATACATCTCTTTTTCTCTCTTTCTGGGTAGGCTGCCCTCGTAAAATGAGTTGCTGCTCTGTTGATTTACTTTATTGTGAGGTCCTCATTGGTTGAGATTTTTATTTGGAAAAGAAACATAAAAATAAATCATAAGAGAAGCAGCAGAGCTTTGAGACAGAATTAGCGATACAATGATTGTTAAATAAATGGTCATGCGAACAAGATTTCTGTGGCATCTTAAAGTGATTTTTAAGCATTAGTTTTTGTTTTTGAAGTTTTAAATATTCTCATTCTGTAATCATTCCTTTTCTTCTTACTGATACAACATCTTTTTAATAACACTACCAAGTCATCATTTTCCCACTTAAGATAAATATATTACGTCCCTTCTTTCTTGCTAAATTAACATTACCATTGTATTTAAAATGTAACCTTCTCAACTTGACATAAAGTCATTTTTCACTTTTGACTGGATTGCTTTTTACTGTCTGTGTTCTCCAAAGAGTTGGTCTAAAGAACATTTGTAACTATGAAGAATCTCATGGTGTAATTCTGACTTGCTGTTTTCTTTTTGGTTAATGTATTCAACCCTAACAAACTCAGCTCCAGATGAAGTGTCTTCAGCCTACTGTATTTTAACACAAATAATGTGCATCTTCTTTGTTTGCCAATGATGCCACGTTAAATAAAAATTGGCATAGCAGTGCTTATGAGAATGCCTCACAGAGGAGGGCAAGATTGACAGGCAAACTTAGAAGGTACATATTATTTGTGTAAAATATGGTTACTGGCTTTTATCTTCTCTAACCTCTAAGAGTAGAACTGAAGCCTATGATTTATAATTCATTTAAATCATAGCTGAAATTTTCTTGAATAATTTATGTGTGTGCAACATTCTTCATCTTTAACAAGACCATAAGTTAACTGAGGGTGAGTATCATGTACTCCTTAGATAACCCTGTAAGTTCTTGAATAGTGCATAAAAGGAGCTTAGTTCACATTAGTTGAAGTCTTAGGAAGCAATGTGGGACATTTCTTCCTGGCTCCGTTTTCAGATCCTTGTTTGGTCTGTGGGAATGTTAGCTATTTCATTCCCCGAAGCATTTTAAGTCTGTAGTTGTTGTTACGTTGTTAAGTCAGTTCTGACTCATAGTGACCCTATGAACAGAAGGAAACCCTGCCTGGTCCTACACTATACCCACAATCATCTTTATGCTTAAGGTCATTGTTGCAGCCACTGTGTCAAACTAGTCCTTTCAGAGGCTTCCTCTCTTCTGCTGACCTCTACTTTATCAAGCAAGCCAATAGTTAGTGAAACAAAAATGTCTACTTCTATCATTTCTCTCTTCTTTAAAATAGAATTCTACTTAAATAATCGATGTGCTGTGGTAGGGTAGTTAACTACTTGTCTGCTAACTGGAAGTTTGGAGAGTTGAGTCCACCCAGAGCTATCTTTGGAAAAGGACCTGGCAATCTACTTCTGAAAAATCAGGCATTGAAAACATTATGGAACACCGTTCTATTCTGACATACAAGGTAGTGCCATGCGTCAGAGTCCATGAAAATTGCTTTTGGTATTTAAATGACCATTGGATCAAAAGTTTAGATGATGAGCTAATTCTTTCTTTTTGGTCACTTTGGAAGACAAGGCAGTTTCATTCTACTCCCAGGCCTACTAACCCTTGCCATGAAACATTTCAAAGAAATATGTGTATATTACAAAAATCATTCTTCTACTCATTTTATGTTTGGGATCACCCCACTGAGTTTTTGTCAAATATGTGATGAAAGACATAGATGGGAAGTAAAGTTCAGGAAGTGAAAGCCTCAATGAGAAAGGAAACAGCTACACACAATTTACTCACAAGTGGGTTAAAGAATGTAATTAATGGAACAAAAATGCTTGCTTCTACTATTTCTGTTGAGAAAAAATTTATTTCGAATGGAAATTTATTGTGCTTGAAAACAATTCCACTATCCTCAGAAATATGAGAATTCAAATGTTCCATAAACCCATCTGTTGAGGCACAAGATATAAACAGGTGACAAATGAGAAATTATATTACATTATAATGATGCTGTGGCACTTACTTAAGGGGAGATTAAACGCACCACTTCAGCCCTATACTCCTTGCCATTGAGTTGATGATCGCTCACAGAAATCGCTTTTGAGCTACATTAAGGGAAACCCACAAGTGACCAGCCTCTGTGTCAGCTCACAACCCATTTGTGTTGGAAGCTCTGCCAGATCAGTAACATTCTATGCTGAACCTACAGTTCAGTGTCTGGCTCCATCTCACATACTCGATGACCTTGGATGAGCTGCAGACTCCGTGAGCCTCAGTTTCTGTATTTATAAAAGGAGGTAGTAGAAATGGTTTGTTTCTAGCCTGGTTTGCATTGCTGATTCCTCTGAGGAGTTGATGAAAGTGATGGAAAACAAAAGTATATGTAGATAATAAACTATACTTTGTTGGGACTGACAGTGCCTCAAAGCCAGTCTTAGGAGTACAGGTGAAAAACTCATTGATCAGATGATCTCATACAGCACTGTGCAAATCTAATATCCTCTGGCTCTCTGGGTACATTTTTGTTTTAAAGTAACTTAAACACTCTACTAGCAGAAAAAAAAATGGACAAAGAAAGAAACATACAATACTTATAAAACCCAAAAGCTAACCGTGCTGCCACTGAGTAGATTCAGATTCATAGCAACCCGATAGGACAGAGTATAGCTACCTTGCAGATTCTCCAGTGCCTGGTGGATTTGAACCACTGATATCTTGGTTAGCAGTCACAGCACTTAACCACTATGCCACTGATAATATACTACAAATACAACACATATTGGACAAAGAGAATTTAGTACTAGATTGTGGTTTATGGAATGTTGGAAAAATAAAGAATTTGCTAGGCCAAAAGGAATAAAATATATAAGAGCCGGTGTGGTGCTAAACAACACACTTTAACAATGATCTTTTAACTGATAAGATTAAAGTTTATTACAAGATGAATTAAGTTATACATCCTCAATAACTACATGCTATTTCTCATGCCATTCAAAAATTCTACATAGAAAAGAGCAAAGACATACTGACTTCCAAATTAATACAGATGATTTTATTAATTTGAAATACATGTATTGAAGACAATTCTTAAATAATTATTTTTTACATTTAACATGCACACTATTAAAATCTTCAGTTGAAATTTTACAATTTTGTTTTCATCAACGGAACTTCTGTCTTTCTGTTTGAACCATTTACCCTTGAGGTACGGCATGAAGCCATTTACTTATTATTTTAAGCAGTTAAAACCACGGAATTGTCTGCATATTGCAAGGAAGAATTAAAATACAAATCAACATTTTGAATCACCATGTCAAATTCAGTTTTAGAAAACTACAATGAGCAAAACAAGATTTTTGTTCAGACACAAGGTTCACGAAAGGAAAGAAAACAGATGGAAAGACAGAAGAAATGTTAATTTTCCATATCAAACAAAAATCACTCTTCAAAAGACAGGTACAATTAACCAAGAAAGAATAAATGATGACATTTAATAGGGGGAATAAATGCTGCATTGATTTGAAAGTATCACAAATCAATTTTCAGATTCGTTAGTGTACATGATAGTTGTCCAACTTTATAATTTAATGGGTTAAATTTGGATAAAATTATTTTGGGGAATTTCTGTGAGTACCACATGTTACTTCACATTATGCTCCTAAATTATTATTATTTACACTCAGGAAAATTAGTGAAGATTCACGGTCACTTCCATTTCTTCATGTTTATCATTATAATTTTTCAGTAAAATGTGGCAAATTCCCCACAATTGGTCTTCCTCCTGCCAGCATTAGCCACCAGTATTCTATGTATTAGTAAGAGTGAGTATTCAAATACATATACCAATCTGAACTGTGCTTAAGAATCAAGTCAGCCCACATCATCCCTTTACCCGATGCTCTTTCTCACCATCACGTCTTTGCAGATGCTGGTACCTCCTGTCTGAGATTCCCCCAGACCCTGCATGCATGGCTACCAGCTAAACCACTTTTACATGGAAGTTGAAAGGGCTACTACTTCGATCCTACTTTCAGTTAAAAGGAGCAATTTAATTGCAGCCTTTTTTTAAGTCAGTGCTTGAAGATCTTTATGTTAAAACATCCATGTAGTCTATAGATAAACAGAGTTAAAGATTAGTGATCTCCCCCCCCGAACTGTGTAGCCGCAACCTAGAAAATGAAGAACCTTCTTAAAATGCAAAAATCAAACCTCCGACTCGACGGCACTTGGCTTAAACATACTTACAATTTGTTTTGATAGTGAGTGATAATTTAGCACTGTTATCATTGCAGATAATCACCTGTGTTTTCAATTACTAGCATAATTGTTTAAAAATCAGAAAAAATATGTAAGTCAGTTTAGAATTCCTTTCATTTTTCTTTTGTAAGTTACATTTACTCCTCCCAAAATAGAAAGTACTTTTATATTTTTCTTGCTCTTTTTTCCCTAAATTTCAGTGAAAAGCTTTTTTTTTTAACTCTTTGTTCTCATGTTTCCTGTGACTAAACACAGAACAGAAAAGTTAAAATGCACAGAATACTCAGTTCAAAAGAAATACTGGTTAAGATGCTGACTTGTAAAGACTTGCCATAGGAAAACCTCTTTCTAGCTCTGAAAAAGAGAGAAACAAACAAACAAAATAAATAAATAAAACTCATTGTAGCAACCCTATAAGACAGAGTAGAACTGCCCCATAGGGTTTCCCAACAGTGGTGGGTGGATTCGAACTGCCAACTTTTTGGTTAGAAGTTGAGCTCTTAACCATTGTACCACCAGTGCTCTTTCCTATTCCCAGCCATTATCAAAAAAAGGGCTTGCAGTGTTAAGTAAATTCTGGATAGTATTTTTACCTTTTGGAGAACAAGCAGAGCTGCATATCTCTACTGCAACAAAAACACAGCATGTTTGTAGAAATTCCCCATACAAATTTTGGTCTTTCTTTTGGACTTGAAAACACTTAGAAGAAGAAAACCCAGTTTTATATATTATAGTCTCCGATCTCCAGTTCTTAGTCTACATTTGGGAAAGCTAGGAAGAAATATGTTGATTATTTTATTACATAAAATTTTTTTTCCTACCAAGTTAAGCCTGCACATAGAAGATTTAATCCGTGTAAACATAATTTCTTTGAAAAATAAAACATTAAGGAAAACAACAACTATTTTTTAATAGGTATACAGTTCAGCAAGTAGACATTTTAAATAGAAAATACAGCTTTTCTGAAGAGGAGAGAAATAATAAAAGCTATCTTTACTGGCAAAAAGTTTAAAACCATGCTCTCTATAAACAATTCATAACCATAAAAACTCATAAGTAAGTGAACACTATAGACAAATACTTTACATAGTTGATAAGAGAAAAACATATTTATGTGAATTTCATGTGAAATAACTTATGTCTGGTAAATTGGATACATCAGGATTTTTTCTAGTAAGAGCTATTTCTAAAGATAATGAAAATAAGCTGCAATGTTACTACATCCCACAGCTATTTACAATGCTGTTTAAATATTTCACTCATATCTGCCTAAATATTGACCATGACACCAATGTCACATTGTTTCACACTAACATGCATTTTCTTTAAAGCAATGGACAGGGTATATACTCTTGAACATGGCCCAATTCACATTTCCCTGAAAGGGCTTTGTCAGTTAAAGCTCTCAACCAACTTAAAAATATTGCTTGCCCCATTTCTCCATGAGTGGAAAGAAAGCAAACAAACCCGTGTTTAACAGTAAGGTCAGCATGACATAAAGCAACAAGAGCCAGTAAATCGAAAATGAGGTTGACATTCTGGGACCAATCCAGCAGCCCTGCAACCACCTTCCAAACTCCACAGCTGCAAAAGGCTGTGGACAAGCCTGGGAGCTGCCTCCAGGCACATGCCCAGAGTCTGGGCTTGGAATATGGGCAACTCTAAGGGGGCAGCAGATCCCTTTATGTTTTTCTTTGGTTATGGAATTTTAAGAAAAAGTATTTATTAAATCACTACTGCCATCAGCTACTGCTATTTAACTTATCACTACACCCTGAAATTTTTAAATCTTCTCCAATTACAGGGAGGGCAAATTATTAAAAAAAAAAACAAAAAAAAAACTACTCTCTAGTTTTTGTTTTCAATTAAGGCCATATTGGTTTAAACCTAATTCCAGAGTTACAGATTCATTTAGAATTTGTAAGGCTTTTTACCTGAGCTTAAAGAAGGATGTGGTCTAATCTGAATTTGATTTCCTTCGGCCCAATTTAGTTTGGATTCATATTCTTGGATATAAACCAATCAATATTGGATTGGATCTATAACATAAGGTGGGTAGTCACGTACTTTACCAGTATTATTCAGTTCTGGATTTGTTAAGGATCAATGAATATTCAATAATGGTGAATAAAATACATTGTAGATGCCAGGCAGAGACAGGGACTACCCTTTTCACCCAGCCTTTAGTAAGGGCAAATATGGTGCTACCCTAGCACCTAGGAAAAATTCTTTCAATGAAAATCACAGTCACTGTGTGTGTGTGTGTGTGTGTGTGCTATTACATGAGTTATTTTAGCGAAGATAAGCACTTCAGAATTTAGCAAACTTTTGCTAGATTATCTAGCTATATATTTTCTATAAAATTGAAGGGGTGTGGAAATTATCTGCATACACTGGGGAAAAAAAAGCTATGCTCTTGTTTGAGTTGTCTGCTTGCCCATTTCAGTTTGTCACTGGAGGCATGGTTGTTGAGTTCTTGAATAAAAAGAAAATGGAGATCTCTGAAATGAATTTATTTTTCCTTAGCTTTGAGTATTTTTTATATACAAGGCACTTGCAAAGTACACTGGGAACTGTAAAGATATTTAAAAGGGATTATTCTATCCTGAATTGTAAAAAGAGTGTAAATTCATATAAGAGAACTGCTCATATCTTCACTGCTTTACATCTTCTATCCAACTATATGTATTTGGTGTTCTAATCCCACCAAAAAAAAAATATATCAGATTAAGGTAATACAAAGATCTCTTGCTAGACATTTTATGTCTAGCATGACATTTTATGTCATACCCTTCTTAAGCCCAGGAATGCAGTTTTAGGGTTGATGATTTCCTTGTGATTTCTAGATCAGTTTTTTTTAAAAAAACAATTTTGGAATTCTTACCATTGTAAAAATAATCTGAGCATGTAGTATATATTTTAAGGTAGACTGTATTCTAGTCAAGCTATGTATATTTTGAAGACATACTTTAAAATATCAAAATCACTCTTCTTAATATATTAATAATTAAAGGATGACAGGCTTTTTAGATTTTTTAAAAATCAAGCCCCAAATTCAAAAGATTTTCTTTTCAGAGGAAGAAATCAGTTGAACACATCTAGCCATAATTTAAGTAACAACCACCAAATATATGTACACAGAGTCATTCATGAAGCAACTGGTTTTTCTTGAGTTCTGGCTTTACAATAGAATATCACTACTTTGATAAAATTCTAGCCCAAACTATGAAAATATAAAAGCAGCAGTTACTATTTCTAAACACCTGTATACTTTATTTCCATTTCTCCTGATTGCAAAATAACTGGACAAAGGCACGTTTAATCAGAAAGTTAAATGACTTTCTCAAGCTCACACAACTAGTAAGAGGCAGAGATGATGGTCACAGGCCTAGGTCAGCTCTTTTCACAGCACCCTGCGCTAAGTATAGCACTCGAAAACCCGTTGCTGTCAAGTTGATTTTGACTCACAGACATCCTAGGACAGAGCAGAATTGCCCCACAGGAATTACAAGGTGCAGCACTGGATTCATATAGTCAATCTTTTGGTTAGCAGCTGAGTTCTTAATTATTTTGCCACCGGGGTTCCAAATATATCACTCCAGCTATGGATAATTTGGAAACAGTAGGTAGATATTCTATGATTATTTCCAAAGAGTGGTTTTGGTGGAAAACAGATGGGTGATCATGTACCAATAAATACTTCCAGTGTCAAATGCGAATACTGATAACATTCTAAATAATAACGCCATCTTAAGCAAAAGTGTCATGTTTTTAAACATTAAAATCTGTCAACATTTGATAGATAATAACTGATGATGAAAGTATAATTGTTTCAGACTCATGTCTTTTCAAACTTTTTTAAGGGATATATTTTCATCAGTCTATGTCACTATTAACAGATGTAGCCTTCATGTATTTTCAGATATACACTCTATCTTCTTATGCTTTAATTTCATTATAAACTACTAGAAATAACATGACCTGTAAAATGAAGATAAAGGGTCTGATGATTGTGTAGTAGTGGAGAGGCTAGCAGGTGGGAATTTGTAGACAAAAGATTTAGAGATTAGATATCTTCCATTTGGTGAAGTCATGTTCTTTTTCAAAACAATTAGCCTTAAATACTAATTCTTAGTGTTTAGACATTGTGGATCATGATCAAATCAAGAATAGCAGATGTTTTTATGAGGCTGTAAAACCACCACCAGCAGCACAACAAAACAACTGTGCTCGCCCAGAGTCAGCTGAAATCAGGATCTTAAATGCAATGTATTTTAGAAGTTAAATCTGTGCTGATGGAAGAGAGTTTGTGTCAGTAAAACATTGCTTTAACTCACAGTAACAAGAATCATGTTACAGAGTGGCCATGTCATTCAGTACTTCTCTCGGTCCACTTCTTGAGCACAAAGAGCTAATATACATATTGTTGACACATGAATATACTTTTACTTATGTAATCCATTCTGGAAAATATCTCTCCCACAAACTTAGATTTCCTTAAATTGTTGCTTATGGGAGAAATTAAAAATACTTTGAATGAATTATCAATGACAAAATGTGGATACAGATTTAATGGAAAGGAGTTACTGACTCAACTAAATCAAGGAGCTATTTCGCATTTATTTTGAAGTTAGTATTTCACTATGTGTTGCATTTTTCTAAAACGAACAAAAAACACTATCAGTACTTTGAGCATATCAAATCTAAGCTGTATTTTCATTCATACATTCAGCGAATGTTTGTGTACCCACTATGTTCCAGGCACTATGATTTATACCTACTATTGAACTGTAACTTTCTTGAGGTATAGTTTTCTTTCAGCTCCAAATTCTTATAAGGCTTATTAGCACATTGCCTTGTACATAATAGGTACTCAACAAATATTTGTTGAATGGAGTCATGGGTGAGGAAAATGTTTATATGAAGGTCTATAATACAAAACAATTTAGGTCGAATTAAGTATAAGAAACAATTCGGTCTGTGGAATTTTTTTTTTTTAACAGAAGGAAATAACATTCCATTCAATTGGTTTTCAAATGTAGAACAGGGGGAAAAGTGTTGTCCTTAATAAATAAAAAATATGCTTTTATTCTCCTATGTCATAGGAGATCTCATAGAGTAGAAAAGATAGATACCTTAAAAGAGATGAAGAGATAAATGAAGAGACTGAGACAAGGCAACATATGAAGATAAAGTGACAAAGTCATATCACAGCCATACAGTGATAGAAACAAAGCAACAGAGATCCATGGGACAATGGAGACAGAAAGGAACAGGCACTGAACACTGCAGTCAACAAATACTGTCCCATCTCATAGGGGCACCCATCCTTATGGCCCATCTCATAGGGGCACCCATCCTTATGGCCAAGCCAAGTGCCATCGAGTCACATCCGACTCATGGCGACAATCCTTATAGAGAGTTAGAATTGTGGGACCATGTGCTGTAATAATACAAACCAAAAAAGCCAAACACATTGCTGTCAAGTCAATTCAGACTCACAGTGACCCTACAGGATAGAGTAGAACTATCTCATAGGGTTTCCAAGGAGTGCCTGATAGATTTGAACTGCCAACCTCTTGATTAGCAAACATACCTCTCTGCCACTACAGCACCAGGGTGGCCGTCATAATACAGCTTGCACAATATACCAGGTGAACCCCAGAAGGAAGCAAATCATTGCATGGAGAACCCAGGGAAGGATTTACAGCAATGCTTTTTGAGCTGAGCCTTGAAGACTGAGATAGGAGTTGGGCTGATATCCAAGGGGCAAACTCAGGCAGAAAACTGATGGTAAAAATATTTGTATGGCTGGAACATAATAAGATGAACATAAGCCTGTGAAGAATAAAGAGGTGAGGGTGATAGTTTTTGATGCTTCAACACAACTGAGAAACTGCTTTGTGCAGAGCTGATAAAGATGGTAGACCAGTTAAGTGATAATCTCCCTCAGAAATTTTAATAAGCAGCTGCACTTGAGATATCATTGTGATGGGTGACTGACAGCCAGTGAACCCCTCAGTGCGGAAATGGCATAATCAGATCCTTTTCAGAAAGACGGATTTGACCCGGAGTGTGGAAGAGGGAAAGTGTGTGTGTGTGTATATTAAGACACCAAGGAACTGAATACTGGGCAGAGGGCTATTGTAATACACATGCATTTAAAAAAAAAAAAAGGAGCTGTAGGCAACATGCTAAGGAAGAGACTGTTTTTGCACTCATGTTGAGACTCTCTGGAATACTTGGGTTAAACTCATGTTGACTGTCATACCTAGAGTTACAAATGTGTATAGTAGCTGTTATATTTCCACCATGTATATAGCAAAGGTCCTGGTTGCTTTTATCCCTATTTTAAATGTCCTGTGAGAGTTCAGAGGAGCTCTGGTGGTGCAGTGGTTAAGCACTGGGCTGCTAACCAAAAGGTGAGCAGTGCAAACTCGCCAGCTACTCCATGGGAGAAGGACAGTGCAGTCTGCTTCCGTAACGATTACAGCTTTGGAAGTCATACTGTGTTGTTTTAATCTGTCCTATGGGGTCACTGTGAGATGGAATTGACTTAACAGCAGTGGCATAAGAGAGTTCCAAAGGAGCCCTTGTAGGGCAGGGGTTAAGCCCTTGGCTGCTAACTGAAAGGCTGATGGTCTGAACCCACCAACCACTCTTCAAGAGAAAGACTTGGTGATTTGCTCCCACAAAGGTTACAGCCAAGAAAAGCTCATGGGGAAGTTCTACTCTGTCACATGGAGTTGCTGAGCTGGAATCAACACACAGCAGTATCACACACACACACGTCTAAAAGTGGCATAAACTGCTTTCTCTGGTAAAGGAATACAAGGATTGCTTTCAACTGAAAAGCTATGAATTTCACTAGTTTATAATTTAGGTGACAGTGATATGAACTCCTTTCTGATGTATATGTTTTAAAGAAATGATCTTGGAAGAAAGCTATTGTCTGTCTTGTGAAAAAAAAATTCAGTTCATAAAGTAATAGGAAATGTACACGTGGTTTGTAGTTATGTTAATTGCATGTGTGATTTTAAACCAGCATCTAGTATTTCCTGAAGCATCTATCTTAGAATTGGAACAAAGGCACTCAAAAAGTTTCAACCTGAGATTCATCTATCATGCCCCCCTTAAAAATAACACCATTCTCAACTTATTATGGAGTACAGAAAGAATAGTAAGTAGTACTTTTCTCTCTCTCCTTTCTTTTCTTTCTCCACCCTCTCCTTTTTCCTTTTCTTCTGTTTTTGATTTGAAAAGATGTTGGAAAGAAGCTCTGTTCAAAAGGAGAATTTATAGGAAAGATACTATCCCAGTTTAAAGGTGAAGAAATTGAGATTCACTGAGGTTTAGTGACTTTCCATACACCACAGCTAGTACACATTGCAGTCATGCCACAGACTCTTCTTTCTGACTTCTTATTTCTATTCATTACATCTTATTAGAGATCAACTCACTCCTCTACCAAAATAAGGTTAGTAAAAAAGTACAAAGCCCATAATACTGTTATCACAATGATATGGCTCTAAATAATAACTTCCTCAGAGATTTATGTTTCCATTCTGGAAGACAGTCTTAGAAGAGCTGTGATTCCTAGTTTGAGAAACATCAATCTATTTCAGCAGTTTTTAAAAAATAGTTTCTCTATTTTTTTGCATTAATAGCCCCTGTGAAAATTTGACAAAAGTTATCAATCTTCACCTCAAAAATATATATATGTATATATATATATACTCTCATACTATTTTGCATACTACTATAAAGGTCCCTTTTTGGAAATATGATCAAGGAGACAGAGAGATACCTAGAAGAAACATATATAATAAACTTTTCATTATTCTGTGTAAGAATTTGTTCTCCAAATTAGATTTTTTAGCTGCAAAAGTTAAAAACCTTTACCTAAATAGTATGGGATAAAATGGATCAGACTAAATTTAGTGTAACAATCAATTTTAGTACTTTCTCAACCTTGTAAGCTCTTAAAGAAAATATGAGTACACAAATGCTAATTATACTTTAGAAACGAAAATTAGAGTTTCACAATTTTTCCCTTAAGTTTACATAATATATGTTATAAATATAAGGCTTTGAGCAGAATATTGTAAAAATTGAGAGACCTCATAAACCTGACAAAAACAAAAGCATAAAAACATTCCACAAAATTTAATTTCTTTTTTAAAGGAAACAGAATGACATTCACTTTTTATGAAAGAGAAGAGGTTTCACCATCCCTGCCAAGATCTTGGGTAACTGTGCAGCAATAACTTCAGACATCATTTCTGGAAATTCAACACACAGCGCCCGGGACTGGATAAAGGTATTCAAGCAGTACAGATGCAGTTGTTTGACAAGCTGTTGGTTTAATACATAGAAAAGACATAGGTAAGAAAGAAGAAATAAATGCTATTCAAACATAGCACTTATTTCTGTAACATTATAAATACGTGACAAGATGTTTTCTTTTCTTCTTACCAGGTAATCTCTCTCTCTATCCCTAGAATCGGAAACCCTGGTGGGATAGTGATGAAGTGCTACGTCTGCTAACCAAAAGGTCACCAGTTTGAACCCTGGAAATTCTATATGGCGGTTCTACTCTGTCCTATAAAGTCGTTACGAGTCTAGAATTGACTCAACAGCACTGAGTTTGTTTTTGTTTGGTTGTCCCTAGAATAGTATGCAAAATGTTACCTACCCATTTTGGAATATTCTGAGGACATAAAAACATTTAAAGGAGTCATAGTAATTCATAGTACCACAGGATAGTCAATGTAAACATTTTGGAGTATTTTTTTCAGATTTCATTTATTTGTTTTTAAATACATGTAGATAGACATACACAGGTACACAGAGAATGAAGGCACAGTTATATGTATGTTTCTAAAACGCAATTATTTTATAAATTCTATTTGCTAATCTGGCTTTTTCACATCACAGTATACTGCCTCTTACTATGTCAATAAAAACAACCTATTTTATCCTACATCTAATTTTCATCTTTATCAAAGTAATTCATGTACATAAGTTTAAGTTGTACTGTAAGCCTTACAACAACAAAAGCAACAGTGACTACAACTAAAACAAATCCCAGAAATCTGCTGACTTGCCTCTTCCCCACCTTGTTCCAGGTCCCCAGGCACAACCAGGCTCAGCTGGTTTAGCCTGTGTCTCTTGCTATTTATGTCTGGATTTCCAATAATTTCATTATCTAATGTTTCACCATATTCAGTTTCTACTGTGAAAAAACAAGGACTGCACTTGCTTCTCCTTCTTCTCCTCGACCTTCCTTCTCTTCTCATTGTCTAAATAGTTACATTTCAATTTTTAAGTCAGTCAAAATCTAGACTTTACATTATAAAATTCATCATGGTTTCCTGTTGGATTACATTTCCTCTCTTATTTGACTTGTTTTAACTTTTCTAAAGTATTCATTATCTTATTGTAAGATATTTCTAGTAGTTCTTGAGAAAGGTTATGTTTTAGGTAAAGTCTCCAACACCTTACATGTCTGAAAACTGTCACACTTATTTGATGGCTTGGCTAGGTATAAAATTCTTTAAAGATTTTTTTCTTTTTACTTTTTTCCCCCTTTAGAATTTGTCTTCTGGCTTCCAGGGCTGCTGATTAAAAGTCCAAAGTCATTCTGAATCCTGATCATCTGTATATGAACTTTTTTTTTTCCTCCTTATGGTTGTATTTTAGGAGATTCACTTCATTCCTGGTATGCTGTAATTTTACAATAATGGGCCTTATTGGCCTAATATCATCAGTTGTGCTGTATCTGTACTCTGGGTCCTTAGGATTTGAAACATAGCTTTCAGTTCTGGTGCTTTTTAAGAATATGATTGCTTACGCAATTTCCTGTCTTCTCTATGTTTTGCCTCTTAAAAATTCTTATTAACTGGAAGATGGAGCCACTAAATTTGACATTCCCTTCTCTCCAAATTTTCGTATCTTTGTCTTTTTTATTCTTTCATTATTCTGGGAGTTCCAACTTTATATTTTAGTCGTTCTGTGGAGCCCTGGTGGCACAGTGGTTAAGAGTTCAGCTGCTAATCAAAAAGTCACCAGTTTAAATCCACTAGCTGCTGGTTGAAAACTGATGGGGCAGTTCCACTGTGTCCTACAGGGTGGCTATCAGTTGGAATCAACTCTGCAGCAATGAGTTTTGAATTTTTAATCTCTGTTCTTCTGTAATTACCCAAAAGTTTTCTCTTTTTTTGTGCTAAATGTCCCCTTGCCACCTTTTTAAATATGTCCTATTCTTGTTTCATTGATATAGTATCATTTTTATTTCTCTGAGCATCTGAAGTTTTCATCTATTTTCTGCACTAGTGCTTTTTCTTTCAAGTTATGTTTTTCCCCCATTTGTTTTACTTCTTTAACTTTTATTTTAGAGACTTTACTCAAATAGCTTGAATATTTAGCTGTCTACTCATATTTGTGAGTAAAGGCCTAAAAAGTTGGTTAAAAGTTACATATATGCACATGTGTGTACACACACACATGCGTGAATGTTGGAGACAATGAGGATACTGGTCAGTGAATTAGTTTCCGTGTAGGATGATTAGATGGTCAGTCATAATTTTAATTAAGAGATCCTCTATCAGCATCTGTTTTTCTTTTTCTCTGTCATTTGGTAAGTATTCCCATAAGAAAATCCTCTCATCTTTTGTTAGGGGGATAAAATTGTGACTGCAGTTATTGCTGGGATTACAGTAGGAGAATGACTAAGGTCTCTTAAATAGTAAAAATTTAAAAATCATGCAAATTTTAACTTTTATGATATACTTCCAGATTTACTTAGCAATATGACTAATTTACAATTCCATTCAAAATCTTGAGTCTTATTTTCCACCTTCATATCTTTGCTTTTTGTAGACATATACAATCTCTTCTAACAATACAATACTACTTGAGAACAAACTCGAATTCAGAAAATGTGTCACAATTTCTATCGACCACAAAAATTGCCCCCAGATTATGCAAATACTAATAAAAGGATATGTGGATGATCTACGTTAAAACCTACATAAAAACTATCTACAAAGCAAGACACTGTAAATTTGAAGGCATGTTATACAGATTGTATAAAAAAAGATAAAAAATATGAATTGAAGGCAGCATATAAAGTACAACTTAAGATGAATACTTTTAAAGTTTTAGAAATTCAGAGAAAAGTCAGTGATGTTCTTGATGAGAAAATACTTACATCATGCAAGTTATCGAGAAGTTTTGTAAGCTGATAGAAACGTTGTGAGCTAGAGACAACTCCTTTTTGTCTCAAACCAATTGCCTTAATGAGTTCTCTAATGTAGCTTGATCTCATCTCTTCAAACTGGTTTTGGCTTCTTAGTCCTTCCAGGGGAACTGTAAGAAGACAATTACAAGCGGAAGTTATATTTTAAAAATATAGCACTAGCAATTTATCACGTATTTAAAACTTTAAGCTATCTAATGATTTATTTTGACATGTAATTCTAAATACAAATACTTTAAAGAAGAAACAGTATTATTGATAGCATTAGAGCACATATATTTATAGTTAACTGGATAGAACATGATATGAAAAAATAGATGTGTTCAGGAACATTTCAGTTTACTTGTATCAATGAATTATGCATTTATCTTAGCACATGTTCAAAAAATAACCTGATACTATTCTACAATTCCTATTTCAGATACTTGGCTTGATTTAATTTCTAATTGCATGTGGCTGGGTTTTCTAGCTATTTTTCGAGCAAATTTCTAGCTATTTAGACATTTTTGTATCAGGAACTCCAAGCTGTTAATGTTCATATTGACATAAAATAGTGGCTATGTCTACTAAACTCGCAATATTCTCATGTAAATCACAAATAATAAAAAAAAAACCTCTATGCCAATTAAGCTTAATAAGCACAGCAAAATGTACTGTTTCACATAAATGTTGTGGGGACAGCATTTCTAAGTTCTGATGTTTCCTTCTTATAAAGAGTGAATTGTTTCACTTCTTTCTGTCAGAGGCAAATTTGGTGAGTTTGGAAGGAAATGGTAGTCTGTTTGCTTCATCCCTTCACTTTGGGAGCAAGCTGTCACCAGGGAGCTCACATTGTTTTCTGTATTTCGTGTGCTTCGGTCTCAGTATTAGGAAGTGCACACTGATCACGGATAAAAGTCCTGTCTTCCAACCCAGATGTATTAGTAACAATGGGGGTATTTTTTGGCTCCGCATGCCCTGCTGCTTTCTCTTATTTCTCATTTGGTTCTGAACTTGGTCTGGGAAGAAAGGTGCTACTATCATTCCCTTTAAAGACACGATAATCTTATTTTAAAAATGATTCTAACTTTAGTGAGACATTATGAAGCCTACTAATAAAACGTCTACAATGTATACTAAGAAGGAGATATAGGCATGTTATTTTATTTTTATGACTACAGAAAATTACTTAAACAAGAGAACTTCAGCAATTTTATAAAACCTTAAGGTAACTTTTATATATACACACTTTTACTTCAGCTATTTTTACATGCTAAAGCTACGTATTGCACCAGTCAAAAAAACCTACCCACAGAGAAAGGGTTTGCTAAATTTCTGACTTTGACAGGGAATAGACTCAGAGCCAGGCTGATTTAGTTATAACACACCCTGATCACTGTCAGCATGGTACCAGAGGAGTCTGTGAATTTTCTGATTCTGGGTCTGATGATACTGACCTGGCTACTACAGCAGGAGTGGGAATGAAAGGGAAGGTAAGGGTGTGCCTGCAAAGATTGAGGTCTTTGGATTTTTGCTGTGCAAATGTATGGCTTATCTTGCCAGCATAACTTGAGATTAAATTCTTAAGAGTGCCTATGGTGTATTTAAGGAATACTTCTCTCATATTATTATTATTATTATTTTTTAAGAACAGTTCTGTTATCCGGAAACCCTGCTAGCATAGTAGTTCAGTGCTACATCTGCTAACCAGTAGGTTGGCAGTTCAAATTTGCCAGACTCTTTGGAAACTCATTGGGGAAGCTCTACTCTGACCTATAAGGTCACTATGAGTTCAAGTCACCTCCATGATAGTGGGTTTGATTTTTGGTTATTTTGTCATCCAGAGCCCTAGCGGTACGATGGTTAAGAGCTCAGCTGCTAACTAAAAGGCCAGCAGTTCAAACCTACCAGCAGATATTTGGAAGACTTACAGGGCAGTTCTGCTCTGTCCTATACGATCACTATGAGTCAGAATCAACTTGATGGCAGTGTGTTTAGATTTCATAGGCAAATGATAGGCTCTCACAAATCCACTATTAAATCTTTGGATAGATAGAAATATTCACTAAGAACATAATGTGCACTAAAACATACAGAAAGAATAACAATCAGAAAAAAATATAGCAGGTGGGACTGTAAATATCAGAAACTGGCAGGTAGAGGGAAAGGCTGGCTGCTCTTTTCTACAAAGTGATACTAGAGACTCTAGGTCTAACTGCCTCTTCTAGAAACATGTGGATTTGCACTGCACAGAGACACAAAAACAACCTATACTGTGATTCAGTGAGAAACCATAAAAAGCCCCAACTTCTAATGCAGTCATATTGATAACACTTTTTCCTCTCTAAATGTCATTTTGAGCCTGAGTTTGTGTTGACACTGACTTCTTTGAAGTACTGATCTGTAGGTACCCACCCTAGCCTTTATCACCAACCTCTGTAGTCTTTTTACATGTTTATCTTTTTCTCACTAAGAATATCCATGCATGCTTATTTCAGCATATCTGATAATAAGATACAAAGAAGAAAATTACCAGCTAAGTACCACTGAGTCGGATCCGACTCTATCGTCATTTTCTGCTTCCAACCAGCGGTGAATGAGAGTCATCTGATTGTAACTTTCAAAGGTATTTAGTGTCACTCTTTTATTCTTGTAATCTGACAGCTCAGAAGTAGTGTATTTGTATCTTTATTCTGATATTTTTAATTATAAATATGATTGAATAATTCCAATGTACTTATGGAAACCCTGGTGGAATAGCAGTTCGAAGTTTAGCAGCTAACCAAAACATCAGTAGTTTGACTCCACCAGGGGCTCCTGGGAAATCCTAAGGGGCAGTTCTCCTTTGTCTTATTGACTTGAAGGTAATGAGTTTATGTGTTTATTGGCCTTTCTTTTTTTTTAGGCGAATGGTTCACTTCCATTAGTAGTTCACTGGTGTATTCGTGGTTTTCATTCTCACAGTGTAAACTTTTAAAATATTAAGAATATTGACCTCTTTTTCAAGTTGTTAAGATTAGTTTGGGGTTTATTGTAATGCTATCTTTTGTACTTTGCGATTTGTACCACTGATTTCGGGCTCCAAAACAGCTCTCCCATCCAGAAGTTTGTGAAATGAAACATTAATATATTTTAAATTAAATAAAATTCACATCTATTTAAATTAATAAAATGTACTTCAACTAATAAATTTAGCATCAGTAAAAATTTTATTAAGTTTTCAAATTTTTATGGCTTGACATTTTGTGATGAACTCTAATTGGTTTACATTGGTATATAATAAAAGGTAAGGGTATAAAAAGCTTTCCTCTCACTAATGCTAACCAATTGTCTCAGTATCTATACAGACAGAATTACTTTAGTATATGATATTGAAACAATTGGTTAGTATCAGAGGAAGAGAAAAGCTTTTCATATCCATACCTCTTATTATCTTCCTTTACTAAGAATGATATCTTTCTCCATATCTGGTCCCTCCTGGTAATAAGTCCAAAGTACATGAGAAGTCTTGCAATCCTTGCTTCTAAGAAGCATTCTGGATGTTCTTCCAAGACAGATTTGTTCATTCTTCTGGTAGACCATGGTATTTTCCATAATCCTTGCCAATACTACAATCAACAAGGCATCGATTTTTCTTCTGTCTTCCTTACTTCTTGTCTAGCTTTCCCATTCGCTGGCTCTTACGGACTTGTTGCTCATTTTCTTCAGTTTCAACTTGAACTTACATATGAGTAATTAGTGGTCTGTTTCACAGCCAGCCCCTGGCCTTATTCTGACTGATGATACTGAATTTCTATTTTGTCTCTTTCCTTCACTTGTCACTCAATTTGCCACACGGTGGTGGCCTGCATGTTGCTGTCATGGGGGAAGCTATGCCACTGTATTTTAAGTACCACTTATGGTGGACAAGTTTCAGCAGGGCTTCTAGATTCTAAACCAAGAAAGGAGGACCTGGCCAAGCTATTTCTTAAAAAAAAAAAAAAGTCATTGAAAACCTTAAGAATAACAGTGGAACACTGTTGGATACAGTCCCAGAAGATGAGCCCCTTGGGTTGGAAAGAACTCAACGTACGACCGGGGAGGGGTTGCCTCCTCCAAGTGGAGTCAAGCTTAACAACGTAGATGGAATAAAGCTTTTGGGACCTTTCTTTGCTGAGGTGGCACTGGCATGACTGAAAAAACGAAACAGCTTCAAACACTCGCGAATAATGAGAAGGTAGGATATAAAAAGTGTGAATCTTTTGTTATGTGAAGCTGAGTCAGATCTGATTCAAAGTGACCTGCTGAGACATTGCATACATATATTTATATATAAATTTCTCATCTCTTACACTGTCTCTGTTTCTTCCAAATTCTTTCTTTTCCTTTGTTTTGTCTCTATCTTTTATGTCAAAGGCATACCTGAAATATTTGATGATACTTGGCTGTCGGCTTATATTTAAGCATTGAAAACTAAAAAGCTCTGAGTCAAAGTTCCGTTTGAATGGGTCGTGCCTATGGACTGTAAATTTTATCTAGTTGATTATTTCCAAGGAAAACCTTTATTGTCCGTGTACTTACCTTTTTTTTTTTTTTTCAGGCTCAACAGATTGTGCAAAGAGGAATCTTTCATTTTTCTGTCTGGAGTATGTGAGCTTAGATGACAATAAACTGGGAGACAGATGGGGGAAATGCGAAGAGCGTAGTGTTTCAATATTTGCTACGTATTTCAATCTGTTTTCAGTTATAGAAATCCCCACCTTCAATAATAATGGACAGTTCCTTGATCCAAGGACCAATTATTATGTCCTCTCCAGAAAGCAAACCTGCAGTTCCTACACTGGCCAGAGAGAACACGTGCTTGGTTGGGTGATACCTGAAAGAGAATCTAGAAGCTAACTTTTTCTTAAACAGACTTTCAAAAGAACTTCCTGTTTTCAATTTGACCTTTGCTCTCATTTCAAGGAATTATTGATGTCACCGTCTGATAGCACGTTAGAGGTTCAGTGGTGCAAATCAAGGTACTTTCCGGGCTTTCCTCAATTCTGACCTAGGATCCATTCTGTCAGACATGTCAAATTAGTCCCACTTACCAGCTCACCAGATTTTGTTGCTACTGTTTCCTCTCCCATTCTCATTGTCTTTTTGATTTTATTTCTTACAAAAGCCTCCCTCTCTTTTTTTATTATGATTGAACGAAAATGTACATTCCCATGTATATTGCATGCCCACCTGTGTGCAGCTCCCACTGCTCTCCCTGCCTGGTGACAGCACACTCTTCCTCTCTACTCCATACCTGTCTTGTCCTCCCAACAATCTCTTATCCCCTCCTCTCCACCCACTCCCCTTCCTTCAGTAAAAGGTCTGCAGGACAACATCCTATAGATGCATAGAACCATAAAGTGCACACATACTGTGGTCACTCTGTGTCACCAAGTCCAATCCATTCCTTCTCGAGAGTTGACCTCCATTATGACTTATGGACAGGGGCAGCATCAGGGCCAGGGGCCATGCTCCCAGACAAAAATCTCTTTAACAGTATTTTATTGTAGTTTGAGAATGAGCAGTGTTAAAAATGTGTGTTCAAGCTACTGTCTTCTCCTGGAGATCTGTATTTTCCTTTTTAAAGACAAATGGTAGGTTTGGAGGTTTAACATCTTAAGAATTAAATCTCTGAGCTTCTCATTTACCAATTTTCCCATGGTATTTATTCTTACAAAGATATTTCCTGTTATGAGATTTGATCTTTTTATTGCTTCTAGGTGGCCTTTAATGATTTTACTGTTTATATTAAATCTTAATATATAGTGTATTAATTTTAGGATATAATTTGAGCTCTATACCCAAATGGCTTTTTCCCCCAAATATCAAGCAACTTCTCTCAACAATATTTGTTCCATACTGATTTGTTGTGATGCTATGTTTCCAATTCATTATAATATGTACTAATCTTGACAACTAAGAGGACTGCCAATTAAGTTCGGGAACTCATCCTAGAAAAAGTGCCAGATACCTCATTACTACGGTCACCTATGAAGTGCTCCCCTTGAGAAGCTATGCATAGATGCCAGAACCTAGTCCACCCTTCAAAGCAATTTTGGAACTCTTTTTCTAGAATGGCCATCAGAGCTGTCATTGTATTACCCTTGGCGTCCTGAATGTCATCAAAATGTCTTCCTTTCAATATTTCCTTTATCTTCAGGTAAAGAAAAAAGTCACTGGGGGCCAGATCAGATGAATAAGGAAGGTGTTCCAATAAAGTTATTTGTTTACTGGCTACAGATTCCCTTACAGACAACTACACAATTAAGTTCGCCAACTTGCTACCGTGCCGCTGTGCCACTGTGTGCAGTGGCCATCCCAGAAAGAGTTCCAAAGTTGCCTTCAGTTGTGGACTGCGTGCTGGCATCTGTGCATAGCTCCTCAAGAAGAGTACTTCAAAGGTGACTGTAGTCATGTTCAGCAATGAGACAGATAGCACTAAGAACAATGAAGCTTGCAGACTGAATTGCTGAGCCCTGTGCTCAGTCTGTTCCTCTTCCATGCTGTATTAGTTACTGTAAGCTTTCTAGTTTCCCTCACTACCTTATAGAAATAGTTAACTATTTCTCTCTCAAGATGAGAGAAGATGAATTTTCAGTAGCTTTCCTGTTTCTCCCCAAACCCTGTTAGGATTTTGATTAGAATCTGTAGAAGGCATTAGTACTGTTTGCCATATTCTTCAGTTTCTCCCTTCTCTTAAAGTGACAAGGGGCCAAGAAACAGACTTTTGGGGCCAGTGAAGTATGAGCCTTCCCTTACCACTGCTCCTGTCATTGTGGAAGCATGTATCTAGATACAGCATCCCTCTGCCTGGATCTCTGAATGAGCAGACCTCCCTGCTGATCGGCATTGGACATAGAGTGGGAAGAATAAATCCTCACCTCTTTTTCCCTTTTTTATTTTGTGAAGTATTGTCTGGCACCCTATCATAAAGTAGCCTATCAATATATACAGAATTGTGTTAATTATATAAACTAATTTGGAAAATCTAGGACTATCTATGAACTAACTGTGGTAGGACTGCTGTAGAACTAAAATCTAAATGGATAGGAATCACCTGCCACAATATTAAATTTATTACAAGTGACTTTCTTGGTCAGTCCCAAATCAATGGCTTTTGTCTACTTTATGCTCCTTCACCAAATGAGAGTTGACACATTACTCTAAAGAGGACACCCAGTATAGGCAGACAGGGGATAGAGCTACAGACTCTTAGACCCTGTCCTGGTTCCTGGCTCCATAGGACTTCCAAGGAGTACCAGTGGGTTCCATCTGCTGACCCTCTGTTTAGCAGCTGAGCTCTTAATCACTGCACCACCAGGCCTCCTTTCTATTCCTAGTTGTATCAAAAAAGGACCTGAAATTTTAAGTTCTCAATAGTATTTTCACCCTATTGGAGAACAAGAAGCACTGCATATATCTACTGTGACAAAATCATAGTATGTTTCTAGTAATTCCCTGTACAACTTTTTGTTCTTTATTCTGAAGTTTAAAACACTAAGAAGAAGAAAACTCAATTTTATATAACATACCATGGCCTCAGCTCTTCAGTTCTTAATATATATTTGGGAAAGCTAGAAAGATATCTGTTGACTATTTTGTCATTATATAACTACCGTGCAACTGGGGCTTTAATGTCTATGATAATATATTACATATTTCTCCCTTGTGTTAACAGTCTAAGAGTCATACTTTGCAACTACAATCTAAGAGGTATACTTCATGATCATGTTACCGTTTCAGAAATTAAGGAAGTGATTTTCTTGTATTAGATTTCAAGTAATCTAATTACTTACTTGTATTAAGAAGCAGCAATACTTTCATACAGAGGAACTCTTCTTGGCTAACTTGAAGCTTGACAAACTCCTGTGGGATCTGCCACATGGTAAGGCATAATGAATAGAAGGACGATTCTTTCATCCGCTGTCTGGCATCACACACAGTACACGAAAGAGAAAGCCACAAAAATAAAACAGTGTCTTAGCCAGTTTATGTAATTTACTAGGGAAAGTGATTTTGGTAATTATTTTACTCATTATGGAATATGAATGCCACTTTCTATAAACTAATATTTGGACTGTTAAACATGTACTTCACAATACTGTTTTTGGAGGTTAAGAAGTTTTAAAGATAGAAAATGATACTGACTACACATTGACCAAGATAAATATTTTTTCTCACTTTCACTGGAAAAAAAAAAAACAAAAAACACATCCGCTGCCGTCAAGTCGATTCCAACTCATAGCAACCCTACAGAATGGAGTAAAACCACCCCATACAGTTTCCACCGAGTGTCTTGAGGGTTTAAACTACCAGCTTTTTGGTTAGCAGCCACAAGCATTTAACCACGATGCCACCAGCGTTTCATTATTGCACTTTAAATACCTAAACTGAGACAGGAGAACCAAGGCATAGAAGGTGACGATGTGGAATTGAGAGGAGCTTAGGGACTGCTTTATTTACTGATGACTTTTTCATGTGAAAACATATATAGTTTTGCCTGTAATTCAATGGAAGAATGGATTCAGTTTACAGAAAATCACCACACTGATAACTTTTTTAGGGGAAATGTATGGTGATATAGATAAAGAAAAAGAGAAAACTGCAACATTAAATAACCAGCATGGTTAAGCACAAATTCTAAAGGTTGAGGAAATTTATTTAAAATGCATTCTCAACCATCTCCTGGTTTGTAATGTCCACATCAAATCAAATGCAACTAGCAGGAACAGTGAAAAGAAAAAACAAACAAAAAAGCTAGATTTTAACTCAGAAGAGCTCAGATTAAATGAATGTCACTGACATTCTTTGGGAGGTTATACAGTTCCTCTGAGCCTCAGTCTACTGAGCTGTTAAATAAGGGATTTCTTACATATTTTTTACATTTCTTACATATTTCAAAGTGGTTGTAAGATAAAATGGAATAAAGCATATGAAACTTATCTGTAAGTTGTAAAGAACTTTGCAAATGTCAGTTGTTACATTACATAATGTGGAATCAGCCTTCACCATTAGAAAACTTTAAATATTTTTATGAGATTATTTTTTAGTTTAAGGTTATATATAGAAAGCTAATTACAGAAATTTAAATATAAATTAAGCAAATTGAAATATTTATCTTAAAAATTTTACTTTTCCTTTAGGGAGACAGATAATATTTTTTACTTTTTGAAAGTATGTCAGTACTTTCAAGCAACAGTATTTATAATTTATTTCAGTTTTGTTATTAGTGTCAAGGTATGAAATCTTAATTTAATAGCCTATTCATTTAATTGTCTTTAAATATTTTTCCTGATACATTCTTGAAGTTAAAAAAAAATTTAAGGCAACTGTATAGTTTACAATGAAACAAAGAGAAAAACTCCAGATCACAAATTGCTAATAAAAGGATACACTTTTTTTAGTATTATCACATTAAGCTGCATCCTGAGATAATGCTGAGAAATGTTTCAGGAAAATTTCTTACTCAAGACTCTAAATGTATGATCATTTATTGAAACATAATTTTCAAGATTATCTGACATAGTCTTAAAATAATAACAACACCAGTAGTCAAGTTACTACTTACTCATTTAGTATTAAGTCAGGTGCAAAATACAGCATCTGCCCACTGACGTGTTTATAGGATCGCCATCCTAGTCCAAACACCATTAAACTCATCCAAGAATACTGGATGAGAGTTATCTGGTCATCAATATGTAAGTTTCGAAAACCTACAAAATCAATTTAAAAATGAAATAATTACAAAAATCACCTGATTGTTGTGTTAAAAATATTAAAAATACATAGCTTTGAGAGTAGATGTAAGTCATGAGGGTAATATACCATTTTCAATCTCTGTATTTTACACAAAAAAATCAAGCATAACTAATTAATAACTAAGCCTGAAAACTGAAAAAGTGGCAGCAGCTTTGGAAGTCATTTAAAATTAGTCACCGAGATTTAGCATTATCTGGGACTTCATTCATTAAAACAGTCATCCATCACTCACTCATGCAGCACTCATTTACTGAGAACCTTTTGTGTGCCAGGCACCGTGTGAAAATGTTAGAGATACAACAGTGAACAAGACACAGGCTTTACCCTTAGTAAAAGCTCATATGGTGCAGAGGAAAGACAAGCACATCACTCTAACTACACAGGTTACAGAATAAAGGAGGCGGAGAAGAGAGTACACAGGGGTGGGGATGGGAACAAAGTTAGAAAATGCTTGAGCAGAATATAATGAGTTTGTTGAGGAGACTCCATTCTTTGGAATTTAAACATTGACCAGTTTTATTGTGTACGACTGCTTTCAGTTGTGCGGTGTCTAATTTTCCTTTGTTGTTGTGAGTTGCCGTCAGGTCAGCTCCAACTCTGGCTGACCCAATGTAGAGCAATATAATGTTGCCAGCTCCTACATCACCTCTGTGAACTTCAATATATCTGAGCCGATTATTGAGGCAATTGTGTCAATCCGTCTCACTGTAGGTTTTCCTTGCGACTCGACGGCACTTGGCACTTGGCTTTTACTGTACCAAACATAATGTCCTTTCCATTTGGTCTTTCCTGGTGATTTGTCCAAAGTAAACAAAATGAGGTCTAGCTATCCTCACTTCTAACCCTTAATTATGTCTTGGGTAGATTTTACATTTTTCTGGTCACTTTCATTAAAAAAAAAGAAAAGAAAACCAATCTTGTTATAAACTCTCATTGTGGTTTAAGGTATTTAGAGTCTGCATGTGTAGCGAGCTCTGGTCGTCACACATCTATACCTTCCCTCTTTTAGGTCCTTTTCTGTTGGTGATGGAAGAGCACTGATAGGGTAAAAGCACAAATATATCTTGACCTAACTGGCTATAGTGTCCTCTCCATCCCTTACCAGATCTCTTTCTCCTGCTTGGGGTAAGAGCACCAACTCAGCACTAATAAACTTTGACAAGAGATAAACATGGAGGTACAGTTTGGGATCAGACCACAAATGGTCTTGTCAGCCTACTAAAGAGAAATGGCCATTGGAAACCTTATTTAAACTGTAGGTGGATCCTGGCACAGCTCTGTGGAGGATGGATTTCAAGGGAAGGAGTCTGAAGTCAGGGAAAGCAGTTTTGCCAAAGCCAGGTGAGGGGTTACAAAAAATAAGTCTGAAATAGGCCAACAAGAGGTATAGAGAAGATGGAATGGGTCAGGGAAATATTCAACATTTAAGGAGATTTGGCAACTGGCTGTATGTAGTGGAGAGGAAGGAGAGACAACTATAATAAAAGAGAATGAACAGGCTAGGTAGAAAATAACAAGTTTTAGACATGTTTGAGGGGACCCTGGATATCCCGGTAGTAGTTGGAAAAAAGAGGCAAAAGTATGGGGACATTTCTGGGCTAGAAATATAAATTTGGGAATTATTTGTACCTGAGTGTAGCTGAAACAATGAAAGCATTAAAATCTTCTATTGAAAGACAGTGATTTGCCGAGAATATCATCTGTTTTCCATAGACATACTTCAGTAACATCTATTCCTCCTAGGAGGCCTAGTGGCACAGTGGTTAAGTTTGTCAACTAAGCCAAAGACCAACAGTTCAAATCTACCATGTGCTTCTTGGAAACCCTATGGAACTGTTGTATTCTGTCTTATGGGGGTGCTGAGTTGGAATTGACTCAATGGCAATGTTTTATTTTATCCCCCGTAAGAATTCACTGAAGCCCATTTACAAAGGGAGTACTTCAAAAGTAAAATCAAAACCAAACCATTCTGTTGATATCAAGGACAAAAGACATTTATTTTCTGATTACGTTAATGCTCTCAAGGTAAGCAGCAGAAAAAAAGAATGCTCTCTTCTCTCCAGACACTCCAGGATAGGCCCATTTTCTTCTAGCGCAGAGAACACTGTTCTCACTCTCAAAACTCCTGTTCAAAATTAGGGATACCACAGTGGATGTTTTCCCGTTTGTTTTTGGCTCCTCAACGTCTAATTTTCCTGCCTTCCTCCCTCTATTCCTTTTTCCCTCCTGCCATCTCTCTGGCAGGAGTTTCCCACTGGCTGTTGTCGGGTAAGAACAAATTTCCCACTGTCCCACCAAGGAAGCTGAATGAAGCATCTGCTTTCCTGGGCTTGTGACCTGAGTTTGGCCTGTGAGACAAACACTAAGGCAAAGTTAAAGATATGATTTTCAAAGGTAGTGGTGCCCAGTGCTAGCAGTGTATTCAGTGTGGGCATCTGTGATGCTTGCTGTTTCCACTTTCCAGAAAAGTCCTGGTTCTGCCCATTTTCCAAATTTTCCTTTAGCTCACCTGCAGTGAATCTCTGGTGTTCTTCCACTGAATTAGTTTTTTCTTTTTGTGTTGTTTTCAATAGTCAGAGGGTTAACAAAAATCAACCGAGTTGGTTTTTATGCACGTATCCAGGAACTCTCACTTACTCAGGTGCAGGAAAACTCCCTATATAATACCTATTATTTTCATGTATCTTTTAGTCGATTTTGTAATAATTTCCTAAAGAAAGTATTTTATAATACGTAAATATCTGATTTACTATATCATTATTTTGCTTCACACCTTTGTTTTATATATTAGTCTCTGAGAAGTTTTTAAAATGTTATAACACTATTTTTTTTTGTTTCAAAAACAGATACCTGAGTGTTTATAGTCACGTTTTTTTTAAAAAAAAAAAAATCTGGGCTTATTAAATGACCAGAAATAAGAGAATTTAAATTATATTATAATATAAAAATTTAATCTTGCTGAAATAATTTAAAACTGATCAAATTACCAACATTTATAGCAGAAAGTATGTTATCTCTATTTTATTGAATGGACTAGAATTAAAAAAAAAAGGCTTTATTTACTCTACCCATTAGAAAAATGGACAAGGTTAAATTGACTTGAACAAGCTTGGTACAGACGTGCATTCATTCATTACTTTATACTGAAACAAAGACGAGAACACTGAGATCAAATTTCCATTGATGATAATTATCAGGCAAATGTAGTACATTTAAGATGATAATCAAAATGAAAAACTGTCACCTGGAGAAGTGATGGACAATCATTAATTGTGTTTAACAAATAGTGTAGAAAAATATTCTTTCCTTTTAAAAGTGACTTGACCTGATAATTGCTGACACAAGTACTGTTACAAGCTGTTCAATCCTTAAGCTTTAAAAAAAAATTAAAGAGGACACAATAAAAAGGTGGCCTTTATGACCCACTAACCTGCTGCCGTTGAGTCAATTCCTACTCATGGTGACCCTATAGACAGAGTAGAACTGCCCAATAGTGTTTCCAAGGAATGCCTGGCAGATTTGAACTGCCAACCTTTTGGTTAGCAGCCATGCACATAACCACTACAATACCCACTATGCTCTGCTATTTTATTCCTTGAATTTGGATAGAGGTTAAGCTTATATAAAAAGCTTCATGCAATATGAACAGTAGTTAAGGGTTTGTTTGGCTGCTAACAAAACAGCCGGTAGGTTGAATCTATCAGCTGCTTCTGGGAAACTCTATGGAGCAGTTCTACTGTATCCTATATGGTGGCTATGAGTTAGAATCAACTTGATGGCAATGACTTTCTTGATTTACCAAAAGGGTAAGTGTACTGTTCATTTTTTTTCCTGTACTTTTGCTCCAGTCTCCCAAGAAGAAGATATTATGCACTAAAATTACAGCTAAAAGTCAATGTAAAATCATTGGATAAAATATATCCTAAGAGATAGTTTGTAATATGCTGCCATAAGGCTAGAAGAAATTTCAAGTGTTCATTAAATAGAAAGAAGGCTATCTCTGAAATACATTAAAACCTACAAAAGCCAGAACCTGTGTAAGTTGGAAGCCTGACAGAGAAAGAAAACACACTGGATGTTTATGAGGCAGAATTCTCAAATAGAGGGCAATAGAAAACTGGTCAACACCCTGTCAAAGGCAGAAAAATGCACCCACATGCATTCACACCGTGAACCCAGTCTCCTGGCTTCTCTAACTTCACTGCTTAACTAATTGTTAAGTCTTGCACGCAGTAGGTGTGCCATAGGCATTTACTGAGTAAATCAGTGAATAATAACTGCACTCTTGGTTTAAGTCAACCTAAAGATGTCGAGTAGCTAATAATGCTAAATTACTTTATATACAGGTGTCCTTCCAGGTGCTTTTCAAAGTCATGATCGTCATTCTGGTTCATTGCCCATTTTACTCCCAGAACACAGATCATGCAAAACACAGTCTCTAAGACTACAGACCTTTAGATTAATCGCAGTGCCTCCCCCACTGCAGTTAACAGACGCGGTCAGTATGTGCAGTGCTGGTGAGGCCATCATTCCAGTTTACTTACACATAAATTACATTTAATGTTTAAAAAGTTGCCACTAAATGTAATGTCAAAAGGTCTTCTCATTTCTGCTGAAGGTATGTGATAGTAAAAGTCTTATGAGATACCAGTGTTTCAATTTAAAAAGCTTGCTAAGCTTTTATCTAAAGCAAATCCGTTACCTTTTTAATTATAACTGATTATTTTCTGACATTGTAGCTGAAGTTAAGAATTTTTCTTAACAGTAAAAAAACTCCAAAATACAAACCAAAGAAATAGAAACTATAGTAATAAAAATGTAAAAAGCACTGTTTTAAAAGAATAGAAAAACTGAGAAAAGTTAAATACGTGTTTAAGCCCTCATATTTTAAAACAGAAGTTCATCAATGCTGCAGTGATATTTTTACCTAACGAAGATCTGTCAAGTCTGAATCACTTGACAGTAAGTTTTAAATACTGACGCTTTTCTGATGGAAACTACATATCACTTGTCCAAAGCCTTTCAGCAAGAGCCAAGTTAATAAGAAACTGGGCATTCTGATTTTTCTATTAAATGTTTATCTCCTTTAGAATACTGAATGTTATTAATTTTATTCTACATGTATTTTTGAAAGATTCAGCAGACAGCAGGGGGATAGGTCTTTCTCCTTCATATAACCTTGGGTTTTCAATAACAACTCATCTATTCCATTGCAGCCCTTTCAGGCAGAATTGAGAAATGCATTAAGGCAAATTGAGAACTTTATTTTTCTTTTTTTTTTTTTTAAGGTTATTGAATCTAGTTGGATCTAAAAGGGCTTAATACATTTAATTTTTGGTCAGACACTGGGAAAAAATAATTTTCTCTAAAGGACTATAAGAATATGATTGATGTGAAGAGAATGTTATTAAAAACCAATTCTATTTCCAATTGCGGGATTAAAGCTGCAAGCAGTTCCTACACATGTATTTTTCTGGCTCTATACTCTAAGATTCGGCCACATGAGAACTGCATTCTTGTAAATCTTCCAGCTACTCTGTTGCTATGGAATCGTGTCAAGGGAGCAACTATAGCTTATAAATAAAGTGACTAAAACCTTTTCATCATGATGTAATGTAAATCCTCATCGCTGAGCTATACCCCCTTTTGGGTATCAAATTTTAGAGAAAGTAGTGACTACAGGCTTTTGCTTCATCCAAATTATTTATTTTTGTTTAGGAGTTCTATATTTTAATTGTCTTAAGATAGCTCAAAATGTATCCTGAAAATGATTTTGAGTTTTATACAGTTAGGTATATTCAGTTTTATTTTCAGCCAATTAGGGTTGGTTAAATTCAGGTTTAAAATGAACTAGATAATTTTAAGACGAAGTTCTACTTACCTTTCTCTGAACTATGATGACACTTGTGGCTAAATACATAAACTAATGCTACTCTTTAACTGTTTTAGGTATGTAATTCCTGATTTACCAAGACTCATTGTATTCTCTGCTTCGTTTGCATTTCTATAGTACAGAGGAGTGATCAGGACAAATACTACATGCTACAGAAGTATCTTTAACAGGCTGAAACCTATATGATAACATAATGTTTACAGTCTAGTTGATTTACGTTACATACTGTATTGTTTAACAGTCTACTACTACAACAAATACTGTTAATTTTTTTATTATGTGTTATTATATGTATATCCATACACATTATTATTATTACCTGGCAGGGACTTGGACCACTTGACCACTGAAAGAAGTTGCCTCTCGCCTAGCTGATTAAGACTGGTCAGCAAAGAACTGGAGGTGTCAGGTTTTGTGTTGTCATGTCCCGCATAGATCACATCCGGTTCAATGCTCATTAACAGGTTGATCAGTGGGGGCATCAACTGCAGTTCTTGATTCGGTGAAAACGTGATCCTCTGGTTGAGAGCTTGGCTTTCACTCGGCACGCCCACTGACTGGGGAAGAGCCACGGCATCGAGTGCTCTCATAACTCTGACTTTATTGAACTTTTTAAACTTTCGACCTACAAAGAAAAAAACAAAACAACAACAAACCAAGAAGTTCATGTCAACATGTATCAAAGAAATCTTCCAGCAGACTGCATTTTTCTCAAGCATTATAAATTTTGTCATCAGTTTAATACAGTGTAATTTAATAATAAGAAAAAATACTAGGTATCACCCTTGGATTAGAAAGTTATTTATACCAGTATTCATTGGATTGGTGGGAAATGGGTAATTATACCAGTATCCAGGAGAGGGAGCGGTCTGAAGATTTTTCAGCAGCATGAATGAAAAGACTTTTAGTAAAGCAAGCTCAGTATTGATCAATATTATGTGTCTCCAAGCACATCAAAAAATGCACAGGCAAGCAATCTTTTCACCACCTCTTGTATACTATTTCAGTGGGTTCATAAATCCCTCCGAATCAGCCCATACACTATTATAAGATGTAAGGATCCTGCAAATGGTTAACATGCTTGTCTATTAAGCAAAAGTTGGAAGTCTGACTTCACTCAGAAGTGCTCTGGAAGAAAGGCCTGGTGATCTACCTCTGAAAAATCAGTCACTGAAAATCCTATGGAGCACAGTTCTACTCTGACACGCATGGGGTGGCCATGAATGGAAGTCAACTTGATGATAACTATGTTTGTGTGTTTGTTTTTTTTTTTATATAACCTCTGTTGGTCAGACTACATTTGTATTTACTTCTAGAATTTCCACTCGGAGGAACTGTAATGTGTTAAGGATGAAAAAAAAAGAAAGAAAAACTTGCCAGCAGTGAGTTGCGTACAAACTCTGCCTCGTGAGGAATGACTGAAGGAGAGTAGAATGTCCAGCTGGTCTATGGCTAGTTTACTAAGCACTTTTGGATGAGTCAGAGAAAGGCCTGGTGATGGGAGGGTAGGCTGGACTGAAGCCCCTCCCACTCTGTGCCAGCCCCACGTGCCTAGCAGTACAAGTTAGCTGCACTGTTTAGCCAGGAAAAAAGACTAGGGAGACCTGGTAACTGTTTGCAATTATCTCTGTAAAAGTTGCAGTCTGCTGGTTCTATTGCCTGATCTGGTCATAGACAGTTTTCTTTGCCTCATACAATGTTGGCCAGGATTATGAAAACCTCCATGAATGAGTTGGGTGTCAACGGTTGTTAAAGTTGTGTTGTGGCCACTGCTTTTGATTGAGGCAGGGCGTGCATACTCCAGTTTGCCCCACTTTCCAACACAAACTACCACCACTGAAGCTAATGGTCAGTTTTCTTTTGTCCTGCCACTTAATTAAGCTACCTGCCTTTAATTAAGCGTTGGCCTTTGAGATTCCTGAGCTCAGATACTGTTATAAAGAAATAGGATTACATTTGTTTTATAAAGCCCTAAAGAGTAGGGACAGAACCTGTGGCATGCCTCTTTTACATCTGTCTCCAGGAGATGATATGCATAAGAGATTTCATTATTTCGCTGGGGGGAAAAATGCCATCACATTGATTTGGCCTCATGGTGACCCTATAGGAAACAGTAAAACTGCCCCATAGAATTTTCAAGGAGTGCCTGGTGGACTCGAATTGCTAATCTTTTGGGTAGCCGCTGAAACACTTAACCACTACACCACTCAGGGTTTCCATTTTATGGAATGAGGAAAGAATTCTGGGCTCAGATGCTAGGAGGTGGGCATAAGAAGGCAGACTGGAGAGAAAGGCTTAACAGTTGCATCTCTTTCAGATTGATGGATGGGGTTTTCAGTGTAGAATCAGAAGCAGAAGGAACTGGGTGGCACAAGTGGTTAAACACTCAATTACTAGCTAAAAAGCCAGTGGTTTGAGCCCATCCAGAGGCGCCTTGGAAGGTGGGCCTGAAGATCTGCTTCTGAAAGGTCACAGCCTTCAGAACCCAGTGGAACAGTTCTGCTCTGTGCTCATCAGATCCCAGTGAGTCAGAATACACTCGATGGCAACTAACAACAACAAGAAAAATGGAATACCCATCTCGCAGCCTGGTCAGTGAAACTCGGAACTGAGAAGGCACGCTTCCACATCTGCAAAAAACACAGCATCATTTGGCACCTTGAGAGTGTTTGTAACTTGGGGCCCTGTGGAAAAGCCCCTCACACAGGGCAATAGCATTTTTGGAAGCAGGACTATTAGCAGTGGCAGGGACACAGAAAGTCTGTGAAGCTGGTCAAGGACATCGAGCCTCAGCAAGGAAGTCAGAGCAGAGAAATTTCTTTAGAGTCAATCTGCAAAATGGGTATGCCTATACCCTGACTTCACTGCTGTCATAGTGTATGAACTGTGTTCTTGTCTAAGACCAAGAACACAGGCTAAAGTCTATTCCTTCTCAGTTACTCAAGGACTCTGCTTTCTTCTTCTGCAGCCTGTAAGAATCCCTCTCATGCATCTTGCACCCAGTGGAGGATGTACTCTCTCCACCACTTCTGCCCCTGCTCTCAGCGGAACCAACTTCAAACAGGCTTTCTTCCTGTACTCCAACAAAACAATCCTTGGTAAACATCACCGATGTTTTCCACACGTCAAAACAATGGCTTCTGTAATGAGATACCACTTTATACTCATTAGGATGGATATAGTTAAAAACAAAACAGAAAATAAGTGTTGACAAGAATGTGGAGAAATTGGAAGGCTTCTGCACTGCTAATCAGAAATGGTATGGCCACTCTGGAAACAGTATGGTTGTTGCTCAAAAATGCAAACATAGGACTACCATGACTCAGCAATCTTACACCTAGGTACACACCTAAAACACTTAAAATCAGGTACTCAAACAAATATGAGGTAAGCCAATTAAGTTCACGAACTCCTCCTGCATAAGTGCTACATACCTCACTGATGAATATCACTACAGTCACCTTTGAAATACTCCCCTTGGGAAGCTATGTACCAATGCTAGTGCCTAGTCCATCAAAGCAACTTTGGAACTTTCTGGAATGGCCATTGCACACAGTGGCAAGATTGTGCAATTAATTGTATAGTTGTCTGTGAGGGAGTTTTTAGCCAGTAAACAAATAACTGTATTCTAACACCCTCCTTACTCATCTGATCTGGCCCCCAGTGACTTTTTTCTTTAACCAAAGGTAAAAAAAACATTGAAAAGAAGATATTTTGATGGCATTCAGGACACCAAGGGTAATATGACAACAGCTCTGATGACCATTCCAGAAAAAGAGTTCCAAAACTGCTTTCGAGGGTGGACCACGTGCTGGCATCTGTGCATAGCTTCCCAACGGGAGTACTTTGAAGGTGATCGTATTGATATTCAGCAATGAGGTACGTAGCACTTAGAACAATTAAGTTCACAGCGATATTATTTACAATAGACAAAAGTGAAAACAACCCAGGTATCCATCACCAGTTGAATGAACAAACAAAATGTGGCACATACAGTAGAATATTATCCAACCATAAAGAGAAATGAAGTCCTGATGCATGTTATAACATTGATGACCTTTGAAAACATTACATTAAGTGAAATAAAGGAGGCACAAAAGAAAAAATACTGCATGACTTCACCTACATGAAATATCTAAAAGAGGCAAATTCATAGAGACAAAAAATAGGTGAGCAGTTACCAATGCTTTGGGGGAAGAAGGCACACAGAAAGTCTGTGAAGGGGTGGAGAGTCATTGCTTAAGGGGTACAGAATCTCTGTGTAGGATGATGGTTGTATAGCATTGTGAATGTAATAAATGCCACGGAAATGTACATTTAAAATGGTGAAAATTAGAAAATTTGGGTTGTATGTACTTTACCACAACAAAATTTAAAAGAGAAAAAGATCAAATCTCTGTTCTCATCTTAGTCAGCCCATCAGTAGCACCTGAAACAGCTGATCATTTCCTTCTAGTGACACTTACTTGGCTCCCACACACCTTATTCCTGTGGCTAGCCTGTCAGTTTCTTGGCTGCATCTATTTCATCTTCTCAAATTTTAAATCATGGCAGGTCCTAGAGTTCAGCTGTCAGACTTCTGCTGTGTATCCACATTCAGTTCCTAGGTTTGTGTGTAGTCTCATGGTTTTAATGCCATGGAGACATGGATGGAGGCACTCTAGTGGTGCAACAGTTAAGTGCTTGGCTGTCAATGGAAAGGCTGACAATTTGAACACACCAATGGTTCTTTACTCCTGTAAAGATTATAGACAAGGAACAAGATAGGACAGTTCTGTTCTGTCGCATAGGGTTGCTGTGAGTCAGAAGTGACTCGATGGCATGCAACAAGAGACAACGGTGAGTATCAAATCTTCGTTCCAGCCCCCACTTTGTCCCTGAGAACTGAACTCAAATACTTAATTGCCTACTCCACACTTCCACTTGTGCGTGCAGTACCCACCCACTGCTGTCGCGTTCTTTCCAACTCTCAACGATGCTATAGAGCACAGCAGAACTGTTCCATAGAGTTTCCAAGGAATGCCTGGTGGATTCAAACTGCCACCGTTTTGGTTAGCAGCCATAGCACTTATCCACTCTACCATCAAGGTTTCCATGTGTCCGTTCATTACACATCTCAAAAAAAGAAAAACTTCAGAGCAGAACTTTTAATAAACGGGCCCCAGAATTACAGCTCCTAATTTTGAAATTCTGTTTATGCATCTGCTCTGGTCAAAAATTAGTCATCATTGATACCTCTCTTCTTCTCTCACCCATATTCAATTGCTCAGCGAATCCTGGCTGATTACCACAAGAATATAATGCAGATCCGGTGACTTCTCCCCATCTTTGCTGCTTCCATTGTAGTTTTGGTCACCATCATCAAATCAAGACTACTATGACGTGTCCTGAGTGGTTTCCCAGCTCTCACCTTTACCCCTGTACAGTCTAGTCTTGACACAGCTGAGTGAGCTTTTAAAAACTTAAATCAGACAATGACTGATGGAGCTGGTGTTATTAAGTTGTGCACATGAAAAATACTGAATTGGTAAATGTATGTTCTCTGTATTTCACAACAACAAAAATTACACAAGCCATTCCCTGCAAACAAACAAACAAAAAAAAACCCTCAAAGTAAAATAAATGTAGCAAGACAGAGAGATTACCAAAACCCAACAGTAAACATAATTTATAAGTGAAATACTTTATTTGCAGATAATATCATATAGCTAGAAAATTTAGAAGAGAATGCTAGTGGCACCATGTTTAAGTGCTTTGCCTGCTAACCAAGAAGCTGGCCATTCAAATCTGCCACGTGCTTCTTGTAAACTCTATGGAGCCGCTCTACTTTGTCCTGTAGGGTTGCTATGAGTCAGAACAGACTTGATGGCACTGGACTTGACTAAAAGTCTATCAACTAACTGAAAAATTTAGTTATGTGGCTAGATAGAAGATACATCTATAAAAAAGCACTAAGATTTGGTGCCATAGTGTTTAAGTGTTATGGCTGCTAACCAAAAGACTGTCAAATCAAATCCACCAGGTGCTCTCTGGAAACTGGGTCAGCTCTACTCTGTCCCATAGGATCACTATTAGTCCAAATTGACTCAACAGCCGTGGGTTTGGTTTGGTTTAGTTTTGCCACTGCTAGTAATTATCATGAAAAAAATAGAAAATATATTCTATAATGACCTAGACCAAAGTTAAAAATATCTAAGACTGAATTTAAGAAGGTATGGGGAAACAAACAAACAAAACCCCGGCCATCAAGTCAATTTCAACTCATAGCAACCCTATAAGTCACAGCAGAACTGCCCCATCAAGTTTCCTAGGAGCACCTGGCAGATTTGAACTGTTAACCTTTTGGTTAGCGGACGCAGCAGTTAACCACTGTACTATGAGGGCTTCCTTAAGAAGGTATAGGACTTAATTAAAGCTATTAAATTTTATCATGTGACATAAAGGAAAAATCTGAATTAATGAAGAGATACACTATGTTTCTCAATTGGAATCCTTAAAACTTTGATTCCGGTAAATGAATACATAAATTGTATACCATTTCTATTAGTATCTGTGGAACTGCAGCAAATGATTTCACTGTGCTTTGAGAAGAATAAATATCTGTGGGAACAGCCAAGAAAATATTAAGAAAAACTGTAGTTTTTAATATATGTCATGCTATGTATTAAAATTTTTAGGACTATCATAATCCTAGCATGATGGTGTTAATAATTAGCCTGGGAATGGACATAAAGATCAAAAGAACAGACTATAGAACCCAGGAATATATACAAATGTACAGTTTATGTGGGCTACTAACCTAAAGATTGGTGGTTCAAAATCATTAAGTGGTATGATGGAATGCTAGTTGCTGTTGAGTAGATTCTGACTCATAGCGAACTCCCATTTGTTGAGTAGAACTGCTCCATACGGTCTTCAAGGCTGTAACTTTTTGGAAGCAAATAACCAGGCTTATCTCTAAGACACCTCTGGATGGGTTCAAATTGCCACCTTTCTGAGGATGTAACCATTTTTGAGTTGTTGAACATTTACCCATTTACCCTGGGTGGCAAACCCAGGGTATCCTCTATAAAGAATACATCAAGAAAACCCTATGGAGCAGTTCTTCTCTAACATACGGGGTTGCCACATGTCAAAGACTACTAGTTGTTGTTGTTGCTTTTAATATATTCTTTTCTGACCTATAAGGGGCTATGAGTCAGAATCAACTGGACAGCAGTGAGTTTGGTTTTGGTGTATCTTGATGTATGTTAAAAGTGGTGTGTGAGAAGGCTTTCACTTGGGACATACAAAGACTCGCGGAGAAACAAGGAACATAAGTCCTCAGGACCCATCTTCAACAGAATGGCAAAAGATGGGTGAATGAAGGCCACATTGTCACACTAGCTACTTTTTTCCCATGACCTTAGTCTTAGTCATCTAGTTCTGCTTTAACAGAAACACCACAAGTGGATGGCTTTAACAAAGAAAAAAATATTTTCTCACAACTGAGTAGGCTAAAAGTCCAAATCAGGGCATCAGTTCCAGGGGAAGGCCTTCTCTGTTGTTTCTGGAAGAAGGTCTTCGTCGTCAATCTTTCTCTAAACTGGGAGCTCTTGAGGCACAGTCCAAAGGATGTGCTCAACTCCTGGCATTGCTTTCTTGGTGGTACGAGGTCCTCAACTCTTTGCTTGCTTCTCTTTCCTTTATATCCCAAAAGATTGTGTCATGGATAACATGAATTTAGAGATTGAGTCCTGCCCCACCAACACAACCACTGCCCACCCTCCCTCATTAACATCATAGAAGCAGGGTCTACAGCATGTAGGCACATTACACAATACCAGGAATCATGGCCAAGCAAACTGCTATACACATTTATGGGGGAATATAATTCAATCACAATACCTAACTTTCTAAATCTGAAGGGAAACTCCAATGAGAACTAAGGGAAAACAAGGAATTAATTGGGAATTATTCATCATATTTGACTGAACAGAGATAAATGAGCATAAACAATACTTTCTGTGCTACTTCCCTCATTGTTTAGCATTTACCATGGTCTATCAGTCTCCATAATTTATGCCTTATTTTCTTTTTACTCTGTCCTCCCCTAACCTGTAAGCTCTTCAGTGTGGTAAGTACATGTGCTAGGTACCTGTAGTTAATAATTTTTTTTGGAAAAAAATCAATAATTGTACAGCAATGCAAAATATGTTTGCCACAAGACTTTCCACAATAACCTGGCCTCCTGCCATTTAACTTCCACTCCGTAAAGAACAGGAAGAAATCTAAGAAGATTTTCCTTTCAAGCAATGACACAATCTAGGCAAGAGGGTTTAGCATATTTTCACATAGAATACTTGGAATTTACGTATACATGCGGTGTATAAACTTCAGCTGAAAACCCCTGTCTTCCAAAGCTACATTTTATGTGCCCAATCACTTTTTCTCTCTTCCACGCTCTATCAGTAAACAGTTGAGACTTCAGGTCTTCTAGCTCAGATTATCAGACAATCAAAAGGAAGCCTAGGTAAACAGGAAGGGAAGCCAAAGGGAACTGGCTAACAATTAATTAATACATCAAATAGCAGGCCAAGACACAATAAAACAGATTTACACGTGTATTAAGAGCTTGCATACAGTATGAAGCTTAAGCAAAAATATGTTTCAAAAGCCTAAAAAAGGAATGCAAAAGCAAAAATTAGATGAAGGATGAAAGGTGGAAGAATTACTGTAAGAGGTGGATTTAGAAAACACTTCAATTAGAATTTACTGAGAAAGTGGCACCTAAGTTTTAAAAGATCAAAGCAGAGAAGCAAAAAAGAAAAGAAAAGGAATGATTACAACACTGAGTAAAAGGAGAGAAGGCAGATTTAAAATTTTACTGGGAGAAGAGTGATAAGTGACAGTGTAAAAACCTAAACTAGTGACATGAAGAACAGGCTTGAAAAAAAGTCACCAAATAAAGTATAAAAGGATTAAAGTGGTTAGAAAAAAGAGGACGGATGTTGATGACTGATAACAAAGATTATTTATTATACATATAGGTTATTGGGTCATGAAAACAGGAAGAAACATGGAATAGACAAATATCTTTGCCAAGAATGTTAAGAGACTACTTTGCTAATATACAAGATGATGAACCTTCAGAACAAAAAGAATTTTTTGGTTTTCAAGAACAACTCATAATTATGATAGAATTCAGCACCGAATTACTTCAATGACTACTACACACAAATTTAGGCAGAAAGAGCAGGTTATCAATAAAGGAAAAATATTAGGCTCAGTTTTCTCTTTGGTCATATCAGAAGCCTCAAGGCAATGTCAGATTTGAGGAGAAATGACCCATTCTACACATTTTCTAAGGTTTAATGGAATTTTACTGAAGACTTGGGAGGCTGAGGGAAGCAGAACCTACAGCGAGCATCACCCTTTGGGTACTCTCCTTCATTTCTCCCAGCTTCCTCTGTCCCACATTAAACAGCACAAACTCTGTTTTTTGTTTTCTTCAGTAGAATAAATTAGCAAATCTCTTGTATTCACTTCAGCATGTTCTTGGGATCAGACCCAAAGAGCATATCAAAGTTTTTCTAAAAACAAAGAGGACACTCTCCTCTAAAAAAAAATTCTGAGGTTAAAGTGGTTTTCTTTTTGTTACCTATGCAAAAAGGGAACTTCAACTGACAAAGACTTTCACTAATTTAGAAATTTTTGCTACCATATGAAAATATCACACACTTTCTTTCGGATTATGTTTCCATGGGAAAATATGGTGTCAGAACATGAAATTATACATTAGAAACACTCAGTAATTGTTACCTTAATTAAGTGCCTGTTATAGGCATGATGGTAACCCTGGTGGCATGGTGAGCAAGAGCTACAGCTGCTTACCAGAAGGCTGGCAGCTCAGATCTACCAGGCACTCCTTAAAAACTCCATTGGCCGCTTTTACCTTGCCCTATAGGGTTGCTATGAGTTGGAATCGACTTGATGGCAGTGGATTGGTTTTTGTTTTTTTTAAGAGGCATGATTTTGTAATTTAATATCAACTTCAAGATACGTGTATGGATTTTATGGTTCCTAAGAAATAACGAAAAGCTTTTAGAAGTTACAAGACTATGTGTTGTATTAAAGCTAAATCTTTATTATGCCAGTGTATATGTGCATAAATGACTTCTAAATATAAAGGATGCTTTAAGCCATCATTTATTAAAATTTCTGTGAGACAGTCATTGTGCTCTATGGTTTAGATGTAATATTTGATTTATCTTCACATTAACTCTCATTATATGGTCTTAATAGAAAAGAAAACAGAGATATATGGCCAAGTTAAGGTGCATCTCCAAGGTCCCGCAGCTAGTAAATAGGGAAGCTGCAATGCAAACCCAAGTTGTTCTGGTTCTAAACCCTTACTCACTGTTACAATGCTGTACCATCTCTTACAGAGATATTTGGAAAATCATTTTCTAACCTCATGTTCTCAGTTAAAACTGGCATAAAATTCTACACGAACTTCTCTGGTTGGCAATTTAGAGGATTTGGTATCTTATACATTTTCTTCTTAACAATAACGTATAAAACATAACCAAATTATCTTAAATGTACGCTCCTTAAAAATTCAGAAAAGTATAAAGTGTCCAAAATGAAAAACATTTCTATCCACTGATAAAAGAACATAAGAAGTAATTATGTTTGTTTCAGTCTTGAGTCAGTGTGGGAAAAAAAGTCTCCTCTAAGAACTCTTAATCATAAGTCTATGTTACACAGACTGGTAAATTGAAATTATTTCACCTGTAAGGGTGAGAAACTTGAAGCCCAAATGTAAACACGAAAAGTTGTCCACAGCTGTAAAAACTCATAAGGTGCCAGAACAAATGAAATAAAAATTTTCTCTGGAGTGAAACACTCCCAATCACCCCAATTTAAAAACAAAAACAAAAACAAAATCAGTTCTGACAAACATTACCTCATAATTCAAAATTACAAAAAGCACACTGAGTGAAAAGTAGCAGAAACATAAAATGGCATGCTGAATTTAGATTTTACTGGCTCATGAGAAATAAATACTGAGAAATTTTGTGAGCTGGTTGTTAAAACATTAGCAAGCTGAAATTGGCCATATTGGAGTATTATACTTTTCCAATAACTGGAAAATGTTATGAATAATCAGGACTTTTTTTTTTTTAAAGAGAGCTGGTTCACCAGTAACTCACAGCTAGATTCTGAGTCACTGAACTTCAGAATCACAGAACACACGTACTTATAGTAAGTAAATACATTTCCTATTGCTGTAAAGTCAATTCCAACTCGTAGCTGCTTTATAGGAGGCAGTAGAACTGCTTCATAGGGTTTCCAAGGCTGTAATCTTCATGGAAACGAACTGCAACATCTTTCTCCTACAGAACACTTGCGGAGTTTGAACTGCCAACCTTTTGGTTAGCAGCTGAGTGTTTAACCACTGCACCACCAGCACTCCTTTTATACTAACTGCGTGTGTAATAATAAAGGATATATGATAAAGAGTTGAAAATGAAAGAACAGAAGGAGCTAATGTAAAAGAAACAGATAAATTTGGGAAAGAAAGAAATACAATGTCTAAAAAATACCACTTAAAAAAAAATTAAAGGCTATAGCCCAGAAATAATAATAAACAAGACAGAACAGGCTCTTTTACACAGAATACAGCGTAGACAGATAATGAGGAAAATACTAAAAGGGACCAAGAGACAAAGGAGGGTACAATGGGCTTCTCCAGATACCTGTCTGACTGTGTTCCAGGAGGCAGAAAGAGGCAATAGGGCAGAGAAGCAGTATTTTCCGATTAGTAGAATGTTTGTGTTCTTCCCAGTAGTTATAAAAGACAAGTTCTCAGGTTTAGGAATTCCCGTCATTTCCAAGTAAAACAAATGAAAGTAATATATAACTGGTTATAGTGAAACTAGAAAAATGGTGGTAAATGCATGCTATACAGAGAAAATACTGCCTCAAAGAAACTACAGTTGGAGCTACACAATTCTCAGAAAAATAATACAAGCCAAAAGATACAATCTAAAATCTTTAAAATGTTGAGAAATACCACGAATCAACCTAAAATTTTATAATGAACATACACCAAAAACCTATTGCTGTCAAGTTGATTTCAACTCATAGTTACCCTATAGGACAGAGCAGAATGGCCCCACAGAGTTTCCAAGGAGCACCCGGTGGATTCAAACTGCAGGTCTTCTGGTTCACAGCCATAGCACTAAACCCCTATGCCGCCAAGGTTTCCATCATTATTTTAAAAAAATGAAGACTAAAAGATTTGGGAATGCTACAGTCAGTCCATTGGAACTAGGTTCTAACAACTTATTATACAGCTGATTTAGTACGCTTTTCCTTTTTCAGAATCCCAGATCAAAACTGAGTATACATGTATCATGCTTCAGAGAAAATACAGATGCTAGCTAATAGGTGGTATAGTGGTCACATGCAATGTCTTCTAGCCAAGAGGTTGATAGTTCAAATCTACCAAGTACTCCTTGGAAGCTACATGAAACTACTCTGTCCCACAGGGTTGCTAGGAGTCAGAACTGATTTGATGGCAGTGGGTTTTGGGGGGCTTTTTTGGGTTTGATAACAGAAAACATAAAATGTCAGCAGATATTTGCTTGGAAAAAACCACAGTAGAATTCATTTGGCGGAAGTAAATACCTCAATCATTCAAATAAAGTCTGACTGCTAATCAAAGAATTTTTATACCTACCACCCCGCCCTGATTTTTATTGGGACTAAACCATCTGGCAGATGCTACTGAATGGTTCTAGCTGGCAGTCACAGAAGCAGTCACTAACACAGAAAAAAGGAAGCAAAATGTTAGAATGCATACCCCGAGAAACACTTTCACAGGGCGTGTGGGGATGCTGGTCAGTGTGAACATCCTGGGAGGGTCCAGAACACAGGACTTGGCCTCAAGCTTCAAGGCAGCGCACAAGGGAACGAATGTGCAGGGCATTGTTCCTGGGAGGTGCTAATTTGAAGACCATGGCTGCCAACCAAAATGTGGGCAATTTAAATCCTCTAGCTGTTCTTGGAAACTTTATGAGGCAATCCCAACATGTCCTTTAGGGTTCCTGTGAGTTAGAATCAACTCAGCAGCAATGCATTTGATTTTTTTGTTTTGTTTTGGGTTGCGTTGGGTTGAAGTGGAAATTTATGTAAGACGAAGATCCCGAGTGGTATAAAGAAACAGGCAAGAAGCATCACTTACAGTAATTCCTGCACTAAAGAGGGGGCAGTTCTTTCAGCTTTATAGTAATTAAAGGCACAGGCCAGGCCTCTACATTTCTAGAAAAGTGCTGCTCAGCTTGGAATTTTCCACAAAAGAATATGAAGCTTTACTGACTTTCAAGTATAGGAGAAGAAACAACAACAACAAAAAACTTGACAACACAACCCATACATTTTGTCTCTGAAATTTATTCTTCTTGACAAGTAAAGTGAAGGTGAATCTGAGTATACAAGGAGATAAGGAAAATTAGCTTTCTAAAATAATTTTTAAAATCTAGGAATCAGCCAATTTAAAAAAGCAACAACCTTCAAAAATAGTTTTGTTTTAAAAATAAAATTCAGCAAACATAACGAAGAATTTAATCATGCCTTTTATGTAGAAAGCTTCTTATTTTTAAAGGGCTTAATTACTTTTATAATAGTTTGATATTCTTTACTGTAAATGTGAAATATAGAATTGTATTTATTTTACAAAACATTTTTATGAATTGTTAAACAACAATATTTGCTAAAGGAAAGAAATTACAGAACAACAATTAGAAAATATTACCATCTTTGTGGGTGTAACTATCCTACTCAATACTGTATAGCAATGAACACAATACAAGTTCACTGTGACCTGTTGAAGCCAAGGGAAGTGATTCATTAAAAACAAAACTCATAGGCAACCAAGAGGGCAAATAATTCAAGTATAATTCTTATAATCAGAACAAAACATGAAAGGAGATAAAAACTGCTCATTAACAAAATCTATGTCATGGCATGTTAAAGACATTAATATTTATGACCTCCGATATCATTCGATCGCAAGATTTATTTGAATCTTTTTAGTTTTTCAGTGTTCTTTTTCTTTTTTCTGCTATTCAAATAGTCTGTGTATCAGAAATGACAAGCCTCAAGACCTCAAAAAGAAATGACAAGCATGAATAAATGAAAGGAAGGAATAAAGGAAGGAAGGTGGTAGAGAGACAAAGGAAAAGAAAGACAAAAGAGGGAACAAATAGGAGTGGCCTCTATTTCCAGTGCTGTGCAGACCATTGTCACTGCCATGACATTCTTCTCCTAACTGTAGAAGAAAACAACTGTGAACAACCCTGATTAAACAAAGACTCTCATTCTTAACAGATTACAGCTACACTCCCCCTTCCTCCAGAAATCTAATACAGGATCAAACAAAACAAACCCACTGTCACTGAGTCTATTATGACTCCTAGTGGCCCTATAAGGCAGTAGAACTGCCATACAGAGGTTCCAAGGATGGCCTGATGGATTTGAATTGCTGCTGAGCTTTTAGTAAGCAGCCCCACTATTTAATTTAGAAGTGTTAGCTTATTTATTCCCGGTCTCTTATCACTGACTCTCCCACACAGAACAATATCAGAACTTTGTCATATCATAATGTCCCCTACTTTTTTCCAATAAACCGGTGTGAAAATCCACTTATGAAATACTTGAATTCACCACTGTCATGCTTCTTAATTTGTGAGGCTGACCAAAGGAGAACATTAGGATTCAAAGACTCTTTTCTTTATACGTGCAGCCTGAGTGGTACAGTGGTTCTGAGTTACGGTGAGCCTACCACCGGCTGCTCCTGGGAACCCTGGATGGCAGTTCGGCTATGTCCTATAGGGTCACTGTGAAAAGGAACTGAGTTGATGGCAATGGGTTTGGTTTTTTTGGTTTGGTAGATCCTTATAAACCATATCATGTTACAAAATTCTTTGAATTATTATGAATGACATTGTGCTATCTGAGGAAGACATATATCAAAGGTCGTTTTGGATACTTGTCAAGGTTACTGATGAAAAAAATAGAAAAAGAAATTTAATGGATATTTAATTATTCCTAGGAGTAAGACCCATAGTTTTAAGTCATCTCACTGCTTGGAATATATCCCACAGAAACAAAGGCTGTCACACAAACAGATACAGCACATGAATGTGTATTGCAGCATCGTCCATAACAGCAAAAAGATGGACCCAGATGCCTAACAACAGATGCATGGCTAAACAAACTATGGTACATATACTCAATGGTGCACTATGCAATGATAAAGAACAACGATGACTTTAAGAAGCATCTCATAACCTGGTTTCAACTAGAAGACATCATGATGAGTAAAATCAGTCAGCAGCACAAGGACAAATATTGTATGAGACCCTAAGTATAAGGACTTTAAAATAGACTCATGTACAGAAGAAAAGACACTTTGATGGCTGCAAGAGAGGCGAGAAAGGGAAAGGACCAGTAATAGACTAGACAATTGATAGAAATTTGGTTGGGTGAAATCAGTGACAGCACAAAGGAGAAAGAAGATCAACTTAACTGGACTACAACATAAACTGAAAACTCCTCTAATCTTAACCCAATATTGCAAGGATAGAGTAGCAAGGGCAGGGTCTGGTGACCATGTTCTCAGGAGACATCAAGGCCAACTGGAATAATTAGCCTATTGCTAAGAGAGTCTTCTGCACCCCATATTGGTGAGTGGGGTTTGGTGTCTTAAAAGCTAGCAAGCTGCCATCACACCAAATGGTCCCAACTCATCCAGAACAGATGGTCACCAAGAACAACAAAGTCATGAGGGAAAAAGAGCCCAGGAGACAGAAGGAGCCATGTGAATGGATGACTGTATAAACATGTGACCAGAAGAACGAGATCACACCTGGCCACCACCAAAGACAGCCGTGATGGGGCACACAATGTTGAGTCCCAGTGGCAACATAAGAAAAAGAAGGGTGCTCCTCAAGAACTCTACTAAAAGAGCACAGTTGATAGTCTGGAGGCCTGGGGGTTCTCCTGGAAGCATGGCCCCTAGACTTGCTGCTGGCCTGGACCAGAAAATACTGAGGTCAACCCTTTGGATAGGAATGGACTGCACTCGGCGTCACAATGTGACCATGTGGCGTGTGTACTTTGTGCTTCTATGTGTCTGTAGGAAGCTGTCCTACTGGCGTCTTAACAGAAAAGAGAGGAGAGGGTGGAGAAGGAAGGACAGGAGATTGTTAGGAGGATATGACACACAGAACGAAAAAAGAGAAATGTGTTGTCACTAGGCAAGGAGAGCAGAAGTAGCTGCACATAGTCAGGCATGCAAATTTAATTTTGATTGTATACTGTCACTTAATAGCAATTAAAAAAAAAGCAATATTAAAAAAAATGATGACAACCCAGGAAAATAATTAGCTGGCTTCAAAAGCGGCTGTAGTAAGGCCACTACTGCTGAGTGGTGTCAGTTTTGACTCATAGCAACCCTACAGACAGAGTAGAACCACATCATAACGTTTCTAAGAAGCACCTAGTGGATTTGAATAGTCAACGTTTTGATTAGCAGCCGTGGCATTAACCACGATGCCACCCAGGTTTTAATGCTGGCAGTTCAAATCCACAAGGCCCTCCTTGGAAATTCTGTGGGGTAGTTCTGCTCTGTCCTATAGGGTAGCTGTGAATCGGAATCGACTCAATGGCAGTGGGTTTGGTTTTGGTTTAGTAAAGTCACAGTACCTGCTGCAAATGTGTAAATAATTAGTATGGATGAAAATTATTGAAGAAATGAGAAAGGAGAAAAGTGGTATATGTAAATGAATACATTTTTGTATGTAATTTAAATACATCTAACTAAATTTATGCATTAAAGATTATATAAAGAAACATTTGACTATTTCATCTACATCCCTAATAGTTTATATATTTACTTCGGCCAGATTACATTTGCATCCTTGGGAAAACTGGGGTCAGGGGCCGCCCGCATGATCTAGATTGTTCAGGGCAGTCTTGATTATACTGAGTGTCCCTGTTTAACTACTGATAGCGCCCCCTTTCGTCCACAGAAGTATCCTAGTTTGGATGATTAATTTTACAGTTATCAGAGATGTAAGTTAACTAACTTACTGATTCAGTAAACAACGTGAGGGAAGAAAAGAGTCCACAGGATTTCAGGAGGAGTGAGGCCCTGGATGGCAGCAGGAAACCAAATGAGAGAGACTGAATGTAATAAAATGAGGGATGATGACGGCTGCACAAGCTGTCTGCTCCCCTGTCTACTCCTCACAGTGATTTTTGAGGCTGGGATGTTTAGCTCTGAATTAAGTTCACCTCTATCTTGGGAAGAAATCTACCCTTAAACAGAAGATATATAAGAAAACTGAAGTCCGTAACAATACTTTTGTGCTGAGCTGGTCTTGCTGCCAATCCTGCACTCAGGCTACTTTATAGTCTATGGCCCTGGAGTGGAATTCTCTTTCATCCCCAATTTCAGGGTCTTCTCTGAAGCTCCCATCTGCTTTTTAACTCTATTTCTTATGGAGCCTTTTTCTTGTTTTTGGTGGGACTCAAGTCATCTCTGAACTCCAGTTTCTCTGTTGCTGGGTAGGTGTCTCATCCTTTTCATTCTGGTTCATTTCAATCGCTTTTCCATTACAATAACAAGAATGTTAAAACAAATACAATCACGAAACGGAAAGTTGCTATGCAGGCACAAAATGGCAAGTTGTTACCTTTCCCTAAACTTTTCCTCCTATAAGCGTTCTCTTTCTGTGGCTTGGAAATGATTACAGATAGAGTTCTTTCTGTCCAAGAAAGCGCAGAGGTCTGCACTTCAACTGAGTTCAAAATACAGTCACAAACATGTACTGAGCATGTTTTAAAACAATCCGACTCGACAGCACTTGGCTTTGCTGGCTTTGGTGCTGAAAAGACTGAAATACAATTCCTGGTTTCAAATAATTCCATCTTGGAGATAGTAAATAAATAGCTATGAGACACTGAGGCTCGAACTACAAAGAGAGTGATAAAAGGAGCTACGGGAAGAGTGAATCCTCGCTCACTGCTATAGGTGTCTGCTGGATCTCTCATCCTTCCACCGTGGCCAGTCTGGTTGCTCTTCCATTACAGCAGCAAGAATGTGGAAATCAAGAATAAGCAGCATAAGCAACAATCCAGGCTGGCAATTTGCTGAGTCAATTCTCAGTGTTAGTGACATTATCTGACACAGCAGCATTGCCCCATAGGGTTTTCTATGCTGTGACCTTTAAGAGAGCAGATCACTAGGTCTTTTCTGCCACAGAGTCACCAGATAGGTTAAAACAGCTGATCCATCTGTTAGCATTTGCGGTCTTAACCACTGAGCCACAAGGACTCCTCAGTTAATAATATAGAAGGTATGAAAATATTAAAACAACAACAGTAGCAACAACAACAAAAACCCTGTGAATCAGGTAGAAGGAGATTTAGGAAGCTCTGGAATAGCAGACTACAGAAATAAAGGCATTTGGAGAGGGAAGATGATGAAAGATCATGGAAATTCCAGCAGCAGACTAAAGGTCTGGAATATTATGAGACTATGAAATAACCCAGGTTATAGCACCGGTCCTGGGGAATATTCATAAGGTTCTACACCAGAACTCTAGAATTTCTGTTCTGTGATAACACTGAAGATTCTTTTTAACTCATTTGGGAGAATATTTGACTAAAGAACAAAGATTTCTGATGGAACCTGGGTTTCAGTATTAGAGATTGTGCCATTTTCTGAGGCAAGTACATTTGCTGAAGTGGAAAAAAAAATGACAGCTGTGCTGGTAGTCAGAAAACCTCTAGGGTTTTTCTTCCAACTCCAGCATTAACTAGATGTGTGACTCTGTGAGAAAACACTAATCTTTAAAATTTAGGTTACTGAAGACTTCTTAAAGTTGAAACATAAAAGAGGAAATTGAGAAGTACAGCTTTAAAGCAATGTCTCATCCGCTGAGAGGCAGCGTTTAGTTATTCAGTAGACATTTACTGAGCATCTCCCTACACCAGGAAGGGTTGTAAATTATAAAAGACGGAGACTTGGTCATTGCTCTAAAACCTAATGAATAAATTATAAAAGCGTAATAAATGACTTCACTGAGATACTGTACAGTGTGATGGAAATACAGAAAAAGCAGTGATCACTTTTGGATGATGGCACTGGCAGAAGTTTTAGAGTGTAGGCAATATTTGGCTAGGCTTGATAAATATTGATCTAAATACAGTGTTTCCCAAAGGGAGATATACAGAGCACAATGCTGGAACACAATGTTATTGTTTGTGTTTTAGAAAAAGAATAATTAAATCTAAAACCCATGATTTTACAGATATTATTGTTCAAGATGTTAGGATGTAGCTAAGTTAAAAAAAAAAAAAAAGAAAGAAAGAAAATGAAAAGGAGTAGTGATTATTTTCTGTAACTCTGGCAGTCTTGGTCTCCCTTACCTTGTTTACTCTCATTGAAATCATTTGTCACAACCCGACATTAATTTTTTAAATGTCTGGTATATTAACGAAATTCTTGCAGATTTCTTAGCAACAAAAATATGAGAAAAGGGATTCATCAGTTTCAGTGATTTTGCTTTAATCAATCGTTCACAGGAGCTGTGGAGCAATGCACCTGACTAACTGGTAGAAAGAGTTTCGGAGGTGGAAAGGACCTCAGTGCTCTCATTTTATGGAGAAAGAGGCTAACGCTCGGAAAGGGTTGATGACTTACTCAGGGTCACACAAGCAGGGACTGACAGCCTGGAGTCCAGCCCTTCTTATTTAATAACAGGTCAGTGTTCTTTCTACACATCTGCTTACAGACAATATAGATGAGTGGGGGTTTTGCACATCTTATAACAAATCTCAAGATGCTGGAAATTTAGAAATTGGGATCGTCACTGGTTGCTTCATTCAGAAACTGAAACACGAAGAGTTACCACCAATAATCAAAACAGAAAAAGCAAAGCAAAAACAAACACAAATAAAAAAAGCTAGAATTTTCAGACCCACAGCTTTATAGAATAAATAAAAGTATATTGCTTATTATTGATGAAAACATCAGAATTACCTCCAAGGACCATGCCAGCCTGACAGCACTTTCGAAGGCGACATGCTGGACAGTTTTTTCTGCGGATTTTATCAACAATACAGTCATTTCTTCCAGCACATAAATAGTTATGCTGCCCTAAAAATAAAAAAAAAGTAAAACTTATTTATATTATGTAAAGACCACTAGAAATTTTACGCAACTGACAACCTAAAAAGAGGATAGAAATTATTTAAACAGTCTGTACACAGTTTTTCTATATTATATACCATCATAATTCCACAAGTTATATTCAAGGGATTGCAATGGATATTGTTCTTCTGGCTCATAGTATGTCCACAGGCAATTAACCTAATAATGTCCTGGAAGCATCACTTCTGCAAGTGCATGAACGTCACGGAGCATTATGCAGCCCATACCTCAGCCAGCCTCTTGTTCAACATGACTGATTGCTGATAATGCTACAAACCTGCTCAAGACTTCACCAGTGCCTTCAGGAGTCTAAATAAGAACACAAATTAAGAACCAATTCCAGAGTGCCTTTAATAATCCATTGTACAAAATTTTTATGCGTCTTCTTAGTAGTCTCATTTTAGGACTTTCCATCATTTTAGGACTAGCTGTATGTTGATAAGGATTAACTGCTGAAGATAGTCAAACACAAGTGAGATCTTTCCTTCTGACACTTAAGCCTTCAAGAAAACAGATACAGACTAAAGAATTAAAGAGTTCTGTGGAAAAGATTAATTTCACTGGAAAAGCCTGGAGACTTCTCGAACTCACAGAGTCTAATAAGTGAGAATATCTCTAAAACATAATGTTGTCAATGATGCTGACTTTATTGCCTGGTTTCTTCTGGCCATAAATTAGAAAGCACAGTAAACAGAAATAATGATGATGGGAGAACAATTTCAAACAGTGAGAAGTATTCACTGAAAGACAGAATAGAATTATAGAAAAATTATGGACAGAGCACACATGTCCCTGTGATTATTCTGTGTAGGGGAAATAGCTTATATCCTTCAAAGGCCTGGCATAGGAACTTGACATTCAACAATGATTTTTAAACCATAAATATCCTCCAATATTATAATAAGGCATGGAACAGTCTCATCTACTTATGTCTAATAAAAATAGTAAACTTTGAAAACATCTGAGCATAAATTTATCAACATTAATTAACTGGAAAATTTACTTTGGCTTTCCTTATTTTCCAACAATAGCTATTGTGCTTTTCTAGTTGCTTTAAAACAGACTGTGAATCTTTTAAGATCATCATCTTAGTTATGCTTTTTAAGCAATAAAATTAATTTTAAAAGATTATGGAAATTTCCTTATAGTACCTTACTTTAATCAGCATTAAAGTTAGGCTTCCACTTCCAGAAAAAGTTTGCAGTGAAGGAATACAAACATGCATTCAATGTGTGCCTAAACAAGCAGGGGAAAGGGTTTATCCAGATGGAACGCAGGCTAAAATGTCATGTCTATGGGACAGCTAATGACAAAATGATTCTTGACCTGGAATATTTCTGGAAAAGCACAGATTGCCTTTTACGAAAAATGTATTCCTCCAAGAATCTATGTTCATGTACACTCCACTCACGTGCTAGTGCTTGTTTTCTTACTCAGGAGTTCTAGGAGTTGGGCTTTCCCAGCTAATGAAAGGTGTATCATGAACTGAATTGTATCCCCCACAAAAGTGTCGTAAATCCTTATTACTATACTTGTAGGTGTAACCTCATCTAAGAATAAGGCTTTCTTATTAATGAGATATTATCTGTATAGGTATGTCTTAAATCAATCATTTTTGATATATAAAAGGAGAAGATTAGGTACAGAAGCAAGCAAGGAGGAATGGCAGAAAGATAGGTGCTATGTGGAGATCTCCAATGAAATCCAAGAAGAATATTGGAGAAACTGAGACAAGAATCTCCCCTCACTGTGGACTAAAAAACCTTCCACTAAAGCTGATTGACCCCTGAGTTTAGATTTCTATAGTCTTAAACTGTGAGAAAATAAATTTCTATTTATTAAAGTCACCCACCTATAGAATTTCTGTTACAGGAGCACTAAGAACCTAACAGACTGATAACGAAACCTCACATATCCATGCCTACTTTGGTGCACATAATGCTGGTCCTGCAGAGAGGTCAGTACACTGTACTGCATGCTACTTTTTATCCTGAACTTTGGCTTATTATTATTACCACAGTTGTATCAGTAGGCTATGGAGTGATTGTGGGAGTAGTGTATATAGTTTGGTCAGTCTCTCCTTCTCTCTTCCTTTCCTTTCCTTCCATCTCTACCTTATTACTTAAGGTCCTATATTCTCTCATAAACAGAGAGAACTGGAAATAGAGAACACAATTTTCCATCTTGTACACAAGATTAAATAGTATCCAAAAAATCCATTTTCATCTAGTCAGTTCCAATTCTCAGCCACTCCATGAGTCATAGCCAATGTAGAACTGCCCCCAAAAGGCTTTCAAGGCTGTAATCTTTACAAAAGCAGACTTTGAGATCCTTCTCCTGTAGAGTAGGCTAAGGGAGTTCGAACTGCTGAGCTTTCTGTTAACAGCTGAGTGCTTAACCACTATGCCACTGGGATTGCTGGGAGGTCATAATATCTCTTAGGGAGGTCGTAGTATCTCTTAGGTCATAAATAACCAGAAAAAAAAAAAATCTGCTAGGGAAAGAAACGTCAACAGCTAGGAACACACTTGACTTTTCTCATTTTCACATCTTAAATGACCTGCAACAGCAACTCCTTCAATGTCCCAGAGAAGCTTCCTTACCAGGACTCTAGGCTAATGACACTATTCCTTCCTACCTGCTTTCAAATCCTGCCCCTTCAATTTCCTCCTTTCTCTCCTAAAATATTTAGTCTGTCCTTCTCCAGTGACAGTCTCCTTTCTTCTCAAGTTTTTCTGTTCCAAAAATTCTAGTCCTAACAAAACAAAACTGTCTCACCCTAGGTCCTCTGTGCCTGCCTCCCTTTCTTTGGCATCCAAGTTCCTAAGAGCAACCATTTACATTTGGTGTCTCCATGGACTTCTTTGTCCCTCAGTTTACTGTAATTTTGCTAACACTCAGCATTACTCTAAAATCATGTACACTCATCAATGATTTCCTTATTTCCAAATGTTGTGACTTCCTTCCTCACCCTCCGTTTCAACTGCCACTGAGACTTAAACTGTTTCTTTAGGGCAGTACTGCTCTCCAAGCTCTTCCTTTGTCTTCCCAACAGTTCCTGTTAAGTGTCACTTGCCAATCCCCCCTTCTTCTTCCTATCCATTATGTGTTTCATTCTATCTTGTGGAAAGTCTCATCTTCTTTTGGCTTCGACTTCCAAGCATCTCTTTGTGTAATGGCTCCAAAATCTCATCCTGAGCTTTGACCTCTCAACCCATCTCCCTCTAGGTACCTCAAATGCAATACATACAAAACAGAATTCAGTGGTTATCTGGTCTTATTGTTCGTTTCATGAATTATTAGAGCATTTTTGCAATGAAATAAGGAAACTGAAAGCAGAAAATTTCCTATAATCTCATTGCCAAGCAACTATTTTCATTTTCATGTGTCTTTCCATTCTGTCTATAAAGATGTAGAGGGTTCTTAGTGTCCATTTGTTAAGTGAATCAGTACATACTTTTACAAAACTCTCATTCATTAATAAGCATTTACTGAGGGTCTACCATGTTCAGAAGTCACTAGGTGGCACAAATCACCTGCGCTCATCTACTAACTGAAGGTGGGTGATTCAAACCCACGACACAGTACCATGGAAGCAGTCTGGTGATCCGCTTCTGTAAAGATTACTGCCAAGGAAACTCTATGGAGCTCAGTGCTACTCTGGAACACATAGAGTTGCCATGAGTGGAAATCAGCTTGATGGTAGTATCATGTTTCAACACCATTATCATATGGTCTGCCTTTTCCTTCCACTAAATTGAAACACCATTGCAATGGTTGATAACTGTAGTATTGAAGAATACAGTTACTGGTCAGATAGCTTGTTCAAAGCCCAGATCTGCAGCTACCATCCATATTACAGTTACTAGTATTGACAACATGAATAACAATCATTGAGCACTTACTATCACAGTGCCAAATATTGTTACAAGCTTTTGTAGGTATTAATTCATTTAATCATTACAGCAACCATGGAAGGCAGGATTATCACTTTTTTATATAGCGTTAACTGAAGCGTAGAGAAGTGAATAAAATGCTTAAGGTCATATTTATAGACACTTTAGGTTAACTAATAAATAAGCAGTACATGAATTAAGAGTTTGGGCTTTGAGGCAATAGTCATCAAGAGTGAATTTCGACTCACCACTGGGTGAATTCTGCAAGTAAAACAAAGATTATGTTAGTGCCCATGGTTGTTCTTAGGATTAAATGAGTTCACACATTTAAGAACTTAGAATAGGCAGGCACAAAGAGAGTATTTAATGAGGATCTATCATTGTTATCATATCCTTAAATCCCAAATATAATTAAGTCTGTTCTAAATAGACCTAATAGACTTCTACACCTAGACAAGTTACTCAGATTCAAAGGCAGTTGAGAGACATTCTCAAGTATTCGGAAATTCAGGAACTATGGCCCAATATATCTTTCCTAAAGAGATTCCTGCAGATGTAATCCAACAAATAAAAGGTAAATTAAAGTAAAGAGTATTTGAGGTAGAAATTTGGGGTGAAAGGCCTGATGTTGAGTACCAAATTTAATTTAAAAATATATTTAAATTATTACCCTATGGGGTAGTTTTACTCTGTCCTATATGGTCAGTATGAGTCTAACTTCATGGTATCTACCAACAGCTGACAAGTTGGAATCTACTCAATGGCCCACAACAATCATGGAAGAAAAACAGATAATTAGCCATGAGTAGAGAAAAGCTTTAAACATAATAACCATAACCCACAGCCATTTAATCAATTCCAACTCATAGCAACCCTAGAGAACAGAGTAGAACTGTCTCATAGGGTTTCCAAGAAAGTAGCTGGTGGAAATGAACCGCCAATCTTTACGTTAGTAGCCACGCTCTTAACCACTGCTCCCCCAGGGCTCTGAGAAAAGCTTTAGTTGTCAGTTTTCTAGAAGCCAGAGTATTCTGAAGATCATATAGAATGAGATCAGTCATTCTGGGATCGGTCACACAGAACTGAAGTGGAGAGAGAGGGGAGCAAAGAGTGTGAAAGAAAGCCAGGTGATAATGAACCACTACTTGGCTACTTGGCTTGGCTATATTCTGAAGCATTTTATTGTAAGACTGAAGCGTTTTTTGCTAAAGCTTAATGGAAAAGATGTGTGGCTGGGGAGAGGAAAAAGAAAACATCTTGAGGATATTTGCCGATACCCTGGCAAATATAAACCTATAAACTTTAATAGTTTATTTTATGCAATTCTTAGGATAAAATAGATGTTACATTAAGTATTAACTTTTCCTCCAGAAGAAATGGCTAGTATGATGCACAGAAATCCTAAGGGCACAGTAAAGCAGCCGATGCATCTTCCAGGCAGCCACTACCCATCTGTCAGCGGAGGCTTGCGTGTTGCTATGACACCGAACAGGTTTCACTGGAGCTTCCAGACTAAGACAAACTAGGAAAAATGGCCTTGTGATCTACTTCTGAAAACCCTGCCAATGAAAATCTTATGTATCACAAAGTTCTGATTTTGTGCAAGGGGATGCCAAGAATAGGGGCCGACGAGACGGAAACTAACGATAACAGAATAGACCTCGGGAGTCTTGAACTTGGGAAAAAATTGATACAGAATATACAGGCCTGTGAATAAAGATATGGACACCGGGCACCTGAAAGGTGGGAGAAATGTGGAATAGAGGAAAGCAATTAATGCTGGGCAGATGGCAGCGCCTCCCTCTCTGATACCGGAACGTTGCCAAACTCCGCTCTAAGCCAGAGGTCATCAGAGGAGTCCTGACGTTGTTCAAGTATCAGACAAACTTTTACTTCAGTAGAGGTTGGGCATACTCCTAAACCCTTACATATCTGAGGATATATGTTGCCTTCACTCCAAAATAGTAATTCAAGATGACAAAATTCTTGCCAATTCCAGCATTAATTGCTTCAAAGTGGAGGTCAGTCCAATCTCTATTCTTTGGTACTGGTGTTGGTTTTCCTGTTTAAACTCATATAGGGTGTTTTCTAGATAAGATTTAAACATTTGTTCAATATTTACATAAAAGATGAGGCTTTTTCTATTACGTGTACCTGAACAGTGAGCCCTTTTGATATACAAAGTAAAATTTTCACTCAAGGCTAAATTTACTAACTTACTTCTATTACCAATTTCTACCATTTCATTAGCTATAAAACCTTAAATCATTTAACTACTCAGGGTTTTATTTTTTTCTTCATCTATAGAAGTTCAAAGCTGTTTTGACACGGCCGTTAGACTTGCTGCTGCAAGTCCCAGACCTAAAACCAGTACTGAGGTCCACACTTCCAAGTAAGAATGGAATGGACTCGGGGATACAAAGTGAGCATGTGGTGTGTGTATTGTACAGCCAGCCAAGTGCCGTCGAGACGGATCTGTACAATTTTATACATTTATAGAAGGCTTGCCTATGGGTTTCTTTCTAGAAGGGAAAGAAGAGGGTGGAGAGGAGGGGACAGGTGTTCATTGGGAGAATACTAAAAATAAAGAGTGAAAAGGAGGAATGTGCTGTCACAGCATGGGGAGAGCAAACACAGTTGTAGAGAGGTGGGTATGCAAAGTCGACTTGGGTTGTATACTCTCACTTAATCATATTAATAATAAAAATTTGTTTTGAAAATTAAACACCATAATGTACACAATATAAGTAGCACCATAACAGAAACAGAATAAATGTATGAGAGGTAGTAATTATGACAGTTCAATAAATATTTATTGAAAATTTATCATGTGTCAGAATTGTGATTTTGACTCAAAATAACCTTATAGGACAGAGTAAAACTGCCATATAAGGTGATCTTTATGAAGCAGACTGCCACAGCATTCTTGCCCAGAGTGGCTGCTGGTTTTGAACCGTCAACCTTTCAAACAACAGCCTAGTGCTTAGCTATTGTTCCACTAGGTCTCCTTTTGTTACTGACTGCAGTGCTAAATTAAAATACTTGACAACACTCTAGTGAGGGAAAATGACTCTTAAATGAAAGGCTGGCAGACAAGCAGTTTCCGCATGTTCTAGCATGTTTACTGAATTGGGAATTTAGAATGAGATGGACAAATGAGGCATGTCAGGAGGTGGAATTAGAGAAAAAAGAGTCAACTACCAAGACTGAGAGAAATGTCCCAGTTGTCTGAGGGAATTAGTATTGTTGGAACTGAGCCAGAGAAAACAGTAGTAGAAAAGGAGGTGAAAAAGTAACTGGGCCTAGTTTCTGCAAAACCTTGTAGACCACTGTAAAAACCTTGATTTTTCTCAGAAAGAAATACACTCCCATTGGATGGTTTTGAGTGGAAAAGTAACATTATCTGATTTATATTTTAATAGCATCATTGTAGCCTGTAGGTTGAGAAGAGACAATAGAAGGCCAAGGGTGGAAATGAGACTGATTAAGAGACTGTTACAATACACACTGAAAATAATTCTTGCTTAGAACAAAGCAGGAAACACTGGTGGCATAGTGGTAAAGTGCTATGTCTGCCAGACAGAAGAATGACAGTTTGAGTCCACCAGGTGCTTCTTGGAAACACTGTGGAGCAGTTCTACTCTGTCCTATAGGGTTGCTATGAGTCTGAATTGACTCAGTGGCAACAGATGAGTTAGTTAGTTACATCAAAGTGGGCACAGTGGTTAAGCACTCAGCTGCTAACCAGCGGTCAGTGGTTTGAAGTCACCAGCAGCTCTAGGGGAAAAGATATAGCACTTTGTTTTGGTAAAGATTACAGCCTTGGAAAGCAGTCAGCATCATATGCACTGGCTTACAGTGAACCAGGTACACACAGGCTTGTGTTTAATAGTGTTATTTACTAATCTTTAATTTACAATTTCACAGATTAATAAGTAAGCATAATTCAGCCCATGCATACTTTGCTTATTGGGCAATCCATCCCTGTATTGCCAAGCCAAGTGCATAATAAATAACTTAACAATTGAGGAGTAATTGTAATTATCCAGAGTCATTCAGCCTTACCTAAAATTGGCTTTGTGAAAAACTAGAATTAGAAGGATAATTATTAGTATTTTTCCTACTCTTTAGACAGTTTATGTTGTTGCTGGTTGTTCTCAGGCTGACTCTGATTCGTGGTGACCCATGTATGCAGAGAACTGTCCCACAGAGTTTTCAGGCTCTGACCTTTTGCAATCAGATTGTCCATCCTGTCTTCGGAGGTGATTCTGGATGAATTAAGTTGAACACTAAACCACTTAACCATTCGTGCTACACAGAACCCCAAATATGTAAGATTGTACTAAAAGCTTTGTAAGCCTTTTCTGGTAAATTTTTTAACTGATTGCTAACACCATGTCCTACCACAAATGCTAGGCCTAAATGCTGTGGTGTAGTGAAAGAAGTTGAAGTTTTTGAGTCGGATGGAACTGGGTTTGATTACCAGCTCTATCATTTACTGGCTAGGTTACCATGGGCAAATCACCTCCCCTCTCTGTCTCAGTTCTTTTACCAGCAGAGGAAGGTGCTAATAATTCCTTGAAAAACTGCTGTGAGAATTAAAGCAGGTGATGAATATAATGCAGTGTGTCCACTATGGTACCTGGTAAATAGCAACAAACAAAAAGAGTTAGTTTTATACTTCCCTTCCTGGTCTCCTCACATCTTTAAGATTCTTCATGGAGAAGGGATTATCCCTGGAAGGGGCAATTCCACATTTCAGCTTACAGAAGGAAAAGTAACTTTTCCTTATCAAAGAGTTGAAGGTTCCTAACCCTGGTGGCATAGTGGTTACGTGCAATGTCTGCTAACCAAGATGTCCACAGTTCAAAACCACCAGGTGCTCCTAGAAAACTATGAAGCAGCTTTACTCTGACTTGTAGGGTTTCTACGAGTCAGAATTGACTCGAAGGCTACGAGTTTGGGTGGGAATCCAAATCAAATAGTACTTTAACTAATGTTAACTACTGTCTGTTCATACTCCCCCCTGCTTCTAGAATTAACTTTCTAAGATACACATCACCTCTTAGCCTACAGGACCCGTGGTGGCACAGTGAGTCAGTATTCTGTTACTAACCATAAGGCTGACAGTTCAAATTCACCAGCGGCTCCTTGGAAACCCTATGGTGCAGTTCTACTCTGTCCTACAGGGTCATTATGAATTGGAATAGACTAAATGGCAATGCATTATGGTTTTCCTAGCTTAAACACTTTCTGTATAAAGCAGTACTTAATTATGCATGAAAAAATAAGCAACATGTTGAAATGCAGATTTGCTAGATTTCCTACCTTTCCTAACTATTTTGATTCAACATATGTGAGGTAAGGCTTGAAAATCTTCATTTTAAACCAGTACACTAGGTGACTCTGAAGAGATAGTTTGAAAAAGAAACTCTGAGGATCACTGGCTTACCAGACAAAATCCAAACTCTTCACACAGAAGCATTATTTATAAGGTGCTGGTTAAGTGCTACCTATGCTAACCAAAAGGTTAGCAGTTCAAACCTGCGAAGTGCTCCTTGGAAACTCTGTGGGGCAGTTCTACTCCGAACTCTAGACTTGCTATGAGGCCCAATCAACTCAATGGCAGTGGGTTTGGTTTTTTTGTTTGTTTTCAAGTTTCATTCTCGGGAAAAGATCAGGAGCTAACTTTTGCACATATTAGTTTGGGATATTCACTACTCATATAGGAAGATATCAGGTAGGCAGTTGGCTATATGAGTCTGGAGATCAGGGACAAGGTCTACGCTGGAGACAGATATTGGGATCAATCAAGATAGGTGGCATGGATCAGTTTGTGTCCTCTCCCTCAAATGTTTATCAATTTGGCTGGGATATGATTCTCAGTATTGCGTGCTTTTCCCACACTTTGTAAATCCTGCCTCTAAGATGTTAATAAGGGAGAATGGGCAGCAGTCAGTGCGGCAGGACTCAATCTGTAGGCGGGGATTGTGTCTCGAAGTAATCTCTTGGTATATAAAAGAAAGAAGCGAAGAGAGAGATGGGGGACCTCATGTCACTGAGAAAGAAGCTCCAGGGGCAGAGCTCATCCTCTGGACTCGGGGTCTCTGCACCTGAGAAGCTCCTAGTACAGGGGAAGACTGAGGACAAGGACCTTCCCCCAAGAGCCAAAAGAGAAAACCTTCCCATGGAGGTGACACCCTGAATTTGGACTGCTAGCCTACTTCTCTGTGAGAAAACACATTTTTCTTTGTTAAAGCCATCTACTTGTAGTATTTCTGTTATAGCAAATCTGGATGTCTAAAACAATGAGGATAATTCACCTAAAGCCATGACTTCATCAGATCACCAAGAATGTAAGTATAAACAGGAGAGTATACCACAGTACTTAAACAGGATGGACAGAATCCAAACACTGAGCCATGGGTCTCTCATGTTAAACACTCCAGAAGAGACTAAAAAGAAACCAGCAAGGAAAATCAAGAGGGTGTGGTGTCCTGAAAACCACGTGAAGAAACAACTTACAGGAAGATGGAGTGATCAGACTTACCAATGCTGAGGCCACTGGTAACTTTTGAAAGAGAAATTTTGGTGGCATGATTGTGATGAAAGACTGGATCAGGTTTAAGGGAGAACAGGTAATGCAAGCTCACTGGAAGAGTTTTGCTGCAAAAGGTGCACAACAATAGGTGGTAGATTAAGGGGACAGTGAAATCAGCAAAGCATTTCGGTTTTCTTTTAAGACGGGAGAAGCAATAGCATGTTTGCAGTGTTTATGAGAATGACTTCAATAGAGAGAGAAAATGAGGATTTATGAGAGACAGGGAGAAGTGCTGGATCTTGCCTTTGTGGGGGCAGGATAGACGGAGCTGTGGATCTAGTGCACAAAGGAGGGGACTGGCCTTGAACACCAGTCTAGTTGGTTCTAGTTAGTTCTAACTCACAGTGACCCCAGCACTGCCCCCATAGGGTTTTCAAGGAGTTCCTCATGGATTTGGGTTAGCAGCTGTAGCTGTTAGCCACCGGGTCTTGAATAGGAGTGCAGATTCCCAGTAAGAAAAAGGAGAAGTCCAGTATAGGCCAGATGAGTACACGTGACGGTGGCAGTCTGGGGATGCTTTGTCAGGTAATTGAGAAGGAAGGTCATCAGCTAAAAATGAGGATGGGGATGAGGTGCTGGAAGGCTGAGATGAGAGGAAAAGGTAGGAGACAGTCATCCGGAAGACAGAGAGAATGAATGGACTGTTGGCTGGACAGAACAGGTATAATTCTCATACTCCTCCCTGCCGAAATTCAGTGAGCAAATTTCTACCCTCCTTGATGTCAATCAGTTTTCACTGAAAATAGTCAGAAGAATAAAAGGGCAATAAAATGTAATGGATAAGAGAGAAGAATGTGCTCTGAATTCCTGTCTTTGACACTTTTAGCTACTCACCTGTGCCAGTGACTTAAACTCTTTGTGCTTCGTGTAATACATCTAGCCAGTTCTTTGCATGCAATAAACGTTCAATAAGTGCCATTGTTGTTATTAAATATGTTAGAACCCAACCACAGAAAGTCTTTGGAAGACTTCTGAACAAGTTAGGAAGTTCTTTTGACAAGTGTTTAAGTGTGTCTCTCTGAATCATTTTATCGGTAAGGTACTTATACAGCTTTCACAACAAAATCAAGTAACAGCAAAGCTGTTCCCATCCACCCGTTTTTCAAAATACTCTCTTCATAACAAAGACGTATTTTAAAAGACAATTGCTTCCTTTTTTCATCAAAAGCATTATCTTTATGAAGGGGCAGAGTAAGTGTCCCTTTTGCTAAATACTTTCTAAGCAGCATGCTTCTGAGTCACTTGTCATCACAGAAAATGTCAGCAGTTTGGAATACACATACTTTTATAAAGCAAAGTATGGAGCTGATCTTGAAATTGGACAACTCTTTTTAAGTACTTTTCAATTAGAAAATACTGTATTGTTCAACAGATTTTCAATGTCATGCTTCATCACATTGTAAATTATTGTTAAGATTCCACAGTATTTTAAGGGTCTTGTGTTGAAAATTAACCACAGCACAAAAACTTGTGGAAACTTCCATCCTAACTTCTGATCCGTGGATGTGGGACTTGCCAGGCTTCACAAGCGTGTAAGTCATTTCCTTGAAACAAATCTATGTGTGTGTGTGAATATATGGGAACCCTGGTAATGTAGTAGTTAAGTGTCATGACTGCTAACCAAAAGTTCCTCAGATTGAATCTGCCAGGCTTTCCTTGGAAACTATAGGGCAGTTCTGTGGCTTGTAGGATTGCTATGAGTTAGAGCTGACTTGATGGCAGAAGGTTTTGGCGGGTATGAATATATATATATAATTATATACATATGTACATGCATACGTATATATATAAAACAAAAAACCAAACCCACTGCCATTGAGTTGATTCTGACTTGTAGTGCAACTATAGGACAGAATAGAAACTATCCCACAAAGTTTCCAAGGAGCACCGGGTGGACTTGAACTGCTGAGCTTTTGGTGAGCAGATACAGCACTTAGCCATTATGCCACTAGTGTTTACACACACATACACACACACACAAACATACACACACAATACATATTTTGCTGTTTTGTTCCTATAATGTATGCCGCCTAAAACAGGAGACTGAAGCATTTTTCATTAGGGTAAGTGAAATAAAACTACTAGAGTGAATATTGTAAGACCTTAACGTTACTGAAAAGTTTGTAAGGCTTTGCCTTAGGTTCTGAGTACTAAGTTTTAAAATATCTTGTTTACAATAATGGTTTCATATAATTATTAGCCAATATCTCTAACAAAACATATTATTTGAGCAAGGTTCATCTTTGATGCTAGTGGATATAAATCCATATTTTTAATGGTCTTCTTGGTAATTACAGCTTTTTAGATTTCTTTGCATAAATCTAATTATACTGTACAGCTTAGGCAAAATTTCAGCTTCACCATTTTTCTTGTTCACTTGTGTTTAAATTGTCAGCATTCTCGTCAGTTGATGGTTTTGTTTCAGGCCCAGACAAACTACAGTATTTTGCCATTTCCTAAATGTTAGTTAAGAAGCAAGACTACGATTGTCAACACCTCTGCCCAACAAAGCTTAGGCCCTTCCCCGGGGGCCTACACATCATCAGTTGTATGGGCTTCTGACACGGGCATTAGGAAATTGTGCTAGTGCAGATGCTAGTGCAGATACCGTTAATATCAAAGATTCCCTTTTTTTTTAATTAAAAGGAAATGTAAATAGATGTTGAATATTTTCATCTTTTACCTCAAAGCACAACTCCTGGGGTATGTGCATTCTCTTAGAAAACCAAAGCTCTACTGCACTGGTGGGAAATGGCTTATTTTAGTCCTAACCAATGCTCTTCACTCATGGGGTTGCTGCCTTTTCTTGCCAGCCCCTTTTGGCTATCACCTCCTTCTTTCACTTTTCCAAAACATTTGTAACACAAGGTGATTCTATGAAGCAAAAATTACTTAAGGTCTAGGCTTAGCTGGAGGTAGGAACATTAGGCAGAAAACAGCTCACTACTTCCCTAGAGACTTCACTGTTCCCTGCAATGGGACATCTCTTCCAGACATTCATTTCTTCTTGGGACCTTAGCTCTGACCGTTGCTGAGCCCTTTCTCTACTTCTTACCCTTCACCCCTGCTGCCATAGAACCCCTACTACTTTTGTCCACAGAGCAGTTCAGCTATCCACACTTTGGTTTTTCAGTCTTAAGTGCCTTACGACTGGCCATTGCATGACAAAACATCCACTAAAGTATCCTGTTTAACAAAAGATAAATAATTCTGGCCTCTACTATTAACAATATAAACACTGTTAGAAATTCATAAATTTTCTTTTTTTAATTTTAAATTTTTTGATCTATGTTTAGGCAGGATTCACATCCCTGTCTCCTCTCCCTATAATTAAACACCAGAGTTAGCTGCTGCTTACATTATACTTTCATAGTTCTGAACTCATGCTTTTTTTATCACAATTACTAGAACCGGGAGACTAGTGAAAAATAGTACTGGAGTTGACCCACAGAGTGAGAGAGCTAAGTGCCTTTGTGCAGGAGGCTTCCTGGTGGAGTAGGGCCCCCCTGGGCACTTAGAAGTGGAGCTGCAGAGCTTTGGAACAGTTCCCCAGCAAGACAGATATAGGAGGGTAGGCCCACAGGGCTGAGAAGTCAAGGAACCAGAGAGCAGAAGCTGAAGAGACAGGAAACACAGGAAGCAGAGCTGCCTCAGTATCAAAAGGTAGAATCATCACTCAGGTGGACTAGGAGAATGGAGCTACCCAAATGTGAGGGAGCAGAGTTACCATTCCAGTGGGCCTGGTAGGTAGAGGTAAAGTCTAGAACTGAGGGGCCTCCACTTGGAATTTAAAGTGAGACCAAGTCCTAGAGGCTGGAGGGCTCTAAATGGTCTCAGAGAACAGAGGATTTGTTTCAAGCCTTGAGAGCTACTATAATGTCTCCTGATGACCTGCTTGGTGCCTGTCATCCCTTGCTCCCCTCTAGTTTCATCCACTTGTAACGGGAATGTCTCACTCCTGCCTGTTGCACCACTGTACCTTGGAAGCAAGACAACTTGTATTTTAGATTTCACAGGTGATGAGAAAATTTTGGAATTTCGACTTGGAGTTGATGTAAGACTCTTGCTATGTGATGGGGTAAATACATTTTACATGTGGGAAGGATGTGGATTTTGAGGGGGCCATATGGTGGAATGGATTGAACTGTTTCCCCCCTCAAATAGGTGTCATTTTGGTTGGGCCATGATTCCAAGTATTGTATGATTGTCCAGCATTTTGCCAGCTGATATGAGTTTTCTACACATTGTAAATTGTACCTCTGTAATGTTAATGAGGCAGGTTTAGAGGAAGTTATGTTAATAAGGCAGAACTCAATCTGCAAGCTTAGGTTGTGTCTTATCTCTTTTGAGATATAAAAGAGGTAAGCAAACAGAGAAAAGTGGGGATCTTATAATACGAAGAAACAAGACCCAGGAGAATAGCACATCTCTTGGACCTGGGGAGCACTGAGGAGCTCATTGACTGGGGAAGACTGATGACAAGCATCTTCTCCCAGAGCCAACAGAGAAGAAAGTCTTCCCCTAAAGCTTGTACCTTGAATTTGGACTTTTAGCTGCCTAGAGTGTGTCAGAATAAATTTCTCTTTGTTAAAGCCATCCACTCGTGGTGTGTCTCTTACAGCAACACCAGATAACTATGACAGGGCAAAGTCACCGACTGTTTTGGAAATCTGAAGAAAGTGATACACATTTGTCACCCCCCATACAAAAAACTTGTTTACAGTAACAAGGATTTGTTGGATCTCTGACCAAGTTTCATGCTTTAGCCAAGTAGTACTTCTGCTCACTCTGTACTTTTTATTTATAACAGTCCTTATCATAACTTTTGCTATAAAAATATGCATTTTTAACAGTTCATCTAACATACTATCTTCTCTACAGTAGCATTTTAATCTCCCTAATTAACTACCATCTTTCTCTCGCTTGAAATTCAAACCACATTCATCTTGCATTATCTACATTATACTGATTTAAGGGATTATATTATGTCCCTAATGGGATTAAAAAGTCCTTGGAGGCAGGAACTGTGGTAGTTAAGTGCTGTGACTGCCCTCCAAAAGTTGTGGCAGTTTGAATCCACCAGGTGCTCCTTGGATATTCTGTGGGGCAGTACTACTCTGCCCTTGGGGTCGCTATGAGTCTGACTCAACTCAATGGCAGCAGGTTTGGTTGTCTGGATTTTTAGTATTCCTCTGTAGAATACAGCATGGTAATATGAGTTTATCAAACATAGTCAAAGTAAATAATAATAGATGTTTAATAAGCCTCTGTTGTAACTTTCAGGGCTGCTGCACTGTGAAGCTCTCCAAGTACCACTCTCACCATAGTCTGTGAATATGTGTCTTACGACATATCTACAGTCTCGTAGCTACAACTCTTTGGATCAGATGTGTTCCAGAACTCAAGATTGTTTGGCTTTTACAGAGATGATACAGAACAGCACATTAATATTCCTGCAGCAAAATGTAGGAGTGTTGATATATTCTATAAAATTTCCTCATGTGAGGTCAAGTAAGCCTTTGCTGCCAAGTGAATTCAGGTCAGGTCGTGTATTGCCGACAAGTGATTTATAACAAAGCTTTCTGTTTGTAGAGCTGTTTGGAGACTGAGATCATGAGTGAAGAATTGTTGGTCTGTGTTAGTTCTTAACTCTAATCAGGTTGAATTTCTTAATTCATGGTGCAGGGTGACCTCAGGCTTTTCTTCTCAATTTTTCTGCCATCTGTGCCATTTTTTTTTGGCCTATTTCAACTTCCTTAGGTACCTGCAGGTCTAAAGTGGTACACTGTATCTAGCAGACTGCACTAGGAGGACAGAGGCTACGTAAGAATAGGTGGGGCCAGTGCGGAGCCAAGGTGGGCACCAGGCTGCTGTGTAATGGCTGGCTTTCTCACTAAATATATTCTTAAAGAAGGAGTGAATACACACAAAGTATACCACCAGAGCATGTAAGTCCCCGATTATCCTTACTATAAGAAATTTGGTATACATAAATACATATCATGTCATACACCTAGCAATGCCAAATATGTGAAAATAATTTTACTCCAGATAAGATCACAAGCCGTGTTATCTTTGTGTGTATGTATTTTTGATGCTTATCTTAGTGGCTTGTAAGAATACTTTGTGTATTATTAACCTAGGATCCCTGTGTTGAGAAGTTCCTTAGCTGGGGAAGATTCATGACCAGCAACTTCTCCCAAGCCCTATTACCTTAAAAAAAAAATTATGATTAAATAAAAGTATACGATCTATATCAATTCTGCATGCCTATCTATCTGCAGCTCCATCTGCTCTCCTTACCCTGTGACAGCACAGTCCTGGTTTTCCCTCTATACTTCTAGTATTGTCTTAATGAGCACCTGTCCCCTCCTCTCTACCTCTTCTCTCACATCTAGAAAGAAACCAGTAGGACAGCCTCCTACAAATGTATAAAATCATAAAGTACCCACACTATATGGTCACACTGTGTCCCCGAGTCCAGTCCATTCTTGTCTTAAGAGTTGAACTCAGTACTGGTTTCAGGTCAGGGTCAGCTCTAGGGACCATGTTCCCAAGGGACCCTCCAGGCTGTTGGACCATCAGTTCTGGTCTTTTAGAAGAGCTCTTGAACTGCACACCTCTTTTTCTCACATTGCCTCAGGGACTCTATATTGTGTTTCCCCTCATGACTGCCTTTGGTGGTGGGGGGCACCATCTGGTACTTCTGGTCTCATGCTGGTGCAATCTTCCATTCATATGGGCCTTCTGCCTTTTGAGCTCATTTTCCCTCCATCTTTCCTTGTCATCTGTTCCAGATGTGTTGGGACCATTTGGTGTACCTCACATACCAGTTTGCTAGCTTTTAAGACCCCAGATGCCACTCACTAATGTAAGTTGCAGAAAATCGTCTTAGCTAAAGACTAGCTATGTCAATTGACCTCAGTGTCCCCTGAAAACATGGTCCCCAGACCCCTGTCCCTGCTACTCTATCCTTTGAAAATTGGGTTGACTTTACAAACTTTGAGCTTATGGTGTAGCCCAGTTATGCTGATCTGTTCTCTCCTGCATGCTGTCGCCCTCTTTACCTAACCAAATTCCTATCAACTGTCTGATCTATGAACATCCCTCTCCGTATTTCCCCTCCCCCTTGTAACCTTCAAAGAGTCTTTTCTTCTGTACTTAAGTCCATTTATTAAGTTCTTGTAACAGAGGTTTCATACAATACTTGTGCTTTTCAGTTGACTAATTTCACTTAGCACAATGTCTTCTAATTGAAACCAGGTTATGAGATGCTTCCTAAAATCATCATTGTTCTTTATCATTGCATAGTTTTCCATTGTGTGTATGTACCACAGTTTGTCCATTCATCTACTGATGAGCACGTAGGTTGATTCCATCTGTTTTGTTATTGTGGACAGTGCTGCAATAAACATTTGTGTGCATCTATCTGTTCATGTAACCACCTTTATTTCTGTAAGATATTTTCTGAGCACTGGGATTGTTGGATCATATTGTATTTCTATTTCTAGGCAAGCCATATTACTTTAGATAACATCCACATCCATAATATAGAGACCAATCTTGGCTTGGCTAATCTTTCTTAAGTCGTAGAAAATTTCATTGCAAAGGTACACTACAATTTATCAATCTCTTACCAGCAGATGAAAACACTGGTGGCGTAGTAGGTTAAATGCTATCTCTGCTAACAGAAAGTTTGGCAGTTCAAATCCACCAGGTGCTCCGTGGAAACTCTACAGGACAGCTCTACTCTGACCTCTAGGTTTGCTATAAGGTGGACCCAACTCAACAGCAGTGGGTTTGATTTTGTTTTTACCAGCAGATATTTGTATTGCTTTCAGTATCTCACATTCTCCTAGATATATCTGTAAAGATCTCTGTAATTTTTCTAAGAACCAGAAGGAGAACTGCTTGGTCAAATTGATGCATACTTCTAACACCAGAAAAAAACGAAAAACAAACTCTCTGCTATCAAGTCGATTCTGACACATAGCAACCTCATAAGGACAAGGTACAATTGCACATAGGGTTTTCACAGAGTTCTTGGAGGATTCGAACTGCCAACGTCTTGGATAGCAGCCACAGCTCTTAACTATTATGCCACCAGGTTTTTCATACTACTAATAGATCATCCCAAATTGCCCTCACACCCTTGAATTACTGTTATATTTTTATTCATATGTTGGAATGTCCTTTATTGTTTTAATCAGTAATAATCATTAGTGAATTCAGCATTTGTCATACTTGTGTGGGAACATTTGCTTATTTTTCGTCTTGATTCCTGTCTTTTTCTTGATCATTAGTAAGAATATGTTGTATATTATTAAAATCAATGTCAAATGATGTTAATAATACACACAACTAAGATAAGCATCAAGAATATGCACACACACACACACATGCTTTTTGTCTCTCTGTCTCTCTCACACACACACAATACACATACAAATCCCACTCTCATAGACTTTTTAATCCCATTAGGGAGTAAACCCTGGTGATGCAGTGATTAATGCTACAGCTGGAGGTCGGCAGTTTCAATCCACCAGGTGATCCACGGAAACTCTACGTGGCATGTCTATTCTGTCCTACACGGTTGCTATGAGTTGGAATCAACTTGATAGCAGTGGTATTTATTATAGTGTCCCCATTTGTTGATTGTCATAGTTGGCTTTGTGAACTTTTCCGTCACTCAGAATAAGTTTGAAATTTATTTATGTAGCAAGATTAATCAAATTTGTTTGTACATTATGGATCTAATGTCCTGATTAGAATGTTTTGCCACTCCAAGATTACGAACACATTGTTGTTGTTAGGTGCCATCAAGTAGATTTTAACACATAACAATGTCACATTACACAGTAGAACTGACCCATACAGATTTTTAGGCTGTAATCATTATGCGAGGTCTTTCTCCTGCAGAGCAGCTGGGGAGCAGGGGGAAAAGAAGGGAGCGTTCCAAACTGACAAGTTTTAGTTGCCAGCCGAGTACCTAAATCTTATGCCACCAGCGTTCCTTCATAAATACATGTCTTCTCTTTTTGTACTTTGAGTTTGTTAACTTATTTAAATCACTTAAACTGCCTCCTTAAAAAAAAAAAAAAACACAAATTGCTGACTTACCTGAAAGGTTTTTTTGAATATTAAAAATCAGTAGTTCCAAGATCATTTACAGAACAATTCATCTAAAAACAAAACCTTCTTAACTTATACCTGTAGATTTAAAAAGTTACAAATAAGCCCTACAGCTCTAATATACCATCTTTTATAACTATTAGAGAACAAAATAAATAATCTTTATGGCCAGCCGTCGAGTTGGATCTGACTTTATGAGAGCTGCCTACTATTTTTGGTATTAGTTAATTTCTGAGCCTTCCTTTACACACCTAATAAATAGGAATAACAAATTCAACTTTGTAATATTGTTATGAAGAATAAAAAAAAAACGAACACAAAGCATTTAGCCACAGTTTATGAACATGAAATCAGTAATGACAGTTACTGGTATTTTCTTCCCTGTTCCAAATCTGTACCACACAATTTAATCAGGTACTAAACTGTAGTGCTGATTGTTAAGTCAGTGACTTCCCCAGGTACTGTAAGCTTCTTAAAATCAAGGACTGCATCTTTACTGTAAAAGTAATACCTGATGGCAATTCAGAGCATCGAATCCCCAGGACCAGACTTCCTGGAGCTGAATGGTGCTCTGCTGATCACTAACTACATGAACTTCATCTGCGAAATGAGGAAAAGAGAACCAACCTTACAGGATGGCTGTAGGCGTTAAATAAGTTAGTACACACAAAGGCACTAGAAGAGTACCTGAATTTCATAAATATTCAATAAATGATAATCATGGTATTTACACGTCGGTTTCTATAGCTTCTACAAATATTATAGCACAGCGTTGTGCTCATACTTGACTACTTGTTTATTCAGTCTCTTAATAAGTCAATTTATCACACAAGAATACATAACATTAGAACTATTTGCTTTTTAAAAATGATTATTATTGAGTACTATGCTCCAAGAAAAAATGTATTAAGATTCTTTAAAATGTTATAAAAAGTATGTAACACAAGAGGTTGAGGCAATAGTTGAGAATGATACCTAAAACCTCAGTTAATAACTTTGAGCATAAAAATTTACTTCTTTGCCTCCTAGGAGACAAAAGGAAAACACTGGAAAGAGAAAGAGCACTGGTAGTGTAATGGTTGAATGCTGGGCTACTCATCGGAAGGCTGATGGTTTGATCCCACCCAGCAGCTGCCCAGAAGGCCTGGGGATCTATTCCTGCCAAGATCAGAGCCTAGAAAACCCTGCGGGGTAATTCTACTCTGTCCAAGGAGTTCACTGTGACTTTAAAATCTACTGGACAGCACCTAACCAAAGAAAGCACATATGTTCATCAGGGGAGAAATTTTTTTCTGGTAATTTTTTTCCTGGTAATAAATTATGTAAGATATGAATTATATCGTTTAGTATACTAGTTTAGTATACAACATGCAGGATACTGTGCCCATCTGCCCTGCTAAAAATTAGGTAGATATGAAAGATCTACAAAGTAGTAGGCTTCCCAGTGTTCTAACAAAATCAGGATGGAGTATAAAAGCTCCAAGATGAAGTAAAACTCCAAGAGGGAGTACACGATTACAATGACTATTCTGGTGGTATAGTGGTTAAGTACCATGGCTGCTAACCAAAAGGTTGGCACTTCTTGAAAACTCTGTGGGACAATTCTACTCTGTCTTCTAGGGTTGCCATGAGTCATGGATTGAATTGTGTTCCCCAAAAAATGCGTGTGGCAGTTTGACCAGGCCTTGATTCCTGCTATTGTATGATGTTCCTCCTGTTGTAAATCCTGCCTTTATGATGTTAATGAAGGTGGATGGGTGGCCATTGTTTTGGTGGGGCTGGACTCAGTGTGTAAGATTGTTTGCTGCCTTGAAGCAGTCTCTTCAGCTATAAATGAAAGAAGCTAGGAGAGAGATTTGCCAACCTCCTATCACCAAGAAAGCAGAGCTGGGAGAGGAGCTTATCCTTTGGAAAGGACCAGGGTCCCTGTTCCTCAGAAGCTTCCAGTCCAGGGGAAGACTGATGACAAGGACCTTCCTCCAGTGTCAGCAGAGAAAGCCTTCCCCTGGCGCTGACACCCTAAATTGGGGCTTTTAACATACGGGACTGTGACAGAGTGAAATTTCTCTTTTTGAAGCCATCTACTTGTATTTCTGTTAAAGCTGCATGAGATGACTAAAATAATGACCATGGGTTTACTTTTTTCTGTTTGTTTTTGGTGACCATTCTGAGTCTCTGTCTTAAGTATTAATAATTTCCTTTAAGGAAGTTATTCATGGAAGGTTAGCTGGAGCTATTATTAATTTTGCTAACAAAAGACAGTATTATAACCAGGTGATAAGGATGACACACTGTTAGAAAAATGAGCAGCTGTATTAGTAATTTTGAGATGGTCACCCCTATGTTCGTCATTTGCCAAAAAGCTGCCAGCAGATGCAATCAGGAAAATGGTTTTAGATTTGCTCAAGTGCCAGAATAAATACTTAATTCAGACTTAAGTGTTTTCTGTCATAATACAGTAGTACTTACAAAAGTATTTTGGCTGATGATTCTTTGCTTACATATTATCTTAGACAGAAGTGTAAACTAAATAAACAGACAAAAGCAGAGCTGCTTTGGGCTGAAGAAAAACTAGAACTGAAGGCTTAAGAAGCCCAGTTTGAAAACCAGTCCCTTAAAAAAAAAATTGTGCTCTAAATGAAAGTTTACCATCCAAGTCAGTTTGCTATACAAAACTCCACACCAACACACCTCAGTGCAACTGTCTGCTCTCCCAACCTTGTGACAGCACATTCCTCCTTTCCACCTTGTACACTCATGTCCTTTCAACCAGCTCCTGTCCCCTGCCACCCTCTCATCTCCCTCCCTTCTGGACCAGAGCTGCTCAGTCAGCCTCATGTATCTACTTCAGCCAAAAGCACCCTCTTCACCAACATCACCCTATGTCTTATAGTGTAGTCCAATCTTTGAAGAGCTGGCTTCAGAACTGAAAACCAGTGCCTTTTAAAGTATCATATTTTTGCCTGGGAAATTACAAGGTAATTATTATTTTTCTGCTCAAATATAAAACAGTGTGCAGAGACAACATAGAAGTGGGAGCCAAAATACAGATACCGAAGTCCTACTCCCTGGGTCTGAATCCTGTCCTCCACACTTACTACTAACTTGTTTGTATACCAGTCTGTATGACACAGATAATGTTACTGGAGTACATCACCCCATCTGACTTACACAAGGATTACATGAGTTAGTACTGCACAGAGCCCCTAGGTGGGGCAAAATGTTATTTGGGTTGCTTACCAAAAGGTTGGAGGTTTGAGTCCACAGAAAGGCCTAGCAATCTAACTCTGAAAACTCAACCACTGGAAATCCTGTGAAATGCATGTGTACTCTGACACACACGGGCTTGTATGCTCGAAGTGACTTGATAGCAACCGTTATTTTTAGCACTGAGCCAGTTGCAGTGCATACAGAGGCATACCAGCGAGCAATGATTTTCCATTTGGATCATAATGGTCCCACCTTATTGTGCATGGGTCGCTATGAGTCGGGAGGGACCTGACAACTCCACCATAGATAGCCCACATTTTTTGGACTGCCATGGCATTGTTACTTATCTGCTTAGAAGTTATCAAGGCAATTCCTGGCCAGTTCTTCATTTACTATAATCCAACAAGTCTTGGAAACCATGGTGGCATAGCGGTTAAGTGCTACAGCTGCTAACCAAAAGGTTTGCAGTTCGAATCTACCAGGTGCTCGCTGGAAACTATGAGGCAGTTCTGCTCTGGCCTATAAAGTTGCAGTGAGTCAAAACTGACCCAGTGGCAGTGAGTTTGGTTTGGTTTTTATTTACAAGTCTTAGTAAAGCAGTATGATTGGCTATTTAACCACTGTATGGCTAATTCATTTTTTAGGTTAAACAGTTCAGTCAGCTGAAGAGAGATCCTGTCCTCATCTCTCACCTCCACCCTGTGAGTGGCTACTTTACCCTCTACCTCGTCCCTCTTGTGTCTCACATCAAGGCAAAATCCGCTTTCCTCAATGACTTCTTTATAGGCTTTATCTTTTCTCACTCCTAAATTGCAGAAGTGTGGAATCTGGCTCTTTGCCCTTGCATTACTCTCTTTCACAATGATAATCACAAACATCAGTTAGTCACTATTTAATATCCAGTGCTTTTGAATATTAAAACACACACAAAAGATTACACCTGCCTCAGTATCTTCCACCAGAAGCCTTATTTCTAGTTAATCTACCTAGATATGTGTACTGACTTCTTGTCTGTCTCTTAGAACTAGGGAAATTACCACTTTATGTCATCTCTCATCTCATCTCCATGCCCCAATACCAGTCTCTGTCCCCAAATCCCCTATTTTCCTTTAAGGCTTTTGCAACCCTCACTTAATTCTATGTAAACATTGCCCCGCACTTCCAGAATGGTTACTTTTTCCTCTACCCCTTCTAGCTCCTACCAAGAGTAACCCAGCTTTCCTGGGGGACTTCTTGATAGACTTGATCTTCTCCTACCCTTAATCTTGAGGAAAGGTGGGAAAACTGGCTCTCGGCCTCTTGACTATGTCTTTTCATCATGGTCCTAAATGTAAAGTTAACATCACCCATCCATTCACATCGCAAACTTCTAAATCATTCCTACTCTTGCATTCTCCTTTAGAATTCACTTACATCTTTCTAGATACTTCATTATTTGGCTCACAGTTTTTCCTCTAGCCCTCTACTATTATTTTTCTTTGAAACAGAAATCTCATTTGCAATTGTCAGAAAGGGAGTAGTGTTTGAGAGCATGAACTCTGGAGCTGCACCATCTAGGTATGAATTCTGGCTCTACCACTTCCTGTGTTAAGGCAAATAAACATCTTTGGGCCTTCGTTTCCTCATTTATCATAATGTCTACATTGTTGTTGTTAGGCGCTGCTGAGTCTGCCACTGACTGATGGAATCATACCTCTCTGATCCATAGGGTTTTCGTTCGCTGATTTTTCAGAAGCAGATTGCCAAGCCTTTCTTTCTAATGTCTATATTAGAAGGAGTAAATAAGTCAAAACACTTAACATAGTCACTAGAACTTACAGAGCACTTTCACATGCAATTATGTATTTCAGCTAGAAACTCAACAGAGTTTCCAGCCTAAGACACACTAGGAAGAAGTGCCTCCAGGAAAATCAACTAGTAAAAACCCTCTGGATCACAGTGATCAGACCCTCCTGAGTGTGGGGTTGCCATGAGTTGAAGGCAGACTCAACTGCAACTAACAACAATTACTACTATTTTTCTTGATAACATTAATAATGTTGTTGTTTCTCAGCTTCCAACCTCTGGCTATACTGGAGTCAACACATAGCTCTACCTCAAACCAGTTTATCACAAAGTACTACTTTAAGATTTCAAACCTGGTATTTCTTGCCAAATATAAAAGTTCTTCCACCATTTTTCTCATTCTGAAAACTCTCAGAACCTTCTGTCTGTTCTCTCATCTTAAATCCTCAATTCTCTCCCAATTCATCCAAACATTGGCAACCTAACTTTCTGACCTCTAAATCTCATAACTTCCTATTATGAATATTCAACTCTAGTCAGCCTAATCTCTTCACTCTGGAATATGTATACTTAGAAGCACTTCTTAATGCACATATCTAAATCATCTGTATCTAACTTAGCCTTTAACAGCCAAATAAAGTCATCTTTCACCAAGCTTTCTCCCACATATTCCAGTCTAGGACCACCTTTCTCTTCTTGTGAAATGCATAAACTCACAAACCTCATGTACTTTACTGAATCACTTCTCTAGGCATTTAGTGAGCATTTTAAAATCAGAAAATATTGAAATAGGGAGCACAAAAGCAGACATTCACATGGTTGATTCTTTGTCTAGAATTGATCTCAGCACTCAAACCTCACTTAAGTTGGTTATAAAATGTATTGGTGGAATTCAAATGTGAAATAATTAAATATGTTCTTGTCTTTAAATATAAATGTTTGGCTGCTTAGAGTTCATTGTAGGTACAGAGAAAAATTCAAAAATATTTTCTGTGAAAGTTAAAGTCTGAAACACATGATATAAGTCAATCTAAAATCATTAGATAAACACTAAATTTAAAATATTTTGAAAACTAAATGCTTTACTTCAACAAAATACTTATTTAGAAATTATATTACTATAATGTCCAAATTCTTCATTTGCTTTGAAGTGTTTACCCATTTCCTCTTAGACATTTACAAAAATATACTAAATGACTAAGGAATTATTATTAGAATTACCATTATATAAATATGCACATGAGAGACAAAATTATGTAGGAAATTGTAATTGCATTCTATATATGTATATAAATACATATACACATATGATTTCAACTACTTTTAACATTTTTCCTTTGATCAAAAGTTTGAAATGCTTTACAAGTATAATAGAAATGAGTGCTTATAAATATAATAGAAATATCAAAAATTTTTAATGTAATAATAATAGCACTGTTTCCAAGATTATTATTCATGTCTAATTCTGAAAATGTTAGTTAAATAGCTACAATTATAATCTGGAACCACACTGAATTTTGAGTAAGAGAAATATAAACACACTATTAAAACATCATCATGTATTTTAAACTATATGGAAATACCATCGTTTCTTCAGAAAAAACAGGGATAAATAAAATCTATAAAACACTAGATGCTTTCCATTCACAATTTAACCAACAATAAAGGATCCAGTGGAAAAAGCCTACCTTCCATTGCCCTTTTAAAGAAGACTTTACAGCTCCCACAGGTAAGAACACCATAATGACAGCCCGAAGCTTCATCCCCACAGATTAAACAGATTTTCTGAGGTAATGACTCGAAGCTGTACTGTGGGCTCTGGCTGGCTTCTGAATCCGACCTTGAAATGCAAAACAAAGTACTTAATTTCTTTTTAGGTGTGCCACTGTCTAATACTAACCGTTCCTTGATCCAGCATTCAAAGAGGAGTTTCACAAATAGAACTGTTTACATATACATACTTGAAAGACATGCAGACTAAATTTGGTGCAATACAGTACCTATAGGAGATTCATCAGACTCCCAGATTGTTAGCCATTCATTAATAACACCCAAAATAAACCAATAACAATTAACAAGTGTGTAATTTTCTGCTTGGGAAAACTAAAGTTTATTAGTTAAAAAGATAATAATTTGTCTGACAAATGTTACGTCCTGGCTGTATTCTGGATAACAGTAAACACGGTAGTGCTCTAAGAATTCAGTCCTACTTCACAATGCTTTTGTTTTGAGTTTTTAAAACTCAGCCTTGCAATGGCTGTTTAAGTAAGCAAGTATATGTTTGCCATTTTAAATTCAAATATTTTTCAGTGCACTGACAATATTTTACCTGCCTATTCACAGCACATAAATTTCCAAAACGACCATTCTTTTTTTCTTTTTTTTCAATGTTACTATTTCAGAATGTAACTAAAAATATTTCTGAAATACTATGCAAGACATCTACAGGGAATTCGAAACAATATTAGAATACGGTATACTGCAGTGATGGGTTCTCACATCTACAATTTAAACATATCACACTTAAATTAATTTTAATCTTGCAGTACATAAGAAACCTGAGCTGTTAACTTTGCAAAGTCCTAAAACGATTCTGCTTTCAGTTCTGGTCCTGACACCTTTCAAGTCTCACCCTTCCGACGCGCAAAACAGTGCCTTATTCCGCCCCAACACAGACATTCCAGGTAAATGTCCTAAGAAGCGACATAAAGCCCCGGAGTCCCCGTGCCCTTTACGCTCAGCTAGGCTACAGAAAACCTAGGGTGACGCTGCACATTTTATATCAGCGCCGGTTCTGCTTCGAAACCTTGTACATCTGGACGTTTAAAATGCTCTCGGGGATGCACCTTCCCAGACCCGCATATCCTGAGCCTCCTGTCTGTCCCCCAAAAGTGTGAAGAAGGAGGTCAGAAGGGTGGCAAACTGCCCCCCATGGCGCGCCCCGGCAGCCCACTCCCTCGGGAGTATCCCAGGGAGCTGAAGCCCGCGTGGAGGGTTGCGACAAGCGGTGGCAAGCAGACCGACCCACTACGAACGCGACTTGCAGGCCTGCGCGCCCCCCGCCCAGGGTCCTTACCTCAGGTAGTTGAGATACGGCGGGTAGACCTGCGGTAGGCCTTCCTTGAGCACTGCAGCTTGGTAGCCGAGCTGCGGGAGTCCTTTGAGTCCGAGCGGCGGGTAGAGCGCGGGGACCGCCCCGGCCGCGGCGGCGGAGGTGACCGAGGTGGAGGGCAGGCCGTCCCCCGGGTGTAGACAGGCGCCAGCGCTCGGCGTCCTGCAGGGCGGCGTCGCGAACGGACCCTGCTGGGGCTGCGCGCCCTCGGCTTTGTACAGAATGCACTCCAGGGTTGACCCAGCCGAGGACGCGGACGAGACAGAGGTGCTGGCAATTGCGGTCCCCATCGCCGCCTCCCCGGGTCTGGACGACGGCGCTCGCGGCGGCTGCAGAGGGGGCGGTGGCGGCGGCGCCAGCGCGAAATCCGGGAAGGCGGCGGGGTTGGTACCGGGCAGCAGGTAGGGGCGCGGGGGGCGCAAGGCGGCCTCGGCTGCTTCCTCCTCCTCCTTGATCTTCAGGGCGGGCGGCTGAAAGTCGACGTAGAGCGGGAAGGCGTCTTCCTTGGGCTCGGCGTCTGGCTGGTACGCGCAGTCGGGGAAGTCGACGCAGGCGCCCGGGGTGGACGGCCCCGAGGGCGAGTCCCTCGGAGGGGCGAAGGCGCTGGCGGTCGCGGCCCCCCCGTCGTAGCTCTCCCCTTCCAGCAGCTGCCGGGTGCGGGCTGCCAGGAAGGCCGGGTTGATCGGCAGGATGGGCACGTGGATAAAGTCCATTAGCGTGGTGGCCAGCGGGGAGCGCAGCGGCGCATCCTGCTCAGCTAGGCTGACCCGTGGCGCCAAGAAGCGGGAATCTTCCTTGGGGACCAGGGCGCCGCCTCCTGCAGTTGCCCCAGGCACAATGGACCCAGCTCCTCCTCCGGCCGCTGTGCTTCCCAGAGCCCGGGATTTATCCTTCATAAGCGGACTTACCGAGCCCTGGCACTCCGAGCCATCCTCCTCTTCAGCCTCCATCGTAGAAGGCTGCGGAGACGGCTGCACTGGGGCTCCGGGCCACTGAGGGCCCCCAGGGGTCGGGGACAGCAGCTGCTCGGACGGCGACAGTTCCCTGTGCATCACCTTGTGGGGTGCCACTGCCCCTGAGATGTCGCCAACCTTACCACCTGGCTGACTCATGTGCGAAGGCAACGCCCCCTGGGTGGCGGGAGCAGTTCGAGGGTCTTCAGGAAGCTCGGGGCTAAACATGCACCAAGGACTGGTTGCTTCGCAGGCAGGAGGGCTGACGCGGCTGGACCCAGGACTGGGGGTCGCCAGCAGCGTGTCCAAGACACTGTTCAGCAGCCCACTATCCTTTTCTGGGGGTCTGGAGCTGCCTCTTCCGGTACCCCCTGCCACTTCAACTTCGGGAAATGGGTCTTCCACTTCTGACAGCGACTGCTGGTCCAGTACCTTCGCTTCTGGGGGGTCTCGTGCTTGGCAGGGCCCAGGAAAGAGCAGCCGGTCCAGGGAGGAGTGTATGGCCGAGACTGTGGGAGGGTCGTCGGAGGTCTGGCTCACTTGGAAGGGGCCAGTTTCGGAGCGACCCTGTAGGGGAGAGCTGACCTGAGTTGGGGAGGGCGCACCTCCTGCCACGTGGGGAGCCCGAGGATCGTTTGCCTTCAGCTCAGTCATGACGACCAGGTCTCCCCTTTTCTCCTCCTCCCCCGTCTCTAGGGAGGAGGGAAAGAGGAAGGAGGAGGGGGTGCCGGGAATATAGGGACAAGGGGAGGAGAAAATGGGAGTTGAACTTGGCTAGACCAGGGGGATCTCCACCTCCTGGGTCTTGAGGGGGCGGCGCTGGTCAGCTCCTGCCGTCGCGCTCCATCCTGGCGGCAGAAGCAGGGTGATTGTCGTTCCGTCCCTGGGGTGAGGGAGAGAGCAAAGGAGAGGATAGTTGTAGGAATCTCTCCTCCTAACTGGGAGAGTTCTCCAAGAGGCGTCAGAGAACGGAAGATGCTAAATACTCACAAGTCCGGCACTGATTTGGCAGCGGCCGAGAGGGCGATTAAACGCGGTTCTGTCTCTCTACTTTTCTGCTGTGTTTAAACCTGTGCAAGCTGTGTAGCTCCCAGTACTTCTCTCCGTCTCATTCCGTGTCTCACTGAAGCCCCTTGACTTGTTGGACCTGTCGATACCGCCGGATCTCAGAAAGCAGTGCTTCCGCGGCTTCCTTTAAGCAGGTGACAGTAGTCTCGGTGGCGCTCGCAGTGCTTGGCAGTCCAAGAGGACCAGCCGCCTTTAGTTGCAGATTCTACCCAAACACCAAGTGAAGCTAGTTGTTTTCATGGAGTATGTTACCCGCAAACCAGAATCCTCGCACACGCCGTATTACCGGGCTTAATTCAAGTAGTGACAGCCAATCAGAGACTGGCCCCACAGCACTGTAACAACTCCTCCCTCAGTCTCCAGGAGGCCCCGCCCAAGGCCCGTCCCCACACCAATTACAGGTTGAGTCTGAAACTCTGCAACTGAGATTCCATCCACTATTGTGAATTCCACTCTTTGAATAGCAGATAGAATGAACCCTATAAGCATACTATCCTTCGTATTACCAAGTAAGAAACATGCCCTTTGTAACTGGGAGGGGGGGCTGGGGGGGAGAAAAGAGCCCTGGTTGCGCAATGGTTAAAGTACTCGGCGGCAGCTAGCCGGAAAGTCTGCAGTTGGAACCCAGAAAAAAAAAATGTACCAAGTCTTCTTCTTTAAAGATCACAGCTCAGGAAACCCTTTGAAGCAATTCTGCTCTGTCTGGTAGGGTCTCTGTTAGTTGAAGTAGACTTGGGAGGAGTAGGGTTGATTAGGGTTTAACTGGAAAAACAAATGAATTTTATCAGATGCAGAATTTTGTAGCCATTTCAGGGATTCAATTTTGTAGGAATAGAGGAAGTTGTTAAGCTATATTGGCTTCTGGGATAACTGGATTTGGGGTAATCTTAAATACTTTAAAAGAGATTCTCTTCCTTATGACTTTCATTGCTTTCAAATTTCTCTTACTACAACCTGTGTGCCCTGCTCTTCTTGAACAGACCTTAGTATGACAGAGGAATTTGGGACTGAAGATAGTACATAATACCTCTCCAATCATGATGGAAGTTTGGCTATTATTGTGTTTTGTCTTAAGGAATGCATTCCAATTTTTAACAAATAGCACTTTAATAAAGTTTCCTTTAGCCCCATTTTATACCCTTGGCTACATCAGAAGGTCCTCAAAGCCAAGCCAAGTGCCATCAAAAGAGATGTTAAATAGTATTTTCTTCCTTCAGAATTCTTAGTCTTAAAAATAATTGTCATTGACCTTTTTTTAAAGAAACCACCTGTACTTTCTTTTTTCTTTTTATTATGATTGAATGAAAATTTGCATTTGCATATAAATTGCGTGCTCGCCTATGTGCAGCTCCCACTGCTCTCCCTGCACGGTGACAGCACAGTCTTCCTGTCTGCTACATACATGTCCTATCTTCCCAACAGTCTCCTATCTCCTCCTTTCCACCCACTCCCCTTTCATCAGTAAGAGGTCAGCAGGATGATATCCTATAGATGCACAGAACCATTAAGTTCCCACAAGATATGGTCACTGTGCATCGCAAAGTCCAATCCATTGCTGTCAAAAGAGTTGATCTTCATTATGATTTATGGACAGGGGCAGCATCAGGGCCAGGGGCCATTCTCGCGGGGGATCCCTGAAGCCCCTGGACCATCAATTGTGGTCTTCTAGTGGAGATCTCAGGGCACACCCTTATTTATTCTTGTGTTGCCAGTGAGACTCAATTTTGTGAGCTCAATCACGGCTATCACTGGTGGTGGCCGGGCACCATCCGGTTCTTCTGGTCACAAGTTGAGGTAGACACCACTCCTGTGGTTCTTTCTGTCTTCTGGGTTCTCTTTCCACATTGTCATTTTGGACCTCAGTGATCGTCTGTTCCAGCTCAGTTGGGACCATTTGCTCTACCCTCAGATGGCAGCTTGGCAGCTTGGCAGCTTTTAAGACCCCAGATACCACTCACCAATGTGGAGTGAAGAGAGTCCTCAGTAGCAAAATGCAAGTTGTGCCAGTTGGCATCAATCTCACATGACAGTGTGGTCCCCGGCCCCCAGCCCCAGCTACTCTGTCCTTGCAATATTGAGTTTAGATGGAATGAGTACTCAGGTTGTGTTTAAGTCCAATCACTATTGATCTTCTTTCTAATGTGTACTGTCACCGATTTCACCCAACCAAATTTCTAATATCTGTCTAATCTAAACCCTCCCCCTCTCGCACTCCCTCCTCCCCTACCGTTGCAGCCATCAAAGAGTCTTTTCTTCTGTGCATGAGTCTATTTTTAAGTTCTTATCATAGGGGTCTCACACAATATTTGTCTTTTTGTCACTAACTACTTTCACTCAACATAATGTCCTCCAGCTGAAATCAGGTTATGAGATGTTTCTTAAAATCATCATTGTTCTTTATCACTGCGTAGTGTTCCATTGAGTATATATACCATAATTTACCTAGCCATTCCTCTGTTGTTGGGCATCTGAGTTGATTCCATCTTTTTGCTATTGTGGACTGTGCTGCAATAATACATTTGTGTGTATGTATCAGTTGGTATGAATGGCTTTGAGTCTGTAGGATATATTTCAAGCAGTGGAATTACTGGGTCAAATGGTATATGTACATCCAGCTTTTAAAGGAAGCACCAGATTACTCTCCAAAGAGGCTGCGTCATTTTGCAATCCCACCAACAGTGTAGGAGAGTTCCAATTTCTCCACAGCCTCTCCAGCATTTGTTGTTTTGTATTTTTTGGATCATAGCCAACCTTGTTGGGGTGAGACGGTATCTCATTGTAGTATTGATTTGAATTTCTTTAATAGCTAATGATTGTGAGCATGTCTGCATGTGTTTTTTGGCTGCCTGGATCTCCTCTTTAGAGACGTGTCTGTCCATCTTCTTTGCCCATTGCTTAATTGGATGATTTATCTTTTTCTTATTGATATTTTGAAGTACCTTATAGATTATGGAGATCAGATGTTACATACCACCTCTAATTTCAAGAAGGCATAATGCTAAACCCAAGATCATTTGGTATCCTGGTATCATTTTAAATACACCATTTAAAATAGAATCATTTGGACAGTTCTTTATAGGGACTCAAAAATCCTATCTGTACTGATGTTTTACAGGTTTGCAGCCATGTGCAAAGGATGCAAAAGAAGACTACAAGACTCCTGGATGGACAGAGCTTCTAGAGGTAAGGGGCCTGGATGCCTGAGTCATCTGGGGAAGTACTACATGTATTAGAAACAAACCTTTATCCCATCAGGCCACGGGTTTTGGCAATTGATTGTTCCAACAATTAGCTTACCCTAAGACTAATTTTAGATATGTAATAAATAGCCTGGTAGAGCAAAGATGAAGGGAATTCCAGGAAGCAAGTTGTTAACGGACTGAAATGCACTCCCCACCGCCCCCCAAAAGATATTTTGCATTACTAATCCCTGCACTGATGAATGTGACCTTATTTGGGGAAATAGAGTTTTTCTCTGGGGATGTTATCAATTAAATTGAGGAAGTTATATGGGAGTAGTGTGAGTTCTAATTCTAATCCCTTCTGAGTGTGGTATTATAAAAAGACAAATATGGAAATGGTGACACAGAAGGGAAAAACAGATGCCATATGATGACAGTAGCAGGTGCATCTATAAGCAGCAAAGGAAAGCCAGGGTTTGCCAGCAACCACTAGAAACTGGAAGAAAGGCACAAGACAGTTCCTCTGTCAAAATTCTCCGAGGAGTTGACACTGCTACTACTTTAATATGTACTTCTAAGGCTCTAGAACTGTGAAATGTTGAATTTCTGTTCTATAAAGCCACCCACTTGTGTTTTTTTATTACTGCACCCTAGGATAAGAAAAGGCACAGTAAGTTTGAAACCCACTGCTTTTGAGTGAATTCCAACTCATAGCAACCCTACAGGACAATAAAACTATCACATATATTTTCCAAGGATCAGCTGGTGTATTGAAACTGACAACCAATCTTTTGGTTAGCAGCCAAACTCTTAATCACTGTGCTAGCATATAGCAGGACATATTATGGGAATTGCAAGAACATTATGGTTAGAGCCTGGGGATAGAAAGTGATGAGGCCAGAGAGGTGAACTAACTTCTTTTTACTATTATTTTTTATTGCTTTCAGGCTTTCCTCTTTACAGTCCAGCTTAAAACATCTAATGTACTGTATTGGAATATAATTCATATACCGTAGAATTTACCCATTTAAAGTGTACAGTTCTGTGGTTTTGAGTATATTCACAGGGTTTCTATGAGTCAGAATTTACTTGACGACTATGGGGAATGACCATCATCACTACCAATTTTAGAAGATTTTTGTCACCCCCAAAAGAAACTCCATACCCTTTAGCAGTCACTCCTCATTCCCCTTAAGGCCCTTAGCTCTGGAAACCGTGAATCTTCTTTCTATCTCTGTGGCTTTACTTGTTGTTGTCATTAGGTGCCGTGGAGTTGGTTCCGACTCATAGCGACCCTATGAGCAACAGACAAAACACTGCCTGGTCTTACACCACATCCACAATCGTTTTTATGCTTAAGGCCATTGTTGCAGACACTGTGTCAATCCATCTTGTCAAGGGTCTTCGTCTTTTTCACTGACCCCTACTCTACCAAGCATGATGTCCTTCTCCAGGGACTAATCCCTCCTGACAGTATGTCCAAAGTATGTAAGATGCTGTCTGGCCGTCTTTGCTTCCAAGACACTTTTGTACTTCTTCCAGAGCACATTTCTTTTGGCAGTCCATGGTGCATTTAACATTCTTCTCCAGCACCACAGTTCAAAGGCATCAATTCTTCTTCTGTCTTCTTTGTTCGTTGTCCAGCTGTTGCTTGCATATGATGTAGTTAAGCATATCATGGCTTGGGTCAGGCGCACTTTAGTCTTCAAGGTGATGTCTTTACTTTTCAATTCTTTAAAGAGACCTTTTGTGGCAGGTTTTCCCAGTGCACTGTGTCTTTTGATTTCTTCACTGCTGCTTCTGTGGCCATTAATTGTGGAACCAAGTAAAATGAAATCCTTGACAACTTCAATCCTTTCTTCATTTATGATGATATTGCTTACTGGTCTAGTTGTAAGGATTTTTATTTTCCTGATGTTAAGGTGCAATCCATACTGAAGGCTGTGGTCCTTGATCTTCATTAGTAAGTTTCAAATCTTCTTCACTTCAAATAACTAAGGTGGTGTCTGCATAACACTGATTGTTAGTGACTCATCCTCCAATCCTGATGGCTTGTTCTTCTTTGTATAATCCAGCTTCTCAGATTATTTGCACAGCATACAGATCGAAAAGGTGTGGTGAAAGGATACAGCCCTGATGCACACTATTCCTGACTTTAACCCATGGAGTGTTCTCTTGTTCTGTTTGCACGACTGCCTTTTGATCCATATACAGATTCCATAAGAGCACAATTACTTGTTCTGGAATTCCCATTGTATGCAACGTTAGCCATAATTTATTATCATCCACACAGTCAAACGCCTTTGCATAGTCAATGAAACAGAGGTAAACATTTTTCTGGTATTCTCTACTTTCAGCCAAAATCCATCTGACCTCAACAGTGGTATCCCAGGTTCTACGTCCTTTTCTAAATCCATCTTGAATTTCTGTGAGTTCCTTGTCAATATACTGTTGCAGTTGCTTTTTAATGAGCTTGATCAAAATTTTACTTGTGTGTGATATTAATGATGTTGTTCGGCAATTTACACATTTGGTTAGATCACCTTTCTTTGAAATGGGCATAAATATAGATCTATTCCAGTCAAGTGGCCAGGTAGCTGTCCTCCAAATTTCTTGGCATAAATGAAACCATACTATATTGACACTTTTGGCTGGCTTCTTAACGTAATGTTTTTAAGGTTTACTCATGTTGTAGCGTACATCAAAAAGTACTTCAATCCTTTTTATTGCCAAATAATATTTCACTGTATAAATGTACCACATTTTATTTACCCATTCATCAATTGATGCTATTTACTTAGTTTCTACTTTTTAGTAGTGAATATTCGTTTACAAGATTTTGTGTGATCATGTGTTTTGGACTGAACTTTGTATTGTAAAATATGTGTTGTAAATTCTAACCTCTATGTCTGTGCTTATAATCCTGTTTGGAAATGGGTTGTCTTTGTTGTGTTAAAGAGGCAAGATTAATATAAGGTGTATCTTGAGTCAATCTCTTCTGAGATATAAAAGGTTATTAAATGAGTGAGAGAGAACAGAGATGGGGGAAGAAAGATGCCATTCCTCACAAAGATTGCCCAGGAGTAGAAGCTTAAGAGACAAGGACCTTCCTCCACAACCAACAGAGTGAGAAAGACTTACCCTAGAGCTGGCGTCCTGAATTCAGACCTCTCACCTCCTAAAATGTGAGCAACTAACTTTTTTCACTGGCTAAAGCTAGCCACCTGTGGAATTTCTGTTACAGCAGCACTAGATAACTAAGGCAATAATGTTTTCATTTCTCCCAGGTATATATCTAGAAGTAGAGCTGTTAAATAATATGTAACTTTATATTTAACTTCGTGAGACCTGCCATACTGTTTTCCTAAGGGGCTGCACATTTTACATTCCTATCAACAGTATATAAGGGTTCCAGTTTCTCCACACCACTTGTTATTTGATTTTCTGGTTATAGGTATCCTATCCTAATGGGTATAAAGTGGCATCTCATTGTGAGTCTGATTTGCATTTCCATGGTAGCTAATGTAGTAGAATTTTTGTCATCTGTACAGCATTGCCAGGTACTTTTCTGAACACTTTACGTTTGTTGTTAACTTATTTAATCTTTCGACAGTTCCCTGAAGTAGGTACTACCAAAAAACAAAAAGTATTGCTAATGGGTCAGTTCCAACTCACAGCTGCTGTACAGAACACAGTAGAACTACTCCATAGAATTTCCAGTTCTGTAATCTTTATGGCAGCAGACTGCCACATCTTTTTCCCTCAAACCTTGGTACTATCATCCCCATTTCATAGTTGAGAAAACGGATATAGAATTGCCCTGTTGTATGACAGTGTTAAGCAGTGTAGATCAGATTGGAACCTGGGCGATCAATACTAGCCCTCTTAGGAGTGTGATTTTCAGTAGCAGAAGGCTTGAATGTTGGTTACCCGTTGATTAGACACTTGATCCCATTTTAAGCCTGAAAAATTATTTGGCTTGATTTAGCTTGCTTATAAGAATTTCCTCAAGCCTGACTAAGTGGGTTCAACCACATTGAAACTCTTGAAATGGGAAAATAATAACATAGATGCCCTACATGTCATAAACTTCCTTTACCTTGTGGAAATTGATACTGGGTAATTAGCATTGTTAGCACAAAGTGCTATGTAGCTAACTCAGAACATTCCTGAGAATAATTTATCTTTAGAGACAAGAACTTCAACTAGAGTTTTAATTTTTTTCTTTTTTTGGTATATGCTTTTAAAAACAGCTTTATTAAGGTATAACTGACATATAATAAACTGCATATGAGGAATCTTGGTGGCACAGTAGGAGCCCTGGTTGCCCAGTGGTTTCACAACTTGGCTGCTAAGCAAAAGATTAACAGTTTGAACCTACCAGCTACTCTTCAGTAGAAAGATGTGACAGTCTGCTTCCATAGAGATTACAGCCTTAGGAACCATATAGGGCAGTTCTACTCTGTCCTATAGGCTCTGTAAGAGTCACAATAGACTCAATGAAATGGGTTATTGAGGGGGTAAGGTGTATCTGTTTAAAGTGTACAACCTGAAAAGTTTTGATATATGGATATATCAGTGAAACCATTGCAACAAACAAGATGAGGAGCACACTGATCATCTACAAAAAGTTTCTCACGATGCCATATCCATCACCTACAAACAATTTCTCATGGTGCCATACCCATCACCTACAAAAATTTTCTCATGATGCTTTTTAATCCCTTCTTTCTGCTCTTTCCTACCTGCCCCCCCGTCACCGTCTTAATTATCATATGCTGCTATGACAGAAGCACTGCAAGTAGATGGCTGTTACATACAGAAATTTATTCGCTGATATTTTAGAAGCCTAGAAGTCCAAATTCAAGGTTCCAGCTCTAGGGGAAGGCTTTCTGTCTCTGTCAACTCTGGACAAAGGTCCTTGTCCCTTTTGAGCTTCTGCCCTGGGTGATCTTCATGTGGCTTGGCATCTCTCTTTCTCCATCTCTGCTTCTGTCTTGCTTGTTTTAATCTTTTTTATATCTCAAAAGAGATTGACTCAAGATATGCCCTACATCAATCCTGTCTCATTGACATAACAAAGACAATCCATTCCCAAGTGGAATTATAACTATAGATATAAAGACTAGGATTTACCACATACACACACAGACACACATCTTTTGTGCTTTAAGTGAAAGTTGACAATTCTAGACAATTTCTCATATAAAAACTTATACATATATTGTTATGTGAACCTACTTGCTCTCCCTACAGTGTTACAGCACCTTCCTCTCTCCACCCTGTATTTCCCAGTGACCATTCCACCAACTCCTTTCCCCTTCTCCATCTTCTCATCTTGCATCCTTACAGGAGCTGCCCATTTGGTCTCATGTATCTACTGCAGCCTAGAAGCACACCCTTAACTAGTATCATTTTATGTCTTGTAGTGCAATCTAATTTTTGTATGAAGAGTACAACACATGTTTTGTGAAATGCAATTTAATCCATAGTGTTCATCAGTCACCCCTAAAGAAACAAAAAACAAACCCATTGCCATCACATTGATTCTAATTCATAAGATGCTTCAGGAATCTTCATGGAAGCAGACTGTCACATCTTTCTCTTGTCGAACAGCTGGTTGGTTAGTGGTAAAGAGCTCTTCTCTAAGGAACCACTAATCTGCCTTCTGTCACTAGATGTTAGTTTTTTTTTTTTACTAATAACTGATCTATTAAACATTGTATTAAATTATATACACACACATTTTTTTAGTTTCAGATATCTGTATTAATTATTTTTATGAATAGGCTTTATCCTAAACAGTTTAAATTTACATAAAAATTGAGCACACAGTGCACAGAGTTCCCATATGTCCCCTGTTTGATGAACAGTTTCCTTGGTTAATAACATCTTATATTAGTATGGTGTATTTATTAAAATTAATAATTTTATACATTATTATTAACTAATATCTAAACTTCTTTTCAAATTTCATTAGTTTTTACTTAATGTTTTTGCCATGAGTTGAATTATATCCCCCGAAAAATGTGTGCAGCAATTTGGCTGGGCCGTGGTTCCCAGTAATGTGTGATTTCTCTATGTAGCAAAGCCTAATATCTGTCTGTGGTTGATACAGCAAGAGCGGTTTATGTTAAAGAGGATTAGAGTGGGACTATAACACCCCTAATAAGGTCACTTCACTGATCTAGTGTGAAGGGAGTTTTCCTGGAATGTGGCTTGCGCTATCTTTTACCTTTTATTGCACAAAAGATAAAAGGAAAGTGAGGTGAGTAGAGAGCTAGGGACCTCATACCATCAAGCAAGCAGCACTGGGAACAGAGCCCATCCTCTAGACATGAAATTCCTGCACTGAGATGTTCTTAGACCAGGGAGAGACTGATGCATCACAAGGACCTTCTTCCAGAGCTGACAGAGAAAGCTTTCAGAATACAACTGGGAAAGAGCTAGCTCCTCCAAGTATAGTCAACTCTAGTCATGTGGATAAAATCAGGCTTTGGGGCCTTTTGTTCAATGATGTGACACAACTCAAATAAAAAGAAACAGCTACAAACATCCATTAATAATTGGAACGTGGAATATTTGAAGTATGAATCTGGGAAAATTGAAAGTGGCCAAAAATTAAATTGAAAGCATAAAGATGAATACCCTAGGCATTAGTGAGGTGAAATGGACTGCTGTTGGCCATTCTGAATAAGTTAGTTATGTAGTATGCTATGCTGGGAATGATAAACTGAAGATGAATAATATTGGTGTTCATCATCAAAAAGAACATTTCAAGATCTGTCCTTATGTATTATCCTGTCAGTGATAAAATACTATCCATATATCTACAAAGAAGACCACTGAATGCAACTATCATTCAAATTCATGCACCAAATGCTAAGGCCAAAGATGAAGAAACTGAAGATTTTTACCAACATCTGCAGTCCGAAATTGATGAACCATGCAATCAAGATTCATTGGTTAATTGCTGGTGAGTAGAATGCAGAAGTTGGAAGCAAGGAAGAACAATTTGGTAGTTGGAAAATATTGCCTTGGTGACAGAAATGACATTGGAGATCACATGATAGCATTTTGCAAGAACAATGACTTCATTGCAACTAATGTTTTTCATCAAACATAAATGATGACTGTACAAATGGACTTCACAAGGTGGAATACCCAGAAATCAAATCAATTACATCTGTGGAAAGAGGTGATGGAAAAGATCAGTATTCTCAGTCAGAGGAAGGGCAGGGGCTGACTCTGAAACAGACTGTCAATCACTCATATGCAAGTTGAAGTTGAAGATAATTAGAACAATTGCCAAGGAGCCAAACTACAGCCTTGACTATGTCCCCCATGTATTTAGAGACTATCTCAAGAATAGATTTGATGCATTGAACACTAGTGACCAAAGACCAGACGAACTGTAGAATGACATCATATATGAAAAAAGCAAGAGATCATTAAAAAGACAAGAAAAAAAGATCAAATCGATGTCAGAAAAGATTTTGAAACTTATTCTTGAATGTCTGGTAGCTAAAGCAAAAGGAAGAAAAGAAGTAAAAGAGGTGAACAGAAGATTTCAAAGGGCAGCTCAAGAAGACAAAGTATTATAATGACATGTGCAAAGACATGGAGGTAGAAAACCCACAGGGAGGAGCATGCTCTTGGCTTTTCTCAAGGTGAAAGAACTGAAGAAAAAATTCAAGCCTCAAGTTGCAGTATTGAAGGATTCTACACGAAAAATACTAAATGACACAGGATATATCAAAAGAAGATGGAAGGAATACACAGTCAGTGTACCAAAAAGAATGGTCTGCATTTAGTCATTTCAGGAGGTAGCAAGTGGTCCAGAACTGATGGTAGTAAAAGATGAACTCCTAGCTCCACTGAAGGCATTGGCAAAAAACAAAGTTCGAGGATTTGATGCAATAGCAACTGAGATGTTTCAACAAACAGATGCAGCACCGGAAGCACTCACTTATGTATGCCAAGAAATTTGGAAGACAGCTGACTGGAAAACATCTGTATTTGTACCCATGCAAAAGAAAGATGATCCAACAAAATGTAAAAATTATCAAATAATATCATACACAAGTAAAATTTTGCCGAAGATTGTTCAAAAATGACTGCAGCAGTCCATCAACAAGGAACTGCCAAAAATTCAAGCCAGTCTCAGAAGAGAACATGGAACCATTGCTGATATCAGATGGATCCTGGCTGAAAGCCAGAAAGATGTTTACCTGTATTTTCTTGACTGTGCAAAAACATCCAACTGTGTCAATCATAACAAATTATGTATAACATTGTGGAGAAAAGAAATTCCAGAACACTTAATTGTGCTCATCAGGAAACTATAGTTAGACCAAGAGGCAGTTGTTTGAACAGAACAAGGGGACACTGTATGGTTTAGAGTCAGGAAAGCTGTGTCAGGGTTGTATCCTTTCACAATACTTATTCAATCTGCATGCCAAGCAAATAATCCAAGAAGCTGGACTATATGAAAAAGAAAGTAGTGTCATAATTAGAGAAATACTTATTAACAACCTTTGATATTCAAGTTACAGTGAAGTGAGGAACACTTATTTCTGAAGATAAAAGACTATAGCTTTCATTATGGATTACACCCCAACATAAAACAAAACTCCTCACAACTGGACCAATAAGCAACGTCATGATAAATGGAGAAAAGATTGAAGTTGTCAAGAATTTTCTTTGACTTGGATCCATAATTAATACCCATGGAAGCAGCAAGCAGTCAAGAAATCAGATGACCGATTGCACTGGTCAGATCTACTGCAAAAGATCTCTTGAAAGTGTTAAAATCAAAGATATCACTTTAAGTATCAAGATGAGCCTGGCCTAAGTCAAGGTGTTTTCAGTTACCTCATTGGCATGTGACAGCTGGGCAGTGACTAAGGAAGTCTAAAGAAGAATTGATATATTTGAAGATGTCATTGGCAAAGAGGAACCCTGATGGCATAGTAGTTAAATGCTATGGCTGGTAACCAAAAAAAGTCAGCAGTTTGTATCTGCCAGGCACTCCTTGGAAACCATGTGACAATTGAACTCTGTCTATAGGATCTCTGTGGGTCCAAATTGATTCATCAGTAGTGAGTTTGAGGCTTGGTTCACCAAAAGTATTGAATATACTGTGGACTTCCAGAACAATGTGGGAAGAAGTATAGCCAGAATGCTCATTGGAAGCAAAGATGGCGAGACTTCCTCCACACACTTTGGAGAAGGACATCATGTTTGGTAAAACAGGAAATCAGTGGAAAAGAAAAATACCTTCAAGGAATTGGGTTGAAATAGTGACTGAAACAATGGACTCAACCACAACAACAATTGTGAAGCTGGTGCAGGGCCAGGCAGTGTTCTGTTCTGTTGTGCATGGAGTTGCCATGAATTGGAGTTGACTAGATGGCACCCAGCAACAACAATGAAGCAACACTAGGAAAGTTACAGCTAATAAGCCAACAAAGAAGATAGAATAATCATAAACAACACTCAGTTAGTATAAAAGAATGTAGGAAAGGAGGAAAGAAGAAACAGAGAACAACTGAGATAGATAGAGAACAAGAGCTAAATGGCATATTTGAACCTAACCATATCAATATTCCACCTAAATGTACATGGTCTTACTATTTTAATTAAAATGCAGAGATAGCTAGGGTAAAACAAGGCAATACCCAAGTAAGTAGTCAAGAAACAAGTGTCAAATATAAAGACTCAGATAAGTAAAAATTAAAAGAATAAGAAGTTTGAAGATTGGAAGAAAGCTTTAATTAGGGGAAAAAATGAAGCCCAAAGGAAATAAGGTTAAAAAGATAAATAAAACCACAAGACTTTCAGATCAATATCAAGGATTATCACATATATGTAATTGAAGTCCCATGTGGAGAGGAGAGAGAGACTGTGGCAACAAAAATGATTGAAGAAATAGACTAAGAGTTTCTAAATTTATATGGAATGCTGTAAGCATAGGTACAAAAAGTTAAATGATCTCAAAACGGAATAAATACTAAGAAAGCAATGCTTAGGCATATCATAATCATATTTATGAAAGAAAAAGAGAGAGAGAATCTTAAGCAACCAGAGTGGAGGAAAGACATACTTCATACAGAGGAACAGAGAGGACAAGTTCAGCAGTGGAAACAAATGCAAGGCAGAGGACAATTGAACTACAGCTTTCAAGTCCTGGAAAATGACAAAAGTAAAATTTGGACAGAATGAGGATTTGAAAAAGTAACTAGAATATATTGCAGATACTTTTCATGTGGTTTTGTAGAGGCATTCCCTTTGCTCTTCAGAGAACAGCACAGAATGTCGTATTATCCAGCCATCTACTAATGACTTTTTTGTTGATTATGAGTTTTCTGCGTACGTAGATACTTTCTTTTTGTGAAGTGATAACTATTTTATGTCTTCATTTCCAAATGCTATTCCTCTTAATTCTGTTTCAAATATTGGCCCAGGACTTCTAGAACAGTTAAGTAAGCAACTTTAATAGCATTTAGGCTCTCTGAGGTTAGAATATTGTCATCTTTGGTCACTGATATTTCTCAGTGTTTAGAATAAGCTATGGCATAGAGGATGTTACAGGTTAAATATTGTTCCTTCAGTGTATGTGTAACTTGTCTTAGCCATGATTCACAGTATTGTGCAGTTGTCCACTATTCTGTGATCAGATGCGCTTTTCCTGTGTGTTCTAAATCCTACTTCCATGACATTAATGAAACAGGATTAGAGGCAGTTATGTTAACCAGGCAGGACTCAGTCTACAAGACTAGACTGTGTTTTAAGTCAATCTCTTTTGAGATATGAAAGAGAAAAATGAGCAGAGAGACAGGACTTCATTCTACCAAGAATGTAGTACCAGGAGCTGGGCATGTCATTTGGATTTGGGGTGCTACACTGGGAGGCTCCTAGACAAGGATCTTCCTCCAGGACTGACATAGAGACGAAATCTTCCCCTGGAGTTGTCACCCTGAATTCAGTCTTGTAGGAACCTAAACTCTGTGAGGATAAGTTTCTCTTCGTTAAAGCCATCCAGCTGTGGTATTTCTGTTAATGCAGCCCTATTTAATGAAGACAGAGGTGGTATTCAAAAATATTTTTGAACAAATGAATATTGATACCAACCCTGAACCCATTGCTGTTGAGTTATTTCTGACTCATAGTGACCCTACAGGGACAGAGTAGAACTGTTTATAGGATTTCTAAGGAGTAGCTGCTGGGCTCGAATTGCTGACCATTTGATTAGCACCCAAGCTCTTAACCACTGTGCCACTGGGGCTCCTGAATACTGATACTATCCTTATATTTTACTTGATCTTTTTAATTCAGTGATTCAGTGCAACATTTGTTAATGCTAGATAGCCAGCCAAAGCCAAATGCCATCGAATAAATATAATTTTTAAAAAAGGTTGTATGTTTAAGTGAATTTGGGAAAGCTTGAGTTAAGCTGAACAGGTTTCTTTACTGCAATACATTTAACGATCTTTGATATGCAAATATATTCGTAAACTTCTTGGAGGCAGGTAAAATAATGTGCAACAGTTCCCAAATGGAGTTGATTGTATGACCTTCTGTTTTTGTACATTATGTTCTTTTGTTTTAAAGTAAATATGCATCATGTCTTGAACATATTCTTTTAATTCTAGTTATTTAAGGTTAGTGTTAGCAATGTGTTGAATTATACATGATACAAACACTATTTCACTGTCATTTTGAAATTTTGAAATGATCATGATTTTTCTTTTAACTTGCCTATATTGTAGGAAGACATTTCCTGATAGTAAAAAATGTTTGAGATAAACCCCCCTTTATTTAGGTTTGCTATTGTGTCTTTCTGTTCTTACCTAGTCCTGATCTCATGCCCCAAATCTACTGCATTTCTAGCTGTCTGCCAGACATCTAAACCTGCATTTATGTTGGCACATCAAGCTCACAATGTCTATGACAGTGCAATGGACATAAAACATGAGTTACACATGTAATTTTTGAAAATTTTATTTATTCTGTTGTTGATAAAAATATACACAGCAAGCCGTATCCCTTTTTGGCAGTATCTTTGTATAACATTTAGGGGCATTGGTTACATTTTTTGATTTGTGCAACCATTTTCACTCTCCTTTTCTAAGTTGTTCCTCCACCACTAACAGAAATTCACTGCACCCCAAAGATCCTATCTAATTTTTCAAATTGCTGCTATCAATTTGATCCTGTACAGATAGTTCTTAGAAGAGCATGATACTCAAGACAGACATTTTTTGTTAGTTAAGCTAAACTACTTTTAGGTTTTAAGAAGGCTTTAGGGGATGTTTTTGGTTTAAGCTTTTAGATTATCTCGGGGCAGTACTTTCAGGGGTTCATCCAATATTCATGGCTCCAGAAAGTCTCACATCTATGAGAATTTGAAACTCTGTTCTTCATTGTCTCGCTTTTGATCAGGATTAGTGTCTTAGTTGCCCAGTGCTGCTGTAACAGAATACCACAACTGAATGGCTTTATCAAAGAGAAGTTTATTCTCTCACAGTCCAGTAGGCTGTTGTTAGGTGCTATTGAGTTGGTTCTAACTCATAGTGACACAATGAACAACAGAACGAAGCACTGGCTGGTCTTGTGCAATGTTCACAATTGTTTTTATGCTTAAGCTCATTGTTGCAGCCACTGTGTCAATCCATCTCATCGAGAGTCTTCCTCTTTTTTGCTGACCATCCACTCTACCAAGCATGATGTCTTTCTCCAGGGACTGACTTTAAACCGTGCAATTTCCACTTGTTCTGTTCACACGACTGCCTCTTGATCCGTATACAGATCTCAACTGATAGTCCATCAATTCCTGGAGCCTTGTTTTTTGCCAATACCTTCAATGCAGCTTCGACTTCTTCCTTCAGTACCATTGGTTCCTGATCGTACACTACCACTTCAAATGGCTGAACATAGAACAGTTCTTTGTGGCGTAATGATTCCCTGTATTCCTTCCATCTTATTTTGGTGCTCCCTGAGTCCTTTAACAGTTTCCCTGTAGAATCCTTCACTATTGCAACTCGAGGCTTGAATTTTTTCTTCAGTTCTTTTAGCTTGAGAAATGCAGAATGTGTTCTTCCCTTCTGGTTTTCCATTTCCAGCTCTTCGCACATGTCAGTATAATACTCTTTTTTTGTCATTTTGAGCTGCTCTCTGAAATCTTCTGCTTAGGTCTAGCCAGTAGGTTAGAAGTCCAAATTCAGGGTGCTAGCTCCAGAGAAAGGCTTTCTCTCTCTGTTGGCTCTTGAGGAAGGTCTTTGTGATGCATCAGTTCTCCTTTGTCTAAAAGCATCACAGCACAGGAACAACAGTTCCAAAGGATATACTCTGCTGATGGCCCTTTTTTTTTTTTTGATGGTATGAGGTCCCTAACTCTCTGCTTGTTTATCTTTTATTTTCATCCCAAGAGGCACAAAACAATTTTATAGATTGATTCCTGGCTCACAAACACAGCTGCCATCCATCTTCTCTCATTAATATCATTGAGGCAGGATTTATGACATACAAGAAAATCATGTAATATAGAAAATCATGGACCACCCAAACTGAAACACACATTTTTAAGGCACATAATTCCATCCATGACAATTAGTCTATAGAACCTTTGATCAAAATGTTCAGTGATGGTAGCTAGGCATTGTCCAGTTCTTCTGGTCTTACAGCAAAGGAGGCAAGGAGGCAATTAGCTACACATTTCAAATCCTCCACCTGTTCCTGACTCTCCTTCTTCTTCTGTTGCTACAAGATAATGGAGATCAATTATTGTGCTTTGGATATCCACTTATAAGCTTTTAACACTCCAGCCACTGCACAATGAACTAAGAGGTAGGACAGTAGCATTACATGTGTTAGATCAGTTAATTGGGATGTCCCACAAAGCCATGACCCTAAACCTTCATAACAAGAAACCAAATCCCGTGAGGTTTTCAGTTGTACATAAGCAGCTTCAGCAGCTATTCTTTTTTTTTTCTAAATATATGTCTATTACACAACTTTTTATAAGTGCATGGCTTATTAACAGTGATTTCAATAATTGGCTGTACAACCACACCCTTAATGCAATATTTCTGTCAGTATTAATACCACTTTACTCTCTCTCTCCTGTCCTTGGTAACCACTGATAAACTTCGTTTCTTATACATTTGCCCTTTCCTGTCCTCTTTTTATAAGTGAGATCATAAACTATTTGTCCATCGTGATTGATTTTGTTGATTTTTCTAGATATTCTGTCCAGTATTGAAAGTTGTATATTTAAGTCTCCCACTATTGCTGTAGTATTACCTATTTCTCCCTTCAGTTCTCTCAGTGGTTTGGTTTGCATTTGTCTGATGGCTAATCTTCTTGAGGATTTTCATTAAGAAAGAGTGTTGGGGAGCCAGAGTGAAGATGGCAGACTAAACACATGTCCCCTTAAATCCCTCTGGAAACCAAGACCTGAACTGGAGCCTTTTGGATACATAGTGAGCCCTAGGATGTGGCATAGCAATGTTAACTTGGACGTCATACCACTGAAAGGAAAATTTCCTCTCTTTTGCAGTCTCCTGCTCTTGGTTGAGTGCTAGCTTTCACAGACTGAAGGTAACTAGCCCTTTTAACTTTTTTTTCTCTGTCTTGGCTGGCAGCTGGAGCTGAGACTTGACAAGCAGCTAGTCTCAGAGGCACAGCTGGAGGGGTTGGTGGGTGAAATTGCCACATTTTGAGAGTCTGACTTTGGGCTCTGTGCATCTCGGCACCTTTGGCCCCTCTTTCTGCCTCTGCTGTTGAGTAACCTGTACTGAGGCTGGCGGAGAGCTTGTGTGGGATGCCATCTTGTCCCACCAGGAGGCAGAGATATCCGTATATAGGCCTTAGAGGGACCTAATTCCTAGGCTGAGAGGCAGCATCTGCTTGGAGGAGAGCGCTTTTCTGGCAGAAAAGCAGTATTTTACACAGACATGGCTATGGCTGGGGCCTAGCAGCAGAGGCCAACAGGGCAGTAGCCTTTCTGTATTTTGAACTAGTTTATAACATCTGGGGTTGGCTATAGAGGTGCTTACTTTGCCAGCTGGGAAGAGAGACCTGTATACCTGAAAACCTGACTGACTTTCGAAGTCCTCATATACTTTTTACCTCTCACTTTAAGATGGCCTAGAGAAATAACTGTGGTCCATCCTTACAGCATCTCTCCCAGCCTCTGTTGACTCATGTGATACCCCAAAAGCAAGAAACTCTGGATAAAAGCATAACCAAGAAATCACCCATTGCTTCAGAAGGTCCGCAAAAGAAAGTAACAAAGAACTTCCCAGACGAAGAAGCTTTTCTGAAACTATCAGAAGGGAAATATGAAAGGATTACATATAGAGCCCTCCTAAACCTTATACATAATACATAGAGTGAAATGAAAAATTAAGCAAGCTGTTAGATCTGATGGAACACCAGTACTCTGAAATCCAACAGATCAAGAACAAAATCAAAGACACTGAAACTTCAGTTCAAAGCCAAGAAAACAAAGTGGAACAAATAGAGAAGAGAATTTCTGACTTGAAAGACAGAGTTACTGACTCTGGCATCTATGAGGAGAAATCATAAAAAAGAAACAAGAAAAGTGAGGAAGCATTAAGAAGCATATGGGACTCTATTAAGAGTAATAATCTATGATTAATTGGGGGTCCTGAATAGGGCAAGACACCTGAGAACACAGAGAGTATTGTTGCTGAGCTGCTGACAGAAAACTCCCCATATATTATGAAAGAAGAGAATATAAATATCTAAGATGCGTATCGAATGCCACTCAGTATAGATCTCAAAAGAAAGACTCCAAGACATATTATAATCAAGCTTAACAAAATGAAACAGAAACAGAAATGCCTAAAGGCAGCAAGACTCAAAGCAAAGCTAGCACTCAGAGGGAAATCCTATAGGTTTTTGTTAGATTTCTCAGCAGAAACCATGCTGGCATCGAGACAGTGGTATGACACATTCAAAGCCTTGAATGAGAATAAATTCCAACCAGGAATGATATATTCAGCCAAATTATCTTTCAAACATGAAAATGAAATTAAGACATTCACAGATAAACAGAAACTCAGAGACTTTGTAAAATCCAAACTAAAGCTATAAGAAATACTGAAAGAATCTCTTGGCTTGGAAGAATAAAACCTCTAACGTTATATTTTAGAAGCAAATTCAGGACACATCACCCAGAAACTTAATCAGTTAGGGAAAGTTCCAAACTCAATCAAAGCTATAACAGGGAAAGGAATGATTCAGGGATCATATCATGAAAACTACGATGTCATCATATTGAAAAGAGGGATGTACTACAGTCATTATAGTGCTTCCAGATAGAAGTTAATGAGCCAGCCAACTGGTAATAATTAAAATTGGGTTTATACATAGTTTATTAAGAGGGATCATAGGGGCAGCCATAAAGCACAATGCAGATGCAACATATCAAATCAAGAAACATAATACAAGAGTCTCAACAACTACAAAACCAACCCTGAAAAAGGTAAAAAATCAACTCACAAAGAAGAAAGTCCCAGAACAGATGAATAAGAACAACAGAGAAAAATGTCAACACAAAAACAAACGTATCACAATGACAGCACTAAACATATGCCTATGAATAATTACATTGAATGTGAATGGACTGAATGCTGCAGTAAAGAGATACTGAGTGACATCTTGGATCAAAAAACACAACCCACCCGTATGTTGTCTACAGGTAACTAACCTTAGACTTAAAGATATGAACAAACTGAAAATTAAAGGATGGAAGAATATATATCTAGCTAACAATACACAAAGAATAGCAGCTGTGGCAATTTTAATCTCAGATAAAATTGACTTTAATGTAAAATCCACCATCGTGGACAAGGATGGACACTATTGCTGAAAGGTTCAACACACAAGCAGGACTTAACAATATTAAATATTTATGCAATTAATATTAGAGCACCTAAATACATCAAAGAAACGCTGACTACACTCAAAAATGAGATAGATCACTACACAGTAATAGTGGGAGACTTCAACCCTTCACTCTCAATATTGTACAGATCGTCTAGAAAAAAGCTCAATAAAGACACAGAAGACCTCATTGCCAGAATTAACCAACTAGACTTCATCGACATATACAGAACTTTCTATTCATCAGCAGACAACTACACATTCTTCTCCAGTGCACATGGAACATTCTCCAGAATACAGCGTGTGTTAGGACATAAAGGAATTCTGAACAAAATCCGTACCACTGAATTAATGCAAAGCATCTTCTCAAATCATAAAGCTATAAAAGTCGAAATCAATAGCAGAAAAAACATAGAAAGTAGAACTCATGGAAACTGAACAACACCGCGCTCAAAAAACTGTGGATTATAGAAGAAGTCAAGGATGAAATAAAGAAATTGATGGATTCCAATGAGAATGATAACACTTCCTACCAGAACCTGTGAGATACAGCCAAAGCAATGCTCAGAGGTCAGTTTATCTCCATAAATGCACACATCTGGAAGGAAGAAAGAAACCAAACCAAAGAACTAACCCTATAGCTTGAACAAGCAGAGAGAGAATGACAGAGGAACCCCTCAGGCACCAGAAGAAAACAGATCATAAAGATTAGAGTAGAACTAAACGATTTAGAGAATAGAAGAACAATTGAAAAAATTGAAAAGACCAAAAGCTATTTTTTTGAAAAGATCAACAAAATTGACAAACCATTGGCTAAACTTACTAAAGAAAAACAGGAAACAACCCAAATAAGAAATGAGAGGACAGTTGTCATAACAGATCCAAAGGAAATATAAAATATCACAGCAGAATGCTATGAAAGTCTGTACTCTAACGAATTGCAAACCTAGAGGAAGTGGACAAATTCCTTTATTCATATTACCTACCTAAATTATCACAAGGTGAAGCAGAACAACTTAATAAACCCATCACAAAGGAAGAGATTGAAAAAGTCATCCCCAAACTACCAACCAAAAAAAAGGCTGGGCCCAGATGGTTTCACCGCAGAATGCTACCAAGGTTTTAGAGAAGAGTTATCTCCAGTACTGCTGAGACTATTTCACAGTACAGAAAGGGATGGAATACTCCCAAATTCATTCTATGAAGCCAGCATAACCCTGGTACCAAAGCCAGGAAAAGATCCAACAAAAAAGGAGAACTACAGACCGATCTCACTCATGAATCTAGATGCAAAAGTCTTCAACAAAATTCTGGCAAACAGAATACAATAACATATTAAAAAAATAATCCATCATGACCAAGTTGGATTCATATCAGGAATGCAAGGCTGGCTAAACATCAGAAAAACAATTAATGTGATCAATGACATAAATAAAACAAAAGACAAAAGTCACCTGATTTTGTCTATTGATTCATAAAAGGCATTTATAAAGTCCAACACCCGTTCATGCTAAAAATTCTCAGCAAAATAGGAATAGATGGCCAATTCCTCAGTGCAATGACAGCACACATTAGAAAGAAGATCAATAATGACTGGACTTCAACAAAACATGATTCCTCCTCCCATCTTAACCCACTATTGAAAGGACAGAATAGCTGGGCCGGGGGTGCCAAGGACCAGGCTCTTATAGGAAATCAAGGCCAAATTGGCAAAACTAACCTTCTGTGCCTCACATTGGTGAGTGGCATCTGGGGTCTTAAAAGCTGCCAGGCTGCCATTGGAGGGTACAGCAAATGGTCCCAACTTAGCAGGAATGAGTGATCACCAAGGAGCAAAATGACACAGGATAAAGAGAACCCAGAAGACAGATAGACCTGCATGAGTGGGTGACTACATCAACTTGTGACTGGAAGAACTGCATGGTACCTGGCCACCACCAGTGATAGCCATGATGGACCTCACAAATAACGGGTACATCCTGAGATCTCCACCAGAAGACCGCAGTTGATGGTCTAGAGGCCTTGGAGTTCCCCTGAGAGCATGGCCTCTGGCCCTGATGTTGCCCCTGTCCATAAATCATAATGGAGGCCAACTCTTCGGATAGGAATGGATTGGACTTGGTGATACAGAGTGACCATATCATGTGTGCACCTTGTGGTTCCATGTATCCATAGGATGTCATCCTGCTGACCTCTTGCTGGAGGTGGGGGAGTGGGTGGACAGCATGGGATAGGAGATTGCTGGGAGGAAAAGACATGTATGGAGAGGAGAAGAAGAGTGTACTGTCACAGGGCAGGGAGAGTAGTGGGAGCTGCATATAGGTGGGATGCAAATTTATATGGGAATGTACATTTTCACTCAAGCATACTAATTGAAAAAAAAGAAAGAAAGAAAAGTGTTGGGTTTTATCAAAAGCTTCTTCTGCATCCATAGAAATGGCCATGTGGCTCTTTCCTTTTATTCTATCGATGTAGAGTATTACATTGATTTTCTAATGTTGAACCATGCCTACAGTCCTAAGATAAATCCCAGTTGGTCTTAACTCTTAATATGCTTTTGGATTTTGTTTGTATAATGTCTTCCAGTTGTGTTCATGTTGTAGCATATATCAAAACCTCATGTCTACTGGCTGGGTAGTATTTTGTTGTATGTATCACATTTTTGTTATCTAGTCACCTACTGATGAGCATTTAGATTCTTTCAGCCTTTTGTTATTATAAACAGTAGCGCATTGAACATTGGTGTCACAGGTCTTTGTTTGAGACTGCTTTAAAGTCCTTTGGTTATATACCTAGATGTGGAAGTCCTGGGTCATATAGAAGTTTTATTTTAGTTGTATGACAACCACAGTGTTTTCCACAACATTGATACCATTTTGCATTCTTACCAGCAATGGATCAGAGCTCTAATTTCCCCACATCCTCACCAGCATTTATTATTTTCTGCTTTTTTTTTTTTAAGCCTTAGTGGGTAAGGTTATTGATTTCTACATTTATTTTGTTGTGGTCAGACAAAATACGTTGTGTTATGTCAGTCTTTTAAAATTTGTCAAGATTTGCTTTGTGACCTAACACATGGTCTTTCCTGGAGAATGATCCATGTGCACTGAATGTTTATGGTACTGTTTTGGGTGGAGTGGCCTACATGTGTCTTTTAAGTCTACTTGGTTTATTTTGTCATTATTCATGTCCTCTGTTTCCTTGTTGATGTTTGTAGATGTTCTGTCCAGTGTTGAAAGTGGTGTACTGAAATCTCCAACTATTATTTTAGTATTACCTATTTTTCCTTTCAATTCTATTGGTAGTTTTGATTTGTATTTGTCTGGTGGCTCATAATCTTCTTGAGAGTTTTCATCAAGAAAGGGTGTTAGATTCCATCAAATGCTTCTTCTACATCCATAGAGATCATGTTGTTCTTTTCCTTTGTTCTATTAATGTAGTATATACGACATTGATTTTCTAATGTTGAACCATGCCTGCAGTCCTAGAATCGATTCCACTTGGTCATAACTCTTAATATGCTGTGGTTTTTTGTTTGCCTCTATTTGGTTGAAGATTTTTTTTATCTATATTAATAAGAAATATTGGCCCGTAGGTTTCTTTCCTTGTGTTTTGTGTAATGTGAGTATGAGGGTCCTGTTTGCTTCATAGAACAAATAAGGGAGTATTCTTCCCTTCTCTAATTTCATAGAGATATAAAAAGCACTGGTGTCAGTTCTCTGATTTTTTTTTTGAGTTCCTAGTTATCTATTTTTACTGCCGCTGTTTGTGCATTGATGTTAATGTTTTGTAATCTGTTTATGCCTTGCCTTAGGGCTCCCAGCACTGTCCCTAATTTTTTTTTATGATCTTTGCCATTTTAGATTTGATAGTTAAGTCTTTGATCTATTTTGAGTTAGTTTTTGTGCGTGATGTGAGACATGTATGGATCTTGTTTCATGTTTTGCAGATAGATATGTGTCCGCAAACACCATTTCTTAAAGAGACTGTCTTTTTCCCAGTTTATGGATTTGGGGCTTTTGTCAAATATCCACTGCTCATAGATGGATGCTTTCATGTATGAATCCTCAGTTCTGTTCCACTGATCTATGTATCTGTTTTTGTACCAGTACCAAGCTGTTTTGACTACTGTGACCATGTAATAGATTCTAAAGTCAGGTAGTGTGAGTCCACTTTGTTCTTTTTCTTTAATAATGCTTTACTTATCTGGGGCCTCTTGCCTTTTCATATGAAGTTGGTGATTTGCTTCTGCATCTCTTTAAAAAGTGCTGTTAGAATTTGTATTGGGATTATATTGTATCTATAGATCGTTTTGGGTAGATTTAGACGTTTTCACAATGGTGAGTCTTCCTATCTGTGAGCAAGGTAAGTTTTTCTACTTATGTAGGTCTCTTCTGGTTTCTTGCAATAGTGTCTTGTAATTTTATTTACATACATTCTTTATGTATGTCATGGATTAAATTGTGTCTCCCCAAAAATGTGTGTATCAGTTTGACTCAGCTATGAGTCCTAATATGGTGTGATTCTTCCATGTATTGCGATTCCTGCCCCTGTGTTATTGATGATGGAGAATGGGCAGCAGTTGTGTTGGTGAGGCAGGACTCAAGCTACAAACTTGTGGGATGTAAGAGAGAGAAGTGAGCAGAAGAAGTTGGGAACCTCGCACCACCAAGAAAGCAGCACCGAGAGCAGAGCACATCCTTTGGACCTGAGGTTCTTGTGCCAAGATGCTCTCCTTGAATTTGGACTCAGCACATTTGGACTATGATAACTTTTCTTGTTGAATAGACTTGTAACTTGTGACCGGATTTGTGGCTTACTGTGACAATAAAAGTTTCTCTTCATGAAGCCTTCCACTTGTGGGTATTTTCTGTTGGAACAGTACCGTGTGACTGAAGTAATGTCTTTGGTTATATTTATTCCTAAGTATTTTATCTTCTTGAGGGCTATTGTAAATGGCAGTGATTTGGTGATTTCTTCTTTGATTTCTCTTTGTTGGTCCAAAGGAATCCAGCTGATTTTTGTGTGCTTATTTTGAATCCTGACACTTTGCTAAAATCTTTTAGTTTAGAAAGATTTTTTTGTGGATTCTTTCAGGTTTTCTGTGCATAAGATCACATCATCTGCAAACAGAGATACTTTTATTCTTTTCTTACCAGTCTGGGTGCCCTTTAGTCATGTTTTCAATGGTGTCCACCAAAAAATGTGTAACAGTTTCGCTCAACCGATAAGCTAAAGGCCTCAAGAACAAAAGTGGATATTCCCCAGGGTGTATTCTGCCTCCAAATAGACATTTTACCAGCACTTCCCTTACTCTTTACCCTTCCTGTTGCATGACTTATGAATTTCTGGACCCAAGCCTGCAGGAGCCTTTAGCCTGTCGCTACCTATGGCCTTACCAGCTCCTTTCAATCACATGAGCTAGTTCCTTGAAATAAATCCAGGTCTATCTGTCTCTCTCTCTCGCTTTATTTAAGTGGTTCTGTTTCTCTAGAGAACTCTAAGAAACTAACCTAACTCCTCATCTTTCTCTGTGTCCCTTGTCTTTGTTATATTTTAAAGATTTACATGCCACTCTCTTTTCAGCCACTCTGACTCAAAACCTTGAAGTCAGCTACTACTCCCATCTCTCCACTTGGTTCTATTCCCATTGTTTTGTCTTTCGTTTGGGCTGTCATAACCTGTTTCCTGGATGACTGAGATAGTCTCTGACCATTTCCTTTTTACCTTCCAGACATTAAAACTTTGCTGTTATTTCTTGTGTTTTATCTTTCCTTCAAAGCCTGTCTCAGGAGCCATTTCCTCTACTGAAGATCTCTGCACACCTCATAGGATTATATAATCTCTGCTTTGACCACAATATTTCATTTCATTGCCATCTTTCTTATTGCCACTAGCTACCTTCACATGCACTATTATTATTAGAGAAGCCACGTGATAGGTAAGAGACTGGGCTCATGTTTAGGACGATATCTTACCTGTTACAAACGGTGTAAGCATAAACAATTTGCTTACTCTCTAGTGCCTCTATTATCCATAACATCAGGATAATAATAGAAATCACATCAGTGTATTTATTAATACACCCACTCCTTACTTACTGACGTGATTAGGTTCCAAAGACTGAGTCACTATGTGAAAATTGGCATTATGCAAAAATAGAGGGTCACTACATCAGATCACAAAACGAAGGATGACTATATCATTATTTAACTGTCAAATTACACTGTTACACAACTGCCAGACTACATTACATAACTGCCAGATTGCATCATTGCATAACTGCCAAACCACTGAGAATCATGGCCCTAACAAGTTAGTACATGACCTTAACCATTACATTCCATGTTACTGTCACCTTACATCTTAGTATTCATTACTGCTGGACAGACTTTGTTAATGCACAAAAAAGTCAGACAGTACATTTTTTACTATTTCATAAATGTGAAATGTTGACTAATGAGACAGTTGATAATTGAGTTCCTAGGTGCACTATGTTTGATGTATAATAATTGCTTGATAAATGTTAACCAGTATAGCCATTTGTATCACCTATCTGTCTGTCTGTCTATCATCTACCTAATCAGCTGTAACTATATCTACCTATCTTTGTATTTTTTCTTTCTAATACAGTTTTTGAGGACAAGGAATGACATTTTTTATTTTTATACTGAGAACATTATGCAAAATATCTATTAAATACGTCCTCATCAAAAATATTTCTTGAAAGTGATATTTTTGTTTGTCATTGCTTTATTGCTGTAAACAGGATACATTTGAATACTAGTGTAACAGAAGAGTAGAACCCTGGTGGTGTAGTGGGTGAGCACTAATCAAAAGACAACCTCAGCTGCTACACAGAAGAACTGCTCCATAGCGTTTTCTTGCCTATAATTTTTATGGGAGCAGATCAATAGGCTTTCTCCTATAGTGCCACTAGATAGAGGTTTGAACGGTCCACTTTTACATTCATAGTTGAGTGCAAAGCATTTGTTCCACCCAGAGACCTCTTAATGATGCATAATTTTAATTTCTAAAACATTTGAGGTTTTAGGAGTTCCATTAGGACTTGGAATTGACTCAAGGGCAGTGGGTTTAATAATACTTACACTAAGTTAAAAAATAAAAAGTTGAACTCTTAGGCTGAGTGAAAGTTAGCCTTTATTTTCCAAAAAAGATATATTCCCTAATTCATCTGTATTTGGAACTTTTGGATAACTTCACAATGAATTAAATCCACTGAAGAATATTTAAATCTTTAAAATCACTTAAGTTTCAAATAATAAACGTGTAAATCTTTGAAAGTGAGAATTTAGTCATGTTCAATACTTGTGCCTGTGTTTATTTTAATCTGTGCTCCAATAAATAAACAGCATGTTTTCGTAATAACAAGAAATACAGTGAAATGTAAGATCTGCAGAAATGTGTGTATTTTGCTCCTGGGCTGTTCTTTGTCATTGGTTCCGTATTATGTCAGTGAACACTGCATGCAGAAAAAGCCATAAAGCTTTCTTTAACTTGAAAAGTTCACTCAGTTTCGGTCAGGTCCACTCTTTGTAGCTTTTATAGGGAAGCATAAAGGATTCTGGGGATAGTTCAGCGGTAGAAGTCCCACTTTCCATGTACAATACCCAGGATTGATTTCCAGCCAATATACTTCATGTGTAACAACAATACTGTATCAGTGAAGGTTGTGTGTTGCTGTGATGCTGAACAATTTCAGAGGATCTTCCAGACCAGGATGGACTAAGAAGAAAGGCCTGGCTCTATGCGTCATGACGATTAGATCTGTAACTGATCATGGAGTTAGGGCAGTGCTTAGCTTCACTGTGCACAGGATTTAATGAGTCCAGGGTGACTTGACAGCTGCTAACAATAAAAATGGGCTGATTGATTGACTGATTCATAAAGATGTATCATTAAATAGCTTACTTTCTATGTCATTTTACAACATATGCAACATTTACCATGCTGTCACTCGTGATGATTAGGGAACCGTGGTGTTGCAGTGATTAAGGCAATTGGCTGCTAACCCAGAGTTTGGCAGTTCAAAACCACCAGGATTTCTCTGTGAGAAATATGTAGCAGCCTGCTTCCATAGAGACTTTACAGCCTTGGAAACTCTGTTGGGTTACTGTGAGTCAGATCAACTGAGTGGCAGAGAGTTTGGTTTTTTGGTTTGTTCACTTATGTAACTTTGAGAGATAAATGTTATCTTTGTTTACAAATGAGTAAATTGAAGCCTGAAGTTTTAGAATTAGCCAATCCTGGAGTAAGCGCTCGCTACTAGTTCTTCTCATTGTAAAGTCAGTGTGAGTTTCCCTCTACACATTGTGTTCTCTGTTCCGTACACACTTACAGGTTCAGGGAAATAGTGTAAAAACATTTACTTGATCTCAGGGCATTCAGAAAGACATGTTGGGCTACCCAGACCTATGATTTGGTTAGTTAGGAATTTTTTAATGTTTATATAACTTTGAGAAATATTCTTCATTCTAGCTTAAGTCAGTTCTTACATATTTACAAAGAGATAATTGTAAGTGAAAACCAGCACTTGGTGCAAACAAAAGAAAGCAATATACGAAGGTGACTTTTCTTATCTTCCTGACACAGTCTTCTTGCTGGCTTCTGAATCCCTTATGTAGGCCCCTTCATGGATGTGCTGGAAACCCTGGTGGCATACTCAGTTAAGTGCTACATCTGCTAACTGAAAGGTCGGCCGTTCAAATCTTTCAGGCACTCCTTGGAAACTCCATGGGGCAGTTCTGCTCTGACCTCTAGGGTCTCTATGAGTTGGACTTGATGGGAGCAGGTTTGCTTTTGGGTTGTGGAGATAATTGCTACTATGAAAATGTACTTGCTGTTTAGACCGCTATCAGGTTGGATATATTTTCTCCTGAAATAACAGGGTACCCAACAAAAAGTGACTTACATAGTTGTTGTTAGTTGCCATTGAGTTGGTTCTGTCTCATGGTGACCCTACGTGTGCAGGGTAGAACTGCTTGGTAGAGTTGTCAAAACTGACTTTTTGAAGCCGATCGCCAGGCCTGTCTTCGGAGGCATTTCTGGGTGGGTTTGAACCACTTGTCTTTCAGCAAGTAGTTGAGGGCTTAACCATTTGTGCCGCAGATGGACTCCATATACATAGTAGGAGCTCACTGTTTCATATGGGAAGAAGTTCTGAGGTTGGTTAGTCAGTGATTCGGTTACGTCTGCAAAGTCCCGTGCTCCTTCCATCTTTCCAGTCAGCTAGCCTCAGAGACTTGAGTTTTATCTTCTGCTTTGTCCTCTGGTGTCCAGAGATGGCTGCTAAAGCTCTAGGCCTCAGAGCCTTAAGTCACTGCACCAAAAGTTAAGAATAAGGAGACTCCCCTGGCAGTTTTTTTTCCTCTTTATATCAAAGAAAATCCATAGACGTCCTATCAAGGCTTACTGGCAAAGATTGGGTCATCTGCTTCCTTGAAGACATATTTGATTAGACTAATTGTAATTCGTCTCCTATAGCTGTGTCTGCTGCTCTGCATACTCTGCTACCTAACATGAACAGAACTGGAGTTTCCTTGGAAAGAAAGAGACATGTTTAGGTGGTTAGTGGGAATTCAACAAATAGTGTCAGATACCATACCAAAGTCTCATTTTTCCCGGGTTAAGCACCACATATCATTATACTTCCTTTATTAGATTGAAAGAAAATCTGTAGTGATTTATGGTTGAGGTTAAAAATAACATAATATGATAATTTTAGATTTATAATATATTTATAAACCTGAAGTTCATTTATATTATATAAAAATGTCATTTATAATGTATTCATAAACACTTTATTGCAGTATTGAGATAGGCATTGGATTCCTCAAAAGAAAAGAAAAAGAGGCTATCAATATAACTGACAAATATAAATATAATGAAAATATAAAGTGCAAGATCAAGTGCAATAATAATAATAAAAAATTCTACTAATGCCGGACTGTTCTGAAACAATCTGACACTGCAGACACTTTTTGGTTGTGAGCCAAACTTACTCATCGCAAAGACAAACTTCATTGGTCCTTTATTCTGACTTTTTTTCTTTTAACAACTCACTGAAAATTGGGAAATATGGGCTTAAAAGAAGCTGCTGTTTATTTATTTTTACAACCCCTGTTGTTGTAAGGAAACCCTGATAGCATAGTGGTTAAGTGCTATATCTGCTAACCAAAAGACAGGCAGTTTGAATTCACCACATGCTTCTTGGAAACAATGGAACAGTTTTACTCTGTCCTATGGGGTTACTGTGAGGCAGAAAAGACTTCACAGTAGTGTTTTTTTTTTGTTGTTGTTTGTTTGTTGGTTTGTTTTAATTGTGAAAGTGTGATATAAGCTGTACGGCTAGATTTGAAAAATAGAATACAATGGTATTCCTCATAAACAGCTATCTATATATACTACTACCAGTAAGCAAAAATAAAAGTGATAGAAGAAAAAAGTCTCAAATTAAAAGTCATTTAATTATTTTCTCTGGACTAGTTCTACTTTTTCCTTTTTGGCCTAACTTTTTCTTTCTCTGTGGCTGCTTCTCAGTCCATTTCTTCTATTTTTGTCGGATCCAACTCGACGGCACTGGCCTGGGCTTCCTACGTTAAGGTGATCTTTCAGTCTTCTGTCCTGGACAGTTATCTTCAATTGTCTTTGGCCTAGTGCCAGCTTTTATTATATCACATGTACTTCTTATCTCCCTTCCCAAAGTCTTGATCCTGATTCACAGTGGAACAGGAGAGGCAAAGTTTATTAATAAATACTCTCATTACATATATATGTGTGTGTGTGTATATATGTATATATACACATATACATGTATATATTTAACCTACTGCTGTTGAGTGGGTCTGACTCATAGCAACCCTAGAAATCAGAGTAGAACTGCCCCATAGTGTTTCCAAGGAGCACCTGGTGAATTTGAACTGCTGACCATTTGGTTAGCAGATGTAGCACTTAATCCACTATGCCACCAGGATTTCCTCTGTGTGTGTGTGTGTGTGTGTGTGTGTGTGTTATATACACCCACTGCCATTGAGTTGGATCTAACTTATAGAGACCCTAGAGAACAGAGTATAACTGCTCCATAGAGTTATATACATATATACATCTATATATGTAAAGTTTGACATAATACAGCTTTGGAAACAAATCTTTGAGCATTAAAAAATAACCACAGATCTTTGTCTTTAAGTCATTCTTTTAATACTGACAAGGAAATGGTGATAAACAATACTTAACAAAGTAGACTAACTTTAATTTTAATGGAAATTTCCTTATCAATTCAAGATTCTAGTGTCCTCTTCTTTCTCCTCCCTTGTCTGTCTTCTGCAACTCAATTTTAATCAATAGTGTTGATTCTTAGTGGTATTTCTTGTATTCTCTAATGTTTCTACTTTTGTTTAAATTTTAGTTGTGTCCAACATTTTTTGACTCCCATATATACCAATTGGTCAATCAGAAAGCAATTTCTGTTTTCCAGCTTTTCTCTTTTAATCATTCATATACTTCCTAATCACCACTCGTCTGTTTGCCATACTGTGGTAGCTTGCATATTGCTTTTACAATGGAAGTTATACCATCAGTGTTTCACATGCCAGCAGAGTCCCCTATGATGAACAGGTTTCAGTGACACTTGCAGACTAAGAAAACTAGGAAGAAAGTCCTGGTGACCTACCTCCAAAAAGTAACCAACGAAAACCTTAAGGATTGCAACAAAATAATGCCCAGTATATACACATCATCAGGAAATGCTGATTGCTAGCAAAGGACATCATATCTGATAAACGGCCAAGGACAATGCGGACAATCCTCAGTTGGATAAATTTACACAATAATCTGACAATGGACTCAAATATATCAACAATCATGAAGATGGTGCAGGTTTGAGTGATATTTTGTTCTATTGTAGACAAGGTTGGCATGAGTTGAATCAACTCAATGGCAACTAACAACAACATCATTTCTAAATATAACATTCTATTCTGTAGCTCTTATACCAGTACTTTTCATCTTAGATTTTCATTAATTAAATATTTAATGCTCATTGCAGGCAAGTTGAGAACTATATCTTGGTTTCTTTAGTAGTTCCTCAAAGGTAAACAATCATCAGTAAGTTCTCATGTGGTCCAGATTCTTGATCTTTGATATTTATACTTGAAATAATGTTTGGCTGAATATGAAATTCTGGGATGAAATGTTCTTTGGGTATCTTGTAGTTGTTGCTCCTGTGTTCCTGACTGTGGAGAAGTCTGATGCGGTTGTGTTTGTCTTTCTATTGTTATTTCTCTGGCTGCTGAAAGAAGACTTTCTTTATCATTGAACTGTGATAAATTTTCTAAGATACATCTCCTTGTTGGCTATTTTAGCTCAGTTTTTGTTATATATTGTGTGCCATTTAGGAAAGTATTTTCTGTTTCAAATTGTAGTTTAAAATACTCCTTTGTTTCACTGTTACAGTTTTCTTCTTTGGGGACTCCATTTTCTTTCTAATTCTTTTACTTTCTTCATTTCTACTTTTCATACTCATGTGCCATATCCATGCTGTCTTTTCTGTGCTGCCTGTTTTGTTTATCCTCCTTCAATTTGTAAAATCTTTTATTTGGAAAGAATTCCAAACTTATGGAAAAATTTTGAAAAAGTATATAAAATACCTTCCATGTAACCTTCAACAAAATTCTCCAATTGTTAATATGTTCTCCTGTATGCTTCACTGTTTATTCTGTTTATTTCATCTAATCAACTTACCTTTAGACCTGCATTATGTCTGTTTATCCATCTCTGTATACAAATACACACTTTTTCTGAATCTTGGAAGCAGCAGTCAAGAAATCAAAAGGGGAGGTGGAGTCAAGATGGCGGACGAAGCACACGTCTCCTTCTATCCCTCTGGAAACCAAGACCTGAACTGACAATCAAACAGAGCCTTCTGATCACCTAATCAGCCTCAGGACACGGCACAGGGCTGTTAATTGGGACTCCATACCACTCAGCGAAAAACCTCCTCTCTTTCGCTGACTCCCGCTCCTGGCTAGCCCCGGCTCTCACGGACGGAAGGTAAACACACCAGTTTGACTTTTTTTTTTCTCTGTCTTGGCTGGCAGGCGGAGCTGGGTCTTGCCTACGGGCTAGACTTAGATGCACTGCTGGGGGGATAGGGAGGCGAAATCCCATATTTTGAGAGCCAGGCATAGGGCTCTGTTAATCTAGCCACTTTGGGCCTATCTTTTTTATCTCTGCCACAGTGGGGTGTGTACGGATTGACACTGCAAGGCATATTATAATCAAGCTTAACAAAATGAAACATAAGCAGCAACTCTTAAAGGCAGCAAGACTCAAAGCAAAGCTAACATTCAGAGGGAAACCCTGTAGGCTCTCATCAGATTTCTCTGCGGAAACCATGCTGGCATAGAGGCAGTGGCATGACATATTCAAAGCCTTGAAGGAGAAGAGCTTCCAACCAAGAATTATATATCCTGCAAAACTATCTTTCAAATATGAAAATGAAATTAAGACATTTGCAGATAAACAGAAACTCAGAAAATTTGTGAAAACCAAACAAAACTACAAGAAATACTGAAAGAAGTTCTTGCCTCTGGCTTAGAAGAACAAAACCACTAACTTTATATTTTAGAACGACACACTACTCAAAACTCTACTCAGGGAAGGCTCCAAAGTCAATCACAGCTTTGATACTGAAAGAAGTGATCCAGTGATCATCATGAAAACTATGGTGCCATCATATTAAAAAGAGGGATGTACTAAAGTCCTTATAGTCCTTCCAAATGGAGAGGAAGATGACAAGACTAGTAGGAATTAAAATTGGGTTTATGTATAGTTTATTAAGGGAGATCATAGGGTCAGTTGTAAAGCACAACAAAGATGTACAATACCATTTCAAAAAATGTAACACAGGAGTCTCAACAACTACAAAACCAGCTCTGAAAAAGGTGAAAAATCAACTCACAAAAAAGAAATTCCCAGAACAGACTAATAAGACCAACGGAGAAAACATCAACACAGAAATAAATATATCACAAAGGCAGCAGTGAACATATGCCTATCAATAATTACATTGAATGTGAATGGACTGAATGCTCCATTAAAGAGACACTGAGTGTCATCTTGGATCAAAAGACATGACCCATCCATATGTTGTGTACAAGAAACTCACTTGAGACCTAAAGACAGGAACAAACTGAAAATTAAAGGATGGGAGAATATATATCAAGCCAACAATGAACAAAGAAGAGCAGGGGTGGCAACTCCAATCTCAGACAAAATCAATTTTAATGTAAAATCCACCATCATAGACAAATATGGACACTATTTATTGCTGAAAGATTCAGTACACAGGCAAGACTTAACTATATTAAATATTTGTGTACCTCATATCAAAGCACCTAAGTTCATCGAAGAAACCTTGACTACACTCAAAAAAGAGTTATATGACTCCACAATAATAGTGGGAGACTTCAACACTCCACTCTGAATACTGGACAGATCATCCAGAAAAGAGTGCAGTAAAGATACAGAAGACCTCACTGCCACAATTAATCGACTAAACCTCATTGATATGTACAGAACTTTACTTCCATCAGCAGACAACTACACCTTCTTCTCCAGTGAGCATGGAACATTCTCTAGAATTGACCGTGTGTTAGGACATAATGCAATTCTCGACAAAATCCATACCACTAAATTACTGCAAAGCATCTTCTCAGATCATAAAGCCATAAAAGTTGAAATCAATAGTAGAAAAAACATAGATAGAAAGTGGAACTCTTGGAAACTGAACAACATCTTGCTCAAAAAACCATGGGTTATAGAAGAAATCAAGGATGAAATAAATTCGTGGATTCCAATGAGAATGAAAATACTTCCTACCAGAAACTGTGGGATACAGCCAAAGCAGTGCTCAGAGGTCTGTTTTTCTCCATAAATGCACACATCTTGAAGGAAGAAAGATACCAAATCAAGGAATTAATGCTACAGCTTGAACAAGTAGAGAGAGACCAACAGAGGAACCCCTCAGGCTCCAAAAGAAACCAGATCATAAAGATTAGAGCAGAGCTAAATGAATTAGAGAATAGAAAAACAATTGAAAAAATTGAAAAGACCAAAAGCTGGTTTTTTGAAAAGATCAACAAAATTGACAAACCACTGGCTAAACTTACTAAAGAAAAGCAGGAAAGGAAACAAATAACCCAAATTAGAAATGAGAGGGGAGTTGTCACCACAGATCCAACAGAAAAAAAATATCATATCACAATACTGTGAAAGACTGTACTCTAACAAATTTGAAAACCTAGAGGAAATGGACAAATTCCTTTACTCATACCCAAAATGTGCCCAAAATATCACAACGTGAAGCAGAACAACTTAATAAACCCATCACAAAGAAAGAGTTGAAAATGTCATCAAAACACTGCCAACCAAAAAAAGCCCAGGCCCAGATGGCTTCACTACAGAATTCTACCAGGCATTTAGAGAAGAGTTATCTCCAATACTACTGAGACTATTTCACAGTATAGAAAGGGACAGAGTACTCCCAAACTCATTCTATGAAGCCAGCATAACCCTGATACCAAAGCCAGAGAAAGACCCAACAAAGAAGGAGAACTACAGACCGATATCACTCATGAATCTAGACGCAAAAATCTTCAACAAAATTCTTGCCAATAGAATACAACAACATATCAAGAAAATAATACATCACGACAAAATGAGATTCGTACCAGGGATGCAAGGCTGGTTCAACATCAGGAAAACAATTAATGTGATCAACTACATGCACAAAAGACAAGAATCACCTGATTTTGTCCCTTGGTACAGAAAAGGCATTAGATAAAGTCCAGCACTCATTCATGCTAAAAACTCTTAGCAAAATAGGCACAGACAGAAAATTCCTCAATGCAATAAAGGCCATTTATACAAAGCCAATTGCCCATGTCATGCTGACTGGAGAGAGACTGAAAGACTTTCCTTTGAGAACAGGAATTAGACAAGGATGCCCTCTCTCACCTCTCCTATTCAACATTGTACTAGAAGTTCTAGCCAGAGCAATTAGACAAGACCAAGAAATAAAGGACATCTGCATCAGCAAAGAAGAAGTCAAAATCTCCCTGTTTGCAGATGATATGATTGTATATGCAGTGAATCCCAAGAAATCTGTAAGTAAACTACTCAAACTGATAGAAGAGTTCAGCAAAGTCTCAGGATACAAGATAAACATAAGTAAATCAGTAGGATTTGTTTATACCAACAACAAGACTGTTACTGAAGAAATCATCAAATCAATACCATTTACTATAGCCCTGAAGAAGATAAAGTACCTAGGAATTAACCTAACCAGAGAAATAACAGACCTTTACAAAGTGAACTACAAGCCATTACAACAAGAAACTAAGAGAGACTTAGAAAAATGGAAAACCTACCCTGCTCATGGATAGGAAGACTTAACATTGTGAAAATGTCTATTTTACCCAAAGCAATCTGCTTATATAATGCAATCCCAATACAAGTTACAGCGTCATTTTTTTAATGAGATGGAGAAACAAATCACCAATTTTGTTTGGAAAGGGAAGAAGCCCTGGATAAGTAAGGTACTACTAAAGAAGAAGAACACACTGGGAGGCCTCTCATTACCTGATCTTAGAACATGCTACACATACTACACAGCCACAGTGGTCAAAACAGCCTGGTACTGGTACAAGAACAGACAGATGGATCAATGGAACAGAATTGAGACCCCAGAGATGACACCATCTGCCTATGAACAGTTGATATTCGACAAAGGTCCTAAGACATTAAACTGGTGTATAAACAATATCTTCAAGAAATGGTGCTGGAAAAATTGGATATCCACCTGCAATAAATTGAAACAAGATCCATATCTTACACCTTATACAAAAACCAACTCCAACTGGATAAAAGACCTAAATATCAAACCTAAAATGATAAAGCTCATCCAAGAAAAGGTAGGAACAGCAACAGAAGTTTTAATACACAATGTGGACAGACTCCAAAATCTCTCAAACAAACCACAATCATCAGAGGAGAAAATAGATAAATGTGAACTATTAAGAATCAAACACTTCTGCTCATCCAAAGACTTTATTAATAGAATTAAAAGAACACCTACAGAATGGGAAAAAATATTTGGCAACTCTATGTCAGACCAATGCCTGCTTTCCATAATCTACAAGACACTACAAAATATCAATAAGAAGAGGATAAATCATCCAATTAAGGAATGGGCAAAGGAGATGGGCATACATTTAACTAAAGAGGAGATCCAGGCAGCCAAAAAACACATGCGGACATGTTCATGATCTTTAGTTATTAAAGAAATTCAAATCAAGACGACAATGAGATACCATCTCACCCCAACAAGGTTGACCATGATCCCAAAACCACAAAGCAACAAATGCTGGAGAGGCTGTGGAGAAAGTGGAACCCTCCTACACTGTTGGTGGGGTTGCAAAATGGTCCAGCCTCTTTGGAAAACAATCTGGCACTTCCTTAAAATAATGGATGTTGATATACCACTTGACCCAGTTAATTCCACTGCTTGGAATATATCCTACAGAATCAAGGCCTTTCACACCAATGGACACATGCAGAAGAATGTTTATTGCAGCACAGTCCATGATAGCAAAATGATAGAATCAACACAGATGCCCAACAACAGAAGAATGGATAGGGAAACTATGGTATATATACTCAGTGGAGCACTACACAATGATAAAGAATAATGATGATTCCAGGAAACATCTCATAACCTGATTTCAACTGGAAGAGAGTGAAAGTACAAAAGGACAAATATTGTATGAGACCTCTACGATAAGATCTCAAAAACAGACTTGTGTATAGAAGAAAAGACTCTTTGATAACTGCAAGGGAGGGGAGGGAAGGAGGGCAGGGAGGTTTAGATTAGATAGTTGCTAGAAATCTGGTTGGGTGAAATAGGTGATAGCACACATTAGAAACAAGAACAATATTAAGTGGACTTCAGCATAACTTGAATACTCCTTCCATCTTAACCCAATATTGCAAGGATAGAGTAGCTGGGTCAGGGGGCAGGGGATCATGCTCTTAGGTGAAATCGAGGCCAATTGGCACAACTAGCATTTTGCTAAGAGGGCTCTCTGCACCCTACATTGGTGAGTTGTGTCTGGGGTCTTAAAAGCTGCCAAGCTGCCATCCAAAGGCATAGCAAAAGGTCCCAAGTCGGCAGGAACAGATACTCTGAGGACCAAAATGACATGGGGGAAAGACAACTCAGAAGATAGAGAGACCCACATGAGTGGGTGCCTACATCAACTTGGGACCGGAAGAACTGGATGGTGCCCGGCCACCACCTGTGACAGCCGCAATGGAGCTCACTAAGTTGAGTCTCACTAGCAACACAAGAATAAAAAGGGCTGCATCCTGAGATCTCCACTAAAAGACCTCAATTGATGGTCCAGCTGTTTCAGGGTTCCCCTGGGAGCATGGCCCCTGGCCCTGGTGCTGCCCTTGCCCGTAAATCATAACGAAGGTCCACTCTTGGGACATGAATGAATTGGACTGGGTGATGCAGAGTGACCATATATTGGATGCACTTTCTGGTTCTATACCTTTATAGGATATCATCCTGCTGACCTCTGGCTGGAGAAAGGAGAGTGGATGGAGAGGAGGGGAAAGGAGGCTGTTGGGAGGATGAGACACGTATGGGGCAGAGAGGAATAGTGTGCTGTTACCAGACAGGGGCTGCATATAGGTGGGCATGTAAATTTATATGGTAATGTACATTTTCACTCAGTCATATAAAATAAAATAAAAAAGGAAATAAAAAGACACATTACATGGGGAAAATCTGCTGCAAAGGGCCTCTTCAAAGTGTTCAAAAGTAAGGATGTTGTCTTGAAGACTAAAATGCACCTGACCCCAGCCGTGGTATTTTCAATGGCATCATATGCATGTGAAAGTTGGACCATGAGCAAAGAAGACAGAAGAAGAATTGATGCCTTTGACTTGTGTATGATGGACTGCCAAAAGAACCAGTAGATCTGTTTTGGAAGAAGTACAACCAGAGTGCTCCTTGGAAGCAAAGATGGCAAGACTTCATCTTACGTACTCTGGATATGTTGTCAGGATATATCAGTCCCTGGAGAAAGACATCATGCTTGGTAGAGTGGAGAGTCAGCGAAAAAGATGAAGACTTTCCACAAGATGGATTGATACAGTGGTCACAACGATGGATTTCAGTGTAAAAATGATTGAGGACATAGCACAAGGCTGCCAAGTTGTTCATAGGGTCGCTATGAGTCAGAAGTGACTCAATGGCACCTAACAACAACATTGGGGAGTAAGTTATACAAATCATATTAATTTACCCCAAAATATTTCAGGGTACATTTTCAAGAACAAAAGCAGTCTTTTCATCACATTCAAGAAATTTCATGTTGATATAGTACTTTACAGTCATTGTGCCAGTTTCGGCAGTCAATGAAATAATGGTCGCTATAGTATTTTCCTTCAGTACTGAATTATGTATTGTATTTCATTGTCGTGTCTCTTTAGTCACTTTTAATCTGAAATAGCTCCTTAACATTCTTAGTCTATCATGATATTGACATTTCTGAAATATAAAGGCCCTTTTCTTAAAAATAATAGAGTATTTCCATTTTGATTAGTTTGATATTTCCTTAAGATTAGTTTCAAGTTATGCGTCACTGATTGGAACACTACTTAAACGATGTTCTCAGAAGATCATTCAGAGACATATGGCCTAAGTGTACCCCTCATGACAGTTATTAATTTTGATCCTTTGGTCAAGGTGGTGTGCAGTTTACCCATTTTGTAGTTGCTATTTTACTTTCTAATATTTATTTTTATGGTTGAAAATGCTGATTTTTCTCATTTCACTTTTCCCTTGACCTTTAGCAGTCAGCATATTCCTGTAAACAAAATCTCTCTTTTCTCATTCATTTATTTAGCTATTCAATACCAGAATGGGCTTATGGATTCCAATTTCTTTAAATTTTTATTTTTCATTGTTGTATTTCAGTGCTCACTTTGGCCTTGATTTGGCCAGTGGGAGCTCTTCACACAAGAGTCTTGTTTTTGTTTTTGTTTTTTTAGTATGTCCCAGTCATTCTTTTAAACACTTGCTTTTTGACTTATCAAAGTGTTCTAGAGTCACTGTGCACGTCCTGCCCCAGTCCTTGAATCATTTCACTGAAGGAACTTGGCTCATTCAAATGAAGAGTGCTATTGGAAACCAAACTCTAGGCCTTCAGTGTGTTTATTGCTACTCTGGTATCATTTTTGGTGTACTAAGTAGGGAAATAGTGTGTGTAATTGATTATACATATGTTATACGTATGTACAGATATATAACTTACTCTAGAGTCTAGTTATTCATCTGTGAAAATGTTAGAAATCATGATTCTTGCTAGTGCCTTCACATCCCACCACCTGTATAGTGTGTCCTCCGGCCTTCCTCCATTCTCTATTTGCATCATCCCTTTTCCACATAGGAAGGAACCCTGGTTCTGGGTGACATCTAAGAACTTACGTTTCCTCATTTAACAATGTATCTAAAAAAGTTTGAGAACTGTGTCATGCATACCACTATTTTTAAAAGTTTAGGCTTTGTTTGTTGTGACTTTTCCTCCCTGAGACTGAAGAGTTACAGTTAAAAACTGGTTAAAATTTTTTTTGATTCGTTCTTTTCTTTTCTTTCCCCTATGGTTATGCTCCTCATTTGAAATGCAGTTGTGTATATTTGTTTCAGCTTTAGTTTATTTTTTCTGTGTGTTCCTCCAATACTTGGTGATTTTTCTATTTGTACAATATGTAGAATATCAGTATGCTTCCAAAAGTCGTAATTACACAAAGTTGTATTCAGTGAAATGCCATGCTTTCCTCTGTCCCTTTAACCTTCCTCCTCCCCTCCCTGCGTACGTCTCTGATTTCATTGTTCTCTGATTTATCTTTCCTGTGTTTATTTTTGTAAACATAAGATATATGTGTTTTCAAAAATTGTCTCATTTATCATGCAAAAGATAGTTCATTTCACTTAATGATGTACTCTGGAAATCACTTAATTATCAGTTTATAGAGATCTTCCTCTTAAATATTTACAGCTGCATAGTACACTATAGTTTATCCAAAAATTTCCTGTGCTTAGGCATTAAGGTAGTTGGTAGCATTTTACAATTATACATAATATTAGAATAGATTATATTGTACATATATATTTTCGTATGTTTGGAGATATTCCTTCAAGAAGTGGGATTAGTAGATTTGAAAGATTTGTAGTTTACTTACATATTAACAAGTTTTTGTCTATGGATGGTGGCATCTCTGGGGTCTCAAGTCTGCTCCATTGGTCTGTATGTCGCATTTTGTACCAGTACCAGGCTGTTTTGACTACTGTGACAGTGTAATAGGTTCTAAGGTCAGGGAGTGTGGGGCTTCTCACTGTTCCTGTTCTTCAGTAGTGCTTTACTTATCCAGGGTTTCTTCCCTTTCCAAACAAATTTGGTGATTTGTTTCTCCATCTCATTAAAAAATGATACTGGCATTTGTAGTGGGATTGCATTGCATATGTAGGTAGCTTTGGGTAAAATAGACATTTTCACAGTGTTAAATCTTCCTATCTCTGAGCAGGGTAGGTTTCTCCATTTATGTAAATCTCTTGATTTCTTGCAGTAAGGTCTTGTAGTTGTCTCTGTATAGGTCTTTTATTTCCCTAGGTATTTTATTCCTAGGTATTTTATCTTCTTGGGGGCTATAGTTTACAGCATTGATTTGGTGATTTCTTCTTTGATGATCTCTGTGGGTATAAAGGAATCCTACTGATTTACTTGTGTTTATCTTATATCCTGATACTTTCCTGAAATTTTCTATTAGTTCTGATTGTTTACTTATGGATTCTCTAGGATTCTCTGCATATAAAATCATATGATCTGCAAATAGGGAGATTTTTACTTCGTCTTTGCTGATGTGGATATACTTTATTTCTTTGTCTTGTCTAATCTTCTGGCTATAACCTCTATTACAGTGTTGAATAGAAGTGGTGAGAGTGGGCATCCTTTTCTAGTTTCTGTTTTCAAGGGGAATTTTTTCAGTCTCTCTCCATGTGGGATGATGTAGGCAGTTGGCTTTGCATAAATGCCCCTTATTATGTTGAGGAATTTCCCCTCTATTCCTATTTTGCTGAGAGTTTTTAACACAAATGGATGTTGGACTTTGTCAAATGCCTTTTCTGCTTCAGTTGACAAAATCAGGTGATTTTTATCCTTTGTGCTATTTGTGGTTGACCATATTCACTGTTTTTCTGATGTTGAACCAAGCTTGGATTCCTGGTATGAATCCAACTTGATCATGATGAATTATTTTTTTGATATGTTGTAGAGTTCTCTTGGCTAGGATTTTTTGTATATTTTTGCATCTAGGTTCATAAGTGATATTGGTATGTAATTTTCTTTTTTTGTAGGATCTTTCCCTGGCTTTGGTATCAGCATTATGCTGGCTTTATAGAATGAATCTGGGAGTATTCCATCCCTTTCTATGGTGTGAAATAGCTTCAGTAGTATTGTAATTAACTCCTGTCTATAAGTTTGGTAGACATTCTATGTTGAAGCTATCTGGGCCAGGGCTTTTTTTGGTTAGTAGTTTTTTGATAACCTTTTCAACTCTTCCTTTGTGATGGCTTTATTAAGTTGTTCTGCCTCTCCTTGTGATAATTTTGGTAGGTGATATGAATCTAGAAATTTGCTTGTTTCCTCAAGGTTTCAAATTTGTTAAAGTACAGTCTTTTGTAGTATTCTGTTGTGATACTTTTTATTTCAGTTGCATCTGTTGTGACATCTCCCATCTCATTTCTTATTAGAATTATTTGTTTCTTGTTTTTCTTTTGTAAGTTTAGCCATTGGTTTATCCATGTAGTCAATCTTTTCAAAGAACCAACTTTTGGTTTGTTAATTTTTTCAATTTTATTCTATTCACTAATACACCTAGTTTTGCTCTGATCTTTTGTTTTTCTTCTGGTGTCTGAGGGTTTTCTCTGTTGGTCTCATTCTTCTTGTTCAAACCATAGGCTTAATTCTTTGGTTTGGGTCCTTTCTTCATTCTGGATGTGTGCATTTATAGAGATAAATTGGCCTCTTAGCACTACTTTTGCTGAATCCCATAGGTTCTTGTAACATATGTTTTCATTCTCACTGGATTGTATAAATTTCTTTATTTCATCCTTGACTTCTTCTATAACCCATGGCTTTTTCAGCAAGGGGTTGTTCAGTTTCCATGAGTTCAAATTTCCACCTATGCTTTTTTCTGGTATTGATTTCAACTTTTATAGCTTTATGTTCTGAGAAGATGCTTTGAACTAATTCAGTCGTTTGGATTTTGTTGAGATTTGCTTTATGTCCTAACACATGGTCTGTTCTGGAAAATATTCCTTGTGCATGGGAGAAGAAGATGTGGTTATCTGTTGACGGGTAAAAATTTCTCTATAAGTTGATAAGGTCTAGGGGGTTAACTGTTGCAATAAGATCTTCTGTATCTTTACTGAACTTTTTTCTGGAATATCTACCCATTACTGAAAGTGGAGTGTTGAAGACTCCATCTATTACTATGGAGTGATCTATCTCATATTTCAATGTAGTTAGTGTCTGTTTGATGTAATTAGATGCTCTGGTATTGGGTACATAAATATTTAATATTGTTATGTCCTGCTTATATATTGAACCTTTCAGCAATAGACAGTAACCATTCTTGTCCATGACTGTGGATTTTACATTAAAGTCTATTTCATCTGAGATTAGTGTTGCACTCCTGCTTTTTGTATGTCTCTGGCTTGGTATATATTTTTCCATCCTTTGATTTTCAGTTTGTTCATATCTTTGAGTCTAAGATATGTTTCTTGTAAGCAACATGTAGACGAATTATATTTTTTCATCTGTGATGTCACTTTCTGTCTTTTCATTGTAATGTTCAGTCCATTTACATTCAGTGTAATAATTGATAGGTGTGTGTTTAGTGCTGCCATTTTGATGCATTTATTTTTGTGTTGTTGATGTTTTCTGTGTTGCTCTTTTTTTGTTTTTTCTTTTTCCATAGGGCAGTCAGTATTTATTATTTTAGCACAAGAAATTCTTAAAGACAGCTTTCTAAACTCAGCATATGGTAACTTCTTTTCTTTTTTCAGTTTCTTCCTGAAGGCTTTTAGTTTATTTATTTATTACAGTCCAAGACAAGCGCAATCGAGTCAGATCCGACTCATGGCAACCCTAGGGGCCAGGGCAGAATAAATAAATAAAATTTCTGACATCTATCAACTATCTCATCTATGATAACTGCCCCCCCCGCCCTTGTAGCCATCAAGGTTATTGATATTGCTCTTAATATTTTGTTCTGTATCTTCTTCTTTATGGGTTGACTTTTCATTTTTTTCAGTGTTGGTTTTGCATTTGTTGAGATGCCCGTATTATATTTCTTATTTTAATATGTCACATTTTTATTATGCTCTGTAGCTACCCCTATGATTCCCCTTTATTATTCTATTTAAGTTCTGCGTATCTTTTTAATTTCCTCTCCATCTGGAAGAGTTATAACTACTGTAATATATCCCTCTTTTTAGTTCTATGATATTATAGTTGTCAGATTCTGATCACTGGTTCCCTTCTTTTAATATTGTAGCTTTGATTGATCTTTGTGATTTCCCTAACTGAGTAGGATTCTGGATGGTATGTCCTGCATTCCCTTCTTAGGTATACACTTGATGTTGTTTCTTTCACTATTTCTTGTAGTTTTGGTTCAATTATTACAAAGTCGCTAAGCTTCTGTTTATCTGTGAGTGTCTTACTTTCACCATCATACGTGAGAGACAATTTTACAGGATATATAATTCTTCATTGGAAGTTTTTCTCCTTCAGGGCTTTGACTGTGTCATCTCACTTCCATCTTGCTAACATTGTTTCTGTCAAGAATTCAGATGAAAGCTTACAGGGCTTACCTTTGTACATTAACCTTGCTTTAAGTCTCAGTGTTTTTAAAACCATCTATGTTTCATTTTATTAAACTTGATTATAATATGTCTTGGTGTCTTTCTTTTGTAGTCTTCTTTTTGTGGCATTCAATATACATCTTGGATATTTATGTTCTCTTCTTTCCTAATTTCAGGGAAGTTTTCTGTCAGCAATTCAACAACAATACTCTGCGTTTTCAGCCATCCCTTCCTGTTCAGGACCTCCAATTATTTGTAGATTATTCCTTTTGATAGAGTCCTACATATTTCTTAATGCTTCTTCATTTTTCTTACTTCTTTTCTCTTATTTCTCCTCATAAATGCTGTTGTCTGTTGCTCTGTCCTCAAGCTCACTAAGTCTGACTTCCATATCCTCAATTCTTCTCTTTTCATTTTGGATTGAATTGTCTAATTTTGTAATTTTATTGTTGATCTGTGAATTTCAGATCATTTGTGTGCCATAGATTCCAATAGTTTACTTAATTTTTCATTTTGTTCTGCTACGTTTATTAAATCTCTAACACAGCTCTATAGTTAATTCTTTTGTACTTGACCTTCAGTAGTTTCAGACAACCTTCTTCATTTGGGAAGTTTTTTGATTCATTTTGGGAGTTTTCTGGAGCCATGGTGGACTGCTTCTTGAAATGGTTAGCTATTGATTGTTGTCTTCATGCCATTTAGAAATTGCTTTGCTTCTCTGGTATTACTTCAACAGGAGCTGAGGTGTAATTCTAAGGGGGGGGGGTGATCACCAGCCTCTATGTACTCTAGTGACTGGCCCCAAGTGGACTCTCTGGGTGGCAGGCATTGTCTTCTGGCTGGCAAAGATGATCCTATGTACGGAGTCACTAGAGGGCTGTCAGCCAATGCAAGGTATTTTGCTGTTAAGCAAAAAGCTACCCACTAGCTGCCAAAATTAGTGAGGCCCTCAGGTGTGGCAGGCCCTGTGTTCTGGCTGACAATGAAAACACCTCATAGGCCATCCCCAGATACTACATATGGTTCAAAATAGGGAGGGGTTATGGCCTTGCTGCCATCCTCTGCCAGGCCCCACCAATAACCCTAGGCTCCACTGTCCCAAACACAGCTTTTCAGGGGCTGCTGCTCCATATGAAAATTAGCTCCAGCTACGACCTCCAGGTGGGTGACTCTACCTCCCAGCTGACCAAGATGGTGTCCTGCCCAAACTGCCCTTGGACCATGAAATAGCAGAATCTATGGCACAACTCAGAGAAGAAAGGGTGCAGGGACAGTGGTTCCCTTAGTCAGAAGCCAGGCTCTCAATATGTGGTTGTCTTAAGCACAGTCTGTCTGTCATGCTATATGCTGTTTACTTAAGTTCTGCAGTTCAGCGTATTGGCTAGCTCATGCCCAGTACTTGCCTCCTTGATAACAAAGAAGGTGGCAGCACCAGCAGTCCTCCCAAACAATGAGTTAGCAGAAGCAGCATTCAATGTGCTCCTGCTTCATCTCAGAGAGAGGTAGTTTCCCACTTACAGGCACCTAGTCCAATCTGATAACCATACTTCAGATCCTGGGGCTCCATGGATGTTCATCCTGCTGCATTCAATTACCATTCCACACCTTCATTCTCAGAGGGAATCAAGGAGGCAGGTGTCTAGTACATCATTTGGCCCTACCCCACTCTGTTCATACATTTTCCAGAACAGGGCTGTTTGTTCTTTTGGCAGTCTGTGGTACATTCGGGAGAAGTAGTATGATTAATAAGTGGCTACCAAGCTTTTGCTGAAATTCGAGATCATATTACAATTCTTCATCTGTTTTATTTGTCATGTGACTCTAGAGCAATTATTTAAATTCTCTGTACTGCCTGTTTACTCATATTCAAAATGGCTTAGATACTATCTAGTAAGATTTATGTAAGAATAGTTGATATACTCTCTGTTATCTGATAAATATTCACTATATTGTAACTGGAGACCCTAGCAGCATAATGGTTAAGTGCTGCAGTTGCTAACCAAAATGTTGCAGTTCAAATCCACCAGGTGCTTCTTGGAAACTCTGTGGACCAGTTCTACTATGTCCTGTAGGTTTGCTATGAGTCAGATTGACTTGACAGCAGTGGGTTTAGTTTTTTGGTTTATACTGTAATTGCTATTAATAATAATGATTGATAATGGTGATGTTATTATCCTCATAGTTTTATTCTGGTAGATGTACCTGGAGTTCCTAGAAATCTCTATCTTGCTAATAGAGAAGTTGGAGACCTGGTTAGAATCATACAGAGTTTTTACTAGAGATTTGATGCATTTTCTGCATTGTGTATTTTCCCTCTTTCCTTTAATCAACTTAATTTAGAACTGTTAGCTATGATTTGGTAAAAATACTACACATAATCATGTATATGATTTATTTAATATTTGGGGCTATTACTGTGCAGCAGTATAGCTATTAAGAATATGAGGTATGCCCAATTTTCATTACATACTTGATTATAACACTAAACCAGTTTATGTTTTCTCATTTGGCTCAATTAACACTTTGATATACTCTAGTACCTACCTTGATTATGACTTTTTAATAAGAGAAAATACATAATTCATGACTTGGATACCTGAACTGAGAAAATTGTTCTTTGTTATCTACTGGGATGACTTGCAGTCACTTTTTTGCCAAAATATTCACCAAGGTTTTCAGCATCACCTGCTTATTTTCAATAATTCTTCTCTCTCGTGCTAAATAATTCTCAAGAGTTTTGGGACTAGTTTATATGTGAAATGATTGCATGTGTTTTATGTTTGTATGTAATTTTAATCTGAAACTCAGATAATCTCCGTAATTACATTGATATTTTAAATATACACTTTATTCTTTTTACTCTAAGCCAAGAGCAATGTTACTTTCTCTGTGAAACTTTCTTTGACTCCTGTAGATTCCTCTAACTTTGTTATTTTTTTCAAAATCATTTGATTACCTTACATGCTTTGCCTTTCCCTATAAGTTTTAGAATGAGCTTGTCTCTATGTAAAAAAATCTTGCTGGGATTTTTATTAGAGTTGCATTAAAACCTGTAGATTGATTTGGGGAAAATTGTCGCCTTTACTACCTTGAGTCTCTCAGTCCATGGACGTGTCTCTCCATTGACTTAGGTCCTTTTTTAAAAAAAAAAAAATATTTTCTGCGGTTTTAAGCATACAGACCCTGTACATGTTTCATAGGCTTTATACCTAAATATTTCATTTTTGTGTATGTGTTATAAAGCGTTTTTAATTTTTTTTATTTTTAGTTGCTCATTTAGAAACTAATCATGTAGTGAGTGGTTAAGTGCTGCATCTGCTAGCCAAAAGGTCAGCAGTTTGAATCCACCAGGCACTCCTTAGAAGCTCTATGGGGCTCTTCTACTCTGCCCTATAGGGTCCCTATGAATTGAAATCTAATTAATGGGTTTGTTTTCTTTTCTGATTTAGTTGCTTGTTGCTAAATAAAAATATGATTGATTTTTGTATGTTGACCCTTTATCTTACATTCCTAAACTTACTTATTACTTTAAGTAACTTTTTAATAGATTTCATTAGATTTTCTATATATGCAGTCATGTAGCATGTTAATGGAGAAAGTCTTATTGCTTCCTTTGAATCTGTATACTTGCCCATCCTTCTTTCTTTTCTTCCATTCCTCCCTTCCATTTCCTTTCCCCTCTTTCTTTCTCTTTCTCTTGGATTGTTGCAGTGGCTGTGACTTATAGTACGATATTGAATAGGAGTGCTATAGGTAGATACCCTTGCCAGATATTGTATTCTTCAATCTTAAGATTTTTTTTTTTTTCCTTTCTGAGACTTTCTACCTTCCATTCACTTTAAAAATGTGTGGCTTTACTTTTGGAGCATTTTTATAGCAGCTGCTTTGAAGCCACTTTCTAATAATCCCAATATAAGTGTCACCTTGGTATTGGCCTTTTTTGATTATTTTTTCCTATGAAAATTGACATTTTCCTGGTTCTTTGAACACAGAGTAACTTTAGATTATATCTTTTAATATAATTTTGAATATTATGTTATGAGACTGAGTCTCCTTTAAATCTTCTGGAATATGTTGATTTTTTGTTTGTTTGTTTTAGTAGATAATCCACCTACGTGGCTTCAGGCTGCAAACTATCCTTTGCCTTTTGTGTGTTATTTCAGTGCTAGCTCCATTCTTAAAACTTTTGCAGTGCCATTTGGAGCTATCCTGTACATGCTATCCCATGTCTACTCTGGGACTTATGAGACAGGCTATCCTGTAGTCCTGATTTCATAATCTTTGATGTATTGTTTGGCGTGTGATTCAGGGGTAAGCTGCGAAGTTTTTAAACCTTCTAATGAGTCATTTTTCTGAGCTGTCTTCTCTCTACAATCTCCTCAGTACTTTCCAGTTCCCAGACTTCCCATTTGTGGCTGTCTGTTAGAGACCTGGTGCTTCAGTTACCCTGGTCTGCCCCACACTTCCTTTGATTGTGAACATGCCCAGAGCCCAAGGGCAAGAGGACACAGAACTGAAACAAAAACAACTGCCAAAAAAAAAAATCAGAACAACAACAAAGCAAGTAAACAAAGAAACAAAGTAGATATTCACTCCCCTATTTCCTTCAGATTGGAGAGGAAGGTTCTGCTCTCTGAGTTCCAGTTACCTGTGGGCCTGTGCTGCAATAATTCAATGGTTTGGATTTTGTTGAGATTTGCTTTATGTCCTAACACATGGTGTATTCTGAAAAATGTTCCATGTGCAGTAGAGAAGAAGGTGTAGTTATCTGGTGATGGATAGAAAGTTCTCTATAAGTCGATGAAGTCTAGTTGGTTGATTGTTTCAATAAAATCTTCTGTGTCTTTACTGAGCTTTTTCCTAGAAGATGGGTCTAGTACTGAAAGTGGAGTGTTCAAGTCTCCCACTATTATTGTGGAGTGAGCTATCTCACTTTTCAGTGTAGTCAATGTCTCTTCGATGTATTTAGATGCTCTAGTATTGGGTGCATAAATATTTAATATTGTTAAGTCCTGCTTGTGTACTGAACCTTTCAGCAATAGTGACCATCCTTGTCCATGATGATGGATTTTACATTGAAATCTACTTTATCTGAGATCATCATGGCCACACTTGCTCTTCTTTGTATATTGTTAGCTTGGTGTATATCATTCCATCCTTTAATTTTCAGTTTGTTCATAACTTAAGTCTAAGGTGAGTTTCTTGTAAGCAACATATCCATCTGGTGATGGATATGATCCAAGATGTCACTTGTTTCTTTACTGGAGTGTTTAGTCCATTTGCATTCAGTGTAATTATCGATAGGCATGTGTTTAGCACTGTCATTTATTTATTTATTTTTCTGTTGATGTTTTCCCTGTTGCTTTTAATATTGTATTCCGAGTCATTCTTTTTTGTATGATGATTTTTCACTCTTTTCAGTGTTGGTTTTGTGTTTGTTGAGACTCCTGTGTTGTGTTTCTTGTTTTGATATGCTGCATCTTTATTGTGCTTTGCAATTACCTCTATGGTCCCTCTTAATAATCTAAGCTTAAATCCAATTTTAACTTCTATGTATGTTATTAACTTCCTCTCCATCTAGAAGTACTATAACTACTGTAGTATATCTCTCTTTTTAATGTGGTGGTATCATAGTTTTCATGTGATCACTGGATCCCTTCTTTTAATATTATAGCTTTGATTGAGTTTTGTGCCTTCCCTAACTGACTAGGTTTGTGGATGTTGTCTCCTAAAATATAGAGTTAATGCTTTTGTTTTTCTGTGCAAAGAATTTAAGTTTTTCTCCTAGCTTTGGTTTGTTTTTTACATAGTCTCTGAATTTTTGTTTATCTGTGGATGTCCTAATTTTATTTTTTTATTTGAAAAAAAGTTTTGCAGGATATATAATTCTTGATTGGAAATTTTTGTCCAAGGCTTTGAATGTGTCATCCCACTGCCTCCATGTCAGCATCGTTTCTGCTGAGAAGTCAGATGAGAGCTTAAAGGGCTTCCCTCTGAAGGTTAGCTTTGCTTTGAATCTCGCTGCCTTTAAGAGTTTCTGCTTATGTTTCATTTTGTTAAGCTTGATTAAAGTATATCTTGGTGTCTTTCTTTTGAAGTCTATATTGTGTGACATTTGATACACATCTGGAATATCTATATTCTCTCATAATTCCTGGGAAGTTTTCTCTCAGCAGCTCAGCAACAATACTCTCTGTGTTTTCAGATGTCCCTCCCTGTTAAGGAATTCCAGTTAATTGTAGATTGGTCCTCTTGATAGAGTCCCACATGTTTCTTAATGCTTCTTTGTTTATTTGTTTCTTTTCTCTGATTTCTCCTCATAAATGCTGGTGTCAGTAGCTCTATCTTTAAGGTCAGAAAGTCTATTCTCCAGTTGTTCAATTTGGCTCTCTTGGGTTTGAAGTGAAATGTCTATTTCTGTAATTTTGTTATTGATCTGTGAGATTTCAGAATGCTGATGTTCCATCAGAACAGCTTGCTTAATTTTTCATTTTGCTCTGCTTCATTCTGTGTAACATTTAAGAGGGCTCTATCTATAATTCTCTGTACTCGATCTCTGATCGTTTCAGAAAGGCTTCTTCATCTGGGAAGTTCTTTGGTTCTTTCAGGACTTTTCTGGAGCTATGGATGGATTTTTCTTTAAATGTCTGGTGAGGGTTTGTTGTTTTCTGGGCATCTAGAGGCAGTTTAGTTTCTCTGGTGTTGCCTCAGCAGGAGCTAAGGTACAGTTATGAGAAGGAAATTGATCACTAGCCACTTCTGTATAGTCCAGTGACTGATCCCAGTGAAATCTCTCGGGTAACAGGCTCCATCTCCTGGCTGGCAAAGACACAGCCCTACTTATGGAGTCACTGTGGGGAGGATCAACTGACCCTATGATGTGGGTCAGTAATGGTTCAAAGAGATGCCATTAGGCTGCATTGCAGTTATTTCTCTAAGCAGTCTTATTTCAAAAGGTAAAAGCTATCTGACAGCTTCCAAAATCAGTCAGGCTGTCAGGTGTTCAAGCCCCTTTTTGATTAGCAATGGAGGCACATCTATATCTGTCCCCAGATGCTGTGATGTAGTTCAGAGTACAACAGGCTACTGCCCTGCTGTCATCCACTGCTGGGCCCCAACCGTAAGGCTACACTGTGGTAAACACAGATTTTCTACTGGAAAAGCACTCCCCTGGCTGGCACTGCCTCCCAGCCTGGAAATTAGACACTGCTGAGGCCTCTGTTTGGGTAACCTTACTTCACAGTTGAACAAGATGGTGTCCTGGGCAAACTGTCGTGCCTGCTGCAAAATACCTGAATCTATGGCAGAGGTCTGGAAAGAGAGGGTGGAGGGGCTATGGTGCTCTGAGTCTGAAGCGGGGTCTCAAAATGTGGGTATTCCACCCACTGATCATGTCTACAGTGCAGCTGAACTTTGCTGCCAGTTAAGCCCATCTGCCAGTTAAGATGCATCTGATCTGAAGTTCAGACACTCTCTGTTGTCACTTTAGGCAGGGGATCCCACCAGAGCCTTCACTGGCACCTCTACTCACTTATTATCTCAGTAGTGACTGGTAGCTAATACAGGACTTCCTGCTTTAGTCAGACAAAGAAAGCCAGGAATTTTAAGAAAAGAAAAAATAAATTAAAATTCACTGAAGGCTCTTCCTCAACCCCCAGTTGAATGTTTTGCTGCTCTCTTTCTGCTAGTTTGAGTTGGAGTTTTAATCTTTTGATTTGGATCCTTTATTATTTTTGAATATGTGCATTTATTGAGATAAATTGACCTCTGAGAACTGCGTTTGCTGTGTCCCAAAGGTTCTGTTAGGATGTTTTCATTCTCATTTGATTCTGTGAATGTGTTTATTCTGTCTGTGATTTCTTCTGTAACCCAATAGTTTTTGAACAAAGTATTGTTTAGTTTCCAAGTGTTCGATTTCTTTTTCCTTACTTTTTTTGTTATCGGTTTCTACTTTTATGGTTTTATGCTCTGAAAAGATGCTTTGCAATATTTTATTCAGTGCGTTGGATTTTGTTAAGCTTGCTTTATTGCACAATATTTGGTCAATTCTCAAAAAACGTTCCATGTGTTTTGTAGAATAAAGTATACTTGATTGCTGTTGGGTGGGGTATTCTATATATCTATAAGGTCAAGTTGGTTGATTGTGGCATCTAGATCTTCCATGTCTTTACTGAGTTGCTTTCTGGATCTTCTGTCCTTTACTGAAAGTGGTGTGTTGAAATCTCCTACTATTATTGTGGAGTTGTTTATATATAGTTCCACATAGTTCTTAGTGTTTATTTTTTTTCAAGTTCTTTCATGTAATTTTTTACTCAGATTGTATTGGTATCATGTGCTTTATCTTCAGTCTTACTAACTCTGGCTTCTATTGCTTTGATGTCAGTCCTTTTACTTTTTATTGGGTTGTCTAATTCTGTAATTTTATTATTAATCTGCTGAATTTCTGAATGCTGTTTTTGTACGCTTTCTTGCAGCCTGCTTGATTTGGTATTATGTTCTGCTGCCTTTCTTCTGACTTCCTTCTTGATCCCTTCAAAAGTTGTCAATGTTAATCTTTTGTATTCTACCTCAGATAATTCCAGCAAGTTCTTTTTATCTGATAAATTTCTTGTGTTTTTGTTTTGGGAGCTTACTGATACCATTGCAGTCCATGTTTTTATGTGATTTGATATTGTTTGTTATGCCTGAGCCATCAGTAAATTGCTGAATTCAACTAGCCCAGATTGGAAAATATTCAGAATAAAAAGAAAATTTATGAAGCAAAACTTGAATTTGCCACACCAAGCACTACCCTATTCTACATGAATAAAGTGATGATAGGCACCTCCTGCAGTAGCCTCCCTGTGTTACAGATCATCAGTCTTTCTTCAGCACTCATTATTTGAGCATCATTCACCTCCTTCCTTTGCTACTTGTGTTGTATGCACCCTTTGTTCCTGTGAAAAAATGTCTCCTTTAAAGGAATTAAATGGTCAGAGCAATCCCTCAAAGCCTAAGAGAACATTAAGTGCTATTTCAAGATGAAAAAATAAAAATCTTAGATCTTTTGAAAAGTGGCATCTTGCCTGCAAAAGTGGGCCATAAGGTTGGAAAGAAGAAATTGAGCATTTGTACAATAAGGCAGAAAGAAAATGAAACTTACGAAAGTGTTAGTAATGCCTCCTCAAAAGTAACAATGTTATCCGTGGTTTGTGATAAGGTGCTTATGAAGACTGGGAAAGCATTAAGGGTTAAGTGTAAGCATTAACAATGACTTACATAGCATTTATATCATACTAGGTAGTATAAGTGATCTAGAGATGATTTAAAATATATAGGAGGATGTGTGTAGGTTATATGCAAGTAGTCTACCATTTTGTGTAAGGGACTTGAGCATCCTTGGATTTTGGTATCTGCTGGGGTTCCTTTAATTAATCCCCATCAAACCAGTGGGTGACTATACCTGTTAATCGTTCATTCAATTTTTTGTTGTTTTTTCATTACTTTAGGGGCACTAGTTGTACAGTAGCTAAACACTTGGCTGCTAACCAAAAGATCAGCAGTTTAAATTCACCAGCTGCTGCTTGGGAATTCTATGGGACAGTTCTGCTCTGTCTTGTAGGGCCACTGTGAGTCAGAATTCACTGAATGGCAGTAGTTTTGGTTTTTGATCACTGATTTTTTTCATAAAGCTAGCCTTTTTTTTAGCTTATTATGTCATTCCTACTAGACTTACATTTGAATCATTTTTGTTTTATTATTTTTTATTGTGTATTCTGTGAAAGTTTATAATTATAGTCAGTCCTTCGTACAAAAATGTATACACACTTTGCCATGTAAACATTCTTCTCTTCCCACACTTTGACAACACACTCCTTCCCTTCAACCCACATTTCTCTGGTCCATTTAACCAGCTCCTATACCTCTCTGTTGTTCCCTCTAATGCCAGACAGGAGCTGTCTCGTTAGTCTCCTGTGTGTGCCTAAGCTTGGAAGCACACTCTTCACCCGTTTCATTCTGTGTTTTGAAGTCCAACCAATCTTTGTCTGAAGAGTTGGCTTTGGGAAAGGTTTCATTTCTGGGCTGAGAGAGAGTCCATTGGCCATGACTTCCAGGGACCCTAGAGTCTGTCAGACCATCAAGTCTGGTCTTTTAGTGGAGTTTGATTTCTGCATCCCACAGTTTCCACTCCTTCAGGGACTGTTTGTTGAGTTCCCTGTAAGGGCAGTCTTTGGTGGTGCCCAGGCACCATCTAGTTCTTCTGGTCTCGGGTTGATATAATCTCTGATATATATAGCCCTTCTGTCTCTTGGGCTTGCACTCTCCTCATCATTGGTACTCTTCTTTCTCCTTTGCTTCAGGTGTGTTGAGACCAGCTGATGCATCTTAGATGGCTGCTTGGTAGCTTTTAAGATCTCAGAAATCACTCACCAAAGTAGGATGCAGAACATTTGCTTAAAAAACTTTGTATGCTGACTGACCTAGATGTCCTTTGAAACTGTGGTCCCCAAACCCCTGACCCTGGTACTCTGTTCCTGGAGGTGTTTGGTTTTATTTAGAATATGTTTAAGATTTGGTTTTAGTCCATTTGTGCTGACTTCCCTACTGTGTGTTGTCTCTCTCTTCACCTAAAATAGTTCTGGTAAATTATCTAATTAGCGAATATCCGTCTCCCTCTCAACTCCCTCATAACCATCGCAAAATGTTTTCTGCTGTGTTTAAAACAATTCTTGAGTCTTTTTGCAATTGACTAATTTCACTCAGCATGTGTTCCAGCTACTTCCATTTCATGAGATGTGTCCTCAAATCATTGTTTTTTATCATTGTATAATATTTCATTCTGTGACTGTACTCATATATCATAGTTTGATTATCCTTTTTTCCACTGATTGACACCAAGATTGATTCTATGTTTTTCATAATGTGAACAGTGCCACGATGAATGTTGCTGTGCATGTATCTGTTCATGTGACAGCCCTTGTTTCTCTAGGATGTATTCCAAGAAGTGGGACCAATGGATCAGATATTTCTATTTCTAGCTTTTAAGAAAGTATTGTCAATTTCCAAAGTGGCTGTACCACTTTGCATTCCTACCAGTAGTGTAGAAGTGTTCTAGTGTCTCCACAGCCTCTGCAACATTTATTATTTGGTGTTTTTTAGGTTAATGCCAGTCTTGTTGGGTGAGGTGGTTATCTCATTATATTTTGCATTTCTCTGATGACTTCTGACTGTGAGCATTTTCTTGTGTATCTGTTAGCCACTAGAATGTCTTCTTTGGTGTATTCGTATCCTTTGCCCAGTTTTTAATAGGGTTGTCTTTTTGTTGTTGAGGTTTTACAGTGTCTTAATAATTACAGAGATTAGACTCTGATCAAATTTGTGTTACCAACTTTTTTTTTTTCCCCAGATCTGTAGGTTGTCTTTTTACTCTCTTGGTGACGTCTTTGGATAAGCATAAGTGTTTGATTTTGAGGCGTTCCCATGATCTATTTTTGCTTCTGATGTTTATGCACTGTTACTAATTTTTTGTAATCTGTTTATGCCTTGTCTTAGGGCTTCTAGTATTGTCCTCAATTTTATCTCCATGATCTTTATCATTTTAGATTTTAAATTTAGGTCACTGATAAATTTTGAGCTAGTTTTTTTGCATGGTGTGAGATATGAGTCTTGTTTAATTATTTTGCAGATAGATATCCAGTTATGCCAACACTGTTAAAGAGACTGTCTTTTTCCTGGTTTACTGACTTTGCACCTTTGTCAAATACCAGCTGCTAATAGATGGGCAATTTTATGTCTGGATTCTCACTTCTGTTTCATTGGTCAGTGTGTGTTTTTGTACCAGCACTAGGCTGTTTTGACTACTAGAGCAGTGTAATATGTTCTTAAGTCAGGTGGTATGAGGCCTCCCACTTTGTTCTTCTTCAGTAATGCTCTACCCAACTGGGACTTCTTCCTTTTCTGAATGAATTTGATTTGTTTCTTCATCTCATTAAAATGTGCCTTTGGAATTGAGTTGGGATTGAATTGTATATATAGATCACTTTAGGTAAAGTGGAAATCCTGGTGGCATAGTGGGTTAAGTGCTACACCTGCTAACCAAAAGGTCAGCAGTTCAGATCCTCCAGGCGCTCCTCGGAAACTCTATGGGACAGTTCTAGTCTGACCGCTAGGGTCACCATGAGTCATACATGACTCAATGGCAGTGGGTTTTTTGGGTTTTAGGTAGAGTAGGTATTTTTACAATGTCGAGTCACCTCACTCCTGGTACCAAATTCTATTTTAGTCAGATAGCACTGCTCTAACAGAAACACCACAGAGTGGAAGGCTTTAACAAAGGGAAGTTTATTCTTGTATAGTCTGGTAGACTACAAGTCCAAATTCAGGATATTAGAAAGTGAAGGCTTTCCCCCTTGTTGGCTCTGGAGGAAAGTCCTTGTGTTTCATCAGTCTTTGTTCAGGGAGCATCTTAGGGCAGGATCCTAGGGTCTGATCCTAGGTCTCCTCTTGGTGTTGCCTTCTTGATGGTGTTAGGTTCCCAATTCTCTGCTTGCTTTCCTTTCCTTTTATCTCTTATAGGATGAAAGGACTAACAGTGGCTCAAGTCATACTCCAGGGCAACCCACTCTCTTTACAGTGGAGCAGAGAGGTGACCCATGATGAGATTTGCAGTCCCACCCTGGTCCTTTAACATACAGTATAGGAAAATCACAAAATGGAGGACAGCTATAGAATACAGGGAATCATGGCCCAGCCACATGTCTACACATATTTTTTGGAGGAACAAAATTCAATCCATGAAATACCGCCATTTGACACCCCCAAAATCACATCTCTGAAACATGTAACACATTTCATCCCATGTGACAAAACTCTTAAATCGGTTCCAAGTCGAAAATTCAAAAATTCCTTTACATCTATGAAACCTAGAATACTAGCTGACTGCTTCCAAAGGTATAATGGCAGAACAGGCGCAAGTTAGACATTCCGTTACTAATGAGAGAACTTTCAGGGAAAGAAGACATTAACAGGCAATAAGCAAATCAGCAGAATGCGTTACATCAGCCCTCAAAGCTTTGAAAATCATCTTCTATTCTCTGAGACTTTTTACACAATGGCCCTGCCCTCCAGAATCTAGGTATTGGCCACACTCTCTGGGTGCTGAGTGGAGAACCCCAGCCCTGTGCTACAACTCTGCCTAGAAAGGCTCACTTGGACAGCAGCTCTGCCCCCTTGGCTTTAGGTGCACCCTATGCCCAACTGAGTGCCAGTTCCACTCTGACAGAACACAGAAAGCCCTGGCTCCACCTTTACTAATGTTCAACTCTGCATCCCTGGTATGAATCTCACTTGGTGACAGTGAATTATTATTATTTCTGATACACTGTTGAATATTATTGGCTAGAATTTTGTTGAAGATTTTGCATTTAAATTTATGAGAGTTATTGTGTAATTTTCTTTTTCTGTGCTATCTTTATCTGGTTTTGGTATCAGGGTTATGCTGGCTTCATAAAATGAGTTGGGGATATTTCCTGCACATTTTTTTCATGATTTTTGCTTGGTATATAAATTTTTGCATCCTTTGAGGTTTTATTTGTGTGTATCTTTAAGTCTAAGGTATGTCTCTGTAGTCAGCATATGGATGGATTGTTTTAATCCTTTCTGCCAGTCTCTGTCTCTTTATTGGTGCATTTAACCCATTTATATTCAGTATAATTATCAATAGGTATTATTTAATTGTCATTTTGATTTATTTTTGTGTGTGTTGACAGTTCATTTCACTTAATTTTCCATGCTGAGTCATTTTTATTTATAGATTTTCTTTTCATCTTTTTCATTGTTGGTTTTGTATTTGTTGAGACATCATGGTTTTGTTTCTTATTTTAAAGTGACAAGTATACTTTCTGTTCCAGTGTATAGGGAACATTCTCCAGAATAGACCACCTATTAGACTATAAAGCCAGCCTTGGCAAAATCCAAAGTACTGAAGTATTGCAAGGCGTATTTTCAGACCCTAAAGCCTTAAAAGTCTGAAGTAACAGCAGAAAAAGCAAGGGGGAAAAAAAATCAAACAAATGAATGGAGGTAATGGTAAACATTACCTTAATGTTTCCCGTTGTTATTCTATCTTAAACCTATCTTTAGTTTCTGTGTATTGCTTTTACTTTCTCTCCATACGAAAGATCTATTACTGTAGTATTAGCCCCTCTTTTTGATATGATATGTTATCTTTTACATACTGATATCTCTGCTTCCATATTTTTTGTGTTTTAGATTTGACTTATTTCTGTGGTTTCCTGATATCTGATACCTTGATCCCTGGTTGCTGTGTCTTTTGTTGTATCCTTGAGTTTTTAATCTGTTGTTATTGATTTTCTAATTGAAGAACTTCCTTTAATATTTCTTGTAATTTTGACTTGATTTTTGCAAATTCTCTAATCTTCTGTTTATCTGGGACTGTCCTAATTTTGGCATTATATTTAAGAGTCACTTTTTCAGGATAAGTAATTTTTGACTCCTACTTTTTTTCCTTCAAGACTTCATATATGTCATCTCATTGCCTTTTTGCTTGCATGGCTCCTGCTGAGTAGTTTGAGTTTAGTCTTACTGACTTTCCTTGTAGATTATTTTTTATTTATTTCCCTAGCTGCCTTTAAAATTCTCTCCTTACCTTAGTTTTAGCAAATTTGATTATAGCACATCTTGGTGTTTTATTTTGAGATCTCACTTGTGTGGAGTTCGGCGAGCATCTTGAATCTATATTTCCTCATCTTTCATTATCAGGGAAGTTTTCTGCCAATAAATCTTTGGCTATTTTCTTATGTTTTCTGTTACCCCTTGCCCCCATTCTGGTACTCCAACCATTTGTGAGTTATTCCTCTTGATGCCAAGCCAAATGCCGTCAAGTCAGACCCGACTCAATATAACTGTTAGTGTTTCTTCATTTCTTTTCATTCTTTTATCTGATTTTTCCTCAAGTGTGTTGCTGTCAGTTGCATTAATGTCAGTCTCACAAATTCTGTATTCCATTGCCTCAGTTTTGCTCCTTTAGCTTTCTGTTAAGTTGTCTAATTTTGTTGTTAATCTGTTGTCTGTATTTTATTGTTAATCTGCTTAATTTAGGGTCACTGTTGCTTAAGTATTCCTTGCAGTCTTTTTAAATTTTCATTGTGCTCTGCTGCACTTTGCTTCATCTCCTTCCTGGTCTCTTTTGTATTCTGTTAATCTTTTGTATTCTGCCTCTAATAATTCCAGTAAGTTGCTTTTGTCTGGAAAATTTTTGATTCTTTGTTTTGGGAACTTTCGGAACCTATGGTGCTCTGCCTATTGAAGGGGTTTGACATTGACTGTTATCTCAGATACGTTAGAAAGTTGTTGTGGTTTATTTATGTGTCCTTATTGTTTTCCAAGTAACTTTTTTATTTTATTTTTGAAATAGGGTGGTTGTGTAAGCTGATTTGATTATTAGTGCCTTAGGAATTCTAACATCCTGTCAACTGATGGTTAGAGCTGTTACTAGGCAAGAAGGTCCAGGCATCCATTTACTTTTCCTGTATGTATTCAGCTCAGGTGCCCAGGTAGTCAGTAGCCAGGTGTGTGGTGCACTACAGTCCTATCTGGGCAAGGGTGATTGGTGTAGGTACAGGTTGCTGGTTGCACATGCTGAGAAAGGTAGGGAACTGACAGCTGTATTGCCATTTTTCCTGTGCCTAGGCAAAGAAGTTGTTTCATTTACTAAATAGTTCAGTCTAAACAAGTTAGTGATAATTTGTGTCCTAAAAATTAAACCATCTGAAAAAAATAATACAGTTAATTTGAAAGGAAAAAATATTTTTAATATATTGATAACCAAAATTACCAATAGGATATATGTACCCGTTGGGCATTGGTGAGCTTCCCAAATCAGTAAATATGCTGAGTATGAGGTACAGTTTAAATTGCTTATGCCTTGGAGTCAAATGAAATACCTGCTGTTACTCATGAGTTCAGTGTATTTTGATGCTGCTTCCTTGAGTTCTGCATTTTTGCTCTTTTTCCCTTACTTCGGGAAAATGCCACTTACAAGAAAGGTTTTTGCCAAATACTTTGGCTTCCATCAGTTCTGCTTAAAGCATTTCATAAACAACATTTAGTTACTTTAAGTGTATTTCAATCAATTCAATTTACTTTCAGTAATCTTTCCTTGTGTATTTGAAGCAGGCTGACTTAAACATGACTTGTTCTTATTTTTCTAGATACTGTGCTTTTCTCCCCTTCCACCATGGACTTATTTTCCCCATTGTATCCCTATATGTAGGTTTCCACTGAGATAGAATCTCCTCAATATATGTGCAGTTAAGACTTTCAAGAAAATTCATAATTTCTACAATAAACAAATCACCAAATCTCAGTCACTTTACACAGTGGAAGTTAATATTTTGCTTACCTGAAGACCAATAGGGGTACTTCTGATGCAACAACATTTATTATAGTTTTTCAGGTGCAGCTTGAAGAGCTTATATTCTAACATAGACAGATAATAAAAATACATGCTTAAGACAAAGCAAATTACATAGCATTTCTTGAAGTAACAAGTTGTATGAAAAAAAAAACATGGAGGGTAGAGGAAGCAAGTTACCAATGGCCAGAATAGACTTCACTGAAGAAAGATTTGAAAGAAGACAGAGGGTTAGCCATTCAGATATCTGAGGGAAGAGAATACAGTCTTTGTAAAAGCTTTCAGGAAAGAGCAAGCACACTTGGTGAGTTCAACCAACAGCCAGGACAGTGTGACTGGAGCAGAGCAAGAAGCGGAGTAGGAGAGGATGAACCCACAGAGGAAGCTGTAGGACAGTTGTACAAGACCAAAACACACACAAAAAAACAAATGCATTGTCGTGGAGTCAATTCTAACTCGTGGTGACCCAATGTGTTACATAACAAAACTACTTCATAATGTTTGTGGAATCAGATTACCATGTGTTTCTTTTGTGGTGCCACTGGGTGAATTCTGCCAACCTGTAGGTTAATGGTTGAGTGCAAAGTGTTTTTGGTCCCATTCAAGGACCTTATTGTGTAAGACCTTTGTTCATCATGCTATGTCTTAAGTAAATTTTCACAGAGCCCCTAGGCCAAAAGAAATATCCTACTATTTCATTTACTAAGTAGTTCAGTCTAAACAAGTTAGTGATAATTTGTCCTAAAAATTAAACCATCTGAAAAAAATAATACACTTAATTTGAAAGGAAAAAATATTTTTAATATATTGATAACCAAAATTACCAATAGGATATATGTACCCGTTGGGCATTGGTGAGCTTCCCAAATCTTGGAATCAATTTTGGATGCAGCCTCTCTCACTTCCTGTTCTTGGAGATTTTAGTATGATGCTTAACTTTTTATCACAGAAACACTCAACTTCAGCTTTACGAAGACATAATCAAAAGCAGTGTACTGTGATGTAATATTCTGTCTAACAGGTGTCCCTGTGTTTGCCTTGAAAAGTTTGAAAAACTCCTCAAAAAAATGTTCCTCAGTATGTCATAGCTCCCTTGTGAGTTTCCAGCAGCAATGAATTTTACCTGAGTTTACAGTTTGGGGCCCATGGTAACTTGCCTTAATGTATACTCCTAAACTGATTTAATACATATATTTTATTATATTGTCACATAAAAGTGTTCTCTTTTTTCATTTTTTTCTCTGTTGTTTGGAAATAGTATTGATGTCTTTATTCATTTATGAGAAACCCTAGTGATTCAGGGATCAATAATTCTGCTGTTAATAAAAAGGTTAACCATTTGAATCTACTAGGTACTACTTGGAAACTTTAGGGGACAGTTCTACTATGTGCTATAGGTTGCTATGAGTTAAAAATCAACTGAATGGCAGTGAGTTTTGTTCATCTATTCTAAATTTTTAAAATTAATATGGCTATCTTCTTGAGTAATCCAAAGATTTTAGAATGCTTTCCCATAACTCTTTCCATTTCTAGGTTGTTTAAGACTAATATTTTAATTTTATCTTAATTTCAATGCTTCCCCACAGTATTTACAGTATTTAAGTTTGTAGTATATTTCTTATCTTTTTGTTCAGCATTGATATTAAATATTTCCTTCTGATTTCAGTTTCCTGTAGCAACTCTTCAAGAGTCAGTGAGCTGCACATTTTTTTCTATCTTCGTCTTTCTGACAATTCTTTAGTTATAGTCTCACATTCAATAGCTCTATGCATAAAATACCAGGATACTATTTTTTCTCAGCGCTTAAAGTTACTATGTCTTTGCGAAGCTGACTGTTAGTCTGTTCTGTTGTTTAAGATTTCTTTTCTAGATTTTTTTTTAAGAATTTTTTTTTTGACTCCGACGTTTTACAATTTCACCACAAAAGTCTACCTGTGGTATTGTTTCTGTTTTTACTTACGCTGTTAATGTTTAAATCAAACTACTACTGTTCAGTTCTGGAAAATTCTCAGCTAGCAACTCTATATATTACTTTTCAGCCATTCTCTTCTTTCCTTGTAGAAAGATGATGAACATTTTCATCCCTTCCTACATGACTATTAAACACTCCTTCACATTTTCTAAGATCACTTTGTCTCTCTGTGTTACATGGATATTTTCCTAACTCTATTTCTTATCTTTTTTATAGGTAAGACAGTTGTATTAAATAAAAAATGAAAGTGTACATACTAGGTGCTTGCAATATTGGGTTAAGATGGGAGGAGTACGCAAGTTGTATTGAAGTCCCGTTAATATTGATTTTCTTACTAAAGTGTATTGTCGTCAGTTCCACTCAACCAAATTTCTAACAACTACCTAAACCCTCGCCGCTCGCCCTTCCACCCTCCCACCCTCCCCACCCTTGTAGCCGTCAAAGAGTCTTTTTTGTTATGTATTAGTCTGTTGATTTGGTGATTTCTTCTTTAATAATTTCATTGTTGGTATAAAGGAATCCTATTGATTTAGTTATGTTTATCTTGTATCCCGATACTTTGCTGAATTTTTCTATTAGCTCCAATAGTTTACTTATGGATTTCTTTGGATCCTGTGTATAAACAATCATATCATCTGCAAAGAGGGAAATCTTTACTTCTTCATTGCCAATGTGGATGTCTTTTATTTCTTTGAGTTGTCTAATTGCTCTGGCTAGAACTTCTAGCACAATGCTGAATAGAAGTGGTGAGAGTGAGCATCCTTGTCTAGTTCCTGTTCTCAAAGGGAATTCTTTCAGTCTTTCACCATTCAGGATGAGGAAAGCAGGTGGCTTTGCATAGATGCTACTGATTATATTGAGGAACTTCCCCTTTATTTCTATTTTTCTGAGAGTTTTAAAATGAATGGATGTTGAACTTTGTCAAGTGCCTTTTCTGCATCAATTGACAAAATCAGGTGATTTTTATCATTTGTGTTATTAATGTGGTTGATTACATTAACTGTTTTTCTGATGTTGAACCAGACTTGCGTCTCTGGAATGAAACCCACTTGATCATGATGAATTTTTTTTTATATGCTGTTGAATTCTATTGGCTAGAATTTTGTTGAAGATTTTGGCATCTAGATTCATTGGTGATATTGATCTGTAATTTTCTTTTTTGTGGGATCTTTCCCTGGTTTGGGTATCAGGATTACGGTGGCTTCATAGAAGGAGTTTGGAAATATTTGATCTCTTTCTATGGTGCGAAATAGCCTCAATAGTATTGGAGTTAATTCTTCTCTAAAAGGTTGGTAGAATTCTCCAGTGAAGCCATCTGGGCCAGGACTTTTTTTGGTTGGTAGATTTTTGATGACTTTTTCAATCTCTTCCTTTGTGATAGATTGATTAAGTTAATCTCTTTCTCTTTATGATAAACTTGGTGAGTCATATGAATCTAGAAATTTGTCCATTTCCCCTAGGTTTTCAAATCTGTTGGAGTATAGCTTTTCATAATATTCTGTTATGATATATTTTATTTCAATTGGGTCTGTTGTAACATCTCCTAACTCATTTCTTAATTGGGTTATTTGTATCTTCTGGTGTTTTTCTTTTGTAAGTTTAGCCAATGGTTTATCAATTTTGTTGATCTTCTTGAAGAACCAGCTTTTGGTTTTATTAATTTTTTCAATTGTTTTTCTATTCTCTAATTCATTTAGTTCTGCTCTAATCTTTATAGTCTGTTTTCTTCTGGCCCTTGAGGGTTTCCTTTGTTGCTCTCTTTCTACTTGTTCAAGCTGTGAGGTTGATTCTTTAATTTCTGCTCTTTTTTTCCAGAAGTGTGCATTTATAGAGATAAACTGATCTCTGAGAACTGCTTTTGCTGTACCCCATAAATTCTGCTAGGATGTGTTTCCATTCTCATTTGAATCTATAAATTTCTTTAGCCAAATTTCTTTAATATGTCTTTAATTTCTTTTATAAACCAAGGCTTTAAGAGTAAAGTATTGTTCAGTTTCCACAAGTTGGAATTTTTACCTATGAATTTTCTGTTATTGATTTCAATTTTTATAGCTCTGTAGTCTGAGAAGGTACTTGGCAATAAATCAATGGTTTGGATTTTATAGAGAATTGTTTTATGACGTAACATATGGTCTGTTCTGGAGAATGTCCCATGTGCTTTGGAGAAGAAGGTGAATATATCTGCTGATGGATGAAAAGATCTGTAGATGTTGATAAGGTCAAGTTGGTTGATATATTGTAATAAGAACTTCTGTATCTTTGTTGAGCTTTTTTTCTGGATGATCTATCCTTAACTGAAAGGGTACAGTTAAAGTCCCCAACTATTACTGTGGAATGATCAATCTCATTTTTCAGTGTTGTCAGTATTTGTTCAATGTATTTAGGTGCTTTGGTACTGCGTGCATAAATATTTAATATTGTCAAGTCTTGCTTGAGTATTGAACCTTTCAGCAATAAATAGTGACCAGCCTTGTCCATGATAGTGGATTTTACATTAAAATCTATTTTATCTGAGACTAATATTTCCACACCTGCTCTTTTTTGTGTATTGTTAGCTTGATATATATTATTCCAAACTTTAATTCTCAACCTGTTCTTATCTTTAAGTCTAAGGTGTGTTTCTTGTAAGCAACTTATAGATGGGTCATGTCTTTTGATCAGGCTATCACTTGCTGTCTCTTTACTGGAGTGTTCAGTCCATTTACATTCAATGTGATTATTCATAGGTATATGTTTAGTGGTGTCATTGTGATATGTTTATTTTCATGTTGATGTTTCTCTGTTATTATTAATCTGTTCTGGGACATTCTTCTTTATGGATTGTATGAGTATTGATTTTATATTTGTTGAGACTCCTGTATTGCATTTCTTAATTCCAAATAATGTATTGTTAATCTGTTTTATGGCCACATGCGTTATCTTTCTTAACATATATTTATTGAAATCAATTTTAACTATTTTATAAGTTTGAAACTTCCTCTGCATCAGAAACAACTGTAACTATTGTAGTGTATCCCTCTTTTAATGTGATGGTATTATAGTTGTCATGATATAGTTATGGATTCCCTTATTATAATACTGTAGCTTTTGTCTCGGTTTGGTGAAGTTTTGTGCCTTCCTTAACTGATTAGAAATTTGGATGAAGTACCTTGAATTAGCACCTAAAATATACATTTAGGGAAGAGCTTCCTTCAATATTTCATGTAATTTGGGTTTAGTTTTTATGAAGTCTTTAAATTTCTCTTTATTTTCAAAAGTCTTGATTTCACCATTATATTTGATAGACAATTTTGCAAGATAAATAATTCTAGGATGGAAGTTTGTCTCATTCAGGGCTTTGAATGTGTCTACCCACTGTTTTCTAGCCAGCATTGTTTTGACAGAAAAGTCAGATGAAAGTCTACAGGGTTCCCTTGGAATGTTAGTTTTGATTTGAGCTTTGCTGTCTTCAGAAGCACCTGTTTGTGTTTTAGCTTATTAAGCTTAATTATAATATGCCTTGGCATCCTTCTTTTTGGATCTAACTTTTGCGGTGTTTGATAAACATCTTGGATGCCTATGTTCTCTTTGCTCATAATCTCACCAATGCCATGTACTACTCAATTCTTTGTTTCTGGTTTCCATACCTTATTGTATCTCCTTGATCATTTTAAAGGTGGACATTTTTTCAGCCTAGTTTAGGATATTCTATTATCTCAGAGCCCTGATGGTTCAGTGGCTAAAAGCTCAGCTGCTAACCAAAAAAGTCAACAGCTTGAGTCCATGAGCCACTTCTTGGAAAACCAATGGGCAGTTGTACTCTGCCCTATAGGATCATTGTAAGTGGGGATTGACTTGAAGGCAACTGGTTTTGTTTTGACTTTTTTTTTTTTAATTATGTCTTCAACTGTTTTCAGTTGTTTATTCTTTGCTATTCATCTCTTCATTTTTCCCCTTGGTGGTTTATTTTCTCTTGTGATTTTTAATTGTATAGTTAAAAATCCATGTCCACAAGCATCCCTTTAGTGTGCCTTTGGCTAAAGAAAAACTTAATCTAACTGTCATCTGTTGAATTGTGTCCCCCCCCCCCAAATTGTGTATAGCCATTTGGCTAGGCCATGATTCCTGATATTTTGTGATGTTCCTATATGCTGTAAATCCTGCCTCTATGATGTCAGTGAGGGAGGATGGGTGGCAGTTGCATTGGCACCGCAGGACTCAATGTGTGGGACTATATTGTACCTTGAGACAATCTCTTGGGATATAAAAGAAAGAGAAGGAAGCAGAAAGTACAGGACTTCATACTACCAAGAAAGCAGTGCCAGGTGCAGAAAATATCCTTTGGAAGGAATCTTGGGTCCTAGCACCCCAGAAGCTCCCAGTCCAGGGGAAAATTGGTGACAAGGATCTTCCTCCAGAACCAGAGGAGGAAGCCTTCCCCTAGAACTGGCATCCTGAATTTGGACTTTTAGTCTACTGGATTGTTACAGAAAATAAAATTTGCGTTTTTAAAGCCATCCACTTGTGATATTTCTATTGAAGCTGTACTAGATGACTAAAACACTAATACTTAAAAATTTTGAAGATTTTTAATTATCATGGGAAAATGTTAAATATTTTTGAGGACTGTGTTTTCAAAGATTTTCCTTAGTCTGAATACAAGCATTCTAGTCTTTAGAGAAAAACACTATTGAGAACTATATAATATGGTTCATCGTGATGCAATAATTTGTTCTTTATTAACAATTGGACCTGATTTTACTGATGTTAGGTAAATTATGACTCCATGGTGGTGCAGTGGTTAAGAGCTTTGCTGTTAACCAAAAGATTAGCAATTCAAATCTATTAGCCACTTTTTGGAAACCCAAAGAGCTAGTTCTATTCCATCCTATAGCGTTGCTATGAGTCAAAATTGATTCCATGGCACGAGGTTTGTTTTGGGGGAGGAGGGAGGAGTAAGTTATCGGGAGTGTCATCTTCACAATTCAGAATGTAAATTCATATTAAAATTTCAATTTTCAGAAAACTGTAGGTATATGAGTGTGTCTGAATGGCTGAATTACCCAGGTAACAGAAGATTAAATTATACTTTTAGGACAGGCTCCTCAGGGAGTAGAATCAAAAGCCAAGATTTGTTTGTAGATGGTTTATGGTGGAGTGCACTCATGACTGACACATATAAGACAGAGGGGAAAACAAGACTGGGCAAATGCAGAAGCTGAACTGCACTTCAACAGAACTTGCAGTAAATCCCATAAAGAGCTCTGAAGCTGGGATGGGGAGGTCTTTGTAGTCCTGCACAACCAGTCCTTGGGTATAGGCTACCAAAGGGAAAGAAACGTTGAGTGAAGTGGCTCTCATCCACTGAGGGCAAATTTGAGAGAGTACAGTTGAGAGCTGTTGGGACCCTGGCAGATAGGGGAATGACTGTTTTAGTCTTGGGCTTCAGACCTGGGTAGAGTGCTATATAACTGCTTCAAATCTTTTAAAATAAATGAATCAGGAATTTTAATCATTTGGGACAGCCATCTTTCTATAATTCATTATATATACCAGGGTTTCTCAACTTGAGCACTATTGACATTTTGGACCAGATAATTTTTTCTTGGTGGTGGGGTAGGGGCTCTCATGTACATCATAAGATGTTTAGTAGCCTGCAAATGTGGCAACTCTGAATGCCTCAAGACATTGTCAGGTGGCTTCTGGGTGATAAAATTGCCTGCCCCTACTGATACACGTTAAACAGTTAAGTAGTTTCCAATGATTTAATCATCATCATGAATGTTGTTGTCATTGCTGTTAAAAGACCAAAACAAAACTCATTGCCACTGAGTCAATTATGACTCATTGGGACCTTAAAGGACAGAGTAGAACTGTCCCAAAGAGTTTCCAAGAAGCACATGGTGGATTTGAACTACTGATCTTTTGGTTAACAGACATAGCACTTAAGTACCACCACGAAGTCGTTGTCACTAGGTACTATCAATTCAGTTATGACTCTTAGCAATCTTATACTCAGCAGAAATACTGTCTGGTCTTGCACCATCCTGATAACTGTTGTTATGATTGAGTCCACTGTTGAAGCCACTGTGTCTGTCCATCTCTTGGAGGTCTTCCTCTTTTTTGCTGCCCCCCTACCTTGCTAAGAATGGTGTCCTTCTCTAGGGATTGATCCCTCCTGATAACATGTCCAAACTGTGTGAGATATGTCTTGTCATCATTGTTTCTAAGGAGTATTGTGGTTGTACATGTTCCAAGACAGATCTGTCCATTCATTTGGCAGTCCGTGGTATATTCAATACTCTTCACCAACACCACAAATCGAAGGCATCAATTCTTCTGTTTTCTGTATTCATTATCCAAGTTTCACATGAGTAGGAGGTGACTGAAAACACCATGGCTTGGGTTGGGTGCGCCTTAGTCCTCAAGGTGACATCTTTGTTTTCAGCACTTCAAAAAGGTCTTGTGTAGGTGATTTTCCTAGTGCAATGCAACTTCTAATTTCTTGACTGCTGCTTCCATAGATGTTGATTGCAGATCCAAGTAAAATGAAATCTTTGATAGCTTCAGACTTTTCTCCATTTAACCTGATGTTGCTTATTGGTCCAGTTGTGAGGATTTTTGTTTTCTTGATGGTGACTCTATGGCAGTGGGTTGGGTGGGGTTGATGTTGAACTGTAAGCCATACCAAAGGCTGTGGTCTTTGATCTTCATCAGTGTTTCAGATAGCCTGCACTTTCAGCAAACTAAGTTGTATCATCGGTGTGATGGAGATTATTAATGATTCTTCCTCTTGATGCCATGTTCTTCTTCATATAGTGCAGTGTCTTGGAGTACTTGCTCAACATACAGTTTGAATAAATACCAGTTGTTATTATATGTTTTAAGATATAGTTGTTTCCTTGGGCTTATTCTATCATGTTTGCAAGTTATAAAAGACCTGTAGTATATTTCCCAATTCCAGTGGTTTCTTGAATTCTTGTGGTTATGTTTTATGGTGTCTCTGTCTCTCTCTCATTGTATCTTTTCTTTTCATTGTCTATGTTTTTATATTTGTAGTTTTTAATGTTACATTTCCAAGATGTGTTGTATTTATGAACAAGATAATCAAGCTTGATAGAACTATATTTAAATACGTTCTTGGAAGGAGTTTGAAAAGTGTTTTATAGGAAAAATTAAAATCTTTGTGACAGCTGTACTAGCTGTTTAGAGGCATTTTTATACATTTTGAAAATAATAAGAATAACTTAGTTTTGTTAGATTGTTATTTGATTATTAATGATTATTATAATATAGGTACTGTTAACTTACAATATGAAAACAGTGTCATTGGTCTGTCAGTTTGTTGTACTGTGGTGGCTTGTGTGTTGTGATGCTGGAAGCTATGCCACTATTATTTCAAATACCAGCAAAAAACAAATGGTAGACAGGTTTCAAAAGAGCTTCCAGACTAAGACAGACTAGGAAAAAGGATCTGACAGTCACTTCTGAAAAAGCTGGCCAGTGAAAACCTTGTGAACAACAGTGGAACATTGTCTGATATAGTGTCAGAAGATGAACCCCTCAGTTTGGAAAGCACTCCAAATACAACTGGAGCAGAGCTGCCTCATTGAAATTGGGTTGACCTTAATGACCTGGATAGAGCAAAACTTTTGGAACATTTATTTACTGATGTCCATGACTCAGAATGAGAATAAACAGCTGCAAACATCCATTAACAATCAGAATGTAGGATGTTTGAAGTATAGCAAAACTGGAAGTTGTCAAAAATGAAGTGAGATGCATAAAAATTGATATTGTAGGCATTAGTCAGCTGAAATGGACTGGTATTATTTTGAATTAGACAATCATTTTGAATTAGACAATCGTATGGTATGCTATACTGGGAATGACAAATTGAAAAGGAATGGCATCACATTCATTGTCAAAAGAATATTTTAAGGTATCTCCTGAAGTACAGCTCTGTCAGCCATAGGATAATATCCATACACCTACAAGAAGGACCTGGTAATATAACTGTTACTCAAAATTACACTTCAACCACTAATGTCAAGATGAAGAAACTGAAGACTTTTACCAAATTCTGCAATCTGGAATTGATCAAACATGCAATCAGGATGCATTGATAATTATTGGTGATTGGAATGTGAATGCTGGGAACAAAGAAGTAGGATCAGTAGTTGGAAAATATGGCCTTGTTGATAGAAATGACAATGGAGATCTTGTAATACAGTTTTACAAGACAAACAACTAATTCAAAGCACACACCTTTTTCAACAACATGAAGGGTATCTATACATGAGCATCTTAGCAGACAGAGTACACAGGGATCAAAGCAACTACACCAGTGGAAAGAGATGATGGAAAAACTCAGTATTACTAGTCAAAACAAGAACATCATTCACTGTGGAACAGACCATCAATTGCTTATATACAAGGTCAAGTTGAAGCTGAAGAAAATTAAAACAAGTCCACTAGAGCTTTGAGTCTATTTAACTTTAAATTAGAGAATATCTTAAGAATAGACTTGATGCATTCATTGAATACTAATGAACAAAGACTAGAAGAGTTGTGTGACGATATCACACATCAAGAAAAAGTTCATTAAAAAGATAGGAAAGAAAGAGAAGACCAAAATGAATGTCATAAGAGACTCTGAGATTTATTCTTGTATGTTAGCAGCTAAAATGAAAGGAAGAAATGACGAAATAAAGGAGCTAAAAAAAGATTTTAAATGGGCAGCTCAGGAAGAAAACATATTGTAATGAAATATGTGAAGACTGGGAATTAGAAAACCAAAGGGAAATATATGCTCAGCATTTCTCAAGCTGAAAAAGCTGAAGAAAAAGTTCAAGCCTCAAGTTGCAATATTGAAGAATTTTATGGCAAAAATACTAAGTGACTCAGAAAGCATTTTTAAAAAAAGATGGAAGCAGTACACAGTCACTGTACCAAAAAGAAATTGTCAATGTTCAGGCGTTTCAGTGGGTGGTATATGATCAAGAACCAGTGGCACTGCAGGAAGAAATCCAAACTGCACTGATGGCATTGGCAATAAACATGGCTCCAGCAATTGATGGAATACCATTTGAGATGTTTCAACAAACAGATGGAACAATGGAAGCACTCACTCATCTATGCCTATGCTCCCGACTTTGACACTGTAATCATTTCTAGGGATGTTTTCCCATTCTCCACAATGGGAATTCCAGAGCACCTAATTGTGCTTACAGAATCTGTGTATGGATCAGGAGGCAGTTGTGCAAACAGAAAGAGGGGACACTGCGTGGTTTAAAGTCAGGATATGCGTGCGTCAGGATTGTATCCTTTCACCATACGTTTTTAATCTGTATGCTGAGCAAATAATTCAAGAAGCTGGATTATATGAAGAAGAATGAGGCATCAGGATTGGAGGATGACTCATTAACAACCTGCATTACCCTGACACCATCTTACCTGCTGGAAGTGAAGATTTGAAACATTTACTGATGAATATCAAGGACCACAGCCTTTAGTATGGATTGCACCTCTACACCAAGAAATCAAAAGTGTTCACAACTGGACCAGTAAGCAACATCGTCATAGATGGAGAAAAGATTGAGGTTGTCAGGGATTTCTTTTTACTTGGGACCATAATCAATGCCCATGGAAGCAGAAGTTAAGAAACAAAAAGCATTGCTTTTTTCAATGATATCATATGTGTGTGAAAGCTGGACAGTAAACAAAGAAGACAGAAAAATTGATGCCTTTAACTTGTGGTGTTGGAGAAGTTGAATGTACCATGGACTGCCAAAAGAACAAATAGATCTGCTGTGGAAGAAGTACAATCAGAGTGCTCCTTGGAAGCAAAGATGGCAAAACGGCGTCTTACATACTTTAGATGTGGTGTCTGGAAAGATCAGTCCCTGGAGAAGGACATCATGCTTGGTAGAGTGGAGGGCCAGAGAAAAAGAGGAAGACTCTCAAGGAGATGGATTGTCACAGTGGTTGCAACAATGGGCTTATGCATAAAAATGATTGTGGACATGATGCAAGACTGGGCAGTGTTTCATTCTGTCATTCATAGGGTCACTATGAGTCGGGACCAACTTGACAGCACCTAACAATAACAAGGATGTTTGCCGAGTGAATGAATGAAAGAATGAAGGAATGAATGTACAAAAAAATGGAGGGGTTAGAGCAGAGAACTCTAATATACCTTTTGCATCAAAGATTTTATGTTTCTTTTTTTTTAACATAACTGAATGAAAATGTACATTCACGTATAAATTTACATGCCCCCCTATATGCAGCTTCCACTGCTCTCCCTGTCCTGTGACTGCACACTATTCCTCTCTGCTCCATACATGTCTCATCCTCCCAACAGCCTCCTTTCCCCTCCTCTCTATTGACTCCCCTTCCTCCAGCCAGAGGTCAGCAAGATGATATCCTGTAGATGTATAGAACCATAAAGTGCTTCCAATATATGGTCACTCTGCATTGCCAAGTCCAATCCATTCCTGTCCAAAGAGTGGACCTCTGTTATAATTTATGGAAAAGGGCAGCATCAGGGCCGGAAGCCATGCTCTCAGAGGAACCCCAAAACCACTGGACCATCAATTGAGGTCTTTTAGTGGAGATCTCATGATGCCCCCCTTTTATTCTTGTGTTGCCGGTGAGACTCCTCTCTGTGAGCTCCATCGTGGCTATCACTGGTGGTAGCCGGGCACCATCCGGTGCTTCCGGTCCCAAGTCGATGTAGGCACCCACTCTTGTGGGTCTCTCTGTCTTCTGAGTTGTCTTTACTGCATGTCATTTTGGTCCTCGGTGAGCATCCATTCCTGTTGAGTTGGGACCATTTGCTGTGTCCTTGGATGGCAGCTTGGCAGCTTTTAAGACCCCAGACGCCACTCACCAATGTGGGGTGCAGAGAGCTCTCTTAGCAAAACGCTAGTTGTGCCAATTGGCCTGGAATTCGCCTAAGAGCATGGTCCCCCGCCCCCCCTGCCCCAGCTACTCTATCCTTGCAGTATTGAGTTAAGATGGAAGGAGTACTCAAGTTATGCTGAAGTCCACTTAATGTTGTTCTTGTTTCTAGTGTGTGCTATCACGGCTTTCTCCCAACTAGATTTCTAGTAACTATCTAAAATAAACCGTCCCCTCCTCACCCTCCCTCCCTCCCTCCCATCCCTTGCAGCTGTCAAAGAGTCTTTTCTTCTATACACAAGTCTGTTTTTCAGGTCTTATCGTAGAGGTCTCATACAGTATTTGTTCTTTTGTCGCTGACTACTTTCACTCAACATAATTTCTTCCAGTTAAAACCAGGTTAGGAGATGTTTCCTGGAATCATCGTTATTCTTTATCATTGTGTAGTGCTCCATTGAGTATATGTACCATAGTTTACCTATCCGTTCTTCTATTGTTGGGCATCTGGGTTGATGCCATCTTTTTGCTATCGTGGACTGTGCTGCGGTAAACATTCTGGTGCATGTGTCCGTTGGTGTGAAAGGCCTTGATTCTGTAGGATATATTCCAAGTAGTGGAATTACTGGGTCAAATGGTTTATCAATATCCATTTTTTTAAGGAAGCGCCAGATTGACTTCCAAAGAGGCTGGACCATTTTGCAACCTCACCAACAGTGTAGGAGGGTTCCACTTTCTCCACAGCCTCTCCAGCATTTGTTGTTTTGTGTTTTCTGGATCATGGCCAATCTTGTTGGGGTGAGATGGTATCTCACTGTTGTCTTGATTTGAATTTCTTTAATAACTAAAGATCATGAACATGTCCGCATGTGTTTTGGGGCTGCCTGGATCTCCTCTTTAGTGAAGTGTCTGTCCATCTCCTTTGCCCATCACTTGATTGGATGGTTAATCTTCTTCTTATTGATATTTTGTAGTATCTTATAGATTATGGAGATCAGGCGTCGGTCTGACATAGAGTTGCCAAATATTTTTTCCCATTCTGTGGGTGTTCTTTTAATTCTATTAATAAAGTCTTTGGATCAGCAAAAGCATTTGATTCTTAATAGTTCCCATTTATCTATTTTCTCTTCTGCTGATTGAGGTTTCTTTGACAGATTTTGGAGTCTGTCCTCATTGTGTATTAAAACTTCCATTGTTGTTCCTACCTTTTCTTGGATGAGCTTTATCGTTTTAGGTTTGATATTTAGGTCTTTTATCCAGTTGGAGTTGGTTTTTGTATAAGGTGTAAGATATGGATCTTGATTCAGTTTATTGCAGATGGATAACCAGTTTTGCCAGCACCATTTGTTGAAGAGACTGTTTTTACCCCAGTTTAATGTCTTAGGGCCTTTGTCGAATATCAACTGTTCATAGGCAGATGGTGTCATCTCTGGGGTCTCAATTCTGTTCCATTGATCGATCTGTCTGTTCTTGTACCAGTACCAGGCTGTTTTGACCACTGTGGCAGTGTAGTATGTTCTAAGGTGGGGTAATGAGAGGCCTCCCAGTGTGTTCTTCTTCTTTAGTAGTCCCTCACTTATCTGGGGCTTCTTGCCTTTCTGAACAAAATTGGTGATTTGTTTCTCCATCTCATTAAAAAATGATGCTGGAACTTGTATTGGGATTGCATTCTATAAATAAATTGCTTTGGGTAAAATAGACATTTTCACAATGTTAAGTCTTCCTATCCGTGAGCAGGGTAGGTTTTTCCATTTATCTAAGTCTCTCTTAGTTTCTTGTAGTAAGGGCTTGTAGTTCTCTTTGTAAAGGTCTGTTGTTTCTCTGGTTAGATTAATTCCTAGGTACTTTATCTTCTCAGGGGCTATCGTAAATGGTATTGATTTGATCATTTCCTCCTTAACAGTCTCGTTGTTGGTATAAAGGAATCCTACTGATTTACTTATGTTTATCTTGTATCCTGGACTTTGCTGAACTCTTCTATCAGTTTGAGTAGCTTATTTATAGATTCCTTGTGGTTCTCTGCATATACAATCATATCATCTGCGAACAGGGAGATTTTAACTTCCTCTTTGCCGATGCAGATGCCCTTTATTTCTTGCTCTTGTCTAATTGCTCTGGCTAGAACTTCTAGCACAATGTTGAATAGGAGAGGTGAGAGTGGGCATCCTTGTCTAGTTCCTGATCTCAAGGGAAAGTCTTTCAGTCTCTCTCCATTCAGGATGATGTGGGCAATTGGCTTTGTATAAATGGCCCTTATTGTGTTGAGGAATTTGCCGTCTATGCCCATTTTGCTAAGAGTTTTTAGCATGAATGGGTGTTGGACTTTATCAAATGCCTTTCGGCATCAATGGACAAAATCAGGTAATCCTTGTCTTTTGTGTTATTTATGTGGTTAATCACATTAATTGTTTTCCTGATGTTGAACCAGCCTTGCATCCCTGGTATGAATCCCACTTCATCATGATAGATTATTTTCTTGATATGTTGTTGTATTCTATTGGCAAGAATTTTATTGAAGATTTTTGCATCTAGGTTCATGAGTGATATCGGTCTGTAGTTCTCTGTCTTTGTTAGATCTTTCCCTGGTTTAGGTATTAGGGTTATGCTGGCTTCATAGAATGAGTTTGGGAGTACTCCATCCCTTTCTATACTCTGAAATAGTCTCAGTAGTATTGAGGATAACTCTTCTGTAAATGCTTGGTAGAAATCTGCCATGAAGCCATCTGGGCCCGGACTTTCTTTGGTTGGCAGTGTTTTGATGACCTGTTCAATCTCTTCCCTTGTGATGGGTTTATTAAGTTGGGCTGCTTCACGTTGTGATAATTTGGGTAAGTGGTATGAGTCAAGGAATTTGTCCATTTCTCCTAAGTTTTCAAATTTGTTAGAGTACAGTCTTTCATAGTATTCTGTTATGATATTTTTGATTTCTGTTGCATCGGTGGTGACAACTCCCCTCTCAATTCTAATTTGGGTTATTTGTTTCCTTTCCTGCTTTTCTTTAGTAAGTTTAGCCAGTGGTTTATCACTTTTGTTGATCTTTTCAAAAAACTAGCTTTTGGTCTTTTCAACTTTTCCAGTCGTTTTTCTATTCTCTAATTCACTTAGCTCTGCTCTAATCTTTATGTTCTCATTTCTTCTGGTGCCCGAGGGATTCCTCTGTTGTTCTCTTTCTACTTGTTCAAGCTGTAGAGTTAGTTCCTTGATTTAGTTTCTTTCTTCCTTCTAGATGTGTGCATTTATGGAGATAAACAGACCTCTGAGCACTGCTTTGGCTGTATCCCATAGGTTCTGGTAGGAAGTGTTTTTGTTCTCATTGAAATCCATGAATTTCTTTATTTCATCCTTGATTTCCTCTATAACCCATGTTTTTTTGAGCAAGATGTTGTTCAGTTTCCAAGAGTTCCACTTTCTATCTCTGTTTTTTCTGCTATTGATTTCAACTTTGATGGCTTTATGATCTGAGAAGATGCTTTGCAGTAATTCAATGATATTGATTTTGTTCAGCATTACATTGTGGCCTATCACGTGGTCAATTCTGGAGAATGTTCCATGTGCACTGGAGAAGAAGGTGTAGTTGTCTGCTGATGGGTGGAAATTTCTGTATATATCAATGAGATTTAGTTGGTTAATTGTGTCAATGAGGTCTTCTGTATCTTTACTGAGCTTTTTTCTAGATGATCTGTCTCGTGATGAGAGTGGAGTGTTAAAGTCTCCCACTATTATTGTGGACTCATCTAACTCTCTTTTGAGCGTAGTCAGTGTTTCTTCGACATATTTAGGTGCTCTGACATTAGGTGCATAAATATTGAATATAGTTAAGTCTTGCTTGTGTACTGAACCTTTCAGCAATAAACAGTGTCCATCTTTGTCCACGATGCTGGATTTGACATGAAAATTGATTTTGTCTGAGATTAGAATTGCCACCTCTGCTCTTCTTTGTTCACTGTTAGCTTGATATATATTCTTCCATCCTTAATTTTCAGTTTGTTCCTATCTTTAGGTCTCAAGTGAGTTTCTTGCAGACAACATATGGATGGGTCGTGTCTTTTTATCCAAGATGACACTTGGTGTCTCTTTGCTGGAGCATTCAGTCCATTCACATTCAGTGTAATTATTGATAGGTATGTGTTCACTGCTGCCATTGTGATATGTTTATTTTTATGTTGATGTTTTCTCTGTTGTTCTTATTAGTCTGTTCTGGGACACTCTTTTTTGTGAGTTGATTTTTCACCTTTTTCAGAGCTGGTTTTGTAGTTGTTGAGAATCGTGTGTTAGATTTCTTGAAATGGTATGATACATTTTTGTTGTGCTTTACAGCTGCCTCCATGAACCCCCTTAATAAACTATTTAAAAGCCCAGTTTTAATTACTACCAGTCTTGTCATCTTCCTCTCCATCTGGAAGGACTATAACGACTGTAGTACATCCCTCTTTTTATTATGATGACACCATAGTTTTCATGATGATCACTGGATTGCTTCTTTCCAAATCAAAGCTGTGATTTACTTTGGAGCCTTCCCTAAATGAGTAGAGTATTGAGTAGTGTGTCGTTCTAAAATATAAAGTTAGTGGTTTCGTTCTTCTAAGCCAAAGCCAAGAACTTCTTTCAGTATTTCTTGTAGTATGGGTTTGGTTTTTACAAAGTCTCTGAGTTTGTTTATCTGGGAATCTCTTAATTTCATTTTCATATTTGAAAGATAGTTTTGCAGGATATATAATTCTTGGTTGGAAGTTCTTCTCCTTCAAGACTTTCAATATGTCATACCACTGTCTCCGTGCCAGCATGGTTTCTGCTGAGAAATCTGACGAGAGCCTACAGGGTTTCCCTCTGAATGTTAGCTTTGCCTTGAGTCTTGCTGGCTTTAAGAGTTGCTGCTTATGTTTCATTTTGTTAAGCTTGATTATAATATGTCTTGGAGTCTTTCTTTTGAGATCTATATTGGGTGGCGTACTATATGCATCTGAGATGTCTATATTCTCTTCCTTCATGATTTCTGGGAAGTTTTCTTTCAGCAGCTCAGCAACAATGCTTTCTGTGTTCTCAGATGTCTCACCCTGTTCAGGGACTCCCATTAATCGAAGGTTGTTCCTCTTAATAGAGTCCCACATGCTTCTTAATGTTTCTTCATTTTTCTTGTTTCTTTTTTCTGATTTCTGCTCATAGATGCTGGCATCAGTAGTTCTGTCTTCCAAGTCAGAAATTCTTTTTTCCAATTGTTCCATTCTGTTTTCTTGGCTTTGCGTGGAAGTTTCTATGTCTTTGATTTTCTTCTTGATCTGTTGGATTTCAGAGTACTGGTGTTCTATCAGATCAAACAACTTGCTTAATTTTTCATTTTGTTCTGCTGCATTTTGTATAAGGTCTAGAAGGGCTCTGTATATAATCAATTTGTATTCACTTCTTGATGCTTTCATAAAAGTTTCTTCATCTGGAAAACTCCTTGGTTGCTTTGTTTGGGAGCCTTCTGAAGCCATGAGTGATTGCTTGTATGCCACAATTGTCTGTTGCTTTTTGGGTCCCATGTGAGTATATAGAGGCTGGAAGAGGCACTATGAGAATGGATTGCAAATGTTTCTCTAGGCTGTCTTCAAATGTAAAGCAAAAGGTATCTGACCAGTTCACAAGTCAGTTAGGTTTTCAGGTGTAGAGGTCCCTCTTCTCATCTGACAAAATAAGCACCACAATATCCAACCCCAGATGATAACAAACTAGTTCAGAATGCAGCAGTGCTACTGCCCTGGTGGCCTCTGCTGACAGGGCCTAGCCTTAGCCAACACTGCGTCGAGTACTGGTTTTGTGATAGAAAAGTTCTCTCCTGTGGTCAGGCTCTGGCTCCCAAGCTAAGAATTAGGTCCAGCTGCGGCCACCGTACCCAGGATAGCGTCCTCCACACAGGCAGCAGACAGAGGGGCTAAAGGTGCCGAGAGGTAGTGATTCCTCTGCTTCTGTTACAGGGTCCCCAACGTAGGCAGCACTGTGCAAAATCACTACTTTTCTGTCGGAGAAGCGCTGTCCCATTTGCAGGTGCTGGCTCCCAAGCTAAGAATGAGGTCCCGCTAAAATCTCGGTACCAACATGGCATTCCGCACACTGATCGCAAAGCTCCGCACAAACCCCACTGAGGCTGCTACAAAACGAAAGGCTCAAAGTGGCTAGATTAACAGAGTCCCGAGCTTGGCTCTCAGAATACGGGAATTTCGCCTGCCTCTCCCCTCAGCAGCGCGTCTGAGTCCAGCCTCCACGCAAGACCCAGGTCCGCTTGCCAGCCATGAGAGAGGAAAAAAAAAAAAGTCAAAATGGTGCATTTACCTTCTGTATGTGAGAGCCGGGCCTAGCCAGGAGCGGGAGTCAGCGAAAGAGAGATTTTTCGCTGAGTGGTATGGAATCCCAATTAACAGCTCAGTGCCGTGTCCTGATTAGGTGATTAGAAGGCTCTGTTTGATTGTCAATTCAAGTCTTGGTTTCCAGAGGGATATAAGGAGATGTGGGCTTAGTCCGCCATCTTGACTCCACCCATTATGTTTCTATGATATGATCAATCATGACTCTGGCTTTATTCCAGTTGGATTGTAATGGGTTGTATTCTCTTTGATGAAATTTATTTATGAGCATTTTATTGTGCTTTAGTCCAAAGTTCATGTAGCCAATGAATTTTCCAATCACTGATTCTTGTACTAAGTGTTCTGTAACATTGGTTGCAATTTCCGGTGTTGTGTCAGCACTATTCCCATTTCCTCTTTGTGTTCCCTGTTTCCATTAGATTGGTTTTCTGGAACTTGCCTGCCTTCTCATCTTTGCCCTTTTGGTTTTGTATGGTTGGTTGAAGCTAATCATACTTCACTTTTTAGCTAGAGGTAGAAAGACTTGTAATGACTCATTACTTATGTAATCATTTACTCATTATTTATGCATCAGGTAAGTATTAAGTCTATTCTATGTGCCAAGCCTTGTGATTAAAGCACTTAAACAATAACAAAACTCAGACTCATAGAGTATATGGTCTTTGGGGTAAGGTTGAGATTGAAATAAAAACATATTACTCAGTTGCCCAAAAGATAATTTCAATGTGTTAACTGGCTAAATTGACAAAGTACAAAAGTATTCCATTAAAGCTTATAACAGGGAAAACTGGGTTAATCTGAGATAGTCAGATCATTCCTGAGGAAGACATAGGAGCACGGATAACCAGGAAGGGAAGAGAAAGAATGATTTAGGCAGAGGACATGTGGGCAGTTACTGAGAACTGATGGAGTTTGGTGCCTGAATTCTGTCATTTCATTCAGCAGATGTTTATGAAGCACCTACTCTGTGCCCGACCCTGCTCTCATCAGTGGAAATGTAGCAGTGGGGAAGACATCTTAGTTCATACAAGAAAGAGAGTGGTTTAAGATGAGACTGTAGGATAGAAAAAGCAAAGATCTTGCAGATCCATTAAGTTTTAGCCTTTATCATAAGGGTAATGGAAAAGGAGTCATGGTAACTCAGTGTTTCAAGGAGGAGAGGAGAGTGTATTTTTTTTTTTTTAAAGAGTCAGTTTCTAGGCTAATCTCAGTTTGTGTGTGTATATGTGTATACCTTTATTAATTTAATAATGAAAGCTCTAATCATGACTCTTGAGAAATAAAATTACTAGAAAACATATTGGCCATTTCTGTAGCTATGGTTTAATTCATGTTGTTTGGAAATGCTTGGCTTAATTTTTAAAATTTTTATTTTGGTAAGATATGCATAACAAAAAATATTTGCATTTTAACCATTGTAAGGGTAAATTCAGTGACGTTAACTATTCACCAATTTCTGTAACCATCACCACTGTTTATTGCCAGAAGTTCTGCTTCACTTCAGAGGAACTCAGTACTCCTAAAAATTTACTCTCCATTTCCCATAGCCCTTGGTAACCACTAGCAAACTTTGGTCTGTATTCCTTTCCCTATCACAGATACTTCGTATCAGTGGGATCATACAGTATTTGTCCCCTTGTGACTGATTTATATCACTCAATGTAATATTTTCAAGGTTCTTCCAAGTCATAGCATATATCCAAAATTAATTTCTCTTTATACATGAATAATATTTCATTGTATGCATATACCACATTTTGTTTATTCATTTCTCTGTTGAGAGGCACTTGGGTTGTTTACTATGTTTTTAATTCTGCTAAGTGGTCAGGTAAGATGAAAACTGAGAGAAACATTGGATTTAGAAACCTAGATGTACTGGTGATCTTAATAAAAGTAGGCATTGAATTGGTGAGCTAGGAGGAATAAATGGGAGATAGCACAGTGGAGACAGTGCTGTTTTGCTACTGATTAAATCCATCACTTATAGCTGTTGTTCATATTCTAGTTGGAGTTTGGAGTTCTGTACCTTGCCTTACATTCTCTGTAATCAGGTCTTGCTCTAACTTCCCAACAGGTAATGACTTTGCCTCATTGCTTATTATACTCTACTATGCTGTTATACTTTGTTTTATAGTACAGAGGGTAAGAGCTTGGACTCTTGAGTTACTGGACCAAGTTTTGAATCCTGACACCACAACTTTCTGATTGACCTTGAGCCTTGTGTTTAAGTGTGCTGAAACTCAGCTTCCTCAGATAAAAATGAGGTGTTAATGGTATCTGTGTCATAGGATTTTGTGAAATTCTGTATGAGCCTGATATAAGGTTTAAGCATTTTACATGTACAGCTCTGTCATGTAGATATTATTTTTCCCGTATGATTAGGTGGGAAAAACTGTGGAACAGAGATTAACACACACCCAATGTCATATAAAAATGGCAGTCATTATTCCAGCTCAGTAGTCTTGACCTCAGAGCCTATGCTCCTAACTTTGACACTAGAATTGTTTCTAGGGATGTAACTCCTTAGTAAATAAATGACAGTTCCGTTGTTGTTATTACTGTTATGTTATTGTATTTCTGTTAACTAAGCTACCTTTGTTAGTCCTCATAAAGTGAATAGGATGAGGAACAGTTTTAAAATATAGTAGAAAACAGTCCTTTGAATAAAGTGGGTCTGAGGACATTTGTGTCTTCTCAGAACTCAACTTGAGGCAGTCACTGAGGAAGAGAGTCTTAGATACTGATTTTTGAGAGGGAGAGCCTAGGCTTGGCTGAAGTCTTAGACTAGGGCTCTCCTAACATAGTTTGCCAGACACAGTGTAATGATCTACTTAACATCTACTTCATGACCCCCATTGCCATTTGACCCACAACTGACCTTGTGCCCCAAATTTTATTAAGTGTCAGGAAATCTGAAACTGGCTAAGCCTAAGTAGCTCAGTGACTCAACCTTACATGCTGCTAAGACTTTGCTAAACTTATACCCCAGTTCTAATAACTGGACACTATCTGGTGTTTCAGTAATGATCTGCATGACTACGCTCTTCCTCTGCTCTCTAACCTAGAGCTAGATTCATTCTCCTCAACTCCAGAGAAAGAATATTCCTGAGACTGGGTCTTTTCTGTCATTTTTACTCCTTTCTGATCTCCCTTTCCTGGATCTCCACCAACTGTGTTCTTCCACACTCCGTCCCAATAGAATTCACCAGTCAATGAGGCTCTCTATCTGTTGCTACTGAAGACCTGCTTAATGCTGTTTACTCACCTGCTCAGGCATCCTACCATTGTCTGGGACTGTGACTTTGCACATCACCTGGTTTTCGCTTGTAAAACTGTCTGGTGTCTGGAGCTTAACTGAGCCATGTCTGGTCGTCTATTCTGTTGTTAGTCAAACCCAAGTAACAACATCCTTGGCTTTCTTATAACTTCTGTACAATTATTCATGAAAAAAAGTTTTTTTTGTAATTCAAGTGAAAGTTTACAATTTAAGTGAGTTTGTCATACAAGAACTTAGATATACATCATTATGTGGCCCTAGTTGATCTCCCAGAAATATGATGGCATACTCCTCTCTTTTCTCTGTGTCCATTAAATCAGCTTCTATCTTTGTCTGACTTCTCATCTCACCTCTAGACAGGAGCTGCCCAGTTAGCCTTCTGTATCTACTTGAACTTAGAAGTACATTCTTCATCAGTTTTACTTTATGTCCTATAGTCCAGTCCAATCTTTCTCTGAAGAGTTGTCTTCAAGAATGGTTTTAGTTCTGGGGTTACAGAGTCCAGGGCCCATGCCTTCCAGGGAACCTCAAACCCGTTTTATTTTTTTTTAACTAGAGCTTGAGCTTTGTGCTTTACTTTGCTCCTGCTTCATCGGGGACTCTGTGTTCTGTTCCCTCTCCAGGCAGTCACTGATGCCCTCCAGGCACCATCTAGTTCTTCTGGTCTCATGCTAATGTAGTCTGTGATTTATGTGGCTCTTTCTGTCTTTTGAGCTCATATTTTCCTTGTGTTTTTGGTGTTCTTCATTCTTCTTTGCTCTAGGTAGATTGGGACCACTTCATGCTTCTTAGATGGCCACTTTTTACTAGGCTTTTAAGATACCAGACTCCACTCACCAACGTGGGATGAAGAACATTTTCTTTTTTTTTTATTACGATTGAGTGGAAATGTACATGCCCATGTAAATTTGCATGTCCACGTATGTGCAGCTCCCACTGCTCCCCCTGCCCGGTGACAGCACACTCTGCCTCTCTGTTTTATACCTGTCACATCCTCCTAACAATCTTCTATCCCCTCCTCTCTACCCTTTCCCCCACTTCCAGTAAGAGGTTAGCAGGGCAACATCCTATAGATGCATAGAACTATAAAGTGCACACATGGTATGGTCACTCTGTATTGCCAAGTCCAATCCATTCCTGTCCAAAGCATTGATCTCCATGATTTATGGACAGGGGCAGCATCATGGCCAGAGGCCATGCTCCTAAGGGAACTCCGAGGCTCCTGAACCATGAGTTGCGATCTTTTAGTGGAGATCTCAGGGTGCACCTGGTTTTATTCTTGTGTTGCCAGTGAGACTCAACTTTTTGAGCCCTGTCATGGCTATGTCTGGTGGTGGCCAGGCACCATCCAGTTCTTCTGGTCACATGTCGATGTAGTCACCCACTCACGTGGGCCTCTGTGTCTTCTGGGATCTCTTTCTTCCATGTCGTTTTGGTCCTCGGTGATCATCCATTCCTGCTGAGTAGGGGCAATTTGGTGTACCTCAGATGACAGCTTGGCAGCTTTTAAGACCCCAGACGTCACTCACCAATCTGGGATATCTATATTCTCTTCCTTCATGATTTCTCAGTTTTCTCTCAGCAGCTCAGCAGTGATACTCTCTGTGTTCTCAGGTGTCTCGCCCTGTTCAGGGACTCTAATTAATTGAAGGTTGCTCCTCTTAATACAGTTCCCCATGCTTCTAAATGTTGCTTCATTTTTCTTGTTTCTGTTTTCTGATTTCTACTCATAGATGCTGGTGTCAGTAGCTCTGTCTTCCAAGTCAGAAATTCTTTTTTCCATTTGTTCCATTCTGTTTTCTTGGCTTTGAATGGAAGTTTCTATGTCTTTGATTTTGTTATTCATCTGTTGGATTTCAGGGTATTTGTGCTCCATCAGATAGAACAGCTTGCTTAATTTTTCATTTTGTTGTGCTGCATTTTGTATAAGGTCTAGTAGGGCTCTGCACATAATCCTCTTGTATTCATCTTCCGATAATTTCAGAAAAGTTTCTTCATCCAGAAAAGTCCTTGGTTGTTTCATTTGGGAGCCTTTTGAAGCCATGGGTGATTTCTTGTTTGCCATTTTCTCAACTGTCTGTTGCTTTTTGGGTTTCATGTGAGTTAGTAAAGGCTGGGACAGATACTATGAGGATGGACCACAGATGTTTCTCTAGGCTGTCTTAAAATGTAAAACAAAAGGTATCTGACCACATCCCAAGTCAGTCAGTGTTTCAAATTTAGAGGTCCCTCTTGCCAACTGGCAAAGTAAGCACCTCTATATCCAGCCCGAGATGATATGAACTAGTTCACAATACAGCAATGCTACTGCCCTATTGGTCTCTGCTGACAGGGCCCAGCCATAGGTGACACTGTGTAAACTACTGCTTTTCTGGCAGAAAAGTCCTCTCCTGTGGGCATGCTCTGGCTCCCATGTTAAGAATTAGGTCCAGCTGTGGCCAATGTATCTAAGATGGCACCCTCCACACTGTCGCTGACTATTCTGTACAAACTGCCCTGAGGCAGAGTGGAAAGAGGGGCTAAAGGTGCTGAGACATAGAGAGTCCTCAGCCTCTGTTGCCAGGCCCCCACAGTAGGCAACACTGTGTAAACTACTGCTTTTCTGTCAGAAAAGCACCATCCTGTTTGCATGTGCTGGGTCCCAGGCTAAGAATTATGTCCTGCTAAAATCTCCATATCCAGCATCAAGTCCCTCACATAGGCGCTGCTGGTTCCATACAAACCACGCTGTGGCAGAAGTAAAAAGACAGGCCCAAAGTGGCTAGATGTACACAGTCCTAAGCCTGGCTCTCAAAAATGGCAATTTTGCCAGCCTATCCCACCAGCAGTGCTTCTGAGTCTAGCTGCTAGGCAAGACCCAGCTCCATGTGCTGGTGAAGACAGAGAAAAAAAGTTAAAATGGTGCTTTACCTTCAGTGTATGAGAACCAGATCTAGCTAGGAGTCGGAGTCAGCAAAAGAGAGGAGGGTTTTTGTTCAGTGGTATGAAATCCAAATTAACAGCCCTGTGTTGTGTCCTAGGGGCTCACTAGGTGACCAGAAGGCTTCATTTGATTATCATTTCAGATCTTGGTTTTCAGAGGGATACAGGGAGACGTGTGTTTAGTCCACCATTTTGACTCCTCCTCTGGCAGCTTGCTAGCTTTTAAGATCCCAGACATTACTCACCAATATGGGGTACAGAAGACTGTCTTAGCAATGGGCTAGTTATACCAATTGGCCCTGATGCACCTGAGAGCATTGTCCCCAGACCTACCCCTACTAGTCTATTCTTGCAATATTGAGTTGAGATTGTAAGAGCTTTCAGTTTGTAGCGAAGTCCGGTTAAACTGATGTACTTTCTTCTGTGTGCTCTCACTGCTTTCACCCAGTGAAATTTATATCACTTACTCTATGACCAACCCTCTCCCTTCCTTCCCACCCTTGTAGCCATCAAACAGTGTTTTCTTCTGTACATAAGTTTATTTTAAAGTCCTTATAGGAGGGGTCTGATATAATATTTGACTGATTTGTCTGATATAATATTTGACTGATTTGTCTGATGTAATATTTCACTGATTTCACTCAGCATGAATTCCAGTTGAAACCAAGTTATGAGATGCTTCCTAAATCATCACTGTTCTTTACCATTGCATAGTGTTCCATTGAGTATATGTACCGTAGTTTGTTCATCTATTCATATGTTGATGGGTACCTGGGTTGATTCCGTTTTTTTGCATTTGTGGATGATTGTGCTGCAATAACATTCATGTGCATATGTCTGTTTGTGTGACTGCCCTTAATTCTGTAGGATATATTCCAAGCAGTGAGATTACTGGGTCAAATGGTATATCTATTTCCAGCTTTTTAAGAATGTACCAGATGGCTTTTCAAAGAAGTTGAACCATTTTACAGTACCACCAGTAGAGCAGGGAGTTCCCAGGTCTCCACAGCCTCTCCAGCATTTGTTGTTTTGTGTGTTTTGGATCACAGCCAACCTTCTTGGGGTGAGATGGTATCTCATTGTACTTTTGATTTGGATTTCCCTAATAGCTAATGATCATGAGCATTTCCTTAAGTGTCTTTTGGCTCCCTGGTGTCCTCCTTGGTGAAGTGTCTGCCCATTTCCTTTGCACATTGCTTAATTGAGTTATTTACCTTTTTCTTGTTGATATTTTGCAGTACCTTGTGGATTATGGAGATCAGAAGTCAGTCCAACATGTAGTTGTGAAATATTTTTTCTATTTTATACATGATCTTTTAACTCTTTCTATAAAGTCTTTACATAAACAAAAGTGTTTGTTTCTTAGTAGCTCCCATTTATGTATTTTCTCTTCTGTTGATTGTACTTTGTCAGATTTTGGAGTCTCAGCTGTGTATTAGAACTTCCATCGTTGACCATATTTTTTTCTTTTGTGATCTGTATCATTTTAGGTTTGATATTTAGGTCTTTGATCCATTTTGAATTAGTTTTTGTGTAAGGTGTGAGATATGGGTCTTGTTTCAGTTTTTTACAGAGATCCAGTTTTGCCAACACCATTTGTTAAAGAGATTGTTTTACCCCAGTTTACAACCTCAGGGCTTTTGTCAAATATCAACTATTCTTAAGAGGATGGTGGCATCTCTGGGGTCTCAACTCTGTTCCGTTGATCTATATGTCTCTTTTTTGTACCAGTACCAGGCTATTTTGACTACTGTGGCAGTGCAATAGGTTCTAAGGTCAGGAAATGTGAGGCCTCTCACTGGGTTCTGTTCTTCAATAGCATTTTGCTTATCCAGGCTTGCTTCCCTTTCCAGACTGAGTTGGTGATTTGTTTCTTGATCTCATTAAAAAATGTCACTGGCATTTGTATTAGTATTGCAGTGTATATGTAGATTTCTTTGAATAAAATAGCCATTTTAAAAATGTTAAATCTTCCTATCCATGAACAGGGTAGGTTTGTCCATTTATGTAAGTCTGTTTTCGTTTCTTGCAGTAAGGCCTTGTAGTTTCTCTATATTTTCTTATATTTCTCTAGATTTATTTTTTGGTATTTTATCTTCTTGGTGGCTGTAGTAAATGGTATTGATTTGGTTATCTCTTCTTTGACAGTCTATTTGTTGGTATAAAGAATTCCTACTGATTTACTTATATCCTGGTATTTTCCTGAACTTTTCTGTTAGTTTCAGTAGTTTTCTCCTGTATTCTTTTGGATTCTCTGCATATATAGTCATACCATCTGCAAATAGGGAGATTTTCACTTCTTTGCTGATGCGGATACCCTTTATTTCTTCATCTTGTCTAATTGCTCTGGCTAGAACTTCTAGTACAATGTTGAATAGAAGTGGTGAGAGTAGGCATACTGTCTAGTTCCTTCTCTCAAGGGGAATTCTTTTGGTCTCTCTCCATTCAGGATGATGTAGGCTGTTGGCTTTGTGTAGATGCCATTTACTACATTGAGGAATTTCCCCTCTATTCTTATTTTGCTAGAGTTTTTAGCATGAGTGAGTGTTGGACTTTGTTAAGTGCCTTTTCTGCATCAATTGACAAAATAAGGTGATTCTTATCCTTTGTGCTATTTATGTGGTTGTTAATTGTTTTTCTGATGTTGAACCAGCCTTGAATCCCTGATATGAATCCAACTTGGTCATGATGAATTATTTTTTTAATATGTTGTTGAATTCTATTGGCTAGGATTTTGTTGAATATTTTTGCATCTAGGTTCATGAGTGGTATTGGTCTCTAATTTTCATTTTTAGTGGGATCTTTCCCTGGCTTTGGTATCAAGGTTATACTGGCTTCATAGAATGAATTGGGAGAGTATTCCATCACTTTCTGTGGTGTGAAATAGTCTCAGGAGTATTGGAGTTAACTCCTCTCTGAAAGTTTGGTACAATTCCCTGGTGAAGCGATCTGGGTCAGGACTTTTTTTTGGTTGGTATTTTTTATTTTATTTTGTTACTTTTTCAATCTCTCTTTTTGTGATGCATTTATTAGGTTGTTCTGTTTCACCTTGTGATTATTTTGGTAGGTGACGTGAATCTAGAAATTTCTTTTAGGTTTTCAAATCTTTTAGCATACAGTCTTTTGTAGTATTCTGCTATGATATTTTTTATTTCAGTTGGCTCTCTTGTGACATCTCCCATCTCATTTCTTATTAGGTTTATTTCTTTCCTCTCATTTTTCTTTTGTAAGTTTAGCCAGTCAATTTTGTTGACCTTTTCAAAGGACCAGCTTTTGGTTTTGTTAATTTTTTCAGTTGTACTTGTATTCTCTAATTCATTTAGTCCTGCCCTAATGTTTATGATCTGTTTTCTTCTGGTGCCTGAGGGGGTTCCTCTGTTTCTCTCTTTGTACTTGTTCAAGCTGTAGGGTTAATTCTTTGGTTTGGGTCCTTTCTTCATTCTGGGATATGCACATTTATAGAGATAAAGTCATCTCTGAGCACTGCTTTGGCTGTGTCCCATGGGTTCTGGTAGGATGTGTTTTCATTCTCATTTAATTCTATAAATTTCTGTATCTGATCCTTGATTTCTTCCATTACCCATGGATTTTTGAGCAAGGGTTTATTGTTTATTCTCCATGAGTTCAAATTCCTACCTATGTTTTTTCTCGGTTTCAACTTTTTTAAGGCTTTATGTTCCTAGAAGATGCTTTGCAATAGTTCAGTGGTTTGGATTTTGTTGAGACTTGCTTCATGTCCTAACACACGGTCTATTCTGGAAAATGTTCCATGTGCATTGGAGCAGAAGATGTGCTTATCTGTTGATGATCAAAAGTTCTGTATGTGTCGATTAGGCCTAGTTGATTAATTGTAGCAATAAGATCCTCTGTTATCTTTACTATGCTTTTTTCTGGATGATCTGTCCATTACTGAAAGTGGAGTGTTGAAGTCTCCAGCTATTATTGTGGAGTGATCTATCTATTGTCAGTGATTGTTCGATGTATTTAGATGCTCTGGTATTAGGTGCATAAATATTTAATATTGTTATGTCTTGCTTATGTATTGAACTTTTCAGCAATAAATAGTGACCATGCTTGTCCACTGTGCTGTATTTTACATTGAAGTCTGTTTTATCTTAGATTACTTATTGCCACTCCTGCTCTTCTCTGTATATTGTTGGCTTGGTATATATTTTTCCATCTTTTGACTTTTCAGTTTGTTCATATCTTTGAGTCTATGGTCTGTGTTTCTAAGCAGTATGTGCGTGGATCATGTCTTTTGATCCAGGGTGTCACTTACGGTCTCTTTTTTGGAGTGTTAGGTCCATTTACCTTCAGTGTAATTATTGATAGATACGTGTTTAGTGATTTCATTTTGATACATTGATTTTTGTGTTGTTGATGTTTTCTGTGTTTCTCTGAGTATTCTTTTCTGAGTTATTTTTCGTTATGGGTTGACTTTTCATCTTTTTCAGTGTTCATTTTGTGTTTGGTGAGATTTCTGTATTACGTTTCTTGTTTTGATATGTGACATTGATATTTTGCTTTGCAGCTACCCCTATGATCCTCCTTACTATTCTCAGTTTAAGCCAGACTTTGACATCTGCATATTTTTTTTAATTTCTTCTCTTTCTGAAAGGGTTATAATCATTTTAATATATCCCTCTTTTTAGTGTGATGATGTCATAGTTTCTGTGTTTTGATCACTGATTCTCTTCTTTTAATATTATAGCTTTGGTTGAGCTTTGTGACTATCCTAACTGAGTAGTATTCTAGGTGCTATGTCTTGCATTTTCTCCTTAAGAATACATTTGATGTTTTTATTTTACTGAGCAAAAAGCTTCTTTCATTATTTCTGGTAGTTTGGGCTTGGTTTTCACAAAGTCTGTAAGTTTCTGTTTATCTGTGAATGTCTTAATTTAATATTCATATTTGAAAGGTAGTTTTGCAAGATATATAATTCTTGGTTGGAAGTTGGTCTCCTTCAAGGCTTTGAATGTGTGATCCCACTGCCTCCATGCCAACATGGTTTCTGCCGAGAAATCAGATAAAAGCCTACAGGGTTTCCTTCTGAATGTTAGCTTTCCTTTGAGTTCACTGCCTTTAAGAGTTTCTGCTTATGTTTCATTTTGTTAAGCTTGATTATAATATGTCTTGGTGTCTTTATTTTGGAGTCTATATTATGTGGTGTCTGATACACGTCTTGGATATCTACATTCTCTTCTTTCATAATTTCAGGAAAGTTTTCTGTCCATAACTCTGCAATACTCTCTGTGTTTTTCAGCTACCCTTCCTGTTTGAGAACTCCACTTACTTGTAGATTGTTCCTATGAAGAGAGTCCCACATGTTTCTTAATGTTTCTTCATTTTTCTTATTTCTTTTCTTTCAGTTTTTCTCATAAAACCTCTTGTGAGTTTTTGTATCCTCATGCTCTAAGTCTGGCTTCTGTCTCCTCAGTTCTGCTCTTTTGGCTTTTGGTTGAATTATGTAATTTTGTAATTTTATTATTGATCTGCTGGATTTCAGGTTATTGATGTTCCATCAGTTGAAATAACTTACTTAATTTTTCATTTTGTTCTGCTGTATTTTGTTTAATCTCCTGCAGGTCTCTCTATACAATTCTTTTGCAGTTGACCTCTGATAGTTTCATAAAGGCTTCTTCACAGGTGAAGTTTTTTGATTCTTTATTTTGGGAGTTTTCCTGGGTCTGTGGTAGACTGCTTCTTTATGTGGTTAGCTACTGATAGTTGCCTTCTTGCCATCTGGAAGCTGTTCAGTTTCTCTGGTGTTGCCTCAAAATCCAATTCAGTTCTAGGAGGGGAGGTGGTTAGCAATTGCCTCTGTGTACTCTAATGACTGGCCCCAGGCAGACTCTCTGGAGTGGCAGGCTGTGCCTTCTGGCTGGTAAATACAGCACACTACTTATGGAGTCATTGAGGGGGCCTGTCAGTGGACTCTACCATGTGGATCAGTGAAGGGTAGGGGAGACCTTGCTGGGCTGCTCTGCAGTCAGTTCTCCAGGTGATCTTATTTTAAAAAGGTACTTTATTGCTAAGTGAGGAGCTGTCTAATAGCTGCTGAAATCAGCCAGGCCCTCAGGTGGGGCATGCCCCACCTTCTGGCTAACAATGAAAGCACCTCATAGGCCATCCCCAGGTGCTATGATGTGGTTTAAAGTTGGGAGAAGTTACAGCCTTGTGCCATCCTCCTCCATGCCCCACCTGTACCTCTAGGCCCCACTGTCCTCTGCTAGAGAAACACTTTTCAGACAGGCCCTCCTTCTCAGCATGATAATTATTTCTAGTTCAGACCTCCAAGTAGTTGACTGTTCCTTACAGCTGACCAAGATGCATCCTGAATGAGCTCCCCTTCCTGCCACTGTAACTCAGAATCATGAGGGTGGAGGGGCGGTGGTGCCCTCAGTCAGCAACTGGGCTCTCAAAATGTGTCTGTTCCAGGCAAAGTCTCTCTTTTACACTGTATGCTGTTTACTTAAGCACTGCAGTTTGGCATATTTGTTGGCTCAAGCCCAGTCCCCATCTCCCCAAAAGCAAAGAAGATGTTAGTATTTGCATTCTTCCCAAATGGTGAGTTAGCAGAAGTCAGACTTAGCAAGCTGCTGCCTCATGTTAGAGAAAGTTTCCCTGTTAGTGTCAGCCAGTCCACTCAGACAACCGTATGCCAGATCCTAGGGCTCCCTAGATGTCCACACTGCTCAGTTCAGTTATTATTCAAGCCCTTAATTCTCAGAGGACATGGAGACCTGTATCTAGTCTGTCATCTTTGCCCCGCGTCTAGAAAGGCCTATGTTTAACAACTCTCATGATTTAGCTGAGTTCGAAAGTTAAACAGCTGTACTGATAGCAAGTATGTGCTCTTCTCAAGCATACTCAAGATTGTATCAGAGTAAATGGACCCATCTGTTAGCCAAATAAATATTATAGGATGGCAAAAACCAAACCAAACCTCCTGCTGTTGAGTTGATTTTGACTCATAGTGACCCTGTAGGACAGGGTGGGGAATTAAGCTAGCAGGTGATAAGATGTCAGTAATGTGGATAAGGAGAGATGCCTGCAATTGGTTTGAGCCCTGGTGTGTCTAAACTTACATAATCAAAATCCAAATGTGTCATCATCAAATTGGTTCCAATTCATACCAACTCTACAAGAACAAGTAGGAAGAACTGCCCCATAGAGTTTTGCCAAGGAGTGACTATTAGATTCAAATCACGGACCTTTTGATTAGCAACGTGACCTCTTAATTCCTATGTTGCCATCGTAGGTATGTAGAATAAATGTCTTCTACTTGGAAAGACTACAGGATATGTCTTTCATTGTGTCGTGGATTGACCCCCCCAACTATGTGTGTAGCGATTTGACTAAGCCATTATTCCTGATATTGTATAATGTTCCTATACGTTGTAGATCCTACCTCTGTGATGTTACTGAGGGAGGATGGGAAGCAATTGTGTTAATCAGGTCAGACTCAATTTATAAAACTTTAATTTTCCTTGAGGCAATCTCATGGTATATAAAGAAAAAGGAAGCAAGCAGAGAGTTGGGGGCCTCACATCGTACAGGTGAGAAGCCGTGCTGGGAGCAGAGCATGTCCTTTGGACCTCAGGTCCCTGCACCTCAGAAACTTCCAGTCCAGGGAAAGATTGACAACAAGGACCTTCCTCCAGAGCCAACAGAGAAAACTTTCCTCTGAGATGATGTCCTGAGTTTGGACTTTTAGCTTACTTGACTCTGAAAAATAAAACTTCTCTTTTTAAAGCCGTCCACTTTGGTATTTCTGTTAAAGCAATACTCGATGACTAAAACATCTTGGAAATAGTGATGGCTCCATTAAAGGGAGCAGGTGAAGTGAATTACTATCACTCAGATGAGGATGCTGTGAAGTTTGTTTAGAATCTAATAGAAAGCTGTCTTGCAAAGTTTATAATTTTTTTTATTTATTTTTATTTAACATAACTGAGTGAAAATGTACATTCACATGTAAATTTACATGCCCCCCTATATGCAGCTTCCATGCTCTCCCTGTCCGGTGACTGCACACTATTCCTCTCTGCTCCATACATGTCTCATCCTCCCAACAGTCTCCTTTCCCCTCCTCTCCGTCCACTCCCCTTCCTCCAGCCAGAGGTCAGCAAGATGATATCCTGTAGATGTATAGAACCATAAATATAATTTTTTTTTTATTTCAATATTCATCGTATTCCTTTGGGAAGCTTACTAGAAATAGAGACCCTCATTACCTGAAGCCCAGTGAATAAAAATCTTCTTGTAAAGTGTTTAAGTTCTTTCTCAGCTTCTCGTTCTTACCTGCCATAACATGTATCAAAACTAAATTCTTTCTCTGGATCTACCTTGTTAAAGAAAAGAATTTCAAATTCCCCAGTTTTGCTTGCACACAAAAAAGAGGTATGAAATTGATCTACTTTCAGCTCAATCACTTCTTGTTGGGCCCCAGGGTTTTCTGTTTCCTAGACCTGAGTTCTTGCTCCTCTCACTTACTTACTGAGGTTCTCCTCACTCTCCCCTCACTCTCAGGCTAAGCTTAGGTCTAAAGTCTCCAGGAAACTTTCCTTGAATCCATACCTCCTTCCCCCATCCCAAGTCTGCCTTTCAGTGTCTGTGCTACACGTTCTGTAGTATCCTGTTCTGTCCCTGTAAAAATATTTGCAGCAGGATATGTAATTACCTGTTTATTTGTGTTGATTATCTTCCAGTAGCCTCGACCTTCTGTGAAGAAAGGGACTCTGTCAAGACCATAAATAACTCTTACTTATGGTAAGTTTTCCACAACTATTGAATGAAAACTGTTACCCTACAGTTACTTAGCTTATTGGTGGTAATCTCTGTATTTGTTTCAAAATACATTATTTTAAGCTGCTGTAGTTTTTGAGACAATAATGGTCTACCATTGCAAATAGGACTTAACAGTGAGACAACGACAGTCACTTTGGTTGTCGTCTGTTGTTAAGTGCCATCCAGTCAGTTCTGACTCAGAGTGACCCTGTATACAACAGAAGAAAAGACTGCCTGGTCCTGTGCCATCCTTACAATCACTGTTATGCTTGAGCCCATTGTTGCAGCCACTGTGTCAATCCATCTTATCAAAGGTTTCCCTCTTTTTGGCTACCCTAAAGTACTAAGCATGATACTTTACCTACTCACATTAGTAGGACACAATAATGTTCACCCAGAGTTTCTTGTTACACTCTTTGTACTTGACCCTAACAATAATAAGGATATGAGAAACTTATCTCTAGAAACTGGAGTTAAATGAACCAATGTCAGCAAATAATCTGTGTTGAATGACTTCTAAGAACAAGATCCTGTGTTGGGTGCTATATAAGATTGAAAAACTGGTTAGACAGACCCATTCTTCAAGGAACTTATCATGAGAAAGAAGAGGTGGTGTTTGAGATGGGCTTTTAAAGATGAATGGAGTTTCAGTTGATATTGGGCAAAATGTACTCAACTTGCAAAAATGGTTGCAAATAGAAAGTACGGTGAGGTGAACATGACCAAAAACACAGGAAAAGCAAGAAATTGTGGGGCTTTCTCAAGGGATTGGTGAATTTAGTTCACATTGGTTAAAGCACGGGGTATGATGAAGGGAAAAGAATCCAATAAAGGATCAGAGTTTAGATTAGGGTTTAAACGTTAGAGAGAATAGTTAAAATTTAAATTGCAAATACTGTTTGATTTGTCAAATTTCATCTTTATAAATATATTTAATGAGCACTTTATTGTGTGCAGTGAAGACAGATAAAGTAAGAAACATTGTTTATTTTTTTAATGGAGTGTTGCAGTTTTATGATTTACATGGAAGTTACGCCAAGTGGTGTTCATTTTTTAGTTTTAAAAAAGTATTGTGGCATGAATGTTTACCAGTTCCTGACCATTTTGTTTTGTTGATATCATCTAATATTTGGTATTAGAACTGAATGACTGGTTACATAAAAACCTGGATATACTCATTAGGAATTATGAAAATGACTGACTTCGTAAGCCCATTCTAAAATTTCAAAAGAAGATAAATTATATCTGATGTTAGAGAAGAAATCAAATGATCCCATAAGCTTTCGGTTTCAGGAATACTGAAGTTCAATTTCAGAGCATCATATTATATTAGCATAATTCCTTTGTGCTTTAATTTTCTTGCATGTAAGTGCTAAGGATGCCTGGCATGTTGTAGAGAGGTATGTGGTATATGCACAGAGGTTAAGAGTGATGACTTTTCATCAGACTGAGTAGATTTGAATGCTGCCTCTTCTGTATGGTAGATCCCTTGATGCATTGCCCAAATCCCACTTATAAGGAAAGAATTGTTGTTCTAGCTGCTGGCAGCACTGTTGGCAGTGATGATTAAGTGGTCAGTCCCTCTGGGACTTGCAGAACTTCAGAAAACCCCTCTTGCTCAAGTTCATAACTTTCCCATGGTAGCCTACGTACATTTCGTGACTGAGGTAGTAGGATAAAGACTCAGCCATTTTCACCCAATATAGGACAACTCTGATGTGCCATTTTTTGCCCCAGTACTGCTTGTAGGGTCATTTGTGGCTGTTGTTGACTCTACATCATTTATCAGCTGCCCCCTCCATTTATTCCTGCTAACTTCTGTCTTCATGGATGTTGGTCCCAAACCTAAACCAAATCAAACTCTTTGCTGTTGAGTTGATTCCAACTCATAGGAACCCTATAGGACAGAGTAGAACTGCAGTGTGAGGTTTCCAAGGAGTGGCTAGTGGATTTGAACTGCTAGCTTTTTTGGTTAGCACCCTTAGCACTGTGGCTCTTAACCATTGTGCAAGTGGAACTCCTTTGAACCAGAGGTACTCCCTAATGTACGTTCTGTATCACAAACTCTGTATCAAGGTCTGCTTCTTACAGAATTCAATCTACAACAGTTGGTGCTTAAAATATTCTAAAAAGGTAGATGATGAGATGGAGTTTGGAAGTGGAATTACCTGCCATCTGGCTGATAATGTCAACTCCATCACCAGTGATAAGTGGAGCACAGACATTCCTGGGCATAAGATGGCCACTAATTGAAGCTTTTATGGGTGACAATAGTTTGACATACTGATGAGAGGATATACACTGTTTTAAGCATTTGAAAAGAATGTAGGGAAAATAATCATATAATGGAACTGGATGACTATTACTTAGCTCACTTGACACACTAGAAAAAGAAAAAAGACAGCAAAACACTTAAGAGCAAATAACAGCCAGTTGAAAGCCAGTAGACCTCCTTTACAGCCATCAAGCTGATACCATTTCATGCTGACTCTGTGTGTGTCATAGTAGAACAGTACCCCATAGGATTTTCAATGGTTGGTTTTTCAGGAGATCAGTGGGACTTTCTTCTGAGGTGCCTCTGAATGGACTCCAGCCTTTCAGTTAGCAGCCTACTACGCAGGGACTTTCTTGAAGCATTCAAAGAGACCCTTATTTTCTAGAGAGGGAAGCCAGAGAAAGCTGAAGATCAGGCACAGAACTTAATCATCAGAGTAGCTGAGCTCCAAAGAATGTTGAATTCGCAGTCAGTGTGAGTCTGTGAGGAAATAATAGGAAACCAATACATGCAATACGGACATGTGGCTTATGGCCCTAGAAAACCTTCACCCCCAGATTTTCCTGACTCATCTAAGCCAGCTCTCTCTATCAAGGGCTAATGCCCTTCTCTCATTTGCTTAAAAATTGTGCAGGAGCCTCTCATGGCATCACATGCCCCTCAGGAACTATCCTCACCCAGATCACTATTATGAATGTAACTAAGGTTACATAAATGCATAACCCATCCAAGAAGTACTGGGTTAAGAGAGGGAGGAAAGGAGCTGTATGACCTCTCTAAATGCATGGACAGGAGCTAGGGGAGTATATGTGGGACTGAACTCCGGGAAACTGAGGCATGGGAGACAGAGTGGCCCTGCCGATGATTGCTCCCAGTGATTCGCTTAGGGGCTTTATGCTTCCTGCCCCTGCAATTCTAGGATCTGCAGGTTTAGAGTTTTCTTTCACCATGAGACACTTAAAGGATCCCATTGAACTAAACTGTGGCTAACGGCTGGATGACTCAGGCTCATTGTTTATGGGATGAGCAAGCAATAGAGTCACGGTCTTGTCAGGGGTAGTTGACCCTGATCATGAGGGTGATGTAGAGCTGCAGTTAAGCAGTGGAGAGGATTATGTCTGACACCCAAATGATTCATGTGATTGCATCTGGTACTCCTTTGACCAGCTGTGACTTGACCTTGAGAGGAACGTCATGACCAGAGTATTAGATCCTTCAGGAATGAAGGCTTGGTTCAGACTACTAATAAGGCCCTGAGACAGGCAGAGGCACTAGCTGAGAGTGAAGAGAATCTGAAAGAGACGACAGAAGAGGGAGACTGAGTGTTAGTTGCCACCCAAGGACCAACTGCACGTGTATCTTCTTTTAAGTTTCCTCCAAGAAAATACGTTGTTGGATTCTGGAGCTGCTGCTCTCTGCATGTATATGAAGAAAGATTTAAATAATACAGAGGGCGAAGTATGACAGACACTGCAGTGTGCTGCCTAGATCCCTTTTTAAGGAGATCTTCTCAAGAACTGTAAACAAGACCCTTCCATTCTCAGTCCCTGTAAGCTGCCTTGCCCATCCTTCCACCTTTCTGAGGGAGGCCCACTGACAGGTGTGGATACCAAGGCCCAGTTTGGCCCAATGTGGACAACTCAGATGGGCTATTTTAGCTCTAGTTCTTCACAAAGGGGTGTGTAAAGCTTTCGTCAGGCCTGCATCAGAGCCTTACTTCATGCTTTGCTCAATTTGTTTCCTTCTCCTCTCTTCCACAAGTATTGATTTTAAAGGCATGCCCTAATAAGATTCTGCCACTAAACTCCATCTCAGAGACGGCTTCCTGGAGAACCCAGCCTAATTAACTTTGGTAACATGAGAAAGTTAAATCACCTTTCTGTCCCTTGATTTTCTTATCTGATAATAATAGAACCTCTCTCAGAGGATTGTTGTGAAAAATTTATGTGGTAGTCCATGGACAGTAGCTAGCACATAGTAAACACTCAATAAATGGTAGCCATTATTATTAATTGACAGGATTATTTCAAGGATAAAGGAGAAAGTAAGAAAATAGAAATGAGACTACTGTGAAAATATTTTAAACATTAGTGTTCATATAAATGGCATGTTGATTGTTTCCTAAATTAACTTTTTTTTTCCCCTGACGCAAAAGTTAGCATTGATTTTGTGCCCTTAGAATATTTCATTTGCCTGTTAACTCTTGTTACCCATGATTATAAGGCACCTGGGAAAACTGATTTCTTTGATATGTTGAGCCCTGTGAAATCAGTGGGTTATAACCAGTCACCTAACTGTAGCGTATATATTTAATACAGTTTTATTCAAATAGTAGGTACTTAACCAAGGCTGTGTGGCAAAAAAGAGTATTTTTGTGCCTAAAATCCAATGCTGCAAACATTATAACTGTTAAGAAATAAGTATTATTGCTTAAGTGATAATAATATTAGCTTTTTTTAAAATTTTAAAGAATAACTTTATTCTACCAATTGAGTTAATAATTTGAATACCACTTATGTTCCTGGTCTTTGCTACCCATGAGGGATCTAAAGATGTGTAAAACAAAATGAGACAAATAAAAAAAGCCATTTTTTGATCTTTAGATGTTTGTAGATATCTGTTTGTATTTTCTTATCTCCTGGTAATACCCACTGAGACCATAATTGAGAAGTGGAAGAGCTAAGAAGGGAATCTTTTAAATAAAAGTAATGTAATAGCTGCCAATTTACTAAGCACTTACTATGTGGCAGATGACATGTTAGTAGCTTTGCTAATGTCCAGTTTAATCCAATTAATAAATATTTAGGGAATAGCTTCGGTAAGTCAGGCATACAGTGACAGTAGTACAGTGGTCCACAAGTCACACATGGTCCCTGTGCTTCTGCAGCTTGTTGTCTGGTCAGGAAGACAGTTAAACATGAAGTTCCGATATAAAACAAGTGCTGTAATCAAGTAATAATAGAGTCATTTGGGACAAAAAGGAACCTAGGACATAGAAGGTTAGCCCAAACTGTTTTTTCAGGGCCAGGAAAGGCTTCTAAACTGAGAACTGCAATAGATGCAGCACTTGGCTGAGTTAAGAGATTGAGGAGTGCAGAGAAGGAAAGCTACAAAAGGAAACGGAAACTGGAACAATATTTATCAAGCTGGAAAGCAATATACAAAGAGTATTCCACGGTTCTAGAGCATGGAGAAGTAAGCAGAGATCCCACTAAGCACAATGGAGCTTATATACTCTGTGAAAGAGCTTATACTTTTTCACTGGGTGATAGAAAGCCTTTGCAAGGTTTTCCACAGAAAGATACCACTTGCCGTTGAGTTGACTGAGAGTTATAGGACAGGATAGAACTGTCCTGTAGGATTTCTAAGGCTGTAAGTCTTTACAGAAGCAGATTGCCACATAGTACACAAAAGATTCAGCTGGTGGGTATGAACCCAGACCTTTGTCAGCAGCTGTGGCACAGGGCTCCTCAGCAGGACAGCAGCTGACTGAATGACTGTATTTGCGTTTGAAAAGTTTCACTCTTGCTGCCTGGTAGGTTAAACGACAGAAGCAAAACCTGATCAATGGAAGGCTGTTAAAATTATCCTTGTAATTAGGGGATTAGTAGTTTAGAGCAGAGGAGCTTCATGGATAATAAGAAGTGTAGAGGCTCAAAGCATCTTTGGAAAACAATAATAGCAGGACGTGAGGAGTGGCAGGATGTGGGCACTGAGGCAAAGAAAGAATAGAAATGCTCTCTTCGGTCTGCAGCTGTTGTCTCACACAAACCCGATTGCCCAGGACCTGTGTGGGTGCTGAAAGCTAACGTGCACCCACATCACCTGACGGTTCCCTCTGGCATGGCTGTGCTTGCCTAGAGGAAGCAAGATCTGGTCTAAATTTCAGACAGTCACTGTATAGGTTCTTAGTAGCCATGCAAAATTTTATTTGTTTCCTTTTTTAAAAAACAACAACAAGAACAACACAAAAACCCACTGCCATTGAATTGAGTCCGATTTTCTGACTCATAGCAACCCTTTTCCAGCTGCTGTCAATTCAGTTCCAACTCACAGGGACCCCTTGTGTGCCAGAGCAGAGCTACGCTGTGGAAGGTTTTCAGAGGATACTTTTATGATCACCAAGGTGTTCTGCCAGCATGCCTCTGGGTTGGCTTTAATCTCCAAGCTTTTGTTGTTGTTGTTAGGTGCTGTCGAGTCGGTTCCAACTCATAGTGACCTTGCGTACAACAGTACGAAACACTGCCTGGTACTGGGCCATCCTTACGATCCTTGTTATGCTTGAGCCCATTGTTGCAGCTGCTGTGTCCCTCCATCTCCTTGAAGGTCTCCCTCTTTTTCAGTGACCCTCTACTTTACCAAGCAGGATGTCCTTCTTCAGAGACTGATTCGTCCTCATAACATGTCCAAAGTATGTGAGATGTAGTCTTTCCAGTCTTGTTTCTATTGAGCATTTTGGCTATACTTCTTCCAAGACAGATTTATTCATTCTTCTGGCAGCTCTTGGTGGATTTAATATTCTTTGTCAGCACCATAATTTAGAGACGTCTTCAGTCTTCTTTATTTGCTGTCCAGCTTTTATATGTATATGAGGCAACTGAAAAACCCATGGCTTGGGTCAGGTTCCACCTTACTCTTCAAGGTAACTTCTTTGCTTTTTAATACTTTAAAAAGATCTTCTGTAGCAGATTTGTCCAATGCAATACATCCTTTGATTTCTTGACTGTTTCCATGCATATTGATCATGAATCAAAAAAAAAAAAAAAAAACACAAAAACTTCCAACCTCTTAGTTAACAGTAATGCCAAGGTTTCTGGTTTGTATAGTTGGATTACTGGTAGTGCTATTGGCTTAAACAGTGATGAGGAGGAAAATCAGGAATACAGTTTGAACTTACCTTCTAATAAAAACCTTATAGGTAAGACTAACCTCATTTTGTAAAAGCAGGAATTAAATCTTGAAAGAGTAAGTGGTTTTCTCAAGACCTGTGGTAAAGTTAGTAAGTGGTGAAACTGGGATTTGGATTTTGGTACTGTGTATTTTCTGTTTCACCATAAAAAATAAGCAAGCAAACAAAAACCATTGACTCCAGTTGATTCCAACTCTCAATGACACTATAAGACAGAGTAGAATTGCACCATAGTATTTCCAAGGAGCAGGTGGTGAATTCGTACTGCAGACCTTTTGGTTAACACACGAACTTCTTTGTATTTCCCAACAAACAGCAAAGACAAAAGTGGCACTGAAATATTAGAGGAACTTAAAGAAAATATATTTAAATCCATTTTGGAAATGTACTCTTTAAACTGTTTTTGTGTTTCAACTTTTGAATTATTGGAAAGTATTAGTTTTCAAAAAGATCTTTGCCTGTAAGCTTTCTCTACACTGTTGCTAGCTTCGTACGTGTTATTCTGAAGCGCTTTCTCTTCTGGATCTTTCAGGCTTCAATTGTAGGCTCATTTCCTTCAGGAAACAGTTCTGAACATCCTGCTTGATAAAATGTTTCTCTCATGAGTTTCCCACAGGTTTTGTATGTGTCTCTTTCACTTGACTGACCAGGTTGCCCTAACAGTTGACTTACTTTTAGTTTTGCATTCCTAGTACCTGGCACATAACTTAAAAAAAAAAAAAAAAAACTTTGCCACTGAATCAGTTCTGACTCATAGAGACTCTATAGGACTGAGCTGAATGGCCTCAAAGGATTTCCAAGGAGCACCTGGTGGATTTGAATCTCTTGGTTAGCAGCAGTAGCACTTAGCCACTACACCATCAGAGTTTCGGGGGGCATAGTTACTATTCAACAAATAATGGTTGATAGAATAGAATATTATGTGGATGGAACCACTTACTGCTCAAAGCCTACATCTTCTAATAACTCTCCATTGACTTACCCAGATTATCTCCTACTCCTGCAATATACAGATATGATGGAACATAAAATGGGAATTAAAAAAAAAAAGATCAACCAGGCTCCACCTCAGACCGATTAAGTCTGGAACATGGCCAAGGTGGATGGAGTTTTTGAATGTTTCCCACATGACTCTAGCCAGCCCAACCTTAACATTTAGGAGTCACCACTCTAACCTATTGTAATTATTACATTTTTACTGTATTTATGTCTTCTTTCAATTTAAGGAACTTTGAGAAAAATATCTGTATGTAGACTTTGTGATATAACACCAAACGCCCAGCGTGGTGAGTGTTATGTGTTTCTTCATAGCCACTAGAGAGTATTTTTCTATTTCATATTCTGAATTGATTAAGTTACTGAGGATCTCTTCAGTTTAATAGCAATGCGTGTCATATTTTGAATACTAAGTACAATCTATTTAAACATCTTTGTAAAGCAGAGTTTTTTGTTTTTTGTTTTCCCTACTTGCTGGTACAACATACTTTTTATGATTATATTAGTATTTTAGAAAATTTAAAAACATTTTTATCTTGCCATCTGTTATGTGCCTTATGAATGTGGCCAACACAGAATTCCTCTGGGCTGAGGCCAGTATAACTGTTTCATTTTTTGCTTGTCTGTATGTTAACGACACAGTAATGTCAGCATGGTTTTGTTTACTCTTTCTCTAAAAAAGCTGACTAGAATGCACATAGATACTTTATAAACCATCTACATTTTCTTCTGTTACTGATATTAAAGCCATGCTTTTCATACTATAGAAATTCTAACCCAGAGCACCAGCATCCTGTTGAAGTTGTCATTCTCCATATTTCTGAAATGTGGTGTGCCAGATGCTCATTTCTTTTTTCAAGAAGCATGGTTGAACTGAGTGGAAACTTGGCTTAACCTCATAAACTGCAATGTCTTGGCATTTTGCCATGCAAGTATAGTATCATTTGTAGGGCATATTGTATGTTTTTGTTCTCATTTCCTCTGTTAGTAATTTGGATAACAGCATTCCTTGATACAACAAGCGATTATGCATGAATAGTATAATCATAGATTTCTGATGACTATTCAACACTCTTGCCCCTAGTGTGATGTCATTCTATATAACCTTATTAAATATCTTATACTCTCATGGTACTTTCTGATCTAAGATTCATTGTTTTTTTCTTCCTTCTCCTTTAGGTATGCTGCTGAACTCTTTGAAGTAACTCATGATAAATTCAGCATTGCAGGCTTTTGCTATGTCTTTTTACAGTGGAGCATCTTTCAAGTGTGACATTTTCCAAATATGGGGCCCCTATCTGGGAAGAAAGCAGAGCCTGAGACTGAAGTACAGTCTCTTTTTTATCCTTTTGGCTTGTAGTTATAATTATTCAAACCTTGGAATTTTAACGTAATAGCTAGATAGTTCTTGAAATTTCTTTCAGTTGATCATTGTGGCTGGTAACATGAGTCTTCATTCATCCATCCAACAATTATTCATTAAATGCTTTCTATGTGCCAAGCACTGTGCTAAAGACCAAAGGAATAGAAATGAGCAAAGAAGCCATGCACAGTGACCTCATGGCACATAACACAGTTATAACTCACAGTTATAATTTACAAGCCTAAAACCTAAAATTTGCTTGGACCACAAGTAACCAAATAAAAAAATGTATGTTTAGCTCTTACCTGTATAAATATTCTGCTAATTCAATAAAGAATGAATCAGAGCTTACTTCAATGATGCACGAAGTGAGAATAACTGATACTTTCAATTCATTGCCAATAATACTATCACACAGATCATTAGTTTGTTTAGGCGTTATTATAAGAAGGGTTGATAGTGTTGCCCCTCAGCATTGAGTCAACCTAAAAAAAAAATCATAAAAGCTTTTAAAATTCCTGTCAGTGTTGTCCCAAGAGTTTTTTCTTTAGATGGACTTGATGTTTACTATCCCCTGAAAGCAGTAATGCAGCACTGTAAGACACATCCTTAGTAACCTTTCTTACCGTCTTAGAAGCTCTACTGGACACATTGTTCAAGATGATGTGGTTTCATTGCTTAAAGTTTCTTTAAGGTTGAATGAGATGCAAAAACTAGCACTGAAGATCATTGATTTTGATTTATCAAGGAGATTTAATGTTATCTGCACTAGCAATATAGATGTAGTTTTAAAGCTCTCCTGTATGGCTAAAGTCATTCAAGTAGATTTTAAACTTACTACTTGATTTAAGAATATGTATTCAAAAAATATATCTGCTGCTCTTTTGGAATTATGTCTGAAATGATTAATTTAATCTTTTTCCATTCCATGTTTTCAATATCCCGACGTAATTCTTTACTAAGTATTTCAGTTCCTACTCAGTTGCTGAATTATCTTTATCATTTTAATTTATTCATCTGGGAAATGTGCTAGATTTTTTAACAGTTTGCCCATTGTATTCACAGGGAAATTACACGTATCTAGTCATATAACTGTATAGTAAAGAGCACTAAGTGGTCAAAATAACCAAAAGTAGTATGAGACATTGGGATGTGGAAGAAGGTGAAGTGGAATGTGTACATGTCTTCAGGTAGGCTTCAGAAGCTAGATGTAGGCAGAGAGACAGAATAGTTGTTTACTGGATGTCAGAGAAAGAAAAGAAATCCAGAAACTGGAGAATCAAGCCCAGAGCCAGATGTATAGCTGTAGTGCTAAGGTTACTGACTGTTACCTTAAACACAACAAAGGAAAGCATCAAAAATCCAGGCACAATTAAAATTATATAGTACAAAAAATACAGACATCCCTTGGAGATATTGAATGTTTAGTTCCAGAACACCACAATAAAGCAAATATTGCCATAGGAAGTCACACAAGGTTTTGGCTTCCCAGTGTACATAAAAGTCATATCCACACCATGAGTAGGATCCGACTCGACGGCACTTGGCTTGGCACACTACACTGTAGTTTAAATGTGATATCTAAAAATGTATGCATCTTAATTAAAAATACTTTATTACTAAAAAATGATGACCATCATTCGAGCCTTCAACAAGTCATAATCTTTGCTGATAGAGGGCCTTGTCTCAGCGTTGATGGCCATTTACTGATCAGGCGGCAGTTGCTGAAGTTTGGGGTGGCAGTTGAAAATTCTTACAATAAGACAAGGAAGCTTGCTGGATTGATTGACTCTTCCTTTCATGAAAGATTTCTTAACAGCATACAGTGCTATATGATAGCATTTTACCCACAGTAGAACTTCTTTCAAAATCGGAGACAGTCCTCTCAGATTCTGCCTCTTCTTTATCAACTAAGTTTATGTAACATTCTAAACTCTTTGTTGTCGTTTCAACAGTGTGCACTGAACCTTCATTAGAAGTAGAGTCTGTCTCAAAAACCTACTCTTATTCCTCCCTAAAAAGTAACTGTTCACATACTAAAGTTTTATTATGAGATTCAGTAATTTTGTCACATCTTCAGGCTCCACTTCTTTTGTTTAAAATTGTGATTAAGTCAAAGAATACAATCTAAATCAGTTTCACATGCCCACTTATCTGCAGCTCCCTTTGCTCTCCCTACCTTGCGGCAGCACACTTCTCCTTTTCACTCTATATATCTGATACTCTCTTGACAAGCCTCTGTCCGCTCCTTTCCACCCTCTTTTCTCCCATCTAGAAAGAGATGAGTAGGCCTACCTCCTGTAAATGCAGGCTTCTAACTCTAGTCTTGCTGCTATTTCTACCACATATGAGGTTACTTACTCTACTGAAATCTTGAACTCCTCAAAGTCACCTGTGAGAGTTGAAATCAACTTCTTCTATACTCCTGTTAATGTTGATATTTTGACTTCCTCCCATAAATCACAAATGTTCTTAATGGCATCCAGAATGCTGAATCCTTTCGGGGAAGTTTTCAGTTTACTCTTCCCAGATCCATCAGAGGAGTTATCCATGGCAGCCACAGCCTTATGAAATATACTTCTTAAATGTTAAGACTTGAAAGTTGGTATTATTCCTTGATTCACAGGCTGCAGAATGGCTGTTGTGTTAGTACGCAAGGAAACAACAACCTCCTTGTGCATCTCCGTTACAACTCTTGGATGACCAGCTGCATTGTCAAGGAGCAGTTAATATTTTGAAAGAAATGTTTTTTTCTGAACAGTAGGTGTCAACAGTAGGAATTAAAATGTTCAGTAGACCATATTGTAAACACGTGTGCTGTCATCTACAATTTGTTGCCCCATTTGTAGATCATAGGTAGAGTCAATTTAGCATCATCCTTAAGGATCCTAGAATTTTCAGAATAGTATACGAGCATAGGCTCATAGGCTCCAACTTAAAGTCACCAGTTGTATTAGGCCCTAACAAGAGAGTCAGCTTGTCCTTAGAAGATATGAGGCCGGGCATTGATGACTTCTCTCTAGCTATTAAAATCCTGGCTGGCATCTTCTTCTGCTATAAGGCTGTTTCATCTACACTGAAAATCTGTTGGCTAGTGTAGCTGCCGTCACAAGTTACCTTGGCTAGGTCTTCTGGAGAACTTGCTGCAGCTTTTAAATGAGCACTTGCTGCTTCACCTTGTACTAATATGTTATAGAGACAACTTCTTTCCTTAAACTTCATGAACCCACCTCTGCTACCTTAAAACATTTCCTCTGCACCTTCTTTACCTCTCTCAGCCTTCACAGAATTGAAGAAAGAGGTTTTTTTTCTGGATTAAATTTTGCTTCAGGGAATGTTGTGGTTGGTATGATTATCCAGACCACTAAAACTTTCTCCATATCTGCAGTAAGCCTGTTTCACTTTCTTATCAATTACGTGTTCAGTGGAGAAGCACTTTTAATCTCCTTCAAGAACTTTTCCTTTGCATTCAAAATTTAGTTAACTGTTTGGCACAAGAAGCCTAGTTTATGGCCTATCTTGGCTTTCCACAAGTCTTCCTCAGTAATCTAAATCATTTCTAGCTTTTGATTTAAAGTGAGAGACTTCCAACTCTTCCTTTTACTGGAACACTGAGAGGCCATTGTAATGTTATTAATTGGCTTTATCCCAGTATTGTCATATTTCAGAGAATAGGGAGGCTGAGGAGAGACAGCGCCTGTAAGTGGAGCAGTCAGAATGCAAACAGTGTTTATCAAGTTCACTGTCTTACACGATGTGGCTCATGGTACTTCAAAATAATTTCAGTAGTAACTTCTAAGATCAGTGATCATGGATCACCATAAGATGTACAATAATAGTGAAAAAGTTTGAAATATTATGAGAATTACCAAAAACATGACAGAGACATGAAGTGAGAATGAGCTGTGGGAAAAATGGCACTGATAGAATTGCTTGATGCAAGGTTGCAGTATCTGTAAAATGCAATAAAGTAAGATATGTCTATAGTAAAAATTATTGCACTTGATGGAGAGTAATATGGGTTAGAGAATGAGAAAGAACTGAAATTACAGAAAAATCAGTATTCTACCACAAGCCCACTAATAACACCACCATTTCAAAAGTGTGTGTATATTTCAGCATACATGCCTAGAATGACTAGATTTTGATAAACTGCTCAATTCACCTGATTTTAAGGGTGAAAGCAATCATCAGGCACATGTACCTGTCACTGTAAACTGCTAAAGGGGTCCCAATATTTTCTTGAGTTTAGAATCCATTGATATGGTCTTTTCCTCATTCTTTCCATAAGAAGTAGAAGCCACTTGATCTGGAGTAGTTTCAACATACTTACATTGAAACAGAAGTAAGAACAAGTGAGTCTGAGGGAATTTTTAAAGTGTAGTTGTCAGTAAGGCTTATGATATTTGTAGTTAGATTTAGCTGAGTATCAGCTGGTTCAGTAAAGTCCAGTCATAGTTACTTTTTGTCTGCTCTGAGGCAACCATTGCTATCAATAATCTGTTGTGTTTGTAGATGCTTTGTGTCTTTCTTAGAGCATGCATCTGCTTCATGTGCTGCACTGGGCTTTAGAAGGAATAACAATGGGATTACTGGGATAAATGGAGGCAGAGAAGTAGTCCTGGAGAGAAATCCATTTGTACTGTGGGTCAGTGAGCCAAATCTGCTCTTCAGTAAGGCTCTCAAGTATAGGGAGAAGCAAGCTGGTGCCACAGACTTGGAAAACCAAACATTTAAATGTAAAAAAAACAACCAAGGTGACTAGGACACAGTGACAAGAGACTCCTAATTTTGCAAGGTTAATTTAGTGCAGAGTTCAGGAACTCAAGTAGATAACTAGAAAGAAAGATGTTCACAGCCTCAGCTAAAGATCTAGGCAAAAGTAAAAAAGCAATCCTGTAACTGAGTATAGGAGAATGAAAGACAAGAGACAGGAGCCTGGGAGAAGCTAATTATATGTTGTTTTAATGTAAATAGGGCAAAGGAAATAGATTCAAGTGATATGTTGATTAATGAGTATGTATCTGTTAGAGGTGGAGTTTGTCAAATAGGGTAAAACTATTGTGATTGGAAGAATGATTACAGAGAGAAGAGTTAGAAAGCAAAGAATAAATTCAGTTCAGGTTCAATCTAAGAACCTAACAGAACTGATAGGGATATACACGATCTGACCATTAAGGCCACGAACTTAATTGTTCTAAGGGCTACATACCTCACTGCTGAATATCACTATGGTCACTTTTGAAGTCCTCCCCTTGGGAAACTATGCACCAATGCTAGTGCCTAGTTGAACTTTCAGAGCAATTTTGAAACTTTTTCTGCAATGGCCATCACACATGGTGACACAGTGGCAAGTCGGTGAGCTTAGTTGTATACTTGTCTGTGAAGGAGTTTTTAGCCAGTAAACAAATAGTTGTATTGAAATGCCCTCCCTGCTCACCTGATCCAACCCCTAATGAGTTTTTTTCTTTAAGCAAAGATAAAGGAAATATTGAAAGGAAGACATTTTGATGTCATTCAGGACATCCAGGGTAATATGATGACAGCTCTGATGACCATTCAAGGAAGAGTTCCAAAATTGCTTTGAAACATAGACTAGGCACTAGCGTGGGTGTGTAACTTCCCAAGGGGAGTCTTTCCAAGGTGACTGTAGTGATAGGCAGCAATGAGGTATGTAGTACTTTTTCTAGGATGAATTTGAGAACTTGACTGGCAGTCCTCAAATGAACAGGTAAGCAAGCAGTTAAAAAATGTGAGTCTAGAATTCAGAGGTTTGGTTAGGATGTGGTTAGGTAAGGTTATGGTTCAGAATAGGTGAAAGTAAGTAAGCTTGACCAAAAAAAAAAAAACAAAAAAAGGTTATAAAGAAAGAAGACAACGGAAGGCAGAAACAGAGAGAGTACCTGCCTTCAGAAACAGAGGAAAGGGAGAGAGCACAATGAAGATAATGGATAAAAGTTCAAACAGCTGGAAAGAACTCTAAGAATTTAGTCTTACTGAAATCAAATGAGTGGCTTTTACAAAAAGGATAGAAATGTGTGGTAGTGAGAAGTGCATAGTTCTGTCAAATTCCACAGGACAAATAAGGATGTTGAATTTGGCAATTAAGTCACTGGGAACTTTGGGGAAAGCTGAATAAATAATAATGCCTATCAAGAACCTTCTGCATGGAAGCTGGTATTTTAAGAAATTTATACATGCTGTCCCATTTAAGAAAACCCTAGTGATATAGTGCTTATGAGCTACAACTGCTAACCTTTTGGTTAGCAGTTCATTTCCACCAAGTGCTCCTTGGGAACCCTGTGGGACAGTTCTACTCTGTGCTGTAGCATTACTATAGTCATAATCAACTTGATGGCTTTTTCTTTTTTCAGAGGGGTCCCATTTAATCTCTGTAATAACCTTAATAAATTTAGGACAGAAATACAACCAGAGTGCTGCTTAGACAGTAAGATGATGAGGCTTTGGTTTGCTTGCTTCGGACGTGTCTTCAGGAAAGACCAATCTCTAGGAAAAGAGATCACGTTTAGGAGAGCAAAGGGCCAGCAAAAATGAGGGGTACCCTCAAAGAAAGAGGTGGATTAACACAATAGTCACAACAATGAACTCAAATGTATCTATAATCACGAAGATGGCTGTGATAGTTAAGATTGTGCGTCAACTTGGGCTATGACTCTTCATGTTTTTACAGTTCTGTAATGTTACGGTCACCACCGTGACAGAATGTGACGAGTGGTACTGGCAGGGGTGGGGCCTGTAATGACTTACTCTCCTGTCAACCTTCATCTTTCTGCCTCCCACACTTAAGCCCTCCCTGCTCACCTTGCTGAGATTTTTGACTTGTGGATGTAGCAGCTGCTTCTCTTCCAAAGTCTGGTTTTTGTGACTTAGATTAGCAGCTTACATGTTGATCTTAGTTTCATTGGCTTCACAGCTTATGAATAAGACTCCTGTTCCCCAACCTGCTGATCATGGTTTGTCAGCCCCTGCAACTGTGTGAATCAAGAGAAATCTTGCTGTCTTGCCTGCTGTTTGGGGATTCATTGACCTTCACAGCTTGCCAGCAATAACCCTGTTCTCTGATCAGCTGTCCTTGGGTTAACCAGCTTTCATGGCTTCATTAGGCTGGTATCCTGATCCAGGACTTGGGATGTTTCAGCCTCTACAATTGTGTGAGCTGTTTCCTTGATATAAATCTCTATATATGTATATTTGCACACTTTACTGGTTTTCATTATCTAGAGAACCCAGCCAAAACCTGGCACAGGGCTAGGCAATATTTCTTCTGTTACACATAAGGTTGCCATGAGTTGGCACTGACTCAACAGTATCTAACAACAACAACAACAACAGCAACTAGTGCTACTCCTGCTTTATAGTCAGTATAACTAAAGCACACAGAGAGCGGGCGACTTACCGGAGCATAAGACGCCAATTAGAGAAGCCATGATTTAACAGTCCTATTCTAACTTTAGAACCTAGGCTTTAAATGAAGGATACTGGAGTTGAGTTTTGATTGATTGCTAAAATCCAGTAGAAAAAATTTGGGAATGAAGATCTCAGTAGATGATGAGTGATAAATGAAGAGGGAATCTTATAAAAGGAAAGAGTGAGCAGCAAAGGAGTTGACAGACAGGGACTGTTGGAATAAGAGTCTAGAAGTACTGGTGGGGAGCAAAGGCATACAGAGTTCCTCCTTCCTCCCTTTGTGAATGAATGACCTGACCTGACTAAGTTGAGAAGAAAGAGCTTTTTTCAAGAAAAATAAATGATTCAGTTAAGGTGAGGAGGCAGAGATTATTAAGACTGTAAGAGTTTGTTTTGGAGGCCATAGTGATTAGGCTTGACAAGAACCAACAGGGGGAAATTAGTTCAGAGGAAGGGCAGAGCTACACTGAAAGGGATAAATGTGTAAGAGACAGCAACGGAGAGTGAGAATAGTGACTATTTACCCCAGGGAAACCCTGGTGGTATAGTGGTTCGTTACTATGTCTGCTAACCAGAAGGTGACAGTTCAAATCCTATAGACACCCCTTAGAAATACTCAATGGGGCAGTTCTACTCTGTATATAAGGTTGCTATGAGTTGGAATTGATTTGAGGGCGGTGGGTTTTTTGCTTTATTTAACCGAGGACTGAAGGAACTAAAGATCAGGAGGTGTTTTAGGGGGCCCTAGATGTTTTCAGGAAACCCTGGTAGTATAGTGGTTAATGGCTATGGCTGCTCACCAAAAGATCAGCAGTTCAAATCCACTAGGTGTTTCTATGCTATGAGTTGTAATCAACTTGATGGCAGCAGGTTGTTGGTTTAGATGTATGCTGGAATGGGTTTAAAGGGAGTACTAAACAAATTATATAGGACTACTTTGTTTCCACATTCTAAATATAATGTTAAGGTGATGGAAATATCTTGTTACAGACTGAATTGTGTCCCCTCAAAATAATGTTTGTAAATCCTAACCCGTGTACCTGTGGTTATAATTTCTTCTGGGAATGGATTGTCTTTGTAATGTTAACAAGACAGTGTTATTATGGAGTGTATCTTAAATCAATCTCTTCTGAGATATAAAAGAGATTAAACAACCAAGAAAGAGAAGCAGAGATGGGAGAAGAGAGATGGCAAGCCATATGAATGTTGTCCATGAGCGTAAACCCAAAAGAGACAAGGACCTTCCTCCAGTGCTGACAGAAAGGCCTTCGCCTAAAGACAGCCTTGTGAGTTCGGACTTCTAGGCTCCTAAACTGTGAGAAAACAAAATTTTGTATGTTAAAGCCACCCATTTGTGGTGTCTCTGTTGTAGCAGCACAAGATAATTATGACATACTGTAAACACTCTGGCTGCCAAAACTATGTCCTCAGAAGTTCTAAGATTGGTACCGCTGGTTTTGGGAAACTCATATGAAAGTTAAACTATGAAAGATGAGCAGAATTTAAAAAATCATGAGTGGAGAACTCTTTTTTTTTAAGTGTGACAAACAAAAATGTCAAAAACATTAAAAAAAATTCAAAGTATATGAAATTTAAAACAAAGTCAAGATAACAAACAACACAAAAAGCGAAGTCAAACTTTACACGTATTGACAATTGATACTATAAATAAAGGAAATACAAATAGCTTTTAAACATAAAGAAGATATTTGATCTCATGAGAGAACTGTGAAGGAAAACTGTAATTAGATAGCATTTTTTTTCCCCAGGAACTCAACTAAGATAGAATATCTGTTAACTCACTATGCTGGCCAAAGTAGGAGAAAGCAAACATTCTTACATGTTACTAGACGAAGTGGAAATTGTTCTATATATGGGCAATGTATTAAACAAGTGCACTATACCATTTCACCTAGCAATCTGATTTCTGAGAATTTATCCTGCATGTGTAGTCACACATATGTGCAATGATACGTGAACGGGATTATTCACTGAGGCATTATTTTAATTGTACAATATGTAAATTAGATAAATGGTATCAATATGAATTTGGGAATGAAGAAGTGAATTGTAGTTCAATGGAATTGCTCTTTAACAGTCTTAAAAAAGGTAAAATAAATAAATAAAGGAAGAGCAAGGAAGCTGTATGAAGTCTGACAATTAGTTTTGCCAATACATCCTAGAAAAAGTGTTACTTACTTTATTGCTGAATATCCCTACAGTCACCTTTAAAATACTCTCCTCAGGAAGCTATGCAGCTACTTAGTCTACCCTTTGAACCAATTTTGGAACTCTTTTCTGCAGTGGCCATCAGGGCTGTTGTCATATTGCCCTTGATATCCTGAATGTCATAAAAATGTCTTCCTTTCAACATTTCCATTATCTCTGGGTAAATAAAAAAGTCGTTGGGGGCCAGATCAGGTGAGTAAGTAGGGTGTTCCAGTACAGTTACTTGTTTACTGGCTAAAAGCTCTCTCACAGACAACTATACAATTAAGCTGACAAACTTGCCACAGTACACAATGGCCATTCCAGAAAGAGTTCAAATTGCTTTGAAGGATGGACTAGCTGCTGGCATCAGTGCGTAGCTTCCCAAGGGAAGGACTTCGAAGTGGAACATAGTGATATTAAACAACGAGATATGTAGCACTTAGCACAATTAAGTTCACAGACTTAATTGTCGGACCTCATATACCACGTTTTTACACAAATAGTAAGCCCATTCCACATTTCTGTTGCCAACCACACCCTTCTGTGTTTTGTGAGGTATTTTCATAAGTGTAGCTGTGCCAATTTTTCTTTGTGTGGTGCTATAAAAGTTGTGTTGTAAATACGTTATGGAACAATCCCCAAGGGAGAAAAAAAAGGGGCTATGTATGTAGCTGTGTTAACTTTTGGGTAAATATAAGAGAAACAAAGGGAATTATTAGTATGTTTATCATTTTTACATAATGTGTCTCTTTAGACATGGTCCCAAACTCTGAAAAACTCTGCTGATTATCTCAGGGAATCTTGGTGCTGGAGAATAAGGTGGGTGGGGAATACTTATATTTTGCCTACCCCTTGTTGCCTGTAACTGTCCTGTAGTTTAGATTCCTTGGTTTGAGATGAGAAATAAGGGCAAGAAAACAGTAATTTTCAAAAATACAACTTGATATTTTGAGCCACAGGGCTCTTATACAGGCCTTAAATAAGGGGAGGGTAGGCAAGGTGATGTAAGGGTAAGTGTATGAGGACCTAAAACTACAAATCCTGGTTTGCTTATTTAATTTTATAGGCTATGAGGAACCAGTGAAGTTTGAGCAGAAGAGCGATATATGCAGGCGCTGTTTTGGAAAAGTAGTGATGCATTTATGTGTAGAATAGTTTGGAGAAACGAAGTGCTAATATGTAGAAAGACCAATTATGATGCCTTTACCATATTATGTATCATGTATATTGTATATATTGTAATATATATTGCCAATATTACAATACTGTAAATAATCTACATAAATGCTTCAAAAGTGAGATATTCCCTTATTTCCTCTCTCTTTTTTATTTTTACTTTCTGTCTTTACTATCTTCCAGAAAGAATTAAAAATGACATGTCTTGTCACCTGAAGTTACTCTTTTCTCTTTGTTGCTTGGTATGTTTGACACTTTTACAGAACCAAACTTATCTTTGAAAAATCAGTTTTTTGTGTTTATTTGTTGTATTATTTTATTTGAGCTAAATGATTTTAAAGGAACATTCATCATATACTTTTATTTAAAAGTTTAGGAATAAAGTTTTAGACTATGAGTGAGAACTGGAACATGAATAGATCCAGTTTTTAAAAGTAAGGTTTAGAATTTTCCCTTAGAACTTAACTGTATGTGTGTTATATACATGACTATACATGTGTTAGTGAAGACTTTCACTAGGGAATTGTTAAAGACAATGGAAAGACAGTAGTACATCTGAGAAGATTTGACTACATTTGTGGATCAAATAGACTTTAGAGAACACAGCAAAGCAATGACTACTGAGAAAATAGTATCCCTTTGAAAAAATTAGGGTCGCCATGAGTCGGATCCTACTCGACAGCACTTGACTGGCTTGGCTTGAAAAAATTGGGAGTTGGGGAGTGACAAGCATTTCATAAAAGTACTATTTTGTGCTTCTGGTAAATGGAATTTGGCACGACGGCGGACACTAAAATGACAATAGCCAAACAGCCAGCCCTTAGCTTGAGGAAGACTACAGGTGGTTGTGTCGGTTAGGAAATCATTTGTAAGGAGGCAACTTTTCTGAAGGCATACAAATTGAAAAGAAGGCATATCTTGAGGGAAATCACCACTTCACCACTGCAACATTTGCAGCAAAATTACTCAGCTGGTATTTTAATCGGTGCGCAGAGTCATTCTGATAATGATGGAATCTGTGTAATAGTTTTTCATGTGAAAGACTGACCCTAAGATAAGCAGTTACACGCACCATGCATCATAGCAGTTCTGCTAAAGCATATCTCTCCAGAAAAACAGAACTTGAATACAGTAATACAATTGTTCACTGTGTGTTGTATACTTCATGGTTGTTTTTTGTAAATGAGGTCAGCACAAGTGTAATTAGATGAACTCATTCTACTCTACTTATCTCGTAACACAAGATACAGCTCTAGAAAGATCAGTTCCCCTTATACAATGAATTGCAAAGTCAGTTGTGTAATTTTTATAGTTATGCTTTAAAATAATGGGAAAATAGTAGGCAAAATTATTTCTTTATGTGTATATGAATATCTGACAACAAAACCCCTTGATTTATTTGACACAATTTTTAAATTTATACTTTCTGATATTTTATTATAATAGTAAGATATTTATTGTTTCTAAAATATTAATTTGTTGAAATCTATCATTCATATTTCTTTTTAAAAGCAAATTTCAGAAGTATTATTCATAATGTGCATGTTTAAGTAACTTGAGGGATGAGATGTTTACTAGTCTGTCACAGATTCTTAAACAGTATTATGGCTTGCCTACTTTTAAGAGGAAAATTAGGAATTTTTCCCTAAGATTTATTTTTTAAATGTGTTCTAGAAGAAAAAATTTCCATTTTAATGAATCAGTACATAGTATTCACAGCCAAATGTTAATTAAAAGATTACAACACTGTTAATATGCATAGTATAGAAAGTTATACTCAAAAGTATGGGTAAGACAATAATTTGACTTCAACTACAGTAGTATTTGGGAAAACTAGATAATTCATCATTAAGAATGACAATATAAATGTTAATAGTGCTATGTAATTTCTGGAAACCCTGGTGGCACAGTACTTAAGAACTAAGGCTGCTAACCAAAAGGTTAGCATCCCAGATCCACCAGGTGCTCCTTGAAAACTCCATAGGTCAGTTCTGCTCTGTTCTGTGGGGTTGCTGTGAGTCAGAATCTACTCAATGGCAATGGGCTTGATGTTTTGGATTTTTATGTAATTCTTTAGTGCTGTATCTTGTACTAGGGAAGTCTTCTTGTGTAACTGAGATTTAATTGTACTCTGCATAAGCAGTAACCTCATTTGGGTCAAGAATGTGAATCAGTAGAGCACAAAAAAAAAGTCACATTTGACCTTGCCGTAATGGCAAAACCTTTGATATTCAATATTGTATTCCTTATTGAATGCGCTAATTTCATGTAGAGATAAAATAACTATCTTCATCTTCCAAAACAAAAATGAATTGTAACCAAACAAGCATTCAAATTAGCTTTTATATTTTACTGGACTTAAGACTGAATTAAATGCTAGTGATGTTGTGTGTAAATTACACTGATGGTAGCGGTAAATTTATGGTGCAGATTTAACTACATTCTGCTGAAGTTATAAATTGTGCCTGGAGAGTTTTATAGTTCTGTTTTCAAGGTGGTAGAATTATTAGAAATTACATCAGGAGTCTAAGCATTTTGAGATTGCAGAATCTCAAAATACGGTTATGATTCTTTTCTTTACAATGTAGCAGTAATCAGATACCCAAGTAAAGACTCCATTAAGTAGAACTAAGAATTGTAGTTGATAAAACTTAACATGAACCAGTGGCATGAAAAGGATTTCTCAAAATGCTAATGCCTCTTTTGATTTCCTAACAAAAGGATAGATATGGAAACAAAAAAGAAGAAAAGAAAAAGTTTCCCTAACTGTGATGTGATTTGACTGTCATCTCTCTTTGTTGTGTTTAGTTCCCAGGTAAAGGCTCAGAGTGGGACTGATAAACTTGAGCAGCTCTATTGGATGGCAAGTAGGAAAGTAACACATCAAAAAATGACCTCATATGTTACCTGATGTAGGAGAAAAATAACTGCAGCTAGAAAAGTCATCAGGAAGCAGATGCACTTAACTCATAGCCATTCCTTCCTTGAAAATAAATGAGTTCACTTTAGAAAAAGAATGAATATAAGAGGGGGAAACTGATGCTTTGCCTCTCAGCCATGAGTGGCAGAGAGTAGAAGGAAATATATTAGAAATAACAATAATCTTAGATGCAGGGTCAATATAGTGGACTAATCACACGTCTCCTTGATTCCCTCTGAGAACTAAGATACAGCCAAATAATTGAACAGAGCAGGGTGTACATGCTGGGAGTCCCAAGATCAGGCATATGGTTGTGAGATTGGACTAGCCTACATGAAGGGGGAAACTACTTTACTGAGGTGAGATAGCAGTACAGTGAGTCATACTTCTGCTGGTGCAGCAGCTGAGAGGATAACAGGTATGGATGCCTTCTTTGTTAACCAGGAGGCTGGGAATGGGACTGCAGAGCTTGAGAGACTGTCATGGGCTGGCTACTGTGCTGAGCTGCAGTCCCTAAGTAAACACCATATCCCATAACAGAGAGGCTATGCTTGAGACATTCAAGGCATTCAAGAGAAGCCAGCAGCAGCTGGCAACTCAGGATGCCAGCCCCCACCCCCCTTTTCTTTGAGCTGTACCGTAGATACTACTGACTCAGTGCAGGAGAGACAGCTCAGGCAGAACACCATCTTGGTCAGCTGTGAGGCAGAGTCAGCCATGCCTAGGGCTTGGCTGGAGCTAAAGCCAATGCTGAGCAAAAGTTCCTGTCTGGACAGTGCTTCTCCCAGCAGAAAAGCTGTTCTTAAGACAATTGTACCTGGAGAACATAGTGGCTTCTGGTGACTGAATGTGGCAGTGTCCTAACCCCCCCTTCTTTGAGCCATGTCATAGCATCTGCTGATGGCACTCAAGAGACTCCATAAGTAAGTAGGGCCCCACCTTTGTCAGCCAGGGGGCAGGGCCTGCCACCCCTGGGGGACTGACTGCTATTGGCTGCTACTGGTCAATACCTCTCTCGGCAGAAAAGCAGTTTTTAAGATAAGTGCATCTAGAGAATGCAGCAGTGACTGGGGACTGAGTATGTCAGTGCCATTTTACTGCCCTTCACATTGGCACTTGGCTGGCTGGTTCACATAGACACATCACAGCATCTTCTGACAGCCCCTGAGAGACTCCATAAGCAGGGAGTCATCTTTGCCAGGCAGAAGACAAGGCCTGTCACCCCTAAGGGCCTGACTGTTTTTAGTTGCTACTGGACAGGACCCTACTCAGCAGAAAAGCAGTTTTTAAAATAAGTGCTTCTAGAGAATGCAGTGGTCTCCAGAAGCAAAGTGCGGAGGCTTCCTTCTCTCCTCCCTTCCCTGAGCTATGCCATAGCCTTGACTAGCATTATACTGGGGAAACTGCACAAGTGGGCCACCATCTTTATCAGGCAAGAGGCAGAGCCTGCCACCCCTGAGAATCCAGCTGGGGCCAGCTGACAATGCAGGGCTTCACAGTGTCTCTATTACCAGAGAAGCTGTACGTAAGTCAGTTGCACCTAGAGAACATAGTGAAGGCTGGCGGTCAAATCTGCTCCCTTCTTAGAGCTTTGCCACATCTGCCACTGGTGTAACATTGGAGAAACTTAACAGCTTTTTGATGGCACAGAGACAACTATCAATATCTAACCATTTAAAGAAAGCAGACCACCATGGCTCCAGAAAACTCTCAAAATAAAGAAAGAAATAAACTTCAAAGATGGAGAAGCTTTTCTAAAATTATTGGAGGTAGAATACAAAAGAATTATGTACAGAACCCTTCTAGAGATTCAGTGGAGTGCAGCAGAACAAAATGAAAAATTAAGTAAGCTGTATTAACTGCCAGAACATCAACAATCTGAAATCAAGCAGACTAATAATAAAATACAGAGTTAGGCAATTCAATGCAAAGCCACAAGAGCAGAATTGAGGAAATGGAATGCAGAATTAGCTAGACTGAAGATAAAGCAACTGACATCAGCATTTATGGGAAATATCGGATAGAAGAGACAAGAAAAATGAAGATGCATTAAGAAACATGAGGGATTCTATCAAGAGGAATAATCTGTGAATAATTGGAATTCCTGAACAGAGAGGTATAGCAGAAAACACAGAGAGAATTGTTGAAGATTTGCTGAAAGAAAACTTTCCTGATATCATAAAAGAAGAGAACATAGATATTCAAGATGCTTAGTGAATAGCACAAAAGGTAAATCCCCAAAGAAAGATACCAAGATGTATTACAATCAAGCTTAATAAAATGAAACATAAAGAGAGTCTGTTAAAGGCAGCTAGGCTTAAAGCAAAACTAATATACAAAGAAAAGCCCTGTAGGCTTTCCTCTGAATTCTTGGCAGAAACCATGTTGGCAAGAAGGCAGTGGGATGACATACAATGCCTTGAAGGAGAACTTCCAACCAAGAATTATATATACAGCAAAGTTGTCTCTCAAATATGATGATGAAGTTAATACATTCTCAGATAAGAAGAAACTTAGAGACTTTGCAAAAACCAAACCAAAACTACAAGACACACTGAAAGAACGTCTTCCCTTAGAAAATCGATAACATCAGATCTATCCTCAATGATGTAATACAGGACACAGTATCAAGAGTCCTACTCAGTTAAGAAGTCACAAAGCTCAATCAAAGCTAAAATATTAAAAGTAGAGAACCAGAGATCTTAACATGTAAACTATGACACCATCACACTATAAAGAGGATATATTACAGTAGTTATAGCCCTTTCAGATGGAGCAGAAGTTAAAGAGATATTCAAAAGTTGAAGATTGGTTTAAACTTAGAACATTAAAGGAGATCAAAAGTACAGCCTCAAAGCAAGCTAACAATGTTACATATCAAAACAAGAAACATAATACAAGAGTCTCAACAGACACGAAACTGACACTGAAAAAGATAACAAGAAAACCCATAAAGAAAAATGACCCAAAAGAAAGTACTAAGTAGAAAAACGAAAACATCAACAGCAAAAAAAAAAAAAGGCACCAAAATAATTGCACTAAACATATGTCTGTTAATAATTACACTCATTGTAAATGGATTCTTCAATGCTCCAGTTAAGAGGCAGAGACTAACAGCCTGGATCAAAGAATGTATTCTGTCTACATGCTGCTTCCAAGAATCACACCTTAAACTCAAAGATATGAACAAACTGAAAACCAAGGGATCAAAAAATATGTACCAAGCTAACAATATGCAAAGAACAGGAGTAGCAATACTAATCTTAGATAAAATAGACTTTAATGTAAAATTCACCATCATGGACAAGAATGTTCACTATTTATTACTTAAAAATTCAATATGTAATCAGAATATAACAATATTAAATACTTATTCACCCAATATTAGAGCTTCTAAATACATTGAACCAATGTTAACTATGCTGATAAATGAGATACATAACTCCGCAATAATAGTAGGAGATTTTAACACTCCACTTTCAGTAATGGATAGATCATTCAGGTAAAAACTCAGTAAAGACACAGATCTTATTGCAACAATCAACCAACTACACCTCACTGACATATACAGAACTTTTTAACCCAACAAAATATAAGTACACTTTCTTTTCCAGTGCACATGGAACATTCTCCAAAATAGAACATGTATTAGGTCATAAAGCAAGCCAGCCAAAGCCAAGTGCCGTCAAGTTGGATCATAAAGCAAGTATCAACAAAATCCAAACCATTGAATTATTGCAAAGTATCTTCTTGGACCATAAATCCATAAAAATTGAAATCAATAGGGGAAAAACATGGGTAGAAATTTGAACTCTTGGCAAATAAACATCTTGTGTAAAAATTCATGCATTATAGAAGAAATCAAGGATGACATAAATGTATGAAATCAAATGAGAATGAAAACATATCCTACCAGAACTTATGGGATACAGCAAAATCATGTTCAGAGGTCAATTTATCTATATAAATGCACACATCCAGAATGAAGAAAGGGCCCAAACCAAAGAATTAACCTCATAACTGGAACAAGAAGAAAGAGAGCAATAAAAAAGCCCCTTGGGCACTAGAAGAAAACAGATAATAAAAATTAGAGTAGAACTAAGTCAACAAGAGAATAGAAAAACAACAGAAAGAATTAACAAAACTTAAAGGTAGTTCTGTTCTTTGAAAAGATCAGCAAAATTAATAAACCATTGACTAAACTCTCTGGGGGTCAGTTCTACCCTGGCCGCTAGGGTCACCATGAGTTGGATCCGACTTGACAGCACTTGGCTGGCTTTGGCAAACTTACAGAAGAGAAACAGGAGAGGAAACAAATAACGTTAATAAGAAATGAGATGGGAGATGTCACAACAAACCCAAACAAAATAAAAGTATCATAATGGAATACTATGAAAAAATTGTACTCCAACAGATTTGAAAACAGAGGAAATGGACAAATTTCTAGATTCACATCACCTACCAAAATTATCACAGGGGGAAGTAGAACAAATTAACAAATCCATCCCAAAAGAGATTGAAAAAGTAATTTAAAAAAAACTACCAACCAGGGGTACAGCTCAGGATCTCTACTAAAAGACCACAATTGATGTGCCAATCGCCTGGGGAATCCACTGGGAGCATAGCCACTAGACCTGCTGCTGTCCGTGTCCAGAAAACACTGCTGAAGTCAATTCCTCAGAGAAAAGTGGACTGGACTCAGGGACACAGTGTGACCATACAGTGTATGTACTTTATGATTCCATGCATTTATAAGATGTTGTCCTACCAGTCTCTTTCTAGATGGGAGAGAAGAGGGTGAAGAGGAGGGGACAGGAGCTTGTTAAGAGGACACAACAAGTATAGAATGAAAAGGAGGAGTGTGCTGTCACTGTCCAAGGAGAGCAGAAGGAGCTGCAGACAGGCAGCCAGGCAAAATTAATTTGGATGGTATTCTTTCACTCAAACACAATAAACAAACAAACAAAAAACTACCAACCAAAAAAAGTCCTGTCCCAGATGGCTTCATTGGAGAAATGTACCAAACTTTTAGAGGTGAATTAATTCCAGTACCGCTGAGAGTATGTCACAGCATGGTAAAGGACAGAATAATTCCCAAATTCGTTCTATGAAGCCTGCATAACCCTGATACCAAAGCTGGGTAAGGATCCCACAAAAAAGGAAAATTACAGACCAATATCACTCATGAACCTAGATGCAAAAATCTTCAACAAAATCCTAGCCAACAGAATTCAACCACACATCAAAGTAATAATTCATCATGACCAAGTTGGATTCATACTAGGGATGCAAGACTGGTTCACCATCAGAAAAAGAATTCATATGAATTATGTGATCAACCATATAAATAACACAAAAGAATAACCTGATGTTTTCAATTGATCCACAAAAGACATTTAACGAAGTCCAGCACCCATCCATGTTAAAAACTCTCAGCAAAATAGGAATAGAAGGGAAATCCTCAACGCAATAAGGGGCATCTACAACAGCCTGGATCATCCTGAATGGAGAGAGACTGAGAGAATTCCCCTTGAGAACAGGAACAAGACAAGGGTGTCAACTGTTAACACTTCTATTCAACACTGTGCTAGAGATTCTAGCCAGAGCAATCAGACAAGACAAAGAAATGGAGGGCACTTACACTGGTAAAGAAGAAGTAAAGATATCCCTGTTTGCAGATGATGTGATTGTCTACAGAGAGAACCCTAAAGAATCCATAATAAACTATTGGAACTAATGAAAGAGTTCAGCAAAGTATCAGGTAGAAGATAAACAAAAGTAAATTGGTAGGTTTCCTTTACACCAACAAAGATATCATCAAAGAGGAAGTCACCAAATCAATACCATGTACTATAGCCCCCAAGAAGATAAAGTACCTAGGAATAAATCTAAGCAGAGAAGAAACCTATACAGCAAAAATTACAGTACCTTACTTCAAGAAACCAAAAGAGACTTATGTGGAGACTTAAGTGGAGAAATCTACCTTGCTTGTGGAGAGGAAGAACTAACATTGTGAAAATGTCTATTTTACGCAAAGTGATCTACATATACAATGCAATCTCTATACAAATTCCAGTCTCATTTTTTAATGAGATGGAGAAATAAATCACCAACTTTGTTTGGAAAGGGAAGAAACGTTGGATAAGTGAAGCACTAGTGAAGAAGAAGAACACAGTGGGAGGCCTCACATTATCCAACCTTAAAACTTACTACACTGCCACAGTTGTCAAGACAGCCTGGTACTGGTACAAAAACAGACATATAGACCAATGGAACAGAATAAAGAACCCAGAAATATCACCATCCTCTTATGAACAGCTGATATTCAGCAAAGGCCCAAAGATTGTAAACTGAGGTTAAAAACTGTCTCTTTAACAAATGGTGTTGGCAAAATTGGATATCCATCTGCAAAAAGCTGAAACAAGACACATATCTTACACGTTACATGAAAACTAGCTCAAAACGGATCAAAGACCTAAACATCAAACCTAAAACGATCAAGATCATGCAAGAAAAAATAAGGTCAACAATGGAAGTTCTAATACACGGCTTAGACTACAAAGTCTGACCAACAATGTATGAACAGTAGAAGAGAAAACAAATAAATAGGAACTACTAAAAATCAAACATTTATGCCCATCCAAAGAGTTATCAAGAGAGTTAAAGGACTGCCTATAGAATTGGAAAAAATGTTTGGAAACTACGTGTTGGACTGATGCCTGATTTCAGTTATCTACAAGATACTGCAAAATATCAACAAGACAAAGGAAAAGAACTCAGTTAAGCAATGGGAAAAGGAAATAGACATTTCACGAAAGAAGACATTCAGGCAGCAAAAGACACATGAGGAAATGCTCACAATCATTAGCTATTAGAGAAATCCAAATCAAAACTACACAATACCGTCTCACCCCAACAAGGTTGGCAATAATCCAGAAAGCACAAAACAACAAATGTTGGAGAGGCTGCTGAGAGGTTGGAACTCTTCTATACTGCTGGTGGGAATGCAAAGTGGTACAATCTCTTTGGAAAACAATTTGACTCTTCCTTAAAAAGCTAGAAATAGAAATACCGTATGATCCAGCAATCGCACTTCTCAGAACATATAGTACAGAAATGAAGACAGTCGCACAAACAGATACATGAACATGAATGTTTATTGCAGCACTGTGCACAATAGCAAAAAGACGAAACCAACCTAGATGCCTATCAACAGATGAATGAATAAACAAACTGTGGTACATATACACAGTGGAATACTATACAATGGTAAAGAATAATGATTTTAGGAAGTATCTCATAACCTAGTTTCAACTAGAAGACATTATGCTGAGGGAAATCAGTCAATGGAAAAACAAGTATTGTATGAGATCTCTGTTAGAAGGACTTAAAAACGGCCTTAAGTACAGAGGAAAAGACTCTTTGATGGCTACAGGGATGGGGAGGGAGGGGGAAGGATGTTCATAGATTAGATACTTGACAGACACTTGGTTAGGTGAAGGGAGTGACAGCATGTGGTAGAGTGCAGGTCATCGTTAACTGTACTTCATCACAAAGTGAAAGGTTTTCTAAAAACCTGATATTTCAAAGGATAGAGTAGCAGGGACAGGGATCTGGAGATCATGTTTTCAGGGGACAACAAGGTCAACCGGCATAGCTAGTCTGTAGCTAAGAGAGTCTCCTGCAATCCAGATTGCATGGCATGTGTGATCTAAAAAGCTAGCAAGCTGCCATCTGAGATACATGACGTGGTTCCAATCCATCTGGAGTAAATGACCAAGAACAGCAAAGACAGAAGGACAAATGAGTCCAGGAGGTTGAAGGAGACGTATGAATGAGAAACTGCATCAGCACAAGGCCAGAAAAACCAGATTGTGCCTGGCCACCACAAAAGGCAACTGTGATGGGGGACACAATGTAGAGTCCCTGAAGCAACATGAGAGAAAGAGGTGTGCAGGTCAAGGACTCTCCTGAAAGACCAGAACTGATGGTCTGACATCCTGGAGGGTCCCCTCCAGGTCCCCCCTGCTTCTGGCCCTGACCAGAAGGTGGTACTGAGGTCGGCTCTTCAGACAAGAATGGCTTGGACTCAGGGACACAGTGTGAGCATATGGTGTGTGTACTTGATGGTGTGTACACACATCAGGAACATCAAGTACATTTATAGGAATCTGTCCTACTGGTTTCTTTATAGATGGGAGAGAAGAAGGTGGAGAGGAGGGGACAGTGCTCTTTAAGAGGATATTAGAAGTACAGAGTGAAAGGTACGAATGTGCTGTCACGAGGTAAGGAGAACAGATGGATTTACAGATAGGCAGGCATGTAGAATTGATTTGTATTGCACACTTTCACTTAATCATAAAAAAAAGGAAAAGAAATATCAATAATCCTAAAAGAGAACCTAATTTGTCCCCAGTCATAGACTCCCACACCCAAGAATGCATATTCATAATCAATAACATCTCTGTGGTCCCGGACTACATGTGTTCTTGGGACACTGAGATAGAATCTCTTTCCTGGTGTGAAATATAATAAATTGCAAGCCCAAGTTATATCTGATGTATGCTCAGATATTATTTGCATATTTATTGGCTCATTTTGAAAATAATTGTGAAGTATAAAATCAAATTATTTCTAGTAATTGAGTTTAGTGTAAACCTAAATGTCAAGTGATGGGCAATGGTGGTTCAGTGGTAGAATTCTTGCTTTTTGTATGGGAGATGTAGGATTTGATTCCTGACCAATCAGTGTACCTCAAGCGCAGTGACCATCTATTAGTAGAGTTGCATGCTGCTATGATGCACATCAGGTTTTAGGAGAGCTTCCAGGTTAAACCAAACTGGGAAGAATGTGCTAGGGATCTACTGAAAATCAGCCAGTGAGTACCCTATAGATCATAAGTGCATGGTTCTGTTAAACTGGTAATCTTTTGTGTGTCAGTATGGTCTTTTGTTCTTAAATTTATAATGCATTGTTTTTATGATTCTAGTGTAATTGACAAAAAGATGTTGAGCAAGTCTTATTGGCCTATAACTGTGCTGAAATCCTAGCATATCATCATGTGTTAGAATTTTGCTATCATATATTAGAAAAAGGCCTTGGGGTTCTCACAATTAAAAAAAAAATTATAATATAATCTGTAGTTTTTATGTACTTAATCAATTTAAGTTTATAACTTTAAAATCTTGCTCATTTATAAACAAAACAAAGAAAAAAAGTGAGTTTGTCTCACTAATTTATTTCTAAATAATTCCTTTTATACTTCTTTACAGGATAAAGCCAAGCCAAGTGCCTTCGAGTCAGATCTGACTCATGGTGACCCTCTAGTTTGATAATAAAATTTCTCTCTCCTTTCCTCAGAGTAGGACTCACTATTTTATTGGTGATAAGGGTCATATTTTGTTTACAACTGCATTTCTTTCCCATATCTTGTCATTGAGTCTTTATTCAAATTTCTTCCTTATATCTGTTTGTGCTTACTTTTCTATCTAGTTCTCTTTTATTTTTCACCCCATTCAAATACAGAGCTATTACAAGTCCTATTCATTTGCTTTCTCCCTTCTGGCTCTCTGCCTTATTTTTACTAAAGATTTCCTTGAAATAAAAAGTCCAAAGATGTACAAATTCATTACCTTTATTCAGTCTGTCCTTCTAGACTGAAATTACCCATGACCAGATATTCCCCTTTTCAAAATATACCTGTCCCTTTCTGTTCCAATAGTTAACCACTTAGCTTTAATTTCTCTCTTCACCCTGGCTCCCTTCCTATCTGTTACAGCTGAAATAAAACAACTCAGTTTGTTGTTCTCATTCATCTTGCTCATTCTTCCTTAAGATGCCTCACATTCTTCCTCTTTAAGGTGCAACCCAAAGCCTGTGTGCTTCAAGAATTTTTGGCTAAATCTGGTCATACTTAAAGCTGATGTCACTGTTAGGTTCTGTCAAGTCGGTTCTGACTCCCAGCAACACTATGCACAACAGAACAAAACACTGGCTGATCCTGTGCCATGGCCACAATTATTATTATACTTGAGCACACTGGTGTAGCCACTATGTCAATCCATCTCCTTGAGGGTCTTCCTCTTTTTCAGTGACCCTCTATTCTACCAAGCATAGTGTTATTTTCCAGGGACTGGACACCCCTGATAACATGCCCAAAGTATGTGCAATGAATTCTCACCATCCTTGCTTTTAATGAGCATTATGTCTGTACTTCTTTTAAGACAGATTTGTTTGTTCTTCTGGCAGTCCAAGGTATAGTCAGTATTCTACACCAACACCACAACTCAAAGGTGTCAGTTCTGTCTTCCTTAGTTGTCGTCCAGCTTTTGCATGTGTTTGAAGTGACTGAAACCGCTATGACTTGGGTCAGGCACACCTTAGTCCTTAATGTGATATCTTTGCATTTTAATGCTTTAAAGATTCTTTTGCCCAATGCCATGTCTTGTGGTTTCTTGGCTGCTAATTCCATGGGCATTAATTGTGGATCCAAGTAAAAAGCAATTCTTGACAGCATCAAACTTTTCTCCATTTATCCTGATGTTGCTTATTCGGTCCAGTTAAGAAGACTTGTGTTATCTCTTTGTTGACCTATTATCCACACTGAAGGCTGTGATCTTTGATCTTCATCCATAAGTGCTTCTGGTCCTCTTCCAGTTAGCAAGGTTGTGCTATATGTATAATGCCGGTCATTAATGACTGTTCTTCCAGTCTTGATGCCCCTTTCTTCTTCATAGAGTCTAGCATCTGGGATTATTTGCTCAGCATACAAATTGAATAAATACGGTGAAAGGATACAATCCTGATATACACCTCTCCTGACTTTAAAGCATAAGTTGTCCTCTTATTTTGTTCAAAAGACTGCATCTTGATCCATATACAGGTTCCTCACGAGCACAATTAGGTGTTCCGGAATCTCCATTCTTTGCAGTGTTACCTACAATATTATCCACACAGTCAAATGCCTTTGCATAGTCAATAAAACACAGATAAATATCTCCGGCACTTTTTGCTTTCAACCATCTGACATTAACAATGATATCTCTTGTTCCATGCCCTCTTGTGAATTTGGGCTTTAATTTTTGGAAGCTGTATGCCAGTGTACTACTCCAAACATTTTTGAGTGTTCTTTGGCAAAATTTTACTTATTGATGATATTGTTCTATAATTTCTGCATTCTGTTGGATAACCTTTTGTTTTAGTTAGCTGGTACTGCTCTAACAGCAATACCACCAGTGGATGGCTTTTACAAACAACGGTTTATTCCTACACAGTCCGGTTGGATAAAAGACAGGATTCAAGTATCTGCTCCACAGGAAGGCTTTTTCTCTGTTGGCTCTGGAGGAAGGTCCTTGTGTTTCATCAGTCTGTGTTCAGGGAGCATCTTGGTCCGGCACCTCAGGTGTGAAGGATGTGCTGTACTCCTGGTGCTACTTTCTTGATGGTGTGGGGTTCCCAACTCTGCTTGCTTACCTTTCCTTTTATCTCTTATAGGACGGAAGGATAAAAGGGGGTTCAAGCCACACTCCAGGAAAACTCCCTTAGTAAATGTGTTGCAGTCCCACTCTAATCCTCTTTTAACATAATCCTGTCTGTTACTCACAGACAGAGATAAGGATTTGCAGCATAGGAAAATCCCAAAATGGAAGTCAGTCACACAATACTGGTAATTATGGCCCAGCCAAATTTCTATACCAGTTCTTGGGGGGACCCAATTCACTCTATGACACCTTTCTTTGGAATGGGTAAAATATGGATCTTTGCTAGGCAATTGGCCTTCCAAACTTCGCTAGGCAATTGGTCTTCCAAACTTCTGAGCACGGCCAAGTGAGCACTTTTAGTACTGAATCTATTTGTTAAAACATTTCAGTTAGTATTTCATCACTTCCTGGAGCCTTGATTTTGGCCAGTGTTTTCAGTACACTACTTGCCAAGCCAAGCCAAGTGCCGTCGAGTCGGATCCATTCAGACCCCTTCTTTCAGCACCATTGGTTCTTTATCATACACCACCTCCTGAAATGGTTAAATGTGGAGACATTCTTTTTGATACTATGACTCTGTGTATTTCTTTCATCTTCTTTTAATGCTTTATGCAACATTTGGAATTTTCTCCATAGAATTGTTCAGTACTGTAACTTGAAGCTTAAAATTATTCTTCAGTTCTTTCAGCTTGAGAAATGCAGAGTGTATTCTTACTTTTTGGTTTTCTAACTCCAGATCTTTGCACAATTCATTATAATACTTTGTTTTCCAGAGTTAACCTTTTAAATCTTCTGTTCAGCTCTCTTACTTCTTCATTTCTTTCTTTTTCTTCAGTTACTTGTTCAAGTGCAAATTTCAGATTCTCTTCATTTTTCTTCAGCTATCTTCATTTTTTTCTTTATTTTTAATCAACCTCTGCTTTCTTCATGTGTGATATTCTTGAAATCATTTCACAACTCACCTGGTCTTCAGTCATTAATGTTCAATGCATCAAATCTGTTCTTGAGACAGTTTCTCAGTTTAGGTGGGATATACTTAAGGTTGTATTTTGCCTTTTGTGGAGGACTTGTTCTAACTGTTTCAGCTTCAAGTTGAACTCACATATGAGCAAGTTCCACAGTCATCCCTTGGCTTTGTCCTGACTGTCATATTGAGCTTTTCCATCATCTCTTTCCATGAATGCAGTTGATGCAATTTCTGCATATTCCACCTGGTGAGGTCCACATGAATAGTCACTATTTTTGTTGAACAAATGCATTTGCAATGAAGAAGTCATTACTCTTGCAACAGTCTGTCATGTGATCTCCAATACCCTCTCTATTACAAAGGCCGTATTTTTCAACTACTCATCCTACTTTGTTTTCAACCTTTGTATTCCAGTCACTGTTAGTAACCAATGTGTTCTGTTTTCATTTAATCAATGTGAGATTGCAGAAGTTGGTAAAAATATTTAGTTTTTTCATCTTTGGCCTTAGTTGTTGGTGCATAGATTTGAATAATAGTATATTAACTGATCTTCTTTGTAGGCATATGGATATTGTTCTATCACTGACAGCATTTTACTTCAGGATGGATCTTGAAATATTCTTCATGATGATGAATGCAAGGCCATTCCTCTTCAGTATGTCATTCCCGGCATTTTGTATGTCATATGATTGTCTGGCTTAGAACGGCCAATGCTACTCCATTTCAGCTCACTAATGACAAGGTTATCAATGTTTATGTAGTCCCTTCAGTTTTAACAGTTTCCAATTTTCCTGTATTCATACCTTGTACATTGCACATTTTGATTATTAACGGATGACTGCAGCTGTTTCTTTTTATTTTTAGATGCACCATGTCTGCAAATTACTCTTTTCACATCATTAAAGGGGACTGTGCTTTGAGGAGGTAGCTCTTCCCTAGTCGTATTTTGAGTGCCTTGCAATCCGAGGGGCCCTTCTTTTGGCCCTGTATCAGACAGCATTCTGCGGCTGTTCAGAAGGTTTCACTGGCTAACTGTTTTCCTGCGTAGACCTCCAGGTCTGTCTTAGTCTGGAAGTTGAGCTAAAACTTCTCCATGGGTGGCCCCGCCGGTATTTGAGTACCAGTGGCATAGCTTCTGGCGTCACAGCAACACACAAACCCCCACAGTAAGACAAACTGACAAATGCATGGGGGTTAAAGCGATAGTATGAATTTTTAGCTGTGTGTTGTATCCCATATCCTTTCATAACCCAGTAAATACGTATTCTGTTTAAGAACCACACTATCTCCTTGATCTCAATTTATTTCCTCAATTTGTTTCCTCAGCATACAACTTGATTTTCACCTCCATCTAAGGCTAACCTAAACGTGCTTCTGGATCCTGTGGTGGTTTTAAGACATCTGCACATTTTTTGAAGCTCTTGACAAGAAAATCAGAGTCTGATTTCCTTCACTTTGTATTTGGACTGGACTTAGTGACTTGTGACATAGTGGTTAGGTGCTACAGCTGCTAACCAAAAGGTCAGCAGTTTTCAAATCCACCAGGTACTCCGTGAAAACCACATAGGACAGTTCTACTTGGCCTTATAGGGTTGCTATGAGTCAGAATTGACTCAACAACAATGCGTTTGGGTTAGTAACTTGCTTTTAATGTGGTGGAAGAGAATTAGCATGACTTCTGAGGTTGGGTTAGAAAGAGCAGTTCAGCTTCTGCCTGCTCTGTGTCTTGAGATACATGCCTTGGGAGCCCTGAGCGATCGTTTAAGAAGTTGGACTACCCTAGAGCCTCATGCTGGAAAGACCATGTAGAGAGGCCTCGTAGAGGGCATGACAAATACATGAGGTTCAGCTGTTTTAGCCCCTTTCTTGGATTGAATTGTGTACCGTGACAATACATGTGAGCCTGGTTAGGCCCTGATTCCCAGTATTGCGTCGTTGTCCTCCATTTTGCAACTGTAATTTTATGTTAAAGAGGATTAGGGTGGGATTATAACACCCATCCTAACGTCACATCCCTAATCAAACTTAAAGGCAATATCCTTGGGACGTGGCCTCCACCATCTTTTATCTCAAAAAAAAAAAAAAATGAAAAGAAAGAGAAGAAAGAGGCAGGGGATACCTCATACTACCGAGAAAGCTGTATTAGGAGCAGAGGGTGTGTCCTTTGGACCTGGGGTTCCTGCAGAGAGAAGCACCTAGCCCAGGAGAAGTTGAATGACCGGGCACCTTACTCCAAAGCCAAAAGAGACAGAAAGGCTTCCCCTGGAGCTATGCCCTGAATTTGGAATGCTAGTCTATGAGACTAATAAATTTCTCTTTGTAAAAGCTTGTAGTATTTCTGTGGTAGCAGCCCTAGATGACTAAGACAGCCCTCAACACTTTGACTCTTCCCAGTGTCAGAAATCTGAATGGGAGAAAATCTTCAGATGACTTCAGCCCTCAATCTATGAGGTGTTGATGGGACAGAAATTAGTTGTTGCCAATGAGTTCTGCCCAAGCTGAAAATTATAAGCAAAGTGATATGTCCTGTGTATTCCAGCTACTGGGGGATTCCAGTCTGACTCCTCAGCTCAGAGAGACCATTGTACTCTGCTTAGCTTGACTTCCTGGTGCCACAGTTGGAATATGCCTCCATGCAGAATGTTGGAGCAAGTATGGCTCACATGTGCCTCCCTTTTCTCACAAATCACAAGTCACAACCTTCACTTTTGGTGGAGGATTATGGTGGAAAGTAATGTCTGCTGTGGGAGTAGTTACTCTGTCATGTTCAGAAGTAGAGCAGTTTTTTATTTTCTTTTTTCTTTTTCTTTTTTTATTTAATATGACTGAGTGAAAATGTACGTTCCCGTATAAATTTACATGCCCCCCTATATGCAGCTTCCACTGCTCTCCCTGTCCGGTGACAGCACACTATTCCTCTCTGCTCCATACATGTCTCAGAAGTGGAGCAGTCTTTAAGGCAGATCCATACAACTTTCATTTACTTAAATGAAGTGAAAATTCAAAGACAAAAATTCACTGCCCTGCAGGAAAATGATTATGTCATGAAGTCTTTTTAATTATTACAGGAGACTGCAAGAAAGAGTTCTTTGTAATTTTAATCATACAAAAGGTTTTTCAACCTATTTTCGCTCCCGAAGCATAACATTGAGTGAAGGGTGGGAATTAATTTTTCCACTTTAAGAGCTATGAAGAACTAAATTTTGACAGGTTTGCTAAAATAAGGAGGTTACCACAGTATGAGCTATTTAACACTTTATGATCTTTTCATGTAAACTTTTAATATATAATTTTTAATCTCTGTATCTGAGCAATGAGCCCAGAAAATCTTAGATAAAACATCCCTCTTTCTCAAGATGTTTAGAAACAGTACGTTTGGAAGGCTTTCAATTTACATACAACTCAATTAAAATGATTACTTGTCTTTCTTTGGGATGCTTGTTTGAATTTAATTGCCACTAAGCCAAGTTTGCTTTTTAAAACTGTTTCCCTGTTATAATTGTAACTTATTAGTTATATGATAAACAGCCAAGGTGGCACAGCTGCTCTAAATCCTGTACAATAATTATACCAGCTGGAAACTGTAGCTTAGGAAAGCTGTACTGTTAAATGGAAATTTGGTATTACTACAAGCTGAATCACAACCTTTTTCTTCAAAATATAAATAATTCTCTCCAGACTGACAGAACTAGACAAAGCATTTAAATGTTTTTATGCCATCAGAATGAGAATCCAAGCAGTTTTAGGAGGGTATTTCTGTAGTAATTATTACCAGCATACATAAACATTTTTAAAAGTACTGTTAAATAACCAAAACATGAAACAAAGAAGCAAAACAGAAGACGTCATAACGATCCCCCCCAAAACAAGAAAGGACATTTTTACTTAAAAAAAAAATTCTAGCTGTGCAAAGAATAGAATCTGGAAGAATTGCTTTTATTTTGGCCTAAATGCCATTGAAGGATGCATAGACAGGGGAACAATTCCTCTGGAGTATGAGTTAAGAGGCTTACCTGATCCCAGGCCATCAGTAACTCTCCAGTGCAAGGGACTGAAATTGTAATCTTTAAACTTTTATTTCTGGGGATAAGGTGAATTTTGGTAGTCCTTCTGCTACAAATTATTTAAATCCTAAATAAAACACACTTTTAAAAAATCATCGCTAATCCAAGAGATTTAACAGAAATCTCCAAGGATTATCATCTAAAGCAAACAAATAGCATACAAATGTATGTGCTGAGGATCCAGTGGGAGGGTGAGGGGTGAACAGTAACTGGAAAGCAAGGTAAAACAGTGAGGTTACCCCGAAGAAAGTGTCAGTGGTAGTGAAGCAATAGGGAGACAAAATGCCTCCGAGCTGCAAGATGGTGGTGGTGTTAGATGCAGTCTAGTTGGTCCCAACTCACAGCAGCCCTGTGTAAAAAAGAACTAAACACTGCGTTATTCTCCACCATGCCCACAACCGTTTTTATGCTTAAACGCATTATTGCAGCCACTGTGTCAATCCACCTTGTTGAGAGTCTTCCTGTTTTACGATGACCCTCTTTTTTACCAAGCATGATATCCTTCTCTAGGTATTGATCGCTCCTGACATCATGTCCAATGTATGTAAGACACAGTCTCCCCATCCTTGCTTCCAAGGAGCACTCTGATTGTACTTCTTCCTGGGCAGATCTGTTTGTTTTTCTGGCAATCCATGGTGCATTCAATGTTCTCCAGTACCACAATTCACAGGCATCAGTCCTTCTTCTGTCTTCTTTGTTCATTGTCCAGCTTTCGCATGCATATGATGCGATTGCAAATACCATGGTTTGGGTCAGGCACACCTTAGTCTACAAGATGACATCTTTACTATTCAATGCTTTAAAGAGGTCCTTTGCAGCAGAGTATCCCAATGCAATGCATCTTTTGATTTATTGACTGCTGCTTCTATGGGCATTGATTGTGGAATTAAACAAAATGGAATCCTCGCCATCTCAGTCTTTTCTCCTTTTATCACAATGTTCCCTACTGGTCCAGTTGTGAGGATTTTTGTTTTCTTGATGTTGAGATGTAATCCACTCGGAAGGCTGTGGTCCGTGATCTTCATTACTAACTGTTTCAATTCCTCTTCATTTTCAGCAAACAGAGTTGTGTCACCTGCGTAATGCAGGCTATTAATGAGTCTTCCTCCAATCCTGAGGCCTTGTTCTTTTTCACATAGTCCACCTTCTTGGATTATTTGGTCAGCATACAGATTGGAAAAGCATGGTGAAAGGATACAACCTTGATTCATACCTTTCTTGATTTTATGCCATGCAGTAACGCCCTGTTCTTTTTGAATAACTGTCTCTTGATCCATGTACAGATTCCTTGTGAGAGCAATGAAATGTTCTGGAATTCCCATTCTCTGCAATGTTAGGTGTGATTTGTTATGATCCACATAGTCTAATGCCTTTGCATAGTCAATAAAACATAGGCAAACATCTTTCTGGTCTTCCCTGCTTTCAGCCAAGCTCCATGTGACATCAACAATGATATCCCTGGTTTCATGTCCTCTTCTGAACCTCTATTGAATTTCTAGTAGTTCTCTGTGAGCATGGTGCCGCATCAGCTTTTGAATGATCTTCAGCAAAACTTTACTTTCATGTGATATTAATGGTATTGTTTGGTCATTTCTGCATTTGATTGGATCATCTTTCTTGTGAATAAAGAAAAAAAAATAAAGAGGGGTTTCTGTCAGTCGGTTGGCTGGGTAGCTGTCTTCCAAATTTCCCGGCATAGATGAGCAAGCACTTCCAGTGCTGTGTCTATTTGTTGGAACATCTCAATTGATAGTCTATCAATTCCTGAGATTTGTTTTTCAGCAATGCCTTCCCTCAGTGCAGCTTTGGCTTCTTTCTTAAGTATCATAGGTTCCTGTTCATATGGGGCCCCTTGAAACAGTAGAATGTCAACTACTTCTTTTTCATATAATGACTGTGTGTTCCTTGAATCGTTTTTTAGTGCTCCCTAAGTTGTTAAGTGTTTTCCTAGTAGAATCTTCAACTACTGAAACTTAAAGTTTGAGTTCTTATTCAGTTCTTTCACTTTGAGAAGTTCGAGTGTGTTCTTCGATTTTGGTTTTCTATGTGTAGCTCTTTGCACATGTGATTATAGTATTGTACCTTTTCAAGCCACCCTTTGAAATTTTCTGTTCAGCTATTTTACTTCATCATTTCTACCTTTTGCTGTAGCTACCCGACGTTCAAGAGCAAGTTTCAGAGTCTCTTCTAACATCCAGTTTGGTCTTTTATTCTTTCCTGTCTTTTTGATGACCTCTTGCTTTCTTCTCATATGAAATCTTTGGTCAAATTCCAACTGAAAATGAAGAAAATTAGAACAAGTACACGAGAACCAAAGTATGACATTGAGTGTATCCCACCTGAGTTTAGAGACTACCTCAAGAATAGGCTTGATGCATTGAACATTGGCTACAATATGGGAAACATGATATTAGCTCATTAGAAATTTTAAGATGCATGCGTAGAAGAAACGACTCTTTGAAGGCTGCAAGATGGGGAGGGATGGAGGGTGGGAGGAAGGTCTAGATTAGATAGTTAATAAAAATTTGGTTGGGTGAAATAGGTGACAGTACACATGAGGAAGAAGATCAATAGTAACTGGACTTCAACACAATTTGAGTACTCCTCCCATCTTAACCCAACACTGCAAGGACAGAGTAGCTGGGGCGGGGGGGCAGGTACCATGCTCTCAGGTGAAATCGAGACCAATTGACACAGCTAGCATTTTGCTAATGAGGAGTCTCTGCACCCCTCATTGGTGAGTGGCATCTGGGGTCTTAAAAGCTTCCAAGCTGCCATCTGAGGGTAGAGCAAATGGTCCCAACTCAACAGGAATGGATGATCACCGAGGACAAGAATGACATGGGGAAAAGAGAACCCAGCAGACAGAGGGGCCCATGTCAGTGGGTCTCTACATTGACTTGTGACCCAAAGAACCAGATGGTGCCTGGCCACCACCGGTGATAGCCACGATGGAGTTCACAAGGTGAAGTCTCACTGGCAACAAGAGAATAAATAGGGGTGCAACCTGAGATCTTCAATAAAAGACTGCAATTGATGGTCCAGGTGCTTCGGAGTTCCCCTGAAAGCATGCCGCTGTCCATAAATCATAATGAAGGTCAACCTTTCTGACAGCAATGAATTGGACTTGGTGATCCAGAGTGACCGTATCTTCTGGGAATTTTATGGTTCTATGCATCTATAGGATGTCATCCTGCTGACCTCTTGCTGGAGGAAGGGGAGTGGGTGGAGAGGAGGGGATAGTAGACTGTTGGGAGGATAGGACACGTATGGAGCAGAGAGGAGGGGTGTGCTGTTACTGGGCAGGGAGAGCATTAGGATCTGCATATGGGTGAGCATGCAAATTTATATGGGAAGGCACATTTTCATTCAATCATAATAAAATAAAATAAATAAATAAAATTTTTAAAAAGAAATTTTAAGGTGGACTCAAGTAATTTCAGGTTGACGTTAACTCATGGCCTCCAGCAGAAGCCAAAGTAAATCATCTCTGCAAGACAGGAACTTTAGTTTTGACTGTGGGATTTTCACAGCTTAAGCTCAATTAAAATTTAAAACTTAGGCCACTTAAATCTACAGTAGCGGCTCTGCAGGACTCAACAAATGAATCAAAAACAACAGAAATCAGCAACTTGGTACAATACTGGTTAAGAGCTACAACTGCTAGTCAAAAGGTTGGCAGTTCAAATCCAGCAGACACTCCTCAAAACCCTGTGGATCTGTTCTATTCTATCTTGCAGAGCCTCTGTGAGATGGAATCAATGGGATGGCAATGGGTTTTTTTTAACAGAATTGTTTAAATCTAGTGGGATCACAAAGTGTAACTGTAATTTGAGCCTCATTGTTAATTAAAGCCATGATGGTTTGCCAGTTGGTGAATTTCAACACATGTTCAAGTTAATTCCGAACCTCTGTTGTAGAGGTGCAAAACCAAACAGCACTTATGTATATTTCTGTTACATAAATTCTTTTAGTACATTTTATAGCTGGGTGAAATTTCAGACCTCCTATGTTTCAGTTTTTTGTATCTAAACTGTGCCTGTTTTTCTTACTTTTCTTTTTCAGTGTGTGTTTAATGAGTACAGTTTGAGACATGAAGGATCCTCTCTATCTTGCTCTTATTTATGAGTTTCTTTTTCCAGCCTTAAATCAGCACTGTCATAATGTTATGAAATGAATGTGTTCCCTAAAAAAATCTGTAAGAATTTGACTGTGCCGTAATTCTTGATATTGGTAATGTTCCTTCATCTTGAAATTTCTGCATCTACGATGTTAATGACGGTGGAAGGCAGCAGTTGTTTTGGTGGAGCAAGATTGAATGTGTAAGTTTGTTTTATGCCTTGAGGCACCTCTTGAGCTATAAAGGGAAAAATCTGGTGGAGAGATTTGGGAAGCTCACACCTTCAAGAAAGCAGCACTGGGAGAAGAGCACATCCTTCAGATCTGAGGTTCCTGTGCCAAGATGCTCCCTGGACAAAGACTGATGCAACATAAGAACTTTCCCCCAGAGCTAACAAGGGGGACAGCCTTCTCCTGGAGTGGACACCCTGAATTTGGACTTGTAGCCTACTGGACTGTGTAAGAATAAACTTTCCTTTGTTACAGCCAGCCACTGGTGGTATCTCTGTTAGAGCAGCACTAGCTGACTAAAACACCTGACAGTGGTTGAATTAACCCTGTCCGTGCTGGTGGAGTGGCCTCTATAATTGTTTTTCCTGTAACCCTGAGGATTGGGATCTTTTTGTGTGTGTTAGGAGTGTAGGCAGCAGCAGGAGCAAAGTCATGTTGTAGACTCCCAATGAGTCATCTGCTTTAAGGAGTGTGATTTTAGCATGCCACATAGTAACTGCTCTAACTAACACAGGAATATGGACATCACAGAAGGGGAAGAGAAAGAATACCTGAAGAAGTATTGGCTCAAAATTTCCAGCTTTGATAATGAACATAAATCTGAGAAGCTTACTGGATGCTGTTTTCGTCACCTAGTGCTGCTCTAACAGAAATCCCACACAGTGGATGCTTTAGCAAAGGAACATTTATTCCTACACAGTTCAGTCAGCTACAACTCCGAACTCAGATGTCCACTCCAGGGGAAGGCTTTCCCCCTTATAGGATCTAGAGAAAAGTCCTTGTGTTGCATCAGTCTTTGTTCACGGAGCATCTTGGCACAGGAACCCCAGGTCTGAAGGACGTGCTCTTCTCCCGATGCTGCTTGCTTGATGGTGTGAGGTTCCCAATTCTCTCCAGGAATGCCTCAAGGCACAAAACAAACTTACACAGTGAGTCTTGCCCTACCAACACAGCTACTGCCCATCCACTCACATTAACATCTTAGAGACAGGAATTCCAGCACGGAGGAACATCACACGACATCAGGAATTATGGCACAGCCAAATTGTTACAGATTTTTTAGGGAACACATTCAATGTATGACAAACACCAGAAGGCATAAAACCAGAGATATCACACCAAGAAAAATTATAAAAATTATAATTTAAACCCCCAAATAGAGAATCCTGAAAGCAGCAAGACAGAAGCAAATTGTTGTATACAGGAGAACCTCAGTGAAATTGTCTATAACTGCTCAGAAACCTCAGAGGCCAGAGGACAAGTGGAATGATATATTTAAAGGGCTAAATGAAAAATTCTGAAAATTAATAATATATTTGTCAAAACTTTAAAAAATGAGGATGAATGAAAGACCCCCAGAAAAAAGAAGCTGATGGAGTTCATGATGGGTAGACCTGCCTTACAAATAATACTGAATGGAGTTCTTCAGATAGTAATGAAAGTACTCTAGATGATGTTTTGAAGCCACAGATAGAAAAGAAATATCTCTTATAAAGGTAACCTCATGAACAAATAAGGCTCATTTTTGGTTTGTCACTTTAGTGTTTATGTCCTATTGTGATTCCAGAAGACCAGTATATAAAATATAATTATTAAGTTTATACTATTGAGCACAGAATGTATAAAGATGTAATTTAGGATAGCAGATACATAAAAGGGAGTAAAGAGTGGTATGGAACAGAGTATAGATTTCTGAAGTTGTCTTTTTTTAAAGATCAGTTTAAACTGGTTTGTTATAAATTTAAATTGTTAAATGTAATCCTCATAGTAACTACAAAGACAACAGCTAAAAAATATACACACAAGGAAAGAATAAAGGAATCACAATGATTCATTACAAAAAAATCAACTAAATAAAAATAATTTTAGTATTGGAAAATAGGAGGAAGAAAAAATGACATAATACACCCAAAAGTCAAACAGCAAAATTGTACAATTAAGTTATTATTTCTGGTTGCCTTAAATATAAATAGATTAAACACTAATCAGAAGGCAGCGAGAGGCAGAATGGATTTTAAAAAAATCCATGTGGGCTTTTCTGTCTTCTGGGTTCTCTTTCCCTCATGTTGTCTTGGTCCTTGGTGATCGCCTGTCCCCGCTGAGTTGGGAGCATTTGGTGTATCTCAGATGACAGCTTTCTAGCTTTGAAGACTCCAGATGCCACTCACCAACATGGGGTGCAGAAGACTCTGTTAACAATAGGCTAGTTCTGCCAATTGGCCTCGATGTCCCCTGAGAGCATGATGGCTGGACCCCCACTCCTGCTACTCTGTCCTTGGAAGAATAGTCATGTTATGTTGAAGTCTAGTTAAATTATGAGGGAAAGGGAACCCAGAAGACAGAAAGACACACATGACTGGTTGACTACATCAATGTGTGACGAGAAGAACCAGAAGGTGTTCAACCACCACCTGTGACAGCTGTGATGGAGCTCACAAAGCTAAGCCTCAGTGGCAACACAAGAATAAAAAGGGGTACACCCTGGAAACACTCCTAAAAGACTGCAATTGGTGGTCTAAAGGCCTCAGAGTTCCCTTGAGACCGTGGTTTCTAGTCCTGACACTGCCCCTGTCCATGAATCATTCTGAGGTCAACTCCTTGGACAGGAATTGACTGGACTTGGCAACACAGAGTGACCATATCGTATGTGCACTTTATGGTTCTATGCATCTATAGGATGTCATCCTACTGGACTCTTACTACAGGGGAGGGAGACTGTGGAGGAAAAGGGACAGAAGGTTGTTAGGAGGATATGACATCTATAGAACAGAAAGGAGGAGTGTGCTGTGTCACTGGGTAAGGAGAGCAGTAGGAGCTACACGTAGGCGGGCTTCAAATTTAAACTGGATTGTACACTTTCAGTCAATTACAACAAATAGAAAAAAAAAATCCATCTACCTGCTGTCTATAAGAGACACGTGTAAGACCTAAAGACACAAAAAGGCTGAAAGTGAAAGGATAGCAAACTAATATTCCATGTATCATATTTTTACCTGAGTAATGCTTGCCTTCTATGTTTGTTTGCCAACTGTTTTCTCCTCTTTTGAGGTATTTTTGTAAACACCACTGTGTGAATATTTTTTTATGTGTTGCTATAAAAAAATTAGCACAGCATACTTATGAATATACTTTGCCAGGGGAGGGAGATACTGGCAAACAAAAGAGAAGGCATACATTATTTTCTAAAAAATATGGTAAATAGTAACCAAAAAGAGATAGAGTGACATCAGACAAAGCTTTAAGTCAAAATTTATTATTAGAGACAAAGGGTATTGTATAGTGATAAAATGGTCAATTCATCAAGGAGATGTAACAATCATATATGTAAATATAGATACATATGTATTATGTGTGTATATATTTATATGTGGGGGGGCCTTGATGGCATAACAGTTAAGCACTGGGTTTCTAACCAAAATGTGAGCAGTTCAAATCTATCAGTGCTCTTTGGAAAACCTATGGGGCAGTTCTACTCTGCCCTATAGGATTGCTATAACAAATGTATATATATATATGTGTGTATGTATACATATATGTATGTGTATACACACACAGGCACACACACATGCACATACATGCACACACATACCCACACATGAACACACACATACACCTACACACCCCTAACTTCAGAATCAAAAAGTATGTCAAGCAAACATTGTTAGAACTGAAGCAAGAACTAGACTTTTCTACAATAATGGTTGGAGACTTTAGAAGACCACTTTCAACTGAACATCCAGACAGAAGATGAATAAGGAAATAGGTGATTTGAACATTATAAACCAATTAGACCAGTAGACACATACAGATTAGCTCAGTCAAGAACAGCAGCACAATCTTCATTCTTCACTACATGGAGCATTCTCCAGGATAGACAATATACTAGGTAAAGAAGCAAGTTTCAACAAAATTTAAAACGATTGAAATTATCAAAGTAATAATAAAAAAAACAAGAACTTCCCAATAAAGCAAAAATGCAGGACCAGATAGTTTCATTGGGGAATTTTATCAAATATATAAAGAATGACTAACAATCCTCACGCTGTTTTAAAAAACAGAGGAGGAGGGACCATTTCCTAACTTATGCAAGAACAACAGTATTACCCTGATACCAGAGCCAGATAAAACCAAATGAAACCAAACCTGGTGCTGTCAAGTCGATTATAACTCATAGGGATCCTATAGGACAGAGTGGAACTGCTCTGTAGAGTGTCCAAGGAGCATCTGGTGGATTGGAGCTGATGACTTTTTGGTTAGTAGATGCAGTAATTAACCATATGCAACCAGAGTTTCCAAGCCAGTTAAAGACACCAAAAAGTTGAACATTACATATAAATATCCCTTACAAAAATATTGAATAGAATACTAGCAAATAAAATTCAACAGCATACTAAGAGACTTATATTTAACATGATGAAATGGGATTTATCCCCAGAATACAGGAATGGTTCCAATAAGAAAATTAATCAATGTAACATACCACATTAACAGAATGAGAGAAAAGATCTACATAATCATTTTAATCAAAGCAGAAAAGGCTTTTGACAAAAATCCAACACCCTTTCATGATAAGACCACTAAATAAACTAATAATACAAGGGAAATTCATTAATATGATAATAAAAAAAACATTTATGAAATCCCACAGTAAACATTGTACCCAGTGAAGAACAACTAAGAACTTTCCCCATAAATCTGGGAACAAGGCAAGGATGTCTGCTCTCACCACTTTGCACTAGAAGTCTTAGCTAGAGAAATTATGCAAGAAAAATATAAGATACCCAAAGTGTAAAAAAAGACTAAAACTAGCTCTGTTTGCAGATGACATGAAAATCTCAAAGTATTCACAAGAAATCAACTAGAGCTAGTAAGTAAATTCAGCAAAGTGGTGGAGTGCAAAGTCGGTACACAAATATCATTTCTGGTCTCTATATACCACCTATGAGAATTCTGTGAAGAAAATTAAGAAAACAATTCCGTTTTACAACAGCATCTAAAGGAATAAAATGTCTACAAATAAGTTAAACCAGTGATGTGAAACACTTGTCCACTGAAAATTGTAAAGTACTGAAATTAAAGACTTAAGTAAGTTGAAAAACATTGTGTTCATGGACTGGATGACTTAATGTTGTTACTATGTCAGTACTGTGCAGACAGATCTTTAGATTCAACACAATTCCTATTAAAATTCCGGTAGCCCTTTAGCAGAAATGGAAAAGCCAATACTCTTATTAATGTGGTATTTCAAGAGGCTCTGAATAGGCAAAAGAATCTTTAGAAAGCAAAACCAACTAGGAAGTCAAACTCTCCCCAACTTCCAAAAGTTCTATGAAACTTCAGTGGTCAAAACTGTCTATTATTGGTATAAGGCTAGATATGTAGGTCAAGGAATAGACTGGAGAGTCCAGAAATAATCTGTATCTATGGTCAATTGATTCTTAACAAGTATGCTAAATCTACTCAATGGGGAAAGAACAGTCTCTTCAATAAGTAGTGCTGGGACCATATACTGGATCTCCACATGTGAAAGAATAGTTGGACACATACCTCACGCCATATGTGAAATTTAATTCAAAATGGATCAATGATCCAAATTTAAGAAATGCAAAATCTTAAATCATGGGAGTAATGCTTTAGGATCTAGATTTCAACAATGGATTCTTAGATAGGACACGTGCAGCAGAAGACAAAATCGACAAACTGGAATTCATCAAAATTAAAACTTTTGTTGCATGAAAGAAACTTTTCAACAAAGTGAAGAGACAACCTGAAAAACGGGAGGAAACATTTGGGAACCATGTATGTGGTAAAAGTTTAATATTCAGGAAATATAAAGAACTCCTACAGTTTAACAACAAAATTACAAACTCTAAGAGTGGACAAATGACATGAATATCCAAAAAAACACAAATGATCAATAAGTGCATGAAAAGCTACTCAACATCACTAGTCATCAGGGAAATGCAAATCAATGCGGTAATGAGATTCTACTTTACCTCCCTAAAATGCTTATTTTCAGAAAAAAGTTGAAACAACTGTTGGCGAGATTGTGAAATGGGAACCTTCATCCATTGCCAGTGGGATTATAAAATGGTGAAGCCACCATGAAATGGTTTGGTGGTTCTCGAAAAGTTAAACATAGACCCAGTGAATCTACTCTTAGAGATATATATACATGCTCAAAAGCTTTCAAAGCAGAAACTCAGACAGATACTTGCATTCATTGAAGCGTTATGCAAAATAACCAAAACGTGAAGACAACAAAAGTGCCATCAACAGTTGTATGGATAAACAAAACGTAGTATGTACATACACTAGAAAATTATTCAGTCACAAAGAGAAATGAAGCTCTGACACATGCCATCACATGGGTGGACCTCGAAAACATTGTGTTGAGTGAAATAAGTCAGACACAAAAGTACAAATATTGCCTATTCCCTCTTGTATGACATACTTAGAATAGGCAAGTGTGTACAGATTGGAGTTTGTCTGTGATTACTGGGATGGATGAGAGGGGGAAGTGGGGAGTTATTGCTAAGTATCAAGGAGCTTCTATTAAGAGTGACAGAAAAACTTGGACACAGGTAGTGGTGGTGTCTACCCAGCATGATGAATGTCATTGGTAGCGTTGAGTTATACACTTAAGAATGGTTGAAGTAGCAAATGTCTTGTTATATATATTTTACTGCAATAAAAAAATTAGCTACATAAAAATGGTTACACCTTAGAAAATATTGTTCATTTGAAGATTCAAATCATTGAAGATTATGTGGAATACAATTTCATTTTTATATAGCTCAGAAACAAGCAAAGCCAAAATATTTTAAGGCATATATGTATGTATGTATGGGATTTGAAAAACTACTAAATATTTAAAAGTCAAGGAAAAAACATGTCCAAAAATCAGTATAGTGGTCACCTCTGGTGACAAGAGGATGCATTTATTATGCTAGTGTTATTAGTTTTTTGTTGTTGTTGTTGTTTTTGCGAATTAATGGGCAGTCTTTCTATTATTATACTGATTGTGTTTATGGCTTATAGCTGTTCCCATGAGATGTTCAAATAACTTTGGGAAATGCTGCATGCCATGTTTAGCTCTCTGCTCATTTCCCAATTCATGTTGCATACTAACATTTCAGCAGAGATGCCCGAGAAGAAAAGCCTGGCAATCTGCTTTCTAAAGTCCAAACCTCAGAATCCAAACTCACTGCTGTCGAGTCAAATATGACTCGTAGCAACCCTAAAGACAGAGTAGAACTGCCCCATAGAGTTTCCAAGGAGTGTAGTAGTTAAGCGCTCTGGCTGCTAACCAGAAGGTTCCTAAAGGTCACAACCTAGAAAATCCTCTGGCGTACAGTTCTGTTCTGACACATAAGGGATCACCATGAGTCAGCATCGCACTCAACAGCAGCTGATTTTTTATTAACGTTTTGAAGATCATGGAAAGCTGTAAAAGTTATCACACAAACATTGAAAATTATCACACAAACTTTGAAAACCCATTTAACTTTATTTAGCTGTGTATTGCCCTCGTTGGACCATGAGGCTCTCCCCTGCTTCCCATGTTGTCTTTCAAACCTGCACTGAGAAAACTTGCCTGCTTACCACTTTTGTCTACAGCCAGTACAGCTAAAAAAAAATGTCCTGTGTCAGCCAGAAACCTAAGGGCGATTAGGGGTGGGGAGACAACTTGTCTCTACATGAGGGAGAGAGATTATAAAGAAATTTAAAAATTGAAAGTCAGATCACGCTTTGGAATAGCCATCATGATGTTGACTTACTTATGAAAGTTTGTCTGTGTACTTGCTGCAGTGGTAACGTAGACTTGCTCTGAGTTTCTGAAGGAATTGGATATGTACATGGTTGGCATTCATATGAGTATACACGCAAATGTATGTGCATAGCATCATCATTTTCTGCTAAGCGAACTGACAGCAATACAAAGCCATCCCCATCCTTACTTGGTCTGAATTTGAGAGTTTAAGTTATTAAGAGGTTTGGTGACCTGAAACAGACAGTTGAACTGGTCAAGGATTTGGAGGAATGGAACTGAAGAAAAATGAAAAAAGATTCTTACTTCCCATGATGTATGTGGTGAATGGAACATTTTCAGTTACTAATTTAAGCCTCTTGTATTTGGGGGAAATAATATTCCGTTAAAAATCATTCTAGACTTCTCCTAACCTATGTTGTCAGTTTTTCTGTGCTATTTGTTTGCATGAAACAAGCTTGGAGGAACAAGTACTTTAAAATAACAGGCTCATGCTTTTCTTAAAAAAACAGAAATGACTTAAAATATTTCTGTTTCTCAGTGCCCTGGGTCATCGTGTTCTGAAAGAGTTTAGGCATGCTACAGGCAGGCAGCTTCTAAATTATTTACACTCCCCCCCCCAACCTTATTCAGACTTAGATTCTAGCAGAAGCATTTTTTAATCATTAGTCAATTGTTTCAAGTTGAGTGTTCAAGAATTATTTCTCTTACCCTAGGTTACTGGAGAATTTGGTTAAAATACATGATTTACAATAACAGAGGAACAGGAGAATGTGCATAAATGTAATGATTTTGAAAAAAAATTCCCCAAATTGGTTTAGGAACCCTTATACGAGTACCCTGCATTCACCTTTGAAGTATTCTTCTGGGAAGCTATGCAATGATGCCAGTGCCTAGTCCATCTTTCAAAGCAATTTTGGAACTCTTTCTGAAATGGCCATTGTACCCGGTGGCATGCTGACAAGTTCACAGACTAAATTGTATAGTTATCTGTGAGGCAGTTTTTAGCCAGTCAACAAATTAATTGTGTTGGAATGCCCTACCTACTCACCTGATCTGGCCATCAGTAACTTTTTTTTCTTTACCCAAAGATAAAGGAAATATTGAAATGAAGACATTTTGATGAAATTCGGGACATTAAAGGTAATACAATTATAACTCTGATGGCCACTCCAGAAAAAGCGTTCCAACATTGCTTTGAATGGTGGACTAGGCACTGGTGTACCTGCACAGCTTCCCAACGGAAGTACTTCAAAGGTGACTGTGGTGACACCCAGCAATGAGGTATGTAGCACTTTTCCTAGGAGGAGTTTGCACACTTGTCAGATCTCATAAAAGTTTTGGTGTGAAAATTTCTTTGCTAAAGCTGTATTCTATGACTGCATATTGATTAGCTGATATGTGTACACTGAACTCCATTTCCAAGATATTCTTACTGCCCTTACCTTCTTTGTTTCATTTGTCCCAACCGCTGCCTTCCTGGCATTCCCTATTTTCATCTCTGCCATTTTCCCCACTTGCTTATAGTTCTTACTGCTGTCTAACTACATACTTTTAAGTTTTATTGTATATTGATCTCTTCATACTAAAAGGTGAACCAAGGACAGAGATTTGTGTCTTTTTTTGCTCACTGCTGATACTGTACTCTTAATATCAAGATCAGTGCCAGGCACATAGTATGGATTCCTTAAGTATTGCTGAGTGATAGGAATAATGTCTAGTGTTGACTTACCCATGATTACACAGTAAATGGCAGAACTCAAAGGATATAAATAATGCAATATAGAAAAACCAAAAACTAAACCCAGAGCCATTGAGTCGATGCTGACTCATAGTGACCCTATAGGTCAGAGTAGAACTGTCCCGTAGAGTTTCCAAGGAGCGCCTGGAGAATTTGAACTGTGACAGTTTGCTTAGCAGCTGTAGCACAGAACCACTACACCACAAAGGTTATATATAGATCAATGTCATCTAGCAGGTTAATTTTCCAGAAGATAAATTCATGAATGTGCTGAAATTCTGAGAACTAGAATACAGTTGATTCAGTGCTTTGGCTTCATTGTGCTGAAAATCTGCAACATTCTTCTCAGGGGCTTCTCAGCTAATGGAAGTACCAAAGAGGCGGGATAGTGAGTTAAGGCAGGAGAGGCACGGCACCAAGAAGTAGGTTACCTATATTTGATCCACATCTACTGCCACAGAGTACCTTTGCAGTCTCAGTAAAATCACCTCACAGCTTTTGAGTTTCTAAGGCATAAAATGTAATATATTGCCTACCATCTCATTTTACAAATCAAGAAGCATTAATGAGAATGCATCACGGTAGTAATATTTCGCTAATGTTTACTTAGCAAAGGCTTAAGTGATTGTATACTGGAAAATCTATGTAACGCCTAGCCCAATAGAGTGTGTCCACTTGCGTTCTCTAAACTACCAGGTAGGAGATAGAATTAACTGTGATTGTCACTTGATTTGAAAATTTCTCTGATGAACACCCATCCATAATTTTTAGTTCAAATTATTTACTAAGACTTTAATTAAAAGTTATCCCTTCTAATTACCTGAATCATTTTACAGATTTGGAACAACAAGAATTGTTTTTCTTGAATTTTAGTCCATGGTTATAATTTTTTCACAGTTATGTTTTTAAATATTATCAGTTAAATATCCAGTCTTAATTTGGTCTTTGGGTTTTTTTAATTTTCGAAATTATAAAAGAGTCTTGAGAAACCTTACTGAATTTTTCTTCTTTATGCTCTAAAGTGAATTTCCTGGATATACTTAATTCAAAAAACTTCTGAATTCTTCATTGTTAGATATGCATTTTTAGTAACATTGTGGCTTTTTATGTTATGATAGTCTCATAATAAGATCTCTTTGTTGGCTTCTTGAAAATCCAGTGTTCTTATCTGATCTGAGATAAACAAAATTGGACTGGCTAACACAGATGATAAAGTGAGGGAATAAATCAGAAGTGGTTCAGAGGTATGGTAAGTATGTGGCAAACACTCAAATGAAAATAAATAAGAGTAATGACATTTTCATGTCACTAGCTGGCTGAATGATGGTCTTGGTTCACCAGTCTCAGAGAGAATAATAATTATTCCTAAATAAGGCATAGTTAGCCTAACCACATTGCTGAGTTTTGAAATGGCAAACATATTCGATTTAATTTCAGATTATTTGTTTTTTAATTACAGCTATCTAACATACCTCTTGGAAACCTTGGTGGTGTAGTGGTTCAGTGCTACCGCTGCTAACCAGAAGGTCAGCAGTTCAAATCCTCCAAGTGCTCCTTGGAAACTCTATGGGGCAGTTCTACACTGTCTTATACGGTTGCTATTAGTCAGAATTGACTTGATGGCACTGGGTTTGATTTGGGTTTTTTTTTAATGTACCTCTAATATAGAACTGCCAAATGATTTAATATTTACATAATATATTTATTATTTATTAGCTTTTGAATATACTTCCTCTTTACCTATTACAGCACTGAAAACAACCAAAAAAAAAAAAAAAAAAAACCCCACTGCTGCTGAGTCAGGCCCTACTCATAGCAACCCTAGAATTCAGAGGAGAACTGCCCCATAGAGTTTCCAAGGAGCACTTGGCAGATTTGAACTGCTGACCTTCTGGTTAGCAGGCATGGCACTTAATCCACTATGCCATCAAGGCTTCCTGTTATAGCACCAGATCAGTAGAGATAATAAATTCACTGGCAATTGAGGTGGTCCACTATGAAACTTTATAGGATTTAATGTCAAACTCTTGGGAAACCCTGGTGGCATAGTGGTTAAGTGCTATGGCTGCTAACCAAAAGGTCAACAATTCACATCCACGAGGCACTCCTTTGAAACTCTACAGGGCACTTCTACTCTGTGCTATAGGGTCACTATGAGTTGGAACTGACTCAAAGGCCATGGATTTTTTTTTCTTTTTTGGGGGGGTCTAACTAAGCATTTACTTGAATTTAAGAAAATTTAGTGTTATTTCAGACTTTGAAGAATTTGAGAGATATTTCTGGTAAAATTAGTATTGAATTTTCAGATTTTTGAACTTCTAGAAATACCTTAATCAACCAAAATAGATCAATTTATTTTAAACCTGACTATAACATCATAAAAGTGATTACTTTTAAAACATCAGTTACAATAGTAGTAAGATAAGAATCATTGAAAATGTATACTGTAGACAAAGATTTTTCTTTTTTTTTTCTGGACTATGAGTCATGGATCAGAGATTAGAAAGAATACCATTTGTTTCTGGGGCGTTGTGCTCCCTAAACCACTGTAATTAAATTGATCAAGAATGTAAATCTCCTTCTGTTCTTCTGTCTCTTTCTCAATGCTAGTTGTTCCTTATACCTTTTATTTTCACTATCATGACATATATTTAATGAAGAATTACAAATGTTGTATTTATTGATATATTAGAAAAACTATAATGCATAACTTTGAAATTTAAGAACCTTTTAAATATATCAGATGGCAGATTTGTGGTTTGACTAACCCTCTTACATCCATAATACCAATATATATATATATATATATATATATATATATATATCTATTGCTGTTGAGTTGATTCTGACTCACAGGGCCCATACAGAACAGAGCAGAACTGTCCCATAGGGTTTCCAGGGAACAGCTGGTAGATTTGAACTGCCAGCCTTTTGCTTAGTGGTCTGAGCTCTTAACCACTGCATTACCAGAACTCCACATCCACAATAGGCATTACTAATTGATCACAGAACTCTTTTTCCAGTGACCCGGATATCATCACCTTGAGTTGGATCCGACTTGATGGCACTTGGCTTGGCTGGATATCACCTTGGAATTTTTATCAAAATATAATCACATTTAGTATTCTCTCACCAGTCAAGATACCTACAATTTTGTCTTTAATCTTTCAGCATAATATGATTCTTTCTTTTGTCTTTTCTTTGAATGGTCTGATAGTATAAAGTGGAAACTCAATGAAGTTTTAAAAACTCAATGAGTTAATTACTTAAAGTTTCTGAAGAGTTTAGTGATTTGGTGATTTAGTGATTTGGGCATATTTGATTGCCCTGATAAATGAACAGAATCCTCAGTGGCTTAGTGGTTAAGACATACAACTGCCAATCAAAAGGTTCAAATCTACCAAGTGCTCTTTAGAAATCCTGTGGGGCAGTTCTCCTGTTTTCTGTAGGGTTATTACAAATTGGAATTGACTCAGCAGCAATAGATTTAGTTTGCGTTTTGTTAAATGAACCAGCATCATAAGCCTAAGGCAATGATAGACTGCAGTGAGTTGGATAATTCCATATATCACTCACTGCCTGTCATACATTTGCATAACAGTCACAGTATTTAGATTAATTTTTTTGGAGTCCTACACATAGATGAGTCAAAGATTAAGAAGTTGGTGTTGGAATTCTCTTCCTGTATATCTGTGAGCCTTTGCCATGACAATGGAGGACATAGATGTCTCTCAGAGAGGGCCTGTTGGGTTGTAGCGAAGACAGTAACCTGGTTACGCTAGAATGTCCCACACTTTAGGATGTTCGGGCTCCCCCAGCTCCTATTAGAGGAGCCCCAGTAGTTAAGCATTTGACAACTAACCAAACGGCCAGGCATTTGAACACAGCAGCTGCTCCATAGGACAAAGATGTGAAAGTCTGCTTCCATAAAGATTACAGCCTTGGAAATCTTGTAGGGTAGTTCTACTCTGTCCTATAGGGTTGCCAGGAATCGACTGGATGGCAACAGAGTAGCTCATATCCACTTAATTCAGTAGTGCCTCAATCTCTTTGAAAACCCAAACTCCACCCATTTCCATTTCTGGCTTGTAGGTAATAGAAAAGAAACATTGTGCTATGTTATGTATGTGTAAGATGCCTCATGATCCAGTGTGTACATCTATCCAAAGCATTCTGTACACAGACTTCTATCGTGAATTCTGAGACAAAATCAAGTATCAACTCAGAGTGTATGGTAGATAAAGATAGATAGATTTGCTGTGGATAAAGTGGTGCATAGCAAAACTGAATTCAATTTTATTTTTAAACCTCACAGAAATTTTAAGCTTTGATAAGTGAGCCTTTTACACATGTCTGTTTTTTTAACTGAATTTATTGATTTATTCTGCTTTTCTTATCAAAGAAAACTCCATACTTCTGCCCTGTGTTTCAATGAGTAACTATGTATAATAGAGGTAATGGTGTTCTATAAGGTTAATTTCAGGTATCTCTGAAATATGTTTTGGTTGAGAAAAGACATAAAGTAAAAATACAGTGTAATGATTGAAATAATATATATTTAAACAGATATTGTACCTATGGCAAGGAGGTGAAAGACCATATACCAAAACATAGCCACTTCTCTCTTAGAAGCTATGTTGTTAATTGTTTTGTTTCAGACTCGGAGCTGGCTGGTAACATCAATAAAATGGCAATATTTACTGAGCTCTGTGTTCAGTTTCTTTATTAATCCTCATGGAACTCTTAGCTGGCTGTTCTCTGGGGGGCATCCTATGGTTTTATTCTCCCTCAGCCTTTATGCAGAATTCAGTACTTTGTAGCATTCCCCCTAAATGCAAACCTCCTGAGCAAGAGAGAATGTAATGAAGATTTCATGTGAGGCTGTGAAGAAAGTTTACGTCTCAGGCCACCTGGTAGAGCAAGAAATTTAGCGCAGTTTCCCATTTGGCGTTTTGTTTTATCCAAAATCCCTTACTTAAAGTTCTTTTTTAAAAGACTTGCAAGTCCCTAGATGGCATGTATGTTTGGTGTTCCACTGCTAACCTAAAGGTTGGTGGTTTGAACCCACTTTGCAGTAATATGGAAGAAAGGGCTGGTGATCTGCTTCTATGAAGATTACAGCCAAATAAAATCTCGTGGGGGCACTTCTATTATGTAACACGTGGGGTTGCCATGAGCCAGAATCAACTCAATGACAATTTTTATATGTTTGTTTTTTAATTTAAACAGCAGATATGAGGATCTCCCTCCCTTTTAGATCATCTTTACTGAGTCAAATAACCACCTCTTGTTCTAAATTTGCACACCAGACTTTGCAAAACAAAATCTGTAGTGATTAGGGTCCTCCATCTCTATAAAGTGGTTCAAAGCTATCTACTCTTTATCCAGTAAATTTCCTGGGGATTTAGGCAGTACCTCCTATCCACAACCTTGTACATACAATCTTCAAGCAGTTTAACCAAGTACTCACCACTGTACCAAAGAAGCTCAGATATTCCACTGCATGGGAAAGAACAAGGAATACTTGCGCCCTAGCACCCTAACAAGGCTGTATATTTGGGCAAGGCACTCTTACTGAGCATCAGTTTTCTCATCTAAAAATTGAGAAAAATAATGTTGATATTAACACATGATATTAACACATATACATACATGTGTGTGTATATACAAAACATCTGGAGTCCTGGGTGTGTAGTGGTTAAGAACTTGGCTGCTAACCACAGGTTGGTGGTTCAAATCTACCAGCTGCTCCTTGGAAACCCTATGAGGCAGTTCTACTCTGTCACTATGAGTTGAAATTGACTTGACAGTACCTAGCAATGACAACCACAGTGTATGACATCAAGGACATCGTATGCGAAGAAAGAAGTCATTAAAAAGATAAGAAAGAAAGAAAAGACCAAAATGGATGTCAGAAGAGACTGAATCTTGCTCTTGATGCTGAGTAGCTAAAGCAAATGAAAGAGACGGTGAAGTGAGAGAGCCAAAGAGAAGATTTCAAAGGATGACTCAAGAGGACCAAGTACTGTAATGACATACACAAAGACTCAAAGATAGAAAACCAAAAGGAGGAACCAGCCAAGCCAAGCCAAGTGCCATCAAGTCGGATCCAACTCATGGCGACCGACTTGACATTTCTCAAGCTGAAAAAACTGCAGAAAAACATTCAAGCCTTGAGTTGTGATATTGAAGGAGTCTATGGTTAAAGTAGCAACAATGAAGGAAGCATCAAAAGAAGATGGCAAGAATGCAGCTACTACAACAAAAAAAGAATTGGTTGGTGTTCAACCATATTAAGAGGTAGTATGTGATCAGGAACAGATGACACGGAAGAAAGAGGTCCTAGCTGCACTGAAGATACTGGTGCAAAACAAGGTCCCAGAAATTGATAAAATACCAGCTGAGATGTTTGAAGAAATGAATGCAGCACTGGAAGTGTTCCCTTGTCTATGCCAAGAAATCTAGAAGACAGCTACCTGGCCAGCCAAGTGGAAGAGATCTACACTTTATGCCTATCCCAAAGAAAGCTGATCCAACTGAATGAGGAAATTATTGAACAATATCATTCATTTCACACACAAGTAAAATTTTGCCAAAGATTATTCAAAAGTGGCTGCAGCAGTGCATTGACAAGTGTTTTAGTCTGCTCTAACAAAAATACTACAGAGTTGATGGCTTTAACAAAGGAAGGTTTATTCTTACACAGTCCGGTAGGTTGCAAGTCCATATTCAGGGTGTCCGCTCCAGGGGAAGGCTTTCCCCTTGTTGGCTCTGGAGGAAAGTCCGGTATTGCATCAGTCTTTGTCCAGAGAGAGTCTTGGCACAGGAACCTCAGGTCTGAAGGACGTGCTCTTCTCCCGGTGCTGCTTTCTTGATGGTAACGAGGTTCCCCAATTCTCCTTGTTTCTCTTTCCTTTTATCTCTTGCAGGCTAAAAGGCTTAAGGATGGGACAAGCCATACTCCAGGGAAACTCCCCCTACAGCAGAGCAAGGAAGTAATCCTATGCAGGAATTTACAGCCCCTTTAGCAACAGTTTAGTGAAACCACAGAATGGAGGACAGTCACAGGATACTGGGAATCATGTCGCAGCCACATGGCTACACATATTTTTTGAGGGACACAATTCAACCTATGATAACAGGGAACTCACAGAAATTTAAACCTGGCTCAGAAGAGGGTGTGAAAGAGGAGTATCGTTGCTGAGGTGAGATGGATCCTGGCTGAAAGCAAGGAATACCAGAAAATATTTACCTGTGGTTTATTGATTGTTTGAAGGCGTTCAGCTGTATAGATCATAACAAATTATGGATAACATTGTAAAGAATGGGAATTTCAGAACACTTAATCGTGTTCATGAGAAACCTGTACATAGATCAATAGACAGTCTTTTGAATAGAACAAGGAAATAGCGTGTGGTTTAAAGCCAGGAAAGGTGTCTGACAGGGTTATATCCTTCTACTATACTTATTGAGTCTATATGCTAGCAAGTAATCCAGGACACCATACTATGTGAAGAAGATATGGCCTCAGGGTTCAAGGAGGACTCATTAACAGTCTGTGGTATGCAGATGACATAACTTTGCTTGCTGAAAGTAAGGAAGACTTGAAGTACTTACTGATGAAGATCAAAGACTGGAGCCTACAGTGTGAATTACACCTCAACATAAAGAAAACAAAAATCTTCACAACTAGATCAATAAGCAACATCATGATAAGTGGAGAAAAACTGAAGCTGTCATTTTACTTGGATCCACAATCACACATGGGACCAGCAGTCAAGCAATCAAAAGATAAATTGTGTTTCACAAATCAGCTGCAACCATCTTCTTTAAGTATTAAAAAGCAAAGATGTCACCTTGAAGACTAAGGTGCACCTGACCCAAGCAATGGTGTTTCTAATTAACTCATATGCATGCAAAAGCTGGATGATACATAAGGAAGAAGAATTAATGCCTTTGAGTTGGGATGTTGACAAAGAATGTTAAATATCCATGGACTGCCCAAAGAAGGAACAAATTTGTCTTGGAATATATATAGCCAGGATGTGCTTTAGAGGTAAGGCAGGAGGCTCAGTCCCTGGTGAAGGTCTCATTTTTGGTAGAGAGTCATCAAAAAAGAGGAAGACACTCACGGACATTGATTGACACAGTGGCTGCAACAATGAGCTCAAGTATGATTGTGAGGATGGTGCAGTATCAGCCAGTGTTTCATTCTGGGGTACACAGGATCACTCTGAGTCAGAATTGTCTCAATGGCTCCTAACAATGTATATATGTGTTCGTGTGTGTGTGTACATACATAAACATATGTATATGTACTTGATAAAAATACTTTCTGCATACTTCATCTTCAACTTTTGAACCTTAATGGATAGGCAGAAAAAGTATTGTCCTCAGTTTACAACTCAGAAAATCAGAGAAGTATGGTGACTTACTCCAAGATACACAGCTGTTATCTGTGATGGAATTTGCCCCTAGATTTTCTGACTTTAGCCTAGCATCCTTTCTGGTTTATTGTACAATTTCATTAATAGAAAGGTGAAAAATAAAATCTATGCTAAATGCTTTTAAGAAAACGTAACTGTCAGAAATAAATGCCCTCTCCCCAAGAGGACAAAAATTGGCAAGCCATTATTTTAGGCTTAAAACATAACTGGAAAGCATACTCAAATAATAGCACAGAATTAAAAATCAACAGGTGTCTTAGATTAAACAAACTTTCCTATCATTAATTTCCATGTTAGTCAACAAAGCACTGGTCATCTAGAGAGTTTACACCAAGGTTTTAGTGTTCGCTGTGGTGTCATTACTTGAAATGGCAGTTACCCATTCTATAGGCTTAAATGTACCATGTCATTTTCCTCAATAAGCATTTAATTATCTTATATGGGAAATATAAGTAAAATTTATCGCTATTAAGATGCCACTTGACTAGTGAAATGGAGTCTGGAAGACATGAGAACTTTACAAACAGAAACCTAACACATCATCCAAACACAGAAAGAAGAAAATGAAAAAGAAGAGAGTTTAGGGATCTTTTATTTCAATTTCTAGGAAAAAAATAATATGATAGTTTCTCTTTACTCCAAACGTGATGAGACTGTCTAGCATAGCTGTGAGACCATGGAATCAACCTTACTGCCAAGGTCACTTTTCCTACCTTTTGCATTGAGCTCTATGCATCCAGTTGGTAGATTATGGAAAAAGTTGATCGGACGAATAGAGAAAAAAATTGCTTGAAAGAGAAGAGATTCAGGTAATAATAATAAGGAATCGTTATCAGGCATTTTTAACCTGTGGTCCATTGGAGGATACAAGATGCCTGATGTGATCCTTCTAAATGCATTTGCTTTGCTCTGGGGAGGGATGTTTATACCTCTAATGGAATTTTCAGAAAATTTCATAATCCAAAAAAAAAAGGAAAATTTGCACAGTCCAAGCACAGGCTGACAGCTCGGGTCAGCCAATTCAAAACGTGGTGTCTCATTTGCAAATTTCCATCCAACAATGTTGCCTAACTTAACCACATTCTCTTCCTTAGGCTGATGCAATAACAACTCACAATTAACATATTTTAGCCAGCCCTCGCTACTGATGAGGTTTAGTGTCCACACCTCAAACTTTCTTTAATGGCTGCTGAGAAACATTTGGGGTGCCTACATCTCTGCAAATACTTAGTATGATTGACACAGCTTTCTAATTCTTGCCAATCTAATAGATATAAGTCTTGTTTCATTAGCATTTTTCTAATTAATGTTAAGTTAGAATTATTATTTGTTTGCGTGTCTGTCAATTAAACTGCATATTCATTGCACATAAGGACCATGGGTTCCCATTTCCATCTCATCAGTTTCTGAAACAGTGTATGGAATACATTCATGATAAATATCCTTATATTTCACAAATGATTAGATGAATGAGTTCACCAGAATCCCAGAGATGTCCTCTAGTGACCTGTAGTTAAACAAATGTCTATATATTCACATTTAACAGAAGTTAAAATTAGAGTTGATAAAATTTCCTTTTTGAAATTTAGGAGTGAGGTTGGTTTTCAAGTCTGTTTCCTAAGGCTAAGTAAATTCAATTTTCTTCTCAGTGTGTGGCACAGTGGAAAAAGTATGACTTTTGAAGTTAGGCATATCTGTGTTTGCATCCTGCCTCTGACCCTTAGTTAAGTAATTTAAACCCTGTGGGGAAAATAATACATAGGACATAAGGGTGATTTATAAATTGAATTTAAACAGAAGAATATGTTTAAAGTGTCTATCGTTGCATCTAGCATGTGATATACTAGGTGGTGAGTAAACAGCAGCTATTGTTTGGTTAGCAGTACTTGGCTGCTAACCAAAAAAGGCTGGCAGTTAGAACTTACCACTGATTACCTGGGAGAAAGGTGTGGCAGTCTGCTTCCTTAATGTAAACTCTATGGGGCAGTTCTGCTCTGTTCTTTAGGATTGCTGTGAATTAGAATCAACTCAGCTGAAAGGATCTGAGGTTCATTCTCATAGGGATAGATACTTCTCCCAGATATGAATATGCCTCTCCTGCCACAGGGTCTTAACCAGCACCTATATCAGGGACTTACACTAAATCAGCAAACGCAGTGTCTCACATAACATTGCATCTGATAATGGAATCTATTTCCTAGCAAATGAGGAACAGAAATGGGATCATGGACATGATCCCCTCAAGGTTGTATCACAAACTGCAGTGTTAAATCTCATTCTATAGCCAGCCTGATAGAACGTTGGCATGGCTTATTAAATACATAGCTGAATACCAGCTTGGTGACAGCATCCTGCCAAAACTGGATATCATCCTTTAGTGTGTAGTATATGTATTAATCATAAACTTTTATATGATACATTTCCAATACTAAGAATATATGGAGCTAGAAACTAAAAGGTGGAAGCATGAATGACATTACTGATCCTCACTCTTAATGACCCATAAGGAGACTCTGTGCATCCTATCTCCACACCTTTAAGCTATGCAGGTTTAGTAGCTCTGACCTCTGAAAGGGACACATTCTTATCAAGATACACAACAAGGATTCCATTCAAGTACAAGTTACTATTGCACTTTGGATTCCTTGTGTTGAGGGACCAGCAAGTGAAAAAAGATGTTACCATTTTGGGAGAATGAGCTGATCCCCATCAGTAGGAGGAGGTAGGGCTACTTTTACATAGTCAGAGCAGAGAGAAATGCATCTGGTGCCTGGCTGATTCAATTGGACATCTCTTGGTGACCAGCTGTAACTAAAGGAATACATGCAACAACAATGACCTGAGAACGGTATATCAAAGGCTCAGAGTACTCAAGAATTAAGATTTGGCCATACCACGTGGTCAGTTCCAAGATCTGCAGAGATAATATCTGACAGTGAGAAAAATTTAGAATTGATAGTTGAGGGGGGAGAAGATGAGTGCCTGTTGTGACCTTGAGACTAGCAGCAGCAATGTGTGCTATAGTTACTCTCACTAATTTCCTTCTCCCAAATTTACTCTCAGATGGAGAAGCCCCATAAGAACCCTAACGTGTAGAGATGTGGATTTTTATAACACAAGGAGGTGGACTGTGGGAATCAGTGAACCAGCATTGCTGAGATTTTCTAGACAGCATACCACAAAGATAATTGTAGGCTGAGTGTCTCCATTCATCAGCGATTTGTTTGACTCTTCTGTAGTGTTAAAGCTGAGTCACGTCTTCCTGGGGACAGTTCTAGTCACTGTTGAGCATTGTAGGCATGCTAGAGCTGAGCCATTCCTGACTGACACTGGACTTGTCTCGTTGGCACTCTTCACCCTCAGTTCCCTCTAGGCTTGGCCAGATGTTTTCCAAGAAGCACTGAAGTCTGAGGCTCCTGCTTCCCAAACATTCTGTCTTCGCTCTTTGTTTTCATGGGTGACTGAAAGGCTTTCCATAATACTCTCACTCTTCCCTCCCCACTTTTTCACAGGCATTTCTTTAAGCGAATTTCTTGCATGTCTGATTCCATCTTGGTTATTATTTTCCAAAGAAGTAAGCTTATGACAATCTCAGAGTGTGAAGAGAAAAACAGCTGAGTCCATTGCCTGGGAAAACCAGTCTCCATTTTGATGTCATGAACCTTGAATTCTAATGTCTCAATCTGCTGTTTTCAAAACTGATTTCCTAGAAACCTCTATAGTTTTCCCCAGTGGAATTGTATTCTTCTTCTTATGGGTTTTTGTTGTGCCTTCTAGTTTCTTTTGTTACAGTACCCACAGTAATAATAACAAATTACATTTTTTAAAAAAGAAAAGCCTGGGTAGAGGGGGGTGGAGTCAAGATGGCAGACTAAACGCATGTCTGCCTAAATCCCTCTGGAAACCAAGACCTGAAATGGTAATTAAATGGAGTCTTCTGGACACCTAGTGAGCCCCAGGGTACAGCATAGGGCTGTTAATTTGGACTTCATACCACTGAATGCAAAACCTCCTCTTTTTCACTGACCCCACTCTCGGTGAGCACAGCCTTGCACAGACCGAAGATAACTCACCATTTTGTTTTTTTTTCTCTGTCTTGATCAGTGTTCAGAGCTAGGACTTTACTAGCTGCTGGTCTTGGCCACACTGTTGGTAGGACTGGCAAGAGTAATTGCCATGTTGTGAGAACCTGGCTTTGGACTCTATACACCTCGGCTCCTCTGGCCTATCTTTCTGCCTCTGCCTTGTGGTAGCCATACAGATACGCTTGTGTGGGATGGCATCTTGATCCCCTGGGAAATGGAGAAGCCCAGGCAGAAGCCCCAGCTGGACTTGCTTCTTAGGCTGGGAGGTGGCACCCACTCAGGGCAGAGTGCATTTCCAGCAGGGAGGTGGTATTTTGCACAGAGTCACCTGGGGCTGGGGCCCAGCGGCAGAGGCTGTGGGCACTGGAAACTTCTGCACTCTTGGCCTCTCTATTCACCAGGAACCTGGTCCTGGCCAGCTGGCGAGCTTATGCAGGACACTGTCTTGTTTTTCTGGGAGGCAGGGTCATCCATATGGAAGCCTCAGGTGGGCCTAATTCCTGGACCGGGAGGCAGTTCCTACCTGAAAGAGACTGTTTTCCCAACAAAAGCAGAGTTCTACATAATATCACCTACAACTGGGGCCTGACAGCAAAGGCCAGCAGGCCAGTAGCCATTCTGTGTTTTGAACTAGTTTATAACATCAGGTGTTCAATACAGAGGTGCTTACTTTGCCAGCTGGGAAGAGAGATGTATACACCTGAAAACCTGGCTGACTTTGGAAGATGCCAAATACTTTTTACTTTTCATTTTAAGACAGCTTAGAGAAACAACTGTGGTAAATCTTCATAGTATCTCCTCCAGACTCTATTGACCCACGTGATGCCCAAAAAGCAACAAAAGTTGGAGAGGACGGTAACCTGGAAGTCACCAATGGTATCAGAAGGCCCCCAAAAGAATCCACCTTGGAACTTCCCAGATGAAGAAACTTTTCTGAAACTATCAGAAGGTGAATACAAAAAGATTATATACAGAGCCCTTCTAGACCTTATAGAAAATGCAGCAGACCAAAATGAAAAATCAAGCAGGCTTTTCGACCTGATGGAACATCAGTACTCAGAAATCCAACAGATCAAGAACAAAATCAAAGGCATAGAAACGTCAATTCAAAGCCAAGAAAACAGAATTGAACAAATGGAAAAGAGAATTTCTGATTTGGAAGACAGAGCCACTGATTCCAGCACCTATGAGGAGAAATCAGAAAAAAGAAACAAGAAAAATGAAGAAGCATTAAGAAATATGTGGGACTCTATTAAGAAGAACAATCTACGATTAATTGGAGTTATTGAACAGGGCGAGACACCTGAGAACAGAGTATTGTTGCTGAGCTGCTGACAGAAAACTTCCCAGAAATCAGGAAAGAAGAGAATATAGTTGTCCAAGATGTCTATCGAACACCTCTCAATATAGATCTCAATAGAAAGACTCCAAGACATATTATAATCAAGCCTAACAAAATGAAACATAAGCAGAAACTCTTAAAGGCAACAAGACTCAAAGCAAAGCTAACATTCAGAGGGAAATGCTGTAGGCTGTCCTCGGATTTCACTGCAGAAACAATGCTGGCACAGAGACAGTGGCATGACTCATTCAAAGCCTTGAAGGAGAAGAACTTCCAACCAGGAACTCTATATCCTGCAAAAATATCTTTCACATATGACAATGAAATTAAGACATTTGCAGATAAGCATAAACTCAGAGACTGTAAAAACCAAACCAAAGCTACAAGAAATACTGAAAGAATTTATTGGCTTGGAAGAACATAACTGCTAACTTTATATTTTAGAAGGACACATTATCCAGAATCCTACTCAGCTCAGGAAGGCTCCAAACACGACCAAAGCTATAATAGTGAAAGAAATGGTCTAGTGATCATATCATATAAAATACGGTATCATCATATTAAAAAGAGGGGGGTACTATAGTCATTATAATCCTTCCAAATGGAGAGGAAATTGACAAGATGGGTAGCAATCAAAATTGAGTTTATATATAGTTTATTAAGCAGGATCATAGGGACAGCTGTAGAACACATAAGGAAGCAACATACCATATCAAGAAAAGTAATACAGGAGTCTCAACAACTACAAAACCAACCCTGAAAAAGGTGAAAAATCAACTCACAAACAAGAAGGTCACAGAACAGATTAATAAGAACAGAGAAAACATCAATGGAAAAATAAACATATTACAATGGCAGCACTGAACACATACCTATCAATAATTACATTGAATGTGAATGTACTGAATGCTCCAGTAAAGAGACATCGATTGACATTTTGGATCAAAAGACATGACCCATCTATATGTTGCCTTCAAGAAACTCACCTTTGTCTTAAAGATATGAACAAACAGAAAATTAAAGGATGGAATAATAGATATCTAGCTAACAACGAACAAAGAAGAGCAGGTGTGGTGATTCTAATCTCAGATAAAATTGATTTTAATGTAAAATCCACCATCATGGACAAGTATGGAAACTATTTTTTGTTGAAAGGCTCAATACACAAGCAGGGCTCAGCAATATTAAATATTTATGCACCTAACATTAGAGCACCTAAATATGTCAAAGAAACACTGAATACACTCAAAACGGAGATAGATTACTCCACAATAATAGCAGGAGACTTCAACATTCCACTCTCAATACTGGACAGATCGTCTAGAAAAAAGTTCATAAAGACACAGAAGACCTTATTGCCACAATTAACCATCTAGACCTCATCGACATATACAGAACTTTCTATCCATCAGCGGACAACTACACCTTCTTCTCTAGTGCACAGGGAACGTTCTTGAGAATAGACCATGTCTTAGGACATAAAGCAATTCTCAACAAAATCCATACCACTGCATTAATGCAAAACATTCCAGATCATAAAGCCATAAAAGTCAAAATCAGTAGCAGAAAAAACATAGAAAGTGGAATTCACAGAAACTGAACATCTTGCTCAAAAAAACAGGGAATATAGAAGAAATCAAGGATGAAACAAAGAAATTTATGGATTCCAATGAGAATGAAAACACTTCCTACCAGAACTGGGGTACAGCCAAAGCAGTGCTCAGAGGTCAGTTTATCTCCATAAATGCACACATCTGGAAGGAAGAAAGAAACCAAATCAAAGAACTGATCCTACAGCTTGAACAAGTAGAGAGAGAACAGAGGAACTCCTGAGGCACCAGAAGAAAACAGATCATAAAGATTAGAGCAGAACTAAATGAATTAGAGAACAGAAGAACAGTTGAAAAATTGAAAAGACTAAAAGCTGTTTTTTTTGAAAAGATCAACAAAACTGACAAACCACTGGCTAAAATTACTAAAGGAAAACAGGAAAGGAAACAAATAATCTAAATAAGAAATGAGAGGGGAGTGTCACAACAGATCCAACAGAAATCAAAAACATCATAGCTGGAAACTATGAAAGACTGTATTCCAACAAATTTGAAATCCTAGAGGAAATGGACAAATTCCTTGATTCCTATCACCTACCCAAATTATCACAAGGTGATGCAGAAAAACTTAATAAACCCATCACAAAGCAAGAGATTGAAAAAGTCATCAAAAAGCTGCCAACCAAAAAAAGCCTGGGCCCAGATGGCTTCACTGCAGAATTCTACCAAGCTTGTAGAGAAGAGTTATCTCCAATACTATTAAGACTATTTTACAGTATGGAAAAGGATGGAATACTCCCAAATTCATTCTACGAAGCCAGCATGACCGTGATACAAAAGCCAGGGTAACACCCAACAAAAAAGGAGAATTACAGACCGATATCACTCATGAATCCAGATGCAAAAATCTTCGACACAATTCTTGCCAATAGAATACAACAACATACCAAAAAAATAATCCATCATGACCAAGTTGGATTCATACCAGGGATGCAAGGCTGTTTCAACATCAGAAAAACAGTTAATGTGATCAACCACATAAATATCACAAAAGACAAGAATCTCCTGATCTTGTCTATTGATGCAGAAAAGGCATTTGATAAAGTCCAACATGCTTATGCTAAAAACTCTCAGCAAAGTAGGAACAGACGGCCAATTCCTCAATGCAATAAGAGCCATTTGTAAAAAGCCAACTGCGTACGTCATCCTGAATGGAGAGAGACTGAAACACTTTCCCTTGAGAACAGGAACTAGACAAGGATGCCCAGTCTCACCTCTCCTATTCAACATTGTACTAGAAGTTCTAGCCAGAGCAATTAGACAAGACCAAGGAATAAAGGGCATCTGCATTGGCAAAGAAGAACTAAAAATCTCCCTATTTGCATATGATATGATTGTGTATGCAGAAAATGCCAAAGAATCCATAAGGAAACTATTCAAACCGATAGAAGAGTTCAGCAAAGTCTCAGGATACAAGATAAACATAAATAAAACAACAGGATTTCTTTATACGAACAATGAGATTATTAAGGAAGAAATCACCAAGTCAATACAATTTTCTACAGCCCCTAAGAATATAAAGTACCTAGGAATGAATCTAACCAGAGAAATAACAGAGCTTTACAAAGAGAACTACAAACCCTCACTACAAGAAACTAAGAGAGACTTACATAAATAGAGAAATCTACCCTGCTCATGGCCAGGAAGACTTAACATTGTGAAACTGTCTATTTTACCCAAAGCAATCTACTTATGCAATGCAATCCCAATACAATTTCCAGTGACGTGTTTTAATGAGATGGAGGAACAAATTACCAACTTTGTCTGGAAAGGAAAGAAGCCCCAGCTAAGTAAAGCATTACTAAAGAAGAAGAACATACGGGGAGGCCTCTCATTACCTGACCTTTGAAACTATTACACTGCCATTGTAGTCAAAACAGCTGGTACCTGTACAAAAACAGACAGTTCAGTGGAACAGAATTGACACCCCAGAAATGACATCATCTGCCTATGAAGAGTTGATATTCGATAAAGGCCCTAAGATAATAAACTGGGATAAAAACAATTTCTTCAACAAATGGTGATGGCAAAATTGGATATCCATGTGCACCAAATTAAAAGAAGACCCATGTCTTACACCATGTACAAAAAGTAACTCAAACTGGATAACAGACCTAAACATCAAATCTAAAACAATAAAGCTCATCCAAGAAAAAGTGGGAACAACAATGGAAGTTTTAATACACAATGTAAACAGACTTCAAAATCTGTCACGTGAACCACAATCAACAGAAGAGGAAACAGATAAATGTGAACTACTAAGAATCAATCACTTTTGCTCATCCAAAGACTTTATTAATAGAATTAAAAGGCCATCTATAGAATGGGAAAAAATATTTGGCAACTGTATGTCAGACTGATGCTTGATCTCCATAATCTATAAGGTACTACAAAATATCAATAAGAAAAAGATAAATCATCCAATTAAGCAATGGGCAAAGGAGGTGGACAGACACTTCCCTGAAGAGAAGATCCAGGCATTCAAAAAACACACGTGGATGTGCTCATGCTCATTAGCTATTAAAGAATTTCAAATCAGAATGACAATAAGATACCATCTCACCCCAACACGGTTGGCCATGATCCAAAAAACACAAAACACCAAATGCTGGAGAGGCTGTGGAGAAAGTGGAACTATCCTACACTGTTGGTGGGATTGCAAAATGGTGCAACCTCTTTGGAAAGCAATCTGATGCTCCCTTAAAAAAATGGATATAAATATACCATTTGACCCAGTAATTCTACTGCTTGGAATATATCCTACACAATCAAGGCCATTCACACCAACTGATACATGCACATGAATGTTCATCACAGCACAGTCCACAATAGCAAAAAGATGGAATCAACCCAGATGCCCAACAACAGAAGAATAGATAGATAAACTATGGTATATATACTCAATGCAACACTGTGCAAGTATAAAGAACAACGATGATAGCAGGAAACATCTCTTAACCTGGTTTCAACTGGAGGGCATTATGCTGAGTGAAAGTAGTCAGCGACAAAAAGACAAATATTTTATGAGACCCCTACGATAAGAACTTAAAAACAGACTCATGCATAAAAGAAAAGACTCTGACAACTGCAAGGGTGGAGAGGGAGGGAAGGTGAAGGGGGGAGGGTTTAGACTAGATAGTTGATAGAAATTTGGGTGAAATTGGTGACAGCACACATTAGAAAGAAGATCAATATTAACTGGACTTCAAAGTAACATGATTACTCCTCCCATTGTAACCCATTATTGAAAAGGCAGAGTAGCTAGGGCGGGGGGACCGGGGACCATGCTATCAGGTGAGATTGAGGCCAACTGGCACAGCTAGCGTTTTGCTAATGAGGACTCTCTGCACCCCATGTTGGTGAGTGGCATCTGGGGTCTTAAAAGCTGCCAAGCTGCCATCTGAGGGTACAGCAGATGGTCCCAACTCAACAGGAAAGGATGATCACCGAGCACCAAAATGACATGGGGAAAAGAGAACACAGAATACAGAGAGACCCATGTGAATTGGTCCCTACACTGACTCGTGACCAGAAGAACCGGATGGTGCCCGGCCACCACCGGTGATAGACACAATGGAGCTCACAAAGTTGAGTCTCACTGAACATGAGAACAAATAGATGTGCACCCTGAGATCTCCAATAAAAGACTGCAATTGATGGTCCAGGGGCTTTAGGGTTCCCCTGGGAGCGTGGCCCCTGGCCCTGATGCTACCCCTGTCCATAAATCATAATGAAGGTCAACTTTTCGGATAGCAATGGATTGGACTTGCTGACACAGAGTGACTGTATCTTGCAGGAATTTTATAGTTTTATGCATCTATAGGATGTCATCCTGCTGACCTCTTGCTGGAGGAAGGGGAGTGGGTAGAGAGGAGGGGATAGGAAACTTTGGGAGGATATGACATGTACGGAGCAGAGACGAGAAGTGTGCTGTCACCATGCAGGGAGAGCAGTGGGACCTGCATATAGGTGAACATACGAATTTATATGGGAATGTACATTTTCATTCAATCATAACTAAAAAAAAAAAAAAAAACCTGCATAGAGATAAAAATAACTACTGTTAACATTTTAATGTTTTTTCAGTCTTTGCATTTTGATATCTTTTTCAATCTTTCTTCTGTATATGAAATGGTGAAAATTTTTTACATAAAACTTTATCATCTCACATGTACAATTTTCTGCCATTTTGTTTTTTTACTTTAGTGAACGTTTTGCTATTAAATGTTCTTTGTCTTCACAAGTTCTTTGAATTCATTGAAGAAGTTTTGATTACTATGTTTGAAGGCATTCAAGGGAGAAGAAGGTACCTCAGAAGGATCAAGGTTAATATATTTTTAAGAGGGTAAAACAAGTTGGAGACTAGGTAAGCATGGGGCTGCGGCAGGTAGAGATATTGTTCTATTTGGTGGCAGAGCCCTGAGACAAAATCTGAAAGAGGATGACCAAGTGATATACTTGTAGATTGGAACTGTACGTGTTGCCTTTCCCAGGCTTGGCAGAGATTTTTGTGAGAAACACATAGTCCAAAGCAGAGACTATGTAGATGCTGTGGGCTTTGACAGTGAAAATGTTGATGGTTACCACATGGACTAGGAGTCTTTCCTCCACCTTTGGGCACCTAGACTGGGCATTTTTTTTTTTATTGTAGTTGAGTGAAAGTGCACAATCCAGTTTAAATTTGCATACCTGCCTATATGCAGCTCCTACTGCTCTTCTTGCCTGATGACAACACATTCATTCTTTCTGTTCTGTACAAGTCATATCCTCTTAATATTCTCCTGTCCGCTCTTCTCCACCTTCTCCCTTCCCTCTAGTAAGAGGCCATGAGGACAACATCTTATAGATGCATAGAACCATAAAGTGCATACACAACATGGTTGCTCTGTGTCACTGACTCCAATCCATTCCTGTCTGAGGAGTTTACCTCAGTTATGATTTACGGACAGGGGCAGCATCAGGACTAGGGGCCATGCTCCCAGGAGGACCCCAGACCATCAATTGCAGTCTTTTAGTGGAGCTTTCAGGGTGCACCCCTTTTTATTCTCACATTGCCAGTAAGACTCAAATTTGTGAGCCCTATCTCAGCTATCACTGTAGCCCAGGCATTTGTTGGACTCTTGTACTACCTTGTGAAACCTTGGTAGTGTAGTGGTTAAGTGCTTCTAACCCAAAGGTTGGCAGTTCAAATCCACCAGACATCCGTAGAAACTCTGTGGAGCAATTCTACTCTGTCCTATAGAGTTGCTATGAGTCAGAATTGATCGGATGGCAATGGGTTTGAGTCTTTTGGGGGGGTTGGTACTTCTTTGAGAGATATAAATAAGAATGAAATTGAGTTTCTTATCAGATGAATGAGATAGAGACTCACGATCACATTTAATTTAATTAAAAAACAATAAAGGGACTATTTTGCACATCTGTGTTAGAGACCAGGATTTACATTCATTTTTATTGCAATTCCTTAAACCATTTCAGAGATCTCTTTCTACCTATAATCTGTTCTCATTCTCTAAAAATTTTCTGTCTTTATTTCTATACCTTTGTAGACTACATTTCTCTTATGCCCTTCACAACATTTTGCAAGTCCAGTCGCGTAGTGGAGATAAGACCTGTATTATTAAATGCAAGATAAACTATTAAAACGTAAGTCAATTCTTCTTTTGTCTCCATTAGACTTCCTAGAATTGTGTTTGTTGGGTGTGGCTGGAGTAGGGTGGGGGAGTGGAGGAAGAGGTCAAGCTCATTATTCTCCTCTGGTATAGATCTATCTCCCAGACTGACCTCACTTTAAGTTAGTGTTAACAGATTGCTGCCTGAAAGCAGTGGCTTATTGGAGTTGTATAAAATGATCAGAGAGACTGTCCTTAACAGCACTTTCCTCCTGGGACTATAGCGGGATAGCACATGCAGTCCTGATTCAAGTCTGTGTAAACTGAGCACAGAGCCATTTTTCTCCCTTGCTGGAAGAGTACAGCTCTCTGTCCTCTGAGAAAACTCTACACACACCTTGTAAGACTTTACCAAACTAAAGACCGAGTGAAATTTACTCCATTTGTCCAGTCAAACACTGAGCAGAGTAAGATGGCAAGAGTAAGACTTGAGGGCGCACAAATAACAAGTAGAATACTAGCAGCAAAACATTGGACTTACCGTTGATATGCTCTCAGCTGTCAATATCTTTATTTGTAAAATGGAAATAATAGTATTTACCTTGCAGGAATGAATATGCATAAAAGCAAGTGAGATACATGGTTAATGTGCCAAGCACAGGGCACAATATACAGATAATGTTATTAAAAATACAAGGAGGTGATCATCTTTAGGGAAATAATAATAGCAATAATAACTGAAAATTTTGGAAGTTGGGTATATGTTAGGAATTGTGGTAAGTGCTTTACAAATTATAAAAATCCTACAAATTCTATAGATTAGGAATTCAAAGCAGAGAGAAGTAACTTTTCTGGAAGCTGACAGCAAACGCAGCTTCAAACCTAGGTATTCCACCTCCAGAGCTTGTGTTCGTTCTTAAATTTCATAGATTTGGTTTTGTAGTGCTGCTGTAAATCAAATATCACCAATGGGCAGCTTTAAAGTAAAACTTTATTTTCTCAAAATTCTGGAGGCTAAAAGTCCAAATTAGGGTTTCAACAATGTCAGTTCCTTCCTTCTTGGTATCACTGGGTGTTCCTTGGTTCTTTGGCTTAGGTGACCCTCACTGATATTTGTCTTCCCCCGTGGGTATGTATTTGGGTCTAATCTGCTCTTTTTATAACTCAGAAGTGATTAGACTTGGAACAGATCCTACTCTGGTGTGATCTGTTTACTATAGCAAAGAAAACTTAATTGCAAAGGACTGCATCCACAGGTAAAGGGGCTAAGATTCCAACATATGAAACAAATCACCAATTTTGTTTGGAAAGGGAAGAAACCCTGGACAAGTAAAGTACCAAAAAAGAAGAAGAACACACTGGGAAGCCTCTCATTACCCGACTTCAGAGCCTATTACACTGCCGCAGTGGTCAAAACAGCCTGGTTCTAGTACAAGAACAGACAGATTTATCAATGAAACAGAATCGAGACCCCAGAGATGACACCATCTGCCTATGAACAGTTGATATTCGACAAAGGCCCTAAGACATTAAACTGGAGTAAAAACAATATCTTCAACAAGTGCTGTTGGTGAAATTGGATATCCATCTGCACTAAATTAAAACAAGAGCCATAGCTTATACCTTGTAGAAAAACCAACTCAAACTGGATAAAAGACCTAAATATCAAACCTAAAACGATAAAGCTCATCCAAGAAAAGGTAGGAACAACAATGGAAGTTTTAATACACAATGAGGACAGACTCCAAAATCTGTCAAAGAAACCTCAATCAACAGAAGAGAAAGTAGATAAATGGGAACTATTAAGAATCAAACAGTTTTGTTCATCCAAAGACTTTATTAAGAATTAAAAGGCCACCTACAGAATGGGAAAAAATATTTGGCAACTCTATGTCAGACTGAAGCCTGAAGATGATAAGTCATCCAGTTAAGTGATGGGCAAAGGAGATGGACAGATATTTCTCTCAAAAGGAGATCCAGGCAGCCCAAAACCAAGTGCAGACATGTTCACGATCTTTAGTTACTAAAGAAATTCAAATCAAAACTACAATGAGATACCATCTCACCCCAACAAGGTTGGCCATGATCCAAAAACCACAAAACACCAAATGCTGGAGAGGCTGTGGAGAAAGTGGAGCTCTCCTACACTGTTGGTGGGGTTGCAAAATGGTCCAGCCTCTTTGGAAAGCAATCTGACGCTTCCTTAAAAAAAAAGGATCCAGATATACCATTTGACCCAGTAATTCCACTACTTGGAATATATCCTACAGAATCAAGGCCTTTCACACCAATGGACACATGCACCAGAATGTTTATTGCAGCACAGTCCACAATAGCAAAAAGATGGAATCAACCCGGATGCCCAGCAACAGAAGAATGGATAGGTAAACTATGGCATATATACTCAATGGAGCACTACGCAATGATAAAGAACAATGATGATTCCAAGAAACATCTCATAACCTGGTTTCAACTGGAAGACATTATGTTGAGTGAAAGCAGTCAGAGACAAAAGGACAAATATTTTATAAGACCCCTACAATAAGAACTCAAAAACAGACTTATACATAGAAGAAAAGATTTTTTGATGACTGCAAGGGAGGTGAGGGAAGGAACGTGAGTGGGGAGGATTTATATTAGATGGTAGAAATTTAGTTGGGTGAAATCAGTGATAGCACATATTAGAAACAACAACAATATTAAGTGGACTTCAGCATAACTTGAGTACTCCTTCCATCTTAACCCAATATTGCAAGGACAGAGTAGCTGGCGAAGGGGGCAGGAGACCATGCTCTTTGGTGAAATCGAGGCCAATTTGCATAACTAGCATTTTGCTAAGTGGGCTCTCTGCACCCCACATTGGTGAGTGGCGTCTGGGGTCTTAAAAGCTGTCAAACTTTCATCTGAGGGCACAGCAAATGGTCCCAACTCAGCAGGAACGGATGCTCACCAAGGACCAAAATGACAACCCAGAAGACAGAGAGACCCGCATGACTGGGTGCCTACATCAACTTGGGGCCAGAAGAACCAGATGGTGCCCAGCCACCACTAGCAATAGCCGCAATGGAGCTCACTACATTGTGCCTCACTGGCACCAAGGGAATACAAAGGGGTGTACCCTGAGATCTCCACTAAAAGACCACAAATGATGGTCCAGCGGCTTCAGAATTCTCCTGGGAGCATGGCTGCTGGCCCTGATGCTGCTCTTGCCTGTAAATCATAACCAAGGTCCATTCTTCATACAGGAGTAGATTGGACTTGGTGATGCAGAGTGACCGTATATTGGATGCACTTTATGGTTCTGTGCATTAATAGGATATCATCCTGTTGACCTCTGGCTGGAGGAAGGGGAGTAGGTGGACAGGAGGGGAAAAGAGACTGTTGGGAGGATGAGTCATGCATGGAGCAGAGAGGAAGAGTGTGCTGTCACCGGGAAGGGAGAGCAGTGGAAGCTGCATACAGGTAGGTGTGCAAAGTTATATGGGAATGTACATTTTCATTCAGTCATAATAAAAAAAAAAAAGAGATTACAACACATAACTTAACGGACACAAAGTAATTCACAACACCATGCCAGATAGCAATACCACCTCCTTTTACAAAACAACCAGAAGAGAATGAAATTACCTAAGGAACTTAAATCCATAGAAAGACTATTATTCTTGATTTTAAATGTAACTTTCAGTAAAAGCTCTTCATTTGAAGCACAAGTGGGAAAATGAAATAACCTCTAGAACTGGAATCATAGAGCCTTTGAAAAGTTTCCAAGTTTTGCTGCTTGAGTCTTACTGTCTCTGAATTTCTTCATATGTTAAACTGGAATCATCTCCCTCTTAACTCAGTGAAGTATAAGTAAGAGATTCAATTGAGTAGATGTGAAAACACCTTATGCAATATAAATGCCTCCCAGGTGATTTTGCTAATAAGTGAGCTTAATTATACAGTGTTTGAAGAATCTAAAATTGAAATGAGTATTACAATGATTTTCTGTCTATTCCACTTGGAAAAGGCAGCTGATTAGTGTATTGCACTTCAGCATGTAACATACAATCAGTTTTAAAAGATTTTTAATATCTAAATTCCTAGAACCATTTCAGTATTGCAAAATCCACATGGATGGAAACACAGAATGATGCCACACAGTAATGTCTCTATTTTTATAGGATGTCTCCTGTGAGAGGATGAGGAACAGCAGGAATCCAATATTCTGAAGGATGTCGTTATGAGGTTGCCTAGGTGACTCATCAGGGTGTATTATCACGTTTTGCCTCATATTTATCTGGTAAGTAAAAATGGGCATGATGTGAAACAAAGAAGTTAAGATTCCCCCCCAAAAAAACAAAAACAAAAATCTTGCATCACCACCACTTAATTACGAATATAGAAAGAATTCTTTATTCATGATTTTGTGATTTATTTATTCAATATTGTGAGACATAGCCTGTATATTGCAGAGTACTAGACGCAGAAGGAGGTAAACAGAAACATTCAGTTTTGTTGAAAATACAGGGTATATATATGTGACGTAAATGACATTACAGAAGGGTATATGATTAACTGACCAAGTCAGTGAAATAGATAGTAATTGCAAAGATAGTTCATAGAAGATCAATCTGGGAAATCTTGCAGGAATGAAAACAAAAATTTAGGATCAGGAATATCTTTGGCTTTGGGAAACTCATAAAGAAATTCTCTTGGAAAAAATGCAGTAGATTTACTCTAGGGAATATTAAGTCAAAAGATCAAATAGGTGTTTACACACACACACAATGATTTAAAGGAACAAATTCTGAGTTAAGTCTAATCTACATTTATGAAGTAGATAATTAAAAGTTTGTTGCTTGTAATTTGATAATTTGATTTTAAATTAAAAAACTTAGATAAGAGTGAGAAATCTTCCACTCCTATTTCCTAACCGTCTAATTCCTCTTTCCAAAGGTAACTAATTTTTTTTAGATTTTTGAGCATCTTTTAATATATTATGTTATGCAGTTCAATGATATTTTCATACATGTATAGTTTTTCCTTCTTTTATTCCTTTTATACAAATAATTGCATATTCTATGCCTTCTGCTTCATTTAACAGTAATTGTATCTTAGAGTTTGTTGCAACATGAAAAAATGCATTTATTATTTTTTATGGATACTCTGAATTCCACTGTATGGCTCAGTTATAACTTACTTAGTCATTCTCCTACGTAAGGACTTTTAGGTTTATTCCAACCTTTTGTTTGCACAAACTATGCTGCAGTAAGTAACTGCACACCTGACATTTTTTTGTGCATGTGTGTGTGATTGAGTGAAAGTAGTATAACACAACCCAAGTTAAATTTGTGTGCTCGCCTACCTGCAGTTTCCTCTGGTCTCCTCGCCCAATGACAGCACACTCTTCCGTTCCATTCTATACATGTCACATCCTGCTAACAATCTCCTAGCTCTCCTTTCCAGCCGTTCCTTTCCCCTCCAGCAAGAGTCCTAGCAGGGCAGCATCCTGTAGGTACATAAAACCATAAAGTGGACACACCATATGGTCACTTTATGTCCCCAAGTTCAATACATTACAGTCTGAAGATTTGACCTCAGTAACGATAAATGATCAAGGGCAGCAGCAGGTGTAGGGGTCATGCTCCCAGGGGAAGTCTTGGGCCATCAAACCATCATTTGTGGTCTTTTAGTGGAGTTCTTGAGGTGCACCGCTCTTTCATTTTTGTGTTGTCCCTGGGACCTGACATTGTGTGCCCTATGATGGCCGTCATTGGTAGTGTCCACACACCATCTGATTCTAATCACATGTTGATACAGTCATCCATACACGTGGGACCTTCTGTCTTCTGGTCTCTTTTTCTCTTATGTTTTGCTTGTCTTTGGTGATCATCTGATCCACCTGAGAGGAGATCATTTGGTGTACCTCAAAAGACAGCTTGCTAGCTTTTAAGACCCTAGATGCCACTCACCAATATGGAGGGCAGAAGACTGTCTTAGCAATAGGCTGCTTATGCCAATTAGTCTCGATGTCCTCTGAGAGCACTGTCCCTGGACCCCCACCTCTGGTACTCTATCCTTGTAATATTAGACTGGAAATAGAAGAGTTTTCAGTTTATGTTGAAGTCCAGTTAAGATGATCTTCTTTCTAGTGTGTGCTGTCCTGCTTTCACCCAACCAAATTTCTATCAGCTATCTAATCTACGTGCATCCCTCTCCCTCTCTTCCCTCCCTTGTAGCCATCAGAGAGTCTTTTCTTCTGTACATGAGTCTGTTTTTAAGTCCTTACAGTAAGGGTCTCATATAATATTTGCCCTTGTGCCACTGACCAATTTCACTCAACATACTGTCTTCCAATTGAAACCAGGTTTGAGAGGCTTCCTTAAATCATCATTGTTCTTTATCACTGCATGGTGTTTCATTGAGTATATGTACCATAGTTTGCTTATCCATTCATCTGTTGTTGGGCATGTGTGTTGCTTCCATCTTTTTGCAGTTGTGGACTGTGCTGCAATAGCATTCATGTGCACGTATCTGTTCGTGTGACTGCCCTTAAATCTGTAGGATATATTCCAAGCAGTGGGATTACTGGGTCAAATGATATATCTATTTCCAGCTTTTTAAGGAAGTGCCAGATTGCTTTCCAAAGAGATTTACCATTTTGGAATCCCACCAGCCTCTCCAGCATTTGTAGTTTTGTGTTTTTTGGATCATGGCCAACTTTGTTGGAATGAGATGATATCTCATTTTAGTTTTGATTTGGATTTCTTTAGTAACTAAGGATTGTGATCATTTATGCATGTCTATTTTGGCTGCCTGGATGTCTTCTTTAGTGAAGTGTATGCCCATCCCCTTTGCCCTTCACTTAACTGGGTTATTTATCTTTTTCTTATTGCTACTTTGCAATATCTTGTAGATTGTGGAGATCAGACGTTGGATCTGACATACAGTTGCCAGTTACTATTTCCCATTCCGTAGGTGGTCTTTTAATTCTTTTGATAAAGTCTTTGAATGAGCAAAAGTGTTTGGTGCTTAGTTGTTCCCATTTATCTATTTTCTGTTCTGTTGATCGAGCTTTCTTTGTCAGATTTTGAAGTCTGTCTAAACTGAGTATTAAAAATTCCATTGTTGACCCTATTTTTTCTTTCATAGTCTTTATTGTTTTAGGTTTGATATTTAGGCCTTTCATCCAGTTTGAGTTGGTTTTTGTGTAAGGTGTGAGATATGGGTCTTGTTTCAATTTTTTTGCAAATGGATAACCAATTTTCCTGACACCATTTGTTAAAGAGACTGTTTTTACCCCAGTTTAGAGTCTTAGGGCCTTTGCCAAGTATCAGCTGTTTATAGGAGAATTGTGGCATCTCTGGGTCTGAACTCTGTTCCATTGATCTGCATATCTCTTTTTGTACCAGTACCAGGCTGTTTTGATACTGTGACAGTGTAATAAGTTCTAAAATCAGGTAGTGAGAAGCCTCCCATGTTGTTCTTCCTCCTCAGTAGTGCTTTGCTTATCTGGGGCTTCTTCCCTATCCAAACAGAGTTAGAGATTTGTTGCTCCATCTTGTTAAAAAATGTCACTGGAATTTGTATTGAGATTGTATTGTATAAGTAGATCACTTGGGTGAAATAGAGATTTTCACAATGTTAACTCTTGCTATACACGAGCAGGGTAGGTTTCTCCATTTATGTAAGTCTCTCTTAGTTTCTTGCAGTAAATTCTTGTAGTTCTTTTTGTATAGGTCTCTTATTTCTCTGGCTAGATTAATTTCTAGATATTTCATCTTCTTGGGGCCTCTTGTAAATGGTATTGATTTGGTGATTTATTCTTTAATGATCACTTTGTTGGTATAAAGGAATCCTACTGATTTAATTATGTTTATTTTATAATCTGATACTTTGCTGAACTCTTTTATTAGTTGAAGTAGTTCATACTTACAGATTCTTTGGGATTCTCTGCATATACAATCATACCATCAGCAAATATGGATATTTTTACTTCTTCTTTGCCAATGTGGATGCAATTTATTTCTTTGTCTTGTCTGATTGTTCTTTCCCGAACTTCTAGTACAATGTTGACTAGAAGTGGTAAGTGTGGGCATCCTTTCCTAGTTCCTATTCTCAAGGAGAATTCTTTTAGTTTCTCTCCATTCAAGATGATGTAGGCGGTTGGCTTTGCATAGATGCCCCTTGTTGGGTTGAGAAATTTGACTTCTGTTCCTTTTGTGCTGAGAGTTTTTAGCATGAATCAGTGTTGGACTTTGTCAAATACCTTTTCTACATCACTTGACAAAATCGGGTGATTCTTATCTTTTGTGTTATTTATGTGGTTGATCACATTAATTGTTTTTCTGATGCTGAATCGGCCTTGCATCCCAAGTCTGAATCCAACTTGGGATGAATTATTTCTTTGATATGTTGTTGAATTCTATCGGCTAGAATGCTGTTGAAAGTTTTTGAATCTAGGTTCATGAGTGATGTTGGTTTGTTGTTTCCCCTTTTTGTGGAATCTTTCCCTGCCTTTGGTATCAGGGTTATGCTGGCTTCATAGAATGAATTTGGGGATATTCCATCCCTTTCTATGCTGTGAAATAGACTCAATAGTATTGGAACTAACTCTTCTCTAAAAGCTTGGGAGAATTCTGTGGTGAAGCCATCTGGGTCAGGGCTTTTATTGGTTGGTTATTTTTTGACACCTTTTTCAATCTGTTCCTCTGTGATGTGTTTATTAACTTGTTCTACTTCTTCTGATAATTTTGGTAGGTCATATGAATCAAGGAATTTGTCCATTTCCCTTAGGTCTTCAAATCTGTTACAGTACAGTCGTTCATAGTACTCTGTTATAGTACTTTCTGTTAGATCTGTTGAGACTTCTCCCTTCTCATTTATTAGTTGGATTATTTGTTTCCTCTCCTGTTTTTCTTTAGTAAACTTAGTCAGTGTTTGCTGATCTTTTTTGTCAATTTTGTTGATCTTTTCAGAAAACCAGCTTTTGGTTTTATCAATTTTTTCAATTGTTCTTCTATTCTGTATTTATTTACTTCTGCTCTAATCTTTATGGTCTGTTTTCTTCTGGTGCCTAGAGGGCTCTTCTGTTGCTCTCTTTCTATTTGTTCAAGCTGTAGGGTTAATTCGTTGGTTTGGGTCCTTTTTTTCCTTCTGGATATGTGCATTTATGTAGATAAATTGACCTCTGAGCACTGCTTTGGCTGCATGCTATTGGTTCTGGTAGAATGTGTTTCCATTCTTGTTTGAATCTATACATTTCTTTATTTCATCCTTGATTTCTTCTATAACCCATAGCCTTTTGAGCAAAATGTGGTTCAGTTTCCAGGAGTTCCAATTTCTGTTAGTTTTTTTCTGCTATGGATTTCAAGTTTTGTGGCTTTATGGTCTGGAAGATGCTTTGCAATAATTCAATGGTTTGGATTTTGTTATGTCAGATTTGCTTTCTGTGCTAATACATGGTCTGGAAAGTGTTCCATGTGCATTGGAGAAGAGGTACACCTGAATTTTTTTTAACATAATAAACTTATTTGTGGGTAAATATTATCCAAGCCATGATATTTTCAGTTTCTTCAAATGCATGCAAAGTTTGGGCAGTGTGTAAGGAAGACAGAAGGAGAATTAATGTCTTTGAATTATGGTGTTGGTAAAGAATACTGAATATACCATGGACTTCCAGTAAAACAAGTAAGTCTGTCCTAGAAGAATTACAGACAGAGTACTCCTTGGAAGTGAGGGTGGTGAGGCTTTGTCTCATGTGTTTTGGACATTATCTTAGTCATCTAGTGCTGCTGCAAGAGATATCGACAGGTGAATGCTTTTAACAAGGGAAGTTTAGTTCCTCACAGTAAAGTAGGCTGAAAGGCCAAATCCAAGGCATCAGCTGCAAGAGAAGGCTCTGTCTGTCTACTTTCCTTCTTATCAATCTTCATCTGAATGAGGAGCTTCTCTGCCCAGGGGCGCAGGGTCAAAGGACATGCTCTGCTCCTGGCACTGCTTTCTTGGTGGTATGTGTTCCCCCACTCTCTGCTTGCTCCCCTTTCTTTTTCTCTTTGTAAGATAAAAAGAGGAGTAGGTGACATCCCAGGAAAACTGCCTGTACCTTAGATCAATGATGTGACCTAGCCAAGGGTGGTACAATCCCACTGTAATCTTATTCAACATAAAATTGTAATCATGAAGTGGAGAATAATCACACAATGTTGGGAATCATGGCCTCATAGCCTAACCAAGTTGAAGAATATTTTGGGGGGAGGCATAATTAAATCCCTGACAGACATGTCATCAGGAAGGACCAGTCCCTGGTGAAGGACATCCTGTTTGGTAAGTTAGTGGGTCAGTATAAAAGAGGAAAGCCCTCAACAATCATTGTTGTTTAAGCGCATCACACAGTGACTACATTGGAGAGCTCAAACATAGCAGTGATTGTGAGTATGGTGCAGGATGGGCAGTGTTTCATTCTGTTGTACATAGGGTTGCTATAGGTCAGAATTGACTCAATGGAGCCTAACAAAATCTCTACAAGTAGAATAGCTGTGTTGAAAGTTATGTACATTTATAATTTTATAATTTGTAGTTTTGATTGACACTGTGGGATCTCTCTCCATACAGATTATATCAGTCTATTCTGTTACTGTCAATATGTGTACAGGAATAACCATTTCACCACACTGTTGCGATGGTGGTATTATCAAGCATTTTGATCTCTGCAAGTTTGAAGTTAAAATGGCTTCTAACCGTTGTTTTATTTAAACTTAGGTGTCTTAATGTCAGAACTATAACAGAAAGATAGCTTTTAACTGTGTCTTTATACAAAGATAAATTTGCTTGCCCTTCTCTATGACTATGGTCATTAATTCAAATACCCAACTTTTACTTGCTCGCAGTATGCCTACTCTTTAAGTTCATACAGACTTATAGTCTGTGATCATTCTATTTGCTGCTTCTGTAAGAGCTTTTTATGTCCATACTTTCCTCCCTATCTAGCTTAGATGATTCCACTGGTTAATTCCATCACTTACTTGTTATATTGTCTTTTGAATACATCCACGTGGCAGAGTCACAGCTGGCCTCTCTGGGGACACCCAGCCAGCTGGCGTGGGCTGGGGAATATCACACCTCTTGAAAAACAAACAACTGTCATCGAAGAGTGAGAAAGGGAGGGGAGAGCATTTGAGTGGACTAGTGGTATAAGTTCCCATTGTTGTGTGGTAAGTTGATATTGATTGTATACTCGTACTTAAATCACAATAACATTTATTTAAAAAAAAAAAAAAACTTCTCTGTTCTCTCCCGCAGTTAAAATCTTTGAAAGATTTGTATAGGTACACTGTTTTTATTCGTTTTACGTCTCCCCGGTTTGGGGAGAGAAAAGAAAGGGGAGAAGGAAAGAAAGCAATAAATCCATTCCAATTTGGACTTTCTTCATTACTTTGTGGGAACTTTTAAATTTATCACTACTTCCTTGTGCTCTTCCAAAGAACGCCTGGGGACTCACAATTAAGTTTGTGAACTTACCCTACGAAAAGTACTACATATCTCATTGCTGAATATCTCTGTGATCACCTTTAGAGTACTCTCTTTGGGAAGCTATGCACAGACACCCGTTCCTAGCCCACCCTTCAAAGCAATTTTGGAACTCTTTTTTTGGAATGGCCATCAGAGCTGTCATTGTATTATGCTTGATGTCCCGAATTTTATTAGAATGTTTTATGTTTAATAGCTCTTTTATCTTCAGGTAAAGAAAAAAGTCACTGGTGGCCAGATCAGGTGAGTAGGGAGGGTGTTCCAACACAGTTATTTGTTTACTGGCTAAAAACTCCCTCACAGACAACTATACAGTTAAGTTCCTGAACTTGCTACCAGGCCACCATGCTCAATTGCCATTCCAAAAAGAGTTCTAAAACTGCTTTGAGAGGTGGGCTAGGCATTGGCATGGGTGCATTGCTTCCCAAGGGGAATACTTTGCCATAGTGATATTTAGCAGTGGGGTATGTAGAACTTAGAACAATTAAGTTCATGGACTTAATTGTAGGACCTCATGTATTTTAGGTTTTTACCTGAGTTCACCTCAGCTGTCTTTGACATCATTTATCATTTCCTGCTTTTTGAAATTCTCTTCCTGATTCCTCTGACCTCACAGTCATATACAAGTTTTCTGTGGAGATGTGTTTTCATATCTCTTGGGGATATACCTAGGAGTGTCAATTGCTAGGTTCTAGGGCGACTCTGTATTTAGCATTTTGAGGAACTGCCAAATTATTTTCCAGTGTGACCACAACATTTTACATTTCCACCAGCACTGTTTAAGTGTTCAGTTTCTCTATATCCTTGTCAACATGTTACTGTTTTTCTTTTTTAACAGGTATCTCATTTTGCATTCTTGATTCTGTTTTTTTAAAATTTTTCTCTCCATCATTCTAGCTAAAGGAATGTCAATTTTATTGATCTTTCGAAAAAACAATTTTGGTGTCACTGGTTTTCTTTATTTTTCTATTCTCTAGTTCATCAATTTCCACTCTAATCATTTTCATTTTCTTCCTTCTGCTTGTTTAGAGTTTTGTTTGCTCTTCTTTTTTAAGCTTTCCAAAGTAGAAGTTATGCTCTTAGTGTGAGCTCTTTTTTTTGCGTGAGTATTTACAACTATGAATTTCTCATTGTTGCTTTGGCTGTATGTTGTATTTCATTTTCATTCACCTCCAAATATTTTGTGGTTTCCCTTGTGATTATTTTTATAGAATCATTCATTATTTAGTTGTACGTATTGCATATTTATGAATTTCTCAAATTTTCTTCTTTTTTTTTTTACCTTTCATTACACTGTGGTTAGAAAATTTACTTTGCATAATTTCCATCATGTTACATTTCTTGAGGGTTGTTTCATGGCCTAGCACATGGAGCATACTGGAGAATGTTCTATGTGCATTTAAGAATATACGTATTTCTGTTACTGGATGGAATGACCTGTAGATGTCTGTTAGGCCTAGCTGGTTATAGTGTTGTTCATATCTTCTATTTTCTTATTGATTTTATGTCTAGTTCTTCTGTTTATTGTTGAAAGTGTGGTACTGAAACCTCCAACTATAATTACTGAGTTATCTGTTCCACCCTTAAATTCTGCCAGTTTTCCTTTATGTATTTTGGGACTTCATTGTTAGGTCCATATGTGTTTATCACCGTAACTTTTTGATGGATTGAGTATTTTATCATTATAAAATGTCCTTTTTTTTCTCTAGTAACAATTTTTCTCTTAAAGTCTATTGTATTTGCTATTAGAATATAGCCACTACAGTTATATCTTGGTTACTGCTTTTCTTTTTCAAATTTCTAATTGTGATTAAGTAAACGTCCACAGTCCAAGTCAACTTGCTGTACCTGAGCCCGCTACTCTTTGCAACTCTATCTGCTCTCCTCACCCTGTGACAACACACTCATCCTCTCCACTTTTTACTTTTATTATCTACTCAACTGACACCTGTCCCCTCATCTCTAACCTCTCTTGCCCCCTGTAAAAAGAGACCAGTTGGACAGCCTCATATATATATATATATATTAAACCATAAAGTACTCACACCATCTGTGTCACTCTGTGTCACTTAGTCCATTCCAATCTTTGTCTGAAGTTTTGCCTTCAGTATTGGTCTCAGCTCTGGGCTAGCAGCAAGTCCAGGGGTGAAGTGAGATTCTCAGGGGACCCTCCAGGTGGTTGAGCCATCAAGTCTGATGTTGTAGTAGAGTTCTTGATTTGTACCTCCGTTTTTCTCATGGCATCTCAGGAACTACACATTGTGCTCCAGGGCAGGGCTGTCTTTGGTGATGGCTGGGTACCATCTAGTTCTTCTGGTCTCATGCTGAAGTAGTCTTCCAATCTTATGGACCCTTCTGTCTCCTGGGCTCATATTTTCCTCATGTCTTTGATATTCTTGGTTTTCATCTGCTCCAGGTGAGTTGGTACCAACTCATATTCCTTAGATGGTAGCTTGCTGGCTTTTAAGACCCCAGTCATCACTCATCAGTATGGAATGCAGAACAGTGTCTCATGAAAGAAAGCTAGATATGCCAATTGTTTGGTTACTGCTTATATCGTGTATCTTTGTTACATTTATATATATATGCATATATACATGTATTGATCGTTTTGCTTTAAAGTTCTTTATGTCTTTGAGTCTAAAGTGTGTCTTATGTAGACAGTATATAATTGGATTTTTTTTGGTCATTATCTGACATTCTGTCAATAGCTTCTTTTTTATTGGATGTTTAATTTGTTCACATTTAATGAAATTACTGATAAGGTGGGATTTATATTTGTCATTTTGTTATTTGCTTTCTGTATATCTTCATCTTTCCTTGTTTCTCTGTTCTTTCTTTACTTTCTTCTTTTGTATTTAATATATAGGTATATTAATATACCATTTCAACTCTCTTGTTTATTTCTTGAGTAGTTTTCTTAGTGATTGCTCTGAGATTTCAAGTAACAATGTAAAACAATTTACTTTTGATTGTACTACTTTAATTTCAATAGCAGAAAAAACTTTAATAGGCTACCATTATTTCTCCCCTGCCTGCACTTTTATTGTCATATGAATTATATCTTTATTCATTATAAACCCATTGACACAGTTTTGTAATTGTTCATATGTGTTTCTTTTGAATCAGGACAAAAAGGAGTTGAAATATGTTTATATTGACTTTTATAATATCTATGTAGTTACTTTTACCATTTTTTTCCTTTGTGTAGATTCTGGTTACTGTCTGTTGTCTTTTTATGTCAGCTTACCTACAAACTCTGATTCTTTCTTCTGCCTACTCAAATGTGTTGCTATTCCCTGAAGTCATTTCTCCATTTTAACTATTGCATTTTTAAATGCTAATATTTCTACTTGATTCTTTTTTATAAAGTTTATGTTACTAATTATTGATATTATCTATTAGATCAGATGCTGTTATCAAATTTTCTTTTTGCTCTTTGCATATGGTTTCCTTTAGTTCTTTTAACATATTTCTAACAGTATGCCTACAGTCCACCTTTTATGTTGTTGTCAAATGCTGTCAAGTTGATTCTGATTCATAGTGACCCTGTGTACAACAGAAAGAAGTGCTCCCTGTCCTGCCCACTATTGCAGGCACTGCGTCAGCCCATCTGACTGAGGTCTTGCTCTCTTTCACTGATGTACTTTACCAACCGTGATATCCTTCTCTAGAGATGAGTCCTTTCTGATAACATGCCAAATTACATGAGACAAAGTCTTGCCATCTCACTTCTAAAGAACATTCTGGCTGTATTTCTTGCTCTACTAAGTTCAAAATCTGGGTGCCGTGAGCAACATTCAACTGCAATTGAGACAAGAATCTTTAGTTCTATGCACACAGGGTGCAAACCTTTATTAATGCATTTCACACCTTCATAAGCTGAACGCAGGCCTTGTCAGAGGTCCCTTAGGGCCCTCATGCTATGTGACAAGTCAAATGTACTTTCTCTCTTAACTATTGTGTGAGACTCATTAACTGGCCGTATATCATTAAGTAAAGTATAGGCATCATTGGCGCACCAACAAAACTCAGCCAAAAGAGCCTTTATAATTAGCTTGTTAAGAGAGGATATATGTATGGCAAATCATTGTTACCCAAATTCAAACAATGTCAAAAGCTGGATCCAGATCCGGAAGAGTGATGTCTGGATCATGGAGGGCAATGCCCTGGCAGTCAGAACACTCATAAGATCACAAGGCATGTTTCAGTAAAGCAGTGGCACTGTTGGTCACAGCAGTGGATTGGGTGCTATGTACTGGGCAACAGTACCTAAAAATTCCAGGTGACCGAGAAGGATTCGCAGGCAAGTAAGGTGGCTTGGCAAGAGTCTTGGCAGCACCAGCGGCTAGAGTAGTACCAGCCAAACACAGTGCTAGGTTAGACCCACCAAGCAAACAGTTAGACCGCCCAGGCACGAGAAAGGCTTGGGCTAGGTTTTTCACAAAGTCTGTGGTCCCTATAGGGCCTGGGATACTCGAGGTCCCATTGGCTCCAGAGCTCACACAGCTCGGGACTCTGCTCAAGACTAGCAGGACACCTCAAGGCTGTGTTTGGTGGGTTTTTATACACCAAGGCAAACAAGTTGCTTTTCTCCTTGCTTATCCTGTCCTTGTCCGTTCCAGTTAGGGCGTCATTCTGTCCTTTCTGTTCCAGATAGGGCATTGCTCATTATGCCTGAGTCATTTTGCTTATTCCTTTTTGTACCACTTTTACCAGCACACAGTAGTTAAGAGAGAAAGTAGATTTGACTTGTCACGTAGCATGAGGCCCCTAAGGGACCTCTGACAAGGCCTGCATTCAGCTTATGAAAATGTGAAATGCATTATAAAAGTTTGCATTCTGTGTGCATAGAACTAAAGATTCTCGTCTCAATGGCAGTTGAATGTTGCTTACGGCACTGACACTGCAGAAAGCGTTTTATATATTCTCATCACAGTGGGCGCCTGAGGGACATTTTTTGTTGGCTACCTGTTTCTCCCGTATGTGCAATACTTTTGTATTTCTTTGTACATCCTGTAATTTTTTGTTGAAAACTATTTATTTTAAATAATATATTCTAGAAAATATATTATCAGATTCCAGCCCTCTTCCCAAGTTTATTTTTGCTGTTGGTTTTGTTCTTTTAGTTTTTCTTCATTTTTTTTTTTAGCAAATTTTCAGCATGACTTCTCTAGATTCTTGATTCCTGATAATGTATGATCACTGAGTTGTCTGCCAGCTTTTCTTAATACTTGTTTTTTATTTTTAAACCTGAATTTCTACCCTTAACACTTGAGTCAGTATAATTTAGAGATCAACCAGTAATTGATCCTAACACAAAAAAAACCAATCCCATAGCTTTCAAGTAGATTCTGACTCATAGCAACCCTATAGGACAGAGTAGAGCTGCCCCATAGGTTCCAAGGAGCACCTAGTAGATTCGAACTGCTGACCTTGTGGTTAACAGATGTAGTACTTAACTGTTACTCCACCAGGGTTCAGATTTCCTTAAATGCCCAGCCTTCAAGTCTTCCACTGTTTACCAAAAGAATCCATGTGGGAAGGCTCATTTTCAAAGTTCAATTAGTTTGCAAGTTAGCCTTAGCTTTTATTTTCTGTGAGTTGACCTTGCCTTTAGTTGACCTTGAAGTGCCTTCTCCTCCTTTTGTAAGTTTTTCCTTCACATGTGCACAGCCTTGTGTATGCACAAGGCCTTTTGAATCCCCAAGCATATGTGAGAGCTATTCAAATTTCTCTTTGAATATATTGTCTCCCAAGTTTTCTTTTAGATTCCCAGATAAGTATCTGTTTGCCCCAACTAACATAAGAGCCTTAAGCAGCTGAAGCATTGTCATCAGTTTGCTGTTGTTTAGGTTATGCCTTGCGGGTAGAGTTGACCCTCAACCTTTGATCTGAGCTGTGAGTCAAATGAGTAGTGCTCTGATGGAGCAGCGAGTAAGCACTCAGCTACTAACTGAAAGGTTGGTGGTTCAAACCCACTAGCTGTTTTTTAGGAGAAAGATGTGGTGCTCTGTCCCTGTAAAGATTTCTAGCCTTAGAAACCCTGTGGGGCAGTTCTACCTGTCTGCTCAGGTGACTGAGGGTTGAAATTGTCTCAGTGGCAATGAGTTTGTTTGTTTGTGGATTTATGAGTCAGATCAAATATCTACCACCTCTGAGGATAGTAATGACTCAGAGAGCTGCAAGTCTGACCAAATAGGGACCATACAATAGGGATGGTGCTTTTCATGGAGTTCTAAAAGTATTCAGACCTCTTTGTTCTCCACAATGCTGTCAACTTTTTACTTTTGCTGACACTAAGCTGAAGAGGAAGGAGTGATAAGAACAGTCAAGTGTTACAGCATCACAGATTGCACTGTCTCCTAGATAGACAGTGGTGCCTCTTGGATGTTTGTTAGTTTGTTCTGTGGTTTTGGCTAATTACCAAAGTTTTGAAATGATTAATTTTAGATGTTTTGCCTCTATTTTCATTGTGTAAGACACAGAGCGTGTTTATCAAGATCTTGACCTTGTCGTCTATCCATTTGTGTTTATTTTTAATGCTGTATCCCTTATCAGATTCCAGTCTTAATGTCAGTTTTGAGAAAGTTTTGGCCAGACTGATGGGGAGTGTCCAAGCAGAGCAATCTGTTGGAAGCATCCCCACATCAGCAGCAATGAGGAGCAGGATTACCAAGTTCACTTATTGGCTGGGAGCAGCCCGAGGGAAGCAGGACATGGGTGCGAGCACAAACATAGTAACGGATCCAGTGGTGGCAGACGTAATCGTCGGTCACTTCTGCTCACTGATGCGCGCTCTGTGAAAGACATCCCGGTGGTTCATTCATGATCACCACAGCCCGATTTGGTTTTCACTGTGTTCTTTAGGCCCTAAAGTGGCTCTGCTTGTCTCAAATCTCATAAATCACTCCCTTTAATACCTCATCACTTTTATGTGAGGTACCTCTGAAGTGACTGCGCATAAAGTCATGCAAATACACACAGTGATGGGAACACAGTAGCATGATCGGAATCAGAATAGTAACATTTGGGTAGATAAGAGAACTGGGCAACTTTCAACTTCAATTCCCCCTAAGACTCCCAGCTAGTGGAAGCAGCTACTCTTCCATTTATAAATAGACTAGCTTTCTTTTGTAGTGATTGTCTACTTCAATTCTAGTCCCGGTCCTCTACCCCTAGTGACCTCAAAATCCTTAAGTAGGATCTGATCCTGGCATGTACAAGGAGAATAAATACAAAGTCTAAAACAGGAAATAGAAAATGTGCCTAAAGAACTGGAAAAGTTTGCTATTTTATACCACCGTAAACCTGGGATACTTGTGTGGTGCTACATTTTAGATGAATGAGGATGCCATTTGTCAGGGATTGAATTGTGTCAGCCCAAAACATGTATCAAGTTGATTAGACCATGATTCCTAGTGTATTATGTGGCTTTTCTCCATTTTGTGAGTATAATTTTCCTATGTGTTGTAAATCTTAAGCTCTGCCTGTGGTCCATGAGGCAAGATTAGATTATTATTAAACAGGATTAGAGAAGCCCTGGAAACACTGATGATGTAGCGGTTAAATGCTATGGCTGCTAACCAAAAGGTCAGCAGTTCAGATCCCTCAAGTGCTCCTTGGAAAATCTATGGGGTGGTTCTACTCTGTCCTGTAGGATCACTATGAGCCAGCATTGGCTTGACACCACTGGGTTTGGGTTTGAGTTTTGGCTTAGGGTGGGAATGTAACATGCTTACCAAAGTCTCTTCTCTAATCCAAGGTAAAAGAAGTTTCACTGGGTGATGGTCTGCACCATCTGTTGTCTTACAAGGTATAAAATAAAGAGAAATGATCAGAGAGTTGAGGACTGCCTATCACCAAAAAAGCAGCACCAGGAACAGAGTGCATCCTTTGGACCTGGGGTTCCTGCACAGAGAAGTTCTTACTCTGGGAAAAGACTGATGGCAGGGACCTCAACAGACAGAGAAAGTCTTACTTGGGAGCTGATGCCTTGAATGTGGATTTCCAGCCTACTGGACTGTGAGAGAATAAAGTCCTGTTTGTTAAAGCCATCTGCTTGTGGTATTTATGTTCGAGCAGTATAATATGACCAAGACAAAACTGCTTAGTTGGTTGACTGGATCTAAAGGCTTAGGAAGACAGGGAATCTGTATTGGGCCTCTGACAATTCCTGAAGCAGAATTATAATCCACTAGGACTACAGTGTGAATCAAAGCCCGGTCATCTTTTGCAAATAACCATTCTCCTTTGAATAAAAATCTTTTGACTGGCTACTAAAACCTGTGAGAGTCTCTCTGACCACCTTACACAGCAGATCATTTTTCCAAACACTATATAGCTTTCCAGTATAAACTGGGTACTTCATCCACCAGCCTATGAAATTGGGTATGCCGAGATAAGTCTGTTACTAAGAGAAAGTGGTATATGTAAGTTAGGTTTGAACATTCCTACATGGCACAAATAAGTTGCATGTGTAGATGGCTCCAATGCCTATGGCATCTACTTTTAGAGTATTTTTAGCACTTTTTCAGCTTATGCCTATGGCTTCAGGAGATTTTTGTTGTTATTGGTTGTCATCAGGTTCATTTTGGCATGTGATGACCTGATGTGTATAGAGTAGAACTGCTCTGTAGGGTTTTCAAGGTTCTGTGTGACTTTTCAGAATCAGATTGCCACACCTGTATCTTCAGGATCCTCTGGGTGGTTTTGATCTACCAATCTTTTGGCTAGTAGTCAAGTGCTTAACCATCTGTGCCACTCAGTATCCCATGGCTTCATGTAGAATTCCAGATAATTAATTGATGAAAGAGGAGAATCCCTATCCAAACTTACACATGGTCCATTACCATATCTCAGCAGCAGTCCAGAGTGAACTGCTGTGGCATTATAGCCCTATTCAGTGGTGGTTTGAGCTGTAGTGGGGAAAGAAAGTTCTTTCAGTGAACAGAATTTCAGAGGCTTTTTCAGAGATACTCTCAGAGATGTGAATCCTTGTGCAGTTTTTGGTCAGCTAGTTAGGTACTAGAAACCATGGTGATGTAGTGGTTAAGTGCTTTCTCTGCTAACCAAACTACAGTTCAGATCCACCAGGTGCCCTTGGAAACTCTGTGGGACAGTTCTACTCTGACCTATAGGGTTGCCCTGAATCGGTTTGTTTGTTTTTTTTGGTTTAGTTAAGTACCATGAAAAATAAAAAAAAAAAAAAGAAGCCTAGGGAAACAGTATGTGGATGAACTTCTCTGAATGGTCAGTGAGTGTACAGATATTGTGCTCCGTGTAAGTGAACGCTAATCAAGGTGCCCTTGCTGTAGAGAGATGGCTCTCAGGATTACAGGGTGACATGCAGAGTGAATGCCAGTAAGCCTTTTACCCCACCTTGCGCTTGCACCACAGACCCATGGACAGAGTGGTTGTGATGACAGGGATGAAAATAATACATTGGCTCATGAATAAGGACAAAGCTGCTCTGACTGCTGGCACAGCTCAGTGACCAAGCTGGCAACAGCAAAAGCCAACACTGAGCACTTGATGTGGTCCTGTGTTGCTACATTATTCCCTGAGGTCTCCTACCAGCCACTTGGGTTGAGATTGATTATATGGGAAGCCTTCCATGATAGAGGGGTGAGTGAATATGCACTTAGCTAAATATAAATCTACCTTCCTGGCCCTTAACATGTCTACCTATACCACCATCTATGAACCTACAAAGTGTCTTACTCAATGTCCAATTTAACATTGTTTTTACTCAAAATCTTCATTTTACTGCAAAAGAAATTGTAGTAATAGATTTATACCCAAAGGCTTCACGAGTCTCCCTGTGAGCCCACTGTTGGCCTCATGGAATCTTATAGTGGCATATCAGGGTTTCATGTAAAGTGTCATCCGGGAGATGACATCCTTTGCTTTCTACCATTCATATCTCTGAGTTTCTAAAATACAAACCAAGATTTCTGTGTTATTACTTTTCTGAACTTTCAAAGTCAGTGCCGTCATAATTTACCTTCTCTGGTTTTTCTTCTTGTCATATTGTATCGGTCCCTCCTGCATTCCTTGACTAATTCTGAATGGTTCAGTGTTTTCCTCTCCTTCCCACTCTAAAACTTCTGATGTCCTCAGTGCCCGTGAAGGCATCTAGCTAACATTCTGGTCTCTCACCTATTCTACCAGCAATCAGTAGATGGTAGTATTTCTCTCACAACCAGAATGATGGAGTCTGAGAACCAAGAAGAAGAGTGGGAATATTCTTTACATGTAGCAAAGCATGTCTGTTATTAACCAAAGTCTATCTCCCTCATTCTTTTCCTTTTATATGAGGAGTATTGTTATAATTAACTTCATACTTTAATCTTCAGGTTACAGTATATCTAGGACAGATTGTGACTTACCTAGAAGAAGAATTCATTTCATTCAAGGACTGGCAGAGTACAAGTGATATTTTTCTCTTGCACTATTTAGGGGGGCAGTGTGATGGATTGCTTTTATATGGCGTTTCTTGCCATGGTCTTACACTCCCAACAAATGTTTGGGTGTGACTTTGCGAATAAGATACTTTTGGTACATCAAAAGGATTAGACATCTTGCTAATAATAAAAGTAAGGTGCATGGCACCCTTGTCGGGGAGAGGGCAGTGAAGTAAGTTGTATGTAATCATGAGGGGATTGGTTTTGCCATCTCACCGGGCTTAAAAAAGAGCCAATCCCAGAGATGAAGAAGAGAGGTGGGAGTGGAACATGTCCTTTGGACCTGGGACCTCTGCTCTGGGAGACTCCTACACATAGGAGACAGACAGAGAGAGAGAGAGAGACAGAGCTACAGCACTGGAGACAATGAGAGTGAGAACTAGTGACAGAGAAATGGCAGCTGCACAACCAGGAAACCAGTGCAAGATAGCACAATGAGCTTTCCAGCCTAAGGAACAAGGCAGTCAGAGTGGGTTTGCTGATCCATGGAGCAAGACCATGGAGCACTGTCAGGCAGGGGGCTTCTTGGTGAAGTGGGGTGACTCTGAGCTCTTGCCAGCAGAGCTAGGCTTGCTGACACACAGAGAGAGATGAATGAATGTCTTTAAGTCAATGCTTTCTGCAGAGTAGGGTCCCTCTGGACACTTGTTGGAAGAGCTAAAGAGCTTGTAACACTTGCTAAAGCAGGGCAGAGGGTGGGTCAAGAGGCTGAGTGGCTAAGGACCAGAGAGAGACCTGCTTGCAGGCACAGAGAATAGGCTATCCTGATGAAAAAACTGTATCCTGAACTGTAACCTGTTACTTCTCTAATAATCCCCATAATCAAAAGTATTGCCTGTGAGTTCTGTGTGGCTATTATAATGAGCTGTTGAATACAACAGAGAAGTAGAGCATGCTGAGGAAGGGATGGTTGGTGTCACAACAGCTAAAAAGGTTGGAGGGTGGAGGTGTGTCTGATATCCATTTCACTGAGATCAGCCTTGATTTTTCTTTCCCCTTTGAAGTTAGACGTTGGACACTGCCCCCTTGGCATTTTTAACAGAAGTGAAAGTATGAAAGAATCTTTGATCTGACATAATGGAAACTTGTTAGACAAAATATGACGACATTGTTAGAATTTGTTGTAGTTAGCTAGTGCTGCTCTAACAGAAATATTGTAAGTGGCTGGCTTTAACAAACGAAAGTTTGTTCTTACACAGTCCAGTAAGCTACAAGACCAAATTCAGGATGTCTGCTCCAGGAGAAGGCTTTCCCCCTTGTGGATCTGGAGGAAAGTCCAGTATTGCATCAGTCTCTGTCCAGCAAGCGCCCAGAAACCTCAGGTCTGAAGGACGCGCTCTTCTCTCGGTGCTGCGTTCTTGATGGTGTGAGGTTCCCAATTCTCTGCTTGCTTCTCTTTCCTTTTATCTTTTGCAGGATGAAGGATCAAGGGTGGTGAAAGCCACACTCCAGGGAAACTCTCGTTCGAGTGGAGCAGTGTGGTGATCCTATGAAGGGATTTACAGCCCCACTGTAATCATTTAACACACAGCACAGGAAAATCACAAAACGGAGGACAATCATGGGATACAGGGAATCCTGGCTCAGGCGAATTACTGCAGAATGTTGCTAGAAATTGTAAGTGTGGGTAAAAGAATAAGAATGCTGAGAGCTGTTCTATCAGAAACAGCAGGAGTATAGACTGGATAACACCATGTTCTCATTTTTCCCTTTTTACTTCTTCAGTTCAAGTGCAGTTAGCAGTTTCCTGGTACAACCCTGGTGGTGTAGTGGCTAAGTGCTACGACTGCTGACAGAGTTGGCAGTCTGAATCCTCCATGTGCTCCTTGAAAAATCTCTGGGTCAGTAATACTCTGTCCTCTAAGGATTGCTGTGAGTCAGAATCAGTTATACAGCATGGGTTTTGCTTTTATTTATTTATTTATTTTTGCATTTACTGATTCCCAAGGTAACGGCACCTTCCCACTGTTTCTTCTACAGCTTGCCAAGACCTTTGTAACCAGTTCGCTGTATTAATTCTCCTATATTAAATACCTAGTGTTCCATTCATCTGACTGATCACTGACTGATAAATCAATCTTTAATGTTATTTGGAATGGTAAAGTAAATTAAACACCAGCTAAAAGCAAGTGTTTTGTAATTTTAGAACGTACCTTTCAAGTGACATTTGCTCTACTTACCACCATTTATACACCTCTGAGACTCTGAAACACAAACCAAAATTTTTGCTTTATTCCTTTTCCAAACCTTTGAGGTCAATGCCACCATAATTTGCCACCTCGTTGCTGTCTTCTGTTGATCTCTGCATTCTAGTTTAGTGGTTTCCTTTCCCTTGTACTCCAGCCAGAATTTTGGTGTCCTCAGTACCCAGGAAGACATCTGTCTAATGTGTTGGACTATCATTTTGTTCACCTTCTTACTTGCTGTGGTTTTTTCTACTGTTTCACCTTAGACACTGATTCGTGCTACTCACTTGACTTTTTCATTTGCGAATATACCTCAGTTTCAAGTATCCTACTTTCTGATCACATCTTCTACTCTCTGACTTGTATAACCTGCTCTTAACACTCCGTACTCAGTGGGTTTTATTTTACTATCAGTCTATTGACCCTTTTATTTACCACTCCTGCTGTTCAGCATATCTGTTGTGCCTTCGTTTCTATTTTGACCAAACTTGTATTTCATGATCTACCCTGAAAGAAACTGCTTTCAAAAACTCATAACTTTCTGTTGCCCTTTCTCCCTTTACTTGCTTGACAGAAGCACAACACTGGTCACACCTGCTTAAAGTAAATTTTTGAATATGGAACTTGGTCCTTGATAAGTGACTGCTGAATGAATGAATGAACCACTGGTGAGGAGAAAAGAAAATAATGTGTCCAGAACAATTGGGCTTTAGAAGATGCCTCTGAAAGGGAAAAAGAGAACAAATTTTAGTATAGCCATTTGTTAACGATCTTGCTCTTTAGGTGTTCCTTTCCATACTTTATCTTCCCTATTTTCTCTACACACTCTTTCTTAGTGATTTCATTTATGTCTATGGATTTAATTGCTACTTATAGAGATTGAGAAGTTATCGTATTTTCAGCCCCGATTTCTCTCTGGACTGTAATTCTTCACCACAGACTCAACATGTCTAAAATAGAACTTATAAATATCTTTCATTCTGAAGAGAAAGATACATTAACTTTCTAACTGTGATATGTTAAGTTCTTTATGCATATTAAACCTGTGGATAGCTCTGTGAAAACAGGTATTATTTTCATTTCCAAGAGTAAATAGAAAATTAGAGAGCTGAAGTAACACACTTATGGTGACATAGAAAGTAAGAGTTAGAGCAGAGACTCAGACGTACTTGTCTGAGTGCAAGTCTCTGCTCTTCCTCTGTGTGTGCTGCTACAGAACTAATCACGGGTGTATATACAACATCAGAAGGGCAGTGTAGTACTCTGAGCAGATGAGGGGTTTTGGAAGAGATAAAAATGAACTTCTGTTAAGGGCGATACAAAAATATGGAAACAGATGAGAATGGTGGTCGAACAACATACGAATGTCATCAATGTCACTAAATCATATGTGTGAGCATTGTTCAAATGACATTTTGTTAAATATATGTATCACAATGGGGGGAAAAGATTCATCTGGAGAAATTTCGTGGAGGATGTAGCTACTGAATCAGAGAGTCACATGGATTTAAACAAATACAGCAACTGACCTAATCCCTGGTGGTGCAGTGATTAAAGCGCTCAAATACAAACTGAAAGTTCAGTGGTTTGAAACCACCAGCAGCTCTGCCAGAGATAAATGTGGCAGTTTGCTTCCATAAAGATTTACAGCTTTGGAAACTGTATGGGACAGTCCCGCATTGTCAAAATTGGCTGGACAGCTGTGAGTCTTTTTATTTTTAATTTTTTAAAATTTTTTATAGCAATTGTTGTGTGAGAAGGGATCAGAAATTCCCAGTAGGAAGAAACTTAGGAGTCTGATTTGACTGTCTTTTCTTGATTAAGGATTGAACATTGACTAATGGTAGAAAGCTGACTTCAAGAAGTATAGCCATAAGATGCACAAGTAATGTAATGCTTGGAAGTGTGTTTAGGAAATAAGCTGCATTCAGAATGAAGGGAAAATGAAAAGTTACACTTTATTTTAAATAAATGGGGGCCTGTTTTCAAAATAATGCTCAAAATTTCAATTTCAGGCTAGTATTTCAGGATTTGGGCAATAGAAATCACATGTACTACCTAATGCTAAGTTGTAGATTCACTAGTCCGAAGATTCAAACTTTGTACAACAGTGTTAAATTTCTGATAGATGATAGAAACTACTAGTACTCCTCAGTAGAACCCTAGTAGTTTTTGAGTTTTCTCTGCCTTGATTTTTAAATCGCAAAATGTACCAACATACTATACTGATATGCTCCAAAAGCTAAAGGAGTTCTGTCCATACATAAAGGAAATTATTCAAATCAGGGTTATAATTAAGAAAATCATGAGTAGAAAGATTTCAGCTATGTTTTATTGGTTCGGGTATTAAGACATGATGCACTTTGACTAAGAAAACCCAGAGAGAGTAGATATCAAAGATAAAAAGAAATCACAGGATCACGTGTGTTAAAGACAAGGATAGACAATAGTTCATCTTTTGAACGACAGCTGCATCTTTGGGTTGGTTTTCCTAGTGTTCTCATAGCTGTACCTCCACCATGTCAGAAACTATTTTGGACACTTTTGATGAGTGAGTTATGTTGTGTTATATCTTAGCTTACCTTTGAATGGTGGTGTTGGAGAAGAATATTGAATGTGCCATGGACTGCCAAAAGAACAAACAGATCTCTTGGAAGAAGTATAACCAGAGTGCTCTTAGAGGCACGGATGGCAAGACTATGCCTTACATACTTTGGATATGTTGTTAGGAGGGTTCAGTCCCTGGAGAAGAACATCATTCTTGGTAGAGGACCAGTGAAAAAGAGGAAGACCCTCAACAAGGTGGACTGATATAGTGACTACAACAGTCGTCTTAAACATACCAAGATTGTGGGCATGGTGTAGGATTAGACAATGCTTCCTTCTGTTGTATATAGGGTCACTGTTTTAGTCAGCTAGGGCTGCTCTAACAGAAATACCACCGAGTGGATGGCTTTAACAAAGGAAGGTTTATTCTTACATAGTCTGCACCAGGGAAAGGCTTTCACCCTTGTCGGCTCTGGAGGAAAGTCCGGTATTGCATCAGTCTTTGTCCAGGGAGCGTCTTGGCGCAGGAACCTCAGGTCTGAAGGACGCGCTCTTCTCCTGGTGCAGATTTCTTGATGGTGCGAGGTTCCCCATTCTCCTTGTTTCTCTTTCCTTTTATCTCTTGCAGGCTGAAAGGATTAAGGGTGGGGCAAACCATACTCCAGGGAAATTCCCCCTACAGCAGAGCAGGGAAGTAATCCTATGCAGGAATTTACAGCCCCACCCTAATCCTTCAACATACAGTTTAGCAAAACCACAAAATGGAGGACAGTCACAAGATACTGGGAAGCATATCCTAGCCACATGCTACACATATTTTTGGGGGGACACAATTCAACCCATGACAGTCACTATGAGTCAGAACTGACTTGATGGCACCTAACAACCATAACGGCAACATAGCTTTTCTGGAGATTCAGCAACAAATAAAAGAGACGAATTTTTGCTCTTGTGAAAATTATACTCTATTAAATGTAAACAGATGAAAAACGTAAGACAGCTCCTGGTTTGGGGCAAACAATTAGCACTCAACTGCTGATACACAGGTTGACAATTCTAACCCACCCAGTGACACCATGACTGAAAGGCATGACTATCTGCTTCCATAAGGATTACATAAACTCAAAACTATCACTACTAAGTTGGTTCTGACTCATAGCAACATTATAGGACAAAGTAGAACTGTCCTATAGTGTTTCTAATATTGTAGTCTTTACAGAAGCAGACCACCACATCTTTCTCCCATGGAGTGGCTGGTGGATTTGAATTGCCAACCTTTTGATTAGTAGCCCAGTGCTTTAACCACTGTGCAAGTATGCCAAGAAAACCCTATGGAGTAGTTCTTTTCTTTAACACATGAAGTTGCCATGAATCTACATCAATTAAATTGCAGTGTTTTTACTTTGTTGTTTTTCTTTTTTAAAAAAATTTGGGTTCTTGTGTAATGTGATATAAGTTATCCCAGGAAGATTTTTATTAGGAATAACTAATATTTAATACACATGTAAACTAAAAAAAAAAATCCAGTCAATGAGTAGATTTCGACTGCTAGTGACACTACTGAACAGAGTAGAATTGCCCCATAGAGTTTACAAGAAACAGCAGATGAATTCAAACTGCCAACCTTTTGATTAGCAGCTAAAGTCTTAACCACTGTGTTTCCAAGGATCCTAATCACACACATTAACGTGAGTTTACTTTTCTGATTTTTTTCAGACACACAACTGACTGAAACAACATTCTGATGATGGAAAAAAGAGCAAGAGAGCATAATGGCACTAAAAATCTTAGCTTTGACAGAAGCGATGGCAATACCAGCTGGATAATAAATGACAGAAGTTAGATAGTCCTTAGGAAAATCTATCATTGTTGCAGTTTCTCCTGTGCTGGCCTTTTCTACAGTATTGTTGCAATTTTCTTTTGCAAATATTGACTGGGTCATCATGACATTAACTTGTGAACAAACGTTCTTCAGAGTTGACTAGTCTAACCTGTTGCTTTCGTGTTATGTGGCTAGCAGTAATAATAGTTACTTAGGGTATAAAATGACAGTTGGCCATCTCCAGCCCACCTCTCCCTTTCAGAGACTTCTTAGAAACCAGCAAATGGGCTAAGTCTAAGAAGCTGTCTTTCCTCTATAAACCTGAACACGTTTTAAAGGATAATACAAGGAACATTAAAATCTGATGTAACATAAATGTCAAAGAAATTTTTTTTTTTCCCCAAATTTACTCAGCAGTGTTTGATTTGGGCCTTACTAGATTGTCAAGACTCATTTATTTGTTACTACATCTTGGGTCAAGATGTATAAATGTAAGTGAATCAAAAAGTCAGTATGACCTGAAGTATCCAATCAATTGCTGTGTGTACTATGAAGATCAAAAGCTTGTTATGCCAAGAGCACATTTTCTAGTTGGAGAGAAAGGAGTGATGTTTTAGCTTTCTTCAGTCATCCATCTGCAGCACACAGACTAGTTCACAATGCTAAGATTTTGACATTTAACTTCAAGCCTGAGAAAACAAAGGGAATATGTTGTTTTACAGTTTCCATATTGACTTAAGGTTTAGGTTAAGTATTTCTCAAGTTATTTCTAACATGACATATTCAGAATTATAGAGATATGTTTTAAAATTCACAGTTATTAAAAGCAATAATCATTTAAAATTTTTATACCATGTATTAAAAATTTGGGAAGCCAAATACCTTGAAATGCTCTGACATACACATTTTAAGGCATAACGAACTCTAAGAAAAATATACCATCTAACTTAAAAAATTAAGCATCATCAATATCTTTTAGATCTCTTATGTGAACCCTTACCCCAAACTGTGTCTTTTCACTAATTTCAAAGAATCATCATCCTTTCAATTTTGTGCTAATTATACATCTTTATTTTGTTCTAATTTTAGTACATACATTTGTATACCTGTTGTCAGATATCACCTACTCAATTCCAACTCAAAACAACAAATGTTGGGGATGATGTGGAGAGACTGGAACTCTTTTACACTGCTGGTGGGAATGTAAAATGGTACAACCTCTTTGGAAAGCAATTTGGCACTTTCTTAAAAAGCTAAAAATAGAAATACTGTATGATCAAGCAATCCCACTGCTTGGAACATATCCTACAGAAATATGGGCTGTCATGCCAACAGATATGTCCACTCAAATGTTTATTACAGCATTGTGCAGAATAGCAAAAAAGATGGAATCAACTTAGGTGCCCATCAACAGATGAACAACAGATGAATGAATAAACAAATAATGGTATATATAAGCAATGGAACATGATGAAATGATACAGAAAAGTGGGAATTTTATGAAACATCTCATAGCTTGGAATCAACTGGAAGATATTATGCTGAGTAAAATCAGTCAGCTGCAAAAAGACAAATATTGTGTGACACCACTTTTATAAGGACTTATGCACAGAAGAAAATACTCTTTGATGGCTACAAGGGCGGGGAGGGACCAAATCAAACCCACTGCCATTGAGTTGGGTTCGACTCACAGTGACCCTATAGGTCAGAGTAGAACTGCCCTATATAAAGAGTTTCCAAGGAGCGCCTGGCAGATTTGAACTGCTGACATTTTAGTTAGCAGAAGTAGCACTTATCCAACTATGTCACCAGGGTTTTCATAGATTAGATAAGTTGATAGAGATTTCTTAGGTGAAGGGAGTGCCAGCACACAGTAGTCAGCAGATCAGTGTAATTGGACTGCGTCATAAGCTAAAAGGTTGTCTAAACTCAGTCCAACATTTCAAAGGACAGAGTAGCAGGGGCAGGGATCTGGGGACCATGTTCTCAGGGGATGTTTTAGTCAGCCTGGGCTGCTCTAACAGAAATACTACAGAGTGGATGCCTTTAACAAAGGAAGGTTTATTCTTACACAGTCTGGTAGGCTACAGGTCCAAATTCAGGATGTCTGCTCCAGGGGAAGGCTTTTCCCCTAGTCAGCTCTGAAGGAAAGTCCGGTATTGCGTCAGCCTTTGTCCAGGGAGCATCTTGGCTCAGGAACCTCAGGTCTGAAGGATGTGCTGTACTCCCAGTGCTGCTTGCTTGATGGTGTGAAGTTCCTAATTCTCTGCCTACTTCCCTTTCCTTTTATCTCTTACGGGAATAAAGGATTAAGAGTGGGGCAGGCCATACTGCAGGGAAACTCCCTTTACAGTGGAGTGGGGAGGTGATCTTATAAAGGGATTTACAGTCCCACCCTAATCCTTTAACATATAGCACAGCAACATCACAAAATGGAGGACAATCATGGAATACAGGGAATCATGGTCACATGGCTACACCTATTTTTGGGGGACATCATTCAATCCATGACAGGGGACATTGAGGTCAATTGGTAGAGTTTATCTTTTTCTAAGAGAGTGCTCTGTACCCCATATTGGTGAGTGGCATCTGATGCCTTAAAAGACAGCAAGCTTCCATTGGTGACTATCAATTTGTCCCAACCCATCTGGAACAGATGACAACCGAGAACATCAAAGACACAAGGAAAAATGAGCCCAGGATACAGAAGGACTTACATGATTGGGAGACCACATTAGCGTGAGACCAGAAGAACTAGGTGGTGCCTGACCACCACTAAAGACAGTCCTGAGAGGGAACACAATGTAGAGTCCTTGACATAGCATGAAATAAAGAGGTATGCAGATCAGGAACTCGACTAAAAGGCCAGAATTAATGGTCCAACAACCTGGAAGGTGCCCTGAGAATATGGCCCCTAGACTTGCTGCTAGCCCAGAGTTGAACCAATACTGAAGCCAATACTTCAGGCAAGGAATGGACTGCACTTAGGGACACAGACTGGTGCATGTAGTGTGTGTTCTTTATGGTTTAACATATGTATGAGGCTGTCTTACTGCTTTCTTTTTAGAAGGGAGAGGAGAGGATAGAGATTAGAAGACAGGTGTTGGTTGAGTGCATACTAGAAGTAAAGAGTGTAAAAGATACATGGTGCTGTCACAGGCTGAGGAGGACAGTTCGAGTTGCATAGAGGCAGGCACTCAGGGTTTTACATGGAAAATTGATTTTGATGGTAAACTTTCACTTAATCGCAATTAAAAAAAAACATAAAATAACAAATGTTGGCGAGTATGCAGGGGGGTTGGAAACCTTATCTGTTGCTGGTGGGAATGCAAAACGGCACAGCCATTGTGGAACACAAGGTGGTTCCTCAAAAAATTAAAAACAAAACAATTGTATGACTCAGAAATTCCTCTCCTAGGCATATACCCAAGAAACTTGAAAGCAGTAGCATGAATAGAATGCACACACCCGTGTTCACAGTGTTACTGCTCAAAAAAGCCAAAAGCTGGAAACAACCTGAGAGTCCATCAAAGCATGAACGGATAAATAAAATGTGGTATACTTGTGCAGTGCAATACTCCTCAGCTATAAAGAGAAATGAAGTACTAATAGGTGATATGACATAGGTGAACCTTGACAATATCATACTGAGTGAAATAAATCAGTCACAAAGTGACAAATATTGTATGACCTCACTTATATGAAATGACAAGAAAAGGCAAATATACACAAGTCAAAGTTTATTAGTAGTTTTGAGACAAAGGGAGCAATTATTTGGGAAGCAGTGAGTTTCTGTTTATGACGATGGAAGTATGGCATGACTAATGTCATTGATATCACTAAGCTGAACACCTTAAAAACATTCAGTTGGCACATGTGTTATATGTATTTTTACAACTACGATAGCAAAAATGAGCAACTGCTGATGCCGCTTTTGTACAATCAAATACCTAATGGAATTTCTTTTCATGTTTTACAGATTCAAGGTCATGGTTTTATGAATCATTCTAGTCGTATGGCCTAACACTAATTTTAGTGCTTCTTTTCTACCTCCTAGTCCTCTACTGTTGCCTGCAACAGTAGAGAAAGAAGGAGAGCCAGGAATCAGAGGAGGAACTGGAATGCATGTCTGATTAACTTCTATGAGCAACACTCTAGTCTGCCTTGAGACCAAAATAACTGGATAGTACCTGGCTACCATTGCTCAATGTTTTGATCAAATATTATTTTGAAGAATCATGATCAAAGGGTGAGGAAAAGGATGGCAGGATGTATATCAGAATTTCAGTTTCTCACGAATGGCCCATTGAAACTGTTACTTTGAATTAATATGTACACTTTAAAACAAAACTATCCCCTGAAGTCATCTTTAAACCAAGCTATGTTTTTGTTAGGTGCCACTAAATTGGTTCTGGCTCACAGTGACCAGTATATACAACAGAATGAAACACTGCCTGGTCCTGCACCATGCCCACAATATTTGTTATTCTTGAGCCCCTGTTGCAGCCACTGTGTCAATCCATCTTGTTGAGGGTCTTTTTTGCTGATCTTCTACTTTACGAAACATGGTGTCCCCCTTCAGGGACTAATCCCTCCTAACAACATGTCCAAAGTATGTGAGATGTAGTCTCTCTGTCCTTGACTCTAAGGAGCACCCTGGATGTACTTCTTCCAAGACAGATCTGGCAGTCCACAATACATTCAAGGTTCTTCTCCAACACTGTAATTCAAAAGCATCAATTCTACTGTCTTCCTTTTTCATTGTCTAGCTTTTTCATGGATATGATGCAATAGAAAACACTATGACTTAGGTTAGGGTACACCTCAGTCTTCAAGGTGACATCTTTTCTTTGAAATGCTTTCAAATGGTCTTCAGCAGCTGATTTGCACAATGCAATGCATCTTTTGATTTCTTTCCTGCTGCTTCCATGGGCTGAATCCGAGTAAAGTGAAATCCTTCACAATGTCAATCTTTTCTTCATTTATCATGGTGTTGCTTATTGATCCACTTGCAAGATTCTTGTTTTCTTTGTGTTAAGGCATGATCCATACTGAAGGCTGTGGTCCCTGATATTCATCAGTAAGTGTTTCAAATCATCTTCATTGTCAGCAAGTAGGGATGTGTCATCTGCATAATGTGCAAGTTGTTAATGAGTCTCATTCCAATGCTGATGCACCATTCTTCCTCATATAGTCCAGCTTCTTGGATTATTTGCTTGGCATAAAAAATAAATAGATATGGTGAAATGATACAACCCTGATGCACACTTTGCTGACTTTAAAACATGTCATGTCCCCTTATTCTTTTCAAAAGACTGCCTTTCGATCCATGCACAGATTCCTCAGGAGCACAATTAAGTGTTTTGGAATTCCTATTCTGCGCAATGTTATCCATGATTTGTTATGATCCGTACAGTTGAATGCCTTTGTGTAGTCAGTAAAACACAAGTAAACATCTGGTATTCTCTGCTTTCAGCCAAGATGCATCTTACATCAGTAGTGATATCCCTGGTTCCACATTCTCTGGCCGGAATATCTGGTAGTTCTCTGTCAATACACTGCTGCAGCTGCTTTTGAATGATCTTCAGCAAAATTTTCCTTGCGTGTGCTATTGTTTGATAATTTCTGCATTCATTTGGATCACCTTTCTTGACAGTAGCCATAAATGCAGATCTCTTCCAGTGGCTTGGCCAAGTAGCTGTCTTCCAGTTTTCTTGCCATAGGCCATTGAGTGCTTCCAGGGCTGCATCTCTTTGTTGAAATATCTTAAATGATATGCTGTCAATTCCTGGAGAGTTGTTTTTTAGGCAGTGTTTTCAGTGCAACTTGTACTTCTTCCTTGTGTACTGCTAGTTCCTAATCATATGTTATCTCAAGAAATGGATGGACATTGACCAATTCTTGTTGGTATAATGATGCTGTGTATTCCTTCCATCCTCTTTGATGCCTTCTGCTTTAATAGTTTCCCCATTGAATCCTTCACTTTATAATTATCTTTAATCAAGAATTGTGCATGGTTTAAGGAGATATGTCCAGATGCCAAATTGACAAGTGGTGGACTGAGATTGTGAAGGTTGTGTGTCAACTTGGCTGGGCCATGACTCTCAGTGGTTTGGCAGTTATATAATGACTTAATCGCCCTCATAATGATACCTGATATAAGGTGATCACTTCCATGATGGGATCTGCTATATAATACGATATGATGCGATGTATGATATGATATGCCAAACCCAAGTGCCATTGAGTCGGAAAGATAAGATACAATATGATACAATACAATATAACATAATATCAGTTGAAAAGGAGTTTACTTGGGGGTGTAGACTGTGTCCAACTGTAGGTCAACTTTCTGACAAGGTTCTTGGGCTTTTACTTACTGTGGATTCTGCAGCGGGCTTCTGTTCATCTGACTTCTGGTTCTTGGAATGTCACTAGCGGCTTACCTGCCGTCTTGTCTGCTGATCTTGGAATTCACAGGCCTCTGTAACCTGTCGGCTAGAGTCCTGCTGTCTGACCTGCTGATCTTGGGTTTTCCAGCCTCTGTAGCTATGTGAGTCAGAGGACTTCAGCTTGACCTATACACTTAGGATATTTTGGCTTCTACAACAATGATATGAGCCATTTCCTTGATATAAATCTCTTTATATCCATATAAATAAACGTTTTACTGGCTTTGCTTCTCTAGAAAGTCTAGCCTAAGTCAAATGTTTACTTTGACCACTGGGATCTTTGAAAGAACTATCCGTATGTAGTCAAAGTGACAACACCAAATGTTAGATAAGAAGTTCATGGGCAGTGAGTTTATGTTAATGGTGGTGGAATGATTTGGAAAAGGATATCAGGAATGGTTGTACTACTTGAAGAATGTAATCAGTGTAACTAAATTGTGCATCTAGAATTGTTACACTGGAGTGTGCTTTGCTGTGTATATTTTCACCACACACAGACAAAATTAAATTTAAAAAGTAAAAATAATTTGTATCATACTCCCTGTATCTTTCTGTTTACTTGTTTTTTTCACTTAACATTATACTTTGGGTCACATCCATGTTGACAGATCTTTCTTTTTTTCCTTTAATTTATATATAGCAGTGTCAGTCAATTTTTCTATAAAGGTTGCAACTACTTGACATTATTTTTATACATAAAATAACAAAAGCTAGTATGTGAATAAGTGGATATGACTGTTTTCCAATAAAACTTTGTTTTCAAAAATAAGCAGCAAGCTGAATTTGGCCTAAAAGCCAAAAATTGCTAAATCTGGATATACAGATATACAGTATTCCACCGTATGAACACTCTATCCAGTTTTTCTGGATGGTTTTATGTTTTTGTTTTTTGACGTTGTTGTCTAGTGTTTTGACTGGCAATTATTGCATTTTCCAGTCTTAACCACTGTTTAGTAATGATACTTGTATCACAAAGCCAGTTCTAATTTCTGTTTGAGTATTTTCCCATGTGCTACCCCTTTTGTGCCATTGGCTGCTCTGAGGTGGTGCAGTGATAGTGTAAAAAAAGGGCCTAAAGTCTATTACCACTAGTCTAATTTCATGTTAAGCTTTGACTTTTTTAGAGACTTCATTAGCTTTTATGAACTATATTTGGTTGTTTGCCCTTCTATATAAATTTTATAATCAGCTTTCCATATTCTGCTATGAAGTCTGTTGGCAATTTTACTGTCATTACATTGAATCTCTATATCACACTGGAGAGAACTGACATTTTCCTGATGCACATCTTGATTTGATGTCTTTCAAGATACAAAATATAAATTGTAAAATTCAAGCACATTAAAAATATTAAAAAATAGTTTGACTAGGCTTATGGGATATAATGAACTTCTACTTTTTTCTTAACCTATATGCTTACATATTTTACATAGTTGCAGTTGTATAGTATATTTTACAATTTAGTATGTTCTTTTCAATATACAGTACTTCATAAATCTCTGCCACTTTACAACCCATTAATACAACTTCAGTATCTTACAATATCTCAAAAAGCTGATTTATCATAACTTGCCTAATATGTCACTGTTTCTGTCTTACAGTTGCATACATTTTATAATTATGTACTGTTATGGATAATTATGAAGAAAAATGTCTGAGTTTTTCTTCTCATTTTTAAAATATTATTTCCTCAGAACATGTTTTCAGGAGTAGGATTATTGGGCCAAACTAGAAATACTTTTTATAGTTCTTATAATTACCAGCACCAAATTACAATGCTATCAGAAAAGTATGAATATACAAATTTCACCAATACAGAACATAATTTCTGAAAACAGAAATTATAGAACAATATCATAAATATCACATGCAAGAAAAATTTTGCTAATGATCATTCAAAGGAAGCTTCAACAGTATATTGACAGGGAACTGCCAGAAATTCAGGCTGGATTCAGAGGAGGACATAGAACTAGGGACATTATTGCTGGTATCAGATAGATCTTGGCTGAAAGCAGAGAATACTAGAAAGAGGTTTACTTCTGTTTTATTGACTATGCAAAGGCACTGGACTTTGTGGATCATAACAAATCATGGGGAACATTACAGAGAATGAGAATTCTAGAACAATCCTGCTTATGAGGAACATGTACATGGCTCAAGAGGCAGTCATTCAAATGGAAAACGAGGACACTACATGTTTTAAAGCCAGGAAAGGTGTACATGAGTGTCGTATCTTTTTACTGTATTGTTTGATCTGTTTGCTAAGCAAGTAATCTGAGAAGATGGACTATATGAAGAAAATTGTAGCCTCAGGATTAGAGGAAGATTCATAAAAAAAACCTATGGCATACAGATGACACAGTCTTGCTTACTGAGGAGAATTTGAAGCACTTACTGATGAAGATCCAAGTCACAGTCTTCAGTACGGATTACACCTCAACATAAACAAAACAAGAACCCTTACAACCGGACCAGTAAATAACATCATGGTAAACAGAGAAAAGATTGAAGTTATCAGGCCAGCCAAGCCAAGTGCCATAGAGTCGGGCAAAGATTTCATTTTACTTGGATCCACAATCAACAGCTTTGGAAGCAGCAGTCAAGAAATCAAATTACAAGTCATTGTGAGTCGAAATCGCTATGAGTCAAAATCGCTCTGAGACAGAATCGATTCAACGGCAATGGGTTTGGTTTGGTTTTCTTATGAGTCAGAACCGACTCAATGACTTTGGGTTCGCTTGTTTGTTTGTTTTGGGTTTGGGTACTTTCCAAGTGACTTTACTAATGTCAATCAAAGAATATACTTTCTGCTTCTAAGATCTGAGTGTATGGCTTGATCATACAGAAAAACTGAAAAATTAGGATGATCTAATTTATTTGTATTTATCAGCCTTTGCTGTATTGAAAAAAAACTGTGTGCTACAGTTTTGGTTCAGTTCCACCTTGTGAGACTCTGTTTGGATACCCATATCTTCTCATTATAGGTTTCAGGCTAAGGGTGGCATAATGTTTAAGTACTACGGTTGCTAACTAAAAGATCAGCAGTTCAAATCCACCAGGTACTCCTTGGAAACTTTATGGAGCAGTGCTGCTCTGTGTTTAGGGTCCTGTTAGTTGGAATCAACTGGATAGCAGTGAGTCTGGTTTTGCGTTAGTACATTCTATTTTCAGAGCAAAGGGAAGAATTGCATGAGACCAAACCAAAGTAAGCTGTTGACTCTGAAGCTTCTGTTTGGATTGGTACCGTGTCACTTCTGCTCACATTCCACTCAAGCAAATTGTATCACCAAGTTTGACAATCAATGGGGAAGTCTACTCTGCCTACAGGGATGTAGCCCAGGTTACATAGATGTGAATGTGGATGCATTGGAATCTTTATATGAAATGAGAAGATAGTTGGGGATAATCCCTGAAGGCTTCTTTGCTTAGATGTTAATCATTCACTGTGCCTTTTCCAGCCATAGCATGTACCACGTTTCATTGACATTACCTCTTGAACTAGTTGGCTTTCCTTGTGAAAATCTTCTGAAACACATGAGGTCTCCATGAGTTGGCGCTGACTCTAAGGCAGCCATGCTTTTTGAAATAGACTTCATGTTTCTCAGAGGCAGAGAATACACCTCTGTGTATTCCCAGTGCCTAGAACAAAGCACAGTATACAGTCCACCCGATCCAAAAAAGCTAAACCCATTACCGTCACATAGATGCCAACCCATAGCGACCCTATAGGCCAGGGTAGAACTGCTCTATAGAATTTCCAAGGAGCACCTGGCAGACTCGGATTGCTGACCATTCGGAGAGCAGCTGTTGCACTTAACCACTGCACCACCAGGGTTTCCCAATATACAATAAGTTCTCAACATATGTTGAACTGAATGTTTTTAGTCTGTGCTTCTCCTAGAATAATAATCAGCTTCGGTGTTCTTTGGTCTTAGAACTGAGAAAAGGTAATATGTGTTAATATTTTCTATAATAACTAGACTACCAAATGTGCCTTTTTTTAATGTAACAGAAGATTACTACTTGTATTTATTGTTAAATTCCTTTCAGGATTTCATGAGAAATGGCAGGCTTTTCACTGTATTAGGTAACAGCCCAAGGACCATATTAGCACTGCTCTCATTCAGACTCCCAGAGCATATTAAACCTCACTCTCTTTTAATTCAATAGAGGTCTCTGATCAAGCCGGGCTTTGAAAGAGAAAGACAAATGTGTAACAGGCTGATTTCTCTGCTCTCAGAGAGAGAAATTAGAAGGTTGTCTGTTGCAAAGCGGAAATACTCTATTAGAAGTTTATAAAAAAGGTGTGGAATCTGGGAGCAGAGCCCAAAGTACACACTGCTGCCCTTGCAAAGGTGACCTGAGATGGTCAGTGTGTTGGGGAGGGAAAGAAAATATTAAAAAACAAAACAAATTCAAAAAGGAATCCCTACAGTCAGGGGAGAGTCATCTGTTAGTCATGCATAGTGCCCATAATACTTGAAGGGCCAAGGAACATTAAAACAATTTTATTATCCTAAATCAGAATAAAAAAATGAATGTAATAATAGTGAGTATAAAAATAAGAATAAATTCTGCCTGGATTATACTTATTTTTATACTAACAAGATAGTAAAATATAATTTTAACATTTTTGAATGGAAAAAGGTGCCCACAAAAGAAAAGTACCTAGTGCCTACAGAAGTCATAACTCAGGGTTATTTACAGTGAGTAAATCTTTCAAAGCAGAGGAGAGGGCATGAAGCTCCTGAGCTGAACAGAGGCCTTACAGTTGTACAGGCTGTGAGTGGAATGATTTTTATCCTCTCCAGTAGTGCTCAGTTGTTACAGATAGGACTAGCTTCAGCATAATCATAACGAAAATCATTTTCTAGGCCTCTGGTCTCTTAAAAAAAATGACATTCAGGCTATTAAATAGACATGTACTGAGTATTGCTATGTAGAAACAACACAGGGTAGTTCTGCTCTGTCCTATAGGGCCACTATGAATCAGAAGCAACTTGATGGAAATTTTTTTTTTTTTTGGTAAATAATGTGTTAAGATGCTGTTTTGGCTACTTAAGATATGCCAGTTCATAAAAACAGAAATCTGTACCCTCTGGATCAGAGTTAATCAACATATGTTCTATTGCCCCACTGTTGGTTTAACAGGCATACGTGAGAGATATTGTGTGGTGCTGACCACCACAATAAAGAGAGTTATACAACTTTTTGTTTCCCAGTACCCGTAAAAGTTATGTTTACACTATGCTTTAGTCTACTAGAAAACCCTAGTGGTGTAGCGGTTAAGTGCTACATCTGCTAACCAGAAGGTTGGCAGTTCGTATCCACCAGGCACTTCTTGGAAACTATTTGGGGGGCAGTTTTGCTTTGTCCTATAGGGTTCTAATGGTCAGAATTAACTCAGCGGCAGTGTTTTCTTTTTTAGTTTATTAAGTGTGCAATAGCATTATGTCTAATAAAAATCAATGTACGCACCTTTATTAAAAATAACCTATTGCTAAAAAATGCCAACCATCATCCGAGCCTTCAGTAAGCTGTACTGTTTTTGCTGGTGGAGGGTCTTGCCTCCAAGTTGATGGTCAGGGTAGTGGTTGCAGAATGTTTGGGAGGCTGTGGCAGTTTCTTAAAATAACAATGAAATTTGCTGCATCAATTAACTCTTCCTTTTCCGAAAAATTTCTCCATAGCATGTGATGCTTTTCAGTAACATTTATCCACAATAGAACTACTTTCAAAACAGAAGTCAGTCCTCTCAAGTACTCTGTATGCTTAATGTAATATTCTGTATCCTTTATTAGCTTGTCTGCAATGTTCAAGGCAGTTTCACGAGGAGTGGAGTCCATCTCAAGAAACCACTTTTTTGCTCCTCCATAAGAAGCAGCTTCTCATCAGTTTGAGTTTATTACAACATCGCAGCAATTCAGTCACATCTTCAGGCTTCACTTCTAATTCTAGTTCTTCTGCTATTTTCACCACATTTGCAGTTCCATCCTCCACTGCAAATGAGCACTCGGTTCAACTTAAAGTCACCAATTGCATTAGCCCCTAATGAGTCAGATGGTTCTTTGCAGCTTTGAAGCTAGTCATTGACTTCTGTCTAGCTGTGAAAGCCCCAGATGGCATTCTCTTTCAGTATAAGGCTGTTTCATCTACACTGAAAATCTGTTATTTAGTGCAGCCACCTTCATCAGTTATCTTAGCTAGATGAGAAACTCGCTGCGGTTTCTACCTCAGCACTTGCTGCTTCACCTTATACTTCTGTGTTATAGAGACAGTTTCTTTCCTTAAACTTCATAAACCAACCTCTGCTAGCTTCAGACTTTTCTTTGTCCGCTGTCTCATGTATCTCAGCCTTCACAGAATTGGAGAGTGCCTTGCTCTGGGTTAGGCTTTGGTTGGCTTAAGTGGATATTGCGGCTGATTTGATCATCCATTCAGACCAGTGAAACTTTCTCCATCTCAGCAATGAGGCAGCTTTGCTTTCTTAATCACTGATGTGTTCACTGGAGTAGCACTTTTAATTTTCTTCCAGAACTTTTTCTTTGCATTAACAATGTGGTAAACTATTTGGCACAAGAGACCTAATTTTCAGCCTGTCTCAGCTTCTCACAAGCTTTCCTCACCAAGCTTAATCATTTCTAGCTTTGGATTTAAGGTTAGAGATGTAATTCTTCACTTGAACACTTAGTAGGTTATTGTGACACTCTGGTGGTGCAATGATTACAAGTTTGGCTGCTAAACAAAAGGTTGGCAGTTCAAATCGAACATCTGCTCCTTGGAAACCGTAAGTACAGTTCTACTCTGTCCTATGGAGTCATTATCAATCAGAAGCGACTTGATTGCAAGAAGTATATAATTTCAATATTGTCATGTGTCAGGGAATAGGAAGGCCCAAGGAGAGGGAGAGAGAAGGGGAAGTCACTGGTTGGGCGAATAGTCAGAACACACACAACACTTACTGATTAAGTTCACTGCATTATATGGATGTGGTTTGTGGCAATTAAAGTAATAACATCCAAAGATCATTAATCACAGATCACCATAACAGACATAATACTAATGAAAAAATTTGAAGTATTTCAAGACTTACCAAAATGTAACAGAGAGACAAGAAGTGAGCACATGCTATTGGAATAATAGTGCTGACAGACTTGGTCAACATAGGGTTGGCACACTCCATTGATAATAAATGCAGAATTTGACAATATCCCATTACCATTTTCAATCTATATCCACAAGAGATATTGGTCTGTAATTTTTTGTCTTGCAATGTCTTTACCCTGATTTGGTGTTAGGATTATGCTAACCTCATAAAATGAGTTAGAATGTATTATTTCTGCCTCTAATTTTTAAAAGATTTTATTTAATGGTATTATTTACTGTTTAAATAACTGATTTGTCATTAAAATAATTTAAACTAGAAATTTATTAACAGGTATGTTCTTTAAAAAATATATCTTATTATGCTTTAAGCAAAAGTTTATATTGCAAGTCAATAAAACCTTGCACCCACACTGCTATGTAAGTCTAGCTGTTGCTGCCACCCTGGGACAGCACACTCCTCCTTTCCACCCTCTATTTCTGTTGTCCATTCAACCAGCTCCTCTTCCCCTCCATACTCTCGTCTGGGCTCAGGACAGGAACTGCTCAGTTAGCCTCGTGTATGTACTTAAGCCGAAAAGCATACTCACTGCTAGTGTCACTTTATGTCTTATGGTCTAGCCCAATCTTTGAAGAGTTGGCTTCAGGGCTAGTTTCAGCTCTGGTTCACAGAGTCCCAGGACCATGTCTTCCTCGGGCCCTCCAGTCTACTCAGATACCCAGTCTGATCTTTTTAATAGAGTTCTAGTTCTGCACAGCCATTTTTCTCCTGCTATATCGGGGATCTTGTTTTGTATTCCCTGTCAGGACAGTCATTGGTGGTGGCCACGTACCAACTAGTTCTTCTGGTCTCATGCTGATGTGTCTCTGAATTACGTGGCAGTTTCTGTCTCTTACGCTCATATTTTCCTTATGTCTTTGCTGTCTTTTATTCTCCTTTGCTCCAGGTAGGCTGGGAATAATTGGTGCTACTTAGATGGCTACTTCTTAGCATTTAAAATCCCAGATGCCGCTCATCATAGTTGGAAGCCCAAGATTTTCTTTAACAAAACTTTGTTATTGCCAGCTGACTGAGATGTCCCCTGAAACTATGGTCCCCAGACCCCTGCCCCTGCTACTTTGTCCTTTGAAGTGTTGGGTTATGTATAGAAAACCTTTTACCATTTGGTTTAGTCCAGCTGTGCTAAAACCTCCCTTCTACTCTGTGCTGCCCCTTCAATCATGTAATCCAATTCCTTTCTGCTATCTAATCGGTGAAGACCCCTTTCACTCCCTGCTGGCCTCGTAACCATCAAAGATTGTTTTCTTTTGTGTTTAAACCTTTTCTTGAGTCCTTATAATAATGGTCTCGTACAAGATTTGTTCTTTTGCAATTGATTAATTTCACTCAGCATGTCTTCCGGATGACTCCATGTTATGAGATGTTTCCCAAGGTCATTGTTCTGCGTCACTGCGTAGTATTCCACTGTGTGAGTATACCATAATTTGTTTACCCATTCATCTGCTGATAGGCACCAAGGTGGATTCTATCTTTTTGCTATTGTGGGCAGTGCTGCAATAAACATTGGTGTGTGTGTGTATATTTTGCTACAACATCCCTTATTTCTTTAGGACATATTCTAAGAAGTGAGATTGCTGGATCACTTGGTATTTCTTTTCTAGCTTTTTAAGTAAGTGCCAAGTAGATTCCCAAAACGGTACCATTTTACATTCCTACCAGTAGTGTGTAAGTATTGTAGTCTCTCCACAGACACTCTAATGTTGGTTATTTTGTGGTTTGGGGATTAATGCCAGTCTTGTGGTAAGATGATATCTTATTGTAGTTGTAATGTGGATTTTTCTAACGGCTGATGATTGTGAGCATTTCCCCATGTACCATTTAGCTGTTTGGATATCTTCTTTGGTGAAGTACCTGTTCATATCCTTTGCCCATTTTTTAACCTGGTTACGTGTCTTTTTGTTCTTGAGGTTTTGCATTATTTTGTAGATTATGGAGATTAGATGCTGATCAGATTTGTTGCAGACAATTTTTTTTTTTTTTTTTTTTTTTTGCCTGTCTGTAGGTTGTCTTTTTATTCTTTCACTGAAGGCTTTGGATGAGCATAAAGTGTTTGATTTTTAGGAGTTCCCAGTTATCTATTTTGTCTTCTGGTGCTTGTGCATTCATAGTGATGTCCTGTGTTCTGTTTATGCTGTGTATTAGGGCTCCCAGCATTGTCTCTATTTTTTCATCTACAATCTATCATTTTAGATTTGATATTTAGGTCTTTGATCCATTTTGAGTTAGTTTTTGTGTACAGTGTGAGGTAGATCTCATTTCAGTTTTTTTTGCAGATGGATATCCAGTTATTCCCACATCATTTGTTAAAGAGACTTTTTTCCCCTAGTTTTTATGGACTTTTAGCCTATGTCAAGTATCAACTGCTCACAGGTGGATGATGTTATACTTGGATTCTCAATTCTGTTCCATTGATTGATTATCTGTTTTTGTACCAGTACCAGGCTGTTTTGACTACCATGGTGGTGTAACAAGTTCTTAAGTCAATAGAGTGAGGCCTCTTACTTTGTTCTTCTTACTTGCCCATGGCTTCTTCCCTTTCCATAATAAACTGGTGAATTTTTTCTCCATCTCATTAAAAAATGTCATTGAAATTTGTATTGGGATTGCATTGTATCTATAGATCTCTTAGGGTAGAACAGAAATTTTCACATTGTTGAGTTTGCTTATTCATGAACAAAGTAGTTTTCTCCACTTTGGTAATCTCCTTTGATTTCCTACAGTAGAGTTTTGTAATTTTCTTTGTATTGGTCTTTATTTATGTGGTTCATTACACTGATTGTTTGAATGCAATGTCCATTCCAGCATCCCTAGTATGAATTCCACTTGGTGATGGTGTTTTTTCTTCCGATATGCTGTTGAATTCTGTGGACTGGAATTTTTTTGAGAATTTTTGCATCTCAGTTCATAAGAGATACTGGTCTGTAATTTTTCTTTTTTGTGCTATCTTTGCCTGGTTTTGGTATCTGGCTTATGCTGCCTTCAGAGAATGAGTCTGGCAGTACTCCATTCTTTCTTATGCTCTGAAATAACTTTAGTAATAGTGAAATTAACTCTTCTCTAAAATTTTGGTAGAATTCTCCAATGAAGCTTTCAGGGCCAGGGCTTTTACTAGTAGGGAGTTTTTTTAATTATATTTTCAATTTCTTCTTTTGTGATGAGTTTTTTGGTTGCTCTACCTCTGTTCGCGTTAGAGTAGGTAGATAATGTATTTCCAGAAATTTGATGCTTTCCTGTAGGTTTTCAACTTTGTTAGAGTGTAATTTTTGGTAACATCCTGTTATGATTTTTTATTCTTTCAGTTGGGTCTGTTGTAATGTCACTCATCTCATTTCTTATTCAGCTTTTGGCCTTCTCTCTCTTTTTTCTTCTCACTTTGGCCAGTGGCTTATTGATTTTGTTGATTTTTTCAATGAATCAGCTTTTGGTCGTGTTAACACTTCAAATCATTTTTCCATTCTCTAATTATTTTAGTTCTCTAATTTTTATTATTTGCTTTCTTCCAGTGCCCAACTTGTTCTTTTGTTGCTCTCTTTGTACTTCTTGGAGCTATAAGATTAATTCTTTGATTTGGGCCTTTTCTTCTTTTTGTATTTATGCATTTATTGAGAGAAATTGACCTCTGATCACTGCTTTGCTGTGTTCCAAAAGTTTTCGTGGGATGTGTTTTCATTCTTGTTCAATTCTGTGAATTTCTTTATTTTGTCCTTGATTTTTTCTGTAACCTAGTATTTTTTGAGCAAGGTATTGTTCAGTTTCCATGTGTCTGATTTTTTCCTTTGGTTTTTCTGTTATTGTTTTCTAATTTTATGGCTTTGTGATCTGAAAAAATGCACTGTGATGTTTTAATGCTTTGAATTTTGCTAAGGATTGCATTATGGCCTAATAATGTGGTCAGTTCTGAAGAATATTCTATATGGGTTGGAAGAAAAAATATACTTGGTTGCTGTTAGGTGAAGTATTCTGTGTATGTCTATGAGGTCAAGTTGTTTGATTTTGACATTTAGATCTTCATGTCTTTATTGAGCTTTTTTCCTAGATGTTCTGTCCTTCACTGAAAGTGGTGTGTTGAAGTCCCACATTGTTATTGTGGCATTGTCTATTTCTCTAAAAACAGTTCGTTTTATGTATTTTGGAACCCTCTTGTTTGATCCATAGATATTTATTATGTTCATACCCTCCTGGAGTATTGATCCTTTAATCACCATATAACGTCCTTTCTTATCCAATATTGTGGATTTTACTTTAATATCTGTTTTATTAGAGATTAATATCGCCATTCCTGCTTTATTTTGAATATTGTTTGCTGGCTTGGCTGGCTTGCTTGTTATATTTTTTTCACTTCCTTTGAGGTTTAGTTTGCTTGTGTCTCTTTAAGTATAAATTGTGTCTCCAGTAGGAAGCATGTAGATGGGCCATGTTTATTGATCCAGATTGCCACTCTCTATGTCTTTATTGGTGCATTTAATCCATTTACATTCAACATAGTTATTGATAGCTAAGCTTAGCACTGTCATTTTGATGCCTTTTGTGTGTGTTATAGACAATTCTGTTGTTCCACTTAGTTTTCTCTACAGAGTCTTTTTGCTTTATGTGTTCCTTTTGTCTTTTACAATGTTGGTGATTTTGTATTTGCTGAAACTTCATGTGTTTTGTGTTTTTATTTTTTATTTGGATGCCTAGGATTGATAGTTTCCTTTGTGGTTACTTTAATATTTACCCCTGCTTTTCCAAATTTAAACCAATCTTTAACTTCTTTTTATTGTCTTGAATTCCTCTCCAAATGGAAGACTGTGACTACTGTTACCTGGTGCTGCTTTAACAGAAATATCGGGGTGGATGGCTTTAAAAAGAGAAATTTTATTTGTCACAGTCCAGTAAACAGAAAGTCCAAATTTAGGGTGTCAGCTCCAAGAGACGGCTTTCTCTGCTGGTATTGGCGGAAGGTCCTTGTTATCAATATTCCCCTAGACTGGAAGCTTCTGAGGCTCAGGGTTCCTGGTCCTTTCTAAAGGATGCAGTCAGCTTCCATCATTGCTTTTTCATAGCATAAGGTCCCCCAAATGTCTCTGTCTGTTTCTCTTCTTTATATCTCAAGAGACTGCCTCAAGACACAAAACAAAGTCACACGTTAAGTCCTGTCTCACTGCCCGTCCACCCTCGTTAACACCATAGAGTCAGAAATTCCAATGTGGAGGAACATCATACAATCACAGTAATTTTTGCCCAGCCAAACTGCTCCAGACTTTTTAGAGAAGATAATTCTTTTTTGTTATAATGTTTACATAATGACATCTCTGTTTCCCCATTTTCAGTATTTTGCCTTTGATTTATATTTCTGCTTCCCCTATTTGGGTTGATATATGGTTGTTCTGTTTTATTTTCTAGTCTTGTGTTTGTTACCAGATTTTACTGATTTTCATACAAAGGACTTCCTTTAATATTTCTTACAATTCCCATTTGGTTTTCACGAATTCCCTAAATTTCTGTTTCTCTGGAAATGTCCAAATTTTACCATCATATTTGAGAAACAGTTTTCCTGGGTGTATAATTCTTGGCTGACAATTATTTTCCTTCATTCCATTGCCTTCTGTCCTGGATGATTTCTTCTGAGTAATCTGAGCTTAGTCTTATTGATTCTCCTTTTACAATTCTCTCCTTACCTTTAAGGTTGGCAGGTTTGATTATAGGATGACTTAGTGTCTTTCATTTGTAATCTACCTTGTGTGGAGTTCCATGAGCATCTTGGGGAGATATCTTTTGATCTTTCATGATATCAGTGAAATTTTCTGTCAAAAAATCTTCAACAATACTCTCTGTATTTTATGACTCCCCCCTCACTGCCCCATAACCATTTTGATACTCCAATGACTTGTAGATTATTCCTCTTGATAGAGTCCCACATAATTTTTAATGTTTCTTGATATTTTTAAACTATTCTGTCTGATTTTTCCTCCTCTTTTGACTTTATAATGAGTTATCTACTTTCAGTAATTTTATTATTAGTTTTCTAAATTTTTAATTCTGGACTCTGTATACTTCTCTGCAGCCTTTCCAATTTGACATTATCCTTTGTTCCTTTTTTCCTCACCTCTTGAAGAGTTGTAAACATGAGTCTTTTGTATTCCATGTCTGATAATTTCAGGAAGTTCTCTTCTTCTGGAAAATTTCTTGATTCTTTGTTTTTGGAGCTTTCTGAAGCCATCGTGGTCTGCTTTTTTAAGTGATTTGATATGGAATGTTGTCTCTGATCTCCATTTGTCTGTCAGTTTGTCATACTGTGGGGGCTTGTGTATTGCTGTAATGCTAGAAGCCATGCCACTGGTATTTAGATACCAGCAAGGTCACCCATGGTGGACAGGTTTCACCTGAGCTTCTAGACTAAGACAGACTAGGAAGAGGACCTGACAGTCTACTTCTGAAAAGAATTAGTCCGTGAAAATCCTACAAATAGCAGTAAAACATTGTCAGATATAGTCCTGGAAAGTGAGCCACCAAGGTTGGAAGGCACTCAAAAAATGACTGGGGAAGAGCTTTCTACTCAAAGTAGAGTCGACCTTAATGATGTGAATGGGGTAAAGCCTTCATGACCTTCATCTGCTGATGTGTCACAACTGAAAATGAGAAGAAAAAGCTGCAAATATCCATTAATTATTGGGATATGGAATGTATATCAGTCATGAAGGAAGCAAGATGTCATCAGAAAGACAGGAAAGAAAGAAAAGACCAAATTGGACATCAAAAGAGACTCTGAAAGCTGTTCTCAAATGCCAAGCAGCTAAATCAAAGAGAAGGAATGGTCAAATAAAAGACCTAAACAGAAGGTTTCAAAGGGCAGTTTAAGAAGACAAAATAAGGTATTATAATGACATGCAAAGAGCTGGAAATAGAAAACTAAAAGGGGAAAATATATTCTGTATTTCTCAAGCTAAAAGAACTAAAGAAAAAATTCAAGCCTGTGTTGCAATAGTGAAGGATTCTACAGGGAAAATATTAAAAGACTCAGAAACATTAAAAGAAGATGGAAGGAATACACTGAGTCTTATACCAGAATTAGGCAATGTTCCCCTATCTGAGTAGGTAGCATATGATCAGGAACTGATGGTACTGAAGGAAGAAGACAAAGCTACATTGCAGGCATTTACAAAAAACAAGGCTCCAGGAATCAATGGAATATCAACTGAGATATTTCAACAAACAGATGCAGCACTGGAAGAGCTCACTCATCTATGCCAAGAAATTTGGAGGACAGCTGCTTGGCCAACTGCCTGGAAGAGATCCATATTTATGTCTATTCCTAATAAAGATGATACAACCGAGTGTGAAAATTACCGAACAACATCGTTAATATCATATGCAAGTAAAGTTTTGCTCAAGATCATTCAAAAGTGACTGCAGCAGTATATTGACAAGGAATTGCCAGAAATTCAAGTTAGATTCAGAAGAAAACATGGACCAGGGATATCACTACTAATGTCAAATGGATCTTGACTGAAAGCAGAGAATACCAGAAAGATGTTTACCTGTGCTTCATTTACTATGCAAAGGCATTCAACTGTATGGATCGTAACAGATCATGGCTAACATTGCAGAGGATGGTAATTCCAGAACACTTAATTGCGCTTTTAAGGTTCAAGAGGCAGTTAAGGGAACAGAACAAGGGGACACTGTATTGTTTAGTCTGGAAAACTGTGTGTCAGGACTATATCCTTTTATCATATCTTTTCAATCTATATGCTAAGCAAAAAATCTGAGAAACTAGATTATATGAAGAAGAATGAGGTGTTAGGATTGGAGGAAGATTCATTAACAAGCTGCATTATGATGAACATCAAAGACTACCACCTTCAGTCTGAATCGCACCTCAAAATCAAGAAAGCAAAAGTCTTCACAGCTGGGCCAGTAAGCAACATCGTGATAAATGGAGAAAGGATAGAGATTATCAAGAATTTCACTTTACTTGGGTCCACAGTCAAAGCCCCTGGAAGCAGCAGTTAAGAAATCAAAAGATGCATTGCGTTGAGTGTATGTTTTTACAAGTTAGCTTTTGACTTCCTGGTAGGGAGATATGGTGAACAATGTCTCTTCCCAGAGGCCAACGATGTGTTAGCTGTAGATTTTGGAGATGGAATTGAAGATGGCCTTGGTGAGGGTGGCAGTGCAGCCCCTAGCCAAGGTATAGCAGTTGTCAATACTGGCCATCACAGCAGCTTATTGAGCGTGGAGCCAAAAAGATGCCAGTGACTATCGGGAAATTGGAAATTAAGCATACCACTACAGAGCCACAGTGGCTAGTCACTTCTCAAGGAACAATGTAGAACTTGTCAGTCTTGTCCCCTAAATATCCTCACTGCACAGGGATGACAGAGAACTTGGCCAGAACAATGACCCCTGCAGATGGTGATGGTAACCTCTTGACGCACTTAATGTCCAGACTGACACGGCTGTTGTAGTATCAAAGGCAATAAATGCCTTGGACCTGAGCCAGTGATCAGCACATCTCTCCTTTTGAGCAGACAGGTTTTGAAATCTCATCCTTCAGGGATGTCTTCAGGAAAAATCAATGATCTCAGACTTCTTGATGGGCCTGGAGAAGTGATAGATCTCCTTCGTGTCCTTGACCAAGCATCCCATCTTGGTGATTGTGGAGCCCTCTTGTCCCCAGCCTTTCCTCCACAAGCTCCTTGGCCTAAACCTGAGTGTGATCGCTGCTGCACCTCAAGAAGACCCGGGAGTTCTTTCAGGTGAAAAGCTGTATAAATGCAGCTCAAATCCAGAGCAGCTCCTCTCTTCCAAGACTTAATTCACCTACAGTTTTCTAAGGCTTTTCCTTGTTCCTCCAGTGCCTTTAAATAACTCCTTTTACATTTTGTGCAGAGTTTGTAATTTCTATATGTGTGAGAATTAATTAGTACATGCTACTTTGGCATTCTGGAAGTGGAACTTCATGTCTGACTTGCTTTTTAAATGGAAAATTTTTAAGACTAATTCTTTGGCGTTGATGTGACTAGTCATGTGAAGTTTTTTTCTTTTTTTTTTTTTAACATTCAGTTTCTTGGTTTCTGTTTGTTTTTCCTAAAGTAGCTGAATGCTATTATTTTTGCATTATAAACTTGGCTTTTTTATGTTTCTGTCTGGATTCAAGAATATGTTTCTGTAAATGTAAAACAAAGTTCAAAAAGAAACAGATATTGTTAAGAATATTTTCTCAACTTTTAATTGATAAAATGATCTATGCTTTTGGTTCTAGGCTATCTCAATCTCTCCAAACTTTTATCCTGTGGTAGTCTTTTGGAAATAACATTGGCTTAGAAGTCAGGAAACCAAGATTGAATCTGGAATTAACGAGATATATGACCTCAGTAATGCTATTTATGCCTCAATTTATTTATCTTTAAAAAGAAAGGACTGAACTAAATACTCCTATAGTCTTAGCATATAATTTTATAAATTCATGAACCCTGTGCTTTGACTTTCTCTCTTAGAATACCTGATGTCTTAGTATCATTTAAATTTGTTTTTCATTGCACTCTTTTCGGCGCTAATTTGTCTTCCTTCTCCCTGCGCAGGCCATATCTGGCAGTCTGTGCACCTTTTTTCTGTTACTTCTTTTCCTGCCAGTGGTCACTACTGTGTTGCAGTAACTACTCCAGATTACAGTTACTATGACTCACTTATCCGGTGTCTGTCCTTCTCAGACCAAACGTATGTATCTATGTCATCCTAGATGCCTGTTAACAATTTTAATTTTATGAAATTGTATATTCACTGGAGAACATAATGCTGAACTCTGGTGAACTGAGATATGGAGCAATTTTTCCTCTGCTAAAAACGTATGTAGAGACCATCTATCTTATTTCATTCCAATTTGAAGTAAAAAATAGGATATGTAGAATTTTCCATATTTTATGTAAAAATATTTTTTTTTCCTTTAGGTTCTACCGATGCTAATTCACAATTAAATATACTGTAGCTATTATCTAATTACTGACAAACATTGTATGTTTAATATTATTTTTAATATGCCAATATTTTATGGTTTTCCATAAGAAACAACAAATTCCTGAAAGCCACAATTTAAAAACATGTAAGACTCTCTGGGAAGAAGTAAGAGAGTCTCTTTAACAAATTTCAATGTTTTTGTAAGTAAAAAGATGTACAAAAAAATTCAGTTGAATTTTAAAGTTGTATCTGTGCGTCTCAAATAGACAGTTGATAGAATAAAAACAAAACTTACAGGTGATTTTATTAATTGAACTAAACTTACAATTTAAGCGTCTGAGAACTTCTGCCATTTTATTTGGGGGTCAAATATTTCTGAATTGATTGTTGGTGAGGCAAGTAAGGACCCTGGCAGCACTTTGGATTAGACCCTAATGTGCATATTCATGTTAAAGAGTTACTGTTGCTGGGAAAATCATACCCACAAAATAATAATAATAATAATAATTTTTTTCAGGGTCCTATCTTAGCTACCAGATTTGTAATGGTGTAAAAGTGGCTTACCAGAGGCTCAGTCATTTTTGCTTTCTTTAGGAATCAAAATTAAAGGAATAGGAAGTTGTCATTTAATTACCTATGCTCTCTTTTATATGTGTGTGCATAGACACATTTCTCTGTGTGTTTATGTAGATATCTACATACATAGTATATATGCAGCACCTCTATCTTCTACTTCTGAAAAAAGACATACGTAATTTAGAACAAAGATAAAAGGGAACAATTTTTTGCCAGTTTGCCAGCTAAGTACCATTTCATTAACTTAATCTTGACTTTTCTAAACATAGCGCATTTATCTTTCTTCCACTGGCCAACTGTTCTCTGACCTCTGCCTTTTTCACAGCTACGAGGCCCTAGCTGAGTTTTAATTAGCTTGTCCTTACTTTTCTACGATTCTGACCTTCAAAGATTGCTGACCCTTCTCCCAGTCTAAGCTATCTTTTCTATCTTCTGAAGCCTGTGATCTTCACCTATACTCTGTAGGGCTCAAGAACGGAAGTAACCTTTTTTTTTTTTTTTTGCGTAACTATTCACTGACCAAGAGTGAATGGCATTTTGTTGCTTGTAAATTTACTAAATAATAATTTTTTAAAACACAAACATGTTTCATGTAATATTGAAGGAGTTATTTTATAGTTAACTAGTCTCTTGCATGGAAACTTTGGTGGTGCGGTTAAGAGCTACAGCTGTTAACCCAAAGGTCGGCAGTAGGAATCCAGCAGGCACTCCTTGGAAACGCTTTCAGGCAGTTCTACTCTGTCCTATAGGGTCACTATGAGTCAGAATCAACTGAACAGCAAAAGCTTTGGATTTTGGTTAACCTGCATTAGGAGTCCTGGTGATACAGTTGGTTATACATTTAGCTGCTAACGGAAAGGTTGGCAGTGTGAAATCACTAGCCACTGTGTGGGCGAAAGTTGCAATGGTCTGCTTCCATAAGATTCACAGTCTTATAAACCCTATGGGGCAGTTGTACTCCATCCTACAGGGTTGCTGAGTCAGAATTGACTTGATGGCAGCATATTTGTATTTTGGTAGTATCCTGCACATGATATTTTTGCTTTCATCATTTGTCATTTTTAATCAGCCTTTTCCGGTAACTATTTACTCAAATTCACAAATAGTTATTCTTTGCTGGACAAAATTGACAATAAAGCATATTCTACTGGTATTTTGGGTATTTGTATAAAACTGGTGTTAATGTATGACATTCTAGTGTTTCCTTTTCTGATTCTTAGCTCAGAGCTCTATGATATAGCCTAATTAATAAATCCTTCGCCATGAGTTGGATCCGACTTGACGGCACTTGGCAATCAATCCTTGGGATCTGACTCGACAACACTTGGCTTGGCTTGGCTTTATTCCTTCGTTAATTTAAGCATTTAACTACTAAATACCAGATGCTTTACTAGGCAAGAAGTACAAAAATGCGTAACACAGCATTATGGATTGAAATATGTCCCCCTAAAATGTGTGTCATCTTGGCTAGACCTGAGTCCCAATATTGTGTGTATGATGGATGATGTTGTGTGTTAACTTGCCTGGGCCATGGTTTTCAGTGATTTGATAGTTGTATGATGGTGTAATCACTTCCATGATGAGATTTAATATTGTATAACCACCTCCATAATGGAATCTGCTATGAGTAGCCAATCAGTTTAAAGGGAGTTTCCTTGGTTATGTGGCCTACATTGAGTATAAGTAGATATTCTGCCAAGGCTCATAGGTTTTTGCTGCTTCTATTTCCTGCTGCTGGTTTCTGTTCATCTGACCTATTCTTGAGACTTGAGCTAGCAGCATCCCTGTGGTCTTGCCTGCTGATTTTTGGGGTTCATCAATCTTTACAGCCTGCGAGCAAGAACCCTTGTCTCTGACTTGCTGATCTTGGGTTCATCAGCCCCCATGATTACATGTGCATCTGGAGAAACCTGTATCTATCTTGACTCACAGACTTGGGATTTTCTAGTCTCTACAACAATGTGAGCCATTTCCTCTGTGTAAGTCTCTCTCTATATACATATTTAAACACTTCACTAGTTTTTCATCTCTAGAGAACCCAGCCTAGAACAGTGTGATTGTCCACAATTTTGTGATCTTATGTGACTATCCTATGTGTTATAAATTCATAACATCTTAACCTTTATGATGTTAATGAGGCAGGATTAAAGGCAGTTATGTTAATAAGCTGGCCTTCAGTCTTCAGGATCAGTTTGTAGCTTGAGTCAATCTCCTTTGAGATATAGAAGACAGACTTGAGCAGAGAGGAGGGTAACCTCGTACAACCAAAAAGAAAAGCCAGAAGCAAACACAGTCCTTGAATCCTTGTGCTGAGAAGCTCCTAGACCAGGGGAAGATTGATGATAAGGAATGGAGCTGACAGAGAGAGAAAGCTTTCCCCTAGAAGGAACCCTGAATTTGGACTTCTAGCTTCCTAAACTGTGAGAGAATAATCTTCTGTTTGTTAAAGTCATCCACCTGTACCTCTGTTAACAGCAGCACTAGATAAGTAAGTTCCACAATCGTAGCTCTCAAGAAGAAAAATGTATGAATAAATACCATGTGACCGTATTCTTTAGTTTGCTTGAGACACATTTCATGGCTTGCTTGTTTGGCAGTAAATTATGTGGTCATTTATTACATTTGAACTCTGAATATTTTCCAAGTGACACTTGGATATATGAACTTTTAACAATGTAAATGAAATGGTTGAAATATCTGTAATATTTGAATTTATCAGTTGAGTTATGAATTTACTTTTAAGCCAGTATATGTATAATACACTAATTTCAAAATTTTTGTCTTTCCATTTTATTAATGAAATTTGTTTTAAAGTCTCCGTGTGCATTTAAAATAATTTACTGGGTGAAATTCACATAACGTGAAGTTAACCGTTTTGAAGTCAACAACTCAGTGGCATTTAGTGCATTCACAAAGTTGGCAACCACCCCCTCTAGTTCTGGAACATTTCCATCATTCCAAAGTAAAATCTCCTTTACCCATTAAGTAGTTTCTCCTCATTCCCTGCTCCATCCAGCTCTTGTTAGCTACCAATCTGTGTTTTGTCTCCATGGTCTTACTTGTTTTGAATATTTTATATAAGTGGAATTATGAAATAAGTGGCCTTTTGTGGCTAGCTTCTTTCACTTAGAACCATGTTTGAAGGTTCATCCAGGTTGTAGCATATATTAGTGCAAGTAATCCCTGACTTATGACATTTTTGAGTTATGATGAACCACGCTTATGACTGTCTGTGTTTTTCTTGGTACAAATAAAGATTAGATTTACAAAGATACTAAAAATAAAAAGTAGTAATAATAAAAGCTTAAAGAAGTGATATATTACACTTACATCAGAGCTGACTTATGACAGAGTCATCTGAGCAGAACTGTGTCATAAGTTGGGAACTGCCTGTATTTCATTCCTTTTTATGGCTGAATAATATTCCATTGTACGTATGTGTAGCAATTTGTTTATCTGTTCATCTTTTGATGGACATTTGGGCTGTTTCAGTTTCTGTCTTTTGGCCACTGTAAGTAGTGCTGCTATAAAAAATGTTTGTGCATGTACTTATTTGAGAATCTATTTTCATTTCTGTTGTATGTGTACTTAAGAGTGGACTATCAGGAGCATATGATAGACTGTGTTTAGCATTTTGTGGGATATATATATATTCTAAAACAATAAGTTTTTAGCAGAAGTCTACACATCAAGTTATTCTCCTATTGGACGATTTCCACATAAGTTTATTACATTGTGTCAACATTCTCTTCAGCTGTGTTCTGCTTTTTCCCTTTACAGTATTCAGTTTCCCTGTCCCTTTGTCTCCTCATCTTTGGGGTCATTGTTTAGCTTTTGGTCTTATACAGATGGTTTTTAAGTAGGACACTGATCTTATAGGTAGAACTATTCATTTTCTGAGCAATTCTATTTCTCTAAAAGGTGATCTCAGGGGATAGGCTCAATTTTAGGTTTAAAGACTATCTCAGGGTAATATGCTCATAGTCTCAGGGAATTCTCTGTCCTCTACTGTTACAGTTTGTCTGGTTTTATTATTACTATTAGTAGTAGTAGTACTAATAGTAGTAGAATTCGATATTTGCATTCTAATATATATTAGTGTATATATTAGTAGTAGCAGTAGTAGAATTTGATATTTGAGTTCTCATATATATATATTTTTATGCTCCTTTGTCTGGAACAAACTACTGTGATTCCTGGTCAGAACAGTCAGTAGTTATAGCCAGATACCATCTAGTTCTTTGGGTCTTAGCTTAAAAGAGGTTGTAACTTGTATAAACTTGTTTCTTCTCTGAACTTTTAGTTGCCTTCTCACTATTTTGCTCCTGGTGTGTAGAAACGCCTACTTGTGTCTTAAATGGCATGTTCACAAAATTTGAAGACCCCCGGTGCTAGGATGCACCTCATGATTTTTGTGAATTCTGTTAATGCTGATTGAGTTGTCTCATGAGACTATTCCCCTAAGTATTCACATGGAATAAAACCTATCTTGGAAAGTGTTTCGTCATATCTGAGGAATATCTGTGTTTGTGTCTTTGATGAATATTTGGGCCCACATTTGCACACTTGTATTTACACATATGTATAGACACATCTATCTGTTCTCACCTATATGCACATCTTTACCTAACCATGTACCGTTTTCAATATACCCATCCATATGTGCTCAAACATTCGTTTTTGCTTTGTTTGTGCTGTGCTCACTACATTCACATTTTCTTCTTTTCCCATCATCAGAATAACAAGTCTCTACAGTCTAAAGAATACTCCCATCCTGCTCCCTAGGAACTGCCAATGAACACTGGTCCCTCTGTATTTATCTGTTCTTATCCTCTTTCAAAAGAGGGGTCATGTAATATTTGTCCTAAAATGCTTGGCTTATTTCACTGAGCATGATATCCTCCAGGCATATTAATGTTATAATATGATTCATACTCATCATTGGTCTTTATATTTTGTATTATTCCACTATGTGTATGTATCGCAATTTGCTTATCCATTCATCTGTTGTTGGACTCTTCAGTTGTTTCCATTTGATTGATACTATAAACAAAGCATCTATGACCATAGATGTGCATATGTATAACCTTAGTATGACTGCTGGATCATAGGGTAGTTCCCTTCCTGGTTTTTAGAGAAAGAGCCCTACCATCTTCCATAGTGGTTGTGCCATCGTACAGTTCCACCAGCAATGTGTAAGGGTTCTAGTCTTCCTGCATCCTCGCCAATACATGTTGTTATCATTTGCTTATCAGTGCCATTTTAGCTGGAATAAGACAGCATCTCATTCCAGTCTTGGTGGCACAGTGGGTAAGAGCTGAGGCTGCTAACCAAAAGGTCAGCAGTTTGAGTCTATCAGCTGCTCTTTGGAAGCCCTATGAGGCAGTTCTACACTGGCTTATGAAGTCATTGTGAGTTGAAATAGAGTCATTGGCAATGGGTCTGTTTTCTGTTCTCTTTATAATGGTTAACGGTCGTTAAGTATCTTTTCATATGTTTGTTGGCTACTTGAATGTACTCTTTGGTGAAGGTTCTGTTAGTATACTTTCTCTGTTTTGTGACTGAATTGTCTTTTTGTTGTTGAGTTGTTGATGTTTTCTATAAATTTTACATATTATACTCTTATCAGATATGTTGTTTGTGAAGATGTATTCCCAGTCTTAAGATGTCTTTTTACTCTCTTGATAAGGTCTTTTGAGAAGCATAAGTTTTTAATTTTTATAAGATCTATTATGGTAGTCTGTACCTGTGCTTCTGTTGTAATACCTCTTATCCTGTTTTTGTAAAAGATTAGGTCTCTGTATTTTCTTCCTATGTTTCCTCTCAAGAATTTTATGGTTTTAGGTTTAACATTTATATCTTTGATTTATTTTGAGTTAGTTTTCATGCATAGTGTGAGGTATGGTACCTGTTCCATTTTTTCTGCAGGTTGGTATCTAGTTTTGCCAGCACCATTTATTAAAGAGACTGTTTCTGCCCTACTCGATGGACTTTGACTGCTTCTTGAAAATCAGTTGTCCATGGATGATTAGGGTAAATTCTGAGTTCTCAATTCTGTTCCATTGGTCTGTATGTCTATGGTTGAACCAGTACCAGGATGTTTTGATTACAGTATCTGTATAGTATTTTTTCATATTGGGGATTGTGAGGCCTCTTGCTTTGTTCTTTTTCTTCAGTGTTACTTTGGCTATTTGAAGTTTTTATCCTCTCGGTCTGAAGTTGGTCATTAGTTTTTCCATTTCAGTGAAGAATGTTGTTGTGTTTTGTATTGGAATTATTTTGTATCTATATTAATATTTTCACTGTATTAAGTGTTCCAAGCCATGAGCACAAGATGTCTTTCCATTTTTACAGGACTTTTTTAGTGTCTAAACAGAGCCACTGTCATCAAGTCAGTTCTGACTCATAGCAACCTTATAGGTCAAAGTAGAACCAAACCACCCTTTCCAAGGAGCACCTGGCAGGCTTGAACTGCAGAACTTTTGGTTAGTAGACGTAGCACATGACCACTGTGCCATCAGGGTTTCCTTTTAGCAGTAGCATTTTATAATGTTCATTGTGTAAGTCTTTTGTGGGTGTGATGAGGTTAATTCTGTGATCTCCTATCAGTTTGGAGGCTATTAAAATGGCATTGCTTTATTGACTCCTTTTTTGGAGTAATCTTTGTTAGTGCAGAGGAACTCAACTGTTTTTTGTGTGTTGATCTTGTACCTGTGTTGTTGCTAAATTCTTCTACTAGTTCCAGAAGTTTTCTTGTGTAGTCTTCAGGATCTTCTATGTATAGGACCACGACACCTGCAAATAGAGATAGTTTTATTCTTTTACAGTTTCGATACCTTCTGTATCTCTCATACATTAGTGCTCTGGCTAGGACTTTTAGTATAATGTTGAATAAAAGCACTGATAATGGGCATCCTTCTCTTTCTCCCATTCTCAAAGAGGAGGCTCTCAGCCTTTCTGTGTTGTGTATAGTGTTTTCCTTTTTTTTTTAAAAAAAAAAATATGTATATATATACCTTTAATTATGCTGATAAATTTCCCTTCTATTCATATTTTGCTGAGTATTTTATCAGGAAAGGATATTGATAGCTTACTATTGATTGATATAGTAGATTATGTTGATTGATTTTCTAACACTGAACTACACTTGTTATGAATCCCACTTAATTTTTTTAATATGTTGCTGAAATCTGTTGGCTAGAATTCTGTTGAAAAATTTTGCATCTGTGTTCGTAACAGATACTGGTTTGTAATTTTTGTGATATCTTTGCCAGTTTAGGTATCAAGTTATGGTGGCTTCATAAAAAGAGTTTGATAGTATTCCCTCCTCTTGTATATTTTTGAAGACACTCAGTGGGATTGGTGTCAACTCGTATGTTAACATTTGTTACAATTCTCCAGTGTAGCCATCTGGTCCTGGACTTTTCTTATTTTTTATTTTGGCATCTTCAATCTCTTCTTTGAGGTCTGTTGAAATTTCTTCTGTTTATATTAGTTTGGATAGGTAGTGTATATCTAGGTAGTGTATATCTGTGCATTTCATCTAAGTTTTCAGATTTTGGGGAATACAGTTTCTGAGTGATCAGTTATGATCTTCTTTATCTCTGTTGGATTGATTGTAATGTCACCAATTTGGCTTCTTAATTTGGTTATTTGCCTCTTCTGGTTTTATCTTTTATCAGTCCACCCAGTTATTGTTCTTAGGTACCCTAGACTTGGTTCTGACTCACTGCAACACTGTGTATGACAGTAAAATAACACTGCCTGGTCCTGTGCCATCCTCTTAATCATTGTTATGCTTAAGCTCGTTCTTGCAGCCACTGTGTCAATCCATATCATTGAGGGTCTTCCTGTTTTTCACTAACTCTCCACTTTACCAAATACGATGTCCTTCTCTAAGGATTGATATCTACTGACAACGTGTCCAAAGTATGAGTGATGCATTCCTGTTACCCTTGCTTCAAAGGGGCATTCTGGTTGTAGTCTTCCAAGACAGATTTGGTTGATATTTTGGTAGTCTTCTCTGACATCACAATTCAAAGGTTTCATGTCTTCTTTAGTCTTCTCTTTTCATCACCCAGATGCTTCATATGTAAGAGGCAATTGAAAACACCAATGGCTTGAGTCAGGTGCACCTTAGTCCTCAAGGTGACATCTTTTTCTCACATTGAAGAGCTCTTTTGAATCAAATTTGCCCAATGCAATGCATCTTTTGATTTCTTGACTGCTGCGTCTGTGGTCATTGATTGCAGATCCAAATAAAATGTAGTCCCTGACAACTTCCATCATTTCCCTGTTTGTCATGATGTTGCTTATTGGTCTATTGGGAGAATTTCTGTTTTCCTTGTGTTGAGATATAATCCATTACTGAAGACTAAGTTCTTTGATCTTTATCGGTAGGTGCTTCAAGTCCTATTTGCTTTCAACAAGCAAGTTTTTGTCATCTTTATAAGTTGTTTATGAGTTTTTGTCTAATCCCGATCCACCATTCTTCTTCATATAGTCCAGCTTATCAGATTATTTGCTCAGCATAGAGACTGAATAGGTATGTCGAAGGATACAACCCTGATGTACTCCTTTCCTGACTTTAAAGCACACAGTTCTCTTTGTTCTGTTTGAATCTAACCAATAGCTTATCTTATGAATACTTTCAAAGAATCAATTTCAACTATTTTCCTATTTTCACTTTTACTTACCTCTTCCCTTATTTTTATTATTTATTTTCTGGTAGCTTTTGTCTTCTTTTGCTCTTCCTTTTCTGTTTGCTCAAATTGCTAGTTTAAGTTAAAGATTTTAGGTCATTCTTCTTTAATGGGCATATATTACTGTAAATTTCCCTCTGAGTATTGCTTTTGTTACGTACCAAAGATTTTGATTTTAATTTTCCTTTGATTTCAGGTGGTGTCTAGGGTCACCATAAGTCGTGTCCGACTTGACAATACTGGGTTTGATTTAAGGAATTTTTATATTTCAGTTTTAATGTCTTTTAAATCCAATCATTTCTTGGTAGTGTATTCTTTAGTTTTCACGAATTTATTCTTTTTACCTTACTCATCCAGTTGTCGATTTTGAGCTTCACATAGTTATGGCTAGAGAAGAAGTTTTGCAGAATGTTAATCTTTTTAAATTTGTTAAGACTTATTTTGTTCATAGCATATGGTATCTTCTGGAAAATGACACATGTGCACTGGAAAGAATGCATTTTGTTCTGATGTTGAGTGGAGTATTCTATATGTGTTCATTAGATCCAGTTGACTTATGGTTTTGTTAACTTCTCAATGTACTTATTGCTTTTTAGATAATCTGTAATTAAAAGTATTATGCGGAACCCTCCTACTATTATTGTGGAGTTCTCTATTTTTCTTTCATTTTTCCTTCAAGTACATAAAGTATTTGTCTCAGCAATTTTGGTGCAGTGTTATTACCAAAACAAAAAAACCCAAACCTGTTGCTGTCAAGTTGATTCTGACTCATAGCAATCCTATAGGACAGAGTAGAACTGTTCCATGGAGTTTCCAAGGAGCATGTGGTGAATCTTAACTGATAACTTGATTAGCCACTAAGCAACCAATTTTCTGCATTACTATTAATTATTATATCTTCTTGTAGAATTTTTCCCTTTTATTATTTTGGAACGAGCTTCCTTATCTCCTGTAGTAGATTTCTACCTGGAGTCTATTTTATCTGATATCAATATAGCCATCCTTGCTCTTTTTTGTTTACTGGTTGCAGGAAGTGTTTTTCTCCATCCTTCTATTTTATGTCTGTTTGTATCCTTAAGTCTAAGCTGTGTTTCTTGAAGACAGGAAGAAGATAATTTCTTTTTTTTTGGCAGTTCAGTGAATTACCTTTGTGGGGGGCCTTTCTAGCCATGGTCTTGTAACTTTCACCCAGGTGATAGTGTGGGATCCTATGATAGGGTAATTATGACTCGCCAAAGGGATCTGTCAGTCTTGCCTTAAAAATGGAGTCAATTCCAGAGCAGAGAGGAGAATCCTATCACCACCAAGGAAGAACAGTCAGGAAGGGAGAGCATGTTCGCTGGATGTGTGATCCTTGTGCTGAGAAGCTTCTGGAAGCAGAAGACAGAGAAAGAGAAAGAGAAACAGCAAGCTGTACCCCATATGATGGCAAAAAGTGGTGGCAGAAGAGACCTGGCAGCAGAAAACTGACAGCTGGAGATGACACTGTGGGCTTCCTGGCCCATACAAAAAGAAAATTGAGTGCCTTTGGGCAGAAGCCTAGGACCAGAGAAATGCATGCCTACAAACACTGCTGAGAAGAGGTTGTCCTGATGGAAGAACTGTATCCTTAGTGTTCCTGAACCTGAACTGTAATCTGTTACTTCCCCAATAAACTCCATAATTGTGAGTATGGTCTGTGAGTTTCTGTGGCCATTGCAACAAATTATTAACCCCAACAAAGCAGAGAGTACCGTGCAAAGGATGGTTGGTGTCAGGATTAGTAACAATGATGGAGAGAGGAGACATGCCTGGCACGACTCCCACCTTTGTGAAGTTAGAGGTCGGATGACGCCCCCGAGCTGTTTTTACTTATCCATTCTGCCATTCTTTGCCTTTTCCATGGAGCACTTAGACCAGTTACGTTTAAGGTTTTCACTGAAAATGAAGTATCTACCTTATTCATTTTGTCACTTTTTTTTGAGTGTTTCATATCTTCTTTCTTCTACTCTGATTTTTTTTCAGTTTTTGTTCATATTTGAATACTTTATTTATTGTGATGAGCCATTTTGCTATCTTCCTTCTTGTCTTCTGAATGTTTGCTTCTCGGTGGTTTCTTAGGGCTTGCCACATATGTTACATTGCACGACTTATATCTACCACAATGTTTAACATGTAAAAGCAATTAACGTAAAGTCTTAACATAATGAATCTATTCCTGATATGCTCCTCTCTCCCATGTGTCTGTTGACGTGTCTCCATTAGTATCAATATATAAACTGTATTTTATAATTTTACTTTGTTATTTTTTAGTGCCTTTACTTTTCCATTTGTGGTATTCTCCAGAGTAAAACTGGCAAAGCTGGTTTGGAAGTGGCACATTCCCAGAGCTTCTGTTTGAGAATATCTTGATTTCTCCCTTATTTTTGAATGACAGCTTTGTTGGGTAAAGAATTCTCAGTTGGCAGTTGTTTCTATTCATGATTTTATGTATGTCCCTCCACTGTCTTTTGACCTCTAGAGTTTATGGGGAGAAATCTGTGTAATTCTTATCAAAGACCCTTGGTATGTGATACTGCACTTTTTTCTCTTAGTGCTGTCAAAATTCTTTCCTTGTTTTTGGTTTTCAAGAGTTTTATTAGGATATGTCACAGAGTTGATCTTTGTCTGTTCTGATGAGGATTCATTTAGCTTCCTGTATTTGCAGGTTTGGTTTTCTGTTCAGGTCTGGGAAATTCTTTCTGATTATCTCTTAGAAAACTATTTCTGTATTTTTATTGTTGTTGTGAGCCTCTGGGATTTCAATAATTCTTAAGCTATTTGTAGATGCTGACATAAACAACGGGACTTGACTTTCGTGTGGTGACAGTAGGGGTACTCTTTCCTACCCTTTCTGGTGCCTGTGCACAGGTACTCCTATGGTGTCCTGCTGTGGGCCCTTGCTGTATCGCTCCTCAGTCTGATGTATTCTCCGTACCCTGTTTCCCTTGCAGTTCTTCCTCGTCCTGATGCCCATCTATCTTGGTCTCAGTGAGATTCAACAGCACTCCTAGACAACACCACTGGTCTCCCTTCATCTCCTAATTACATGACCTGTGGATACTCACAATTAATTTGCACTACCTTAAAAGAAATTTGGGGCTACAGTTTCCTAGATTGGCTCCTTCTCTGTGTTCCCTCTTTAGGATGCCACCTAGTCTTTTTCTAAAATGACTGCAATGAACACACAATCCTGATGGTAGCAGGTGAGATCTCCCAGCTCCCGTGCGAACGTTGTTCTTTCTGTCTCCTTCTGGATGCACTCTGGTTCTTCAGTCCCTCAGCTGCCACCCGGAGCTCAGAGAGTTTGGTCTGTAGTTGTTTTATTTGCTGGGCTAGCTGTCCAGGGAGTAAATGAGAGCACTTACTAACTTGCTCCACCTGCTCCACATGCGTATTCAACATTAGCATGTCCTCAATTGGTCGCCATGAGTTGGATCCGACTTGACAGCACTTGGATTTGGCATCCTCAATTGAGCATTTTTAGTCACCTAACAATTTTTTAGAATGTATTGTGTTAACTTAAATGTAAATTACTTCATGTCAATCGTTGTTAAGAGAATTCATGCATGAGGTAGAAATTTTGGCCTTTTATGTAACCTAGGAACAATTTCTGCCCATTCATTCAGTAGATACATATTTCTGATCTTCATTCATCTGACCATTCTAGTGCTATTAAAAAGTATTTCTAAAACTTGTTTGCAACTTCCACTATTTGCGATTGCAAGATCATCTCTGAGGAAGTTATTAAATATGAGTTAGATTTCTTTACTTCTTTTTTCCCCTAATAAGATGAAAAATATAAAAATTCCAAATTAGTATCAGGTGCCTCTGACTGGTGTGTCTTAAGAATACTTTGCTAATTAAAATAAATGATTAAGAGTTACCCAGCAGTGACTTTATAATAACTTGAATATGATATGCCGTGTTGTCTTCCTAGGGGTTAATTTTCATAAAAATCTAATTATTTTAGTGTATATGAAAATTAGAGCAACGGGCTAAGTGCAAGGATAGAGGACTAAGTGCTATCATGCCTTTGGAGGAGAATCATAGAAAAAAATTCAGTCTTGAAATTTGTTCAACAGACAGAAAAGGTAAACGGGAAAGAAGAGAAGAGTGTTCCAAGGGAAGCAAAGAGCACGTGCCAAGATATAAAAGTCAGAGAGAAAAATATTGCTTTAGTACTCACCGATGCCGGCTGTCTGGGATGTGTGCGAGATAACAGTGACAGACAGGCCTACTGAGACCCAACCCTGGTATGGCTATGGCAGTCATAGCTTTCAAACCTAAACTTGTGACATGTGGTCAGATAAAACATGTTTTTCTGATTTGCAAATTTATTTACTAGGAAATTCTGACAAGACATACACTTTAAATTAGAATCGGTTACATATTTACTAAATGGATTTTATCGAACAGATGGAATCTTTATGATTTTGTGCTAATGCATACATGAGTCCCCATTGCTGTAACAAACTCTTCATATTTTATTTTTGCTAGGTATATGGGCCTGGAAGATGTCTTTTATTAAAGTCAAGATGCTGTTAAGACTAGGCAGGCTAGATGAGAAGCACCTTTTGCAGAATTCTTTCCTGACGTGGCATTTATCACATAGGAGTGGCTGCAGATTATATTTGTCTCTGCAGCAATTCAAGGGATGATGATGTGCTTTCAGTCTGAAACCATGACAAAAAAAGATCTCCTCATGCTTCTGTCCACTCCCCTCTGTTCTCTCTCTGCCTTTGAAACAATTACAAATATTAGTCTACAAAGTAAGAGTTTAGGGAAAGGAACTTTATCACTCAACTGATTTATCTCTGAGTTCCGTATTCTACTGAGTTTGTAGAAAACTTAAGTTGTTCCTTTTGCTTCTTCTGAAAGTTATACTGCAATGTATGACTGTGTCACTTGGGTGGTATGTGGATGTGGATGTGATGTGTCTGACCCTTGTTTTGTTGTACTACCCTTTAAGGCTTCTCCAGTCACCATTGTTTTGCTGCTGTATTTGAAGAATAGAAGTCTTTTGCAGTGTACCCGTTTCCCGTGTGTCCAAATGTTTCACACAGCTGTTTCTTTGGGGTTCCTGACTTCCCTCACTAACACCACCAGGAAACCAGGTAGAGGGAGGACCCACAGCAGGCTCCATCATTTCCCTCTGCTTCTAGCCCAAGAGCATCTTGTCAGTCAAGTAGACAGGCATTGCTTGGGAAATGGTACCTACCTGCCAAAATATCGTTCGATGCACTCACCTTTCTTTGCTCTTTAGAGAAACAAAAGCCACAAAACTGTACAAGTCCTTCTGTTATCTCCATGAGACTTATTTCCCTAAGGCACTGAACACGGTGTCAACCACATGCATTAATATGGGAAAAGGAAAAGGGAAAGTTCTAAGAGACAAAAATAACATATCAATAACTCAAAATATGTTCCTGCTAAAATCTTTGGCCTATGTGTTTGTTACAGCAGCTTTCTAAGCAACTCCTACTGTTGTAGCTTGACAGATGCCGAGACAAAGCCTGCAAAATCAGGCTTAGATAGTACAGCAGATCTGTTATCGGACCTGCCTACACCCACAGTCTGGGCCATGTCAACAGAGAGATGTTGACATGACAGGGTGCAAAAAACACGGGTGGTACAGTTAGAAAAGGCTCCATGCGCATCCTTTTTCCACACACTAACTTATTACGTGACCTGGGGTAAGTCACTTAGTTATGATTATCACACATCTGGAAAGAAGCTCTTTGAATGAGGAGTGATGCTTTTTCATCTTTATGTTCTCAGAGATGAGCACAATACTGTTGTAAATTTGAGTTGTAGTATATATCGAATGGATATACACATTTTGGCATTTCAGAGCTTTAGTTTTCTCATCAGTATAAAGTGATAACATCAACTGCTGCTGAGATTTAGTGAAGTTGTACATGTGAATGTGACTGGTGACATGTGGAAGAGCAGACATTCAACAGAGGATCATTTCTTCTTTCTCTTCTTTTCCCCTTTCCTGTGATATGCAGATGATACAACCTTGCTTGCTGAAAGTCAAAAAGAACTTGAATCTCTTACTGATCAAGACCAAAGACAACACCTTTCCGTTTGGTTTACACCTCAACATAAAAATCTTCGCAACTGAATGTATAATCAACATCATGGTAAATGGGGAAAACATTAAAGTTATGAAGGATTTCATTGTACTTGAATCCACAAGCAACACTATGGAAGCAGCTGTCAAGAAGTCAAATACCATATTACATTTGGCAAACCTGCTGCGAAAGATCTCTTTAAATTCTTAAAAAGAAAGAGGACTTAAGGTACACCTGACTCACGCCATGGTATTTTCAATTACCTCGCATGCATGTGAAGGCTGGACAGTGATGAAGGAAGACCAAAGAAGAATTCATACCTTTGAATTATGATGTTTTCAAAGAACATTGAATATACCACGGGTTGCCAGAAGAATGAACAAATCTGTCTTGCATGAAGTACAGCCAGAATACTCCTTAAAAATGAGGATGACCAGATGTCATCTGACGTATTTTGGGCATGTTATTAGGAGGGACCAGACATGGACATCATGACTGGACATTTACCAAGGACGTCATGCTTGGGAAAAGTAGAAGGTTAGTGAAGAAGAGGAAGACCCTCAATGAGATGGACTGACACAGTGGCTGCAATAGCGAGTTCAAATTATTCTAAGGATGTATAAATACAAAATTTTAGAAAATGTAAAATCATATTAAAATCCTACTTAACTTGAAAAGCAAGACTTCTTTTGATAAATACAAATATTTGAAGATAGAAGTTATGATGTTAGTTTTATGATTTTACTTCATCTCAGCAAACCATTTATTTCTGTATCTCACTTGGCTCCCCATTTGAAAAGATCCTGATTCTTACAGATGAGTAATTTACAGTGGTACTAGTTACATCTTTGTACTCATCTTGCAACCATAGATACTCTTCAAATAATTAAGAAACTGAGAGCAGTTCTAATATCTGCATACAAACCAGTTAATCTGGTTTCACAAGCTAATATATCGGTGTCCTATAACAGCTTTCGAAGATATGTTTGCTATACTTTTTGTCTTGGTTATCTAGTGCTGTTATAATAGAAATACCATCAGTAGATGGCTTAATAAAGAGAAGGGTATTTTCTCACAGTCTAACAGGTTACAGATCCAAATTCACAGTACTTGCTCCAGGGGAAGACTTTCTCTGTTGTCAAGAACTCTGAGCAAGGGACCTTGAGTCTAAAGGACACACTGCTCTTGGTGCTTCTTTCTTGGTGGTATGAGGTCCCTATATCTCTCTTCCTGCTTTTCTCTTTTATATATCTCAAAACAGATTGATTTAAGGCACCACCTAACTCATAGTTTGAATCTTGTCTCACTGATATAACCACTGCTGATTCTACTTCATTAACATCATAAAAATAGGATTTATAACACAGAGAGAAATCACATAGGATGACAACATGGTGAACAGTCACACAATACTGGGACTTATGGTCTAGCAGAGCTGACATATATTTTTGAGGAACACAGTGCAATCCATGTCACTTTTATAGAACAGTTACAAGATATTTTTTTGTAGAATTGAAATCAAATATTGAAAATAATATTCTTATGGCATATTTGGAAACACATTACACCTAAAATCACTCTGGACACCATTGCCCAAAAGGTGGATTGCTATTGTTTCTGTTTGTTAAATTGAAAAGTCTTTTGAAAAAAAAAGACTTCCTTTGTCTTTGCCTCTATTATGACCATAAAGCTACTACGCAGTTATAACAAGTAAGCCAAACCACTGCTGTTAAGTCAATTCCAACTCATAGTTACCCTGTGCATCCAAATATAACTGTCCCTTAGGGTTTCCAAGGAGTGCCTAGTGGATACAAACTGCCGACCTTTGGCTACCTTCTACTGGGAATGCACTCTGTGATGTTTTACATATGTGTTTTCATTTGACCATCATGAAAACTCTGCAGAATAGGTGTTGCTATTATTCTCAATTAATCCCATGGTTATTAAATTAATCCTGATTAAACAACTAGTTTCCAGAACTAGAGATTGAAATAAAGTCTGTGCAACTCTGAAGTTCACAGTCACCTTCAGCAGACTGCAGGATTGCAGCACGCATGCAGTCTACGGCATGGTAAAATAGGAGCCTGGGTTTACAGAGACTGTGTTCATGATCTATGATGTACTTTTATCCTTTGTTTATTAAAAAAATGTTTATTGTTTGCAAATATAAGAATATGGGGAATATTTTATTGATAACAATCTTTGGGAAGAGTACAGCACTATTTTTTGAAGGAATGCCTTGAAAGTCTCAAAGAGGTAAGAGCAGCATTCCTTCCAATGCTGGCTGGGCAGGATCCTTGTTTTCAGAAGAGGAGAAAAACAGTGCTACATTACCTATGAAAAATGAAGAGGTGAATAAATAAAGAAGGTTCTTTTATTAAAAAAAAAAGCGTCTCAAAACAGTCTGATAAAGCAAATATTTCTGTGACTGTTTCTTCATTTTGGTCTCAAATGTTTACTGGACATAAGGTTAGATGATTTGAGGTCTGACAATTAAGTTTGTGAACTCATCCTAGAAAAAGTACTACATATTCCATGCTGAGTATCACTATGGTCACCTTCTAAATACTTTCCTTGGGAAGCCATGCACCAATGCCAGTACCTATTCCCTTCAAAACAACTTTGGAACTCTTTTTCTGAAATGGTCATCAGAGCTGTCTTTGTATTATCCTTGATGTCCTCAAGGTCATCAAAATGTCTTCATTTTAATATTTCCATTATGTTCAGGTAAAGAAAGAAGTCATTGGGAGACAGATCAGGTGAGTAGGGAGAGTGTTCCAATACAGTTTTTTGTTTACTGGCTAAAATCTCCCTCACAGATAACTACACAATTAAGTTTGAAAACTTGCCACCTTGCCATGTGCAATGGCCATCCCAGAAACAGTTCCAAAATTGCTTTGAAGGATAGACTTGATCCAAGCATTGGTGCATAGCTTCCCAAGTGAGTACTTCAAAGATAACCATAGTGATATTCAGCAGTGCAGTATGTAGCACTTAAAACAGTTAAGTTCACGGACTTAATTTTCAGACCTCATGTGAATAATCTTTCACTGTGGACTTGCGAGTGCCCTGTGGTGATTGAGGGACTGTTGTTGTGTGCAGTGGAGCAGATTCTGAATCGTAGTGAGCCTATAAGACAGACTAGAATTGCTTCACAGGGTTTCCTAGACTGTGTTTGTGGAAAAGGAGCCCTATTGGTTTTAATCCTTACAGGAACAGAGGCTTCCATATGATGGCTGGTGGGTTTGAACAGCGGACCTTTTGGATAGCAGCCAGTATCTCAACCATCGTGCCACCAGGGCTCTCAATTTAGGTAATAGCAAAGTTAGACATGGTGTTGTCATTGCTGTCAAGTTGGATTCAGCTCTTGGTGACTTTATATTTAACAGAACAACAGGATTAAAGGTTGCCTAATCCAGTGCCATCTTTATGATCTTTGATACCTTGGAGCCAGTTGTTAAGGCTAATGTGTCCATTTCTTTCACTGAGAGTTTCCCTCATTTTCACTGACCCTCTGCTTTGTCAAACACGATGCTTATAAGGAGCAATCTGGTTGTATTTTTTCGAAGATTGATTTGTTCTTCTTGCAGTTCACTGTTTATTCACTATTTCTCACCAGCACCCCAATTTTCCCCATGTGTCTCTCAGTTTGTTGTACTGTGGGATTGTATGCTGCTATCATGCTGGAAACCCTGGTGCTGGTATTCAGATACCAGCAGGTTCACTCATGACAGATAGGTTTCAGGTGAGCTTCCAGCTTAAGACAGACTAGGAAGAAGGACCTGGCAGTCTACTTCTGAAAAGAATTAGCCACTGAAAACCTTATAAATGGCAGTAGGACATTTTCTGAGACTGTGCCAGAAAAGGAGCCCCCCAGGTTGGAAGGCACCCGAAAGATGACTGGAGAAGAGTTGCCTCCTCAAATTAGAGTTGACCTTAATGACAGGGATGGAGTCAGACTTCTGGGACCTTAATTTGCTGAAGGTGACTCAAAATGAGAGAAAACAGCAATAAACATCGAGTAATAATCAAAACCTGGAATGTACAAAGTGAAAATCATAAAAAATGAAATGGAATGCAAAACTACTGATATCCTAGACATTAGTGAGCTGAAACTGACAACCATATGCATCAGACAATGCTGTTGTTGATAGGATAATGTCTGTATACCTACAAGAAAGACAAGTTTAGTATGACTGCTATACAAATTCTTGCACCAACAACTAAGGCCAACATGAAGAAATTGAAGATTTTTACCATCTTCTGCAGTCTGAGGAAACCCTGGTTGCATAGTGGTTAAGTGCTACAGCTGCTAAACAGAAGAGTAGCAGTTCAGATCTGTCCAGTGCTCCTTGGAAACTCTATGGGGCAGTTGTACTCTTTCCATAAAGTCTCTGTGAATTGGAATCAACTTGATGACAGTGAGTGTGGTTTTGGTTTTCTGCAGTCAGAAATTGATTGAATATGCAATCAGGATGGATTTATAATTCCTGGTGACTGGAATTCAAAAGCTGGAAACAAGTAAGAAGGATTGATAGTTTAAAAGTATGTCCTTGGTGTTTTTGCACCAACATAGGCAGTGACTGTACACACGGACCTTACCAGATTGAATACACAGGAATCAAATTGACTTACATCTGTGGAAAGAGATGACAGAAAAGCTCAAGATCATCAGCCAGAACAAGGCCAGGTACTCTTGTGGTATAGACCATCAATTGCTCATAGAAAGTTCAAACTGAAACTGAAGAAAATTAGAACAAGTCCACTAAAGCCAAAATACAACCTTAAGTTTATCCCAGCTGAGTTTACAGGTCATCTCAAGAACAGATTTGATGTGTTGAACACTAGTGACTGAAGACCATATGAGTTGTGGAACGACATCAAGAATGTCATACATGAAGAAAGCAAGAGATCATTAAAAAGACAGGGAAGAAAGAAAAGACTGAACTGGATGTGGGAAGAGACTGAAACTTGCTCTTGACCATCAAGTAGCCAAAGCAAAAAGAAGAAATGAAGAAGTAAAAGAACTGAATGGAAGATTTCAAAGCACAGCTCAGTAAGACAAAGTATTACAATGACATGTGCAAAGAGCTTGAGGTAGAGAATCAAAAGAGACGAATGGGCTCAGCATTTCTCAAGCTCAAAGAACTGAAAAAAAATCAAGCCTCGAATTGCAATACTGAAGGATTCTACAGGGAAAGTAGTAAATGACTCAGGGAGCATCAAAAGAAGATGGAAGGAACACACAGAGTCGTTATGCCAAGAAGAATTGGTTGACCTTCAACAATTTCAAGAGGTAGCACATAATTAAGAATCAACGGTACTGAAGGAAGAAATCCAAGCGAACCTGAAGGCACTGGTGAAGAACAAGGTGCCAGGAACTGATGGAATATCAAATGAGACATTTCAAAGAACGGATGCAGCACTGCAAGCAGTCACTCATCTATGCCAAGAAATTTGGAAGACAACGACCTGGCTGCCTTAGTCATCTAGTGCTGCTATGACAGAAAGACCACAAATAGATGGGTTTCAAAAGAGAAATTCCATTCTGTCATGGTCCAGTAGACTAAAAGTCAAAATTCAGGGTGTTAACCCAAAAGAAAGGCTTGCACTGTTGGCTCTGGAGGATGGTCCTTGTCTTCCCCTGGAGTGGGAGCTTCTGAGGCACAGGAAGCCAGTCCTTTCCAAAAGATGTGCTCAGCTCCTGACACTGCTTTCTTTCTTGGTGGTATGAGGTCACCAAACTTCTCCACTAGCACCTTTCCTTTATATCTCAAGAGACCGCCTCAAGGCATGAAACAGTCTTGCACACTGACTCCTGCCCCACCAACACAGCTGCTACCCATGCACCCTCATTAACATCACAGAGGCAAGATTCTCAACCTGTAGGAACATCATACAGGACTCATGACCTAGCTAAATTGCTACACAGGTTTTTGGGGAAAAGAATTCAATCCATAACACTGGCCAAATGACTGAAAGAGATCGATATTTAAGCCTATTCCCAAGAAAGGTGATCCAACTGAATGCAGAAATTATCAGATGATATCATTAATATGACATGCAAGTAAAATTTAGCTAAAGATCATTCAAAAGTGGCTGCAGCAGTATATTGACAGATAACTATTACAAATTCTGGATGGATTCAGAAGAGGATGCAGAACGATAAACATTGTTGCTTATGTCGGATGGGTCCTGCCTGAAAGAAGAGAATACCAGAAAGAGATTTCTGCATTTTATTGACTACGTAAAGTCATTCAATTGTGTGGATCATAACAAATTATGGATAATTTTGAGGAGAATGGGAATTCTGGAAGACTTAATTGTGCTCATGAAGAATCTCTACATAGGTCAAGAGACAGTTTAACAGATCAAGGGGACCCTGCATATTTTAAAATCAGAAAGAGTGTGCGTCAGGGTTGTATCATTTTACCTTATCTACTCAGTCTGTATGCTGAGCAAATAATCTGAGAAGCTGCACTCTACAAAGAAGAACATGACACTGGGATTGGAGGAAGACTCATTAACAACCTGCCTTAGGCAGATGACACAACCTTGCTGAAAATGAAGAGACCTTGAAACAGTTACTGGTGAAGATCAAAGACCACAGCCTTCAGTATGGATTACATCTCAATAATACAAAAATCCTTATGGCTGGATGAATAAGCAACATCATGACAGATGTAGAAAAGATTGAAATTGTCAAGGATTTTGTTTTGTTTGGATCCGTAATCAACACCCATGGAAGCAGCAGTCAAAAAATCAAAAGACACAGTGCATTGGGAAAATATGCTGCAGAAGACCTCTTTAAAGCATTGAAAAGCAAAGATGTCACCTTGAAGACTAAGATTAGCCTGACCCAGTCCATGATATTTTCAGTGATATCATAGGTACACAAAAGCTGATCAGTGAATAAGGAAGACAGAAGAAGAATTGACAACCTCAAATTGTGCTGTTGGAGAAGAATACCAGAAGAATGGAAACCCTGGTGGCATAGTGGTTGAGTGTGTCTGCTAACCAAAAAGTCAGCGGTTCAAATCTGTTAGGTTCTCCTTGGAAACTATGGAGCAGTTCTACTCTACCTTACAGGGTTGCAATGAGTTGGAATCAGTTTGATGGCAGTGGATTTGGTTTTTGGACCAGAAGGATGAGAAGATATGTCTTGGAAGAAGTACAACTAGAGTGCTCCTTAAAAGTGGGGATGGCGAAGCTTCATCTTACATAGTTTGAACATGTCAGGAGGGATTAATTCCTGGAGGAAGACATCATGCTTGGTAAAGCAGAGGGTCAGTGAAAAAGACAAAGACCCTCAGCGAGATAAATTGATGAAGTGACTACAACAATGGACTCAAGCATGCCAATAATTGTGGGCATGGCACAGGACTGGGTAGTGTTTGTTCTGTTGTACACAAGATTGCTATCAGTCAGAACCAACTCAACAGCACCTCACCAGTACAGTTCAGTGCATCAGTTCTTCAGCTGATCAATCTGGATGAAGTTAATGATTTTCTCAGTTTCAGAAGAATGAATTAATACTGTAGAGGTTAGGATTTGAAGTCGGTGATGGTTCCGGGCCCACCTGCTAGAACTCTGTTCAGTTGTCCTACTTTGTATGGAAGCCAGAGATTCTTACACTTTTGTTGTTAGTTTTTGGCAACATAGAAAATCTTAAAAAAAAAAAAAATCAGAAAAGGATGCACTCATTTGCTCTCTGCTAATTTGTATATTCATAATTTGATGTTTTGTCTGCAGACTTTTTATATGTTGGAACAACAACAACTATGTCCTGTCCAACATAACAACCGACTGTCTAATAGAGTTTCCAGAAGCCAATATTTACTCTATAAATGTTTGATTGAATAAATTAATACTTGAACAAATAGATAACATCCCAGCTCTACTGGTAGAAGGAAAGGCAAATGATCTTCTAGGCTTAAAACTCTCTTCATTTAATAAAAGTGAAATAGAGGTGTAAAAAGAAATGTAGAGAGAAAACATAAGACTCACAGAAAAGATTAACTCTTGCTTAGAAATGAGGAGGGAACCCAGGCCTACTCTCTCCTCCACGAGGGTTTTGAAGATTGCTTTCTAACGTGTCCATCTCAAGGGAGACGCTTACTTTCAAGTCCACTCAGTTTTGTTCCTGCCTTTTTATATGCTCTCTCTCTCTCTCGTTTCTCAGCCTACCGTGTCTGATATTACATGTGTATTTAGGGAAAGAAACCCTGGTGGCATAATGATTAAGCACTTGGCTGCTAACCGAAAGGTTGGCGCTTTGAAGCCACTCAGTGGCTATGAAGGAAAAAGACCTGGAGATCTACTTGCACAAAGATACAGCCTAGAAAACACTATGGGGCAGTTCTACTCTATCACAGTAGGAACCAACCCATGGGCACCCAACAACAACCTGTTTAGGGAGTCTAAGACTCATTGGCAAATAATCTTCTAGTCTTAAAATTCTTTTTATTTTAACTGTGATGATAGAGTTTGGTGGGAACTAGACAGAGTGTTAAGTATAAATCTAGCAAGAGCGAAGATTGCTGACTATAACTGAAAACTGGACGAGATGACTTCTGAGTTCCCACCTAGTTTTTCTGTTTCTCTCGTTACCTAGCTATGTCTGCTAACCAAAAGGTCGGTAGTTCCAATTTGCTAGGCACTCCTTGGAAATTCCATGAGGCAGTTCTGTTCTGTCCCATAGGGTTGCTAACAGTCGAACATGACTCTACAGCAGTGGGTTTGGCTCTTCACCTGGAGGATTCAAGGGATTAAGGGTAAGTGAATGGTCCTTTGAATGACATTAGTACTGCTCTAGTTTACTTCCTACTTACTATTTACAACAGTGGAGCCTTAGTAGTGCAGTGGTTAAGAAGGTAGCTGCTAACTAAAACTCCAGTAGTTCAAATCCTCCAGTCATTCCTTGGACACCCGATGGGGGTAGTTCTACTCTGTTCTGTGGGGTTGCTATGAGTCAGCATTGACTGATAGCAATGTATTTGATCTTGGCTTAGGTATTTACAAGAGTATAATTTCACACTAGTTTTCTCATAATTTGGTGTTCTGCCAAACGATTACTATTAATTTAAAATGTTATTAGTTTAGAAGCATTTCATATTTTAAACACTCTATTGCTTTTTAAACATTAATTTTCAGTGGCTGCAAACTGAAGTATTATTTAAAAATAAATCAAGCTTTGGGGCAAGATGTATTACCAAAATAGTACTTGTACATATGAAAGCTTGTGGTCTGTGTTGTCTTTCTCTCAATTAAAATAGCAGTGTTCCCAGAAAACAAAGCAAAACAAACCACAAAAATCACTGCCTTTTTGAAGTTAATGCTTCCATGAAAACCACCATGGGTCAGGACACCCTTGTGTATTTTTATACCTGCCCATCTTGATAGACGGCTAATATTTTCTCCTGTCTTTCGTTCCATGAACATTCCATCCTTAGTGAGTGCTTGTTTTTGATGCAATCGAATCCATGGCACACCTGGCTCCGTGGATGAAAAGAGAATGAGTCATTTGGGTGTAGGACAGTCACATTAACTCTTGGAAGAACAAAGGATGATTTCAGAAGTTGAGAATTTTGAAGAAATCGCATGATGCCTTCAAGACTATAAACAACTCGTGAACCCTCTGAAAGCCATCATCTCCTTTAGTCTTACTAAGAGGGTACAGAGCCACTAAACACCATCTTAAACTCGAGAGTTAGTACTGTAGAGTCTAGTAAAGTAGTTGTAAGTAGTTGCATAAAGTATTGTTAGGACGTTTATTCTCAGGCTGCTTTTGAGTGGTGGCATATCAGCCCTGTGAACACGTGTGTGCTTTGTTGTTTTGCTTCACTTTTGGAAACGCAGCCTGTGTTTTAAGGACTCAGATTTAAGAAATTTCCGAACCAGTATTACTCCATTGATTTGAGGCCTTTGATTTTTCAGTAGAAACACTAACTCGTTTTGTCACTGAGTTCTTTTGCTAGTTGTATGCTGAAAAGTAAGAAGGGTACACAAATGAATGACAAAAGCCTGCCCTCAGCTGGACTAGGGCAAAGAGAACACAGTGTTAGCATGGCATTTCATAATGAGAAGGAAAAGGCAATTTGTTCATCTAGGTGAGTGCTTTATCCTCTGGGGGCATATAACCTCAAGAAGGTAAATTACTTTTTTCCTGGTACCACTTGGCATCCAAGAGGAGGTAATTTAACTCATAATGTCAAGACACCCTGCTGCCATGAAAGTGGCTATATCCCTGGCTTGCTACCAAGAGGCTACTTTGCTCATAGAGTAGCTGATCCCTTCATAAATCACCCAATCCAACACTGAGCTGTATCTGAACATATAAGCAGGTGTACAAATGTATAGATGCCATGTTTTAGGTGGTGGAGCATGTCCTTTTATTCCTCCATTGGTTGTGCTTTAACTGCACTGTTCCCTTGGAAACAGACTTTTTTCTTTTCCATTCTGTAACTGCTAAAATGAAAGTAAACTTTTTTCACTGGTCTATAGGATGGGCTGCAGTTCAAGCTTATGCATCACTCACAGCTGCACGCTGTGCGATATCTCCCTTTGCTTGCTGTTCTGTGGCCCTACATCTAGAAAACAGAGCTCACTCAGCTGAAGACCTTGGCAAAAGCCCACCCCTCATGAGGAGCTCTTCAACTCATTGTAAAAACAGGAAACAAGCAAGCATCATGTAAGCAGAACGGCATTGTTTGCACTCTTTTGTAACAAGGGAAATGATCACTGAGCTGGGAAATTATTCCTCTTGCTACATATTTTGAGACAAAATTCTAAAGGGTAACAATGAGAGTGGATAGTCATTCTTGTTGCTGTTGTTGCATGCCTTCACGTCCATTCTGACTCATAGTGGATTCATTCTTACACAACTTTGAACAGTAGCGCTGCACGCAGCCAGTCAACCTGAGTGTCTGAAGCTCAGCTTTGCCACCTTTACCTTTCATAAACTCACAAAACTGCATGGCCATTTTCCCCCACGTGAAACTGAAGGGAGGATAGAATTGTGTACATAGAGAGGTGAGGTATCATTCACTCATTCATCTGTTTATGTACTGGATACTATGCTAGACACCAGAGGTGAAACATAAACTACAAATAAGTCCTTATGCATGCATGTAAGGCTTCTACATTGGCTAGGTACATAAACGTTAAGCAGAAATCACACAGATAATTATGACTGTGTTAATTCTTGTAAAGGAAACACAGAAGGTGTAATGAAGGATTTACCTGGGGGGTGGAGTATCAGCTGAAGCTTCCCTCTTTTAACCGGGGTCCAAAGAATGAGTGAGACATAGCAAGGATAAGAGCTGGGGGAAGAGATGTTTCCAGTGGAGCATTGAGGGGAGAATGAGTTTGATATATTTAAGGGAATTAATGTGGCTGGAGATAATCGAGTAAGGGAAGAATGGATCAAGACGAGCTTTGTCTGTTTAGTAGCACTTACTCTACGTCGGGGATAGCTGGAAGTGTTTTACATGGCAATTCTGTGAGGTATGTAGTATTATAATCTGCATTCTCTAGGTGTGGAGTCCAAAGGACAGAGATTGGTAATGAGAGCAGGGAGCATATTGCTGCGGAACTAAAAAGCCGTTGCAAATTTTTCTAAAATTTCTCTAAAATCTGCAGAAATTTATAGAATGCTTTTAAGCAGAGAAATGCTTTCATCAGGGATAGTTAGATATCTCTGATAAACATCTAAAGAAGGAGACTGGAAACTAGGGTGCCTGGCAAGAACGGATGAGGAAATCAGTCAAGAGGCAAATATGGTACTCCGTGAGAGAGATGGTGACATCATGGTGATGGGGCTAGAAAGAGATGAATGGAGAAAAGCAGGATGCAGAGCTCAACTTGTAGTAAGAAGACCAGGATTGATGGTGTGACTGAGGCTACAGAGACCCCAGAAAGCAGGGCTCCTAAGCAGGATGCAGAGCTCAACTTCTAGTAAGAAGACCAGGATTGATGGTGTGACTGAGGCTACAGAGACCCCAGAAGGCAGGGCTCCTGGACTCTCTGTTAGCCCAGAATAAAACCATTCCACAAGCCAACTCCTCAGGCAAAGATTAGCCTGGACTATAAGACATGAAATGATACTGGTGAAGAGTGTGCTTCTTGGCCTAAGTATATACAGGAGACTAAATGGACGGCTCCTGTTGTGAGGTGAGACGAGAAGTCAGAAGGAGACAGGACCTGGTTGAATGGGCACAAAAAATTCAGGGTAGAGAGGAGAAATTAGTTGTCACATTGTAGAGAGAGCAGTTAGGGTGTCATAACAATGTGTTTGAAAGTTTTTGTATGAGAAACTAACTTGAATTGTAAACTGTTAATTAAATGCAATTTAAAAACAAAAGGAAGAAAAATACATATTAAAGTAAAAAAAGGAAATTAATAGATTAAAAAATGTTTCAGGAATTGAATGAACAAGATTTAGATATGGATGTAGGCTGGGGTAGGAGAAGAGTCAGAGATAAATTTTCATATTTCTGTCATAAATAAGTAGGCCAATAATGGGACTACTTACTAGATTAAGAATATAGGCGAAGAAGAACATTTGACTAGTGGGGAGCGTAGAAGAACCATAAATTTTGCTTTAGCCACAATGAATATTAGGCTTCAATCTATTTTTTGTGGAGATGTGGAGTAAATATTTGGATTTGGGAAAATAAAACTCAGATGCAAAGTTCGTGAAAAATGTGGAAGATATTCATCCGACTTTTAACTTGCTTCTTTTGTCTCTGGATTCTAATATAGATACAAAGAAGTATAAAATAATATTTTAAAAGCACCAATAAAATGACATAATCCATAATAGCAGTGAGAGGTTGAGACTACAGATTTTATACAAATGATAGCATTGGGGATGTTTATACTACCTCTGTGTGATTGGTTGACAGGAAACTCTTCAAGATGAATAAGGGTGAAGAGACACAAGGTAATGGTCAAAAGATTCCTGGTAGGAAATTTGTGTTCTTTTAATCACAGAAATTGTTGGCAATGTATAATCTGAGTTTCCAAATAAAATTTTAGAAATATCTTCACTTCATCCTTACCTTGGACCTCAGTGGATCCCAAGAACTAACAATTTGCTAAGCACTCACGAACAGCCTTCTCCTAAAATCAAGAAGCATGCTCTTTTCGTGTTAGATTTTCTAGTAACGAGAAGTTTAGGTATTTTTTTCACCATGCCTGGCTACAGAAAGAAGCATCAAATGAATGGGTAACTTCAAAAGGTAATTCCACCTAAATCTGCTTTGTAATAAGCTGTTCCCTTGCAGTTTATGACACTTAATGGCATTTTCTGAGAAAAGAGAGAGAGCTTTAGAAGCCGTTGTTCCTCCTGCAGTCCCATAATCTACCTGTTTTATACACTTCTTTTCAGTTTGTTCCCACCTGCTTTTCTATATTTTCTAATTTTCACTTTTCCTAAACCTTGCCTGGTTCATTAATGGATATATGACATTTGCTGGCATTGAAGCGGGAGATATCTGTGAAACACACACACGTGACCATGTCTGTTACTCTGTGTCACAAATTTATTTGTAAAAATTATGATGTAAAAATGAACTTTTCTTTCATTTAATGATGTCTGCCCTTCTAATCAATATGGAATATGGGGGCAAATTCTTAGAGCATTATATCTATGCTCTGTGGGGTAGAAGGAAGGCTATATAAGGAATTAGTTCTACTTTTGATTCCATCAGCTGGTTTCTGGATCTCAATTTCATCAGCGGTTTGGATAAAACGATCTGCAAATTCTTTCTAGCTCTCTATGATTCTGGATATTTGAATAAAGATACTAGTTTAGGATTGTTGTGGACTGAATTGTGTCCCCTCAAAATATATTTAAACTTGGCTAGGCCAGGGTTCCAATATTGTGTGATTATCCTCCGTTTTCTTACCAGATGTAAATTTTCCTGTGGTTGTAAATCCTACCTCTGTAATGCCGGTGAGGTGGGATTCAATCTACATTTACAAGATTAGATGGTATTTTGAGTTAATCTCTTTTTGAGATTTAAAGGAGAGAAGTGAAGAGGGAAGACCTCTTGCCACCAACTACGAGGAACCATGAAGAGAGTGTGTCATTTGGACCAGGGGTCCCTGTGCTGAGAAGCTCCTATACCGGGGAAGAGCAATGACAAGGACTTTCCTGCAGAGCCAAGAGTGAGAGAAATTTCTTTCCTGGAACTGGCATCCTGAGTTCGAATTTCTAGCTTACTAGAATGTAAGAGAGTAAACTTCTATTTGTTACAGCCATCCACTGGTAGTCTTTCTGTTACAGTAACACTGGATAACAAGCCAATGACAAAATAACAAAATCAGCTTATATAAGGAAGTCACTTCTTCAAAACGTTTCCAGAAAAGACTGACAATATAAAGTTGTGAGATAAAGCAGATTGTAGGGGAAATTCGACAGATTTTCACAATAAAAGTGCATGGAAGACAAAAGGAATAATTAATATTTTTGTAATGTGCTATTTTTCTCATATTAAAATACTACTACTACTAATGGACCCTGGGAGGTGGGTGGGAGTGCACTTCTTACCCAAGGACTTTAGGAAACTTAACGTAGGTTACCTAAAGTTAAACCAGCGGACTCAAGAATGATTCCAAGTCCCCAGATTCCAGGTTTCATAAGAAAAGTTCCGGGCGTAAATTCAGCCTGAGAAGGACCAGATGATTACCATACTTGTAATGCTACTTTTCTCAGTTTCAAACTGCAAATTACATAATTTCATTGATTTCTTTGCTGTTTCTCTATTGTTGGTTTTGAAAACATTTAGTTCCTGCCTCCAGAATTCAGAATTTTCAAAGGACTGTATAAAGGAAAAAAAATTAAGAGGAAAAATGTTTTTGTGACCTAAATGTCATTGGTAATATGAACATAGTAATCTGGAAAGCTATGAGCTATTCTCACAAAGCATGCAGACAAATATGAGCTAGCAAAGAAAATAACCTAATAGATGTCAGCAAGCACCAGAATAAGCTCTAAGAAAATTAGAAAATACTCTCAACATGATGTGATTTCAGACTGAGGAGAAATGATGCAGCATAAATTTGACCTTAAGCAGAAATATGTACCCCAAGAAAGGCAGTTCCTTGAGCACTGATTCTGGACGTCAAAATGGACAAAGTGTTAGCTAGCCCAAGATCAGGTGTAGACATTTGTGAGGGCCTCTACTTACTGTAAGATGTCCTGATGACACAGTGGATAAGAGCTTGGCTACTAAACAAATCTACCAGCTGCTACTTGGAGACGCTATGGGACACTTCTTCTGGATCCATATGATCGTTGTGAGTTGGAATTGACTTGATGGCAACAGATTGGGTTTTGTTTCTTATAAATCATGATTAAAGTAATGGAAATTATAAAGAAGAAAGTAAAACTCTCCTATAATTTAACATCCAGAGAGATAACCCCCCTCTTAACATTTTGGTGTATTACTTTCCAGCAGTGGAAAGATGAGGTTTAGATAGGAAGAGGAGTTCTACGCAAGACAGGAAGAGAGGTAGGATGGATCTGGAAGTGAGAGTTTGGGGTAGGACAGGAAGAAACATCTCCAGTCACTGAATAAAGTAGGAAGCAAGCTTTCTGCAGTCTCGCTGTTATATTCTAACTGGCTTTTCTTTTATCTTCTATCACTAAACTATAAGGTCCTTGAGGGCAGGAGCCATGGCATTTACATAACTGATTCCTGAAAGGCTAATATTAGAGCGGCTGATAGATAATGAATGTTCAGTAAACACTGGTTGAATGATTAAGAAGCAGTAAGTGATATTAAGTAAAAGTAGCAAAGACAAAAAGGAACTGAGGCTGCCTAAGATTTCTAATGATAGTACAAAATATCACAGAAGTGCTTGGGCACCAGAGAAGGATTCAGACCCATGTCTGAACTCACAGAAGACAGACTGACAAAATGCCAACTACCTCTCCCTTAATCGCCGTCAACGATCTTAAAATTGGAAAGGGTAAAACAACTGTGTGTGTGTGTGTATGTGTGTTTATAACCACAGTACATATAATTTTCTTTCTGGAACTCCTACCAATTCAGTATGAAAATAAATTCTATTTTCTTTTTCAAATTAATATAATGCTGACACATGTGCTTGGCCTTTTAGTGTTAAGTTAGCCTTCTCCCTACATTGACTGCATTTGTGAATTTCCTTACAGTTAATGCTAGTGAATGGCCCCAGGCCCAAACAGCTTTTCTCTAATGTTAAATTCACCTCTGGACTGCAAACAGTAGTATAAGGATGTTTGTCTCACCCTCCCTACCTGTACTGACTTAAAACAAACAAACAAACAAACAAAAAAACACAATCCAAAGACCTTTAGTTACTGCCAGTTATGCTCTGGGCACTGAGCTATTTATCTCTGCATTGCATCGAAGGCAGAGCTTCTGCCCTAAAGAAGATGACAACACCTCTGTGGTTTTTAGGTTTATGAGACTTCAGTGGAGAAGAACAAGGTCAACAAAAGCTGGACGAGTCTGGGAAAGCCTCTTGGATCAATTAAGGACTTAAATTGACTCTCGTATTTGGATGCAGAGAAGAGACGGGAATAGTGCTCTAGGGAAAGAGTGCAGTGCACATGGAGGCACAGGAATGCGGCAGGCAATGAAAGAGGAAACTAAGTTGACTGTTGAGAAAGGTAAGAACAGTGTTAAGGAATAGAAGTGAAAAGGGTTGGTGGGAAAGTCAGGTGTAGAAGTTTATTTTTAATGAAGTAATATGGATTAGATTGTTTACCAGGAAAATACACTCGCTTGTTTGTTCAATATTTCCTGAACATCTTCTGTTAGTTAAGCATTCTCTTGAAGTTTTAAAATAAAAAGCTAATTAAGATACAACTTGATTCATTAAGCAGCTTACAGTCTAGTGATACTAGTTAAAGATCTTTCCTAGTGCAATCTGGAGCCTCCCCATACCAAACATTAATTTGGAAAAGTTGCAGAGAACAACTTGGAGAAAGCTGGAGATGAGGTAGAATGCGGTAGTCCATCTGTTGAGAAAAATGGACCTAAGCCTATATCACACCAGCCCCTTTACAGTTATCAAATAACAAACAATGCATACAGCATATCTTCCATTTTGTTCACACTTGCACATTCAGTAATTTTTAATTTAAAATTGTAGCCCTACTATGTTGGGTACTATGCTAGATTCTGGGGGATCAAATAAAACCAGGATAGACACATTTCATACCGTTCTTGAGTTTACAACCTATTATGGCTAGAGACTTTACGGGATGTTATGAAAATACATGAGAAATAACTAACAGATTTGGAGGAATCCTCCGGGGGGGGGTTCTTGGAGGAATCAAAGTTTAAGATAATTTGGCACTTTCTAGAAAAAAAGGTAAGAAGTGAAGTGTTCTAGATATAAGCATTGGCATAGAAAAAGTTCTGAAGAGGAGAGAGAGCAAGATACCTTTGATAGAACTCACTGTAACGTGAATAATCTGAACCTCTCTGCCTTTGCCTTAGGGGCAGTCTTTCTATAGTGATAAATTTGAAAGAAATAAAATGCCAGTACGAAAAAGCTTGGAACTGAAGCAAGTCACAGGACACACAGTGAAATTCGTAACTTATTTTTAGATAATAGTTTTTGATTAGTTCCCTAGAAACAGAGCCTAAGGCAGGGATGAGGTTCCTGCGATGCAATGAGGACGCATTCTTCAGGAAGAACCACGTGGAAGGTGAGGCAGCATCACCGTGGGACAAAGCTGAACGACATGTGGTGTCGGGAAGGAGCTAGCCTTGGCATGATCCAAGGGAGAGGTGTGGGTTATAAACCACACCAGAGAGGTGTCCCCTCCTTGAGGAGTCTGCTCTTTTGTATCCATTGGTGATGGTAGTTGCTATTGAATTAGCTCTGACTCACGGCTACCTTATAGAACAGAACGAAAAGCTGCATGATGCTGTGCCGTCTTTACAATCATTGCTATGCTCAAGTCTGTGGCTGCAGCCGCTGTGTGTTTTGATTGCGTCCCAGCCTATAGGACTGATCTTCCAGTATTATACGAGGACTGACAATTAAGTTAATGTGAACTCATCCTTGAAGACGTGCGACATACCTCGTTGCTGAATTTCACTATGGTCACCTTTGAAGTACCCCCCTTGGGAAACTATACACCGACACCAGCACCTAGTCCACCCTTCAAAGCAATTTTGGAAATGTTTTTCTGATGAGCTGTTATATTACCCTGAATATCATAAAATGTCTTCCTTTTAACATTTCCTGTATCTTTGGGTTAAAAAACAAAACCAAAACAAAACATCGGGGGCCAGATCTGATGAGTAGGGAAGGTATTCCAATACCATTATTTGTTTACCGGCTAAAAACTCCCCTATAGACAACAATACAATTAAGTTCACAGACTTGACACCGTTCCACTGTATACAATGGCCATCCCAGAAAGAGTTCCAAAATTGCTTTGAAGGGTGGTCTAGGTGCTGGCAACGGTGCTTAGCTTCCCAAATGGAGTACTTCCTAGGTGACCGTAGTGATATTCAGCCATGCAGTATGTAGCACTTAGAACAATTAAATTCGCAGACTTAGTTGTCTGAATTCATATAACACAATATTCTTTTGTGACCCATGAAGCTTTCATTTGCTTATTATTAGGAGAGATTACCAGGCCTTTCTGCCTAGCTCTTAGTCTGGAAGCCTCACTAAAACCTGTCCACTTTTGCTGTCCCTGCTAGTATTTGAAATCCTGGTACCATAGCTTCTAGCATGATAACAATATGCAAGCCACACAGCACAACAAACAGATAAGTAATGGTTTATATTCATATAATTCAGTAAATGGAAGCATGTTGGGAACATAGTGTCCTGATTCTTTCGTATGTAACTGTGTGTGTGAATGCATGCGTGTGTGTGAGTTCACAAATCAAGATCTTCCTGATGTTGGCAGTGGTTACTATCTTTCTTGATGTCCATTATCTTGACTATACATGGTCCAGAGCTAAGCTGGAGGTGGGGGGAGAAAAAACATAAATGCTGATACTGTGATGTTTGGGTCAATATTGCTTCAGTATGGAGTGTAAGAAACCCTAGTGGTGTAGGGCTGAAAGCTACATCTGCTTACCAAAAGGTTGGCAATTCAAATTCACCAGGTGCTCCTTGAAAACTCTATGGAGCAGTCCTACTCTGTTCTATAGGGTATCTATGAGTTGGAATTGACTCACTGGCAGTGGGTTTGGGGTTACAGAATGTAAGGGAGTGGGCTGGGCAGAAGCTAAGGCTAGAGGGGTAGATAAGAAGCCAGATGAGGTGGGCGATACAAAAAAAGCATCAGACTGCACTCACAACGAATTTAGTAAAACAGCATTTCTTGGATGGAGGTCTGAAAACATGGACTGTTCTGTCTCACTGTGGCTCTGACAGGACTTGACAGTTTGATTCATCCAAAGTGAATCATGGATTCCTGGGACAATCATAAACAAACCACATTGTTGTCTGGAGTTTAGGTCAAGGGAGATTATTTTTCCATCTTGTGATGAGGGTTGGAATGACATACTCCTACAATTATTTTGTAAGACCATAAAGTTAGAGAAAGCCACCTGGAACAATGTCCTGTGTGTCTCCCAGGTTTACCCTACCCTCTCAAATTTGATCTTTTAGAAAGAAATCATTTTATTTACCTATTCTAATAGTTGGATTTCTACATGTTTTATTTTCTAAATACTCAAGTTGTGTACCCTTGTTACGGTTTAGTACTCTACTCAAGGAAGTTCTTTTATTTTTCTTTGGAGTTGATGTATTTCTTTATGGTGATTGTTAATTAGTGAAACATCTTTTATGGATAGTACATTGAGAACCTCATTATGCTGTTTAGACAACCAACTCTTAAAAAAAGTAATAGTAGTTTATTCAGTTTCCTGATTTCTGCAGCATGTGGTCACGTAACGTATTATAAATCACCATCCTCTTTTGAGTATTGTCTTTGACCTTGTTGGATGTTATGATGAGAAAAAAGTTGAAACTATTCTCATGTTAATGGGAAGAAATAGGAAAAAAAGCAAGTAAAAATGCACATATTCAAGAAAAACACCACAAAAACTCATAAACATGAGGCAACTTGTAGGTGTGTCCCCACAAGAAACTCTTAATTCTTTAAGGGCAACCCTTACTGCTGCATTTACACAAAACTGCATGATCGACAGCATACACCCTCCCTTTCACACAGTGTTTGCCACTCAGAGTTCGTATAAAGGATAATTAGATGGTTTATAATACTCAAGTGTTCCAAAGCTGTTTTGGAAATAGAAAAGATTTTAAAATGTCCCAGAGGTGGTGGACTTATATTGACAATTGGCAAAATGATCAGTGTGGTATAAGCTGGATGCTCGCATTTAGGCTTCTCCGAGGTAGACGGGCATCAGAATTGCCACTAAGGTTTAAAAAAACGCAGTTTTCAGGGCTCAGTCAAGACTTAGTAAATTAGAGTTTTCTTGGCTTGAGGTTTGCATTTTCAAAAAGTATTACAGGTGATGCTGATGCTCAGTCTGATCTAAGAACCACTATCCTAGTGATTATTTAAGGCTCACATAGGCTAGACGGGAACCCTCGTGGTGTAGTGGTTAAGAGCTAAGACTGCTACTCAGAAAGTTAGTTCAAACCCACTAAAGCACTCTTGGAAACATTATGGGGCCGTTCTGGTCTGTCCTTTATGGTCAGTGTGAGTTGGAATCAACTCGACTGCTGTAGATTTTAATCTAAAATATGCCTCAGGGAGTTTGTGTTCATCCCAGTATTAGAATTATCTCTGCTCCAAGGTCTAAAGAATCAACATTTCAATATTAATAGTAATAAAAATAATAGAAGGATATGTATTATATGTTACTATGTGAAAAAAAACAAGTGCAAAAAATGACCCTGTTTATAAAAAAAAAAATTGTATGTTTGTATAAAATGTATGTGTGAATCACACAAGAAGGACGCATGGACAAGGCACACTAAACCATTTGCTGGGGAAGGAGGGGAGACAGAACTTGAAATTATTTATGTATTTTAGTAATTTAATACAATTAGAATGTAAGCATGTATTAACTGAGAAGATGAAGGGAAAATTAGATCAAATAAATTAGTATAAAGTCTTGATCTACTTTCTACAGTTTTTGTTACCACACCTTCAGGGTGTGGGACAAGAAAAAAAAAACAAAGGGACTGCCAGTTCTGTTGCATCAAAGAAGATTTACCAGACGCCATCACTTAGTAATAACTACAGAGAATTCCCTCTCCTCCCTTTTATGCTTTCCGAGACCGCCAGGGCCCCTCGTAAGGACTTGCTGGGTCACTATGCTCTCCTCTTCCCCCTGGTCCTTGGTCACTTTAGCATTTCTATGACTCAGATTTTAATGCCATAGTTTATTTTCTTTCCCGAAAAAAAGTTCTCCAAGATAATTCTCCTCATGTGAGTGTAGATTCACGCAGAGTCTTGAGAATCATCTGGGAAAACAATCTCTTTTGAGCAGTACTAGTTAGATAGTATCTAGATAGGAAAGTCAATATAAACATGTACTTACTATTTATTATATGTTCAGCAGGGCTTCAGGGTACATAGTTTTAGAAGACATGATTAGGGTGACCAACCATTTCTGTTTTCCTGGGAGTAAGGGGTCTTCTGAGATACAGGACTTCTACTGATAAAACCAAGAAGGTCCTGGGCCAACTGGGACACACTGATTATAGAGCAAGGAGCAAAATTAATTAATTCAACAACTATTTGTTAAATGTCTAGAACATTCTGTGCACTGTGCTAGACACCAGAGATTGCAGCAGTGAACAAAGTTCACCTACACAATTCTTGCCCATTTACAGCTTCAAGCCTTTACTTGAAACAATAAAAGAGTAAGTTTGAGTATGTAGCTTTTCCTATTATTATAAGAGATTTTGTTAACAGCCGCGGGCCCTCAGTATCTTCCAGGAGAGATGCTGTGGAAGAGAAAGGACTTGAGCAGATTCTCAAAGGATGGCTGGGTGTATATTAACTCAGTTCCTTGCACATAGTGGACCTTCAAGAGATGTTTGCTGAATTGAAAACCCAAACCCACTGCTGTCGAGTTGGGTCTGACTCATAACAACTCTAGAGGTCAGAATAGAAATGCCTCAAAGAGTTTGCAAGGAGTGCCTAACAGATTTGAACTGTCAACTTTTCGGTTAACACTTAGCTCAGTTACACCACCAGGGTTTCCTGTTGAATTGAACTTGCATGAATTTTAGAGGAAAATTTTCACTCATGGACTGGAACCGAAGAGTAGGAGAAGCAATATGGCTTGGAGTCTGGCTTCTGTTTGGGGCAGATTCTCAGATATTGCTTTAGTTACATGCTTTAAAGCCTTGTTTTCTGGCCCATCAATTTGAGAAACAGAATTTTATCTGTTCATTTATCCCAGGATATTGGTCTCTGGGAAGCTGACCCGAAGTAATTTATATTTGGATATGTAGCTATTCTATAGATTAAATATTTATGTATGGTTATCACGGCTGCCACTTTCTGAAATGAAGGAAGCTATGAAAATTAACCATCAGAAAGACATGGGAACTTGCTGAGCTGTATTCCTTTGTGAATATTTTTCATCAATATCTAGGTATCTAATAAATCACTCCTTGTTTTGTGTGCCGAACTGCCAAGAGAACAGAACGTCGATGTCACTGGTCAGGACTAAGATTGTCATGCAATGTAAGAAGCATAGGGAGGGAGCCTGGATTCTACCTAAGCTCTACTGCTGACTGGCTGTGTGAACCGAGAGGTCACTCTTCTGTCTGTAGTTTCCCCATTACTAAAATGAAGAGGTTGGACAAGGCTATTGCTTAAGTTCTAGCAAATCTATGTATTTTTAACTTTTTTTCTTTTAGAAAGTGCCTCGTCACTCCTATTTTTGACTTTGTTGTTACAGTATCGTGTCTTTCTCAAACTTAATGACATTCATGACATGGTATAACATCATTAATCATAACCATGTGATCATGGCTTCCAAATGACATATGTGGAAATATTTTAATCCCCTTCACTATAGAGTAGGGAGCAAAATGTTCCATTCTAAAAGATAGTCCTAAAGGAGTCATATAAACTGTATCTCAAAATCTTCCATTAGCACACTTGTTCTGATTGGCTAAAGGCTTATTCTACAGGGAAGTAATGCTCATTTTTCCGAGTTACACATGTGAACCCACAACATGAAGTTCCGCTGCATCCCACAACTTGGCAGCCACAGAGAAACTCCTGGGCAAGAGGTGAGAGGTGCGCTGCACCTGCGTCAGCCTGAGGCAAGGTGCTTGCCAATTGCCTCAGCATCTCTACAGAGGTAGTCAGTACGACAGCATCTGGACCAAGAGACAGGACAGGGCGTGAGGGTCTAAACTGGTACTCCCCCCTCTGACGTGGGAGCGATGTTCATTTTAATTTGTAGAGGAACGCACTTCCTGGGATTATGAGCTATTGTGAGGCTCTCAAGTCCATCACTGTACTCGTATACAAAATTCCACCATGAGGTCAGAGAGCTCTGGCTTTGACCTAAACTTCACTAGTTTCCGGTTTATTTGTTTTTACCACGGACGGTCATTTTAATATCTTATATGAAAAGATGGAGGAGAAATTTTGGGGGTTCGTGTGCCTGGTTCCTTTCCCCTGACAAGCTGCTACATAGTAGCTCTAGGTCCACCAGATTAAATTTAAAATCTAATCTGATATACATAAGTGTTTTCCTGATTTGACTAGTAGATGAGCCAGAGGGGACAAGCCTGATATTTGTCATGATTTGGTATGTCTCTTCCGAGAATTCAGGTTTCAACCACAGGGTCACAATGAACTGCCCTGAGAGAGAGAAAAACCTGCCTCCAAGGAGTGATACTGTTTTGATGAGAGATCTCTATATTGTCCTGTCATTGAAGCTGTCTAGTGACTTTTTGTCTCTTGCCTGCCTGTTCACTGCCCAGAGGAACTAGCCTGCCTGATGCCATTCAGTCTTGGGTGGATGACCTCTATTGGTAGGAAGGTGCCTGACTACCAATCTGATGACCCTTCCTCTCCCCAATTTTGTGTGTTTCCACTGTGACTGGGTACCTTTTTCCACTAACTGACTCAAAGCCAGGGAAGCCACTGTCTTTTCTTACATGCATTTTTTGGGCAAAATGAAGCAGGTATTGAGATGGAAGCAAACATCTATCCCTTTCCTTAGAGCTTGGTTTTGTCCTAATCCATGAAACTTGTATCTGTGTGAAGATACAAGCTGTGAGGATGAACTGAGATAACTGTGCTTATGAATGGAAGTCTCAGATTAATCGTAAACTGATGCCGTTGATAAGGACTCAGACTTTCAGTTGATTGGTCTTGGGACCCAAACAAAGTCTATTTGCCTAAGGAGTACCCTGGCAGATGACTCATCCCAAGGAAAGAAGGAGCAGGAACATGGTATTTGATTTAAAATAAAAGTTTTAGCTGTCAGAATGGGCAGTCACAGTGCAATGTGAACTATCTCTTGCACAGAGCCATAAACCCTAGTCTAGATTTTTCCCTAGTCAAGATAAGGAAATGAAAATGGAAAGAGCTGCTTCACTAAAACTCTGTTGGAGAAGAAAAATAACCCCTTTTGGGGTGGGGGACCATGCTCTTAGGCGAAAGCGAGGCCAATTGCCACAACTAGTGTTTTGCTAAGAGAGCTCTCTGCACCCCACATTTGTGAGTGGCATCTGGGGTCTTAAAAGCTGCCAAGCTGCCATCCGAGGACACAGCAAATGGTCCCAACTCAGCAGGAAAAGATGCTCACCAAGGACCAAAATGACATGTGGTAAAGACAACCTAGAAGACAGAGAGACCTGCAAGAGTGGGTGCCTTCATCGACTTGGGACCGGAAGAACCGGATGGTGCCCGGCCACCACCAGTGATAGCCACGATGGAGCTCACTAGGTTGAGTCTCACTGGCAACACAAGAATATAAAGGGGTGCATCCTGAGATCACCAATAAAAGACCTCAATTGATGGTCCAGCAGTCTCGGGGTTCCCCTGAGAGCATGGCCCCCGGCCCTGATGCTGCCCTTACCCATAAATTATAACAAAGGTCCACTCTTTGGACAGGAATGGATTGGACTTGGCAATGCATAGTGACCATATATTGGTTGCACTTTATGGTTCTATACATCTATAGGATATCATCCTGCTGACCTCTGGCTGGAGGAAGGAGAGTGGGTGGAGAGGAGGGGAAAGGAGGCTGTTGGGAGGATGAGACATGTATGGAGCAGAGAGGAAGAATGTGCTGTCACCGGTCAGGGAGAGCAGTAGAAGCTGCATATATGTGGGCATGTAAATTTATACGGAATGTACATTTTCACTCAGTCATGTTAAATAAAAAAAAAAAGAAAGAAAGAAAATATTATCACTGCTAATCTCTGGGGGGCGGGGAGAAACACCCTTTTGTACTATCGGGTCCCATAGAAGGAAACACACAGTGTCGTGAAACCCTGGTAGCCAGAGGATTCCAGTGTGTCAGAACAGTGTCCAGCAAGATGCAGCAGAAGAGCAGTATTGCAGAAGATGACTAGATATCCTGCAGGTAGTACATAGATGAGGTCTAGATGGTTGAGACTCAATTGAGCTTATGGGGTACCTCTAAAGACTCAGAAAAATTGATGTCCTGTTTTGGGGAATGAAAGCAACAGCCATACAATTTGGCATACAGTCTAGGAAGAATGAGGAAACTCTGACACTAAGTTCAAGACCGCACAGACGAGATTCCCCAGGGCATGTGTAATGATTCATGGAAAAGCCTTTACTTTCCTCTTCCTACTGCTGTCCACGCCATGCCTATAGAGACTTGGGTTTAAAGGCTGTGGCCAACTTCACTATTTCAGTTGTTTTGCAGTGTTAATGGTCTAGCAGCTGTGTTTTGAGGGGGCATTGGTGGCTCAGCAGTAGAATTCTAACCTTCCGTGAAGGAAACCCATGCCTGATATTTCATGTAAGTCTATTACCTATCTGACAGTGAAGGCTTGTATGATGTTAAGCAAGTTTCAGTGAACCTTCCAGACTAAGATGGATTAAGAAGAAAGGCCTAGTGACCTATTTCCAAAATATCTATAGCCAATGAATACCCTACAGTTACAAAGGTCTGATCTGCAACCCATCAAGGGGATAGCTCAAGATAGGGCAGCATTTTTTTCTGCACTGCGTGGGCTTGCCCTGAGTCTGGGCTGACTTCAGAATAATAACAATATTAATAACAAACTGTATTATTTTTGCATTCTTTGAAAGGATTCTTTTTCAAAATCTCTAAACTTCTTGTCACAGGCCTCAGAGCCCTGGCCAACAAGCCTGAAATGTCTATCAATCTGTTTTTCTAATTGTGTGTAAAACGAGGTTTTAAAAATCACAATTCAAGTTCTGACTTTTCCAGAAAACATTTTCAGATTTGCTGCTCTCACCCCAGTAACTATCCTATTAGCAGCCTCTGGCTGCACCAGATAGGATTAAGTTCAGCCCAAATAGCAGAACACTCAAAACAATAGTGATTTAATTAAGGAGAAGTTTTTTTTCTCCTTTAGAAGAAGCCTGAAGGTGGGCAGCCCAGGCTTCATAGAGTATACCCATAATGCTCAGAGACCTGGGCACCTTCTATGTGTCTCCTTCACTTGCCCATTTGTGGGTCTTTTATTCTCACAGTCATCTAATGGCCCACACTAGCTGTTGGAACTGTAATTGTTAGATCTTCAGTCTAGGCAGGAATGAAGAAAAGATATGAAAATCAAACAATGGATGCACCCTAGCTGTCTACCTTCCTTTTAAAAGTACTTCTAGAAATCCAACTCCAAAATCAGTGCTTATATTTCCCCATCCAAAACAGTGCCAGTTAGACATCTACAGCTGTGAGTTTGGTTGGGAAATGCTGCATTCCAACGGGGAATATTGCTGTCTTAAATACAAGCAGGATTTTGTTAGAAAGAAGGAAGGAGAAAATGAGTATTGGAGCCTGCCTGATGGTCTTGCCACACTGAGAAACCCTCTCAAAATACTGATTTTGGTTTTTTTTATTTTTATTTTTTTCCTGTGGATTACATTCTTTTTTCTCTTCTTTTGGAATTGTTCTTTGCAGCAATCATTTTTCTCTAATCCTAACCACAAGCCCCCAGGACATATCCAGCACTGCTCTGTATCTCCCTATCTCTCTATCTCTTATTTCTGTATCTCCGGGATCTCGAGGAGCCAAAAGAAGACAGATGAGGTGAACTGTGTTTATGGGAGTTGTTGCACTTCCATTGTCACTACATGCTGTGTGTTGTCTTGTAGAAACACTAAACTTCTAAAGTGATATACAGGTAGTCCCTGACTCACAATGTGTTTGGATTACAACACAACACACTTGCAATAATCTTTACTTTTCATCCAAGGTCGGACAGTTAAGTCCACGAACTTAGCTGTTCTATGTACTATATACCTCAATGCTAAAAATATCACTACTGTTGTCTTTGAAGTACTCCCCTTGGGAAGCTATGCACCAATACCAGCAGCTAGTGCACCCTTCAAAGCGACTTCGGAACTCTGGAATGGTCATTGCACACATGACACAGTGGCACAGTGGCAAGTATGGAAACTCAACTGCGTCGCTGTCTGTGAAGGAGTTTTTAGCCAGTAAACAAATGATTGCATTGGAAAACCCACTTTACTCGGTTTATTTGGTGTCCCATGACCTTTTTCTTTACCCAAGATAAAGGAAATATTGAAAGGAAGACATTTTGATGAAATCCAGGAAATCAAGGATAATATGTCCACTCTGAGGGCTGTTCCAGAAAGAGTTCCAAAATTAGTTTGATGGGTGGACTAAGCACTGGCATCAGCACATAGCTTCCCAAGGGAGTATTTCAAAGGTGACTGTAGTGACATTCAGCAATTAGCAATGTAACCCATTTTCTAGGATGAGTGTTTTAGTCAGCTGGTGCTACTCTAACAGAAATACCATGAGTGGATGGTTTTAACAAAGGAAAATTTATTCTTACACAGTCCAGTAGGCTACAAGTCCAGGTGTCTGCTCCAGGAGAATGTTTTCTCTCTGTCAGCTTAGTAACACATACTACATAGAATGTTGTCATTTGCAGATGTTCACTTGCAGATGTTCAAAGATTCTATTTTGTGGAGAGCCAACCCTGGGGCTTTACAATCCCCTCGGCTTATGAAATTATATTGGGAACATCTGATCAGAAACTTCTAGGGAAAAGAGATCAGAGGAATGGATTTCAATACAGCATGCCTAATAACACTGAGGACTGCCCTGCCTCGCTGGCTTCCCCCTAATTGCATTCCTCCCTCTCTTTTCTCCACATACACAGGTTTACAGGGTAACCCTTGAAAGGCTTTCAAGGACAATTCTCCACATAGCCATTAAAACTACACAAGCATCTCACTCCCTACAGCAGAAAGAACAAATAAACTTCTAGGTTCTTTATAGCTGGTATGGCGAACTGATAAACACTAAAGAAACATCTTTCTTAGAGCAGCTGGGCTTGATTAGGGAATGGCAGACACTTACTATCTACACAGGAAGATATAAATAAAAACTTAGAGAAACAAATGGAGACAGCCAAATGGTGAAGCCTTGAGAAGTTTACCCTTCTGTACCTTCCACTTTGAGGTACGAATAAAACCATTAATTGTGTTCACTGGCATTTATCACCATGAATACTTGCCTCAGACCATTATCCAAAAAGGCTTTGACAATTAATTAGAAGTAGAAGACCATGAGGGGTCAGTTTCTTGTTAGCCAATAATGTTAGGTTAGTTTCTTGTTAACCAATAGTTTATATGATGAAGAAAACATGGTGCACACTACGTCACCTCACCTATAAAAAATAAAAACAGACAGCTCTCGACACACACAGACTTTTTGCTTGATCGAGCTGCCTTAAACCAAAAAACTCTTTCCTATCTCTCTTTATTCATTTCCTGCTGATGCCTTCCCTCCCTCTGTGTGGGACCCTGAAAAGTGTTGGGGCTGGCTCCCAGCACTATTTGTACAGATATTGATCATAAAAAGACAATAATGATGAAAACTAAAAAAAAAAAAAGAGTGATATTTGACTTAACATTAGAACCAACATACGACAGAGTTGTCAGGAAAGAACACCATCGTCGTAAGTCAAGTTATGACATACTTGCGTGAATTTAAGTTTAGATGCTGCAGAAACATAATTCAGGTTTGTAATGTTTGTAGTAACCTTACTTAGAGTAATTGGCCTTTGTTCTTTGCTCCTGAGAGGTAATGCTAAATCCTGGAATTTCCTGAGTTATTGACATACATTTGTTATCCATATGCCTCCAGGCCGTACCTGACAATTTCTATTAATTAGGTGACTCACGTAAGAGCTGGCCAGAACAGAAAGACCACCATATGATATCAGTTGACATCAGGAGGGGCTGATCCAATCAATTATGATCATGTAATGAGGCCCAAATAAAATCTGTGGACATGAAAACTCCATGGGCTTCATGGTCGGTGAAAGTCAGCATGTATGTAATAAGGTAACATGATTTTGGGGGACATTGAAGTTCTCTACTGGGAATCTTTCGACACCTAGCCCTATGTATCCCTTTCTGTATCTTTTTTTTTTTTTTGCTGTAATAAAATTGTAAGCATGAGTATAGTGCATTCTGTGACTTCTCTAAGTTGTCCCTGTGCATTATGAAATCTGAGGGAGTAGTGGAAGACAGAGGGTCAGCAGGTCCCTGTTATAAATTACGTTGTCTGGATGGCACAAAACATCATCACCAGGACTCCACACAGCATCTTTTATTATCCTGGAGACACTATTCACAACTAATTTATATGCTCGACTTCCACCAAGTCTGAATCATCCATTCTGCCTTTTTTCTGAGGTCCAGAGCCATATGTCTAACCGTCTAATGGACACTTGCACTTAGTTATCACACTGACACCAAAACTCAGTATGGACAAAACCAGACTTGTGCTTCTTCTCCTGAAATCCCTGTCCCATCAGTTTTCACTGCTTATCCTTAACTTGCCTGATTTCAATGCCTCCAACCGAAAAACAATTAGATGATGTAATTATATTATGATAGATTTCTCATATATTCTGATCATGTGTGATGTGTTGCATCATCCCAAATTTCTGATTCAAGGTGTGAGTTTTCACATGATTTAACAGTGATTAGTAATTGTATGGTTGCTCTAACAATTCATTCTTACTTCTCCAGGAGAGGAGGGCAAGATTAGTTTACAATAGCCACCACAATAGCATGTGTCAAAACAGTTGGATATAATGCATGGATTCAGCCAAAGAAATGTACCCAAGTTACTTTTTTTCCTACCTCTAGCCCTTCAGTGATTGTGGTGAACAAAGACAGTTTTAACACAAGGAGCTAGAGGTAGGAGTAAAACAATTTGGAGTGTATTTTGGGAGACATTGTGTTCATGCCACTACATCCAGATGTTTTGACACACACTATCTTTCTGCTGGAGTCACTGGGTTATTTCCATGGACATTAATTGTGGCTACTAGTAAAATGAAATCCTTGACAACATCCAGCACTTCCCTTCCCATGACCCTCTGCCATACTGAAATGTCAAAGACATAGCCTTCAGTTAGTAAACATTTATTAAGAAATTACGCAAGGCATTTTGTCAGAGATGGAAGTCAATTCAGGAAAAAGATAAAGACCCTCTCCTCAAGAATCTTACTATCTAACAAGGGTATTCAGTCTGGGGTCCCTAGAGAGTCTTTTAGGGAGCCCTTTGATGGGTGTCTGAATATCATCTGAAGTTGCAGTAAAAATTGTATAAGTCTATATTTTTCTAGAGAGAGGTTCAAGATACTTATTACAAGCTCACCCCAAAAGTTGAAAACCATTAATCTAGCAAGGGGGAAAGGCATGCATGTGCGTCCGTGTGTGTGTGCATACATACATGTGTGTGCATATGTATATGTATATATGTATACATATGAAAAATTCATATATTATGTCTGACAATTAAGTCCACAAACTCAATTGTTCCACATAATTCATACATACAAATTCAATTGTTCTACATAATTGTACTACTTAATTCATTGCTGAATATCACTTGGTCACCTTTGAAGTACTCCCCTTGGGAAGCTATGCACCGAAGCCAGAATCTAGTCCAGCCTTCAAGGAAACTTCAGAACTCTTTCTGGAACGGCTACTGCACATGGTGGCATGGTGGCAAGTTCATGAACTTAACTGTGTAATTGTCTTTGAGGGATTTTTTTACCCAGTAAACAAACAGCTGTACTGGAACACCCCCCTACTCACCTGATCTGGCCCCCAATAACTTTTTTTTTACCTGAAGACAAGAGAAGACATTTTGATAACATTTAGGACACGAAGGGTAATATGACAACAGCTCTCATAGCCACTTCAGACAGAGTTGCAAAATTACTTTGAAGGATGGACTAGGTGCTGGGATCAGTGTATAACTTCCTAAGGGGAGTGTTTTGAGGGTGACCATAGTGGTATTCAGTGATAAGGTATGTAGCACTTTTTCTAGGATGAGTTCATGAACTTGTCAGTCTCTGTATATATAAAAAATGATTTTGATAAATGTGTGTAACAACTATGGAAGCAGAGAAAGATCATTAAAATGAGATGGTGGGCACTGTAAGAATTGTAAAGTCTGAATAACTGCATTGGAGGACAGAAGAAAGTCATAGGCAAATTGTGCTGGCAGGTATATGGTACTAAATAGTGCAATACTTTGAAGTCCTTACAAATAATTTGGTATGACTGGAGAAGGGTATAAGGAAACAGGGCATAAAGGAGGAGAAGTGAATAATGAGCCTACAAAGACAGGCAGAGTGTCTTATGTGAAAAGCTACCAGAATTCTTCAAGCTGGATTCAGAAGAGGACATGGAACCAGGGATGTCACCTCTGATGTCGGATGGATCTTGGCTGAAAGAAGAGAATACCAGAAAGATGTTTACTCGTGTTTCATTGACTATGCAAAGGCATTCAACTTTGTGAATCATTAACAAATTATGTATAATATTATGGAGAATGGAAATTCCAGAACACCTGAGGGTGTTCATACATGGACCAAGAGGCAGTCATTTGGAAAGAACAAGGGGACACTGCGTGATTTAAAGTCAGGAAACGCATGAGTCAGGGTTGTATCCTCTCACCATAGCTTTTCAATCTGTGTGCCAAGCAAATAATCTGAAAAGTTGCATTATACGAAGAAGAATGAGGTTTCAGGATTGGAGGATTACTTGTTAACAACTTGCATTACGCAGATGACAGCACCTTACTTGCTGGAAATGAAGAAGATTTGACACACCAATGAAGATCAAGGACAACAGCCTTTAATATGGGTTGTACCTCAACATCAAGAAAACAAAAATCCTCACAACTGCACGAACATCATCATAAATGGAGGGAGGATTGAGACTGTCAAGGATTTCATTTTACTTTGGTCCACAAGCAGAGCTCCTGGAAGCAGGAGTCAAAAAATCAAAAGACGCATTGCATTGGGAAAATCTGCTGCCAAGGACCTCTTTCAAATACTGAAAAGTAAAGGTGTCATGTTGAAGATTACAGTGTGCCTGACCTGAGCCATGGTATTTTCAGTGGCATCATTCATATGCGAAAGCTGGACACTGAACAAAGAAGACAGAAGAATAATTGATGCCTTTGAATTGTGGTGTTGGAGAAGAATGTTGAATGTACCACGGGCAGCCAAAAGAACAAACACTTCTGCTCTGGAAGAAGTACAACCAGAGCGCACCTTGGAAGCAAAGATGGCAAGACTGTGTCTTACATACTTTGGACATGTTGTCAGGAAGGATCAGTCCCTGGAGAAGGACATCATGCTTGGTAGAGTGGAGGGTCAGTGAAAAAAGGGAAGATTATTGATGAGATGGATTGACATAGTGGTTGCGATAATGGGCTTAAACACAAAAAGAATTGTAGACATGGCGCAAGACTGGGCAGTGTTTCATTCCATTATTCATAGGGTCATTATGAGTCAGAACTGACTTGACAGCACTTAACAACACCAGAGTTCTACTGTTTCGATAGCTTTGTGGATAAATATTGGGGTGTGATGAATAGATTTAATATTGAAAAGACTCTGCAGCAAGAAGATAGGTTGGTGGGAACAAGTTGGAAGCAAAAAGACTACTGCCAGTCAAAAAGATTAAATAAACTAAAGATATTGTGAAGTAATAAAGGGAGTGGAAACAAGGAATACAGCTCTAGCTTTTCTTCTGATGAAGTAGAATCCATAGACCTTGGTATCTTTCTGACAGAGGCATGACTGAGATGAGATTAGGATATCCTTCAGCCTTCAGTGCTGAATGCCTCAGGGCGCGGCGCACCACTGATGAGACAGGAATTTCAGGAGAAGAAGCACATTTGGACAAAACAAATATGCATTTGCACACACTGAACTGTGGCATCAGTGGGGTAAACAAGTGCAGATGTCCATTAGGAGATCAAACATGAATCTAGACCTCAGAAAAAGAAGGAACAGAAGGTGCAGGTTTGGTGGAAGCTGAGTGTGTTGTGAATGTTGTTTCCAGGAGAAGCGTGTGATGTGATAAAAAATGAAGCCTGTAGGAACCCTGGTGTTGCTGCTGTTGTTAGGTGCAGTCTAGGTGATTCTGACTCATCGGGAACGTAGGTAGGGAGCATTATTATGATAAAAATAAAACTAAAGCCGTTGCTTTTTAGTCGATTCTGACTCTTAGCGACCCTGTAGGTCAGAGGAGAACTGCCCTATAGAGTTTCCAAGGGGCAGTCCGCAGATTTGAACTGCCAGACTTTGGGTTAGCAGATGTAGCACATGGCTACTACACCACCAGGGTTTCCACTGGCAAGAAATAGGAGGAGGAAAGTGAGAGGGAGAAACAAAGAATCAGAGGGAATAAAGACACAGCGGTTGAGAGTATCAAATGCTTATACGAAGCAGAGTAGGATTAAGGCAGACAAGAATACCACGGGATACGGCATCTCGACTGGTGTGTGCCTATATTTTTCCCATTATTTTATAAGTGGATAAGAAGCAATTCTCTAGTAGTCTTCTTCGAGAATGTCTTCCAGATTTTCCTACCTGGAATTGATTCTTTACTGTCTTCATGTTCTCATAGCATGTTATTTAAACCTTCATTTTTCAGTCTGCCTTTGCTACTATTTAATGTGAGTTTTGTTTTTCTCTACTACACTGTAAATTCCAAGATGACAGAGACCATGTATTATGCATTATTGTACCAAAGACAGGGCTTACATAGTTTGGGGCATAAAATGGATTGTCAGTAAATGCTTGCCAAATTGAATTATAGTTTTTGTGGACATACCCATCTCCTCTTTTTGACTAGATGTTGATAGAATGGTACTTGCCTGTGAATTAGACACTTTTGGCACTTTGCTTCCACAAACCAATCTCCCAGGATTCATTTCTTACTGAAATGATATGGTTGGGGTTTTTGACAGCACTCCACCAACAATTCTAAGTTCTGGTTTTACAGCATGGCACAACTATCTCAGGTAGTGTCATTAAATTTTCAAAAAGATCTTAACATAAAATTCACTCTAAATTTGATTTTGAGTGGAGGCAGGCAGGTATTTTGAAATCTGCTGACCTTCACTACAGAATCTCACAGGTTTTTCTTGTCTGTAAGGTGAAGGAACTCGTTGGTAACTTTCCTGTGGATGTGTAGGTCTTGATCGTCTCATTTGTGATACCCTTGTTGTCCTCTCAGTCTTTTCTGTAAAATAAGACCAGTATCTGGGTAATTCTTGCCTATGTATCAGAATTAGTTTAATGCATATCAGCAGCTGCATTGATATTAACAGAAAATTTAGAGTCTCTGTAAGTCTGTCATTTTGACCGTAGGCAAACAAGCAAGCAAATACAACTCAAGAAAACCCAGAACTGTGGTTTCTTCTCACTTAGAGGAATTGCAGTCTGTGTGGTGGTGAGACATCAGCATTGCAGGGTTGAATCTCACTCAGCTTTCTCTCTGTCCCTGGGCAAGTCACTTAATTGCCCTTCACCTACACTTTCTGTAAAATGGGAATAATTATAATAGTAGCTATTGCATAAGATCATTGTAAAGATTGAATAGAACAATTATATAAAGAAATTTATGCATTGTCTGATTCATGATAATATCTGAATAAATTATACACTTACTAAAAAAACCCTATTAAACTCATCACTTTTGAGTCAATTCTGCCTCATACTGACCTTATAGGACAGAGTAGAACTGCCTCATAGACTTTCCAAGGAGCACCTGGTAGATTTGAACTGCTGACCTTTGGTTAGCAGCCATAGCTCTTAACTAGGAAACCCACCAGGGTTTCCATTCAACATCACAAAAATTCAGTTTTTACTCCAATAGACTGAGAATTGTTGTAGTAACTACATCATCGTCGTTGTGAGAATGAAATGAGATTTGTGTTAGATGCCTTTCAAGGCTTTGAACATACCGTAAGTTTTTAATGAATGGTCATACCTTTCCTCCTTTTAAGGTTTATTTATCCCACCAATGTTTACCGGGAGCCTAACATGTGCTCAAGGGGCCCTTGTGGCACGCTGGTCAAACACTCAGCTGCTAAGCGGAAGATTCGCAGTTCGAATCTACCAGCTGCAACTTGGAAGAAAGATGTGGCCGTCTGCTTCCATAAAGATTACTGGCTTGGTAACCCAATGGGGCAGTTCAGTTCTGTCCTGTAGGGTCCTTACATGTCAGAAGCAACTTGGCAGCAATGGGTTTGGATATTTTGGTAACATGTGCTTGTTACTACATGGATAACTGCCTGTATCAGAGTGTTATGTGCAGAATAAGAGAGACAGCACTGACTTGTGGAACCAGCACAGATTCTAGTGTCTTATTAGGTTCTCGTATTAACTCCACTTTTCTTTAACACTATGAATTTGATTATTTAACTGGTAATCAGTTTCCTAAAATGCAGTTGTAGCCACCGCCTTGCTGACTTCAGATGTATTGACAGAATCAAGTTAATGCATGTTAAGTGTTTTATATATAAAGGGACAAGGGTGTTATTATTCATAACAAATTTGCTATGGTTCCTAGGCTGGAAGGACAAAAGAGAGGGAATTCCTTGGTGCACAAAGAATTCACTTCTAATAATGATCAGGTAAGGAAAGACTTTGTGCAGATATTGTCCTCCTTATTTTGGAGTTACATTATTTGCAAAGTCACTGGTGGTGCAGTGGTTAAGAGCTCAGCTGTTAATCAAAAGGTTAGCAGTTCACATCTACCAGCCACTCCTCAGAAACTATGGAGCAGTTCCACTGTGTCTTACAAGGTCGTTATTAGTCAGAATCGACTTGAAGGCAATGGGTTTTGTTCTTAGTTTTAAACTTCAAAATAAACTTCGAAGTAGATAATTCCTTAGACTTTAAAGGTTGAGCTTTTCCATATCAACGTGACACTCAGACAAAGAAAAGTGTTGTAAAATACAGTTTCTACAATAATTATCATACTCTTGATGCTACCAAATATTTACCACTCCATGCAGAACTAAACCTTGGATGACCGGTCCAAACCATGTGTTTTGTTTTTTTTTTTCTTTAATTAAAACTAGATATCTCAGAAAAGTCCCCGGTTGGCATGAATTGAATGAAGTGCTCTGCCACTGGCCCAGACTTTGGCAGTTCAAATCCACCCAGCTGTGCTTCAGAAGACGTTCTGGCAATCTCTTCTGGAAGATCATAGGCTTGAAAACTTTGCAGTAGTTCTACCCTGCACACAGGAGTCGCCTTGAGTCAGAATCTACTCAACAGCAATCAACAACAGATCCCACAGAAGCACTTTTAAAGCCCTCAGATCCAGGGGAGGGCGAAGCACTGCCTGAGGGGCTTCCTAACACTACGGCTCCACACAGAGCACACGCCTCCACTCCACCTGTGCTTGCCTACAAGGCGGAGAACTCTGCTGACTAGCAATCTGCTTTTTGCTTTCTTATTGGCATCTTGTTTTCTTTAGTCTCTTGTAAACAGTATTTGAAAGCTTAAGAGGCCTTAGAATGGTTTAAATTGTCAAGGGACATTATTGGTTGCTGTAGTCACATTTTGTCCTGTTACTGTGCTTGTAGTCCAGAAACTTCAAATCTTAAGTCCAGGAAAATGTGTAAGGCACTCAAAAATGTCAAGGAGCCCTGGTTTTTAACTGAGCATAGTACCAACTGTGCAGTGAAGAGTTTTGTTCTCAGCACTTTTTTATACTTTCCCCCAAAGGGAGAAGTTTTTTTATACCAAACCTTTTTCATACTATTTACTCCAGATAGAACTGTCAAAGTTTTGTCTTTACAAAAAACATCTATGTGCAAGCTTAAGAGTTAAAATAATAACAGTCTCAAAATTGTCTTCCAAAATCTGGCCATGCCAGGAACATATTTATAATTAGTAAAATAACCTTTCTCTGATTTGGAGATATTTTCCAACGTTGTCTCCAGGAATAACAGTGACCATCCTAATTGGCAGGTCATCAAAACTGAGATGTTTCTGAAGCCAAAAGTGCTGCAACAGTGGTCTCTGGTGATAAAGAAACAGACTTTTAGTGGTATGATTAACCAAAAATACCTCATCTATTTCTTTACCTGGTTTGTCTGCAGGAAGTCACTCCTGTTGGTTAGTAAATACGGGGTGGGAGAAATATAAACCACTCTTAGACAAACCTCTTGGTGACCCCATGCGTGCAAGTAGAACTGCTCCACGGGGTTTTCAAGGCCACGGCCTTTTGGAAGCAGATCAGCAGTCCTGTCTTCAAGGTGTCTCTGAGTGGGTCTGAACCACTAACAATTCAGCTAGTAGTGAAGTACTTAACAATTTATGGCATTCAGAGACTTTGTGTCACCCAGGAATATGAGGTCACCAGGAATCAGAATCAACTCAGCAGCAGATGGTATTACTTATTTCATTGGACAGCATAGTGATCAAAATTCTGATACCAGAGATCATGACTGGGTAAGTTTTAAGCAGGTAGAAAAGCAGAAAAAGGCATGCAGGACACTATAGAATCCAGGTTCTTTATGTATCCCATGATGGCATAGGGAAGGTGGAAAAGGAAGAGGAAAAAGGCAAACCAGATTTCCTTCTTTTCATTAATTCAACAAATATTTAAAACCACAACAATGTGTTAGGCTGTAGGGACTCATAATCTCCACCTCAAAAGCTTAAAGTAGAAGCAGACATAGATGTAAACAGATTATTTTAATATTCTGTAGATGTGCTGCAATAAGGATAGTAGTACAGGATTTTACAGGAGCATGGCAGAACCTGACCAAGTCAATTCCTGCAGGAGGTAATTTCTGAACAATAGCATTTTTGTGACCCAGGCAAAGAGAGAAATTGTAAAAGCAGTAGAAGCAGCATACTTTATCATCTCCAAGACCACATTTCAATGCGTTTGTTACAACTGAAACAGAGTATTGGGAAACCAGAAACCAGAATGTTGGGAAACTGGGCTCAGTCCATCAGGGGCATTGCCAGCTTTGCAGGAAGTGAATTCAATACCGAGGGCAATGGAAACAGTGTGTTTTCGATAGCCCTGTGAGAAGAGGCAACAAAGCAGAAGCAGCAAAGTAGCTCTGTGACTCAGTTAACTTAATCTGTAAAATGGGGCAGATAATGGCAAAATCTTCCTTATAGCATTGTACCTTAGACCACAGAAAGCACTTTAAACATAGGAAGTCCTCAATAAATGTTAGCTGTTAGAATTATTGACATACTTTCATCTAGGGAATCATATGATTAGATTTGTGATGTGAAATGATCACACTGACTTTAGGAAAGGGAATGGTTTCTCAGAACTATAATTTTTCCAACAGTGGGAGGTATCTCAAAAGGAGGACAGTTAAACGTGTGTAGGGGTTTTAAGGGCTATGAAGATATTCAGAATAAACATCTTGTTGATGCTGAGAGCACGCTTTCAGAATATATGGTCCCTCTTATATGAAATACCTGGAATAGTCAGATGTGTAGAGACCAAAGTTTACTAGAGGTTACCAGAGATGGAGCGGGGAGGGAAGCAGGGACTCATTGCTTTGGGAGCTGAGATTCTGTGAAGGGTGATAGAAAACTTTGGAAGTGGATAGTGGTGATGACTGCGCGACATACATGACGAATGTAGTTAACGTCACTGAGTTGTACACGTAGAAAAATGTTGAAGCAAATGTTTTATTGTGTGGACGGGTGACTGCAACAGTAGGCTCAAGCATACCAGTGACAGTGGTCATGGTGCTTTCTGTTGTACATAGGACCACTATGAGTCAGAACCCAGATACTGGCACCTAACAACAATGTACACAACTTACCACTACCAAAAAAAAAAAACAAAACAAAAAACCCACAAAAAAATGAAAAGAGCATTACATGATGAATTGGATTTAACTTTCTCATTTAAGATTTATGTAAACTGAGGTTTAGCCAGATTAAATAATTTAGTCAAAGTTCACAGCATGTGAGTGGCATACTCAGAAATAAACATCAGATCCTTTGGACCTTCCTCCCTAACTTTTTGTTTCTCCTCTGTGTCCTTAAAGGACCACGAGCGGAGTGAGTCAACAATAATTTGAGTTTGTTCTATAGGCTCTTCTCTCTACGACAAGCCTCACTCAAGCTACCAGGAGTCACTTTGCCCGGCATTCCAGTAAGTTTCCAAGGCATTGGCATCATGTTATTGAAAGATTTGTTTCTTTTGTTTTCTGTCTGACATTTCAAAAGATAAAAGCAGCCCTCAGTTGCAGGTATTCTGTCTACTTTCCACTTTCTGAACCAAATCCCTTAAGTTAAATGAAAAACAAACTATCCTCTTGAGTGCAAGTGGTTGTGAGGAGCTGAGACAGCCTGGGAAATGTTTGTTTCTTGGAGAACATCCCATGATATAATCTTTTAAGAACAACATGAAGAGTAGCATTTTCCACTGTGAAAAATGGGAGGCAATTTTGATGTTATAACCAATGAAGGAAATTAGAACAAGAAAAGTTTTTAAGTCTCTGGTTCCAGTTCTCTCTACTGACGCGTTATTCACCAGAACTTCACAGATGGGCTTGTACATTTCTGCTTTATCAGGTGGTAGGAGCATGGGGTCTGGTGCCACTAAGGTTTGTTCTGTGCTTTTGAGCAAATCATTTGGACCCATCCATGAAAGGAGAAAGAATGAGGGACATAAATATAGCTTTCAAGTGTGGTATGATGCAAAGCATTTAAGAGACTTTTAACTCGGAGAGCAGAACTGGAACTATAACTTATTATATTACTTTCTTGGAAACCCTAGTGGCGTAGTGGTTAAGTGCTATGACTGCTAACCAGAAGATTGGCAGGTCAAATCCACCTGGCGTTCCTTGGAAACTCCATGGGACAGTTCTACTCTGTCCTGTAGGGACAACTCTATGACAGATGGCACTGTGTTAGAAACCTTGGTGATACCATGCTTAAATGCCATGGCTGCTAACCAGAAAGTCAGCAGTTCAAATCCACCAGGCCCTCCTTGGAAACCCTATGAGACAATTCTATTCTGTCTATAGGGTCCCTGTAAGTCGGAATGGACTCGACAGCGCTGGGTTTGGGTTTTTTTTGTAATTTTATATTACTTTCTTAATATTAAAAAAATCATGGTGGGAAAGAGAGTCGTTTTTGACACAGGTTCTTGGCATTGTTAACTTGAAAAGATATTATGCCCTGATGCTTTATGTTTGTCCATTCATAACTGTCTCTTGTCACTACTGAGTTATGATGTTACCTATCAGATCAATGCATATCACCTGAAACCCTTTTTCTGAAAGCAAGGTGACTGCAAAGCAAAATTGGAATACTATCAAAGGGTAATAGACAGTTGCCTGGTAGTCTTTCTTACTTTCTCTATTTATACTTACCCAGGTTGGGGAAGGTGCAGATGGGGTCTGCTGGAAAAGAGAGGGCTTCTTCTTGTTCTTTACATTCATTATAGATAGTCAAGTAACATCCTAAATCAGGCCCTGTGCAGAGTGGGTGACTGATGTTTATTCTCCCAAAGAGGCAGTTAGGTTAACAGTATTTCACAGATGTGTAGAAATGGAAGAGAAGAAAAGTGCATTTTAGGTAGACCCTAGTAATGAAGGTGCTTAGAAACTTAAAGGTATGAAGATATCCTTGAAAGATTCTCTTTCATCATTCATTATACAGATCAATATTAAGCACTTCCTATTTATAAATCTGTGTATCATTAGAATACTTTCTTGAAGACTAGCTGGGTGCAGCACAATGGAGAATAATAATAGTCGATATTTAGTAATTATATACTCTCAAGTGTTTCATATATGGTATTTCATTTTATTCTCATGAAAGCTTATTTTGCAGATCCTGAAAATGAAACTCAGTAGATTAAGGTGGCTTGTCCAAGTACTGGAAACACTGGTGGTCTAGTGGTTAAGAATTATGGCTGCTTATACAAACCTTGGTGGTATACTGGTTAAGTACTATGGCTATCTCCAAGACCTAATTGTCATTATATACCGTTTCTCTCCTCTCCATCCACTGAATTAATTTTTATCCTGTTTCAATGCTTCACTTCTTGACCAAGTGTTACAGCTGAGCCCCACAGGTTTTCTCTATTGGCAACTATTTAACCCTGTACATTAATACAGATTTACATTTAATAGAGAAAAATATGGAGCAATTAAGGGAGTATCCACATTTCTAACTTCCCTCTTTAAGAATGAATGGATAGTACAGGTGGGGCTGTCACACCTGAGTGTGATCTGTGAAACTGTGGTCATAAAGACCTAGCCTGTATGACCCAAAGAAGTAAAGGAAAATGTTCAGAAAAATAACCAGGACCAACCAAGGAGAACATTAGGAAGTCCACATAATGTGTGTTCTCTTCATTTCTTTCTGCTAAGAACTCATCCATTTGAAGATACATGCCTTACAAAAAGCCTCTTTCTATACCCCTAGTTCATCAAAGACTATATTAAGCCTGTAGCTGAAAGCTATGTGGAAACTGTCCCACTTCAACACTTATGGTCAGAGGACTCATCAGCATCTGATTTCCACCATTCCCTTCAATTTTCTCTTCGATTTTGGTATCTGGAGATTTTTTGTTTCTACTGTGAGGGCTCAGCAAAGAATGTACAATACGCATACACAGGCATACACGCACACACTCTTGCTCATGTATGTATGATCTTTGTAAGTATCACATCATAAATAAAATTAAGTGCAGCTCTAGGGGTTGTTAGGGAGGATTTCTTCACTAGCTTTGTCATTTACCTGGGACCAATATTCCTCCTCAAAAGAGCATTAGATAAATTTGCCCTTCCTTTTTTTTTTTGGCTTGGCTTTTTTTTTTTTAAATCCTTAGTCTTTATTGTATTAAGTTTTGCAACAAGTCAATGAATTGTGTATTCAACTTTGGGCTTCCATTTCCTTTCTTGTGGTAAGTCACTAACAGAATCATATCTGTGGAATAATTTGAAATAGGAAGACGAATAATTTAATTGTCTTTTTTTTTAAGGAAGGAACTGCTGGTAACAAAAATGTATTTAAGTTTCCTTGTAAAAAGTCTTATTTATTTATTTATGTGTGTGTGACTCCTCTACAGAAGTAGATATGAATGATGTTTTTTGTGGCAATTTGAATAGATTTAATAAAATCTAAAGGCATAATCTCTGCGATGTTATTGTACTCCATCAGCTGTGCTGAGTAGCCGCTGGGAGGGACACTGAAGGTGGCAGCCCTGGACTCCTGGGTTCATCATATGCCTTTTCCAAAGACTTGGGAATTACCCCTAGCTTCTGCTTATCTAATAGGTGCGTCTCTGAAAAATTATATGACTTGCACCACAATAAATGATTAGAAAGTCTGGGAATCATATAGAGATGGATTTCTTTAAACTTCTTATCCTGAACATGTTTAAATATATTCTAACGAGGAGACAATAGTATAGCACCACTCCCAAAATGTAGAAAAGATAATGCGAAGGGAGACAGAGAAGTGTCTGTATGTGCAATGAACACACACAAACAAGGAATATATATGTGCATTATTTCTACAATTAAACACAAGGTCATTGTTGATATTTATAACTTTCTTCTTCAGCTATTCATTCTATGTACTTCCTGGCCTCAACCAGTTTCTCAGTTTGTCTGTATCCTTGATGTGACGAGATACTTTAGGCCTTCATTATTGAAGACTTTGGATCCTCATTTGTCTTGTTTTTATTGTTTGTTGTGGCGCGTACCCACTGATGCATAAAAAGATTATTCCTAACTTGTTATAGGCTGGAAAGAACAAGTATTTCTAATTTTATTATTTCTGTGCATCATGAATTTGAGTGGTTTGGCTCAATGTTTCTGGCCCAGGGTCTCTCATGAAGTTGTAGGCAAGCTGTCAGCTGGGAGTGTAATAACTGGAATGTTTGACTGGAGCTGGTGGATCCACTTTTGAGAGGGCTCAATCTCTTAGCTGTTGGCAGAAGATGTGGGTTCCTTGCTGATTCTTAGCAGAAGCCCTCAGTGGATTGGCACACAAGAGTCTCCATAGGGCTCCCATGTGTCTTCATGACATGGCAGTCAACTTTCCCCAAAGCAAGTGATCTAAGAGACAAGGAAGAAGGTATTTTTCTGTCTTAAATATTTGTGTTTTAAGTGACAATTTACAATCTAAGTCAATTTGCCATGTAAAACCCCACACTCATAACACTGTGCAACTCTAACTGCTCTCCCTACGCTGTGCCAGCACACTCCTACCTTCTACCGTCTGGTTCCTGGAACCATTCAACCAACCTCCTGTCTGCCTCTAGTCTCGCATCTCCCCCTCTGGACAAGAGCTACTCCTACAGCCTCAGTACATATTTAAGCCAAGAAGCATGTTCTTTGCCAGGGTCACTCTTGCACTTGTCTTATACTTTGTCTGAAGAGTTGGCTTTGGTACTGTTTTAAGCTTTAGGCTAACACAGAGTCTGGTGGCCATGTCTGCAGTGGACCATGTCTGCAGCGGACCTTCTCATCTGCTGGACCATCAGGTGTGGCCGTTTGATTCTCTTTCTACATACCCACTTTTCTCCCACTACTTCAGGGATTTTATGTTGCATTCCATATCAAGACAGTCACTGGTGGGGGCTAGGCACCGTCTAGTTCTACTGATTTCGTGTTGATGTAGTCTTAGATCATATGGAAACTTCTGTCTTCTGGAATTACATTTTCCTCATGTCTTTGATGTCCTTTAGTCTTCTCTGCTCCAGTTGGACTGGGACCAACTGAAGATATTTAGATGACCACTTGCTAACTTTTAAGATGCCAGATGCCACTCACTGAATTGCTATGCAGAACATTTCCTGAAAAAAAATTTTAGTTATGCCAATTAGCCTAGATTTTCCATGAGACTGTGGTCTCCAGCCCCCTGCTACTCTGCCTTTCAAAATTTTGGGTTGTGTTTAGGAAACCTTTCAGCTTTGGGTATAGTCCAGCTGTGCTAACCTCCCTTCTCCTTTGTGCTATCACTCCCTTCACCTAACCTAGTTCCTATCCACTATGTAATTTATGAATACTTCCCTTCTTCTGCCTCCCCCTACCCTTGTAACCATCAAAGATCATTATTTTCCATGCTTAAAGCTTTTCTTAAGTCCTGGTAAAAGTGCTACACAGTATTTGTCCTTTGGTGACTAACTAATTCCACTCAGCATAAGGCCTTTCAGATGACTCCATGTTATGAGATGTTTTCTAAGATCGTTATTGATCTTTATCACTGCATAATATTCCATTGTGAGAATATACCATAGTTTTCTTATCCATTTATCTGTTGGTGGGCACCTAGGTTGATTCCATCTTTTTGGTATTGTGGACTGTGTTTCAATAAAATTCATTTGCATGTATCTGTTCATGGGACAGCTTTATTTCTCTAGGATATATTCCAAGAAGTAGGATTGCTGGATCTGAAATTGCCATAACCATTTTTGACTTGGACTGTTCTTTCCTGCTTCCTCATTTGACTGCTTTCACTTTCTTTTCCATCTCTCTCAGGACTAACCATTTTCTTACAACTTCGTTCATTTTCCTTCCCTTTCATCAACTACCACAGACCTGATTTTTATTATTTTCTTTGCATTTTTCTGTACTGTAGTCAGTTCCATGTCATTTTAGTCCTTAATTATATGTATACCTAACAGTACTGAGCCCTATCTTAGACCCAGTAAGAAGATGATTTATAGTTAGAAATTAACTTAGCAGTCATTCAAAAGCTCTTCGTTATTTTGGATTGAGTGTTCGACTCACAGTCAGTGGGCCTGGAGTTCAAATCTAGGGTCTGCAATTACTCACTGTATTACTTTGGCCAGTCATGCCGTTGTCCTATAGGCCTGTGTTCTCTGATCTCAGGAATGGAGGATGAGGATGAGCTGGGCTTGTCTACCTCTGTTTGAAAGTTCCATGATCCTCCTTCACTTACAAATTGGTGAAAGCAGCACAGACTTGAGCAGCTTTTGAAAGTTTCTAATTTAATATTGTCTCAAGTCAAATCATGGTGAGTCGTAATTGACTCAACGGCACTGGGTTTTTTAAGGTCAAATAAGTGGGTCAGAGAGAATCACGTCCAAATGTATGTAACTCTTAAGCCTAAGGTGTTCTTTCTTGACTCATAGTATCCTATGTGTTGAGACTATGAAGAGACAGCGTGTGGGCATGTACAACAAGATCTTTAACTACTAAAATGGGAAAGGGGGAGAAGCCTTCTTTGGATATTGTAATAAACTGGTTAGAAAATAATTTACTCAACTCTGTGAAAATAATTAAGCAAAACATTAACTTTTATTTTAATATTAATATTTCATTATCTGAATTTTTATTTTGATAAGTAAAAGCATTGTTAAAATTTGAGTAGTGACAGAGAAATGACAATAAATTTAGTTTGGGTATTAATGTATTTTTATTTAGTTGTATTTTTATGTTTTAAATATTGCTGTCATTTCTCAGAAAGCTGTGGATGATAAAAATAGTCACTAAATCATTTAGAACAGTTATCACAAACAGAAATAACCGATTGAAAGAAGTGCAGCATAATATGAAAGTTATTATACTGGTACAGTTGATACAGTAAAAGAAAAGATTGTATTAAAATAGAAACATGGCCTATTCATGGGGACGTTCTTAGACAATAATGTCTTTTTAAATGCAATTAACAAATTTTAATATTCTTTTGGTTGATACAAAGCGGTAATCTGTGTTCTTCAGATGGAAAAATCGATTGGCAAGGGGTTAAACCATTTAGTTACGATTACTTGGTAAGGGGGAGAAAAAAAAAACCAGAACTGCCATTGGCTTGAAAGAGGTCTCAGGCTTTGGTGGAAATAGCTTGGTACAGTCAAGTTGAAGACTACAGTTCAGTGTAATGGAAGTAAGGGTGAAATGGCTCAGGGAATGATATAAAAATTGAGTGAACATTTCACATAGGCAAAATTGAGCTTTTAAAATAAGATTGCAGTCATGAAAAGATTTCATTAGTTTTTTGAAAAGGGCAAAGGGTATTTGGGGGGGTGAACAATACAAAGCAAAGGTTTGACATCCTCGTATTTCTATGTGTGATAAATGGTGACTAAAGAAACGTGGACAGCCTGCTAGAAACACGCAGACACACACACACACACACACACACACACACACACATTTGTTGTCATTAGGTGCCATTGAGTCAGTTCTGATTCACAGCAGCCCTATGCACAATAGAATGAAACGGTGCCGGCTCCTGCATCGTTCTCACGGTGGTTGCTGCTCTTGAGCCCGTTGTCGCAGCCACTGTGTCAGTCCTCCTCCCTGAAGACCTTCTTCTTTTTCTGCTGACTGTATATACATACACATACGTAGATATACGTATTTATACAGTCAGCATGACTGTGATAGTAATAAGCATAGTTCTTTTGATTTTCAAACACGTTTTAGATATTTTTAAAAAGGTACTTTAAATCAAAGATTGGTGAAGAGCCGCAGCTTCAATTTCATCTTCCTCTTGCTAAGTCTTTCAGCTTCATCTTCCTCTTGCTAAGTCAGGTTTATCACTAGAACGAATAGCGAGCTGCTTCTGTCTGACTTGATGAAAACAACTCTTCACACACAGAGGGTGCTGAGTACTACCAAGAGCCACACTTTATGCTGAACTTGATGTGAATTATACCATTTAATCTATCAGGTATCTTTATACAGACATATACTAAATCTGCAGTTCAGACTAAATTATTTGTCTGAAGTTGCATAATTCATGTGTTTGAACTGAAAGTGGAGTTCATTCAGCAATAGTTTGGTGGAAAGAGGTTAAGTCTGTTGAGGACCTGATGGTCTCAGAACTCTAGCCATCTCAACTATCTGCAGAGCTATGAAAATTCAGATTCCTGGATTCCATCTAAAATGTATTAGTGTATCAATTGTGTACCAGCATGTAGAGGTATATTGATGCACCATTGTCTGACAAACACTGCACTAAACAATATTGAATAAGAGAAATGTTAAAACCCAAACCAAACCCATTGCTGTTGAGTTAGTTTTGACTCACAGAGACCCTATAGAACAGAGCAGAACTGCCTCACAGGGTTTCCAAGGAGTAGCTGGTGTTGTTAGACTGCCAGTCTTTTTGTTAGCAGCCAAATTCTTAACCATTCTGCCACCATTATTTCCAAAACCAGAAATGTCAGGCAAGTCTAATTCTGTACTACGATATCCAGAAATGGTAATGACACTGTGCACGTATGTAAAAGTATGTGCATACATGTTTTATACTGAGTATTAACTTAGAGAGGAACGGTGTTACAAAAACAACAGGAATTATTTTGACATCGATTTACTCAAAGGCAATGAACTAGAGGAAGATTGTAGAACTCAGTGGATATGTAGTGAATAATTACGTCTACTAAGCTTTTAGCAAAACTCACAAAAGCCAACCTACAACATTTAAAAGAGACGTCATTAACCAGCTAATAGCCCTGTAATGAAACAGTCCTATTTTCTTGTAAGTCAAATTTCTAAAACTTTCGATTTTTATTTAGAATTTAACAGAATAGAATTTGATTTTCTACAGCATCTTTGTAGAGAAACTGATAATTACATATCCATATCTGGCTCAGCTGCCTTTAGAACATTTAGTTCTAAAAATACCAGCTGAGTTAAATGTGGGATTCCACGTGCTGAAGAGCACTTCCCTGTCACTGGGGGCCCATGGTAGCTGTGTGGCCCTCCGTCTTAATTTAAAGCAGCCTGACACATACATGTACCGGATGTCAACTCTTGGAGTCTCTGAGGAAGCCCACATAAATAGCACCTTTATTTTGCATCTGAGATTCTGAATAATTCAAAAAAGTAGAGCAAAGACACAGCCAAGAAAGACTAAAATATCATTGCTATGTCTTAAGACATACTTTAGATCTGTTAGTAAAGTGATTGCTAATATTAAACCCTAACGTTAGTCAGACCTAAATCAGTCCCAAGGTGCCCTGGTGGCACATTGGCTAAAGCACTCAGTTTCTAACTGATAGGTTGGCAATTTGAACCAACCAGTTGCTCAGAAGGAGAAGATGCAGCAATCTGCTTTCATAAAGATTACAACCTTGGAAACTCTGTGAAGTAGTCCTACCTTGCCCTTTAGGGTCACTGTAAGCCAAAATTGACTCAACAGCAATTTTTAACCCATTCTAGACATTATTGGACTAAGCCTGTCTCCACAAAGCCCTAGGGTCCCCAGAAGAGTGAAGTACACAGTATACTACATTTTTTAGGCAAATAATGTACCTTCTCTACGGTCACCATGAGTTGGATCCAACTCTACAGCACTGGGTTTGGGTAATGAACATTCTATGTTTGTTTGCCAACTACACTCTCACTCCACGAGGTATTTTCCTAGGTGTGTTATGCCAATTTGGGGGGAGGGCAGGGTTAACAAGCAAACACAGAACCTGCGTTATTTGTGTAAAAGTACAGTGCTTCTTATAGGTAATTCATATTAAGATGAGCAAGCAGAGGAACTATGCATGTCTATTTTTCCCTAATTTCCCAATCAAGAAACATCTTTCCCTACTTCCAAAGACTAAGTGAATAAAAGGATAGAGAGATATCAGGAGTTGTAAGGAAGCCTCCTTCTTATGTTCACCGGAAGAGAAGCGAAAAGATACTCTCCTCCAGCACCAATCAAATGTTGTACACAGCAGTCACCTGGAGTGTGTCTCTGTAGTCAAGTCCCCTTGTCCTACCCTCTTTCTATTCTTATTTCTCTGTGATAATTGACATGACTTTCTTACTTCTGATAATGTTCATCGTTTTTTAACTTGCTAATTATAGTCTACATCTACACTTTTAGACCTGAGCATCTTGTATATCTGGGACTTGTCCTATATTTAGAGATTTTTGTCCCACATTCTCTGCAGACTTTATGAAAGCATCCTAAATGTCTTACGTTCAGCTTTCAAAAATAAATTATAAATATTTATCAATTGTAACTATTTTTCAAATTGAATGCAATATTATATTTTTGTTTGTTATATCTTGAAATTCTTATCAGTATGCTGAAAATATTAATATATTTAGGTGCTTTCAACTACAAGTGATGTAACATTGATGTAAATTGGCTTACGTATACAAATCATTTACAAGTAGTCAGAGACATATGGATTGGGCTTAGTCAACATCATCATTCTTTTTTTCTGTATTCTGATGTGTTACCTTGTTAAAAATAATGGCAGGAACTTCAGATCTTACCTCTTCTTAACTTAAAACCCACATAGGAGAAAGCAGAAGTCTCATTGTACCTTGTTGGTTCTGTGCCTGTTTCTTAAAAGTGACTCAAAGGTACAATGTGTTAACTGATTCATGACCACCAAGAACCTTCCAAGGAATTGGGTGTGTTTTCACAAAAGCCTGAGAGTTGGAGTGGTGAGTTCTGCAAGGGAAACTTGAAGTACTTACTGATGAAGACCAAAGACTACAGCCTTTGATGTGCATTACAACTCAATATAATGAAAACAAAAAATCCTCACAATTGGACCAGTAAGTAATATTATGATAAACAGAGAGAAGACTGAAGTGGTCAATAATTTCACTTCATCTGAGTCCACAATCAATGCCTATGGAAACAGCAGTCAAGAAATGAAATGATACGTTGCACTGGGCAAGTCTGTTGCAAAAGACCTCCTTGAAGTATTAAAAAGCAAAGGGTCACTTTGGTAAGTAAGGTGTACCTGACCCAAGTCATGGTATTCAATAGCCTCTCATGCATGTGAAAATTAGACAATGAATGAGAAAGACCAAAGGAGAATTAAAGCCTTTGAATTATGGTGTTGACAAAGAATAATGAATATACCATGGGTTTCCAGAATAATAAAGAAATCTATTTTGGAAAAAGTACAGCCAGAATGCTCCTTAGAAGTCAGGATGATGAGACTTTGTCTCATGCACTTTGGGCATATTATCAGGAGAGACCTGTCCTGGAGAAGGACATCATGCTTCTAAAGTAGACAGTCAGCAAAAAAAAAAAAAAAAGACCCTCAACTAGACAGATTGAAACAGTGTCTGCAACAGTGGGCTCAAATATAGCAACCACCATGAAGATAGCTCAGGACCAGACAATGTTTCATTCTGTTGTAAGCAAGATCACTATGAGTCAAAACCAGCTCAACAGCACCCAACAACAAGAGTTATCAGAAACAGAAAAAATTTGTTTCTTTAATGCCAAAAGTAAGAAAATTTATTATTTATGGAAAGTTACAATACTTCATGCTAGAGGAGTCAGCTCAGAAGCCTGAGACAAGGTTAAAGATGAGGAAAACAACATTCTTCAGTGTAGAAAGGTAGAAGTAACTGAGGTTTTGATAAAATAATTTAGTTGTTGTATTAGACACAGTTTTATTTTTCCAGGATTTTAGATAAGAAAATAAAAAGTCCTTATTGTTTAAGCTACTGTTAATCATACATTCTCTTAGTTACAGCTGAAATCAGTCTGATACACAAACTGAAATCAAGTCTGGGTCAGATGTTGCTGCCTAATATAAACAAAAACATTACTACAGCCAAAGAAGAAATCCAACAGTACTACACACAAATTATAAGCATATATGCACCTAACAGTCTCAAAAAAATTAAGCAAAACATGGGCAAAAGTGAAGACAGAAGTAGATCATTCAATAATAGTAGTTGGGGACTTCAATATCCTGCTTTTGGTATTAAAAAAAAAAAAAGAGGTATAGAGAAATTCATCAAAGAAATAGGAGAACTGAACAACGCTGGATACCAACTGGACTCCCTGGGTGACCCAAATGGTTACGTTCTTCACTACTAACTGGGTTGGCAGTTCAAACCCACCCAAAGGATCCTGGAAAGGCCAGCAATCTTCTCATGAAAGATCACAGCCTTGAAAATTCTACAAAAAGCAGTTACACTCTGCAACATATGGTGTTGGCATGAGTCAGAATCAACTCAAAAGTAACTGGGTTTTTTTTTTTGTATCGACTAGACCTAATAAACATGAATAGAACACTTCAACAGCACCAGAATACACATTCTTCTCAAGTGCACAGGAAATAATCCCCAGAATAGACCACATGTTAGGCCATGCAACAAGTCTCGATAAATTTCAAAGGGTTGAAATCGCACCAAGTATTCTATGACCACATGAAATTAGAAATGAAATTAGAAATAACAGAAGAAGATTTGAAAATACACTAACGTGAAAATTGAGCAACACACTCCTAAATAATTAGTGAGTGAAAGAAGAAATCACAAGAGGAATTGGAAAACACTTTGAGAATAACTTTCTACTTTATTTTTTTAATGCAAAAGCAGGTAGAATCCAAAGACAGACCTGTTCAGAAGAAAAGTTACACCAGTAAGTGCTTCCTTTCAAAAGAAAAAAATATTTCAAATCAACATTTCTACCTTCAAAACTGGAAAAGGAAGACCACACTAAAACTGAATCAAGCAGAAGGAATGATATAATAGGATTATATAAGGATTATAAAAGGATTAGAGTGGAAATAAGTGAGGTAAAAAGTGAAAAACCAGTTGAGAAGCTCAAGAAAACCAAAAGCTGGTTCTTGAAAAAGATTAATAAAACTGAAGATTCTTTAGCTAGATTGATCTAAAAAGAATAGGGAAGAATTCAATTACTGAAAGTAGGAATGAAAGTGGGGAAATTACTACCAACTCTTCAGAAATAGGAAATAAAAGATGTCTGTATTAGAAACAGAAACTCTGGTGGCATAGCTGTTACATGCTGTGTCTGCTAACAAAGTGTCAGCAGTTTGAACCCACCAGGCACTCCTTAGAAACCCTATGGAGCAGCTCTACTCTGTTCTACAGGGTCACTGTGAGTCAGAATTGACTTGACGGCAGCAAGTTTGGTGTTTGTTTTTAATATTAGAAATGAATAAGTAAAACAATCTCTATTGGCTGACGACATAATTTTATACAGAAAATCCTCAAGAATCTGAAAGCAACTATTTGAGCTAAAAACTAAGTTAGTCAAGTTGCGGGGTACAAGATCAATATGTATACAATCAGTTGCTTTCTATGTGCTAGCAATGATCAATCTCACAATGAAATTAAGAAAATTCCATTTTTGATCTAAAAGTATAAAATACTTAGAAAATAATTGCAAAATTAAAAGAATTACAAGATTTGTACACTGAAAACTACCAAATTTCCTCAGAAGAAATCTAAGAAAATCTAAATAAATGGAATGACCCACTTAATGGGTTGGAAGGCTTATTATTGTTAATATGGCACCACTCTCCAAACTGATGTACAAATTCAAATCAATCCTTATAAAAAAAAGTCTAGCTAATTTTTTAATTAATAAATAAATAAAAGCAATGTCCAAGCTGATCCTAAAATTCAAATGCAAATTTCAAAGGACACAAAAGTCAAATAATGTTGAACAAAGTCAGAGCACTTAAAGCATCAATTTCAAAATTTACTACAAAATTTCTGTAATCAAGACAACATGGTGCTGGTACAAGGAGATGGGAATACAGGCCAATTGAATATAATTGAGAGTTCAGACAAAAGCCCATACACTTACGGTCAGTTTATTTTTGACAAGGGCGACAAGACCATTCAGTGGTAAAAGATTAATCTCTGTATCAAATGGTGCTGGTACATCTGCACATTCATATGCAAAAGAATGGATTTGAACCATTACCTCCCATCATATGCAATACTTAACTCAAAATGAATTAAAGACTTAAACTTAGGAACTATAATTATCAAAATCTTAGAAAAAAACATGTGTGACCTTGGATTAGACATTTGTTTTTAAAGATACAGCACCGAAATTGTAAACAGTGAAAGAGAAAAACAGATAAATGGACTTCTTCTGAATTAGAAACAACTGTGGGTCAAAGACAAGATCAAGAAAGTGAAAAGAGGATCTACAAAATGAGAGAACTTATTTGGAAATCATATATCTAATAAGGGATTAAAATCTACAACTCGGCAAAATCAATTGCATTCTGTATCCTAGCAATGAACAATCTTAAAGTGAAATCAAGAAAATTCCATTTTCCATAGTACCTAAAAGTATAAAATACTTAGAAAATATGATACTTAAAAGAACTACAAGATTCATACAAAACAGAACCAAAACAAAACAAATGAACAAACAAAAAATACAGGCCAATAATTGAATAGGTATCACTCCAGGTAAATTATTCCAAGGCCCAAAGCCCACTGCCATCGAGTCAGGTCTGACTCATAGCGACCCTAGCAGTCAAGGTAGAACCGCCTCACAGAGTTTCCAAGGAACTCCTGGAGGATTTGAACTGATGGCCTTTTGGTTAACAAATGAAGCACTTAACTTATTATGCCATTAGAGTTTCCAACGGCTAATAAGCAACATGAAAAGAACTCAACATTTTATTAGGGAAACACAAGTCAAAACCACAATGACACAGAGGATGTCTATGGTGATATTTTAAATGTGAAAAACAGCAAGTGTTTGACTAGGATGCGGAAAAATTGGAAGCCTCACAAAATGCTGGATAGACTGTAAAATCTTGTAGCTGCTACAAAACACAACTTGATGGTTCCTCAAAAAGTTGAACACAATAGCCATGTTGTTATTGTTGGGGACCACAGAGTCAGTTCCAACTCTCAACAACCCAATGTGCAACAGAATGACATGCTTTCTGGTCCTGAACCATCCTGACAATCATTGCTGTACTTGAGTACATTGTTTAAACCTCCATGACAATCCATCTCATTGAGCATTTTCTTCTTTTTCACTGACCCTCTACCAAGCACGATGCCCTTCTCCAGGGACTCATCTCTCCTAATAACATATCCAAAGTATGTGAGAAGTCTTGTCATGCTGGTTTCTATGGAACATTCTGGCTATCCTTCTAAGATAGATTTATTCATTCTCCTGGCAGCCATGTTATATTCAATATTCTTCACTAACACTGTAATTCAAAGTCATCAGTTCCGTTTTTGTAGATCTGAGTAAAATGAAATCCTTGAGCACTTCAATCTTTTTTCTATTTATCAGGATGTTGCTTATTGGTCCAGCTGTAAGGACTTTTGTTTTCTTTATTTTGAAATATAATCTATACTGAAGGCTGTAATCTTTAATCTTTATTAGTATGTGCTTTAAGTCCTCTGCTTTTGCAAGCAAGGTTGTATAACATCCGCATATTGTATGATGTTCGTAAGTCTTCTTTCAATCTTGATGCTGTGTTCTTCCTCATATAGTCCAGCTTCTCACATTATCTGCTTACAATGCAGAGTGAATAAGTAGGGTGAAAAGGATACAACCCTGATGCACACCTTTTCTGATTTTACATAATTATATATGTCATATAATATTTTATATAGTACACAATAATTGAGGTACAAATAGAACAAACCAAAACACTAAGCAAAAGTAGAATGAAATTTGAGAAGCTTGACCAGAAAACTGTGTAAAAAATTTGATGTCATGTTTGGGAAATTCACAGTTTTGAATGACTCTGACTTTTTAAAGCATGCATGATAAAATTTCATATGTAAAAACTGAAAGAATAAAAATAGACTATATAATTTCTGAAACAGCAGACATGATGAAAATAGAATAACAAAAATACGCAAACAGAAACAAGAAACTCAATTAATAGAAAAAAGAAAAAGGTAAGAACTGAGGAAACAAATGAAAAACATTGGGAAACTGTAAAAACATGAGAAAGAGAAAATTAGCCCTCTTTAGTTAGGGACTGGCCCGGCACTGTCACGCCTTGATGTTGCTAGCTGGCTTGCCATTCACAGCTCAGACAAGGCGAATCACCACGATAGCTCAAGACAGAAACAAAGCTACTCTGCAATCACATCTGAACACAGACAAAAATATGAACATTATCCAAACTATAAAAATCATTAAACATTCTCTATATGGATAATAGGAAACCCTGGTGGTATAGCAGTTAATTGCTATGGCTGCTAACCAAAAGGTTGGCAGTTCAAATCCACCAGGCGCTCCTTGGAAACTCTATGCAACAGTTCTATTCTGTCCTGTAGGGTCACTGTGAGCTGGAGTCCAGTTGATGGCCATGAGTTTGTTTTGTTTGTTTGTTTTCTTCTTCTGTAGATAATATAAGTGGCTACCTCTTCTTTACTAGTTTAAGCTTTAATCTCCTCTATTTCTAGATAAGATTTATTAGGATATTTATAGGATTGCTTCCTTATGGTTTATAACCTGGAGCAAATTCCTACTTTTTTGAACCTTCTCCATATTTTAGGAGGAGCCCAAGTCCTATAGATAGTGCTCTCTAATATTCTCTGTGTTGTGTTGATTATGCAAAGATATTTAGCTGTGTAAATCATAGCAAATTATGGATAACACTGTGAAGAAGGAGAATTCCATAACACTTCATTGTGTTCATATGGAACCTATACATAGAGCACGAGACAGTAGTTTGGACAAAACAAGGGTATACTGCATGGTTTAAAATCAGTAATTGTGTGTGTCATGGTTGAATCATTTCACCACGTTTTTTGAATCCATATGCTAAGCAAATAATCTGAGAAGCTGGACTACACTAAGAAGAACATGGTGCCACTATAGGAGGAAGATTTATTAGTGGCATGCCTTATGCAGATAACACAACACGTTTACTGAAAATGAAAGAGGCCTGAAACAATAATGAAGATCAATGGCTATAGTCTTCAATATGGATTACACCTCAACATAAAGAAAACAAAAATCCTCAGCTAGACCAATAAGCAACTTTATGATAAATGGAGAAAAGTTTGAAGTGCTCAAGGATTTCATTCTACTGGAATCAATAACAAATTCACACAGAAACAGTAGTCAAGAAATCAAATGGTACTGTATTGGGCAAATCTGTTTCAGGAGACCTTATTAAAGTGATGAAAACAAATAAGTCCTTTTGAAGAAAAAGATGCACCTGACCTAAGCCATGATGTTTTTAACTGCCTTGTGTACATGTGAAAAGTGGGCAATGAATAAGGAAGACCAAGCGATAATTTAAGTTTTTCAATCACAGTGCTGGTAAACAATGTTAAATATACAACATTCAGGAGAAAGAACAAACCTATTTTGGAAGAAGAGTCTGGACATTCCTTAGAAGTAACGATGGCAAGACTACATTTCACACACTTTGGACATGTTATCAGGAGGTACCAGTTCCTGAAGGACATCATACTTGGTAACATAGAGGGTCAGTGAAATAAAGGAAGACCTTTGATGAGATGGATTGACAGTGGCGGCAATGATGCCGTAGTTCAAGCATAGCAACAATTGTAAAGATGGTGCAGGGCTGGGTACTGTCCTTTTTTTGTGCAGAAGGCTGCTGTGAGTCACAGATAGCAGCACCTAACCACAAATGAAGAAAAAATTTAAGCGTCTCGTTGCAGTAGTGAAGGCTTCTACAGGGAAACTATTAAATGACCCAGAGAGCATCAAAACAAGATGGAAGGAATACACAGCGTCATCGTACCAGAAAGAACTGGTTGATGTTCAGCTATTTGAAGAGGTAGCATATGATCAGGAACCAATGGTACTGCAGGAATAAGTCGAAGCTGCACTGAAGGCACAGGTGAAAAACAAGGCTCCAGGAAATGATGGAATATCAATTGAGGTATTTCAAAAAAATGGATGCAGTGCTGGAAGAACTCACTCACTGATGCCAAGAAATGTGGAGGACAGCTATCTGTCCAACTGACTGGAGGAGATCCATGTTTATGCCCAATCCAAAGAAACATGATCCAACCAAATGTGGAAATTACCAGACAATATCGTTGATATCACATGCAAGTAAAATTCAGCTCAAGATCATTCAAAAGCAACTACAACAATATATTGACAAGGAAATGCCAGAAATTCAAGTTGGATTCAGAAGAGGACATGGAACCAGGGATACCATCGCTGATGTCAGATGGATCTTGTTTGAAAGCAAAGAATGCCAGCAAAATATTTACTTGTGTTTCGTTGACTGTGCAAAAGCATTTGACTGTATGGATGATACTAAATTATGGCTAAAGATTGTGCAGAATGGTAATTCCTGAACACTCAATTGTGCTCTTAAGGAATCTGTATAGGAATCAAGAGGCAGTCATGTGAATAGAATAAGGGGACACTGCATGGTTTAAAGTCAAGAAAGGCATGTGTCAGGGTTGTGTCCTTTCACCATACCTTTTTAAGCTGTATGCTGAGCAAATAATCTGAGATGCTGGATTATACGAAGAAGAATGAAGTATCAGGATTGGAGGGTGACTCATTAACAATCTGAATTATGCAGATGACACCACCTTACCTGCTGGAAATGAAGAAGATTTGAGACACCTACTAATTAAGATCAAGGACCACAGACTTCAGTATGAACTGCACCTCAACATCAGGAAAACAAAAGTCCTCACAACTGGACCAGCAAGCAACACTGTCATAAATGGACAAAGGATTGAGGTTGTCAAGGATTTCATTTTACTTGGGTCCACAATCCATGCCCCTGGAAGCAGCAGTCAAGAAATCGATGTATTGCATTGGGAAAATCTGCTGCGAAGGACCTCGTTAAAGTGTTCAAAGATTAAAGTATTGAAGACTAAAATGAGCCTGATCCAAGCCATAGTATTTTCAATCACATCACATGCATGCAAAAGCTGGACCTTGAACAAAGAAGACAGAAGAAGAATTGATGCCTTTAAATTGTGGTGTTGGAGAAGAATGTTGAATGCATGATTGACTGCCAAAAGAATGAACAGATCTGTTCTGGAAGAAGTACAGCCAGAGTGCTCCTTGGAAGCAAAGACAGCAAGACTCCAGCTTATGTACTTTGAACATGTCAGGAACGATCAGTCTCTGGAGAAGAACATCATGCTTGGTAGAGTGGAGGGTCAGTGAAAAAGAAGACCCTCGGTGAGAGGATTGACACAGTGGCCACAACAATGGGCTTAAGCATAAAAATGATTGTGGACATGGCACAGGGCTGGGCAGTGTTTCATTCTGCTGTTCTTAGGGTTGCTTGGAGTTGCAACCAACTCAATGGTCCCTAACATAACAACAACTACGTCATCAAAAAGAACATTTCAAGATCTGTCCTGAAGTACGACGCTGTCAGTGATAGGGTAATATCCATGCACATAAGGAAAGCCAGTTAATACGACTATTGCTCAAATTTATGCACCAACCACTAAGACCAAAGATGAAGAAATCGAAGATTTTTACCAGCTTCTGCAGCCCAAAATTGATCAAACATGCATTCGTGATGCACTGATAAGTACTGGTGCTTGGAATGCGAAAGCTGGAAATGAAAAAGGAATGAGTGGTTGGAAAATACAGCCTTAGTTTCAAAAATGATGCCAGAGATCAAATGACAGAATTTTGCAAGACCAATGACTTCTTTGTTACAAATACCTTTTTAACCAACATAAATGGTGATCATACACAGGGACCTCCCCAGACAGAGTATACAGGAATCAAACTGACTACATCTCTGGAAAGAGATGATGGAAAACCTTAGTGTCAGAAAACCACCAGGTGATGACTACAGCATAGACCATCAATTGCTTATATGAAAAGACAAACTGAAACTGAAGAAAATTAGGAAGTCCTCAAGAGCTAAAGTACATCCTTATGTATATCCCACCTGAGTTTAGAGACCTTCTCAAGAACAGACTTGATGCACTGAGCAGTAATGATCGAAGACCAGCTGAGCTGTGGAATGACATCAAAGACATTATCCTTGGAGAAAGCAAGAGATCATTAAAAAGACAGGGAAGAAAGAAAAGATGAAGCCAGATGTCAGAAGATACTCTGAAACCTGTTCTTGAATGTTGAGTAGCTAAAGCAAAAGAAAGGAATAATGAAGTAAAAGAAGTGAACTAAAGATTTCAAAGGGTGGCTCAAGAAGACAAAGTAAAGTATTATAATGAAAAGTGCAAAGAGCTGGAAATAGAAAACCAAAATTCAAAAACACTCTCTGCATTTCTCAAGCTGAAAGAACTGAGGAGAAAAAAATCAAGCATCAAGAAGCATCATAAGATCGAAAGAATACACAGAGTCATTATACTAGAAAGAATTGGTTGACGTTTGACCATTTCAAGAGTTAACATATGTTTAAGAACCAATGGCCGTGAAAGAAGAAGTTGAAACTGTGCTGAAAAAAGGCATTGGCAAAAACCAAGACTTCAGGAATTGATGGAATATCAATGGAGATGTTTCAACAAAATGAATGCAGCACTGGAAGTGCTCACTCGTTTATGCAAAGAAGTCTGGAGGACAGCTACCTGGCCAACCAACTGGAAGAGATTTATATTTATGCTTATACCCAAGAAAGGAGATCCAGCCAAATACGGAAATCATCAAACAATTTCATGGAAGTAAAATTTTACTCAAGATCATTCAAAAGCGACTGCAAAAGTCTGTTAACAGGGAATCGCCAGAAATCTAAGCTGGATTCAGAAGAGGACATGGAACCAGAGATATCATTGCTGATATCAGATGGATCTCTTGGCTGAAAGCAGGGAATACCAGAAAGATGTTTATCTGTGTTTCATTGTCTGTGCAAAGGCATTTGACTGTGTCAATCATAACAAATTATGGCTAACATTGTGGGGAATGAGAATTCCAGAACACTTAATTATGCTTATGAGGAATCTGTATATGAATCAAGAGGCAGCAGTGCAAACAGAACAAGGGAACACTCCATGGTTTAAAGTTATGAAAGTTGTGTGTCATGGTTGTATCGTTTTGCTGTACCAAGCAAATAATCTGATAAACTGAAAATGACATATTTGAAAATGAACAAGGAGTCAGGATTGGCGGAAGGCTCATTAACAACCTGTGTTGTGCAGATGATGCAACCCTGCTTGCTGAAGTGAAGATCTCAAATACTTACTGATTAGGATCAAAGACCACAGCCTTCAGTGTGGATTGCACCTTAACATCAAGAAAACAAAAATCCTCACAACTGGACCAGTAAGCAGCATCATGATAAACAGAGGGAGGGCTGAGTTTGTCAAAGACTTCACTTTACTTGGAAACAGCGGTCAAGAATTCAAAAGGTGCATTGCATTGGGAAAATCAAGAGTGCAAAATATTATGTAATCATACTGAATAGTGAAAACAGAAGTTCAAGCTTATCAACAATTTCAGTAAATGTAAACGGTCTAAACTTTCCAAACAAAGATAAGAATTTTTTGGTTTTCACAGAAACAAAGAAATCAAGCTCTGTGTTGTTTGAAACACACAACCATGCACACATGCACACACACACACACACACACACACACACACACACACACACACAATGCCATAGTGGTGTTACTGCAACACATCAGCTACTTTGCTTACTCTTGCATTACAAAGTTTATCACCTGGGTGATAGTGGATGCATAATAAATATTTAGCAAGTGAATCAGGGAATTGAAAGAATTTAGACAGTGAAGTCATATATCATCTTACAATAAGGACAGTACATGTTTAAATAAGTAAAGTATCCCTTTCATAGTCATTGGGACAGAATATGCCACCAAACATTTTGAGATTCTCAGTTACGTTGCAGCAGTGATTTCCCCATTTCAGCGCATGCTGCCACCCAGTGCGGACCTGTTGAACTATGTGATATTGAAGAAGTGGGTGTTGACACTACATTATTGTTGTGGAAATATTGTTTCAGGAGGAGCACCTTGAAGGTGTGGTTCACCAAAATCTTTGTCTACTTTGGGTTTTGTACTGGTAGGTAAGCTTCATAATTACATTTCCCAGTTCCTGTGTGCTCCCAAGAATGCACTTCTCAGGAGAATAAGTTATTGTTAGGCCACATTCATTCTTAGTCTCCACTCGTTCCCCTGAGCCACTGATTATATGTATGTGTTCCTGAATCTCGGATTAGTTGTTAATTGTTGCTATGCAAACTTCCAGTTATCGATGCTCTCAATAGTTGAGAGGAGCTACATGTGCCACTGGTGTTTTGGTAATTTATGAAAGCATGGCACCATTCAAGGGCTGTTCATCAATAAAACAATACATGCCAATAAAGTCCATTGAGTGATACAAAGTTTAGTATCACTTGGATGACTCACAAACTGGCTTTGTGGGGGCATGGGGGGAGGTGTAAACAATTACTCATTCCCGTCAGTGAGGGTGTAGTACTTGGAGTATGTCACACATGGTACCATTCTTCTAGGCTCACTTCTTTTGACAGTTTTTGACATTATATCACTTAATAAAAACCATTAGTGGGACTGTATGATGTCAGTCACTATGAGCAAGTAGGGTCTATTAGACATGTTGCTGTTGTTAGGTGCTGTTGAATCAATTCTGACTCCTAGAGACCTTATGTACAAAGAGCAAAATACTGCCCAATTCTGTGCCATCCTCACAATCACTTTATGCTTGATGCCATTGTTGCAGTCACTGTGTCAGTCCATCTTGTTGACAGTCTTCCTCTTTCCTTGATCCTTTACTTCACCAAGCATGATACACTTCTTCAGAGACTGGTCCCTTCATATAACATGTCCAAAGTATGTGAGATAAAGTTTCACCATCCTTATTTCTAATGAGCCTTCTGACTGTACTTCTAATTTTGTTCTTTCTCTTGGCAATCCACAGTATATTCAATATTCTTCATCAACACCATAATTCAAAGACATCAAGTCTTCTTCGGTCTTCCCTATTTATTGTCCAGCTTTCAAAAGCATATAAGGTGACTGAAAACACCACGGCTTGGGTCAGGCATACTTTAGTCCTCAAGGTGGCATCCCTGTTTTTTGACACTTTAAAGAGGTCTTTCGCAACAGTTTTGCCCATTGCAATTCATCTTTTGATTTCTTGACTGCTGCTTCCTTGAGTGTTGATTACAGATCCAAGTAAAATGAAATCCTTGACAACTTAAATCTTTTCTCCACTTGTCATGATAAGCGATAAATGGCTATTTGTCCAGTTGTGAGGAATTCTGGTTTCTTTATATAGACATGCAACCCTCACTGAAGCTGAGGTCTTTGGATGTCATTCAAGTCCTCTTCACTTACAGCAGAAAGGCTGTGTCAATCTCCATAACACAGGTTGTTAATAAGTCTTCCTCCAATTCTGATAGTCTTCTTCACAGAGATAGGGCTGCAAGACATGCTGAGACATAAAGATGATCTACAGAGTGGAGAACTTAGATCGTATGAAAGAGTGCCTGTCAGCAATAAAATGTCAGGACAGTAAACCTGCAACAGTTTTGTCAACATTCCACAATCCAAAGGATATCATTGTTGTCAAAAGAAAGAATAAGGGCAGAAAGTTCCTCCTCACACAGACCTCACCCGAGAGCAGCTGTAGAATATAATGCTATTATGGGAGAAGTGGACTTGCTTCAACCACAGGTGAGAAAAACACACAAGAAGATACGAAATAGTGGCGTCAGCTGCTGCATTTTCTTTTTTTTTTATTATGACTGAGTGAAAATGTACATTCCCATATAAATTTACATGCCCACCTGTATGCAGCTTCCAGGGCTCTCCCTGCCCAGTGACAGCACACTATTCCTCTCTGCTCCATACATGTCTCATCCTCCCAATAGCCTCCTTTCCCCACCTCTCCATCCACTCTCATTCCTCCTGCCAGAGGTCAGCAGGATGACATCCTATATATGCATAGAACCATAAAGTGCATCCAGTATATGGTCACTTCTTAAATTTACCTTGCAGTTGTAAACAGTTTTATAATGTGGAATTGTAACCATGTAGCAAGAAGTGACCACCTATCCTCAGGCTCAGAGTCAGTAAACAGCTTACTATGGGCTGGAAAAGGAACAAAAGAGGAAGACTCTTGATTATGGTGACAGTCAAGAGAGGAATAACCTGGATGCCAGATGACGTATAGATGAAACACGCTGGAAAACATCTTCCTGTCAAAGGATCTAGAAGACGAGGGAGAGAATGCAGCACTAGGAAGAAGAAGACTATAACAAGAGTTATGTACAAGCAGTGCTTTTATATATTGGCTTATGCTTTGAAGTTTCATAAATATATATAAAATTGCTATGTGATTGCATCCTTGCCTTGTATTATTAATATTTCCTACTTTAGGCAGTCTTTGGGGCAGATGTGCCCCACAAAATATGTATCAAAATCCTACTTAATAAAATTCCAAAAATTCCCCTTAACTCTGTATGCCTTCTGTTACTGAAAACAGACAGTATCAACAAAAAGTTCTAAGTGTAAAATAATTGGGTAATCAAAGGAATACAGACTGACGAATGGAGGTTGTAGAAGCACTGTAGGGAGCAAACTGTTTGTTCATAGGAAATGCATTATCTCAGCCTCCAGGTGAAGCTAGGACTTTGACTAAGGTCTCCTAAGTTATGGTCTACCGTTCTCTCCCCATGCACCCCTTGGGTTCGTGTCTTATGGCTGACAATCCTGATGCCATCTTTGAGGCAGCACTCAGATCATTATTTGTGTGTGTGTGTGTGTGTGTCACGTGCGTGCACATGTGAAATTTGCTGAACAGATGAGTAAATCTCAAAGAACAATATGAATAACAAAAAGAAAGGAATAGGATGATATATACAGAAAATACAGAAACCTGAAGTGCTCATTTTTAACAAGTTGTCTACTCTTGTTAATGTTTTCCTGTGAATCATTGCTTCTTACTTGTGATACGTGGACGAGTTATTACTTACCTTCATTTGTAAAATAAGAGTAACATTTTTTGGCTTTTCATAAACTAGTCATAATACCCTCTATTTTTAGTAAAGAGAGACGACATCCTCTTGGAGTGGAGCATAGCTTTATTCTTAACTCCTTAATATTTGAAGGTTGACTGTAAGACATTTCTGTGCCTTTAGCTTTACCTACCATAATTGACTTATTTTTCTAGAAGCTACTTTTTAAATCTAATTCCTTTGCCCATTTGAACTTGCAGTTTTACTCTAACAACCTCTATGGCTTCACCAGGAAGAAGCAGCCATGTGTGCATAAGCATTCTTCAAAAAAGATTAGGCAATTTTTCTGTCCAAAATCAACATTACAAAATATTGTGTTCCTATTTGCTCATTTTCTCATTGTGTGTGATTAGACAGGCATGAAAGGAGTCACAGAGAAGAATTCTTCATGTACAGTTATTATTGTAGGCAATCCCCTTGAACAATTTTTAGTTTCCTCTCCTGGTAAGTTTTAGCTTTCTGAGTTATTTGGTTAAGAGGATGGAGATTGCTCTTTCAAGCGTTGTGTTACCTCAATTTATAGACCATGTAGCCATCAGTTCTGTTTTGGTTTGGGAGGATTTTTAAGGATGTTGGCTTTGGATTTGATTCATTTACTGCAGCCTTTATGGATTTGTAACCAATTACGCAAGTGATTCATAAACCAACAAGCAAAACACATTGAAACTGGGTTTGTCAGTTCTTAAGAATGGATTTCTCAACCTCCTGCACTTTTGCCTGCATCATAGCTGTTGGGCAAGGCAGCACACCTCAGTTATCAGGCAAAATGAAGAGAATTACTTGAAAAAACATTACAGCTGCAGTTCAGTGAAATTCTGATGAAATTGTTCAGTTTGAAATGTGTCTTCCTCCTATAGTTCGCTATTTTTCTTTTGAATAATCAGATCATAGGCATTTTGCCTAGGTTTCATAGGTGTTTTTCTGACAATTCAAATTTAACTTGCCTGAAAGGAACTCTGGAAAGAATATGGACTTTGAAATCGAACACGGAAGTTGAAATTTCAGTTCATTCATATGTGATCACAATGGTTTTGGATTAATTGATCTGAAGCCAGGTATTAACAAAGGCACCTCAAAGGACTGTTGTGAGAATTTATGAGGTCTTATATGTAAAATAGAAAACCTGGTGGCATAATGGTTAAGTGTTTCAGCTGCTGACAAGAAGATTGACAGTTTAAATCCACCAGGTGCTCCTTGAAAACTCTATGGCATAGTTCAACTTTGTGCTTTAGAGTCAATGGCAATAGATTTTGAGGTTTTTTTTTTTTTTTTTTTTTTAATACGTCAAGTAGCACAGAACTGGCTGTATTTGCATTCAAGGAATTTCCAGTCTTATCAATTCAGCAGAAAATTATTTAAATTAATACTAGAATTTGAGAATAATCCTTATAACCTCCTCTTCACTTTTCTTTATCAATCCACAAGGCTTTGTTTTCCTGCCTCATATTATTGCTTGAGTTAGCCTTCTTCATCTTAACTGTCACCACTTATCTACCTATCTAGTGCTTCTATAACACAAATACCCTAAGTAGATGTTTTTGGTAAAGAGAAGTTTGCTCTCTCATAGTTTAGGAGTTGTAAGTCTGAATTCAGGTTGCCAGCTATAGGGAAAGATGTTCTCTCTCTGCCAAGTCAGGAAAAGGTCTTTGTTATTAATATTCCCTTGGGTCTAGGATCTTCTCAGTGCAAGGATCCCAAGTCCTAAGGACTCATAGCACTTCCAGTTCCAGCTTAGTGGCAGTGAAGTCCCACAAAAGGTCTATGGAGCTGCTGCCGTCCCCTTTCAAGTGGTGACTGCGTATTGCTCACGCTGTTCAGTTGACCTCAAATTCTTCTGTTTGTACAGGTCAGGAAAATATGTAGTAGATTTTCCATTTATTTCACCACCTGACTAAGTTGCCGGAGCCGTAAGTGCATATGAGTCAGACTATTCTGATTAGTGCTTTGACTTTGCTGTCTTTTGCAGTAACCAGACACACCTTCCTTATGTCAGTTGAGTACCGCCACTTGGTCGCTACCACCACAGGATCCAATCAGCCCCACTGTAGCTAAGTATGTTAGTTCAGTTAGGGTAGTTCCCATGGTCAAATCAAATCTACACAAAATAGCAATCATAGCAGTCTTCAAAGGTGCTGGGACTCCTTTGACAATTTGTTCTTCATCGTTGTGATAAAAACGTGAGTCTTCTGAGCACTCCGTGAGTGGGTCTAACATATCAATACACCTACGCCTTTTGGAAACCTACTGTCTGCCAAGTCTGGTCCTTCGTCTGGATTTGCTATACCACACTTCACTGACACAGCCACTATCAGATGTTCTGCTAACCTGTGGAGATGCAACACTGAATGCAGAATCTGTGCTTAGTGGACTCACATTAAAAAACTCAAACTGATCCATCTTTTTGTTTCTTGAACCATTATCCCACATATTCATCAGGTTTCTGTTTGTATGTATTAGGAAAGTCAGGCAGTTTTTTAGAGTGTAGTGTACCTCATCTTAGATCACACTTTGTACTTTACCTTATGGGATATGCTGGAGATTTAGTTGTAAGTTTAAAAGCAAAAATGAATCATGGGATGTATTTTGAAAACATTCAACAATGTCTTCTAAGGTGTTTACCTCAGCTGATGCCTCAGGCGATGACTCGGACACCGCTCAAGGTATTATCTCAGACAAAGGCTTTTCAGACGTAGTTGAGTTAATCTCATTAGACGAGGGTTCAGGGACTAATGTTTTTCTTTGCAGAGAGTTCAGTAGAATATCTGCCCATGTGGCTCCATGCAAAGTTTCAGGATCCCAGTTCTTCCCAATAAATGCCCTCACTTTAGCTTCATATACCATTTGAGTTTGGGAATTCAGTTGACATTGTAATTCAGCTCCACTTAAGAAAAGACTCTGGGTTTGGTTTCCAGGAATATCAGCTCTGTCATTCTGTGGGAAATAAGACTTTCTGTCATGGTACTGGAAAACTGGGTGGCACAGTGGTCAAGTGGCGTGGCTGCAAACCAGCAGGCCAGCAATTCAAATTGCTGCTCCTTGTAAACCCTATGGGGCAGTTCTACCCTGTCTATACGATTTCTATGTTGTTGTTGTTGTTAGGCGCCATCGAGTCATTCTGATTCATAGCAATCCTGTGAACAACAGAACAAAACACTGGTCTTGTGCCTGGTCTTGTGCCATGTCCACAATTGTTTTTATGCTGAAGCCCATTGTTGAGGCCACCGTTTCAATCCACCTTGCCAAGGGTCATCCTCTTTTTCACTAACCCTCCACTCTATGAAGCATGATGTCCTTCTCCAGCAACTGATCTTTCCTGACAACAAGATCTCTTTGATTTGGAATCAATTTGACAGCAGTGGGTTTGCTTTGCTTTGGGGTTTCAGGGTACAATTGACAATACTGAAGTTATGTGGCACTTGATCTTTGAAGCCCTGAGCTCATCTCTTTCTTTCATCACTTTGTCTAGTAAAACCAACTGGCTGTCTTATATTTCTTATTCTGAAAAATTGGAGGAAAGTATCAAAGATGTAAACACCCAGAGACTTGCCTGTCACCACCATTTGCTCTGGTGGTGTTTTGTGTGTTTCTTTTGCTACCTCATGCCGTGGTTTAGCAGTACTGTCTTTACTACTGGAAGCAGAGCCATCAACATCTTTAAGACTAACCAGACTGGAGAACTAATTATGAAACACATCTTTACAATTTTATTTCTCTGGAGATGTCTTTGGCAAGGTTCTCTAGAGAAGCAACATATATAAATAGAGAGAAAGAAGGAGGCACAGCGGGAGATTTATGTCAATAAGCTGGCTCACACTGCAGAGGCTGGCAAGTCCCAAGTCCATGGGCTAAGAATCAGGATGCAGGCTTCATGTGACTCACATAGCTGCAGGACTGAAGAACCCAAGTTCCACAGGTAAGACTGGAGGCTGCTTTCTCACAGGCTTCAAAGGATGTCAAATTCAGGATCAGCTGGTAAGACAGCAGGCTGCTGGGTCAAGTTCCAAGAACTGAGGTCAAATATTGATGAGCCAAATGCAGGATTCAGAGCAGAGCAAACACCAGTGACCTTTCTCAGAAAGTCCACATACAAGCCATACCCCCAAGGAAAACGTCTTCTGATTGAGTGAGTACTCATAGCAGATCTCATCACGGAGGTCATTGCATTATTAAGCAACTGCTAAAGCACGTCATTGCTGCCAAACCACTGAAATCGCTGACTAGGCAAGCCCACACAACCTTAACAACCACACCAGTAAATAACCTTCTTTCAACTAACTATTTCACTGGTCTGTAATTGGTATCTCATCTACTTTTTTTGCTCTCTCCTGCTTACTCATTTTCTGGACTTATTTTGTGCTATTTTTATAACTTCTGAAGATGGACACTTAGCTCAACAAATTTTCAGTCATTTTTCTTTTCTTGTATGAGCTTTTAAAGGACATAAAATTATCTCTGTTGCTTTAGTTACATCCAGCAAGTTTTGATAGGTATTGTGTATTAATTTCTAAACACTTTCTAATTTTATTATGTTTTAACCTAGATATATTAATTATTTGAAACATATATGTAAATTTATATGTATTTTTTCTGTTGGATTCACTTTCTTTGTTTTTTGTTTTTAATTGTAGTTTAGATGAAGGTTTACAGAACAAACTAATTTCTCATTAAACAGTACACTTACTGTTTTTATGACATTGGTTAACAGCTCCCCATGTCAACACTCTCCCTTCTCGACTTTGGATTCCCTATTACCGGCTTTCTTATCCCCTTCTCACTTCTAGTCCTTGCCCCTGGGCAGGTATACCACTTTAGTTTCACCTTATTTTATGGGCCTGTCCAATGTTTGGCTGAAGGGTAAACCTCAAGAGTGACTTCACTATTGAGTTGAAAGGAGGTCTGGGGCCATAGTCAGAATTTCTCCAGTATCTGTCAGGCCAACAGATATGATCTTTTTGAGTTAGAATTTCATTCTACATTTTTTTCTAACTTTGTCTGGGACCCTATTCTGGGATCCCTTTCAGAGAAGTGAGTAGTGATAACCAGGCACCATCTGGTTGTGCTGGATTCAGTCTATTAGAGATCATTGTGGATGTGATCCATCAGTGCTTTGGACTAATCTTTCCCTTGTTTGTCTTCGGTTTTCTTTATTTTTCCTTGCTCCCAAAAGGATGAGACCAGTGGAGAATCCTAAATGGCCACTCACAGGCCTTTAGGACCCTAGACGTGACTTACCAAAGTAGAATGTAGAACATTCTCTTTATAAATTATGTTAACCAGTTAAGTTACAGATTACCCAAGATAGCAGTTCCCACAGCCTTGAGAAATTCAGTCCCTCCGGGAGTTTACGTGTATCTATGGAGCTTTCCTAACCTTGCCTTGTACAAGTTGTGTGTTTTGTACTGTTTTACCCTTCACCAAAGTTACCACTTACCTATTGTCCACTTAGTGTTTGAAATATATTTTTTGATTTCCAAATATGCAGTTTCTCTAGCATTTTTTTCTCTTTTTTTAATGATTGAATGAAAATGTACATTCTCATATAAAGTCACATGCTCACCTATATGCAGCTCCCACTGCTCTCCCTGACCAGTGACAGCACACCCCTCCTCTCTGCTCCATACATGTCCTATCCTCCCAACACTCTCCTATCCCCTCTTCTATCCCCTCTTCTACAACCACTCCCCTTTCTTCAGCAAGAGATCAGCAGGCTGACGTCCTATAGATGCATAGAACCATAAAATTCCCACAAGAGACGGTCACTCTACACCTCCAACGCCAATCCATTGCTGTGCTTGTCCAGCTATTTTTTGGTCACTATTTTCAGCTTAGCAATATTGATGTCAGAGAAAAAACTCTAATCTGTTTTCCTTGAAATATGTTGTCTTGCTTTTGTATATTCTGTAGTTGATTTCCATAGGTATTCTGAGTAGACTAGCAAAAAAATGTATATCCTGGTGTTGGTGGTACAGTGTTTTATATGTTTTATCTGTTAAATGTCTATGCCAACCTTACTGATATTTATCTGCTTAACCTATCAGTTATTTAAATATAAGAACAAAGAGGAGATAAATGAGTGTTAAAAATCTTCCATTATGTTTTAAGTGCCTACATTTTTTAAAAGAGTTAAGTCATGTGGGTGAATTAAACTTACAATTTTTTATGAAGTTATCCTCTTTTATTAATGCTTTTTTCTCAAAGCTCATTTTTACTAACATTTTTACAGTAAAACCTACGAAAGCTGAAACTTGGGTAAGGCAGAAACCTGTCAGAGAAGGAAAATGAAAATATTTTCCACTAAAACAAGCCATAGAAAAGTGGTAAAACTTCACTCTGTCAAAGGCGGGAAACTGGCAAGACTGAGAAAAACAAGGCAGGCCTGCCAAATTCGGGCTCCTACTGATTTCACTGTATTTGACTAAGATATCATCCTGATCCTTTTACTTTTAACCTTTTGTGTATCCTTATCTTTAAAATATATATATAAATCTCATAGTATATGTTTTGTTGTATTTAATCTGTAATGGTTTTTGTTTTTAAATAGGAGAATTTCATTTACTAAAATTATTGAACTATCGGTATATTTTGGTTTACATGTACCATATTACTTTATGATTTCATTTATCCTGTTTTTTCTATATTTTATTTTTTCTTCTTACTTATTTTCTTGGGATAGACACAATTTTTTTTCCCTTATAAGTTTGGAAATTTTACATCTGCTTTTCTCTTTTAGAGATTAGCCTCCTTATTATTACTGGTAGCTTAACTTTTCAAAGCCTAATGTTAATCAATATCTTATTTTCTTCTTAAACAATACATTAACTCAAAATACTTTCTCTAAGCCTTTTCTGACTTGCAATACTGTTTTTTTTAATCTGTTTATTTTCATATCTTTAGTAAAACTGGACAAGATAGTAGTAATTTCATTTACAGAAAATATTTCCTGCATTTATCTGTATATTTAATTATTTATTTGTTCTTTATTCCTTCTTGCATCTTGGACATTCCATTGGGTATCATTTTCCTTCTAAGTGAAGGTCTCCTAGAATTTTCTTTATTGGTAGTCTACTGGTGACAAACTTTATCAATTTGTCTGGAATACTCTTTATTTTGACCTGATTTTTGAAATATACTTTCCTGTGCATAATTATCTTTCAAAATAAAATTTATTGAAATCTATCCACAGAACACATATAACTGGTGAGTAGTCAAACTGAGCACTCCTGTGTAGTCACTACCTTGATCAAGACACAGAGCACCTTGGGTCCCTATAGTGCTTTCTCTTTTTCCTCTTCTCAGAGAGGACTTCTATCCTGGCATCTAACATCATCTATTATTGTTGCACCACTAAGGACAGTGAAAATTTTAGATAAGATGGTCAGGGTAGATCTCTCCGGGATTTGGATGAAGAAGTGCGGTGATCTTAATAGGCAAGTAGGACTGCTGAAATGAGAAGGCTGCTCAAAATCATTGAATGTAGTTAACCTCCCATTGGGCTTGGGCCAAAAATAAAGAGTGTTGCCATGAACTGATTCTAACTCACTATTCTAGAATGGAACTTGCTCCATTGATTATTTTAAATGGCTGTGATCTTTCAAAGATGCCTCGGGGTGGGGGGGGGGAGGGTGTGGGTTTGAATCGCCAACCTTGACAGTAAGTAGTTGAGTCCTTAAACATTTGTATCACCCTGGAGACTCCCCACTGAGGCAAGTTAGAGGCTTCTTGTTCATAGAAGTTCTCAGACCTACAGGAGCCGCTAGCCTCCATCTCTTCACTATCATCCCAGACTCCCCTTCTCCTTTTCTGCATGAGCTGTTCATTCTAACGGAAGGAATATCCAAGTCATGGGATACAATGTAAATAATTCTTCAGTCTTCGTAAGTAAAGAATTAAATCTATGAACCATCAGAAAACATGCTCTATCGTTAACCCTTTCACCATTTCTCGGTGAGTTTCCTGCTCAGGAGTCACCCCTTGCTAAACTTTTTAATTTAGGATTGTATACTGACTTTTCTCAGTGTTTCATGCAGTGTTCTTGTTAGAGCTAGGTTGGAAGAGTGCAATAAATCCATTTAACCCTTCATATACTCTGTGAATTTAAGTGTATATGGGCAATATTCACTTGTCTTTTCATACTAGCCAGAAATCAGGTTACCACTTTCTATGATATATTACAAAAACTGCTGCACAGCACTCAGACAGCCTTGTTTTCTTGCACTGATTAAATGCAAAATGACTCTCAGATTTTCTGACCTGCTCCAAACTTGAAATGTGATAGACAAGAACACAGTGGACTTTTATCAAATTGCTCTACTCACAGCAGCCTGATTTTTCTTCCAAGGGAAAGAGTGATTTTTTTTTCCCATTTAGTTTAGCAGAATTATCAGAGTGTAAGTTAGTAAAACACTTTTCAGCTAACACTGAATGATAAATAGGAAAAGAAACATCAGGTCCATTTGCAGGTAAACAATAAAATTAAAAAAAAAAAAAAAAAAAAAGTGTGCCTCCTGCTCTGGATTTTAATGTGTAGAAGAGAGGAAGTAGCTTGAAAAGAAATAATAATTAAAAGCAAAATGTTTTCCTGATGCTGAGAAGAGCATAAAAGAAATTAATTCAACAAACATAAAGTGTTTTCCATGTGCTAGGTGTCATGCTAAAGGCTGAGGATGCCAAGATAAATAAGAAGCTGTCCTTGTTCTTAGAAAGCGTGTATGCCAATAGGGACATATGGTACTCCATCTCACTTTCCTTGGTACATGACTTTACCCTTGCACTAGGGTACATAAGTAAAGGAAAAATGAGGAAATACAGCAGAAGGAAGGATTATGTCTGTTCATTGAGGAAGAGTCCAGAAAGGTGTCCCAGCAGACGTCATCTCAGAGGTCTCTTGAAAGACTGCAGTTCATGGTTTCATAGGTATAAACCTTAGTGGTGTAGTAGTTACATGCTCTGACTGGTAACCAAACAGTCAGGAGTTCAAGTCTAGCAGGGGTTTCTTGGAACCCCAAAGGGCAGTTCTATTCTGTCCTATAGGGTCATTGTACATTGGAATAGACTTGATGACAACGGTCTTCAGCATTTGGAAGAGCATTTCAGTTAATAAAATAAACATTGGCAAAGGCTCAGAATCGTGATCCAGCTTGGTGCTCTCAAGAGTTCAGAAACAGACTGGTATTGTTGAAGTGTAAGCCCTCCGGAGGACCTGATTGGAGAGGCAAGAGGCTCACGGGACGGGTGAAGTAGAGGCCAGGTCATGATGAACCCTATGTTTTCAGTAAAGGCACTTGTGTTTTATTTTCTAAGACTATAACTCTCAATCTTGGCTGCATGTTACCCACATGGAGAGCATTAAATAATCTAGTCCATTGCTAAAGATTTTTATTTCATTTGTATGAAATGAAGCATTAACATTTTTAAAAAGCCACTTATTTGTGTTTGTTGTTGTCTGTGTGTTTGTTTAAAAAGCAACCAGAGCTGAGGACCAATGTTTTAGAAATTGGTTATCCATTAAAACAAAGAAAATCCACAGTCATCTGTGGATCTTTGACAGTTGGCTCCGGACACAGAGTTGAAGAAGGAATTTGAATTCAGGGGACATGTCTGGAAATAAGATGAACAACTCTATAACTTGTACTATTTCATGATGGTTTCTTTTTAGTGAAAGAGCAAGCACTTCAGTCCTAGTCCACTCTGTTAGCAGTTCAGTGAGGGACACTCATTTACACTCCCTGGGCCTCATTTTCTGCTTCTGTAGAATTGAGAACCTAATAATATCCACCTCACAGCATCGCTGTAAAACCAGATGTGAGAACAGTTTGTTAAGTGTGAGTCTACAAGCTGAAGTAGACATTTTGCTTAATTATCTGACACGCATTCTACCAGGCAATCATGAGATTTCAGTAGCACCACATAAAAAATTACACAGCTCCTAAGAGAGATTTCTAGAAAAATGATTCTTCTTTCCCAGGATTCTATTATTTCGGGGGGGTGACTCTGGGAAGTGCTGTGGCCATTTTGTACAGAGAGAAGTGTAAAGAGCCTGTGTCTTTGGTGATAGTGTTGGTGAGAGAACAACTACTCCTGCAGCCTACCCTTCTTCTAAATGTCTTGTTAGGTGAAATAATAAATTTCCTTATTGCTTAGCCAGTTTGAATGGAATTTCTTGCAGCAAAGGTATCCTAACTGATATGCAAGTGTTAATAAAAAAGAAGAGCATTAGCAAATACTCTGCCGAATCGGTTCTATCTTCAGCCTTAACAGATTGGACTCAGTGAAAATAGACCTGAGATATCTGCCTCAAATGTGATTTAAAATTACAGAGTAGATAACTGCTTTCAGTTAGAAAGGAAAATTGTCTAGGACTGTAATAGGGCATTAAGGGTCTATGGAGAAACCATCTGTTGCAGCTGTTAGCTACCATAAGTCATCACCCACTCACGGTGATCCTATTGACAACATGATCAGACCATTGGGATCCGTAAGATTCTCGTGGGTTGATTATCAGAGGTAAACTACCAAATCTTTCTTCCTGGTCTTAAAGTTTGTCTTAAATCTGTTCAGCATCAGAGTAGCACAGAAGCCTCCACTGACAAGCAGCTGGAAGCTGTGCTTGAGATGCACTGACCAGGAATTGAACTCAGTCTTTACCATGGAAAGTGAGAAGTCTGCTACTGAACAACAGTGACCTTAGGGCAAATCATTCTATCTGTTTAATCTTAGGTTCCTGAAGCTAATGTAGCTTTATTTTACTGTAATCCCGAGTATCCTTGAAATATCAGACTCCATGGAAATCATATAGCAAAACACAAAGTAGAAGTTTTGGGGTTTACTGACCTAGGTTTGAATTATATCACTTTCTGTGCGACCTCTGGCAGATTACTTAACCACTTTTGAGCCTTACTTTCCTTAACTGTAAAACGAAGAAATTACTAACTACTTCCAAGGTCATATGAGATGTTAGTAAAGCATTTAGGACAGCATATGATATATAACATTGTATCATATATATACATATAATATATATAACACGTATAGTAACATTGTATATGTTATTATTATAATAACAATTATAATAATATTGATGAGATTATCCATTTGTTTAATACTTAAATGAAGAGAGAGGAGCTGTGATTGACAATGCTGGCCACAGTAGCACTGTTCCAGACTAAACTTAATGCCTAGATCTGTGCCTATGCAGATATGGATAGGAACATGATCTATCATTTTCATTCTTTAAAAGCCATAAGTAGATTACAATTTAGAGGCATCTATTTTATTTAGTGGAGAATTTTTACAGAGAGACTGAAAATTCCACTATTTAAATAAAGGATAGGGAAAGTAATAAGCAGCATGATAACTTCCTGCAGAAATATTTGGTACATACTTAAATGCATAACTGATTACCTTTCAACTTGCTTTTGGGCCCCTTCTTCAGACCAATGCCTGAATTTCAGGAATTAAGGAGTTACTGCTTAGTGATTAATGTTTCACATGCTAAAGAGAGTTCAGATTATGAGAATTCAGATAGGAAAACAATGAGATTTCTGTGGGAAGTCTGAACTTAATTTTCTTTAGTGTCAAAAAGCAAACTGTAAACTTTGGTAAAATGTGAAGGCAAAGGACTGAAAGAAATATAAAGAAGACTCTTCAAAATAAGAAAACATGTTTAGATTCAAGTAATAAAAATTGGGCCAGATGATAAATCTTTCAAGAAGGGATGCAATTATGCCCCGAATCAGATTGAAGCACAGTTTCATCAACAGTTATAAGTCTCAGAAGAAGAGTGCTGATGAGCTGTTAAAAGGAAAAAATGAAATGAGCGGTTTATGGGATGAGCTCCTTGCCTTCAGGACTGGCCCCAGCCTTCCTTTTTATTGCCATCAGAAATCTAATCTGGTCAAAATCCTGACTCATTTTCATTTCTTGATCATTATGCTGAACAAATTCTGTAAAAGTCCTCCAGTTAAGTTAGAGCTCTTCCCTAATCCCATTGCTGCCTCTTCGTGACAACAGCAGTGCATAAAGTCCACCCAGCTTCTGAGGAATGCAATTCTAATTGCACACAGTGGCATAAATAATGTCACATAAAAATGAGAGGAACTGTTCTGATGTTTTGTCTTTCAAATAAATTTATAAAGTAAATATAAAGTACAAGAATTTGGAAAGATAAACTTGGTGAACAATTTTATGATTACATTATGGAGTATTTTTTTTTTATACATCTATACTTTTAAGGAAAATCTGGTGGTGTAATGGTTAAGTTCTACACAGCTGCTAATCAAGAGGTTGGCATTTCAAATCCACCAGGTGCTCTTTGGAAACTATGAAGCATTTCTACTTTGTGCTATAGGATTGCTATGAGTCAGAACACACTTGACCGCAACGAGTTTGGTTCTTTTTTGTTTTTTTATACTTTTAAAAATAATGTTCTTCTCGTTGGCATAATCTTCAGGTATTCTCTAGTAGAATAATTGTCTATTTTAGATCAATAACATTTTCATTGTACTATCAGGACATATTTGTCTGCAAATCAAAAGGTTCAAAGTTTGAGTATATCCAAAGGCACTTTGGAAGAAAAGTCTGATAATCTGCTTTTGCCAAGTCAGACATCAAAAGCACTAAGGAGCACAGTTCTACTCTAGCACACATGAGATCTACATAAGTTGAAGTTGACTCAGTGGCAACTGGTTCATCAGAAGGATGCCATGATTGAGACAAGAAAGGAATATGCGATTTAGCCACTGTGTTTTCATTCATGTACTTCATGAACTCATAAGTCACAAAGTTCAGATATTCCTATAAGTCCCAAATTACTATATTTAGTCCAACTAGCTTATTTTACTAATAAGGAAAATATCTAGAGAATCAAAAATTACATGAACAGAATCATACAGATAGTGAATCAGTGGTCCACATCTTCTAATAATCTAGTTATTTCCCACAAGTGTGCTAGGCATTTAGGAAATATGTAAAATGTACCAGGATCAAATAGGATCTACTGAGTTTTAAGTCCAGAAAAAACAAAATATGACATCTTGTGTAGCTTGTATGAAACCTGAAATTTAAAAAATGGATTTATCAAAACTTTAGTTTTGAAGAAAATCATCCATCCTCATTCATCTCTGTAGTATAAATCCTGGCACATAAAAAGCATGTGATTCGTTATTCATTAAACACTAAATGTTCCTAAAGAAACATACTTCACCTACCCAGTGTGGAATAACTGCTAAGAACATACCTAATGTCTGAGAAGACGCTAGTTAAGTTTGGTTATAACTGGCATGACTATCATTAAGATGACAGCCATTTCTGGCTTCTTATTTTCTTTGGTCTCCCTGTCATTAAAACTGAGTAACTGAGGGGCACAATACACCAATACCAGTTGCAACTGAATCAGTTCTGACTCATGGTGACCTCATATGTGCAAGAGTAGAACTGTGCTCTGTAGGGTTTTCAATAGCTGATTTTTCAGAAGTAGATCTCAGTGAACTTGAACCTCCAATCCTATGATTAACATTTGCGTGCACTAGCCATTTCCACTTCTCAGGGACACCATGAGGAACAAGTTGTGGGGAGGGCACAATTTATAGTTTCCTATTTTTCAAATCCAGATCCACATTAACTCCCTAGGGTTTGATGTGAGAATTACATGAAAATAGTCTACAATGTAGATAATTACTTTTGCAGTTATAAAGAGGAATAAATTAGAATTTAGATTGCTTATGTAGCTTGCTTATAATAAAAAAGCAAGAAAGTGGCAAGGCTGAAATTTGAAATAAAACCAGATAGGTTTGACTTAGAAACAACTCTTATTTCCATTGCAATACACTTTTTGGGAAAAGAGTCTGAGAAACTGAAAGAATTGCATAGAAGCAGAATCCTGGCCATCCTCCTGATTATTTTCTTTCTGAAAGAAATGGCAGGAAGACTGTGATATGCATGTGAAGAAAAGACTCTCTAACCGTAGAATTTTAGCATTTAATAATTACGCTGGGCAGATTTTTGTGAGGAGAATCCTTGGGTGGCTATAAAAATGATCTACACATGAGCCAGCTCTTGAGCATCATCATTTCTTTTCAACCACTCCTATTTATATGTCTTATTTCCCTTAGAGCCTGGTCATCTTGTATTTCTAGTGTGTGCTGATTTTTGCAGAACCATGATAGCATTCATAAAACATTAGTATCCAATTTCTTGAGAGGCGATTAGATAGCATTAGTTTTAGTCCTTTCTGCAAATACAAACCTTGAGTAGAGCTCCAAGTTTGTTTTTGCCGTATGACTGCCCATAAGAGCAGACCAGATGTTGTCCCTTTGTTTATTTTTCTTTGAGGACCAGAGTGACAGACTATTAATCCTAGCTGGCAAAGCCCATGTCAGGGGGCATTGTCGGAAACTCACTTCTATCCCGAAATGATATGTAACCTCAAGTGAGTTTATCTAAACAGATCAGAACATGAAAAGGACAGCCACTGTTTTTAAATTCATCTGTGAAAGGCATACCTTGTAGGCCACTTCTCATTATTACTGTAACTTCAACAATATGGCCACATCCTGACATAACAGCAGTGTTTTTTATTTAAATATTTTCTCTTCCACATTTCATTCATTTATAAAAAGATTCCCTGAGGTACGTGCCCTTATGTTTGTGAATTAACTGAGACCAAAAAACAAAAAAGTGAAACAAGGGCTAATAGCTTCCAGAACTAGAATTTATGTCATAAATGCTTAGGTCATCAGGAGAGCTAGTGGTGGAGACCATAGAGTTTGGCACCAAAGAGCTATGTTTAAATTATGCTTCTGTTGTTTATTAGATGTCAGATGTTAGGCAAATTTCTTAACTACCCATCTTTGGAAACTCTGGTGGTGTGGTTAAGTGCCACATCTGCTAACCAAAAGCTCAGCAGTTCAAATCTGCCAGGTGCTCCTTGGAAAATCTATGGAGCAGTTCTACTCTACCGTACAGGGTCTCACTTGATGACATTGGGTTTGGTTTTTGGTTTTTTGGTATCCATGCTTTGGCTGAAATAGCAACAAGAGTTGTATCTATTTTTGAGAATTGTATGAGGGTTAAGAAAATACGTTATGGAGATGGAAACTCTAGTGGCTTAGTGGTTAAGTGCTACGTCTTCAAACCCCAAAGGCTGGCATTTCAAATCTTCCAGCCACTCCTTGGAAACTATGTGGCAGTCTTACTCTTTTTTTTTTTTTTAATGGAGGTAATTATAATCACTATTTGGTCTTCATGTTTATCATTATCTTCTTATTTCACCTTCTCCCAAGTTGCCTCTTGCAGACATTATTCTTACTGTAGCAAACATTGTCCAAGAATATCCCCGTTTTACTCCAAAACTACATCTTTAAAGTGTAACAGGAAAAAGAAAAGTTCAGCCCACAAAGCAGAAAACACCTCGAACACCACCGTTTTTGTAGAGGAAGAGGCTATTTGTTAGCTAGCGGTGAGACGGATGGACTCAAGTCTGAAAAACAGCCATGCACCCCATTCGTTATCAGACACATCTATTTATATGTTTTTCCAGGACAGCAGACAAAGGAATTTCTATATATTCTCTTAATTGGCAGTCACAGGTATACAGATTTTCATATTGTATTCCTATTGGCCCAGTATACTTAGAGGCACTAGCATTAAGTTACATAGGAAGAAGCTACCCTCTCCTTAGAAATTGAGCTTATCAAGAATTACTACATCTAGACTTTTACCTTCTCCTTAGAAACTGAACTTATCTCAGGATTTCTATGAGGAGCAAAGGGAAGCTGGTATCTGACACCCCAACCTTAATTTAGGCATCAGGCAGAAAGCAGGCATTGATCCAAACAGGGTTTGGGAAGTTCCTCACAAAGCAAACTGGTGCCTCCTCATGTAAACAGTATAACAAAGGCTACTTCCTCAGGTGAATTCACCTCTCCAGGGGGAAAGCACGTAGGCCTGGGTGTGGGTCACATTCAGCAGACCAGACACATCGTTTTTGGGGATATAATGTCATGCATTCCAGCCTTTTTCAGCTGTTTACAATCACTCAGTCACAGGCTCACAAGCCCTGCACCCAGGCCTTCTGGAATTTAAGTGATGCCTTCTTAAAAGCTTTTTCTTCCTCTCTCAAAAGAATGTATTTGGTTCTGTCTTTGAGCTTAGCTCAATAATAAGGACACAACTTCCAATACTGATGACAGTTAAAGCACGATATGGGATTCTCAGTGTCTACTAAGGGGCCTTAAGCAGGCACGGCCCCTTGTGTGGTCCCTTCACAAATTCTAACAAATACTGTCTTCCAAAGAAATTAACCACGAGCAGCTGTGATCCCTTGTGTGCAGTAAAAGAAGTCTTTTTGATGACAGCATCTATGAGAATTAAGAAGTCATGGTCATGGGGCTGGTAGACAGTGGTGACCAGAGCTGAAGCAAGGTCTTGAACAGTGATGGAGCTGGGAAGAACAAAGACTGTGTGGGGTCCCCCAAGACAGCCCCGAGGGGGGAAGACAGCCATTTTTAAGGCACCTGAACCAAGACTGGGGTGTGATCCAGCAGTGGGAGGAAGTAGGGCAGTAAAGAGGTACAGGAGTGGGTAGCCTCATTTTAGTCTGTATACGACTCCTGTCTCAACCATTATCACATAAGCTTCTCAAATTCACAAAGGAGCCTAAGGTGTCAGACTCACAGCGCCCTGCATGGGCTGCTTTCAAAACCAGGAGGAATGCAGCAGGGTTTCCAGGGGATGAGCTGGACATATCCACAAAAAGGGGAGAATTAGTTCCTCTTTATTGTGTCTTTTTCTCAGAGCAAAACAAAACCACAGGAAATGGCCACAGAGCTCTGTTCTCCAGGATGCCATGATTCCTTACTCCAGCCTGGGTCACGAAATGAGGCACGCTGATGCTGTGTATCTAGCTTGGGAAAGTCTTTTGCATTCAAGATTTTAGAAAAATGTTGTGTTGCACACTTGTACATGTTTAAAATGCCTCTCCTATTTTAATGCTTGATTCATCCAAATATATGAGATGAAGAGACAGATTTGAAAGATAAAATTTAGAGGACGTGTTTCTTTGTTTAGTTATTTGCTATCTTCTTCTTCAAAGACCGGTCAGCAAACATGTGTAGAGTCAGGTATGTTTCTTCTCCCTAAGTCCATTTTTATATCAAAGTTAAAACTAAAGATCTAGAAAATTCTGGAAGATATAAAGCATTAAGGTTTATTAATGACTCTTTTCAAAGGTTGCCTTTGGTGAGAGTGAGGCACCACTTATATTAAAAGGAACTGAAGTTTTAGTAGGCCAGCACCTGAATTAGATTTGATCAAACTGAAAAATTCAATTAAAAATACATAGGTCTGTCTTCATGTTTGCAAACTCTCATGGCATAGTGGTTAAGTCATACAGCTGCTGACCAAAAGGTCAGCAGTTGAAATCCACTAGGTGCTCTTTGGAAACTGCGGAGCAGTCCTACTCTGTCCTATAGGGTCGTTGCTATGAGTCAGCATTGACTCAATGGCACTGGGTTTTTATGTTTTTATTTTTTGGTTTATCTTTCTGCGTGTTGCCTATGGCAACAAAGATAAAGAAGTGATGGAATTCCAAACACTAAAAATAGTTTGGCCTGTCTTGCACTCTGCATTGTCAACCATGCATTCTGTTGGTAGAAGTGATACAGTCTTTCCATTATACGTTTTCTAAAGACAAAGAATATTATAAGTCTTACTTTATTCCTAAGAGGAAATGTTAAAAAAAAAAAAAAAAGACAGAAAGAAAGGTATTCACACGTTGATAACACTGTGTTATTGCAGACATGGTGGGCCATAATGAAATGCTTGAATTGCCGACTGGAATCTCTTCTTCACTGGATGCAGGAGGTTTACTTAGGCCTGCTGATGGACAGCTGTCATTTATACACGAGGTATTAATGTCAACAACTGAAGTGGGACAGCTGAGAAAAGATACAGAGGAGAATTGGAGCCAGTGCTAAAGGAAATGAAGATGCTAACAGCAAAACTGAAACATCTCCTGCTACCAGTTAGTTTTTACTAAATTACACATTTTTCCTAAGTCAACCTGTAGCAATCAGCATTCAAGTTCAACAAGTGCCTCCTGAGACCTGTTATTACTAAGAACTACGTCAGGCATGCTTATTATTTTATCGCAGGAAAATTCTACCACAAACCCCTAGAGTAGCTTTTATTGCCAGCGTGACCCAGCCTACAATTGCATTCTGGCTCTCCCAACTGACCTGCTTTAGCTAAGTGGTTTTTGTTTGTTTGTTTGTTTTCCTTACCCCTCACTAGTGTAAAATCCTAGACAGGCCGTAATGCCAGCGACCAATAGCTCTCAACATGGAGTGATTTTTGCCCCACTGGGGATATTTGACAATGTCTATAATATATTTGATTGTCACAAGGAAGGAGCTACTGATACCTAGCGAGCAGAGCCAAGAATGCTGAATCTAGTTGTTATAGATAGAACTATGTTCCCTAAAAATGTCTGTTGACTTGGCTAGGCCATGATTCCCGGTATTACACGATTGTCCGGCATTTTGTCATCTAAGTTGATTTTCCTATGTGTTGTAAATTCTACCTCTATGATGTTAATAAGACGAGATTAGAGTCAGTTATGTTAATGACACAGGACACATGTACAAGATTAGGTTATATCTTGAGCCAGCTTCTTTTGAGATATAAAAGAAAAGAGCAAAGAGAGAGGAGGGGGAACTCGTTGCCATCAGACAAGAACAGCTGGGATATCCTTTGGACCCAGGGTCCCTGCACTGAGAAGTTCCTACGCTAGGGGAAGATTGATGACAAGGACCTTCCTGCAAGGCCCACAGAGAGAAAAAGAAAGCCTTCCACTGGAGCTGGCACCCTGAATTCTTACTTTCAACCTCCTAGACTGTGAGAGAATAATTTTTTTGTTGTTGAAGACTACTACCATCCACTGGTGGTATTTCTGTTACAGCAGAACTGAATAACTAAGACACCTATAATTTAGGGAAGCCCCTATAATAAACAATTATCTGTCCCCAAATGTCAATACTGTCAAGATTGAGAAATTCTGGACAAAAGGAAGAAGAAATTGTGCTGCTAAGACCTGAAAAATAAGTCTTACATTGGCAGTAGAATGAGATCAATTGAAAGAATAGGATAGCAGTATATGTAAAACCACATGTATCTTTCAACTCATACATTCTTTTGGCAAGGATTTCTTATCGAGGAGTAGTAAACACAGATTCTTTTTTTAAAAAAAAATATTTACTAACCATTGGTTGTATGCCGAATACGATCCATGAAGACACAGAAATGAATCACACATGACTGCTGCCCTTAGGAAGTTCAAACTCAAATAAGGAAAAGTTGACTAAAAATCCAACTGTTTTTGTGTAATGTGTTTTTAAGTGCTGTCATGGAAACGTATCTGGGGAAGTCAGAGGAGGTTTTCAGCTATAAAATTAACTTTTTTTTGGATATTTAGGAAGTTTGGCTACAGTTTGAGATTTATGGTAGGATGCTGTAATCTCAACTTACCAAATTTTTAATGTGTTTAGTCATTATGTACTTTATAGTATACTTTTAAATCCTATAAATCACTTTAAATTCTTTCCTAAGGGTGTATGATTTTATCAAGGGTGGACAAACTAAAAGATGTTCTCTACAGTCTTGCTGAATGGGATCATAACATTGACTTAATAGTCTTTTTCTACGGAAAATGGCTACTCTGACTTCACCCCACACCGTGAGAAGTCTTGCCAAGTGCCGTCTCTTAGGATTCTGGTAATGCGTTCATCACAGCCCTCGCCGTGAAACTCAAGAGCCATGGTTGGTTTATTCAAATCTCTCCTTTCCTTCAAAATGTTTACATTTAGCGTTTTGTTTGTTTGTTTGTTTGTAATTTTGACTGTCTAAACAGCAACACTTAGAAAATAAATTATCATCTCTTCAAAATTACTTGGGAATCAATATGTGTCGAGTGAAATGATGAACAGATCACAGAACCTCTATTATGTGATAACGGCTATGCTAATCACCAGGGCTGCAAAGAAAACTAAGAGAAGCAGACAAGTGAAGGAATGAGCATGACTGCTTTCTCATCCCTTCCCTCCATCCACTCAATTACCAGTCATTTCGTTCTACTTTTCAAAAGCTTTTCAGTCGGTGCAACTTCTCTGCTGCTACCCTAGTGAAAGCCACCATGGTCATTCTCTGATGTCTTCCTAACTGGTCTGCCCACATGCTTCTGGGTGCGTTCAGACTGAAAACTTTTGGACTAACAGTTGGGGTGCTTAGCTACTTGTGCCACCCGGGGAATGCCCCAGACCTTTTGTGAGGAATTAACTCCTATGACACTTAAATGGATGAATATCCTTGCAGGTCATTGAAAACTTATTGGAGTAACCCAACAAGAGATAATTTATGTTATCTGATGAATTCATCTATTTCATTTAGCTCTTCAAATTTATTTGCATAGTTTTGCAAAGCACTCTTGTAATTTCTGATAGAATTCCCTTTACCTTTTACTATTCTTTTTCTTTTTTTTTTCTACATTAGGGTTCCTAGTGTCTTATCTGTTTTATTGTGTTCACATTTAAAGCGTATCAGACATGTATTTAGCTATACTGCTTTTTCTCTCTTTTCTAGCTCAATTTCTAATATACTATCATCACATTCCTTGATTTTGATTTCCTGGGCTCATTTTCCTGTTCTCTTCTGGCTCTTGGGTTTAATACTTATATTACTAAAATTTATGTAAGCAAATTCAATTTTTAAAGCTGTGAATTTTCATTTAATCATAGATTTAGACATATTTCATAGATTATAGCCAAGTGCCGTCGAGTAGGATCTGACTCATGGCGACCCTAGGGGCCAGGGTAGAACTGACCCCCAGAGTATTCAAGGAGCGCCTGGTGGATTTGAACTGCCAACCTTGTGGTTAGCAGTGGTACATTACTTGTATCTATTAGCTATTCTAAATTTTTTTTTTTTTTTTTGAAGCAAAGGTGTTTAGTGAATTTTTTTAATGAAGTAATGGAGATTTGGGGGGGGTTGTACTTATTTTTTTTATTTTTTATTTTTATTTAACATAACTGAGTGAAAATGTACATTCACATTTAAATTTACGTGCCCCTCCTATATGCAGCTTCCACTGCTCTCCCTGTCCGGTGACTGCACACTATTCCTCTCTGCTCCATACATGTCTCATCCTCCCAACAGTCTCCTTTCCCCTCCTCTCCGTCCACTCCCCTTCCTCAAGCCAGATTTTTTGTACTTATTTTGAAATTGTTTTTGAATTTTTTTGTATTTTGACCTGATAATTCCTGCTGTGGTAAATTGTGTTTGTTTTACTTAATCTTTGTTAACTTTTGTGGAATGTTCTGTAAACACTTAACCATCAGCCTGGTGGAAAGAAAATCTACTCTATTAATGGTCTTTAAGTCATGATAATGAAGAGAAGCTGTAGTAGTTATAAGGTTATGAGGGGGTTGTAAAAATAATTAACATCTTAGAGGAACACTCTAAATTTAAAATTTCAGATGAGCCCAAGTTCTAATGCAGAACCATGCAGTATTGTTGGTGATAGACAAGATACTTGAAGATGCTGTGTGGCAAAATGGTATGAATATCAAGCAGTATTAGAATTATACTATGAAAACTTCACTGAGGAGTGAGAAGGGTGCTCACTATATGTCTTTTGACCTTGTGTTATATAAAATACAAGATAATAAGAAGCCCCTCATTGTAGAGGTCTCCAAAGGAAGTTATATCCTCTGGGTACAGTTATGATTTAGTTAAGTGAGGAAGGTATACGGAAAGTTCTTTGGAAATAGTTTGTATATAGCTAGGACCGACATTTGTTTGACCAGGACAATCTCAGTTCAAATTCCTTGTTCAAAGTCATAATAGCTCAGTGCCTGGATTAACTAACGATAGTGTTTTCTTTCATTCTCAAAAGTGCCTTGGTTTGGATGATAAAGTATATGGTTACCCTAGAAAAAAGAAAGTTTGCTTTTGAAACCTATATAACATCATGAAGGATTCAGTGTAAATACTGTAAAAAGGAGAGTGATAGAATTAACAGTCAAGGGATATTGTTGTTAGCTATCTTTGAGTAGACCCCTGATTTATGACAATCTGTGCAAAATGGGAGGAAATACAGTCGAGTCAGTCCTGTTTCCATAGCCCGCTTTAATCTGGAAACACCACTGAAACCTGTTAAGCATGAAAGCAACACACAAGCCACCGATGACAGACAGATACTGGCCATGTATAAGGTGCACTGGTACTAGGAATCGAACCAGGGTCTCCCACGTGGAAGGCAGGAATCCTACCACTGAACTACCACTGACCTCATCAATGGATAGAAGCTTAGAATGGCTTGGGAATAAGAAATTTCAACTTCTTCAACTTCAAGGGGGGGGGGGAATAAACCAGTAGATGGTCTGTAAACATTCTCCCACCAGACCCAAACGGTTATGATCTATACCTATATCCTTCCCTCTTTTTTATCTTAGATAAAGAAGGAACCCTTCCTGCTTAATGCTAAGATCCCTGCTTCAGCTCCTACACATTGTCTCATTTTCACAGGAAATGTTCTTTCTTGCTTTACCAACACTCTCTTGTCTCTCAAACAGCTAGCTCGTCAGCATTTAAATCTCTGTAAATGTCTCCTATCTTAAATACAATGACTTGTACCCAAAATAATAATCTTTCAGTTACTATATTGTGGTTTTGTACCTGTTATTTGAGGCAGTGGTGGTTCAGCAGATTTAAAAGACCTGATTATATGATATGCAGTTACTGATTAGGTAAATATATTTTTTCCTATTCCACTTAGAAAAAAAAGATCAGAATAGCCAACAAGACTCACAGTTTCACTTTAAACCTGTGTTGACACCCCAGCTTTGTGTTATCATCAGTCCCAGTTTTACCACCTGGCCATCTGGTGGAACAGCATACCAGTTCACTACATCCCTGACACCAGGCTGATGCAACAGCACAAGAAAGACATGCACCCTGGCTTTGGTAAGACGTCTGCACTCCAGAAGGTGGAAGATAAACCCTAGGAAGGCAACGCCCATTTCATTGAAGTGTTTAGGTGTCTAGTGGTTAGTGACATGCTGGAACATCTCTTCCAATACAAAAGATAAAATATCTTGCATATCCTGTTACAAAGAAGGAAGCACTGTGCCTAGTAGGTCTTTCTAGGTTCTAGAGTACTGACTTAGCCTATAGACTGGGTGATGGATAACACAACCAGCTTTGAGAGTGGTCCAAGAAGGAAGGAACTCTGCTTCACATCCCAGGACAAGTGGCTCTACCCATTGTGCCATACAACCCAGCTCTACTCACTGTGCCATACAACCCAATAAGACAAACAATCCATCCAGAGGTAGAGGAAGATTCAGTATGGAACCCGTGGTGGTAGGAGAACTGGAATTCAGGCCCTTGGCATTTCAGAGCAAGGCTGTATCTTCCGCAGCACACAATTATAGGGATTTTTGAGAAAACAGCTCCTTTCATGTCCTGGTAGAAATGGAACATTTGAATTGGGGTTAGTAGGTTAACTTTTATCCAAAATGATCCATTGCAACCTGGGTTCTACTGGATCCACTGAGTCACAAATTTAGATGCATCAGTTTACTTGTCTGACCCAGCCAACAGCAGACCACAAACAATCCCAAACCCATTGCCATGAAATCTATTCTAACTCATAGTAATCCTATAGAGAATAGAACTGTGTCATAGGGTTTTAAAGGAACAACTAGTAGGTTCCAACTGCTGTTTTTCTGGTCAGCAGTTGATCTCATAACCACCTGTGCCACCACGGCAACTGACTGAGCACAGTGGGGGTAAAATGCAGTTACATGTCGGTGAGTAACTAGACTCCACTAGCAGACAACTTCAGTACTTCCCAGTACATATGTTAGAACAGTGTTGCAGGTTACTGCAGTTTAAGTCTCCTGAAAAAAAATCTTTGGTAGATCACAGTCAAGCTCTCTGAAAGGCTAGTGGTTGGAACCCACCTAGCACCTCTTCAAGAGGAAGATTTGATGCTCCTTAAAGAAGTCTTGCCTAGAACACTCTATGGGGCAGTTCTGCTTTGTCGTGTGGAGTTGCTAAGAGTAGAAATTGAATGAGTAGTGCCTAGCAACTAACAACACAGAGCTGCTTACATCCAAATGTCCTCCTCTGCTGTCTCCCACAAGGACTTGTTTGCTGCCTCTCTGATTCCCTTCTCTTTATCCGTACATGCTTTCCCTCTAGTAAGTCTCTTGCTCATTTAATCATTTCTCCTTTAACCAAAAAAAAAAAAAAAAAAACCTGTTGCCATTGAGTTGGTTCCAACTCATAGCAACTCCACAGATAGAGTAGAGCTGCCCCATAGTTGTGTCTTTTAGGAGGGCTCACATTAACATACAGGAACTTTCTGACACTAGTCAATGTGAAAAAAGCCAGAAAGAAACTTCATAACAACTTGTTTTTCTTCAGGATTTTTTTCCTGTGGAATTTTCCCCAAACCTCTAATAAACAATGTCAAGTAATGAGTTGTTTGTCCCCAAGCTATCCCTACACCCTCAGTCTAAGAATTTTGTTTCTCAAGGCTACTCCCATCCATAGCAGAATATAACTTACGACACTGACTACAGCAGACATTGAATGATGTAAGCTCCAGCGGACGTTAGAGGCCAGAGGACTCAGATTCTTTCTATTAGGGCTCACGTTCCAACTAAGCTTTCTACTGATGATCATAAAAACAAAGGAAGCCTGCTGATCTTAGTCCTGTGTGGTCTCTCTGTATACAAAACCCTGTTTCCCCTCACTCCCTTCACATTCATCCTTAATAACTGTAAGTAGCCCTTTTGGAAGCCACAAGACCTTTCCCACATACAGCCCACCCAGATGAATCTTTGTGTAACTCTATCTAACCGGGCTTCAGGGTCCACCCTGCTCAGGGCTTCTGTGACATGATAGGAAGAGCTGTGTTTGGTTTTGGTGGACAAATCTACTGTGCCAATCACCTTCTATTTGAGTCGAAGTTAATAATCACTTTCTTACCTTCCGTGTCAGAAAGTCTACATTACCAAACATATCCTTACTTGTGCAAGCAAGGAATCGCCTGGTCCATACTGACTTTCTTCATTGCGGTACTCCCTGGCTGTTAACCCAAACCAAACCCACTGCCATCAAGTCAATTCTGACTCATAGCAACCCTATAGGACAGAGTAGAACTGCCCCATAGTGTTTCCAAGAAGAGCCTGGTGGATTCAAACCTTCAATCTTCCGGTTAGGAGCTATAGAATTTAATCACTGTACCTCCAGGGTTTCCCCCTGGCCCTTAGAGTACAGATTTATAAAAATATTCTTCAGCTCCTCTTCTTGTCCTTGAGTACTTTTATACCACTCTGATTTATCACATGAGGACTATGTTTCTTTCATACACTTTAAATTAACATTTCCCTAAATGAATAATTGTAGAACATTGATTCCTTGAGACATTAGTAATTTTTCTGCAAAAATGGTTCCATGATCAAATAAATTTAGGAAATATTAAGTTAAAACTGTATAAAAGAATGTGAGAAAATAAAGCCTTTTTGACTTCATAACTCCTCAGAGACTTACATGTTTCCTTCTCATCTTTTTCATTGTTGTTGGCTTTATATTTGCTGAGACTTCATTTTTCTTGTTTTTAATTTTGACATGTAGGATTGTTAATTTTCATTGTGGTTACTTTAATATTTACCCCTATTTTGTAAATTTAAACCTGTCTGTCATCTCTTTGTATTGCCTTGACTTGCTCTTCATATGAATGACCTATGACTACATTTTTTTAAGTCTTTTTGTTTTAATGTTGTCATCTTTTACATAATGACATCTCTATTTCCCCATTTTCAGTGTTTTGCCTTTGATTTATTTTTGTGTTTACCCTATCTGGGTTGATATCCAGTTTCTGTTTTCTCAGTCTTTAAGATGACTAAGAGCATTTTGAATTTTTGTGAGTATGTAATCTTTCCCCAAATTGTTTACTGGAAAACCCATGAAGTTTATCCTGATTTCTGCAAATTAACTTTCCATGAGTAATACCTCAGAGACTAGATAGCATGAAATCCAAGGTTGAGTGGTGAGATGGAGTTTATAGAATTGTGTCCCCCCAACTCTGAAAATGTGTTGGAATCCTAACACCTATTCCTGTGGTATGTAATGTAATTCCCTTGAATGCAATACAATATAATGTAATTATTTTCCATAATACAATCTAAGGTAATGTGACCAATAAATCAGTTTTAGGACATTTCATTGCAGAGTGGGTCATAAATCTAATAACTTCTGAGTTATATAAATAGCACAGACATACACACACACACAAAGGGGAAAACAGACACCATGTAAGGATCCTCTACAAATCAAGGATGCCTTAGATTATACCTGTAAATAAGGAATCAACACAACCCTCATTTAGACTGTAAAAATACATTTCTAGTTTTTAAAGCCATCCATTTGTGTTATTTCTGTTACAGCAGCTCTAAATAACTAAGATAGATGCTGGCCCTTCCCTAAGAAGGAATCTCAATGGGAGTAAGACCCTCCATCGCCTTTCCCCTCTTGGTTGGGCTTCCTGCAGCCTGAGGCATCAAGACTGGAAACAATTTGATTTTAAACTTCTGGATACTTCTCTGACTATGTAAAAGTTTTTAAATCTAGTTCCTGCCTCCAACCATGAAGGAGGCGAGATCCAGACAGTGAAATATACAGTTAATTATTTAGTTTTTATTTTCAGATTCAACTGGGCCCCATCAAAAACCAGTGCTCATGATGGCTGAGTCTGAATTCATTTGGCAATGGAGGTTATTGGATTGTGTCCCTGAATATTTCCCTGCAACCCTAAAACATCCTAGCTTTTGCTGTCCCTATTTATTTGACAAATCACAGCAGTTCTGATGAGTCTAGTCTGTTCTTTCACTTGAAGTCCTCCCGCAAGTTGTAGTTAATATTTAAATCTCTTGTACCTCTCTATTCAATATTAATCCAACTCTTCCAAAACCAAAAACCCAAACTCGATGCTGTCTAGATGATTCTGACTCATAGTGACCTTACGGGACAGAGTAGAACTGCCCTATAGAGTTTTCAAGGGGTGCCTGGTGGATTCAAACTGCTGACCTTTTGGTTAGCAGCCATAGGCACTTAACCACTCAGCCACCAGAGTTTCTCAACTCTTCAAGGTCACGTGTATATTCAGGGCCCTGCTGGTACGCACTGTGGCCTGCTAGCCTCGGTTGCTTTGGAAAGAATAGCTTTGCTAATTACTCTCTGGAGTTAGGGGATGATTTCCCGTGGATCAGCATGACAGACTAATCCCAGAAAACAGACCATATCAAATGGAAAAGATGTAAGTGTGTGACTGCTAAAAACAAATCCTAGGGATCTGAGAGAAGTCCTCTTGCAGAACTGTTTGTTGTTGGTTTTCTATAGGCCTGAGGCTCAATCTGGCAGCTGGGCTTAATTCAGTGTTTACGTACTCCTTGGCTTAGATCAATGAGATCAGCCTCGGGAGACTGTCCAGGAATGCAAAGGGAATTACTGCCACACCGTGGAATACTCTGTTTTTTAACACAATTTCTTCAAAAGTCTTCTCATTTTTTTTTTTCATATAACATTGAGGATTTATTTATGTTTGTGTATTTCTCATTCAATTCCTTCCACTAAGGATCTTAGGGCATGGACTTATTCCAAGAGTAAGAGATATTTCAGACAAATAAGACTTGTTTTCCATCGTTGTGTTACTCAGTCTACCTTATCTTTCGAAAAGTGAGCCACATTCCCATGCCCGTAGCAACTGGATGTCATCACTTTGATCTTGCCGCACTTGCATTTTGTTTTGAACGTGACCATGTAGATGCTAGTGAGGCCTATTTGTTTGTGATGTAACAGGTGGGGAGAAGCTCTGTGTAAAAAGAGGGAAGCTGTGGACAGTATGAGCATGTTAGTGACTGGACATCAGGAAATCCTGCGTATTTGGCTTTCTAACGTATTTGATGTCTATGCACTAACCTTGTAGCTTAACTAGGAGTGTGATGGTTAAAGTTGTGTGTCAATTTGGTTGGACCATGATTCTCAGTGGTTTGGAAGTTATGTAACAATGTAATCAATTCCATGATGTGATCTGCTGTGAGATGGCAATTAGTTGAAAAGGAGTTTCCTTAGGTGTGTGGCCTGTCTACAGTATGTAAATAGATATTTGAGAAGGTTCTCATTCTGGATCTTGCATCTGGCTAAAGTCATCTGAACTTTGGTTCTTGAAATTTGAGCTGGTAACATACCAGTCAGTCTTAAGATTTGTCTTCCTCCAGAGCCTGTGAACTAGCAGCCTGACATCTGACCTGTCAGTCTTGGGTACATCAGCTCCTGCGGCCAGGTAAGGCAGGAGAAGCTACTAGCTAGAAAAAGTGCCACATACCTCATTGCTGAATAGCACTATGGCCAGCTTCCAAGTACTCCACTTGGGAAACTATGCATCAATGCCAGAGCCTAGTCTATCCTTCAAAGTAATTTGGGATCTCTTTTTCTGGAATGGCCATCAGAGTAAGAGCAATGGCTGGTAACCAAACGGTTGGCAGTTTGAGTTCATCACCTGCTCTTTGGAAATGATATGGGGAAGGTCTACTCTGTCCTACAGGGTCACAATAAATTAGACTCTGCTTGACAGCAATGGGTTTATACATATGTGTATGGTTTTGCTTCTCTAGAGGACCAAGCCTATGGCATTTAACACCAAGAACGATTCTAGAAAAACAAAATTGTAAGGATGAGTTTTTTAAATTGTTTCTCGTCTGCTTAGTCTTTTTTTTTTTAATTTATTGTGCCTTAAGTGAAAGTTTGCAATCCAAATCAATTTGCCATATGAAATCTTTTACCCGCACCATTATGCAGCTCTAGCTGCTCTCTGCCCCTCCCCACCCCGTGACAGCATGTTCCTCCTTTCCACCCTGTAGTTTCTGTATCCTTTCAACCAACTCCTGTTCCCCTCCACCTTCTCATCTTGCTGCTCATCAGCCTCAAGAAGCATATTCTTCACTAGCATCTCTCTATGTGTTATAATCCAGTCCAATCTTTGTTTGAAGAGTTGCCTTTGGTATTGGTTTCAGCTCTGAGCTAACAGAGAGTCTCAGGGCTGTGTTCTCAGGCTGACAGAGGATAAAATGTGGTCTTTAACAGTTCTAATTCTGCACCTTTCCTCCCACTACACCAAGGAATTTACACTGTGTTCCATGTCAAGGCAGTCATTGGCATTGGCTGGGCACTGTCTAGTTCTTCTGGCCTCATGCTGATAGAGTCTCTGGATCATATGACACCTTCTCTCTGCTGGGCTCATGTCTTCCATGTCTTTAGTGTTCTTTGTTCACCTCTACTTCCAGTGGATTGTGACCAGTTGATGCTCCTTAGAGGGCAGCTTGCTAGCTTTTATGACCCCAGATGCCACTCACCAAAGTGATATGCAGATCATTTTCTCTAAAATACTAGTTAACACTAATTAGCCTAGATATCCCCTGAAATTGTGGTGCCCAAACTCCGGTCCCTGCTACTCTGTCCTTCAAAATGTTGAGTTCTATTTAGAAAACTTTTAGCTTTCAGAGCAGTCCAGTTGTGCTTACCTCCCTTCTACTGCATACTGTCACTCTCTTCACTTAACCCAATTCCTATCTACCGTCTAATCTACGCCAAGCCAAGTGCCATCTAGTCGGATCCAACTCATGGCGACCCTATGTAACCATCAAAAGTTATTTTCTTCTCTGTTTAAACCTTTCTTAAGTCCTTATAATAGTGGTTTCATACAATATTTGTCCTTTTACAGCTAACTAATTTCACTCAGCATAATGTCTTCCAGATGACTACATGTTATGAGATGTTTCCTAAGATCATTGTTCTTTGTTATTGCAAAGTACTCCATTGTATGAATATACCATGGTTTGTTTATCCATTCTTCCATTGATAGGCACCTAGGTTGTTTCCATCTTTTTGCTATTGCGGACAGCGCTGCAATAAGTATTCATGCACCTGTATTTGTTAATGTGATAGCCCTTATTTCTGTAGGATATATTCCAAGTAGTGGGATTGCTCATGATATGGTATTTCTATTTCTAGCTTTTTAAGAAATCAACAAAGTGGTTGTACCATTTTACATTTCTACCAGCAATGCAGCAGAGTTCCAGTCTTTCCAATATTTATTATTTTCTCTTCTTCGGATTAATGCCAGCCTTGGTTGGGTGAGATGGTATCTCATTATACTTTCAATATGGATTTCTCTATTCCTCCATGTAACTATTGGTGCCTTGGATGTCTTCTTTGGTGAAGTGTCAGTTCATATCCTTTGTCCATTTTTTAATTAGATTATTTGTCTTTTTCTTGTTGAGATTTTGCAGTAAAGTGTAGATTGTAGAGATTAGAAACAGATCAGATTCATGGTAGTCAAAAATTTTTTCCCAGTCTGCAGGTCTTTTTAGTCTTTCGGGGAAGTCTTTGGATGAGCATAAGTGTTTGATTTGTAGGAGTTTCCAGTTATCTATTTTCTCTTCTGTTGTTTGTACATTGTTACAGTTATTTTGTAGTTTGTTTATACTGTTGGTTAGTCTTAAATATTTTGTTGATTTTACTTCCAGAAGTAAAGAGGCCACTGCTAATCCTTGATGTGAAGTTGCAGTAAGAATGTGCAAAATATCACAGCCAATACATGAGTAGTGGTAAAAGGTAAGGCTCTGGGCAATTGGAATGCAGCTATTGATTTGACTGATGCATTTTTCTCCATGTCTATTTTGAAAGACCTCCAGAAGCAGTTTATCTTCAGCTGGCAAGGCCAACAATACACCTTGACTGTCTTATATTAGAGGTAAATCAATTCTTCAACACTGTATTATTTAGTCTGCAGGGATCTTGATAATATTTTCCCTCTGTAAGACATTATGCTTCTTCATTACATTGATGATATTTAGCTGATTGAATCTATTAAGGAAGAAGTACCAATGACTCCAGATTTATTAGTAATACATTTGCATGCTAGGCAGTCAGAAATTAATCCAACTAAAATTTAGCTACCTTCTACCAGAGTGAAATTTCTAGGGGTCTAGTGGTATAGGGCACATTGACATAGTCCTTCCATTCACAAAGGCCAGCCTGGCTACCGCCACCGGTGAGTTATCAGCAGGAGAGACCAACACTGAGTCCCTGCCATGACACTGTTCTTCAAGATGATCAGTCAGCAACCTGGCTGGCACACTGGTGGTAGAGTAGTTAAGTGCTATGAGCAAAGGTCATAGCCAAAAGGTCAGCAGTTCAAATCTACCAGGGACTCCCTGGAAACTTTATGGGGCAGTTCTGTTCTGTCCTATAGGATCTCTATGGGTTGGAATTGACTCGATGCCAAAAAGTAGGGATATCTCCTTGATTATTATAATCCTCCTCTCCTGAGATCACCCTTTGATGAGCATTCATGTAAGACACAAATATCTCTACCCCTCTGACCCACTTAGAGAGTTCTATCCACATATGTCTTCCCCATACTTTCTTGTCTCCAATTTTCTAGTCCCTTTCTCCAACCCCTGACAATACAGCTGAACTACTGGCTACAGCCTATAAATCAGTATACAGTTGCACATTTGTACATTTCTCCTTCCCAGCAAAGTGAACAACCAAGTTCATGAATCCACTGACCAATGATGGAAGTGGCTAGAAAAAGAGGGTAACTGGTTTCCACAAATGTGTGATCTTATCTCCTTGACTGGGCTCATGAACAAAGTAGCCACTGATGCATAGGCTCAGCAAACGGACTTCCACTTACTAAAGCTGACTTGGCTGCAGCCACTGCTGAGCGCCCATTCTTCCAACAGCAGAGAATAATACTGGCTACCTTATATGGCACTGTTACTCAAGATGATCAGTCAGCAACTGGATGCCAGGTTGATTACACAGGACCACTTTCATCATGCAAAGGGTAATGCTTTTCTTCTTACTGGAATCAACACTTACTCCGGCTATGAATTTGCCCTCTGTGTGTATAGTACTTCTGCCAACACTGCCATCTATGGACGTACAGAATGCCTTATCCTTGATCATGGTATCCCACACAGCACTGCTTCAGATTAAGGGACTCATTTCACAGCAAAGGAAGGGCTCCAGTGGACCTGCACTCATGGAATTCACTGGTCTCACTATGTTACTCATTATCCTGAAGGAAGTGGCTTAATACAATGATGGAATGACACAATTACAGGGCCAGCTAGGTGGCAATCCTTTTGCAGGGTTGAGACATTTTATCTAGGGGGCTGGACATGCTACAAGCCAGCATCCAATATATGGTGCTGTTCTCTCATATACGTGATTGATGAGCCCAGAAATCAAGGTGTGGTAACGAGAATGACACCACTTACTATTATCCTCAATGACTCATTTACAAAATTTTGCTGCCTGTCCCCATGACCCTATGCTCTGTGTATCTAGAGGTCTTAGTTCCAAAGGGAATAATGCTCCCACCATGAAGCACAACACTGATTCTACTGAACCGGAAGTTAAAGAATGCCACCCAGGCACTCTGGGCTCCTCCTGCCTCTGGATCAACAGACAAAAGAAGGGAGTAACTATGTTGTCTGGTGTGATTGATCCTGATTACCAAGGGAAAGTCAAGTTGATATTACATAATAGAGATAAGGAAGATTATGTTTGAAATACATGAGATCCTTTAGGGTGTTTCTTAGAACTACCAGGCCCTGTGACTGAAATCAATTGAAAACTATAATGACTCAATTCTCATGTAACTGTCAATTGTCTCATCTCTTCAGTAATGAAGGTTTGAGTCACCCCACTATGAAAAGAACCACAATCTGTCAAGGTGCTCACTAAGGTTAAAAGGAAGAAGAAATGGGTGGTAGAAGAAGATAGTTATAAATACAGGTTACGACCACATGACAAGTTGTAGAAACAGGGACTATAATCACAGAGACAATTACATTATACTACAAAATGTATGTGTGTATCAGATATTTTTATTTACTTCACTTATAAAATATAAGATGTAATTGGGGTTTATACATTTTTGATTGTATGCATATAGCTGCATTGTGTTAGGTGCAAGCACGACTTTGTAATTGTCTTTAATTAGAGACTGTGTATGGTTTAAGGAGATGGATACAGTTCCATGTTAACACGTGGTAGACTGTGCTGGTTAAGGTTGTGTGACAGTTTGGCTAGATCACAGTTCTTAATGGCTTGGCCTTTATGAAATGGTGTAATTTGGAAGTTGTGTAATGATATAGTTATCCTCCATTTTATGATATGATGTAATTACCTCTGTGAAGTGATCAGTAAGAAATGTTTCCTTGGTGGTGTGGCCTGCATCCAATACCTATGAATATTTTAGCAAAGGTCACTGGCTTTTGCTTTCTCTGGATCCTGCATCTAGTTCATCATCATCATGAGACCTCTGGCTCTCAAGACTGGAGCCAGTTGCCTGCCATATTGCTTGCCAATCTTGGGATTCATTGGCCTCCATGGCCTGTGAGCCATAAAGTCAGCTAGTTCATCATTAAATATAAGTGATGTATATGAGATTGGGCCCAAGCAGGATCTAAGGCACAAGTAACTTTTGTGAGGAAGTTGCTCGTACACCCATGGTTTTAACTCCTGTCACATTACCTGCCCTCTCCTAGTTTGCATCTTATGATCAGTTGATGAAGGAAGAGAAAACTTGCACCTCTTCTGTAGATGGTTCTGTGAGACATGCAGGAACTACTGGAAAGTGGACAGAGGCAGCATGACAACCTCTTTTTAGGACCTTCCTAAAGGACAATGGTGAAGAGAAATTCTTCCAATGGGCAGAAATTCAAGTACTGTATCTACTTGTTCTCTTTGTTTGGGAAGAGAAATGGCCAGATGTGCTATTGGATTATACTTCATGGGCTGTGGCCAGTGGTTGGGCTAGATGGTCAGAGACTTAGATAGAACCTGATTGGAAAATTGATGAGAAGTAGAGACAGGGGGAGAGAGATCTCAAGACACATAAAAACTGCCCAGGAGCAGAAGCTCAAAGAGACAAGAACTTTCCTCTGAGCTGACAGAAAAAGCATTCCCCTGAGATCTAAATATCAAAGCTAAAACAATAAAGCTCATCCAAGAAAAAGTAGAAATAACAATGGAAGGTTTAATACACAATGTAGACAGACTTCAAAATCTGTCAAACAAACCACAATCATCAGAAGAGAAAACAGATAAATGGGAACTACTATGAATCAATCACTTTTGCTCATCCAAAGACTTTATTAATAGAATTAACAGGCCACCTACAGAATGGAAAAAATACTTGGCAACTGTATGTCAGACTGATGCCTGATCTCCATAATCTATAAGGTACTAAAAAATATCAACAAGGAAAAGATAAATCATCCAAATAAGCAATGGGCAAAGGAGATGGACAGATACTTCTCTAAAGAGGAGATACAAACAGCCAAAAAACACATGTGGACATGTTCATGATCAGTAGCTGTTAAAGAAATTCAAATCAAAATGACAGTGAGATACCATGTCACCCCAACGAGGTTGGCCATGATCCAAAAAACACAAAACAACAAATGCTGGGGAGGCTGTGGGGAGACTGGAACTCTCTTACACTGCTGGTGGGATTGCAAAGTGGTGCAACCTCTTTGGAAAGCAATCTGGCACCTCCTTAGAAAGCTGAATCTAGATATACTATTTGTGGAATTACTACCAGTAATTCCACTGCTTGGAATATATTCTACAGAATCAAGGCCATTCACACCAACTGATACTTGTGCACAAATGTTCATCAGAGCACAGTCCACAATAGCAAAAAGATGGAATCAATCCAGATGCCCAACAACAGAGGAATGGATAGGTAAACTGGCATATATGTACTCAGTGGAACACTATGTGATGATAAAGAACAACGATGATTGCATGAAACATCTTTTAACCTGGTTTCAACTGGAGGACATTATGCCGAGTGAAAGTAGTCAGCGACAAAAGGACAAATATTGTATGAGACCTGTACGATAAGAACTTAAAAACAGACTCATGCATAGAAGAAAAGACTCTTTGACAGCCACAAGGGTGGGGAGGGTGGGAGGGAGGGAGGTAGGGGGAGGAGGCAGGGTTTAGATTAGACAGTTAATAGAAATTTCGTTGGGTGAAATTGGTGACAGCACACATTAGCAAGAAGATCAGTAATAACTGGACTTGAACACAATCTGAGTACTCCTCCCATCCTAACCCAATATTGCAAGGACAGAGTAACTGGGGCGGGGGGCCGGGGACCATGCTCTCAGGTGAAATTGAGGCCAATAGGTACAGCTAGTGTTTTGCTAATGAGGACTCTTTACATCCCTCATCAATGAGTGGCGTCTGGGTTCTAAAAGCTGTCAAGCTGCCATCTGAGGGTAATGCAAATGGTACCAACTCAACAGAAACATATGATCGCAGAGGACAAGAACGACGTGGGGAAAAGAGAACTCAGAAGACAGAGAGACCCACCACCAGTGATAGACACAATGGAGCTCACAAAGTTGAGGCTCACTGGCAACAAGAGAATAAATAGGGATGTACTCTGAGATCTCCAATAAAAAGCACAACTGATGGTCCGGGGGCTTCGGAGTTCCCCTGGGAGCATGGCCTCTGGCCCTGATGCTGCCCTTGTCCATAAATCACAATGAAGGTCAACTTTTCGGACAGCAACAGATTGGACTTGGCAACTTAGAGTGACCGTATATTGTGGGAATTTTGTGGTCCAATGCATCTGTAGGATGTCGTCCTGCTGACCTCTTGCTGGAGGAAGAGGAGGGGTGGAGAGGAGGGGATAGGAAACTTTTGGGAGGATAGGACATGTGTGGAGCAGAGAAGAGGGGTGTGCAGTCACCAGGCAGGGAGAGCAGTAGGAGCTGCATATAGCTGGGCATGCAAATTATATGGGAATGTACATTTTTATTCAATCATAATAATAAGAAGAAAAAGAAAAAGTGTTCCCCTAGAGCCAGCACCCTGAATTCAGACTTCCAGCCTCCTAAACTGGGAGAAAATAGATTTCTGTTTGTTCAAATTCTCCACTGGTGGTGTTTCTGTCATAGCAGCACTAGATAACTAAGACATGGGATTTTGACAATGCTGTTTTTCCTAAAGGAAACATAGGCACTCTGGTCTTCAAAGACAACAGTACTCCAGGATCTTCTGCTTATGTCCAAAAGACAGAAAACCAAGACAATAGATGATTTTGTAGAGAAAAAGGAATGAAATGAATTGAAATTGGACTTACTGTCCTTAAGGTTATAGTGAGGTTATGATACCCTTCTGGGGGAAATCTCACAGCAGGGAGGATTGTTCCTTGGCATGAGGAGGGGGATTGAGTGGCGAGTGGGGCTTTGGGGGGAATGCTAGGAGGAATCTCTCTACAGATGAGACCGTGTTTTCACTTATCAACTCTTTTGTCATCATATAACAGGAATGAAAATTTAGGATTATGTGCTCAAAAAGTCATCTGCCTTTGGACAACCTGACTATGGTGTTGTCATTTCTGCAGACTAAGAGGTTTTCTGCAGTTCTCCTCATTCCATAGCAACAGTGTAATTCATTCCTTTATATACACCACATGTTTGTAGCTTTTGTGCGTGGACCCGCTATCACAGTTTCCGCTCAATAACCAGTCTTGGAAGGAAAAGTAGGATGTCATATTCACCCCATCTCCTACGTACCTTACACAGTGCCGTGTATCTATTAAGAGCTCAGTCAATCCTTGCTAAACTTAACTAAGTTGACGGCGGTCATGCGGGAAGCAGAAAGGAGAAAGAGAGGTAGAAAACCTACCTTCTTTTCATACCCAGAAGGAAATTGACGACTGAGTTCTGAAAATCACTAAGCTTCATTTTTTCCACCTGTGACCAGAAATCCTTTAATGTTAGTTATGTTGTGCAGATGAGCAAACCTTCACCACACATCTTATATTTTTTATAGCTCAGACTAAAAACCCAGGCTCTGTCAGCCCAGTTCCCAGGCTGAGTTTGGACCAGCTGCTCCTCATCCTTGTCAGACAGGAAAACAGATACATGGCCTATAGCTGTTACAGATTACAGTGTTGATGCTACCCAGAAGAGTACAAACTTTTTTTTCTTTTCTCCACAGTGAATCAAGTGAGATGCGGAAAACCCATTAGAGCATCTTTGCTGTGCTTTCCGTTGTCTCCCAACCTGTCACTGCCTCTCTGTAGGAAGGTCTCTAAGTGATTTCTTTTTCTATGTTAATTAAAACAGAGGGTAGCCATTGCTGTTGACGGGAAGCAGTTGCATACATCAGCGGATTTTGTCACTACTATGTCCCCTTTAAATAATTCCAGACTCAACTCACCAGTTGCATCTATCACTCTTCATTAGAGCCAGCTCCTGTTTACTAATTCATCAAGTATTTATGACGCATGCACCGTGAGGGTAAGGCTGCGTCTGTACCATTGGCAGGAAAAGGACAAATCTAAAAATCCTCTCCACTTTGTCTCCAATGTGATCGCTGCTGGAACACAGAGGCAGGTGCAGCTCCAGTCACGGCAGGATGGGTAGCCGAAGAAGTTAGCTACCTTGTTTCTACTCTTAGAGGGTATTTATTCAAAAACTTCATTTATTCAGCCAGTATGCGCAATGGACAAAAGTCACTGTATTGTCCACTGTTCTATTCCCATGTCCATTAAAGTTACTGGATGAAAATTTTGAATTGATGGTGGCTGAGAGTGAAATTATTCAATACAGAATTTTAATCGCTGACATTCTTTTGAACACTAGACAAAACTGCTTATTCATAGACCAATCCTTTCTGCCTAAAATAGGAAATTAAGACAGTATTTGAAGAAAGACAGCGTGAGTTCTTTTCCTTTTAGGTTTTATTTCATCATTTCCTAACATTTTCTATCGAGTGAGTTAAAAAATTCTCCCAGAGTTCCAAAGATACCTATTTTTATCCATTAAGTTCTGCTCCCAGTTTGATAATAGGAAAATTTTCTTATTGATCTTCTAAATCTCATGGAAAGTAGAAGTTGGGCCCATATAACCTGAGAAGTTTCTGGAGCTGTCACCGCGAACTTTTCTTTTGGGCAGGATGGGTCAACATCCTAGAGTGCAACACCTTATATGCAAGAAGGGGCAACAGCACCCTCTAGTGACTCATTTTTATCACGATGCTTTCTCTTCTGATCTTGCCTGGAAAATCAAAAAGCAATTTGTTCCTTTACCTAACTTCGCTACTGGCAGACAGGAGCAACTTGACCCAAGTTTGCTGATTACTTAAAATACTCCTCCTCTTGGAGACAGTTTCTTCTTTTGACATTATATGTTTACATGCATATAATAGTGGCCTTGACATTAAAACAGCTGGGGTTAGGATTTTGGTCTTAAGCGAAAAAACGGTTGCCTCTTCTTTTCTCTAAGTCTCACTATGGAGACTTCTGTGAGGGTTAGATAAATGGATATGTTAAAATATAACATGAGATACATAGAGAGAAACATAGCCCACATTAGGTGGGCATTCTTTAAGTGGAGTACTCACCTATACTTTTCTTACTCTGATATTTTCAAGTCAAAAATTTAACTTGAGTAGTTAGATGGTGTCGTGGACTCAGTTGTGTCCCTCAAAAATACCTGTATCAATTTGGCTAGGGCACAATTCTCCAGTTTTGTGTGATTGTTCAAGATTTTGTTATCTGATGTGATTTTTTTATGTGTTGTAAATCCTGTCCCCATGATGTCAATGAGATGAGATTGCATATGCATAGCATAATGCCATTTATTGCTAATGAGACAGGGAGGGCTCTCTCTCTGAGATTAGATTGTGTTGTGAGCCAATCTCTTTTGACCCACAAAAAAGAGCAGGGAGCAGACAGACCCAAGGACCTCATACCACTAAGGAAGAAGTTCTGGGAGCCTAACACATCCTCTAGACCCAGAGTCCCTGTACAGAGAAGCTCCTCAACCAGGGGAAGATTGATGATAAAGACCTTCCTCCAGAGTTGTCAGAGAGCAAAAGCCATTCCCTGAAGCTGGCACCCTCAATTTAAACTTCTGGCCCACCACAATGTGAAAGAATAAATTTCTCTTTGCTAAAGCCGTCTGCTTGCAGTATTTCCCTTACATTAGCACTAGGTAACCAAGACAGATGGGTTCAAAATAATCAATAACCAGGGGGCTCAGTGATGCTTTCTTTTCTTAATTGAAACTTATATACGTGTAACCAAGAAATTGCCATCTTAATAATTTTTAAGAATGATTCAGTGATGTTAAATACATTCACCATACTGTGTAACCATCACCACTGTCCATTTTCAAGTTTTATCACCCCAAACAGAAACTCAGGACCCCTTAAGAAATAACTCCCCATGCCCCCAACCTCTGGTAATCATTAACGAACTTTTGTGTCTATGCATGTACCTATTGTAGACATTTCATATGACTGAGATCATGCAATATTTGTTCTTTTGTGTTGGACTTATTTTACTCAGCATGTTTGCAAGGCTCATCCATGTTGTAGCATGTATCAAAACTTCATTGTCTTTATGACTGAATAAAATTCCATTGTATATGGATATAGCACATTTTGTTTATCCATTCACCTCTTGAAGAATGTTTGTGTTTTTTTTAATTTTCATCCTTTGGCCATGTAAATAATGTTATAACAATCACTGATGTACAAGCATCTGTTTGAGTCCCTGCTTTCAAGTCCTTTGGGTATAATTAGAGATGGAATTGCTGGGTCCTATGGTAATTCTGGAAACCCTGGTGGCGTAGTGGTTAAAGTGTTACATCTGCTAACCAAAAGATCAGCAGTTCAAATCCACCAGGTGTTTCTTGGAAAATCCATGAGGCCGTTCTACTTTGACATATAGCTATGAGTCAGAATTGACTCAAAAGCAGTGGCTTTGGCTTTTTTTGGCTTATGATAATTCTATGTTTAACCTCTTGAAGAAGATTCTTTACAAATCTTTTTGTCATCTTCATAAAGTACTGAGTTGTATCCTCTGCAAGGAAAATTCAACAAAACTAGTTCTACACATTTACCAGAATCTTCTGTATACGTCTTTGGTCAGTTATATAGCTCAGTTTCTGACGAGCTAGTAGTTGTTTTAACCCACGTTACACAGGGACTAGACAAGAATTCAGACTGTACTGGCACCAACACTAAGAGTCTATTCAGAATACACTATTCTCGTAGGTCTGCCTCTTGCTTTGGGGTCTCTGGGATGAACCAAAATAACTATTCTATCTTTTTCAGTCGGGACATGGCAAGGCCAAGCGGGAGCTTTCTCTGTGACCTGAGCTTCCACAGACCTCTGATGGCCACAGCTTCACTGAGGGACCAACTTTTCTTACGAGCTTGATAATGTGTGGGGTGAGTTGTTTTCCTTTTCAGAGCAAGAGCTGAAGTTGGGGTGAAAATACATCCTTCTATTTGTGTAACACTGTTGGTTATCTTGTGTGACACCATGAAAACATATTCCCCTCACACTCCATCCTCAAATCAACCACAGCTATGTAGGTTAAAGAAATTTTGTCTGTGCTTTTCCCACTTCCCTGGAGTTCTCAAGCAAGCCTTATTTCAAACCCTGCTTTTTACCACTTATCAGCTGTATCAACATGACTTAATTCGACTTAACTGGGAAGTTCTGGTCTCTGGTAGAAAATAATAACTACTTCACATCCATTGTCAGGAAGATTGTGACATGATGTAGATAGGCGATCTAACACAGAGTCAGACATTTATGTGTGTTTAATGTGCTGATAATAAATAAGGTGATGATTAGTATTACTGCATCTCCTACAAGTAATAAGGTTTTTTACCAATTGGTCATTTACCAATTCTTATTATTTGTAGGTGTGGTTTATGTTATATTTTGACCACGTTTGCTTGCAAAACCCAAATATCATAGCACAGTCCCACTCATTTCAGGGGAAGATAACATGATGGAATAAATCGTGCGTGGCCCTTGCAGAAGTCTGGCCATAATTGCATTCGCTCTTTCCAGTCTTCAGGGCCCCATTTCCAATTCATGATAATAAGCATGTTTATTAGAGCCTACAAGTGACCTCATAAAAGCCATCAACCAGTCTGTGTCACAGTGTTCCTGGCCATCTGGCAGACTGCTGGGAAGCTGGAGTACAGCCTGATCCTCGCTGATGGCTGTGCATCTCTCAGCGGGGCCAGCCAACTGAATGACGGCATGCGTCGCTGCTCTCCACCACAAAGAGGGGCCAGAGAGTAATTTGGGAGCGTGGCTGCTTCTACGTCTGGCTTGCTTCTGCTTTAAAAATCATGTTTCATTTTTCCTGAAATGCTGACTCAAATCAGGCAATTTCAGGACGAAAAATGAAGAGATTTTTAAATTTCTTTCTTCTTTTGTTTTTTTAATCAATTCCTCGTTTGGCTAGTTACTCCTGAGCCAAGTACTGCACTTTGAGGGGTCATTTTTTGGCAGGAATTTTTTCAGTTGAACATCAGGCCACCTGGTAGCTTTGTCAGCACTGGCTTCAGAAGGTGTTTTGAAAATCTGAGACTGGTACCAGTTTCCTAATACCTAGCTTCAATAAGTATTTAGAAAAACCTGAGATTGACATGCTGGGGACAAAAAGGAGACCCCTAGGTGGAATAAATGGTTAGGTGCTTGGTTGTGAACCGAGAAGTTTATGGTTCAAATCCCTCCAGGGGTGCCTCAGAAGTAAAGGCTTGGCAGTCTCCTCCCAGAAGGTCACAACCATGACAATCCTCTGGAGCAGTTTTCTGTATACACAGGGCCATCGAGAGCTGGAGTAACTCTCCAGCAAGGGATTTTTGGGGGTTTTGTTTGTTTGTTTTTTGCTTTTAGGGTAGAAAGAGCCCATGTAAAGGCAATTATGGGGAAAAGACCAAAGAAAAGGTGGAAAGAGAGTTTTGGCTGGAAGCTAGCTGGAACCAGGAAGGGGCAGGGAGGTGGAGGCTGGGATCAGAGACACTGTAAACAGGGGTGTGATTGATTCATTTTCCTGCAAGTGTCAAGAGCACAGCCTGATGCTTTGTGCAGAGCATATCACCAGGTGGGCTTTTAATCAGCCAGTTCTGACACTCTCATCCACCATTCAGGTGGTAGCGAACTAAGAAACTAGGAAATGAGGGTAGTAAGTAAGAAACAGGCCCCAGACACATAGCTAGAAAAGAATGTTGCTTCCACTGTCTTCAGAATTCTCATATGGTATGCTATTCCACTCACAGCCAAATCTGAGCCCTGGCTGTGGCCTGAGACTCTCCATAATCTACTAGCCCTTCTTACCTCTCTGACGTGGTCTTCTGCTGTTCTCCCCATCACTAACTCTGCTCCAGTCTCACACTGTCCTCATCTTTCCTCAAAGACACTACACATGCTTCCATACTCACGTTTGCCTTGCCTGGGATAGCCAGATAACCAGCCTGCCTCACTTCCTTACCTTCTTCAGGTTTTTCTCATGAGAACTTTCATAACCACCTTATTTAAAAAACTGAGTTAAAATGGACTGGACGAACCGTTACTATTTAAAATTGATGGGTGCCAGTGATTCAGTGGTAGAATTACTACCTCCCATGTGGGAGACCCAGGTACAATTCCTGGCCAGAGCACCTCATGCAACACCACCCGCATCTATTGGGAAAAGTTTGCATGTGGCTACAGTGCTGAGCATGTTTCAATGGAGTTTTCAGACTAAGAAAGACTAGCAAGAAATGCTCGGTGATCCACTTCCAAAAATCAGCTAGTGGAAACCTTGTAGATCACAATGGCCTGATCTGCAAGCCCATCATGGCAAGTGAGTCTCTAAGCCTAATGATTCCAAGGACTGCTGTTGGCTATTAGAAGTTGAGATAGATGAAGAAGGACTTCACCTTAAGCCACACCCTGAATTTGGAATTCTAGCTTCCTGAGCTATGCAAAAATAAATTTCTGTACTATAAAGCCACTTGCTTGTGGTGTTTCTGTTATAGCAGTGCTAGATAATTATTAGTCTGTGGGTAAAATGTCTATAATAGCAAGACAGAGACACTGCCACCAGCCTTGGCAATCTCTATCCTTCATGAGATCTGAATGATGAGTTAGAAGATGCTTCTTAGAGTAATTTTATCCATAGTTTATGGGACTACTAGGGAGAGTGAGTGCAGGAGCTAGCTGTTTTTACCTCCCTATGATGTTTTCTCTGTCAAAAAAACAGTGAGCGAAGGTTGCAAATGTCTTTTAAGAAACAAGTAACGTCATCAGTTCCTTTCTGGACACTTCAAATGTTGATTTTTCTTATTGAAAAATAGATTGACAAAACTCATAATTACAGAGATGATAAAAAGCCTAGTGCTATGGATTGAGTTGTGTCCCCCAAAACTACGTGTCAACTTGGCTAGATCGTGATTCCCAATATTATGCAGTTGTTCATAATCTGATGTGATTTTCCTTTCTCTTGTAAATCCCGCCTCTATGCTGTTAATGAGCTGGGATTAGGGACAGTTATGTTAATAAGGCAGGACACAGCCGACAGGATTAAGTTGTATCTTGAGTCAGTCTCTTTGGAGGTATAAAAAAGAGAGAAGTGAGCCTTGAGGACAGGGACTTCTCACCATCAAAAACGGTAGCTGGGAGCACAATGCACCCTTTGGACTCAGAGTCCTGCGCTAAGAAGCTCCTAGATCAGAGGAAAATTAATGAAAAGACCTCTTGCAGAGCCGATTTTAAAAAAAGCCTTTCTCTGTAGCTGGCAACCTGAATTCAAGCTTCTAACCTCCTAAACTTTGAGAGAATTAAAAAAAAAACATCCACTTATGGTATTTCTGTTACAGTTAAACAGGTAACTAAGATAACTGGTGAAATTTTTGCAGACACCCACATCAAGGTGTTTGGCCAGCAAGTCTTACATTTGCTTCCTTTAGGAGTCTTTCTCTGCCTGGTACCTGTCCTTTTTTAATTCTCCCAGGGAGACCCTATCTGGATTGCAAATGGCACCCAACAAAAGATTCACCTAATAGGTATGTTCCTTAACTAAATATTTTTTGAACTCTTGGTATGTGCTAGGCAAACTGTAACTGCTAGTGAAATAATTCCTTGGGTTATAAATCTCTGAAGGTCATGCAAAGTTATTTTTGGTGGAAACAGGAACATGAGACTTGAAGTAGGCCATGTAAGGGAAAATCATTACTGCTTCTCACCACATCTTACCGAGGCTCTCCTTGGCTTCATATTCCCCTGAAGTATCTGATACGTTCTTGCTGCCTGTCTCTCAAGTCAGAGACATGGCTGTGGTCTTCTTGTTTGTCTAGTGACCTAATGGAATCACCACATATTCTGAATCACTTCCTTCAACCCACTCTGATCTAGTCATTCTGGATCTCCTTCTTAGAGGTACAGACAGATTGACTCAGGTTCATGCAGACAGTTGGTCCATGCATACCCCATTCAAACCACATTGCAAAGGAACGTGATTTTATATTACTTCAATCTAAAGAATGACAACTGGAGGATAGTTTGGAAGTCCCAGGTTCTTGAGGAGGTATGTCATTGCCAGATAACCATGAGACTCTAAAATTGTACCATTTAGTTTAATGGAGTGAATAGTTCTATGCAGCAGTAGCCCTGTGTTTCGATGGTAAAGACTCTATCTGGTTTAACTGTAGGTAACCTAGATGCTTGTTGACTTAAACAGGGTGGTGTCTATCTCCTCTGTAGCCTTAATAGCAGAATCCATTTCTCAAGTTTCTATAGTTCCATGAAAAAAAAAAACAAGCAGTATTTTAGAATTCTGATGAAATCTCTTATTAGAAAGAATACTGCCCAGGTTCTATTTGTTGGGTTCAGAGTAGACACTGTTGGCCTCTTCCCAGATCCAAGCAGAACCCTTGTCAGTGTGTCCCTCCCAGCATTTGTGTGCTTGTGCCACTCTGGCTCCTGGAGACTTTGCTGAAAATACCTTGGAGGTATTTTCACCTTGGAGGTGACATCCCTCTGTTGTTGTCTGCCACTAACTCAGTTCTGACTCATAATGACCCAAAGTGGCACAGAGAAACTGTCCTTTGTGTTTTTTTTTTTTACCTATAATCTTTATGGACGCAAAGTACCAGTTCTTTCTTCCTTGGAGCTGCCAGATAGGTTTGAACCATTAACCTTTTGGTTAGTGGCCAGGCACTTAATTACTGTGCCACCAGGACTGCTTTGATATCCTACTGGGGCAGTCTTTGGTCAGCGACTGATGAGTAAGAGATACGAGAGCTCAGCTCAGAGGCAAAACTGCAGGATCCCTCTACAGGATCAGGATTTTGTTAGAACTGCACATTGACTTACCTTTTCCTCCTTCCCTGTCCTGTTCACTGCTCCCCTGCCCCCCCGCCCCATCCCATCCAAGGACTATTTTCCATAAATTGCTAGCATGTGAATCCTTATTCTACAGTTTCCTTCTGAGGTACCATATACGGACAGGCTACATGAAGATAAACAGCATGCCAAACCATTGATGGATTTTTGGCAACACTCTCCACAAGGGATGAAAGTAATGATGCCTCAGACTAAATGCAGGTATCTCCAAAGTGGATGTTACTTCCAGCCAGAAGCCATCTCTGACCCGAAGTACAACTTCCCACAGTACCTTTAGATGCCTGCTTGGGGTGCTTTCCCAACATTTAACAGGCTGTATGCTTGACTCCTCTGTTCAACTATGAACACCCTGAAGGGAGGAACTGTATCTTGACGATTGCTTGAATTTTGAACTCTTGAATAATGCATCCATTACTGAGTAACCATGAAGTCCTGTGAGCTCTATCAGGTATGAAGACACAAAAGTCATTCAAATGAAAGTGGCATTAGACTCTCTACTTCCAGGGTGCAGGTCAAAACACACTGAGTGCAGCATTATTGTAATTTTGTAATAATGCGCTTGATATAAATATATTCACAGTTCTCACGAAATCGTATAAAATATCAAAAGGCTGCTGCAAGCATGGCTTCTTTGAGGAGGAGAAAGGAGATGGTGTAGATTATCTCACAGGATTACGGTCGGCTGCAGATAGGTCACAGCTAACTTGAAGATCTAACACTGAGCATTAGTGAATTGTTGGAAAAATCATTGTGCTTCAATCTCAGCCCTGCATGCTTACAAGGAAAAGCTTAAATAAAGTGTTGATCCTGAAACATACTAAATGCTTACACCAGCTACAAATGATATTTTAGGACTTCTGACTTGCCTGAGTGACAGCAAGACATAAGGCTAGAGAGGCCTTAACTGCTCCTCACACCGAGATTTTATAAAGCCTCTCTGAGCTCTTAAAACACCAACCAAATGTCAAAGGTTTAAGAGAAAAAAGCTTCAGCGTACCCCAAGGTCAGATTGAACTGTATTAGGGCTTCATGAGGAAAGGTAATTCATCCCAGAAGGGACAGTATTAGGCAGAAGCGACAGAGGAGACAGGCTGTTTGTGTGCTATTTATTATTCAGGCTAACTGCTGAATGAATTAATGACACAAGCCAGGAGTTAATCTTGCCCTTTGAGTTCAACATGAAAGACAGCTGGTTCATGCTTCCAAGGGCCCTCAAATGACTAGGCCTATAATTGACTTAAAAAGAAAAAGCTGGCCTGTAATTAGTTTCTTACTGCCACTTGTTAGGAGTCCCTGGGTAGCACAGATGTTTAAGAGCTGGACTGCCAATCAAAAGATTGGCAGTTCCAATCTACCCAGCATGCCTCAGAAGTAAGGCCTGGTGATCTACTTCTAAAAGCTCATAGCCTTGAAAACCTTATGGAGTGCTGGTCTACTCTGCACACATGGGGCAGCCATGAGTCAGAATTGATTGAATGACAACTAAAAATACAACTACTTCTTATGCCAAAGGATAACTTTCTATTAAGCAAAAGTATAAAGCAAAACAAGACAAATTGCTTCTTCTAAGAAGAAGATGTAAATCAATTAGGAATCACTCAATGACAGGACAGTGTCAAGACTTGCATACACAGGTTTGGTTTGTCCTCTATGAAGACAAAACCACACACTGTAACAGGTAAATTAAACATAACTTAGTCCAGGCTTCATCTTGTACTTTATAAATGTTGAAGGACTTTTTCTCAAGCTTTCTACAGCTATCTAGAATGAGTAAATTGAATAAGCCTCACAAGACTAACTTTTATTAATTAGGTCTGCTGCTTATAAATAAATTACTCAAATTCTGGTTCTAGTTCTGCTACTCGGGGTAGCACCCAGCATATTGTAATGAATATCACAGGCTTTAAATAAAAGTTTTAAGAGTGAGATCTAAACTACCTCACAAGGCTGTTCTAAAATGATGCAAAACTATTATGATAAGAAGTAGCAAAACTGTCTTTAAAAATTCCTAAATATTGTTCCGTTATGATTTATCTCTTTCAACAGATGGCAAATATGTGGCAAGAGGACCACCTTCGCATGTCCATGGCAAGACCTATTGTCTTTGCTTTTTCTTTTATCATCTGAGGTCTCAGAATCCTTCTTAACGTTTCAAAGTAATGTACCAGTTAATCAGAGAAATGAGTTAAAACCTGATTTTCATTAAGTTTGAAAAGATTTAATCCCTTAGTTACCACTGGTTTAATGATACACCAGGCATTTTTATGCCTCTGGACCTCATCTCATAAATCCATTTCCACAGAGTTGATTCTAACTCGTAGTGACCAATAGGACAGTGTAGAACTGCCCAATAGGGTTTCCAAAGAGTGGCTGGTAGATTCCAGCTGCTGACATTTTGGACAGCAGCTGACCTTTTAACCACTGAGGCATCAGGGCTCAGCTGGACTTTGTAAGTTCTAAGGCATTTAACATCGAGGTGGGGCCCTTTTGAGATGCATGAAGCTCAGCAGACCACAGAGGTGGAAACTCAGCATTGCCCAGGTTGAGCATTCTATCACATGATGCTTCTTGGGTGTATTAGTTTTGTAAACTTGCCTCCTTTTACCTTTATGTATATGAAACAAGGCTTGTACACACTTATATCTTTCCTGTGTGATAGTGAAGGAGGCCTATGGGTTTGTTTGGGCTTTTCTGTGTCATACTTGGAAAACCAGAGTTTCCCTGTAATCTAATGGAAAGGCACCACAGTAGAGCCCCTATTTAATTCTTATTGGTGTACTGTTATACAACACATCGATGGTGCCACAGTGTTACTCACCTTATTGGTGGTGTATATTACCAGATCATATTTCTTAAAATCCAAATCACCAACAAAAATTTAAACACACTCTATTAGTAAGCAAGTATTCCAATACTGAAAACACAGATGCTATAACATAAATAAATAAATAAAAAATTGGTCAAAAATTAAAGGTAATTTCTTAAGGGGAGAGAGGAAAGGGGAGTTTTGAATCCACATCTTTTCTCTGCAACTGTTAACATTAACCAAATGTTTACTCATAGCAACCCTATAGACAGAGTAGAACTGACCATAGAGTTTCCAAGGAGTGCCTGGTGGATTTGAACTGCCACCTTCTGTTTAGCAGTCATAGCATTTAACCACTATAACACTAGGGTTTCCAAGCTAAATGCTGAGTATGAACCGTGTACTCCTCTAAGTGCCTAAAATGTATTATTTCGTTGTCTTCTCACAAAGTCTCTGTGGAGGAGTTTGTTAGCTTTATCATCTGCGGAATTGGGCCGAGGTCTAGGAAGATTAAGAAACTCGGTAAAGGATGACAGCCAGTCATGGTCAGAGTCGAGATTCTAACCCACATGTTCTACCTCAAGACTTGTCTTCTGAACCACCAGGTTAAGGAGCACTTAGAGGAGAGGTAGGTAACATACGCTGTTGTCAGCTGCTGTTCACTCAATTTGGACTCAGAGCAACCTTTAGAGAGACAGAGTAGAAGTGCCCCACAGAGTTTCAAGGTGTGGCTCGTGGAGCTGAACTGCTGGCCTTTTGGCTAGAAGCTGAGATCTTTATCACTTTGCCATCAGGACTCCGGATGACATACAGGAGCCAGAAAGGGGGTGAAATTATTGAAAAGGGAAAAAACAGAAAGATGTGTGAGAAAAGAAACAAAAAATTACTACTTACAAATGTGATTATTTTTCCTACAATCACGGTTATGCTTTAAAAAATGTCTTTATATAATGTATAGTGTAGTTATATATGTATAATGACAGTATGCATATGTGTATGTTTGTGTGTTGTGTAGGTTAACAAGTAGGAGTAATAATGTGACGTGTTAACATTTGTTGAAACACAAGAAAATTTGGGAAAATTTGACCTTTTCTGATGATTCTAAGGGAGAGTCCATTTTCTGAAGAAAGAGAAGGGTAAATGTCAGCTGACTGAATCAGAATATTGAAAAGGTTAAGGCAAAGTAATGTCATAGTTCTCTTAGCCTGAGACATGATGATGAGTAAGTATACTTTATTCTGAAGAAACTGTTCTTACTCTAATATGAGAGTGTATCTTCATGGGCAATAATTAGGACAAAAATACATGACAATGAAATTCTAGATACACTTCAAGAATGTCATCATCAGGACTTGTGATCGGGAAAAAATATCCATTTTCTGCACATCTTGCCAAGGACATGCGTCTTCAACTAACCTTTACACTTTGTCACTACAGTTTGTGAGGAACAGTTATAAAAGTTTTGTGACTTTCAAAATGGGCATTAGAAGACAGGAAATTTCTCCTGATTTTTGGTTCCAGATAACATTGTTCTTAGGAAATGTAAAGACTATTATGGATATATGATCTCCTGAGTAGGCACCTTCATACTGAATAAACTGACTATACAATGTCACTTTAATGAAAGTTTGAAAAATGTGAGGCAAAATCCCTATGATATGTTAATACTAGATAAATTGATCATTCATCAAATGGCACTAATATTAAAAACAAAAACCAAAAAACCTATCATATAGTTGACCAGGGTCTTGATCTATTTAATTTCTCAGTTGTATAAAAGTCTCCGGAAAAGCTGATTCCAAATGAAAGGTTTTTGTGACTTCTGCATAGGTATTATCAAATTCGGAAGTGTTTTAAAAACTACTGTTGTTGATGTCGTTGTTATTGTTAGGTGCCGTTGAGTCAGTTCTGACTCATAGCAACCCTATGAACAACACAACGAAATGCTGCCTGGTTTTGTGCCATGTCCACAGTCATTTTTATGTTGAAGCCCATTGTTGCAGCCACTGTGTGACTCCACTTCACTGATGGTCTTCCTCCTTTTCACTGACCCTCCACTCTACCAAGCACGATGTCCTTCCCCAGGGACTGACTTCTCCTGACAACATGTCCAAAGTATGTAAGACGCAGTCTTGCCATCTTTGCTTTCGAGGAGCACTCTGGTTTTACTTCTTCCAGAACAGACTTGTTCTTTTGGCAGTCCGTGGGACTTTCCGCATTCTTCTCCAACACTACCACTCAAAGGCACCAATTCTTCTTCTGTCTTCTTTGTTCATTGTCCATCTTTTGCATGCATATGATGCAATTGAAAATACCATGGCTCAGGTCAGGCACACTTTAGTTTTCAGGGAGACATCTTTACTTTTGAATACTTGAAAGAGGTCCTTTGAGGCAGATTTTCCCAATGCAATGCATCTTTTGGTTTCTTGGCTGCTGCTTCCATGGGCATTGATTGTGCACCTACATAAAATGAAATCCCTGATAACCTCAATCCTTTCTCCACTTATGACATGTTACTTACTGGCTCAGTTTTGAAGATTTTTGTTCCCTTGATGTTGAGGTGCAATCCATACTGAAGGCTGTGGTCCTTGGCCTTCATCAGTAAGTGTTTCAAATCTTCCTCACTTTCAGCAAGGAAGCTGGTGTCATCCACATACTGCAGAATGTGAATGAGTCATCCTCCAATCCCGATGCCTCGTTCTTCTTCATATAATCTAGCTTTTCAGCCTGTTTGCTCACTATACAGATTGAAAATGTATGGTGAAAGAATACAACCCTGACATATACCCTTCCTGACATTAAACCATGCAGGGTCCCCTTGTTCTGCTTGCATGACTGCTTCTTGTTCCATATACAGATTCCTTAAAAGCACGATTAAAGGTCTTGGAATTCCCATAAAACAGAAATTGAAAAGTGTCGGATGTGGAAATATTTACAGCTGTTACACTAAACAGAGGGTAAAGGAGGTAATTCAAGCAATCATTCTAATGATTCCAGAAAGATGCATTTTACCTTAACTACCCTTAATTGCTCTTTTAGAGAGTTTGTGGTGTACCTCTTACCTCAGCTCTTGCCATGTGAAAATACAGACTTAGACTATGATCAGCATTTGCATAATCACTGATGTTTAGCTAATGTTTCAAATTCCATCCAATTTAGGATGCTGGTTATACTTATACACAGCCTTTAATTGACTTGTTCACTTGGAAACATGAGTAAAACACAGGAGTGCAACAGAACTTGGGAGTCTGGATTAGAATTCACGTTCTTCTCTACTTCTCCATTGCTTCAACCTGTGCTTTCTACAACAGGGTGCAGAGACTGCAGACAGGGCGTAGGAACTCAGACCCAGAACCAATCAACAGAGCTGCGGGATGACTAGCATGGCTCTCATAACCCCTGATTGGCACACAATGATGACGGGAGGCTTCAGAGTAATGATGAATATTATACTGTTCATTAGGATCAGGAGTATTGTGGGCCATGCTTAGAAGCTGCTACTTGGAGAAGCACCATCAATGGCTGGTGTCTTCTTTAGTCTGAAGCCAGAAATTGGTCCTGGCAATGATTATACTAGAGAACTGCTCAGCTGGTTTACCTGACTGGCAAATACTGAGTCTCTGCATTGTAATTGAGAGTGGCTTCATTATCTATGTAATCACAAGGACACTTCTTAGTGGAATAATCCTAGGTGAGTAGGAAAACCAGACCAAATCCATTGCTGTCAAGTCAATTCCAACTCATAGTGACCCTACAGGGCAGAGTTGCCAGGGAGCGCTTGGTGGATTTGAACTGCTGACCTTTTTGGTTAGCAGCTGTAACTCTTAACCATTATGTTACCAGGGTTTCCACAGACAACCCAAATAAAATCAAAACATTTGCTCTTGAGTCAATCTGTATTCTTCGCTGAGCCACAGACTTTGAGTTAACTGCTTCTTTCTCAGGAGCACTTCAAGGGGCCCATGCTTACACTGAATGCTTGGCCTTGCTCAGACCCTCTCTAACCCTAAATATATATCTCTATTAATCTGCAATCCTCCTGAGCTCAGATTTTCTCTTTATCCATAGTCTTCCTTGGTCAAAGCTATTGTCTTTTTCTGCACTTTACATATACCATAGAACTTAGAGTGTTCAGGTACAGTCTATTTTTCCTGACCTAAAGTGAGAAACACAAGCTGCATCAAGGGACAGCTGCACTGCAAGGTGGCCTTTCAAAACCACAGGTAAGAGAGAAGCCTTGGCAGTAAGGCCTATCCTGTCTCTGACACTTTTGTAAGGTACTTAGTCTCTGTTTTAGTCAGCTAATGCTGCTCTAGTCACAGAGTGGATGGCTTTAACAAAGGAAGGTTTGTTCTTACACAGTCTGGCAGGCTACAACTTTAAATTCAGGATGTCCACTCCAGGGGAAGGTTTTCCCCCTTGTCACCTCTGGAGGAAAGTCCAATATTGTATCAGTCTTTGTCCAGGGAGCGTCTTGGCACAGGAACCTCAGGTCTGAAGGATGCACTCTTCTCCTGGTGCTGCTTGCTTGATGGTGTGAGGTTCCCAATTCTCTGCCCGCTTCCCTTTCCTTTTATCTCTTGCAGGATAAAAGGATTAAGGGTGGGGCAAGACAGACTCTAGGGAAACTCCATATACAGTGGAGCAGGGAGGTGATCTTACAAAGGGATTTACACTTCTACCCTAATCCTTTAACATACAGCACAGGAAAATCACAAAATAGAGCACAATCATAGAATACGGGAATTATGGCCCAGCCACAAGGCTATACATGTTTTTGGGGGGACACAATTAATTCCACGACAGCCTCTAAAAGCCACAGTTTTCTTACTTCTAAAATGGAGATAATAATCTTGCCTACCTCATGTAGTTGTTGTAATTATTAAGTTAGATTAAATTAGATAATGAATGGAAAGCTCATATCTCACAGTAACTGGTACATGGCAGGTGTTCAGAAAACATTTCTTATAGTTGTATTAAGTCCCATTACTCTACTTGGTTGCAAGTTCATTGAGATATGACATTCCTTTTCTATTCCATGTAGTCTTTAGCAAATTTCTGAGCCAATAATAGTAGATGCTGGATTCATTTTCTATACCTAAAGCAAAAAACAAAACAAAAAACCTCACTGCCATCAAATGGATGCTGACTCATAGCAACCCTACAGACAGAGTAGAATTGTCCCATAGAAATTCCAAGGAGTGCCTAATGGCTTTGAACTGCCAACCTTCTTGTTAGCAGCTGTAGCACTTAACCACTACACCACCAGGGTTTCCTTTCTATACCTGAGAAATAGCACAGTTTGAATTGTTGTGTTTTATTTCTTTCTGCCCTCATTACTCTGAACCTGAGAAACAGCACAATTGGAACTGTTCTATTTCTCAAGTTCAGAGTAACGAACGCAGAAAAGAATAAAATCAGCCATTACTGCACAAGGACAGGGACACTTAAGTTGAGTTCATTTAGTTTCTGCTCAACGAAGAGTGGCCTCACAAGCAGCAGCTGTGTGGTCAGGGTGACCACCAGACATTCCTGTTCTGGCCTTCTCTTAGGACCTAAACCTAGAAAACGTCAGCATCAAATCTGAAAGGAGAAAGATTGACACAGAAAATGATTTGGATAAAATACACTTCACCTTACTAATCACCTCTCTCAAGAGGTTAAACTGAGACATAAACACGCTTAAAGCCAGTGATCTTGAGACTTACCATGCTTATGAACATCCTTGGGCAATACACTTTATTAGGTTCTTGTTGGAATTCTAGAAACCTGCCCTCAAATATGATGGATCCTCTCTTATCCTCATATTAAAGTAAGATGAGGAGATGCCATCTCAGCTGCACTTTGAGGAAATTCATTGACTTCAGGGCATAGTGATTTGGAATAACAGCTGTCTTGTAGGGTAGTGTGCTCTTTACTGAAGTACTCGTGGTCACGCCTTCATCTATCCCTAAACTTCGTAACTTGTCAAGTCAATCCAACTTAAAGACACCCAGGGATCTGAATATCTCTTCTAGAGTCTTTCAGATCAAGGCCATGTGCTGTCACAGAATCCTCTTTGGTGTGAAGACACGGCTCTTGCATGTCACAAGACACAAATTCTGTGAATATTAGGTTATTTTAATTTTCTGAAAGTGCATTTAGTATGAGGATGATTTTTACAACTTCTGATTCATGTTGTCATAAAACAGTTGAAAACGGACCTTTCCTGTATCCCTAAGTAACTTGTGAGTAAGCTACACCCAAAAATACAAAATTGCTGAATGAAAACTTTCAGCCATATTATCTGATCTGGTTACATAAAGTCATAAGTGGGGCTAAAATGATTTGCTGTGACCATTTGATCGTTAAAACAAAGCTAAACATTTGTATTCAAAGCCTCCCTTTGTCGAATTTGAAGCAGCACTTTTAGATAAGGCCCAGCATCGTCTCAGTACCAATCGTCTTTGGGAATCTGAGCAGATGAAAGTTCATTTCTTTCTTTTGGATGTTTCAGATACTGCCTCACAAGCTCAGAAAATAGTAAAACCCCCTTGATGGCTGCTCAAGAATGCAAACTCCTATTTTAAATACTTTGAGAGGGAGTTAGAATACATTGTGTGAGAGAGAAAATTATTGCAAGTTCCCATATTTTTAATTGTTCCCCTTTACATTCAAGAGCCACATACGAAGATACATCTGCAAATGCCTTGATGGAACAAAATTGTGCTACGACTGGACCAAATAGCCACATTTATTGTGGCTTTGATATTTCTCCACTAAAGCGCTCTTATTTGTCCAGTACTTTTTCAGTTGCAATAAAAAAAAAAGGAACAAAGAGCTTTAAGTGTCCACATTAACTGCAAAAATTTCAAGCAAACGTTGCATGTTTAGGTGCACATACGTACACACACATGCACACACACTCACAACTGGACAAAATTTAGAGGATTAAGTGGAGGAAACACTTTTCACTGTTGAGTGTAATGTTTTCAAAAGTATGAATCAGAAAATTTAGGAAAAATGTAAGCCCATTTGTACACACAAGAATCATATCATTTGGGGGTTAAGCAGGAAAGGTTATGATAAAACCACATTTTTCAAATAACCATGGATTATTTTTTTCCCCAGCAGGGATGGAAGTCAGCAGCAGAAGACCCACAGAGCAGGGAAGAAAGTAAGTCACCTTCAGGAGAAGTACAATATAGGGAGTTCGGCACAGGGCCCCTAGAAGTAGAGAAGGCTTCTAAGCCTGCACTACGCCCCAATCATATCATTACAATAGTTACACCCAAGAAGGCAGCTTATAAGATAAGCACCAAACAAGTGGCCATAACTCTCACACAATCTGCAAACTTTCACCTGAACAATGAAATTTAATCTCCCAAAGTATTAAATATTAGGCTTCAGTATTATAGAACTACCCAAGTTATCTTAACTTTTTCTTGTTCAAAAGGAGGGCAGATTGGCACTTAAAAAAATAAATCTGAAAATAATATGGCTTCAGTGGACAAATAAATATGAATTTCTAAGCAAGTCTTTGCATTATCTATTGCTTTCTTCTCGATTTGGTTCCACTGATAATTTCTCCCCAAGTTTTCTAATAAGTTCTGCTAAGTCTTCTGTGTTCTGAGATTTTTCTTCAAGGAGTTCATAGCGCAGACTTGAGATGTCCTGTTTAATTTCCTTCAGTTCTCCTTTGAAAAACAAAAGTGATAAGAAGTCAAGTGTAAATACATAATGCAAGTTGTTGTTACATGCTATCAACTCAGTTCTGACTCATAGCTACCCTATAGGACAGAGTACAACTGTCCCCAAAGGGTTTCAAAGGAGCAGCTCATGGATTTGAACTGCCAACCTTTTGGTTAGCAGCTGAGTTCTTCACCGCCAGGGCTCCACATAATGCATAAACCAAAAAAAAAAAAAAAAAACAAAAAAAACAAATTGGTTGCCCTTGAGTCAATTCCCATTCATAACGACACTATAGGACAGAATACAATTGTCCCACATCGTTTCTGAAGAATACCTGGTGGATTTGAACTGCTGACTACATAATGCATAAAAACCTAAAAACCAAACCCAGTGGCATCGAGTCAATTCTGATTAATAAAAACCCTACATGACAGAGTAGAACTGCTCCACAGAGTTTCCAAGGAGTGCCTGGCAAATTCAAACTGCCAACCTTCTGGTTAGCAGATGTAACACTTAACCACTACACCACCAGGGTTTCCACATAATACACGGACACTGGTAATTCCAGGATAGGTTGAAAACACTCCTAATTGTACACACATCTATATTTTGAAATCTTTCTAAGCAAATCTCTTCCTAATGGACCTATTTTCTATTTTCTCAATGAAGTGTATCAGTCAATGAAGACATTATAGAACAAATTATAATATCCTACCAAAGTAAGTGAAAGGGAAACTTTTGTGCTGAATGCTGCAGGGTTGAACCAGCAGCCCACTGTCTGCTCAACCATATCCTCATTCCTACTAGCCCCCCACAAACACAACAGTTATTTGTCTAGCAGATGAACTCTGTCCCTAACTGTAGAGAAATAGCCTGTTCCCAAGTACTTAAGAATACTAATGGTTGATAATATTCTTCCCTTCCCCTTGAAGTTCCACCTTCCACAGTCATCTCTCCAGCTGTCCCTCAGCTCTGCATCAGGCCCGATCATCTGGCTCACTCTCAGGGTGACTTGTCTCTGTGTTCCACTCACCTTCATTCACTTCGTCACTCTCCTTATCTACCTGGGCTTTCAGTACATATCTTTTAATGAGCCTCTTCATTATTTTCTAGACAGAAAGAGGAGAAATGCATCTCAGTTTTACAACCATGTATCAAAAGAAAAAATATTGGATCAACAAGCCAGTTAGAACAAAGGGCTTACTGATTAAGCAACAACCTTCAAAAAGGGAGCGTCCCAAACTGGAAACGGCAAGCGGGCTCCAGTTTACACAGTTACAGTGCCCTTTAAAAGCTTAGATGAACAAGTATCTTGCATTATGCTTTGGCTGTTTAACCACATTTAATTTTCCTTTTAGTGTGGGGAAGGATGACCACTGAAATCTAAACTGGCTTCTGTTGATTGGACGAGTATTGCTAACTCTAATAAGTATTGTTAACTCATGCTGACAAGGAAAACTTGCCTAAATTTCAACTCTGCATAAAATTTTCTTTTCTGTAAATGGCTTTATGATTGATTTTTGTTTGGTTCTTTGCCCAAGGAAGTCATTTTAACTCTTGATCTACACAAATTTGTAATACATGACAAATCTCTCATTTAGAATAAGTTTGACACATTCTTTCTTTTGGTGAGTTCTTTGTAAGTGATGACTATTAAAGATTAAGATGATTTAGCTGGCAGAGAATATAGAATGTCTACAAGTTTTTTTTATTTTTAATATGATTTTACCATCATCCAGGCAAATGACTCATAATTAATTCTTGAGAAGAATAATCAGTTTACTGAAAACATCTAATCTTCTATGACCTTTGCATGTATCTGAAAAGTGGTAGAATACACAACCCTTCTTTTGGATGTGAAGGTGAGAAATTAGTTAACAGTGCAGTTTTGTTTTTCCTTCTACAAAGATATATACCCAGTTTTGACTTTAAACTTATTAATAATTTTAGAATGGCTAGATTGAAAGTAAAAAGTTTCTCCACATACATGTGGCTTCTACTGTGTATGGTTGATCCTCATTATTCATGGCTTCTGCATCTGCAAATTCACCCATTCAGTAAAATTTACTTACAACCCCCAAAACAATATTCATATCCCCTCTCAGTCATTCAAAGACACACTATAAAGGCAAATAGATATTAGAAATAAGAAAGGAAATGAGAAGAAATCAAAAGAGACTTACTTAAGTGGAGAAACTTACTTTGCTCATGGATAGGAAGACTCAATGTTGTGAAAATGTCTCTTCTACCTAAAGTGATCTACATATAGAATGCAATCCCAACATAAACTCTAATGGCATTTTTTTTAATAAGATGGAGAAAGAAATCTCTAGCTTTGTTTGGAAATGAAAGAAACCCCAGATAAGTAAGACACTACTGCAGAAGAGGAACAGAGTGGGAGGCCTCATACTACCTGACTTTAGAACCTATTAGACTGTCATGGTAGTCAAAATAGCCTGGTCCTGATACAGAAACAGATTTATAGACCAACAGAACAGATAGAGAATCCAGAAATACTGCCATCCTCCTGTAAACACCTGATATTCAACAAAGGCCAAAAGGTTGTAAACTGGGGTAAAAATAGTCTCTTTAACAAATAGTGTTGGCAAAATTGAATATCCATCTGCAAAAAACTGAAAGAAGACCCATTCTCACATCTTTCACAAAAACTAACTCAAAATGGATCAAATATCTAAATATCAAACCTAAAATGATAAAGATTATGGAAGAAAAAATAGAGACAACAATGGAAGTTCTAATACACAGCTTAGACTACAAAATCTTAACCAACAATGCACAAACAACAGGAGAGAAAAACAGATAAATGGGAACTACCAAAAACAATGGAACACTACGCAATGATGAAGGACAATGATGATTTTAGGAAGCATCTCATAACCTGGTATCATCTAGAAGACATTATGCTGAATGAAATCAGTCAGCTGCAAAAGGACAAATATCATATGAGACCACTATCATAAGGACATACAAAAGGACTCATGCACAGAAGAAAAGACTCTTTGATGGCTACAAGGGTGGGGAGGGAGGGAGAGTGTTGTTCACTGATAGATAGCCAATAGGAATTCAGTTAAGTGAGAAAGGTGTGACAGCACTTAGTAGAAGGCAGGTGAGCATAAATGGACTACACCATAAACTAAAAGATTTTCTAAATTCAGCCCAACATTTCAGAGGATAGAGTAGCAGGGACAGAGGTCTGGGGACTGTGTTTTCAGGAGACACTGAGGTCAACTGGCGTAATTAGCCTTTTGCTAAGAGAGTCTTCTGCACTGTTGTCTATATTGATGAGTGACACCTGCGGTCTTAAAAGCCAGTAAGCTGTCATCTGAGGGACATTAATTGGTCCCAACCCACCTGGAACAGATGAATAGCCAAGAACATCAAAGACATGAACAAAAATGAGCCCAGGAGACAGAAGGACCCATAAGACTAGGAGACTGCATCAGCATGAGACCAGAAGAACAAGATGGTGCCTGGCCACCGCCAAAGACAGCCTTGATGGGGGACACAGTGTAGAGTCCCTGAAATTACACAAGCGAAAGAGGCGTGCAGATCAAGAACTCTACGGAAAGACCAGAAATGATGGCCTGACAACCTGGAGGGTCTCCTGAGAACACGGCCCCTAGACTTGCTGCTGTCCTGGAGCTGAAACCAGTACTGAGGTCAACATTTTGGACTAAGAATGGACTGGACTTGGAGACACAGAATGAGCATGTAGTGTGTGCACTTTATGATTGTATACATTTATAGAAGACCGTCCTACTGGTTTCTTCCTAGACGAGAGAAGAGATGGTGGAGAGATGGGGACAGGTGTTTATTGGGAGGATACTAGTAGTAAAGCATGAAAACAAGTAGTGTACTGTCATAGGGTGGGGAGAGCAGATTGAGTTGTAGGGATGTGGGTATGCAAAATTGGCTTGGCTTGTATGCTTAATTATAATTAAAAATAAATAAAGGAAAAGAGAGGAAGAGGCCTAATTTTCTCTGCTGAGCAAAAGAGACGGGATTTCACCTTCTCTCCCTTACGCTACTGGAGGCTTGTTTGTTGCTATGATCGTGGGCATGGTGCAGGGCCCGGCAGGGTTTTGTTCAACTGGATATGGAGTTGGGGTTGATTAGATGGCAACTAACAACAACAGCAGTAACTGTTTATCTTGAGAACACGTATGAAATAGGTTACATGTGCCTGGATACATAAAACAGTAAAGTTCTTTCTGCTTTTGCAGTCTCTTTAGCGAATTACCTTGCATTCTCATTTTAATGCTTATTCAATGATAAAGCTATTCTCTTCCACTTTTGTTAAAAGTTATATGGATTGGCAAAAGATTTTGTTTTTAATTACGCTTCCCCCCCAGTGCTCACAGTGGCCCAATTTGAGTGGCTACACATGCACTTTCACAGCTGGGGTCCAACAAGGAGATGCATGTTCTCATGCTGAAGACAAAGATCTTTTTTGCAGTCTGTCTTTTCTGTCTTAGTTATCTAATGGTGCTTTGACAGAAATACCAAAAGTGGATGGCTTTAACAAATAGAAATTTATTCTTTCACAGCCTGGTAGGCTACAAGTCCAAATTCAGGGTGTCAGCTCCAAGGGAAGGCTTTCTCTCTCTCCATAAGCCCTGGAGGAAGGCCCTTGTTGTCAATCTTCCCCTGGGCTAGGAGCTTCTCTGCACAGGAACCCTGGGCCCAAAGGAAATACTCTGCTCCGGGCCGTCCTTTCTCTGTGGTATGAAATTCTCCTGTTTTTCTGTTTGCTTCTCTCTTTTATATCTCAAAAAAAGATTAGCTTAAGACACAGACTCACTTTATAGATCTCATCAACACAAATGCTGATAATCCCTCTCATTAACATGATAGTGATAGGATTTACAACACAAAAGAAAAGCATATCACATAGCAAAGCAGTGGAAAATCGTACAGTACTGAGAATCATAACCTAAGCAAGTTGACGGATATATGGGGAAGATACAATTCAATCCATGACATATTTAATGCTTAATTTTATGCATTTTTGTTCCTTTTATTGGTGATAACCCTGCTTAAAATGGCCCTAAGTATAGTACTGAAGGCTCTGTAAAGTTCCTAAATGCAAGAAAGCTGGGCTATGCCTTTTTGAAAAAAATAATATGTTTTAGATAAGGTTTGATCAGTCATGAGTTACAGGCTGGCAAATTCACTGTTAATAAAACTACAGCATATATTAAATAATTGTCTTTAAAAAATACATGAAATAAGCTTATGTATTGTTTGGTTGATGAAAATGTGCCTAGAGGCTCTCAAGAATCTAAACTTGACTTTCTCCTAGAACAGCAGTTCAGTATTCACTAATTCAAAGCATAAAGTGACTTTATAGAACACAAGTACCACAAATAAAGAGAAATGACAGTACAATACTTTTTATGGTAAGGTGGAGGCATAGCATGTACTCAGGACATTCTGGATGAATATGTAATTAAACCAAATCTTACCACTTAAGTCCCAAAATTAAATGGTAGGCAGTAAAACTCTACTTCCAGGAACTTCTAAACAGATAAACGGGTAGATGAAGGAGTATTTTCGTGGTACCAAAACCCGAAAAACAAACATGTTGCCAATGAGTGTATTCTGATTCATAGTGACCCAACAGGACAGAGTAGAAACTCTCCGTGGCTGGTGGATTTGAAGTGAATCTTTTAACCACTGAGCAACCAGAGCTCTATGTTCATAGTAGTACTGCTTATAATGAAAAACCAAAACCAAATCCATTGCTGTCAAGTGGATTCTGACTCATAGCAACCCTACAGGACACAGTAGAACTGCTCCGTAGAGTTTTCAAGGAACATCCGGCAGATTCATACAACCATGGTTTCCACTACTTATGACAGTAGGGGTGGAGAGAAAAACCTCTAAATATCCATTAATAGGGGAGTGTTTTAATTATCATGTATTTATACAAAGGAATACTATACATGGATTAAAATTAATATCAACATATATTTTGCAGAGTTAAAAACACTACTACTCATGGCTGGCATTAAATCATTTATATAAGGTTACACACACATTTAAAATACTAAATATGTATATTAAATTTAAAAAAATCAAATTAATTACTCATCACATCAATTCCAACTCATGCAACCCTATGTGTTCCAGAGTAGAACTGTGTTTCATAGGGTTTGCAATGGCTCTGATCTTTTGAAAGCACAGCTAGGCTTTTCTTCATAGGTCCTTTCATCTAGTAGTCAAGTGCTTAAACATTTGCACTACCTAGGGGCTCGATGTATTAAATATATGTATGTAAATAAAAATGTGCATACACAAGATGTATGTAAGATTAAACACATACATATAATCCACCACAAGTAAACAGTCTATCTCTAAATGGTGAAATTTGAGGTGAATTTCACTCGCTTATGATGTTTTGGTAGAGCTAGTCATTTTGCAATAAACGTGTAGACTCTAAGCTCCATGACGTCGAGACATCATCATTTTTGTTTACTTATGTACCTTCTGTACCTGGAAAGTACCTGGCACATGGTATTTACGCAGTACAAATTTAGTGAATTTAAGCATTATTTTGAGATCCAGGAAAATCCTATTAATTCATTTTTATTTGAAAAATCACATAATTTGAAAATATAAAAAATTACAAATAACTAGCTATATTTCTTTAAAATGTCATGCTTACCTGATATTGTCTTGGAGGATTACTGAAACTATTTAAATGGAAATCTTCTGCACTCCTTATACTAGATTCCTTACTGTGTCCAAGCTGTAATTTAAGAATTAGAAATTCTTATTTAATATTAACTTCAAACAATACAGTAAGGTTATTAATATTTTACATGTATTAAAAAACCCAACCAAACCCACTGCTGTCCAGTTCATTCTGACTCAGTGACCCTACAAAACATAGTAGACCTGCCCCAATAGGGTTTCCAAGTAGCAGCTGGTGAATTCAAACTGCCAACCTTTTGGTTAACAGCCTTAGGTCTTTACCACTGTGCCGCTAGGGCTTCAGTGTTATATATAGGACTGATAAGTATTACATATATGCAAATAAAATAGTCTCATCTATATATTTAATGGCACTTTAGCCTACCTTATTTAACATTCTGTCAGACCAGTGGTGCTTCAGGTATGTTCAATCATTCAATGGCTATTAGAGGCTGTCTTAGGAGCCTCTCAGATTTTGTGGCCTTCAATCATAGTGACAAGAGTCATGCTTTGCCATTCCCAGAGGTAGGAGGTAAAGAGAAAAGAAGAGGCAATGAATTGAGAAGGTAGCTGTCATGGATTGAATTGTGGCCCACCAAACTGCGGGTAGTGGTTTGGCTGGGCAATGATTCCCAGTAGTGTGTCATGTTCTCATATGTGGTAGACCCAGCCTCTGTGATGTAAATGAGGGAGGATGAGCAGCAGTTGTGTTGGTGTGGGAAGACTCAATGTGTACTGTATCTTGAGGCAATCTCTTGAGATGTAAAAGAAAGAAGCCAACAGACAGATTTGGGGATCTCATATCACCAAGAAGCAGTGCTGGAGAGTGGAGTGCATCCTTTGGAAAGAACCTGGGATCCCTGTGCCTCAAAAGCTCCTGCTCCAGGGGAAGACTGAAGACAAGGCCCTTCCTCCAGAGCAACAGAGAAATGGATACCCTGAATTTGGACTTTAGCCTGCTTTGCTGTGAGAAAATCAATTCGTCATTGTTAAAGCCATCTGCTTGCTGCATTTATATTATAGAAGCACTAGATGACTAAGAGAGTGGCGATCTCAGGAGTGCTGTTAATAAGGGTTCAACATTCATACCTACAGTAGAATCTGAAGGCAATTATGAATAAATACCAGAATAAGACTTATTATATGATAGAATTCAGGTGCCGACAAAACACTAATGAATCCATTAGATTTTTAGGATCTTTACAGGATTTTGTTTGGATGGTTCTTTCCATATGATACATACTTGTCAATAGGCAAGTAAAGAAAGCAGTCTTCAGTAAAAATAGTAACACCATATGCTAACATTCTAAGAAGAGATTTAAATGCATTCTCTAAAGGGAAAAATTAGTTTTAAACAGAATAGAGGAACCTGAGCAAAACAGCACAGTTCCAAATTTGTTTTTCAGACAAATACATCTGTTACTGTTAGTTGTCACTGAGTTGATTCCAGTCCAAGGTGGCCCATGTGTGCAGAGTCAAACTGCTCCATAAAGTTTTCAAAGCTGTGACCCTTCAAAAGCTCTCCAGGCCTATCTTCTGAAGTGTGGTGGATTCACACCAAGAACTTTTTAATTAGTAGGCAAGAGCTGAACTCTGCCACCCAGGGACTCCGTAAATGCCTCTAGAGTACATTTAATTAAGTAGCACAACTGTCTTTCATGGGAAGACATGCTTCAAGACTGAATTCAAAGACAGTCATGATCTACAGTTCCTAGCAGTTCCGACTCAGCAGTCGTCCTATGGGAGAGAAGACCTTGTCATCAGTCCTGTAGATTACAGCCTAGGAACCCATGTGGGTCAGTTCTACTCTGTCTTGTAGGGTTGCTGTGACTCAGAATCAATTCCATGGTATACAACAAGAACAATCCTATCTACATAAAGCTTGACCGGGTCCAATTAAAATTCTTTAAACAGCCACATATTGAGTTAAAACAGTTCACTGAAGCATGCATTTATCCATTTAACAAATATTCATTGAATGCCCTCTCTAAGAAAGAGGGGCACTGGTAGTACAGGGGTTAATCCCTGGAATGCTAATTGAAAGGTCTGCAGTTGGAACTCAACAGCTGCTCCAAGGGAGAAGTACAGACTTAGCAGCCTCACAGTCCACATGGATCATTTCTACTCTGTCGTGTAGGATTGCTATGAATAAGGGTCAACTTGCCTGCAGTGGCTTTTGGTTTCTCTATGTGGGGTCATGATAGGTTCGTATCTTCAATGAGATACATAAAAACTACAGTCTAGTTGAATTCTAACAATAAGTAAAATATGGCAAGGATGATAAAATCCAACAAGATACAGTGTTGAAAATATTGTTTAGATCTTTTTTCACTACCCTCTAAAACTATCAGCAAAATGTTCATATATTTTTTTATTTTCACTTGAAAAATCATCAGAATCAAACTATGCCATTCACTAAACTAAAGTGCTTGGTTCTCAAAGGAGCCCTGGTGGCACAATGTTTAAACACTTGGCTGCTAACTGAAAGACTGGCAGTTCAAACTCACCACTGGCTACATGGGAGAAAAATGTGACAGTCTGCTTTTGTAAAGATTTATAGTCCTGAGAACCTTATGGGGCAATTCTACTCTGTCCTACAGGGTAGCTATGAGTTGGGATTGACTCAATGGCAACAGGTTTGATTTTGGTTCTCAAAAAGAGCACTTATTGGAAAACTGGGGACACTGATGAAGCACTGTGCAAGATTCTCCAACTTTCTGTAACCTTTTCTGATGATGAAGGGAGTGGTTTAGTTAAGCTCTATTGTCCTTCATGCTCTACTTATTTATGAATCTGTGAAAAGCATGCAAACTTCACCATAATATTTTAAAATCATATTATAGGAAACCTGGCTTTTAAGCCATCATTTATACCTTAAGGACTTCATTAAAAAGGAGGAGCAGGTTTGAACTCACAACCATCCTCCAGTTGTCATGACGTAGCAAGGAGAGTGAGGACAAGTTCATGATCAGAGGGACAGAGTCCAGCAAAGGATCATGCCTTTAATTTACCAAGCAGTCATGTCTTCACGACCTCATGATGGCAAATCTTTAATTTGATACTTGATATTTCTAATCATTCATTACATTCAGAAAGTGTTTATGGAAATAAAAAAGTGAGAATTATGCTTCTTTGGAATGTTTCTGAAGGCTAATTAGCGGTCTTTAAAATTAAGATATGCCAATCCACCCCTATTAAGGTGGTTCCAAAACACATGAGCTCATAGAGATAATTTCTTTTTTTAAAAAAAAAGAAAATATTTTATCCAGCCACACAGGTGATATTCCATTTGATATTTTCTAACTTAAGGCTTCTGTGTTTACTCTTCTGAATTCCCAAAACATCCTTTTCTTGGGTTTTTGCCTGGCTGCCTTGTTGGGTCTCATCCTTTGGACTTGAGCTCTGCACAGAGGCTAATCAGAGATGTGGGGAGGGGCACGGGAGAAGGAAATATTTGTCTCCTGGTGCAAGTTCAAGGGGACGTCAGAGGAGATGTTAAATGACATTCCCAGGTGCCACCAATATGAAAGGTACCTGGCAAAAAGGGGTGTAAGCCTTTCTGCTTATGCACCACTGTTACTCATCTTGAACTTGGGAGCGGGGCAGGCTGCAATTTAGAGATTATCACTGAGCACTCAAATTGAACCAAATCAAAAAACCCTCAAACTAATTGCTGTCAAGTTGATCCCAACTCAAAGGACCCTCTAAGACAGAGTAGAACTGCCCCAGAATTTCCAAGGAGCATTTAGAGGATGTGAGCAGCCAACATTTTGGTTAGCAGCTATAGCACTTAACCACTACACCACTGGGGTTTCCATCAAATTGAAGGGGTGCACAATTTGGAGACTGCCCCTGGGTGCAAGGCTACCCTTGCTCAATTCATATGAAATAGATTTTCTTTATTAATCTTGAGTAAGCTGGGCTTTGATTTCCTTCACAGCACATAACACAGTTGATGATTATTTTAATCACTGATCCAGGTACATCTTTACCGTCTACATTCTTCTAGGTTCCACTTGAGGAGGGAGTTTTAGTTCATCCTAGAGTCCTTAGGGCTAGTACTGCCTGATATATGCAAAGTGCTTACAAAATATTGGCTGGTGAAGTGAATGAATGAAGCTAGGAGTGCTTTTATGTCACAGATGAACTTTTACTTAGTTGTTAGATATCTTGCTACAGAAGATATTTGCTATCTGGGTTTATGAACCAGTTCATTGCAGCTCACCTACGTGGCAAAGACACAGCTGAAACACGAAGAATCGGTTTCAAGGCATGAGGCAATTATTTTAAAGACCAGAGAGCACATAAGAGGTAACAGTGCCAGGAATGCCACAAATTCATTTGAGAATATATACAATTGTGGATTTTTCCAGAGTATAAACTTTAAGGTGTTTACAATTCTTTCTTTCTCTCTGTCTCTCTCACACACACACACCCCAAACCCATTATCATCGATTCCAATTCATAGAAACACTATGGGACAGAGTAAAGAGCCTCATGGAGTTTCGAATGAGTACCTGGTAGATTCAAACCACCGACTCTTTAGTTAGTAGCTGCTACACCCCAGGGTTTACAATTTATTTAGACAGTTTCTCAACTGCAATACCACTGAAATTTGGGGTCAGATAACTGTTGTGGAGGCTGTTCTTTCCACTGTAGATGTTTATTTAGCAGCATCCTTGGTCTCTGTCCAGTATATGCTAGTAGTGTACCACCACCCACACTTCCCTGAGTTGTGATGATTGAAACTATTTCCAGATATTCCAAATGCACCCGAATGAAACAAAAACTCATGTTGTCTGCTCAGTTCTTACTCATAGTGACCCTACAGGACAGAGGAGAACTAACGTGTTGACTTTCCAAGGAGTGCCTGTTGGATTCAAGCTGCTGATCTTTTGGTTAGCAGCTATAGCAGCTAACTGCTACACCACCAGTGTTTTCAAACATACCCTAGGGGAGCAAAATAACTGGTACACGATGCAAGAAATGAAGGGAGGGAAAAAAGGAGGGAGGAAGAAAGGAACCTACTGCTTTCAGGTCAATAACTATTCATAGTGACCATATATGACAGTAAAACTGTCTCATAGGATTTCCAAGGAGTGGATGGTAGATTTAAACTGCTGACCTTTTGGTTAATAGCTAAGCTCTTAATCACTGTCCATTGGATACCTGATAAGCAGCCATTAATTCATTTGGGTCATGTGAATGTGACTGCTTCTGCTCCAGTTCTGAAATGCCAAGTTTTGGATACAAATATATTATTTTTCAGCAGAAATTCCTAATCAGTAATCCCAATACAAATTCCAGTGACATTTTTTAATCAGATGGAGAAACAAATTACCAACTTTGTTTGAAAAGGGAAGAAGCCCTGGACAAGCAAAGCACTACTGAAGAACAGGAACACACTGGGAGGACTCTCACTACTCAACCTTAGAACTAATTATACCACCACAGTAGTCGAAAGAGCCTGGTACTGGCACAAAAAGAGACATATAGCCCAATGGAACAGAGCTGAGATCCCAGGGATGCCACCATCCTCTTATGCCAATATTTGATAAAGGTTCTAAGATTGTCAATTGGGGTGAAAACAGTCTCTTATAACAAATAGTGCTGGCAAAATTGGATACCAATCTGCTAAAAATTGAAACAAGACCCATTATCTCACATCATACCCCAAAACTAACTAACTGGATAAAAGACTTGAACATCAAACCTAAAATGATAAAGATCATGCAAGAAAAAATAGGGTCAACAAACTAGACAGACTTCCAAATCTGACAAACAAAGCATAATTAACAGAAAGAAAATAGGTAAATGGGAACTACAAAGAATCAAATACTTTTGCTCATCCAAAGATTTTATCAAAAGAATTAAAAGACCAGCTGCAGAATGGGAAAAAATATTTGGCAACTACATGTCAGACCAACATCTGATCTCCATAATCTACAAAGTACTGTGAAATATCAGCAAGAAAAAGGTAAATGACTCAATTAAATGATGCACAAAGGAGATGGACAGACACTTCATCAAAGATGACATCCAAGCAGGCAAAAGACGCATGAAGAAATGCTAATGATCATTAGCTATTAGAGAAGTCCAAATCAAAACTACAATGAGATACTGTCTCACCCCAACAAGATGGGCCATGATCCCCAAAACACAAAATAACAAATGCTAGAGATACTGTGGAGAGAATAGAACTCTCCTGCACTGCTGGTGGGGTTGCAAAATGGTACAACCTCTTTGTAAAGCAATCTGGTGCTTCTTTAAAAAGCTGGAAATACCATTTGATCCACCAGTCTCACTGCTTGAAATATACCCTATAGAATCAAAGGCAGTCACATGAACAGATACATGCACATGAATGTTTACTGCAGCACAGTCCACAATAACAAAAAGATGGAATCAACCCAGATGCCCATCAACAAGTGAATGGATAAATTATGTTACATATACTCAGTGGAACACTATGCCAAGATAAAGAACAATGATGATTTTAGGAAGCGTCTCATAATGTGGTTTCAACTGTAAGACATTATGCTATGTGAAATCAGTCAGTGGCACAAGGACAAATGTTGTATGAGACCCCCACTACAAGGACCTAAAAACAGACTCATGTACAGCACAGAAGAGTGTTGATAGCTACAAGGGAGAAGAGAGAGGGAAAGAGCTGGCCGTAGATTAGATAGTTGATAGAAATTTAGTTGAGTCAAAGCAGTGACAGCACATAGTAGAAAGAAGATCAACTTAACTGGACTTCACTATAAACTGAAAACTCTTCTGATCTTAACCCAATATTGCAAGCATAGAGTATCAGGGGTTGGGTCCTGGGGACCATGCTCTCAAGTCCAGTTGGCATAACCAACCTATTGATAAGAGAATCTTCTGCACCCCATGTAAGTCAGTGGCGTCTTAAAAGCTAGCAAGGTGCCATCTGAGGTATACCAAATGGTCCCAACTCACGTGGAACAGATGATCACCAAGGACAATAAAGACATGAGGGTGAAAGTGCCCAAGAGACAGAAGGATCCACGTGAATGGGTGACTGTACCAACATGTGACCAGAAGAACTGGATGGCGCTCATCCACCACCAAAGACAGCTGTGATAGGGCAAATAATGTCGAGCCCCAGTGGCAACACCAGAGAACGAGAGGTGCACCTCAAGAACTCCACTAAAAGACCACAAATGATGGTCCAGAGGCCTGGAGGTTCCTCTAGGGGCAAGTCCCCTAGACCTGCTGCTGCCCTTGACCAGAAAACTTACTGAGGTCAACTCTTCAGACAGGAATGAACTAGACTTGGTGACGCAATGTGACTATATGGTGTGTGTACCTTATGGTTCCATGCGTCTATACGATGCTGCCGTACTGGCCTCTGACTAGAAGGGAGAGGAGAGGGTGGAGAGGAAGGAACAGGAGATTATTAAGAGGATATGACATGTGTGGAACAAAAAGGAGGAGTGTGCTGCCACCGGGCAAGGAGAGTAGAATGAGGTGCAGAGAGATGGGCATGCAAGTTTACTTTGGATTGTATACTTCCACTTAATCACAATAAAAATAAATTCTAATCAGTATCTAATATACACCTGTTGCCACTGAGTTGATTCTGACTCACAGCAACCCTACAGGATAGGGCAGAACTGCTGCTAAGGGTTCCAAGGAGTGGCTGATAGATAGATTGCAACTGCCAACCTTTCATTTAGCAAATATTGCCCTAACTACTACACCACGTAGCCAAAAAACCCCAAATCCACTGCCGTCAAGTGGATTCTGACTCATACTGACCCTAAAGACAGAGTAGAACTGCCCCATAGAGTTTCCAAGGAGCATCTGGAGGATTTGAACTGCAGACTTTCTAATTAGCAGCTGCAGCATTTAACCACAGTGTCACCAGGGTTTCCCTATACCACATGAAACCCACTGCTGTCAAGTCAATTCCAACTCCTAGCAACCCTACAGGACAGAGTGGGACTGCCCCATAGAGTTTCCAGGGAGTGCCTGGTGGATATGAATTGTTGTCCTTTTGGCTAGCAGCTATAGATAGCAGCACTTAACCACTACACCACCAGTGTTTCCAAAAACCTACTGCCGTCAGGTTGATTCCAACTCATAGAGACCCCATAGAACAGAGTAGAACTACTCCATAGTGTTTCCAAGGAGTTCCTGGTGGATTTGAACTGCTGACCTTGTGATTAGCAGGCATAGCACTTAAGCACTACGCTTAAGCACTACACTTAAGCACTACCAGGGTTTCTGAAATATACTTGTTAAAAATTACATAATACAAAGAAACGTGTACAGGAAAACTTGCCCAGTGGTGTAAAGAAGCATTATTACCACTTGGTGGCAGAAAATTCTACTATATGAGCTTCCATCAAAAAATAAAGTGTTACCATAGAATTGATTCTCACTGGCAGCTGTCCTGTAGAACAGAGTAGAACTGCTCCATATGGTTTCCAAGGAGCAGCCAGCAGGTTTGAAGTGTCAATCATTTGGTTAGTAGCTGAGCTCTTAACCACTGCACCACCAGGGCTCCAATAATAACAATAGAAATAGTAAATATTTATTATTTACTTACTAGGTGCCAATCACTGTTATGGGAGCTGAACATACAAGAACTAATTTAAAGCTCACAACAACTATTTTCCACATCCCACAAACGAGTAGAGTTTTAGCGAGACAGTACCTACGTGGAACACACAGAGACATGCATATTGATAAAAATTGCTTATACAATATTTGAACTTCATTTCTGTGGGATTTCCCACTCATTCTACTCATGGTACACTAGACCTGGGTAGCTTTTCTGTGTTTGCCCTTATTCTTTTTCACACCTGAAACTGGATATGATGGCTGGAGGTGAAGCTGTGATCCTGTTTGACTATAACAAAATGAATCCAGGAAAATTACAGAGATTCACTCGTACAACAGCGCTGAACTGCTTAAGCCTGGATCAACTTTTAAATGAAAGGGAGGAAGACCAACTGCCTCATTAAAAGCCTCATGATGTGAACTTGAGATTACATGCAGCTGGATGCAAAGGAAATCCTGTGTGCTACATTGCCCTCCTCCTGATTGATTCATTCATAACTTCCTTCAGACACAAGCATTTACTGTACCCCTACTATGTACATATTATGTGAAAGGAAACAAATATATTCACTTTTTCTACTCCAAATTTAGAGAGGTGGTCCATCTCTAAGACACACTGTTCATTCAGAATTGGCCATTACATTTCCACAGTGCCCTTCAACAGCTTCTTGGTCACTGACAAGTAAGGAAGCACTACTGCACAGAGTTTAATGATACCTTCCTTCAGGTCCCTGATGAGTTCCTCTTTATTTTCCCTTTTTAATGTCACTGGAAACCCTGGTATCATGGCTGTTACAGCTGCTAACCAAAAGCTCAGCAGTTTGAATCCACCAGGTGCTCCTTGGCAATTCCACAGGGGTTGTTCTACCCTATCCTATAGGGTTTCTAAGAGTCAGAATCGACTTGAGGACAATGGGTTTGGTTTCTACATCACTATTCTTCTGATTCGGTCACCCATAAGTATCTATGTGTTTTAATATATGGATTCAATGTAGTTGTAATTCTTTTTGCCAATTAGTTCAACATATACTTGTTTCCACCTCCCAGTAACAGATTCTTAGAGAGTTGTTGAAATAGTTAGAACTTTTAATACGCCTATGATCTATTCATTTAAATTGCTTCTCAACATTTGCATTATCCCTGCAAAGATAAGCCTGATGATGTGTATTATCCTTTATTTTCAAATGTTATCTTACCTGTCTTTTGTCAAGTGATAATTTTGAAAGGTCTTCATGACTTCCTAAAATTCCAAATTTCTTCTCTTCATTTCTCTTTTAAAGATAGATAATAAAATGAGTACAGCTGAATGGTCCCTTTTAATTACAAAACCAATCTCTCTCTTTTGTCATTCCATATTCCCCAGTGAGTTTTAATAAGAGACATATCTTTATTGAATTCTTCCCTTGGCAAGCTCTTGGACATTTCAAACCAGTCTTCTCAGGCTGCAAGTCTAATTGGACCTGTAAACTACCCACTTAATTGCATTAAGCAAAGTGAAGGAGATTTTTGCTGCTCAACTCACTGAGTCCTATGAATTATATATCTGGACTAATGCTATAGATAGACTGTTTTCTCAAAACTCATAGTGAAATAATCACAGTAATAACTACATTTAAGACGAGTTTTAGAATTCTCAAAGCACTTTTATATATTTACTTAATTTGATCTTCATGATACAGATATGAATGTTCTCATACTATACTTGAGGAAACCATGGCTCTGACTTTGTTGTTACTTCAGTACTCTAAGTAATAAGTGGCAAATAAAGCAGAAATTAGAATATGTTTCCCTTTTATTGAATGATAACCTCTTAGAATTACAAGAAATTTTTACGATCATTAGGTTCAACTGCCTACCTAATGTAGGCAGATCTTCTAAAATTCTCTAATGTCGGTCATCCAGCATCTGTCTGATCACCTGCAATGACGTCACTCTCACTGCTGTTTATGGCAGCCCACCACTTTGTTAGGCAGGCCTTGTTACAAGTTTGTTCTTATACAGGACTGGAATTGAACTATAGGCAACTTTTGCCCACTGTCTCTCTTCTTATTTTTGAAGTAACATCAAAACAAGTGTACCCCTTAGTCAGACGTTGGAATTTTAAAGACAGCCATCGTGCGTCTCTTCAATCTTCCTTCTTCAAACAAAAGAGCTGGCTCCTTCAACTCTTCCTTGTAGGAAACCATATCCAATCTGTCTGTACACTGGTGCTCCTTTACTGAGTGCATTTGATATCACACTGCTCTACTAGGATGCAGTGTTCTGCCTGGCAGAATTCTTTGTAAAGAGGTATTGTTCAGTACCATTGAGTTGATACCAACTCACAGTGATGCCATGTGACGGAGTAGAATTCCCCTCTAAGGCCTTGTAGACTATAATCTTTACTGGAGCAGATGGCCAGGTCTTTCTATTATTGTGCCCCTGGGTGGGTTCCAACTGTTGACATTTCAGTTAGCAACCAAATGTTTAACCATTGCACCATCAGGCCTGCTTACTCCCCCAGTAAAATGACTTCAGAGTCTGCTAAATTCCTCTGAATCACATCAGGTATTGATGCTTAACCTAGCTGAGTACATTGAAGGTGATGTGGGGGACACATAGCTATAACAGCAAAATTTGGATCTACAATAGCCATATTGCAGAAACACTTCAGATATGCTTGTATAATAAATTATTTTAGTTACTGTAGTTCATCAGTTTTGTTACATTCTTTGAAACAGGAAATGTCTGATGAGTTCAGACACAGTAAGAGAATTTTGCTGAGCTAGTGACGGCATTTGGGAATAGACAGGCACATCATCACAAACAGACAACTTTTAAATGGATACTGCAAAGTGGTTATAGCACACACATTAAAAATTGTAAATTACTAAGTCAACAGGTTACCTTGTTCATCTCTGCATCTTCCTGGAAACCTTTCTTATGACCCTGGAACAGTTCAGAAATCCATTTTTTAAGCTTCAGTAAGAGATAAAACAGAGATTTTGGACTCGGCACCAGGTTGAACGGAACAGGTAGAGTTCTTCCCTCCTCAAAGTAGGAAAACCAAAGTTTGGCCCGTGCAAATTTCCACTCCACGTCAGCATCGTCCTGTACAAACACACATGACAGTTCAGCAAGGGAATGCAAAGTAGGACTCCTGAGATGCTTCTGACATTGTGCAGCTAGATGTAGTTAATGATGCCAGCACTCCTGGGCCCAAAAGACTGCTCCCAATTTTTTTTCAAAATGCTCACATTCTACTCATACACTGTTTCCTAATCTGTCTAAAATTTTGCCAGACTTATGACTTCAGATCTCAAAACTTGCTTATGGTTATAAATCTACTGACAGATACAGATGCACTCTCCTGCATTCTAAAAAACACAGTGAGAAATTATTCTTTTATTTTACCAAAGATGGCTTATCAATTTGGGACAAAGATCAAAATTTTGGAATAAAATTACTGCTGTCAGTTTGAGGGTTAGTTGTCAACATTGTTCAAAAAAATATGGAAAACAGTGGACTTTGTAAATAATAATTTTTGTATAAAATAAAAATGCAGGGGGATGGAGTCAAGACGGCGGACTAAACACACATTGCCCTAAATCCCCCTGGAAACAAAGAGCCTTCTGGACAACTAGTGAGCCCTAGGACATGGCATGGGGCTGGCAATTTGGACTTCATTTCACTAAATGGAAAACTTCCTCTTTTTTGCTGACCACTGCTTTTGGTGAGTGCTTGCATTCAGGAATCAAAGGTAACTCACCATTTTAACTTTTTTTTCTCTGTCTTAGCTGTGGAGAGAGCTAGGACTTGACTAGCAGCTGATCTCAGATGCACTGCTAGTGGAATTGGAAGGTGAATTGCCATATTTTGAGATCACGGCTTTGGACTCTGTGCATCTCGGCACCTTTGGCATCTCTATCCGTCTCCACCATTAAGTGGCCGGTACTGAGGCAGGCAGGGAGTTTGTGCAGGATGCCATCTTCTCCCACTGGGAGTCAGATGCCTCAGCTGGATCTAATTCCTAGGCTGGGAGGCAGTGCCTGTCCAGAGAAGAGCACTTTTCTGGCAGAAAAGCAGAAATCTACACAGTGTCACCTACAGCTAGGGCCTGACAGCAGAGGCCAGCAGGGCAGTAGACCTTCTGTATTTTGAACTAGTTTATAACATCTGAGGCTGGATGTAGAGGTTCTTACTTTGCCAGCTGGGAAGAGGAACCTATACACCTGAAAACCTGACTGACTTTGGAATTTGTCAGATACCTTTTACTTTTCATTTTAAGATGGCCTAGAGAAACAAATACTGTCCATCCTCACAGTATCTCTCCCAGCCTCTGTTGACTCACATGATGCCCCCAAAACAACGAGCTCTGGAGAAAATTGTAATGAAGAAAGCACCCATTGCTTCAGAAGGCCCCCAAAAGAAAGCACCAAAGAACTTCCCAGATAAAGAAACCTTTCTGAAACTATCAGAAGGTGAACACAAAAGGATTGTATATAGAGCCCTCCTAGATCTTATACAAAACGCAGCAGACCAAAATGAAAAATTAAGCAAATCTGATGGAACAGCGGTACTCCGAAATCCAACAGATCAAGAACAAAATCAAAGACATAGAAACTTCAATTCAAAGCCAAGAAAACAGAACAGAACAACTGAAAAATAGACTTTTTGACTTGGAAGACAGAACTACTGACTCCAGCATCTATGAGGAGAAATCAGAAAAAAGAATCAAGAAAAATGAAAAAGCATTAAGAAACATGGGGGACTTTATTAAGAACAACCTATGATTCACTGGAGCTCCTGAACAGGGTGAGACACCTGAGAACACAGAGAATATTGTTGCTGAGCTGCTGACAGAAAACTTCCTAGAAGTTATGAAAGAGAATATAGATATCCAAGATGTATATCAAATTCCACTCAAGATAGATCTCAAAAGAAAGACTCCAATACACGTTATAATCAAGCTTAACAAAATGAAACAAGCAGAAACTCTTAAAAGCAGCAAGACTCAAAGCAAAGCTAATATTCAGAGGGAAACCCTGTAGGCTTTCATCAGATTTCTCAGCAGAAACAATGCTAGCACAGAGACAGTAGCATGTCACATTTAAAGCCTTTAAGGAGAAGAACTTCCAACCAAGAATGATACATCCTACAAAACTATCTTTCAAATATGAAACTGAAATTAAGACATTCACAGATAAACAGAAACTCAGAAATTTTGTAAAAATTAAACCAAAGCTACAAGAAATATTGAAAGAATCCCTTGGCTAAGAAGAACAAAACCACCAACTTTATATTTTAGAAGCAAATATAGGACACATCACTTAGAAACCCAGTCGGTCAGGGCAGGCTCCAAGCTCAGTCAAAGCTATAACAGTGAAAGAAAACTATGATGTCATCATACTAAAAAGAGGGATGTACTACAGTTGTTATAGTCCTTCCACATGGAGAGGAAGTTAATAAGACTGGTAGTAATTAAAATCGGGTTCATACATAGTTTATTAAGGGAGATCATAGGGGCAGCTGTAAAGCACAATAAAGATGCAACATATCAAATCTAGAAATACAATACAGGAGTCTCAACAACTACAAAACCAACCCTGAAAAAGGTGAAAAATCAATTCACAAAGAAGAATGTCCCAGAACAGATTAATAAGAACAACAGAGAAAATATCAACACAAAAATAAACATATTACAATGACAGCACTAAACACATACCTATCAATAATTACATTGAATGTGAATGGACTGAATACTCCAGTAAAGAGTTATCAAGTGACATTTGGATCAAAAGACACAACCCATTCATATGTTGCCTACAAGAAACTCACCTTAGACTTAAAGACATGAACAAACTGAAAATTAAAAGATGGAAGAATATATATCTAGCTAACAATGAACAAGGAAGAGCAGGTGTGGCAATGTTAATCTCAGATGAAACAGATTTTAATGTGAAAGCCACCATCATGGACAAGGCTGGACACTATTGCTGAAAGGTTCAATACACAAGCAAGACTTAGCAATATTAAATATTTATACACCTAATATTAGGGCACCTAATTATGTCAAAGAAACACTGACTACACTCTAAAAAGAGAGATCATTCCACAATAATAGCAGGAGACTTCAACACTCCACTCTCAATGTTGGACAGATTATCCAGAAAAAAGCTCAGTAAAGACACAGATGACCTTATTGTCACAATTAGCCAACGAGACTGTCTATCAGCAGACAAATACACCTTCTCCCCAGTGCACATGGAACATTCTCCAGAATAGACCATGTATTAGGACATAAAGCAATTCTCAACAAAATCCATATCACTGAATTAATGCAAAGCATCTTTTCAGATCACAAAGCCATAAAAGTCTAACCCAACAGCAGAATAAACATAGATAGAAAGTGGAATGCATGTAAACTGGACAAAATCTTTCTCAAAAAGCCATGGGTTACAGAAGAAATCAAGGATGAAATAAAGAAATTTATGGATTCTAATGAGAAAGAAAACACTTCCTACCAGAACCTATGGAATACAGCCAAAGCAGTGCTCAGAGGTCAGTTTATCTCCATAAATGCACACATCTGGAAGGAAGATAGAAACCAGATCAAAGAACTACCCTGCAGCCTGAACAAGTAGAGAGAGAACAACAGAGGAAACCCTCAGGCACCAGAAGAAAACAGATCATAAAGATCAGAGCAGAACTAAACAAATTAGAAAACAGAAGAACAATTGAAAAAATTGTGAACACCAAAAGCTGGTTTTTTGAAAAGATGAACAAAACTGGCAAACCGTTGGCTAAACTTACTAAAGAAAAACAAGAACGGAAATATATAACCCAAACAAGAAATGAGAGGGGAGTTGTCACAACAGATCCAACAGAAATAAAAAATATAACAGAATACTATGAAAGATTGTACTCTAACAAATTTGAAAACCTAGAGGAAATGGACAAATTCCTTGACTCATATCACCTACCAAAATTATCACAAGGTGAAGCAGAACAACTTAATAAATGCATCACAAAGGAAAAAGTTGAAAAAGTCACCAAACACTATGAACAAAAAACAAAAAAAGCCCAGGCTCAGATTTCTGCTTCACTGCAGAATTCTACCAAGCTTTTAGAGAAAAGTTATCTCCAATACTAGCCAAGTGCCAAGTGCCGTCGAGTCGGATCCGATACTACTGAGACTATTTAACAGTACAGAAAGGGATGGAATACTCCCAAATTCGTTCTATGAAGCCAGCATAACCCTGATACCAAAGCCGGGGAAAGACCCAACAAGAAAGGAGAACTATAGACCAATATCACTAATGAATCTAGATGCAAAAATCTTCCAGAAAATTCTCACCAATGGAATACAATGACATATCAAAAATATAATAAATGAGTTGGATTCATATCAGGGATGCAAGGCTGATTCAACATCAGAAAAACAATTACTGTGATCAGCCACAGAAATAACACAAAAGACAAGAATCACCTGATCTTGTCCACTGATGCAGAAAAGACATTTAATAAAGTCCAGCACCCATTCATGTTAAAAAAAAAACTCTCAGCAAAATAGGAATAGATGGCAAATTCCTCAGTGCAATAAGGGCCATTTGTAAAAAGCCTACATCATCCTGAATGCAGAGAGACTGAAACAGTTTCCCTTGAGAACAGGAACTAGACAAGGATGCCCACTCTCACCTCTCCTATTCAACGTTGTACTAGAAGTCCTGACCAGAGCAATTAGACAAGACCAAGAAATAAAGAGCATCTACACTGGCAAAGAAGAAGTAAAAGTCTCCCTATTTGCAGATGATATGATTGTACATGCAGGGAATCCTAAAGAATATATAAGTAAACTACTCAAACTGATAGAAGACTTCAGCAAAGTCTCAGGTTACAAGGTAAACATAAGTAAATCAGTAGGATTCCTTTATACCAAAAACAAGATTATTAAGGAAGAAATCACCAAATCAATACCATTTACAATAGACCCTAAGAAGATAAAGTACCTAGGAATAAATCTAACCAGAGAAATAACAGATCTTTACAAAGAGAACTACAAGTCCTTACTACAAGAAACTAAGAGAGACTTACATAAATGGAGAAACCTACCCTGTTCATGGATAGGAAGACTTAACATTTTGAAAATGTCTATTTTACCAAAAGCAACCTACTTATATAATGCAATCCCAATACAAATTCCAGTGACATTTTTTAATGAGATGGAGAAACAAATCACTAACTTTGTTTGGAAAGGGAAGAAGCCCCGGGTAAGAAAAGCACTACTGAAGAAGAAGAACACCCTGGGAGGCCTCTCACTATCCAACTTTAGAACCTATTACACTGCCACAGTAGTTAAAATAGCCTGGTACTGGCATAAAAAGGGACAGACAGATCAATGGAACAGAATGGAGACCCTGAGACGACACCATCTTCCTATGGACAACTGATATTCGACAAAGGCCCTAAGACATTAAACTGGGTTAAAAACAATCTCTTCACCAAATGGTGCTGGCAAAATTGGATATCCATCTGCAATAAATTGAAACAAGACCCATATCTTACATCATATACAAAAACCAACTCAAACTGGATAAAACACCTACATATCAAATCTAAAACAATAAAGCTCATCCAACAAAAAGTAGGAACAACAATGTAAATTTTAATACACAACGTAGACAGACTTCAAAATCTGCCAACCAAGCCACAAACAACAAAAGAGAAAATAAACAGGAACTACTAAGAATCAAACACTTATGCTCATCCAAAGACTTTATTAATAGAATTAAAAGGCCACCTACCGAATGGGAAAAAATATTTGGCAACTACATGTCAGATTGATGCCTGATCTCCATAATCTATAAGGTACTACAAAATATCAATAAGAAAAAGATAAATCAACCAATTAAGTGATGGGCAAAGGAGATGGACAGACACTTCTCCAAAGAGGAGATCCAGGTAGCCAAAAAACACATGCAGACATGCTCAGGATCATATTAAAGAAATTCAAATCAAAACTACAATGAGATACCATCTCACACCAATGAGGTTGGCCATGATGCAAAAAACACAAAACAAGCAATGATGGAGAGGCTATGGAGAAATTGGAACTCTCCTACACTGTTGGTGGGATCACAAAATGGTGCAACCTCTTTGGAAAGCAATCTGTTGCTTCCTTAAAAAGCTAGATATAGATATACCATTTGACCCTGTAACTCCACTGCTTGAAATATATCCTACAGAACCAAGGCCATTTACACCAACTGATATATGCACAAGAATGTTTATTGCAGCACAGTCCACAATAGCAAAAAGGTTGAATCAACCCAGATGCCCAACAACAGAAGAATGGATGAGTAAACTGTGGTGTGTGTACTCAGTGGAACACTATGCAATGATAAAGAACAACGATGATTTTAGGAAACATCTCCTAACCTGGTTTCAACTGGAGGACATTATGCTGAGTGAAAGTAGTCAGTGACAAAAGGAAAATATTGTATGAAATCCCTACAATAAGAACCTAAAAACAGACTCATACGTAGAAGAAAAGACTCTTTGATGGTTGCAAGGTTGAGGAGGGAAGGAAGATGATGGGGGAGGGCTTAGACTAGATCATTTATAGAAATTTAGTTGGGAGAAATCAGTGACAGCACATATTAGAAAGAAGATCAACATTAACTGGACTTCAGCATAACATGGCTGCTTCTCCTATCTTAACCCAATATTGAACGGATAGAGTAGCTGGGGCGGGGACCCAGGGACCATGCTCCCAGCAGATATAAAGGCCAGTTGGCACAACTAGCATTTTGCTAAGAAAGCCTTCTGCACCCCACATTGGAGAGCGGCATCTGGGGTCTTAAAAGCTTCCAAGTTGCCATCTGAGGGCACAGCAAATTGTCCCAACTCAGTAGGAATGTATGATCATCGAGGACCAAAATTACATGGGGGGAAGAGAACCCAGAAGACAGAGAGACCCATGTCAGTGGGTGACTACATTAACTTGTGACTGGAAGAACCAGATGGTGCCTAGCCACCACCATGATAGCCGTGATGGAGCTCACAAAGTTGAGTCTCACTGGCAACACGAGAATAAAAAGGGGTGGACCCTGAGATCTCCACTAAAAGACAGCAATTGATGGTCCAGGGGTCTCGGTTTACCCTGGGAGCATGGCCCCTGGCCATGATGCTGCCCCTTTCCATAAAACATAATGAAGGTCAACTTTTCGGACAGCAGTGGATCGGACTTGGCAACACAGAGTGACCATATCATGTGTACACTTTATGATTCTATGCATCCATAGGATGTTGTCGTCCTGACCTCTTACTGGAGGCAGGCAAGTGGGTGGAGAGGAGGGGATAGGAGATCGTTGGGAGGATCAGACATGTATGGAGCGGAGAAGAGTGTGCCGTCACAGGCTGGGAGAGCAGTGGAAGCTGCATATAGGTGGGCATGTAAATTGACATGGGAATGTAAATTTTCATTTAATCATACTATAATAATAGTAACAATAAAATAAATAAATAAAAATTCATGCTGATACATTTCCAAAGTTTTTTAAAAACACGTCAAACAACATTTCTGCTTCATATGCCTAACTACCCCAGCACACTGTATCAATGGTGCAAGTGGAAGCAAAGAGTTCAAACTTCCTAGATCGCTGCTCAAATACAGAAAATAGGGAAAGAACAAAGGACAAAACACAGTTTATATTTTCCCCCTCATTGTTGAGTTGATCTCCATAATAGTTACAAAACATAGAAAGATGCTTATTTTGTTACTATACCTCGATCTCCTGGAATGAACTGTTGATCATTGCAATTAGCATATTTAACAAAACAATGACCATTGTAACATTATAGACTCCATAAAGAACATAACCGATATTTTCAATAAATTTGTGATTATAGTTGATGACCACTGATTTCACTTCAGAAAGTCCAAATATAGCCCAGAACAGTGTCTTAAAACTCTCTTCAACTCTAGGGAAAAATAAAAGAAAGGAAATAAGAAATTACAAATAAATTACAATGGTACCGTAATAAAATGAGTTTATTTAGTGTCTTTGCAAATTACTAGGTATACATGAAATAGTGTTTTACTTTCTGAACCTCAGTTTTCTTCTCTGCCAAGTGGGTTCAATAATATTTATTTTTCTGGGTTGTTGTAAGGATGATGTAATACTGCGCATAGGAAGGAAGTAAACAAATCCACATCTGGCACACAATAGGCACTTAATAAATGCTATTACTATAATTGCATTATCACAGATGTTAATATTTAAGTAAACTATAACTCTGGCAATGGAAGTATTAAGTATATTCATAAAAATAATACAGTTTGTTATAGTCAGGTTTCCTTTATCTGTTGCCACTGCTAGTTGCTATAGCATTGATTCCAACTCACAACGACCCCATGTGTGCGGGGTGGCACTGATCTATAGGGCTTTCAAAGCTGTGACCAGGCTTTACTTCTGAGATTCCTCATCTGTACTTCCATCATTTCTAATAAATATGTAAGAAAAGTCTATATTTTAAGAAAAAAATGACAATATAAAAGTAGAAAATGTAAGGCCGAATCACTGATACATCTTCGGTAGGAGTGTCAATGCTTTGGGCATAATTGTTGACCAAAGCTAGATCCATATATTTCACCCAGATGATTTCATTTCTCTGATAAACTGCACTTTAGAAGCATATGGAAAACAAAAGCTTATGCTTCATTCAGTTGATGCTTTCATTTTGAGGTTGAAGAGCTAATATTTAGGTAATCTATTTTACAGATATTTTGTAAAAACAACTGATGTGCCATGGTGAGTATAACTCAAAACTCATGTCATTGTGAATAACTTGGCTCTTCTCACTGATAACATTCAAGAAAATGATTAGAAAAGGGGCTGTTCTTGTAGCCCAGTGATCCTGGAGCCTCCAGTTGCCAACAGGGCTCACTCTTCTGCATACTAGCCATTTAACATTCAGTGTATTATTTGCCTTTCTGAATTCAAGTGTCCTTTTTTGTGAAATGTGAATAATAAAATGATGCATGCAAAGTATTTGCCACAATACCTGGTTCTGATAAATTTCACTAATATTTAATATTAGGAGGTATCTACATTTGAGGAACCCTGGTACCAAAGTACTTAAAGCACTCATTTTTCTGAAAAAGAACTACAAATGAAATCTTTACCAAAATATTATTTATCCCAAGGGTATGTATGAACTGTTAAATTAACATTTATTTAATCTGCAGTCACCGTCATTGGCACATCTGAGAACACATACGTTGTGAAGGCTTCATTTTGTTTGGCACCACGGTAGTAGGAGTAGAGGTTGAACATGCCAATCATAAAGGCCACGAACACCATGATGAATATGACCATGAACTTAAAGATGTCTTTCACTGTTCTCCCAAGTGATATTTGCAGAGGTCCAAAGCTTTCATTGGCTGGTAAAATATAAGCTATTCTGGAGAAACTTAAAACCACGGCAATTGCATAAAGACCTTCAGATATAATTTGTGGATCAGAGGGGTCCCACTTTATCCTAGCTAGGAAAAAAGAAACAGGAGGATTTTGGTGAGCTTCTTTATTTTTCTGGGAAATAAATATAACTGCATCAACAACCCAGCATCTTAATAAATGTCTGCTATTTAAGAGTTTTGTTTTTTTTTTCACATGTCAGACAGCTTTGATCTTTTAAATTCACATTCAGAAGGCAACCCTCTGGTTTGCAGACAATTTTCTAAAAGGGCGTAGCACAATGGTTAAGATTTCAGAAAATGGACTCAGATAAACATCTATAAAAATTAACCTCTCCTGACTCCATTTTTCTCATCTTTAAAAAGGAAATGATACATATCTCGTATTTCTCACTTGTGAGAATGAAATTAGTCAAGATATGTATGGCATTTAGAAAGTACTCGGCACCTATTAAATGATAGCTTTATTATTTAATCTTGAACTATAATGAAAAAGGACAATAATCTAGGATTCGTGGATTACATGTAGTTATAGAAACATAGCACAAGTAATTTTTATTGGCCATTCAAGTCTATTTTTATCATAAAAATGAAACAACTACTCATGTATGCATCTTTCTGGCATTATTGTGTTAGTTCATCAAGAAACCATTAGGAATTAGGAAGAAAGATGTACAGCTGTGCAAGAAAGAGAAAAAATAGGCATACAAATATGTTTTTGCTTATTTCCTGAGAAGTGGAATTAGGAAGAGATAAACTAATAAACATATTTTCCATTTTTAATAATGTTTTGACTGTAAGTACCGTATATAAGTAAACACCTTTGAAAAATCTGAAGTCTGTGTATTTTAAAATATTTAAACCGAACATCAGAATAAACACTGTGTTGTTACTCTTGAGTGCCATCAAGTTGGTTCTGACTCAGGGTCATTGTATTTGACAGAGTAGAACTGTCCTATAGGGTTTCCTAGGCTGTAAATCTCTAAAGGAGCAGATTGCCCCATCTTTTCTTGCTGGGTGGCTGGTAAATTCAAACTGATAACTTTTCAGTGAACAGCTGAGTGCCATTTAACCACTTTTACTACCAGGACTTCAACACACAACAAAACAAACACTGAAAACTGCTAACAAAATAGACACCCTTACTCGATGTAGTCAACAAATCCACACAGTTGCCAATTAAATGTTAGCTGATTTCTTTATCAGATGGTTTGTGATCAGTTTTCAAAGGAAATACATTTCTTTCATTCCAGGTTTCCATGAGGAGAGATTTTCCCTAAGCAAATAACTGGACCCATTTCCATCCCTTAGCACGTTCCTCCTGTGGAGGCTGAATAACCTATATGATTCTAAATTTAGGATGACTAGCTGGAAATCTGATCCCACAGGGAGGAGTCTCACCCAGTGAAGCACTTGCTGTTCCTGCCCCCCCGGTCTGATCCGTTGCTGTTTAGAAATTAGAGGGTACAACTGCTTACCTCTGGAGTTTGGTAAAGTGAGCTCTCTGTCTAATAGAACTGAAACCATGTCATCCAATCTGAACTTTACTGATATTAGGTGATACTCTGGTCTCTATATTAACTTTTTTATTTCTTTACTCACTCAGAGATTGGGTAGGAAATAACACCATTATTCATTAGAGGGCTCTCTCAAAGTCCCCAATAATAATTTATTTATTTCAAATAGTCAGTATTTCTTAAATAGAAATGGTACTCAACTGTGAATTATTTTTAGTATGCAAGAGGAAAAACATAAATCTTAGGCAACTGGAAGTTAGCTATCAAGAGACAGCAATGAGGACTCTTGAGATTAAGAGAAGTTTCCAGGTAGCAACGAAATCAAAGAAGCAGCAGAAAGCATTCTTCTTCAGATACAGATAATTAGAAGCTGGAATCTGACCAACAATTTTATGAAAAACCAAGCAGCAACCCAAATACTACTTACATCTGCTTTATAAGAAAATTCTGCAGTCTTTATTTATTGTCTGTGTACCATATACTCACCCAAATTGTAGTATTTCACATTGTCTCCCAGTGTAACTTTAGTCAAGTCCTTCAAAGTGTCATTTGCATCAATGATGCTCTGGGCTTTGGAAGCATGCCAGAATGCCATGAATCTCGCAATGAATGATGCCGCAAAGATGGCTAGCATGCCAAAATCAAGCATATTCCACAACTCAAACAAGTATTCTTTGGGGCCTTGAGTCCAAATTTCTTTACATTCAGCCCATATCATTCCTGCATTGGAAAGGGGTTAAAATATCAATTCAATTTCATTCCAGCCTTAGCACTTCAAGGAAACACAGCTTACTACCATTTACATGCACACATACACATACACATACATAAAAGCAAAGACTATGAGAAGGTATGGAGAAACCAAATGCAGCTTTCTTTCTGTGGTCCCTGAGCTCCTGGTGCCCTCTCTCTTCAACAGGAGATAAGGATACTTAGGGTCGCTTTGAGTTGGACACAACTCGACAGCAGTGGGTTAGAGTAGCTGCAGTTGAGCAGTTTTCAAATCTTCTTCTTTTTCCCCAGGCCCCTTCTCCTTTTTTTTCTTGTTCTCTTTAAGAAGCAGAATTCTTGGTAAAAGTGATGCCTTACTGAAGCTTCAAAAAATAAGCCAGACACAGCAACCTATTCTGCCTGAAGGGTTCTTGTCTTACTTGTCTCCAGGACTGTGGGACACTGCTGTGTATAGTTTGAAATCTCCCATCAAGTCCAGCTTGTCTGACAAGCAAGGAAGTTCTCCACAGGGATCAAGCCTCTGCCTGAGTACATCTAGAGATGAGATGCTTAGACTTCTAAAGGCTGCTCATTCCATTGTCTCATTCTCAGCATGCATCCCTTCAACGTGGATCCAATGGTCCTATTTCTACCCAGTAGAGAATCAGTCTGCTTTCTCTGCCTTTAAATTTCATGAGAGAAAAAACCACCTGTGTGCTCATTAAATCTATTTATTCTTCCTCAGCAGATGAGGGTTTATCATGAAGCTAAAGACGCTTAAGCTTAGGATGCATCACTTGCACAGGCCCATTCTAGAGCCCTGTTCAGTCTTCTTTTCCTCTAAAGACTGGTGAAAAAACAAAACACAGCAAAAAACAAACAAAGAAAGAACAACAAAAAAAACCATGCTGTCATCAGTTGATTCTGACTCACACCAACTCTATAGGACAGAGTGGAATTGCCCCATGAGATTTAAAAAAGCAGCTGGTAGATTTAAACTGCCAGTCATTTCATTAGCAGCCAAGTTCTTAGCCATCACACCACCAGGTCTCCTTGTCTCTCTAAAGTGTGCCCTCCAAATAAATTATAGTCAGGCTCCACAATACCTGGATCCCACCCGACCCCACCACTCCAGGGTCCCACCTGACCCTGCCCTTCCCCAATTCCTTTAAGAGCTTTTCAACAGAAGTGCCACTCCCTATCCTGGTGACTGTCTTGGGATGTGTTCTATTTTGCCAGTTGCCTGTTTCGCATGTAGCACCCAGAGACAGACACAACCTTGTATGCATGGTCTGGCCTGAGCAGAAAGCAAGCGGTTAATTACAGCCCTTGTCTGTGGTCCTCTGCTTTTCTTGAAGAGTCAATCCAGGATGTGTTTGCTCTCTCAGTAGCCTACATTGGCATTAAGTGAAAAGTGCTCCCTAGGACATTTTCATATGAAGTCATGTCCAACAATTAAGTGTATTTTTGTTCCTGTAACACCTCCTCTCCTTGGTTTGAGCTCAGTATCCTTCTTTGTCAAGAATTCTTGACAAAGTCAACCTTTTAACTTTTTATCAACTAAAAACTAGGAAGATATGTTTTCAGTAACCAATATGTGAGTCTTTTTCCTGAAGCCCACATAACACACTCAACACTGTCATAAGTAGGCCAATTTTTATTAATATTTCCAAAAAGGTACAGTGACTGTCTTTCAAGAAGAACTTCAAAGAAGAAAACCTACCAGTGTCAGTATTGAATCAGGAGTCTAATATGCTACTAAAGTGTTAAGACATCTGTTCTGACTTGTTAACTGTTTTCTGTTAAATACTATGAAATAATCTCTGAAGTCAAATATGAAAGTTAGATCAGTAGTTCCAAGAAAAACATTCTTATTCATAAAATTAAAAGTTAACTCCAATATTTTCAAGTTTGTACTGAAAAAGGAAAAACTTCTAAAGTTTATATTTAAAATTATGCTAGTATGAGGATATTAAATTATGATAAAGAATAAAATGAATATTACTTATACATAATCCCTTCATATAAAATTTAATTTTTCAAAGTTTCTTCTTGTGGTCCTAGAAGTATCTTACCATATTTAATACATCTTCAGTGGGAAATAACATTTTTATATAAAAGTAATGCATAAACACTTGGTGAAAAACAATAAAATAATTGTGACTTCTGAAATTTACTGAATACATTTTATTTGCTAAGCATTGTATTATGCACTTTCCATATACTAATGCACTAAAATATAAACTATAACTCACAGCGTTATAGTCAAATAAAACAACAGCAATGGTGACTGACAACAGCCCATACAGTTATTTATTCTTGTTTTACATCAAATATCAGAGGTGAATTGTAATTTACCTGTTGTAGTTTTTTGGTATAATGTAAATATCAACTAAATTAGAAAAGAAATAGTAGAAAATTAAACTCTTCTTCTGGGCTTCTCTAAGGTTTATCATTACCTTGGTGATGTAATTCACATTTTAAGCCACTGTGCATGTTTTCCCAAGAATCATATCAGGAAATGAAGTGATTCATAAGTTTTGAATAACTCTGAATTTCTGTGAAAGTACTTCACATCTATTTAAAGTGATCACAGCGAAATGAGCACAGTGCTTCATAATCTTTCGGTGGATCCCCCGACCAGGCCCTAGCGTAGGGAAGCCAAGGGAGCTTCCCCGGGAAGTGGTAAATTTATAAAACTGAATGCAGATGGGATGTGCGTGGCCAAGTTCATAGAACAGTAAAGGTTTTGTATAGACTCCCTGCATCCAATTCCCTGTTCACCCTTCATATTAACCCTAGAAAATTTCATGCATACTCAAGGCCTCAAGTCCCATCTGGGACAGGGGATTTTACTGAAACTGTATTTGTAGATTAGATGTCTCTCTGTTTTGTTTTTCCTACTACTCAGTGGCCATCTTCACCTGAAAATCACATGGTCATTTCAAAGTCAGTCACATCCCGACGTAATTATTAGGTTTTGTTTCCCTAGGCTCAAACCTCATCTTCCTTCTGCGCTCTCCATCTCAGAAAATTGGTATCACTCACCTAGAGATCCATCCAACCCAGAATCCACAGCTCCCTTTCCATGTGATGAATCACCAAGATCTTCGGTGTTTATCTTTTAATTAGCTCTCCAGTCTCTTCCTTTTTCATGAGATCCTCCTCCTCCTGAGGATCACTACAATTGCTTCTTGCCCTCCAGGTCAGCCCTCCTTTAAGCCACCTTTTACCTCACAACCTCTGAGACATTTCTAAAATGTGATCTGATCACATCACCAACAGCAGAAACTTGTCCACTGACCACCTCCCCTTATCATCCATCACCCATATCCACAAATGCACCTGCATGCCGGCTGTGCCTAACTTACAGTATTTCGAGTGTACCAGGTATCATAGTTCCACATCTTGGCATCTGATATTTCCATGCCTGTAGCATCCTTATTCTCACTGTTAGTTCATCTGGTAAACTTTTCCTTATCGTCAGAAGATCAGATGGAAGGTATTGCCCAGTCTAGACCCCACCTCACTCAAAGAGTTAGATGCTCAATCTGTGCGTTCTCATAAAACCCGAAGAACACCACCTGAATTATAGGGGTTTTTTTTAACACTGAGTTTTAATTACTGATTTAATTACTGACTCATCCTTCTAGACTTACCTTTCTTGGAGGCAAGGGTTATGTCTCGTTTACCTCAGTACCCTCGTTACTTAATGAAAGAATTCACTAGCTATTGAATTTGCCCTGTCATATATATTTGATTAAAAGATCTTTCTAATTTATATATTTAATGATGAAGTATATGTATGATGGATTCTAAAGACAAATGATATACTAGAGACCAGATTCCTTTTCTTTCACTTTACTGTTGTGATTAGTTGCTTTGGGGTCAATTCCAACTCCTGACAATCCCAGGTGAGCAGACTAGAACTGCACCATAGGGTTTTCAAGGCTTGTGACCTTTCGGAAGTAGATCGTCAGGCCTGTCTCCAGAGGCACTTCTGCCTGGGTTCAGACGGTCAACCTTTGGGCTAGTAGTCAAGTGCTTAACAATTTGTTTTGCCAAGGGAGTCCACTTTCACTTACCACTTGAGAATCTAAAGTAAGTTACTTAAACCTCACATAAATCTTACTAAGTAGATGTTATTATAAATTATAGATTAGAAAACTGTGGTGCCAAGAGAACATCACCGATAAATGATGAATGCTTCCCATTCCAGGTACATGACCAATGTTACATGACTGTGAGTGACTATTAAGCTGTTATTGCTATTAACCTCAATATACAAACATGTGGCTGTTTTCTGGCTTGATGTCATAGTTCTTCCAAAACATAAATGACAGGTTTGGTGGGGGTGGGGGGTTTGTTTGGGTCACTGATGAGGCTTAATTAATATTATCCTGTCGGTTTTCTTCCTGAGTTCTTCTTGGAAACGCAAAACACATGCAGCATGTGAGATGACTATGCACTGATAACTAACAAAAGGCTACTGTGTTTAACAACACAAAGGAAATCACAGTGTGTGGACTGCTGTGTCGTGCTGCACACATTTGTATAACTGACGTGTGGAGGAATCAGTATGATTCAGTCCAACTCCTGAGGCTGCAAAGAGAAATGATGACAGAAAATCAGTCTTTACCTATTACCCATGATATAATGAGCATCTCCATCCATGAGAAGCAGGATGTTTTCATCCTAAACAGCTGTTTTGCATTATCTGTGCTCGTTTCATTAGGAAGGAGTTTGGTGCCTTCAAATCTGTCAGCTGCATTCATGACTAGCAGTCCCAGAAAAATGGTGAAGGAGGCAGCGTGTGCGACAAACTTCATGAATGGACCACGCATTATTTTCCCCATCTGCCGTAAGAAAATCAACTTTGTTTTGTATACTTTACAACACACACACATACAAGATAAACACATGCATACTCCAATATCCTCCTAAAATCATGTATACTTATATAATTCATAGTAAAACAATTCTTTGTGCTACTATAAAATTTCATCAGATTCTTTAACTACATACACTGATATTCTTCTTAATAATTATACAAATTAACTTTTCTATTAAATTATACTTAAGTTCTTGAAATCTACACTATTGATGAGAAAATGCTGAAGGGTCTTGGCTTTGTAAAACACATATGAATACACTGGTCCTGAAGTACTGAAGAAGCAGCAATAAAAATATTAAACTGAGTCTACTCTGCAATGTGTATATATTGTTGATTGAGTATTGCTTCATTTCTTGTCTGTACATTTATGTCAGGTACACGGGGATAACTCATGCCTGAGCTGATGTTACCATCTGGGAAATGCCAATGGAGTGAAAGGTATGGTACCAAGAAGAGAACATCCAACCAGGGATAGGGCAGCTGGGTCATTCAGATTGTGCTAGAACAATGTCCTGGGATGATGCTGAATTTCAAGTCCTACATTTTAGGTTCAGGTCCCAGTTTTATTACTCCATTCGCTGAATAAACATGGAACCAAACCATAAGGCCACACGCTCCACTGTCGAGTCAATTCCAACTCATAGTGACCCTATAGGACAGAATAGAACTGTCCCATAGAATTTCCAAGGAGCATCTGGCAGATTTGAACTGCCCACCTTTTGGTTAGCAGCCACAGCACTTAACCACTATACCACCAGGATTTCCAAACACAGGGAGAGTAAAATAACTGACTACATCTTGAGCATAGCACACACCATTTGGTTTCTTAATTTGTCTCCAAGCATGAGACAAATTTTCTCCCTTAGTTTCTCTCAAAGTTAAGAACTAGTTTATGTTCTCTTTAGGACTGTGGAAAAACAAGTGATAATAATTTAAAAGCCATGAAAGAAAAACAAAACAATCTGCCTTGTGACCCAAAACTTAAATGATGGCCAGACCACCTCTGGGCCCTAAATACCAACTGAGGTATCAACACATCTGGGAGACCACTGTGACCACCTAAAAAAGAATAGCTTTCTACAAATTCCTAGGATTCACAAAACCTTATTCCCTTTTTCTCGAAAACCTCCAGCTAGTCTCAGTTTCAGGGAGGTAGAATTTAGAGGAGTCTATCCTCTCTGTCTTCTTGCCTACCTGTACATAATTAAAGGCCTTGCTTCTCATCTCACCCCTGTCTCAAAGACTGACTATCTGTGGCAGGCAGCATGAACTTTGCTTAGGTTTGTGGTAAAAAAAAAAAAAAAAAAGAATAAATTACCTAAATTATGTGAGAAATAAGATTCTCCATAGAAAATGCAGGGAAACTAAAAGCTATTTTTCCTCTATGGCACAGTATTTATCTCAGCGTGAAATGCATCAACCTCAGCCTGGGCAGAAAACCAAGGAAACAAAACTCGTTGCTTTTGAGTCAATTTTTACCCACCGTGACCCTGTACAACAGAGTGGAACTGCCCCCCTATGGTCTCCAAAGCTGTACGTCTTTACAGAAGCAGACTGCCATATCTTTCTCTCATGGTTTTGAATCACCAATCCCTAGGTTAGCAAGCAATTGCTTAACTACTGCACCACCAGGGCGGGTGCGTGTCCAGTGTGTTTTAGGGGCTCTGTGAATCTCCTAAAGTGGTACAAAACCCTCAGTACATGTGTGCAGTTTTCTTCCTAAGGAGATGGACTGTAGCTTTCAACATCTTTTCATATAAGTTTCTTACTAGAACCCTTTGTGACAATAATAGTAATACCACTGCCACTTAGGTTGTACTTCCATGTGGCCAGTACTGTTTTAAGTGCCTAACTCAAGTTTACTCATGTAATTATTAGAGTAATCCAAAGGGGTAGGTGCTAACTCAGGGCTCATTTTGAAGACAAAGAAACTGAGGGCATATTCAATATCACACAGCTCATGAAGTGATAGAGCTGAAATTTGAACCCAGGCATTCTTGTTCTGGAAACTCTCGTGGCATTGTGGTTAAGCACTACATCTGCTAACCAAAAGATCAGTGGTTCAAATCCACCAGGCACTCCTTGGAAACTATGGGGCAGTTCTACTCTATTCTGCAGAGTCACTATGAGTCAGAATCTACTCTACAGCCTTGGGTTTGCTTTCATTTTATTCTTGTTCCCGAGTTTATGTTCATAAACACTATATCACACTTTAGTTTGGTTTACAAATTTATTTCATATTTTCCTATTAAAGCTCTATAGGACAGAGTTAGGAACCCTGGTGGCATAGTGGTTAAGGGATACAGCTGCTAACCAAAAGGTCAGCTGTTGGAGTGTGCCAGGCACTCCTTGGAAACCCTACGAAGCAGTTCCACTCTGTCCTATAGGGTCACTATGAGTCCTAATCAACAGGATAGCAGTGGGTTTTGGTTTTGGGGGGTTAAGGACAGAGTGGAATTGCCTCATGGGGCTTCCAAGGAATTGCTGGTGGATTCATATGCAGACCTTTTGGTTGGCAGCAGAGCTCTCAACCACACCACCACCAGAGTACCACTGAACTTAATATATACATATTTTTAAAAGAAAAGTTTTGTTTTTTTGGTTTTTTGGTTTTTTTTTTTTAAATCTTAAGAGCTGAATAGCTGCTTGAAAATCTTATTCAGAAGTTGGATGTTATAACAGAAACAATGCAATCAATGGATGTCCTCTGTTCCTATAAGTTTTATTTGTGTATGCAGTCTTCGAAAGTTATAAAGTTAGAGCTGGAGTATACAACAGTCCAGTCCCTTCACTTTTGCTATTTAGAATCTTAGGGTAGTGAAACTATACGTATAACAGTCTCCTCCAAGCTAAAAGAGGTTTATTCAGGATTTTAAACAATAGATTAATCTACTTTGACATGCTGCAGATACAATTCAATGGTACTTATAAAAATTTGTTGTGAAATAATTTCTAAAATCATATTTCTGTAATATTGGTCAATACATTGATTCAACAAGCATTTTTTAGATTCTGTTTGAACAGAACTCTCAATCAAATGAGGACAAAGTTAAAACAAATGGGAGACAAAGTAGATTTAGTTTTGATTGGTTTAGTTTTCTGATTTCTTTTTGCCTATTTTTCTTAGCTTTTTTTCTTTTAAAATATAAACAATTAAAAGATTAACATTAAGACACTTTTAATTTCTTTTTCCATTGTGTACAACACACACAATTATAATTTCATAATATTTTCTATATGATTTATTTTAATCATGCCTTATAGAAAGTAAAAACATTTTAAGATTTACTATCTTTCTCACAAAAAAAGCCAGTAGAAAGCTGTTAGAATTCTGTTTCTCCCTATCCCTTTCTTTGTCTCTTTCTCTTTTATCTGTTGCAGTTTAAAACTGAAATTGAGGGCAATGACTGTGAGCAGTGAAACTCACTTAAAACTTATTTATGGCTGGCCTTGCAGCAGTGGGCTCAACCATAGCAACAACCGTGAGGACGGCACAGGGTGCAGAAGGGTTTCAGTCTATTGGACACGGGGTCCACTGTGAATTAGAATTGATTCAACAGCACGTAACAACATAGTTCCAGAAAGAACCAGAAGCAGTCTTCAGTGACACACAGAACACAAAAGAGTAAAACAATTAAAGTAAGAACTATTAACAGAAAAAAGAAAAGTTTAGAGACGTAAAATGAAGTTAAAGAAAACGCTAAGCATGTCAGAATGAGCCACAAGACTGGAAGTTCTGGAACTTGAACTGGCTGTCTAGGACACATCCAAAGTCAATGTTCACTATTCAGGATAGTATGTGATATTTGCTTCAATACTAATCTGGCTTGCCTTCTTTCTCATTGAGTTCCTGGCCCTGATGTAACTATATTCTTCCTTTATTTTATTCAAAAGGTTGAGATGACAATCAAATAAAACATTTTTGCTGCTTATGAAAACTTCTAGTTGCTTTTTTTAAAGGCAAACAAGGGAACTAACAGAAAGGTAGATGGCAGGAAACCAGGGTAGCATGTTTTGACCATTAGATCTTTTATTCCTTGTTACAAATAATTAAGAGTTACGTTTCTCTTTCATATTCTTCTTGAAGAGTAAACACTAAGGGAGATTTTGACACTTTTCAATAGATTTTAGGAACTATAATGTGTTACCCATCTTTGTAAAGTATGTCATATATATGTTCAAGGTTGTAAACAAACTTCTTTAAAATAACTCTAAAAAGGACAAATTAACAACTAAACAAATTATTGAGAGTTAGCATTGAAAGAAATGCTTTCCTTTAGATATTTATTGATGATCAACTATCCATTTACCTAGCACCATACAAAATGGAAAAGGATGAGCCTCCCAGGAGTCCCTAAACTCATTACCCATTGCTGCCAACTTGGACTTAGAGAGATCTTATGACAGGGTTAAACCACCCCATAGAGAGTCTAAGGAATACCCATTGGATCTGAACTGCTGAACTTTTGTTTAACAGCCATAGCATTTAACTGCTATGCAACCAGGGTTTCCCTAGGAGTCCCGGGTAAGCGCAAATGATTAACACACTCAGCTGCTAACAAAAAGGTTGGAACTTAAGTTCACCCAGAGGCAGCCCAAAAGGAAAACCTGGTGATTGAGTTCTGAAATATCAGCCACAGAAAACACTCTGGAGCAAAGTTCTACTCTGACACGCAAGGGGTTGCCATAAGTCAGATTCAACTTGCAGCTAGCTAATCGTTAAGTTTAAAGTAAAATGATTTGTAGTCACTATACAGCCTCTTTTTATTCAGATGTACCAAAACTAGTGGATATTTTTGTTATACTAGAATAAAAACAAGTAAAGGTCAAAAAAATTCTGAAAGGAGATGAGAGTAAACTTGAGGAAAGAAAACCAGACTGAGACAGAAACAAAGACCCAGTCAAGGGGTATAAGCCTGCAGTGTGGTAAGGTTTAGTTATCATGGATATACTGGAAATTTTTAAATAGAATTTTAAATGAAGGCTTCAATTTATCTTTAGCAATCCCCTCCCCTCAACACACAAAAAAATTCTGTAACAAGTAAATAATGGTTATGTGCTTTGCTAAAGGGGAAAGTTGTAAAACAGATTTTATTCTCAAGCTTTAAATGATAAACAATAGAAAACAGATTTTAGATATGAAAGAAAAAACAACCTTTACAGCATCCTTTTAATGACATTATTTGCCTTAGTGTTCATAAATAAAGATGGGGAAACAGACACCAGGAAGAAAATTGGTCAGGGAAAAGAAATAGTGAAGGAAGTCAGGTTAATTAAGATTCAATCAAAATTAAATAAACATGTAAATCTCTAATTTTGTAACTCTAAGGACTGCCAAAGAGTCTCTGTCAAAGCACAGATACTCTGTAAAGCTTTTTGTGCTTTTGAACTCATTGGATGTGGGAAAGGACGACTATTCAGTTTAGAAAAGATGTTCTAAATTCACTGACCATACAGTGGTTAACTGGGGTAATGAAAATACTCCCATCTTTTTAATTCAGCTTAAATCTATGCAAACTCTAGGAATGTTATCTGGGGCCATAGAGAAAGACTACATGGACAGATATGGCCTGTGTGCTAGTTAGGAAAATTTGGATTCTTTTGGCTAAGCAAAATCTGTCATTTCTATGAAAAAGTAAGATGAAAACCTGTAACTTTCTAGAGGAAAATCTGTGCTATATATTTCTGTTCCTAAGGCATCTCATTATTTTCACTTTAATTTTGCCCACTTATTTATATGAGGCACACTGTGGTTCTTAGGATGTTTTAATGGAAAGAAAAAAAAAAAAAACTATGATGGTAGATTTTTGCCCTTGTGAGAAAATTTCTGGTTTCCAGCATGTCCTGTCATCACCAACAGAAGCAATTATGAGAGTCCCACTATATAAAAGGTATTCTACATCATGAGCTACTTATAAGTGTCTCTATACAGCTAAGTCACCAAATATGGGGTTCAGCAATAAGAAGATAATGTGTCAGTAATGCAGTGTGTGTGTAGATGTGCACCCGTGTACCACAAATGTGTGAAAATCAGTCCTGTCCATTTTTCAGAATGGCAAGTGATCCAACTATTATTTCTACCCAGCACACAAATAGATGGTCCAGTAGCCACTTTAGCCACATAAATTCAGAATTATTTCAGTCAGCCTGAAGAGGCCCAGAAAGGCGAATTCAGGAACATGAAAGTTAAGAGTATTGTCAGTGTAGGACAAACTTTCAAGCTCCTTAGCAGAATGATAGGCCAATATTTCTCAAGCCTGACACACTAGTGTCACACGAATGTATTATGTTCAGCAAGCCCTTGGAAGACAGATTTTGCTTAATAAAAAAAAAGAAAGAAAGAAAGAAAGAAGAGAAAACATGCTCTCAGGTTCTCATGTACTCTATCCCTAAAATAAACATTCTTCACTAAAATGAACATTGCATTAGTATTTATATGATTGCCCTTTACTGAACTTTCTGTTTTTTTGTTTTGTTTTGTCACATTAGCTCAAATAAATGGAAAATGAAAACTTCCAACTCAGTTATTTCTGGAGAAGTATCTACATGGTATATTGTATAACAGCATTAAAATATATAAAAGTAGATACACAAACCTGCCTACCGGACCAAACTCATTGCCATCAAGTCAGTTCTGATCACAGAAAGAATTAAAAGGAAATATGCCAACATAGGGTTTCTTTCACATATTAATAGTACGATTAATAATATGACTTTTCTTTCAATTTTGTCTCTCCTGTATTTTCTATAGCAAATATGTATTATGATTATTATTTTTTAAACAATATTACAACAATAAATACAATTTAAATCCAACTCTGACTTCCTTGAGCATTTTACTTTGGATACAGAATTTTCCCCTGCTTAGCTGGTTCGGACACATACAAGTAGCCGTACTTTTAGAAGAAGACAGAGGTTTTGGCTTTACAGACATACCTTGCTGCATGGGGCAAACCAGTAAATGACAGCCAGGAAGGGCAGTCCGATGGCAACGGCCAGGACCACAAGAAACTTGACCGCCATGGTCTGCTGCCGTAAACCAGAAAGATTCTCATACCAGATGGAGAGAAGCTGCTGTTGGCAGTTTGGATGAGCTACAAACTAGCAGGGAAATGACAAAACGTTTAACAGCTTGATTAAACAAAGCTTCAACATAAGCTGCTTTTGTGTGTTCTAATATTTAATTCTGTGTATTTCCATAGAAGAAATATTGTCAGAATTAAAGAACAAGCATAAAACATCTAGTGAATAGGCATCAAGAAAGAAAGAGATTCTAAACATGTGTTACATAATTTAGAAAGTTCCAATTCATCAAACTTTTCCTCTGCAACTAATGGACATTCTTTTAAGGCACAGAAACACTTTTCAAATTTAACATTATAAAAAGACTCATCAATGTTTTACACCAAGTGCTTTTCTGCTTACATATTATTTTCCTACTTAAAACAAGTGATATAAAAAATGTCTAAATACTGTAGTTTTAATATATCACAATGCTATATTGTTTATATTTGTATATGTATTGTAATAACATATTATACCATTATTCTAATAGAACAGGTCTGTCTTGGAAGACATACAACCAGACGCTCCTTCAAAGAGAGGATAGCAAGACATCATCTCACTCACTTTGAACATGTTGTTATGAATGACCAGAGCCTAAAGAAGGACATCATGCTTGGTAAGGCAGGGGGCCAGTGACATGGACGGACACAGTGGCTGCAGCAAACAGCTCAAATTTAGCAACAATTGTGAGGCTGGTGCAGGACCCAGCAGTGTCTCATCCTGTTGTGCATAGGGTTGTAAGAGTCGGAACTGACCCATCGCACCTGACAGCAACATTGGACCTATTCTGACTGCCTATTCTGTCCCACTGCTACCTCTTTTTGTTCCTGTGTCACCAACACTTTCAGTTACAAGCGTTGTAATAAATATACAAGTTTTCACCACTTTTTTCTGAATGAAATTTTGTTTTTTTCATGTACTTACTTTCTGTAAGTAAACTTTGCACATGAAAGAGCACCTATTTAGTAAGTATAATACATTATCCAAAATAAAAAGAGGTAAATAGTGAAAGATAGGTTATGTAAAGAAATTATAAATGATTCTTACTGATGGTTAACCTCTAAGATAAGTAAAACAAGATATATATATTATTTATCTTTTCAGAATAGCAAAGATTAAAGAGTTTGCTAATATCCACCGTGGGTGTGGGAAATAAGCCCTCTCATACATACACTGCTGCTGTACATGCAAACCGGTGCACTTTTCTTAAGGAAAAAAAATCACATAAGATTTCCACATCTAGAAATTCTGCCTAAAAATAAAATTCATTAAAGTAAGCAAGCTACAGTAAACAAGAATGACTATTGCAGTATCTTGTAATAACTAAAATCTAAAGAAAATAATTAACATCCGTGAATAATTGATTAAATGAATATACTGGTACAACAATGTTACTAGCAGGACCAGTTCTGACTTACGTCAGCCCCATGTGTTACAAAATGGAACTGGGCCATTGGATTTTCTTGGCTACAGTTTTACAAAAAGATTTACAGGCCTTTGCTCCCACAGTACTAAGTTCAGCCTTTGAAAAGGTAAAATAGATGTTACCGACTGACATGTGACAATGTCTGTGACACAAATTTGTGGAAATACATACAGCATTGCTTAACTGCTCTCCATTAGGAGCTGGGGAGATCAAAAGGACACACCACTAAGGTGTTTGAAACTTTACTATAAGCATGTAGCATTTTTATTGTAAAAACTGGAGTTTTGCTGTTGTTATTTAACACCTTACTTAAGAACACAGCCAAGTGGAGACATCACATGGAAAGTAATGTTACAAGTATTCCACTGATAGAGCCGGCAGAGATTAAAATGCACTAAAGAAGGAACTGAAGGATTTGGTCCCAGATTGAACGTTTAAAAAAAGAGAGAGAGAGAAAATGGGGTTGGATCTTAAATAATGATATTTCCACCATGTAACAAATGCTTTCTAATTTGGATGCACAAAGTTACTGTTATGTCATTACTTAAGTCAAGGAAACTGGCAATCACTTCAGTGTTCTGTATAAACAAGTCTAGATGTTCAAGACTAGTATTTATTGCAGGTTAAGTGCCTCACACCAGACTGGTAACAATTTGTTAGAGAAACTGCTGCCTAGCCTGACTATTAATTAGAAAAATCCAACTCAATCTAACTGTATCAACATTTCATCCTTATTTAGCACCAATAAAAGGTGAAATAATGTAAACTGGGCTCCATGCCTGACCTTACTTTTTTTACTTCGTATTTAATGGCAAGTTTTAAACGGCTGAGATTTGGACGACCGTGATCTCCGCCGTTACGGCGCATCTCAACGTCCCCGTTCAGAATGGCCTCGACTTCTTCGGTATTTCTGCACAGATCAAGGAGTCCAACAACAAAATCTTTGCATTGCATTGACAGTTTTTTGTAGTCATTCTAGGGAAAGACAAAGCAAAGCATAAGACAATGATGTAGAAGCAGTGAATAGTCTGTTTTTTTTTTAAATTCGGCTTTTTTTTTTTTTTTTTAATAAAAGACTGCATTGCTGTTCCACTAAGTGACCTTTGCAATTTTTTAACACCACGTGGACTATCTCCACACTCTAAGAAAGGACACTTGCTTAAATCATAATCTAAGTTGCCTAAATTTAGTGTGGTTGTGTTAAACTTACTTGATTTAGAGTAAATACAAAACAATTTTTCCCACAGCACAAGCATGATAGTTTTCATACATGATTTCTGTTTTATGCTAACAGCTTCAGCTAGAAGCCTAACACATTTGATATAATTTTGGAAGGCTTGGTTGGGACTTGGTAAGCTTGAGAAACAAAACATTTGGAGAGGTACAGGAGAAAAGGGAACACATATTTACTTAACAATTAGTAATTAAGGAAATTTAAGGGCCAAGAGTCAAGAAATAAGATGTAGATGTAAGGTCTATGAACTGAGATGCTTCTATTTAGAAGAAATGAAGTTTAACAAAAATATTTCTTCTGCTGCCAGTTACTGCTGGTGACCTAATCTGATACTTGAAAGTTCTACAGAGTGCAGGTCATATTCAAATACCAAAAATCTCATGTTGTCCTTATACGTAGCATCTATTCATATCTTCATTTTGAATATTTCTTTCCCATTTATTTTCTTATCCTGAAATAATACCATTCATAATCCAATGTTAGTCAAGAAAAACAGCTAGCTAGGGTTTGGTATGTTACAGGTGGATTGTATTACCTTGTTTAATCTTCACAATAATTTTGCTCAGCTAGATTGGCTAGCAGATTAAATAATGGTCCCCAAATCACTTGCTATCAAAATCAGACTTGAAACCTCAATCTGTCTAGCTCCAAGTCCCTTGCCTTTAAGAATTAGGTAACTTTGTCTCTTCCGGTGGCATAGTGGTTGTTTTAGTCACGTGGTACTGCTCCAACAGAAAATACCATGAGTGGAAGTCTTCATAAAGAGAAACTTTAATTGTCACAGTCGGATCCAACTCGACGGCACTTGGCTGGCCAGAAAGCCAAAAATCCATTCATAAGTAACAAACCCATTCAACATGAGAAATGCTCACAGTCCAGTAGGCCAAGAGTCCAACTTCATTGAGAGCATCTCAGCACAGAAAGGTCTGCAGAAGATGCTCTGCTCTTGGTGCTGCTCTTTTGATGGTATGAGGTTCCCAACTTTCTCTGCTCACTTCTCTCCCTAATATTACACAAGCTTGTAGGTTGAATCCTGCCTCATCAACACAGTTGCTACCTATTCTCCCTCATCAGCATCAGGGAGGCAGGATTCACAACACAGGGGAGGAACGGCACCACACTGGAACCCATAGCCAAGTCAAACGAACACATGCATTTTGGGGGCACACAATTCAATCCATAACATCTGGTTAAGGGTTACAGCTGCTAACCAAAAGGCCATTAGATCAGATCTGCCAGGTGCTCCTTGGAAACTCTGTGGGACAGTTCTACTCTGTCTTACAGGGTCGCTATGAGTCGCAATCGACTTGATGGTAGTGAGTTTGGTTCGTCTCTTCTTTGTAGAATTCTTCTTTTTTGATCTCTGAATCAAGTACTATTCTCATTTTGCACATTAAAAGACTAAGAGCCCTTGAGGTCAGACAGCTGCACTGGTAGAAACCCAAGCCAAATCAGCTGCACTCAAGTCTAAGCTGACTTCTGGTGACCCATGTGAAAAAACAAAAACAAAAAGCAGCAAACCCATTACCACTGAGTTGATTCCCACTCATAGGGACCCTATAGGACAGAGTAGAACTGCCCCACAGAGTTTTCTAGGAGAGCCTGGTGTAGTCAAACTGCTGACATTTCGGTTAGCAGCTATTGCACTTAACTACTATGTCCACCATGTGAAGAGCTGGACCTTAAACCCAGCTGTGCAAAGTCAGAGCTAGTTGCCTGTCTCATCCTGAAGTCACCCATGTGTTGCAGACTGAAAAGCTTCCTTGAAAGGACTGAGAGAGGAAGATGAGCAATGTGTGAGGCTCATTCAGAGGGAGTCACTCCTTTGCAGGGAGTCTATCTGGAGCACAGTCTTACATTGGGCATGTAGAAACACTTATTATTGGGCTTCTCACTGAAAATCATGCCAAGTGAACTTCCCATGTAGGTTAGTAACTGCTAAACAGGCTGTGCTTTGCTAAATGTAGGTTCAAACTGATTTTACAGAAGTCAATTGATGAAGCATATGTCTTACCTGAGAACAGCTCAGAAACTACTTGAGTCACTGGTCAGACAGTGCAAGCAGGGTCACAAGGAAATAGCTTTGTATCTCTCCCCAGAATCACAAGGACAGACTTCCAGATGCGGAAGTGCACAAGCTGTCCACAAGCAATACATGGTAATGGTTAGAAACTCAAGCTTTCAGAGCTAGAGAGAGCTGAAAACAAAGCCTAGTTCTTCCATTTATTAGTCCCACAAGCTTAAATGAGTTAAAATCACTCTATGACGTAGGTGCTTTCATTTTGCTGGTGGGAGAAACTAAAGCTTAGCGAGATTACGTAAGTATTGAAGAGAACATACACCCAAGCACTTAGCATGGTGCCAAGCACATAGTAAGCATTCAAAAACAACATAATAAATCTTATTGTGGATCATTAATGACAAGATCTGGAAATAGGTCTTTTCTTGACGCCATAAAACACCAAGTAGCACTTTTGTACTATTATAGACTTATGCATGTGACTTCATATACATAGCTCATCTAAAGCCCAGATAAGAACTTCAAGGGGCAGTGTAAATTCATAATGCTGTAGCATATGGATACATATATAACAGTGACACATCAAGAGGTATGTAAGTAAGTTCTTGAATTGTACATGTAGAACTTGTGAATGGATGTATTTTTTTTTTTATTGCCTGCAAAAATTTAAAAAGTTTAATGTACCTGGTGGCTTCTCTTAAATATAGAGCTCCATGGTGGGAGTATTGTTTGTTCTTATAAAAATGGAAGAATACTAGTCAAAATCACTGCTTCAAACTTCAGAAAGGCTCAGGAGAAACCATTTCTCAGAAAAGAGAGTGTGAGCTTTCAAGTATGGAGAAACACATGCTGCAAATAGCAGTTTGTGCTATTTAATATCTTGACCTTAAACATTATTTCCAATTCACGGCTAACGCTGCAGTTATATCTCAAATAAACACACAATGGTGGGGGCGGGGGGAGGCAAGACTAGTGTGCTGCTTTTGGAAATACATAGTTTCACCCCAGGAATCTCTATGTCACATTCCCTCAAATTGGCATGTAACCTCTCTTAAAAATGAAATTTTGGCAATCCTTTATTAACTGGAATGCAGCACTGTGATTTTCATTCTCTGAGAGGAAAAAGTGAAGCTAGAGGCTTGATTTAATTCTGGATAATGTCTTTGGGTGACTCACCCATACCGTGCATCATTAAACCAAAAGTACGTGCTCACCTACTAGCATTTGAATTGAAAAGGGGTGACAGATAGTGGACTAGTAGAATAGAGTTTAGAGATACAGAAAATTAAAAATCTCACTGCTCAATATATCCTTTCAAAGGGCAATTTAAGTTGGATTTTACGTAGTAGAATGGATTCTATGATCTGCATTTTTAATCTCTGGCTCTTCTTTCTGTATAAGTAACAGGGTTTATGTCATAAAAATGAAGACAAAAAAGCCAAAACCAAATCTGTTGCCATCAATGTCTATTCCAACTCATAGCAATCCTATAAGACAAAATAGAATTGCCACAGGATTTCCAAGGAGCAACTGATAGATTTGAAATGCTGAATTTTTCATTAGCAGCTGAGCTATTAACCATTACACAATCCAAAGTCCAAAAATTAAAAAGATAGGAGAAAGCACATTCTTTGATTCTTAGTGAACGAAAGTATAGGCTCTGGAAAAGTGCTCACCTGAGTGGCTTGAAAGTAGGTGGCCGGCCTTGGGGGAGGGTGGGGATGAAGCCAAGATGACACAGTAACAACATACCCCTGCTGAACCCTCAAACAACTATGACCCTCAAAATTAACAATATGTAGAAAACCTTAAGAATGAAGGAGGTAAAAGGAAGATTGTAGGAGCCCTGAGCCACCATCGATAAAACAATGTGGCCTGCATGAAGATTATCCATGAACTGAAGGTAATCCAAGTAAAAAGAAAAACTACCTCTAGCAAATCTAAGCACCCAAGAGGAGCCAAGAAACAGTACAAGAGTTGGAGCAATCTTAGACTTGGCTAAGGAGACCAACCCCAGCCCAAGCATCACAACCTGCAGCACAGACCTAGAGACCTCCAAGCAGGTTAGAGCCCTCTGGGATCAGGCTGGCCAGCAATTAGTGGGCATTAAGACCCATAAGTCAGACATGACTCAGAGTGGCAAGTGGCCAGGCGGCCCTGGCTCTGGACAAGCAAGGATTTGGGACAGTGAACGTGGGAATGGTAGGCCTACGTTCCTGTGACTCAGGGCAACAGAGGAGGAGAGAGTAGAGCTCAGGGAGAAGCCTGAATGTGTGTTCTACACAGCAGGCCTTAGTTCTATGTGGGACTGGGAGCCCTGCATCCAGGTGACCCAGGGCAACAGAGCAGGCAATTGTGGGACCTGGTGGGGCAGAGTGAAAGAGCCAGTGGCTGGGCAGACCTTGGAGCCACATGGGCCAGAAGGCCTGGGCTTATGTGACCAGGGGGAGTAGACTGAGCACACCCAAGGTTGAGCGGGCACTGGAGCCATGTAGACCATGGAGGGATGGGCTCAGGTTAACCAGTGGAGCAGAGTGAGCACATCCATGGCTAGACAGGCAATGGAGCCACATGACTAAGTATGGACCAGACTGATATAGGATCAAGTGAACAAAAGGTTAGGTTAAGAAGAGCCTGGCCTGCCAGCCAGTGGTCCACAGAATGGGGCAGTAACCTCACAGAGCAGAAGGTCATCAGAAAACACAGAAAAACTCTGACCCAGGCCCAATAGAGAAACAACAGACAGCTCAACAGAATTATCAGGTCTCCAAAATAAAACCAACTTAATACTCCTGACAATCCTTAGATACAACCTAAATCAGAATAGCCAAACAAAAATAGCCATGATCTCCGATGGCTCAAAGACACCAATAAACTTCTAAACGTCTAAAAAAAGCAAACTGTTATGGCTGCTGAAAACTCCCAAAGCAAAGAATCAATAGATTTCCCAAACAAAGAAGACTTCCTAAAACTATCAGAGGTGGAATGCAAAAGATTGATGTATAGAACAGTACAAGATATTAAGAAAAAGATCAAGTAAAATGCAGTACAGTGCACTGAAAAATTAAACAAGCTGCAAGAAATGCTTGAGCAGCAACAATCTGAAATTCAGTAGATTAACAACAAAGCTACTGAGCATGACAATTCAATAGGAAGTCAAAGGAATAGGGTTGAGGAAATGTAAGGCAGAATTGGCAAAACTGAAGACAACATAAATGACACCAGCATACATGAAGAAAAATCAGATAAAATATTCAATAAAAACAAAGAATCACTAAGAGTTATGTGACATTCTATCAAGAGAAATAACATACAAATGACCGGAGTGCCAGAGCAAGGAGGGATGTCTGAAAACACAGACAGAACTGTAGAAGACCTGTTGACAGAAAACTTCCCTGATACTATGAAGGAAGAGAAGATATCCATCTAGGATATCCATAGAACTTTGGTCAAGATAGATCCCAAAAGAAACACACTAAGACATATCATAATCAAACTCAATAAAACTAAAGATGAGGAGATACTACTAAAGGCAACTAGACCTAAACAAAAAATAACCTACAAAGGAAGATTCTTAGGACTAAGTTCAGATTACTCAGCCAAAACCATGCTGGCAAGAAGATAATGGAAAAACATGAACAAAGCCCTATAGGAGAAGAACCTCCAACTAAGAATTATATACTCTGCAAAACTGTCTCTGAAATAAGAAGGTGAAATTAGGACTTTCACAGATAAACACAAATTTCGAGAATTTGTAAAAACCAAACCAAAATTACAAGCCAAGTGCTGTCGAGTCGCCATGAGCCAAAATTACAAGAAACATCAAAAGAAGTCTTTTGACTAGAAAATCAAAAATGATAGGTATATTTTCAAACACTCAACATTTGACACAACACCCAGATTTCATCATGATGGGAAATCTACAAAAGATATCCAAAGCTAAATCACAAAACAGAGAAATTCAGAGACCTCAGGTTTTAATTTTTGACATCGTATAAAAAACAGGGTCTAGTTAATGTACCCACAGATCTTTCAGATGGGGAGGAGGCATAGGAAATACAATCACCATAGACTGGACAATTTTTAGATTAATAAAGGAGTATAAGAGAGTAACTGCAGCTGATACCTATAAATTTACATATCAAAACATCAAACAAAATAAAAAATAAGCAAAATATGAAGTCTCAGCAATTACAAAACAACAAACAATGAAAGATAGACAAAGAAAACTCATAAAGACAAAAGACTCAACAGAAGTTGAATGAACAGAGGAATTGTCCACAACACACTAAAAAGGACACCAAAATGACAGCACCAAGCTCATATGTATCAATAATTATACTGAATGTAAATGGCCTAAATGCAACAACAAAGAAACAGAGAGTGGCAGATTGGATTAAAAAAAATTCATCTATATGTTGTTTACAAAGAGACACAAATAAACTACAACACAAAGGATGGAAAAAAAATATGTAAGGCTAACAACACCCAGAAAAGAGCAGGAGTGGCAATACTAATCTTTAACAAAATAGACTTTAAAATTACATCCACCTTACAGGGTAATGACGGACACTACATATTGATTAAGGGCTCAATACAGCAGGAGGACATGACCATATTATATATCTATGTACCCAACAACAAAGCTCCAAAATACATAAAGCAAATATTACTCACATTGAAAAAATAAATAAATAAATTATCTACAATAATAGTAGAAGATTTCAACACAGCACTCAGTAAAAGATAGAACATCTTGGAAAAGGCTCAGTAAAGACACATAATATCTACATGTCACAAGAAACTAAAATATTCAGAACACTTGGCCAAAAGCAGCCAAGTATACTTTCTTTTCCAATACACATGACATATTCTCCAGAATTGGTCACATATTAGACCAAAGAGCAATCCTTAACAACACAAAAAGCATCAAAATAATATAAAGCATCTTTTCATAGCATAAAGCCATAAAAATAGAAATCAACAATAGAAAAAATGGAAATAAAATCAGAAACATGCAAACTGAACACCATTTTACTCAAGACTACTGGGTAACAGAAGAAATCCAAGATGAAATAAAGAAATTCATACAATCAAATGAGAATGAAAATACATCCTACCAAAACCTAGGGGGCACAGCAAAAGCAGTGCTTAGAGGTCAATTCATCTCGATAAGCACACACATACAACAGAAGAGCACAAATCAAAGAATTAACTCTTCAACTTGAACGACTCAAAGAACCTGGCCCAAGAACCCATCAGCCTCCAGAAGAAAGGAAATAATAAAAATTAAAGCAGAAATAAAATGAAACAGAATAACATTTGAAAGAACAAGACAAAAAGCCATTTTTTTTGAAAGATGAACAAAACGGATAAGCCATTAGCCAAAGTGATAAAAGAAAAACAGGAGAGGAAACAAACAACCCAAATAAGAAATGAGATGGATGATATCACAACAGACCTGAATGAAATTAAAAGAATCATAACAGAACACCAGAAAAACTGTATTCTAATAAATTCAAAAACCTAGAATAAATGGATGATTTTCTAGGAAAACACTGCCTCTGAAAACTAGCACAAACAAACATTCAACAGCTAAATAAACCCATCACAAGAGAAGACAATGAAAAGTAATTTAAAAACTCCCAACTAGAAAAAATCTTGGCCTGGATGGCTTTACTGGAAAATTCTACCAAACTTTCAGAGAAAATTTGACCCTACTATTAGTAAAGGTATTCCAGAGGATAGAAAAGATGGAATACTCCCAAATTCATTCTGTGAAGCTAGTATAACGCTGATACTAAAACTGGGTAAAGATAGCACTAAAAAGGAAAGTTACAGACCAGTATTTCTTGTGAACATAGGTGTAAAAACCCTCAACAAAATCCTAGCTAGTAAAATTCAACAACACTTCAAAAACAATAGTAGACCATAACCAAGTAGGATTTATACCAGGGATGCTGAGATGGTTCACCATTAGAAAAACAACTAATCAAGCACATAAAGAAAGCAAACAACAAGAATCACTTGATTCCATCAGTAGATGAAGAAAAGGCATTTGACACGGTTTAACATCCATTCATGTTAAAAACTCTCAGCAACACAGGAACAGAAGGAAAATTCCTCAACATAATAACAGGCATCTGTATGAAACCAACTTTTCTCTGAAAGGAGAGAAGTTGAAAACTTTCTCCTTAAGAACAGGTGCCAGACAAGGATGCACACTGTCACCACTTCTATTCAACATTGTTCTGCAGGTCCTAGCCAGAACAATCAGTCATTAAAAAGAAATGAAGGGCATCCAGATTGGTAAAGAAGAAGTTCAAGCATCACTATGTGTGGATGACATGGTCTTATACACAGAAAACCTTAAAGAATCTACCCTAAAACTATTGAATCTAATAAAAGACTTCAGCAAAGTATCAAGATACGAGATAAACATACATAAATCAGAAGGATTCTTCGCACCAACAAAAAGACAATCGAAGAGGAAATCTCAAAATCATTACCATTTACAGAAGACCCTAAGATGATAAAATACCGAAGAATAAACCTAACCACAGATCAAAAAGACCTATACAAAGAAAATTACAAGAGCTTACTGCAAGAAACCAAAAATCACCTACATAAGTGGATAAACCTTCCTTACTCTTGGATAGGAAGACTCAACATTGTGAAATGACTATTCTACAAAAAGCGATTTACACATTCAATGCAATACCAATGCAAATCCCAATAACATTCTTTAATGAGATGAAGAAACAAATCACCAACTTTACACGGAAAAGGACGAAGCTGCAGTCAAGTAAAACATTACTAACAAAGAAGAACAAAGTTGGAGGCCTCACACTACCTGATCTTTAAAACCTGCTACACTGCCACAGTAGTAAAGACTTCCTGGTACTGGCATGAAAACAGACACATAGACCAATGGAACAGACTTGAGAATCCAAATATAACATCATCTACCTATGAGCAACTAATATTTCATAAAGGACAAAAGGATGTGGACTGGGAAAAAGACAGTCTTTTCAAGAAACCATGTTGGCATAACTGGACATCCATCTGCAGAAAAAATGAAACAAGATCCTTATCTCACACCATGCACAAAAACTAACTCAAAATGTAAACTTAAATATAAATATAAAAGTTAAAACAATAAAAACTTAAACATAAAAGTTAAAACAATAAAAACTTAAACATAAAAGTTAAAACATTAAAAATCATGGAAGGAAAAACTGGGAAGACAACGGAAACCATAATCCATGGCATAATCTACAAAAAATCATCAATAACCCTCAAATACCAGAAATGAAAATAGACTGATAAGGGAAAAAAAAAAAAAAAAAAGACTGCTGTTGAGGCAGATCCAACTAACAGGAACTCTGAAAAATCCAATACTTATGCTCACACAAAGCCTTCATGAAAAGAGTGAAAAAGCCACCTACAGTGTAGGAAACAATTTTTGGCTATCACACGTCTGATGAACATATAATCTCTCTAATCTACAAGATACTGCAAAACCCCAACAAGAAAAAGACAAACAACCCAATTAAAAAATGGGCAAAGGACATGAACAAGCACTTTACTAAAGAAGACATACAGGATGCCAACAGATACAGGAGGAAACATTCAAGATCACTAGCCACTACAGAAATTCAAATGAAAACTACATTGAGATACCATCTCACCTCAACAAGCCTTCTAATTATACCAAAAAAAAAAAAAAAAACCCCACAAAATAATGAATGCTGGAGAGGATGTGGAGAGACTGGAACTCTTTTATCTACATTGTTAATGAGAGTGCAAAATGGTACAAACACTTTGGAAACTGATTTGGCACTTTCTTAGAAAACTAGAAATAGAAATACCATATGATACAGCAATTCCACTGTTTGGAATATATCCTAGAGAAATAAGGGGCACCACTAAAACAGATACAGTCATATCAATGTTTATTGCAGCTCTTTCCACAATAGCAAAAAAAAAAAAATGGAAGCAATCCAGATGCCTATCAACAGCTGAATAGTTAAACAAACTATTGTATATATACAATGGAACAGTACACAATGATAAGAAACAACTATGGCTTAGAGAAATACCTAACGATGTAAGACCATCTGGAAGACATTATACTAAGTGAAATTAGTCAAAGGTGAAAGGACAAATATTGTATGAGACCATTGATATAAGGATGCAACAAATCATTTTAGTACACAAACATAAGATATGAATTACTGATGGTTACAAGAGTGGGGAGGGAGGGAAAGGGATTTGTACAAATTAGGTAGAGGTTAGGACAAGGACTGGGTACAGGGTATGACCACACATAATAGAAAGGAGATACTACTGCTCAATTTCAAAACTAAACTGTGCCCCTAATGTAGCTCACCTCTTTGGAAGGACAGAATAACTGGGTCTGGAGTCAGGGGACCACGCTTTCAGGGGACATCTAGACTAACTGACATACCCAAGTTCTCCTTTTTATTCCTTTTATCCTTTTCTCTTAAGAATGTGTTCTGCATACCACTTGAGTGAGTGGCATCTGGGGTCATAAAAGATAACAAGCTGCCATCTAAGAAGCATGAATTGGTCCCAACACATCTGGACCAGAGGTAAACAGTGGACATCAAGGATAGGAAGAAAATATGGACCCACTAGGTGGAAGGGGCCATACCAGACAGAGTCTGCTGGACCCACTAGGTGGAAGGGGCCATACCAGACAGAGTCTGCTGGACCCACTAGGTGGAAGGGGCCATACCAGACAGAGTCTGCTGGACCCACTAGGTGGAAGGGGCCATACCAGACAGAGTCTGCCTTAGCATGGGACTGGAATAACTAGATGGTGTCGGGCCACCACCAATGACTGCCCAATTGGAGTGCACAAAAATGTTATGCATACCACTTGGGTGAGTAGCATCAGGGGTCTTAAAAGCTAACAAACTGCAATCTAAGTAGCACTGACTGGTCCCAATCCACCTTCATCAGAGCTAAACCGAGGACATCAAGGACAGGAGGAGAATACAAGCGCAGCTGATGGAATGTACCATACAATCCAGAGATTACTTTAACAGGACCAGAAGAGTTATACGGTGCCTGGCCATTACCAATGACTGCTACGATGGGATGCACAATATAGAGCCCCTGACATACCAGGAGAAACATAAGCATGCAGAACTAGAACCCCACCAAATGACCACAACTGATAGTCTATCTATCTGGAGGGCCCACTGGAGGCATGGCCCCCAGACTCTCTAATCCCAAACCTCATCTAGCAGTGACACCAGCTCCCCAAAGACTGAACTGGACTACAAAAGACATGCAGTGATCCTGTCCCTAAACAAACTTTTGGACTTAAATAAACACATAGAGTCTGTCCAAGCAGCTCATTGCTGGAGGCAAGAAGATAGTGGGGTCGGGCAGGGGGGCAGGGAACAGATCTTGATCCAATGGGCATGAGAATTTCTGGATGATAAGGAGTCGTGCAGTGTCACAGTACAATGGGGAAGAGAGAGGGGAGCACTTAGAGTAGAATAGTGGTGTGAGTTCCAGTTGTTATACGGCAGATAGATATGGATTGTATACTTGTGCATAAATCACAATAAAATTTATTTTAAAAAATGAAAAAGAAAGGAAAAGAAAGTAGGCTGCCACTAGCGTGACTTTGGGAAAATGACTTAATCCCTTTAAGCCTCAAAATCCTTAGGTCTAGCTCATCCAAAGACTTTATCAAAAGAATTAAAAGACCACCTATAGAACTGGAAAAAATATTTGGCAACCATATGTCAGACTGAAGTCTGATCTCTATAATTTATAAGATACTACAAAATATCAATAAGAAAAGGATAAATAATCCAACTAAACAATGGGCGAAAGACATGGACTGACACTTCTCTAAAGAGGATACCCAGGTAGCAAAAAGACACAAGCGGAAATGCTCATGATCATTTTAAAGAATTCTAAATCAAAACTGCAATGAGATATCATGTCACCCCAACAAGGTTGGCCAAGATACAAAAAACACAAAACAACAAATGCTGGAGAGGCTGTTGAGAAATTGGAACTCTCCTACACTGCTGGTGGGATTGGTTGGATTGCAAAATGGTACAACCTCTTTGGAAAGCAATTTGGCACTTCCTTAAAAAGCTGGAAATAGATACACCATTTGATCCAGTAATTCCACTGCTTGGAATATATCCTACAGAATCAAGGCCATTCACACCAACAGATACATGCACATGAATGTTTATTGCAGCACAGTCCACAGCTGCAAAAAGATGGAATCAACCCAGATGCCCAACAACAGAGAAATGGATAAATAAACTATGATACATATACTCAATGGAACACGATGCAATGATAAAGAACAATGATGATTTTAGGAATCATCTCATAACTCGGTTTCAATTGGAAGACATTATGTTGAGTGAAAGTAGTCAGCGGCAAAGGACAAATATGGGACCCCTATGATAAGAACTTAAAAACAGACCCACATGTAGAAGAAAAGAGTCTTTGATGGCTGCAAGGGTGGGGAGCGAGGGAGGGTGAGGGCTGGTTATAGATTAGACAGTTGATAGAAATTTGGCTGAGTGAAATCAGTGACAGCACACATTAGAAAAAAGATCAATTTAACTGAACTTCAACATAACATGAATACTCCTCCAATCTTAACACTATTGCAAGGATAAAGTAGCAGGGATGGAGGTCCGGGGACCATGCTATCAGGGGACATTGAGGCCCACTGGCACAACCAGCATATTGCTAAGAGAGTCTTCTGCACACTATATTAGTGAGTGGCATCTAGGGTCTTAAAAACTAGCAAGCTGCCATCTGAGGTACACCAGATGGTCCCAACTCAACAGGCAAGATGATGACCAAGGACCAAAATGACAGGGGGGGAAGAGAACTCAGAAGACAGAGAGACCCACATGAGTGGGTAACTACATCAACATGTGACCAGAGGAACCAGATGGTGCCTGGCCACCACCAGAAATAGCTGTGATGGGACTCACAAAGTTGAGTCTCACTGGCAACATGAAAATAAAAACTGGTGAAACCAGAGAACTCCACTCAAAAACCACAACTGATCATCCAGGGGGCTCAGGGTTCTCCTTGGAGTGTGATCCCTTGTCCTGATGCTGCCTTTGTCCACAAGTCATTACTGAGGTCAACTCTTTGGATAGGAATGGATTGGACTTGGTGATACAGAGTGACCATATCGTGTATGCACTTTATGGTTCTATGCATTTACAGGATGTTGCCCTGCTAGCTTCTTACTGGAGAGGGGGAAGAGGGTGGAGAGGAGGGGACAGGAGATTGTTAGGAGGATATGAGGTGTATAGAACGGACAGGAGGAGTGTGCTGCCACTGGGCAGGGAGAGTAGTGGGAGCTGCACACAGGCAGGCATACAAATTTATACTGGATTGTACACTTTCACTCAATCACAATTAAAAATATATATCCTTAGGTCTAAAATACAGATAATACTAATATCTGCTTCTAGAGTTGCTGTGAAGATTAAACAAGATAATGAATACAAAGTGTCCAGCACAGGGTCAGGCAAAATCAGTGGTAATTATTATTGTTTTAATTATTTCACAAACAGTACCCAGAGCTTATCAGTCCCTTGTGACAAAAGGTTTGCTAAAAAAGCCTGTTGGGATTATCATCTTCAGATACATTGAAAATACAACAATTGTTCATTCATGCTTTCTTCCAACCAATTCCCTATGCAGCAAATGTTATGACAGACACTGCAGTATTATCATGATGGGAGTTCTGTGAAAAAAGATTGTGAACTTGAAGAGTTAAGTAAAATATTATTATCTACATAATGGAGAATTAAGGGCAACTCTGGGAGTTTTCTGCTCTTCAGGATAATTGCTACTAAATGGCACATTAATCTTTGAGCTCTCACTAGAGGCACTTATAGATCACCTAATATACAAAGTTACTATGAGTCAGAATTCACTCAACAGCAACAGAGTTTACGGGGCTCTAGTGGCTCAGTGCTTTGCAGCAGAGGCTGCTAACCAAATGCTGCCAGTCTGAAACCACCAGCTGCTCTTTAGAAGCCCTATGGGGCTGTTCCACTTTGTCCTGTAGGGTCGTTATGAAACAAAATCAACTCAATAACACTGGTTTTGGTTTTGGTTTTACTATGTGGAACTGTGAGGGACCCAAAAGTTAATCACATACTGTTCTATTAAAAAAGGTAAGAAGAAATGGGATATCATTTCAACACAAGAATAAAGCAAAACATTTTTCTAGCTGTGTCAGATGGGACTGACTTTTCTGTTGATACAATCAGCACAGGCTGCTTATTTAACCGAATAAAGTGTTGCTAATCAGCTTTTCTTCTTCCCTTAGCATACGAATTTTTCAGGTCTCGTGGAAGAGCAGCAGTGGAAAAGCAATTTGTGGCTTCATAGGCTGGGGCCTCTTGTGAAGGAAACTGCTGCACTTTATTTCCCTCCCAGGGAGCCCTGGTCACACGCTGGTGAAGAACTCAGCTGCCAACTAAAATGTTGGCGGTTCAAGTCTACCAGCTGCTCTGTGGGAGAACGTTGGGGCAATCTGTTTCTATAAAGATCACAGCCTTAAAACCCTGTGACAGCTTTATTTTATTCTGTCCTGTACACTTGCTACGAGTTGGAATCAACTCAACGACAGTTTTTTTTTTGTTGTTGCTAACTTCTCCCTAACTTTGGCTTGTTATAAATCTAAAATTATCCCAGAATGTACCACTGCCATTTTTTTCAAACTATGACAAGAAATTCAAACATAATACACACACACACACACACACACACCCTTCCAATATCTGACACTGTATTGTACCCAAGGAGGAATTGGGATCTATTTACCTCAGTTTGAAAGTATGTGACCTTTTCAACTCCTACTATGTATTACTCATAAGAGTCATTTTACTATACAACTGGAGCCCTGGTGGTACAGCGGTTAAAAGCCTGGCTACTAACCAAAAATTTAGCAGAGGAAATCTACCAGGCTGTCCTTGGAAACCCTATGAGGGAGTTTTACTGTGTTCTATAGGTTTCCATGAGTCAGAATTGACCTCAAGGCAGCAGAGTTTACTATAACCACTGGTTTCTATACCTGTCTCTCTTGAACAGACTCAAATATTCTGCAGGACAAGAAATATGTCCTTACATCCTAGCACCCAAAGCAAAACAAAACAAAACCCATTGCTGTTGAGTTGATTCCATCACAGAGCAACCCTACTGGACAGAGTATAACTGCACTAGAGTTTCTAAAGAGCCCCTAGTGGATTTCAACTGAAGTCCCTTTGGTTAGCAGCTGTAGTTCTTAACCACTATGTCACCAGGGTTTCCTCCATCAGTTTGTTATGGTATGTTTCTCTTGCAAATAATTTCAGACAATGCCAAACAATACCATACATCAGAACTCAGTAATAATTTATAAACAGACACAGCAGGAGAGTTCCTCTATCTTCTGACTCACAGTCACCACCAGCAGTGTCTGCAAGGCCATGCACATATCTAGGCATAGACCCTAAGGAAGACGTGAAGGGGCTGGAAAAGCTCCAGAAAAGTAAGCATCTAGAATGACAGAAAAGAGGACAATCCTGGAATTATAAAGGTGGTGATTTTAGAGGAACTAAATGGAAACATTGTTAATACAAACAACCTAAAACACAAGTAAGTTCAAATGGGTTTAGAGACTTAAGTCATATGTACACACTGAGATATTAAAAGGAAAAGGGATTTGAGGGAATGCATTTGCTGACAAGACTGTCCCTAGTATTGTCCAGTAACTGAGCTTAGTCTTGAGAAAGCAGAGAACCCAGGAACAGTATTCTTCCTCTTTGGTGTCAAAACACAGTCACAGTTCTGGGTTTTCTTTTTTTAATGATTTTGTGTTTGTTGCCAAAATTAGGTTTTACTCAAGTTTAAGTTTAAGGTGGCTGAGGTCTCATACTAGCAAAGCCCAAAAACTATTGATAAGAAGTCAGTATAAAACTTGAAATTGAATAGATGAAAACTTCTGAACATTTCTCCCCATTTTATTTAAAGACTCGTAACTCACTAAGGCATACTGTCTCATCCCTACACCCTCATCTCATTGCTAGATTTCACTTCCATGATCTTGTTTAATGTCTACTCAAAGCCAGCTATAAAAAATTCATTGCCCTCAAGTCAGTTTTGAGTCACAGTGCATAACCCTCTAGGACAGAGCAGAATGGCCTCTCAGAGGGTTTCCAAGGAGCACCTGGTGTATTTGAACTGATGACCTTTTAGTTAGCAGTCAAAAGTTTAACCATCACATCACCAAGCATTCCAGCACCAGCTAAAATCCTGGTAATATGATTTATGCAATTTGTTCAGCTTGAATATTCAAAGAACAGCAAAATATCGTGGGAAATGCAGTAGTAAATTCTGTCAACTCAGTAGACTATGAATTGCTATACTAGGACAGAATTTAAAAGATGTCTATGGATACTATATATTAAATGAAAACAAAATCCACTGCCATTGAGTCAATTCCAACTCATAGCAATCATACAGGACAGAGTAGAGTGTTTCCAAGGAGTACCACGTGGGTTTGAACTGCTGACCTTTTGGTTCGCAACCATAGCACTTAATCACTATGCCAACAGAGTTAACACATTACATATTGGGACTTAGAAAATCATGATGAAAATTCACATTCTCTGATTCTTATAGTTATCTTCAAGCAGAGGAAAATGAAGACTTTCCAGGGGCTATGGCACACTGACAGTTTTAATGGAACCAATTTCTAGATCTCTGAATTTTCTAAAATGGAGTCTCTTAAAAACAGATCTTTTGTACTTCACAAAAAATATTCTCATTTTCACCTACCCGTGTGAACTGAACAATAGGGGATTTCATTTTTGTGATTAATCCAAGTCCCATTCCCATATGTCCTGAGGCACTTCCTGTACTTCCCTCCCTTAACACATATTTCTATTGAAGGTGAAGCTTAGTGATAGGAATGAAGCATGTGTGAGCACGTTGGGATGCTCGGAATTCAGATACATGGTGCAGTGTGGTGGGAGGAACAATGATAATATTTGTTCAACGTACTTCAACAACTATACCCAACAACTCCTCTGTACTCCAGCAACTGTCAAAGAAGGCATTCCTTGAGTGAGAGGCCAGATAACAAAATAACAAAGCCTCAGTAAGGAAATTGTTTCTTCACATATTTAAGTATAAGTGACACTTTTACAGTGTGTCTGTAAGCGGTATCATTAGATAGAAATGAAATCATTTTAAACAGGCAACATAGAAAAAAGTCAGTGAGGAAGTTTCTTTTAAATATGACTGGAATGCTTTGCAGGACTCAAAATTTTCACAAGACATTGACTAAAACCTAAAGATAAAACTTCTATGTGGTTTAAGATTCAGTGTGTAATTCAATAAGGTAGTTATTAAATCTTATAAAATAATCATAGTCAACCTGCTACTAATTTTATTTCCTGAGAAGTCTTTAATAATTTACATACCTTATTAAAGAAAAGAAACATAGCATGCCTGCTGCCATATCAATTATTTCTCAATGGCATATAACTTTTTCTTTCATTAAATTCACAATAAATGTGTGAACATATTTAACCCCACTGATCCGACTCGACGGCACTTGGCGCACTTGGCTCAATAAATGCATTTTCAGCAAAAAATTATGTAATACACTTCAAATTTATTTTTCAAAATTTGTAGATACTTGTGTTACATTTGTGTTCACTTTATGGAGTTTTGACCAAACGTAGTACTGATAATAGTAATGGTGACTTCCCAGAATATTTTTAACACCTAGGTCTTTATGAAGGAGCCTTGATGATACAAGCAGTTAACAGGGCTCGGATTCTAACGAAAAGGTCAGCAGTCTGAACCGAGCAGCTGCTCTGTGGAAGAAAGAAGCCACAGTTTGCCTTCATGAAACCTTGAAACTTCTATGGAGTAGTTCTGCTCTGTCCTATAGGGTCACTCGACAGCAATGGGTTATCAGCCGAGGTATATGATCATAGGACATAAAAGAAATCTTAAAATTTCATTTTTTGTTGTTGTTGTTGTTAGTGCCATAGCAGCCCTATGTACAACAGAACAAAACACCACCCAGTCCTGTGCCATCCTCACAATTGTCACGGGAACTATGTCAATCCATCGCACTGAGGATCTCCCTCTTTTCCTCTGACATTTTACCTTACCAAGTGTGATGTCCTTCTCCAGGGACTGGCCTCTCCTAATCACAGGTCCAATAGGTGAGATGAAGACTCATCATCCCCACTTCTAAGGAGCATTCTGGCTGTACTTCATCCAAGACAGCCTTGTTTGTTCTTCCGGTGGTCCATGGCATAGTCTTTGCCAACACCTAGTTCAAATGCATCAATTCTTCTTCACTCTTCTTTACTCTTTGTCCAGCTTCTGCATGTATATGCTCTAACTGAAATAGCATGGCTTGGGTCATAAATTTCAATTTATATATATTATGTATATATGAGCCTTGGTTGCATAGTGGTTAAGAGCAATGGCTGTTAATCAAAAAGTTAGCAGTTTTAATCCTCCAGTCACTTTTTGGAAACCCTATGAGGAAGTTCTACTCTGTTCTATAGGGTCACTACGAGTTGGAGTAGATTTGATGGCAAGGTGTTTGCTTTCGTTTTTATATAGATAAATGTGTGTGTGTAAGTATACATTATAATACATACACTTTACATATATATATAAGGAGCCCTGGTGGTGCAATGGTTAAGTAATCATCTGCTAACCAAAAGGCCAGCTGTTCAAACCAACCAGTGGCTCCATGGGAGGAAATCTGTTCCCATAGAGATTATAGCCTAGAAAGCCCTATAGGGTATTGAATCCCTATGGGTCTTAATTGACTCAACAGCACACAACAACATTTACTGTAAAGTTAGGTAGAATAACTTGATCATAAGAGACTTTATGATAGAAGTTATTTTTCTTTTTTTGATGTAGTGGATTATTTTATATGGCCTTCCTACCTATTCATGGTCTTGAGATTCCCACAAAATGACCAAGGAGGTTATAAAGCACTACTGACCTACCAAGGGGACTGGACACTCTGCTAATGTTGCAAACAAGGTACACTGAACACTTGCAAGGGTATTCTATGCAAATGATGCACATGAAATCTTAACAAGGAGGTTGATCAGTTGTGTCATCTCACTAGCTTAAAATGAGCCAGTCCCAGAGACTGCAGGGAGAACCCTCAGTGCGATTAAGAAAGAAGAGCCACAAGTGGAGTACATCCTTTGAACTGAGGGTAGCTGCGCTCAGAACCTCCTAGATCCAGGAGGCTGAGAGTTATATTATCACAGAGTCCACAAGACTGCATTAAGCAGCAGTGAACACAGCAGACAAATAGCAGTAGCAAAATGACACCCAAATGAAGTCACACAATGGGTCTCCTAGTCTACGGAGTAAGGCAGCTACTGTGGGTGTGCTGACACACAGAACAAGAGGGCTGACTGTCTTTGAGAAAAAGGCTTGTTGATGGAGTGATCATGAAGCTGTAAGTATAAAAAAAAATGCTCTGGAAGAAAGTTACCATTATTACTGTCAGTATTACATTTGGTCAAAACTGCATAAATCGAGCACAATAGTTCAGATTAACACAAATATTTATAAGGTTCCAAAAATAAAATTTCAATACACTGTATAATTACCAAAGCATTTATTAGTGGGATTGTTTTGCAAAATGCGTTGTTAGATGAATCAGACTAATACCAAGCAGCTGATAAATTTAGTCAAAGACAAAAGTACATCATAAATAACAATAAGATATGGCAGGGTATGATGAGCTGTGTAAGGTGGATCAGACAACCTGTAGAGGGAGTTTACAGGGTTTGTGAAGATGACCGCAGGCTAAGAATCTAAACTCTTATCCTTCCAAACGCAACAAAACATGCAAACGATTGCAGCAACTGACACCATACCTCACATTAAGAGACTGCTCAATGTTCTAAGTGCCAACTTCTTTCTTATCTCTAAGTTTTTGCTTTTGTTGTTCCTTTGGCTTAAACTATCACTCCCTTTATTTTTTGCCTTCTAAACACCCTAAATACCATCTTATTTATACCTTCCTGGAGACCTAACTTTCATTAAATACACCTGTCTCTGAACTCCCAGGGCACATTGCTAGTAGCACTATTTAGTATTTGCTTCATTTTGCTTTACAGTATATGCATCTGTCTCTTAAGTCAAGCTGTGACTTCCCTAGGTTTAACTCTTCTTTCTTACTTCAGCAGCATCTAACGACAGGCCCTGGATATAGAAGTAGTATTTTAATGAAGAGAGAATGTAGATTTAGAGAACAACACACATGGATTTTGATTCCAGCTCTGTCACTTACCAGTTGTTTGACTTTGACCTTACTTAACCTTTCTATGCTTCCATTTCTCCACCTGAATAAGAACTAACAGTATTTTCTTTTCGAGGTTAGTGTAAAGATTAGACATAATAAATGCAAAATGTATGATACATAATAGGTTGTCATTAAATGTTAGCAATCACAAATTTTGCTACAAATAAATACAATAAAGAGCCTGTTGCATGAGAATGTAAAATGACCTAGTGGTCACAGCAACTACCATAGATCTTAGCACAGAGTGAAAGCTTGTAAATACACCTTGGCTTTAACATGTGGAGGGCATGCTCCCTATTGTTAAGGACCTACCTTGAACTCCTTCTCAATGTTGGCCAGCACAGCCAGCTCATTGCTAAGAACTAAGGCTGTCATGACTGGATCTTCACTGGACAATGACAGATAAGCTGGACTTGCCAAGCCTTTGTAGGCATTAATCCTAGATCTTGAGTGGCTAAAGGAGTCATGCTTCTGTTTCTGGTTGCATTCACTGCACTTGCAGAAATAATCGTGAGGCCGTTCAATCCGAGCACCCTTCCTCAGAAGGGTGTGCACAATTTCATATTCCTGGCAATGGGCAGCCAGAATGATTGGAGTTACATCATGGGAGAACCGTGTCCCATCTTCATCATAAGCATAAAAATCATCATGCTGGAGTTCAGACTGACTGGGGCTGGTGGCTAGCCTCTTTCCTTCAGCAAAAGCCGGATGACCGAGAATGGCTTCCACAATGCGAACATAACCTTTACTAATGGCTAGAAGTAAGGCATCCCCAACTCGAGATAGGTTTTCTTTCTTGAGAAGAAGTTCTGTGATTTCCAGGTGCTCATTAGCCACTGCCAATTGCAGGGCATTCTGGCCCATGTAATCCACACAGTTAACATTGAGTGAGAGGCATTCTTCCAACATCTTCCGCACCACTGGAATGTTGCCATATTCAGCTGCATCTAGAAAGCGTTCCTCCTCAATAGATAGACTTGTGGAGCGATCACTAAACATATAGGCTGGTCCTCTATTTGCTAACCTTCTCCCCTTCTCACGGAGAATTGTCTGCCGCCGGTGAGCCAGTCTGTTGTCAGTGCCCCTGCTGGAATGGAATAGAAAGATTGTAAACAAATTATATTAAAAGCATTTTAGAGTGCCTAATGACTTGCCATTCATCTAATGCAATCTTAAAGTATATTAGATGGTCATCGCATCATCTCTAGACCATCCTCTTTCAAAATGAAGATGGGTTTATATGTTAATGGATTTCAACAACTTTTAAAATCTGCACTTTGCAGATTTTAATATTCCAATTTGGAACGGAGACAGGCAATTTCCATAATTATTTTGTGTTTTTCACATAAAGTTAGTATGTTTCGAACTGCAAATTAGTATAAACATAAGAAAACTCTCTTACCCATACTCAGTCACCCCTTACCAAAAACCCAAGTCCATTGTCATTGAATGGATTCTGTTGTGTTAACTCATAGCAACCCTGCAGGACAGAGTAGAATTGCCTCATTGGGTTTCCCAAAACCAGCTAGTGGATTCAAACTGCTGAATAGCTTCGTTAGCAGTCATTGTTTGCCATGGCTGTTAACCACAGTGCCTATAGGGTTTGCCTAAATAGTAAACCTAGGCAATAGGAAATCCACCGAAGTCAACACACATTTATTGAGTCACTCTTGTGTCAGGGTTAGGGACTGTGTTGATGAAGACAATTAATTGATGGCCAGTCTTCAATGTAAATATCTCTTGATATGAATGGAAAAGGATTTCTCCTTTGATCAAAAAGCTACAAAGGGAATTATTTTCCTTAAGATGCATAACTCTACGTCCTAAAGTATTTATGAGTTTGAAGGTTTTGCATTAAAATTAGAGATTCAAGCCTTCCTACTATCACTAAACAAAAACCCAAAAGGGTAAGACCTTGCAGAAAAAGGATGGACCAGATTTGGGGGTATGCCTGAAAAGAAGGAAAAATGCCTGATAGGTGAGGATTGTTTTCCCTCTTTATAAATTTCCTAAGAGTCATTCTTCTTTAAAGATTCTCACAACCTTTCTGGTATGATGAAAACTTATCTGGATGTGAACACCCCACACGCCATCTTCTTCTCCAGTGTGGCCAGGCTCAGAGAATCTAAAATTCTTTCTCCATTAGTCCTCATCCACTTTGACACTGTATCTCCAGACAATATTTCTTGCCTGAGGCAATGTAACCTCCAGCAATACAAAGGAAATTAGTAAAATTTCAGCATTTCAGAAACAGATCATGGTTCTTCAAAGAGCTTGAAGAGTATACTGCAAATATTTTTCATAGATTTTCATTCAGCACTGATTCCTTTAGGCATCCTAGGTCTATTTGACATTAAACAAATTGATATTTTATTAAAGAGACAACTTTGCAAATTGTAAAGATGCTGTGGAAGCCAACACCCTGGCAAACAGCATGATAGTGACAATTTCTAAGCTCATCCGTTAGGTAATACACATATAACTTTTATTAAATAAACAGGAAATGATTTCCACAACTATTTTGTTTTGTGTACTATTATTTTGCTTTCAGTCTTTTTTTAACGAAAGTTATGCATGCACATGTTTTAAAGATTAATTTTAAGAACTGTTATAAGAAAAAGCAATCCTTTGTTCCTCATTTCCTGATCCCCACGCTCCTTGTCATCAAGTCAATTTTGACCCTGCAGGATAGAGGAGAACTGTCTCATAGGGTTTCCAAAGGGCAGCTAGTAGATTAAAACGTCGGCAGTTGACCTCTTAACCACGGTACCACCAGGGTTCTGATAGGCAACAAATTTTAACTCTTTTAGCTGGTCATTGTATCATTTAAATTCTTATATTTATATAACTTAGTTACACTGCTATTTCTTGATTTTTTAGGTTTTTGCTTATCTACAGATTTTCTACTATGAAAGCTGAGAATTCAGCTCATTGTTCCTTCAGAACCCTCTCTCTCTCAAATACACACATAGAGAGACACAAACTCACTTCATGGTCCCTTATCATTCTAGTATAGTTATAATACTTCTTAGGCAAATATTTACCCTTTACATTATGACAGTGCAAATACTAGTCACAGTGAAGACATAGTATACTATGGTGCATTTTCTGGTACAGCTTGCCTGTATCTTGAAATCCAATGGTTATTATTATTATTTTTATCCAACTGCTTAACGTTCCATATACACATCACTAATTCCACCCAAACTCACTTCTTCAATTTTGTACATTTTTCAATATAGTCAATATATTCTTCACTTTTTGAACTCCAGATTTGTGAGGAATCTATCTTATAACTTTCTTATCTGCTAATCCAGACCAGAGACTTCATACATGGAACTCACTAAATGGAAAACAGAAGAATCAAATTGAATGCATCTGTCGAAAAAGATGATGGAGAAACTCAGTGTCATCAGTCAGAACAATGCTAAGACCAGCTGTAGAACAGGCTATCAGTTGTCCATATGTGAATCCAAGTGAAGCTGAAGAAAATTAGAGCAAGTTCACAAAAGCCAAAATATGACCTTGAGTATATTCCACAAGAATTGAGAGACCATCTCAAGAATAGATTTGAAGTGTTTAACACTAGTGACAAAGACCAGACAAACTGTGAAATGACATCAAGGACATCATACAGAAAGAAAGCTAAAGGCCATTAAAAAGATAGGGAAGAAAAGACCAAGACAGATGTCAGAAGAGACTCTGCAACTCTGGCTTGAATATCAAGTGACTAAAGCAAATGGAAAATAAATGAAGTAAAAGAGCTGAACAAATTTCAAAGAGAGGGTGAAGGAGACCCAGTATAACGAAACATGCAAAGATCTGGAGACAGAAAACAAAAAGGGAAGACTATGCTTGGCATTTCTCAGGCTGCATAACTGAAGAAAAAGATTCAAGGCCTTAGTTACAATATTGAAGGATTTTACACAGGAACATTGTCCAACACAGGAAGAATCAAAAGAAGATGGAAGGAATACACAGTTACAATACCAAAAAGAACTGGCTGATTTTCAACCATTTTAAGTGGTAGAATATGATCAAGAACCAACGGTATTGAAGGAAGAAGTCTAAGCTGTGCTGAAGGGAATGGTGAAAAACAAGGCTCCAGGAACTCACGGAATATCAACAAACAGAATACCAACAAACAGAAGCAGTGCTGTAAGCATTCACATGTCTATGGCATGAAACTTGGAAGACAGCTTCCTGGCCAACTGAAGAGATCTATATTGGTGTACATCCTAAAGAAAGGTGATCCAGCAGAATGAGGAAACGACTGAACAATGCAAGTAAAATTTTACTGAAGATCACTCAAAAGCAGCTGCAGAGAACTTCCAGAAGTTCAAGCCAGATTCAGAAGAGGACACACAAACAGGGACAACAATGCTGACATCAGATGGATCTTGGCTGAAAGCAGAGAATACCAGAAATTAATTTGCTTGTGTTACACTGATTATACAAAGACATTGAACTGTGTGAATCACATCAAGTTATGGATAACACTGAAGAATGGGACTGCTAGAACACCCAACTGTGCTCATGAGGAAACTGTACACAGACAGAGACAGTTGTTTGAACTGAACAAGGGATGCTATATGATTTAAAGTCAGGAAAGGTGTGCGTAAGGGTTGTATCCTTTCACAATACTCACTCAGCCTGTACACTGAGCATCTATAAGTTGGACTAAATGAAGAATACAGCATCAGGATTAGAGGGAGACTCATTAACAAGCTGTGATATGAAGATGACAGAATATGCCTTTCAGTTATGGCGTTGGTGAAGAATGTTGACTATATCGTGGACTGCCAGAAGTATGAGCAAATCTGTCTCGAAAAAAGTGCAGCCAGATTGCTCCTTACAAGCAAGGATGGTGACTCTTCATCTAGTGTACTTTGGACATGTTACCAGGAGGGATCAGACCCTGGAGAAGGACACCACATTTGGCAAAGTAGAGGGCCAGCAAAAAAGAGGAAAATCATCCGTGAGATAGGCTGACACAGTGACTGAAATAATAGGTTCAAACATAGAAACGACTGTGAGGATGGTACAGGACAAGGCAGTGTTTGATTCTGTTGTATGTCGCATCACTATTAGCTGGAAATGACCCAGTGGCTCCTAACAACAGCAATCTGGACCAACTGCTGTCTAGAATCATGTATATGCTACGTTTGAATCTTTCTTTTAGCGTCATCCCAAAGATTTCCTTTCCTTTGCGTCTGTGTGGGTTCCTTGTTTCTTGAATCTCAGATCTTCCCATTTCTTGGTTTGTTCCCTTTTGCCGATATAACACATCTTGCCATAGCTTCCTGAGAAAGCGTGCATGGGAGGTCATTTAGTTTTATAATTGCTGTAACAGAAATACCACAGGTGAGTAGCTTTAAGGAATAGAAATTTATTTTCTCACAGTTCAGAAGGCTAGAAGTCCAAATCAGAGAATGGCCCCAGAGGGCGGGTTTTCTTTGTCTATTTCAGTTTCTAGCAGCCAGCAATTCCTAGAATTGTCAGATAGGGTCTGCACCCTCACTTCTCAGTCTGTGTCTGTTCTGATCTTTGTATAACTCAGTATTAATTAGGTTTAGGACCCACACAACACCAGTGTGGTCTCATTAACACATACACAGACAATACCTATTTCTAAACAGGATCACACCTATAGGTATAAAGATAATGAATTCAGCATACATTTTGGGGAGATACAATTCAATCTGTAACAGGAATTACATGTCTTGTGATGTTGTATATCTGAAAATGACTTTGTTCTACTTCCAAACTTAATTGGTAACTTGGCTTAAAAGGCAATTCTAGATTGACAGTATTTTGTAGGTCTTTCTCGGTTAGGTTCTAGTTTTGTAGCTGCTGTTGAGAATTATGGTAGAGTTTTCATTCTGGATCTTCTCTTTTTCTTTGGTTTCCTAAGATTACGTAATTGTTTGTGGGAAAGAGCCTCCTTTTTTTCATGCTGCTGGGCAGTTGGTAATCCCTTTCAATCTGAGCAAAACACTTCCACCAGTTCTGAGAAATATTTTTGACTTATTTCTCTAATAATTTTGATTCCTGCTTTCAGTGTTCTTTGTTTCTGAAACTCCTCTTTGGACTTTTCTAAATTGCCATTAAATTTTTCCATCTTTTCTCTCCTATTTTCTAATTATTCACTCTTTTGAATGGCATTCAGGAAGATTTCCTCAAATTTTATCTTCTACTATGTCTACAGAATTTTTCTGTTGCTTATGTTTTTAATTTCTAAGAACATCTTTTTGTCCTTCAAATGTTTCTTCTTATAGCACTTTTATTCTTTCAAAGATGTAACATCTTTTCTTGTCTTTCTGAGAATATTAATGATGAAGACTCTGCATAGACCAGAATATTTCAGAGAACTTACTCAGAAATTTGAGCCAGATTCAGAAAAGGACCTGGATCCAGGGATATTATTGCTGATGTCAGAAGGATCTTGACTATTCAAAGGCATTCAAATGTGTGGATCATAACAAATTATGTGTAAGCTTGTGGGTAATGGGAATTCCAGGACACTTCATTGTGTTCATGAGGAGTCTGTATATGGATCAAGAGGTAGTCATGTGAAACCTGCATGGTTTAATGTCAGGAAAGGTGCATGTCATGGTTGTATCCTTTCACCATAACTTCTCAATTGTTTGCTGAGCAAATAATCTCAGGAGCCGAACCATACAAAGAAAAACAAGGCATCAGGATTAGAGGAAGACTCATTTACAACCTATGTTGTGCAGATGACACAATCTTGCTTGCTGAAAGTAAGATTTGAAGCACTTATTGATGATTATCAAAGACCACAGCCTTAACTATGGATTGCATCTCAACACAGTAAAACAAAAATCTTCACAACTGAACCAGTAAGCAACATCATGTTAAAGGGAGAAAAAAACTGAGGTTGTCAAGGATTTCATTTTAGTTGGTTTCACAATCAACACCCATAGAAGCAACAGTACAGAAATCAAAAGACACATTGTACTTGGAAAATCTGTTACAAAAGACCTCTTTAAAGTCTTGAAAGGTAAAGATGTTACCTTAAAGACTAAGATGCATTTGATCGAAGCCATGCTATTTTCAATTGCATCATATGCATGTGAAAGCTGCACACTGAATAAGGAAGACGGAAGAAGAATTCACACTTTTGAATTGCAGTATTGGAGAAGAATATTTAATGTACCACGGAAGGCCTAAAGAAGCAGATCTGTTCTGAAATAAGTACAACCAGAGTGCTCCTTGGAAGCAAGGATGGCAAGACTATGTCTTACACACAGGGTCTGACAATAAAGTCTGTGAACTTAATTGTTCTAAGTGCTATGTATCTAGCACTATGGTCACCTTAAAAGCAGTCCCGTTGGGAATCTATGCACTGACACCAGTGCCTAGACCACCCTTCAAAGAAATTTGGAACTCTTTCTGGAATAGCCATTGTGCATGCTTACATGGTGGCAAGTTAGCACACTTAATAGTACAGTTGTCTGTGAGTGAGTTTTTAGCCAGTAAATAAAAAACTGTAGTGGAACACTCTCCCTACTCACCTGATCTGACCCCAATGACTCTTTTCTTTGCCTAAAGACAAAGGAAATATTGAAAGGACGACATTTAGGTGACATTCAGGACATTAAGAATGACAGCTCTGATGGCCATTCCAGAAAAAGAGTTCCAAAATTGCTTTGAAGGGTGGACTAGGCTCTGGCTTTGGTGCACAGCTTCCCAAGAAGACTACTTTGAAGGTGCCCATAGTGATATTCAGCAAGAAGTCATGTAGAATTTTTTTGTAGGATGAGCTTGCAAACTTAATTGGCAGTCCTTGTACTTCAGACATGTTGTCAGGGGAGGTCAATTCCTGGAGAAGGACACCACACTTGTAGAGGGTCAGAGAAAAAGAAGAAGACCATTAACAAGATGGACTGACACAGTGATTACAGCAGGGGGCTTATGCATAAAAACAATCGTGGGCATGGCACAGGACCGAGCAGTCTTTTTATCTGTTGTACACAGGGTCAGCATGAGTCAGAACTGACTCCACGCACCTAACAACAACAAAACTCTGAAATTGCTATTTTATGTTTGTTGGCTTTAGCCTCTATATTTTACAATAGAGTTTTCCCTCAAATACTTCTGATTCTTGCTAAGATACTATTTTCTGTTTTTTTGAAAAATAAAAATACTTCTAACATCATTTATTAGAGAGTGGAATTTAGTCTAATTTTGGCTTTGGCAAGGTAATTCTTGTGCTAGGGGTAAGTTCTAGAAGAGCAGCATTATTTCTGAATTAATAGGATGGATGAGGTAGAAGAGAATGAAGGTCACTGAGACTGGTTGGATGAGCAATTGTCCATCATCATCCTCTTGAAATTCAAATGCTCTTCCCTACTCTCTGTCACTTTTCTGGCTGCAATAACCTCATTAGCCTTTCACTTCCCCTCTTGTATTCTGCGTGTATTTCTTTTCTTAGTTTCTGTTGCACACAAGAGGAAGTTGAAACACTACGAGGATAGGAAGGGTCTGCTCAGTATTGACAAGGCTTTGGAAAAGAAAAAGTGTCAAATTAGGAGAGAATGGAAGTAGGAGCAAAGGATTTATAAAAATGATATGAAAGTATTGGGAGTGAGGACTTGCAAGAAAGCTCTGATGTGCAACTGAAAAATGATGCAATTTTGACATAAAATCATACCAAGAACCAAGACACAAAGAATTGAGCCATTCTTCCTTTGATATCCTTAAAAAGTATAAAAAACAATCTGTTTCCAGAGTCAATGAAAATTACGAATGTAGAAAGCACTTAAGTTTGTTTGTTTGTTTTTTTAATAGTCAAAGGAGTATGTACATATTTGAACAAGAAACTTCCTAATTTTCACTTAGTCTTGTCTTAGATATCTGGTACTGCTATGACAGAAATACCACAAGTGGGTGGCTTTAACAAAGGCAAGTTTATTTTCTCACAATTTAGGAGGTTAAAAGTCTAAAGTGTGGGCTCTGGGAGAAGCCTTTTTCTCTCTGTTGGCTCTGCAGGAAGCTCTTTGTCATTAACCGTTCTTTAGTCTAAGAGCTTCTCAGCACAGAAACACTGAGTCCAAAGGACACACTCTGCTCCTGAATCTTCTTGGTTAGTGATAGTGAGGTCCCTCTCCTCTATGTTCATCTCTCTCTTTTATATCTAAAAAGAGATTGACTCAAGATACAACCTAATCCTGTAGCTGGAGACCTGACTCATTAGCATAACTGCCTCTTATTCTGCCTCATTAACCTCCTAGAGATTAGAATTACAACACAGAAGATAATCTTATCAGATGACAAAATGATGGACAACACAGTACTGAGAACCATAACCTAGGCAAGTTGACACAAATTTTTGAAGGGCACAATTCAATCCAAAATACAGCTGTCAGTCAATTAGAGGACCTATGGAAAAAGCAAGAACTGTTTTTATCTTTTTGTGGAAAGAAAAGTGAATGACTTTACTTATATCTCAATTTTTTTGTTTTATAAATTTGCATATTTATGCAACACTTTATATCTATCCCAAGAGAAAATAAGTCTGAAGTTTTTAATGCTAAAATTTCAAAATCTCAATTTATGATTATAGTATCTGTTTATTTCAATAATGGCAAGTTATATATTAGCAAGCTATTAATCCAAAGAACAATTTCTATTTCTCTCTAAACTATCATGACTTTCATACTTGTGACTTCTTTCTTTTTATGGGAACTGCAAAGATATTTCCATAAAAAATAGTTTGGGGAGTTTCTCTGTCTTTGTGACCACAAATATTAATCAGATGCAGTGATACGATTTCATATACATTTTTATAAAGGAGGTTGGATTATCACCATCTCCTCAGTGGAAAGGCTAGATATGGAATATTCATGTAGGGATTCAAATTTGCTTTAGAGAGATTACAAGTGCTTACACAGTGAAGTCAGAATCCAGTGCACATGCAGAGAAGTATAGTGAAAGCTATGTGAATGTTGACAAACCAAAATGCGTGCTTTCTTGCTTTCTTCGACTCTCTTAATGGCAGTCTAGAGAAGCAACAAAAGGCTCTGTGTACATTATTTTGTCACAAGTGATGTTGCTAAATTGCTGAATTTCAGATTCAAAGGTAAAATATGTAACAAACATTTGAAAACCTTCAAGAAAGATTCTAAATGCTGCTAGATTACCTTCTTGAGAAAGGATTTTTAAGCCTGTGTGGTAAAATTGGAAACCCTGATGGCATAGTGATTAAGTACTATGGCTGCTAACCAGAAGGTCAGCAGTTCAAGTCTGCCAGGCACTCCTTGGAAACTCTATGGGGCAGTTCTACTTTGTCCACAGGGTCGCTATGAGTTGGAATTGACTTGCTGGCAGTAGGTTTGGTTTTTTGGTTTTATGACAGAATTACATAATACTTGCACATACAACCTAGAAAAATTACCTACTAAAAAGAGGAACATCTTAATCCACAGCTCTGTGTCAACAAATGAGATATTTTCATTTTAGCTAAAGGGCACACTTTTGCAACGTTAGCTCTTTTATTTAAGAAAATATTTATAGAGAGTTTTTCTTTATCCATTTAGCCATGTTTAGCACAGCTGAAAGTTTAGCAATCTACATGTTCCTATCTGGATTTTTAAAACTTGTTTTAGCACAATATGTAAATAGAGACTCTAAGAATGAATATGATTAGTCACTGCAACCATGATACCCAAACGTGGACTAGGTCATGAAAACCAGTAGTTTTTACATACCTTATTTTCCTGATTCTGTTTGTTGTTAAAATAGTATTTGTTGCTCCAGACAGTGAAAAATGAAATAAATCCATACTACTGAAAATGTCAATGATGCAAATTAGCTTTTCAGTAGAATGGACTGTGTGCTTTCGTCCAGAGCATGCACAATAAGATTCTCTACTTCCTGTTCAAATCCATTGCACATTTATCAAAAGGAACTACTCTCAGGCAAATTAAGAGCTTGGCTGGTAACTAAAAGGTCAACAGTTTGAATCTACCTGCCATTCCTTGGAAACACTATAACGCAATTCTATTCTGTCCTATAGGGTTGCTATGAGTTAGAATTGACTTGACAGCAAAGAGTTTGCTATTGGTTTTTTATTTACTATTCAGTTTAAATTTTATATTTTCCTCATAAATATGTTAAAAATACCTGAATTAAACACAATTTTATTAAAGCCAGACTGTTGAAAATGTTAATAGCTTGGAAAAGGCACACCAGTAGACATACTATATCGATCTTAGGACTCTAAAAATTAAGGGAATTCCAGAATATACCTTTTATTACATGTACAATTATCTATGGGAATAATTACACTAGGTAATTACACATCAGCAATACACAAAACTAGTAAAGTTGTGAAAGGACCTTTAGAAGGATGAATGATAAAAGTCATTTTATTCTAATTTTCTGACAATGAGATTGTTTTCACCCTGTCTACTTAATCTCTGCAACCCCTGGATAATATCTGGATTTTTTTATCCAGAGATTATTTTTGGGGGAGGAAGGGTTCATATCTTAAGCAGATGTTTTCTGGATGCTTGCAATGGGCCCGTCTGCTAAGCACTGTGGACCCTGTAACAAATCAGGGAAAACAGTTAAGTGCTCAGCAGCTAACCAGAGGCACCTCCCAAGAAAGGACTGGTGATTTACTTAAATAAGTTAGTCACTGAAAACCCTAAAGGACACAGTTTTGCTCTGAATCTGGAATCACCATGATCTGGAGTCGACCTGACTGTATCTGGCTTTTGGGTTTGTTAATCTCTGGTCTTGTCCCCTGGTCTTTCCTGCCAGGTATAGAAAGCGATAAAAAATTAGAGGCTTTTGTTTGTTTGTTTATTTGTTGGTTTAAGTCCCATGAGAGTAAGGACTATTTTTCCTTATTTGTTACAGGGTCCCCAGTGCTTAGCAGACGGGCCCATTGCAAGCATCCAGAAAACATCTGCCGAATACATGAACCCTTCCCTCCCCTCAAAACAAAGTTTCCCTCTTAACCCTGCAGCAAATCACTACAATGAACAACCACAAAAATTAAAAAGGAATGAAACATAAAAGTTGAACCATGAATATTTCATTCATTTCAAATCAACAAGCTTGGTAGGAAACAAAGAGAGTTGAAAGGCATATTTTTTCTCTTTTTTAAATATCTTATTGCGCTTTAAGTGAAAGGTTACAATCCAGGTCAATTTGTAACGCAAAAACTTGCACACATGTTGCTACGTAACTCTAGCTGCTCTCCCACACTGTGACAGCACACTCCTCCTTTCCACCCTGTATTTCCCATGTCCATTGAACTACCACCTGTACCCTTCTGCCTTCTCATCTCCCCTCTGGACAGGAGCTGCCCAGTAAGCCTGAGGTATCTACTTAAGCCAAGAAGCCAGTACTACTTAAGCCAGTATTCTTTTATGTCTCATATTCAAGTGCAATCTTTGTGTGAAGAGTTGGCTTCAGAAATATTTTCTGTTTTGGGGCTAACAGAGGTCTGAGGGTCATGTCTTTCAGGGACCTTCCAGTGTCAGACCATCAGGTCTGGTCTTTTTAATAGAGTTCAGGGTCTGCACAATGAAGACACATTTTTTAACAGCACCCTCCACAACTGTGATCCAGAAATGGACTTGTTCTTGTTCTTAAAAACCAAACCCACTGCTGTCAAGTCTATTTCCTCTCATAGAGACCTTATAGAACACACTAGAACTGCCCCCATAGAGTTTTCAAGGAGTGCCTCTCAGATTTGAACTGACAAACTTTTGATTAGCAGCTCTAGCATGTAACCACTACACCATCAGGGTTTCCCTAAAAGCGGCACTAATACTCTCTTACCTCACCTCCTCTGGCTGTCTAGCCCAATACTGTACACAGCCTGGAACCACCCATCTTCACAATGCACTATTGAATCTGTTTAACCTCCAGACAGTTTTCCAGATAGCATTTCTATACTTTGATTCAATTAGCTTTGATTTTTTTTTTTCCCTGTGGACTCCTTTCATTTCATCAAATACTAATTTTCTGCCTGGTCAGTCACACAGCAGCATACCACTGTCTTATTACTGCACAGGTGAGACTAAAGAGGCTGGAACCACTTGTCAGTTTTTGTTGGGCCCACAAAAATGTAACTGGAAAATGTCCTATGCGTGTCACATAGTCTTTGTTTTTATCATCAGGTGACAATTCATTTGTGTTCGGTAAAAACCTACATGTGCGAGACAGTGAAAACAGAATAATGGGACAGTTGAAGAAACTTAACTTTTTAAAATATGTGTGTTTGAAATGTAATTGTTCCTTTTTGATCTCCAGTTTGTGGCTTAATTTATTTCATGTGCCATGTCTTCCTTCTTTGAAATATTCTAAGGTAGAATTTTGAGCATATGCATTTATTTTTATCTATTTTTCAAGTAATTTATTTTTTAATATTTTATTGTGCTTTAAGTGGAAATTTACAGTTCAAATCACCTTGTCACACAAAAACTTACGCACACACTGCTTTGTAACCCTCGCTGCTCTCCTCACGCTGTGACACCACACTCCTTCTTTTTACCCCGTAGTTCGCTTGTTCATTCAACCAGCTCCCGTCTCCCTTCGCCTTGTCATCTCACCCCCAGACAAGAGCTGCCCAGTTAGTCTTCCGTATCTGTTGAAGCCAACGAGCACACTCTTCACCAGTATCGTTTTATGTCTTACAGTTCAGTCCAATCTTTGTCTGAAGAGTTGGCCCTGGGAAAGGTTTCAATTCTGGTCTAACAGAGAGTCTGGGGGCCATGTCTTCTGGTATTTTGATCTATTTTGATAAAGTATTGTATTAGTTAGCTAGCGCTGCTGTAACAGAAATATCTCAAGAAACTACAAATAGAAAGAGAGGTGGGCCCATACAATGCATAGATGGACAAACAAAAATTTATTTTCTTACAGTTTAGAAGGCCAGAAATTCAAATGCAGGGTTCTGGCTATACAGGAAAGCTTTCTCTTTCTGTCTGCACTGAGGGGAAGTCCTTGTCTCTTTAGCTTGTTTCCTGGCTCCTAGGAGATCTCCAAGTGGCTTGGCTTGCCATCAATCTTCCCCTATCTCTGCTTGCTAGCTTGCCCGGTGTTTTAATCAGCTAGGCTACTCTAACAGAAATACCACAGAGTGGATGGCTTTAACAAAGAAAGATTTATTCTTACACAGTCTAGTAGGTTGCAAGTCCATATTCAGGGTGTCCGCTCCAGGGAAAGACTTTCCCCTTGTTGGCTCTGGAGGAAAGTCTGGTATTGCATCAGTCTTTGTCCAGGGAGCGTCCTCACGCAAGAACCTCTGGTCTGAAGGATGCGCTCTGCTCCCGGTGCTGCTTGCTTGATGGTAGCGAGGTTCTCAAATTGTCCTTTGTTTCTTTTTCCTTTTATTCTTTGCAAGCTAAAAGCATTAAGGGTGGGGCAAGCCATACTCCAGGGAAACTCCCCCCACAGCAGGAATTCACAGCCCCACCCTAATCCTTTAACATACAGGTTAGCAAAACCACACAATGGAGGACAGTCCCAAGACACTGGGAACCATATCCCAGCCATGTGGCTGCACACATTTTTGGGGGGACACAATTCCAACCATGACACCTGGTTAGTCTCTTTCATATCTCAAAAGAGTTTGACTCAAGATATACCCCTAAACTAATCCAGTATTATTAACATAACAAAGAAATCTCATTATTAAATGGAATTAAAACTAGAAGCACAAACAAACAAAAAGCCAAGCCCAGTGCTGTAGAGTTGATTCTGACTGACTGTGACTCTATATGGAGACTAAGATTTACAACATACTTTTGGAGGACACAGTTCAATCCGCCACAAGTATTCCTTGGAATAGTAAAAGTTTCTGCAATACAAGCAAAACGTATCCCAATCATCTCATCAAAGGAAGAGGTGTAAACACTTTGTTTACATTATCAGCAGCTGTCATAATCCTGTATTACACAAGCATATTTCCTCAGTGCAGAGATAAACTCTATATAAGACAGAATTTAAAAGGTGCATTCAGAATGGGTAACCTGAGGATTTTTATGAAGAGACTCGAGTAAAGTGTGGATAGAAGTTAGGCACACCCAACACAGCACAATGAAGTAACTCAGATCTAGCTACATGGTTTAAACTTATAGATGTAAGCCTGACGGGCTATAAGCTGGGAGCGGTCACCAGAATTTAAATAAGGTAACCATTAGGAAACCCGGGTGGTGTAGTAGCAAAGTGCTATATCTGCTAACCATGAGGTCAGCAGTTCAAATCCACCAGGCTCCTTGGAGTTAATTGACTGAGGCTTTACTTTGGTACAGAGGAACAACCAACTCTACAGGGAGAGAGCCAGAAGAATCACTACCTTGACCTCACTCCTCTGTCCTCAAATATCCTATCGGAGCCACCCATTAGCTGAAGCCTGGATAAGCAGAACTCACTGATGCATCCACACAGACCAGCTACCCACCCAAGCAGAGAACAGCAGGCAGAGAGGAGAGTGCACCTGGAGAACCAAGCCAATGACGCCCAGCGCAGCCTCTACAAGTGAATTTGACTTTACCATGATTAGCTCTGTCAGAAATTACTGATGAAAACATATGCACAGAGAAAAGGGTAAGTGTATATTTTTTCTTATGAGTCACTGATGCATCATCAGTTCTCACCTCTCTGGGTTTATTTTTCCTTTCTATAAGCTATCTGTCAGGAAAAACACCCACATTCAACTTCAGGCAGTCCATTAACTTAAACATGAGTCTGTAAATAAGTCATCCATCTGCATTTTTAGTTGATGCTCACATGAGGCTTAAGATGAAGACCTCTGATTCTGGGAGTGAAGGGAGGTCAAACTGCTGTCTTAGAAATATCTAAACTGTTGACAAGAGCACAAGCGACCCCCTGTGATAACAGTGCTGCAGAAGTGGCCTTCAGTAATGGGTCTCAAACATTCTCAACCTTTACCATGCAGCCTAGATCCAAGTGCTCAAAATGCAGGTGTAATTCCACACAGGCCTGGGGTGAGGGAGAAAGTAAAAACAGAAGAATAAGTTGGGCCCTCCAGTGCACAGGTTTCACTTATTTGGAAACCAAGAATGTGGGATGCCTTTATTTGGGAGAATAATTTTTTTTTTATTGTGATTAAGTGAAAGCATACAATTCAAGTTCAAATTAAATTTGCATGCCCGCCTATATGCGACTCCTGCTGCTCTCCTTGTCCAGTGAAAACACGCTCCCCCTTTTCATTCTATAAATGTTGTGTCACCTTAACAATCTGATGTCCCCTCCTCTCCACTCTCTTCTCCCTTTTAGTAAGATGCCAGTAGGACGGCATCCTACAGATGGGCAGAATCATAAAGAACACGCACCATAGGGTAACAGTGTGTCCCTGAGACCAGTTCATTCCTGTCCAAAGAGTTGACCTCAGTAATGTTTTCTGGTCATGGGCAGCAGGAAGTCATGTGACCATGCTCCCAGCAGAACCCCCAGGCCTTCAGATCATCAGTTGTGGTCTTTTAGGGGAGTTCTTCAGATGCACCCCTCTTTTTCTCGTGTTGCCACTGGGACTCAACATTTTGTGCCCTCTTATGGCTGTTTTAGGTGGTGGCAGGGCACTATCTCGTTCTCATGTTCACATGTTGATACAGTCATCCATTCACAACCATTCACATCGATTCACATCCATTCACTTCTGTCTCCTGGGCTCTTTTTAACTTGTGTTTTTGTTGTTCTTGGTGATCATCTGTTCCAGCTGAGATGGGACCACTTGGTGTACCTCAGATGATAGCTTGCTAGCTTTTAAGATCCCAGACGCCACTCACCAATGTGGAGTGTGGAAGACTCTCCTAGTAATTGGCTAGGTATGCCAATTGGCCTCAATGCCCGCTGAGCATGGTCCCCAGACCCCCGCCCCTGCTACTCTATCCTTGCAATATTGGGTTAAGGTTAGAAGAGTTTTCAGGTTATGCTGAAGTCCAGTTAAGTTGATCTTTCTACTGTGTGCTGCAACTGCTTTCACTCAACCAAATTTCTATCAATTACCTAATCTGCGACTGGTCCTCTTCCTCCCTCCCCACTCTTGCAGCTGTCAAAAAGTCTTTTCTTCTGTCGGATCCAACTCTATGGTACTTGGCTGGCTCTATACATAAGTCTATTTTTAAGTCCTTGTAGAAGGGGTCTAATGCAATATTTCTCCTTTTGCTGCTGACTAATTTACTCAGCATAATGTCTTCCAATTGAAACCAGGTTATGATACTCTTCCTAAAATCATCACTGTTCTTTACCATTGCATAGTGTTCCATTGAGTATATGTACCAGAGTTTGTTTATCAGTACATCTGCTGTTGGGTATCTGGGTTGATTCCATCATTTTGCTATTGTGTACTGTGCTGCAATAAGCATTTGTGGGCATGTATCCACTTGTGTGACTGCCCTTGATTCTGCAGGATATGTTCTGAGCAGTGGGATTAGTGGATCAAATGGTATATCTATTTCCAGCTTTTTAATGAAGTACCAAATGGCTTTCCATAGACATACCATTTTGCAATCCCAACAGCAGTGTAGAAGAGTCCCAGCCTCTCTACAGCCTCTCCAGCACTTGTTTTGTGTTTTTTGGATGATGACCAACCTTGTTGAAGTGAGATGGTATCTCACTGTAGTTTTAATTTGGATTTCTTTAACAGTTAATGATCATGAGCATTTCCTCATGTGTCCTTTGGCAGCTTGGATGTCCTCTTTGGAGAAGTGTCTGTCCATCTCCTTTGCCCCTCACTTAATTGGATTGTTTACCTTTTTCTTCTTGATATTTCGCAGTACCTTGTAAATTATGGAGATCAGAAGTCGATCTGACATGTAGTTGCCAAATACTTTTTCCCATTGTGCAGGTGGATTTTTAATTTTTTTTTTTTTTGATTCTTAGTTGTTCCCATTTATCTATTTTCTCTTTTGTTGATTGTGCTTCATTTGTCACATTTTGAAGTCTGTCTAAGCTGTGTATTAAAACTTCCATTGCTGACCCTATTTTTTCTTGCATGATCTTTATCATGTTAGGTTTGATATTTAGGTCTTTTGTATAATTTGAGTTAGTTTTTGTACAAGGTGTGTGATATGGGTCTTTGCAGATGGGTATCCAATTTTGCCACAACCATTTGTTAAAGAGACTGTTTTTACCCCAGTTTACCATCTTAGGGGCTTTGCCTAATATCAGCTGTTCATAAGAGGATGGTGGCATCTCTGGGGTCTCAACTCTGTTCCATTTGTTTATGTGTCTCTTTTTGTACCAGTAGCAGGCTGTTTTGACTACTGTGGCAGTGCAACAGGTTCTAAGGTGGGGTAGTGTGAGGCCTTCCAGTGTGCTCCTCTTCCTCAGTAGTGCTTTGCTTATCCAGAGTTTCTTCCTTTTCCAAATAAAGTTGATGATTTGTTTCTCCATTTGATTAAAAAATGTCCCTGGAATTTGTATTGGGATTGCATTGTATATGTAGATTGCTTTTGGTAAAATAGACATTTTCACAGTGTTAAGTCTTCCTACCCATGAGCAGGGTAGGTTTCCCCATTTATGTAAGTCTCTTTTGGTTTCTTGCAGTAAGGTCTTGTAATTCTCTTTGTATAGAACTCTTATTTCTCTAGCTATATTTACTCCTAGATGTTTTATCTTCTTGGGGGCTATAGTAAATTGTATTAATTTGGTGATTTTTTCTTTGATGTTCTCTTTGTTGCTACAAAGGGAACCTACTGATTTACTTACATTTATCTTATATACTGATACTTTGCTGAACTTTTCTATTAGTTTTGGTAGTTTGCTTATGGATTCTTTGGGATTCTCTGCATACATAATTGTAACTGCAAATAGGGAGATTTTTACTTCTTCTTTACCAATGTGGATGCCATTTATTTCTTTGTCTTGTCTAATTACTCTGTCTAGAACCTCTAGCACAATGTTGAACAGAAGTGGTGACAGTGGGCATCCTTTTCTAGTTCCCATTCTCAAAGAGAATTTTTTCAGTCTCTTACTATTCGGGATAATGTAGGTAGTTGGCTCTGTGTAGACGTCCCTTATTGTGTTAAGGAATTTTCCTTCTTTTTCAGAGAGTTTTTAGCATGAATGGGTGTTAGACTTTGTCTAATATCATTTTTGCATCAATCAACAAAATCAGATAATTCTTACCTTTTGTGTTATTTATGTGGTTGATCACATTAACCGTTTTTCTGATGCTGAACCAGTCTTACATCTCTGGTATGTATCCAACTTGGTTATGATGAATTTTTTTGATATGTTGAATTCTATTGGCAAGGAGTTTGTTGAAGATTTTTGCATCTAGGTTCATAAGTGATGTTGGTCTGTAATTTTCTTTTTTTGTCAGATATTTCCCTGGCCTTGGTATCAGGGTTATGATGGCTTTATAGAATGAATTTGGGAGCATTCCATACCTTTCTACTCTGTGAAATAGTCTCAGTAGTATTGGAGTTAATTCTTCTCTAAAAGTTTGATAGAATTCTCCAGTTAAGCCATCTGGGCCAGGATCTTTTTTGGTTGGTAGTATTTTGATGAGCTTTTTTGTATTTTTAGTATTTTGAAGAGCTTTTTCAAGCTCTTCCTTTGTGCTGGGTTTATTAAGTTGTTCTACTTCTCCTTCTGATAAATTTAGTAGGTGACAGAAATCTAGAAATTTGTCCATTTCCTCTGGGTTTTTAAATCTGTTAAAATACAGTGTTTCATAGTATTCCATTAGGATACTTTTGATTTCAGTTGAGTCTGTTGTGACATCTCCCATCTTGTTTCTTATTTGGGTTATTTGTTTCCTCTCCTGTTTTTCTTTTGTAAGTTTAGCCAGTGGTTTGTCAATTTTGTTGATCTTTTCCACCAACTGGCTTTTGGTTTTGTTAATTTTTTCAGTTGTTCTTCTGTTCTCTAATTCATTGAATGTTGCTCTTACAATCTGTTTCCTTCTGTTGCCTGAGGAGTTTCTCTGTTACTCTCTACTTGTTCAAGCTGTAGGGTTAATTCTTTGGTTTGGGTCCTTTCTTACTTCTGGATGTGTGTATTTATAGAGACAATTTGACCTCTGAGCACTGCTTTGGCTGTATCCCACAAGTTCTGATAGGATGTGTTTTCATTCTCATGTGATTCCATTAATGTCTTTATTTTATCCTTGATTTCTTCTGTAACCCATGGATTTTTCAGCAAGGTGTTGTTCAGCTTCCATGAGCTCAAATTTTTGTTTATCTTTTTTCTGTTGTTGATTTCGCCTTGTATGTCTTTGTGGTCTGAGGAGATGTTATGCGATAATTCAGTGGTTTGGATTTTGTTGAGACTTGCTTTATGTTCTAACACCTGGTCTATTCTGGAAAATGTTCCATGTGCATTGGAGAAGAAGGTGTACTTGTCTGTTGATGCATAAAAGGTTTTGTGTATGTCGATGAGGTCTATTGTTTAATCATTGCAATAAGTTCTTCTGTGTCTTTACTGTGGTTTCTTCTAGATGATCAGTCCATTACTGAATGTGGAGTGTTGAATCTCCAACTATTATTGTGGAGTGTCTATCTCATTTTTCAGTGTAGTCAGTTTTTGCTCAACATATTTAGATGCTCTGATATTGGGTGCATAAATATTTAATATTGTTAAGCACTGCTTGTATATTGAACCTTTCAGAAATAAATAGTGACCATCCTTATCCATGATGGTAGATTTTAAATTAAAATCTATTTTATCTAAGATTAGTATTGCCACGCCTGCTCTTCTTTGTATGTTGTTACCCTGGTATATGTTATTCCATCCTTTAATTTTCAGTTTGTTCATATCTTTGAGTCTAAAATGTGTTTCTTGTAAGCATCATATAGATGTGTCGTGTCTTTTGATCCAGGATGTCACTCACTGTCTCTTTATTGGAGTGTTCAGTTTGTTTACTTTCATAATTCTTTTGTACTCAATCTCTGATGAGTACAATTCAGAAAGGCTTCTTCATCTGGGAAGCTTTTTGATCTTTGTTTTCTGGAGTTTTCTGGAGACACGGTGGACTGTTTCCTTAAATGGTCAGCAATAGTCTGTTGCCTTCAGGCTGTATAGAGGCTGTTTAGTTTCTCTGGTGTTGCTTCAACAGGATCTGAGGCACAGTTCTGAGAAGGGAGTGGGTCACCAGCTGCCTTTGTGTACTCTTGTGACTGGCCCCATTGGACTCTATGCGGTGACAGGCTCTACCTCCTGGCTGGCCAACATGGCGCCCTGCTTATGGAGTCACTGGGGGGCCATCAACTGACCCTATTGTGTCGGTCAGTAAAGAATGGAATAGATGCTGTTGGACTGCTCAGCAGTTATTTATCCACGAGGTCTTATTTTAAAAAGCTGGGAGCTGTCTGACAGCTCCTAAAATCAGTCAGGCCATCAGGTGTGGCAGGCTCCACCTTCTCGCTGACAATGGAAGCACCTCTTCGGCTGTCCCCAGATGCTATGATGTAGTTCAAAGTAGAGAGGGCTCATGACCTTGCTGCCATCCTTAGCCAGGCTCCACTTGTAAGGTAACCTGTCCTAAACACAGCCCTTCTCCTGGAAAAGCACTTTATGGCCTGGCACTGCTTCTTAGCTTGGGAATTAGCCCCTACTGAGTCCTCTGGTTGGGTGACTCACTCCAAGCCAACCACAATGGTGTCCTGGCTGAGCTGCCCTTCCCCCTGTGGAACAACAGAATCTACGGTCGAGCTCAGGAAACAGAGGGTAGAGGGGCAGTGGTGACCTCCATCGGCAGCTGGGCTCTCAAAAGGTGGCTATCCGATGCACTGTCTCTTTGCTGCCTTATAGCCTATTTACTTTAGCAATGTAGTTCAGCATGTTTGCTGGCTCATGACCATCCCCTGCCTCCCAGATAACAAAAAAGGCATCAGTACATGTAGTCTGCCCAACGGTGAGTCAGCAGGAGTGGGGCTCAGCATGTGGTGCCTCATGTTAGAGAGAGCTAGTTTCCTGTTTAGTGGCTCATAGTCCAGTCTGACAATCCTATGCCGTATCCTAAGTCTCCTTGAGTGTGCATAGTGCTTTGTTCAATGATCAGTCCAGGCCTTAGTTCTCAGAGGGAATTGAGGAGACATGTGTCTAGTCTACCACCTTGGCCCTGCCTCTCTGGGAATATGGGTTTTGACACCACTGCCAAACCTCACGCCCACCATCAGGTTCTTTACAGTCCATTCATCCATTCAGAGGTTCAGACATTTACTAATCATTTACATTAATGTGTTTCAGGCACTGCGCTAGGCACATGAGAGACATAGCTGTGAAAGACAACACAACAGAAAAGAGAGAAGAAACAACAGATTACCAGGTATGACTGTTACCAAAGTGGAGATATAGTGTGCTGTGGAAATGAATAATAAGTAGTTGTCAAACCCATCTGGAGGTCAGGGAAAATCTTATGAGATGTCACTTATTCTAAGAATGACAGAGAGTTAGGAGGAAAAAGGGAAGACAGAAAAAGCCCTTTAGGCAAGAAGAACTACACTTGTGAAAGTAAGCAGGTCACAGAGAACCAAAAAGATATACATTATAGCTGAAACACACATGGGCTCCTTCCCTCAGAGTGATTTCTTGCTCTAGCTTTTGACTTCTTCGTGAAAGTCTAGGGCTCAGAGTTAGAAGCTGGCGCCTGTATTCCACTGTGGTTCAAAGTTCAGCACTTCGGGTATACATCTGGATCATAAAGGTGAAAATTTAGGCCTCTCTAAGAGTTCAAGATTTAGGGTTCAACGTTCCAGTTTAGGGGATTCAAGCTTCAGAATATCTCCAGTTCAAGAAGTTTTATTCTGGAGGATTTGGAGCTTATATAATTCAAGGTCCTGAGTTTGTAATAATTAAGAACAAATTTAAAGTTCCCTGAGAACATAGAGATCTGGAATTGAGACATCTCTAGGGAGACTCTGGTGGTGTAGTGGTTAAGGGCTATGGCTGCTAACCAAAAAGTCAGGAGTTTGAATCCACCAGATGCTCCTCGGAAACTATGTAGGCAGTTCTACTCTGTCCTCTAGAGTTGCTATGAGTCAGAATAGACTCAACAGCAGTGGGTTTGATCTGTTTTTTTCTGGGAAGACATGTGAAATATTGAGGAGAACACAGCTTTGATGAAAGACAAGCTTTGTAGGCAATCCAGTCTGCTGCTTACTAGCTGTGCCATCTCTCTGTTTCCCTAACTGGGGCACAGTAGTTGCTTTGCAGGGTTGTTAAGAGATTGCTGCTTTGTAGAATTCAGCTGAAGGTAATTAGGTGACTCATTTACTACAGACTTCAAACCCCTTCTAATCATAATTGTTCAATGTGTTCCAATTTGAGAATGTTCTGCAAGTAGAGATGATGGAAACTACAAGTTAAGTAGCTTTTCTTTCCCATCCTCATCTGTTAAATTTGCACCATCTGCCCAAAACAACCAATTACTCTTTCTTTGGTTTTTTTTTTCTTCCTTGCTTTAAACATAAATGCGGCTTTAAAGGGGCATTCTTATTGCCTTATTTACTTATTATTCTTTGTTAAATTTTCAGTGTATTCTATGCGTTAGCCTTGCTGACAAACCCCTTACCATCAAGTGTATTCTGACTCATAGTGACCTTATAGGACAGCATAGAACTGCCTGATAAGATTTTAAGGCTATAATCTTAACAGAAGCAGTGGCCACATCTTTTTCCCTTGGAGTGCCTGGTAGGTTCAAGCCATCCATCTCTCAGTTAGCAGTCCAGTGCTTAACCACTGCATCACCAGGAGTTGGCTTTGCTAACCTTGTTTTTAAAATACATGTTCTATTCTTTAATCTAAGAAATGCTAGTGGCATAGTAGTTAAGTTCTATGGCTGATAACCAAAACGGCATCTATTTGAATCCACCAGCTGCTCCTAGAAAACTCTACTCTATCCTATAGGGTCACAATGAGTTGGAATCAACCCAACAGCAACATGTTTGGTTGATTTTTATTTTTTAATCTTAGTCCACGAATGTATATTTCCCATACTCTTATTGTATCTATGCGCTCTTAAAACCTGAACTAATCTTTGCATTCAGATGCCAAGTACAGGACCAGGTACAAAATGTTTTGTGAATCTACAGATGAATAAAGACAAATGAAAAAATCACAATGCTTCATCACATTTTTAGCTATTTCCCTTTTTGTTATAGTTATAATTTCATTTATCATTAAGAATCAAATGTATAAAAAGCATATTACTACCTCTGCTATTAGAGAGTTAAATTTTTAAAAGTATATCCTGTATTGATCAACTAAGCATGACTTTTCAAAATACTCCTACATCTTTCAGGCAGGAGAAGGAAAAGAAGACAGACCAGACTGTTGATTAAATACATTTGCTTCACTTCCTGACCAAATTACAGTCTTTAAATTTAGGATTTTTTCTATAACAAGCATGTAATCTAATTATTAAAACATCAGTTTTTAGATCATCAATTTGTGAGAATAAGAGAATCATATCAGAATGTGAAAATGGTCATAAATTTAAATAAATCAATGATTCCTTAAATACTCACTTGACACAACTACAGTATTCCTATAATCTACAATGCCCCTTTTTACAAAGACTGATCTTTGAAACATAGGGCAGTGCTAGAAAGCAGATTAAAAAGCAAATGTTGCTCAAAAAATAAAATCAAATTCAGTGCTATCAACTCAACTCTGACTCACAGGAACCCTACAGGACATGGTAGAACTGACTCATAGGGAGTTCAAGGAGCAACCAGTGCATTTGAACTGTTGACCTTTTGGTTAGCAGCGGAATGACTCTTAAATCTACATTCTACAGTTTTTTTCCTTTATAATTTTCCAATCATCATAAATTTAGACATTTTTAAGTTATATTTTTTTCTCTTCCCGTGTCTAAATTTGTAAGTTTTCACCAAACACCCTAGATTCACAGTAATTAAAACCACAGATGCTGGATTAACCCATACCTGGATTCAAGTTTTTACATCACTATTTGTTGGCTCCCTCCAAAAGGAGAATTACAGTGTTCCCATTTCACAGGAGGGTTACAAATGCACTGTCTTCTTTTTTTTTTTTTTTGAACAACAAAAAAAAAAAATTAAATACCGTATAGCCCTGGCATAATTCTAAGTGTGCTGCAAGTCTTAATCTTCATAACAACCCTATTCAGTAGGAATTATTGTCATTATTACTCAGATAAGGGTAAGCAGTCATAATGTTATTATTCTGAAAGATTTTAAACTAATTTTTACTTGTCATAGACAAGAAGTACAACCAGGATGCTCCATAAAAGCAGTGATGATGAGACTTTATTCCACATACTTTGGACGTGTTATCAGGAGGGATAAGTCTCTTGAGAAGGACACTGTCTTAGGCTGGGTTTTCTAGGGAAGCAAAACCAGCAACACATGCAGGTACAAGGAAAGATTTATAATATAGATAGATACAGATATAGGAAACAGCTCACACAATCACAGAATCTGAATGTCCCAAGTCCTGACACAAGCATCACGTGGCCACGAAAGCTGATAAACCCAAAGTCAGCAGATCAGAGAGGAGAGTTCTAGATCACTGATTGTGTAGGTTGGTGGATCCCAAGCTGGTGGCGAGACGGAGCGGCAGAGTTTGGTGAACCCAGGATCGGCAGGTCAGGGAGCACAACTCTCAAGTGCTGACTGTAAGGATTGATGAATCCAACAGCTGCTAGTTCCAGTCCAGGAACCAGACGCCGGAAGAAGAGAGCAGGAGCTCCTGGCTACATGAGCTGACCAGCAGTAGTAGTAGAAGGTTGAGAGATCAGAGCTGGGGGGTGGGGAGCCACCACAAACCCCACCCTGCCACTTAATACAGCAGCCAAATGTGAAGTAGCCAAGTTGACAGAATCCTGACCAACACAGACATCATCCTTGGTAAAGTAGAGGGTCAGCAAAAAAGAGGGAGACCCTCAATGAGGTGGATTGACACAGTGATTTCAACAATGGGTTCAAACATATCAATAATTGTGAGGATGGCACAGAAACAGGCAGTGTTTCATTCTGTTATACACAGAGTCACTATGAATCAAAACTGTCTTGATGGGATCTAACAACAACAACATAAATTCAAATGTATTTACACACCATCAGTGAAAATGAAATACAACAATTTGGTAGAATTTGAGCATATTAATTGTGTCAAGCAAATTATAAGTTCACTATACATGAGTCAGATCTGACTTGATGGCACTTGGCTATATATGAGGTCTGACAATTAACTTCACGAAGTTATCCTAGTAAAGTGCTACATACCTCATTGCTGAATGTCACCATAGTCAGCTTGAAACTACTCCCCTTGGGAAGTTAAGCACTGATGTCAGTTCCTAGTCTACCCTTCAAAGCAATTTGGGAACTCTTTTTCTGGAATGGCCATCAGAGCTGTCATCATATTACCCTTGATGTTCTGGATGTCATCCAAGTGTCCCTTTCAATATTTTCTTTCTCTTTAGGTAAATAAAAAAGTCACTGAGGCCAGACCAGGTGAGTTGGAAGGGTGTTCTAATACAGTTATTAGCTTACTGGCTAAAAACTCCCTCACAGACAACTATACCATTAAGTTGGCCAACTTGCCACCATGCCACTGAATGCAATAGCCCTTGCAGAAAGAGTTCCAAAATTGTTTTGAAGGGTGACCTAAGCACTGGCATGGCACATAGCTTCCCTAGGGCAGTACTTCAAAGGTGACCATAGTGATATTCAGCAATGAGGTACGTGGCACTTAGAACAATTCAGTTCGTGGAATTAATTGTAGGATCTCGTACGTACTGCTATTTTTCTAGATTTGTAAATAAAACTACTGGAAACACTGTTACGAACAAATATTTTACATTGAATTATTTTGACTAAAACTGGAAGTGACGTTTCCTGTAGGTTTACTATGTGCCACTTTACACATGTTATTTAATTTTGACTGCAGTTGGGTCCTGTTGGCTTCCTTACTTCCTCACACACAAAGTAGTAGTAAAACCCCAAAACAAACCCACTGCTATTAAGTTGATTCCAACTCATAGCGACCCTATAGGACAGAGTAGAATTGTTCCACAGAGTTTCGAGGAAGCACCTAGTAGTTTGGAACTGCTGGCCTTTGGATCAGCAGACATACCACTGTGCCACTAGGGTTACTGAAGTAGTTAGTAGTCCTTGATAATGGTAAAGTCAGACTTCAAATTTGGATTTCAGATGTCACGTTCCATTTTTTAAAATCTTATTTATATTATCATGAAATGCATGCCAATGAGAGCTACAATTTTAAGATTAATAATAAAATTAACACCATTTACCTAATTGCCCTCCATTCTAAGAATGAGATCACTAACAATCTGAAGACCTTTGTGTGCCTCTTCAGATTACATTTCCCTACATCTCAGCAAGTAACCATTACCTGGCTTTTGTGTTCATCAATTACTTGACTGTCATTATTTTTATAGCTTTCTCACCGTTCTATGGAAATCTTGGTGGCATACTGGTTAACAGGCTGCTAATCAAAACGTCAGCAGTTGAAATCCACCAGGCACTCCTTGGAAACTCTGTGGAGCAGTTCTACTACGTCCTATAGGGTCACTATGAGTCAGCATCAATTAGACAGCATTGGGTTTGGTTTGGTTCATCTTTCTCTACCCTAAACAAGCAGTGAGTATTAAGTACAAATCTAGCAGCATAAGGAAAGGGAAGTATTGCCACTGTTAGATGATGGTGGAAAATTCCTAAAATACAGTGAGTAGAGCAATACGTATGGTTCATTTTTATGGCTCCACTTTCCCTGACAGTTTACCAGGGCCCCTGTGAGTTAGTCAGAAGCTGTACACAATTGAATTCTGGGAAGTGTAGGGCTCAGCGGAGCTGAGGCATCTGGCTAAGCATCTGGCAGGGCATCTGCTGCTTTCTGCTCTCTGCTACTAAAGAGCAGATCTAGCCCAATCACCTTGGAGAGGAGAAAGGTTTCACTTTCTTTCTACTATTCTGTGTTACCTTTAGGAATAACATCACTAGCCAATATCTTCTTCTGGTCTTCTCTTTTTTCTGTTATCTTTTCCAATCAATTAAAAGCAAAAACTGCTGAATTATACTGAAAGCCAGGAGCGAAAAAGCTATCAGCTGTGTTGAACGAAGGATGGAATGTGTCTACTTTCATTTGCAGCTATGCAACTTTCAAGGATATGGCCAACGAACTTCTACTTAAAATGGGAATTCCATGGTGACTTCAGCCGTAAAAATTTACAGGACTTCCTTAAAATAGGCTAAAATGGAAAATACAAATTCAGTGAATTATTTGCTTTGACTTTATAACATGAAGGAGCCCTAGCCCCAGCATGGTGATTAAAGGGAGCTGGCAACAGAAACGCCATCAGTTTGAAAGTACCAGCAACTCCATGGGAGGAAAATGTACCAGTCTGCTTCCGTAGAGATTTACAGCATTGGAAACCCTATGAGGTCACTATGAGATAGAATCTGCTCAGTGGCAGTGGGTTTGGGGGTATGCTTTGATTATCAAATGAACAAAAAAGAAGGTTCTATTTTTCCACCGAAAATTTCTGCCCAGGGTCCACATTCCTTCTATGTACCCTACTATTATTCTTCATTAATACCATTAGTTACCAAGCATGTCTTATTTACCTAAATGTCTGAAAGCACGAGACATGCTTCTACCCACCAAAGCTGTAGTAGTAGAATCACAGGGCCTACAGGGACTCTCTCTTTCAATCTTCTTGCTTTTCAGTACCTGTCTTAAGTCTCTCTGGAAAAGGGAATGTGTAAAAATTCCTTTTTTTTAAATCATACAGTCATTTTCTACCTGAAGAGAGTGAAGCCTTAAGTAACTTTCCCAATGTTAAACAACTGATTATAACCCTGAGCTTTTTAACTTAGTTTCACTCTGGAGTACTATCACTTTAAAATAAATTAGTTATTGGAAGTAAATTAGTCTCTGGTCCTTCCAAGAAGGAATTTTCTTATGATGAAGACCAAATTTAATAAATAATATTCCTCGGATAGTCCCATAGCCAGCTTTAAATTTACTTCCATTTAGATTGTAGTCAGATAAATGTAGAAGAATTGGCTTAGGCCGAAGTGTTGACTGGGTCGATATTCCTTAGGTCTTAGCTGAAGCCCAGAGTAGTATTATAAACCACGTGTACATCTGCTCATGTGATGTTATTATGACACTTAGACACAATGTTTAATACTAGTTCAGCTTAAACAAAAGCATCATTTACCTTCTCTGGTCTTCTACCAGAAAACCTGGCAGCATAGTAGTTATGTGCTACATTTGCTAACCAAAAGGTTGGCAGTTCAAATCCACCAGGCACTCCTTGGACACTCTATTGGCCGGTTCTACTCTGTCCTATCGGATTGCTATGAGTTGGAATCGACTTGACAACAGTGAGTTTTTTAGGTCCTTGGTCTTCTATTTCCTTGCACATAAAGCAAGCTCTAAAGGCCCTTCCAGTTAATACAATGTTTGATTTTTCTTTTCCCTTTCAGTGGAATATTTACCTTCATTTTTAATAGCATCGAGGATAGAGACTATGCTGAATAATTTGAAGTCAAGTAACAACTTGGGGGGAAAAACGCTTTAATGTGATGATTTGCTCTCTGAAACCGGCTCGTCTTAGTTAATGTTACTCCTATTTTCTAGTTTCTCAAGAAAAAAATCTTGGTATCATCCTTGATTTGTTTTTGTTTGTTTGTTTGCTTGTTTCACACCCTAAAAACATTTAATTCAAAATTCATCCAGAATCTGAGCTTCTCCTTCTGCTGCCTCAGTCCGAAAGACCATGTCCTCTAGGTTTTGCAACAGTCCCCACCCAGCTTTCCTTGCTTTCATGTATTCTCCCAACCCCTGTGAAAGCCCATTTTTACCACAGTAATGTAGTTGATTCTCATTATTTGCAGTAGTAATATTCTATAAAGTCACCACAAATACTGAAATTAGTGCATAATGAACCACTGCTCTATAAGATACAAGATTAAATTCCTGTGGATTTCTGGTCACATTTTCATCAAAGATCGTCACGTCATCTCGTTTTATGTGTGTTTCTGTTTAAAGACATCTAATTTGATACATAAGGAGCCCTGGTGATGTAACAGCTAAACACTCACTTGCTAACTGGAAGACTGGTGGTTCAAACTCACCCAGTGATTCTGCAGGAGAAAAGAGCTGGCTGTCTGCTTCTGAGAAGACTAAAACCAAAAACCAAACTCATTGCCATCAAGTTGATTCTGACTCATGATGACCTATAGGACAGAGTAGAACTTCCCCATGGAGTTTCCCAGGAGCTCTTGGTTTCGTTAGCAGCCAGAGCAGCCATAGCACATAACCACTATGCCCCTAGGGTCTCCTCTGTAAAGATTACAGCCTATAAAAACCTCTGAGACACAAGACAAAGAATCTTTCCTTTCCCTTATTTCTTTTTCACTATCTACAGTGCCACAAGAAGTAACTATGAGTTGAAAATCAACATGAGAACACATAGCAAGAGCAATGCAGCATGCATTGTTGATTAGTTAACATCAAGCTCACATCCAGTAGCTTATAACTTACCCTAAATAAGCATGTCTAACATACCAATTTTTTCCACAAAGCACATCACAGCCTTCTTGTCCTGGCACTGACAGCACTTCAGTAGTGTGCTGGGAGACAGAGGGTATTTTAAATATTGAGATCACTACCCCAAAGCTCAAAAATGAGAAAAAGGGGCACTAAACAGACAATAAAAAGGAAACTTATTTACAGCATTAAAAAGGCAGAGCATCTCCTTGTTTGACCTCAGTTGGAAATGTGTGCATCAGGTGTACTGTTGGGGAAACATAATTAAAAACAGAATCATCTTCCAACACATAATACTCTCCACAAAAGTAGAAAAAAAAAAAAGAAAACAATTTTATTATACAAGCATTAAATCACAATGTGACAAGCATTACAGGCAATCTGCTAAAGAAATTGCAAAGACAGAAAAGAATTTTGTCCTTTTATACAGCCAAGCAGATGCAATCCATTTCACTCTTGTTCTTTAGGCAAATGATAGCTATTCCTTAAGTAAGAGGGCTGACAGCACCATTTGTCATACATAGTTCATCTTACATAGTCTATAGAATCACAGCCTTATCCACCATGAGACTGGAAGAATTAGATGGTGCCTGGCTACCCCTACCAACCATTCGAAGCAGGTGCAATAGGTGGAACCTGATAGAACTGGAGAAAAATGTGGAATACCAAACCAAACCAAAACTCATTGCCATCAAGTCAATTCTGACTCCTAGTGGCCCTATAGTACCTTAATTCCTGAAAAACAGCAACAAAACCAGACCTGCTAGACTGGTTGAGATTGGAGGATTTCCCAAGACTACTGCCCTGAGATTTTCATCATACCCTAAATTATACCCTGGTGTCACTTTGTAACTAATTAACAAACTGGCTCTAACATAATGAAAGTCATCCATAAGTATTGGGCTCCTTTAAAAATCACATCTATGAGGCCAAATAGTCAACAATTACTTTAAAACAAAGATAAGTATATAAGAGGGCAGGGAAACTCAATTCGTGGAAACGGAACAACCAGAATGGAATTAATGAAACTGTTCATGCATTGTGAACTTGGGCACGCAAGTGTCCAAAAATCACATCTATGAGGCCAAATAGTCAACAATTACTTTAAAACAAAGATAAGTATGTAAGAGGGCAGGGAAACTCAATTCGTGGAAACGGAACAACCAGAATGGAATTAATGAAACTGTTCATGCATTGTGAACTGTTCATGCAAATGTCACAGGATAACTTGTGTAAATATTGCTGAATGAGAACCTAAACTTCTCTGTAGACCTTCACTAAAATCACAATAAAATATTAAGAAAAAAGTCAGTAATAAAAATTCTATAAAAATGGGCTCCAAAGAATTCAGTAAAACAACCCAGTAAAAAAAAAAAAAAGAAAACTAGACAAGAATTTGCTGGACATTTCATCAATGAATATACATGGATTAAAAATAAGTATTGGAAAAGGTACTCAGGGCTATATTACTCATTAAAGAAATGGAAATTATACCCTTTCAGAGATACTATGACACAGATATTAGAATGGTTATGATTAAACAGATTGATCACACCATGTCTGAAGATGTAGGACAACTGGAGCTTTTCTCTGTCCTTTGTTGTGTTGTACAAGATTTCTAGTTCAGTGGCACCCTTCTCTGTCAATACTGCAAAATTCAGATACTTCAGCAGAGTGCTGGCTGTTTCTGTGGTGGGCAGTATGATCTGTAATTTCTAATTTTTTCATTATCTTCTCTGTTACAAGACAAAGAATCTTTCCTTCCCCTTATTTCTTTTTCGCTATCTAATAGTTGCTAAGAGTCAGAACTGACCCCACAGCAACGAGTTTGGTTTGGCTTGGTTTGGGTACTTCATAGCCAAAGAGCACTTTCTACTTCACTTTCTCCTTTCTCCACCAGAATCTCAAGTCTGCATCTTCATGCAGACTTTTAAGTCACTTACCTGCAGTTCTTCACTGTGTTACCAAGGCATCATCTTCAATATCCTTCAACCTAGAGTTGACTTAGTCATTCTGGTAGTGATTTTAGATTAACCTGTGGATTGTCACTAGTTTCCTTCTCCTGCAGTGTTTCTTGGTCTTTGGTCAGTTTAAAGTAGGCTTGGGTAGGGGCTTGGAGTCTAGGAGCATTAGAAATCCTGCCTTAGGGTTTACTTAGTGTCGCGGATTGAACTGCGTCCCCCCAGTATATGTGTCAATGTGCTTAGGCCGTGATTCTCAGTATTGTGTGCTTATCTCATCCTCCACTTGGTGATTTTCCTGTGTGCTATAATCTCTGCCTGTGGTTAAAGAGGATTCAGGAGGGATATAACACCCTTGCTCGGGTCACAGCCCTGATACAGTTTAAAGGGGCTTACACGCTAGCTGCATCACCTTTTATCTAAAAAGAGATAAAAGGAAAGGGAAGCAAGTAGAGTGCTGGGGAATCTCACGCCACCAGGAAGGCGGTGCCATGAAGAAGCAGGGCACATTCTTTGAACTCCAGGTTCCTGTGCAGGGAAGCTCCTCCCAAACCAACCAAACCCATTTCCATAGAATCAATTCTGACTCATAGCAACCCTACAGACAGAGCAGAACTCCCCACAGAGCTTCCAAGGAGCACCTGGCAGATTTGAACTGTGGTTGTTTTGGCCAGCAGTCATAGTATTTAACCACTACACCAACAGGGTTGCCTACTCTAGAGGAAAACTGATGACAAGAACCCTCCTCCTGGGCCAACAGAGAAAGCCTTCGCCTGAAGCTGATGTTTACCCCGGAGCTTGAATTTGGCCTTGTAGCCTGCTAGACTGTGAGACAGTAAACTTCTGTTTGGTACAGCCATTCCCTTGTGGTATTTCTGTTACAGCAGCACTAGATAAGTGAGACTTGAATATTTTTCCCCCTAAAATTATTTCAAAGTGTGGGCACTCCGTGTGCCTCCATGTTTTGCCACAGGCATGGTTTTTGTGAAGTTTTTTTTAAAAAGTCTCCTTTCTGTGCATCTATGGGATATCATCCTGCTGACCTCTGGCTGGAGGAAGGAGAGTGAGTGGAGAGGAGCGGAAAGGAGGCTGTTGGGAGGATGAGACATGTATGGAGCAGAGAGGAATAGTGTGCTGTCATCAGACAGGGAGAGCAGTGGAAGCTGCATATAGGTGGGCACATAAATTTATATGGGAATGCACATTTTCACTCAGTCATAAATAAATAAATAAAAATAAAAATCTCCTTTCTTGTCATCCTGTATTGTCTACAACATATAGTAGATGGCAAAGAGGCAGTGAGTTGTCTTCAGCTATCTGGAAACTTTTGTTCTTCTCTCTTTTTTAGGCAATGTCTTTTATTATTTTTTTATTATGATTAAGTGAAAATATACAATCCAAATCAATTTTGCATGCCCACCTCTCTGCAGTTCCTTCTGCTCTCCTTGCCTGTGACAGAACACTCCTTTTCATTCTCTACTTGCGGTATCCTCTTAACAAGTTCCTGTCCCCTCCTCTCCACCCTTTTCTCTCCCGTCTAAAAAGAGACCAGTAGGACAGCCTCTTATAAATGCACAGAACCATAAAATACATACACCATATGGTTACACTATGTCTCCAAATCCAGTCCACCTTTGTTCAGAGTTGACCTCAGTAATGTTTTCTGGTCAGGGACAGCAGTAGGTCTAGGGGCCATGTGCCCAGGGGATCCCCCAGGCTGTTGGACCATCACTTGTGATCTTTTAGTAGAGTTCTTGAGCTGCACTCCTCTTTCTCTCATGCTGCCACAGGGACTCAACATTGTGTGCCCCATCATGGCTGACTTTGGTGGTGGCTGGGCACTGTCCAGTTCTTCCAGTCACATGTTAATAATCACATGAGTCCTTCTGTCTTCTGAGGTCTTTTTTCCACTTGTCTTTGTTGTTCTTGGTGATCATGTGCCCCAGCTGAGTTGGGATCATTTGGTGTTCCTCAGATGCAGCTTGCTAGTTTTTAAGACCCCAGACACCGCTCATCAATATGAGGTATAGAAGACTCTCTTAGCAAAATGCTAGTTATGCCAATTGGCCCTGACGTTCCCCAACAGCAGGGTCCCCAGACTCCTGCCCTTGCTACTCTATCCTTGCAGTATTGAGTTGAGATTAGAAGAGCTTTCAGTTTATGGTGAAGTCCAGTTAAGTTGATTTATTTTCTACCATGTGCTATCACTGCTTTCACCTAACCAAATTTCTGTTAACTATCTAATCTATGACCAACCCTCTCCCTCCCTCCCCACCCTTGTTGTTGTCCAAGAGTCTTTTCTTCTGTACACATTTTTAAGTCGTTATAGTAGGAGTCTCTGACAATATTTGTCCTTCTGAGTTAGGCAATATCTTAAATCAATAACAGCAGAAATAAAACACAGATTCCACAAAACTTTGGAGAGTAATTCTGTGATCAAATCATTCTCAGTCTTCAATGGAGAGTATAAAAAACAAAAACAAAAAGTCTATATTTTCTCTGAGATTACACAGAAGCTCACTTCACTGATATTCATTTTTGGCTGCAATTGAATAGAATAAATTGAAAAAGGCTAAACCACTTTGGTGGTCTACATTTGGGATAAAAATGACACTCAGTTTCTATTCAAATATTTTGCTGTACTTGCAATGATCACTTAATGCTGGTTTGTGAGTAGAAAATGAAGTTGTTCAGAGGTTTCGTTAAACCATTGCAGAAAATGTTAAGGAGCAGATACAGTGATTCCATGCTGAGACCCGGTTCAGACGCCACCCATCTGTCGGCAGGTGTTTGCATGTTGCTGTTATGAACACATTTCAGTGGAGCTTCCAGACTAAGATGGACTAGGAAGAAAGGCCTGGCAACCTTATTCAGAAAATCAGCCACTGAAAACCTTATGAATCCTAATGATCTACTTTGCAACCCGTCGTGGGAATGGTGTAGTACTAGGCAGTGTTCTTTTTCATTGTGCATGAACTCACCATGAATCAGTCAGGGGTGACTGCCTGGCAGCTAACAGCTGGTAAAGTTTAGAGAAGGAGAAAGAGAATATTTTAGAAAGAGCGCAAGTCCATGAGTAGGAAGCGGGAGAGAACAGGCCATGTTCTTGAAGCTCAAGATTGTTTCATATGTCTAGGAGTCAAGTGCAACAGCATAGCTAGAGAAAAAGATAGGAGAAAAGTATAGCACAATTACAAAAGACCTCTTGAGCTTGGATGCAGCATTTGAACTTCATCCTGAGAGAGATGGGGAGGCACTGAAAGCGTCTGAACTGGGAGCTATATGATAGATTCGGAGTGGAGGAGGGTAAAGGGCAGGAGACGCAGCTACCAGTTAAGATCATGCCTTTAAGCCAAGTAAGAGACAAGGGTGACCTCAACGAGGGTGGCACCAGTGAGAATGAAAGACAGCACATCAGGGAAACCTTCCCTAAATCCTAGGATTCCGGCAACCACAGTGGATATGAATGGTTTGGGTATAGGGTAATTATGGATCAGAATGAACTCCACATAAATGAATTTGGGTTGTTTGATTTCTTATGGGTCAAAATCAACCCGGTAGTGCATAAGAACAGCTCCCAAAATACTGTCATTAGGTCCCATCAAGTCAGTTTCAACATCTGGTGATCCCATGTGGGCATGGTAGAACTGCTCCACAGGGTTTTCAAGGCTGTGACACCAAGGCTGTCTTCCTACATGCCTCTGAATATGTTCAAATACCCAAACTTCTGGCTAGTAGTCCAGAGCATAACTATCTGCATCATCAAGGACTCCAGCTCTCAAACTGTAGGGGATGTCTTATTTAAAGAGTAATTGAAAATATCATTTCCAATGAGGTATATTGTCACTGTGTACATAAATGACGAAAGGATGAAAAGGCTACAATTTCAGAAGGTATTTCATAGGTAAAAAGCTTGGCAGTACCTTAAAGTACAGTAATGACATTAGAGAAAAAGATTCCTACCAATATAAGAGAAATTTCAAATATTTATAATCATTCAGAAATAAAAATAATTTCTTCTTTCTATTTTTCATACCATGCAACATATTTATTTCCCTCTGAAATTTGTACTTATCTTGAAAATGCCAAATGGGCTTCTCGATTTTGCAAAGTTCTGTTGAATTACTGCCTCTAAGTCTGTGTTAAACATGCTTTTGCAAATTACTCTCGAGTTTAAAAAACAACACTTGAAGCTGCTATACTGAATTAAAATAGAAGTCTCTAGGACACTTAAAAAGTTTATGAAGCAAAGTCTTTTCTCTTTGATCATTTTATGCCCATAATGATTTTCTTTTAAAGCGAGTATTTTTATATAACATTGAGAGGAAAATGGACTTCACAATTTATATTTTCTTGTGCTCTAGATGAAGGTTTACAGAGCAAATTAGTTTCTCACTAGACAATTAACACACATATAGTTTCGTGACTCTGGCTGCAAACCCCACAGTCTGTCAACACTCTCGCCGTCTCAATCTTGGGTCTCCCATTTTCAACCTTCCTTTCCCCTTCTGCCTCCTTTTCCTTGCCGTGGGCTGGTGTGCCCAGTTAGTTCCATTTTGTTTTATGGGCCTGTCTAAGCTCTGGCTGGAGGGTGAGCCTCAGGAGTAACTTCAGCAGTGAGTTAAAAGGGTGTCCAGAGGCCATAGTCAAGGATTTCTCCAGCCTTTGTCAGATCAGTAAGTCTGGTCTTTTTTGGTGATTTGGAACTCTATTCTATATTTATCTCCAGTTCTGTCTAGCACCTTCTGTTTTGATTCCTGCCAGCACAGTCAGTGTTAGCCGAGAACTTTCTATTTGTGCTGGACTCAGTCTCGTGGAGCCGTGGTAGTTGTGGTCCATTAGTTTTCTAGACTAATCTTTCCTACGTGTGGTTGGTTTTCTTTATTTTCCCTTGCACCAGGCAGGGTGCAACCAGTGGAATATCTTAGATAGCCACTCACAAACTTTTAAGATCCCAGACGCTAATCACCAAAGTAGGATGCAGAACATTTTCTTTATAAACTGTGTTATGCCAGTTGAGCTAGACTTCCCCCACATGACGGTACCCAGCCCTCAGCTCAGTAGTTCAGTTCCTCAAGGACTTTGGATGTGTCTGTGAAACTTCTATACCTTCTATACCTTGGTCAAGTATGGTGCACTGTCCTACCCTTCACTGAAGTTACCATGTATCTATTTAGTGACCCCTCTTCATTACTACCAAAGAGTGTTTCTTTGGTGTGTAAACCTTCTCATGAGTTTTGACATCAGTGGTCTCATATGGTGTTTGTCCTTTTGTGACCAACTTATTTCACTCAGCATAATGCCCTCCATATTCATGCATGTTGTGAGATGTTTTACAGATTTATCATTGTTCTTTATCATTTTGTAGTGTTCCATTCACAACTGACATTTTTATGATCAAGCACTGATACTATATGTCAGCTTAATGGAGTCTATATGCAAAAGTGATAGGCTGTGTGTGTGTGCATGTGTGTGTGTGTGATTATGTGTGAGTGTGTGTGAGTGAGAGATATCACTAAAGCTTTTACAAGAACAGTGAGACACTGTAAAATTTACTAAGTGAACTTCAAAAAATTATTTGTGCAAAAAGAGAAATTTTTAAATGAAATAAATAAACAATAGTTTCTCCTTATCTTTTTTTGTCTTTTTTTTTTTTTTTTAGCTCTTTTTTTAAAATTCCAACCACCTCCAAACTTTTTTGGAATGTGATGGAAAACAAAATATCTATGTCTGTATCTACATCCACGCACAGAGACACATTTGTATCTTTCTATATGTCCAAAGGAAACCCTGGTGGCATAGTGGTTAACTGCTACAACTGCTAACAAAAGGTTGGCAGTTCAAATCTACCAGGTGTTCCTTGGAAACTCTGTGTGGCAGTTCTACTCTGTCCTATAGGGTCACTATGAGCCAGAATCAAGTCAATGGTCTGGTTTTCTTGGTTATATGAACAAATAAATCTGTGCTCAAAATACCTATTTTTTATTATCTTAAAGCATAGTATGATGGAAAAAAAGAAAACCAAACCCACTGCTGTCAAGTTGATTCCAAAAAGCTCAGACTAATAGGAATATTATTCAACCGTTAGATCTTGAGGTAGTGACAGAAAAATATCCTCTGTATATGACCTGCCAAAAATAAAAGCAGGTCGGATGGCAGTATGCGTAATATATGATCTGAGTTTAAAACTACAGCTGTCTTATCTTCAAAATTCAGACAGTACGTTAGAATGTTGTTGAAGGGACTAGATGAGGTAGACATGTTATAAAGGACTGCTTACTTTGGCGTCTGGCACAACATACTCATTATAAGTTGTAATCGACTCAGTGGCAGAGAGTTTGGTTTGTTTTTTTAAAACACAATTACTATTACTTTTATTATTTTGGTTATTACAGTTTATATGCGGTCTATTGTCCTTTGTCATAGAAATAATTAGGGAAAAAGAAACTCATACAGCATTTGTCACGTGGGTCTTTCTTAATCTTTGCATGTTGGAAAAATACAAACATGTGTGAAATGTGAGGTGATTAATAAAATGTGCCAACAAAAATTCTTGGAGCCAAATAGAATCTTGACAGACTGAAAGGTTTTTAAATGTTATCTAGAAAGCTAAATTAAACTAAAAGTGCATATGTTAGAATAACCTATGAAAAATATGATAGGCCAATCGGCAGTTGGTATCATGAAAATATTAATGATTCCTTCAAAGTGATAGATCATGGAAAATTCCAGCTAGCAGGTGAACAGAAATATTACCAAGTGAGAGGCATGACCCACAGACAAGCTTTGTTTTCCTCTCCTTAATGGTTAAAGAACTGGATTTCAGTTGGAAGTACAGAATAAGAAGTATATTTTCTGAAGAATTCCCATGTATTTTAAATACCAGACTATGGATCCACAAGACTTCATTCTGTGATGCAGAGATCAAAAGTTTAGAAAAAGCTTCAAACTTCATTAAAAGCCTAGAAGGATCAGGAGGGATTATGGGATTTCACTGTCTGATACAGCTGCTGAGATGGGAGTAGGATCCCACACAGAAAGTGTTAACAACTAGGAAGGATGGAAAGACATAGGAAACGTGAATCTGGACTAAATACTAGGTAACATCCTGGTGATGTTAGGTGTGTGAAAGTCCTCACTTTTGGAACATTCTCCTAAGGGAACCAGTAGACACTATTGCTTCGTTCACAGATTCAAATAGGCTGTTTTGAAACTGTGAATGGACACAAGACTCAGAAGGAACTGAGACCTTTTGACAACAATGAAGGTGAAGACAGTGAGAAGTGAACAGCAGAGGATCAGCAACCGTAGCAAACAGACAGCAGTAGAACCAGACCAGCATCACACAGCCCTGAAGCTGACTCACAGAGTGAGAGAGCTGAGTGCCTGTGCACAGAGGTTTCCTGGCAGAGCAGGGTGCCTCTGGGCACTTGGATTTGTAGAGCTACATTTGCTGACCCACAGAGTGAGATAGCAGAGTGCCAGTGTACATGAGGCTTCCTGGTAGAGCGGAGTGCCTCCTGGCACTTGAGTCAGTGTAGATACAGAGCTTTGGAACACTTGCCCCAGCAGGGCAGATTCAGGCCTGAGGCCTAGGCCATGAGGCCATAGGAAGCAGAAGCTGAAGAGACAAAGAGCATCAGAAGCTGAGCTGCCTCAGTCTCAAAACAGAGTTTCCATGGAGTGCAGCTTGCACCACATTTTATCCTTTATCTTACAAGAGATAAAAAGAAAGGGAAGAAAGTGGAGAATTGGAAACCTCACACCATCAAGAAAGCAGCACTGGGAGAAGAGCACATCCTTCAAAGCTGGGGTTCCTGAACCAAGCTGATCCTTGAACAAAGACTGATACAACACAAGAACTTTCCTCCAGAGCTGAATAGGGGAAAGCCTTCCCCTGGAGAGGACATCTGAATTTGGAATTGTAGCCTACTGAAGTGTGTAAGAATAAACTTTTCTTTGTTAAAGACATCTACCTTGTGGTGTCTCTGTTAGAGCAGTACAAGCTGACTAAAACAAATGCTAAAGATTGAACTGAGTAGAATCAGGGCTTTGAATCAGTTTGAACTGATTTAGCGTGGCCAATGAAGTGAAACCAGAACAGACCCAAATTTTTACAATTTGGGTGATCTGGAATGATAACCTGAAGAGTCTACAGACTTAACCACTATCACACACTACCTCTTATTATGGTAGTCATCCAGTGTTACTTTTTCTAAATATGAAAGGCTGAGTCAATGCGTATGAGCATTCCTTCCTTTCTTAAGATGCGTTAGCTTCTATCTTGCTGCCTGCTGCTCCTGGATTCTAACTAGCTGTCTGCCAACGCTTTCATTCCCTTCTAGGCCTTGGTCCTACCTTGAGCTTCAGCCAAGTATCAATGGCCAGTCCTACTCAGGTATCTGAGGGCTCTGTAACACACAGATATCCGACTGATGATCACCCATTCCCCTTCTCCCTGTGTCATGGATTCTTTGAGTACAACTCTGGAAGGCGAAACCCAAAGAAAGAATAAAAAGTAACAGCAAGACAGGGGCTGTCCCTTGGTAGGACAGACTATTAATCATTAGATTGCCAGCTGACAGTGTGAACCTACCCAGAGCTATCTAAAAAGAAACGCCTGGAGGAATGCTTTTAAAAAGTCACACCCTTGACAACTATATGGAGCAGTTCTATTTTACACACACGGGATTGCCATGAGTTTGTATCAACTCAGGAACAACTAACAACAGTAGCAGCGGGAAGAAATAGTATTCTAGGAAAAGAAAATAACTGGTGTGATGCTCCTTAAAACTTGCATATTTGAAGCCCCAAAAGAAATCTCCTAAGGCTAGAGAATCAGAGAGTTGAAAAGAGAATAATGCCTCTGAAGGCTGAAGTGTTTGCCAGGCGTCACACCATTTGGTCTCCTGGAATCATTCTTAGGATTTCTGGGAAGTCACTGATGAGTCTGAAACGTAGAATGACCTGACCACATTTGTTTCACAGAAATCATTTTGCAGCACGAGGGACTGGAAGGTAACAACCATAGACATACAAAGATCAGTCAGGAGACTTGCACTCCTCCAGGTGAGAGATGATGATGCCATTAGGATGGAGAGAAGCGGATAGATTTAAGAAATATTTGAAAGGTAACATCATTAGGATTTGCAGATTAAGTGGCCGTAAGAGTCAGGACAGTTTTACAGACCTTGACGGGTAAAGTGGATTTTAGTGGAATTACCCACACTTGTAGAACTATGACTCGAGATAAGATAAAGCAGTCACTGAGTGGTACTTCCTTTATAGAATCTTTGAAAAGATAAAATTCCAATTCAAAAGACCACAGAATACTTTTATTTAATGGCTTTCATATTTTATGTGTATTGATCTTCATCTATATCAAAAATCCTGATTCTCAAGCACACAGGGATGATAGACTATTCCACAAATATTCATTTTCTTTATCCCACATTACATACATACAGTCTCAGAATAACAATACTTAAACTACTATTGCTTGTATAATTTCTGAAAGCCGCTTTCTTGCTCTTTTCTTTTTTTACATATGTGATTTTTATTCTCCATTTTTTGTAGTTGCACTATATTCTGAGTATGGTGTCATTATGTACTACACTATCTTGCTTTCAGCTTTATTTTGTTTGAATCCTGTAAGTAACTATATGTTTAATGCCACCAGCCCCTGTGCTTAGGTTGGTGTTTTTCTGGTCATTTTGGTTATCTGAAGCATATTCTCTACAACAGCCTTCAGGAAGGACTCTTGGGAACTATTCCCATGAATTTACCTGTTGTTTGAAGTCTATAGCCCTTTATACTTGAAGATTAGTTTGTTAAATGTAACTAACATCCCTGGTTACATTTATTACGATGATATTCTTAAATGGTACTCCATTTTTTTGCTAGTATAAAACTCTGTTGTCAATTTGATGATAACCCTATTTTCTTCCCTTCATAGATCACTTTCCAGTTTTACTGAGATGTCAAGTTTTTTTTTTTCTTTAAAGTGCAATCATTTTACTAGAACATGCCCTGAAGCTTGGCATTCCTAAACACTCATGTACTCTTAATACATCATTTCAAGTAAAGGGTCTTCCAATAAGGATGTCCTACTTTTGACAGCTTACGGCAGCCATATCTGTGAAGCTGCAGTGGCTGTATTTGTCATTTTTTTTTATTAGACTTGACAAACAGCCATGAAAAGTTACATGACTCCAGAATGCGTAGAAATTATTAAAGTTTATTATGAAAATGACTGTTGTGTTCACCAAACATTCTGCACATTATGTAAAATTTATGATGCACATGATCATCCCACCAACAGAAAATTCAAAAAATTCAAACTGGAAGTAAAGAGGGAAAAGGAGGAAAGTGCCATCACGGGATGAGGAGAGCGAATAAAGCTGCAGAGAGGCAGGCATGCAAAATGGACTTGGATTGCATGCTTTCATTTAATCATAATGATGAAAAAAAAATCTGAGGGCTCTTAATACCCCTGTCTATAAAATTAAGATAAAATAAAATAAAATTGGGACAAGCAGGTCTGTTGCCAAGCAGACAATGGCTGCGCTTCACAGAACCACATGTTCAATGAAAACATCGCCACATTTCCCTAGAGTGTACATGAGAATCCAACCCAATCAATTTCTTACTGGGCATAAGAACCGGACCTTTCGTCAACCACAGTTTGGCAGATGTTGCATCTGCCACCTTTCCAAAATTGTTTTAATTCAAGAACTGACGTCCAGCGACCATAGATTGAACCATACATTTGCTGACTGGGCTCTGGAGCAACTGGAAGTTGAGCATGCTTTCACCTGAAAATATGTCTTTAGAGACCAGGCCCATTTGGGGATGAATGGTTTTGTTAACAAACAAAACTGTCACATTTAGAGCAATGAGATTCCAACGGGGATTCAAGAATGTCCACTTCATCCCCCAAAAGTTCCTGTTTGGGGTGGATTTTGATCTGGCCGAAAAATTGGCCCTTATTTTTTCCAGGAAGAAGGAAAGACTGTCACTGCCAACAGCAAAAGATATTGGGCTATGGTAACTGATTATGTTCTGCCCCAGTTGGAAGGTGCTACAGCACCCATTTACCCAAAATTCTTTCTCACACATAATGCCATCAGATATACTCCAAAATAAGAAAACAATCAAAACTGTATCACTTACACAACTTGTTTTATTCAAGTTCAAAAACACCCTAATGGAAGACCCTTTACATACTATTTTAACAGTCATCTTGAATTTTAGCTGTTACTATTTTTTCCTCTTCCCCTGCTTTGTTTTCATCGATTACATTTATGTTGAATTCAATATTTTTCACTTACTCTGTAATCCTTGTGTCATGGATTGAATTGTGTCCCCCCAAAAATTATGTGTAGCTATGTGGCTGGGGCGTGATTCCCAGTATTTTGTGATTGTCCTCCATTTTGTGATTTTCCTATGCTGTATGTTAAAGAATTAGGGTGGGACTGTAAATCCCTTTGTAAGATCACTTCCCTGCTCCACTGTAAAGGGAATTTACCTGGAGTATGGCTTGCCCCACCCTTAATGCTTTCATCCTACAAGAGATAAAAGGAAAAGGAAGCAAGCAGAGAACCGGGAACCTCACACCATCAAGAAAGCAGCATTGGGAGAAGAGCACATCCTTCAGACTTCAGGTTCGTGTGCCAAGATGCTCCCTAGACAAAGACTGATGCAACACCGGACTTTCCTCCAGAGCCGACAAAGGGGAAAGCCTTCCCCTGGAGTGGACATCCTAAATTTGGACTTATAGCCTACCGGACTACGTAAGAATAAACTTTACTTTGTTAAAGCCATCCACTCGTGGTAATTCTGTTGAAGCAGCACTAGCTGATTAAAACACCTTGTTTAAATTTCTTTTTCCAAAAAGCATGTTGTTCTTTTTCACCATCTATTGCTCTTAAAGCAATCATTGTTGTGTTTATTCCATCTTGATAAAAATTTTTTTTATTTCTCATAACTGAATTCTGTTACCTGTTTATGAATCTTTCTCATGCTGAACAATATTTTTCTTTCATGTCTTACTCATATTTTAAAAGTCTTTTAGCTTATTTTGAAATAAGTCTATCTAGACTTTTTCTTATTGTCAGCTTTTGTATGTAGAAGGAAGCAGAGATTAAGCTAAATTTTTTAATATCACAGAACTTCCCTCCTATCATTTCTACAGTAGCTTGCTTCCTGAGATTCCCTGGCTGACAGTCCCTCCTTTACTGAAGTAGGCTGAATTGCTGTCCAGAGATATCTGTACCCAGATCCCAGAACCCTGTGAGTGTGTTACGTTACACGGGAAAAAGGCCTCTGCAGATGTAATTAAGCTTATGGACCATGAAATAAAACCTAGGGAGATGATCCTGGATTATTTATGTAAATATAGTCTAATCACATAAGCACTTAAAAGTAGATCTTATTCCAGTTAGAGGCAAGGGATATGAAACAGAAAAGGACATTGGGGAGACCTGGATAAAAGAAGGACTTGAGACACCATTGTTAGGCTTGAAGATACAGAGGTACACAAGCTAGAGAACATAGGTAGGCTTTAGAAGCTGAGAATGATCCCCACAACAGTCACCAAGGAAATGGAGACCTTAGTCCAACAACCTAAACAAACCTGGATGTGGGTTCATCCAGAGTCTCCCAATAAGAGTGCCAAGTGGCTGACACCCTGGTTTTCACCTTGTGAAACTTGGAGCAGAGAAACCAGCTGAGGCTACAGAGACTTCTGACCTACTGAAATCTTGAAACAATAAATCTGTGGTATTTTTCAGCTTCTAAATGTATGGTAATTTGTTACAGCAGCAACAGAAAGTGAATACACCCACCTTTATTTGAACTTTCTCTTTCCTTCTCCTCTGTCATCTCTGCCATACTCAGAATTGACTATGAGATCTCTTCCTAGAAAGGAGCCCTGATGGCTCAGTCTTGTGTTTCACAGAGGCTTGACCGCTCCGACCCAGCATGCACAGGGGCTAGACAGCTTCAGCATTTAGAAGTTACCTCAGGCGTCTCGTACTCTGCTATCACACTGAGCAGAAATCCTCAGTTTTAACTGTTGCTCTCAAATTGTCCTGGGCTTACTAGTAAATACTATTGGCTCTTGTGAAGCCAACTTGTTCTCAGTTTTTCAGATACCATAATGAGCTCACCTCCGTTTTCCGCACACAGGTGCTGGTACCAGGCAGGCCTGTGCTTTTTGCCAGCTTGTCCTATCAGCCTGTGTTTTTGAAGTTTGTGAGGAGACACTGTCACCAGTGTTCTAAATGCTATCTACCAGTTTTCGGTTTTGCTGAAACACACGTTGTGTGTTTATATCTGGGGATTTGGAGACATTTGAAAAATCATGTTTCTTCTGCTGCTGACACCTTCCCAGAACCCTAGACATAGTTTTGAAACACTGCTTGAAAACACTATTTAAAAAAAAAATCAGTCCATTTCTCGATCTACCAATTGTAGCTCTTCTTGTAAATAAAATTATCAGAAGGTTTCTATGTAAAGACAGCTATTTAAATATATATACAGCTACGCTCTAGGTTATCTGCTTTGTGCAGCTGAGGTATATGTGAAGTGAGACCCACCTGTGAACTGCTGGCAGGGTGCACTGGGGCAGGAATTGGCAAGTGGTGGAGGCAACCAACATTTGGCAGCAATCATACATGTTTCAATGGGATCATTTATTTTTATTTTGAGATTAATTATAAAACTGAAATACTAAATCATTTATAGGCTTCCAGTTATATCAAAATACAGCAAGGAATTTAGTGAGCTATATCAGATGAAAAAGTTATTCAAAATATCTTTAGCTCCTTTTAGCACTGAGCAACGTGTGATGTGTAAAACTTCCTATTTTCCAGGAAATGCTGCAACAATTATCAGCTGTAGAGGTGAGGCAATACTGGTGGGGTAAACACACAGAAGACTGGCTAAGGTCTGTGCCCTCAGCTATGACGGGACTGACAGGACCAGGACGACAGCAGATGAGGAAAGAGAAAAATGGAGCAGGGTTTAAGGACGTTTGAGAACTAGGTACTCAGAACAGGTATCTTTGAATGTTTTATCAGTTTTTAAACAGAGAAAAGAAAATGTGTGCTATTACTTATAGCACATGTTGAGAGGGAAAAAAAATTATCACAGATACTTTTCCAGGCTTACGTAGTGTCAAATACATACATGCTTGAAATATATTGAGATTCATTCTTGTCTGTCTTACTATGTAACATAAAACAGACAACTGAAGCAACTGAAGCTAATTCAGATGCTATAATCATATTGTCAATGTAAAAATTCATAGAGGAAATGTACACTCTCTCCTCACTGGCATGATTAGGTTCCAAAGACTAGCTTCTTAGGAGAAATCAGTGTTGTAGAGGATAACCACATCAAACATGAAATGGAGAATGACCATATCAATACATAACTGCCAAATTACATCACTAATAACTGCCAAATTACACTATTACACAACTGCCAAAACACTGAGAATCATGACCTATCCAAGATGACACATAACTTTAACCATCCAAGAAAGCATTAATCTCACCACACATCTCACACCTCAACACTAGTTACTTTCCAATATACATTAATGAGCAAAATAGTTAGATAGCAGATTTTTTACTACCGCAAATACAAAACGTTAGATAACAAGACAGTACATGAGAAGGTGTGCACACATAACTGAAAATTAAAAATAATTTTGAACTCAATGGATAGTAGTGATGGCTGTACAACATAATGAAAGCAATTAATGTCACTGAATTGTACATACAAAAAATGTTGAATTGGCAACTCTTTTATGTGTACATGCTTACCACAATCAAAATTATTATCAGAAAAATCCAGAGGATCAGGTATGATCATTTCTTCATTCTGAAACACTGAAACAAATTTGAGCTGAAGAAAGTAGAGCTAAGAATAAAAAATATTTTGGTTACAGAATGTTTCACCATGACTTGTGGTTTTTGTTGAGTTCATTTTCTTTTCTGAGCTTTTTGTTTTAAACATCTATGGAACAGAGGTAATAATGCATGTTGTTTGTATCACACAGGAACTGTGAAGAGCAGATGCAACAACCTACAGAGAAATCTTTTAAAACCTACCAAACCCTCTACATATGTACATTTTAAACTTAAAACAATCTTTCAGATGTTGCTTGGTGGAAGTGAAACAAAGTCAGGCTATGAATACTTCTACACCAATCACCACAGTCTAATTGAACTAGGATGTAAAAAATTCACCTTCACAAACATGCATGTTATTAATAGGGAAAATCCACTGATATTCACAAGTAAGGAAATACAGTTGGAACATCAATAAGGCTAAAGCCTTTTTTTAGTTTTATCAACTCCAGAAACAAGTCTCTGATAAATAAAAGCAGAGTTTTGTTGTTTTTAAATTTTATTGATTTACTTTTTTCTATTATGAAAACACATCAGAATTTTTTAAAACCATTCAGTTTCTGGTTACTCATCACCTAATTATACAAAAATTTTTGTAAAGTGGGGCAAGGGAGTCATGATGTTTTAATTAAGCACAGTTTTTTCTTAGAATACCTGTATTTCTCATAGGCTGTATGAGACAGTAAAGTTACACCAGGGGAAGGTTGAGTGGTTGGAACAGAATAAGGGAATTCTCTACAGGCAATGCATGATTAGAGGTTCCATTACTGCCTTCTTTTGCCATTGGAAGATGCTGGGCTGCAGGATACCCTTTGCAATGGGAACTCAGTGCTAGAAATAAAATAGTATTATTATCCTATTAATTAATAACTACTTCAGAACTAAACCTCAAAGAGTACAAATGTGCATGCATGTTCAGCATTGGTAATTACAGTGTATTCTCAAGTTGCCTAGAGTGAGAGCTTCAACCAGAGCTCTTTCAACTGGGAAAAATTCATGCAATGTCTATTTCTTGACAAGTATACTGTGTGTGGAGTACTGGAGTATGTGGTATTATAAGGCAATTCTTGGACAGTTTAGATAGAACCTGCAACTGTCAGGTCTAAAATGTTGATGAGCTGGTGCATTCTCTATCAGAAAAGAATAGGAATCTGAAGAGATTTTCAAAAGAATTATAGGATAATTTTGAAATTAGAGCCACAATTGTATTTAGTTTACTTAGGACATCTTGATCTATAATTACTGACCACTGTAATTTCAGTGACACAATCGGTTGGGATATAAAGTCAAATAGAATTACAGGGTTTGGGGGGCACCTAAGGGGCCCTGGTGATGCAGTGGTTAAGAGCTATTGGGGACTACAAGTAATAGAAGGTCAACAGTTCGTATTTACCAGCCACCTATTAGAAATACTATGGGGCAGATCTATAGGGTCATGGGACAGATTCAACTCCACATCAACAAGCTGCATTAGACACAGGCTCTGGGACACTTATCTAAAAAGGCAATAGCATCCTGGAATCAATCACAACTAAGTTACCAATTAACTTCTTGTCTTAATCATCTAACGCTGCTATAACAGAAATACCACAAGTGAATGAATGACTTTAACAAAGAGAAATTTATTTTTCACAGAAAAGTAGCATTCAGTCCATTCACATCAATGCAATTATTGATAGGTCTGTGTTTACTGCTGTCATTGTGGTATGTTTATTTTTGTGCTGATGCTTTCTCTGTTGTTCTTATTAATCTGTTCTGGGACTTTATTCTTTGTGAGTTGATTTTTCACGTTTTTCAGGGTTGGTTTTGTGGTTATTGAGACTCCTGTATTAAGTTTCTTGATTTGATATGTTGTATCTTTATTGTGCTTTACATCTGCCCCTATGATCCCCCTTAATAAACTATGTATAAAGCCAATTTCAATTACTACCAGTCTATTAACTTCTTCTCCATCTGGAAGAACTATAACGACTGTAGTGCATCCCTCTTTTCAATATGGTGACATCATAGTTTTCATGATATGATCACTGGATCATTTCTTTCACTGTTATAGCTCTGATTGAGTTTGGAGCCTTCCCTAACTGAGTAGGTTTCTGGGTGATGTGTTCTGTATTTGCTTCTAAAATATAAAGTTAGTAGTTTTGTTCTTCTAAGCCAAAGCCAAGAGATTCCTTCAGTATTTCTTGTAGCTTCTCGGAGCTTCTCGGAGCTTCCATATATCTACGAATGTCTTAATTTCATTTTCATATTTGAAAGACAGCTTTACAGGATATATAATTTTTTGTTGGAAGTTCTTCTCCTTCAAGGCTTTGAATGTGACACCCCACTGTCCCCATGCCAGCATTGTTTCTGCTCAGAAATCTGATGAAAGCTTCCAGGGTTTCCCCCGAATGTTAGCTTTGCCTTGCTGCCTTTAAGAGTTTCTGCTTAGATTTCATTTTGTTAAGATTGATTATAATATGTCTTGGCATCTTTCAAGATATATATTGAGTGATATTTGACATGCATCTTAGATACCTATATTCTCTTCTTTCATAATTTCTGGGAAGTTTTCTGTGAGTAGCTCAGCAATGATACTCTCTGTGTTCTCAGGTGTCTCATCCTGTTCAGGAACTCCAATTAATTATAGATTGCTCCTCTTAATAGAGTCCCACATGCTTCTTGATGTTTCTTTATTTTTCGTGTTTCTTTTTTGTGATTTCTCCTAATAGATGCTGAAGTCAGTAGCTCTGTCTTCCAAGTCAAAAAGTCTATTTTCCATTTGTTCCATTCTGTTTCCTTGGCTTTGAATTGAAGTTTCTATGTCTTTGATCTTCTTCTTGATCTGTTGGGTTTCAGAGTACTGGTGTTCATCAGACTGAACAGCTTGCTTAATTCTTCATTTTGTTCTGCTGCATTTTGTATAAGTTTAGGAGGGCTTTATATATAATCCTTTTGTATTCAACTTCCAATAGTTTCAGAAATGTTTCTTCATCTGGGAAGTTCTTTGGTGCTTTCTTTAAGGGTCCTTCTGAAGCCATGGGTGATTTCTTGGTTATGGTTTTCTTCAGAATTTGTTGCATTTGGGGCATCATGTGAGTCAATAGAGGCTGGGAGAGATGTTGTGAGGGTGGACCTCAGTTGTTTCTCTAGGTTGTCTTAAAATGAAAAGTAAAAGTTATGTGACAACTTCCAAAGTCAGTCAGGTTTTCAAGTGTACAGGTCCATCTTCCCAGCTGGTGAAGTAAGCACCTCTATATCCAACCCCAGATGTTATAAACTAGTTCAAAATACAGAAAGGCTACTGCCCTGCTGGCCTCTGCTGCCAGGACCCAGCCACTGGCAACACTGTGTAGAATACTGCTTAGCTGTCAAAAAAGTGCTCTCCTCTGGGCAGGTGCTGCCTCCCAGCCTAGGAATTAGGTCCAGCTGAGGCCTCTATATGGGTATATCTGTCTCCCGGTGGAACAAGATGGCATCCCACACAAGCTCTCCGCCTGCCTCTGTACTAGCTACTCAATGGCAGAAGCGAAAAAAGACACCAAATGTGCCGAGATGCAGAGTCCACAGCCAGACTCTCAAAATGTAGCAATTTCGCCCACCGATCCCACTAGCTGTGTGTCTGAGATTAGCTGCTAGCCAAGTCCCAGCTCTACCCACCAGCTAAGACAGAGAAACAAAAGTTAAAATGGCGAGTTACCTTCAGTTCTTGAAAGCCAGCACTCACCAAGAGTGGGGAATGGTAAAAGAGAGGAGGTTTTCTGTTCAGTAGTATGAAGTCCAAATTCACAGCCCTATGCCGTGTCCTAAGGCTCACTAGTTGTCCAGAAGGCTCTGTTTAATTATCATTTCAGGTCTTGGTTTCCAGAAGGATTTAGAGAGATATGTGTTTAGTCTGCCATTTTGACTCTAGGCTCTTTTTTCACAGAAAAGTAGGTTAGAAGTCCAAATTCAGGCCATCAGCTTCAGGGGAAAGCTTTCTTTGTTGGCTCTGGAAGTTCTTTGTCATTAATCTTTTCCTGGACTAGGAGCTTCTGTGGCACAGGGACCCCAGGTTCAAAGGAGAAACTCTGCTCCTGGAACTGCTTCTTTCCTAATGGTATGAGGTCCTCAGATCTCTCTGCCAGTTTCTTTCTTTTGTATCCCAAGGGATTGCCTCAAGGCACAGCTACCCTCCCTCATTAACACCATAGAGACAGGATTTATAACATATAGGAAAATCACACAATACATGGAATCAAATTGACACACACATTTTTTGGTGGGACACAAATCAATTCATGACATGTCTTAAGCTATGTTCTCTAGAGAAGCAAAACCAGTAAAGTATATAAATACATATATAAATTTATACTAAGGAAATAAGTCATGTGATTGTAGAGGCTGAAATGTCCCAAGTCCTGGATCAGGATAGAGGCCTCTCTCAATTCAGGCAGCCACAGAGGATGAGGAACCCAAGAACAGCAGGTCAGAGAGCAGGGCTCCCACTTACAGCCTGTGAAGGTCAATGAATCCCAAGGTGGCTGGTAAGACTGCAAAGTTTCTTTAGATTCACACAACCACAGGGGCTGGCAAACCCAAGATCAGCAAGTTGGGGAGTAAGACTCTCACTTGCAGGCTGTGAAGATCCACAAATTTCAAGACTAGCAGGGAAGCTTCTAGTTCTAGGCCCAAGAACAGGAGGTCAGAAGACAAGAGGAGAAGCTGCTAGATCCACAACAAGCCAAAAACCTTGGCAAGGTGAGCAGGAAGGAGTAGGCACTGGAAGGCAGAGAGATAACGGCTGAAGAATATGTGACCCACCAAAAGCCTATCCCTTCCAGTACCACTCAGCAGATTCCATCATGGGAGCATTCACAACATTATACAACTGCCAAAATACTGAGAATCATGACCCATTCAAGGTGACACACAGTCTTAACCATCACACTTTTCAAGACTAGAAAAATGCAAACTGGTCACTCTCTTCAGTCTCACTGATGAAGATAGCACCCTTAAGTGAAAATCTAAAAACACATCTTTCTGAGATGAACCTAGTTCTGCTGATTAGTTTTGCAAGTTTTTCTTTATGAATACTGATTGCAACAAGCTGACAGACATTACCAAGGTGGAATCAAACTCAGCTGATATTAAGAAACCAAACAATGCCTATGTTATGCTTTTCACCTAAAATGACTAATCTGTTAGCTAATGTTTAAACCCTTTATTATATATCCAAAAAGTTACACTATTCAAAAACCACAAAAGAAAACTAAAGAAAAACAAGAAAATATTTAGCCATTGTGAAGGTAAGGAAAATAAGTGTCCAAACAAATTTTTAACAGGTTTTCAGCAGCTTAATGAATGTAATGAAATGTGATGTAAGGATAAAAAAGGGAAGTGAAAGATAAACCCAAGGATTTAAAATGCTATGGACTTTAGATTGAAATGTAAGAACTAAAACTTTTAGAAGAAAATATGTAAGAAAATCTTCATGACTTTAGATTAAGCAAGGATGTCTCAGATGCACAACACATTTAAAAATTGATCCACTAGACTCCATCAAAATTAAAAAGCTTTCACTCTTTGATAGATACTTAAGAAAATGTGGAGACAAACTATAAACAAGGAGAAACTATCCACAAAACTAATGTCTCATAAGGAACCTGTATCCAGAATATATGAAAAACTCTCACAACTCAATATGATGACAACTACAAAAACCTGACAAAAGATTTGAAGAGACACCTTGATAAAGTAGATATACAAATGGCCAAAACGCACATGAAAACATGCTCAGTGTTATTTATCATCAAACAGCTAATTAAGAAGACATAACACCAACTTTGGCAACAGTGTGGAACACTTGGAACTCATACATAAAAGCCAGTTGTCATTGAATCAATTCCAACTCATAACAACCCTGTAAGACAAGGTAGTACTGCCCCACATGATTTCTACAAACCTCTGTTTAGCAGTCAAGCTTTTAACCACTGTGCCCCAGTGCTCAGACATAGCTGGCACTAAAACCCAAAAACCCACTGCCATAGACTCAATTCTGACTCATAGTGACTCTATAGGACAGTGTAGAACTGCCCCATAGAGTTTCCAAAGAGTCCTTGGTAGATTCGAACTGCTGATCTTTTGGTTAGTGGACATAGCACTTAACCACTACACCACCAGCTGGGAATGCAAAATGGTGCAGCCATATTGAAAAACACTTCAGCACTTTCGGGTAAGATAAAACCTACATTTACCCTGTGACCCTGCAATCCCACTCCCAGTATTTATCTAATGCATTGCTGTGAGTCAATTCTGAATCACAAAAAGTATGTATGATTTCATTTACATGACACTCTAGAACAAGCACTATATAGGGACAAAAAAACAGATCTATGGTTCTTGGGTCTGGGAGCCAGAAAACAGAATTGATTAGCAAGAGATAAGAAAGAAATCAGATGATGAAAAGGTATTACATCTTGATTAGGGTGGTGGTTTCACAACAGTATACATGTCCCAAAACTTCCTGAACTACATTCCTAAGAACACTGAATTTTGTTGTATACAAATTATAACTAATTTTTAATTTAGCAGTAATACCAGTCCAATTGCTGAGATTATTTAATATGCTATGGGGGTTTATTTTGTTTAATTCTTACTGTACATTGCCACATATCCAAAAGCATTTTATTTTCAATAGATTATATGCTATTTAGACCTAAAAATACAATATCTGAAGGAAAGTCACATAATTGGCTTGTCTGATACTACACATCAATGTCTAGCCCTATTAGGATAATATAGAAGGCAAATATTAAAGTAAGTCTTCTGCAGGTTAATAGACACCTTTTAACCTTTTCCATGAATGGTGGGTAGTCTGCTCTGTCAAATAGCATGAGCAATTGGTTCAACTTGATTCAAGAAGATCACCACCTCAGCATTTAATTATCTGATTCTTATAAGAAATATTCATAGCCCTGTTAGTGCAGTGGCTAAGACATACACCTCCTAACCAAAAGGTCAGCTGTTCAAATTCACCAGCCACTCCTTGGAAACCCTATGGGACAGTTCCACTCTGTCATGTAAGGTCATTGAGTCAGGATTGATTTGACACCAGTGGGTTGTAAAAGGTATGATTTTGATTAAGATACAGGTCTGCATTACCTTTATACACATACATCTCATGTGTATGCATTTATGGTATTACCATCATACTTAAAATAAACAAAACTGACAATGCTCATGTCATGGATTGACTTGTGTCCCCCCAAAAATATGTGTAGCCATGTGGCTGGGCCATGATTCCCAGTTTATCTTGTGACTGTCCTCCATTTTGTGGCTTTCCTATGTTGTATGTTAAAGGTTAGGGTGGGGCTGCAAATCCCTTCATAGGATTACCTCCCTGCTCCACTGTAAAGGGAGTTTCCCTGGAGTATGGCTTGCCCCACCCTTAATCCTTTCATCCTATGAGAGATAAAAGGACAGAGAAGCAGGCAAAGAATTGGGAACCTCTCACCAGTAAGAAAGCTCCTCCAGGAGAAGAGCGCGTCCTTCAGACCTGAGGTTCCTGTACCAAGACACTCCCTGGACAAAGACTGATGCAATATTGGACTTTCTTTCAGAGCCGACAAGGGGGAAAGCCTTCCCCTGGAGCGGACACCCTGAATATAGACTTGTAGCCTACCGGACTGTCTAAGAATAAAACTTCCTTTGTTAAAGCCATTCACCCTGTGGTATTTCCATTAGAGCAGCCCTAGCTGACTAAAACAGCTCACAAGGCACATTAGTTTCTGTTTTACAATTCATCCATAGCCTTCCTGAGGCATTCAGTCTTTTAGTGTACCTGATCTTTTTTCTTTTTTTTTGGACCTCAAATCAGTACTCTACTAACCATATCATGGAGTGTCCCTATAGAAAACAGTGGGATATCCAACAAACAGTTGGATAAAGCTCCAGCCTTCATACCATTTATTATAGTTTAGCTAAAAGCTTAGTTTTTTCTATGACAAAGTAATTTTTAAAGAGATAATGGAGGCTTTTACTAGTTTTTTTATCCTCCTTTGACTACTACATCCATTCACTTGCCCTACTCTACTGGACTTTGTTCTCATATTACTACTAAAAACAGACTGCAATTTTATCTGACCAGTTACGTTGTAGCATCCCTGGCACCGTGTAGTCTTCACACAGACGGGCCTTCCATATTTGTTTTGCCTGCGACTACCAGTCTAAAGACTGATAGACCTTTCATGACTGGGGTAATAAACAGGAGAAGAAAATGAAGATGAATTATTTGAGTTCATAGGAAATAGAAAAGTAATGGCCCCAGCATCACAGTTTAGAACTCTTTATGCTCTGATTCAAGTGATAAAGAGATAAAAGCAGCAACTGCCAAGATCTCAACAGAACACTGAGGTTTTCCAGTAACTATTTATTGAATAAATACACATGTTTATTAATGAAAGAGTGAAGTGACCAGGTCTGAATTCCAGGTCTGCTCCTTAGTAATGGAAAATTTAGATAAGTTACTTAGCCTTGTTGACCCTTACATATGAGATTTCCTTACTGATATGATGAGAATACTTTGCAAAACTGATTTGGGGATTAGATATGATTTACATAAAGTGTCTATCACACTACTTAAAAGTAGTAGATTTTCAAAAAAAATCAAGAACAGGTGCAGGAAAGATGTTTGATAAAATTCAGTTTCCATTCATGACTTCTAAAAAGACAAGTTTTGTCGCAAACCAGGAATAGGAATAGAAGGAAACTTTCTTAGCCCAGTGAAGCATATTACAAAAAAAAAAAAAAAACTAGCAAATGCAAATGGCCAATAGTAGCCAAAAACTACTGAAAAAAAAGAACAAGTTAGAAGCACTTGCCTCATCAGGTATCAAGATTTATTTAAGATGCTGATGATTAAGAAAGTGTAATATTGAGAGAGGGATGGCAAAAACAGACCACAGATTTGAGAGGAGTAATACTAACACACCTATGGAAACCCTGGTGGCTTAGTGGTTAAATGCCATGGGTGCTAACCAAAAGGTCGGCAGTTCAAATCCACCAACCACTCCTTGGAAACCCCATAGGGCAGTTCCACTTGGTCCTATAGTATCACTACATGTGGAAACTGACTCAACAGCACCTAACAACAACATGTACACTTTATAAATAGCACAGATGATATTACAGATTTTTGGAGAAAAGACAGAATAATAAATGATGCTCAGATAAGTGGTTTCTTTATGGGATAGAATATAATTTTACCCCTACTGTTATGAAATTATTCCAACAAGATACGCTGAAGTCCTAATGCCTGATGCCTGTAAATATGATCATTAGGACCTCTGAAGTTTTTATTGGCTAATATGAAATCATACAGGAGTAGGATTGGTCATAGTCCCACATGAGCAGTGTTATATACAGTATGGAGAAGACACAAAAACAGAGAGGGAAGATGGCCATGTACAGATGAAGGCGGAGACTGGAAAGTCAAGATCACTGTCTATTACAAGAAATAGAACAGATACTCTCTTAGAGCTTTCAGAAGGAATCAAGAGGGCCAGCACACTGATTTCAGACTTCTGGCCTCCAAGACTGGGAAACAATAAATATCCATTCTCAAAAACCACCCAGTTTGTGGTGTGCTCTGGCATCCTTAAGAAATGAATACAGAGTTTTGTGTTCTTTTGTGTTTGGAGAAGTACAATTTGATGTGTTAATTCAGATTTATTGACACTATCCTAACTTTAATTTGATTTCCACTAATGTTATTAGAAAGACATTCTTGCCACTAATAATAATAATTTTCATAAGGCCCCCAATAGTGGTATTTTTAAGCAACAAAAAGGGAAGAAAAAAACTAAATTCAACAGAAAAATTTGTAATGATTATTGTAAGCACTAATAGGGATAAAAGGCAGTTGAATGACTGTTGTATATACTTAAATTTTTCCTTACATCACTGAAAGGTGATACAACATAAAACATAAACTGAGACCAAGTAAAAACATACACGCTGCATTCAGAGCAACTGATGTGACCTCTCCACATTGAAACAAAGGTGCCATTACCAAATGTCATACTTTTTTTTTTTTTTTATTTACCTACAGGAAGAACTGAGGATTTTAATCTTTTCAACCAGATGGAGTCTGGATCTCCAGGCTCAGATTTTATCTAAATTCAGACAGATCTTCCTCTGGTCACAGTAATATCACAAATCCAAGCCTGGCTCTAAGACAGAGGTAGGAGGGCCTCTCTTCACTATCACATAGCATGTGAATTCATATCATGCCCTGGAACATGAAACCACTCAGAGGTCTGGTTAACGTAGGCCTCATGAGCAGTCCTATCAGAGAAACTGCCCTTCAACAGAATGTTCCCTAAGAAACAAAAATATTGGCAAATTTACAGTCTGTTACTCAGAATTTGTATGGCTAATAGGGGTTTCAAAATTTAAAAAAAAAAAAAAATGATGCTAACATATATAAATATATAAATACAGAAAAAATGTATGTTATACATTCCCTTTAACTATTCACCTATATTACCAGCAAAGTGAATAAAATTTCAGAAGGAAATCAAGTTGATAAATTTAGAAATACTTTTTTTGAAGACTAGTTTCCTGTGTGAAGCAAACTCTATGAGGAATGAGATTTTTGTTGTCATTATTGGAAGATTCCCGCGCCAGCTTTCACAGCCTTATCTGCGGCACTTGGAAACTGCCTGGCAGTCAGTAGGTGCTCAGTGATCACTCGTTACCAGAAGGAATGACAGGTGTTAGAAGCACATCTTCTAGAAATGAATAGCGTGAGCTACAAGGAAATTGTACCGCTCCATTTAGGATGTAAAATGCTGCCTTCACAGGGCCTCGAACAAAGTTTGGCAGGTACCTCATAAATTGAAAAAACTAGTAAGTGAATTTTTAAAGTGACAAAAATATGAACTTCTGATTTTACCTGTTATAATGATCCACATTTAAATTTTGGTAGCTTTGCCAATCTTATCAAAATGTCGCACTTCTTAACAATCCACACTGATGTATTTCATTTTTATTTCAAGAATATGTACTATAAAAATAAAATCAGATGTTTACTGGTGCAACAGACTGAATTTTGTCCTGCTAAAAGAAACATGGTATTCCTACTCTTGTACTTGCAAACAGGACCTTTTTTGGAAACAGTAGTTTTCTTTTGTCATGCTAACGAGGTCAAGCTAGAGTAGGGTGAGTCCTAACACTAATCACTTGTGAGTAGCGTCTAACAAAGCAGAGTACAGACACATGTACGCACCTATGTACACGTATGTTGTACATACACACACACACATACACAGAAAGGCAGCTGCCACAGGAGGACTTGTCTACAATCAAAGAACACTAAGCATTTCTAGAAGGCACCAGAAACTAGTCTGAGGCCCTGATTTGGAATTTTAGCCTCCAGCACTGTGAGAATATAATTTTTTGGTTCTTAAATGCCACCCTACATGTGGTATTTTTTTGTTATGGCAGCACTAGGTAACGAAGGAAATAGGATTCATCTAACAATAAAAGATGATCCCTGCATCAACATTATTAGATGGTAATATTAAAATGATAATACTAAAAAAATTACACCACATTAAAAAAAACTAAATTTTGGTGCTGCATTAACTAAAGTTAAATAATCACATCCACTAAAAGCAAGCACACGATTACCACACCAAAAATAAAACCAAACCCACTGCCACTGAGTTGATTTTGAATCTGGCAGTCCTATAGGACAGAGTAAAACAGTTCCAAGACATGCCTAGTGGATTTGAACTGTTGACTTTCGGTTAACAGCCATAGCTCTTAATCACTATGACACTAGGTTTTTCCGACGTGACTACAACATACATGTATTTAGGACAAAGTAGAATGAGTATCTATAGTTAGCTTTGAAAAACTGTCTCAGTGCTTTAGTAATCAGGAAATAGTTTCTCCGCATAAGAGCATATTCTCAAGTCAGCAAACTGCTATAAATAAACAGTTCCATTTCAAACTTCCTGAAAATGAGTATCTAACATTTAATCAGTAAATACATTTACTAAAACTACTAAATGAATTAAAAGGACCAAATGCATATCATCTATCGGGAGCCACTCTATATAACATGCTTGATTAAGGAGTAAACTGTAATCATGGTCACTCTGGAGCAACAATCTTAATAACAGAATATTTTTATAAATAGTTATCAAAAGAAAGCCAAAAATACATTAGATTTGACTGCTTAAATTATTTTTCTTTTCTTTGACATAATTTCTCTTTTTTTGAAAATAGGTCATTTTATTTACTCTCCGAAGAAAACCAATTTTAAACCTAAGGTAAATTGTTTTTGTTGTCTTTTCATACGTCTGTAAGTCTGTTAATTTTTTTTTGGTAGTTAAAAAAGATTTTTTATTGTGGTAAAATACATATAACAAAGTATGTGCCATTTCAACCATTTTTACAATTCAGTGACATTAATTACACTCATGCTATACAATTACCACTACTATCCATTTTCAAATTTGCAAATAATTTTAAATAAACTGTTCTCCCAACAGATTGTCTCTATTGATGAGTATTCAAAAAGACCCCTGAAATCCAACTATTCAGAGACAATTCACCACGGATCTCAAGTGTCTGCACGTGTGTGTGCTAGGCAATGACTGTCCTTTGTTCCAAGCTATATTTTCAAGGATTATTTTCAGGGTTCACAGTCTTGGAGGATATAGTGTCTCCCTCCAGACTCTACAGCAGTCATGGTCATTGCCCACTTTAAAAAATTTGGGTTCCCTAAACTCAGATTTCATCTCCTATAGCACAATCCCCTGTGAGCAAAGCTGTCATACAGTCTTTTCATGTTTCCTTGTAGGAATTAGGGCTTGGGGAACTTGTCCCAAAAATGACAGTACACTGGATACTGTTACTGCTATGATGATAAACTATTCTTCATTTCTAACCCAAGTGTCTTGTATGTTTTCCCAGAATTCATAGAACTGTGACAGCCTATCTTGCTAGTCTGCAAATGAAGTAAATTCTCAGACCCTTCACAGTTGTTGATGCCATTGAGATCATATAATTTATTTATAACTCATAAATTATTTGCAGGATCTATAAGGGTATAGAAATCCTGGTGGTGTAGTGATTAAGTGCTTTGTCCACTAACCAGAAGATTAGCAGTTTAGATCCACTAGGCCCTGCTTGGAAACTCTATGGGACAGTTCTACTCTGACCCATAGGGTTGCTATGAGTCAAAATCAACTCAATGGCAGTGGGTTTGGTTTGGGTTTTATATGGCTATGATTTTCTTTAACTAAATGAAGCCAATCACTGAATGAACATTTTTCACTGTGCAGAAAGTCCCCTAGCTGTCACATACCGGAAAAACAGACAATGAGAGAATTCAATATAACCACATTGCAAGCATACAATGACCTATATTAGAAAAATGGTAACAATGCAACAGGAAAGAGATATTTCTAATCATTCAAAATTATTTGGCTCTAAATACATTTATTACCTTCTGTCTCAGCAGTTTATATGTCAAGAACCAAATGGTCCAGGAAGCATTTGGGCCAAGTAATAAAGCTATCGCCAATTCACTCAAGAACACGCAAAACAGAAACTAAGATAGTGAGTCAGAAACTTAAAGATCTGCAGTTAAGGTATCTTATCTCCCCACTTAGTTTTGTTTATTTGTTGCTCAATCTGAAGAGAGTATTGGATAATAATGCTTGACAACAAATTCTAAAAGAGATTTAGTCTTAACTAACAAATTATCAACCTAAAAATAACAACTTTCATGAAAGTTAATGTCATAAACGTTTTCAACTATGATTTCCTCTACACCTTCCATATTATTGTTTTCTGTCTGTACTGAGTCTGTATCTTACCCTGAAGATGAGGATCAGGTCTAATTCTAGGTTCTGGGCAATGCCTACATCAACATACATGTAAATAATATGATCAATGATAGTAACATACACTGTAGGGGACTTTATCTTAAAGTGTGGTCTTTCTCTTCCAACGGGCAGAAGTGAAAACATCAGGACCAACAAATTACTCTTTCCTCAAAAAACAGAAAATAAGTTATGTTGCATTTAGCTAATATGAAAAGAGAAGTTTCCTCAAAGGTTGGGTTTTTAGAAATTCAGGAAGTGAGGCTATTAACGGGAAGTAAGATAAGGGCTGCAGGGTGAAGCACAATCAAAAAGAGATTGCCCTTCTCTTCTTCCCCTGCCTGACTCAGGAGCTGGCCCTCACATCGATCTGAGTTAGTCCAAACCAATGTAGTTATTGCAGTCAGTGAAGTACAGAATTGAACAAGGCCTGGGGCAGATAACAAGTGCCCCCAAGTTGTACTCTTTTGTATAATCTATCTTATATTTGCTCAGTCCACAGCCAGCCTGTTTACTTGCTTTTGCTTTCTTGTGTCCCTCTTAACAGATGTTGTAACTTTCCCTGAACCTCTATCACATTGGTTTCTTTGAATAAGAAATAATTAAGCTGAACAAACCCACTGCTGTCAAGTCCATCTCATAACAGCCCCATAGGGCCTAGTAGAACCACTCCATAGGGTTTCCAAGGTTATACTCTTTACAGAAGCAGACAGCTACAACTTTCTTCTGGGCGTGGGTTTCAACCACTGGCTTTTTGGTTAGCTGACGAGCACTTTAACCACTGTGCCATCAGGGCTCCTTAATTAAGATGTCACCACAGGCTTAGTCCAGATATTTCAGTGCCAATTAACTCTTGCTTCCCTGTCCATCTCTCAGATTTGGCAGCCTTTTGGATGACAAAGCTAGCTAAATCAAGTTATATTAGTGTTATTTTTTGGATATTATAATCTAGACTGTTGACCAGTACTTCTAGAATCTACCTAGATAGTGTTCCCACTAGTTTTCAGCTTTCTTCCCTCTCAACCAGCCTACTTGCTTAGATCCCCAAATGCACTGTGTCAGCTCCACTAAGAATTACAAGTCTATTATGCACCTGTGAAAAGAGTTCCTCTATTCTCGTCTCTTTTGACTCTTCCTTGGTGGCATAGTGGGTGAAGTGCTACATCTGCTAACCAAAAGATTGGAAGTTCAAATCCCCCAGGTGCTCCTTGGAAACTCTATGGGGCAATTCTACTCCTACCTCTGGGGTCACTACAAGTCGGACCTGACTGAACGGCAGTGCGTTTGGTTTTTCTTTTTTGGTTTTGGTTTTGGTTCTTCCAGTTAATTCTAGAGAAACACCTGGTCCCATATATCATTCTCTAAACAAAAACGTACTTAACTTCAATAATGTTCTAGAGACCAAACCCAACAAGAAGATATATACAAAGGAAAATAAAACACTTGCCAAAAAAAAAAAAAAAAAACAATGCTGGTGGTTCAAACTCACTCAGTAGTACCACGGAAGACAGACCTGGCACTAAGTTTCCAAAATTAAAAAATACATGGAAACCCAATGCAGTCAAGTCAAATGTGACTCACAGTGTCATTACTGGACACAGTAGAACTGCCCCACAGGGTTTCCAAGGAGTGCCTGACAGATTCAAACTGTAGACTTTTTTTGGTTAGCAAATAAAACAACCATCAACATTAAGGTTAGCAGTGGAGCACAAAGTGTACTCACCATGAGCACCACAGAGACATGCACAGTGTACACCAACATACAGAAGCAGACGCACTGAGTGCTGAAGCTGAATTCACAGGGAAGGCAACTTTTAATCTGTCAAGGTGCAAAAGTGTCTAAAAGTAAAGAGGAAGGAAGAATCAGCTTTCCAGTTAGATGGACCAGTACATGCAATGAAACTGATGTATGAGACAGCATCCTGTCTCAGTAGGAAAAAGCAAAAACAGAAATTGTTACTCTTTCACTTCTGCTCTTCTATGAAGAGAAAAGTTGCAGAAAACCTGGGCAAAAGAAATATTTTAGATTTGCATACATACATTTTTTCAAACTTTTTTTTTAAAATTCATGCTATTCTTGGTTTATGACCTAGACACATAGCTTTTTCCAAAGTTGAGTAACAAAGGAGAATTAACCTACTAGAATAAACACTAGTCTGAGTATGCTGAAATCCTCAATGTTTCCCATGCCTATATGAATCTATGTATTGAACATATATGGACTGGGAACAAGGTGGGCGTGTCTACAGCACCAATGAGAGGCACTGACTTCTGTAGTCCCTTCAGTGCCCTGGCCAGTTTCATCTAGTAGCCATCCAGGGCCAGGCAATAAGAAGAGGTAAATTATCAATATTTCCATGTTTTATGCAGACAGTGTCAAAAAACAGAAAAAAAAATAATAATAAAAAGCAATCAATCAACACAATTCTTCATTATCTAAAAGTTAAAGAAAGTTGAGGCAGGTAACAGCTGGTCCAGTCTTCCAACTGGATGCTCCTTCCATGGATCCTAGCTCTGTGTCTGTGCCCTAGGTGTGGGCACAGAGTCCCTCCCCTTGGCTCCCTCTTGGCTCCCTCCTCTGATGTTTCCTTGTCCTCTGTGCTTAAAAAGAGGCCATGATAATTCATTCAATGGGTTAAAGCTGTTCCACACTGCATTATATCTACTTCTTGTAACCTAGACAGCACTGTATGATTTTCAGTGCTAGGACAGTGTGGACTGACATTCACAGAGCCCTGACTACATGCTAGCCCACTGGGAGACTGCAGAGAACCAGAGAATAGCCGGCTTTGGAGCTCATTCTCGGTGTCTCGTACATAACTGTACACCTAACTCTCCCTTTTGGTAGAATCATCCTTCTTAACTATTTTCAAAGGCAGGACACTTTAGGCTTGGTTTCAAGTGATAGTGAAACACACGGAGAGCTGCATCTTGCTTCCTCTTTTCCAAATAACTTTTTTCAACTTTGTCAGGTGGCATCCTACTCTTTCACTCCTCTGAAATGAACCTCCTTTCCGCTCTTTTTAAAAAGCCTGCCTCTTAGCTATCCTAGCTTCCTTTTCCCTTATGCGGATGATCCCATGTGCTCAGTGTATTTTCTGATGGTCTGATTGTGATGAGTGGCTGCTTTGATATTTCGTGTGCATGGTCATCAACTCATTCATGTCATTAGCTTTTTCCTGTCCTGTTATACCCCTGAGTATATGACATGATCTACAGTCACAGAAAGGCATGGTTAAACATGACATAGTTTTGGAAGACAGGGAGGTGAAAACAGTTTTATTCTCAGATGAACATAAGCCTATATGGAACAGGATACAAACCTTGAAAGTAAAACACATGTCAAAGAATATTTGTTCTTACGGTGGACTATGCCAGACATCTATGAGAACTAGTCTTTTTTTTTCTCCCTCTTGGTATTGGGATATATAGGGTCACTATGAGTTATAACTGACTAGAGAACAGTGGGTTTAGTTGTTTTTATTTTTATTGGGATGTAAAACGTTGAGACTTTTATAAATATAAAATCTTATTTATAAAACTGAGGAGTGCTATTCCTGCCATTCCCTGGGGAATGGTTTTCCAAGAAATTATCAGTATAGATTTTTAACAGAACGAATACTTTAAACTGAAAACCATGACATATCACCAACAGACCTCTAAGCAAGGGTAAACTTCCGAACTGGAAGTTACCAAAATTTCTTGAAACTCTGGATAGATTTTATTGCTGTGAATTTTCTAGATTTATTTATTTATAAGGTTAAAACAGTCTACCATCAATTCAGTCTGTCTTTATGTTTTTTTTAATCATTCCTTTTTAAAGCCACAGCTGGTCTTCTTATGGCAAAGTGTCATCAATCACCTCAGGATAAGAAATAAAAATAAAATCTGACAATAATATGACAATAAAATATGATACCAAGATGATAATAGTTTTGGTTTCATTGTGTTTTTTTCTTTCTTTTTAATCAACAGAGTGGTAGGTTTTAGTATGGTGATATATTAGTGAGCAAAGTTTGTTCTACCTCTAATTAAAGGGTTTCACGGAAACTGACTTTTTATTGTAAAGCTTAAAAACGACAGTCTGTGCGTTAGATCTGGTCTATGTCCTCTTGGCCCATTTGGTGTTTTAAAAATCATAATATTTCACACATAAACCTTATTCTGGCTTTTCTTAAAATATCAGATGATTTAGAGACACTGGCTTCTAGAGGCAACAACTGGCCAGAGCTAAATTCAGACTGCCATTTTTATATTCGATGGCACTTGGCTTTGGCATCCTGTCAAGATCACCATGTCCCCAACACTCCTTGTCCTTACACCAGACTTGCTTTATGTATTTACATTACTTGTCGAGGCATTTGAGTTAGCAAGACTGATTCATTCAGCCATCCTTCCATCCATCAAGCATTTTTAGACAGTGTGTTATGTATTGCTCTCCAACAAATGGGTACGTTACCAAGCCCAAACCCCTGCTCTCAAATACCCTGAGGTTCCATAAAGCAGACATAGAAATGAATCACCAAACAGGCTGTCCCTGGGTTAAGAAGATCTGTTCCTAACTGTGTCTTTAAGAATTTGTAGGCAAGTCACAACAGGTGTCCATGGTTCTTATTTAGTCTTACTTTAGTGCAAGAAAAGGCCCAAAGTCTTTTACAATTATTTGAAAGCTGCACAAGCAGCAAGTGAAGGTGATTTTGATGAAGAATTTGATAGGAACAGGGGTTTGAAACTGATGGTGCAATGGTGTTCACCTGCTAACCAAAAGGTCAGCAGTTCCAATCTACCAGGCACTCCCTGGAAACCCTGTGAGGCAGCTACTCTGTCCTACAGAGCCGGTACTGTGTCAGAATCAACTCAAAGTCAATGAGTTTTTTAGAGGTTGTTTCAAAGGTTTCATAATAAGGAAAAATGTACATAACATTAAAGGACAAGAAATTCTATGCGGCAGATCTATTCTGTTCTATAGGGTCACCATAAGTTGGTAATAGATTCGAGGGCAATGGAAGGAATTGTCCTCACATCAGACAGCCATACCCTGGAGAGTACCTGTACTACTATGTCATAAGAGGAAAGACAGAGATCTGCTCGAGATCTGCTCAGGATATAAAGACAATTCTGAAGAGAAGCAACTCCACCTGGAAGGCAAAGACAGAGTTCAGGGACGGATCCTCTGAAGGGATGTGCCTGACCAAAAGGGAAGCAAGGGTAATCTAGACAGAAGGGATAGTGTAAAATTCAGAAACAATTCTGTATTTACTGTTAGAACACAAAAACCAAGGAAGAAGATGGTAAGGGTAATGCTGGAGAAGGAAAAGAGAAATCAGATTGCAGAAGACAATTTATTGGGTTGTCCCACAGTAGAGCCTCAGATTACATTTGATTGTTGCCAGTGAGTTAATCCACATGAAAGAACTCAGTTGTTGATAGACGTCATTGAGTCAGTTTTGACTCACAACAACCCTATGCACAGTAGAAAGAAAACACTGCTTTGGTCCTGCCTCATTCTCACAATTGTTGCTATACGTGAGCCCACTGACACAGCCACTGTATCAGTCCATCTTGTTGAGAGTCTTCTCCTTCTTCTTTTTTTTATTATCAAAAGAACATTAACTGTCACTAACATTAATCGCCCCTTATAGCTTGAGCACTTTTGTTAACAAGCTTGGATTTAAAATCTTTCTAAAATGAGACATATACAACATATGTCCCATCTTTCTTAAATTACATACAGAATACTCTTTTTTGACGAAGTAAGAGTACCAATATTAATGTCAATAATTATATTAAATACTGTGCTTCCAATAACATATCAATGCTATAAGAATATCTTAGGATTATGAGACTTCTCCACCTATACAAGTAATATTCTAATTGAGTTTCAGCTAATGTCTTACTGTTATGGAGAAAGATTATGTAAACTGACAGTAATAGAAAAAGCAAGAAGACTCAAGTAGTGATTCCCATTTCTAATTTGTTGTTACAGATACACTATATGCTGATACTAAATGACCAAGCTCATTAGAAATACATAATATTGGGATGAATATTTTTATAAATTGTATGTGTGAGCTTCATGTAACTCATTTATTTACCTAGAAGCCCTGCTACCCTAATTTTTTAAATTTCTTACAGACTCGAGTAGGTTGGAGAACAGTGGTTCTTATCCTTCATATTCTTTGAATCTAAATCTAATAAACTGACAGATATCAACCTAAATGGAGAGAAGCTTGCTTGCGTTGGTTATAGATAGTACAGGTTGTGTTACACACAATTCTTTCTCCTCTCTCTCTTTCACTCAGAAAAACATATTAAGGATGTCCACATAAAGGGATCCTGGAGGTAACCCTACATTTCAAAAGACTTTACTTAAAAAAAAATAAGTAAATTCCTTTAAGAGTGTAGTTCTTTAACTCTTATTGTTAATGAACTGCCTAGAATATACCTCACAAGTGCTTAAGATGCGCCATGGCATCATCCAGAGGAGGCCACGGATGCTTGAATGAGCAAACCAAACTTGTGGTGAAATAACTATCTTGAGACAGTAAAAAGTCAAACACGCTTTGACTATGATAGTCCCTATAATTTTGATTCGTTTTTCCTTTTCTAATCTTTCTAAACACGGATACACAAGGTCATAGAAAGGAAGAAAAGAGACAAGAGATTTTAAAATAAAGTTTGTAACCGAAGAAAGAAGTTCAAAAGAAAGATAAGAAATTCTAGTGAAGATCACTCAGTTTCAGTGGTTCTCGCCAGGATGGGATTAGCAGTTATGTACTTAGCACACACCAGTAAAGGGGCTCTCCCTATCTTGAAGAAGTTAAGATTTCATCTTGATTCCTAGAACAGTTCCAGGGTAAATCCTTTTGCAAACCACATGTTCTAAAATTATTTCTCCTTTCTTTTCGTTATATGAAAATATTTATTTCTGTACAGTTGAAATTCTAGAGCAAGTGTACTGAATCTTCACTTATATATAGGTATACTAGAAGTCCTCACTTGCATAAAAAAAAAATCTAACCCAAACACAGTGTGGGGGATTGCCTACCATGGTGACTTGACCCTAACAGGAAAAGTGCCTTTGTCATTATTTCTGACTCCTTTAGACTATAGGGTCGCTATGAGTTGGAATCAACCCGATGGCAGTGGGTTTGGCTTTTTGGTTGTTTTAGACTACAACATTGGAGAGTGGATCTTAAAAATACTTTGTCTGAGATAAGATAAAATAGTGATCAAGAGTATAAGTTCTGGAGTCAAACTGCTTGGATTTGAATCTCACCTGGGCCAAACAACTTATTTGATTCCAGAAAAGTTGCTTTATATGTCTGGGGTTTCCTTTCTTAATCTCTAAAATAGAGACCATAGGACCCACATGCACCACCCAAGAACTCCCTTGTTGTTGCTGTTAGGCACCGTCAAGTCAGTTCTGACTCACAGCAACCCTATGCGCCACAGAATGAAACACTGCCCAGTCTCGCACCATGTCCATAATTGTATTTATGCTTAAGCCTATCACTGTGGCCCATCTTGTCCAGAGTCTTTCTCTTTTCCATCGACCCTTCACTCTACCAAGCACGACACCCTTCTCCAGGGGCTGATCTCTCCTGACACATGTCCAAAGTATGTAAGGCACAGTCTCTCCATTGTTGCTTCCAAGGAGCACTCTGATTCCAGACTGTACTACTTCTAGAACAGATCTGTTTGCTCTTTTGGCAGTCCGTGAAACATTTTATATTCTTCTCCAGCACCACATTTCAAAGGCATCAATTCTTCTTCTGTTTTCCTTATTCATTGTCCAGCTTTCACACGCATATGATGTGATTGGAAATACTGTGGCTTGGATCAGGTGCACCTTTGTCTTCAAGGTGACATCTTTGCTTTTCAATACTTGAAAGACATCCTTTGCAGCTGATTTTCCCAGTGCAATGTGTCTTTTGATTTCTTGGCTGTTGCTTTCCATGAGACTCCCATAGAAGTGTCAAAAATTGTTGCCATCAAGTCAATTCTGACTCACAGGTAACCCTATAGGACAGAGTAGAATTGCCTCATAAGTTTTCCTAGATTGTAATCTTTTCAGACGCAGATCACCACTTCTGTATCCCACAGAGACTGTAAGTTGGTTCCAACAACTGATCTAATAACATCCAAGTGCTTAACCATGTTACTACCAGGAATCCTGCCAAAGGATTATATACCTAAAACCCATTGTCTTCGAAGGGATCCAACGTCATAGTGCCACCCTATAGGACAGAATAGAACTGCTCATAGGTTTCCAAGGCTGTAATCATTACAGAAGCAGACCACCACATCTTCGTTCAGCAGAAAAGTTGATGGGACCAAAGCACCAACCTTTTGGTTAGTTATGTGTAGCATGAGGGTGGTTAAATTATGGGGAAAATATGATTTCAAGTGAAATGAAAAAAAAGTGTGTTAGTTTAAAAAGCGTTTGTGTAGCTTAATGATGACGAATATTATATTGCTACAGCACGTAAGGAGCCCTGATGGCAGAGCAGTTAAGGGCTCAGCTGGTAGCCAAATGTCTGTAGTTTGAATCCACCAGCTGCAGCTTTGAAACCCCGTGGGGTGGTTCTACTCTGTCCTAAAGAGTTGTTATGAGACAGAATTAACTTAACAGCAATGCTTTTATTTTTATAGCATTTAGATTTAAAGGGATGTATTTTTAGAGTCATGAAACTGTTTTGTTTACAAACCTTAATTTTCACAGTATGTTGACAATTACATTCTTTGCAACTGTTTAAACACAAGATGAAAAATTTCAGAAGGTAACTTACAAGATGTTTGGGGTATATGACTGTTCCACACTCTTTTAGGGTAAACACAAACTTAACATCTTCATGATCACTGCTTTAGATATACACCAAAGAGTAGGGTTATTGGGCTATGATGTATTCTCACTTCATCTTTGATAAGTTTTGGCAACTGTTTTTTCTAATAGATTATGCCCCTTTGGTATACATTCCTATTGATTAAGCATAAGTCTCTAATGCTCTAAATCATCAGATAAAGTGCTCTCTCTTTTTTTTTTTTGCCATTTATGTGGGTGGAAAATTATACCAGTATGTCCTTGACAGTATTCTGGCATTTTCAAGATTATTAGTAAAATTCAGCATGACAATTAGCCATTTATGTTTATACTGCTTAGAGAAAGATGTATGTGTCTTTGCCCATATATCTATGTAATGTATACATAAATAGTGTATTCATATCTGTTGTCAGGATAATATCCACATGCCTACAATGAAGGCCACTTAATTTGACTGTCATTCAAATTTATGCACCAACCACTAAGGCCAAAGATGGAGAAACTGAAGATTTTTACTCGTTTGTGCAGTCTGAAATTGATGGAACAAGAAATCAGGACACATTGATAATTACTGGTGATTGGAATGCAAAAGTCTGAAACAAAGAAGAAGAATCGGTCGTTGGAAAATATGGCCTTGGTGATAGAAATGATGCTGGAGGTCACATGATAGAATTTTGCAAGACCAACGACATCTTCACTGCAAATACCTTTTTCACCAACATAAATGGCAACCGTACATATGGACATCACCAGCTGGAATATACAGGAATCAAAATGACCACATCTGTGGAAAGACACAACGGAAAAGCTCAATATCATCCGTCAGAACAAGACCAGGTGCTGACTGAGGCACAGACCTTCAGCACCTCATATGCAAGCTCAGATTGAAACTGAAGAAAACTAGAACAAGTCCATAAGAGCCAAAGACCTTGAGTATATCCCACCTGAGTCTAGAAATCATCTCAACAGCAGATTTGATGCACTGGACATTAATGACCAAAGACCAGACAAGTTGTAGAACGACATCAAAGACATCATGCATGAAGAAAGAAAAAAAAAAAAAACCCACTGCCATCAGTTTGATTCCAACTCTCAGAGATCCTGCAGGACAGAGGAGAACTGCTCCATAGAGTTTCTGAGGAATGCCTCACAGATTTGAACTGCTGAACTTTTGGTTAGTAACTGTAGCAATTAACCACTACGCCACTACTGTTTCCAAAGCAAAATGTCATTAAAAAGACGGAAAAGAAAGAAGACCCTGTGCTGGATGTCAGAAGACAGTCTGAAACTTGCTCTTGAACACTGAGTCACCAAAACGAAAGGAAGAAATGATGAAGTAAAAGAACTAAACAGAAGATTTCAAAGAGTGGATGGAGAAGACAAAGTAAGTTATTGTAATGACATGTGTAAAGAGCTGGAGATAGAAACACAATTGCATTTCTCAAGCTGAAGGGACTCAAGAAAAATTCCAGTAGTGAAGGATTCTACAAGGAAAATACTATACAACCCAGAAAGTGTCAAAAGAAAATGGAAGGAATACACAGTACTTATAGCAGAAAGAACTGGTCGACATTCAACTACTTCAAGAGGTAGCGTATGACTGGGAACTGATGGTACTGAAGGAAGACGAAGATGCATTGAAGATACTGGCAAAAAACAAGCCTCCAGCAATTCACGGAATATCAACTGAGATGTTTCAACAAATGAAGGCAGTGCTGGAAGTGCTCACTCATCTATGTCAAGAAATTTAGAAAACAGCTGGCCATCTGACTGGAAGAGGTCCATACTTACGCATATTCCCAAGAAAAGTAATCCAAATGAAAGCGGAAATTATCTAACAATATCATTGATACCTCACACAAGTAATATTTTGCTCAAGATATTCAACAGCACTGCAACTGTGTATTGATAGGGAACTGCCAGAAATTCAAGCTGGATTCAGAAGAGGACGTGGTACCAGAAATCACTGCTTACATCAGATGGATCTTGGCTGAAAGCAGCAAATACCAGAAAGATGTTTACTTTGTGTTTCATTGGCTTTCATTGGCTTTCAACTCTGCTGATCCTAGCAAATTATGGATAGCATTGCGGGAAATGAGAATTCCAAGGCACTCAGTTGTGCTCCTGAGGAATCTATACATGGATCAAGAGGCAGTGACACAAACAGAACAAGGAGACACCACATGGTTTAAAGTCAGGAAAGACATGCATCAGGATTCTATCCTTTCGGTATACCTTTCAGTCTGAATGCTGAGCAAATAATCTGAGGAGCTGAACTTTAAGAAGAAGAGCAAGGTATCAGGATTGGAGGAAGATTCTTTAACAACTTATGTTACACAGATGACAATTTTCATGATGAATTGTTTTAATTTTCTTGAAAAAGTGCTTCTTTTAACCACTTCCTTGAAAGAGAATGTTGCTGAGTACACAATTTTAACCTGACTTTTAATTTATTATTTTATTATCTTCTGGTTCCCATTATTGCTGCTGAGAAATTTGTTGGGGAAAAAATGTCTTTTCTTGATAGTTAATCTGTATTTTTTTCTCTGGCTGTTTAAAAGATATTTTTAATGAATTTGGCGATTCAATTTCACTTTCTTGTACATAGGTGTGGATTTCTATTTATTTATTCTGTTTGGTACATAATGTCCCTTCTCTGTCTAGAGCTACGTGTCTTTCACCAATTTTGGTAAAATATCCAGCCATTGTTTTTCCAATTATTTCTTCAATTATATTCTCTTTATTCTTTGCTTACGGGACTTTATATGTAAGCTACTCTTTCCTATTATAGCTTCTATATTCCCTAACCTCTTTCATATTTCACATTTCTTACCTCTGCTTCATTTTCAAAAACCTTCCAGTTTCGGTCTTTGAGTTCCCTGATTCATTCTTCAGCTGTGTCTTGTCTTCCACAAGTAACTATAATCTACTGATTTTTTTATTTATACAAGTTGTATTTGTTGGTTTTGTTTATTTTCAAATATGGTTGCTCTTTTTTTTTAGTTTTGCTTTATCATTTGGGGGATTCTATCTTTTATTTCATTATATAATTCAGGCAAAGCTATGGTATACTGTTTGTCTTTACTTTGTATGTTCAAGTCCTTGAAGATTTAATACATTTTTTATTTTTATTGACTCTCATTTATGATGCCTGTTTTCTTTTGTAATTAAGATAAATTAAATATGCATTCATAGTGAAAGGGCACAAATTTATAGATAACACAAGGATTGATGAGTCTTAGGTACAAGTTATAGTCTGACACTTATAGCCTAAGAAACTCTGCCTGTCAAGACAGTTCAATGTTCACTACTGCTTTGGTTTGTTTATACTTCTGTACATGTGTATATTGGTGTGTTGGGTTGAAGATTTCCATTACTTCCTGCAAGCACAGAAATACATATGATGTTTTATGAAGAATCTAGTTTAAAAAAAATTAGGATGACCTCCAATATTGTTAGCTAGTTCACTATATTGTTAGAGGTATAATTTTAAAACAAGTATCCTTTTAAACCTCATAACATTCATGGAAACAAAACACAGTTAAGTTATAACACATTTAGTCAGTAGCAGGTTTTTCACTGTTTGGGGGAATTTTGCTCCATAAAGTCTTGACTGATTTGAAATAGAATAAACTTTCTCTATGTTTTATGAAATTACAGAACTTGAGAATATACTGAGGCTCTCAGAGAGGAAGAAGGTCAACATCTGGATAAAATAAAAGTCAAACAAATTCCTGTATTTTCTATTTTACGTATGAAATCATTGTACTGTGCTTTAATTTAAGAAACTTACCGCCACCAGGGTTCTTTTACCTTTTATATTGAAAAACAGCAATAAAACAGATCATCATTATGTCAAGACTTACTCATAGCAACTGTACAGGACAGAGGAGAACTGCCTCACAGGGTTTTCAAGGAGCAGCTGGTGGATTCAAACTGCTGACCTTTTTTGGTTGGCAGTCAAGCTCTTAACCATTGTGGCACCCAGGCTGCTAACTCTCGTATCATAGGTATTTAGTGGGCATTTCATAGATTAAAATATACTATTTCCCAATTTTCTGGTAATGTCTGGTCACTGGATGCAAGTTAGAAAAATGAATTTTTAATCTCATATTAGTGTGAATAAATACACAGTACTGTTTTTCTTTATTGAAATTAGGCCTATTTTCTAACTATGGTTTTCACAGTGAAGCTAAAACAGCTGAAACAGTGTTTTCAAAATTGGTACCTATTAGAATCATCCAGGGGAATGTTAAAAATATGGGTTCCTTGGCCTTACACCCAGAAATTCTGATTCAGTTGAACTTTAGTAAGGCCGAGGGACCCTATATTTTTCAAAATCATCCAGATGATTCCAATACATAGCCAGGGTTGGAAACCATTGATTTAAATATGCTTTAATCCATATTGCTGGTGTACATGTTTAGACAAACGGCTCCTAATATTTTCTCTGTGATCTCATCATTTAAGGTGCAACTCTCTTCCTTTGGTAACATAGCTCTCAATGATTTTCTCATGAGGATAGTATCAGACTCTTACGAGTGAGAAATGGAGTTGGAAATAACTTCTAAGTCCATCCAGGCATTAAGAGGAACTGTCATCCAATTTGAAAATAGTTAACCTAATTTCTAGAAAGTAGACTACAATACAAATCTACTGAATGAGTTTCACTTTAAGTTTTACCTAGGTACAATTTGGCCCAAACAAAAGTTTTATTATCAGGAATCTGTAGCTTTTAGATCATTTTTACTTAGCCATTTTGTTATGGATTCACTTGTGTCCCCCCAAATCGTGTGTGACAGTTTGGTTAGGTCATGATTCCTTGTGTTGTATGATATTCCTGTAGGCTGTAAACCCTGCCTCTCTGATGCTACCCATGGAGGAAGTGTGGCACTTGGGTTGGTACGGCAGGACTCAATGACTAAGCGTGTATTATGCCTGAGGCAATCTCAGGATATAAAAGAAAGGGAAGCAAGCAGAGAGTTGGGGACCTTGTACTATTCAAGGAAGAAGCAGTGCTGGAGTGCCTACTCTGGAAAGGACCCAGAGTCCCTGCACCATAAAAGCTACCAGACCGGTGGAAGACTTACGACAAGGACTTTCTTCCAAAGCCAACAGAGAAAGATTTCCTCTGTAGCTGATGCTCTAAATTTGCACATGTTGCCTACTGGACTGTGACAGAACAAATTTTTGCTTTTTAAAGCCATCCACTTGTGGTATTTCTGTTACAGCAGCACTTGACATCTAAAATATATTCTTTCCTTGCTTTCTTGATTTTAAGTTGGGTACTTCATTTAAGTAAGATTTTCTTCAATATTATGAGCTTTGATCTCAGAAAGTTTGATTTTCACAAGCCATTTCCAGTTAAATTAAATAAAAACTCAAGTACCTTCCTCTTCCCATTTTAATGAAGTCAAATGAGATATTTCCATGGGTGTTCTATTAGAATGACATAAAAAATAACTTTTTGTTTTTATATTTTCTTGCTTGTGGAAATTTCGCTTTTTTTAAACCTAACAATCACCATTTGGGGGACGAAGAGTCAGTGAAGGAGGATAATCCAAAATCTGTCAAATAATGGGAGCTGCAGAAATATATCTAATGCTGTAATGTTTCTGAAAGGGCTAATATGAAAACATAGTGTCCAAAAGGAAAATTGTGGCAATATCATACAGAGACCATAGGAAAAAATTTTACAACTAAGGTCAATCCACTGAAACCATTTACATGAGGGAAGCATTGATTCATTTATCCGACAAATATTTACTGAGACTCTGCCAAATGCTAGCCACTGTTGACAAACTAAATCCTTGTCCTCATGGAGCTAACACTCTACTGGAGAAGAAGCACTGTAGAAATAAATCCACTACCATTGAGTCTATTCTGCTCATAGTGAGCCACACTATAAGATAGAGTTGAACTGCCCCATAAGGTTTCCAGGACTAGCTGGTGGATTAGAACTGCCAACCTTTTGATTAGCAGTCAGTCTCTCAACCACTGTGCTACCAGGCACCAGTGCAGAATTTTGAGGGTCAGAACAAACCAACAAACAACACAGTCATATCTGAGTTCAAACAGTGGCTCAAATGCTTAAGAACTACTTCAGCAGACAGTTGGGGACTTCACACTATCAAGAAAGAAGCGGTGCTGGGAGTGCCTACTTTAGAAAGGAGCTAGGGTACCTGCAACTTAAAAGCTCCCAGTTCAGTGGAAGATTGATGACAAGTTCTGGGCAAGTGACTTTACTTTTCTGAACTTCTGTTTCCACATTTACAAAAGGAAATGATATTACTTACAACAGAGGTTCGGATTGAGGAACAAATAAACTAGTGTAAATAAAGCAGAAGAGTGGTGTGATCTTATCTATGTTTAAAAGTCAGGTGAAAATGAAATTCAAACCTATTAAATTCTAATCAGATCATAATAGATATTATTTCCCTTGTAATCTTTCTCTCCCATTTACACTAGCTCTAACACACTAATCCATATTTCGCTGACTCTAAGACACACATTTCTCTCTTTTTAACCTGAGATTTATCTTATTTTCTAAGGCATCTTTTAACTGCTCTCAGCCAGCTGTCAGGCATGACCACGACTGCTTTTATTGCCTGGGCATGTACAAGCTTTAAAAACAGCAGCATCCAAAGCTTCAGAACGGATTACACTGGCTTGAAAATAAATCCTAGAAACAGCTATAAAGCATTCCTGACAACCCTAAGAAATAAATGTGTGTGAGTTCGTCTATACTTACGTATATGTGAGTTAGGAAGGCAGCGAGTACGTAAGGAGCAGAGGTGAATCAGATTTGTTTAGCAACACTTCAGAAGTATTAGTCAATATAGGTATTTGCATAAAATTAGAAAGCCAGTTAAATCACCTAGTACCAAAAGCTTTTTGATTATACAACAGATTTTGGGGGATCTTTAATGAAATGCATTAACAATCATTATTGTGTCCTGGATATAGGACAATACCATACAGAATGTCCTGGATACAGGACAATACTATATAGAAAACCGTGAACACTGAAGATTCTGTGTTGAAGACAATCCATTCCAGAATATGAAGGAGCTGTAGGAATACCTTAACAAATTAATTTTGCTTATATTTTCCTTTTTCTATGTGTATAAGAGTGACATGATTTCAATACGCATCCAATAAACTACATAAAGATATTTCAATAAGTTTCATAAAGGAACATAAAATATCAGGGTACCAGCTATCATTATTGAACAGTTTGATCAAATATTCTGTAGAAAAATCCTGATCAAAAGTGAGAAAACGCAGAACAGAATTTCAAATTCTCATGAAATTAAGACTTTCTGGAGTCTCTAAAGCTGGATGAATCCCTGAAACTGTTGCCCTGATATTATCTTTAAAACTTAAGCCTCAAATATCCCCTGAAGTCTTCTTAAAACCAAATAATAGTTTAGTGTAGGTAGTAAAGAATGTGTACCTTGAGTATTGTGTTCATTTAAGGTCATCTATATGGGATCAAACTCTATGAGGCAGTTCTACTCTGTCTATAGGGTTGCTATGAGTCAGAATTGACTCCATGTCAGTGGGATTTTTGGTATCTGGGATCAGGAAACCATGGTGACTTAGTGGTTAAGAGTTTGACTGCTAAGCCAAAGGTCAGCAGTTTGAATCTAACTGGTACTCCTTGGAAACTCTATGATCTAGTTCTACTCTGTCTTACAGGGTCTCTACATGTTGGAATGAACTTGATGGCAATCAGTTCACAGTGGATCATATTCAGCAACTCAAAGGACAAGATAGGAAACTTAGGAAGAGTAGTTTGTGTTAATAGGAGAGAAACAACTCAGAAAAGAAGAGAATGTTCTGCTGTGTATATTCTCAAAAATAGCAACAAAAATAAGATAAATTATATACACGAAGTCTGACAAGTCCATGAACTTAATTGTTTTAAGTGCTACATACCTCATTGCTGAATATCACTACGGTCACTTCTGAAGCACTCCCTTGGGAGCTATGAACTGATACCAGTGCCTAGTCCACCCTTCCCAGCAATTTTGGAACTCTTTCTGGAATGGCCATCAAGCACAGTGGCAAGTCTGCAAACTTAATTGTATGGTTGTCTGTGAGGGAGCTTTTAGCCAGTAAACAAACAACTGTATTAGAACACTTTCCTACACACCTGATCAGGCCACGAATGACTTTTTTTCTTTACCCAAAGATAAAGAAAATGGAAGACCTTTTGATGGCATTCAGGACATCAAGGGTAATATGGCAACAGCTCTGACAGCCATTCCATAAAAAGAGTTCCAAAATTGCTTTGAAGGGTGGACTAGGCCCTGGGGTCAGTACATAGCTTCCCAAGGGGACTACTTTGAAGGTGACTGTAGTGATACTCAGCAATGAGTTTTACCTGCAACTACCTAAAAAGATATTTTAAATAACTTCAGAAATCATATCATTTCCAACTCTTCTTATAACCCTCAAGATAATTTGGTTAGTCATTCCCATGAGGAAAGCTCTTAACAGTTTGGGGTGAGGATTTTGTGTTCACCACTACATTTTAGGGTACAATATTCTTTGTGCTGCTAATCCCAGTAGCTGTAAATGAAACATGAAATTTTTCTTGAATAGGCAATCAATCTTAACATGATTATATATACTGTAATTGATTTCTGGCAATACATATTGGATTGATTGAGACTAGAGGACTCCCCAGACTATTATCCTGAGTTACTCTTTAAACTTTAAATGGAAAATATCCCTTGAGGTCACCATTTAGCTAAATAACAGATTGGTTCATAAGTAATCTCACCCATGAATAATAACATTAGTTCACTGCCGTCGAGTCCATTCCAACTCATAGGGACCCTATAGGAGACAGTAAACCTGCTTGCTCCACAGAGACTCCAAGGAGCCCTTGGTGGATTTGAACTGCTGACCTTTTGGTTAGTAGACATAGCTTTCAACCACTATGCCACCAGGGCTTACCATGAATAACAGCCTCCTGTACAAATCATCTATGTGAGACCACAAAGTCAAAAATTATTCTAAAGCAGAGATGCAGATGTAAGGGGCAGAGATGCTAGAGGACTGGGACTGGTACAATCGGGACCAGATGAGAATGATGGCACACTGTGAAAAATGTCACCAATATCACTGAATAATTTGTGCAAAAACTGTTCAGTGGGAACCAGATTTGCTGTGTAAACTTTCATGTTAAATATGATAAAATACTATTTAAAAATAATAAATAAATAAAAGAAATATAAGGCTTGCCTGTCAAGGGTGGTCAAATTCAAAAGAAAGAGAAGGTAGGAATGCTGAGCATAATTTTTGCTGCTATTGAGACAGAGCCCCTGCAGTGCTGTATTAAAAGTCTATCTTCTTTACTTGGCTTCCTCTCCCACACTCCTGTATTAAAAATCCTGTTTCCTTTGCAGAACTTCTTTCTCCCTACCTTGGCATCTGAATCCTGCTTGTCCTTGGAGACTATATGTACACCCCATTGTGCCTGCATAGTATAATAAAGAATGTTGCTGACATAACATGTATGAACCCCCTACTTGTAAACTCCTTAAAAGTAACTTGCCTGCCCGCCTTTGGAGAGCAATCTTAGTGGTAACAGTTCTGCCTGCCTCCATTTCCTTGCACAGTGAAATAAAGGTGCCTTTCTTGTTCTCCCACCTCAGTCTTTCATTTTTGGCTGATACAAGTCGTGTCAAAAGACAACCTAGGTTTTCCACCCAGTAACACGATTTGTAAACTTTTCTTCCTGTCTTCTTCCTTGCATGACATGACTAAAATATCATGAGCACAACACAAGGCATCTTGGTTCAGTGGAGCAGAAGACAGTAGACAACTCTGCAACCTGCCACCTCTTCTGTTCATGAGTCCCAGCTTGCACTATCTGACATGTGTGGGTGTTTGCCCACTTGAAAACAACTTGCTGGTGGTAAAACCTTCAGAATATTGCTTAACATCTCTCAATTTCACTATTGTCACTTATAAAATGGACATTATTAAAAAAGCCACCTCAAGGGGCTTCTCTGCAGAGCAAATGTATTTGTATGACAACTAGCAAAGGATATGCTACAGAACAGGTACTCAAAAAAAATGTTAAGTCTTCCCAAATATATGTCAATGTTTTGGAATAGTTCTGTAGGGAAATAGCAAATTGCATTGAAATGGAAATACTTTTTAACATTATTTCTCTTCTTTGTCTTGGCTGAGCTACCTGAATTAAGTAGGGAAAAGTTATGCCCCAGTCATATTTGTTGTTTGGATATTTGTAACACTTATTTCAATATGCTCCTCTAAAAAGATGACATTCTAGAAGAAATGTGATTCAGTCTATTCCAAGGGCTTAAACACCCTTGAACAGCATACCAAATTTTAGATGCCAAAGTTTAATTGAAATTTGGCATATAGACGAGCACTTTCCCAAGTACTGAAAGCTAGTAGAAGATTCCTAAACAAAGAGCAATCACAAATGGTAATTATATCCAACTGGATCCAATTACATTTAGCACTGTATATGAGAGAGGCAGAAAAGCAAGAATAGACTCAAGAAACTGTTTTTCTTTTAAGATTTTTACTCCTCAAGAGGCAAAGATGAATGGGCTTATGCAGTTACTTCTCATAACTCAAGGACATAACTGTCTACAGAAAATTTATGTGATGTCTTCCTAGCCTTAAACAAACATTCGTTTACAGAATAAATGTGGGCATTTAAGCACATCTGGCAATAACTCCACAGTTTACCATGCTGATGCCTTCAAAAATGTTTCATGATAATATTTTTTACCGAGGAATGTTGATTATTTTAAGCCAGGTGAACTCATGTGGTTTCTGTCACACATAACACAGACCTCCAATAAGAAACCTACCAATAATCTAAATAGCGATTCCTAAATGGAGCAGGGCAAGGGATCCAAAGGTGATTGCTTTTACCTGGACAGTAGTTCCCAAACTGCGAACCCTTCACCTAAGTCCAGGTTCTTAGATGTTATTTTGAATGATATTAACAGATACTAGAATTCTCTCTGAATTCTGAACTACTACATGTGTATAAGAAATCATGATATATACTCTCTTTAATTTTATTTATCATTTAGTAAGTATGCTCTGGTAAGAAAATGCACCTTGAATTGATTTGGCACTCTTTTATACTGTTCCTCAGCTGTCACATTCTGACATGACTGTCCCTTTGGGGTCAAAAAGTAAAGCTACATTTCCGTAAGTGGTGGGGTCTTTCTTTAACAGAGGGCATATCTGAGTGATGCAAATAGTTAATGCGCTTGCCTGCTAACCGAAAAGTTACAGATTCACATCAACCAAGAGGAACCTTGGAAGAAAATTTTGGCAATCTGTCTCTGAAACCTCAGCCACTGAAAACACTATGGAATCTATTTCTACCCTAACATATACAGGGTGGATGGCAGCACGTTTAGATAAAGATACAATCTCATCTTAGGTGTTCATAGACAACTTTAAGAATAATACTGGAGCTAGAGGGATAAAAGGAAAGCATCACAGTAGCGACAGTAATGATTACTCAAAAACTCCCCAGAAGATGAAACTCAGTGGACAGGCAGCTGGAATATAAGAAGTGGTTACCTCCTTCTGTGTGGAGACTCATTCAACTGCTTATATGACCCAGATGCTATTGTAATAAAGAGCCAAACCCCCCAAAACCCAAACCCAGCGCTGTAGAGTCAATTCTGACTCGTAGCGACCCCATAGGATACAGCAGAACTGCCCCCATAGAGTTTCCAAGGAGCACCTAGTGGATTCAAACTGCTGACCTTTTGGTTAGCAAATGTAGCACTTAAATAAAAGAGCCAGCACAACTATATCCCTTATTGGAATAAATACTGAGAAAAAGGATTACATCTTTATTGAGGAACAAATAAGTATCTTCTGTTTGCCAGTAGGAAACTCTGGTGGCATAGTGGTTAAGTGCTACAGCTGCTAAGCAAAAGGTTGGCTGTCTGAATTCATCAGGTGCTCCCTGGAAACTCTATGGGACAGTTCTATCCTATCCTATAGGTCACTATGAGTTGGGATTGACTTGACAGCAGTGAGTTTGGGTATTTGCTAGCAACCAGGAGCAATGGCTGATAACCAAAAGATACACAGTTCAAATCCACTAGGTATTCCTTGGAAACTCTATGCAGCAGTTCTACTCTGTCCTTTAGGGTCACTATGAGCCAGAATCAACTCCATGGCAACTTTTTTTTTTTCTTTTTGATGCCAAGTGTATGGTGATGAAGGATAACTATACTTCTAAAGCCTTACAGTCTAATAGAGGAAAGAGATATGTGACTAAATAACTGTAAATACAGTGTAACAGATGCTTGAATAGACATATCAAGGCAAAAATGAAGGAAAGGTAATAAGCCTATGATAATTTAATGTGATTCACAGGCCTAAGTTCTTACTCTTACCTCATGCTTCTTTAAGAAATAAATATGTTCTATCAGCACATAACAATAGAAAAAAATTTCTAGCCTAAGGTCTGAATTTTTCGTTCCCTTATCTCTAAGTAAATGTGCTCCAGTGACTGAGTTTATTTTGCATGAAGAAAAGAAAGCTGGATTTGAGGATCTTATTTACCTGTAATCTCTAACACTGAGGCTGATTCTTTTAAATCAGCGTGTCTAAGTCTGGGCAGGTCCTAAGTTTCACCAATGGGTTATCTAAAATATATAAACACAATAAAAGAAACAAATTTTTAATGAATACATGACTTATTTTAAAAGTCCTTTTTTTAGAGTTACATTAAATAGGGGACATCTATGTTTAAAGAAATCTTGTCAGCAATCAAGCACCTACTTTGCATAAAATACTGTGTTAAAAACTACAACATGAACAATAATTCTATGCAGAAGACAAAATAGTTCTCACAAGCCACACATGTAACCTAAATATCAAAATACATTATGAGTGCACACCTATTTTAAGTAATTTACATTTTTAAAACTTACTGGTTCAGATCACTTGTATCTTACACATTTTTACTATTTTCTCTCTGGTGTTCTGCCATTTCAATATGGTATGCTTAAAACTGAGTTTATTTTTCTGTACTTCTAATAATTATACATGAACATGAGACTTTATCATTTCTGGAAAATTATCACCCATCATCTTTTCAAATGTTGGCCGTTTCTCATTCTGCATTCTCTCCTACTGGAACTCCTAGTTTTTCACTCCATAACTCAATTTTTTTTTTTTATATTTTTGCATTGCTTTACATCTTTATATTGCATGTTGGGCGTTATCTTCGGTTACGGTCTGACTAACCTGGTGTTTAACCCTTCTGTTGATTTTTTTAATTTCAATAATTACATTTTTTATTTGTTGATGTTCTGTTAGAATATTTGTTGCTATTTTAAATGAGTCTTGTTCTGTTCTTAGGGTTTTATCTCCTCCTTCATGTTGACATTTCATATACACTTATTTTTATATTCTTTTCCATGCTATTACATTATCTTAGTTACCTAGTGCTGCTGTAACAAAAATATCACAAGTGGTGGTTTAATAAATAAAAATTTATTTTTTAATTGTTTAGGAGGTTTGGATGAGGGGCACAATCTCTAGGAGAAGGCTTTCTCTACTCACCCGTGGGAAAGTATTATCTCCTTCAGCTTCTCTTCTTTGGTTTCTTGATGATTTCACGTGGCATCAATCTTCCCCCATTCTTGGTTTCTCCTGTGCCTAATCTACTCTTTTACGTCTCAAAAGTTATCGGCTTAAGAAACACCTTACAGGAATGGTTTCAGTTCTGGGTTAGCAGAGCATCTGGGGGTAATAATTTGGGGGGTTTCTGCAGACTTAGACCATTAAGTATGGTCTTTTCATGGGAATTTGAATTCTGTTCTACATTTTTCTCCTGTTCTGTCTGGGACTCTATGTCGTGTTCCCTGTCAGGGCAGTCACGGTAGTAGCTGGACACCATCTAGTTCTGGACTCAGGCGGGTGGAGTCTCTGGTTCATATGATCCTTTAGTCCTCTGGGCTAATATTTGCCTTATATCTTTGGTTTTCTTCATTCTCCTTTGCTCCAAGTGTAATGGAACTAATAGACATATTTTAGATAGCTTAAGATGCTATACGCTACTTACAAAGGGGGAGATAGACCATTTTCTCTGTAAAGTATGTTATGCCAGTTGACCTAGATATCCCTTGAGACTGTGGTCCCCAGGCCTCAGACCCAGTTACTTACTTGGTCAAAGATTAAACAGACCAATTAAAAAAAGTTAATACATATGAGGAATGTGTTTCTTAGTTCAATGAAATATACAAGACCAAATGGGTAACTCCTGTCCAAAAGCAGGAGAAGATGGCAGGAATGAACAGGAACTGGACAAACTAGACACAAGGAACCCAGGGTGGAAAGGTGAGTGTGTTGCCACATTGCGTGGATTGCAACAATTTTACAAAAATACGTGTATAAATTTTTCAATGAGTAATTAACTTCAGCTGCAAAGTTTCATATTAAGTGTATGCATGTGTGTGTGCACACACACATACACACATAGGAAGGAAAGAGGAAGGAAGAGAGGGCCCTACAGTGACTGACCTCATTAACATAACAGAGAAAACTCTATTCCCAAATAGGATTACATTCACAGGTATAAGGGTTTAGAATTTAGAACATATATTTTGGGAGGACAGAATTCCATCCACAACAATCTCAGCTTCTTAAGGATCCAATACTGCTGTTATGTCTTATGCTGTCTCTCTCTTATGGTTTGTGTCACCTGCTGACTCTTATTCATGGTTGATTGTCTCCTTGTATGTTTTGTCATTTTTTTTATCATGACCATATATTTAACAGGGTTCACCTTTTTCTAAAAATCCTTGGCAGTCTACATGGTTGGTACTACTCTTTGGTGGTGTGTTTTACTTTTCCAGGAGACTCGTGTTGTTTTTCAGCTTGCAAAGACTTATATTCTAGACATACGGAGGCAAAAATAAGGGACAGGTAACAATCATATAATAATTTAATGACTTATAGGCCTGAGTCCGTAAGGAGGTCAGTTAAGTAATGTTAAAACAAAACAACAAAAACCATGCAGCCAAAGCAATGAAATTCTTAGGGGAAGATTGCTTTTCTTCTTATTAATGTTTCTTGTTCTCTGACTAGTTGGCATATTTCTCTAGAGTAACTTGTCATTAAAATAAAGCTCCTATTTTAATGGCTGTTGCAGGAGTAGGAATGTCTTGCTTCCAGTTCTCTGCCTCATCTGTGCCCAGACCTTAGCTTCTTTCTCTCCATATGGACAATAGTCTCCAAGCTCTAGATTACTGAGAACCTTAACTCCCAAAGCCAACACTGCATCCATTCTGCCACACTTTAATTTGCTTCTTTGTTTGGGGCACTTGGTAATTCCCTTTGTTTCTCGTGAAACAGAGTAATGTTTTAAAATCATTTTAAATATTTTACCCAGTATTCCTAAATATTTGTCAACATAAAGTTTTTAGATAATCTCAGTCTATTGCATTGCCAAGCTTTAGTTTAGAAACAGTTTACTGCTTCACTATTCATAATTGCTTAATCACCTAGTACTTTCCAAGAAGAAAGTTTAGTTGGACTGTTTATCAGATCTTGAGAATTTAGAAACCCCTGATACTATTTTTTTATATTTAGGATAGTTTCCTATGTTCAGAAGTGATGACTAGAAACATATTTTCAAAGTAAATGAAGAAACTTTCTGATACACTTCCTGGGATCTTGGCAGGACTTGGATCATACCTTGCTACTCACTACCACAAAATGGTCACATCAAAATGATTAATTGATTCCTAGGCAAAAAGTTTGAAAAAAAGAAAAAAATCTTTGAATATTTTTCTAAATACCATTTCCAAATGCAGCTACTTACACTATTAAGGTTAATTTCAGCAATAAGATCCTAGTGAATAGATGTAAAGATCTTACTATGTCAGTAAACTCTGAAACAAGTTTAAAAAAATGTCACAAGAATTTATCCCACAAAAATAGCAACTTACATGAAGTTAGGATGCTATAAAGAAAAATAAAGTTTGGGAAAATTCCACTTGCTTTCAAGTCAATTCCAACTCACAGTGACCCTATAGGACAGAGTTGAACTGCTCTACCAAGTTTCCAAGGGGCAGATGCTGGTTTCAAACTGCAGAACTTTTGGTTAGCAGCTGTAGGTCTTAACCACTACGCAACCAGAGTTTCCTTGGGAAAATGATAATACACACATCTAAAGTCTACTAGTGATTGCTACTTTCATGAATGCTACACCTTGCGCATTGCAAAAAAGATACGAAATTGTTTAAACCACATGTCAAAATTATACAGAAGGATTTATTTACACACTCTACCAGAGATAAGTAATTTTTCTTCAGTTCGTTCTCATAAATCATAAGTATGAAGTATTTCTGGCTATCGGTTATATTTTTGTTAAGCCAAGTGGTTACTTGATTTTTAAAGTGAAGGAAAAAACAGATCACCTTGACAGAGAAAACAGTGCATGAAAAATACTTGTAGAATCTTTTGAAAAGACTAAACTCTGATTCTGGAACTTGGTCCACTCTTAAACTTAGTACAGTTCAGCCAAGATGATGTGGGGATACTTACTATGAATTGAAATAATGCATTTCTGTTCATCCGTCTGTTGCTCAGGTCCATCTATTAAGAGTAGTCTGGATTTTCTGAACTAAGGGAGAACAGGCTTATTCTCTAAACAGCAGATAATGGAAAAAAAAAACCTAAATAAATCATTTTGGCAGTAAACCTCATTTGAAGAAGTGGAGGAAAGTTTTCAGCACAATTTGGAATTATGTCTGTATTTCTCTATGACTACTAATACACAGTCACGACTGCTTAAATCAAATTAATTTTCCCATAAACATAGTAACGACTGTCAACTGTTTATGGGACAATCTGGCGACAAAAATAGAGAAGATTGTATCCATTTTTAAAAGAGGATATCACTTTTTTAAGTTGTCTGTAGGTAATTGTTGCTAATGTAAAATCATCAGTTTCACGAGATTTGAACTCTTGACTAGTTAAAAAAAAAAACCACTCCACCTAAATTTTAAATATATATTCTCTGACAAAGCAAATTTGAAAATGGCAGCACTCAGATATCCAAATATGATTTATTTTTATTTCTATTGTTATTTTTTCTTATCATCAGTCTACTTGCTGTGGGAGTATGGACCACAGACAAGTAACAGCAACATCTTCTGAGACTGTGAGAAATGGAGAATCTCCAGCTGTACCTAAGATCTGAATCAGAATCTGCATTTCATAGTTACACCTATTAAAGTTTGCAAATTTTTGTACAACGAGAGGGGCCCTGATGATGCAGTGGTTAAACGTTTGGCAGCCGACCAAAAGGTCAGCATCTCAAAACCACAGCCGTCCCTTGGAAACCCTGTGGGGCATGGTGCTACAGGTCTCTCTGAGTCAGAATCGACTCAATGGCAACAGATTTTTGTGTTGTTTGTTTTCTTTGTATACTGTGAGAAATAGCAATATTTTGTAATTTAACCTTAGGTCCGAGTTTTTTAAGTAATGGAAATGTCCTTAAACTCTATAAATATCAGAGATGGTTTCATAATTCAGTATATAAAATAAATAAATAAAAACACCGAACTGTACACTTTTAAAGAATATGTTTATCATTTGCAAGTATCTCCACTGTCTTAAAAAGAGGAGGAAAAAGTAAGCTATGGTCAATGTTTTCAAGGTCCATAGCCCATCTTTTGTCTTTTATCTTTGGGGGTGGGAGGCAATAGACGTACCATTTCCTCGGGGGCAGTTCTTCAAGCGGGAACCAGGGGCCCGGCTCCAGCAGCCCTGGCCAGTACCACCAAGGCCCACCCAACCATCACGAAGGTCCGTGGTAGGACCGAACTCCTATAAGCTGTAGAGCTGCTTAGAGAGATGAGAAAAGCTTTCCCCTTGTAAAACTGCGTTTGGATGGCTGAAACAAGTCGCAAAATTGGACTACCCAATTAACTAAAGGGACAAAGCACCAGAAAGGCTTTCTGCGAGCTGCCTGAAAGTCATACACCTTCAGACGAAGGGAGACTTTCTTCTTCTTCTACATTCCATCCCCTTCCCCCGTCCCCCAAAAAGAGACTCTTAAGTACCTGAAGTGCACTACAAATGACCCTGTCGTTCTATATAGTTTAAGAGTCTCCCGGCCTCATCCATTAGTCTCCCTTAGTAAATGCGACGCGCCACCGGTGCAAAAACCTACTGGTTCCATTTCTCTGTCTTAATCTCAGCGCCCGAAGTTAGGAGAGAGAATGTCCCGGGGACCACGAGCCGACCACCCACTCCCCTGAGCATCTTCCTTGAAACTTGGCGGGAAGTCGGGCGGGCCGCGGACCTGTGCGCGCCATACGAAGGGCCTAGGGTGGCACAGCTGCAGACAGCCCGGCGCGCGGGCTCCCCAGTGTCCCAGACGCACAGGGGAGGCACCGAGGACCCCTTGGAGTCAGCTATCTAGCATGGACGCCAATTCGAAAGAACTCCCTTGCCCAGACTATGTCTTCTGCGCAGCGACACTGGGTGTCTTTGAGTGGCGCGGCGTGACATCTGGGCCGACTACCTGGCGGCCTCGCACGCTCGTGGGCAAATATGCCCACGCGTCCTCGCCAAGAACAAACCCAGACCTACGCCTGCTCTTTGCCTCCCTCGGGTACCAGCCCACACTCGCGCGGACCTACGGCCACCGGCGCGCCCGGCACTCAGGCGGGTGCAGACACTCGGGCGCGGACCCGGCACGTTCCCTCCGGCGAGCGCACCCCTCCCCGCGCCACCTGCCCGCGGAGCCCGCACTTACAAGGACTGGTAGTAGCCGTAAGGGAGCTGCGGGCAGCCCTCGTCTCCCAGCTCCGAGTCCATAAGCAGGTAGTCCTGGCTCTCGTTGCGCCGCGCCCCGGCCCCGGCCGCCGGAGGGAGAGAGCCGCCTCTCCGGGGCCCGAACGCCGGGCTCCGGCTCATGGTGGGAACCGGGACTGTCGCGAGTCCCGCCGGGTCCCGCTCCCCGGAGAGGAGCCTCGGCAATGCCAGCGGGGATCCGGCTCGGGGTTTCGGGCTCAGAGGGTCCGCTCACCCGCCGGACTGGCCCGGGGCAGACGGATGCCCAGAGAACGAGCTTCAGGCAGGGGCGGGGGCGCTTTGCGTTTCGGGCTCCGCGAGTGGCTCCCCGCTGGCCGGGAGGAAGGCGCCACTTAGGGCAGGAGCTTTGTTGACCTGAGAGTGAGCAGCCCAGGGGACCCTGCAAGGAGGCGGTCACCGCTCCTTACTGAGAGCACAGGCGGGGCCGCGGGTGACAACCGAGGCTGAGAGGGAGACGGAGCCGAAGAGTTACTATGTCAACCGCGACTCTCCAGCCCTCTACTCCCTCCTTCTTCCCCCGCATCCGCCGTCATGAACCCCACCTTTAAAGGGATCGAAACGACGTTCTAGAAGGCGCAACTTTCGAGTCCAGGACCTACATATACTAGGAGGAGACAGTTTATGATCTTTACGCTTGGTCTTTACTGCTTCCAGAGTCTGTCTCTGTAGAAAACGAGAACTTTCTAGGAAGCTTCACTCAAGTGAGACTCTTGAAGAACCAAGGAAACCTGTGTTTTGTGTTTGATCTTTCTTCCCAGGAGCAAGGGCCTCTCAGAACTTCCTCCAGACTGATTTCATTTTCTTAGGGCGTTTTGTCTCCCACTCCCAATCCCCAAGGTTATTACAACATTTTGTTTTAAAAAATGAACAGTGTTCTTTATCTGCCTTAATGTTCCCAGTTCCTCAGCAAACCAACAAAAATAGGCAAGAATTTTCCAGTGGTACAGATAAAGAGTATCCCCGTCAGAGAAAATCTTCCATTACTGTGCTTCTAGTGGTATGAATGCTACAAGCATTTCTCTTCTAGATATTTCCCATGTTTTCACATTATTCTTTATTTGAAAATTTCGTTTTAAGTTATGATTAATCTGCTTACACGTGAGAACTAAAAATTTCACAAGGATGAATCAGTATCTGGCACAGTGTTGGTAGCCCCAAGCAGTAGTCAGGAAGCCATTCATTCATTCATCAAATATTTAATGAAGTCCTCAACCGAGCAACAAGCACTGTTTTAGAATTCAGAGTTGAACAATCTAGATAAGACACCTATCTACCTTTATGGAACTTCCATGGGAAAAAAGGGAGGCAGATTAAACAGGAAAATGAGACAATATCAGACAGAGACAAATGCTACAATGAAAATAAAAACAAAACGAGTAGGTATGATCCAAACTGTCAGCTACCGCTTCAGATTTGGGAGTCTTGAAGGAGATGATAGTCCAGTGGCAATACCTGACAGAAGCCAATCATGAAAATGCCTTGCAGTTGGATAGAGGAAAGCCAGACAGGCTGAAATCCTGTCAGTAATGATATCTTGCTACCTTTGAACAGGTGGACAATGAAATGCATTTTGTAAGTGTCAGCAAAAGGAATCAACTTGATAGAGGGAAAAAGAGGTCACAACCTGTGCCTTCTACAAATTTAGAAGCTTTTCTTTTCGCCAGTGACTCCTGCTCTCTCATAGCTAAAATTATGAGAGGGCAGGTGTCATTGTGACCCCAGGACCTAGTTCCGTATCTGACACATATGTATAGAATGATTGAATGGATGGGTGAAAATGTATGGGAAAAAAATCAGGAAGCATTCCTAGCCGCTAAATGAGTGTTTATCCTGAGAAACTGATCTTGATCCTTCTGAAACCCATTATTCCTGATTTAAGAAACTCTTTTTCTGATCTGTCAGTACATTATGCCGTGATTGCAAATTTGTGTTGTTATCTAGCAATTATACATGTTGTTGTTTGGTGCCATTGAGTCATTCTCAACTCATAGTGACCCTGTGCACAAAAGAACAAAACACTGCCTGGTCTTGTGCCATGTCCACAGTTGTTTTTATACTTAAGCCCATTGCTGTAACCACCCTGTCAGTCCATATCATTGAGAGTCTTTCTCTTTTTCACTGACCCTCCCCTCTACCAAACATGATGTCCTAATCCAGGGACTGACCCTTCCTAACAACATGTCCAAAGTATATAAGATGCAGCTCACCATCTTTGCTTCCAAGGAGCACTCTGGTTCTACTTCTTCCAGAGCAGATCTGTTTGTTCTCTCGGTAGTCCGTGGTACTTTCAATATTCTTCTTAGACAATTCAAAGGCCTTCTTTGTTCCTCGTCCAGCATTTGCATGCATATGATGCAACTGAAAATAACATGGCTTGGATCAGGCTGATCTTAGTTTTCAAGGTGACATCTTTACTTTTTAACACTTTAAATAGGTCCTTTGCACCAAATTTTCCCACTGCAATGTGTCTTTTGATTTCTTGACTGCTGCTCCCATGGGCATTGATTACAAAGCCAAGTAAAATTAAATCCTTGATAACCTCTGTCCTTTCTCCATTTATCGAGATATTGCTTACTGATCCAGTTGTGAAGATTTTTGTTTTCTTGTGTTGAGGTGTACAAAGCAATAAGAAATTCTGTTCAACACCCACTGGTTTTTTGCAATTGCTATCTATATATGCAACCAACAGTTTTGATGCTCAAAGGCATTAGTTAATAAATATTTAATTTAAATAGTAATATGTTTGAATATACCAACATGGGAAACAGTTTAGTGGGGAAACCAATATTCAAATGTTTTCTATCTAACTCAACTTCTGTGAGTTTAAGCGAATTAGAAAACACTGACAGTGTTAAATGAAGTGTTAGACTTTAACTGAAAAACAAATATTGAGAAAATTTATTTTGTTGCTGTTAAAACTAGGCTGTTTTATGTCTTTCTTTGTAACACTGTTTTTATTCTCTGGCAACAACTTTCATACTGGAAAAAAAGAAAAAAACACTGTAGATTTATAATGTGATGTCACCCTATCATTTTGAAAGACAAGACATAGTTTTTGGTATTATCTGAAGCATAGTTAGAACTGGATCAATAAATCCCGTGAGTACTTATGGAGGCCCTCAGAGGAGGAGGTCATTCTGAAATGACTTACAATACGATGAAGCAGATTATAAGCCTGAAAGCCAGGATTCTAGTTCCAGTCATTCCTGTGCCTGAAGCTGTATGATTTCAGAGAGGACATTTAATTTCTGTCTGCCTCAATGTACTCATCAGTAAACATGTATGTCACTATTGGAAACAAACAAACCCATTGCCATCACGTGAACTCTACGTGATAGTGACCCTACAGGACAAAACAGAACTGCCCCGTATGGGTGTCCAAGGAGCACCTGGTGGATTCCAGCTGCTGACTTTTTGGTTAACAGAGATAGTTCTTAACGACTATGTCACCAGGCTTTACTGAGGAATCACCACTCTCTAACTTCTTACGTTCTATACTTTTCTAGGTGGTTTTCTCTCTTCAATTACTTTGCAGGCACAGTGAAACAAGAAACAAAATGAGACAACTTCTCAACCAATTAATATATTTTTGAAGCAAGTATAGAAATGTTGAGTGGATTTAAACTTGTGAAGAAGTTGGATGAGTGAAGAAATTACAGATCTCACAAAGTCAAAATCACTATACTGTATGTTTAACACCAGTATGTTTCTGGTGTTAAAATTAAAAAGTGCTCTAAGAAGCGGAGATGAGAGGGAACTGTGTGTGTCTCTATATGTAGAGGAGGTACTGGCACTGAGAGAAGACTCATATTCATCCGGACTGATGGATTTATTGTTTATTTAACAAAAATTGTTGTTATAATACAGTATTTTGAGTGAAATTAGTGAAGTGCTGACTTCTAGAATATTTTGGGTTAGGCTCAAGGTAGATAAGGAACGAAAGTTTGAAGACCATTGTTCAATGCTTAGTGACTCAAGATGGTGCTGTGGATCGTCAGGAATTACATGGAAGATTCAGGGTAGTTACAGTTTATAGAACAATATTGTTGATGCAGAACCACAGATATAGGAACAGTTCTACCGGAAGTGACAAATAATAGTTTTATCACCAATATATCTGGATAATTGATATCATGGAAGCCCTGAGCCCTGACTCCTCACACATGTAGAATCTACTGAGGAAAAACAAAAAGTAACACTAAAACTTCATATTATCTGTGAATTCTGGCTTGAGTGAAACAAGAACAGTAGCTACTAGATCTTGGAACCTTGATTTTCTAACTTTTGATGTTGATGTGCCAGAATAATTAAATAAGATACTTTGTTTTTGCGAGTAGAAGTTTGTGTTTTTAAATATTTAAAATATATGAAAAGTTAAAATACATAAGAATCTATTTTAATATTTGCTTTAGTTCTGGCTTAACCTAAACCCCAAAACCAAACTCATTGCCATCAAGTAGATTCCAACTCATAGCGACCCCATAAATGAGAGTAGAACTACACCACTGAGTTTCCAAGGCTATAAAGCTTAGCAGAAGTGTACTACCACATCTTTCTCCCATGCAGCAGCCAAAAGGTTTGATGTGCCAACCTTTGGGTTAGCAACGAAGCACTTAAAGGAACCATACAAGTTTCCTTCCAGCTTAACATGAAAACGAACTATCAAAAATAAAAAACCATTCCCACTGAGTTGGTTCCAACCCATAACGATACAATGGAACCAAGCACAACTGCCCCACAGGATTTCCAGGGAACAAGCAGGTAGATTCAAACTGCCAGCATTTTGGTGAGTAACCGAGCTCTTAAACAGTTTAGCACTAGTGCTCTGCCAACTTAATATATGTATTCAAAATTCTAAAATATTATCAGTATTTTGTAAGCACTGTCAGTTAACATGGTTTCACTTATAACAAGTCATGTTCTTATTTGACAACGCAAGACTAAAAAGGGGTGCACCCTGAGATCTCCGCTAAAAGACCTCAGTTGATGGTCCAGCGGCTTCGGGGCTCCCCTGGGAGCATGGCCCCTGGCCCTGATGCTGCCCTTGCCCATAAGTCATAATGAAGGTCTACTCTTCAGACACGAATGAATTGGACTCAGCAATGCAGAGTGACCATATATTGGATGCACTTTATTGTTCTATGCATCTATAGGATATCGTCCTGCTGACCTCTGGCTGGAGGAAGGAGAGCGGGTGGAGAGAGGGGAAAGGAGGCTGTTGGGAGGATGAGACATGTATGGAGCAGAGAGGAATAGTGTGCTGTCACCGGACAGGGAGAGCAGTGGAAGCTGCATATAGGCAGGCATGTAAATTTATATGGGAATGTACATTTTCACTCAGTCCTAATTTAAAAAAAAAGAAAAAGAAAAAAGTTTATTTTTCCTCTGATCAAGTTATTAGAATACTTGCAGTAAACTACTTTCCAAGGGCATCATGTGATGTATTTGTCAGCAAGATAGTAAAATACGAACTGAGTTTTAGAGGAGTGAATCATAAATAGAAAACTACCAGGAAGATTACTGATTTGAGGGCCAGTATTATGCAGGTAAGGAGCCCCGTTGAGGCAAAGGTTAAGCACTTAAGCACTTGGCTGCTAACCAAAGACTGGTGATTTGAACCCACCCAGTCTTTCTCTGCAGGAGAAAGACCTGGTGATCTACTGCCAGAAATATTGCAGCTTGGAAAATTTTATGGGAACAACCAGAGCACAATTAAAAAGAATAATGATACATTATGAAAAATGTAACTAATATCACCAAATAACCTACGTGAAAGTTTTTCAAATGAGAACTTGTGCTGTAAACTTTACCAAAAACACAATAAAAATAGTACTTAAGAAAACAAACCTACTCTGTCACATGAGGTCACTGTGAATCACAGTCACCTAACAGCACCTAACAACAACATCACCTATGTACAGTCACATGCAGGCTATACTAGAATTTTCTGTGTTATAAAATAAATTAAATCTGTGGGAAACCCTGGTGGCTTAGTGCTTAAAAGTGCTGCACCTACTAACCGAAAGGTCAATTTCAAATCCTCCAGGTGCTCCTTGGAAACTCTATAGGGCAGTTCTACTCTGACCTACAGGGTCACTATAAGTCAGAATCGACTTGACAGCACTGGGTTAGGTTTTGTACATCTGTCACAAATTAAATGGCCACTAGATCTTTATTCAAAAAAAAAATCTGTAATTCAAAGGTTAATCACCATATCCACAGATCTAATTCAAGATTTCAAATGGTAAATTCTTAGAACTGAGAGATAAGAAATGTGTGCATAAAGCAATGACAGCGCTTTATGTAGATAGAAGATCTACTTAACTGGACTTCAACATAAACTGAAAACTCTTCTAATCTTAACCCAATACTGCGAGGATAGAGTAGCAGGGGTGGGAGTCTGGTAACCATACTCTCAGGGGTCATCAAGGTCAATTGGCATGACTAGTTTTTTGCTAAGAGAGTTTTCTGCACCCTGTATTGGTGAGTAATGTCTGAGGTCTTAAAAGCTGGCAACCTGCCATATGAGGTATACCAAATGGTCCCAATTCAGCCAGAACAGACACTCACCAAAAACATGAGGGAAAAAGAGCCCAGAAGACAGAAGGACCCACATGAAGGGGTGACTGTATTAACATGCAACCAGAAGAATCAGATGGTGCCTGGCCACCACCAAAGACATCTGTGATGAGGCACACAGTGTTGAATCCAGTGGCAACATGAGAAAAAGAGGGGTGCACCTCAAGAACTCCGTTACAAGACTGCAAATGATGGTCTGAAGGCCCGCAGGTTCCCCTGGGAGCATGGTTCCTACACCTACTGCTGCCCCTGACCAGAAAACATTACTGAGGTCGACTCTTTGGACAAGAATGGATTGGACTTAGGAACAAAACATGACCATACGGTGTGTGCACTTTATGGTTCTAGGCATCTACAGGATGCTGTCCTACTGGCCTCTTACTAGAAGGGGAAAAAGAGGGTGGCGAGGAGGGGACAGGAGATTGTTAAGAGGACATGATATGTATAGAATGGAAAGGAGGATTGTACTGTCACCAGGTAAGGAGAGCAGAATGAGTTGTAGATAGGCGGATTGTATACTTGGGTTGTATACTTTCACGCAATCACAATAAAAAAAGAAAAGAAAAGCATGCACAATGGTGTTAGAATATAAATGTAAATACAGAAAATCTAGTCGTTTTCCTGTGTCAGTCAAAACATGATTAAAGCTACAAAATATAAAATTAAGAGAAATAAGTTTTTAAAAGAATTGTAAAAATCATCTACAAATAAATATTAAAAAACTTAATTTTACAATCCAGCACCATCTATGAAATATTCTAGCAAAAACACCAAAAAAGGAGAACTAAATCTGTTCAGATGCTGGAGCATGGATGGAAAATACAGGGACAGAGACATATAATAACTGAGAGCAGAACAGAACACATAGAATAAGGATCCTCTACAGCTCCAGGCACTCCTTGAATACTCTGGGAGTCAGTTCTACCCTGGCCCCTAGGGTCGCCATGAGTCGGATCCGACTCGACGGCACTTGGCTTGGCACAGCTCAACCAACCTCGTAAGGGCAACGATAAAGCCACAAAAAGCTGGGACTGCAAGGCCTGCTCTAGATTAAGGAAAATCAAAAGACACAACTGCCAATGTCATGAGTGGAATGTGTTTCCTGATTAGAACAAACCATCTGTAGACACATTTTTTGGAAACTATTGAGGACATTTAATCGGGGAATTAATGTTAATTTCATTAGGTGGTTGGGTAAGAAAACGTCCAAATGTTTTAGACGGTGGTATGCTGGTAAATGTTTAACAACCAGCTCTCCAAAGTTATGGTGGGGGATGTCGGAAAGCCCTAGTTTGTACTGTTTGCCAATGTCATAGCTGATTTCAAGCTAACAATATGGCATCACTGAACACAAAGTTGGGAAGAGATATATGTAATCAAGCCTTGGCAGCTGGAACCAGCTGGCCCCAGCACACCACAGGTTTTGGAGATGTACACTGAAGTGTACATAAATGATATAGTAGAAATTTTTGGAACATGTTTCAAAATAATTCAGCAAAGAAGAAAGAACAATGACAAAATAATAGGTGAAGCAGTATCGACAACTGCTGAGTCTGAGTTATGCATATATGAGGGAGCATTATACTATTTAAGGAGACCTGCCAGTACAGTTCACATCTGCCGATACTCCTTGGAAACTCTATGGGGCAGCTCTACTCTTGTCTATAGAGTCGCTACAAGTTGGAATCAACTGGATGGCAGTGGCTTTGGATTTCTTTGGTTTTGGTGGTGCATTAGGAGCCATGGTAGCACAAAGGTTGAATGTTTAGCTGCTAAGTGAAAAATGAGCAGTTCCAACCAGACAGCCACTTTGGGAGAAAGATGTAGTGGTCTGTTTTGGTAAAGATTACAGCCTTGAAAACCCTATGGAGTGCTTCTACTCTGCCCTGTAGTGTCTGCCCTGTAGTGTCTGCCCTGTAGTTCTGCCCTGTGAGTCAGAATTAACTTGACAACAACGAGCTTTTCTTTTCTTTTTTTATTAATATAAAGAAAATTATAGGAGGTGAGCCAAGATAGCAGACTAGACACATGTCTCTTCAATTCCCTCTGAGTACTCACAACTGTAATGACAACTGAATGGAACAGCAGGGACATCTGGGGAGCCCTAGGAGCCAGCATAGGGTTGTCAAGATTGAACTGACCACAAGGAAAGGGGAAACTACCTTTCTCTATCACTAGGCAGCCACATGTGTGTTCTGCTTTTGCTGACTCACCATTTGGGTGAGCTACTGATGCCTTCTTTGTTTTCCAGGAGGTGGGGACTGGGCATGAGCCAGCAAATACGCTGAATTGCAGTGCTTAAGTAAACAGCATATGATGCAACAGAGAGACTGTGCTTGGATAGTCAACTTTTGAGAGCCTGGCTGCTGACTGAGGGTACATCTACTCCTTCACCCTCTTGTTTCTGAGCTGCACCATAGACTCTGCTGTTTCATGGCAGGAGGAGACGCTCACACAGGATGCCATCTTGGTCAGCTGGGATGTGGAGTTAGCCACCCAGAGGTCTTAGTAGGGGTTAATATTCACACCTAGTAGTAGTGCCTATCTGCAAAGTGCTTCTCCAACAGAAAAGCTGCATTTAGGACAGTGATGCCTAGAGTTATAGGTGGGGCCTGTCAGAGGATGGCAGCAAGGCTGTAACCTCTCCCTACTTTGATCTGCATCATAGCATATATGGACAGCCTATGAAGTGCTTCTGTTGTCAGCCAGAAGGCAGGGTCTGCCACACGTGAGGGCCTGACTGATTTCAGCAGCTGTTGGACAGCTCTTTGTTTAGCAGCAGAGAACCTTTTTAAAATAAGACTGCCTGGAGAACTGACTGCTGAGCAGCCCAGCAGCATCTCCTCCACCCTTCGCTGACCCACCTCATAGTGTTGACTGATGGCTACCCAGTGACTCTATACATAGGGTACCATCTTTTCCAGCCAGAAGGCACAGTCTGTCACCCCTGAGAGTCCATGTGGGGCAGTCACTAGAGTCCACAGAGGCAGCCGGTCACCAATTCCCCTCTTAGAACTATGTGTCAGCTCCCATCGAGGTAACACCAGAAACTGAACAGCTCCTAGATGGAGCAATAAGGCAACAATTAATAGCCAACCATTTAAAGAAGCAGTCCACCATGGCTCTGGAAAACTCCCAAAATAATCAAAAGACTTCTGAGATGAAAAGGACTTTATGAAACTATCAGAAGTAGAGTACAAAAAAATTATGTATAGAGCCCTCCTAGAGATTAAACAAAATGCAGCAGAACAAAATGAAAAATTAAGTAAGCTACTTGAACTGATGGGACATCAATGATCTGAAATCCAGCAGATCAATAAGAAAACTACAGAATTAGAGAATTCAATCCAAAACCAAAAGAGCAGAACTGAAGAGGTAGAAGCCAGAGTTAGTGAGCTTTAGAATAGAGCAACTGACACCAGAATTGATGAGAGATATCAGAAAAGAGAAATATGAAAAATGAAGAAGTATTAAGAAACACATGGGACTCTATCAAGAGGAATAAGCTACTAATAATTAGAGTTCCTCAACAGGGAGAGATAGCTGAAAATACAGAGAGTATTGCTGTAATGTTGCTGACAAAAAACTTCCCTGAAGTTATGAAAGAAGAGAACACAGATGTCCAAGATGTGCATCAAATGCCACAAAAATTAGACCCTAAAAGAAAGACACCAAGACATACTATAATCAAGCTTAATGAAAAGAAACATAAAGAGAGACTTCTAGAGGCAGCAAGGCTTAAAGCAAAGCTAATATACACAAGGAAGCCCTGTAGGCTTTTGTCTGAATTCTCAGCAGAAATGATGCTGACAAGAAAGCAATGGCATGACACATTCAAAGACTTAAAGGAGAAAAACTTCCAGCCAAGAATCACATATCCTGCAAAACCGTCTCTCAGATATGATGGTGAAATTAAGACAGTCACAGATACACAGATGCTTAGATACTTTGTAAAAACCAAACAAAAAAACTATAAGAAATACTGAAGGAAACTCTTTGCTTGCCACAAACAAAAACCTCAAGTGCATACTTAAGGAGGAAATCTAGGACATAGCACCCAGAATCCTATGCAGTTAGGGAAGTCACAAAGCTCAATCAAAGCTACAATGTTAAAAGAAGAGAATTAGTGCTCAGAACATGAAAATTATCACATCATTACACTAAAAAGAGGACTATATTACAGTGGTCATAACTCTTTCAGATGGAGAAGAAATTAAAAAGATATGCAGATGTTATAGTCTTGTTTAAAATTAGAATAGTAAGGGGGATTATATGGGTAGTCACAAAGCAAAATAACAATTCAACATGTCAAAACAAGAAACACACTACAAGAGTCTCAACAAACACAAAATGAACACTGAAAAAGATGAAAAGTCAACCTGTAAAAAGAATGATCCAGAAGAAAATACTAAGAGCAACATAGAAAACATCAACAACACAAAAATAAAGGCATTCAAAATGACAGCACTAAACACACACCCAACATCAATTACTCTGAATGTAAATGGACTGAATGTTCCAATAAAGAGACAGCGAGTGACATCCTGGATCATCTATATGCTGCTTAGAAGAAACACATCTTAGACTTAAAGATATGAACAAACGAAAATCAAAGGATAGGAAAGTATATACCAAGCTAACAACATACAAAGAAGAGCAGGAGTGTCAATACTAACCTCAGATAAAACAAACTTTAATGTAAAATTCACTATCATGGACAAGTATGGTCACTATTGCTGAGAAGTTCAATACATAAGCAGGACATAACAATAGAACATATTTATGCACCCAACACTAAAGCATCTAAATACATCAAACAAACACAGACAACATGGAATAATGAGATAAATCACTCCACAATAATAGTTGTAGCTTTCAATACTCGGCTTTCAGTAAAGGACAGATCATCCAGACAAAAGTTCAGTAAAGATGTAAAAGACCTTATTGCGACAATTAACCAGCTAGACCTCATTGGCATATACAGAACTTTTTACCCATCAACAGATAAGTACATGTTTTCCAATAAACATGGGCTACTTTCCAGAATAAAGCAAGTCTCAACAAAATCCAAACTACCGAATTATTGCAAAGCATCTTCTCAGACCATAAAGCCATAAAAGTTGAAATCAATAGCACAAAAAATATAGATAGAAATTGGAGCTCATGGAAACTGAACATCCACAAGGTCTCAAAAATTCACAGGTTATAGAGGAAATCAAGCATGAAATGAAGAAATGTATGGAGTCAAATGAGAAAGAGAATACATTCTACCAGATACAGCAAAAGCAGTCCTCAGAGGTCAATTTATGTTCATAAATACACACATCCACAATGAAAAAAGGAACTAAACCAAAGAATTAACCCTACAGCTTGAACAAGTACAAGGAAACAGAGGAACCACTCAGGCACCAGAAGAAAACAGATGATAGAAATTAGAGCAGAACTAAATGAATTAGAGACTGGAAGAACAATTGAAAAAGTAACAAAGCAAAAATCTCGTTCTTTGAAAAGATCAACAAAATTGATAAACCATTGGATAAACTTACAAAAGAAAAACAGGAGAGGAAAAAATAACCCAAATAAGAAATGAAACGGAAGTTGTCACAACAGACTCAACTGAAATCAAAAGTATCATAATAGAATACTAGGAAGGACTACACTCTAACAGATTTGAAAATCTAGAGGAAATAGACACATTTCTAGATTCACATCCCCTACCAAATTATCACAAGGAGAAGTAGAACAATTTAATAAACCCAATATAAAGGAAGAGATTGAAAAAGTCATCAAAAACTGCCAGCTATAAAGATCCTGGCCCAGATGATGTCACTGGAAAATTCGACCAAATTTTTAGAGAGGAGTTAACTCCTATAATACAGAAGCTATTTCACAGCATAGAGAAGGATGAAATACACTCAAATTCATTCTATGAAGCCAGCATAACACTGATACCAAAGACAGTGGGAAAGATCCCACTAAAAAAGACAATTACAGACCAATAACACTCATGAACCTAGATGCAAAAATCTTCAACAGAATTCTAGCCAATGGAATTCAACAACATATAAAAAAAATAATTCATCATGACGAAGTTGGATTCATGTCAGGGATGCAAAGCCAATTAGAAAAACAATTAATGTGATCAACTGCATAGATAGCACAAAGAATAAGAACCACTTGAATTTGTCAGTTGATGCAGAAAAGGCATTTGACAAAGTCCAACACCCATTCATGCTAAAAACTTTCAGTAAAATAGGAATAGAGGGGAAATTCCTCACTGCGATAAGGGGCATCTACACAAAGCCAACCACCTACATTATACTGAATAGAGACAGACTGAAAGACTTCCCTTTGAGAACAAGAACTAGACAAAGGATGCCCACTCTCACTATTTCTATTCAGCATTGTACTAAAGGTTCTAACCAGAGCAAGTAGACAAGAAATAAAGGAAATCCTTATTGGCAAAGAAGAAGCAAAAATCTCCTCATTTGCAGATGATATGATTGTATATGCAGAGAATCCTAAAGAATCCATAAGTAAACTGCTGGAACTAATAGAAGAGTTCAACAGAGTCTTAGGATATAAGATAAACATAAGTAAATCAATAGGATTCCTTTATACTAACAAAGAAATCACCAAATTAATACCATTTACTATAGACTCCAAGAAGATAAAATACCTAGGAATAAATCCAACCAGGGAAATAAGAGACCTATGCAGAGAGAACTACAACACCTTATTGCAAGAAACAAAAAGAAACTTACATAAATGAGGAAACCTACCCTACTAGTGAGTAGGAAGACTTAACTTTATGAAAATGGCTACTTTACCCAAAGCAATCTACATATACAATCCAATACCAATACAAATTCCAATGTCTTTTTTTAATGAGATGGAGAAACAAATCACTAACTTTGTGCAAAAAGGAAAGAAACCCCAGATAAGTAAAGCAGTACTGAAGAAGAGGAACATAGTGGGTGGCCTCACACTACCTGACTGCAGAACCTATTGCAGTGTCACAGTAGTCACAACAGCCTGGTACTGGTACAAATAGAATCATAAAGGCCAATGAAATAGAGCTGAGACCTCAGAAATGCCACCATCCTCTTAAGAATAGCTGATATTTGACAAAGGTCCTAAAATTGCAAACAGGGGTTAAAAAAGTCTCTTTAACAAATGGTGTTGGCAAAATTGGATATTCATCTGCAAAAAACACCTTACAAAAACTACCTTAAGAACAATCAAAAATCTAAAAATTAAACCTGAAACTATAAAGATCATCCAAGAAAAAATAACATCAACGGAAGATTTAATACAAAGCTTAGAAAGATTTCAAAATCTGACAAAGCATGATCAACAGAAAATAGATAGATGGGAACTACTAGGAATCAAACACTTTTGCTCTTCCAAAGACTTTATCAAATGAGTTGAAAGACCACCTACAGAATGGAAAAAATATTTGACAACTACATGTCGTACCAACGTCTGATCTTCATAATCTACAGTGTATGGCAAAATATCAGCAAGAAAAAGATAAAACCCAATTAAGATATGGGAAAAGGAGATGGACAGACACTTCACCAAAGAGGACTTCCAAGCAGCCAAAAAACACATGAGGAAATGCTCATGATCAATAGCTATCAGAGAAATCGAAATCCAAACTGCAGTGAGATACCATCTCACTCCAGCAAGGTTAGTCAAATATTGTATGAGATCCATAGGATAAGGATTTAAAAATATAATTGTGTACAGAAGAAAAGATTCTTTGATGGCTAGAATAGTGGGGAGGGAGAGAGAGGGTTGGTCATGTATTAGACGCCAAGCCAAGCCAGAAAGTTGATAGAAATCTGGTTAGGTGCAAGCAGCGACAGCACACAGTAGAAAGCGGATCAACTTAACTGAACTTCTCCATAAACCAAAAACTCTTCTAATCTCAACTGAATACAGCAAGGATACAGTAGCAGGTGCAGGGTCTGGGGACCATGATCTCAGAGGACTTCAAGGCCTTCTAGCCTATGCTAAGAATGTTTTCTGCATCCTGTATCGGTGAGTGGCATCTGTGGTTTTAAAAGCTTTCAAGCTGCCATCTGAGATACACCAAATGGTCCAAACTCATCCAGAAGAAACAATGACTGAGAACAACAAAAACACCAGGGAAAAAGAGCTCAGAAGACAGAAGAACCCACGTGAATGGAAGACTGTATCAACACTGTGACCACAAGAACCAGATGGTGCCTGGCCACTACCTGAGACAGCCATGATGGAGTACACAATGTTGAGCTCCTGTGGCAATGTGAGATAAAAGAGGTGCAGCTCAAGAACTCTATTTTAAAAGACCACAACTGATGGTCTGAAAGACTGAGGGATCCCCAGGAGTATGGCCCCTAGACCTGCTTCTACCGCTAACCAGAAAACATCACTGAAGTCAACACTTCAGACAGGAATGGACTGAACTTGGTGACACAGTGTGACCATATGGTGTGTATACTTTATGGCTCTATGCATTTATAGGATGTTGTCCTACTAGTCTCTTTCTAGATGGGAGAGAAGAGGGTAGAGACGAGGAGACAGGAACTTGTTAGGAGGACACTACAAATAGAGAATGAAATTAAGGAGTGTGCTGTCACAGGCAAGGAGAGCAGAAGAAGCAGCGGACAAGCGAGCATGCAAAATTAGTTTGGATTGCATACTTTCACTTAATCAAAAAAAAAAGAAAATCATAATGCTTTACTAATATCTAGTTGATAAACTAGTCAAAGGCTTATATCAAGCTACGCAATGTATTTTATTGATGGTTTCATTAGTTTCATGTTATTTTTATAGAATCCTTTGGGTAGAATTTACTATTATCAATATTATTTCCTCATCTAGAGACAGATTTTCTTCCATTGTTTATTTATTTATTTGTTTTAGGAGTAAATGTGGAAAAAAGAGAAAATCTCCAAGAAGAAAAACAGTGATGAGTACATACTATATAAAATATTAAATGATTTTTAAAAAGCCACAATATATAGAATAGGTTGATACTTACAATAGAGAAATACTAAAAGAATAGAATTAGACAAGAACAAGAAATAAAGGACATTCGCATCAGCAAAGGGGAAATAAAAATCTCCCTATTTTCAGATGATATGATTGTATACGCAGAGAATCCTGAAGAATACATAAGGAAACTACTCAAACTGATAAAAGAGTTCAGCAAAGTCTTGGGACGCAAGATACACGTAAGTAAATCAGAAGGATTCCTTTACTCCAACAATGAGATTATTAAAGAAGAAATCACCAAATCAATACCATTTTCTATAGCCACCGAGAAGACAAAATACCTAGGAACAGATCTAACCAGAGGAATAACAGACCTTTACAAACAGAACTACAAAATCTTAATACAAAAAACTAAGAGAGACTTACATAAATGGAAAATTCTGCTCATGGATAGGAAGACAACACTGTAAAAATGTCTATTTTACCCAAAGTGATCTACTTATACAATGCAATCCCAATACAAATTCCTGTGACATTTTTTAAGGAGATGGAGAAATAAATCACCAACTTTGTTCGGAAAAGGAATAATCCCCAGAAAAGTATTGCACTACTGAAGAAGAACACACTAGGACGCCTCTTGCTACCCGACTTTAGAACTATTACACTGCCACAGTTGTCAAAACAGCCTGGTGCTGGTACAAAAAGAGACAAATAGATCAAAGGAACAGAGTGGAGACTCCAGAGATGCCACCATCCTCCTATGAACAGCTGATATTCGACAAAGGCCCTAAGACATTAAACTGGAGTGTTTTAGTCAGCTAGTGCTGCTCTAACAGAAATACCACAGAGTGGATGGCTTTAACAAAGGAAGGTTTATTTGTACACAGTCCGGTAGGCTACAAGTCCAAATTTGGGATGTCTGCTCCAGGGGAAGGCTTTCCCCCTTGTCAGCTCTGGAGGAAAGTCCATTATTCTTTGTCCAGGAAGCATCTTGGCACAGGAATCTCAGGTCTGAAAGACTCGCTCTTCTCCCAGTGCTGCTTTCTTGATGGTGTGAGGTTCCCAATTCTCTGCTAGCTTCTCTTTCTTTTTATCTCTTGTAAAGCACAAGCATTAAGGGTGGAACAAGCCACATTCCAGGGCAACTCCCTTTACAGTGGAGCAGGGAGGTGATCTTCCAAACAGATTTGTAGTCCCACCATAATGCTTTAACATACAGCACAGTAAAATCACAAAATGGAGGCCAATCACAGAATACAGGGAATCATGGTCACATAACTACACCTATTTTGGGGGGGACACAATTCAATCCATGACACAGGGTAAAAGCAACTTCTTCAGCAAATGGTGCTGGCAAAATTGGATGTCCATCTGCAAAACACTGAAACAAGACCCGTATCTCACACCTTGTACAAAAAAAAAAAAAAAAAACAACTCAAACTGGATAAAAGGCCTAAATATCAAATCTAAAATGATAAAGCTCATCCAAGAAAACATAGGATCAACACTGGAAGTTTTAATACACAGTGCAGACAGACTTCAAAATCTGACAAAGCACCATCAACAGAAGACAAAATAGATAAATGGCAACTACTAAGAATCAAACACTTTTGCAAATGGATCTACAAATTAAACACCATTCATACAAAAAAAATTAAAAGACCACCTCCAGAATGTGAAAAAAAATATGACAACTGTATGTCAGACTGAGGTCTGATCTCCATACTCTATCAGGTACTACAAAATATCAAAAAGAAAAAGGTAAATCATCCAATTAAGTGATGGGCAAAGGAGATGGACAGACATTTTTCTAAAGAGGAGATCCAGGTAGCCAAAACTTACATGCGGACATGCTCACAATCATTAGCTATTAAAGAAATTCAAATAAAAAATATGATGAGACACCATCTTACCCCAACAAGGTTGGTCATGATCCAAAAAATGCAAAACAACAAATGCAGGAGAGGCTGTGGGGAGATTCGAAGTGGGATTGCAAAATGGTACAACCTCTTTGGAAAGCAATCCGGCACTCCCTTTAAAAAATGGATATAGACATACCATTTGACCCAGTAATTCCTCTGCTTGCAATATATCCTACAGAATCAAGGCCATTCACACCAACTGACACATGCATATAAATGTTTATTGCAGCACAGTCCACAATAGCAAAAAGATGGAATCAACCCAGATGCCCAATAGCAGAGAAATGGATAGGTAAACTATGGTATATATACTCAGTGGAACACTATGCAATGATAAAGAACAATGCTGATTTTAGGAAACATCTCGTAACCTGGTTTCAATTGGAAGACATTATGTTGAGTGCAAGTAGTCAAAGACAAAAGGACAAATACTGTATGAGACCCCAGCAGTAAGACCTTAAAAAGGATACATAGAAGGACTGTTTGACAGCTGCAAGGGTTAGCAGGAGGGATGCAGAAGGTGGGATATAGATTAGATTGTTGGTATAAATTCGGTTGGGTGAAGTCTATGACAACACACATTAGAAAGATCAAGTTTAACTGGACTTCAACATAACATGATTGCTCCTCTCGTCTTAACCCAATAATGAAAGGACAGTGTAGCTGGGGCAGGGGGCTAGGGACCATGCTCTCAAGGGAAATCGAGGCCAATTGGCACAACTAGCATTTTGCTAAGAGAGTCTTCTGCACCCCACACTGCTGAGTTGTGTCTTGGGTCTTAAAAACTCCCAAGCTGCCATCTGAGGTATCAGGAATGGATAATCACCAAGGACCAAAACGACACAGGCAAAAGAGAACCCAGAAGACAGACAGACCCTTGTGAGTGGGTGACTACATTGACATGTGACTGGAAGAAGCGGATGGTGCCTGGCTGCCAACAGCAATAGCCGTGATGGGGCTCACAAAGTTGAATGTTACTGGCAACACAAGAATAAAAAGGGGGGTACCCTGCGATCTCCAGGGCCCTCGGGGTTCCCCTGGGAGCATGGCCCCTAACCTGATACTGCCCCTGTCTGCAAATCATAATGGAGGTCAACTCTTCAGACAGGAATGGATTGGACTTGGCTACTCAGAGGGGCCATATAGTATGTCCACTTTATGGTTCTTTGCATCTATAGGATGTCGTCCTGCTGACCTCTTACTGGAGGCAGGCGTAGAGGGTAGAGAGAACGGGATAAAAGATTGCTAGGAGCTTATGACTTGTATAGAATGGAGAGGAAGAATGTGCTGTCACTGGGCAGGGAGAGCAGTGGGAGCTGCACATAGGCAGACATGCAAATTTATATGGAAATGTACATTTTTACTCAATCATAATAAAAAGCAAAAAAGCTCAACAAGGGTAAATACATGCTGTTTCTTTAGATATTGCAAACTCACCTCCATAAGTTTCTGTTTTCATTTTGTATTTCCAACAGCAACATATGAGAGTACCACTTTCCTCACAATTTTACCAAAGAAATATGTCATCAGTCTTTAATTCTGGCAGTGAGAAATCACAATGTGATTTTTAATTTGAATTTCTATTATTATGAATAAAGTCAAACATTTTTGTATATGCTTTTCATAGGCTTAAGTGCGCATGCGTGCTTGATTTGTATACTTATGTCTTTTGCCCTTTTTCTATTGGGTTTTTGCTTTTTTTATTTTCTATCAGTTTTTCAGAGCTCTTTGTATATTAACTGTATTAGCAATTAATCTGAGATATACAGTGAACCTATTTTCTCACTTTTTACTATTTAGTTTTTGATTTTTTTGTCTTTTTAAATGCAACATATATTTTTTTAATTTCATGCAAAGTTCATAAATCTTTTCTAGAATCTGGCTTTTGAGTCGTCATTAGATTGCCTTTCCTACAAACAGAGTGTGGGAGAATTTACCCTGATTTTCATCTAGTACTTGTATTAGTTCACTCTTTATATCTGCCCCATTTTTGGAGCTTATTCTTAATTAAATAAAAAATGAAAGTGCACATACTCTGTGCTTACAATATTGGGTTAAGATGGGAGGAGTACACAAGTCGTGTTGAAGTCCCATTAATATTGATCTTCTTACTAATGTGTATTGTCACCAATTTTACCCAACCAAATTTCTAACAACTATCTAATCTAAACCCTCGTCCCTTGCCCTCCCACCCTTGTAGCTGTCGAAGAATCTTTTCTGTTATGTATGTATGCTTTTAAGTTTTTATCGTAGGGGTCTCACGCAATAATTGTTATTCTGTTGCTGACTAGTTTCACTCAACATAAAGTCCTCCAGTTGAGACCAAATGGAGAGATGTTTCCTGCTATGATCAATGTTCTTTATCAATGCATAGTACTCCACTGAGTATATATACCAAAGTTTACCCATCCATTCTTCTATTATTGGGCATCTGGGTTGATTCCATCTTTTTGCTATCGTGGACTGTGCTGTAATGAACACTCATGGGCATATATAAATTGGTGTGAACGGCCTTGATTCTCTAGGATATATCCCAAGCAGAGGAATTACTGGGTCAAATGGTATATCTATATCCATTTTTTTAAGAGAGTGCCAGATTGCTTTCCAAAGACGTTGCACCATTTTGCAATCCCACCAACAGTGTAGGACAGTTCCAATCTCTCCTACATTTAGTCTCTCCAGCATCTCCAACAGTTAGTGTTTTGCATTTTTTGGATCATGGCCAATCTTGTTGGGATGAGATGGTATCTCATTGTCATTTTGATTTGAATTTCTTTAATAATTAATGATCTTCAGCATGTCCACATGTAATTTTTGGCTGCCTGGATTTCCTCTTTAGAGAAGTGTCTGTCCATCTCCTTTGCCCATCGCTTAATTGGATGATTTGTCTTTTTCTTATTAATATTTTGTAGTACCTTATAGATTATGGAGATCAGGCGTCAGTCTGACATACAGTTGCCAAGTATTTTTTCCATTCTGTAGGTGGCCTGTTAATTCTATTAATAAAGTCTTTGGATGAGCAAAAGTGATTGATTCATAGTAGTTTCCATTTATCTGTTTTCTCTTCTGATGATTGTGTTTTGTTTGTCAGATATTGAAGTCTGTCTATATTGCGTATTAAAATTTCCATTGTTGACCCTATTTTATCTTGGATGAGCTTTATTGTTTTAGCTTTTATATTTTGGTCTTTTATCCAGTTTGAGTTGATTTTTGTATAAGGTTTGAAATATGTCTTGTTTCAATTTTTGCAGATGGATATCCAGTTATATCAGCACCATTTGTTAAAGAGGCTCTTCTTATTCCAGTTTAAAATCTTAAGACCTTTGTCAAATATCAGCTGTTCATAGGAGGATGGTGGCATCTCTAGGGTCTCTACTTTGTTCCGTTAGTCTGTATGTCTCTTTTTGTACCAGTACCAGGCTGTTTTGACTACTGTGGCAGTGTAATAGGTTTTAAAGTCAGGCAGTGAGAGGCCTCCCAGTATGTTCTTCTTTTTCAGTAGTGCTTTACTTATCCGAGGCTTCTCCCTTTTCCAAATAAAGCTGATAATTTGTTTCTCCATCTCATTAAAAAAACATCGCTGGGATTTGTATTGGGATTGTATTATATAAGTAGGTTGCTTTGGGCAAAATAGACACTTTCACAATATTGGGTCTTCCTATCCGTGAGCAAGGCAGATTGCTCCACTTGTGTAAGTCTCTCCTAATTTCTTGTAGTAAGGTCTTATAGTTTTCTCTGTAAAGATCTCTTATTTCTCAGGTTAGATTTGTTCCTAGGTATTTTATCTTCTTGGGGGCTGTAGTAAATGGAATTGATTTGGTGATTTCTTCTTTAAAAATTTTACTGTTGGTATAAAGGAATCCTATTGATTTAGTTATGTTTATCTTGTATCCTGATACTTTGCTGAATTCTTCTATTAGCTCTAATAGTTTACTTATGGATTTCTTTGGATTCTCTGTATAAACAATCATATCATCTGCAAAGAGGGAAATCTTTACTTCTTCATTGCCAATACGGATGCCTTTTATTTCTCTGAGTTGTCTAATTGCTCTGGCTAGAACTTGTAGCACAATTTTTTCAAATTTACTGTCTACTTAACTCAGCAACATTAAAACACCTGTGGCCCAGTGTTTTACGATACCATGATAAATGAATAAATCCATCAGTCATATGTTAAATTTCCACATGCAGTTAAATTTCCACATGGAGCTGTCATAATTTGATGGTTAAGATCTCAGCAGCTAACCAGATGGCCAGCAGTTTAAATCCACCAGCAGCTCCTTGGTCAACTCTATCAGGCAGTTCTACTCTCTTCTATAGGGTTACTATGAGTTGGTACTGACTGGATAGTAATGAGTACTTGGGAGTACTTTATAAGTTTGTGTTTTTATTTCACTGGTATGATTTTTAAATTCATTTTTGGGTTCAGTGTTTTTAATTGTGGAGGATGGAGAGTACATTTTAAGATGTTATAAGTCTGGTCCTTTCAGCTTTTCTGTGTTTCCCGTTCCAAATGAACTTTGATATCAGCTTTCTAACTCCAAAAAAAAAAAAAAAAAAAAAAAATGCGTGTTCGTATTTTATTGAGGGACACATTAAATTTATAAATTAATTAGTTAAAATGATGTCTTTACTATGTTTAGTTATCCTATCTACAAGTTATGCCTTTTTTAGCAAAATACAAAAGCACCAGAAACTGATAGAAGTTGGAGATGGGGTCAATGAAGTGAAGTGAGAGTTAGAGATGACTGGAAGACTGAATCATTACTTAAAATGTTGTTTCAAAGTACTTAAAGTGGTGTAAACATTCTTGGTATCATTCTTTCCAGCTATCCCACACTGGGATAATCACAAATTCAATTCTCATAAAAATCCATATGAAAGCAGAGACAAGATAAGGATATTTTTAGAGAAATTGGAAGAACTTTGAAGAGAAAACTTAAAAGATACAATAATTAAGCAACATAAGTGTGGATGACTTATTAATGAACAATAATCAGTGTGCAAGGAATAAAATGAAGGATGTATCTTGACTCAAGCAAAATGTATAAATATTAAAAATAAAACAGGAACATTTAGACTCTCACACTCAACATCAAGTATTTTATGAGACCTAGAAATTCAAGAAAAATACATAAAACGACTTAATTTTCCTCAATTACAACCCAAATGTTGAGGCACTGTGAATGTACATGTTTGCATAGCTGAATGTATTTGCCAATAATCATACAGACAATAGAAGATTTATGGTTGCAGTAGGATAGCTTCGTGTGCAATAAAACTCAGTTGGGGAGACAAATAGTACAGATTCTGAGAATCACTTTCAAGGAAGTGACTCAATATGAAATGTTCATCTTGTCAGGCTACATGGATGCCTTCATAGTGGCTATTAGTGGAATAACTAGATGTTAAAATCAAAAATGTACAACAGGAAAAATAGCTTGCCTAACTGAGACTAAATTAGTCTAAGCTATTTTAGTCTGTGATTCTGCCCTAGCAGGCCCTTGGGAATTGGAGGGAAATATGGATAGAGAAAATTTGTTTTTTTCCCAGCTGAATGAGACTGAGATTGTCCTGAAATACATTTTAAAAGGCTTACGTTCCAAAGATAACTCAGTTTCTGTCAGTCACAGAGAAAATAGAAAGGTGAAAATTTTGTTTTTATAACACGATATTTCCTCCAGCCAGCCCTCTCCGATGTAACTACTGCCTCTTACTACAGACAGTGCAAATAAGCCGAGATAGGAAACCTGTGAGTAAATTTCACATCTGGAAGTTAAAGAATCTCATTTTGTCCTGTTTGGGGAAAAAAAAAAATCCTTTTGATTTTATTTGTCTGGATATCTCTGATTACCCTCATAATCCACATGCAGATTGTTCTCAACCCAACATTAACCAGCTGTCACTGAGTTGATTCCAACTTACAGCGAGTCCATGTGTGTCAGAGCAGAAACGTACTCTATAGAGTTTTCAGCGACTGATTTTTCAGGTGTAGATAGACCTCTCGTTACTTCTTCAATATTAATATATACACATATATGTGTACACGTACATGCACACACATACACATAAACATAGACATGTACATATACATACACATACATACATATACATGCATATATATATACACACACACACACACACAGAGCGTTCCATTTAGCTCCTAGCACTGCTAGAAGCACCAAGAACACAATGGTGAACCTTGTACATGGCACTGACTCTATGACCTCAGGATGCTTATTCTCTTTGGGGAAAATGAATGCACTGTGAGGGCACTTATGATAAGGAGAACATATTTCATAGAGTCAGGGGAATATACTTTCCCTTATCATAAGTGCCCTCACAGTGCATTCATTTGGAATGGGAATACCTGGGACAGAGGTTTAATTTGTTTTCAGCATCAGAGGAGAAATCAACAGCATCTGACAACAGGAGACTGGTATCATCAGGGGGTGGCAGAGAGTGGTCCAGGAGGAGAGGATATCTGAACGTGAGTTAACACGAAAATTTCAGTGACCCTCAAGAGCTCAGGATGGCTAGAAGCAGCACTCAGAACAGAAGCAGAGAATAAGAGGCTGCCTGAATTTCAGGTAAATCTATCTTCTTTTTAAGAAACATCTCTCTTCTCTTTCTGAAAATTCCCTTCACTTTACAAATGCTATCCCAACTCAAAACTTCTCTTGCTAGCTTTCTTCCTTAGACGATTCCACATGTGATTTATTTGCTCTCTGTATCCTAAAACTAAGCAATCTTTCAGAAACTAGGAAAATCAGAGATTCTTTTGTTTTCCACAAAATATAAGCCCACCCATCCCCTCATCTCTTGGAGGTTAGTTTGACGTGAGGATAACAGATCTTCACTGCCTTCCCCACTCATGTACAGAAGATAATATGGTGTGTCCTGCAAAAAAGCCTTTTCAAGATTTCCTTAGCCCAGAGATCAACACAAAACCATTTCAATGTGTGTGTGTCTGTATGTCAAGACTTGAGCTAATGCACGCCTGGATTCTGGGAATATTCTGCTAGTATTCTAATTTCCCATGTCCCCATTCCACACCTATATATTTTTTTTTTGCATAATCTGGAACAAATCACTTGATTTGTGTCCCTGACACTATCTAACAAAGGTCTTGACTGGGAAGTGGATGGTGGTTTCCAGAGACTACACAGCTGCTATGAGTGTAGGGTGGGGATTTCCATCCTGGAGGGCTGAAAGAGTACTTATTCCCTGGGAGAAACATGGAGCAAAGAATACGTCAGCATGGCAAAGTTCCAGAAAGTATGCACATGAGAATGTCTGTACAGGCACTTAACTACTGGTGTACTTTTCTCATGGGCCTTAGGGATCATGTCAAGTGGCATTCTATTTTAGAAACTTCTGTGTCCTACTTCTGCAAAGTATACATCATATTTCACCTCCTTTGTCAAGTCCAGTATTTCACTCCTGTGTGAGGATGACCTGGGGGCAAAAGTCCACTGAGTCCTAGGCAAAGGGATCCGCATCACATCAGTAGGTGAGTGCTTCTCTAGTATTTTCTTCATGATAGGCTTTTCAGAGAGTTGTTCTATTTGCCAAAATATATTTTGATATCATATTTAAATTGGAAATTGTAGACAGGTAAAACATTAAAAATAAAAAAATCCTAATCCCACCACCCCAAAATAACCATTGTTAACATTTGACATCTATACTTCCAAAATTTTACCTTTTACATTTATAGTTTTCTTTTCAAACATGGAAAAGTCTATTGATAATGTTTTGTGGCCCACATTTTTCACTTAACAAGTGGCAAATACATTCACATGCAATTTAAGCATTCTTCTATAATAACATTTCTAATTACTATGTAGTATTCCATTGTATAACTGCATGACAGTTCATTAAGAATGATGTCTATGGCGCCATTAGTTTTGCATTAATTAAATTTTTTTTCAAATATTTGAATGATGACTATTTCAGAGGGTTTGAATATTTGAATTTTTATTGCATTTCTTTCCCTTCATTCAATAAACATTTAGACAATTATATTTAGGTATTGGAAACCCTAGTGGTATAGTGAATAAGTGGTACAGCTACTAACCAAAAGTTCAGCAATTCGAATCCACCAGGCACTCCTTGGAAACTCTATGGGAAAGGTCTACTCTGTCCTGTGGGGTCATTATGAGTCATAATTGACTCCACAGCAGTGGGTGTGGATCTAGGTATCAGAGCCCTAGTGATGCAGTGGTTAAGGTCTCAGGCTGCTAACCAAGAGGTCGTTAATTCGAATCCACCTGTGGTCCTTTGGAAACCCTATAGGGCAGTTCTACTCTGTCCTATAGGATTATTATGTTTTTTAATCTAGGTATCAGTTACTACTAGTTAGGCATGATGAAGACAAAGACTAATACATTTATTAAATGTCCTGCTTAGAAGTTATGAAATTACTAAGAAATTTTTAACTCTAATGCTTATCCTACTTGTAGAAAAAAGGGTTCAGAGAATATTTCTGCGATGAGAAGTCACCTGAGCTAGATTTCAAAGCATGATTTGGAGTGAAAAGTAAGGGAAAATGGTTTTTCAGCCAGAGAAAACCGTATGTCCAAATAGTCTACAGTAAGAGAGAACGTAATTATCAGGGAGCTAGTTCAATATCCCAAAAGTATAAAAAAGGGGCAAGGATAAGAAAGATAAGATTTCAGAAGAGCACAGGATTATATTATGCCCAGAGGCTCGTTTTCTATGAAGTTCATGGTAAATCATTGAGAAGTTAAGCTGGCAAGTGACAGAGTTAAGTTTTAGATACAGCACTCTGCTGGGAGTGTGGTGAGGGACTAAGAAGGGACAGGAATACTTAATGCAGTGCTCTGATTCAAGTCATTTGAAACTAATGTTGACTTTTGATATTTCATTGGATTTCACCTTCCAAGCCACCACCAATTCACTCATGAGCACTCTTTCAGTATGAATGCTCATTCAGTTTTGAAATCATCAAAGCGCATTAAACTCTTGCCTCTGTTCCCCATTCACACAATATTGCTATCGTGATGGAATTAACACCTACTGAAATCAAAGGGATTCTTCTGATCTACCAGTAATCCCATCAAAAAGAGAGAAATCTAGAAATATTAAATGAAATCTAATCAGGAGTAAAACATCTTCTTTATCCTGACTTCTCTTGCCATGTTGCCTTATTATCAACAGGAAACCCTAAAAATCAGGTTAGCTTGAGGTTTCAAGTAAAACATGAATAATACCCAACTATCTTAAGATATTTAGGTCTCTAAAGGCCAGCTACAACTTGCTTCCTTGCTATTCTAATAAGACAAGAAATCTGGCAAGTTATTATCTATATGTATTTTACATTAGAAGGAACTGAAGAGTAAGAAAGTAATCACATAATGAGTTTTTAATAAAGAAGCAGTCTGAACTTCACTGTCCATTTTATTTAAGTCCTTCACTGATTATTATTGTCATTAGTTGCTCTTGAGTCAGTTCTCACAGAGACTCCATGGATGCATAGTAGAATTGTCATCAACTAAGCTTATTTGATATTATTTGAGCTTAACTCATAACGATATTTCCCCCCCGATTCTCAGATCTACACTGATATTTTTTCCCTGAATTGTCATTGCTACATTGTAAAACTCTATACATTCTTAAAAAATCTTAAGCTTGATCTCAAAGGACATTTAGGGGTTTGATGAAGTAATGAGATGTATTAAAATCTCTGTTCACCTCGATGACAGTTGACTTTTTGAAATTTTTTTCTTGTTCACATTCATATTTAATACAATTTTATCTTTTTCCACATACATTCCATTAAAATTGGTTAAAACATAGAAATTCAGCTATGAATTTTAACTTGAGTATCACACTGGACTTCGTTGAGATCTTTTACAGCTGTAAATTGATCTTGTCACTTTGCAAAATAAAATCCAACTCTTTACCATGGCTCAAAAAATTTACCTGTTGTATCTTCTGGCTTGTTTTTACTTCTTCAACATCTTGTTATATACCTTTCCTCCAGTTTGTGGCATTTCCCACTGAGCATATCCACAAAGCTCCCCAGAGCTCTCAGCCTGTGATGCGACGCATCAAGTTGTTTTACATCTGAGTTTATATCAGAAGCAATAGAAATTCAAGTAGCTTAAGGAGTTGCCTCATCCACCATATGATGAGTCTGGGCCTAGTGCTCTCTGAATTGGGCAATAAAGATTTGGGGGCCCCCGAGCCCTGGTGGCACAGTGTGTAACCACTTGGTTGCTAGCTGAAAGGTTGGTGGTTCAAGTCTACCAGCTGCCCTCCATAAAGATGTACAGCCTTGGAGACTTTATAGGGCAGTTCTACTCTGCTTATTGGGTCACTGGATGTTGGAATGCACCCAGATATCTTGCTGAAGATCAAATTTGGTCTGGTAAGAGGTAGTTCATAGTACAGCAGATTGTAACCTGGTATACATTTGGTAGAGTTAGTTACAACCAGGAAGGTAGATTTCAATTACTTTATTCTTTACACACAAAAGAACTACTTGGGACCATTTTCCTCTGAAGCTGACATATGACCAGAAGGATTTGGGAGCTTCATGGTAATTCTAGTTCAATGGGAAAGTTAGTTCAGTAGGAAAGTCATTAGGTTAGGGCAGAAAATACCTTGGTTCTTGGTCTTCTTTGTCACTATCTGGTGCAGGGAGTCTGGAACATAGTAAATAAATGATATGGAAGCATGATTTTGACTGAATTGTTTTCAACATTTTGAATGTGATTTTTCTCTGCTACAAAATTAACATGGTGGCTTATTTGATTTCTAAGATGCCTTGTAACTTACAAATGGTATAGTCTAGGCTAAGAATTCTTTCCAGAGCTCATTCCTAACTTTCTACTAAACACTTTTGAGCAAAAGAAAAAAATAATTAAACTATCAACAACATCTGTTAACTGGATATCATAAAAGGAGAATTCAGTGCTCTAAGCTACCTAGGTAACAGCTTTAGTTTCTCATTTTGCTAATATGGAACACTTTTAGAAACATTCAGTCAAACTTTCATGTTGTGGCCTCCCATCTTAGGTGTCACTTATCTATTCTTGTCATAAAAACTTGCATATGGAAATGTATGCTGTGATTTACGATGGATAAAGTTTATGGTTAAGAGCTAGAGCTGTTAATATAAAAGTTGCCAGTTCAAATCCACCAAGCACTCTTTGAGGAAGCCATATGGAGTAGTTCTCCTCTGTCCTATAGGGTCACTATTAGTCAGAATCAATTCAGTGGCAATGGCTTTTCTCTACCGGCTAATGGCAGGGATGGGTCCCAGTGAGGGTCCCTCCACCATAAGTCAGAGGCCAATGGCAGATGGAGAGGAAATTGCAACAGTGCTTTTCAGTCACCAGGGAAACCATCCAGGGAAGCTTGGAACACACCACAAATGTTTTCTTAGTCCGTCCTGTCTTTCTTCATCACCCGCAAATTTACTGGGGCTTTAAAAAAAATCACTTGTTTTCTAACACTGTATAATAAACAATTTACGATTCTGTGTTCCTACACTTTCATTCTTCTTGGGTTTGGTCTAGACTACCATTTTTCATCCAAAGGACCTAGACTTCTAGGAGAGTGAAGGGCACAGATTTGAGCCACCTCAGCTCATAATCTGGTCTGAGATTGTCATCCTTAGCTTTTTCTCCAGCACCTTCTTCTGAGACCGACTTTTCCCATTTTGCAGCTTACCTGCTGGTGAGAGAAGGAGACACCACTGCCTCTTTGTGATTCAGTCTTCACTGTCATACACTTTGATAATATAAGGGACACACACACACACATTAAAAAGTATATGTATAACTACTATTAGATAACCACCATCTGTCTGCCGGTTTGTCTCACTGTGGTGGCTTACATGTTGCTGAGATGCTTGACACTGTACCACTGATATTTCAAATACCAGTATGTCCACCTATAGTGGACAGGTTTTAGCTGAGCTTCTAGACTAAGGCAGAGTAACAAAAAAAGCAAAGAAGTCTATTTCCTAAAACTAGGTGACGAGAAGCTTGCAGATCACAATAGAACATTGTCTAACACTCTTGCTTTGGACACATCTTCAGGAAGGATCACTTACCAGGGGACGAATTCATTCTTGGTGAATTACAGGGCTAGTGAAGACAAGGGAGACCACTGGGGAGATAGGCTGGGGCAGTAAGCACACGCTAACCACCGTGAGGGTGATGCAGGTCTGCACAGCATTTCATCCTGTTGTGCACAAGCTTACCACGAGTCGGGGTCTACTCAACAGTAGCTGTCTACCATTACATAAATATCTCAAAATATAGTTAATGGACAAACCAAACTTGATCAAGTATATCAGGTAAATCTTGTTAACTTTAAAAGGTTGATTCAAAGTAGAAATTTAGTGGTGTGTCCTTGTCTCAAAATTCACTGTCTCAGATCTTGTATCTAAGTTCACACATTGACTGATTTTTCAGGAAGAGTATTGCACAAAGTTCCACAAGGTGCTAGGTGTAGCACTAAACTCAAGATGTACCTGATTTTATGATTACGTATATATAAACCCAAACCCAAACCCACTGCTGTCAAGTCAATTCCAATTCATAGCAACCCTATAGGATAGAACAAAACTGTCCCATGGAATTTCCAAGGTGTACTTGATGCATTTGAACAGTCAACCTTTTGATAGCAGCTGTAACATTTAACCACTACACCGCCAGGGTTTCCTATTTATATATAAACCCCCAAAAACCAAACCTAGTGCTGTTGAGTCAACTCTGACTCATAGTGCCCCTATAGGGCAGAGTAGAACTGCTCCATAGAGTTTCCAAGAAACCCATGCCACCTTTGAACTGTCAGCCTTTTGGTTAGCAGATGTAGTGCTTAACCACTACACCACCAGAGTTTATTTATAAAAGGTCATAAATCCTACATATCTACTGTTTTAAATTTGGCTTGTTTCCACTGAGTCATTGTAGCTCTTATGCTCACTGACTCTTTCCTCATGGAGACTTAAAACACTTCACACAGGTGAATTCTGTTTAGAATCCAAGGGGAGTGAAAAAAGTCCAGCTGTTGGACCACTCAGTCCCAACTTCATTGTGCTCTAAGCTCTTGAATGTACTTAGTTTTGCCTCTTCTCTCCTTGAAGCAGCAAAAAATAAGCAAGGATGACCTTTACTACTCCACTTAAGCAGAGCCTGTTTTCTCTGAGCCTCCCCCTGAGGATTTATTGAATGTTGCATCAATGATCCCTATTTCCCAGATTTACCTGCTCGCATCCTTCTCACCTTGCCTTTCTGTATACAGGAAATTAAGCAAGGACATTAGGTTAATTTTTGTTTCTCTAAAACGATGAGACGGATCTGACTCGACGGCACTTGTCTGGCTGGCTAAAATGATGAGACAGATTGCATTAGCAAGTCACAGTCCTTGGTGACAACTAACATAGCTGTTAGGAAAAATCAGAAACATATTCTTTACAGAATGGTAAAAGGATATACAGTTTCTCCTCTGTACAGTTGTAGACAAAGTGAATAATGTCAAGATGGTTCAAAAAGGAGATGACTCAGAACCTTTGATTCTATTTTGTTTGTGACTAAGCATCTACAAACAATTTAGGAATAACTTTCACCTTTTCCATTCCTGTTCTCATTTCCTAAAATAAAATTATAGTATGATAGCTACCAATTATTGAGCAACTGTGATAGACAAGTAACTGCATGTACTCAGCATTTTATCCTGATATTTTAAGAAACTTGACTGAATTTGTCAGATGATTAAATGACAGATGAGATTTCTGATGCACAGCTGCATGAGGTCACAGCCCATGATACAGGATATACAGCTTCTTCTTCTTCTTTTTTTTTTATCCAGGTGATGAGCTATATAAGGTATGTTCAATCATGAATAGTGAGGGATGAATATCTTTCCAGGAGGAGTGGATGAGTGATTCAACGGAATGTTTCACTAGGTTATAGAGGTGAGGGAGAAGGAGGAGAGCAAAGAGAAATTATTTTCATTCCTTCTACTTTCTTCTTCTACTTCCTTAACTACTCATTGGAGCTTGGTTTTAGAGACTGGCCTTGGCTCCAGATACCTGTCAGAAGAGATGTATATTTTAACGTTTCTGAATACTAGTACATGAAAAAGTTTTTTTAGTGATCCCAGTCATTAGAGGAAAATAAGGACAGTCTGCAGTCAGTTTTACAGAAAACTGAAAATACTAAACCAATGTATTATCCTCTTTTCTAAAAGATGATCATTTTAATTATTTTCAAAATCTTGGTGGTCAAAGATGTAGAATAAAAATAAATAAAAATACTTTTTAATCTTTACTTTGGGTTTCTTTGGGGCTCCATGGGAATACTTTTTGAAATTGTAAAGCTTTGTGACTACAGTTCTAACTGATGCAAAGTTCTGAACAATGATTCATGAAGATGAATACAGCAAATGTATGTAGAAATGGAAAGGCAGAAATATAACAGTTGAAGACATTACTAAGAAATCATGGCCATAATCCAGCAGAGAGTCAGAAAAGCCTGTAATTATACGGCAGCAGCAGAACTCTATAGAGAGAAGGCTAGAATGTGAGGCATGCTTCGGAAGTACCAGTGATACTTTGTGCCAGGGGAAATAAATAAACAGAAGAAAAGAATTATTTAAGGTATGTATGTACCAAGGATCTAATTAGAGGAGCCGTAGTACCTGTCGCCAACTGCTTTGAAATTAAGCCCATAGCTTCAAAACCAGTGAGACTTATGATGACCACAGGGGAAGCAGTCCAAAGTGCAGCCCCACTGAGCATCAGATCAGTAGCATTCCAGCAGACTAGCGGCTGAGTGCCAGCCTCATACTTGGTACTCAGTAACTATTGTTCACTTCCAGATACTTGGCTTGGCTTGGCTCCAAATATATGATTGTCTTGAATCCCCACAGCTCTCTGAAAGGAGGTATGGGTAGCTCGTACAAACGATGTTCAGAGAATCTATGTGCTCACCACTAGAGTGGCACAACAGAGATCTGAACACAGGTTAGGGGCATAGGAGGAGTGGAAGAAATCTTCCCTCTTCCAGAAATGCTGCTTTATCCATTTGGATAATTCGTCACTGATAAAAATATTCTGCAGTTAATCGCAACAATTGGCAAACAGGTACTTGGCCCCTACTACGTGCTAGACATTGTGCTAGGTTCTGGGCATGCTGTTAGCTGTCACTGATCTAGCTCCTGGCTTGTGGTGAATCCACGTACAACAGAACATAGTGCTGGTCCTATGCCATCCCCACGATCTGTTAGACATCAGATGATAGTAATCCACTGGATTTTCATTGGCTGATTTTCCGCAAGAGATTGCCAGGCCTTTCTTCCTAGTTTATCTTAGTCTCGAAGCTCCACTTTTCAACATCACAACAACACATAAGCCTCTACTGATAGACAGGTGGTACCTGCAGATGAGATGGATTGTCTGGGAATCAAACCAGAGTCTCCTGTACTAAAGATGGGAATTCTACCACTGAACAACTACTGCCTTGGTCCTGGGCTTAGAAAGATAGGTAAGATACACCCCACCCTGAAGGACTTCAGTGCCTAGTGGACAGGTAAGACAGATAATGAATAAATATAAGATTTCAGGATGGTACAGAAACTCTCGAGTGTGAATGAAATTTACTGTGTGGGGAAAAAAAAACACATAAATATCTCTGCTTTATAATCTACAATGTGAAGTAACTAGATTTGTGTTACCCAGAGGCATCTAAAAATTAATTGGGATATCAAATTGAGCTTTATGATGCTATAGAATATTAAAGCAGCTGTATAAAAACTCTGTAAATAATATTTTAATTAGAAATGATAGTGAACCTTATTCTATATTATCTGTGTACAGACAGTTTATTATTTTTTTCTATGACTAAATCTTGAGAATACTTGGAAGACAGCCTCCTTTGCATTCATACATTACCCTCATGAAAAGTGTAGATTGTAGTTTTTTACTATCTCAATGGACCAGCAGGTAGAGTTATTAAGAAAGACTGTCATTTAAATGTTAAATACTTAATCTATTGTACTCTAAAAGCAATCAGTGCTTGAAAGGCCCTGGCTTAGATTCTGTAATTAGTCATCACTGCTCTTGCTCGGTAATCAACAATGCCTCCCTGTCTCCTGTCCCTTCAGTCTGGTTTTCTAAAATATGACCACTTTCTATTGGCCTAAACTGATGCTCCCTATGACCTTCCACATGACCTCTGAATCCCTTGCAGTGTCATCTTTCCCTCTTGAAGACATCCATAGCCCTACCTTCCACCCTAACCAATACACACATATCCACAGCAAATGCTTGCGCAAGCGCTGGACATGTTTCCTTTAACCATCTCGCCCTTCTCCTAAAGGGCCTATAATGCAGAGAGCAAGAGGACAATGTTGCGCCGGGTTCTCAGCAAGGTGGTGACCTGCCGAATACAACTAATGAGAAACATTCACTGGAGACGGAAGGATAGGGAGAAAGGAGAGATCAAAAAGATGAGGTCAAACAAGTATGCACTGACGCCAGTGCCTAGGCCACCCTTCAAAACAAATTTGACACTTTCTGGAATGCCCATTGAACATGTGGCAAGGTCGCAAGTTCAAGAACTTAATTGTGTAGTTGTCTGTGAGGGAGTTTTTAGTCAGTAAACAAATAGCTGTCCTGAAACACAGTCCTTACTCACCTGATCTGGCCGCCAGTAACTTTTTTCTTTATCTGAATATAAAGCAAATATTGAAAGGAAGACATTTTGATGATATTCGGGACATCAAGGGTAGTATGACAGCTCTCATGGCTGTTCCAGAAAAAAGAGTTCCAATGTTGCTTTGAAACTTGGACTAGGCACCAGTGTCAGCACGTAGCTTCTCAAGAGAAGTGCTTCAAAGGTGACAGTAGTGATACTCAGCTGTGACATACGCTGTACTTTTTCTAGGATGAGTTCTCGAACTTAACCTTCTGTTTCTTCTCTTTCTGGTCAGTGAGGAGCTGCCTCTCTAAGTAGTAAGGGTGATTGCTCTGGTTTCACCTCCTGCTCTGCGATGGTTCCATGTGTCGCTGGATTGCCTGGCACGTTATATATCCTCTTTCTCTCAAGACTAACAGAAGTAATGGCTTTTTCCTGTTGCTGATCTCTGTGCTGTCTCATGCTTCCCTGTAGTCTTTCCATATTTTCTACCACATATGGAACCTGAGTATTACATTTCCTGTTTCAAGTAGTCAAAGCAGTTGCCTGGTTGGACCCTTACTGTTGCAAACCAAAATCCCCATCCACTATTGTCCTCAATTCCAACTCATAGCAATCCTTTAGGCAGAGTAGAACTGCCTTCATAGAGTTTCCAGAATGCCTGATGAATCTGAACTGCTAACCTTCTGATTAACAGTCATAGCACTTAACCACTATGTCACCAGGGTTACTGATGCAGTGCACACACACACACACACACACACACACACACACACACACACACACACAAATGAGTTTTCCCAGCCACTATTCTATTTTATATTCATCATCTTATTTTACCCTCACAATAATCCAAGGCAAAAGCTTTATTTTCTCATACTATAGGTGAGGAAACACTGGTAGCTTAGCGGTGAAGCTCTCTGACTACTGATCAGAAGGTCAATAGTTCGAATCCAGCACATACTACTTGGAAACCGTAAAGGGCAGTTCTATGAGTCAGAGTTAACTTGGTGGCAATGGATATAGGTCAGGAAACCATTTAACCTCTCTAATCCTCAAGTCACACAGTTAGTGCAGAGTCCAGGTTATAACCAAAGTGTAATTATCGTTTACTCACTTTCTGTTAGGCTGAAACCCAAGCCCCTTTTCCTACCATTCCCGGAGTGGCCCGCCTGGGTCAAAACGTTTTCTCTGCCAGCTACTCCTGAAATTCCATTCAAATGAGACGAGCTACCAGGCCCAAATAGCCATCACTCCTTTCCCATAGGCTCAACACTGAAATGAGACCCCCTTATGTTAATTAAGTAACTTTAATTGTCCACAACCCCATAGGCTACTTGCATGGACACCACTCTCATCGTCACGGGTGCTGTTTCCAGCACTGTCCTCAGTAAGGTCCACCGGGCTCCTTTATAAACCCCAACCCTCAAGCCAGCTCTCGGTTCTGCAGACTCCCATCCGAGAGCTCTGCGAAGCCGCCCAGGACGCAGATAAACTTTTCCTTTTCTTTCTCCTCCTCTTTCTGGTTTTTCCTCTACATACTTTTAGTTAAGCGAAACTCACTGCACCCAGAAAATCTCTAACACTTTCCACTTATTTATCTATTTAATAGACAATAAGCTGTTTAGAATCAGGGCTATGAATATCCTTCTTTTGTTTTCTTCATGGTATCTGACACGATTTGTGACACAGAAGTGGAGGCTCGGTAATAATGATTGTAAAGTTTGTTAAAGAAGTATTCAGCCTCAGAAAACCTGTCTTTGAGAGTATGCTCCACTATTTCAGTTGCTTATTCTCACTCATGTTCTGTTATCCCATTAGACACAGCAAGATGTATCAGGGAAGTGAGAATTAGCAGGAGTGAGATGGCATCCCCCAGGGGTAGAAGTGGTTGATCCTAGGAAAGCACAGCCATCAAGGTTCACAGCAAGAGGCAAAGCATAAAGGCTTGAGAACTAAGGACATGTTTGATTTCAGGAGGGCAGATCAGAGACAGGAATAGCAACCAGACAGTGGAGATATGTACTGGATAACCTCTTTCTGAGATGAGCCATGGAAGACACAAAGCAGGGATAAACCCAAAGACACAGAGCTGGGCCGGAATGCGAAAGGAATGCAAGTCCCAGCCAGCTGGCTTGGATACAGTACAAAACGCCTTATGGAGTTCAAGAACCTAACAGAGGGAGGGAAATTCTCAGCTCAAAAGACTGTGCAGACTGTCTTGCACTCGAGTGGCCATTCATTAATATTGCTGAAACTCTCACTGCTGTTGCTGTGTTGTTGTTAGCTGCCGTCAGGTTGGTTCTAACTCACAGTGACCCTACGCACAACAGAGAAAAACACTACCCAGTCCTGACAATGCCCACGATCCTTGTTATACTTAAGCCCGTTGACGCAGCCACTGTTTCAATCCATCTCACTGAGCGTCTTCCTCTTTTTCACTAACCTTCTACTTTACTAAGCATGATATCCTTCTTCAGGGACTGATCCCTCCTGGTAACATGTCCTAGGTACGTAAGACATAGTCTCATCATCCTTGCTTCTAAGGAGCAATCTGATTGTACTTCTTCCAAGAGAAACTCTCACTTAAAAGCTTGATTTCTTCCAGTGTTTTGGTTCTGTGGCATGAAGCTTTGGGAGCAAGATCATACCCGGTACAGATCCAGTGGATCACAAAATCAGCCTGCTTATAGCTGGTTTGTAGCTAAACCTAAGCACAGGTGTTGACAGAATCCACTCTCCTGGGGATTATATGAACAGTTGCTAAATTTCCTTTCCCCCTAAGGAGAAATGTGGCAGTTTTCCCAAAATTCTCACAATTGTTATCTGTTCAGTTGGTGCAAAATTGGAGAACCAATCTTTGAGATTATTCGACGTGCTAGAATCTACCCTCAAGCTGTTCTCTTTCCAAAAAAGTTGTCCATTCTTTCCCGACCTTGATTTGCCTTCCATTTCTTGTTCCTCTTCCCATCAAGATAATAATTTCGGCCTTTTACCATTTAATAAGAAAGGTAAAAACTTAGATGAACCAGTTTCACAGAGACAAGTAAGGAAATAATTTGAAGAAAGAGGAGGTCAATAGAATCAAATTCAGCAGAAAAGTTTTGTAAGAGAAAGTCTCATTGGATCCGGCAAGATGTGAGTTATTGAGAACTTAGCCAAATGTAAAGACAGTAAGAGTAGAAAACACATCTAAATGAATTAATGACTAAGAATAGGTAGAGCGATCGTGTGTATATTCCTCTTTAAAGGATCTCTATTGTAAAGGAAAACACGAAAGGAAGGTGCTAATTAGAGGAAAAAAATGAAATAATTGATGGAACATAATCATTGCAGGATAATATCTCAAATCCAGGTAGATTTATAAGTCTTGGATTAAGGAAAAACAGTTCCTTACTTGAGAACAGAGATAAAAGTGTAAGGATGAGTGTGATGAAAAAAGAGTTTGATATATTGGTAAAGGTCATTGGGGAAAGAGCATGACCAGTTTCCTTATAAATGCCTTATACTATGTTTATAATATTATCAGTCTTACTAGTAGGAGCACTGGTGGCACAATGGTTAAGTGTGTGACTGCTAACAGAAAGGTCAAAAGTTCAAACCCAATAGCTTCTCCATGTGCCTAGGAACCTTGTAGGACAGTTTTGTTCAGTCCTATAGAGTTACTATGTATTGGAATCAATGTGACAATAAACAGCAGTCTTGTTAGTCCAAATATAGATTATTAAAATAGCGTCTATGAGGGTCAACATCCTGTTTTCTCTAAGATCCACTTCTTTTCCTATGTTCCGTGTTATCGGCAGCTACATTTTCTAGACTCTCTTCCTCTTGGCCTCATGTTTTGAGTCTGGGTAGTTGGTGGCACTATAGTGGAAGATGGGGAGGAAAGACGAAGGGTGAAACCATGGTGCTTCTTTCTTTTCCCTTTCCTTCTAGCTTCTTACATTGTCCACCAGCAATTACACCTTTGTCGTGGCTCCCGATCTTAGCAAGCTGTGTCCCTAGTTCTTATCCACAAACCCGGCTTTCATCTGGCCCTTTCCATACTACCCTAGCTTCTGGAGTCTGGTATCATCACCACTCCTGTTGTCTTCCTGCTACTGCTAATCTCAGGGTTATCTGCTGCTGTTTCATCAACTTTCCTGTCCCTTTCTTGTACTAAATTCACTCAATTTGAAAGGGCTAGAGTGCTGTCTTTTTTGTCATCTTGACCCTGACTGATAAAGCATCCATCCTTCTAAGCCATGTTATATCATCGTGTTAAGGTACGATTCCAGTGCCAAAGCTGGCTAACCTTAATCATATACTTCCTAAGTATATTTTCTCAGGAACATACTCAACCACAGTCAAACCTTTTTAAAATATAGACTGTCAGCTACTATTACTTCCTTTGTTCAAATTACTGTTGGCAATAAATTGTTAGGACATCAGATGCTGTTTCTTTTTTTTTTTTTTTTAATTATTCAGTCATTGAACACAAACTCCCGTTAATTCCATAGGAGAATGTACAGTGTTATTTCTAGGTAAATCTGTACTCTGTAATAGAAACCTGTGTGTTGTCTTTATGTTGAATTATTTTAAATGTTTTAAAAAGAACTTCACTTTATGTTACTGCACATTCACATAACAATAAAAATATTCTGTATGTGTGTGTGCATGTATGTATACACACAAGGTATCAACATGGAATATATATATAGATACCACACCAGGTGTGTGTGTGTATGAGTGTGTGTGTCTTCCATGCTGATACATAGTAAACAGCAGACCTAGTATAGAACTAATCACACTGCAAGTTTGGCCTCTATGGGCAAGCTACTTCTCTTAGTCGTCTAATGCTGCTGGAACAGAAATTTCCAAGTGGATGGTTTTAACAAAGAGAAATTTATTTTCTCACAGTCTAGTAGGTGAGAAGTCCAGATTCAGGATGTCAGCTCCAGGGAAAAGCTTTATCTCTCCGTTGGCTCTGGAAGAAGTTACTTCTCATCAGTCTTCCTCTGGACTAGGAGCTTCTCTGTGCAGGATCCCTGGGTCCAAAGGAATTGCTCTATTTCTGGTGCTGCTTTCTTGGTCCTCAGGTCCTCAGGTCTCTCTGCTTGTTTCTCTTATATCTCAGTAGAGATTGGTTTAAGACACTATCTAGCCTGGTGTATCTCGACAATTGGACTGCTGCTAATCCATCCTATTAACATCATAGTGATGTCAGTGTGTCGTACTGTGAGTTTGCACATTGCTGTGATGCTGGGAGCTATGCCATCGGTGTTCGGATACCTGCAAGATCACCCAAGGTGAACAGGCTTCAGCTGAGCTTCCAGAAAGGACAGACTAGAACGAAGGACATGGCAGACTACTTCTCAAAAAACTTAGCCAGTGGAAATCTTATTATGGGGTTTGCAACACATAGGGAAATCACATGAGATGACAAAAAGGTACACAATCATGCAATGTTGAGAATCATCACCTGGTCAAGCTGACAGATATTTTGGAGGGCATATTTCAGTCTATGACATCACTTACAAATGTCTTGAGATAAGAAATGAATCTTCCAAATGGGCTGGTAGACTTCAAATTTTTAGAGGGAAAATGTGGGATGAAGGAAGCAAGTACCAGTGAGGTGCTACTTGAAGGAAGGAGAGAGAATGTTCCTTTCCTCTAGTCCCAGTGACCCAGGCTAAAAACAACACTTGAAAAAATTCCGTTATAATGCCTATTTGTCTAAACTGTTGGCTTTGAGATATGTGATATGAGTCTATTTCCTTACTCAAAAAAAAAAAAAAAAAAAGTGCTTCTTACTGATGTTTTTATGCAAGTGTATCCAAAGAGTCCTGTAGAAGAAAGCTGATCATTGAGGAGCCAGCTTTTAAGTGAAGAAAAAAAACTGTTTAACTGAACTGCTGTGAGTATGTATTGTCCACTTTGGGCTCTTCTGAACTCGAGGAAATGAAATGAGGCATAAGGAGAAGATTGTAATCATTCATCCACATGGTAATCTCTGTGTCCTGAAACGTGGCATGGACACATGTGCACTGAGCATGTTGAGGTGGAAAACTAACGTCAGACTGAAATGTTGAGGTAATTTTTTTATTCTGCTGTAAGAAGTTTTGTTATACTACTAGAACACAACTTTGGTTTGGTTCACACAGATCTGAGAAATCAGTAACTGGAAAGAGGTCACAAAAGGGGATGATGGGAAGTATTACATAACATAGATCACTTTTTCCATGGTCTGTCTTGGGCAAAAAATGATTTTTTTTTTTTTTTTTTTTTGTAACGAGCACATTCCTTTGCCATTTTTCTGGGCAATGACATGGGGATCTGAGCATGCAAGCTTTCTTCCATAGTATCCAAGCAGTTCTCCAGCGTTTGCATTTCTCAGCAAAGATTGGCCCACTTTGTATGTGGGAGTTAGCCGACGTGTGTGGAAGCAGTGCTTTCTGAGAAAATGCTACTGGACGGAACCTTCTGTTCAGAAGGCTCAGAGACACCCGGGGGTCAGTGCCTTACCAGCATGGCATCCTGGGAACTTGACTCACACTTTCTAAAAAGTACAAGAAACCAGTGTCACCTGGCAAGAAGCAACTGCTGCGGTTGCAGAAGCTGTGAGACAAGCACATTCTCGTCCTGTGGTAATATATAGCGTTTTTAAAAACCTGCTTCCGGAATCAGAAATATCTCAAGACCTTTTGTACACTTTTCTGTTGTAGGAAGATTTACCATGTATCAGGAAGTTCTTTTGTGAATCTTGACTCAGAACAAAGAGAGTGAGCCTGCTACTTGCCTGAAGCCTCCTTAAAAGACTCTTCTCCACTACATTCTGAAGCAATCTTACACAATCAACTGGTTTGGGTTAATATGTACTACTAGTGTGTGGATTAAGGAAAATACAAACACACTCACACATGTGAGTAAGAACTTTGTCACATAAGGGTTCATCTCAACAAATAAGATTCATTAATGGGGATTTCTCGACTATACCGCACTTGGTAGGAGTTATTATCTCCCCCCTTCCCCGTTGGCCTTTCGGCTTTCCATTAATGTAGTCCTAGTACAGTACTGGATATCTGAATCATAATGTAGCCTACACTGATGAGTGATTGCACTGATGATGTCTGCCTGATGCGGACTTGCACACTTGTTTTGCCCTTTTAGTTAATTTCTTGGAAATTTCATGGCTTATGAATCCCTGTACTATCAAGTTAATGAAGCCATTGATATGTAGTTTTTCCCATTTTATAGCTAAGAGAAATAAAGTGCAGAGTGCTAACTTTCTAAAGCTAACTTGCTTGTAAAATGGTAACGTTGGTTTTCGGTTTATCTGTGTCTGAATCAGTGCGGCTTCTTTCTAGTGCCTAACACTGCCTCCATCAGTGTTTGAGCCCTCACTACTCTGAGCGAGTTGTGACAGTTTCCCTCTCACTGCTTAAGCAGTGGACATTTTCTCCTTCCAGACTGAGTGATGATGGGATCCTTATAACTATCTCTGGCTTTTGTTAACTCAGAAGGATGTAGCTTTAATCTGGATTCTCGAGAAAATTTCCAAATGCTTGCCTTAGGAACATAAGTATTCTGCTACAGGATACAGTTCTCTTCTGTTCCTTTCATGTCTCTCCTCTGGTAAACTAATTTGTATTGTGCCTAGATCTGTACCAGATTAGAGGTGACAGAGTAGCCTGTGCATTTTCAGATCCCAGCTCTTCAACTTAGTAGCAGTGATACTTAAATTTCTTCAGCCTTAACTTCTTCATCTGTAAATTACACATAATAAAGGGAATTATATAAGAATTCTAGGAAGTTTAGTTTCTAAGTGGCACAAGGATTAAGTGTGTAACTACTAACAAAGTTTGGTGGTTCAAACCCCCTCAGAGGCACCTTAAAAGAAAAGCCTGGTAATCTGCTTCCGAAAGGTCACAGCCTTGAACTGTGGTTCTACTATGTACACGTCACGCTGTCATGAGTTGGAATCTCCCCTACAGCAATTGATTTGGGTTTGGGGTGAGGTTTAATTAAGATAGTCCACAGAAAGCTCTTGGCATGTTTATAGAAGTAATAGCAGTAAATAGGAGTCCAGAGGGCACCATGGTTAAGAGCTTTACCACTAACCAGAAGGGAGGCAGTTCAACTCTACCAGCCAGTTGTTGGAAGCCATATTGTTGCTATAAGTTGGAATTGACTTGATGGCAATGGATTTTTCAGTAGTAGATGTAATGGTATTGACAACAGAGTAATAACAATAATCTGTGGAATATGCTGAAATATTATCATCAATAATTTTATATAAATTATCTATCTAGGTTTTTACAATATGAAATCAGTATTTGTATTTCTCTACCTTTCGCATAAGGAAACACAAGTTTGTGTAAGTCACTTGCTCACAATCAGATTGACAAGTACCAGAGATGAGACCCACATGTCTTCAGATTCTAAACTCTGTACTTCACACCACAACAAGCAGCCCCACTAATCATAGCCACTACTGAGAAATGAGTTCTGTGTGTGTTCTAGTATGTTTGGTGAAGTCATATGAAATTGTAGAGGGTCAGGGTCATGGGCTTTGGAGACTGGGGTTTACTGTTGCCTAAATTAATGTTGCACTGTAAATAAGTTTGTATAATAATGTAGATCTGTTTAGCACCAACTATGTACCTGACACCATACAAAATACTTTGTATGTTACATGTAACCCTCACAACTGTGCACTAACTTAGGTAGTCATTATCCTCATTTACAGATTTAAAAATTGGGAATTACACACGGTTGTTTGCACCAGGGGATTATCTTGGCAAATAGTTTGGTTAGAACTTAAATCCAAAGCCTGTGCCCCTTTCAAGAGTCACTGATTTTCTTAGCTTTCTACATCCGACAAAACAAAATGCCATGAAGTGCATAGCTTTAAAGAACAGAAATCTGTTTTCTTAACATGCACACAGGCTAGAAGTCCAAATCAGACTCTTGACTGTGCCGGTTCTTTTTCATGGGCTCTGAGGGAGGAGCTCTTCCATGGCCCTCTCCTGGGTCCTAGTGGCTACGAACAATCTTCGGCATTCTTTGCTTGTAGATGTATCTTCGCATGCTGTCTGCCCCCTTGTGTGACTCTGTTTCTGTATTTATCTTTCTCTTTTATAAAGTGCCACTCAGAAGGGATTAGAATTACTACCCACTCTGCTTTGATATGTATCAAGAATTGAACTGAGTCCTCCAAAAAAATCGTGTATAGCCACTTGGCTAGGCTGTAATCCCTAGGATTGTGTGATTTTCCTGTGTATTTTAAATCCTGCCTCTATGATTTTAGTGAGGGAGGATTGGCAGCAGTTGTGTTACTGAGACAGGACTCGATGTACATCAGATTGTGTTGTGCCTTAGGGCAGTCTTTTGGGATAAAGAAAAAAGTTACCAGAGAGATTTGTCGACCTCCTAGTATCAGGAGAGAAGCACTGCCAGGAGCAGAGTGTTTTCCTCCAGACCTGTGCCACAGAAGTCATCAGTCCATGGGAAGACTGATGAAAGGATCTTCCTCTGGAGCCAGCAGAGAAAGACTTCCCCTAGAGCTGATGTCCTGAATTTGGACTTTTAGCTATCTTTTCTATGAAAAAATAAATTTCTCTGTGTTAAAGCCATCCCCTTGTGATAGTTTTGTTATAGTGGTACTAAATGACTAAGACAATATGGCATCCTTATTTTAACTAATGCCATTTGCAAATAAAACCCCTACTTTCCCAAATAAGGTCACATTCACTGGCACAGCGGTTAGGGCTTAACATATCTTTTGGGAGGACATAAATCAGTCTATAACACCACTGCTTCTAGTTCATAAAACCGGGCACAGTTTTCCTGTCTGAATTTTAGGGAATACTTACACTGCAGTACTGTGTGAGGATGAGATGAGATAACAAAATAATCTGATGACTTCATTACAAATTTACAGATTTAAATGATGCAATTGTATCTTTCTTAAAATCTTTGATCTAGGTTATTATTCCTACTATTACTTTTGACTTAGATAACACTTAGAAAATATATCAATCAGTGAAAGTTTCACTTTCCAAGGCTAACCATTGTATTGCCACTTTTAAATAACATATTCACACACACAAAAATTCTATCTCTATTGAAGATAAACTTGAACAACACCAAGATAGAGAGAATGAATTTAGGCCTGTCTCAATCTCATAGTTAATTTCTCTGCTAGCAAAATTTAGCATAAGGCTTTACAATCTAAAGATTATTCCTTCTCTAAGATTTTACTTGAAAAGGGATAACTTTGTTAGTTAAGTTCTAACATAACTCCTAGACATATTGATGCACTGTCTCAGGAATGTTTTGTGATGCATCACTGTCCAAGAAGCCATAGAAGAGAGAATAAACACTACTGACTCAAGACTTCAGAGGCTATGTGAGTTACTGAAAATTAGTATAGCGGCCCCAAAAGCCCCTGTCATCCAGTCAATTCTGACTCATAGTGATCTTGTAAGACAGGGTAGAAATGCCTCATCACATTTCCAAGGCTATAAATACTTACGGAAACTGATCGCCAAATGTTTTTCCCACAGAGAGGCTGGTAAGCTTGAACTACCAACCTTTCAGTTAGCAACCAAGTGTTTTAACCACTACACTACCATAAATCCTCACTCAATGAATATGTCTCAGCATTCTGACTTTATTTTCAAGTTTTTAAGGAATATTGAGCAGAGGAACAATTGCCCAGTTTTAATGTTAAAAACAAATGTTTCCAACACTCATTAATTAGCTTTCTAATATACAAGATCTGACAATTAAGTCTGCGAACTTAACTGTTCTAAGTGCTACATACCTCATTGCTGAATATCATTAGAGTCACCTTTGAAGTACTCCCTTTGGGAAGCTATGCACCAACGACAGTGTCAAAGTACTCGTCCACTTGTTAACGCAATTTTGGAACACGTTCTGGAATGGCTACTGCGCATGATGGCACAGTAATAAGTTTATAAACTGTATCATTGTCTGTGAGGAATTTTTAGCCAGTAAATAAATAACTGTATTGAAACAGCCTCCCTGCTGACCTGATCTTCCCCCCAGTGACTTTTTTCTTTACCTGAAGATAAAGAAACATTGAAAGAAGACATTTTGACAACATTCAGAAGATCAAGGGTAATATGATGACAATTCTGAAGGCCATTCCAGAAAAAGAGTTCCAAAATTCCTTTGAAGTGTGGACTCAACAGTGGCATCAGTGTATAGCTTTCCAAGAGGAATACTTTGAAAGTGACCATAGTGCTATCAAGCAATGAGGTATGTAGCACTTTTCCTAGGATGAGTTTATGCACCTAGTTGTCAGTCCTTGTACATCACTACGCCAGGCTGTGTGCATACACACATTCAACAAAAACACAATCCATGTCTTCAAGAGACTCAAGATTTAACTGTATAGGAGACTGACCATACAATAATAATTGCATAATAATCATTTTACAGAATGTGAAAAGTCACGTGGGAACAGGATGAGACACATAACCAAGACATGCGTGGGGCCGAGGAGGATTAGAGAGGTATTTCTAGAGGAGCCGATATTGAGCTAAATTTAAAATAAGGCACAGTTTTCCTAGCAAAGAAAAGTAGGAAAAGCATATACTCAACAGAGGGAAGATCATGTACAATGACATCGGTGACAGTTGTTTGGATAGCAACGAGTGATTAAAATGATTAATGTTGGGATCAATAATTAATCCCAACAATGATTAATGTAGGAATCTCATAGATTGAGAAAAGACAGAAGATTAAGTTTCCTGAAAGTTATAATGAAATCCAAGAATACATATCATATGACTAAAGTTCAAATACAGTTGTACTTCTTCTAAGATAGATTTGTTCGTTCCCTTGAACCAGCTCTGACCCATGGTGACCTTGTGTACAGCCTTGTGCTGCCTGGCCCCACCGCAGCTTCACCAGGGTTAGCAGTTTTGAGTCCACTGTTGCTGCTATTATGTCACTCCGTCTCACTGAAGGTTTCTCTTTTTTCTGTGTGTCCCTCTATTTTACCAGCACTTTTCTGGAAATCGGTCTTTCCTGACGCTGTATCAGTGAAGTCTCTCCATTTTCCCTCCTAAGGAATATTCTGGTTGTATTTCTTATAAAACTGGTTTGTGTGCTCTTCTGACAGCCCACGGTCTATTCAGTATGCTTCACCAACACCGCAGTGCAGATCACCAGTTCTTCTGTCTTCTTTTCTCACCGTCCGTCTTTCAGTAGGGATCTGAGTTAGATAAAAGAAACCATGGCTTGAGTCAGGTGCAACTTAGTCATCAAAGTGACATTCTTACTTTTTAGAACTTTAATGAGGTCTTTTCAGCAGATTTACCCAATGTTCTTAACACTATTTTAACTTTCAGGAATATCGTGACTGTCAGGAGTCCTTTTCTTCTAGGCACACCTCTTTTTTTTCCCCCTTGCTCCCGCTTTCTCTCTTCCGTTATCCCTAAGTAGTTTTATTCTTTCATAATGTTAAATCTTCCTTGCTTAGCATGGTGTTTGCAATGCTTAATGAAAACTGACTTGATAAGGATACCATATTGAGCAAAACTTCATTGCTTTTCAGATTAAGTATAGTTCAGTGTCTAAGGGCTATTAGGAAACCCTAATAGTGGTGCAGTGGTTAAGTGCTACAGCTGCTAACCAGAAGGTCAGCAGTTCAAATCTACCAGGCACTCCTTGGGAACTATTACGGGGCAGTTCTACTCTGTCGATAGAGTCTCCATGAGTCAGAATCGACTCGACTACGGTGAGTTTTTCTTCTTTTTTGGCTTTTGACGGACAATTATGTTTGGGCTATGGAAATACTCAGCATAGGAAGCTGCCTGCGTCAGTGTAGAAACTAGACCAACCTCTGAGCTACCTTTTATTAATAGGATAAAAAGCCTATTAGCCAATACCCAACTAATAATATTTAATATTTGCCAGGTTTTGTTTATTCTCTACTTTTAGTAGAAAGAGAAAAAACACAACAGATCAAACTCATTTACTGTAAATTCTTTGTAGCATTAGATTTTATTTTTACTAGCTCAAAAAATCAAATTATCAATTGAAAAAAATTTTCTTGACTGATTCAAAGTTGCAAATATTTGAGGTCTGGTTAGGTGAAGCTTCAGTGTACCCTTTTATAAATCTGGTGCCTTAAATGGAAAAGAAAAGGCTATTTATTTTTTCCCAGCTAAGAGTAGACACAGTAGATTGTGGTATGATGTACTTATTTAGGGTATCTCAAACCCCTGATTAGCATTCACGAGACTTGCAATCATAGCACAGAAAATTTTACATTGAAAATTGTCTGCACTGCTTCCCTCATCACAGTCTTTGTATAGACAAGTATAGCAGAAATCAGATGGCTTGGCTGACAAAGACAGTCCGTCAGCTTCTGTGCATCTTATTACTATAACCCTGTGAACAGTAGAACCAGTATTTCTGGACTCTATTCAAGGAACTATAAATGAACTTACCACATCTGCTTCACTCATTGATTCATTCACTGATTGAATCACTCATTTATATTTTCACAAGTGCTTTCAATGGCTGGTTTGAATCATTCTTGTAGTTGCAGTTTCAGCCCTAGTGAAATGCTTGTTACAGAATTCCCAATTACATTAAAAATAACAACAACAAAAAAAAAAAACTCGTTGCCCTGGAGTCGACTCTGACTCATAGCTACCATAAAGGGCAAAGTAGAACTGCCCCATAGAGTTTCCAGGGAGCAGCTGGTGAACTCAAACTGCTGAACTTTTGTTTAGCAGCTGAGGCTTTTGACTACTGGGCAACCAGGGCTCCCAACTACATCAATGACAGCAAGACTGTTTCACGGAGGAGCTGATTCCTTGTCTTTGTCTGACTTTTCCAGTGCAAATTTAAATAAATAAACAAATAAACAACCACTTGCCACCAAGCAAATTCTAACTCATGTTGATGCCATGTATGTCAGAGTAAAACTGCTTCATCGGGCTTTTGGTGGCAGAATTTTGAGAAGTAGACCACCAAGGCTTTCTTCCGAGACTCCTCTGGTAGAGTTCATTAACCTTCAGCTAGCAGCCAAGTGCATTCACCTAGAGAAACCCTATACCAGATGACACCGTTCTAATTTAGATCCCTACTGTCTCTCCTGCAATCATGTTCTGACTAATGTTGCAGACTGGGTTTCCTGGGAAACAGACTCTCAGATAGAGCGTACAGTTGCAAAATAATTATTAAACAGTGACCTTAGGAAACCCCAGTGGCATATTGGTTAAGTGCTACAGCTGCTAACCAAAAGATCAGCAGTTCGAATCTTCCAGGCACTTCGTGGAAACTCTGTGGGACAGTTCTACTCTGTTCTATAGGGTTGCTATGAGTCAGCATCAACTCAGTAGCTTTGGGTTTTAGGATCAACATACATGGAATGGAAAGGAATGAAGTATAAGCAAGCAGAGAGAGAAGTTAGGTCAACGGCAGCACTGGTCCCCCCTACCACACCAGAAGCTTTGACATTAGAATGTCCCTTCAGTTTCCTTGAGTTAGGACAAGATGTAGAAGCCATTATACTCAGGCACAGATCAGTCATGGAATGTAAGAAGGTCCTGCAAAGGGCCTGACCTTGACTGAGGTGGCTCTCTGCAGCTGAGGCAATCTGTGACATCTGACAAACGGAAGCTATCTGTAAATAGTGTTCCCAGCAGCACCAAAGATGGATGTGGGAGCACATCTCATTCACCACAACTACATCTCTCCATTTATCCTCTCCCCAGTGTAACCCATCACATGTTATTTCCACATTGATAGCCCCACAGCCTAGGTTTGACCATGACACTCGACTCCTCAAAAGTCTTTATAGGCTTCCATGTGGCTAGCAAATTCAATTTTGCTAGCTGTCCATTATTTCCTCCCAAATCACGTCTGTGAGATTCATCTACAGAACTCAGTCCATTAAGTCACTGTCCTCTGAGCCCGCTCAGAATCTTTTGTGGTAGATGAACACTGTATGAGTAGTAGTGGACAATCCAAAGGGGATGTTTGGGAAAGATCTTTGCTCATGCCCCCACATCCTATTTATAACTTTGCTCTTACTGCTTCTTTTCTGAATGCCCTTTCTCTCAATTTCTAACTGGAAAAATAATTTTATTCTTAGAAATCTGGATCATTATACTATTTCTTCCACAAAATTCTTCATGTATAGAATATTCAAGAGAATTTTATTAGCCAGGATATTAATATTAAATTGTATGTAGTTTGTAAGAAACCCTGGTGAAACTGTTGTTAAGCACTCAGCTTCTGGCCAAAAGGTTAGTGGCTTGAGGGGTGCAGATCTAGAATTCTGTTAAAAGACCAGAGTTGATGGTCTGACATCCTGGAGAGTTCCCCCAAGAACATGGCCTCTGGACTTGCTCTTAGCCCAGAGCTGAAACCAGCACCAAAGATAACTCCTCATATAAACATTGAACTGGACTATAAGACCTGAGACTGTTGGAGCAGCTCCCCTATACAAACGAGATGGGAGGGTGGAGAGGAGGGGACAGGATTTGGTTGACTGAATATATTAAGTACAGAGTAGAAACAAGGCATGTGCTTTCATTGCCATTGAGAGAGCAGCTAGAGATGCATAGAAGAGTGTGTGCAGGGTTTTATATGGCAAACTGACTTGGATTGTAAACTTTCACTTAACCACAATAAAATATTGGAAAAAAAAAAGAAGGTTACTAGTTCTAACCTAGCAGCTGCTCCATGGAAGAAAGATGCAATCATCTGCTTCCACAAAGAATACAACCTTGGAAACCCTACCGGCAGTTCTGCTCTGTCCTGTACAGTCCTTATGTGTCAGAATCAGCCTAACAGTAATAGATTTTCATGTGGTTTGGTGTGCTGCAGTGTATCTTTTCCTCAAACCTGCTGACTGGCTGCTTTTTGTAAGTGATGCTTTGAAGACGTCAGAGAGAGAGGACTGCACTCCATGAGGATGAGCTGATTAGTGAAATGGGACAAAAAAGCCATAGGAGGTAAGACTTTGGGCAAGATGTGTGACTCTTCAATGCATGAGATGGAGACCTCCAATCATTTAAATGTAAAATGGTAAACGTAAAGGAATTCCATGAATTCAAAAAATCTGAGGACTACATAGACTGTTTCTGGGTGGGCTTCATGAATAAAATGAGTAGGATGGTGTCTTAGACTGTTCTCTAGAGAAGCAAAACCACCTGCTAAGTCTCAAGTGTATGCATCAGGCACCAGGATAGAGACTTTTTTTTTTTTGACTAATGTAGCTGCAAAGGCTGATGAACCCAAGATTGTCAGGTCAGACAACAGACTGAATCCAAGGTTGGCAGGTGAGATGGTAGACTTCTGGCCCACAGGCTGCAGAGGTTGACTAATCCTAAGATTGGCAGGCAATATGGCAGGCCACTGACTCAAGTCTCAGGAACTGGAGGCCAGATAATGATGAGTCAGCTGCAGGATCCAGAGTGAGTAAAAACCAGTGAGCTTTGCCAGAGAGTCCTTGTCTATTGGATGCAAGTCACATCCCCAAGAAAATTTCCCTTAAAACTGGTTGTCTGATCATGTGAGATCACATCATGGAGGTCATTACATTCTGTCACAAAAAGGAGGATAACTACACCATTACATAACTGCTGAGCCATTCAGAATCATAGCCCAGCCAAGCTCACATACAAACTTAACCATCACAAATGGATTAGACAGTTTCTAAGGGTCTATGAGAAACCCTGAAGATACAGCAGTCAAGTGTTAAATGACCACTAACCAAAAGGCAGGCAAGTCAAATCTACCAGGTGCTCCTTGGAAACTATGCAACAGTTCTACTCTGGTACTATAGAGTTTCTATGAGTCAAAATCGACTCAACAGCAAATGGTTTTGACTTGGTTTTAGGAGCCATTGAAAACCGCAGTGGGATTGTGATTAACACCTATCGTTGCTAACCAAAAGGCTAGCACTCTGAATTCACCAGATGCTCCATAGAAATGCCGTAGGGTAGTTCTAGTCTGTCTTGTAAAGTCAGTATGAGTTGTAGTCAACTCAAGGCAACAGGTTTGGTTTAGTTTTTTTAAGGGTCCATCACTGACTAAATTCTGGGGATCTAGCTAGCACTTTGTGTGGTCATGTTCATAAGCTCTTTGAGGTCATGGGCTTTCTCTTGTTCATCATTCTATTCCTGACAGAGCAGAGGCTGACACATAGCAGATACTCAGTAAGCATTTGGTAAATATTTGTTGAAAAGGATTCATAGTCATAAATTAGTTTGCCATGAAGAAAATTCATCGCTGTATACCATTTTAGGTAACTGAATTACAGAAATAAAGTATTTCCAATAAATAGATGTTAAAGATAGATTGGTATGTGCTTTTTCCATTCTCTCATCCTCTTAACAGCTGGCTGTCAACCAAAAGGGGCCAACCATTACAGTGTACAGTTATATACTCCAATATATAGCAATCCCCAGGGTCTAAGGTAAGCTATCACTATTTTTTTTGAAAGTTGTAATTAAATGAACACAGAAGTTATCTCAGCATACAGTAAGCATTCAATAAATATCAGACATTATCACTATTTCTATAAATTTTGTGTCCAGGTGTTTCACCTTAACTGGCATAGTTCATATACTGCTCTTTTTAAGAGGAGACCTATTGAATCCCCACGCTGATGGTGATACCAGGGATCTTGAGGTAACATCAGGATTAATTTTCTAACTGGAAACCCTGGTGGCATAGTGGTTAAGTGCTACAGCTGCTAACCAAAAGGTTGGCAGCTGAAATCTATCAGGGCCCCCTTGGAAAATCTATGGAGTAGTTCTACTTTGTCCTACAGGGTTGCTATGGTCAGAATCAACTTGATAGCAGTGGGTTTGGGTTGGAATCTGTGGAAGCAGTGAGATAATCTCATGAATCTGACCATGATAATCTCATGAAATTAATCTTGAAGGACAGCTGGAAAAATAACCATGAGTTCTTTTCATAGCTTGTATATTTTTTCTGTGTTGGCAGTTATTTCAGGGTGTATTGTTATTGGTTTCATAAGAACCAGAAGTAGGAAAGAGGCTCGAATCTGGAATTTTAGTCCTCTTTTTTTTTTTAAATCATCTCAAACTTCCATGAGGGTGTTTATGTAAGTGTTTTGCATCTCTTTCTTGGCTTTGGCTTCATGGTTAGAATTTCTTGGTTCTAGAGAGTATGTAGATCAACTTTTAGGCAAGCGTGTAGATCAGTTCTGTGGGGAACATAACCCTAATGTGCAGTGCTAGTGCTCTGGTTCCGGAGTTACTTAGGTCAACCTTTAGACAAATGTGTAGATCAGGGGAACACAACCACAGCAGTGCAGTGGTTAGTCATTAGCTGCTTACTAAACGGTTGGCAGTTCCAATCCACCAAATACTCAGTGAGATAAAGAAGTGGCAGTCCACTTCCATAGAAATTACAACCTAGAAAACCCTATGGAATAGTTCTACTCTACCCTACAGGGCTGCTACGAGTTGGAATGGACTTAACAGCAATGGGTTTATGTTACATGTTTTTGTTGCTAACTTTATTCATACTAAACAATCATTCATTTTGAGTTATTCTCTCCCATTTCTTTCCTTCTGCCTCTACTCCTAGTCTTTAAGATTGAACAGGTTGACAATGTCCCTGACTTGGAAGGATTTGAGGGGACTGCTACAGTGGAAAAGTGCCAAGGCATAACAACTTGTTTCCAGTAGAGGGGAAACAATTGCCATTTTGTTATTGTTTGAAACTGAGACCAGTCATCCAACAACCCTGCAAGGAACACAGAAATCAGTGATGTAGAGCCTGGAGGCAGACTGCGTGGGTTTGAATCCAGGCTCTAACATTCACTTCCTGTGTAGCATTGTGAAACCGAAGCACAGACTGCTTAAATGGCTTGCCTTGTGTAAAACAGAGAAGCTCACTGTGAAGATTACATCAGATAATATATGTAAAGGACAGAGCAGTGTTTGGAACAGAGTAAACATTGTACAAATGTTTGTTTAATCACTGTTTCGTTTCCTGGTGAGCAAACTAGTGTTCATAGAGGAAGTTGTCTTGCCCGAGCAAGCGGCTGAGCCAGGACCCAGACCCAACTCTTGTGACTCTAAATCTAGCGTTTCCTTGTTACACTTTTGGTTGCCAAGTCATGGCTCTTTTCCTGTCTCCTGCCGTAGGGAGGTAGGGTGAGGTACCTAAGTCTAGATAAACAGTACCATGGAGTAGAAAAACTGGCAAATGGTGTAACAAGACCTAGGTTGAACCCAGTCTTTTCTGAGGCTGCCTCCTCAACTGTAAAACAAGAATGTGAACACAGGCAACTTCACAGAGATTACTAAGTGTTAACAAGTGCTTGCAAACTATGAGAACTACTGAGAATAAAGCCGAAAAGGGCAGAAAACACTCATTCATGCTTCATTATCAGGAATGGCCAGTCCTGAATTGTCTTCTTGGTCTCCTTATCTGCAAAATAAAAGGAATAGATAATATCGGCAGCTTTCATTTCTTTTTTAAAACTGTAATTCTTCCTTCAAACTCAGTTATTTGTGAAAACTCAAGCCATTAGATAGAAAGTGGAGCTACTCATGGGGAGGGATTTGCATGAGATTTGGGGGTGTCTTCTGCCCAGATACTGCATGTACCTCAGAGGCTAGGTCCCTACCTGCTTCCAGTGAAGAGAAATAACTATTAGTAAGCCTTAGGTAGTCACCGTAGCCTCTTCTGGGTCTGATTCCATGATTTTGTGATTCAAATCTCCAATGAATCTGGAACCCAACCTTTAGGCTAGGTAAATTCTCAGTTTAACAGTATGCTAAAACTCTAGTGATGTAGTGGTTAAGTGATACATCTGCTAACCAAAAAATCAGCCATTCAAATCTGCCAGGCACTCCTTGGAAATTCTGTGGAGCAATCCTCCTCTATCCTGTAGGGTTGCGATGAGTCAGAATGGACTTGACGGCAGGTAGATTTGGTTTTGATTTTAGACTGAGTCCTAGAGGCTTTTAGGCAAGGGCTGAACCCCACCACATACGTTGCTGTTGTTGTCATTGCGTCAATTCCAGCTCATAGTGATCCCATGCATGACAGAAAGGAAAGCTACCCATTCACATGCCATCCTCATGAATGTTGTTATGCTTGAGCCCATTGTTGCAGCCTCTGTGTCACTCCTCTTTTTCATTGATCTCTGCCTTACCAAACATGATGTCCTTCTCCAGGGACTGATCCATCCTGACAACACGTCCAAGGTATGTGAACAAAGTATCTCCGTCTCTGGCTCACTGCTACAAGGAACATCTTTAAAGTATTGAAAAGCAGAGATGTCACTCTGAGGACTAACATGCCCCTGACCCAAGTGACAATATTTTCAATTGCTTCATGTGAATGCAAAAGCTGGACAGTGAATAGAAGAACCAAAGAAGAATTAATACTTCTGAATTATGGCATTGGTAAAGAATACTGAATACAACCTGAATTGACTGCCGGAAGGGTGAACAAGTCTGTCTTGGAAAAAGTATAGGCAAAGTGGTGAAAAAGAGATGCCATTTTTATTTTATTTGTTGTTCTGTTGTTGACAATACACACAGTAAAACATACAACAATTCAACAGTTACTACACGCTCTACATAGTGACATTGATTACATTTATCAAATTGTGCAATCAGTCTCACTGCCTCTTCTTCTGTTAGCACAAACTCACTGTTTTCTGAGGTTCTGATCTAATCTCAGAGTTGCAGCTATCAATTTGATTCCATATAGATCTTAAAAGAGCATGATGCTCGAGGCAGACACGTTTTATCAGTTAAGCTTAACTATTGTTTGCTTTAAAGAAGACTTGAGGGTGTATTTTTGGTTTAAGATTTAAAGATTATTACATGGAAAGAATTTCAGGGGTTCATTCAAACTTCATGACTCCAAGAAATTTGAAACCCATGAGAATTTGAAACTGTATGTTTTCTCTATGTTCTATGTTTTCCCCAATTTGATCAAGACTGTTCTATAGAATCTTTGATCAGAAGGTCCAATAATGGTAGCCTGGCACTATCCAGTTCTTCTGGGTCCATGGCAAAAGGGACATGGAGGCATTTAGCCACATACTACATATCCACCTCCTATTCTAGAGTTTCCTCTACTACTGCTCCTTTCGGTGAATAAGAATCAATTATTTTGCTTTGAATGGTCATTTGCAAGTTTTTAAACTGTTTAGGCACTACTCAGTAAAATAGGAGGTGGGACAGAAGCACTACACATTTTCCTAGGCCAGTTAACAGGGATGTTGCATGAAACTGTGACTCTATACTTCTAAGACAAGGAAGCAAATTGCATAAAGTTTTTGGTTGTACATTAACAGCCTGAGCAGCTACTCTTTTGTTGTAGTAACAGCAAATACACCACACAATTTTGCAAATTCTACTTTTCACAGGTATACAACTTATTGACAGCAATTGTAATAAACAGCTGTATAACCCTACCCCTACTCGGCGCTATATTTCCATCATCGTTAACATCCCCCCTTTCCTCTTTCCTTCCCCTGATAACCACTACTAAGCTTTGGTTTCCATACATTTGCCTTTTCTCATCTTTTTATATAGGCGAGGTTATACAGTAGTTGTCATTTTGAGACTTATTTTACTCAGAATAATGTCTTCCAGATCCATCCATATTGTACACGTTATCAAGAATCAAGAATTCATTTCTTCTTCTGACTGAGTAGTATTCTGTTGTGTGTATGTACCACATATTGTTTATCCACTTTTCTGTTCAGGACATTCATGTTGTTTCCACCTTTTGGCTATTGTGAATAGTGCTGCAATAAAACATCGGTATGTAGGTCTCTTTCTGAGCCTCTGCTTTCAAGCCATTTGGGTTCTATTTTCAGTTTTTGAGGAACAACAGCACTGTTTTCCACAATAGCTCTACTGTTTTTTGTTCCTACCAGCAGGGGGTAAACGTTACAGCTTCCCCACATCCTTGCCAATTTTTTTTTCTTTCCTTTTTAAAAAAAAAAAAAAAAATCTTAGCCTTCTAAGGGGAGTGAAATGGTATCTCATTGTTGTTTTTGTTTGCATCTCCCTGACAGCTAATAATGCTGAGTATTTTTTCATATATTTGGTGGCCATTTGAATGACTCTTTGGCAGAATGTCTATTCAAGTACTTTGCCCATTTTATGGTTGATTTATTTGTGTTTTTGATGTTAAGTTCCAATGTTTTATACACACACACACACACACACACCCACATAGTTGTTGCTATGTTCTTTTTGGATATATGGCTTCTGAAGATGTTCACCCAGTCAGTAGCTTCTCATTTTATCTTTTTACCTTTTTGGTAAAGTCTTTTCATGAACAAAAGTTTTTAAGTTATGTGAGGTCCTATTTACTTGTGTTTTGGTTGTTTTGCTTTTGCTATTATATTAGATGACCCACTGCTAAAAGCTAGGCCTGACAGCTTGCCTCTAATTGTTCTACTAAGAATTTTATGGTTTTAGTTCACACATTTATGTCCTTAATTCTTTTTTAATTTGTTTTTACATATGGTGTGAGGTATGGATCCTGTTTTGTTTTTATGCACATGGAAACCCAATTTTCCCAGCGCCACCTATTGAAGAGAGTCTTCTTTTGACATTAAAAGGAGTCATCACCCTTTTCAAAAATTAGTTGATCAGTCTCTTTAACTAATGGTGCTGGCAAAATTGGATATCCATCTGCAAAAAATCAGAACAAGAACCATATCTCACACCTTATACAAAAACCAACTCAAACTGGATAAAAGACCTAAATATCAAACCTAAAACAATAAAGCTCATCCTAGAAAAAATAGGATCAACAATGGACGTTTTAATACACAATGCAGGCAAACCTTAAAATCTGACAAAGCACAATCAACAGAAAAGAAAACAGATAAATGGCAACTACTAAGAATTGACCACTTTTGCTCATGCAAAGCCTTCATCAAAAGAATTAAAAGACCACCTACAGAATGGGAAAAAAAATATTTGGCAACTATGTGTCAGACCAACATCTGATTTCCATAATCTATAAAGTAGTACAAAATATCAATAAGAAAAGGATAAATAAGAAAAGTATAAATAATCCAATTAAGAGATGGGCAAAGGAGATGGACAGACACTTCTTTAAAGAAGCTACACAGGCAGCCAAAATACACATGTGGAAATGCTCATGATCATTAGCTATTAAAGAAATTCAAATCAAACCTACAATGACATACATCTCACCCCAACAAGGTTGGTCATGATCCAAAAAGTGCAAAACAACAAATGCTGGACAGGTTGTGGAGAAATTGGAACTCTCCTACCGGTAGGATTGCAAAATGATACAACCTCTTTGGAAAGCAATTTAGTGTTTCCTTAAAAGCTGGAAGTAGATAGATGATTTGACCCAGTAATTCCACTGCTTGGAATATATCCTACTGAATCAAGGGCATTCACAGCAACTGATACATGTACATAAATGTTTATTGCAGCACAGTCTACAATAGCAAAAAGATGGAATCAACCCAGATGCCTAACAACAGATGAATGGCTAAATAAACTATGGGGTGTATACTCAGTGGAACACTATGCAATGATAAAGAATAATGATGGTTTAGGGAAGCATCTCATAACTTAGTTTCAATTGGAAAACATGTTGAGTGAAAGTAGTCAGTAGCACAAAGACAAATATTGTATGAGACCCTTACAATAAGAACCTAAAAACAGACTCATGTACAGAAGAAAAAACTCTTTGATGGCTGCAAGGGAGGGGAGGGAGAGAAAGAGAGGGCTGGTTATAGATTAGATAGTTGATAGAAATTTGGTTGGGTGAAATCAGTGACAGCACACATCAGAATGATTGACTTAACAACTTAACATAACTTCAACATAACATGAATACTCTTTCAGTCTTAACCCAATAATGCAAGGACAGAGTAACTGGGGCAGGGTTTGGGAACCGTGGTCTCAGGGGACATCAAGGCCAATTGGCATAACTAGTGTATTTCTATGAGAGTCTTCTGTATCTCATACTGGTGAGTGGAGTCTGGGGTCTTAAAAGCTAGCAAGCTGCCTTGTGAGGTACACCAAATCATCCCAACTCAGCAGGAACAGATGATCACCAAGGACAAAAACGACTTGGGGGAAAGAGAGACCCATGTGAGTGAGTGACTACATAAACATGTGACCAGAAGAACCAGATGATGGCTGGCCACCACCAGTGATAGCTGTGATGGAGCTCACAAAGTTGAGTCTCACTGGCAACACTAGAATAAAAAGGGGTGCACCCTGAGAACTCCAATAAAAGCCCACAATTGATGGTCTAGGGACCTCGGGGTTCTCCTGGGAGCATGGCCCCTAGTCCTGATGCTGCCCCTGATCATGAAGTCATTACTAAGTCAACTCTTTGGACAAGAATGGATGGGACTTGGCAACACAGAGTGACTATATCATGTGTGTACTTTATGGTTCTGTGCGTCTATAGGGTGTCATCTTACTGGCCTCTTACTAGAGGGCAGGGAGAGAGTGGAAAAGAGGGGACAGGAGATTGTTTAGAGGATATAACATATATAGAACAAATAGGAAGAGTGTGCTGTCCCCAGGCAAGGAGAGCAGTAGGAGCTGTACATAGGCAAACTTAAACTGGATTGTACATTTTTACTCAATCACAGTAGATAAATAAATAAACAGATAGATAATTAGCTCACCAAAGATGTATGAAAAGAGAGAAGTTTTGTTTTGTCTTTCAATTAAGAAAAATAATTCATGTTCTCTGAGACATATTCAAGTTCCTCCCAGCCCCAATTAACCAGATTTATCAGTCAGAGTCTTAGGAGATAACAGATAGAAAACCCTAATAGGAAAGTGAAAAACATTGATGAGACAATTTGAGAGGCTGTGGGCAGGTTACTGGAAACTGCAAAGAATGGTGAAGCATCCCAGAACTAGAAACGACAGGAAAGCCTTTTCACCTCTTTGGTCTGAGGAGCAAAGTGAGGTTGCTGTTAATAGAACTTAGCCAAGACTATAGCTGTAGAACAGGAGATACCTTACAGTAATGATGGTTTTAAAGAAATGCAGACACCAGAAAACTCCACAAATAAATACCTCCATCCCTCCCTTCTCCCACTTAGCAATATCTGACCAATAAATTTTACTTGTAAAATACAATCAGAAGCTAGGGAGAGAGGAATGTGAGTGACACTGTTTCAGACGTCAGCCTTCTAAGAGTACAGAGCTCATAATAAAAGGGGAGAGTGACCTTGAAGAGGCAAACAGAAACATCTAGAACAAGTGATCCTATATTTATACCATGTGTCAAGAAAAGTAGAAAACTAAGACAAATTCAGAAAAGTCTAGTGATAGGGCACCAGTAGAAAATTCAACAGGAACTCACTGGCTTGAGTTACAGAGCATGGCTTAGGGAACGAGTAAAAGGGGAAAATCATGAGTGTATAACAAAAAAGTTTGAGGCAACAGTTTTACAAGTGCTTAAAAGAGGGTACAAATGAAGAAGTTGGGTAATAAAATGAGGAATTAGTTTAATATCATGGTCAAACTCATAATGTATACTTATTAGAGTGAACTGAAAAAATACAAGCTGGGGATGCCATTATCAAAAGTAGAATCAAATAATAATTTGAGGAGTATTGTCATGCTTCTTTATTATATTACTTTCACTCTCCATGAGAAATGTTTAAGGTCTTATATTACGGGGTGAGCCTGGGAATTGGGAAGTAGGGCGTGAATAAGAAATATACAGTGAGAAAGAAAATGACTGATTTTGAAACCCATAAAGAGAATCCGAAACATACAAAGCAAAGTTTATAAATATGTTCCATTTTTGCTGCTACCAAAAATAAGCATTTGTGTGGCTTATTTAAGGTGTTAAGCTGTTTATCTCATGAAACCAGAAGGGAAGGTCTTACTGTTACTATAGGTTTGAAACTCCCACAGTATGGTATAGTCTGTACAGTACTCTGACTAAAGGGCAATTTCTGTTATTTGTAGACTAGGCATCATGGTTTTCTTCTTTCTTCAGCGAGAAAGAATTCAGGACTTGGAATTTCAAAAAGAAATTGATGTTGTTCTTTTGAATATGTAATTACTATTTAAAACAATATGCAGCATTAATGTATGTTTGAAAATTAACTGAAATTAATGTGGTTCTAAAGGGAAAATTCATCAGCCTTTGTCAAATGTTGTTTGTACATTAAATTATTTATTCTCTCCCTCAATATTTTTATATTTGATGTTAATTAAATGTAATCTATTTACAATAAAATGCATACTAATTGCATAGCCCAGTAAATACTTCTCAAGTGTGTAGTCATGCAGTAATAACCCACAATAAAAACACAGAAACTGTTCATCACTCCCTTGTACATTTCTCAATCAATAACCTTAACTGATCAAGTCTGTCTGTAATTGATCTTTATAAAAAGAATCATGTACTGTGTAGGTTTGGGGGTTTTTCACTCAATACAGTTGTTCTAAGATTCTTGCATGTTGTGTATATCAGTTGTTTGTAGTACAGCCACCCCCCAAAAAACACCAAACGTATTACTGTCTAGTCAATTACTACTCACAGTGACTGTTCTAGTCAGTTAGTGCTGCTCAAACAAAAATACCAAAAAGTGGATGGCTTTGGCAAAGAAAAGTTTACTTTTACACAGTCCAGTAGGTTACAAGTCTGAATTTAGGGTGTCCACTCCGGGGAAAGGCTTTCCCTCCGTCAGCTTCCGAGGAAAGCCCTTGTGTTGCATTGGTCTTTGGCCAGGGAGCATCTTGGCACAGGAACCTCAGGTCTGAAGGACGACTCTTCTCCTGGTGCTGCTCTCTTGATGGTGTAAGATTTCCAACTTTCAATTTTCTTGCCTTTCCTTTTATCCCTTGTAAGATAAAAGGATAAAAGTTGGTGTAAGCCACCACCAGGGAAACGCCTTTTACAACTGAGCAGGGAGGTGACCTTAAGAAGAGATTTACAGTCGCACCCTAATCCTCTCTAATTTAATCCACTCTGTTAACCACAGGCAGAGATTAGCATTTACAGCTTCAGAAAATCACAAATGGAGGGCAATCACAGAATACAGGGAATCTTGGCTAAAATTGCTACACATGTTTTTAGGGGCACACAATTCAGTCCATGACAGTGACCCTACAGGACAGAGTAGAATTGCCCCCTAAAGTTTCCAAAGAGCCACTGGTGGATTTGAACTGCCAATCTTTTGTATATCAACTGAGCTTTTAATCACTGTGCCACCACTAGCCACTTTCTTGTTGATGAACATTTAAGGTTGTTTATAGTCTGGGGCTATAATGAAAAAAAAATTCTGTTTGTTCCACATTCTTGGAAACATTGTGTTGTCAACCATTTAAATTGTAATCATTTAGGTGGGCCTGTTCTAGTACATGGAAACCCTGACGGCGTAGTGGGTTAAGTGCTACATCTACTATCCAAAACGTTAACAGTTCAAATCCACCAGGTGCTCTTTGGAAACTCTATGGGACAGTTCTACTCTGACCTCTAGAGTGCTGTGATTTGGACCCGACTCAGTGGCGCTGGGTTTGTGTTCTAGTGCATTAGTGGGTTTTAATTTGCATATCCCTGATAACTAATGGATGATATTAAATATATGGATATCTTTTGTAAATTCCTTTTTGTTTTGCTTATGTTTGAAAAACAGAGTTGGTTTTATTTTCTTTATATGTTTGTGGTATGAAACCCTCATCACATGTATGTATTATGAATATCTTCTCTCAGCACGTGGCTTGCCTTTGCACTTTCTGAGTGGTAACTTTTGATAACTAAAAGATTTAATGGTTTCTAATGTATCTTTTTTTCCATTTATGACTAGTGATTTTGGTTTCCTGTTTAAGAAATGTTTCACTATCTCAAGTCCTAAAGTTATTCTCCTGTATTTTCTTCTAGAAGCTTTCAGTATTAGCTTTCAAATTCAAGCTTATGACTCATCCTGAATTAAATTTTATGCATATGGTATAAATTATAGGGTAAAAAGTCATTTATTTTCTGTGTCACTATCCAGTTTGTCCAGTACTATTTATTGGTTAAGTCTCTCATTTTGCCTTTAATTACATTGAGACCTTTCAAAAACTCAAGTGTTTGCATTTGTGAGTTCTATTTCAGGAGTCTCTTATTTTGTTCCATTCATCCATGTAGCTACCCTGAACTAATACCATAGCATCTTAATTATTATGTTTTTATAGTAATTTTATTACATAAGCATTCATTAATCATCTGATATCTGGTGTAAGACTACCACTCATCTGTCAGTTTTCATACTGCAGTAGTTTAAAATTTGCTATGATGCTGGAAGCTATGCCACTGGTATTTCAAACACCAGGTCGTTCATCCATGGTAGATAAATTTCAGCAGAACTTTCAGGCTAAGACAGAATAGGAGGAAAGGCCTAGCAATCTATTTCTGATTATTAGGCAATAAAAAACTTACGGAGCATGATGGAATATTGCCTGACTCATTTACTTTGGGCAGGTCATCAGTCACTGGAGGAGGACAACATTCTCCGTGAAGTAGAAGGTCCATGATGCACAGAAGACACTTAGTGAGGTGGATTGGCACAATAGCTGCAGCAATGAATTCACATGTGCTGGTGACTGTAAGGATGACATCGGATGAGGCAATACTTCATACTGTTGTACACACGGTTGTTGCGAGTTGGAGTCAACTTAGTGACAACTAACAACAACAATCTGGCACAAGAAACCAATGAAAGCTCTTTATAGGAGCCAAGCCAAGCAGACATGGGAGACACAGCATTTGATTTGCATGGAGACACCTTCACAACCCATATTAATTTTACAAATGTGTATTGAATGCCAAAATATGTTTCTGTTTCAAACTCTACAAGCATAGCAGTGAATAAAAGAGACAAGATTCCTACCTTTTTGAGATAAAAAATGAATATATAATGTAATTTCAGGTAATGATAAGATTCCATGACTAAGAGTGATGGAAAACCAACTTCAGATAGCACAACCAAGACGGATGTAAAAGCTGCAACAGACTGTGCACTGGCCAGCTCCAGTGTTATTTGCATAGACTGTAATATGACTCTTGTCCTCTTGAGCTGTGCTACACAGCAGCTCTGGGTTGTTGGGAAAGGTCCTTGCTGGGGAAATGACATTTGATTGGAGTACTGGATAACAAGAATATATCACCCACATGGCCTTCTGGTTATATTACAGGTGAGCAGAGTACAAGGTTCTAAGACAGGTAGGAGTTCGGGCGCATTTGAGAACAAAAAGGCAAGCCATAGTGACTGCTGCATCATCCAAGACGGCGACGTTGTTAGACGAGATCAGATGGCAAGCAAGGGCCAGATCAGGTCAGGCTCCTCAGGTGGGAAGCGGGATAAATTTTATTCCTAATGTTCTGAAAGGCCTTCAGGAGGTCTTAAGTGAAAAGTGATTTTGATCTCATTCATGATTTGAAATGACCGTTTGGGCTGCTTTGTGGAAAAAAGGCTCATAGGACATTCTGCTTTGGTGTATGGAAGAATAGCTTGTATCAGACCAATCTTACAGAAAAGAACTAACAAAGCTGGATAAAATACTTGAAAGTATGTGTCTGAAAGCATACAAGCACTAACAATGCAAGCAACACTTGAGTGGCCAAGATGAGAACAACTTAACAATGAGAGGCCAACCAAACATTCTGTGCTGATTGTCTCTTTCAAATACGTTGCCAGTTCACAAATGGCAGTTGAGGAACTAGCAAGCCTTGAATTTTTGACTGTCTCACTGTGCTTAATGCAATATTAGATAGGAGGAAATACTGAACGTCCATTATCTAATTATCCATTTTAGGAAGACAGAAAGCGAACTGTGAAACAAGCTCAAATAAACTAGGAAAAAAAAAATGATAAAATAAGAATTCCAGGAAACAGAAAACAGATGAACATCAATGAAGCCAAAAGTTGTTCCTTTAGAAAGATTAATAAAATTGATACTCATATGAAAAAAGAAGCAAAAACCACAAATGACCAATATTGACACTGCACAAAAGTTTTATCCCAAAATATCCTATAGACATTAAAAAAGATTTTATGGGAATATTGTCTTTAAAAATAATCCCAAAAAGTGAGATTAAATGGACAAATCTTTTGAAAAATGCAATTTATCGTACTTAACTAAGGAAGAAGCAGGAAAAATCCAAATAATTACCCAGCTCCCAGCTGTTAGTGATTTCAAAATAATTAAGAACCTTATTGGTCCAATGGCTATGACCATTAATTCTTGCTAATACTTAAGGAAAAACTAACACCAGTGTATTAGAAAAGGAAAATCACAGGCATATCTCAAAAAATTAAGAATGCTACATTTCTAAGTTAATATTGCTGTTGTTGTTATTAGACACTATTGAGTCAGTTCCAAATCGTACTGACCCTACATGCAACAGAATGAAAGGCTACCCATTCCTGCACCATCCTCACAGTGGTCTTTACGGGTGAGCCGTTGTTGCAGTAGCTGGTGTCAATCCATCTCACTGAGGGTCTTTCTTTGCTTGGCTGGCTCTCTACTTTACCGAGCTCCTGGAACTGATCCCTCCTGATAACATGTCCAAAGTATGTAAGATGTAGTCTCACCATCTCTACTTCTAAGGACCAACATGGTTGTACTTCTTCCAAGACAGATTTATTCACTCTTTTGGCAGTCCATGGTATACTTCTTACTCTGCATCAACATCACACTTTGAAGATGTCAGTTCTTCTTTGATTTTCCTCACTCATCATCCTGCTTTTGCATGTATATGAGGCAATTGAAACACCATGACGTGGGTCAGGTGCACGTGACATCTTTGCTTTTCAATACTTTAAAGAAATCTTTTGCAGAAGATTTGTCCAATGCAATGCTTCTTTTTATTTCTTGAGTGCTGCTTCCACTTCTGCCTGTGGATCCATGTAAAATGATATACTTGACCACTTCAGTCTTTTTTCTGTTGATTGTAACATTGCTTATTGGTCCAGTTGTGAGGACTTTTGTTTTCTTTATGTCGAGATGCACAAGATATGACAATTAAGTTCATGAACTCATCATAGTTCATACAGAGCTACAAACATAAGCACATAGTGGCAAGCTCACAAATTAATTGGCATATCTGGTAAGTCATACCAAAGGTGACAATCTTTCATCTTCATCAATAAGTACTTCAAGTCTTCTTCACATTCAGCAAGAAAGGTTATATCATCTCAACAGAAGAGAAAATAGATAAACATGAACTACTAAGAATCAAACACTTTTTCTCATCCAAAGACTTTATCAATAGAATTAAAAGATGACCTACAGAATGGGAAAAAATATTTGGCAACTACACATCAGATGGACATCTGATCTCCATATTCTGTAAGATACTACAAAATATCAATAAGAAAAAGATAAATAATCCAATTAAGTGAAAGGCAAAGGAGATGGACAGATACTTCTCTAAAGAGGGGATCCAGGCGGCCAAAATACACATGTGGACATACTCACAATCATTAGCTATTAAATAAATTCATATCAAAACTACATTGAGATATCATCTCACCCCAAGAAGGTTGGCCATGATCCAAAAGCACAAAACAACAAATGCTGGAGAGGCTGTGGAGAAACTGGAACTCTCCTACACTGCTGGTAGGATTGCAAGATGGTACAACCTCTTTGGAAAGCAATTTGGTGTTTCCTTAAAAAGCTGGAAATAGATAGAAAATTTGACCCAGTAATTCCACTGCTTGAAATATATCCTTCAGAATCAAGGGCATTTACACCAACTGATACATGCACATAAATGTTTATTGCAGCATAGTCCACAATACCAAAAAGATGGACTCAACCAGATGCCCAACAGCAGAGGAAAGGATAGATAAACCATGGCATGTATACTCATTCAATACTATGCAATGATAAAGAACAATGATGATTTTAGGAAATATAACCTGGTTTCAATTGGAGGGCATTATGTTGAGTAAAAGTAGTCAGCAACAAAAGGACAAATATTGTGTGAGACCCCTACGATAAGAACTTTAAAACAGACTCCTGCATAGAAGAAAAGACTCTTTGACAGCTGCAAGGGTGGGGAGGGAGGCAGGGTGAGGGTGGGTATAGATTAGATAATTGATAGAAATTTGGTTGGGTGAATCAGTGCAGCACACATTAGAAATAAGATCAATTTAACTGGACTTCAAATAGCATGATTACTCCTCCAGTCTTAACCGAATATTGCAAGGACAGAGTAGTTGGGGCGGGGAGCCAAGAACCGTGCTCTCAGGGAAAATCAAGGCCAAGTGGCACAGCTAGCGTTTTGCTAAGAGAGTCTTCTGCACCCCAAATTGGTGAGTGGCATCTGGGGTATTAAAAGCTGCCAAGCTGCCATCTGAGGTACACCAAAAGGTCCCAACTCAGCAGTAATGGATGATCTCCAAGGACCAAAACGACATGCAGCAAAGAGAACCCAGAACACAGAGAGACCCACGTGAGGGAGTGACTACATCCACATGTGACTGGAAGAACCAGATAGCGATAGCCGTGATGGAGCTGGCAAAGTTGAGTCTCACAGGCAATACGAAAATGAAAACTGGTGCACCTTGAGACCTTTACTAAAAGGCCACAGTTAATGGTCCAGGGGCCTCAGGGTTCCCCTGGGAGCATGGATCCTGGCTCTAATGCTGCCCGTGTCTATAAATCATATAGGAGTCAACTCTTCAGACAGAAATGGATTGGACTTGGTGACACAGAATAACCATATCATGTGTGCACTTTATGGTTCTACAAATCTATAAGACATCACCCAGCTGACTTCTTATTGGACACAGGGGAGAGGGTGGAGAAGAGGAAATAGGAGACTGAGACGTGCAGAACAGAGAAGAGGAGTGTGCTGTCACTGGGCAGGGAGAGCACTGGGAGCCACATTGGAGGGTATGCAAATTTATATGGGTTTGTATATTCTCACTCAGTCATAATAAAAAATATGTACATAAATAAAAAAGAAAGGTTACATCATCTGCATAATACAGTAAATATTGGAAAATAAAATTTAGTAATAAGAGGGTAACACACCACATCTAAATTATATTTATTCCAATAACACAATATCGGTTTAACAGTCAGAAAGCAGTCTATACATCTGACCACATTACAGTGATAAAGGAGAAAAATCACGACAGCTTCAAATGAAACAGAAAAATAACATAATTATTCTAAATGCATAAAGACCATTTGGTATAATTTAACACTTGTTCATGATTTAGAACTCTTGGAAAACTAGATACAGATGAGAACTTCCCTAATCTGAGACATTAATTATGAAAAGAATAAGATGTGAGCATTTAGAGGATTTATTTGAGGCCTAACTAAGATGCTGATACTGATATAGTAGCTATTAATCTGATATCATTTTAGGTTTATTTCTTTAATAAAATAGATTTTTTTTATAAAATAGATTAACATTCTCTACTAATATTATAATTGGAATAAGGCATGTGAGCTATGTACATATTCAAGATATTCTACTTTAAATTGTTTATATTCCGAGAAGTATTTTTACAGCTCCTGTTTATAAAACTATTGTCATGGCAATTTTTAAAAATAATCTCTGTATATATTCCACAATCTTTGAAGATCTATTTTGGTATGAAAATTTAGATTCCACAAGATAGTTTCTGGCTCAAATTTGATTATGCTCATGAATTCAATTTGTTTCCAGATTTATAATAACTTCTATAATGGCAGATACTCTAAGATGCGTTTTAGTGAGGAACTCAGGCCTGTCTACAATCACATGAGTGATCCTGGAAGTAATTCCTTGAGTTCCAGTCAAGTTCTGAGATGACTGAAACCCTGACCAACAGTTTAGTTGTTTAACCTCATGAGAAAACCTCAGGCAGAGGCACTCAGTTACGTCACTCCCAGATTTCTGACTGATAAAGACCATTAGATCAAAAATGCTCACTGAATTTTGAAATATTTTTGTTTTATATCTCTAGATAACTAATTCTGTGAGTAAGTATATTCACACTAAAAGCCTTCTGGCATAATTACCAATGATTTATAATAGTACAATGTTTAATCCTAAGTAAAGGTCTCCGATGGTAGTTTAACACTATTTAATATTGTTTGAGAACAGTGACCTTTCAGAATACTTACAATTGTATAATCTCTGATGTGGAGAATTTCCCTCATTTGGGGAAGGAAAGGGTGACACAAGTTACTAGTTGATAATTTAAGGTTAAATATCAGATTAATCCAACAAGCCATGTACAACATTAATATTTACAAGTTACCATTCACTGCCTGCAATTATAGGGAGCCAAATACCTTCATGACGTGATAGTGACCTTCAGGCATGGCAGTTCCTTTGTAGGGTGTCGTTTTGTAATTAAAACTCAATCAAGTGTTTTGGTTTCATGATGATATTTATATCTTCCCGTCTTCACATAATTGATGCAGACTAGATAAAAGGATACAAGGCCATTATTCAGGTTTTAATTTTATTTCCTAGATATGACTCTCAATTAACAGTCAACTTGGTGAGTGCCTCCTTAAGATCTGTTTTTTATGGCCTGTCTTGGCATTTGGTCTCAAACAATTACAGAGCTCTAGTTTTTGCTCAGTGATACATCACTAATGTCATCATGTTGATGTTTCTGACATTGTTCCTCTGTTAAGGTGCTTGCCTGTTTTCTTTTTTTTTAACCTTGCACCAAATATTGCAAATTCTATCCAAAGTCTTTGTGCCACTAACTGTTTAATATCTCACATTGTCCTGATCGGACCTGCTTTGTCATTTATTAGTCCCACAGGCTTTGGGGTTTGGTTCTGACCTCTAAGCTGAGTTGTACTAATTTTTGCCATTCAATTCTGATTCCTATTCCAGGTGGCTTATGCCTATATTGGCATGTGTTCAGCTCTTGGAAATGCTGATCAACAGCCTGTCTAGCACTTCCATAGGTTACCCAAAGTGTCAGCCCAGACTTCAGCCTCTCATACATTACCATGGAAACCATGCTCTGACCTGCCTGGACCTCCTCGCATCGCCTCAATGCATCTGAGGGCTATTCAACTCTATTCAGTTGTCTGTTATCTTATATTCTGGAGTGACTTGAGAAAATACTCCTACCACCTGCTAATTTTCCATCTTACCATTTCCCTATTTCATAAATTAACTCTGTTGGCAAGAGAACGAAGATGTTTGGGGAATTCATATTATCCTGTGGTTAAACTCAAACTTCAGACAAGGTTCAGGCAAGATTGTTTATCGTAACACTTTGCCATACTCAAGGACTCCACATGACTTATTGTCAGGTGGATCCCAACTTACGGCATCCCCACATATGTGATAGCAGATCTGTGATCCACAGGAATTTCAGTAGCTGATTTTTTGCAAGTAGGTTGCCAGGACCTTCTTCTCAGGCTACTTTGGGTAGAGTCGAACCTAAAACTTTTTGTTAGCAGCCAAACGTATTAACCACTTTTTCTCTCCAAGAACTCATCAACTCTACTGCTTTCCTAATATTTCTATTAAAAATTGTAAAACTCTTTATTAAATGTATTCTTGTTTGATTGTCATAGTTCCCCAGGAAGTTTTGTAAGCAATGTCTTTATCTTCATTTTACATTTGAGAATGTGAGGTCCAGAGAGGGTTTGTAACTCAGGTGGGATTACACCTGTATTCTTCAGTGGTGCGAAGGGTTTGCACTTGATGTGTAACATGTTTCCATAAAGATTACAACCTTCAAAACCTATAGAATAGGTTTACACTGTAACACACAGCATTGGCATGAGTCAGAATTGACTTGACTGTAATCATTTTTGCTTGTCTTTTTTTTTTCTTTTGATGTATGGGGTTACACCTCTAATCAATGAGAGAGCTGGGACAAAAATGCAAGATCCTAAGTCTACTGCTTCTTCTGAGAGACTGCACAGTTCCATGTTATCATGGAAACTGAAAATAAAAGGGGGGATGAAAATCGAAAGAATCATCAAATTCTCTTAATTGTTTCTTCTTAATTTCCTTAATTGTGTATATTCACATAGACACACATACACAGTAGTAGTCACCATCAGTAATGGACTTTTGATATGTAATGATTAGCTCTATAAATTTATAATGCATGTCGATTAGTAAAAAATTAGATTTAACATTATGTAATACATACTACAGGTCCAACACCTTAAAAGTGACCTCTAATAACTAAAAAAATGCTACACAACACATACAATAAAACCTTAGCAAGCTGGAAAATGTAGAAGGGAGAAATCTGTCAAAGGCAGGAAATGTGTGAGACCCAGAAAAACAGGGTAGACTCGTCAAGTTTTGGCTCTCACAGGCTTCACTGTATTATTATTCCAATTTAACAGATGAGGAAACTGATGGAAAAGAAAGATGCCACTGCTTATGGAAAGGCAGAACTTGGATTTGAATTCAGGCATTTCTGGTTCCCAAAGTCATGCTTTAGCATAGCATCATTCAAAATGGGCCATTCTGTAATACATACCATACTGCAGTTTAGACACATTATTAACTACCCTGGCATATAATAAAATGGATAAACAATAAAAGCATGGACAAATACTAACTTCACTGACTTCCTTTAGCAGAATCAGTGTGGTACATTACTTCTTGATAATAAATGAATATGCTTATAGTGTGTGTGTGTACACAAAGAAAAGATGAGTATAGAACTCATACTATTCTTGAACTTGAATAATACTTCTCTTGGGAAAGATACAAATGCTTCTGCAAGAGTGAATCATTGCTCCACTGCAATCCATTGAACACGGAAGGTCTCCTGAGCAAAGCACTGGGTCACACAGCACAGCTGGCAGAGTAGAAGTAATTGGGGAAAAAATGTATATCTCAGTGACAAGCAGACATCTTCAGCAGCCTGTTTCTTCTCTGCTTAGCTTGTCTAAAGTTCCAGTTCCCTGTAATGATAAGCTGCACAGGCTCCATCCTTGCTTAGATGGACGTTTAATAAATCTAGTCTTCAGTAGCATTTAATCTTGTGGCAAAAAAAAAAAAGGTCAGTAAGGGAAACAGCTCCTCCAAGTAATGGTGAAGAGTCAGCAGCCTCTGTCTATAGAGTGAAGACGGTTAGAGGCAGTTTGTCATGTGCCTTTTTCTCCATATTTTTTTTTTTGGTAATGCATTTATTGTTTTTCTTTTCTTGCTGTAACAGAAAATCTTATGCAGTGCAAAAAGGGGAAAAAATCCAAAAAACCAAACAAAGGAGAAGAACTTTAAAGGTCACCTTTAATCTTGCTACCCAGAAATAGTCACTATAAATATTCAGTGGCATACACTTACACCCACCAATATCCACGCACACATATGCAGAATGAACATTTTTCCCTTTACCCAATGTACTTCCTATTTTCTTTGAACAGTACTAAGATGTGCATCCTTTTACATGCACTATGTTACACTATTTTTCTAAGTTCCTAGAAGTGAAACTGTTGTGACAAGGAATAGGGACTATTTATGGCTTTGTGTGGACAGTGATACAGACTTTTCCATAAAAATTATACCAATATTTCCTCTTAACACAATATAGAGATTCTCTTCACCCTTCAGACACATATTTTTGCCTAGAAATTTGAGTATAAGTAATAGTGATTATGACAAAAACTAATGTTTTTGAAACGTATGTACCAGGAGTAGTTTATGAGCATTTCACATATATTGGCCACATTTAAGGAGCTTTAGTGGCACAGTGGTTAAAGTGCTTAGCTGCTAACAGAAAGGTCAGCATTCTAAACCCACCAATCACTTTAGAGAAGAAAGATGTGACTGTCTGTTTTCATACTGAGTACAGTTTTGGAACCCTATGGGTATGTTTTACTCTGTCCGATGGGGTCACTATGATTCTGAATCAACTTGAAAGCAATGGGTTTATTTTTTGGTTGCTGATGATTTCTTACTGCTGTTATTGTTGTTTTTGGTCTACATTGCAGTTTAATAACAACTCCAAAATATAGGAGCTGTGATTGTTACTATTTTACAGATGACAAACTAAGGTACAGGGAAATGAAATTTTCCAAGGTCAGCAACTAATATTCATGTTGGGGTGTGATCCCAAGAAATTTGGTTGCACAAGCTGAATTTCTGACAGTCTCAGGACCAACATTTTGACACAACTAAGTGTGCAGTATAAACGCTTTTAGTGTGAGAGCAGTTGCAACTTTCCCCTCCTGTCTCTGTGACACCACAGAGACAAGCATCCCTCCAGTGCTGTTCTTGCATAACTGCCTTGCTTGTTCCTCCTCTGGTTAATTCCTAAATGGTACAATATTCAAGGTCCACTCTTAGGCTTTTGTTTCTTCTCTTTTTTACACAGTATCCTAGGTGTTTTCTTTAAGTCTCATCATTTACTTTAAAAAACCACCCAACCAAAGCCACTGCTGTTGAGTCGGGTCCGACTCATAGCAACCCTAGAGGTCAGAGTAGATCTACCCCATAGAGTTTCCAGGGAGCACCTGGCAGATTTGAACTGCCGACCTCTTGGTTAGCAGATGTAGCACTTAACCCACTCGGCCACTAGGGTTTCAATTTATTTTAAAGATCACACAAAAACAATGATTTCTGTATCTTTATTCACAGTCTTGTCTTTTCCTTAGATTCAATATGTCTAACATCCTATCTCTCAACTTCACTGTGGGGTCTAATAGGCATCCCAAACCTAACAAAGTCAGAATAGAACTTATGTTCTCCTCTTGAACTTGCTCCTCATTTGTCTTGCCCATTTTAATAAATGATATTACTATTACCAAATTGTTCAGACCAAAAATCTAAAAATGACCATGTTCCTTTTTTTTTTCCTAACCTCTACACCCGTTCTCCAAGTCACTTCTGTCTGTTCTATCTCCAAACTGTATCTCAAATCCTTCCTTTCCTCACTATATCCATCACCGCCGTAGCTCAGGTCACCCTGGGCGCTAATGGCCACTCCTGCTCTCCCTGTAATTACTTGTCTATAAAACAAGAATAATCTTTTAAAAGTATAAGTTTCATCATATCTTACCACAACTTGAAATTATTAGTGGTTTCCCAATAGACTTAGAATGAAACCCCAAATTCTTACTCTAGTTTACAATCCCTTCTCAGCATGGTCCTTGCCTGTGTCTGCTCCTGCATTAAGTATCACTCTTTGCCTAGACTAGTATTGTACAGGCATATGTACCGTCTTTTGTGTTCTTTCAAAATATCAGAATAATCCCCAGTGATACAACTTTGGACTAGGTGTTGCCTTTGCTGTAAATGTTCTTCTCCTTAATCCAGGGGTTCTCAGCTAGGGTTCTATTTTTGCTTAGGTGTCTGTTAATTTGGCTTTTCCATTAAGTGCAGCTTTCTTTAATCTCAGCTGATAAAGACAGATTAAGGAGTGAAGGGGGTAGACTCTAGGGTGGCCCCCTACACCGTGTTTCTGACTTCCTGGTGCTCGCATCCTTGTACAACCGCCTTCCTTCCCATTTGAGGAAGACTTGGCACTTGCTTCTAACTAACAGAAAATGGCAAAGGTGAAGGAATTTTGTTCCTGTGATTAGCTTACATTATATAAGACTATATCTTGTTAGCAGAAACCCTGGTAACATAGTGATTAAGTGCTATGGCTAGTGACCAAAAGGCTGCAGTTCAAAGCCACCAGGCACTTCTTGGAAACTCTATGGGGTGGTTCTACTCTGACCTATAGGGTCAGTATGAGTTGGAATTGACTCAACAGCAGTCAAGTTTGAGTTATATTTTGTTAGCACATTTATATTGAGATTGCCCCCCTGAGGGGCTTTGAAGCAGTGGTTTTGTTAGAAGGTCTGTGTTCTAAGGAATGAGAGTCACTTCCAGCACAGTCAGCAGAAAGCTAAGGCCCTCAGTCCTATAAACCCAAGGAGATGACTTCTGAGTAAGCTTGAGGTACATTCTTCCCTAGAGCTTCCAGATGAGAACATAGCCCAGCTAACCATCTAACTCCTTAATAGCAGTCTTTTGAGAACCGAAGTAGAGAACCCAGCTAAGCAATAGCCAGACTTCTGACTGGAAGAGACAGTGAGATAATAAATGTGTGATGTTTTAAGCTCTTGAGTTTGTGGTAATTAGTTATACAACAGTAGACAGCTAATACAAGGAAGCTAGACCTAAGTGTTGATTCTCAAAGTTTTCCATGGTTGTAGTTCATCTGAGCCTACAATCTCTGTATGACTTATTTAGCCAGTAGGATGTGCACATATGAAGTTACTTGACATCATTATTATGTGAAATAAATAAACATTGAAAAGTAAAGGCATGATCTCTAGTCACAGGAAATTTTTTGAATGCATTTGCCTGCTTACTAATCACTGTTTCTAGTTCTTTCTTCATTGCCACCTTCACCCAAGTCAGGCAGGAGTATAGTTAGAGCCCATTCAGGCTCTTTGAGGATAGTAGGCGAGTGAAACTCTCCTTTTGTCACAGTCTACCACCCAGATACAGTGCTGGACATAAAGTAGGTGTTTCTAATTAACTTCCCCAAGAATATAACGAAGATTGAAGTAAACAGAGATTGTCAGACAGAAGGGTGCCACCAAACTGAAAAGCATGTCATTAATTAACATAGTTGCAAAATTTCACATTCCAAGGAGAGAAAGATCTCAAAAGCAAGTACTTGTATTAAATAAACATTTCTGTTAAGGAAAACAAAACATTGGGCATACTTTTTGATTTTCAAACTACGGGTAATTCAATCGAGTATCTCTTTACCTGTCAGTGGTACTGAAAAAGGGCAGATGACCTACTAAATACAGGTAGCTTCTAACAATGTCACCACAAACAAATGCACTGTGTTATGTCTAACATGATCATTGTCTTGGTCATAAGAACTAGATAATATAAATGTAATAAAGACAGAGACAACGGAGATACATTCACTTCTTGTTGTGATAATACACAGGTGAAAGGAAGAATAAGGATAAAAATGATGCATGCGTGTTCAGTTCAACGTATTAATTTTTTTCAAGAAGTGTTAGTTCCAAGTCTGTCAGTTACACTGACTATACTCCGGTTGGAGATGAAATATGTGAAGCTTTAGTTGTCAGTTCAATACTGCCACTAAAATAAGGCTTTTGACACGCAGCTTAATTATCTGGGTTTTAACTTTTTTTTTCCAACTGGAAATTTTTTTGTTACAAACTTGCCTCAAATGTATGCCATCTGGCAGTCTCTGCCTTTTCTGCCATCCTGCATCCCACCAAAAATAACAAATAACTAAGAAATTTAGTATTGTGATCCATCACCTTCCATGAGACTGGACATAAGTTATTTAAATGGAAAGATACCTTAGCCAGCAATTGTAAATTATAGTTCTGTTCCCTAAGCCCTGTGATTAGTGGGAAATCTCTTCATATTCTGGCAATAGGTTGATCATCATTCTTAGCTGTCAGTGATGGTATGAGCTTTTAATATTTTTTCTCTACCTTCAAAAGAAGTTGATGTAGTAAGAAGTGGAGAGGGAGAATTTGGCAGAATGAATCAGACAGTGTTTGCCTCATACCAACGTGCCAATGGGAATGTAATATTAATTTTACAGATATGAAATTTCTATAAGTATCTGAATTTCTAATGCATTACAGCTTATAATCCCTATGTACTTGTGCCATATTACTTCCATTTCTAAAGCATGAGTATATATGATAACTTTTTTGTGTGGTTGTTTACATGACGTGATTATCCACATTAATGATAATAATTAATAGTGATGTCTCACTGCATGAAAGGTTTTGTTTTTTTGTTTTCTTTTTGATGATCATGCTCCCTCTTCTAACAAAGTTAAAACGACTTAAAAGTTCTAGAGTGGAAAATAAAACAAAAATATGTCAAATAAGAATTCAAGAATGTAGGCCAAAGAGTGTGAATTTATGAGGGTACAAGGGATACTAGCTAAAGGAAAGCTGGGAACCAACTAGGAGCTTTAGGTTGTAAGCTTGTTATAGAGCTAATTCTCAGGTTCTTTACTCTTCTTGAATTTTTTTTCTGAAAATATGGATAACTTTAAAGTGTATATAATTCATCCTTTTATAAAGAGTTTTCATATCCATTATCTTGAATGGAATTTGAGTCCCATTGTGATCCTGGAAACTGCAGTGGTGTAGCAGATAAGCGCTGTGGCTGCCAACCAAAAGGTCAGCAGCTCAAATCTGCTAGGTGTTCCCTAGAAACTCTATGAAGCAGTTCTACTCTGTCCTATCTTGTCACTATGAGTCAAAATCAACTCAATGGCAGTGGGTTTGGAATCCTGGAAAGCAGACATTAGCTACTCCTGTCATGCAGGAATTCATGAGCATGTACTCATAAGGGGATACGAAGGAACTTAAACCCAAGCTTTCTTGAGCAGTGCTTCTCACACTTTAAATGTGAATTTATTAAAATACACATTCTGACTCAGTAGCTATGGGGTAGTCTGTAGACTTTATCTTTTTCACAAGCTGCCAAATGATGCTGAGATTGTACGTCCACATTCACTGCACTTTGGTTGGCGAATTTCCAGATCAGATTTAGTGCTCTGTCTGGCGCTGCACATCCTTCTCTCTTTTATAGCTACGAGCCTTTGTACCAAATATGGTATTACTTAAGTAGAGCATATTTTGTATGTATTCATTCTTTCTAATATTCTTATATATGCACATACTTTTACAATAAAACACTGGAAACATATTGTTGGATGAATAAACAAACTAGATTGTAAGAATTTGAAGGATATAATCTGTCATGAGGGTCTTGGACTTACCAAACAGCTGAGAACACAGAATTAATTAATCTGAAAATTGAAATGAACATTTTTAAAATTTAAAATGAAAAACAAAGAAAAAATGGGCTGTTATTTTTGGCTATCAAGAGAGCACAGCTGGTACCACCCTACACCACATGGAGAATTCGGGTAGAATTCAGGGAAATACAGCAGACCTGTACTGAGAAGATCCTGCAGTTTCAAGCAGAGTTAGAAGGAAATGGTGGCTTCTCTAAGTCACACTTGAGATTTAGGAGGCAGAGAAAGCTGAAGATCTCCACCTCTCTTTACTGTTGTTAGGAGTCGTCAAGACAGCCCCTGCACAGACTGACACCATGTACAGCCGAACGAGATGTTGCCTGATGCTGCGCCGTCTTTATGATTACTGCTGTGTTTTAGCCCATTGTTGCACTCACTGTTTCAGTCCATCTCGTTGAAGATTTTCCTCTTCACTGACTCTTTTATCAAGTATGAGATCTACTTTTCCAGGGATGGGTCCCTGCTGATATTCTTCAAAGTATGTGAGATGAGGTCTCACCATCCTTGCTTCTAAGGAGGATTCTGGATGTGTATCGTCTTTTTGCCCACCTGCTATAGTCTGTCACCTTTATTTATCCTGACAGCTGTAGGAAAGGAGTGAGATAAGATGTTGATACTGAAGTTTGCACCCAAATACCACGATGCAGTGGAAGCTGCATGCTCAGATGAGGTGTCAGAGAGCAGCACCCAGTGTCCTGAACACTGAATTCTTTACCCAGTGCTCCTGACACCACCTCAAGGTTCCAAAACAGTCACACAGGCCTGTCTGAGTGAAATGTTTCATCCAGGCACAAGTACAGAATTCACCCCACTGAATGAGTATTAAAGGGATGATAAGAGACACAAATCAGACAATCTTTCTACTATAGCCCACACACTGTGCTTGTTTAAGATAGCTTTTATGCAGTCTGATAATTTGGATTCAATTTAAGATAGCTATCTTGAAAGCATGTTAGATTACTTACAAAAGGAAGACGAACAGAAAATGAAGGGCAGAACTGTGATGCCAGAAGCTTACGGAGCCAGGTCGCATTACCACAAATTGTACCATAGGACATGGGGAACGGGGACCGAAACTCTTGTTTCTTGTCTCTGCGTTCACCGAGGAAACCCTGGCAGTGAAGTGGTGAAGTGCGACTCTGTTAACCAAAAGGTCGGCAGTTCAAATCCGTGAGGTGCTTCTTGGAAACTGCTTGGGGCAGTTCTACTCTGTCCAATCAGGTCGCTATGAGTTGACATTGACTCAACAGCAGAGCGTTTTGTTGGTTTGGGTTTAATGAGCTATTCTAGTTAGAGGCTTGATTCTTTTTTTAAAAAAAAAGTTTCTAGTGGCTGATAATTTTTAAATTTATGGCCGTTTTTCCACTTACAGTGGAAATTTGATTTATTTAACATTAACATGCTCTTCAATTCAGAAGATAAGTTAGTGCTAAAAGGATGGTATTGCCTAAAACGGAAAAATGCATAAAAGTCTACATTCTATGTTTGTATAACCTGTTGCGTACATTGTACAGAATGATATTTTTCTTTTCCTTAGGACAGGAAAACAAATCATCTTGAAAGCAAAGCAATGGTGCATAATTATTTGACATGATGATATAGAGAAATTAAATAACTCAGTTCATTATTACCAATGTTTTTTAGCCAAATCCAACTGTTTCTGTGCAGCTGTTCCAAGATGCTACTTAAAATATTTATAAATCTATCAACTTAGATTTAGAATTAAGCTTCTTTTTAACCTTCTGTTTTAATACAAGTATATGAAAAATGTAAATGTCCAAAGACATATTACTTTTCTAAAGTAAACTTTCACGTATTTAAAGTGTCAGCAAGATAATTAAACATAACTGATGAAATCTCCTCAGTTTAAAAGGAAAAATATATCTATCTGTCATTAGTTTATCACTGTATAAAACAGCAACATTCTGCATGTTGTAACTTACCTCAGAAACAACACTTATTTTTAGGGAAAAAGACCATTTTCTTTAAGTTTCTGTGACTTAATAACATTGTTGACTACAACCAGAAAAAGATATTTCATCAAAACATACTGATGGAAATTTAAGACAACACAAAATGAGACAAGATTAAAATTAGGTCAATTTAGTTTATCAGCATTTTTATTAAAGAACCATACAGCAAATTAACAGGAGATAGCATCTTTTCTAGTTATTAATTATTTGGAATAATGGCACGCTTTCTAGTTAGTTATTAACTATTTGGAATAACACTATTGGTTTAAAGAGGTTTTACCATGTGCAATTTTACAGATAAAATCAGATGACTGCAGACAATCTTTGCAGATAGTTAAAACTGTTAACTAAGCTAGTAAAACTTACTTAAAACTGTCTCCCTACATAATAAAGAGGATGAAACCTTTTTTTCCCTTAACAAAATTTTCAATCAATTCTAATTAAAATAAATATTTCTGATCTAATATATGTAATGTCTGGTAGATATTATCAGGCGTTGATGAAAAACATTTGACATGTGGCTGACAAGAACTGATTGTTAAGTGCTGTCACATTGGTTCGTAGTCACAGGGCCCCTGTATACAACAGAACACTGCCCAGTCCTGTGCCATCTCCTAATCATTGCTGTGTTTGAACCCACTGTCACAGCCACTGTACCAGTCCACCTTGTTGACGGTCTTTCTCTTTTTTTGCTACCCCTCCACCAAGTACGATGTCCTTCTCCAGAAATTCATCCTGCCTGGCAACGTATTTAAAGACCGTGAGATGAGGTCTGGCCATTCTTGCTTCCTAGAAGCATTCTGGCTGTACCTCTTACAAGACAGACTTGTTCATTCTCCTGGCAATTTATGGCATATTTAACCGACATCAAGATAAGTGTGAAAAAAGGAAAATAAGATTAGCACGAGAAAGTACAAGCATAACACTGATATCTATGATGTCAGTTCATTAACTACTATGGAAAACAAGGGAAAAAAGATCTTAGTGGGTTAGTTTGATCAAAAATAGATTACTTATATATCAGTACCCAAATAGCTGAACTTTTCTGCTTCTGATATATTGTCTTTATTGGTTTGAATAGTGTGTTAAATATACCTTAATTTTATCTTTCAAAGCTAAAGCTCTTCTTTCTTGATCAAAAATCATCAAGCAACACATAGTAAATTTTTTGTACATGCACTACTAAGTTAATCCATCTGATAACTATACCAATACGACTTTACAGACTATAAAACAACAGATGCCTTGCCAGCTGTTGCTTTTCAAATTTATTAAGTCAAGCTTCTGTATGACAAAGAACATTTTGTACTTAATAATCCATTTTGATATACTGGATTCTCTTACTTTTGACTCAATTCTGGAACGAGCAATAAAGGAAGAATCTGTACAAGAAACCTCCATCTCCTCTTCGATACTAGACTGGCAGTGGAGCAACTTTATTGGCCCAACTCAATGCCCACCTCACATTAATTGCTCATTAATTGAAAAGTATGCTCTTTCCTCCCTCTCTTCCTTTTCCCATCTTCCCTTCCTCTCTCCCATCTTCCTTTCCTCCCTTTGATTCTTTACTTCAAAGTCAAATACATAGCACTGTCTGAAATGACTTTTGGGAGTCGAACGATTGTAAAAGCAGCAAAACTGTTTTGGAAAGAACACTGGGCATATAAATTACAAGTAGATACTGACTGATATTCTGTCACTTACTAGCCATGCGACTGTGGCTTGGGACTGTTTCCTCATCTATAAAATAAATGCAACAAACATGTTTGTTTTCCCCAAAAGCCTGTTTTGAGTTTTAAAAGATAAAATGTACCTGAAATCACTTTGGAAATGTCAAAATCTTATATAAAGAAATCATCATCAATTGTATATGTTCCCAAAACAAATAACAATTCGCCATGGCTGACAATGAATTATCTTAGGGTGCCATATTTGTCTACCAAAATGCTTGGAGTTGTCACTATTAAAGTTTATTTTTAAGTGATAGCTGGGAGGGGAAAAGTCTTTTAAGATTTATAACTAAATTTAAAATTTTATAGCTATGTTGTCTGTGAAGGGTGACATACTCACTAATGCATTGTTGCTAGGTGCTGTCTCATAGGTTCCGAATCACAATGATCCCGTGTACAACAGGAGGAAACACTGCCTGGTCCTGCTCTATCATCAAAATCATAGTTGCAACCACTGTTTCTATCCATCTTTTTGAGGGTCTTCTTTTTTCTTGACCCTCTACTTTATCAAGCACATTAGGAACATATATATACACGTATATATACCTTATGAATTTATCATAAAGAATAAAAAGCAAGATTTTGAAGCAATAAAATAGAATCAAATGAGTATTCTGTGACAGTGTGAGAAGGAGAAAAAGTTAAATGAAAGAAGTTAAACCAGTGAAAGAAATCTGAGCACCGTGAGGACACATAGGAAGGACGTGGAACATTCCAGTGACTCTTAATTTTGATTGTTGGTATTACCATTCAAAATTAATGTCTGTTTGGGGAACACACATGATTTATAAGAATTCTTTACATTTATGTAAGTTTCCAGTCTCAAGTTTCCAGAATGTTTTCAAAGTTCTATTTTCTGATCATCCCCTTTATTCCTGAACTGCCCTTCCTGTGTTTACATAGTTACCTCTCTCAATACATCACAATTTCCTATTCACTCACCTGTCTACTAAACAGAGTAAAAGCACCTCAGTTGCAACAATTACATTTTTCTAACGTTGTGGCACTGTGTATAATACACAATCAATGACTTAGTGAGTCATAAAAAATGGATTCAGATTTCTTGAGATCTGTGAAACCATCTATTCCCTCCTTTTTCCCTTGTTGCCTTTCAGCCTTCAGACACTTACTAAGTACTAAGAGGAGGCACTGCAATGAGTGCTGGGAATTAAGGGGAGAGGAAACGGACTCCTGTATTTCAATTCCCAAAAATTAAATACCAGAATTTCATCTAAATTTTACTGACATGGCTGATATAAAGTACACTGCAGATTTGTTACCTCTTAATGCAAAACAGAAAATGTGACACAAAATAATAATATACATCAATAACTTAAGCAATTATAGGTAGATATTGAAGATGATCTGAAAGACTCACCATTTCTCTTTTTCCAGTTCACAATTTCAGTAGTATTCATCTCAAGGATTCTGGAAAGTCTGTAACCTATAATGGTCAAAGTAAAATTGCTACAGAGTCATGAGGAAGGAGTGTTACGTTTTGCTTACTTGGTACAAGAGTGGGTTGATATGTTTGACTGCCCTAGTGCAACTCTTTGGGTGATTATTTGTGAAGTGTAGTTAGCAGCCCTTCACAGTGAAGTTCATTTCCAGTGACAGTGATAGATGGGAGAAGTGCCTGTAGCATGGCTGAATGCCAACAGTGTGCATTTCCTAAGGACAGCAATGAATGACTCTGGCCCTGAGTCAGCTTCACTGGTATGCCTGGGAAAATGCTAGACCTGATTATAATAAGAAAGTAATTTGCAAATGCTTCTAAAAGAACATGAGTTTCTGAAGCACAAATGCTGGAAAATGAATCTCTCTGTGCCGGAGTTCAGAGTGACAAGAGGCTTGGTAGATTAGGAAGATTCTTCGGAGGTTGACTTTATAAAGATTCTGTGCCTTACTGTATGACACCACCAGGCATTGGAAAAATAAAGGAAGTGAACCTGGAAAACAGGTGTGTCCTCCTCTGCAGGACTCCGATAAAATAACTTTGATAACTCAGCCAAAATTACATGTGGGACATCCAGCAACAGGGAGAACAGGTCCTTAGTCAGCAGTGGCTCTCTATTTTACACAGTAAACACAAGGCTAGAGAACAACCATCTTAAATTTAAAAACCTCCCCTGATCCCATGTTATCCAGTTCCTTTTTCTCTGATCCTGTTTACTGTGGAATTCCTTGAAGAACTGTCTGTAAAACTGTCTCCACCTTCTATTCTTGCATTGTGGGACCCAAAATAAAAGTACAGGACTCTTGTTTAATAACTATTAGTAATTTCAAATTAATGGTAACAGACTATTATTCCAAGTGTCAATATCTTCTAAACCAAGTCAAGCTCTCACCCTCCATCAGTTCCACTGAAATACCTCTTGTCAATATCAGCATTGATTTCCATTAGTATAAATCTAATAGTTTTCATCTCTGTCATATTGGATGCATGACTGGTATTTATCAAAGTTGGTCATACCCTTTTTCTTGAAGCAGTCTTTACCTAACTCCAGATCAAAGCCTCTGCTGTGTTCTCTGTTGACTTCACGGGATACTTCTCCCTTTAGTCTTATTTGCTGATTCTTTCTTCATGTATGCTGAGTATCGGCTACCCAGAAGATGTGCATGGAAAACACAAACATGCTACTTTGCATAGAAAAAAGACTTTGAAGATATGATTAAGGATCTTAAAACAGGGAAATTATCCTGGCTTATTGGGATGAGCCCAGTATAATCACAAAGATCTTCATAAGCGGGAAGGTGAGGGATGAAAGTCAGAGTAGGAATTAAGACTACGAAAACAAGAATGTGGAGTGATGCAAAAAGGTACCCATGAGCCAAGGAATTCAGGCAAACTCTAGAAGCTAAAAAAAGGCAAGAAAATACATTCTCCCTTAAAACTTCCAAAGCAACACGTCTCTGCCAACATCTGATTTTAGAATTCTGATCTGCAAAACTGTAAGAGAATAAACTGTTGTTTTAAGCCACTAAATGAATGATAATTTGTCACCACAACAGTAGAAAAATTGAGTTGGATCCAACTCGAAGGCTTGGCTTGGTCACTCCAACATCTATATGTCAGTTTGCCTTGGGGTTCATCCTGAGAATGTCTTTCTCTATATTTACCCTCAAGAACAGTTTAGTGGCTTCAATTATTGCCATTAAATGTTAGCTAAACACTTCATGACCTCCCAAACTATTTCTCCGGTTCAGACTTTTTCCTTAAATTCTCCATTGCTTTAGCCAAAAGCTCACCAGACATTTTCATTTAAATGTCTAAAAGTCACCTCAAATTTAATAGGTACCCCAATATATGGCCTTCCTGCCATGGTCACTGCATTTCCTGCCATTGCCCTACATTAAGAGCAGCTCTAACTCTACTCTTGAAAACTGTTAGCTGGGCCTCCAAAATAAATCTAAAATCCAACATTTTTTTTATATCACCTTCCCTGCTACCAATCCAGATAGAGTCAGTCACCGTCATCACTTGCTTGAAATATTAAAATAAAATCCTAAATGGCCTCAGGCTTCTCCTCTTTTTCCCCTACAGTCCAGACTTAATCCAAGAACCAGAAAGAGTCTGTTAAGACATAAGAAGCGCTGTATCACTTCTCTGCTAAAAAGGCTGTAATGGCTTTCCACTTCCCTCGGAAGGCAGAATCCTTACCAGGCCCTGGAGGCTTTTCATGACCTGGTGCCCTGCTCCTTCTGTCCTACCAATTTCTACTTCACTCCTTCTGCTTCAACTATACTGGTCTTGTACTTCCTGGAGCATTTTCACTCATGCTATAACCTCAAGGCCTTTGAAACTGCTTTTCCTTCTACCTGGAGGAAATGAGAAGCCAGATACATACATTGCTCACTCCCTCATTGCCTTTAAGTGCTCTGTTCAAATGTCACTTAATTATTGCCACTGTTCCTGAAAACCTCACCCTATTTAACTTCCGGGTTTTCTAAGCCTGCTTTGCTTTTATCCATAGGATTTGTTGTTGTTGTTGTTAGGTGCTGTTGAGTCAATTCCAACTCATAGCAATGCCACACACAACAAAATAAGACACTGTCCAGTGCTGCACCATCCTCACAATTGTTCTTATGATTGAGTCCATTCTTACAGTCTCTGTGTCAGTCCATCTTGTTAAGGATTTTGTTCTTCTTTTTGCTGACCCTCTACTTTACCAAGCAGGATGCGCTTCTCCAGGGGCTGATCCCTCCTGATAGCATGGCCAAATACGTGAGATATAGTCACACCATTCTTATTTCTAAGGAGTAGCCTGGTTGTACTCTTCCAAGATTTGTTCGTTCTTCTGGCACTCTGTTGTGTATTCAATATTCCCCACCAATACTACAATTCAAAGACATGAACTTTTCAGTCTTCATTTTTCACTGTTCAGCTTTCACACGCATGTGAGACAATTGAAAACACCATAGCTTGGGTCAGGCATGCCTTAGTTTTCAGTGACGTATTTGCTTTTCCACATTTTAAAGAGATCTTTTGCAGCAGATTTGCCAAATGTAATGCATCTTTTGATTTCCTAACTGCGGAGTATGTGGGTGTTGATTGCGGATCCAAGTAAAATTAAGCTCTTGACAACTTCAATGTTTTCTCTGTTTATCATGATGCCACTTTCTGGTCCAGTTGTAAAGATTTTTGTTTTCTTTATGTGGAGGTGCAATCCATACCGAATGCTGTAGCCTTTGATCTTCTTCAGTAGGTGCCTCAAGTTCTCTTCACTTTCAGCAAGCAAGGTTGTGTCATCTCCATAACACAAGTCGCTTCTGAGACACTACACTAAAGCATTCCTTTCCTGACTTTAAACTTTGTTCTGTCCAAACAACTGCTTGTTGATCTACGTACAGGTTCTTCACGAGCACAATTAAGTGTCTTGGAATTTGCATTTTTCACAATGTTATCCGTAATTTGTTATGATCCACACAATCAAATGCCTTTACACAGTTAATAAAACACAAGTAAATATCCTTCTGGTTTCTTCTGCTTTCAGCCAAGATCTATCAGACACCAGCAATGATATTCTGCACACCACATCCTCTTCTGAATCTGGCTTGAATTTCTTGCAGTTAGTTCTCTGTCAATATCCTGCTGCATCCACTTTTGAAAGATCTTCAGTAAAATTTTACTTGTACATAATACTGGTGATATTGCTTGATAATTTCTGCATTCAGTTGGATCACTGTCTTGAGACTAGGCATAAACATGGATCTCCTCTAGTCAGTTGGCCACGTAGCTGCCTTTCAAAGTTCTTGGCATAAGGGGGCTAGCACTTTCAGCAAGACATCTATTTGTTCAAACATTTCAATTGCTATTCCATCAATTCCTGGAGCCTTGTCTTTTCACCAGGGTCTTCATTGCAGCTTGGACTTCTTCATTAAGTACCATCAGTTCTTGATTATAACCTTTTATCATATGATAGCACTTACCATCATGGAATACACTGTACATTTACTTGTTCATTTTTTGATAACTGTCACTAGAATTTAAGGTCTATTAAGGCAAGTACAGGAAACCCCGGTGGTGTAGTGGTTAAGTGCTACCTATGCTAACCAAAAGGTCCACAGTTGAAATCCGCCAGGTGCTCCTTGGAAACTCTATGGCGCAGTTCTACAATGACCTCTAGGGTCACATGAGTTGAAATCGACTTGACGGCAGTGATGGGTTTAAGGCAAGTACATTGTTTTGTTCTTTACCTATTTACTCCCAGTACTAGAACAGCAAGTAGCTAATGGTGCACACTATACAACATACCCATTGTGGCTGAGCCAATTTTGACTTACAGCAACCTATAAGACAGAGTAGGACTGCCCTAGAGAGTTTCCAAGGAGAACCTGTTAATCTTTTGGTTAGCAGCTGTAGCTCCTAACCACTAAGCCATCAGGGTTTCCAGCTAATATTAGACCCATGATAAATGCTCATTGGATTAAGTGAATACATTAAAAGGGCTAGATTCATCATTTGCCAATTTCTAATTAATGTATCATTCAGGTCCATAAATAAACTCAAACTGACATGCGGAATGAAAGTAAGAAGACTAGGTAGGCTTTCTCCACTGCCCTGCCTTCCTTTCCTCTCAAGGCATACACTTCACCAGAGAGGTTATCTTCTTAGTCAGTAGTTCTAAACTGAGGGATAGTTTTGCCCCATTGGCAAACATCTGGAGACATTTTTTCTTGTTGCAACTAGAGAAAGAGTACTATGAATTCTACTGGGTGGAGACTAAAGATGCAACTAAACACTCTTCAATGCACAACACAGCTTCCCGTGACAAGGACTTAACCTGTCCAAAACATCAATAGAGCCAAAGTTTGAGTGTGTATCCTATCATAATGATTCTCAGTGATTTTGCCATATCAATGTAATTTGGTAGATATTTAACTGCGTAATTGTGTCCATAGTGAGATCTGATATAATGTGATCACCTCCATGATGAGATATGTTGTGAGCAGCCAATCAACTGAAAGGGATTTTCCTTGGGGCTGTGGTCTGCATCCCATACAGGTGTACCCTTCTGGCAAGCCTTGCTGGCTCTTGCTCACTCTGGATCCTACAGCTGGCTCCTATTCATCTGACCTCTGGTTCTCGGGACTTGAGGTAGCAGCTTATCTGCTGCTAATCTTTGGATTAATTGGCCTCCACAGCCTGTGAGCCAGAGGCCTGTTGTCTGACCTGCCTGCTTGAAGTTCACCAACACCTGTGGCTATGTAAATCAGAAGAAGCCTCCATCCTCACCCATGGACTTGAAACTTTCCAGCCTCTACAACCGCATGAACCACTAACTTGCTATAAATCTCTCTTTGTTTTGCTCTCTCTCTCTCTCTTTTGCTCTCTCTCTCTCTCTCTCTCTCTCTCTCTCTCCATATCTTTACACAGTGCACAAGTTTCATTCCTCTAGAGAATCCAGCCTAAGAAAGTATTGTTCAGGGCTTCTGTGTGCTTACTGATTTTCTGTTTACTTGTTCTACCAGTTATTAAGAAATGAATGTTGAATTCTTTAACTATAATTGGGGATTTAGTCTCTTTCCCTATTCAGTTCTATCAGTTTTTCTTCCTATGTTTTGAAAATGTTATTAAGCATATGTACTTTTAGGACCATTATGTCTTCTGGTTTAATTTTCCCTCATATTATTATGAAAGTATCCAATTTATCCCTATTAAGATTCTGAAATATACATTGTCTGTTATAAATACAGTCATTCAGTGTCCTCTTCAGTACTTGAAATAGCTTCATTAGTACCTCTAAATCTAACCAGATTAGAAAACCAGTCCACAAACCCCAGAGGCAATTTAGAAAACTTACACTTAAGATTCTATTTTTCTGGAGCCAACTTTAATACCAAAATCTGTATTGTTCCTTTAGGGCTACTATAACAAAGTACTAGAAACAGCGTGGTTTAAAACAGCAGTAATTTGTTATCTTAAAGTTCTACATATGAGACTAGGGAAGAATCTGTTTCCAAGTTAGTATTAGTGTTAGTATTTGGTTAGTATTAGTGTGAAATATCTTTTCCTATCCTTTTACTTTTGCTCCATTTCTGTCTTTATATTTGCAGTCCCTAGGTGGTACAAATGGTTAACTTTCAGCAGCTAATTGAAAATTTATCAGTCAAGTCAACCAAGAGCTGCCTCAGAAAAAGAGCTTGGCAATCTACTTCTGAAAAATTAGCTGTTGAAAACCTTATGGAACACAGTTCTACTCAGACACATGTAAGGTTGCCATGAGTCAAAATCGGCACCATAGTACCTATGTCTTTGTTTTTTTTATTTAAAGCAGTTTCTTTTAGTTGATATTTGGGCAGTGGGATGGGGGCTTTTGGGGGGGTCCAATCTAAAAATATCTTCCATTTAATTGGTGGTTTTAGACTATGTAAATTTAATATTATTTTTTAGCACTGCCCTTAAATATAACATTCTGTTGTTTGTCCCATCTTGCCTTAATTCCTTTCTTTCTTTTCCCGCCTTCTTTTGAATTAAGCACTGTTGTTGTTGTTGTCATCATTGTTTTAGTTTGGTTTTTTTTTTTGTAATAATTCCACGTGGTAGACAGAATTCTAAGGTGAATTCCAAGGTCCCTGCCCCTAGTGTATATCCATTGTATATTCCCCTCTCCTTGAGAATCTGTAGAAATATGAACATGGTAGAACATTACTGTCATAATTAAGCACATTACATATCAAAGGTGAAGAGATTTTGAAGACGTAATTAAGACCCTAATCTATCGATTTTGATTTAATCAAAAGAGATTATCCTAAGTGGGCTGGATCTAATCAGGTGAACTTTTTAAAAGATAATCAAGGCTGTCCTGGAAGAGAGATATTAGAAGCCAAAGATATTCTCCTACTGGCCTTGAAAAACTAAGCTGTTATCACATGAGACCTGTGACAGATCCGCATGGCAAGGACCTGATGGTTGAGAGTGGCCCATGGCCATAACCAGCAAGAAAATGATAATCTTCATATGACCATAAGAAAAGCTATTCTGCCAACTTCAATGAACTTGAAAGCAGATTCTTCCCTAGTCTCATATGTAGAACTTTAACATAATAAATTACTGCTATTTTAAACCACACTGTTTCTGGTACTTTGTTATAGTAGCCCTAAAAGAACAATATAGATTTTGGTATTAATGTTGGCTCCAGAAAAATAGAATCTTAAGTGTGAGTTTTCTAAATTGCCTCTGGGGTTTGTGGACTGGTTTTCTAATCTGGTTAGATTTTGAGGTACTAATGAAGCTATTTCAATTACTGAAGAGGACACTGATGATATTGGTTAGTTGTTCCTAATTGTACCACTGGACAAAGTGAAGAAAGAAAAAGATGAGCTCAGGGTGTGAAACTATCAGCTTAAATGTTGAATTAATGACCTGAAAATTTCTGTGTTTGCTCTGAAAGAAAATCTTGTCTCCTGTAGCCATAGGGCTGACACTGCAGAAAACTCAACAGTCGCATCCAGCAAGTGACTGAAGAACACAAACTAAAATATGCAACTTCACAATGTGTTGTCTATTAAAATGGGAACGTTGTGTTGATCTGGGTAGACCTTGGTAAAGTTGGGGATACTGGACACCTCAATACTGCTGAATCTTCTTTACAGAAGAATATTCCACATCTGAAGAGATTACTCTAGCTTTGCCTGGAGAACCTATAATGGCCTGCTGTGAGGTGCCATATTTTTATGCAAATAACTCATATGTTATACATCTTTTTTGCCAACAACACCCTCCCCCCATGAGGTATTCTTGTAAGCATGCTGCACTAATTTATTTTTTTACATATTGCTGTAAAAAAATTAACATATCATGCTTATGAAAGAGCATAACTCAAAACCAAACCCACTGCTGTAGAGTCAATTCTGACTCATAGTGAGGCCATAGACAGAGTAGAACTGACAGTGAGGCCATAGACAGAGTTTCCAAGGAGCGCCTGGCAGATTCAAACTGTCAGTCTTCTGGTTAGGAGCTGTAGCACTTAAACACTATGCCACCAGGATTTCCAGGAGAAGGCACAGTTGGTAAAAAATGTATAATATGCGTGTTATTTGCATAAAAATATGGTAGTTACCTTGCAAGATATTGCTGATTTTCCTCAGGACACATCCCTCCACATCCCTCTTTTCTTCAAGACCTGTTAACTGGACTCATGTCCCAACTGGTCCCCAAAGGTGAAGTACATAGTGTGACCTGTGGGTCAGTACATGACACCCTAAGAGAACTACATGATTCTACCAATTTGTACAAACAGAAATCTGGGGAATACCAATGTGGGAAAGGACATTAATGATGTGGGATAATGGTGAAAGAACCATAAAGCTAAATTTATTAATACGGACCCACTAGGCAGAAATTCTACATTCATTGTTTCAGGCTGAGGGTTTTAGAGAGGAATCCAGCAGTGTGTTAGTGGAATGAAACATGGACCAAAAGTTGAGCTACGCTTAATGAAGTTTAAAAGCCAAAATTGCCTTCTTCTTCTGTAGATGAGGTTAGCCAAAGGCTTAGGGAGGTTAGAGTATCATAGTGGATGTCTCATGTAAGACCTACTCACATTTGATAGGATCCAGCAGAAACTCTTTTCACCATGACCATGAGGAATAAATTTACGAGAGGAGCCCCAACATTCTTGAAGATCTCTATGGCCACTCTTTTTTCTAGGTCGGGAATTACAGGGAGAACTGATGCCACTGAACTGTAATCCCTAAATGTAAAGAAGATAATTCGATCCAGGAGAAGTATGGACTTAATCACCCAAAACAAGGTGAATGTGGTTACCATAATGGATGGGAGAGTAAAATCAGCAATCAGAAGCATCTGACTTGCAGAAACGTTGGTGCTGGCTACTTGAGTAGAGTCCGTAGAAATGAAATAGGTAGAAACACTTCTCAGTGCTTACTTAATCTGTAGGCAGAAGAAGGAATTTCACCTAAAGACTGTAACTTAGAAATCCTTCCTGAGTTTCCGGCTGACCACCTGCGCTATGGATTTTAGACTCAAGACTCTCAGAGGTTTCAAGCTACCACCTTTCTTAAGTATTGCTAGCTTCCACAATCACATGACTCAGTTCCCTAACATAAATCAATCACTGTCTAAATGTATACACACTTACTCTGAAATCTGTTATTCTGTATATTTAACTGTTTTACATAGGGGGGGTAAACCCAAGCCCTGTTACTCTACTTTGGCTGGAAGTGAAAATCTCTATGTAAGTCAACTTTGACAAAGAACAAGGACAGGCAACTTGCTTTACCATATAACTAGTCTTTATTATGAAAGTATAGTAATTTAAAGAATATAATGTTAGCAAAAATATAGTTAGATGATAATAAATACCTAGAACAGTACTCAATGCTTACTATGAAATGTATTTATTTACACGTGTTTTACATATATTACATATATTAATCCACATTTTACATACATTAATCTATTTAAATAGCTATGTCATAAAGCAGGTACTGTTATTATTCCTATTGTATTGACGATACAGAAACTGATGTACAGAGAGTTTCAATTACTGGCTACAGTTCACACACGTCCTACAGACAAAGTCAGGATTGAAACTCAGGAAACCTGACTCCAGAGTCCACGTTCTTAATCACAAATCACATCTCTATTATCAATAGATTAAGGCAATTTATAGAGTCCAGAAATAGACCTAAGCATGTACAGGGTGAGACAGAAGAGGTTTTTAATTGTTAGGTCATTGTCTTGGTCATTTAATATTATTCTAATGGAAATACCACAAGTGAACAGCTTTAACAAAAAGAAATTTATTTTCTCCCAAAAAAGTAGGCTAAAGTGCAAAATCAAGGCATTAGCTCCAAGGGAAGTCTTTTCTTCTGTTGGCTCTGGAGGAAAGTCCTGGTCCTCAATCTTCTCCTGGACTAGGAGCTTCTGAAATGCAGGGACTCCAAATCCAAAGGATGTGCTCTGCTGCAGGTGCGGCTTCTTTCCTGAGGTATGAGGTCCCCATAATCTCTCTGCTAGCTTTTTTATTTTATATCTCAAGAGATTACCTCAAGGTACAAGCATAATCCCACACACTGAGTCTTAACCCACCGACACAACTACCAACCAACCTCCCTCATTAACATCATAGAGGCAGGATTTACAACATATAGAAACATCACATAATACTAGGAATCACAGCCTAGCCAAGTTGCTACACACATTTTTGGTGGGACACAATTCCAACCATGGCAATAATAAACTTGCCATCTTTTGTCCAGTTGAAAGATAAGCCCTTCTAGTTGCCTTCTCTCCTATACAACTTTGTCTCTATGTCCAGCAAGGCTTGAATGGGCCCTACCTCATTTCAGATGTTTCAAAATGCCACCTGAAAGCCTGAGTCTAAGATAACCCTCAGATTATTAGTCCTCATATATGAGGAAATGCTTTGTTGCCTTTACACTGGTTTTGAGCCTTCTGTCCTCCGTGTCGTTGTCACCTATCATTTTAGCTCTCTGGCAGAATCCCAGATCCTTGAAGACAGAAATTACGTTTTTGCATACACTGTACCAAATATATTATAGATGCTTTGTAAATGTGTGTCACACGATTAGATCAATGGCTAAGAAGATAGTAATTCATCTATGAGTCAGAAACGCTACTATATATACTAAAGGTCTGCTAGCTGCTTAGAACAGTTTGCCCTTTACTTCCCCGAGCTTGGAGTGAATGTTTTTCATGACAAAACAAAGGATGCTTTTATGACACAAACAGATGGAAAGCTGTCCCCTTTAGGTGTCTTGGCTGCACATCTTGAATTCCTGATTCATTAACAAACTGAAATACACATGAGAATGGCTTTGGATTTTTTTTTTCTTCTACATCCTTTGCATTTATACAGAGGAAGAACTTCGCCTAGTAAATGTTCATACAGACATAAAATCATGATGTTGGAAGCAGGAAGGCTGCTTATAGTCACAATAGAATAATAGTTTCAACAATTTAACTCTGTGCTCTAATAATAGGGAATTAGTGAGCATGTTTAGATATTACTTTGCCCTTATAAAAAGTCAAATAGCATTATATATTCTATTTTCATATCACTTTTGACAATCAAATAAGAAAAATATTTATAGAGCAAAGCTCTATAAAGACTACTTTGGGAAGTACAGGCATTGGTATTTCGGTGGTAGACTTCTTGCCTTCCATGAAGGAGACCTGGGTTAGCTTCCCGGCCAGTGCACCTCACAGGAAGCCACCACCCACCTGTGGGTGTCGATTTGTGTGTTGCTGTGATTCTGAAAATGGAGTTCTGGTGGCACTGTGCTTAAGTGCTTGGCTGGTAACTGAAAGGGCAACAGTTTGAACCCACCAGTTTCTCTGTGGGAGAACGATGTGGCAGTCTGTTTCTGTAAGGATTACAGCCTCAGAAACCTTATGGGGCAGTTCTACTCATCTTGTAGCGTTTCTGTGAGATAGAGTAGACTTGATATCAACGGGATGATGCTGACCAAGTTCCAGCACACCTTTCAAACTAAGATGAGCTGGAAAGAAAGGCCTGGCTACCTGCTTCCAAAATCAGCAGTGACAACCCTAAGAATGCAACTGTCCAATCCTGAGTCAGTCATGGTTAATGGCATAGGGCTGCCAGCATTTTGTCCCACTGTACTTGAGTTGGCCGAGTCAGGGGCCAACTTGATGGCAAATAACAACAACTTTGTGAAATAAATCCATTCATTGCCATTTTACACATGAGAATGACTAGACTTATAGAAGAGATGCAACCAGCCCACAATCACACAGAAAGTAGCAAAATTGGGACTAGAACCTACATCAAACCATATCCATGATTTATTACAATTTAGTTATGCCTAATTCTACATCTGTTAACCAAAATGTTCAGCAGTTCAAGTCCTCCAGGTGCTGCCTGCAAACTCCATGGGGCAGTTCTACTCTGATCCTATAGGGTCACTATATGAGTCAGAATTAACTCAACACCAGGGGGTTTGGTTTCTCGGTTTAATACCCCACCGAAATAAATGGCAACACTGGAGCAGGGCTTGAAATGTAGGGGCTAGCTGCTGTAGAACCTGGTGGAACATGGCAATGGGGTACCATTACTTGGCTGTGCACTCCCTCCTAATGTTAAATCAGTACCAAGGAGCTAGCATCATTGAGAAGACCTGATACTAAAATAATATGCCACTGTTAGTCCAAAGTGACCAATCCAAAGGAACCCAGGCGAGAGGAAGAATAGTACAAAAGCTTGAGAAAAGAGGTAAGAGTGAAAATCCACAGCACAGTATGTGAGGCCAAACCTCAAGGGCACTCTAGCCTGGAGAACATAGCTGTGTCTGACAAGCAGCTTTCTCCTACACCAATGAGGTGGTGGTTGTTAAGGGCCAGCTAGACTGTCAATAAACCACAGCCCCACTATGCTTTGGCTACTCCACGCAGGAACCCAAAGGAAAACACATTCCTCTTCACAGCCGCGAGACTCCAACAGTCCCAAAAGCTAGAAAAGGAGAAAGTTCTTTTGTTTTGCTTTGTTTCCTGATTGTGTCATAATGCAGGTACTCAAGGCCAGGAATACTGATGCGTGATTCAAGGGGACTCAGCAACAGAAGCAGAGTAGGTGCAGTCATACCGGCTTTATTGGTGCAACGGTGGCTGGCAGGCGCAGAGTTCAGTGGTCACACCCACCCTGTGGCACAGCGGCCTTATATATAGGCTTAAACAAAGGCAACTGGCAGCCAGATACATGAGCTTCAAGGCCAGGTTGCTTATAAACAAGTTACTTAACTATTGCTGAGTCACTCTCATTTGGAAGGCCTGTACCCGGCCAGAATGCCTGAGCAAGACAACTTTCCATGCTATGTCTACAGTTTGACTCCCCTAGAATGAAAAGATAAAACTAGTAGCCTGAAATAGATGGGAGAGGGGACTCTCAAAACACATTTCCCAGAAAATTTTAAATACATTTAGTGAACTCAATGAGAGGGTCCCTGATAGTGCAAAATGGTTAAGTAATTGGCTAGAGCTGCTGTGAGTCAGAAGCAACATGACAGTAGCAGGTTGGGGTTTTCATTGAAAGATTAGTGGTTCAGACTCACTTAGGGGCTCTGCAAGAGAAAGACTTGGCAATCTCTATCCATAAAGACTGCAACCTAGAAAATCCTAGAGAGCAGTTCTACTTTGTCAGATGAGACCACTATGAGTTGGAATCGACTCGACAGCACCTAACAACAACAGCAAACTCACCAAAATAGGTAATGCAGTTCTAACTCTCGAGAAGACCAAATCCCCTAAATCTACTCTGACAAGTCATCATGCATTACAACTTTCCACTCAACGAGCTCCACTTTATTAAGAGTGAAGTCAAACACTTAGAGAGAATCTTCAGATTCATTTGCAGGGGTAAATTTGTGTGGGATTACATTACAGGGTTATCACTCAATTCTTGGGAACTATTGGCCTGAGACAAATTTCATTTCAAAACGTTGTTTGAAACTAGGTCAGAAGAAATTTCATGGTGTTAGAGTTGTTCTGTACCTGTCTGTTTCAGGTATTCTGACACCTCAACACAAATGTTACATCTAGTTTATCTGATTGTTACCTTTGTGCATAATTTACAGGTTCCTCATTCCAGACAGCATGATACTGCCTTTGTGCTAGGCATATTATAAAATGATTAATATTTCATTTTATAGGTAAAAATTTTGTTAATTCCAGCTCAGTGAGCACTTCCATATTCACAGAGAGAAAATGCAATGTGGTGCTATATAGTAGGATATGAAGATCTTTAACATTGTGTTTCTCAAACAAAATCTTTGGCAGAAAATTAATGAACATAATTTGTGGAATTTGAATTGCTTTGGCCAGAGGTACAAGGGTGGGGAGGGATGGAAGTCTAGTGTTGGCCAAGTTAGGAAGTGTCAGGAAAAAGAAACTGAGAACATACTAAGGCCAGTAACTCTATAAACTTTTTTTTACTGGGTTTGGGTTTCTGTTATTATTTAATAAGCTTAATATCCTTGAAGAAGCCCTGGTAGCATAGCAGATAAGAGCTCAGGCTGTTAATCAAAAGGTTAGCAGTTTGACTCTACCAGCTGCTCCTCAGAAACCCTCTAGGGTTGCTATGAATCAGAATCAACTTAGGTTTGGTTGGTTTTCGAATACCCTGAAAGATAGCTATACTGATACTCACTTTAAAGATGAAAAAATCCTGAGTCTCAGTAAGGTTAAATTATTTCATCAAGACCACCTAGACAGAAGTTTTATTTAGAGCTTGAATCCAGGTGTGCCTGGCTCCTCGATCCAGGACTATATGAATGACAGAGTTGTGCCTAAGTAATGTCGTCAATACTGTTGGTTTCCTACCCATCACCCTTCCTCTTTTCCCCTTCTTAATAAAATCCCAGTGCTATTAAGGCGGCCCCGTATCATCATGAAGTTCACATTAAATGGACCTCATCTCTGACTTGGGGTGGCCGATTGTATTAAAGGACATCACCACTCCTCTTGCAATGACTGGTATAGGGTGGGAATGTGACTCAGTTCTGGCCAATGACCTACAATGTGACAGGAAATCTGGCGGCAGATTCACTGAGGGTAGGAAAGGCTTTGAAAAACATTTCCTTTCTCATTTAAAGAAGCAAGTAGGAATCAATTCTCTTCATCCTTGGATATGGTTATTATTCAGAAATGATGCCAGGAGTTGCTGTCAGCAACTTGATACCAGTCAGAGGACAACACCTCTCCCAAAGACTGCTGAACAGAGGAACACCACCACCTAGGTTCTTAGAGACCACATGGAACCAGCCAATTAAGCAACCCTAGGGTCTGCTGTATTCCTGCATTTGCTCTTATCTGAGATAAGCCTCTGTCTACCCCATTTTAAATTTTGGTTTCTGTTCATTGGAAACATCCTAATGATACAGTTAGCTATCAAGACTACAAGCAGCAAGGCAGCCTACAAGACTACAAGGCAGCCTACAAGACTACAAGGCAGCCTACAAGACTACAAGGCAGCCTACAAGACTACAAGGCAGCCTACAAGACTACAAGGCAGCCTACAAGACTACAAGGCAGCCTACAAGACTACAAGGCAGCCTACTACCTACAATTCTTGTAGATCTCAAGTCAGGTAAACAAAAACTCCCAAATTGAGATAAATGAATTCAAGCAGTGTAGGTGAAAGAACCAAAGTTTCTGGGACTAACAAAGCAGAATACATAAGAAATTAGAGACCAGTTGGTACAGAGGCAGGAACATTTTTAGAAATGAAACCTAAGAAAGGTTCCTTCTGGTTCAAACCTTTGCTGAGAGTCTGCAATTCTAACAAGTTCCCTGCTGAGAATTTACATTTGCACCCCAGATAAACTGAAAAATGGCCTGAATTTTAGCAAGATCCCCAGGTGACTCTTGTGTATAACTTCCTGGGAACTTGTTAGAAATGCAAATTCTCAGCAAGGAATGTGTTAGAAACACAAATTGTCAGCAGGAGTTCAAACTGGAATCAACCAGTTTGAAGCCCTGCCTGGGACTCACACCAAAGCAGGCTGCCTGGCTTGGTAAGCTGAATTTGAGACCTGTAACAGACAAACAGAAGAGCTGGGTCAAGTTCAGGTTACCTTCCAGGAATGCAGAAAGAGGGTGCCAGGCAAAAGCCAAGTAAACTAAATTCGTCTTCTAAGAATTTCTTTTTGATGGTCAATTTCCCATATAAAAGAAAATTTTGAAAATTAATCATCTGCTCTCTACCCCTTCTTAATTCATTGGCAGAAAGATTTAAGTTTAATGTATTAAAATTGTTTTGTTTATCTCTATAACACAATGAATTAGCAGCAGTTTTAACATATCTAATATCTTAACAAAGATTATAAGTATACGAGCTATTCAAATTCTTAATACAAAATTCCTGTCTATTGGCGATAGAGAAGGGAAGAGAGAGAGAGACAGAAAGCAAGAAACTTCCTACCTTGGTCTTAGTTCTTGACATATGTGCTATTCCTTGCATTTTTAGTACGTGTAACAGAGAAACACACTTGCAGTATCTTATGATTCACTGTGCTTTGTTTGTTAGAAATAACACAATGCCTCCCAATGAACCATATGTACAAAAGCACTGAAAGCTCTTCCCTTGAGAAAAAGAAGGTTGTCACCTTGTAAGTATAAAATTACACAAACTAATGAGGACTAAATCAACCACTTTCCTTCCTCCAAATTCCTGCTGACTATGAAAACAGGCTAGCTTCATGGTAGAATTACAAGAAATGGGAAGGAGCTTGCACCCTGACTTAGGAAAGTCTTCCAACCAAAATGTGATTCACGATATTTTTAAAAGACAAAAATGCATATGGGTAAATATATTTTACTTGAACATTGTTTCATCATTGCATGTGTTTCATTATAACCGACAAACATATTTAAGTAAGTTCCTAGAATTCTGTTTCTTGGTTTTGCATTCTGAAGCGGTATTTATGCACATCTAAACCAAGAAGTATGCCGTTTCAACACAGAAGAATAGAATTTGACAAAGTGATGAGTTTACATTTTAACAAGGTGGTTCTAACATCCTGGCCAGTCCTGTCCTCCCGGACATCAGTCTTTAAGTAACAAAATCTTCCCTGTGATCTTGACCACCGCCTTAACTTCCAGGAGAAAAATCGCTATAAGTATGGTATCGTGCCTAAGTGTATAAAATATTTGATTAATCTGAGGAATGAACAAATCTGTCTCAGAAGAAGTACAGTCAGAATGTGCCTTAGAAACAAGAATGGTGACACTACATATCACCTACTTTGGATGTTTTGTCAGAAGGGATCAATCCCTGGAGAAAGACATCATCTTTGGTCAAATAGAGGGTTGGTGAAAAAGAGGAAGAACCCCAATGAATTGGGTTGACTCAGTGTATGCAACAAGGGGCTCAAGTATAACAACAACCTTGAGGATGGCACTGGACCAGATAATGTTTTGTTCTGTCAAACAACAATAAAGAAGCTGAGGCCTTTTTGGCTCTTAAAGCCTATTTTGATTACTTAACATGCAAAAAGGAAAACGTATTAAATTCCTGTGTATCCACAATTGGAGCTCAATTACATCTTGGATAATGGAGTAGGCTTTAATTTTGGAGAGTAGAAAGTACGTCTCCAGTGTATTAGGGCTATAATTATAATATCATAAAGTCTCAGGAATTCAATTTTGCTAAATGTTCTTTGTTGATTTTTTTATTTTTATTTTTTGTTGTGCTTTAAGTAGAAGTTGACAGTCCAAGTCAGTTTTTCATACAAAACTTACACATACACTGTTACGTGATCCTACTTCATTTCCCTACGACGTGACCACACATGTCTAGTCTCTACCTGCACTGGCCATTTCCATTCACCCAGCTCCTGTCCCCTTCTGCCATCTAAACTCACCTCGAGACAGAAGCTGCCCATTTAGTCTCATGTGTCAACTTGAGGCAAGAAGCACACTCTTCTCCAGGATCATTTTTGTTTTATAATCCAGTCTAACCTTTGTCTGAAGAGTTGTTGGCTTCCAGAGTTGTTTCTGTTCTGGGCTAACAGCGAGTTTAGGGGCCATGTCTCCCAGGGACTTTCCTGTCTGTTGGACCATCAAGTCCAGTCTCATTACTAGAGGTTGAGTTCTGTACCCTGTTTTTTTCTTCCCCCTTCAGGGAATCTTTGTTGTATTCCCTGTCAGGACAGTCTTTGGTGGCTGGGTACCATCTAGCTCTTCCAGTGTCTCTGATTTATGCACTCTTTCTGTCTCTTAATCCCATGTCTCTCTTGTGTCTGGGTTCTTTACTCTCCTGTGCTCTGGATTGGTTGGGACCAGTTGATGCATCTTAGATGAAAACTTGTTAGCTCTTAAGACCCAAGAAGCTACACGCCAAAGTGGAAAACAGAGCATTTCCTTAACAAGCTTTGTTACTCCAATTGACTTAGATGTCCCCTGAAACCATGGTCCTTGTACTGCCACCCCTACTACTCTGTCCTTCAAAGTGTTCGGTCGTATTTAGGAAATTTCTTAGCTTGTGATTTAGTCCAGTTGTGCTATCTTCTCCTTATCGTGTGTTGTCCTTCCCTTTACCTAAAATAACATGGCCATTGGCTTGGCTATTATTTGGTTAGTGAATACCCCACTCTCTCCATCCCCAACCTCATAACCATCAAAAACATGTTTTCTTATGTGTTGAAACATTTTCTTGAGTTCTTACAATAGTGATCTCATACGATGTTTGTCCTTCTGTGGCTAATTTCATTCAGTGTCTTCCAGAAGTCTCCATATTATGAGATATTTCACAGATTCTTCATTGTTCTTTTTCACTACATAGTATTCCACTGTGTGAATATATCATAATTTATATATCCATTCATTTGTTGGTGGGCACTTAGGTTGTTCTCATTTTTCTTGCTATTGTGAACAGTGCTGCAATGATCATAGGTGTGCATATATTTATTCTTGTGACAGCCCTTATTTCCCGAGAGAGAGAGAAATATGTATGGATATAGACATAAACATAGACATATCAGCATAGATATATCGGCGTATGCGTAGGCATAGACATAGATGTAGACGTAGACAGACGTACAAGGAGTGAGATTGCTGGATAATATGGCATGTCTATTTCTAGCTTTCTAAGGAAGTGATTGCACCATTTTACATTCCCATCCGCAGTGTATAAGGATTCTAATCATTCTGCAACCTCTCCAACATTATTATTACTATTATTATTACTATTACTATTGGATTATTCAGACTTGTTTGGATGAGAGGGTATCTCATTGTAGTTTTGGTTTGGATTTCCCTAGTAACTAATGATCGCAAGCATGTCCTCAGACTTGACTGTTCAGTGCGTGAATGTCTTCTTTGCTAAAGTGCTTATTCATTCCTTTCCACATGTCTTAGGCTGGGTTTTCTAGGGAAGAAAAACCAGTAACATGTATATGTACAAGGAAAGATTTATATATAAAGGAAACAGCTCATGCAATTGCAGAAGCTGAATGTCCCAAGTCCTGGCACAAGCCTCATGTGGCCATGGGAGCTGGTGAATTCAAGGTCAGCAGGTCAGAGACCAGAGTTCTAGATCACCAGTTGTGTAGGTCAACAGATCCCAAGCTGGTGGCTAGACGGAGCTGCACAGGCTGGTGAACCCAGCAGCGGCAGGTCATGGAACAGGACTCTCAAGCACAGGCTGTAAGCATTGAAGAATCCAACAGCTGCTTGTTCATGTCCAGCCGCCAGACACCAAAAGAGAGCAGGAGCTGCTAGCTACGTAAGCAGATCAGCTATAGGTGGTGGAAGGCGGATAGATGAGAGCTGACGGGTGGAATGCCACCACAGGCCCTGCCCTGCCACTTGATGCAGCAGCCAAACATGGAAGAGCCAAGTTGACATAATCCTGACCACCACAACACATTTTTCATTTGGTCATTTGTCTCTTTGTTGTTGAGATTTTGCAATGTCTTGTAAATTTTAGAGATTAGATGATGGTGGAATTTGTCACATCTAAAAAAATTTTTCACACTCTGCAGATTGTCTTTTAACTCTTTTGGTGAAGTCTTTGGATAAGCTTTAGTGTTTGATTTTAATAGTTCCTAGTTGTCTACTTTCTCTTCTGGTGTCTATGTACTGTCATTTTATTTATGCCATATATTGGAACTCCTAACATTGTCCCCATTTTTAATTCCATGATCTTTATAATTTTAGATTTAGGTCTTTGACCCATTTTGAGTTAGCTTTTGTGCATGGTGTGAGGTATGGGTCTCATTTCAGTTTTTTTGCAGATGGATATCCAGTTATACCAACACCATTTGTTAAAGAGACTCTTTTCCCCATTTAATGTACTTTGGACCTTTGTCAAATATCGGCTGTTCATCGGTGGATGATTTATGTCTGGATTCTCAATTCTGTTCCATTGGCCTATATATCTGTTGTTGTACCATTACCAGGCTGTCTTGACTATTGTGGTAGTATAACAGGTTCTACAGTCAGGGAGTGTGAAATCTCGCACTTTATTCTTCTTCTTTAGCAACATTTTACTTATCCAGGATCTCTTCCCTTTCCACACAAAGTTGTTGTTGTTGTTGTTTTCATCAGAAATTGTCGTTGGAATTTGGATCAGGATAACACTGTATGTGGAAATTGTTTTCGGTAGATCAGACATTTTCACAGTATTGTCTTGCTATCCATCCATGACCAAGATATGTTTCTCCACTTATGTAGATCTCTGTTGATTTCTTGCTGAGTGAATTGCAGTCTCCTTTGCATAGGTCTTTTAAATCTCTGCTTAGATTTATACCTAATTATTTTATCTCCTTGGGGCTATTGTAAGTGGCATTGATTCGGTAATTTCCTGTTCTGACATTCTCTCTGTTGGTATAGAAGAATCCAACTGATTTTTGTATATTTATCTTGTAAACCTGATAATTCACTGAATTCAGTTAGTTCCAGTGTTTTTTGTTTTGTTTGTGTGTATGTGTAAATTCTTTAGGGTTTTTGGTGTATAAAATCAAATCATCTGTAAATAGAGATATTTTTACTTCTTCCTTAACAATTTTGATTTTTTTTTATACTTTTTGTTTCTTTTTCTAGCCCAATTTCTCTGACTGGAACCTCCCTCACAGTGTTAAAGTAATGATAAAGGGTGCCCTCGGATCCGACTCGATGGCACTTGGCTTGGCTTGTGTCTCATTGCCATCCTCAAGGAGAATGCTTTTAGAATCTCCATTTAATAAATGCCCTTTATTATTTTGAAGAATTTCCCCTCTATTCCTGCTTTGCTGAGAGTGTTTATCATGAATGAGTGTTGCCAAGCCAAGCCAAGTGCCGAATGGGTGTTAGACTTTGCTAAATGCCTTCTCTGTGTCAATTGATAAAATTATATGGTTCTTATCTTTTGTTCTATCTATGTGATTGATGACATCCACTGTTTCACTTATGTTGAACCATCCCTACATCTCTGGTATGAACCCCACTTGGTCATGGTGAATTATTTTTGTTGGCTAAAATTTTGTTGAAGATTTTTACATTTAAGTTCATAACAGATATTAGTTTGCAATTTTCTTGTCTTGTGGTGTCTTTACCCAATTTTTTGTTCATAGAATATGTTTGGCAGTAGAACCTCCTTTTCTATGTTCTGAAATAACTTTAGTAATAGTGGTGTTAACTCCTCTTGGAAAATTTGGTAGAATTCTCCAGTGAAGCTGTTAAGGCCAGGACATTTTTATTGGGAGTTTTAAAAATTGCTTTTTCAGTCTCTTCTTTTGTTATAGGTTTATTTAACTGTTCTATCTTTGTGTCTACTAATTTAGGTAAGAATGTGTTTCTAGAAATTTACCCATTTCCTGTAGGTTTTCAAGTATGTGTAGTGTACAATTTTTCATAGTATTCCATTATGATTTTTTTAAATGGGTCTGTTGTAATATTGCCTGTCTCATTTCCTATTCAGATTGTTTACTGTCGTGCCTTTCTTTTGTCAGTTTGGCCAATGGTTTCTCAATTTTGTTGCTATTTTTAAAGAAGCAAGTTTTGTCCTTGTTAAAACTTTCAATTGTTTTTCTGTTCTCTATTTCATTTAATTCTGCTCTAATTTTTATTATTTGCTGTCTTCTGGTGCCTGAGAGACTATTCTTTTGCTGCCCTCTTTCTATTTGTTAAAGTTGTAAGGTTAGTGCTGTGTTTTGTGCCCCTTATTCTTTTTGGATGTGTGTATTTATTGCTATGAATTGATGTCTGAACACAGCTTTTGCCATGTCCTAAAGGTTCTGGTAGGATGTATTTTCATTCTCATTAGGTAATATGGATATCTTTATTCCATCCTTAATTTCTTCTATTATCCAGTAACTTTTGAGCAAGGTGTTGTTCAGTTTCCATGTTTGTTTGTTTGTTTCCTTACTTTTTCTGTCTTTGATTTCTACTTTCACAGCTCAATGGTCTGAATAGATTCTTTGTAATATTTCAGTGTTTTGGATTGTGTTAAGGCTTGCTTTATGGCCTAATATGTGTTCTATTCTGGATAATATTTCATGTGCATTGGAAAAAAAGGTATACTTGGCTGCTGTTGAGTGGACTGTTCCATATATGTCTGTGAGATCAAATTGGTTGATCATGTCATTTAGATCTTCTGTGTCTTTACTGAGCTTTTTTCATGATGCTCTGTCCTTTACAAAAAGTAGTATGTTGAAGTCTCCTACTATCATTGTTATACTATCAATATAGTACATTGTACTACTGTACTACCAGTACATTGTAGTACTATCAGTGTATTACATTGTACTATCATTGTCTGTTTTTCTTTTCAATGCTGTTAGAGTTTGTTTTATATATTTAGGAACTTTGTCATTGGGTGCATAAATATTTAGTATGGTTATGTCTTCCTGGTTTATAGACCCTTTAATCATTATATAATGTCTTTCATTATCCATAGCAGTGAATTTTACTTTAAAGTCTATTTTCTCAGAAATTCATATTGCCACACTGGCTTTTTTTTTAATTGTTTTCTTGATAAATTTTTTTCTGTCCTTTGAGTTTTACTTTGTTTGTGTCTTTAAGCTGAAAGTATGTTTCTTGTAGGCAATATATAGAAGGATTATGTTTTTTAATCCATTCTGTCACTTTCTGTCTTTTTATTGATGCATTTAATCCATTTACATTCAACATAATTATTAATAAGTTTATTGCTGACATTCTGATGTCTTTTTGTGTGTGTCGTTGACAATTTCTCTGTTTCATTTAATTTTCTAAATCCAAAACCCACTATCATCGCATTGCATTCAACTCATAGTGACCCTCTAGGTCAGAATAGAACTGCCCCATACAGTTTCCAATTTTCTGAGCAGAGTCATTTTTCTTTATGTGTTTTCTTTTCATTTGTTCCATTGTTCTTAGTTCCTGTATTTGCTGAGTCTATGTTTTCCTTGTTTTTTATTTTGGTGTGTAGGATTGTTAGTTTCTTTTGTGGTTACCTTAATATTTACTCCCATTTTTCTAAGTTTAAGCCATTATTTTACTTCTTCATGTCATCTAGACTTTCTCTCATATGAAAGATCTAGTCCCTCTTTTTCATAATACCATCATCTTCTACATAATGACATTTCTGTTTCTTATTTGTGATTTACCTATATGGATTGATACCTGGTTGCTATTTCCTGAGTTCTAGCCTTGGATTGTTACCTGATGTTATTGATTTTCTAACTGAAGGACTCCCTTTGGTATTTCTTGTAATTTTGGCTTGGTTTTCTCAAATTCCCTAAACTTCTGTTTACCAGGAAATGTCAAAATTTTACCATCACATTTGAGAGACAGTTTTGCCGGGTAGATCTGTCTGAGATGGCGATCTCTTTCCTTCAAGGCTTTATATATGTTATCTCGTTGTCTTCTTGCCTGCATGGCTTCTGCTTAATAATCTGAGCTTAGTCTTATTGACCTCCTTTGTATTTATTTTTCATTTATTCCTAGCCACTCTTAAAATTATCTATGTTTGGTTTTGGCAAGATTGACTATATGTCTTGATGACTTTCTTTTTGTACATACCTTTTATAGAGTTTGATGAACATCTTGGAAATATATCTTCTTACAAGGACTGCCAATTAAGTTCACAAATTCATCCTAGAAAAAGCGCTACATACCTCATTGCTAATAGCACTATGGTCACCTTTGACATACTCCCCTTGAGAACCTATGTACCAACACCAGTGCCTAGCCCACTCTCCAAAGCAATTTTGAAAATTTTCTGGAATGACTGTCAGAGCTGTCCTTGTATTACTCTTGATGTCCTGTATGTCATTGAAATGTCTTCCTTTCAATATTTCTTTTATCTTCATGTAAAGAAAAATGTTATTAGGAGCCAGATCAAGCTGGCAGAGAGGATGTTCCAATACAGTGACTGGTTTACTGGCTAAAACTCCCTCACAGATAACTATACGATTAAGTTTGCGAACTTGCTACTGTGCTCAATGGCTATTCCAGAAAGAGTTCCAAAATTGCTTTAAAGTGTGAACTAGGCATTGGCATTGGTTTATAGCTTTACAAGGGGAGTACTCTGAAGGTGACCATAATGATATTCAACAATAAGGTATGTAGCACTTAGAACAATTAAGTAAGTGGATTAATTATTGGACTTTGTATGTTTTGTCTTTTCAGGGATTGTCTACCAACACATCTTTAACAAATCTCTCTGTAGTTTCTGTTATCCCCCAATATTCTGGTATTCCAATTACTTGTAGGTTATTTCACTTACTAGAATCCCACATAATTCTTGGTGTTTCTTCATTTAAAAAAAAAAATTATCAGATTTTTTCCTCAGATATGTTGGTGACAAGTGTTTTCTCTTCAGTCTTACTAATTCTGCCTTCTATTGCCACAATTCTGCTTCTTTGACTTTGTTGTCTGTGTATTCTTGTAGCCTGTTCCATTGTTCTTATGCTCTGCCATAAACTTATTAAGCTCCTCAAATGCTGTGTCTGTGTCTCTCTTGGTTTGTTCTGTGTTTTGCCTAATCTCCTTCTTGATCTCTTGGAGAGTTCTGTATATTAATCTTGTGTATTCTACTTCTGATAATTCCTGGAAGTTGTCTTCATCTGGAAGATTTCTTGATTCGTTGTTTTGAGAGCTTGCTGAAGTCATCATGGGCTACCACTGTATGTGATTTTGTATTGACAATTGTCTCCAATCCATCAATAAGTTATTGTATTTATTTGTTTTGTGTTTACTTGTTGTATCCTAGCTTCTTGTTTTGTTTTAATATGCCCAAATAGGCTGATAGTGTGAGCTAGTTTTATTCTTAGAGTCTCTTAAGCTGTAATGCTTTGTCACCAGGTAGTCAGAGCTGTTACTAGGTATGTAAGCCCTAGAGACTGTTTACTTTTCTTGTATTGATTTGGGTCATATGTCCAGGTAGTAATCAGTCACCAAGTGTGTGATGTGGGCTCTCACTACAGTCTAAGATGGGCAAGGGTCGTTAGTGTAGGCTCAGGTATCTGACTGCCATGTGCTCAGCAAGGCAAGGATTTGAGAGACACCCCTGAGTGTCTTTGAGGAAAGCATGTCCCCATTCCCTAGAGTGTATAAGTGGGTGGGTTTTTCAGCTGCACTAATGGCACCCACTGCTGTTGGCTATAAAGACTGGAAAACATGACTTACTCTTGGACTCCTATCATGGGTGGGTAAGTGGCATGGACTGAGCCACTCATCATCAGCCCCTTGAAGTGAATAGGTGAGGACCTTGGTTGCTAGAGTGGTTTCAAATGTCACAAAAATGCCTGTCTGCCAAATAACTGAAACAGTACAAGTTAGACTTCAGGTATATGCCCTGATGTGCTGTGCTAGTAAGGGTTTACGCTACTGAAATGGGTCCATAGAAGTCTACACAGGGGTGAAAGACATTCAAAGTCTACAAACCTCTTATGCCTGTGCCTAAGCAGGGAAACTGTTACTATGCCATCTTCCCAGCTTAGGGGAGCTACAGATTATTTTTTCCTGTTTGTTAATTTGTCCCCTCTACAAGGCCAGGAGAATGGCTTAGGGCACATTGTGGGTCCTATTTCTAATCCAGGGGATGCATCAATCCCTGAAGCCAGCTCAGACCTTGTGCAAAGCAGCCAAGGGGCACATAAATTGGAAAGAGGTTTTTTTTTTCTCCAAGGAGTGTATTTGATCCATGCAGTAGGAATGATACAGGTTCTTATCTTTTGCTGGTAGAGTGCCAGGTTTCACTGATTCTGGAGGTATGAATGAACTCTCTGCTGCATGGTCTCTTCTAGTGTAGAAAATGCAGTGCCAGTGTCACTGTTCACCTGCCCATGCTTGCACCAGCAGATCTCATTGTGGGGTTCAGTCTCCCACTAGGTCAGATCTGGCACCTCCTCACTGCTTCTAAAACATCCTTCACTCTACCACTGAGTTCAGTTCCTCAGCTTTGCTCTTGGTGTTCAGGGATCCTAGATTGTCATATATAGTAGAGGCACTTGTTGTTTGGTATCTTTGTTGTAAGAGAGACCACAAAAAGCATTTGATCACTCTACCATCTTGGCCTTATCCCTCTATTCTTTGTGTTTTATAAATGATATGCATGCTATTTGTATAAGTGAGGCCAAGTTAATTAATTATGATGTTCAGATATTTTATATCCCTGATGATTTTTCACTTTCTTGTTCTATTAATTCCTAACAGAGGTGTATTAGTATACAAATTCACAATCAAGACATTTTCTCCTTTTAGCTCTGTCAATTTTTCACTAAAATATCTATTTTATTGAGAACATACAGATTTAGAATTCTTATTTTCCCCCCAGTGGTTTAACCACCTCTATCCTGATAAAATGTCCCTCTAATCTCATGAGTCAGATCAACGGCACTTGGCTGCCAATCTCTAATAATGATTTTTGCTTTAAAATTTTAGTATAGATATGCCAGTTTTCTTTTTTATTATCTGCATGACATATATTTCACATCAATTAATATGTATTCAAAGTATGTCTCTTGTAAGTAACATATAGATGGTGTCAGAAGTTGTATTCTTGGAAAGTAGACTCTGGAATAGAGATTTGTGCAAATCTGTACATAGACATTTATTCGGAAGTGCTTTGGGGAATGATCCCTGTATGGTAGTAGAGGAAGCATGATTGAGCAGATGAAAAATGTGGGCAGCAGCGAAGATGCAACAAAAGCATGAATGACAATAGAGAATTATCTCAAATTCGGGCAAGGGTGTCAGGTCTTTATGCCTTTTTAATTTACCAACTTTATTGAATAAAAGCTCTCCTCAGGAAGGGCGTGTGACTTTGGATTAGACTAGGAGCATCCGTGTCACCTGAGAATCGCTAGGGTGCAAACTGTTGGACCTTATATTGGAGCTACTGAATCAGGAACTGTGAAGTTGGGACCCAACAAACAGTACTTTAACAAACCTTGCAAACGAGTCTAGTGCACAATGAAGTTTGAGGACTGCTCAGCAAAATGGCTTTCTTTAGCTGAGATAAACTTCCTGGTGGGAGGGCTTAACTGTGAGTTCTCAGCTCCAAACAACTACAAGATTAAAAGTTTATGCCCTGAAAGAGGTCAAGGGAAAGTCTAGGGGCCGATTCATCCCCATCACTGTTCAGCACAGGAGCAAATTATCCAACAGCAAAGGTAATTACCTTGTTTAAGGACCATCTGTAGTGCACAGAAGACCCCTGTGAAATTGTTCACCACAGATTAGTAAGTAAGCACAAGAAAACCTGGTTTACCTTGCTTACTGAGTCATCCGCCCATATCAGGGTTTGTAAATTTGGAAGGAGGCTTCAATTCTGTAGGAAGGTGCTATGGGGTTAGAAGAGAGACAGATGCAAGTCATACCTAGAAACAAACTTTTTTGTGTGGCGAAAAAATGTGAAACTATTCACTACAGATGAGCTGGTGAATAAGACAAACATCATGTTTACCTTGCCTATTGGACAGTCCACCCTTGGTTGAGCACTATTTTATATTTCAGTCTTTTTCTTGGAATATAGATTTAATCATTAGTACAGTTGGGTTGATATCTACCATCTTGCTGTTTTCTAGTTGAGCCACTTATTTTATGTCCCATTCTTTCTCCTTGCAAAATATAGCTATGGAACTTTGCTTGCACAAAGATTTACTGTCTTTGGAAACACTCTGGAGCAGTTTTATTCTGTTACTGAGTTGCAATCAGCTCTGCAACAGTGGATTTATTTCCTTGGTTTTGGTTTCTCTCCTTAACTGGCTTTATTTGCATTAATCAAATATCCATTTTCCCCTCAATTAACTTGTTAGATGTAAGTTTAGTGGTTATTATATAGATTAAAATATGAATTCTTCACTTTTTACCACCTACATAACTTTTACCACTTCCTTGATAGTCTTAAACACTTTTTCTTTTAATGTCCACTTTCTTATTGTATTTTTGTTGTCATGCATTCTATTTCTACACCTATTTTTAACTATGAGTGTTTTAAACATAAAATATTGTTTATTAAGAATTTCATGCTTTTGCCAAAAAATTCTTCATTTCTTTCTGCCCTCCACTCTTTAGAGCTTCCCTTAGGGTTTCTTTATGGCTGAATTTATGGTGTAAACACTTTTAGTTTGTATGTGTTTCTTTTCTTTTTCTTTCTTTCTTTTTTTTTTTTTTTTGAGTTTCAATATCTTTGGAATTCCCTCGTTTCTGTTAAATAGTTAGCTGCCGGCATTATAGTTGCTCTTTTGAAAGTGCTATATTTTTTCTCTGCTCTAAAGATTTTTCTCTTTGTCTTAGGCATATCAGAGTCAAAAACTGCTAGAAGCTAACGTAGTTTTTGAGTCTTTGAAATGATAGTCATGGCCATTGTTTCTTCACATATTGCTTCTGCCTCATTTACTCTCCTTATCTTCATAGGACTCTGATGACACATATGTTAGAGATTTTGAATACATGTTGTGTTTATTACACTCTTATCTGGTTTTTGCTTCCCATTTTTTCCTCTGTGCATGACTTCAGGTTATTTCCACTGACTAGCTTTTCTATCTTTTCTGCTGTTTCCAATCTGCTTTTAACAACAACCACTGGTTCTTAGTTTTAGATACATAAATAATCAGTTGTAGAATGTCCAATTGCTTTTTAAGGTTAGCCCAACTCTCTTGTGAACATTTCCTTTCTTTAGCAACTTCAGGCCACTTTTTCTCTATTTACTGGAGTATATTAATCACTGTTATTTTAACATCTTTGCCTGTTAACTTCACTGTCTAGATCAACAGTCTGTTTCTGTCATTAGCTATTTTCATTGGTTATCTGTTGTATGGTTGTGGCCCTTTTCACGTGGTTGTGGCCTCTTTTCATGTCCAACCACTGCCATTAAGTTGATTCCAAATCTTAGGAACCCTATAGGACAGAGTAGAACTGTTCCATAGAACTTCCGAGGAGCACCTGGTGAATCCAAACTGCCAGCTTTTTGGTAAGTAGACATAGCACTTAACCACTATGCCACCAAGGTTTTCATGTCTAGTAATTTTTATTTTATGCTGGAACCTGTAATTAAGTGTGACAGATGTTTCTTTCCTCTGTAGACTGTACTATGGGTCCTGGTTTCCGTGAATTAGAGCCTGTTGCAGTTTGGGAAATATTTAGTCTATCTCTAATTTGTGCCTCTTTTTAGGTCATGACTCTGAGTACTTGAAATCCTGGTGGATCTTTGATAAATTTTAAAGATTCATGAGGTAGGAGACAAACAGCTAAGCTGAAGATCTCTGAGGGGTAGAATGAATCTCCTGCAGGAATACTGTTGTTGCACACTTCAAGGAATATCTTTAGGCTTCTAGCCCTAGCCCCTCATAATATATTATTGCTGATTCATAGAATCAAAATAATCCAGTAATCTGTTCACAAATGATGTGAACTACTTTTTGTAATCTTTCTAAGGTGCTTCTCCCTACCTCTTGTATAATATTATTTCTAGCATCCTTATGTCCTATATATTCTGAAAGGTGGATGAACTATCAAGCTCAGAGCATTTATTCCCATAAATACAATCAGGTCAGCCTGTGTGAGTTTAAAGAATTATTTACCTTGTTTAGTGACAGCATTTGTGTTAGAAACCAATGAAAAATGAAGTCTTTAATTTATATGAGCTACAATAAAGCAATCTCATTTCCTGGGAATTTTTAATAGTGGAAAAAAGGCAAATTTGTTTTAGTCAAGGGATGACTTAGAGAAACTTATAGGAAATTTCATTTACAAAGCAATTTCACTATATTCAGTTTAAAAGTTTTTCATTTGTTTTAATTCTGCAATATTACTGACAATTGTATGATAGGCAGCAAGTCCTTCAAGTTATTGATTTCATATATAAAGTTAAAATCCATGAATAATGGCTTCTGGTACCTCAGATTAAATGAACCATGGTAGATACAAAACCTTGTTATGCCATAAAATATGCCCAATGAACTCAAGGTGGGGTGAAAATCTCTCAGGTGGTAAATACTAGGAAGCAAAATAATTCATAATGAATCCTTACAACATTCATAGTAGTCATACAAACATAGAGTTTATTACTTTTGTAGATAGACATATCCAAGTAGTTACTACTAATAGCTGAGAGAAGATTTACATTCTTTACTATTATATTTTATATAACAGTCTTTGGTTGCTATCATACAAGGTGATAAGCTGATACACTACAAGGTGATAAGCTTGGTTGCTATCATACAAGGTGATAAGCTGATACACTACAAGGTGATAAAAAACAAAAAGAAAAGCAAGGAATAAGACTGTCTTTGAAAGCAATGAAATATTACTTTCTTTAAAGATATTCTTGAGACTTCTACCCACCCACCGCTAGGGCAAATTAGAAACTTAGATCTAATTTAACTTAAAACATGAGCACATTTTAGTGTATATCATACCCACAAGTAAATAAATAAAAATCCCATGAACTAATCAAATTGTAATCAGAGATAGTAGAAAATCATATTCAGTGGTAGACGTGAATGAGAAGGATTTAAGCTCTAAAGACTATAATGCCAAGTTTCTCTTAGAGGCATATCACCTTACTGCTACTAAATCATTGGAACTAGGGGGACCAAACCATGAGTTATTTGCAGTGTTGGCAGAGTTATACCTGAGGCTCATGAATTTGAGGTCTTCAGAAGACAATAAAGGTGCCCTAAATCAATATTACCCCTGGAAGAAACTAACACAAATCGTTTCTGAGGAAGAAAACGTCTAGAAGTATGCCCTCAGAACTTCCATAGATTAAGTTCAACCAAACATAAAATTAAAAAAAAAAAAATTACCTACTACACAAAGAAAAAGCCACAATTAGCAAGAGATAGCTACAAAAGAAAGGAAAAGTTAGATTACAGAATACATGGATATTGGCATTTTTAGATATAGCCAAGCCAAGTGCCGTCGAGTCAGATCCGACTCATTACAAACTAATTATGAAATGTTTGCAGGAATGCAATAAACAAGGAAAACAGACTATAAAAATTACCTGGTAAAGTTGAAATAGAGTCAAACAGAACTTATATACATGAGAAAAGAATCATTAAAATACAAATTCAATTGTTAAAGAAATTACCCAGAAAGACAAGGAGAATGCAGTCATGAATGAAAGGATAAAAGACATCAAGAATAGATAAGATTTGATCAAAGACTCAGAAGAGACAGCAGAGGATGTCACAGAAGGAATATCTTAAGAGAGAAGACCTATGGCTTTAGCACAATGTCACGGATAAAGAACAAGAGTCCGTAGCAGCAGGAAGTAAAGCAAACAACCAGGTCAGTAGAGCGCTGGTATGCTCGCTCTCTAGGGGGAAAAGAAGTTCAGCTTTCTAGACCTTCGAAACAAAATTTATGTATTCCACAGGAAGGGAAATTACCCAGAAGGAATATCTCAGTTAAAGAAATTTATGACAATAAAGATACATGCAAACAAATATTATTGGTATAAAATAATAAATACAATCTAACTTATGGAGAAAATAAAAAATAGTATTAAAATACTGGACAAAGCCTACAAATATTTGGAATTGTGACTGGAGGTTAATTAGTCTATGGTATTACAAGATATTTATACTAAAAGAATAGACTATATAAGTCTATATCAGCTTTAGGAAAAAATAGAATAGGAAAGCAAACAACAATTAAAGGCAAAAAAGAGGAAAAAAGGCATGAAAATTTGGGGACAGGTAAGGAACACAAAGTAAAATGATAGAAAACAGTCTGTGTTTACCAATTAAAAACAATAAATGTAAATAGTCCAAACTACTAGATTTTTAAAAATTCAGTTACATGCTTTTTACAAGACACATGCTGAAAACTATAATGACTAGGAAACAATGAATGTAAAATGATAAAAATGTGTATCACCAAATACTGACCCAAATAGAGCTGGGGTAGCCATATTATTGCCAACTGAAATAGATTTCACACGGAGGCCATTTCTTTCCTAATAATTTGATTAAACCTCTTTGAAAAGTAATTTGGCAATACCATGCAAATTTCAATATGCACTTATTGTATAACTCAGCAATTCCACTCCACTTACTACAGGAATCCTTGCACATATCCACCAGTACACATGCAAAAAATATTCATGGTTGCATTGCTCAAAAAATCAACAAACAAAATAAAAAAACTACCTCAATATCATGACATAAGAGACCTAATGAATAGCATACTCAACAGACTATTGTACAACAGCTAAAATGAAAGAACTCTATTAACAACAACCAAAAAAAAAAAAAACCACTGCCATCAAGTCCATGCTGATACATAGTGAGCCTATAGAAAAGAGTAGACAGCGCCACAGTTTCCAAGGAGTGCCTGGTGGATTCCAACTACTGGCCTTTTGGTTAGTAGATGTAGCAATTAAGCACTACATTACTAGAGCTACATGTATTTATATAGTAAATAGATAATGGAGCAATATACTGTCTAAGGATGCATGCTTATGAAAAAAACTTTTAAAAGCATAGATTTTACACATAATGTTCTGGCAAGTATCTTGCAGGTGAGTCAGTAGTTTGGAATATGGAAAAAGCACGTGGATAGCTTCAGTGATTGGGGTGATATTCTAGTTCTTAAGTTGCACAGTAGTTTCAAGCATTTTCATTTTATTGGGCTTTATAAGATAAATAAATTGGACATGTTCCTTTTTCAGTATTAAATGTTACATAATAATAAATATAAAAATACACATACTCTTGCTAACACCACTCTAAGTGACACTCCTCTCAAATACCGGAATCAAAAGTAACAAAACACAATTGCAATTCAAAAAGAGAACAATAAAATGAATACTGAATGCTGGTTCACATAACATTGCTTAAAGAGCAGGTCGTAAACCAACTAAAACCTATGGCTTTGGTGCTCTTTCCCGGCTTGGGAGCTTGTCTTTAACAAATGGTGTTGGGAAAATTAGGTGTCTATCTGCAAAAAACTGAAACAAGACTCATATCTCATACCTTACAGAAAAAACTAACTCAAAACGGATCAAAGAGCTCAATATCAAGCCTAAAACAATCAACAGTAGAAGTCCTAATACACAGCTTAGACAGACTGCAAAATCTGACCATCAGTACATGAACAACAGAAGAGAAAGTAGGTAAGTGGGAACTACTAAGAATCAAACACTTATGCTCAGCCAGAGACTTTACCGAGAGAGTCAGAAGATTGCCTAGAGAAGGAGAAAAAATATTTGGCAATTACATGTTGGATGGACATCTGACTTCCATTATCTACAAGGTCTTGCAAAATGTCACCAAGAAAAAGGTAGATAACCCAATTAAGAAATGGGCAAAAGAGACGGACAGATATTTCATCAAACAAGACATCCAGGCAGCCAAGACACCTGAAGAAATGCCCACAATCATTAGCTATTAGAGAAATCTAAATCAAAACTACAGTGAAATACCATCTCACCCCAGCGAGGTTGGCAATAATCAAAACAATACACAAAAACACAAATAACAAATACCGGAAAGGCTGCAGAGAGATTGGAACTCTATTACACTGCTGATGGGAATGCAAAATGGTATAACCTCTTTGGAAAACAATTTGGTGCTTCCTTGAACGGTAGAAATAGAAATATCATTTGGTCCAGCAATCCCACTACTCAGAATATATCCTACAGAAACAACAGTTGTCACATGAACAGATATACGCACACAAATGTTTATTGCAACACAGTCCACAACTGCAAAAAGATGGAATCAACTCAGATGCCCATCAACAGATGAATGATAAACAAACTATAGTACATATACTCAATGGAACACTATGCAATAATGAAGAACAGTGATGATTTTAGGAAGCATTTATAACCTGGTTTCAACTAGAAGACATAATGCTGAGTGAAATCAGCTACAAAAGGACAAATTTTGTACAAGATCTCTGCTATAAGGACTGAAAAATAGACACATACAGAAAAAAAGACTCTTTGATTGCTACAAGGGTGGGAAGGGAGGGGGAGGCTTGGTCATAGATTAAATAGTATATAGGAGTTTGATTAGGTGAAAGCAGTGACAGCATGTAGTAGAGAGCAGATAATATAACTGGACTACATCATAAACTGAAAGGTTTCCTAAATTCAACCCAACATTTCAAAGAATTGAGTAGCAGGGATGGGGGTCTGGGGACCATGTTTTCAGAGGACAACAAGGCCAACTGGCATAACTAGTCATTGTGAAGAGAGTCTTCTGTGTCACATATTGGTGAGTGGCATCTGGCGTCTTAAGAATCTGACCTCTAAGGTACACCAAATGGTCCCAACTCATCTGGAACATATGATGAACAAGAACAACAAAGACACTAGGAAAACAGAGCCCAGGAGAAAGAAGGACCCATAGGAATGAATGGCTGTACCAACATGAGACCAGAAGAACCAGATGGTACCTGGACACCGCCAAAGGCAGCCATGATGGGGGCCACAAAAGTCCCTAAGGCAACATGAGAAAAATGGTATGCAACTCAAGTACTCAAATAAAGGACTGGAATTGATGGTCTGACAACCTGGAAGGTCTGGGAACATGTCCCCTAGACCTGCTGATGGCCCTTATCAGAAGTCAGTACTGAGGCCAACTCTTCATACAAGAATGGACTGGACTCAGAGACACAGTGTGACCATATAGTGTGTGTACTTTATGGTTTATACAGTTACAGGAGGCTGCCCTACTGGTTTCTTTCTGGATGACAGAGAATAGCATGGAGAGGAGGGCACAAGTGCTCATTAAAAGGATGCTAGACATATGGAGTGAAAAGTAGGAATGTGCTGTCACTGGGTGAGGAGAGCAGATTGAGCTGTTGCTGTATACTTTCACTTAATCACAATAAATAAAGAAATGAAAAAGGTGTAATTTCTGCCATGAAAATTGATTTAAAACTACAACCCTTGCTATTTCATAACAATCACCAAAAAACAGGAGTAGAAAATATGATACAAGTATAGGATGCAAGGAGAACTATTACGAATTAATACTGTCTTGTATGGGCTTTGTTGTTGTTAGGTACAGTTGAGTTGGTTCCAGCTAGTAGTGAGCATATGCACAACAGAAGGAAACACTGCCATCCTGCACTGCCCTCACAATTGTTACTATGCTTGAGGCCATTGTTGCAGACACTTGGTCAATCCATCTTGTGGAGGATCTCCCTCTTTTTCACCAACCCTCCACTCTAGCAAGCATGATGTTCTTCAGGGACTGATCCCTCATGATAACATGTCCAAAGTATGTGAGACATACTTGTGCCATCCTTGCCTGTTAAGGAGCATTCTCACTGTACTTCCTTCAAGACAGATTGGTTTGGTTTTTTGGTTTTTTGGCAAAATTCTTCACCAGCAACACAGGTCAAAGGCGTCAATTATTCTTTGGTCTTCCTTATTTATTGTCCAGCTTCTGCATGTGTATGAGGTAATTAAAACACTATGGCTTAGGTCAGGTACACCTTAGTCCTCAAGGTCACATCTTTGTGTTTCAAGACTTTAAAGAGGTCTTTTGCAGTAGATCTACTCAATGCAATGAGTCTTTTGATTTCTCAACTACAGCTTCCTTGGGTGTTGATTGTGGGTCCAAGTAAAATGGCGACATCAATCTCTTCTCCATTTATCATCATGTTGCTTATTGTCCATTTGTGAGGATTTTCGTTTTCTTGATGTTGGTGTGTAATCCAGACCGAAGGGTGAATTCATTGATCTTCATCTGTAAATGCTTCAAGTCCCTTCCACTTTGAGCGAGTAAGGTTGTGTCATCAACATAACACAAGTTGTTAATGAATCTTCTTCCAATCCTGATTCCTCATTCTTCACGAGGCCTAGCTTCTCAAATTATTGGCTCAACATGCAGATTGAATAGAAATGGTAAGATACAACCCTGATGAACACCTTTTCTGATTTTAAACCTTGCAGTATTCCCTTGTTCTATTCAAACAATGGCTTCTTGATCCACTTACAGATTCCTCATGAGCACAATTAACTGTTTTCTAATACCCAGCAATGTTATACACAATTTGTTTCAATATTGACAGTTGAATGTCTTTGCATAGTCAATAAAACACAGGTAAACATTTTTTTCTGCTTCAGTAGGATCCATCTGACATCAGCAATGATACCCCTGATTTCATTTCCTCTTCTGAAACTGGCTTGAATTTCTGACAGTTCTCCATTGATGTGCTTCTGCAGCCGCTATAGAATGATTTTCAGCAAAATTTTGCTTGCATGTAATATTAATTGGTATTCTGTCAATTCCTAAAGCCTTGTTTTTCACCAATGCCTTCAGTGCAGCTTGGATTTCTTTTTTCAGTATCATTGGTTTCTGATCATGTTACTTCCTGACGTGGCTGAAGGTGTCAATCAGTTCTTTTTGGTATAGTGACTTCGTGTATTGTTTCTATCTTCTTTTGATGCTTCCTACATTGTTATTTTCCTCTTGAGTACGGTACTTTGAGTCCTAATTCAGTTCTTAAACCTTGAAAATGCTGAGCATGTTCTCCTTTCTGGTATCCTATCTCCAGGTCCTTGCGCATTTCATTATGACACTTTAGCTGGTCTTCTTGACTTGCCCTTTGAAATCTTCTATTCAGCTCTTGTACTTCATCATTTTTGCGTTTTGCTTTAGCTACTTAATGTTCAAGAGCAAGTCTGAGTCTTTTCTGACATCCTTTTTTAGTCTTCTCTTTCTCTTCTATCTTTTTAATGACCTCTTGCTTTCTTCACGTATGATGTCATTCCACAACTTGTCTGGTCTCCTGTCATTAGCATTCAACATGTCAAATCCATGCCTGAGATGGTCTCTAAATTCAGGTGGGATGTACTCAAAGTCATACTTTGGCTGTCATGGGCTTGTTCTAATCTTCTTCAGTTTCAGCTTGAATTTGTCTATGAGTATTTGATGATTTCATGTGCAGCTGGCCCCTGGCCTTGTTCTGACTGATGTGTATAGTCATCATTTGTATTGGTGAAAAAAGTTATTTGCAACAAAGAAGTTGCTGGTCTTACAAAATTCAATCATGTGATCTCCAGCATCATTTCTATCACTAAGACAATATTTTCCAACTACTGATTCCTCTTCTTTTCCCACTTTCACATTCCAGTCACTAGTAATTGTTGATATATCCTGATTGCATGTTTGATCAATTTCATATTGGAGGTTAGTAAAAATCTTTGGCCTTAGTGGTTAGAGTGTAAAATTTGAATGATAGTCATATTAACTGGCCTTCCTTGTGTGTGTATGGATATTATCCTATCACTGACAGCGTTGCACTTTAGGATAGATCCTGAAATGTTCCTTTTGATAGTGAATGCAATGTTATTCCTCTTCAAGTTTTTATTCCTGGCGTACTAGACTAAGGATTGTCCAGTTCAAAGTGGCCAGTACCAGTCCATTTCCGCTCCCTAATGCCTAGAACATCAAACTTTATTCATTTCATTTCATTCAAGACAATTTCCAGTCTTCCTAGATTTATATTTTATACATTCCAGGTTCTGATTATTAATGAACATTAGCAGCTTTTTTTTGCTTTAAGTTGTGCCACATCAGAAAATGAAGGTCCCCAAATCTTTATCCATTCACATCATTAAGGTCAACTCTGCTGTGAAGAGGCATCTCTTCCTCAGTCATATTTTGAGTGCTTTACATCCTGAGGGGCTCATCTCCCGGCTGTATCAATGTTCTGCTGCTATTCATAAGGTTTCGCTAGTTAATTCTTTTCAGAAGTAAACTTCTGGGTCCTTCTTCATAGTCTGTATTAATCTGGAAGTTTAGCGGAAACCTACCCACCATGAGTGACCCTGCTGGCATCTGAATACTGATGGCATAGCTTCTAGAATCACAGCAATACGCAAGCCCCCACAGCATGACAAACTGACAAACACTTGGTTACTTTTTACTTAAAAGCTTTGTGGAGTTTTGAAGCTGTGTGTAGTAGAAGGCAGTATGATCTGTTTTCTGCTGGACAGTCACACTGCATATTAGCAAATTATGTTTTGATAAGTCTCTCAGAAACAGATCACTTAACTTTGGAATTTTCCAAGTTTATTTGTTTAAGGGATTCTTTATTCACAATAAAAACAGCTTGACAAGTGCTAAACTAGACTATACGTACATATAATACATCATGTTAAACTCACAGGTGACGGTTAAGGTTGTATGTTAGCTTGGCTGTGTCATAAATCTCAGTGGTTGGCAGATATATACTGATACAGTTAGGCAGTTTTGTAATGATACGGTTTGGCAATTATCTAATGATACAATGTGGCACTTATATAACAATGCAGTCATCCTAAGTTTTGTAATATAATGTTATCATTTCTATGATATAATCCGATGTGGTCAGTCAACCAGTTGTAAGGGGAATTTCCTCAGCAGTGTGTGCTGGATCCAGTGTGTACAGATGTGCTGGCAACACTTGCTGGCTTTTGCTTGCTCTGAATCCAGCACCTGACATTTAGTTCTTGGGACCGATCAGGTGACTTCTGGTTCTTGAGACTTGAGCTAGCAGCAGCAGTCTGCTGTATTGCCTGTCAGTCCCGGGATTCATCAGTCTCCACAGCCCGTGAGCCAGTGATCTGTCATCTGACCTGCCTATCTGCAGTTCATCAACTCCTGCAGCTACATGGGTTAGGAGAAGCCTCCAGGCCACCACCAGACCTGCAGACCTGGGATTTGCCAGCTTATATGACCGTGTGAGCCATTTTCTCTCTCTCTCCATATATACATTGTTTTTATACTTAAACATTAATAAGTATTTAGCTCTGGATAATTTAAGTGTATTGCCATTTCCAAAACAACAGCAAAAATAATTTAGATCCTTACCTTTATACCATAACTCAAATTTGATCATAGACCTAAATGTCATACTAAACCATAAGATTTCTTGAAGAAAACATAGAAATTCTTCTTATTTTAGGATAAACAAAGACGTCTTAGATAAGACATCACAAACATGATCTATATAAGCAAAAAATTAATAAATTGGATCTCATCAAAATTGAAAACTTTTGCTCTTTAAATGCGACCATTAAGGAAATGAAAACACAAGCCATATACTGATAGAATATATTTGCAAATCAGGTTTGTGACAAGTGATTTATATCCAGAAATATATGAAGAACTTTTTGGATAATAACCAGTAGAATGGGGAAGAGGCAGATGTAGTAATTGTGTATGTTCCAATTCTTCCATTGATTGGTTATAGCATGTTAGTAAACAAACAAGCAAATGAGGGAATACATAGCTGAAAAGAAACTAAGTTTCTTCTCTGGATGCTACAAAGATATATAAGATATTGTGACTATTATAATCTTATAAAGGAATGAGTAATGTTTATTAATTATACCTAATGAAATATTTATTAATGTTTAAGTATAACCCAATATGTGTGTGATAAAAAAATTGGAAATAAAAATATAATAATGTACAGAACTTAAAGTTTACAAAGTACTTTCACATATATCATCTTTCATGCGATCTCAATGCTGTAAGGTAGGCAAATATGTAATATAATCCAACTTTTCTTGATAAATAACCAGAAGACTGACAGATTAAATGATTAATCCACAGCAACTCAACAAAAAAATAAAGAAACTTTATGTAAGTTCTAATTTTAATTTGTAAGATGTTTTCCATGGTAGCTGCGACCTCTGAAATAAAGATAATCAAAGATAATCAAAGAAACACCTAGTATTTGAGAATCAAATAATACGTATTCAGTCAGTGTTGTTTCATGCCTCCTTGCATATAATATTTTACTGGTTTCCTACTTTAAGGAGATGAAGAAGCCAAACTTCCTTAAAAACATCTGGTACTGATTTTTTTTTTAATGTCTTTTTCCGTGCCTTTTCAGGAAACTAAACTTAGCCCTGAAAAGAGTTATTAATCAACTGGTTAACTGACTTTCTTTTGGTTAGTGTTTTACATGATTTGGTTATAAGGATAATTTGGGGCATTTTTTCATAGGACATTTTGAACTAGTGTAGGGTGGACTTTTCATTTTTATTCTCTGTTGTGAACGTGCAGTTCAATAGAAAATAGAGGTCTTTAAAACAATTCAGGAACTTTAACTGCAGTCTCCTAGGCTACTTTGCATGTGGGTCTGTTGTATTTAGGGTCACTTATGAGCTGAAATTGGCTCCGTGGCACTTAACATCAACTAATTTTATAATTAATTGTGAATGTATGGAATGTATTTATGCAAACTCTTCAGGTTTTTTTTTTTCTTTTTTTTTTAGAGTAATACTTTATTCTTAGTCTAAAGTGGGATTGGAGAGTAAAAGACAAAATAGATATTTTCTTGGCAAATTGTAATTGGGAAATTCTTCTATGGTACCAAAACAATTCAGTAAAGATCTGGATTTGGAGCTCAACTGTGTTAAATTGTTTAGCCATACAAGAATTTCACACTAGATTTAAGTTAAAGTAGACAATATTTCTCAAAATCTAAATAATTTTAAATACTGGATATGCACATTTATTCTATTATTCAAATTTATCAGCCTGATTTTCTTTTCTTTCAGCAAAGTAATTGGTATATTTCTACATTCTTATGTTCTCCACAGTGAAGCTAGTTTAAATTGCACTTTATGAACCTAAATCACTGAGATATTCTAGTGTTGCAAACTTAGTGGTCACTTTATAAATTCCTATTTACAAATAATAGATTTATTATGAAAAGCACAAGCAATTGCGAGTCAATTTGCTTACCTAATCTCATTTACAGCTAAGAAAATTAAAGCAGAAAGGTTAAGAGACATGCTCAAAAGTGCATAACTAGTTACCAACATGGTTAGGACTCTAAACCAGATTAGAAAAAATGTATCTTGTGTTCTTTCCACTCCATCATAATGAAGGTTATACTTAAACAACAACCACAATTTTTTCTCTTTAATAACCATCCATCTGCCAATATTGGTGAAGGAAAGTAATAGGCAGATGTCTGTTCAAGAGGGCATGATGGTTACGATTATATGTCAACTTTGTTGTTAGACACCATCAAGTTGGTTCCAACTCATAGCAACCTTATGTACAACAGAATGAAACGCTGCCCAGTCTTGCACCATGTCTACAATTGTTTTTGTGCTTCAGCCCATCACTGCAGCCGCTGTATCAATCCATCTCATCGAGGGTCTTCTGCTTCTTTGCTGACCCTCCACTCTACCAAGCAGCATGTCCTTCTCCAACGGCTAATCCTTCCTGACAACGTGTCCAAAGCATGTAAGATGCAATCTCACAATCTTTGCTTCTAAGGAGCACTCTGGTTATACCTCTTCCAAAACAGATCTGTTTGTTCTTTGGGCGGTCCATGGTACACTCAGCGTTCTTCTCCAACATCACAATTGAAAGGTATAAATTCTTCTTCTGTCTTCCTTATTCATTGCCCAATTTTAGCAAGCAATGATGCAACTGAAAACACCATGGCTTGGGTCAGGTGAACCTTAGCCTTCAAGGTGACATTTTTACTTTTCAATACTTTGAAGAGGTTCTCTACAGCACATTTTCCCAGTGCGTATGTCTTCTGATTTCTTGACTGCCGCATCCATAGGCGTTGATTGCAGACGCAAGTAAAATGAAATCCTTGACAACCTCAGTCCTTTCTCCATTTATTACAGTGTCGCTTACTAGTCTAGTTGTGAGGACTTCTGTTTTCTTGATGTTGAGGTGTAATGCATACTGAAGGCTGTGGTCTATGAGCTTTATCAGCAAGTGTTTCACATCCTCTTCACTTCCAGCAAGTGAAATGGTGTCATCCACATAACACAGGTTGTTAATGAATGTTCTTCCAATCCTGATGCCTAGGTCTTCTTCATACAGTCCAGCTTCTCAGATTATTTGCTTGGCATACAGGTTGAAAATGTATGGTGAAAGGATACAACTCTGACACACACCTTCCCTGACTTTAAGCCATGCAATATCCCCTTGTTCTGTTTGCATGACTGAGTCTTGACTCATATACAGATTTCTTAAGAGCACAATTAAATGCTCTGGATTTCCCATTCTCTGCAATGTTAGCCATAATTTATCATGATCCACAGAGTCAAATGCCTTTACATAGTCAATGAAACACAAGTAAACGTCTTTCGGGTATTCTCTGCTTTCAGCCAAGATCCATCTGACATCAGCAATAATATCCCTGCTTCCACATCCTCTTCTGAATCCAGCTTGCATATCTGGCAGTCTGTCATTAGTTTGTTGTGGTAGCTTTTGAATGATCTTGAGCAAAATTTTACTTGCATGTGATATTAATGATATTGTTTTATAATTTTCACAATCAGTTGGATCATCTTTCTTCAAATGGGCATAAATATGGCTGTCTTCCTGTTGGTTGGCCAGGTAACTGTCCTCCAAATTTCTTGGCATAAAGCAGTGAGCACTTCCAATACCACATCCATTTGTCAAAATATCTCGATTGACATTCCACCAGTTCCTGGATCCTCACTTCTTGCCAGTGCCCTCAATACAGTTTTGACTTCTTCCTTTAGTACCATCAGGTCCTGATCACATGCTACCTCTTCAAGTGGCTGAACATCAACCAGTTCTTTCTGGTATAATGACTCTGTGCATTCCTCCTGTCTTCTCCTGATGCTCCCTGAGTCGTTTAATATTTTTTTTTGTAGCATCCTTCTCTATTGTAACTTGAAGCTTGAATTTTTTCTTCAGTTCTTCCAGCTTGAGCAATGTAGAATGGGTTCTTCCCTTTTGTTTTTCTATTTCCAGTTCTTTGAACATGTCATTATAAAACTTTATTTTGGTCTTCTTGGGTTGTCCTTTGAAATTTTCTGTTCTTTTGCTTCACCATTCCTTCCTTTTGCTTTAGCTACTCAGTGTCCTAGAGCAAGTGTCAAACTCTCTTCTAACATCCAATTTGATCTTTTCCTTCTTTCCTGTCTTTTTAATGGCATCTTGCTTTCTTAATGGATGGTGTCTTTGATGTCATCCCACAGTTTTTCTGGTCTTTGGTTATTAGTGTTCAGCACATCAAATCTGTTCTTGAGATGTTTTCTAAACTCACGTGGGATATATTCAAATTTGTACTGTGGCTCTCAAGAACTTCTACAGTTTTAATTTTCTTCAGTTTCAATTTGAACTTGCATATGAACTATTGATTTTCTATGCTGCAGTCAATACCTAGTCTTGTTCTGACTGCTGATACAAAGCTTTTCCATTTGATTCCTGTGTATTCTATACAGTGAAGTCCATGTATACAGTCACTGTTTGTATTGGTGAAAAAAGATATTTGCAATGAAGAAGTCATTGGTCTTACAAAATTCTATCATGTGATCTCTGACATCTTTTCTATCACCAGGCCGTATTTTCTTACTACCTGTCTTTCTTCTTTGTCTCCAACTTTTGCATTCCAATCACCAGTAATTATCGATGTATCCTGATTGTATGTTTGATCAGTTTCGGACTACAGAAGCTGGTAAAAGTCTTCAAATTCTTCCTCTTTGGCCTTAGTGGTTGGTGCATAAATTTGAATAATATTCATGTGAACTGGTCTTCCTTGTAGACTTGTGGATATTATCCTATCACTGACAGCATTGTATTTCATGACCGATACTGAAATGTTCTTTTTGACAATTAACACAACATTATTCCTCTTCAAGTATTCATTCCCAGCATAGTAGACCATATGACCGTCAGATTCAAAATATCCAGTATTGGTCCATTTCAGCTCACTAATGCCTAAGATATCAATGTTTATGCATTCCATTTTATTTTTTGATTTCCAATTTTCCTAGATTCGTATTTCATACATTCTATGTTCCCATTGTTAATGGATATTTGCAGCTGTTTCTTCTTGTTTTGAGTCATCTAACATCAGCAAATGAAGATCCCAAAGGCTTTACTCCATCCATGTGATTACGGTCAACTCTACCCTAGTTAGAGTCGACAGGGAGGCAGCTCTTCCCTAGTTATCTGCTGAATACCTTCCAACCTGGGTGGCTCACTTTCTAGCACAATATTCCACTGCTATTGATGAGGTTTTCATTGATTAATTCTCTTCAGGAGTGGACTGCCATGTCCTTCTTCCTAGTCTGTCTTGTCTGGAAGCTCAGCTGAAACCTGTCCACCGTAAGTGACCCTGCTGGTATCTAAGTACTGCTGACATAGCTTCCAGAATCACAGCAATATGCAGCAACACAATAAACACAATAAATTGACAAACAAGTGGGGGATGTCAACTTTACTAGACCATAATTCTCAGTGGTTTGGCAGAGATTATGTAATCATCCCCATTTTGGGATTTTATGTGACTGGCCAAGCAGTTGAAAGGGGAGTTTCTTTGGGAGCTTGAGCTGCTTATTAATGTAATACACGGATGTTTTGGCAAAGCTTGGCCCTATCTTGATCCTGCATCCAACTCATCATCCTCTGACCTTCAGTTCTTGAGACATAAGCCGGAAGTCTGCCATTTGACCTTCAGATTTTTTAATTCGCCAGTAGTCATAGCCCTATGTGAAGAAACTATGGTTAAGTGCTATGACTGCTAACCAAAGGGTTGGTAGTTCAAATCTACCAGGCACTCCTTAGAAACCCTACACAGCAGTTCTATTCTGTCATATAGCGTCACTATAAATCTGAATTAACTCAGTGGCATTGGGTGGAGTAGCTTCACGAGCCAGCAGCCTATTACCGTCTGTTCTGCCAACTTTGGTTCCTCAGCCCTGCAACCACTGGAGTCAGGAGAAGCCTCCAGCCTGATGCCTGACCCATGGATTTGGGACTTACCAGCCTCCGCAGCTACATGAGCCATTCCATTGAAATGAATGTCTGTCTGTCTGTCTATCAGTCTATCTATCTATGCTTCATTGGTTTTGTTCTTCTACAGTAGCTAGCCCAGGACAGAGGGCTTCCTAACAAAAACATGCTTAAGTTTTGAAAATTTTATTTTAAATCTAAATCCATAAATGTATACTTTTCACTAATGTTGGTATGCACCCACTTATTACGTTATCCATTGTTTTTGTTTGGTTTTGGTTTTGGTTTTTTGTCCTTCAGTGAACCACTCCAATAGCAAAGCATTTATTTTTATTAACATCAATTCTTTTGAAGTAGTGAAAAAACTTAAGTACACTTACAAAGTAACCTGAGTGCTGTATCCTTCCAAGTTTTTCTCAGCCTGCACTTCATTCTTTTAAATTCTTCTCAGCTTCCCTGATTTAGGCAAATTATCTTTTTTTTCACCCTCACTCTTCATTTTTTTTAAGAAAAGATGGGCTTTTCATGGACACTTTTCAAAACCTTCAACTTAGCTCATACAAACAGTCCCACTGATGTCAAGTCAGGTCCGACTCATAGCAACCCCACAAGACAGAGTGGAACTGCCCTACAGAGCACCTGGTAGATTTGAACTGCTGACCTTTTGGTTAGCAGATATAGCACTTAACCCACTACGCCACCAGAGTTTCCCATACAAACAAACATGTCTCCGATCTCTGTTTCTCTGATATTTTATTTCATCTATTTACAAAGTAATTAAATCACAGAATAATAGGCACAACTGACATAAACAAGTTTTGGGAAACCATGGATTCTTGGCAAACTTTACTTCACTGTTGGGAGCGTTAATGCCGAGCATCCTGGAGAGCATCCTCTTGTCTACAAGCTTCAGCATCTGTGGGAATCAGGAGTATCTTTAGACAGGGAACAGTAGACACATTGAGTGAGCATTTGTGAACATTTTGGGCATATTGCCTAAGTCAGTATTAAAATAGTTTTCTTAAATTTTTCTGATGGTCAAAAATTACAGTTTTTAAAAAGACTAGATAAGAAAAGTAAATCTATCCCAAGATTATATCATTATTATAATTTGATGTAGTTCTTTTTTTTTTATTTATAGAATTGGGATTTTGTTGGAGATACAATTTCTTGTTTGCATTTTATCACTTAATAATTTACAATATGGGTATAAATTATTTCCTGATTGCTGCTTTCATGGTTGTGGATTGTGGACCAAAGTAAAATGAAATCTTGAAAACTTCAATATTTTCTCCAATTATCATGATGTTGCTTATTGGTCCAATTGCAGGGATTTTATTTTCTTTATGTGAGATATAATCCATACTGAAGGGAGTAGTCTTTGAACTTCTCTAAGTGCTTCAATTTCTCTTCACTTTCAGCAACAAAGGTTGTATCATCTGCATGTCACAGGTTTTTAATGAGTCTTCTTCCATTTCTGATACTGTGTTGTTCTTTTTATAGTCTAGCTTCTCTGATTGTTTGCTCAGCATACAGATTGAGTAGTTAAAGGAGATAACCCTTACGTACTCCTTTCTGGACTTTAAACCATGTAGTATTCCTCTGTTTTGTTCGAATGACTGCCTCTTGGTCTCTGTACAGGTTCCTCCTGAGCATAATTAAGTATTCTAGATTTCCCATTTTTTTCAATGTTACCCATAATTTGTTATGATCCACTCAGTCGAATGCTTTTGCATAGTCAATAAAACACAGGTAAACATCTTTCTGCTGTTCTCTGCTTCAGCTAAAATCTATCTGGTATCAGCAATGATCCCCCTTGTTCCACATCCTCTTCTGAATATGACTTGAATTTCTGGAAATTCTCTGTCAGTGTACTACTGCAACAGTATCTTCAGCAGAATTTTACTTACGTGTGCACTACTGCAGAAGCCAGCACAACTAATCTAAGGCAAGGGCATGGAAGCTCCATAGATACAGCCGAAATCCCTGAGGGCTCAAATTACTGGGCTGAGGGAACACCTAGCCCAACACGCGTAACCTAGCTTATTAAAAAAAAAAAAAAAAATGTTTTACATTCTACTTTGGTGAGCAGTGTCGAGGGTCTTATCAGCTCGTGTCTAGTGTCTTACAAGCTTGTGAGCAGTCATCTAAGATACTCCACCGGTCTCACCCTATCTGGAGCAAGGGAGAATGAAGAAAACAAAACACTTAAGAGAAAAGTTAGTTTAAAGCACTAATGGTCCACGAGAACCACAGCCTCCACCAGACTGAATCCAGTACAACCAAATGGTGTCCAGCTACCATCACTGACTTCTCTGACAGGGATCACAATAGAGGTCACTGGACAGAGCTGGAAAAGAAATACAGAAGAAAATTCTAACTAGAAAAAAAAGGATTAGATTTACTGGTTTGACAGAGACTGGAGAAACCCAGTGAGTCTGGCCCCTGGACACCCATGTAATTCAGAAATGACAGCACTCCTAAGATTCAACCTTCACCCAAAGATTATACAGACCCATAATACAAAATTAAACTAAATAGACACACCAGCCCAGGTGCAAAAGTGAGAAGGCAAGAGGGGACAAGAAAGCTGGTAATGGAGAACTCAAGTCAAGAAGAAGAGCTGAGATACTGTGGGGTTGGTAATCAGTGTCACAAAACAATATGTGTTAGTTGTTTAATAAGAAACTGATTTGCTCTGCAAACCTTCACCTAAAGTACAATAAAAGAAAAAAGTAAAAAATCCTTACTTACATGTGATATTAATAAAATCGTTCAATGATTTCTGCATTTCATTGGATCAGCTTTATTTAGAATGGGCATAAACTCTGATCTCTCTAGTCAGTTGGCCAGGTAGCTGTATTCCAAATTTCTTGGCACTGAAGAACTAGCCTTTCCAACATTACATCCATTTTGAAATATCTCAATTATTTTTTTTTTAATTTTTATTTTTATTTAACATAACTGAGTGAAAATGTACATTGACGTATAAACTTACATGCCCCCTTTTTGCAGCTTCCACTGCTCTCCCTGTCCGGTGACTGCACACTATTCCTCTCTGCTCCATATATGTCTCATCCTCCCAACAGTCTCCTTTCCCCTCCTCTCCGTCCACTCCCCTTCCTTCAGCCAGAGGTCAGCAAGATGATATCCTATAGATGTATATAACCATAAAGTGCTTCCAATATATGGTTACTCTGCTTTGCCAAGTCCAATCCATTCCTGTCCAAAGAGTGGACCTTTGTTATAATTTATGGGAAAGGGCAGCATCAGGGAAGGGGGCCATGCTCTCAGAGGAACCCCAAAACCGCTGGACCATCAGTTGAGGTCTTTTAGTGGAGATCTCATGATGCACCTCTTTTTATTCTTGTGTTGCCAATGAGGCTCCTCTCTGTGAGCTCCGTCGTGGCTATCACTGGTGGTGGCCGGGCACCATCCGGTTCTTCCGGTCCCAAGTCGATGTAGGCACCCACTCTTGTGGGTCTCTCTGTCTTCTCGGTTGTCTTTACCGCATGCCATTTTGGCCCTCGGTGAGCATCCATTCCTGCTGAGTTGGGACCACTTGCTGTGTCCTCGGATGGCAGCTTGGCAGCTTTTAAGACCCCAGATGCCACTCACCAATGTGCGGTGCAGAGAGCTCTCTTAGCAAAACGCTAGTTGGGCCAATTGGCCTGGAATTCGCCTAAGAGCATGGTCCACCGCCCCCTGCCCCAGCTACTCTATCCTTGCAGTATTGAGTTAAGATGGAAGGAGTACTCAAGTTATGCTGAAGTCCACTTAATGTTGTTCTTTGTCCTAATGTGTGCTGTCACCACTTTCTCCCAACTAGATTTCTAGTAACTATCTAAACTAAACCCTCCCCCCCTCGCCCTCCCTCCCCTCCCTTGCAGCTGTCAAAGAGTCTTTTCTTCTATACACAAGTCTGTTTTTGAGATCTTATTGTAGAGGTCTCATACAGTATTTGTCCTTTTGTCACTGACTACTTTCACTCAACATAATGTCTTCCAGTTGAAACCAGGTTAGGAGATGTTTCCTGGAATCATCGTTATTCTTTATCATTGCGTAGTGCTCCATTGAGTATGTGTACCACAGTTTACCTATCCATTCTTCTGTTGTTGGGCATCTGGGTTGATTCCATCTTTTTGCTATTGTGGACTGTGCTGCGATAAACATTCTGGTGCATGTGTCCGTTGGTGTGAAAGGCCTTGAATCTGTAGGATATATTCCAAGTAGTGGAATTACTGGGTCAAATGGTATATCAATATCCATTTTTTTAAGGAAGCACCAGATTGCCTTCCAAAGAGGCTGGACCATTTTGCAACCCCACCAACAGTGTAGGAGGGTTCCACTTTCTCCACAGCCTCTCCAGCATTTGTTGTTTTGTGTTTTTTGGATCATGGCCAATTTTGTTGGGGTGAGATGGTATCTCATTGTTGTCTTGATTTGAATTTCTTTAATAACTAAAGATCGTGAACATGTCCACATGTGTTTTTTGGCTGCCTGGATCTCCTCTTCAGTGAAGTGTCTCTCCATCTCCTTTGCCCATCGCTTAATTGGATGGTTTATCTTTTTCTTCTTGATACTTTGTAGTATCTTATAGATTATGGAGATCAGGCGTCTGTCTGACATAGAGTTGCCAAATATTTTTTCCCATTCTGTGGGTGTTCTTTTAATTCTATTAATAAAGTCTTTGGATGAGCAAAAGTGTTTGATTCTTAATAGTTCCCATTTATTTATTTTCTCTTCTGTTGATTGAGGTTTCTTTGACAGATTTTGGAGTCTGTCCTCATTATGTATTAAAACTTCCATTGTTGTTCCTACCTTTTCTTAGATGAGCTTTAACGTTTTAGGTTTGATATTTAGGTCTTTTATCCAGTTGGAGTTGGTTTTTGTATAAGGTGTAAGATATGGATCTTGATTCAGTTTCTTGCAGATGGATAACCAATTTTGCCAGCACCATTTGTTGAAGATACTGTTTTTACCCCAGTTTAATGTCTTAGGGCCTTTGTAGAATATCAACTGTTCATAGGCAGATGGTGTCATCTCTGGGGTCTCAATTCTGTTCCATTGATCGATCTGTCTGTTCTTGTACCAGTACCAGGCTGTTTTGACCACCGTGGCAGTGTAGTATGTTCTAAGGTCGGGTAATGAGAGGCCTCCCAGTGTGTTCTTCTTCTTTAGTAGTACCTTACTTATCCGGGGCTTCTTCCCTTTCCAAACAAAATTGGTGATTTGTTTCTCCATCTCATTAAAAAATGATACTGGAACTTGTATTGGGACTACATTATATAAATAAATTGCTTTGGGTAAAATAGACATTTTCACAATGTTAAGTCTTCCTATCCATGAGCAGGGTAGGTTTTTCCATTTATCTAAGTCTCTCTTAGTTTCTTGTAGTAAGGGCTTGTAGTTCTCTTTGTAAAGGTCTGTTGTTTCTCTGGTTAGATTAATTCCTAGGTACTTTATCTTCTTAGGGGCTATCGTAAATGGTATTGATTTAATAATTTCCTCCTTAACAGTCTCATTGATGGTATAAAGGAAACCTACTGATTTACTTATGTTTATCTTGTATCCTGAGACTTTGCTGAACTCTTCTATCGAAATATCTCAATTAATATTCTGTCAATTCCAAGAGTCTGTTTTTCGTCAATGCCTTTATTATCAGTAATCTTGAAAATAACTTTTCTCAACAAGTTTATTACTTAAAAAACTAACATGTGAGGACTAAGGCTTTATCATTACCCAGGGTACTTTCATCCTGTTGTAATAAAAATTTAGTTTAGTGCACTTTATTTTCAGTTGCTTTTTAACAACTTTTACCAGATCTTTCATTCTTGTTGAAATGTCGTCATCATTATTCAATAGAATGGAGAAAGTATTTCATTTAAAAAATTCCATCTTTGCACTATCTCTAGTAAAGGTAGTATGACTAATTTTTGTGCAGAATTATGTGACTAACCACATTTTGCAACCAAGTCCGCTGTTCTTTAGTATAAGACTTTAACATCCGTAGCCCCTAATCACAAAACCTCTAGTGCCTCTCCAATCTTGGTGGTATCCAAAAACACTCATCTACTTTTCTAATGCTTCACGAGACAGCATCGCTCCCACTGAGAATCATTGGGCTACAGTAGCATTACCACAACACTTTCCAAATCATTCAGAACATGAGATACACGAATTATTCTAGCTGTTTGTTAATTTGAATATGCTGATTGAAAAGATATCTAAAATCTCCTACAAACTTCATAATCTAATTCCTAATAAGTGAATGTAATACCTTCACAAACTTCCAAAACAAAGTCTTCAATTTTTACTGAAATTTCTCCAGAAATTAGGGAATGATTGCATTAAAATGCAGTACATTTACTATGTTCTTTCATATAGTGAACTTAAAAAAACAAAAACAACCCTTTCCATAAAGTTAATTTAGATTCATAGCAACCCTCTAGGACAGACTAGAACTGCCCCATAGAGCTCTCTCAAGGAGCACCTGGTGGATTTCAAACGTGAAGCTTTTAGTTAGCAGCCATAGCTCTTAAACCACTGTGCCACCAGTTTCCAATGAACTTAGATGAGTAGTTAAATCTGCCTGCTGGAAGTATGCAGGTGCAGAATAGAGGCCAGGTATAAAACAGAGCCCAGGTCTATAACACAGCCTAGGTGCAGAACAAAGCCCATGTGTACAGAGGAGGCAAACAAGCTAAATGCAGTACTTTTCAGCTAAGATGCCCTGGTGGTGCATGAGTTATCCTCTTAGCTGCTAACTGATAGGTTAGTGATTCACACCCCTCCCTTAGGTCTGTAGAAGAAAGACCTGGCAATCTGCTTGTACAAAGATTACAGCATAGAAAAATGTATGAGGCCATGTGACTCTGTGAGTTGGAATCAACTCAGTGTCACTTTTTAGATCCCTTTTTGTGCATTTCTAGTACATGAGCTTTTCTGTTGACTTGATTTAGGTTACTACTTGTGTAAATAGAATCAAAAAATAAGTGGGTTTACCCCAAAAGTGTCCTTCAAGCCTGAGTTCCAGCCTCTCTTCTCTTTCTGTGATATTCCAAAGCTTATTTCCTGGGCCTTCCCCATATGTGAAATCATAAGGCTTTTTGAATAGGTTAATACTCTTTCTTTCCAGGGAAAGAGTGCAAAGAAGGAGTCTTCATCTCCAGCTGCACTTTCTTCTCCCACCTTTTAAATGTCACTGTCCCCAGCCTCTATCGTCACCCTTCATCCATTACTCATCCACATTAAGTGTTTTTGCCAGTTACCTACTCATTGATGTGAGTCAACATAACCTGCTCAAACTCCTGTTTGGCTCAAGATGACTTTATCTACCTTTTATCTGAATAGACAAGGGATAGATTAAATGTTGTTCAAAATTTAATCATTTTCAGGCATTTGCTTTGTTTTGTTTTTAACTTGACAATGATTTCGCCAGCCATTCAATCCCCCAAACCAAAAAGCGAGATGTAATATGATTTTTCTTGACTTTGCAATTCCTATTCATTAATTCATTCATTCCTATCAGAAATCTCTCACAGCTTCCCTGATTTCTCAAACTTCCATCTTAGTGTCTTCATAATGATGGTGCTCAGAAAACAACAGCTATTGCTTGCCAAAAACTGTGCTAGGCCTTTAAAAATATATATATATTTTTTAAATATATCTGAAACTTTCCATTTTAACCATTTAAGCGTACACTTCAGTAACATTAATTATCTTCACTGTGTTGTAAAACCATCATCTCTATTCATTTTCAAAAGCTTCTGTCACTTCCAAAGGAACTCAGTATCCCTTAGGTAGTAATGCCTCCTTTTGTCATATTACCCAACCCTAGTAATTACTGGAAAAAAAAAATTTGATCTCTAGACATTTGTTATTCTAGATATTTCATGTAAGTGGGGTGTTATGATACTTGTCCCTTGTGTCTGATTTATTTCTCTCAGCATGTTTTCAAGGCTCATCCATGTTGCAACATACATCCAGATTTCATTTCTCTTTATAGCAAAATAATATTCCATTGCTTATATATGTCACATTTTGTTTATTCATTCATGTATTGATGGCATTTGTGTTGTTTCCACCTTTTGAGTACAGTGAACAATGTTGCTATGAGCATTAGTATACAAATATCTGCTTGAGTCCTTGCTTCTGAGTTTTCTGTATGTTAGGCTTTCATATGGAATTTTATTTCATCGTCACAAAATACTGAACAAAAGCAATAGAGTTTAATTTGACCAAGAAGAAACTAAGGCACAGAAAGGTAAAATAGTTCCTTAAACGTCACTTAACTGGTATGAAATGAAACTAAGATTGAAACTTAGTTTGCCCTTTTTGCCAATTCCCATGTCTTCAACTGTACAATCAACTCTAATCATGAGAATTGTTAAAATCCTTTTCTAGTTCCCCTGCTTCCCGTTCATCTGTCCTCTAATGTCACCTCTGCTTTGCAGCCAGAGTAATCTTTCTGAAACACAGAACTGATAGAGTGACTCCCGTTCTTATACTCTGGCAGCACATCTAGCTTCTACCTATTTCAAGATAAAATCTAGGATTGGGGGTTTACTATATGGCATGGCTAGAATTGTGTCCCCCCAAAATTGTGTATCAATTTGGTTGGGCCATGCTTTGTGGTACTGTGTGGTTTTTTCCCATACGTTGTAAATCTTGCCTCTATGATGTTAATGAACAGCAATTGTGTCAGTGAGGCTGGACTCAATCTGCAAGACAGGATTGTGTTGAGGCAATTTCTTGAGATGTAAAAGAAAGAAGTCAGCAGAGAGAGAGGAGGACCTAACACTACAAAAAAAAAAAAAACAGTGCTGGGGGTAAAGCATGTCCTTTGAACTAGGGGTCCCTGTGCAGAGAAGCACCTAGTCCAGGGAAAGAAGGCTGGCCTGACTGAGAAAGCCTTCCTCTAAAGCTTACACCCTGAATTTGGATTTTTAGCCTATTTTTCTACAGCAAAATTAATGTTTCTCTGTTAAAGCCACCCACTTACGGTATTTCTGTTGTAGCAGCATCAGACAGCATATAAGGTAAATCAGAAGATGACTTCAGCTTAGCTCCCTACCTTTATTATCTACTGCTTCAGTAAGAGCAAGTACACATCACTCCATCACTACAATTTGTAGTGCTCCAAATATATCATGCTGTACCTTCAAATGTGTTTTTTGTTCTACCCAAGTGAACTCTTCCACTTTTTCTGCTTGGCCAGTGTCTTCAAGATTTACTTATGTCATCTTACTCTGGGGGTCAGTTCTACCCTGGCCCCTAGGGTCACCATGAGTCGGATTGACTCAGTGGCACTTGGCTTGGCCCTGATAACCCTTCATTTCATTTAGATATCTTCATTTGTTCCCACGACACTCTGTGCATACTTCTATTTTAGAATCTGTGACATCCCCTAGTTTGGATCCCCCCAAAGAAGACCTCTGAGACAAGGACCCAAGTACAAGAAGTTTATCTAGGCTGTAACTGGAACAATAGCAGGGGAGTGGGGCACTGATACAGGGAAGGAAACTCAATATGATTAATAACCAAAGCCACTGCTGTCAAGTGGATTCTGATTCATAGTGACCCTATAGGACAGAGTAGTACTGCTCTATAGTTTCCAAGAAGCACCTGGTGGTTTCAAACTGCCAACCTGTTGGTTAGGAGAGGTAGCACTTAACCATTACACCATGAGAATTTCCAAGATTAACATAGTGGGGAAAAAAAATCCTGTTGTCACTGAGTTGACTCAGACTCATAACAAGCCAATAGGACAGAGTAGAACTGCCCCATAGGGTTTCTAAGGAGTGCCTAGTAGATTGCAACTGCTAACCTTTTAGTTAACAGCTGTAGCTCTTATCTACTACACCACCACGGTTTCTACAGTGGGCCAACCCACTGCTGTCGAGTCGATTCCAACTCATGGCGACCATATACAACAGAGTAGAAATGCTTCATAGAGTTTCCAAGGAGTATCTGTCAGATCAGAGCTTCCAACCATTTGGTTAGCAGCTGTAGCACTAGTATGCCACAACTGTTTCCTCTACAGTGGGCCAGTGGGACCTAAATCTTTCAGGGAAACTTTTGGAAATTGGTACAAAACTCGCAGCTGAAAACTAAACTACCCAACAGGGGGAGGGAACTGGGCTATTACATACCAACACCTGTCAGTCACTGATTGAGATTGTCTGGAAGGTTCTAATTCTTGTCTTCTTTGAGATTACTGCTCTTCAAGGAGAATAGGTTCACGTGGTTCCAGAAAAATCAGTCAAAGTCAGGGTTATGGTTAGGGTTAGGCAGCTGGAAGTCAGTCGGAGAATGTTGAAGAAAGATATGGACTGGATACTGCCAGGCCTACTAAACTGCCTGTTGTTAGGAATTTTATTTATTTGTCTGCCTCCCTCTTGACCATAATGCAAGCATTTACCTTTACCTACCTGTACATTCTCAGCATTTAGGATACTGATTGCCACAAGACAGACTACTCTTCAAAAGAGTGTTGAGTAGAAGCATAAACTAATGTGAGGCCTGAGAGAAGTATAAATAGATACATAAGCTCCAGGCACAGTACAAAAGTTTCATGAGCCCTCTCAAAGTTTTGTATCTACCAAGCAGAGTTCTAATTTGTAGATTTAGGGAATTGGTGAAATACCAGAAATTTAGAGCAAAAATATTCGAGAGAGTGGGTTAGCATTTTTATGGGAAATGAGATCTGCAGCTTTTATTAGAATAGAAAATGTTAAGAACTACTGTAGTATAGTACTTAATTTTATGTCATGTGTCATGTTGTGAGTCACCTACTAGAGATGTTTAAATAGACATTTTGCTTTGATAACTGTAACAACAATATATTACATCTGCTTTATAGTATATAGAGCTCTTTTGTAATCACGACTGCCCTGGATCATTGTAACAACCCTGTGAGAAAGAAAGAGTGCACTGGTATGCCTTCATTTTATAGGTGAGAAAAAGTGGAGTCCAGAGAGATCATTTGCTTAAGGTCACTCATCTAGCAAGTGTCATGAGCACCCAGAAAATGTCAGTGGTAGCGAGAGGAAAATAAGTAACTAAGAAGGTTTGGGGTCCGTAGTAACCTTTATTTAATCAAACCACACATTTACAATTAAGCAGGGGAGAAGGAAGGTGCTAGCACCACGCCACAAAGCACTCGTATTTACATTAGTTAAGAACTCCTACCTACATTCACGTTAGTCAGGAACTCTCATTTATATTAGTTCAGACCCCCACAGGTTCCACCGGGTCCCACAGGGACGGCGGCAGTCAAGTCGTAATGTTAGTGTGTCAGCACACTCACTGCCCTAAAAGTGGGGCTCACTCTAAGGAATTTAAGAATTAGCTGTGCTCTCACCACTCTGACATCGGGAGAATTGGAAGTAGAATCTTATGATGACAGGATGTCTCTGAAGCGAAGCAGGCAGGAACTCAAAAACAGGCTCAGAAACTAAAAGGAGACTTGTCACAGTCACTGGAAGCAGGCCATTTAGATGTCAGGAGAATGATAAGGTCTCAGAGGTAGATTCACCAACAGGGACAGCACAGGAAACTCGGGCAGCAACTGGAAAATAATCACTCAAACCAACCTTTGGTGGCAAGTGGATGAGGTCTCAGGATCAGGTTCACAGCACAGCAAACCAGCGGACACAGACTCTCAGGAGTAGCTTGGACCTCCAGACCTTTGAGGATGTGGCACAGTAACAGACAGTGGGCACAGACTCCCAGAGGGAGACCGGCCCCTGGGCCTTTGAACATGAAGTCAATGAGGTCAGGGCAGTAGGCCCCAGGCACAGACCCCCAGAGGGGATTGCTGCCTCCCAAGTCCACAGTGCTGGGTTTTCAATACAAGTTGTTTGCTTGACTCTGGCTGTTATTGGTCAACCCGTGAGTCTTATTTTCTGGTACCTCAAGTCATTGCCTTCTTTCGGGTTGGCTACGGTCCTTATCGTCTCTGACTGTCTGTGGCCACGTCCATCTGGCAGTTGTTTTTCTCACTTTTACTTCTTCACCATGGCTTTGTACTTTCTCAGTGTCTTACTTAGCTCAAGCACAGCCATTTTGTGTTTAATAATTTAGCCAATTTTAACGTATGTTTATAAGACTCCACTTTACTGTATGTTCTATTTTAATATATATATACACACATATACATATGGGTATATATGTATATGTAGATACACATACATATCCTCACTTCAGCAAGTAACAGCCTATGTTATGGATTTTCCAAGTCCACATTCAGTATTCTTTCCATTACCAGTCCACCGTTGTCATGATTAGCTTTATACAGACACACTGAATTAGGACTCCTGGTGGCACCATAGTTAGGAGTTCAGCTGCTAACAGACAGGTCAGAGGTTCAAATGCACCAACTGCTGCTGGAAACACCCACGCAGCAATTCTACTCTGTCCTACAGGGTACTATGAGTTGGAGACTCAATAGCAATGGCAAGTGGATGAATGTGTGTGTGTTTGTGTGTGTGTGTGTGTTATTAACTATTACCATTAAAGCTTAAATAAGCATGTATATGGCTAGAAAGTAAACACTTTTACTGTTAAATTATTATTGGTAACTTTCCTCAGACGTTAAAAATTATAATTTGGTTTATATATTGGAGACTCTACTGTGACGTGTTTCTATTGCTGTGGTGCAAAACAAAATCCACACATCTCTTCATATGTTCAGAGCAAAGGTTTTCATCACCTGTCTTCTGACTACCTTTCTGACTCATTTCCAGTTACTTTCTCCCCAAACATACTATACTTTAAACATACTTGTATCCAAGTACAGGGCACAATTTTGCTTCATTCTGCTTTAGCTCATCCTCTTCCTTCAGACTGGAAAGATTTTCTTCCTTTTTTTGGCTCAGTGAATAAATCCAAGAATGAACGCAAATGTCACTTCCTTTCAGTAGCTTTCTCGAACTGCCCCAGGAAGAACTAATTGCTCCCTGAGCTCTAGTCCCAGAGCACACTGTGGGAATGTGTCACAGCTCTTCTCACGTTGTCTTATACAAGTGTCTTTCTGCCTAGTTGAACTCAGTTCCTTGAGGGCAAAGACCATGCCTTATTCAGCTTTGTATTCTCAGTGCTTAGTTCTATTTTTAGCATGCCCCAGTGCTTTCAATAACGTCTGCCAAATTAACTGCTTACAAACTGCAATGATTAAAAACTGCAGTGATTCTAGTAAACTGGCTTGAGCTTTCTGTCCTTGTCCAGTATCTCTTACTGAATCTTGTTTAATGATTTTGTATTTGTCTTTCATTTTCCCCCAGAAAATTTTCACTTTGGGGCTTCTGTCTTTACAAAACATTATTTTTTTAATACATAATTAATTAAATTTTTCTTGTTAGATGACAAAAATTAAGAGCATAATTTCAACTTCTTACTTCTAAAACTACATTAAAAATGTATATACTGAAGAATTGATTAGCTTATTCCTATCTCTGTGAATAAACTCTTTTATTCTTAGAGTTTTCTTTATATCGATGTTTGATATTTTATATATGCCTATAATAATAATTCAGAATTCCTCATTTATTCATATTAACTGACTGAATATAGAATGGAAGTTGTTTTCCTTGATTGTTAATAGTGAATTTTCTGAAACAAAGCTCAATTTATTTTTTTGAAAACTATTTTTTCCTCTTTATAGTTCAAGTCCTATTGATGTGTCCTGTATCAATTCTCTTTGCACTTGACGCTGAACAACCTGTTGTTAGATATCTTAGAGTCAATTTTGACTCCTAGTAACCCCACGTGAAAGAGTAGAACCATCCTATAGGGCTTCCTAGACTGTAATCTTTATGCAAGGGAGATAGCCAGGTCTTTGTCCCATGGAAATGCTGGGTGGCTTTGAAAGACCAACCTCTCTGGGATCATTCTAAATGCCACAACAATTAGAACATAATTATCTCATTAAATGTTTTGATTTTTCAGAATAAAAGCAGTGAAAAATAGAGATCAGAGATAACCTGGTCTATTTTACTATCACGATACTTATGAGAGAGTGGATCAAGCTTTGTCAGGTCCAACCAGGGGCCAAAAACTACTCTTAAGCATTTAAATCACAGAAATGAAATAAGGCATTAAACATACAGGCAAGTAGCTGAGAAAATACTGAGGAGATACTCAGGCAACTCAGAAATCAGCAACAGCTAAGCTGTTCTCACTCCTTGACTGGAAAAACACAGGAAGGAGTTGTGTTATGGAGGCCCAGAGAGGAAGATCACCCAGGAGATACCGCAGCCTGTCTAGTGGAAGCTAGAGTGGCAGAAGGGACACAGACTGAGGCATAGATAAAGGAGAAGAAACTGGTTTCTCCTTAACCCCCACCCAACAATCCTCTGATAATGTGTCCTAGTGTTCAAACCCAGTTGGAAGACTGGGAAATAGAGCCTGAATGGGAGAAGAGGAAGCAGAGAGGAATGAATATGAGAAAAAACGTGCCAAGAATTGCAACCACCATTATTTTTCAGTTCATAAATTTACATGCTCCTAACATCTTATGAATTATGTGAGATTGGCTGAACTGCCCGAGGTATCAGATTACCTGGTTCCTAAAGTCTGTACACCTACAATTTGCCTGCCACTTTGTCGTACTGTGTGTTGCTGCAATGATGGAAGCTATGCCACTGATGCTCGGATACCAGCAGGGTCACCCACGGTGGACAGGTTTCAGCTGAGCTTCCAGACTAAGACATACAAGGAAGAAATACCCAGAGACTACTTCTGAAAAGAATTAGCCAGAGACAGCCTTATGGATAGTGGCAGAACATTGTCTGATACAGTGCCAGAGGATCCTCAGATTGGAAAGCGCTCAAAAGATGAATGGAGAAGAGCTCCCTCCTCAAAGTAGAGTCGACCTTAGTGACGTGTATGGCGTAAGACTTTCAGAACCTTCATTTGCTGATGCAGCAGGACTCAAAATTAGAAGAAAGAGCTGCAAACATCCATTAACAACCAGAAAATGGATTGTACAAAATATGAATCTAGGAAAATTGGAAATCATTGAAGACAAAATGGAACGCGTGCACAATGACATCCTAGGCATTAGTGAGCAAGTGGACTGTTACTGGTCATTTTGAATCAGACAACTATTGGTCTACTATGTGAGGAATGACAGCTTGAATAGGAATTGCATTGTATTCATCGTCAAAAAGAACACTTCAAGATCTATTCTGAAGTACAACATAGTATGACAATATAGTAATGTAGGAGTACAATGTCCATACAGCCACAAGGAAGACCAGTTAATACAACTATTATTCAAATTTACACAACAACCACTAAGGCAAAAGATGAAGAAATTAAAGACTTACCAATGTCTACAGTCCGAAATTGATCAAACATACAATTAGGATGTGTTGATAATTATTTATGCTTGGAACACGAAAATCGAAAATGAAGAAGAAGGATTGGCAGTTGGAACATATGGTCTTGGTGAGAGGAACATTACCAGAGATCACATGATAGAATTTTGCAAGACCAATGACTTCCTTTTGCAAACACATTCTATTTTTTTTTCTATTATTATGATTGAGTGAAAATATACATTCCCATATAAATTTGCATGCCCACCTACATGTGGCTGCCACTGCTCTCTCTGCCCGGTGACAGCACACTATTCCTCTCTGCTCCATACATGTCTCATCCTCCCGACAGTCTCCTTTCCCCTCGTCTCCACCCACTCTCCTTCCTCCAGCCAGAGGTCAGCAGGATGATATCCTATAGATACATAGAGCCATAAAGTGCACCCAATATATGGTCACTCTGCATCACCAAGTCCAATCCATTCCTGTCCAAAAAGTGGACCTTCATTATGATTTATGGGCAAGGGCAGCATCAGGGCCAGCGGCCATGTTACCAGGGAAATCCTGAAGCCACTGGACCATCAACTGTGGTCTTTTAGTGGAGATCTCAGGGTGCACCCCTTTTTATTCTTGTGTTGCCAGTGAGACTCAACTTTGAAGCTCTATCACAGCTATCACTGGTGGTGGCCAGGCACCATCTGGTTCTTCCGGTCCCAAGTCAATGTAGACACCCACGCACGTGGGTCTCTTTGTCTTCTGGATTGTCTTTTCCCCATATCGTTTTGGTCCTCGGTGAGCAGCCATTTCTGCTGAGTTGGGATCATTTGCTGTGCCCTCGGATGGCAGCTTTTAAGATCCCAGACGCCACTCACCAATGTGGGGTGCAGAGAACCCTCTTAGCAAAACACTAATTGTGTCAATTGGCCTTAGTTTTGCCTAACAGCATGGTCCCCAGCCCCCCACCCCAGCTACTCTGTCCTTGCAGTATTGGGTTAAGATGGAAGGAGTACTCAAGTTGTGTTGAAGTCCACGTAATATTGCTTTTGTTTGTAAAGTGTGCTGTCACCGATTTCACCCCACCAAATTTCTATCAGATACCTAATCTAAATACTCCTCCCATTGCCATCCCTCCCTCCCCTCCCTTGCAGCCATCAAAGAGTCTTCCCTTCTGTGCATAAGTTTGGTTTTGAGTTCTTATCATAAGGTCTCATGCAATATTTGTCCTTTTGTCACTGACTACTTTCACTCAACATATCATCTTCCAGTTGAAACTAAGTTATGAGATATTTCCTGGAATCATCATTGTTCTTTACCATTGCATAGTGCTCCACTGAGTATATATACCATAAGTTACCTGTCCATTCCTCTGTTGTTGGGCATCTGGGTTGATTCGATCTTTTTGCTATCGTGGACAGTGCTGTGATAAACATTCTTGTGCATGTATCCGTTGGTGTGAATGGCCTTCATTCTGTAGGATATATTCCAAGCACTGGAATTACTGGGTCAAATGGTATATCTATATCCATTTTTCTAAGGAAGCGCCAGATTACATTCCAAAAAGGCTGGACCATTTGGCAACCCCATCAATAGTGTAGGAAAGTTCCACTTTCTCCACAGCTTCTTCAGCATTTGTTGTTTTGTGTTTTTTGGATCATGGTCAACCTTGTTGAGGTGAGATGGTGCCTCATTGTAGTTTTGATTTGAATTTCTTTAATAGCTAATGATTGTGAACATGTTCTCATGTGTTTTTTGGCTGCCTGGGTCTCCTCTTTAGAGAAACATCTGCCCATCTCCTTTGCCCATGGCTTAATTGGATGATTTATCTTCTTCTTATCAATATTTTGTAGTACCTTGTAGATTATGGAGATCAGGCGTCAGTCCGACATATGGTTGCCAAATGTTTTTTTTCCCTTTTAATTCTATTACTAAAGTATTTGGATGAGCAAAAGTGTTTGATTCTTAATAGTTCCCATTTATCTATCGTCTCTTCTGTTGATTGTGGTTTGTTTGACAGATTTTGAAGTCTGTCTACATTGTGTATTAAAACTTCCATTGTTGTTCCTACTTTTTCTTGGATAAGCTTTATCATTTTAGATTTGATGTTTAGGTCTTTTAGCCAGTTTGAGTTGGTTTTTGTATACGGTGTGAGGTATGGAACTTGTTTCAATTTAGTGCAGATGGATATTCAATTTTGCCAGCACCATTTGTTGAAGAGATTCTTTTTACCCCAGCTTAATGTCTTAGGGCCTTTGTCGAATATCAATTGTTTATAGCAACATGGTGTCATCTCTGGGGTCTCAGTTCTGTTCCACTGATCGATCTGTCTGTTCTTGCACCAGTACCAGGCTGTTTTGACTACTGTGGCAGTGTAATAGGTTCTGAAGTCAGGTAATGAGAGGCCTCCCAGTGTGTTCTTCTTCTTTAGTAGTACTTTTCTTATCCTGAGCTTCTTCCCTTTCCAAACAAAATTAGTGATTTGTTTCTCCATCTCATTAAAAAATGATGCTGGAACTTGTATTGGGATTGCATTATATAAGTAGATTGCTTAGGTAAAATAGACATTTTCACAATGTTAAGTCTTCCTATCCATGAGCAGGGCAGGTTTCTCCCTTTATCTAAGTCTGTCTTAGTTTCTTGTAGTGAGGGCTTGTAGTTCTCTTTGCAAAGGTCTGTTATTTCTCTGGTTAGATTAATTCCTAGATACTTTATCTTCTTTGGGACTATAGTAAATGATATTGATTTGATGATTTCTTCATTAACAGTCTCGTTGTTGGTATAAAGGAATCCTACTGATTTACTTATGTTTATCTTGTATCCTGAGACTTTGCTGAACTCTTGTATCAGTTTAAGTAGTTTACTTATAGATTCTTTAGGATTCTCTGCATATGCAATCATATCATCAGCAAACAGGGAGATTTTGACTTCTTCTGTGCCGATACAGATGCCCTTTATTTCTTGGTCTTGTCTAATTGCTCTGGCTAGAACTTCTAGTACAGTGTTGAATAGAAGAGGTGAGAGTGGGCATCCTTGTCTAGTTTCTGTTCTCAAGGGAAACTCCTTCAGTCTCTCTCCATTCAAGATGACATAAGCAGTTGGCTTTGTATAAATGGCTCTTATTGTGTTGAGGAATTTTCCATCTATGCCTATTTTACTAAGAGTAATTAGCATGAAGGGGGGTTGGACTTTATCAAATTCCTTTTCTGCGTCAAAGGACAAAATGAGGTGATTCTTGTCTTCTGTGATATTTATGTGGTTAATCACATTAATTGTTTTTCTGATGTTGAACCAGCCTTGGTCATGATGGATTATTTTTTTGATATGTTGTTGTATTCTGTTGGCAAGAAATTTGTTGAAGATTTTTGCATCTAGATTCATGAGTGACATCTGTCTGTAGTTCTCCTTTTTTGCTGGATCTTCCCCTGGCTTTGGTACCAGGGTTATGCTGGCTTCATAGAATCAGTTTGGGAGTACTCCATCCCTTTCTATACTGTAAAATAGTCTCAGTAGTATTGGAGATAACTCTTTTCTAAAAGCTTGGTAGAATTCTGTGGTGAAGCCATCTGGTCCTGGGCTTTTTTTGGTTGGCAGTTTTTTGATGACTTTTTCAATCTCTTCTTTTATGATGGGTTTATTAAGTTGTTCTGCTTCACCTTGTGATAATTTAGGTAGGTGATATGAATCAAGGAATTTGTTCATTTCCTCTAGGTTTTCAAATTTGTTACAGTACAATCTTTCATAGTATTCTGCTATGATAATTTCTATTTCTGTTGGATCTGTTGTGACAACTCCTCTCCTTTCTTATTTGGGTTGTTTGTTTCCTTTGTTGTTTTTCTTTAGTAACTTTAGCCAGTGGTTTGTCAATTCTGTTGATCTTTTCAAAAATCCGGCTTTTGGTCTTTTCAATTTTTTCAATTGTTTTCCTATTCTCTAATTCATTTATTTCTGCTCTAATTGTTATGATCTGATTTCTTCTGGTTCCTAAGGAGTTCCTCTGTTGCTCTCTCTACTTGTTGAAGCTGTAGGGTTAGTTCCTTGATTTGGTTTCTTTCTTCCTCCTAGGTGTGTGCATTTATGGAGATAAACTGACCTCTGAGCACTGCTTTGGCTGTATCCTATAGGTTCTGGTAGGAAGTGTTTTCATTCTCGTTGGAATCCATGAATTTCTTTATTTCATCCTTGGTTTCTTCTATAACCTATGGTTTTTTGAGGAGGATGTTGTTCAGTTTCCATGAGTTCCACTTTCTATCTATGTTTTTTCTATTGATTTCGACTTTTATGGCTTTATAATCTGAGAAGATGCTTTGCATTAATTCAGTGATACGGATTTTGTTCAGAATTCCTTTATGTCCTAACACATGCTCTATTCTGGAGAATGTTCCATGTGCACTGGAGAAGAAGGTGTAGTTGTCCGCTGATGGGTAGAAAGTTCTGTATATATCAATGAGGTTTATAATTGTGGCAATAAGGTCTTCTGTATGTTTATTGAGAGCTCTTGGCTTGGCTTGGGTATCTTTACTGAGCTTTTTTCTAGATGATCTGTCCAGTATTGAGAGTGGAGTGTTGAAGTCTTCCACTACAATTGTGGAGAGATCTAACTCTTTTTTGAGTGTAGTCAGTTTTTCTTTGACATATTTAGGTGCTCTGAGATTAGGTGCATAAAGATTTAATATAGTTAAGTCTTGCTTGTGTACTGAACTTTTCAGCAATAAATAGTGTCCATCTTTGTCCACGATGTTGGATTTTACATTAAAATTGATCTTGTCTGAGATTAGATTTGCCACACCTGCTCTTCTTTGTTCATTGTTAGCTTGATAGATATTCTTCCATCCTTTAATTTTCAGTTTGTTCCTATCTTTAAGTCTCAAGTGAGTTTCTTGTAGACAACATATGAATGGGTCATGTCTTTTGATCCAAGAAGTCACTCGATGTCTCTTTACTGGAGCATTCAGTCCATTCACATTCAATGTAATTATTGATAGGTACTGTGTTCACTGCTGCCATTGTGGTATGTTTATTTTTGTGTTGATGCTTTCTCTGTTGTTCTTGTTAGTCTGTTCTGGGACATTCTTTTTTGTGAGTTGATTTTTCACATTTTTCAGAGCTGGTTGTAGTTTTTGAGACTCCTGTGTTACCTTTCTTGATATGGTATGTTGCATCTTTGTTCTGCTTTACAGCTGTCCCTATGATCCCCCCTAATAAACTATATATATACCCAATTTTAATTACTACCAGTCTTGCTGACTTCTTCTCCATCTGGAAGGACTGTAATGACTGTAGTACATTCTTATTTTTTCATATGATGGCACTATAATTTTCATGATAATCACTGGATTATTTCTTTCAGTATTAAAGCTTTGATTGAGTTTGGAGCCTTCCCTGAGTAGAAATCTGGATGATGTGTCATTCTAAAATATAAAGTTAGTGGTTATGTTCTTCTAAGTCAAAACCAAGAGCTTCTTTCAGTATTTCTTGTAGTTTTGGCTTGGCTTTTACAAAGTCTCTGAGTTTCTGTTTATCTGGGAATGTCTTCATTTCATTTTCATATTTGAAAGATAGTTTTTCAGGATATATAATTCTTGGTTGCAAGTTCTTTTCCTTCAAGGCTTTGAATGTGTCATGCCACTGTCTCCATGCCAGCATGGTTTCTGCTGAGAAATCCTATGAACGCCTACAGGGTTTCCCTCTGAATGTTAGCCTTGCTTTGAGTCTTGCTGCCTTTAATAGCTGTTGCTTATGTTTCATTTTGTTAAGCTTGATTATAACATGTCTTGGAGCCTTTCTTTTGAGATCTATATTGAGTGACATATGATATGCATCTGGGATTTCTGCATTCTCTTCCTTCATGATTTCTAGGAAGTTTTCTGTCAGCAGCTCGGCAACGATACTGTCTGTGTTCTCAGGTGCCTCGTCCTGTTCAGGGACTCCAATTAATTGAAAGTTGTTCCTCTTAATAGAGTCCCACATGCTTCTTAAAGCTTCTTCATTTTTCTTGTTTCTTTTTTCTCCTCTGTTTTCTCCTCATAGACACTGGCATCAATAGCTCTGTCTTCCAAGTCAGAAATTCTTTTTTCCATTAGTTCCGTTTTGTTTTTGTTTTCTTGGCTTTCAATGGAAGTTTCTATGTCTTTGATTTTGTTTTTGATCTGTTGGATTTCAGAGTACTGGTGTTCCATCAGATTGAACAGCTTGTTTAATTTTTCATTTTGTTCTGCTACATTTTGTGTAAGGTCTAGAAGGGGTCTGTATATAATTCTTTTGTATTCACCTTCTGATAATTTCAGAAAAGTTTCTTCATCCCGAAAACTCCTTGGTTGTTTCATTTGGGAGCCTTCTAAAGCCATGGGTGATTTCTTGTCTGCCATTTTCTCAAGAATCTGTTGTTTTTTGGATTTCACATGAGTCAGTAAAGGCTGGGAGAGATACTGTGAGCATGGACTTCAGATGTTTCTCTAAGCTGTCTTAAAATGTAAAACAAAAGGAATCTGATCGCTTCCCCAGTCAGTCAGGTTTTCAGGTGTAGAGGTCCCTCTTCCCAACTGGCAAAGTAAGCACCTCCATATCCAACCCCAGATGACATGAACTAGTTCAAAATATAGAAATGCTACTGCCCTGTTGGCCTCTGCTGACAGGGGCCAGCCTTAGGTGGCACTGTAAACTCCTGCTTTTCTGGCAGAAAAGTGCTGTCCTGTAGGCAGGCTCTGGCTCCCAAGCTAAGAATTAGGTCCAGTTGTGGCCACCATATCTAAGATGATGCCCTCCACAAGGTCGCTGCCTCTTCTGTAGAAACTGCCCTGTTGCAGAGGCAGATAGAGGGGCTAAAGGTGCCGAGACACAGTGAATCCTCAGCCTCTGTTGCCAGGCCCCCACCGTAGGCAACACTGTGTAAACTACTGCTTTTCTGTCAGAAAAGTGCTGTCCTGTTTGCAGGCGCTGGCTCCCAGGCTAAGAATTAAGTCCCATTAAAATCTCCAAACCCAACATAGTGTCCCGCACACAGGCACCTCTGGTTCCATACACACTACGCTGTGGCAGAGGTAAAAAGACAGGCCCAAAGTGGCTAGATGTACAGAGCCCTAAGCCTAGCTCTCAAAATATGGCAATTTCACCTGCCTATCCCACCTGCAATGCATCTGAGACTAGCCACTAGACAAGATTCAGCTCCATCCGCTGGCCGAGACAGAGAAAAGAAGAATCTAAATGGTGCATTACCTTCAGTCTGTGAAAGCCAGGGCTAGCCAGGAGTGGGAGTCAGTGAAAGAGAGGAGGTTTTTCATTCAGTGGTATGAAGTCCAAATTAACAGCCCTGTGCCATGTCCTGAGGCTTACTAGGTAACCAGAAGGCTCCGTTTGATTATCAATTCAGGTCCTGGTTTCCCGAGGGATGTAGGGAAATGTGTGCTTAGTCCGCCATCCTGACTTCTACAAACACATTCTTTTTCACAACATAAACAGCGAATATACACATGGACCTCACCAGATGGAAAACACAGGAATCAAATTGACTACATTTGTGGAAAGAGATGATAGAAAAGTTCAACATCATCAGTCAGAACAAGGCAGGGGCCAACTGTGAAACAGACCATCAAGTGTTCATATGCAAATTCAAGATGAAACTGAAGAAAATTAGAACTCCACAAGAACCAAAGTATGACCTTGAATGCATCTCTCCTAAGTTTAGAGACCATCACCAGAACATATTTCACATGTTAAATGCTAATAAACAAAGACCAGAAGAGCTGTAGGATGACATTAGTGACATCATACATGAAGAACACAAGGGTCATTAACAATAGGAAAGAGGACTTCTGGCCAACATGATGCCAACATGTTGGCATAGACAGAAGTACCATGCCATCCCTCCACAGCAAAGGCCCTAAAAAAAACTATGTAAAACAAAGATAAATGTCAATTTTGGAACCTAAAGTATCAAATTAAGAGATAAAGAATTCAGCCAAACATCAAATAGAATAAGAAACCGACAGAGACTGGAGTGAGAAGAGATACAAGTGGAAGGCCTCTATCAGCTAACACAGCATGGATTTGCCATCTTGGACTCTAGTAGGAGATCAGCTGACAGGGAGCTGAGGAAAACAGCTTCACGGAACTCTCAGTGGGAGACAAAGCACCCACCAACCATCATGACACACTTTCCCAACTCCAGTCATCTCCCTGTTACTCAACCTCTGACACTGCCTGGCTAGCTGCAGTGGTTCCATTGGCCAGGAAGTACTTGGATTCCTGGCCCACCTCAGAAATTAGCTGATAGGAGTACATACAAGGAGCTTTAAGGAGCTCCCAGCAGGATGCAGATCACCCAGTAATCAAGGATGTATGCTTTTCTAAGCCTCACCCTCTCTCACCCCTTGGCCTCCTCTGCTTCCCATTGGCTCCCATCTCTTGGCCAGGAAGAAACTTATACAGTCCCAGGCCACTTAGATTGGCCTCCATCCAGACAGGCCACCTCCCTGAGTGCCATTTGTCTATAGGTGATGTTGCTTTTCACCATTTCTTTGGGTTTCTTCCGTACTTCCCACTACCTCCCCCTCCTTTCTCTTGAACACTTGGCTTCATGTGCCATCTTTGCTCTTCTTGAAAGGCCATGAAGCATGGCTCAATTGGAAAAACACTCGCCCAGCCCATCACACACACTGGTAGGATCCTCAAGGCTTTTTTAGTTTGTTTTATTTTTTCTGTTTGTATTCTTTTTCTTTCCACAGCTTGGGATCCCTTTCAAGTCAGACTGTGCTACACGGCGTAGTTCCCACTTCCCCAGTTTGAGAAGCAGTGTTGGTGGGATCCTTGAGAGTCTGTCTTTCTTTCTCTCTCTCTCTCTTTCCTTCTCCTATCACCTCCCCTTCCCTTCCTCCCCCTCCCTCCTCCTTTCCTCTCCTCCTCTCCTGTCCTCCTTTTTTCCTTCCTTTCTTTCTCTTTCTTTCTTTCTCTCTCTCTTTTTCTCTCTCTCTTTTTCTCTCTCTCTCATTCTCTCTCTCTCTTTCTTTTCTTTTCTTTTCCTTTCCATGTTTTTTCATTTCTCAATATTCTCTGTGCTTACATTCTTTTACTGTTTACATGACATCTATATACCATCAGCCAGTCTAAACTGCACAGTCTGAGAGACACTTTCCCAGGTTGGCAGCTACACTGGTGGCACCCCCAGTGACCTTTCTTTTCTTTTCCAAATTTTTATCTAGTCTTTTCTTTTTTCTGTCTTTTTTTTTATTGTTTTCTTTTCCTTTTTGTTTTTCTCCATTTCTCAGTCTTCCGTCTCTCTACTCCAACGGTAAGCTTCCTTAGAACTCTCTTTTTCTTTTTGACTCCTGTTCATATCTCCTCTGTCTCCTTTTTCCCATATCCATAAGAGCTTACAAATCACAGCCTACTCTCTCGTTTCTGCCTACCTGTACCACCCATTGAACATCACACCCCTAACCAACACAGGAATGGATTACTGAGACCTGCCAAACACTGATTCCCAGTTCACCTTGTCAGCCCTGATACACGCCACAAACAACCCAGCCCAGCCTTCCCCTTCACTTTGACCTCCTCTGCTGCACCACAGGTGAGCAACTAGTCATGCCCACTGGACAAGGATGTGAAAAGTATCATGACATCAGATGAGCATACAACAAAGTATACACAGTTTGACTGCTCTTACATAACCAAATAAAACAAAAAAGAAGGATGAAACCAACAGATCTATAATCAGTAGACAAAGAAAATAGCTATTTAATGTCCAGAAGATAGCAGACAATATCAAAACTTATTTAATCAAAAAAAAAAAAAGACAGAATGTTTCCAGTGGTCATCCAAAACAAAACACCAGATGACTTTCCAGCAGAAGGAAATTCACTAGAACTACCTGACAGATAATTCAGATTTCTCATATTCAGAGGTATCCAAGACTTGAAGCAAAAGGTAGGCAAAAGTGAAGGAAAAGTAGACAAACTCGTGGAAGAATTCAGGAAAATAATACAGGAAGAAAATGTCAACATAAATTCACATCTAGAAATCATATGAAGACAGCAATAAGAAAACCAAAATATAAACAAGATTTCAGAAATAGTGTTAAAAAACACTGAAGAGCAGATTTGAAATGATGAAAGACAAACACTTGGGTACAACTCAGCTTAAGGACAAACCAGAATAAAAGAATGAAGTAAAATGAAGAAACCTTGAGAATTATGTGGGATACAATCAAAAGCAAATTTTATGAGTGACAGGAACACTAAAAAAGGACAACAATAAACTTACACCTATCAATAATTACACTGAATGCAAGTGGCCTAAAAGCACCTATAAAGAAACAGAAGGTGACAGAATGAATAAAAAAAAAGAATTCACCAATGTACTGTCTACAAAAGACACATCATGGAAACAAAGACATAAACTGATTAAAACTCAAAGGATGGGAAAAAATATATCAAGCCATATCAAAACCTTTGGGACACAACAACACTGGTCCTCAGAGGTCAATTTATAGAAATAGATGCACACAACAAAACAAAAGAAAGGGGCACAGTCAAAACATCAACTATACAAATCAAACCAGTAGAGAGGGCAAGAGGAGCCCACAGCCACCAGAAGAAACAAAATAATAAAGATTAGAGCAGAAATACATGTAAAAAGAATATTCTGAACAAAATAGCAAAAAATAAAGAAAAATGGAAACAACCTACATCCTGATCAATAGCTGAACTATGGTGTGTACACACAATGGAGTGTTATGCCACAACAAAAAACAACGATGAATCTGTGAAGCAACTCATAATGTGGAGGAAACTTGAAGGCATTACAATGAGTGAAATAAGTGAATCACAAAAGGATAAATAATGCAAAAGATCACTACTGTAAGAACTCAGAAAGATTTACACACAAAAAGAAACAGTCTTTGATGGTTACAATGGAGGGAAGGGGTGGGGATGGAAAAACACTAAATAGACAATAGTTAAGTGGTAACTTAGATGAAGAATAAGATAGTACATAATACTTGGAAAACTGGGAAGTCATGCAAGGTCATGGAAGCTCCACAGATGCATCCAGAGTCCCTGAGGGACTGAATTGCTGGGCTGGAGGCTGTAGGGACCAAGGTCTCACGAACTTCTAGCTCAGTTGGCATTATATAGTTTATGAAGAAAATGTTCTATATTCTACCTTGGTGGTTAGTATCCAAGGTCTTAAAATCCTGTGGGCAGCCATCTAGGATACTCTGTTGGTCTTCTTTTGCAGCAAAGAAATATGAAGTAAATTAAAGAAACAAAGGAAATAGTAACCCAGAGGACTAATGTACCACATCTATGATGGCTGAATCCAGTACAATGAGACGCTGCCTGACTACCACCACTGACTCTCCGATAGGGATCACATCAAAGAGTCTCAAGACAGAGCTGGAGAAAAATATAGGACAAAATTCTAACTCAAAAAGGAAGATCAGACTTGCTGGCCTGAGAGATGGAAGAAACCCTGAGGGCGTGGTCTTTCAATTCGGCGATGAAGTCACTCCTGAGGTTCATCCTTTATCCAAAGACTGGACATGCCCATAAAACAAAATGAGACTGAAAGGGCACATTAGCCCAGGGGACAAGGACCTGAAGGCTGGAGAGGACAGGAAAGTTGATAATAAGGGAACCCAGGGTTGAGATAGGGAGAGTGTTGACCTGTTGTGGTGTTGTTAACCAATATCAAAAAACAATATTGTACTAAAGTACTGTGTAATGAGAAACTAGTTTGTTCTACAAACCTTCTTCCAAAATACAATAAATAAATAAATAGGAAAAAAAGACCAAATGGATTTCAGAAGAAACTTGTTCTGGAACATCCATCTGGTAGCTAAAACAAATGGAAGAAATGATAAAGTGGAAGAACTGAACAGAAGACTTCAAAGGACAACTTGAGAAGACTACATGTTGTGATAATATGTGCAAAGACCTGGAGACAGAAGACCAAAAGGGAAAACCACATTCAGCATTTCTCAAACTGAAAGAACTGAAGAAAAAAGTCAAACTTTGAATTGTAATAGTGAAAGATTCTATAGGCAAAATACTGAACAACACAGGAGGTATCAAAGACTTCTGATCTCCATAATCTATAAGGTATTACAAAATATCAACAAAAGGATAGATAATCCAATTAAGCAATGGGTGAAGGAGACGGAGAGACATTTCTCTGAAGAGGATATCCAGGCAGCCAAACGACACATGCAGAATTGTTCACAGTCATTAGCTGTTACAGAAATTCAAATCAAAATCACAATGAGACACCGTCTATCCCCAACAAGGTTGGCCATGATCCAAAAAACACAAAACGACAAATTCTGGAGAGGCTGTGGAGAAATTGGAACTGTCCTACTCTGCTGATGGGATTGCAAAATGGTACAACCTCTTTGGAAAACAGTCTGGCGCTTCCTTAAAAAGCTGAAGATAGATATACCATTTGATCCTGTAATTCGATTGCTCAGAATTTATCCTTCAGAAACAAAGGTTGTCACATGAAGAGACACATGTACATTAATGTTTGTTGCAGCACAGTCCACAGTAGCAAAAAGTTGGAATCAACCCCGATGCCCATCAACAGATGAATGGATAAGCAAACAGTGGTACATATACTCAATGGAACACTATGCTATGATAAAAAAACAATGACAGTTTTAGAAAACGTCCCATAACATGGTATCAATTGGAAGAGATCATGCTGAGTGAAACCTATAAGTGTCAAAAGGACAAATTTTGTATGAGACCCCTGTTACAAGGACTTAACAAGAGAATTCTCCATAGAAGAAAATGACTGTGCTGGCTAACGGGTGGGAGGGGGCTGAGGGTTTATCATAGTTTAAGGTAATTGATAGATGTTAGAAATTTTATTCTTTACTGTAATTAATAAAAAAAAAATTTTAAAAAACAGAATTCCTGAACACTGAAAGGTACTCACAAGGAACCTTTACACAGATCAAAGACAGTTGTTTGATGACAACAAGGGGATATTGCATGACTTGAAGTCAGGAAAGGTATACTTCAGAGTTGTGTCCTTTAACCATACTTATTCAGTCTATGCGCTGAGCAAATGATCCAAAAAGCTGGACCAAATAAAAAGGGAACGGGACATCAGGACGGCAGGAAGACTTTTTAACAACCTGAAGTACATAGGTGATACCACCTTGCTTGCTGAAAGCGAAGAGGACTTGAAGCACTTACTGATGACGAAGAAAGAGTTCAGCCTTCTATATGAGTCATGTCTCAGCATAACGAAGAGAAAATTCTCACAACTGGACCAATGGGCAACATCATGATAAATGGAGAATATATTAAAGTTTTCTGGGCTTCTGTTTTACTTGGATCTACAATTAACTCTCATGAAAGCAGCAGTCAAGAAATCAAAAGACTTGTATTGGGCAACTCTGCACCAAAAGATCTCTTTAAAGTGTTAAAAAGCTAAGATGTTATTTTAAGTACTAAGGTATGCCTGACCTGAGTTACAGTGTTTTCAATCACCTCACAGGCATGTGAAAACTGAACAGTGAATTAGGAAGACAGAAGAACAATTGATGTCTTTGAATTATAGTGTCAGCAGAGAATATTAAATATACCATGGACTGCCAAAAGAATGAATAAGTCTGTTTTGGAAGAAGTACAGTCAGAAAGCTCCTTAGAAGCTAGGATGGTAACACTATGTCTCACACACTTTGGACACATCAGGAGGGATAAGTCCTTGGAGAAGGACATTATGTTTGGTAAATAAAGGGTAGCAAAAAAGAAGACAATCCTCAATGAGAAGGATTGACCCTGTGGCTGCAACAATGTCCTCAAGCACAACATTTGTAAGGATGGAGCAGGACTAGGCCGTGTTCCATTCTGTTATACATAGGGTCACTATGAGTTGACACTCACTTGAGGGCATCCAACAAGAAGTTATGTTACACAAGAAAGTACAGAGTAAAAGAAATCTTTAAACCTTCAAAATACATTTATATATGCAGATAGAAATAAGTTGATCAAGGGATGGCTCCTTCAAAAAAGTCACTACAGTGTCATGTGTCTTTTAGAGTTCTACCATAGAGAGTTCATTATTTACTGCATTATAAATTTCATCTCCTGTTGCACACAGCAGTGTCAAGCTGTATTCTCTTCTTGTAAGTCCCAGAATGTCAGGTACAGGACTCTGCATGCTGTTATGGGCTCAGAAAGCATGATTTTGTAGACTGCGTTCTGATGTATTTGGCCTGTTACCTTTTCCAAACAATGAAAGTGCAGAATTAAATAACTTAAATTTCAAACAAAAGTTCAATGATTTGATCAATTATGAAGCATATACCCATGGAACTTGAAGGAGTAATTTCTCCTTGCAAGCTTAACACCAACAGTTTCTTAAATAGTGCCAGCATGGTACCATTTAAGTCCTTGTTTAGCTTTTTGTCTGAATCCGAACAGCGTGGGCAATTTAAAAATCTTTCATTTGCAACCCACTGGGAAGTAATCTGCCAAATGGATCAGAGTACTTTTAGGTCAGATGAAAGCTTGCTTAAACCACATGGATTCTTCTTTAGTCAAAAATTTCTAATAGGTAGCAGATGCGTCAAGATGCTTGGTAAAGATATGTCTTTTGTAAATAACTAACTCTATGAACTCTTTTTTCTTAAAACATTGTGCATAAAGTATTTTTTTAGGAATCAGTTGTACCAAACTGGGGTTTCTTTTGTGTATTTTTGTATTATGTTTTTGTTGTCACGTACTGTTGAGTCAATCCCAGCTCATAGCAACCCCATATGGCAGAGTAGAACTACCTGTGAGAGTTTTCTTGGCTGTAATCACAGAAACAAACTGCCAGGTCTTTTCCCATAAAGTCACCGGATAGGTTTAAGTTGCCAGCATTTCACTTAGCAAATGAGTGCTTAATCACTGTGCTAGATGGACTCCTAGATCTTGAGAAAAAGAAAAGGGAACTCTGAAAATGACTAAACACAGTTCATCATGTATGAAACTGTCATCCACATTCACTTCAACAGCAGAAGTGGAAATACTACTGTTATATGTTGTTTTCTCAAAATAATTGTCAGGGAAATTTATAGAAAGAGTAGCTCTTGGGAATTAAAAAAATCTTCAGGACCATTCTAAGTACAACAGTCTATATTTTTGCAACCACCACAGAGATTACATTTTTTATTGACAGAGACGTCACTCACATACCTTGCCCAGTAAGTATCCTTTGTCAATCATAGGTTGCTATCAGGAATTCTCAGTTCTGATTTTTTAGTAAGATCGTCTCTTAATTGGAATTCACTGTTTAACAAGATACATGATCAACTCTGAATTGAAAACAATGTTAGTGGTTTGAATTAGATTAACTTTGGAGTCTCAGTTTTGATTCACCCAAAGAAATAAAGGGATTGCTTTAAAAAAATTGAATTATCTTGTAAAGTTGAATGATTACATGTACTTCATCAAAGCAAATGTAATTACAGGTATGTACCCAAAGGAAATTCTAGCACATGTACGAAAGGAAATGTCAAAATTGTTCATGGTAGTGCTTTTCATACTAACAAACGCATGAAAAACGAGTCTGTTGACAGAGTGAGGAGTAAATAAATTATGGTTTATTTGGAAAGTGGAATAGCATTTGAGGTCTGACAATTACATTCATGAGCTTGTCACCATGTGATTACGTTGGCTGCACTGTACAAACAACTTGGTAAGGTTTCATAACCTTGGTATATCGATGTCTCACAGCTGCTCATGCTGACATGTGGCAGTGTCTTGCTGAGTGGAGGTCATTGTTGTTGAGTGTTTGTGCCACTGCTAGAATGTCAGAGCTTGAATTAGAGCAACGAACAAACACTAAATTTCTTGCTAAACTTGGCAAGAGTGGAAGTGAAATTAGGGACATGTTAGTCCAAGTTTATGGGGGTAATGCCATGAAGAAAACAACAGTATACTGGAATAAACATGTTTCTGAGGGGAGACAAAGCATTGTTGATGAAGAGAGGTCAGGGCAGCCAATAACAAGCAGAACTAATGTGACCATTCAGAAATTCATCTAATTGTGCATCAAAATTGCTGGCTGTGAGAAACATAGCAGACCAGGTAAACATCGATAGAGAAACAGGAAAATCTTAACTGAAAATCTTGGTATCAGAAAGATGTGTGCGAAAACCATCCCAAAGGAGCTCACTGATGAACAAAAGCAAAGGAGAGTCAAAGTCTGCCAAGACCTTTTGGAGAGGCAAGATGATGTCTAGGGCTGTGTTATCACCAGTGACGAAATGTGTGTGTACCAACCCAACCTTAAAACAAAGCGCCGAAGTGTACAATGGAAGTCAATTTTCCACAGCCAAAAAAGTTCCATCAGTCCAAATCAACAGTCAAAATGATGTTGCTAATCTTTTTTGATATTAGAGGTATTGTTCATTATGAATTTGTACCAACTAAACAGATAACTAAGTTCACTATTCAGAAGTGCTGAGAAGGCTGCACGTAAACGATGAAAACAACCTGAAATTTTCACCAACAACTCTCAGCTCTTGCATCATAACAACGCACCAGCTCACACAGCACTGTCTGTAAAGGAGTTTTTAGCAAGTGAACAAATGCTTGTATTGAAATACTCTTCCTGCTTACCTCATCTAGCCCACAGTGACTTTCTTCTTTACCCAAAGATTCAGGACATTTGACAACAGCTCTGACGGCCATTCTGGAAAAAGATTTCCAAAACACTTTTGAAGGGTGGACTAGGCACAGGCATCAGTACATAGCTTCCCAAGGGAAGTACTTTGAAGGTAACCACAGTGATCTTCAGCAATGAGGTGCAAGGTCTCACAACGGGTCCGCAAACCTAATTGTTCTAAGTGCTACATACCTCAATGCTGAGTATCGCTACAGTCACCTTCAAAGTACTCTTTTTGGGAAGCTATACACTGCTACCAGCAGTGTATAGTCCACCCTTCAAAGCCATTTTAGAACTCTTTCTGGAATGGCCATTATGCACAGTGACATGGTGGCAAGTTCACAAGCTTAATTATACAGTTGTCTGTGAAGGAGTTTTTAGCCAGAGAACAAATAACTGTACTGGAACACCCTTCCTACTTACCTAGTCTGGCCCCCAGTGACCTTTTTCTTTACTGGAAGATAAAGGAAATATTGAAAGGAAAACATTTTGACAACATTCGTGACATCAAGGGTCCTTATAATGACAACTCTGATGGCCATTCCAGAAAAAGAGTTTCAAAATTGCTTTTGGACTAGGTGCTGGTGTCAGTGCATAGCTTCCCAAGGGGAGTACTTCGAAGGTGAGCATAGCGATATTCAGCAATGTTTGCACTTGTTCTGGGGTGAGTTTGCAAACTTAATTGGCAGTCCTTGTATGTAGCACTTTTTCTAGGATGTGTTCATGAACTTAACTGTTAGACCTTTCATATTACTATTATTATTTGAACTAGGGTGAAAACTAGCCTTGAGGACATAGACACAGACCATTTGATAGTCTTCAAGAGTTATATTTTTTTCTTATCAAACCCAATGTGTACACAATAATGAATGTTTTTGTTTTATATGGTGCCTCCGAAAAAGCAGGATTTGAAAGGTAAAAGAACAAAGCAAACCAAATATTATTTAATCTAATCTCTTCACCATATTGCCTGTTCTTTTAATATTTACCTTCTTTATAAATGTTTGCCCTTCACTTTAGTCTAATATTGCTAAGAATGCAATTTCCTCCCAGAGTTCCACTTATCTTTAGAAAGTCAAAGCTAGGAATAGTTTATGGACCAAATAGAAGAACAAAAAAAGCAACACATAAGAGACTTAACTGCATGCAATGAGTCAAATGGCCTTTGAAATCCAGTATCCCACCTCTTAAAGTATTTGGGGTTCACTGAGATGCCTTGTCAGATGATGCTTCAGAACCAAACCCACTGCTGTCAATTTGAACTCATGACAACCCATCTGGAAGGAGCAGAACTTCCCCACAGGGCTTCTAAGAAGTAGCTAGTGGATTTAAAATTTAGTTGTCCTTTGATCACCAGCAAAGCATTTAATCACTTCACCACTAGAGTTTACAGCAACCCTACAGGACAAAGTGGAACCATCACACAGAGTTTCCAAGGGGCACCTTGTGGATTTCAGCTGCTCAGCTTTTGTTAGCAGCTGTAGCTCTTAACCACTATGTCAAGCTACAGAGTAAAACTTCCCCATGTGGTTTCCAAGGCTGCAGACCTTTGCAGAAGCAGATTGCTGCATCTCCCTCCTGCAGAGTGGGTTGAAATCACCAACCTTCAGGTTAGCAACTGTCCTGCACTGAATTGTGTCTCCCTCAAGAAATGTGTTTAGCAATTTGGCTAAGCCATGAACCCTGGTATTGTGGGATGTTCCCACATGTTGTTCTCTCTATGCTGTTAATGAAGAAGGACGAGCAGTGGTTGTGATGGTGAGGCAGAACTCAGTCTATAAAGTTATGCTGTTCCTTGAGGCAGCTCCTTGAGGTATAAAGGAAAGGGAAGCAAGCAAAGGGTAGCAGACCTCATACCATCTGGAAGGAAGGAGTGCCAGGACCAAGTGAATCTTTTGAACCTCGGGTCACTACACTTCTGAAGCTTGCAGTCCAGGGGAGGAAGACTGATGACAAGAACCTTACTCCAGAGCCATCAGATAAAGACTTTCCTTGGAAGTGATGCCCTGAATTTGAACTTGTAGCCTACTGCACCGTGCCACATTAAAAGTTTTCCTTTTAAAGCCATCTGCTTGTGGCACTTCTGTCATGTAGCATTAGATAACTAAAACATCAGTAGAGAGCTTTAACCATTGCCCCACCATTTTTCCCAAAATAATGCTCCAATCTTGGATTAAAATTAGAAATAAAAATAAAATCCAGTAGCCAAGATCTATCAAAGCTTAAAAGAAATTAAAAGTATCAAAGAAAATTACAATTTTTGAACATTCTTCAGCAGAATGGCCATTATCATTGTATAAACAAACTTGAAAGCAACCTATAAAATCTGTATTTATGCACAGAAATCTTTTATTCAGGTTTTGGAAAATAATATATACATAAAACTGCATAATAATGAAGATTTTAGATGCTATGTGCACACCAAACACGACAGTTGCAAACAAGCCCTCAGCCTAGTAATATTGCCACTAGAAATTCCAAAAATATCTCCACCAATTGAGTAATTAGAAAACAGAATTAAACACAGCCCTTGACATAGGTTTTCCCCGTGAACAGAGCCCTGTGGGCTCTCTCCATACTGGGTCACCTGTCATTTCATGATGGTGAGTTTATGGACAGTTGAGAAAAGTGACTCCTTCACTGTAGAGGTTAACTCATTATTCAAAGCTCTCTCACAAAATAATATTATAATCGAACTTCAGGTGCTCAAGTTGTTGGGGTCAGGGAAAAGAAAGGGCTCATGTTTAACCTTTCTTATATTTTGGCTTTACTTTTTACAAATAGTCAAAAACAAAAGAGAAATAATTCTTCAAGTGGTAAAAGATACCAAAAGCAAAGCATAGAACAAGATGGCCTGGCTACAGTTGCATGATTTTGACAGGAAAAAAGAGAAAACCTTCAGAATTATGAGACAAGCAGGCGAGAAATTTAAGCTAATGACTGCAGTTGCAAGATAAAATATAGGCACTCACTTAAATTTGAATTTCTAACAAATGACAAATTATTTTTTAGTATAAATAAATCCCATAGTTACACTAAAATATTATTCGTTGTTTATTGGAAACTTAAATTTAACTGAACATCTTATATATTATCTGTCAAGTCTGGCAAAACCGTGAGTAATGGATTTCACCAATGACAACAGCAGTATCTACCTGAGGTCAAAGAGAAACTCTGTGGTCTCTACACAGTGAGTGACATATGTTCACTGCAAATTTGTATAATGTGCAATACGTGAAGCCCCGAAGACAAAATGGTTAAGTGCTCAGCGAATAACCCAAAGCCCGGTAGTCCAAACCCACCCAGCAATTCTGTAGAAAGACTTGGTGATTTGCTCCCACAAAGATTACTGTTGCTGTTATACGTCACAAAGCAGATTCCAACTTTCAGAGCAGAACTGCCCAATAGAGTTTCCAAGGAGCAGCTGGTGGATTTGAACTGCTGACTTTTGGGTTAGCAGCCAAGCTCTTGGCTGCTCTGCTATCAGGGCTCTGCATAAAGATTACAGCCTAAAAAACTTTATGGGGCAGTTTTATTTAGTCACATCAGGTTGCTATGATTCAAAATCAACTTGGTGGCACACGACAACTGTAACAAGTAATATGTAGTGAATTTACTAGCACTGACAAGTCAAAATTACAAAATAATAAAATTAATTCTGTTAAAAGTATACTGAAATTTGGGAGATTATAGCATAGATTTTCTTGTTGAAATATCTCATCATCATTTCTATTGTTAACACATTTGAATGACTTATCAACATAAGGCTATTAAGCACCCTCCACTCTCACTAGACACTGAGAACAGAGCAAACCCAAACCAAAAGCATTGCTGTTGAATAGAGTCTGACTCATAATGGCCCTATAGGGCAGAGTAGAACTGCTGTATAGGGTTTCCAGAGAGCAGATGGTGGATTTGAACTACTGACCTTTTGATTAGCAGCCAAGCTCTTAACCACTGTGCCACTAGGGCTCCAATGAATAAAAGGCTTTTCCTAGCTTATCTTCAGTGAAGGGAGGCAGAAAACAAATTAACAAAGTATGTCAGGGAATAACAGCAGTAAAGGAGAAAAATAAAGACAAATAAGGAAGCGAAGGAGTATTGTAGACAGAGCAAGTGATGGTATTTACATTGAGTCATGAGGGAAGACCTCTCATAAAGTGACACTTGAGCAGAGATTTCAAAATATGAGGGAACAAGTGATGGAGGTGAAGTAGTAAGTATGAAGGGTCTGAATCAGTGTCTTCTTGGTGCATTTCACAGACAGCAGGAAGTCAGTGGGGCCACAGTTGACCGATTGATTGAAAGGGAAAGTGGTTGGCAATGAGGTCAGGGAGTTAGTGGTAGGAACAGTACTTAAAAACACTTAAGCTTTTACCCCAAGTGAAATAAGCTGTTGAAGTTTTTAAATTCTACTTGGGATCACATCACACTTTAGCTCAACAGAGCCACTCTGGCCTTGGCTCGAACGATAGACTGCAGGCCACCAAGAAGAGCTCTCGGGAGGTTCTGCAACACCCTGGCCAGAGATGACATTACCTGGATCTGATTGGGGCTGGTGGCAGCGAGGGTGGTGACAGGTGGTTGGATCTGAAGGTAAAGGCAGCAAAACGGAGCCAAGAAGGCAATCACTGCCCTCAAAGACCAGTTGCCTGCAAGCTGAATCCAACTTATGGCAACCCAGTGTGTTTCAGGATAGAACTGTGTGCACTGTAAGATTTCCAATGGCTGTGACCTTTCATGAGTACACTGCCAGGACTTTCTTCCAAGGTGTCTCTCTTTGGGAGAGTTTGAACTACCGTTCTCTTAACTGGCAGTCTAACATTTAACAGTTCGCACCACCCAGAGATTTCTTTTCTAGTGATGTTGTCACGTGCCATCATGTCAATTGTTGACTCACAGTGACCTCACGTGACAAAGCAGAACTGCTCCAGGGGATTTTCTTGCCTGTAACATTTCCAGAAGCAGATCACCAGGTCTTTGTCCCAGGGAACTGCTGGGTGTGTTAGAAACAGGCCACAGTTGAGGCAGTGATGGTGGTGATGTATCACACTGACAAACTACAGCTTAGATGTAAACTACAAGCAAAATGTCTTCATTTCTCTGCAAATGCACTCAGCTTCCTGCCAAGCCCCTATTACAGCATATGGCTGGTGGTGTGTCGGGGGTGCGTTGGGGGTAGAACATTAAAATGTCAATTAGAGGTGAATCATTCTCTCTGGTTCAGAATGATCTCTTTTTTATCTAACCAGCTACAATTGCCATTTTGTAAGAACTAACAATTACAATCAGATTAATATTTGGGATTGTTGTCTGGTGGTACCTGTATAGAGACAATATCACACAAGAACATAAAAGGAAGATGTAGCATGTTGTCATTTATAAAGGAGTCCTGAGAGAAAAAAATCTAGAAGACATTAGAAGTAAAAGATTGAGTTTTTCTTATTTAGTGTAAGCTGTGTTGTACAAGTACTGGCAATTAAATTTGAAAACTCATCCTAGAAAAAGTGTTACATACCTCACTGATGAATATCGCTACAGTCATCTTTGAAGTACTCCCCTTGGGAAGCAAAGCACCAACACCAGTGCCTAGTCCACCTTTCAGAGAAATTTTGGAACTCTTTTTTTCTGGAATGGCCAACAGAGCTGTCGTTGTAGTACCCTGGATGTCCTGAATAACATCAAAATGTCTTTCTTTCAATATTTCCTTTATCTTCGGGTAAAGAGAAAAGTCGCTGGGGGGCTAAATCAGGTCATCCCAGATCAGGAAATAACTGTTCCAATACAGTTATTTGTGTACTGGCTAAAAACTCCATCCATACGATTAAGTTTGTGAACTTGCCTCCGTGTCATCATGTGCAAGGGCCATTCCAGAAAGAGTTCCAAAATTGCTTCGAAGGGCAGACTAGGCACTGGCATTAGCCGTAACTTCCCAAGGGGAGTACTTTGAAGGCGATGGTAGTGATACCCAGCAACGAGGTATGAAGCACTTAGAACAAGTAAGTTTGCAGACTTAATTGTCAGACTTTATATATATGAGCCCTGGTTAGATAAATGCTGCATTTTCGTTTTTTATGTTCCTAAGAAATCACTGTAGTTTGTTATGATTCACACAGTGGAAGGCTTTTGCCTGGTCAGTAAAACACAGGTAAACATCTTGCTGGTATTCTCTCCTTGCAACCAAGATCCTTCTGACATCAGCAGTGATACCCCTGGTTCCATGTCCTCTTCTGAGTCCAGCTTGAATTTCTAGCAGTTTCCTGCTGAGGTGCTGCTACAGCTGCTTTTGAATTACGCTCCACAAAATTTTACTTATGTGAGGTATACACTGTATTGTGAGATAAGTTCTGCGTTCTCTTAAATAGGCATAAGCATGGATTTCTCCAAGTCTGTTGGCCAGGTAGCTGTCCTCCAGATTTCTTGGCATAGACAAGTGAGAACTTCAAGTGCTATCTCAGTTTGCTGAAACATCTCAACTGATATTCTGTCAGTTCCTGGAACCTTGTTTTTCACCAGTGTCTTCAGTGCAGCTTGGGCTTCTTCCATCATTACAACTGGGTTTTGATCACACGCTACCTCTGGAAATAGTTGCACATGGACCAGTTGTTTTTGGTACAATGACTCTGTGTCTTCTTTTCATTTTGTGATGCTTTCTGTGTCATTCAATATTTTTCCAGTAGAATCTTTCAATACTGCAACACATGGCTTGAATTTTTCTTTAGTAGTTTCAGTTTGAGAAGTGTTGTGTTCTTCAGGTTTTCTAACTTCACGTCTGTGCATTACATTATAACACTTAGTCTTCTCCAACTGTCCTTTGAGTTCTTCTGCACCACCCTTTTCAGATCTTTTCATCCATTTGTTTTAGACATTGCAACTTCACAGAGCAAGTTTCAGTCTATTCTGATCTCTCTTTTGGTCATTTCTTTTCTACTTTTTAGCAATCTTTTGCTTTCTTCATTTATGATGTCTTTTGTGGCATCCCACAACTCATCTGATCTTCTTTCGTTAGTGTTCACTGTGTCAAATCTATTCTTCAGATGGTTTCCAAAGTCAAGTGGGATATAATCAAAGTTATATTTTGGCTCTTGTGAACTTGCTTTAGTTGTCTTCAGCTTTAACTGGAACTTGTATACGAACAATCGATGATCTGTTCTGTAGCCGACCCCAGCCTTGTTCTTACTCATGATATTTAGCTTTTATCTTTCTGCAGATGTATTAGATTAGACCCCTGTGTTTTCCATCTAGGTGAAGTCTACATGTACAGTCACCATATACAGTGTTGAAAAATTATATTTGCAGTGAATAAGTTGTTGGCCTGTATCATGTGATCTCTAGTGTTGTTTCTATCACCAAGACCATATTTTCCTTCTTATTTGTTTCCAGCTTTTATATTCCAATCACCAATAATTAACAATGCATCTTGATTGCATACACATGAATTTAAATCATTCATATTTTAATAAAAATGGTATGAATATTTTATTTTTGCTACATATTTTCACCAAAATACAACAGAGAAAAAATACTACTGTTATATTTTTGACCTAGTATATTTTACGGTCTTTACTTGAAAAATTTAATTCTGCAGAGTGATCAGTTAACAACACAGATGAACTAAAATTAACAAGCAGCACAGTTAGCACATGAAAAAGCAATGAGGATTTAAATGGAAGTCTTCTTCAGTGGATACTCCATTCCTTCTTTATTTCAAGTACAATCGTTACTTCAATTTTTGCTGCCATTTGAATTATTATTTCATCTAGTTCCTGAGGATGTACCTTTTGTCTTCTTTTGCATAAGAAAGTGTTTCTCTCTCTGATGCAGTTTTGGATACTGGATTTTATGGTTCCATAGCAATTTATTGTATTATCTGAACTTTTAAAGCCACCTTGCTTTCTTCATGTGTGATGTCCTTGATATCGCTTTACAGTTTGTCTGGTCTTCAGTCATGCATTAAATCTGCTCTAGCGATGGTCTCTATTCTAGCGATGGTCTCTATTCTAGACATGGCTTGATATACTCAGATATATTCGGATCTAATGGTCTTGTTCTAATTTGCTTCAGTTTCAGCTGGAACTTGCATATCAGTAATTGATGGTCTGATGTGCAGCTGGCCCCTGGCCTTGTTGTGACTGATGGTATCGAGCTTTTCCATCTTCTCTTTCCACAGATGTTGTCAGTCTGATTCCTGTGCATTCTGCCTGGCAAGGTCCCTGTGTATAGTCACCATTCAAGTTGGGGAAAAAAGGTATTTGAGGCCAGTAGGACAACATCCTATAGACAGAAGGTTGTTAAGAGGATATGATTTATGTATCACAGAAAGGACTGTGCTGTCAGCAGGCAAGGAGAGCAGTAGAAGCTGCACATAGGCAGGCTTGTGAATTTAAACTGGATTGTACACTTCCACTCAATCACAATAAATAAATAAGAAAAAGGGGGAGGTATTTGAAATGAAGAAGTCATTAGTCTTGCAAAATTCAAACATGTGGTCTCTGGCATCATTTCTATCACCAAAGCCATGTTTCCCAACTACCATTCTTCTTTGTTTCCAACTTTTACATTCTAATCACCACTAACTGATTCCATGTTCAGTCAATTTCAGACTACAGAAGTTGGTAAAAATCTTCAGTATCTTCATCTTTGGTCTTACTGATTGGTGCATAAACTTGAATAATAGTTATACAAACTGGTCTTTCTTGTAGGCATATGAATATTATCCTACCACTGGCAATGTTGTACTTCAGGACAGATCTTGAAATGTTCCTTTTGATAATGAATGCAACACCATTCCTCTTCATTTCCAGTGTAGTAGACCATGATTGTTTGATTAAAAATGACCAATTATTGTTACCTAAGAGCCTTTTAGAAATTTCAGTTATCTCAAATTTACCACCTACAGTTGTAAAGCATTATAATTAAATGCACAGACTTGAAGTTAGAAAACCTAAAGGAAAGAACACATTCAACACTTCTCAAACTGAAACTACTAAAGAAAAATTCAAGACATGTGTTGCAATACTGAAAGATTCTACCAGAAAAATATTGTATGACACAGAAAGCCTCACAAAATGAAAAGAACACACAGTTAATGTTACCTAGGAGCTTTGTTTGTCATATAACCTTGTTTCTTTATGAATAAATCCCCGAGGTTGCATGGCTTTTTAAGGTGACAAAATTTCACTGAGTTCACTTTTAAAAACTGAACAAGTATTTATTGAACACCTAAAATGAAGTTTATGTTAAAAAAAAGGAAGAATATTCATATGATAGCTCAAATCATTAAAATTACATCTTTACAAACTAAAACATCTGGATGTCAGATGTTAGTTTATAATTTTGTTCTGAATGTTGAGTGTTACAAAAAAGTAGCCATACTTCATATTTATATTCACTTTTTATTTCCTGAAAAAGAAAGCCATGTAATAGTCTATAATTCAGTTTGTACTAGCTCTTGTAATCAACTTCTCCCTAACGGAATCACTGGACTAATTATAAGTTTGCTTTCCTGCTTTAAAACTTATTGATGAACTGGTGCCAGCTGCATTACTGGACAATCCCTAAAGTGTGCCTGCTCTTCTGTTCTCCCCCTTCCCTGAGTTGTATGCCACACATGAGTTAAGTTCTACTTCTTCCCAAAATAGCTTGACAGTTGTATTTATTGTATAACTGGCTTGCAACTTAATTAAATATTATGTAAACTGAAGAAATGTGAGTGCAAAGAGAACATTGCTTTTCTGAAAAAATCCATTGAAGATTTTGGAAAAACTCAATAAAATTGAGTATAAAATTACTATTGAATTGGTTGTAGAAGACAACCTAAAAATACAGGGTGCAAAATCATAAAAATCAAGAATTGTTTTGCTTTCAGATTGCTCTGCAATCTCTTTAAATTCTTGCTACATTTGTGAGAAAGCAGAAACAGGAAAAAATAAATGCTGAATTACGGGAAGGATATATGCAAGACATTGAGCAGAGAATTCCAATCAGCCAGCCCATCTGCTGTCTTTCATTGGACCTGGAAGATGCGACAACATTCTCACCATCTGTCCATTATTACCGGTAAGGAGAAACGGATTTACCATTCCGTGTCTAGGTTGCCTGTTAGAGGGCAGTGATCACCAAAAACAACTTTTTGCTGTCAAGTCGATTTCGACTTGAAGTGATCCTGTAGGGTGCAGTAGAATTGACCCCACAGGGCTTCCTAGGCTGTGCTTAATGGAAGCAGACTGTCACATTTTCTCTGATGAAATGGCTGGTGGGTTCAAACCTTTGACCTTTCAGTTAATAGATGAGCACTTAACTGCTGTACTACCAGTGCTCCTTCAAGGTCACATTTAGACGACCCCTAAATGACTACTGTAATTCTCTTCCTGAGGATGACTGTCACACATAGGGAGTGTGTATGCGGGTGGGGGGGAGGGTGGGGTTGAGAGAGGGGGGAGTGGGGAAGTACTAGTGGCCAAAACTGCTTTGACTTATTTTTAAGGACCAGTAATATATTAGACACTGCTAAATTTTTTGCACTTATAAGCCTATTTAATCTTTACAACAATTCTAATAGGTATTATTCCCATTTTACTAGTAATAAAAAAGATTCCAGGACAAGATAAGTATCCCAAGATGTCTAGCTGAGAATTAGTAAGTTCTGGATTTCAGCTATGTTTTTCAGATTCCAGAGCCTGGCTCTTTCTACTGTCCCATTTCTTTAGCAATCTAATGTTAACTCCTATGATAAACTACCCATTTAAAGCAAATTTTATTTTTCTTAAACTTAATCTTTAAGTGTACTATAATGAATTTTAGAAAAGTACATTAGTTGATAAAAGGTAGTATGAGAATGTTTACATATCAATTCACAGAAATATTTTTCAGTAACACGTACCTTCAAAACATCTATATACTAAATATTCAAAATTCACAAGGATGATCTTATCTAAAAAATACATTTGCTTTTAACATAAAAAATTAAACCATAGACACAAAACAATGATTTTATGGCTAAAAACTTTCCTAATATCTCATTCCAATAAAAAAGACAAAAAAAAAAAAAAAATCCTCTATGTATAATAGTAAATACACACCCTCACCACATTTTTCTGGGACTTTATCCTCAAAAAAGTAAACATTTAAGAAGGCCTTCACTATCTCCTCCACCACCACCTAACCAAAGAAATCACTTACTGTAGGATTTTAGGCTGCCTTTTTTTTTTCTCTCTCTTTTTCTGGCAACCTACTAATCTGCTTTCTATCTCTATGGCTCTACCTATACTAGACACCTCATATACATGGAATCATACAGTGTGTGACCTTTGGTGTCTTGCTTTATTCACTTAGCTTGTTTCTTTTTTTTTTTTTTTTACTTTTTTTTACTATGACTGAGTGAAAATGTACATTCCCTTATATATTTGCATGCCCACCTATATGCAGCTCCCACTCCTCTCCCTGCCCACTGACAGCACACTCTTCCTCTCTGCTCCATACCTGTCTTATCCTCCCAACAATCTCCTATCCCCTCCTTTCCACCCACTCCCCCACCTCCAGTGAGAGGTCAGTACGACAACATCCCACGGATGCATAGAACCATAAAGTGCACACACGATATGGTCACTCTGCATCACCAAGTCCAATCCATTCCTGTCCAAAGAGCTGACCTCCATTATCATTTATGGACAGCGGCAGCATCAGGGCCAGGGGCCATGCTCCCAGGGGAACTATGAGGCCCGTGGACCATCAGTTGCGGTCTTTCAGTGGAGATGTCAGTGTGTACCCCTTTTTCTTCTTGTGTTGCTAGTGAGACTCAACTTTGTGAGCTCCATCACAGCTATCACTGGTGATGGTCCGACACTATCCTGTTCTTCCAGTCACAAACTGATCTAGTCATCCAGTCACGTGGGTCTGTCTGCCTTCTGGGTTCTCTTTTCCCCATGTGGTTTTGGTCCTTGGTGATCATCCGTTCCTGCTAAGTTGGGGCCATTTGCTGTACCCTCAGATGGCAGCTTGGCAGCTTTTAAGACCCCAGACACCACTCATCAGTGTGGGGTGCAGAAGGCTCTCTTAGCAAAACGCTAGTCGATTTTCCCTGACAGCATGGTCTCTGCCGGTCCCCGGTTAGGCTGCTTTTTACATCAAACTGTCAGTGTAACCTTAAGTTCCCCCTTGGACTTCAGTACTTCTGTTGAGATTTTTTTTTTTTTTTGGTAATGAAATCTTTTTATGGTTACAAAACTGTTTATGATAAAGAAAGAAAAAAGGCAAAGGAAGAAAAATGAAGAAATGTATCCAGGAGAAAAAGAACACCTCTGACATATCTCACAGAAAGTATTAACTTGCACTGTTGAGAGACAATAAACAAACCCAAGTTTAAAAGTTACAGAGAGATTTAGGTCTCAGAATTTGGAAATCAAAATATCTATTTTGTTACTGATTTTAAACGTAAAGCTATACCAGAGGAGACTGTGTCAGTGTTCAAAACAATGAGCTTGCTAAAATTTCTTTGAGTGGGACTTTTTCTCCTGCTGTCTCTGTCCACATCTCGTGTTTCTCAGAGTTAAAAAAACAACAACTTGAATCTGGTAGGTGTGTTTAGAAGGAGAATATGAATCTACTCAGCAAAACCTTCCAATTTAGACCCATCTGCCTCCATAGGGGGCATATTCTGGTCTACTTTCTTGGATGTGTGTTTATCTCAGTTCATAGGGATACAGATTAACCCCTCACTGTACGAAAGCCATGAGTATCATAGATTGAATTGTGTCCCCCAAAATGTATGTGTATCAGTTTGGCTGGGCCATGATTCCTGTGATTTTCCTATATGCTGTAAATCTTGTATGCTGTAAAGGAGGATGGGCAGCAGTTGTGTTGATGAAATCCGCTGTGGACAAGTCAATTCTGGCTCACAGAGAGTGTATAGGCCAGAGTAGAACTGCCCTGTAGAGTTTCCAAGGAGTGCCTGGAGGATTTGAGCTGCTGGTCTTTTGGTTAGCAGACGTATTTAACCCCTAAGAAACCAGGGTCTCCTGTATTAGTGAGGCAGATTTTATTGTGCCTACTGTCAATCTCTTGAGATATAAAGGGAAGGGAAGCAAGCAGACAGCTGAGGATGACCCCATGCCATTAAGAAAATACCCCAGGAGCACAGCATGTCTGAGATACTGCCAGACCAAAGAAAGACTGGTATAACATTAAGTGCCTTCCTCCAGACCCAATAGCACCAGCATCCTGAATGCAAACGTCTAGCCTACTAGACTGTGGGAAAATAAACTTTTCTTTGTTAAAGCCACCCACTTGTGATATTTCTGTCATAGCAGGACTAGGTGACTAAGACAATGAACAAGTGTAAGGACAGTCCACCATTAATTTGTACCTTAACATACTAGATTCAACATGCCTATGGAAAATTGGGGGAGCAGATTAGCAACTCTGCTCCCATCTCCAGAAGACTTTTGAAAAAAAAAAATGCTCTAGTTCTTTTAGGTGTTTCAGAACTGAGGCGGGACATGAATGGCCAGCATAACACACCTTGGAACATTCCAGAGTGATAAGCAACTTATTTTACCACCCAAACCGAGAGACAAGTTGCTTAAATTATCCCTGAAGTTGTCTTACAGAAAAGCCACTTTAGACCAAATTCAGAGAGGCATGTGCAGACAAGACAGAGGTGACCACTATATGTCCTTCCAATGAGGATACCAGAAAGCTGCAACCAGGGGAAATGAACCCGGGGAGCAAGAAAATGGGCAGTTGCAACACACCATAATAAATCCTACCAACAATCCCAGGAGCTCCTGTTGCAGAAGCCATCTTGAAGTTGGCTTGTGTGTGAATCCCATTTATCCTAACCCTAACTTTTTCCCACTTTATAATGAATACTCTATAGGATCCCTCCCTCCCGAAGTGTTTTATAAGCCCCAACAAAGCCTTAGGTCAAGGAGGTAAGGTGAGTATTGCCTGGACCCTCCTTGTCTCTCCTGCAAGCTCTTCTCTAATAAATCTTCATTCATGTGGAAAGATTCTCTGTACCTTAGCTGTTCATTCTTGATCAGTGAGGGGCAGGAACCTCATACACCACAGCAATAGGATTACTGTTGGCGTCTAGATGCCCATACCACATTCTTCCCCTTCCTCTTGCACTGGTGAAAGCTCTGAAATGAATTAGAATGATATTAACTAATGCCAAGACCATATTTTTCTCAAGGTTGAAAATTCAGTCTTTATTTCTCATTCCAAGTTTTTCTGTCAAAGAGTTGAACTGAATTTCTGCAAAGAGATTGACAATACTCATGAACTCTAATAATTAAATTCTTATTATGTCAAGAATAAGATATACAATTTTAATTTCTCCCATTATAAAATTCCCAGAAAGACTTGAAGTCTGAAGATTATATCAATTTAAGCTATTATTCAAAGAAATTAATGTCTAAAATTAAATCATTTTGCCCTTGAGAGTTAAAAACCAAATAAGTTAAAGTAACATAACAGTATTTAACCAGTTGAAAGAAATTAAATAGAAAAAAAATTAAAACATTCACTTTTTTCCAATCTAAGGTGACTGGCCAGTGCCACTAAATTTTTCTTTGCAGAAGAATCTCAGCTGACAGATGTGAAATAAATGGAAAAATTAGGGGAGTAAATCACCATTTTACAACCCCTGACAAATCTATAAGGTCACTATGAGTCAAAATCAATTTCACAGCACTGGGTTTGGTTTGGTTTTGGTTTAATGAATCAATTTGAGAACAACAGATTTGTTTGTTTGCTTTGCTTTTTTTTTACTGAAATAATTGATTCAAGCAATAATCAATAATTTCTAAATCAATTAAGTAGATGAGTGTACTAATTAGAATGAGTTATGCTATACTACAGTAATAATAAAAATAAAAACTCAGTGGTTTAAAACAAACAAAAGTTGAACTCTGCGTAAAAATGGCATGGGGGAGTCACCTGACCTTCCTCTAACTTCACAGCATGGAAAGAGAAGCAAGATCAACAGCCCAAGGCTGATTCTTTCAAGACAGAGGTTATATATACCGTCTCACTCCAAACTTTCTACCAATTCCCTCACCAAGCTTCCCCCTATGGCACTGTCTACTTCTTCACTGGGTTCAGTGACTTGTTGGAATGACCACACAGTTCTCACAGATCATATTGACAGTTATAGGGTTTATTAGGGAAGTGCCAGGGTACAACTCGGAATCAGAAAGCACTCAGTGCCTTTACTGAGCTTTTTTCTAGATGATCTGTCCAGTATTGAGAATGGGCTGTTGAAGTCTCCTATTATTATGGAGTGATCTATCTCCATTTTGAGTGTAGTCAGTGTTTCTTTGATGTATTTAGGTGCTCTAATATTAGGTGCATAAATATTTAATATTGTTAAGTCCTGCTTGTGCATGGAACCTTTCAGCAATAAATGGTGCCCATCCTTGTCCACGAAGGTGGATTTTACATTAAAATAGATTTTATCTGAGATTAGAATTCCCACACCTGCTCTTCTTTGTTTGTTGTTAGCTTGATATAAGTTGAGTTTTTTGTAGGTAACATATAGATGGGTCGTGTCTTTTGGTCCAAGATGTCACTCAATGGATGTTTACTTGAGCATTCAGTCCATTCCCATTCCATGTAATTATTGCTAGGTATGTGTTCAGTGCTGCCATTGTGATTTGTTTATTTTTGTGTTGATGTTTTCTCTGTTATACTTATTAATCTGTTCTGTGACTTTCTTCTTTGAGAGCTGATTTTTTCACCATTTTCAGGATTGGTCTTGTGGTTGTTGAGACTACTGTATTACATTTCTTGATATGATATGTTGCTTCTTTATTGTGCTTTATGGCTGCCCCTATGATCCCACTTAATAAACTATATATAAATCCAATTTTGATTGCTACCAGTCTTGTCAACTTCCTGTCCATCTGGAAGGACTATAACGACTGTAGTACACCCCTCTTTTTAATATGATGATATCATAATTTATATGATATGATCACTAGGTGGTTTCTTTCACTGTTATAGTTTTGATTGTGTTTGAAGCCTTCCCTAACTGAGTAGGATTCTGGATCATGTGTCCTTCTAAATATAAGGTTAGCAGTTTTTTTCTTTGAAACCAAGAGATTCTTTCAGTATTTCTTGTAGCTTTGGTTTGGTTTTTACAAAGTCTCTGAGTTTCTGTTTATCTGTGCATGTCTTCATTTCATTTTCATATTTAAAAGATAGTTTTGCAGGATATATAGGTCTTGGTTGAAAGTTATTCTCCCTCAAGGCTTTGAATGTGTCATGCCACCGTCTCCATGCCAGCATCATTTCTGCTGAGAGCCTACAGGGTTTCCCTCTGAATGTTAGCTTTGCTTTGAGTCTTGCTGTCTTTAAGAGTTTCTGCTTATGTTTCATTTTGTTGAGCTTCATTATAATATGTCTTGAAGTCTTTCTATTGAAATCTGTATTGAGTGGTATTCGATACACATCTTGGACATCTATATTCTCTTCTTTCATAATTTCTGGGGAGTTTTCTGTCAGCAGCTCAGCAACAATACTCTCTGTGTTCTGTGTCTTGCCCTGTTCAGAAACTCCAATTAATAGTAGCCTGTTCTTCTTAATAGAGTCCCACAAGCTTCTTAATCCTTCTTCATTTTTCTTGTTTCTTTTTTCTGATTTCTCCTCGTAGATGCTGGAGTCAGTAGCTCTGGCTTCCAAGTCAGAAATTCTATTTCCCATTTGTTCCATTCTGTTTTATTGGCTTTGAATTGAAGTTTCTGTGTCTTTGATTTTGTTCTTGATCTGTTGGGTTTCCAAGTACTGATGTTCCATCAGATCAAACAGCTTGCTTAATTTTTCGTTTTGTTCTGCTGCATTTTGTATAAGGTCTAGGAGGGCTCTGTATATAATTCTTTTGTGTTCACGTTCACGTTTTGTGTTCACGTTCACGTTCTGGTAGTTTCAGAAAAGCTTCTTCATCTGGGAAGTTCTGAGGTGGTTTCTTCGGGGAGCCTTTTGATGTCATGGGTGATTTTCGGGTTACCATCTTCTCCAAAATTTGCTGCTTTGGGGGCTTCATGTGGGTCAATAGAGGCTGGGAGAGATGCTGTGAAGATGGACCACAGTTGTTTCACTAGACTATCTTAAAATGAGAAGTAAAAAGTATTTGAAAACTTCCAGTCAGTCAGGTTTTCAGGAGTATACGCCCCTCTTCCCAGCTGGCAAAGTAAGCACCTCTACACTGAACCCCAGATGTTATAAACTAGCTCAAAATACAGAAAGATTACTGGCCTGCTGGCCTCTGCTGTTGGGCCCCAAGAGTAGGTGATACTGTATACAGTTCTGCTTTTCTGCTGGAAAAGCAGTCTCGCCTGGGTAGGCACTGCCTCCCAGCCCAAGAATTATGTCCAGCTGAGGCTTCCATATGAATGACTCCGCCTCCCAGCAAAACAAGGCAGCATCCCTCACAAGCTCACCAGCTGGCCAGGACCAGGCTCCCAATGGAAAGAGAGGCCAAGAGTGTCAAAATGCCCAGAGTCCACAGCCTCTGCCACTGGGCTCCAGCCTCAGGAGACACTGTGCAAAACACCGCCTATCTGCTGGAAAAGCACTCTCCCCCTGACAGACGCCACGGTCCAGCCTAGGAACCAAGTCCGGCCAGGGCCCCTGCCTGGGCTTCTTCATTTCCCAGGGGATTAAGATGGCACCCCACACAAGTGCATCTGTATGGCTACCACATGGCAGAGGCAGAAAGATAGGCCAGAGGATCCGAGGCTCTCACAACATGGCAATTACGCTTGCCAGTCCCATGTTGGGAGCCATGGCCCACATACCTCCTGTAAGCCTTAGATCTCGCTGCCTGCAAAATGGTGTCGTGCTGCAGGGCCACACCCTTGTTTACCCCGCTTGATGGCCTGCCCAGTGTAAGGCTTTGCCTGGAGACTAAGCAAGCCCCCCTGTGATTGGATATTGTTTGCCCTATCAGAATACAGCAGGCAACACTATTTAAGCCGTGTGACCAGGAAATAAAGTAGAAGAAGGATCTTGAAACTGCGTGTGGTGGTCCGTGTGTCTGTTCTCTACCTGCTGGATGGGTGGGGTCTCGGACAGTCCCAGAAGCAGTGTGTCTGACACCAGCAGCTAGTCAAGTCCCAGCTCTGCCTGCCGGCCAAGACAGAGGGAAAAAAAAGTCAAAATGTGAGTTACCTTCAGTCTTTGTAAGCCTGTGCTTGCTGAGAGTGGGGTCAGGGAAAGACAGGAAGTTTTCCATTCAATGGTATGAAGTCCAAATTAACAGCCCTATGCCACATCCCAGGGCTCACTAGGTGTCCCAAAGTCTCCGTTTAATTATCATTTCAGGTCTTGGTTTCCAGAGGGATTTAGGGAGACATGTGTTTAGCCTGCCTTCTTGACTCCACCCCAGAAAACACTCAGGATATAATTCTTTGATCAGGACAGCTAGAAAGGTCTTGAATACTCCGCAAACCTGGGGTCATCATGGATTATTTAACTGAAGAGCAGCAAACAACAACAGCCAAGTTCAGGAAATTTTTGCAGTAAGGATGTCTCTCACTGAAATGGACAGAATTCTTTCAAGATTTAAGAAATTGAACTGGCCTCCAACATGCTCCAGTTTTAAAGAGTCCAAAACATTAATGACACAAAAGGCATCATCAAGCATTGTTCTCACACCCATCAGACTGAGGAAACAAATGGATTCCCAGCCTCTGGGGCAATTATTCCAAACAAAACTTACATTCTCAGACTTAGCTCCTAGTGTTGTCTAAAACCATAGCAGAATCCCAGTGGCACCTAGGGAAAGAACATAGAAAAGATACTCTCTTCTTTTAGCATTGCAAACAGGCAATCAGTTTCCATAATTTGTAGACTTAATAAGAGATTTCACCAAATTGATTTAAATGGTTAATCCTGGCACATACAGTTACTGTATCCAAAGGGCAAATTGCCTTGAGTACTTTGTCTCTTGGAGATAGTGTTAAGACAGTCTTGCCTCCTTGCTATGTTTACAAATTTGAATTAAGATCCAAAGATATGGACAAGCTGAAAATTAAAGGATAGAAGAATATATATCAAGCTAACAATACACAAAGAAGAATAGGTGTGGCAATTCTAATCTCAGATAAAATAGATTTTAAGGTAAAATCCACTGTCACAGACAAGGATGGACACTATTTATTGCTGAAAGGTTCAATACACAAACAGGACTTAACAATATTAAATATTTATGCACCTAATATTAGAGCACCTAACTATGTCAAAGAAACACTGACTACACTCGAAAAGGAGATAGATCACTCCACAATAATAGTAGGAGACTTCAACACTCAACTCTCAATATTGGACAGATTATCTAGAAAAAAGCTCAATAAAGACACAGAAGACCTTATTGCCAAAATTAACCAACTAGACCTTATCGACATATACAGAACTTTCTATCCATCAGTGGACAACTATACTTTCTTTTCCCATGCACATGGAACATTCTCCAATATAGACCATGTGTTAGGACATAAAGCAATTCTCAACAAAATCTATACTATTGAATTAATGCAAATCTGCCGGGAGCCGGTCCCGACACTTTACAGGGTCCCGCACGGAGGGAGGGAGAGGCGCGGCGGGAAATGAATCAAGGAGACAGAAAAGACTTTTCTGGTTTAAGGCAGCCCGACCCAGAGAGCAAGAGAGAAGGCTGTCTGTCTTTATTGTTTTTATAGTAAGAGTGACGTGAATTTTACCCTGCCCACTGACCACACAATCTATTGGCTAGTTCAAAACCAAAACCTCGTGGTTGGCAAATTTGAAACCAAAATCCTCGTGGTCTTGAGGTGATGTAATTTTTTACCCTGCCACATGAGCTATTAGTTAACTGAAACCTGGTGATCCTTTTAACTGTCAAAGCTTTTTAGATAATGGCCTATGGATGCCTCGAGCTCAATCAGCCCTACTTATACCTCAAGGTTAAAAGGTTCACGAGGAAGGGTCTAAAGTTTATGATCTCTATTTGTTCCTACTTTGCTCTTTATCTCCTCCTGCAGGGATAGTAAACATCTACTGTCCCCCACCCTATGTTCTCCTCAAGCTGTTCTAAAGAGGATAATTCCTTTCACATGGGTGGGAATGTGCAGTTGGGGGAAGTCAGCAGGGGTTGGGCCAGCCTCGTTGCTCTCAAAGCTGGCTGTGTTAGAGATCATTCCTCTGAGCTCTTTTTCCTCAGAAAATTCCTGTACAGTTTTCCCGATATTTTTTCATAGACCAAGGGGGTAGTAAAAGGGGCCCCTCTCAGAAGGCATCTCCCCTGATCCTTGTGCCAGGAGAGGAGGGGGGTATCTTTTTGAAGAAAATTTGATTAGGAAGCCAAATAATATCAAGGGCAGTAGGCTAAAAAACATGTCACAGGTGAGATGCTTCAGCCCGTCATTTGCAGGAGCTCGTGACTTTGTCTACAAGGCTGATGGCGGACCTCCGCACAAATCATTTTCTCAGATCATAAAGCTATAAAAGTCAAAATCAATAGCAGGAAAAACATAGATAGAAAGTAGAACTCATGGAAACTGAACAACATCTTGCTCAAAAAGCCATTGGTTATAGAAGAAATCAAGGATGAAATAAAGAAATTTATGGATTCCAATGAGAAAGAAAACACTTCCTACCAGAACCTATGGGATACAGACAAAGCAGTGCTCAGAGGTCAGTTTATCTCCACAGATGCACACATCTGGAAGGAAGAAACAAACCAAATCAAAGAACTAACCCTACAGCTTGAACAAACAGAGAGAGAACAACAGAGGAACCCCTCAGGCACCAGAAGAAAACAGATCCTAAAGATTAGAGCAGAAGTAAATGAATTACAGAATAGAAAAACAATTGAAAAAATCGAAAAGACCAAAAGCTGGTTTTTTGAAAAGGTCAACCAAATTGACAAACCATTGGCTAAACTTACTAAAAAACAGAAAAGGAAACAAATAACCCAAATAAGAAATGAGAGGGGAAATGCCATAACAGATCCAACAGAAATCCAAAATATCATAACAGAATACTATGAAAGACTATACTCTAACAAATCTGAAAACCTAGAGGAAGTGAACAAATTCTTTGATTCATACCACCTACCCAAATTATCACAATGTGAAGCAGGACAACTTAATAAACTCATCACAAAGGAAGAGATTGAAAAGGTAATCCAAAAACTACCAAACAAAAAAAAAGCCCTGGCCCAGATGGCTTCATCACAGAATTCTACCAAGCTTTTAGAGAAGCGTTATCTCCAACACTACTGAAACTATTTCCAGTATAGAAAGGGATGTAATACTACCAAGTTCATTCTACGAAGCCAGCATAACCCTGGTACCAAAGCCAGGAAAAGACCCAACAAAAAAAGGAGAACTACAGACAGATATCACTCATGAATCTAGATGCAAAAATCTTCAACAAAATTCTTGCCAATACAATACAACAACATATCCAAAAAATAATCCATCATGACCAAGTAGGATTCATACCAGGGATGCAAGGCTGGTTCTACATCACAAAAACAATTAATGTGATCAACCACATAAATATCACAAAAGACAAGAATCATGTGATGTTGTATATTGATTCAGAAAAGGCATCTGATAAAGTCCAACACCCATTCATGCTAAAAACTCCCAGGAAAATAGGAATATATAGCAAATTCCTCAATGCAATAAGGGCTGTTTCTACAAAGCCAACTGCCTACATCATCCTGAGTGGAGAGAGACTGAAACAGTTTCCCCTGAGAACAGGAACTAGACAAGGATGCCCACTCTCACCTCCCCTGTTCAACATTGTACTAGAAGTTCTAGCCAGAGCAATTAGACAAGACCAAGGACTAAAGGGCATCTGCATCAGCAAAGAAGAAGTCAAAATCTCCCTATTTGCAGATGATGTGATTGTATATGCAGAGAATCCTAAAGAATCCATAAGTAAAGTACTCAAACTGATAGAAGAGTTCAGCAAAATCTCAGGATTCAAGATAAACATAAGTAAATCAGTAGGATTCCTGAGATTATTAAGGAAGAAATCACCAAATCATTACCACTTACTATAGCCTCTAAAAAGATAAAGTATCTAGGAATAAATCTAATCAGAGAAATAACAGACCTTTACAAAGAGAACTACAAGTCCTTACTACAAGAAACTAAGAGAGACTTACATAAATGGAGAAACCTGCCCTGCTCATGAATAGGAAGACTTAACATTGTGAAAATGTCTATTTTGCCCAAAGCAATCTACTCGTATAATGCAATCCCAATACAAATTCTAGTGATATTTTTTAATAAGATGGAGAAACAAATCACTAATTTTGTTTGGAAAGAAAAGAAGGCCCGGATAAGTAAAGCACTACTGAGGAAGAAGAATACACTGGGAGGCCTCTCACTACCCAATTTTAGAATCTATTACACTGCCACAGTAGCCAAAACAGCCTGGTACTGGTACAAAAAGACACAGATAGATCAATGGAACAGAACTGAGACCCCAGAGATGACACCATATTGCTATGAACAGCTGATATTCGACAAAGGCCCTAAGACATTAAAGTTGGATAAAAACAATCTCTTCAACAAATGATGCCGGCAAAATGAGATATCCATCTGCACTAAACTGAAACAAGACTCATATCTTAAATTTTATACAAAAAACAACTCAAACTGTATAAAAGACCTAACGTAGACACACTTCAAAATCTGTCAAACAAACTATAATCAACAGAAGAGAAAATAGATAAATGGAAACTATTAAGAATCAAACACTTTTGCTCATCCAAAGACTTTATTAATAGAGTTGAAAGGCCACCTACAAAATGGGAAAAAAAATACTTGGTAACTATGGGTCAGACCAACAACACCTGATCTCCATAATCGTCCTGCTGACTTCTTACTGGAGAAAGGGAAGTAGGTAGAGAGGAGGGGATAGGAGACTGTTGGGAGGATAAGACATGTATGTAGCAGAGAGGAAGAGGGTGCTATCACCTGGCAGGGAGAGCAGAGGGAGCTGCATATAGTTTGGCATGCAAATTTGTACAGGAATGTACACTTTCATTCAATCATAATAATCAAAAAAAAAAAAAGACCCAGTTACCTGTCCTTAGAGCAGTACATGCATGGTGCAGAAGGTTAAGCACTAGAGTACGAATCAATAAGTTGGTAGCCATCTGAACCCACCCACAGGCACCTTGAGAGAAAGGGCTGTTGATCTCTTTACAAAAGGTCATAGCCAGGAAAACTAAAGAGCATCCTGAGGCACAGACTCAACATCAGTCAGAACCTGCTTGAAGCCGCTGATACCTGTCCTTATGAAACTGGAGGTCTCAAAAGTGCCATTTTCAAATAGCAGAGGAACTGAAGTAGGCAGTCAGGGCTAATTCTTTAAATTCTTAAAATTCTTGGCTTCCTAACATTACTGAGCTCGGGCAGGAAATCACAAATTAGCTTATAGGAGCCACTGAAATAAAAACCTTGCAGCCTTTGCAGCCTCCCTCCTAGGATCATCAAACAAGTGGAGGAGCCAGTTCGACAATCCCCTTCTGAGATGACAATCGACAGGCCTGTCCCCAGATGGATGCCACCCCCAAATACCCACATTGTTTCTTCTGTGACACCTATCCCTGTACTGGCACGTAGTCTCTTCCTTTAAAAATGCTGACCTTGCCTAACAAATTCAGACAGGCTCTAAGGATTAGAATCCTACTGTCTCTTTGCAATGCAGGCTTGCAAATAAAAACATTTCATAATTGTACCCCAACTTCCTGTCTCAGAGATTGGCTTCGAAACAGGTCGCATAAACCCGGAGTTTTGGCAGGTAACACTTAGAAGAGAGGAAGGTGAAACTCCTTTTTGTTTACTTGGACACATCATTAATAAAGACCAATCTCTCAGAAACCAAAAACCAAAGCCACTGCCATCCAGCTGATTCCAACCCATAGCAACTCTACAACACAGAGAAGATCTATGTCACAGAATTTCCAAGGAGCACCTGGAGGATTCAAACTGCCAACCTTCTAATTAGCAGACATGACACTTAACCACTACATCACCAGCTTTCCAACCCAAGAAAAGAACAGAGGGAATCAGTGAAAACAAGGAAAACCCTCAATTAGATGAACTAACATACTAGCCACAACCATGGGTTCAGATACACCAACAGGTCATGAAGACAGCGCAGGGCTGGGTAACTTATCGTTCTGTTGTACAAAAAGTCACCGTGAGTCAGACATGATTTTTCACATTCTTTCTGCAGATTGAAAACTCCAGCTCATCCCTGGAATTGTAGGAATCAGGTTGAAAACGGAAACTGAAGGGGGCTCTGCCTGGTGGCAGAGACTTCGGTATCTTGTACAGAAAATTTGCTTTCCTGTACCACAGGGGCTGATAGCAAGACCAGTTGCTGGAGCATTATCGTGGACTGAGAAACACTGTTATGGAAAATTATCTCTTAGTTCTCACATTTGTTTCACAGTTTAAGCCGCTAATAGATCAATCCCCTAGGGAGCTGGAGTACTAATACTGCTGGTATACGCTGCTCACCAACACTGTTTTTGATTTCTTTTCTCCTCAGCTATTGACTGTTTGCACCTTGAGAAGCATTTCTTTCTGCTGTGATCAGAGGATGCCTCAGCTGAGTTTATAACAGTTTGACTTGCATCTGTACACATCCAGAACTAGCATGTTTTCCTCCCTGAGATTCTACTTTCTTTTTGCATAACCACACTTTTATTTGTCAAAAAAATACTCCTTTAGATTTATTTTCTAGTTGAAATAAGAAATAAACATGTTCAAATTCTGCCTGATTTGAAAAATAAAAGCACCTCAAAACCAACATCTAACCCTAACCTAAAAAAAATAAAAACAAAAAGTTGCTGTCCATTCTGACGCATGGCAAACCCTAGCCTAGCCTTGAGCTGTTATGAACCATCCCTTCTAAGCTAATTCATCTGGGCTCTGCTGCATTTATGTAAAATCTCAGTGCTGTAAATTTCTTAAGAATGTTCTTTCAGGACAGTAAGGATAGTGTCATCCCTCCTTTTAATAACTACATCACTTTAAAGTCCACCAGTAATTCTTTGAATATTTTACTCCAATCTTGTTGGTCATCCTCTGTCACAGTTTGAATTGTGTCTCCCCTCAAAATGTGTGTAGCCATTTGGCTAAGCCATGATTCCTGGTATTGTGTGACACTCCTCTATGCTCTAAATCTTGCCTCTGTGATGTTAATGAGGGAGGATGAGAGGCAGTCGTGTTGTTGCTAGGTGCCATTGGGTCTGTTCCAGCTCATAGCAACCCTGTGCACAACAAAATGAAACACTGTCAGCTCCTGTGCCATTCCCACAACCATTTTTAGGTTTAAGCCATCACTGCAGACACTGTATCAATCCATCCTTTTGAGGGTCTTCCTCTTTTTTGCTGACCCTCCACTTCACCAAGCATCATGTCCCTCTCCGGGGATTGAACCCGCCTGATAACATGTCCAAAGTATTGAAGATACAGTCTCACCATCCTTGCTTCTAAGGAGCACTTTGGTTGTACTTCTTCCGGAGCAGATCTATTTGTTCTTTTTACAATCCATTATGGTACACTCAATATTGTTCTCCAAAACCACAATTCAAAGGCATCAATTCTTATTCTGTCTTCCTTATTCACTGTCCAGCTTTCACATACATATGACGTGATTGAAAATATCATGGCACCTTAGTCTTCAAAGTGATATCTTTACTTTTCAATACTTTAAAGAGGTCCTGAAGCAGATTTTATCTGTGCAATGCAGCTTTTGATTTCTTGACTGCCACTTTGTCATGAGCACTCAGAAAACATCAGGGGTCATGAGAGGAAAATAAGTAACTAGCAAGGTTTGGGGTCAATAATATGCTTTATTTAATCACACCATACACTCGTGATTAAGCAAAGGAAAGGGGAGTGGTAGCACAGGGACATAAAGCGCTCTTACACTACTTAAGAACTCTTATCTGCATTTACATCAGTTGGGAACTCTCATTGGCATTAGTTAACCGCCCCCCTCCAGGTTCCACCAGGTCCCACAGGGACTGCAGCGGCCATGTCATAACATTAGTATGTCAACACACTCACTTCCCTAAAAGCAGGCTTCACTCTTAGGAATTTAAGGACTGGCTGTGCTGTCACTGATCTGACATCCGAAGAATCCGAAGTAGACTTTTAAGATGACAAGATGTGCAGGGGCTAAGGCTGACAGGAACACAGCAGGAGGAGGCTTGGGTACCAACACAGTCATAGTCACAGTCACAATCACTTGAACCAGGCCTTCCAGATTAAGTAGATGAGGGTGGACAAGTGTCAGGATAAGTTCACAGCACAGCAGACCGGCGGGCACAAACTCTCAGAAGGAGGCTACGCACCCCAGATCCAGAGTGGTTTCGGCAGGGTAGATACAGTACAGTTTGAGGATGTCGTGGTTGAGACAAATGGGGTGAGCGGGCGGAGTTCTGGAGAGGGGGGGACATCCCTCCAGCCAGGAAGCTTGGCTGGGAAAGGAAAGGGGAATGGGATTATCATATCCCGCCAACTGGGGAGCCGTGCTGAGAAAGGAAGGTGGAAGTGTCCTGTCAGGGGAGTGCCGGCTGAGAAGGGAAGGGGGAATCGTATCAGGTGCCAGCAGTCTTGTCAGGCAAGTGCCAGCTGGGAAGGGAAGGGAGTATCGTATCAGGTGCCAGTGGGGGCAGCGAGGAAGGGGAGGAAAATTTTTCAGCCTCTGTTATCCATATTAATAGCACACATTAGAAACAAGAACAACATTAAGTGGACTTCAGCATAACTTGAGTACTCCTTCCATCTTAACCCAATATTGCAAGGATAGAGTAGCTGGGGCACGGAGCAGGGGACCATGCTCTTAGGCGAAATCAAGGCCAATTGGCACAACTAGCATTTTGCTAAGAGAGCACTCTGCACCCCACATTGGTCAGTGGCATCTGGGGTCTTAAAAGTTGCCAAGCTGCCATCCGAGGACACAGCAAATGGTCCCAACTCAGCAGGAATGGATGCTCACCGAGGACCAAAATGACATGCGGTAAAGACAACCTAGAAGACAGAGAGACCCACAAGAGTGAGTGACTTCATCGACTTGGGACCAGAAGAACCAGATGGTGCCCGGCCACCACCAATGATAGCCATGATGGAGCTCACTAGGTTGAGTCTCACTGGCAACACAAGAATAAAAAAGGGGTGCATCCTGAGATCTCCACTAAAAGACCTCAATTGATGGTCCAGCAGTTTTGGGGTTCCCCTGAGAGCATCGCCCCTGGCCCTGATGCTGCCCTTACCCATAAATTATAACAAAGGTCCACTCTTTGGACAGGAATGGATTGGACTTAGCAATGCAGAGTGACCATATATTGGTTGCAATTTATAGTTCTATACATCTACAGGATATCATCCTGCTGACCTCTGGCTGGAGGAAGGAGAGTGGGTGCAGAGGAGGGGAAAGGAGGCTGTTGGAAGGATGAGACACGTATGGAGCAGAGAGGAACAGTGTGCTGTCACCGAACAGGGAGAGCAGTGGAAGCTGCATATAGGTGGGCATGTAAATTTATATGGGAATGTACATTTTTACTCAGTCATGTTAAATAAAAAAATAATAATAAAAATTTTTTTTAAAAAAAAACACAGGATGGTCATAGGGATAAACACAAAAGTAAATTGTTCAGAGCTGCAATTAGTCCCAAGGTTATAAATGATGTTTATTATGTCCATTCCTTTATTCTAGATTCTTCTTACCTTTGACCCATTTCTTTTGGTCTCGTTTGATTACTTGGTAGAATAGCAACACTTTCTCAGTCATTTGGATTTTGACCTTTTTTATTTTTGGAAATTCAATAAGTTTATTGTAACTTTAAAAGAAAACTTGGCCAGTCTTAAGGGTAAGGGCTTACCAAATCCAGTCTCCAGAAGGAAAATCTTTTAAATAAGATATTTCTGAACCCCACGATCTGAAACATATATCTTTAGGGCAGTAATCATCAATACACAATGGAGCAGCATGGAGTTCAGTTTTATTGTCTTCCATAGATGAACATTCCTCAAAAGCACAGAACATCACTAATGGAATTACATGTTTCCATGCTATAATTACATTTGATTTTTCCTGATATCTCTGTAGACTTTTTGTTCAAGGTTCCATGCCTAGATAGAATCTTAACAAGTTTTCTCTGTCCTCTGTCTGTTCAATTTCCCTACCACCCAGAAAAGAGAATAGCAAAGGAATTTTTCAACAGAAAAAAGTGGAAAATGAGTCTTTTAAAAAATGACATTCTGCCTTCAGAAATTGCATTTTGACAACAACAACAAATAAGAAAAAAAGGAGATGGATTTGATACTTGAAGGAAGTGGCAAGAGAGCCTTGTCAAGTCCAAAATTCTTTGAGACACAGAATAGACTCTTTAGTATTTTTGTTCTTTGGATTTTGACCTTCTTATGATTGTTTCCTTACCATGGCATGACGGTGTTTGTGTATGTGTGACTTTCATTGAAAACACCAACAGGTACCCCAGTGAATTCCTGAAATTTGAGCAAGAGGTCTTCCTGCCTATGTTATATAACAGCAGCTCTCTTGCCTTAGGATAATCACAGCAAATGACTCATGCAGGAATAGTGTTGACTGCTTGTCTACTTGCATGAGTAGCTCAAAATGATCGGATAACGGTTGAAGCTTTATGTTTATTGGAATCATTATGTTCCTAGATTGAAGTATTTCTCTCCTGCAAATAGTATCTGTAATCCAGCAGAAACTAAAGTTGTGTGGATAGGAAATACAAATTTCTAAGGGATCTTTAGAATAGTGATGAGATAGACTATTCATACTTCTAAATATTGGTTCCTAGACCCACATATTTTTACTTTGGGGGGTAAATACCACCATATGATAGCTGTTATTTCAAAATATATTCTAAATCTTCAAGAAGAGTTCTCTAACTTTACAAAGTGTGATGTGATCCCCAAACTGACATTTTATTAAGAGGTCATGTCTACTGTGTTCTGTCAGGCAGGCAGATTCTGGGTGTTATTCCAGGCCCAAGATAGTCACTTATAATAAGCCCCATACCAGTAAACCAAAGCCTAACTACGTCTATTTCCTGTAAATGACCGATCATCTCAGAATCTGAAACCTAAATTAAGCAATTAGGACTTCCCTGTTTAGCTTAACCTACTTCCTTCAAATTTCCCCTTAATCTCAAATGAGGAAAGAAAATGTCTGACAGCCATCCGAAATTGCCCAGTATAGTTTCCTAGTTCCTACATGTCTGTGTTTATGAGACACTTGTCTTTGTATCACTCTTTGGAATTCTTACCTGACTTCCAGAGCAGATAATCACCGATTTGTGACTTGTCTGGGTCCTACAATTAAGTTTGAGAACTCGTTCTAGAAAAAGTACTGACTCATCCTAGAAAACTCATTGCTGAATATCACTATAGTCATCTTGGAAGTACTCCCTTTGGGGAGCTAATACTTTTTCCTGGAATGGCCATCAGAGCTGTTGTCATATTACCCTCGAAGTCCTGCACATCATCAAAATGTCTTCCTTTCAATATTTCCTTTATCTTCAAGTAAAGAAAAAAATTATTGGAGGTCAGATCAGGTGAGTAGGGAGGGTATTTCAATACAGTTATTTGTTTACTGTCTAAAAACTCCCTCACAGACATTTAACTATACAATTAAGTTCATGAACTTGCCACCATGCCACCGTGTGCATTGGCCATTCCAGAAAGAGTTCCAAAATTGCTTTGAAGGGTGGACTAAGTGCTGGTGTTGGTGCATAGCTACCCAATGGGAGTACTTTGAAGGCAACTGCAGTGATACTCAGCAAGAGGGTATGTAGCATTTAGAACAAGTACATTCACGTAAGTTTATACATAAGGTTAGTCTTGTAGAAATTTTATTTTTGACCTGGGCAAGGCAGCATTTAGTGGGATCAGAGGATCTCATTCTGTGTGCCCATCTGGGGCACCTTCTTTGCCATAAAATAAGCCCCTTAGATGGAAGTGGTTATACAGGATCTCATGACAATATATCAGATCCTTTTTGAGCTTTTTCATGGAATCTTAAGCATTTTGCAGCTATCTACTTCAAATTACATGTCTCAATGTGAAACTTTTGGGTTAAAAGGAATATATATGCATACACACATACATATATATTCCCTTTAATATACACCTCATTTATAGGTATCATTAGGTTTCAAAGACCAGGTCATTATGTGAAAATCAGAATTATATGAAAATAGAGGATGACCACATCAGGTTACAAAATGAAGGATGATTATATTGCTGCATAACTACCAAATTACATCACTATATTAATTGCCAGATTACATAATTACATATATGCCAAACCACAGAGAATCATGGCCCAACCATATTGACACCTTAACTACTACAGCTAGCATTACTCTTGCCTTACAATTCCATGAACAAATCTGTCTAGAAAGAAGTGTAGCCAGAACACTTGTCAGAAGCACAGATGGCAAGATGTTGTCTCATATAATTTGTACATGCTATCAGGTGAGGCTAGTTGCTAGAGAAGAATATCATGCTTGGTAGAGGGTCAGTGAAAAAGAGGAAGACCCTCAACAAGACGGACTGATTCAGTGGCTGCAACAATGGACTCAAGCATAGCAATGATTGCGAGATTGGCACGGGAGCAGGCAGTGTTTCATTCTGTTGTAGGTAGAGTGGCTATGAGTTGGAATCAGCTTGACAGCACCTAAAAACAACAATTTTTTTTTACTTTCATTGTAAATGCAAAGTGTCAGGCAGCAAGACAGTCAATATATATACAGTGCCTTTGAGAAAAGTTAATACAGTTGAAATTCCAACCAGTAGTATAGAAAAGGGGCAGTTTCTATGACTCTTTTCCAATATAGAAATGAGTACTTAAATTTTCTCTTTACCTTTTTATAAGGCATAAAGTGACACAGGTTGAGGAAATATGATTAAAAACAAAATCTATTTCCAAACCAGAAAATCTCTCCACAAAAATAGCAGAGAAAGATAAATTATATGACTGGATAAACATTAAACCAGAAAGTGATCATCACAGGAAATAAGCTCAAGACACTGGAAAAATAGAAAGAAATTTTACCCTTTAAATAGTTGAGTAAGAAGCCCTAGTGGTACAATGTTTAAGATTTCATGTGCTAACCTAAAGATTGGAAGCTTAAATCTACCTATAGGATCACTATGAGTTGGAATCAACTTGACGGCAGAGGATTTGGCTTGGGTTTAATGGTAAAGATTAAAACCTAGAAAACCTTGTGGGGTAGTCCTACTCTGTCCCATGTGGTGGCAACAAACTGAAATCTACTTGACGGCACCAAACTACAACAACAACACACTTTAAAAGAGGTGGCTATAGATCTTTGGGTTATTATCTTAGATTTACATACATTTCAAAGGGACAAAGAATTTGCAATTATGAGTTATCCAACATAAACTTGAAAAAGCAGCCGGATGGGAAGGCTCTTTATTTTAATGAGGAGAATTAAACCTCCTATTTTCAGTTTGTGTTTATGCTCACAAATACTTTATCATTTAAAGTGTTATAATGATTTTGAGTGTTTTCATAGCTATATTGCTCACTAGTACTTTGCACATGTATATGAGTTGTTTGTTTACTTCTTTGGCCACTTTTCAGTTGCAGTGTTTGTGACAAACACTTGTCATATTAAAAATATTTTCTGAATCACCTGACTTTGTCAACTGATGCAGAAAAGGCGTTTGACAAAGTCCAACACCCATCCATGCTAAAAACTCTCAACAGAACAAGAATAAAAGTCAAATTCTTCAATGCAGAAAGAATTATATATGCAAAGTCAACCGCCTACACCATCCTGAATGGAAACTGAAAGAATTTCCTTTGAGAATGGGAACTAGACAAGGGTGCCCACTCTCACCACTTCTAGTCAACATTGTACTAGAAGTTGTAGCCAGAGCAATTAGATAAGATAAAGAAATAAAGGGCATCTACATCGCCAAAGAAAAAATAAAAATCTATTTGTAAATGATATGACTGTATACACAGAGAATCCTAAAAAATCCTTAAATAAACTATTCAAACTAATAGAAGAGTTCAGCAAAGTATCAGGATATAAGGTAAACATAAGTAAATCAGTAGGATTCCTTAATACCACCAAAGAGGCCATCAAAGAGGAAATCACCAAATTAATACCATTTACTATAGCCCCCAAGAAGATAAAACATCTAGTAATAAATCTAACTAGAGAAATAAGAGACCTATACAGAGAGAACTACAAAACTGTCATGGTTTGAATTGTGTTCCCCCAAAAATAGGTGTAACCATATGGCTGTGATTCCCTGTATTCTATGATTGTCCTCCATTTTGTGACTCTCCTATGCTGTATGTTAAAGAATTAGGGTGGAACTGTGAACCCCTTCATAGGATCACCTCCCTGCTGCACTGTAAAGGGAGTTTCCCTGGAGTATGGCTTGCCCCACCTTTAATCCTTTCAGCCTGCAAGAGAAAAGGAAAGGGAAGCAAGCAGAGAACTGGGAACCTCACACCATTAAGAAAGCAGAACCAGGAAAAGAATGTATCCTTCAGACCTGAGGTTCCTGCGCCAAGATGCTCCCTGGACAAAGACTGATGCAATACTGGACTTTCTTCCAGAGCTGACAAAGGGGAAAGCCTTCTCCTAGAATGGACATCCTTAATTTGGACTTTTAACCTACTGGACTGTGTAAGAATAAATTTTTCCTTGCTAAAGCTATCCACTCTGTGGTATTTCTGTTAGAGCAGCGCTAGCTGACTAAAACAAAGACTTTACCACAAGAAACCAAGAGAGACTTACATAAATGGAGAAACCTACTCTGCTCATGGATGGGAAGACTTAACACTCTGAAAATGTCTATTTTACCAAAAGCTGTCTACATATACAACGTAATCCCAATACAAATTCCAGTGACATTTTTTAATGAGATGGAGAAACAAATCACCAACTCTGTTTGCAAAGGGAAGAAACCCTAGATAAAAACAGCACTACTTAAGAAGAGGAACACAGTCAGAGGCCCTCACACTACCTGACCTTAGAACCTATTACACTGCCACAGTAGTCAGAACAACCTGGAACTGATACAAAATGAGATACATAGACCAATGAAACAAAGTTGAGACTCCAGAGATGCCACCATCCTTTTATGAACAGTTGATATTCGACAAAGGCCCTAAGATTGTAAAGCAGGCAAAGGGTAGAGGTATTCAACTGATCTACTCTGAAAAACTCAGCCTCTATTCCAAGAGAGAGGAGGGATGGAAGGACAAAAGAGAACTCTAAAGGTCCAAAATAATAAGGAAAATAAACAAAGCAAGACATATTAATAGAATACAGACACACACACACACACACACACACACACACACACACACTCCAGTTAATGACGAGTGGATCGCAACTCATGTTAGCCACGTGTGTGTCGGAGTTGAACTGTACTGCATCAAGTCTTCAAAAGCTAGTTTTTTGAAAGCAGATCACCTGGACTTTTCTATGAGGTTTGTGTAGGTGGACTCAAATCTCCAACCATTGAGTTAGTAGTTAAAAAAAAAAAATTCAGAAAACCAAACCTGATTCCTCTGAGTCCATGCTGACTCATAGTGACCATAAAGGAGAGAGTAAAACTGTCCCACAGTGTCTCTGAAGAGAGCCTGTTGAATTCAGACTGTTAACCTTTTTAGTTAGCAACTATAGCTCTTAACCACTACAGCACCAGTGTTTCCTTGGTGAGTGTCATGGATTGAATTGTGTCTTCCCAAAAACGTATGTGTTGATTTGCTTTGGCTATGAGTCCCAATATAGTGCCCTTCCTTCCATGTGTTGTGAATCCTGCCTCTGTGAGAGTGATGATGGAGAATGGGCAACAGTTATGTTGGTGAGGCCGGTCTGAAGCTACAAGCTTGTGGGTTATAAGGCAGAGAAGTGAGGCGAGGAAGTTGGGAACCTCATGCCACCACGAACTCCTAGAGACTACAATATTCCTTAAACCTTCAAGTGAAACTATTCCCTGAAGTCACCTTTTAATTAGTAACAGGCCAGCTTAAAACATAAAGAATGTCACTGTGGAGTACCGTGTTCTTTTAAAAAATTATCTATATGAGATTAAATGGACAACAATTACTCTAAAGCATGAATGAGACATTTGGAGAGCAATGAAACCAAGATAACGGGAATGAAACAACTAGACCAGAAATATGGGAATGTTGACACAATATGAAGAATGTAACCGGTGTCAATGAAAAGTATGTGTAGAAGTGGTTGTGTATTATGTACAATTGTATTGTGTATATTCTCACTAAAAATATTTTTAAATACAAGTTCAAGATGATTCAAATAGTGTATATTTTAGAAAAGCAGACACAGTTGCTATTTTTACACATACAAAACTACTTGTTAAAAATATCAAGAATCTCTATTACACTTTCTCTGTAATTTGCTGTATCTTTCACAACTAAGTACTAAGTAAAAATCTAATATGATAAGGAGAGAGAAAAACAGTTTTCTGACCCTGTAAAGAAGGCAACTCCGACATTCTCTTATTGATAGGAATCAGGACTTTGAACCAGTTCATTCTAGTTCAACCTCTTGTTGAGAATTTGCCTTTCCACCCTAGATATACTGAATCAGAATTTATAGTTCAACACAACTCCTCGGCAATTCTTATGTCTACACCTACAGTTTCATAAGATTCCTTGATGACTCTTATGTACATGTAAGACTTAACTGGAGGTTTGTTAAACTATAGATTCTGACTCAGTGTATCTGGGAGGAAAGGAAAATTCTCTGCAGATGATGGAAACAGAGAGAACCAGTTTCATACCCTGGTATAAATCAAGGTCTCTGAGTCAGCATGCACAAATTGAAGGGGCAAAACATCTTCCTGCATTCTCTCAGAAGCTTCTGCTCCATTTGCCAAGCTTATGCGTATCTTCCTCAGTCAAGTACTAGTTCTCTCAGTTAGTGCAACTTACAACCAGATATGGCACACTCCTTAGTTTAAGGAATATTGATGGTTTTCCTCCTTTACTATAACTTCATGCATATTTTGGCAAGGAATCCAAAATGGTCTACATTAGCAGCTGATACTCAAGCAGCATGTTATTAAACCAAAGCCCATAATAATGCTTTAAACAATCAGTCTGTATTAAAGTTCTGAAAACATTGTATTGCGATTTATCTTTTTTTTTTTTTTTTTTTCCTCATTTACTTTCCTAGTAGCTTACAAGCACTATTGGGGCAGAAAATATTTTTTATTTATGCTATTTATCTTTGTGTTTTCAGTACCTGGCATGGTGCCTGGTATCAATCAAAGCAAACACCTGTGTTCAAGATATAATGGAAATTTAGAAATGTAGAGATTTGGAACAGCAAGAGGAAGAAAATGAAAAAGGAGAATAATTTTGAAAAAGACTATATCTCACAATGAAAGATATTTACTACAAATTAGGACCATTTCGACAATCAATTGATTTCTGAATATGAGTTAATTATAAGATATAAGTACTGTTCTAGTTATGCTTTACTGCTAACCAAAAAGCTGGAAGTTCCAATCCACCCACTGGCACCTCAGAATAAAGTCTTGGTGATCTGCTTCTGAAAAAACAGTCACTGAAAACTCTCTGGAACACAGACATAGTCTGATAAATGGGGCTGTCCTCCGTAAATCTCGATAAACTCAACAGTAAATGGTACAGACATGTGTGGAGCTCAGAACGTGTTTTATGCTCTGTCATTTGACCTCATCTTTCCTACTGGTGAAATCCACAGAAATTGGCAGATCTACAAATCAGGATTTATTTTTCCAGAAATTTGTTTTATGACCACTCCACATCATCTCCCTCTGTTTCTTCCATAGTAGAGCACTTTCTGTAGTGCAAAGGCCACATGAATTCTTTCATCCATCTTTAGTCTATTACAAGTTTACTTATCATTTGAGCCCCAGCTCTAATGACACACTTCGTGAAGCTTTTCCCAATTAAATTCAAGCACGATTAATTGTTCCTTCCTTCACAGCTCCCAAATAGATTTTTTCACTCTAATTAGATATTGCTCTATCCTACTTGATTTTACACCAAATTATTTTAGTAGACTGGTAACTCAGGAGGGGGACCTTTTCTCCCTTTAAGCTCCATAGCATCTGGCACACAGATTTGTATACCACAGACATGTGATAAAGTGTGTTTCACGTGAATTGAACTGATTATCGCACTATAGTGTATTCCTTTCCAGTTAGAACATAAATAACTTTACCTATAAAGTTTAAGCCAGTTCATATTCTACCACATTACTAGCTGAATGACTTTGAGAAAGTAAATGTCAGGTTAAAGATGGAGATGGTAATAATCAAATTCGCAGGGTTATTTTGATAATTAAATGAGATACTGTATGCAAGGCATACAGTCTAGTGCCTAGAAAATAGTAAGCCTTAGATTAACATCAGCAATTATTGCTGCTATAATCATTATACTTATAATAAATGTATGGTGAGAGAGGGTAAGGAGGTATACAGAAGTACATTTTAGTGACTCAGTACAGGGTAGATAGTTTAAAATTCATTGTACATTTTCTTCAGCATTTTAATTACAAGTGTTTCTCTTCAGTGTGTACTAAAAATACCTTAGGAGATATTAATCAGCCACCAGCAAAAATGAAGTCCTGATACATGCTGCAACATGGACAACTCTTGAAAAAATGCTGAGTGAAATAAGCTCTTTGTAAAAGGGCAAATATTATATAATTCCATTTATATAAAATAAGCAAATGCATAGAGACCAAAAGGAAATAATTATCAGAAAGGGGGGGGCAGGGGATCATTGCTTAGAGGTGAGTGAGTTTCTGCCAATGGTGGTGGAACAATTTGGAAGAGGATCGTAGTGACAGTTACACATGATGAACATAATGTCACTGAATTGAACTGTGCATGTAAAAATTGATGGATTACCAATGTTTTGAGATTATATCTATGTTATATATATAATCACCATTAAAAAAAAAATGAATTAGAAATGCCTCATGAGAACTCTCTTTTGGCTCTCACTACCAGGGTGCATTACTAAGAGATATGTCAACAGTGTAAGACAAGCCCTGCTGCCCAGGCAGTTGCCAAGATTGACAGGCTATTAAGTTTCAGCTTCAGAAGGTTTGTTCAAGGACAGGCCTCCAGAAAGAGAACACATGTGAGATGATGTTAAGAGGGAAACAGGCTTGAGTTAGAAAACGTAGATTGAAATACCTGAACAGTGTCGTCACTCTATTCTAGAAAATGGCATCTTTGCACCTGGATCGCTTTCATATTTGAATGCAAAATTTTATAGACAGCAAAAGCAATGAAATACATGTGTTCAGATAAGAAAATTCAGTCTAGAAGAAGATACCACAGACTTATATTGTTATTTTTGAAAAAGCAAAAGTGATAGATTAGGAGAAGTCTAAATCAGAACAGACTCAGTGGCAATGAGTTTGTTTGGCTTTATTTTGTGTTTTTGTTTTTTGGTGTCCAGGTAGCATCCAGTGTTCTCTCTGTCTCTCTCTCCAACACTTTAATTTAATGTCTTAATTAAGTTATGGATCCCCGGTGGTACAGTGGTTAAGAGCTGTGCTGCTGACCAAAAGGTAGGCAGTTCAAATACACCAGGCGCTCCTTGGAAACCACGTGCAGGAGTTCTAGTCCGTCCTATAGGGTCACTATAAGATGGAATCGACTGAGTAGCAACAGGTTCTTGTTCTTTGTTTCTTTTAATTAAGCAGAGAAGTAACAGGTGGAAGGAGAGGGTTTGAGGAAGGTACAGTTGTGTAAAATAGGACAATGAAAGGAGAGGCCTACTAGCCTCAGCCATCCCCTGGGAGAAGCTGGGACAAAAATTGCAAGTAGTAGGAAGCACAATCTGATTGCAGGCACCTCAGCTTGAAAAAGTAGACATTGGCAACTAATCATAACTTTTTCTTTATGTTTTACAGATGGACTGGGACACTCCCATGTCTTATGGTAACAGCTATTCTTAACAGCTAAGATTCTTAAAAGTAACCCAAAAAATGTTCAAAATTCCATTAGGATAATATCATTTGGTATGTCACCCTTATAACATCTCTTCATGGAAGGGGTCAGCACCACATGAAATACTGCAAATCAAAATTGGTCTTCTTCTTGGAAATAAGACACTTGCCTCTCTCTGGCATTCTTCTAATCTATATGGTCCATACACAGAAAACATTCAGAGGCTTGTAACACCAGCCCTGCCACCCAGCAGGATCAAACCATCCACTCCTCTGAGAAAATCATACCCCAAATTACTTTACTCTCAAGAATGCCGGATCCTAGTTTACAGCAAATTGGAAACCCTGGTGGCCTAGTGGGTTAAGTGCTATGGCCGCTAACCAAAATGTCAGCAGTTCAAATTGGCCAGGCACTCCTTGGAAACTCTGTGGGACAGTTCTACTCTGACCTATAGGGTCACTTTGAGTCATATTCAGCTCGACAGCAACGGGCTTTGTTTTTTGGTTTGGGGTATCCCCAAATCCCATACATGATTTTTATCCTCAGCTGAGAGCTGCCCATCTACTCCCGTCATCCATGAGGCTTTTATCCCCAGATGACATGCCTTCATTTCATCTTCCCTATTTCCGCCCATGCTCTTCCTCTGAAATTTGGCACATACTAGAAAGGATGAGAGACATATCCTCAGGGAGCTTCCTACTGGAAAATTTATTACTTTCTATTTGTTACATTCAGAGAACAGTACTCTGATTAAAAATAAATTAAATATGGTTAATGTTTTAAAAGTAAACACAGCTTTAGATCTGCACTGATGTGCCCCTTAATAGAAAATGTGTGTTCATCTTCTTTTAATAACTCCATGTCCCGTGACTGATTTCTGAGAAAATGCTGTATTACAAACACCAGGTGGGTCATGGTCTCACTGATGATATCAGAGCATAAACCAGTCACAGCCCTTCTCATTAAACTTTCGGCAATCACAATACCCCACTACTGATGATGCTGAAAGAAAAACATGTTTCTAGAGAAGCACAAGCCATTTATGGAAATGTTTGAATTGCTGTTCAGTAAACACAGACACTTGAAAAGAGTCAGTCATAAACTGCAAAGCTTGAGAAGGGGGAGTGGGTGGAAAGGACCGCAGGCAGCAGAAGGTTTCCATGACCTGAGGTAGACAGTTTGTACATATTGCGTCTATTACCGTAAATATTTCTACAAGCCATTGAGTCAAGGATCTCTTTTCTGAAAATGAACTGACTCGTAGCTGTTTAATGACTCAGTTTGAAATAGCTACATCTCTGTATTTGATTTGTGGCATTTCCTTGGACTATCATTTAAAAATGCTGTTCACTAAATTAAAACGATATTCATGCTCTAAAGCAGATATTTTTATGTCCTGCCTTTCATTCTCACTGCCTACCTCTGACGCCAGCTGCAGTTGGGACGGATAGTCTACTCGAGGGAATGATATCCCATCTCACTCATTGCATTTGCTGTGTCTGCTTTTATACATCAAGTCCTTATCAAAATCAAAAGAGTTTACCCACCCCATGCAAAAGCATAATCCAAAAGCATTCAGGAAGTCAAAGTTCAGGAACTAGCCCAATTAGTAGAGGATGGGGCTGCAGATAAGTATTCCCACCCCCTACTCTTTAAGTGGGAAATCCTGGGAGGCATTCTGTATGCTTCCCAGAAGGCTTTATGAAATTGTGCCATCACAGCTGTAAGACCAATAACACATCATGATATTGGCACTCCCTCTCAGTTTAGTTCACTCGGCATCTGTGCTATTGTCTCCTGAGTTCCTTTGCCAATTACCCCACCTGTCTCCAACTTCTAATCCCACACTCTGCTTTCAGGAGAACCCAGCTGAAGACATATAATGCTTGCAAGTCTAACGACACCTAGGTGGTGTAAATCTACACAATTAAATGGGAGAAGGTAATTTGGAAAAACTACCATGTGACCATTTAACAAATATTTATCAGTTACTAAGAACCAGGCTCTGTTTCAGGCTTTAGGGGCACTGCTTCAGGAACTGCCTAGTAAGACTAAGAATCTACTGTTAGTGCTGGTAAAGCATTTACAACTATGACTACTACATAGTAAGTGCTTTATGTGTCTTTTAAATTAATAAATAATAAATACATGTGTTAAGTCCTGAGTAGCTGTTGGTTACTTCTCAGAGTTTAAATCATCTCTCAGCTTTTATATAAACTTTTTTTTCAACTCAAAGCATTTTCTAAGGGGGGAAAACTCATGAGAAGTATTATCATCAGCATTAATAATAACTTTCATGAGGAATTTTTTAATTTTACTTATTTTGTTTTTGTTAAGAATATGCATGGCAAAGCATACACCAACTCAACAGTTTTTACATGTACCATTTAGTGATATTGATTTAAATCTGTACATACAAATATTAATAATAGACATTAATCAGTATCACTTGTGAAAAAAGTGGTGCAGGCCTGAAAAACAAAAGCAATTGTCACGGAATGTTTCTACCTCTTTTACACTATTCCATATATAAACCCAAAAAATCAAACCCACTGCTGCTGAGTCAATTCTGACTCATAGTGACCCTACCAGTCAAAGTAGAACTGCTCCAGAGAGTGTCCAAGGAGCACCTAGTGAATTTGAACTGCCAACCTTTTGGTTAGCAGATGTAGCACTTAACCAATACACCGCCATCTATAGGATATCATCAATTCCTTTGTCAAAATCCTACTACCTTCTTGGAACAAAAATCTGCAACCTAAATAACTGTGGAAAGACACTTACCCTCTCTGATTTGGCAGGACATCTACCAACTGCCCATCATTGACAGCCATGACAGCAAAAGGTCCTGTTCTCATCCCGCATAACCTACCTCATCTCTCATCAACGACATGCTTCTATTCACCCTTCTAAAATCCAGATCCAAATCAAAATCAGCCTCCTTGATGGAGCAAAAGAAACACTCATCTCTCTTGTCTCAACTTCTGGAGCACTTATTTCTAGTATCTTTTTCTCACAAAATTGAATGGAATTTAATACACACACATACATATGAGAGGAAAATAAAAATGGTGAAATCTGAATAAGATCGGTGATTGCATCACTGTCAATATAATTAATTTGGTAAAATGTAACCATTGGCAGAAACTGATCAAAATGTACACGGAATCTTTATGTATTGTATATTATAACCGCGTGTTAATCTAAAATCGTCTAAAGAAAAATTCAATTAAAAAATAAGCTCAATGAAGTCATTAAGACTTTTTAAACTTCCCACATTATTGTTGAAAGAGATTTATAAACTTTAAACCCTTAGAAAATTTTGAACTACTACCTCGTGATTACTTAATCCATATTTACTTTGAATTCAGAATTTACCTTCTTTTGAGTCAATCAGTAACAACCTTCCCCAACTCAGAAAACTTCTTCCTTAAATTGAATTGGAAACTCTTTCATCAAGGTTGCTACAGTCATTGGTCCTATGTGACTATGCTAAGCTCTCATACACATGGCAACCATTCAAAATCTTCGAGAGTTATGTTTTGCTCTGAGTTGATTGTCTTCATACTAAATATTCTCAGTTATTTCCCTTCATGTGCCATGCCTCTGTTGTTCTTCACCATCCTAAATAGTTCTTCTATGATCATATTCCAGTGCCATTGATTTTTAACATCTAAAATCCTTAAATAGTAGGGTTGTTAAAAATCATGACCACATTTCTACCTAGTTGATTCTGACTCACAACAACACCACAAGACAAGTAGAACTGCCTGTGGGGTTTTTAAGGAGTGGCTGGTGGATTTGAACTGCTGGACCTTTTGGTTAACAATAGTAGCTCTTAACCACTGTGCCATCAGTGCTCCCATAGTGCGATAAACCCACTGCCTTTGAGTTGGTTCCTACCCATAGCAACCCTATAGGACACAGTAGAACTGCCCTTTAGTATATTCAAGGCACTGTTAGTGGATTTGACTGCTATTATCCACCATGCCACCAGAGCTCCTTTAGTAGAATGATAGTACCGTTTAAAGTCATCACACAGCTGTCAGTTTGTCATACTATGATGTCTGTGTGTTGCTGAATTTATGCCACCAGTATTTCAAACTCCAGCAGTGTCACATATGATGGGCCGATTCCAGCAGAGCTTCCAGACTAAGACAGACTACTTCCAAAATTTAGTCAATGAAAACCTGAACCAGTCAATGCCCAATATCATTCCAGAAGATGAGCTTCCTAGGTTGGAAGGGACTCAGAATACACAGGGGCTGCAAGAATGGACTCAAGCATACGAATAATCATGCAGTTGACACACAACCCGGCAGTGGTTTATTCTGTTGTACATGAGATCACCATACTTATCATCAGAGCTGGCAGTATGGCAACTTACAATAACGACTATTTAAAGATTGAAAGTCCTTGGAGAAAAAATGCTAAGTGTAGAAGATGTGGCCTACAAACGTGCTGACAGTCTTCCTTGTCAGTAGGCCCACACAGCAATTGGCCTCTTGAGCAACCACACAGTTATTCACTGCCTCAGTCTTGAGTCTACAGAATGCTTAATATTTTTAAAACTTCCGCTATGTTCTAAAAATAAAATATCAAAATGATGAATAATAAATCAAAGCAAAAAGACATCAAGTTCACAAGCAAGTTCATGTTGCTTTTTTTCCTCCATTCCAGTCAATTAAAATTTCCAGGCATTTGGCCCCTAGGGTCGCCATGAGTCGGATCCAACTCGACGACACTTGGCTTGGCTGGCACCTGGACTTGAGAAGAAAACATATTTCTAATCTTCCTTTAAATGCCCAAAATATTCCCAAAATATGTAAAAACACAGACAAAAAACAGAAAAACATGTAGAATAAGAAAGTGTTATTTTGAGAAAATTGTCAAGCATTGCAAATATCCTTTTGTCCATGTGTGCCATGTACAAGTTGAGTCATGTATAATTAATAACCTGTCAAACTGTCCTTTTTCCATCTGAACCAGATGTCGGGGGTAATAGTGGTGTAGAGGTAAGTAATGTTCCCTTTTATGCAATAGGTGCAGGCCAGGCAAATAAATTTGTACAACGTACATAATAATAAAACATCTAAAAACTACATTGCACCTCCTATGTGCCAGAGACAGTTCTACGTTCTTTACATGGATTAACTCATTTGAGCTACACAAGTCTAAAAGACGGGTACTATTGTTGTTGATGTTTGCAACATATACAGTGGTTAAACAACTTGCTAACATCACAGAGCTACTAAGTGGTAGAGTTAGGCTTCAAACTCAAGCTGTTTTCAGAATCAGTTCCCTTAACTGCCAGGGAAGACAGTCTCTTCCATCTCAGGATCTCTTGATCTTCTGCGGATGGTGAAAGAAACAATAGCTTCTTCGATGTTGACAATTGCCCACCTGTAGATTATTGTTATTAGTTGCCTTCTGGTCTCTGACTCCTGGCAACCTTATGCATAACAGAACAACATGTTGCCTAGCCCTGTGCCATGTTCACAATCATTGATATCTCTGAATCTATTGTGGCATTGTTGCAGGGTTGTGTCACTGTATCTCAGGGAGGATTTCCCCGATTTCCATTGACTCTCTGCCTTATCAACCATGATGTCCTTTTCTAGGGCTAGTCCTTCCTGATGATATGTTCCAAATAAGCAAGACAAAGCTTCAGCATTCTTGCTTCTAAGATGCATTTTGACTATACTTCTTCTAAGACTTTTTGTTGTTGTTGTTGTTGTTGCTTTGACAATTCACAGAATTCTCTTTAAAAAAAAAAAAAGGCAGGGGGGAAAACATCCTTAGAGAGGTAAGAATGTACTACTTTGTCTTAATGCAGGTGCTGTAATTCAGGAGCTCTGTACCCACTGGAGGAAACCTGGTGGTGTGGCAAGTTAAGTGCTACATCTGCCAAGCAAAGAGCGGCAGTTCAAATCTGCCAGGCACCCCTTGGAAACTCTGTGGGTCAGGTCTACTGTCCTATGGCATTACTATGAGTCCGAATCAACTTGACAGCAGTGGGTTTGGTATTTTTAGTGTTATTATTATTTGTTTATGAACCAAAGCTAATTTTAAAAACATTTCTTATTTGTCATTTTATAAGTTATAAAACAAATCACTAATTTTTATAACCCAAATTATTTAATTTAGGCAGCTGGTAATTCATTTAAGAACATCAATTAAATATGCTTAAATGTGTATTAAACTTGTTTCCATAATAGAGTTTGAATGACCACTGTCTCATTTATTTGTGACTAAAAGATGCCTATTTATTTTCTGAGTCATGTACACATTTTCTCTAATTTCTTTAGATATTTTTGTGACGTATGAAATAAAACATTTTTAGCATGAAAAAGAACATCAATTAGGAACAAAGGAAATGTATACCATTAATAATAACTGAGCTGTAAACCATTGGGGTAGCACTCTTCTATTATTTTCCACTGCAATTATGTTTGCTTATGAAGTAATTAAGCTGTATTGCCAAATAAGAGATGTATTTATAAATAAATTAAAAATGTGAATGAAAAGTTAGCAGAATTCTTGCTGAGGTCAAATGAGGAAAGACTTTGATTCAACTAGTTTAATTTGATTTACTAGAAGAGGCAAGTAACAATTTGAAATACAATGTTCTTCTAAGAAGTGTTATTGAATTGTATTTTCTAAAGTGCCTTATTTTCATACATATCTAAAAGTTTTTTTTCACCCCTTAAGCAGGTCAGCTTCCTTTTTAATGAATTTTTTACTCAGATCTAATCCAACTCATTATTTTAGTAATTGAAAAGGACTGTTGTAATAAATCATGCATTGACATGAAAATTAAAATTTGAACAAAAGTAACTAATAAAAAAAGTAAAAATATGTGACAAAAGATGGTGCTATAGAAATTTTTATGATGGGACTTTAGGAACTGAGCCAAGCCAAGCCAAGTGCCATCGAGTCAGATCCGACTCATGGTGACCCTAGGGGCCAGAGGACTGAAATAGTACCAAATGTCACTTTCTTTTCGTGTAGCAACACTATACTGAATGCAAAGAAGGCATAGAAAACAATAAATTCATTATTGAGGTAATTTAAGGTATATTGATTCATCAATAAAAACACTATGTTCATCTTTTTGAGGATATGATTACAGTGAATAAAATTTGTTTACTTTAGAAAGACTCCTTATCTCCCCCCCCCAGAAATGGATGAAACAATTATATACCTTCAAGGCAAGAGTCAAGTATATAATGAAATATCATGTATGAGGTTCTTAGCTAGTTATCATAGGCTTGCCAATTCAAAGATAAGAGGATGCATTAGATAAATTAAGAAATTAAAGTGATTCATACCTTGGAGAATAGGATCAAATCCCCATCAATTGATGCTTTTATGACAAAATTCTAGTGTGCTCATAAAACTTAAAATGTCACATTCTTCATTTAATCTGACAGTTTGAATTTACATGAAAGGCACCATTCATGTGCTCATGGGATTTGCTTGTTGAATGAAGGATTCTCAGATTCCCCCTTCAGAGCAAATGTGTTAAAGATACGCAGAAGACCCTTGTAATGGTCTCCCTATGAGACTGGGTACAGAGACTTAATAAGAGTACCATCCAGAAAAGCTAAGTCAATGGAAAGCACAAAATGACTTACTAATTTTATAGGTTTTTTGAGGGAGTTTTGGATTTTCTTCAGGCAAGGACTTGTAAGTTGCTAATCTTTTCCACCTTCTTTGCCTGTGGGTCTTTCAAAGGACTCATCAGTAATTTGGCATATCCATATGATTTATGAATGAGTATAACAACCATGAATCTCTGGATGATGCAAACTATTAAGTGTTCAGCTACTAGCAGAAAGGTTGGCATTCAGAGGAACCTCAAGGAACAACCCAGGTAATCTGCTTCTTAAAGGCTAAAGCCTTGAAAACCCAATGGAATCATTCTATTCTGCACAAATAGGCTCATCATAAATTAGAACTGACTTGACAGTAACTAGCAACAACATAGTAACAACACTATGAAAGCAAAGTTTAATGAAGGTGGCCTACAGATATAACTTATTCCAAATTTAAACAGAACCTTGTAGTCATCTTTTTCTTAAAACTCCTCCACCTTAGACCACAGAAGGTCTCCTAATTATCATGTAACGAGATATTCAGTCATACTCAGTTTGTTTTTGCTTTTGTATATTTTGATAAAAATGATCAGTCGAAATGCTTCTTTTTCTTAGCTACTGTTGGGATGTTCTCCACCAGTTCCCCTGTTTCTGTTCCCGCTTCCTTGGATTTCCTTCAGGGACTCCATTTCCCCCACCTCTCCTTTATGTGTTATTGTCGTCATCCAAACAAAATGAAAAATGAAAACCAAAAAAAAGAAAAAAATTAACATGGGACTATACTAGATAGATATATACAAAGGCATTTTAATAGTGGTTATGTTAAAGTGGTTGTCGTGGATTTAGTTGTGTCCCCCCAGGAAATCTGTCAATTTGTTGTTGTGTTGTTAGGTGCCATTGAATCAGTTCTGACTCATAGAGACCCTATGAACAACAGAACGAAACACTGTCTGGTCTTGCGCCATGCCCACAATTGTTTTTATGCTTAAATCTGTCAGTCTAGCTAGGTCATAAATCTCAGGATTGTATGCTTGTCTACCATTTTGTCATTTGAAGTGATTTCCCTGTCTGTGGTAAATTCTATCACTACGATGTAATGAGATGGAGTAGTGGCGGTTATACTGATGATGTCCACAAATTAGATAGTGTCTTCAGTCGATCTCTTTTAAGGTATAAAAGACTGGAGATAGCAAAAAGACAGGGGCCCTTGTACCATCAAGAAAGCAGTGTTAGGAGCAAAGCATGACCCTTGGACCAGAGGTCCTTATGCTGAGAATCTTCTTTACCAGAAGAAGATTGCTGACAAGGACCTTCCACCAGAGCTGAAAAAGAAAGCCTCCCCTGGGAGCTGACACCTTGAATTTGGACTTGTAGCCTACTTGACTTGAGAGAATAAATTTCTCTTTGTTAAAGCCATAGACTTGTGATATTTCTATTATAGCAACCCTAGATAACTAAGACTGTGATAGCTATGCAGTTATTTTCTACTATCTTTGAAACTCTTCCCTGACTTAAACCAACAAATCTCCATCAATGAATCCCAAATCTATACAAGTTATCTTCTTTAAAAAATATGTTCAAAAGTTGGTGTTTGATGGTCAAATAAAGACACACACATGTTAAAGAAGTTTATACTTTCCAAGAGGGAAAATTTGTCAAGCAAACTCCACAAGTGACATCTTTCAGATCTGCAATTCATTCTAAGAGTTAAGGAAATCAAGCTGTGAATCTTCATTTCCTACATGGGTCGTAAGAACCAGAGCAGGATAGCACCGTCTAATGACCTTGGACACCTTAAAGAAGCCAAAATGAATTCACTCTCTTCCCCTGTGTAAAATCTCTCACAACCTTTACTCTCCCTAAATGATATCTACTCAGGTGAATTATGGAATGCAAGCAGTGAGTCTAGGATGACTCCCAGGCTTCAGACTTATGCAATATCCTTTCAGTTCTGTTTCCTAAACATGTCTATCCTCTAACTTGCTTAATTCAGACCTTCATTGTTTCCTAATTGAATTAGTGGCCTTGGCAGTTCAAGTTTTCAGCCTTTCTGCCCCAGCTCTAAACGATCTACCCCCTACGCTGTTTTAGGGTGATAAGTCTATGACATAAATTTGATGGCATTCAGTAAATGTTTTCTAGTGATTGAGTGATCAAAATTTAATAAGATAGTAGAAAATCCTTAACTACAAGATGTTTAAAATACAGCAGGAGAAACAAAAACTGACAAGCTGCTCCAATTTTTCCACCTATATCATTGCACACAAAATATTTTCTTCCTAATTTATAAAAGAATTTTGTTGTAGTAGGTCATATCACATTGAAAAACATTTCAGCTAAATTTTTAAATAAATTGAGACTGTAATTTGACAGGAAAATAGTATTATATGTCATTGCTATATATTTGTTATGTCTCAAGGGGAAAAAATATTGGCAAACTTAATATGTAATTGATGAATGGGCACCAAGTAAAAACTAAATCATATTATAGGATGTGGGCAAAGGTTTTACTGTGATCCAGTTAGAGAAAATCATTGAAAGAACGGAGTTAATAAAATGGCCCATAGTAGTACACATTTCTACCCAAAGAATTTAGTGCCATAATCATTTAGAGCAACTGCTTGTGCAGATAATATCTCCCTCAAAACAACTTGCAATATAGTAGTGACTATGCAAGGGCAAATGTTCATTAAATGGTAATTAATTTTCTTTTCAGGACTGAAAATCAAACCCGCTGCCACGGAGTTGAGTTCCACTCATAGCGATCCTATAGGTCAGAGCAGAACAGCCCCGTAGAATTTCCAAGGAGCACCTGACAGATTTGAACTGCTGACCTTTTGGCTAGCAGAAGTAGCAGTTAATCCACTACACCACCAGGGTTTAAGGACAGTTACTATTAATTTGGTTGGTCAGCAATATAATGAATCAGTAGCCAAAGGAAATGCTGACAGATACATCTTACCACTAATAACCTCAAATTAAAAGCTAAACATTAAACCCACTTTTGTTGAGTCAATTTGGACTCACAGCATCCCTATAGGAGACAGTAGAACTACCCTATAGAGTTAGTTTCCAAGGAGTGCATGGTAGATTCAAACTGCCAATCTTTTGCTTAACAGCTATAGCACTTAACCACTATGCCACCCATGTTTCCACCCTCAAATTAGCAACTGAATTTTAACAACCACTATCTATTCTATTGCACTGAATTCCCATTCTTAATTCAACTTATAAAACTTGAGGGGTTTTTGTTGTCGTTGTTGTTTTGATAGATATATAAGAGCTTAAGCTAGTTTTATGTCTCTGCATATTTAAGAAACACCATACTAATATTGTTTAAATTAGCACTGGAAATCCTTGAAAAATATTTCCCTGGAGATGAAATTTTTATAATTACTCAAATGTGAGACACATAGCTCAAAACAGTGATGAAACTAATTTTAAGTAGCCAGAAGTCAGTGTTTGGCATGGCATAATAGGTTATGAAATCTACTACCACCCATCTCTCCAACTTAGCTTCTCTCACTTTCTCAATCCAGACTCATACTCCACAGAGCTACTTGTAGTTTTCTGAACATGCCTACTTTCTTAACAACAGAACCACAGCAAACCTCTACAATCACTTGAACAGTTCCCATCTTGCTCAGAACAGCTTACAGCATACTAGTGAATGTTCAGAGGAAAATTTCTTGGTACTCTTCCAAGTAATAACTCCACACTCTTTCACACACTAGTAGACTCCCAATCATCCATACAGACTCAACTAGGAAGTCACTTATTCATTCATACTCCACAACCTGGAAGATCAAATATCCTCCTGTGAGGAAGAAAATCTAATCAAATGAACAAGGAAGGCATTCTGATCCAAAATGATGTCAAAATTTTATGAAGTATGATTTTGACCAAGCCAAGACTGAAGGGAGGTATTGAAAGAGTAGTGAGACCACAATGGAGAGGAGAGGCCAGTCTTTAGTAGACAGATGTACAAGCCTTGGTCAAGGATCAGATGTAAATGGTGAAACTGTGAAGGAGCCAAAGATAATTCCCAGATTCAGAGTTCAAGACACTAAGTAAATTCAGTTTTCAATTCAAAAGGAGAATGCCAAAGGAACACGAATTCAGTTTTTCCCTTACCCCTTTACCACCTGAGTTCAATTTCTCTTATTTGATATGGTCTTCCTCCATCTATACCTGGTTGCCACGGAGTTGATTCTCATGTGCTGCATAGTAGAACTGCACTCCCTAGTATTTGTAAGGCTATTAACTTTTGGAAGCAGGTTTTTCTCCACAAATTTAAAAAAAAAGACTGTTCCTGTTGAGTTGATTCCAACTCAACTGACCCTGTAGGACACAATAGAACTGCCCCCTAGAGTTTCCAAGGAGTGCCTGGTGGATTTCAACTGCGAATCTCTTGGTTAGCAGCCATAGCACTTAACCATTACACCACCAGGGTTTTTTCTCCATATATTCCAAAAAAACACAAACCCACTGTGTCAAGTCAGGTCCAACTCGTAGAGACCCTAGAGGTCAGAGTAGAATTGCCCCATAGAGTTTCCAAGCAGTGTCTGGCAGATTTGAACTGCCAACTTCTTGGTTAGCTGACATAGCACTTAATCCACTATGTCACCAGGGTTTTCTTCTCCATACATAGTTGCTTATATTTCTTGTTTTCAAAATACTGAACACACCTTCCTGTGAGTATTTATTTAACATAATATTTCCTTTCAATTTCATAGTACTCTAGTTCTCTGGAAATGAGAAATAGCATTTTATTCATCCTTGCATCAGAAATTCAGTATCTGGTTCATGTACGAGTTGATGAGGAAAAGGGAGGAGAGTGAGGACGGAGCAGGAGGAGGAGTGGACAAGAAGAGCAGGTTTGAAGTAATTATCACATCTTCTGTCTGGCTATTTGGTATCCATGCCTGCCCAAATTAGTTAGACTGGGGTAGTATCCTCATTAATATTTTCAAGAACTCTGAAATGTGTCTGGTTTTCTTGCAAGCTGAGAAATGAGAATTCCTGCCATGTGGTTTCCATTTATGTGAGGCCTCTCATGAGGAGTTTTTTCCTCCAGCACATGGAAATTTTTATCCCTACAGTTATTTGCAGATGACTAGTAATGATTTCTGAAACTGGAGGACATAAAAAATACCCATAGACTTAGTGACAGAAAATTAGCTGTTCATGGTAATAACACCAAAAACCGAAGAAACCAAACCCACTCCTATCAAGTTGATTCAGACTCATAGTGATCCTACAGGACAAAGAGAACTGCCCCATACAGTTCCCGAAGAATCCCTGGTAGATTCGAACTGCTGACCTTTTGGTTAGCAGCCACAACACTTAACCACTATTCCACCAGGGTTTCCAGAATAACACAGTGAGTAAAAATATTTAGCAACCAAATGCTGATGGGTGAACCAGTAATTGAGGATTATCTTTCAAAGGCTTACTCACTAATTATTATTGTTATTATAAGCAATAAGAAAAGCAATTACCAGATCTGACTATATCACATAATGTCGTTTCTAATCCAGGCCACACTGAGTGACCTCTGTATTGAGCCGGTGGCAGGAAAAAGGGAAAGAAAGCCATGCGGAGGACAATCTCACCGGATGGCATGTGGCTTTTAAAATGACTGACTCATCAGGGTTTGGCAAAGCCTGAATCAGTTGACCTACAAAGCAAAATACAAAACTTACATTTCAGGTCAAGCTGTCGCCAGAAGCTTGTGAGCCAGATGCCTTTTAACTTCTCACACTTAGTTCTTTAAATGCGTTAGCGCTGAGGAGAAAATGAGAGTGAATCAACATCCTGGGGTATAAAGATCAGAGGAGGAAACCTCATGAAGTTAACAATTTTTGCCATGTTTCAAACTAGATGACAGCTCAATATTTCAGGCCTTGGAGCCATGGCTCTAGTTTTTATTTGCGTTCATTGGATCACACAAGAGAAGCTGTACACGAAGAACTGTCAAATGGCAAAGTGCCTGAATATAGCTGGTAGATGACACTGTGCACTTAGGCAACAGTTCCCAGAGCCAAAAGGTGTCAATACCCTTAAAAAACAAGGAGAATATGAAAAACAAGATGAATGAGCACTGATGGAGAGTCAACAACTGTAGATGGAAAAACAAGAGGGGAACATTTACGTGTTGAGCCTGAGATACTACAAGTAACTTTTAGATATTAAAAGAAAGATTTCTAAATAAGGCAAGAACTAAGTATCTCTGAGACAGGACTCATTGTCTAAACCTCTTAGTAGCCTCTACCACATCTAGCTCACTTAGAGGTTTGTACTAATTGAATTCAAAACATTAAAACTGTCATTTAGTCCCTTTTGTCCCTTTCCAGATTTTTGTTTTCTTCATTGATCAAAATTTGGTTGCATTCAGTATCCTTTTAAATAACCAGTAAATTCCTAAAATAGTCCACACTACTTGTCATATAATTTATCACATCTGATACTTAGCAACAGGAAATGTGGTCCAAGTCAGGCAATCAGCAACCTATTATTTTTAAGGTTCTTTTCATCTCTTTTACATAAAAAAAAAAAATATTGTCATCATTATCTATTCAAGAAAATTGGGTGAATCTGAGTGCTTAAGTACTGTTACTTAAAAATTAAATGTGTTACCATTCTTTATTCTGCTAAAGGTTTTTAATCACACACATTCTTACGAGAATCACACAGGTGCTCGTCAACCCGTGACCTTCGTTCTACCTCTTTTTCTGAATTGCCAACTTCTGCCTTTTTTGTTGGCTATTTTCTCTAAGCACGTAAAATGTTCGAGAATCTGACATCTTGCAACAGCTACATGTGTGCACAAACACGCACATCCTTCCTTTGAACCTGTCTCCAAATCTATCTACCCTATAGATTTACTTAGCTTCACAAGCTTCACAAGCACCTGAAGACAGGTGCTTAAACCCATTGGTGGCTGTAACTCACCTCCCATTCTAGTCCTCTATTCACTCACATCTAACTTCTGCTCCAAGTTCACTAGTTTCATTCTAGTTTCTAAATTCTAAAAGCACTTTTTGATACTTGCCTTACTTAACTTTGACCTTAGCAATCCTTTAGTAAATCACTTGCAGCAAAATTCTTATCTCAGGCTTGTTTCCAAGGTGGCCAGGCTCTCAAGAGACATCATCTACGAGGGAGTATGGGAACTAGAATGGAGAAATCAAAGAAATAAAACAAGAATGTGGTTTCCAGTGAAGACTAGCTTCCTCCTGATCCCTCGGGAAACTCTGAAATGTAAATTGTCAAAGGTTTTATGTCTTCTCCAGTAGACAGATACTGGGATAAATACCAGGCTCTGCAGGTGAAGTCCTTCCAATCGCCCAAAGATAAATCTCCAAACTAAAAGAGAACCCAGGACATCTGTACAGGCACTAGCAGGATCTGCTACAACTTTCTTCTCAGCAGATACTGAATCACTTCTTCTGTCTTAAAATAATGTTTTTTTTTTTTTTCATTTTTGGCATTATTCTGGTTTATTTCCTACTTCTTAACATCGTAGATTTTTTCTCCCTCTTCCTGCTTTTTAACCATTGTTTTACTCCAGAGTTGCTCTCACTCTGTCTGTACTCCTGGGTGATCTCACAAGCACACATGGTTTCCAATACTACTGTTATACTGATGATTACTGTCTTGGGTAGGGTTTCTCGGAAACAGGCTGACATCAGGATCCTTGTTAAAATTATTTATTGAAAACTGTTCTCAAGTGTAGTAAAGTTAGAGAAGCAAGGTAACCAAACAAAAAATCAAACCTCCTGCCATCAAGTCGATTCCGACTCGTAGTGAATGGAACAGAAGTGCTCCACAGAGTTTCCAAGGAGCATCTGGCAAGTTCGAAACGCCGACCTTTTGGTTAGCAGACGCAGTGCTTAACCCCTTCGCTACCAGGATTTCCAAGAAGAAAGACAGAACAGGGAAAAGAGTAAGGCATGAACATGATAGTATCTGGAGACTAGCATTCGTTTGATTCAGCCGGGAAGGTCCATATGCAAACTGCACCATAGATTTTGTTTCCCCTTAAGAAAAGGAAGCTGTACTCTGCTGGACAGTCAGTCATCGATTTGGGTCTACTGGGGTGTGAGAGAGCTGCATAATATTCCTGACAGTCCAGATAGAAGTCTCCAGAGAAGTTGGCACCTGTGTTAACCAACCCTCACAGCAGCTGCTGGAAGACGTGATGTAAGGTGGTAAAGGTGATCTAGACAAGGCACCGAAACATCCCTTAGATGGCTCTGATCCACTTCCCTCTGACATTAAGTGCTTTCTACCCAGGTATAACTTCTCCAGAAAGAAGTTATAATCACGCAACTTACCAGAAGCAGCTCTATGACATCAACTACAGGGCCAGCTGCTGCAGTCAGTCTGCAGGCCATAAATGATACTCATTATCTCCCTTTTCGTTCTGTATTTTCCTCCCCTTAACCTAGCACTTCTGTTGAACTAAATGGCTTACTGTGGGTTAACTTAGAACTTTACATCTAGGATGCATCAGCCCAGGTTACCAAGCATTTATCAGTCTGTGGTTGTGGTGCTTGCCAGGAAATGGTAACACCTAGGAATCAGAGTACCTTGTCACCTCAGTAGATGACCGAAGTAACAAATATACGCTTCTTTGCCCATGTTATGTAGCAGTCACACTTTGTCCTAATGATGATCTACTGACACAAGAAGCTGAAGCTGGCAACTTCTAGGTAAGCTGAACTACATTCAACTTCTAAGAAAGATTTATTTAAAGATTTCTGCTTCTTTAAAATACACACACACACACAGTCTAACAACTAAGTTTGTGAACTCATCCTCAAAAAAGCACTACCCATCTCATTGCTGAATATCACTACAGTCACCTTCAAAGCACTCCCCTAGGAAAGCTATGTACTAATGCCAACACCTAGTCCACCCTTCAGAGTAATTTTAGAACTTTCTAGAATGGCCATTGTGCACAGTGGCATGGTGGCAAGTTCATGAATTTAATTAGTTTTCTGTGAGTGAGATTTTAGCCAGTCAACAAATAACAGTATTGGGACATGTTCCCTACTCATCTGATCTGGCCCCCAGTGACTTTTTTCTTTACCTGGACATAAAGGAGATATTGAAAGGAAGACTTTTTTTTTTTTAGTTGTGATTGAATGAAATTTGACAATACAATTCAAATTTGCATGACCGCCTATCTGTAGCTCCCTCTGCACTCCTTGCCCGGTGACAGCACACACCTCAAAAAGAAAGACATTTTGATGACATTCAGGACATCAAGTATAATACGAAAGCACTGATGGTCATTCCAGAAAAAGAGTTCCAAAATTGCTCTGAAGTGTAGGCTAGGCACTGGCATTGATGCATAGCTTCCCAAGGGAAGTACATCAAAGGTAACTGTAGTGACATTCAACAATGAGGTATGTAGCACTTAGTACAATTAAGTTTGCAGACTTAGTTGTCAAACCTCGTATAACCCGCGACTGTCCTATCAGCATTAAGAGAAATGTCTCCTCCAAGGTTAACCACAATTTTGTCTTTCTTCAAAAGTCTGTGAACTTCTCAAGTACAAGAAATATGACACAAGAAAAGTATTTAGGGCATAGTAAGTTTTTATTCAAATCAGACGTTCTTTAAATAGGCCATAAGTACATTTGAAAAGCTAAACATGTTTATATTTTAAAATATCATTGTTCATAATTATTACAATGGTATGGAAGTAAAGGTGTGGTATAGCAATGAAACAAGTATCAGGCAGGGAATTAACCAAAGTATGCTTATGAGTAACCAACTGGACTTAATGACAATATCACCACGCAGCATTTATCAAGAGTTTACTAGGATATAGGCCTGTGCTAAGTGTTTTACATACTTTATTTCTCTTCATTTCCCTAAGAATCTATAAGGTGTATACCAATAACTATTTCTTTGAGCCTCAGTTTCTTTGTTTATAAAAAATGAAACCTGCTACCATCCAGCTGGGTCCAATTCACAGCGACCCTAGAGGTCAGAGGAGAACAGCCCCATAGAGTTTCCAAGGGGTGCCGGGCAGATTTGAACTGCCCTCCTTTCGGTTAGCAAATGCAGCACTTTACCCACTAGATCACCAGGGTTTCCTCTTCAGCTGCAGGCGGGGGCAAAGTAATTTTCCAAGATCATATGATCAACAAAAGTCGAAACTCAAGCAGGCTAACCTCAAAGCGCATGCTTTTAATCTGAAGTTTTAACTAGGAAACCTGTAAATCATAGGCACTCATTCTGAATGACAAGATTTAGAAAGTAAAAAATCGTTTTTATTTTATTGTTGTTGTTAGATGTTGTCCAGTCAATTCTGACTCATAGTAACCCAACGTACAACAGAATGAAACACTGCCTGGTCCTGTGCCATCTTCACAATCGTTGCTATGCCTGAGCCCACTGCTGTAGCCGTTATATCAATCCATTTCAGTGAGGGTCGCCTTCCCTAGTGTCTTAGCCATCTAAGGCTGCTATAACAGAAATACCACAAGTGAATGGTTTTAAACAGAGAAATTTTATTCTGTCACAACCCCGTAGGTTGCAGGTCCAAATTCAGGGCATTAGCTCCAGGTGAAGCCTTTCTCTGTTGCCCCTGGAGGAAGGTCTTATCATCAATCCCCCCAGACTGAGAGCTTCTGAGGCACAGGGACCCTTGGTCCTTTTCAAAAGATGTGCTGTGCTCCCACTTTCTTGGTGGTATGAGATCCTTGACTTTCTGCTTGCCTCCCTTTCCTTTATATCCCAAGAGATTACTTCAAGGCACAATGTAATCTTAAACACAGTGAGTCTTGCCCCACCAAAGCAACTGCTGCCCATCCTTCCTCATTAGCATCACAGAGACAGGATTTACAACATAGAGGCATGTCACACAATACGAGAAATCATGGCCCAGCCAAATGCTGCACATTTTGGAGGGGACGCAACTCAATCTGTGACATCGAGCATGATGTCCTTCTCCAGGAACTGTTCCCGCCTGGTAACAGGTCCAAAGCACGTGAGACAAAGTCTTGCCATCCTTGCTTCTAATGAGCGTTCTGGCTGTACTTCTTCCAAGACAGATTTGTTTATTCTTCTGGCAGTCCATGGATATTGAATGTTCTTCACCAATACCATAATTCAAAGGTATCAGTTCTTCAGCCTTCCTTTTCACTGTCCAGCTTTCACACACACATGAGGCAATTGGAAACACCATGACTTGGGCAAGGTGCTCTTTAGTCCTTAAAATGATATCTCTGCTTTTTAACACTTTCAAGAGTCATTTTGCTGCAGATTTGCCCCACATGACGTGTATTTGATTTCTTGGCTGCCCCGTCCATGCTTGTTGATCTTGAATCCAAGTAAAATACAGTCCTTGGCAAATTCAACCTTTTCTCCATTTATCAAGAGATTGCCTACTGGTCCAGTTGTGATAACTTTTGTTTTCTTCAGGTTGAGGGGCATTTCATGCTGAAAGCTGTGGTCTTTGATCTTCGTCAATTCTTCTTTACTTTTCAGCAGTCAAAATTGTGTCTTCTGCATGTTGCCAGCTGTTAATGAGTCTTTCTCAAATTCTGATGCATCATTCTTCTTCATAGTGTCCAGCTTCTTGGATTATTTGCTCAGCATACAGATTGTACAAGTTGGATGAAAGCATGTAATCATGACACACACCTTTTCTGAGTTTAAACTACACAGTATCTCCTTACGCTATTTGAATGACTGCCTCTTGGTCTATACATAGGCTCCTCGTGAGCACAATTAAGTATTTTGGAATTCTCATGCTTCACAGTGTTGTCTTTAATTTGCTATGATACACACAGTCAACAAGATACACGTAAACATATTTCTGGTCTTCTCTGCTTTCAGCCAGGGTTCATCTGACTGCAGCAAAATCTCTCATCCCATGTCCACTTCTGAGTCTGGTTTAAATTTCCAGTAGTTCTTTGTCAATGCACTACAGCAATTTTATTAACCTCAATTATTTTGTTTAGACCAAGCACATTCTCTGAGTGACACCCAAGAGCCTATAAAATGCATTTTCATGCTGTAAATATTTCTCATGTCCTCTTCAATAGTTTGGCATAATTTCAAGACTATAATGAATGCTAAATGGTGATGTCTGAAAGTACAAGGGAGTGCATTTCAGGTCAAAATAGTATGTCAAAAAGCCATGGGAAAATAATGTTATTACTAATGAGTCACTCAACTTTTAAAAAACTATTTTAGACTTCTGTTAAAACAAGAGTATCTTTATATGTATATTTCTCTATCAGTGATGGCAATCTTGCTTACTTCTAGTCATTACCCCATCTTTAAGAAAAGTTAGCTCTAATACAAGCTATAAAGTGGCATATACTATAAAAGTAGAGGGCTGCATACAACTAGCCAATGTAAGTTGACATACATACAAATTAAACTATAGCATTTCTCATAGCAAAAGAGTTTTTTGTTTTTGTTTCTTTAATCAATGACCTCCATTCTTCTCCTAAATGTCCTATCAATATGGTTGAAAGCTCTGGTTTCCTTCCTCTGGGGCTTCTGTCAATGTTTGTTACTCACGGAGCTCAGAGCAGAGCTCAGGCTGCTGTCATTAGGGAGTTATCACGGGACATCAGTTCCTGATAGTAGCACCTTCTGATAGCTACTGTGGGGAGAGTTTTATCCTAAATGGCAAGGATTTTCATCCATCTAGCACACACTTAAATCCCTGTGTCTAAGCAAAATTTTGATTTGCATAGGGTAGGCAATCGGTAAATATTCTCTTAATACATAAATTGAACCAAGGTATAAATTCCAGCAACCGTTGTGACTCTGTTTGGCCACAATCACCAATGAAAATGGTCTTTAACATCGGCTCGCCTTAACCACCCTTAACAGTTTTTAGGAATTTCCCGCCATCGGGACAGCTCTTAGATTTCCCATAGGTGGATGCTTTGAGAATAATTTCTGAGCACAAATTCTGTTGAGCAATTCAAGAGATGGTCCTTGCTGATCTGTAGGTAAAATCCTACAGATCTCTTTCAAATAACAGCTTTCTTAAGGAACGGATTCAAAGCTCTAAAATTCTAATATCAGCAAAAATTCAACAAACTTCACAAAGTCATATAGCTAGCTGTCTTTCAATTTGCTTCTCCCCATGTATCAGTCAACTAAGGGCATAATTGTCTCAACTTTCTAAACTTTTAGTGGTTGAAGTGATCAATAGAGTACCTACTATGAAGCAGACTCTTTTCCAAATATGTGTATATAGCTCATAAATTCTCCTGAAATTTATGGAAGTTCAAATTCAGGTAGTCTGGGGAATAAACAGAAGTTCGTGATTCTGTTTTACAGATAGTATGGTTTCATACATGCGTATAGTACTTTGTAGTTGACGGAGAACCTTTACATTTTCTAACTTAGAGCTTCACATTAGCTCTGTGAGGTAGACAAGGAAGACAAGGTATTTCCATTTTAGAGATGAAAAACCAGAGACTCAGAGAGAATAAGAATGCTGTTTAAGGCCACACCAGATCCTAGGCTCCCAGGTAGAAAAACAATGGCAGAGCTTGTCATTTCACCCAAGTCAGGATTTTTTTTTGCTGGGTCATTCTGGCTACTGTCAAGTACTCTAGATTTTTGTTGTTGCTATTGTCAAATGTATGTATTTATTGATTTATTTATGCACTGTGTTTTTCAGTTGCCTGCTATATTCAAGGTATTAATAATACAACCTATAAAGCACCTTTTTTCAAAGTTGCTTTACATGTAATGGAAAGAATGAAATACACATACATATATGTATATTTATATATGTATATATTTATAAACTAAAACAGAAATTGACATATTCCATAAAAGAGATCCAAAAATAAAATAGAGATCACATCCAGCTGGGAAAAAAGCAAGTCAAGACTTCCTGCATAAAAGATATTAGGGATATTAGACTAAAATAAACAAAAATTTAATTAGGTAATCTTCTCAAAACAGCCCACTATTTTGGTAAACTAAAGAAAAGACAGAAGGAAACTATGACCCATTTTCAGTTCATGACATGTTCTTTCATCAAAAGAAGTGATTGAACATGAAATACATGTGCATAAATTCCCACACAGACAAGTTGCTGTTGTCTCCATCCATCCAACCCAACTCACTTTTCACTAGAGGAAATTTGGAGTCTAAACTAACAGAAAATTATTAGCTACCCACTTTAATAGACTGAAAACCCATCAGAATTAAATCTTAGTCATTACTGGTAGAAACATTTTCCTCTTGGTTAAGCCTGAATCTGTTAAGTGGATTTCATATTCTGTGCATTCATTGATTACATTTTTGTTGTTGTTAAGTGGCTTCAAAATGGTTCTGACTCATAGCAACCCTATGTGAAACAAAACAAAACACTTCTCATTTCTGCACATCCTCACAATTTTTGCTGTGCTCAAGTCCACTGTAGCAGCACTGAGTCAATTCGTTCCATTGAAGGTCTTCCTCTTTCCCTCACCCTCTATTTTACCAAGCACGATATCCTCCAGGTGCTGGTCCCTCCCGATAATATGTCCAAAGTATGTGAGATGAAGTCTTGCTTCCCTTCCTAAAAGAAGTATTCTGGCTTCTTCCAAGACATATTTGTTCATTCTTCTGGCAATATTCAGTAGTGTCTGCCAGCATCATAATTCAAATGCATCAATTCTTTATCAGTCTTCCATCCTCATTTTCCAGCTTTTGCAGGCACACGAAGCAACTAGTAGTACAATGGCTTGGATTATCCACACCTTAGTCCTCAGAGTTGTATCTTTGCTGTTTAACTCAATCAAGTTGTCTTTGTAAAAAACATATTTTATTGTGCTTTAAGTAAAAGTTTACAAATCCAAATGAAGCTGCCATGTAACATTCTGAACACACACCACTGTGCTGCTCTAACTCTCTCCCCACCAAAACCCAGTGACAGCACATTCCACCTTTCCACCCTGTACGTCTCATATTCATTCAACCAATTCCTGTCTGTCTCCACTCTCGTTGTGCCTCTAGAGAGGAGCTGCTCAGGCAGCCTCACGTATATATTTAAGCCAAGAAGCATATTCTTCACCGGCATCACTCTATGGCTCATAGTTCAGTCCAGTCCCTGTCTCAGGAGTTGGTTGGTTTCAGCTCTTGCCTAGCAGAGACACTGGGCACCACGTCCTCAAAGGACCCTCCTGTCTGACAGACCATCAAGTGAGGTATTTTAATAGAGTTCTAGTTCTGCAAACTCATTTTTGTCCCAATATGTCAGAGACTTTACATTGTATTTTCTGTCAGGGTAGTCATTGTTAGTGACTAGGAACCATCTAGTTCTCATGCTGATGTAGTCTCTGGATCATATGGCACCTTCTGTCCGATGGGCTTATGTTTTCCTCAAGGCTTTGATTTCCTTCATTCCCCTCTGCTCCAGGTGGACTGGGAACAATTGATGCTACTTAGATGGTCGTTGGCTAGCCCTGAAGATCCCAGATGCCACTGGCCAAAGCAGTATGTGTAACATTACCTTAAAGAATACTTAACTAAGCCAGTTAGCCTAGATGTTCCCTGAAATTGTGGTCCCCAGAGTTCTATCCCTGCTACTCTGCTGTTCAAAATATTGGGTTGTATTTTGGAAACCTTTTAGCTTTTGGTGTGGTCCAGCTGTGATAAACTCCCTTTTATTGCGTGGTGTCAATTGCATGCTGTCACTTTATTTACCTAGCCCAATTCTTATCTACTACCTAATCTATGAATAGCCCTCTCCCTCCCTCCCCGTCTTTGTAACCATCAAAGATTATTTTCCTCTGTGTTTAAAACTATCTTAAATTCTTATGATAACAGTCTCATACAGTATTTGTCCTTTTGCATCTGACTAATTTCATTGAGCATAGTGTCTTCCAGATGACTCCATGTTATGAGATGTTTCCTAAAGTTATCATTGTTCTATGGCATAACATAGTATTCCATTGTGAATATACTATAGTTTGTTTATCCATTCATCTGTTGATGGGCACCTAGGTTGATTTCATCTTTATACTATCGCAAACAGTGCTTCAACAAACATTGGTGTGCTTCTATCTATCTTGTGACAGATCTTGTTTCTCTAGGATATATTCCAAGCAATGGGATTGCTGGATTATATGGTATTGCTATTTCTAGCTTTTCAAGAAAGTGCCAAATCAATTTCCAAAGTAGTTACACCATTTTACATTCTCACCTGCAGTGCAGAAAAGTTCCAGTCTCTCCACAATCTCCCCAATATTTTTTATTTTTTGTATTTTGGATTAATGCCATCAATCTTGGGGTGAGATGATACCTCATAATAGTTTTGATTTGGACTTTTCTGATAGCTAATGATTGAGCATTTCTTCATGTATTTGTTAGCTGTCTAGAAGTCGTCTTTGGTGAAGTGCCTGTTCATATCCTTTGCCCATTTTTTCATTGGGTTAATTTGCTTTTTCTTGTTGAGGTTTTGCAGCCTCTTATAGATTATGCAGATTAGCAAGAAACTCCCACTCCATAGGTAGTCTTTTTACTCTTTTGGTAAGTGTTTGATTTTTAGGAGTTCCCAGTTATCTGTTTTCTCTTCTGGTGTTTGTGCATCACTAGCAATATTCTGTAGTCTGTTTATGCCGTGTATTAGGGCTCTCAGCACTGTCTCTAATTTTTCTTCCATGACTTTATGGTTTTAGATTTTATGCTTAGAACTTCAATCCATTTTCAGTTAGATTTTGTTCATGGTGTGAGATACGAGTCTTGTTTCATTTTTTGCAGACAAATATCCAGTTATGCCAACACTATTTGTTTAAAGAGACTATCTTTTCTCCAGTTTACGGACTTCGGACTTTCTTCAAGTAGCAGCCTCTCATAGGTGGATGGTATTATATCCTGACTGTCAATTCTGCTCCATTGATCTATGTATCTGTTTTTGTACCAATACTAGGCTATTTTAGCCACTATGGCAACATAATAGGTTTTAAAGGCAGGAGGAGTGAGTCCTCCCACCATATTCTTCTGCAATAATACTTATCTGAGGCTTCTTTCCTTTCCATATGAAGCTGGTGATTTGTTCCTCCATCTTATTAACAATACTATTGAAATTTGTATTGGGATTGCATTGTATCTGTAGATCGTTTTGTTCATTTGTGTTTGTTTGCTTGCTTGTTTCATGGATCACTTTGAGCAGAATAGACATTTTCAAGATGTTAAGTCTTCCTATCCATGAGACCTTCCTATCTCCCCTTATGTAAGTTTCTTTTGGTTTCTTGCAATGGAGTCTTTGTAGTTTTATTTGTATAAGCCTTTTACGTCTCTGGTTAGATTTATTCCTAGGTATCTTATCATCTTGGTGTCAACTGTAGATGGTAACGATTTGGTCATTTCCTCTTTGGTGGTCTCATTATTGGTCTCATTATTGGTGTAAAGGAATCCAAATGATTTATGTGTGTTTATCTAGTATCCTGATAATTTCCTGAACTCTTCTATTAGTTCCAGTGGGTTTTTTTGTTGTTGTTGATTTTTTAGGATTTTCTGTGTATGAGATCATATCATTAGCAAATAGAAATGCTTTAACTTCTTTGTTACTGACTTGGATGACCTTTATTTCTGTATCTTGCCTTATTACTCAGGCTAGAACCTCCAGGATACTTGAATAAGAGTGGTGACAGTGGGCATCTTTGGTTTTTGTTCTCAAACTGAATGCTTTCACGATCTCTATTTAGGATGATATTGGCTGTTAACTTTGCATAGATGCCCCTTATTATGCGAAAGACTTTCTCTTCTGTTCCTGTTTTGCTGAGAGTTTTTAACATGTGTGGGCGTTGGACTTTACGAAATGCCTTTTCTACATCAATTGATAAAATCAAATTGTTCTTGTCTTTTATTTATGTGATTGATGACATCCATTGTTTTTCTAATGTTGAACCATCACTGCATCCTTAGTATGAATCCCACTTGATCATGGTGAATTATTTTTTTGATATGTTGGTGATTTTTTTTGGCTACAATTTTATTGAAGATTTTTACATCTGAATTCATGAGACACATTGTAATTTTCCCATTTTGTGCTGTCTTTACTTGGTTTTGATATCAGGATTATGATGGCTTCATAGAAGGAATTTGAGAGCATTGCACCCTTTTCTATGCTTTGCAATGCCTTTAATAATAATGGTGTTAACACTTCTCTGAAAATTGAGTAGACTGCTCCAGCAAAGTGATCGGTATAATGGGTTTTTATAGTTGGGAACTTCTAACTTAAGTCTTTAATCTCTTCTTTTGCAATAGATTTATTTAGTGGCTTTACTTCTGTTTATGCTAGTTTGGGTAGATGACATGTTTCTAGAAATTTGTCTATTTCCTCTAAGTTTTTTAATTTATTGGACTACAATTTTTCATAGTATTTTGTTATGATTCTTTTAATTTCTGTTGGATCTGTTATTCAGGTTATTTGCTTCTTCTCCTGTTTTTCTTTTGTTAGTTTGGCCAGTGGTTTGTCAATTTTGTTGATCTTTTCAAAAAAACAGGTTTTGGTCTCATTAACTCAGTTGTTTTTCTATTCTCTGTTTCATTCAGTTTTACTCTAATTTTTATTATTTGTTTTCTTCTGGTGCCTAAGGGGTTCCTTTGCTGTTCTCTTTCCACTTGTTTGAATTGTAAAGTTAATTCTTTGATTTGGGCCCTTTCTTCTTTTTGGATGTGTGCAATTTATTGATATAAATTAACCTCTGCAGGTTCTGATAGGATGTGTTTTCATTCTCATTTGCTTCTATGAGTTTCTTTATTTCATCCTTGACTTCTTCTATAATTTTGAGCAAGATGTTGTCAGTTTCCACATGTTAGATTTTTTTTCTTTTTTTTCTGCTATTTGCTTTTCAATTTATGGTCTGAAAAGATGATTTGTAATATTTTAATACTTTGATTTTTGCTAAGGATTTCTTTGTGGCCTAATATGTAGTCAGTTCTGGAGAATGTTCAATGTACATTGGAAAAGAAAGTATAGTTGGCTGCTACTGGATGGAATATTCTGTATATGTCTATGAGGTCAAGTTAGTTGATTGTGGCATTTAGATATTCCACGTCTTTCTTTATTGAGTTTTTTCCTAGATGTTCTGTCCTCCACTGAGAGTAGAGTGCTGAAGAGAAGTGTTGAAGTCTCCTGCTATTATTGTGGTTCTTTCTATTTCTGTTTTCAATGCAATTAGTGTTTGTTTTAGTATTTTGAAGCCTTGACATTGGGTATGTAGATGTTTAATATGGTCATGTCTTCCTGTAGCATTAACATTTTAATCATTATATAATGTCTTTCTTTATCCAAATTGGTAGATTTTACTTTAAAGTTTATTTTGTCAGAGATTAATATTGCTACTTCTGATCTTTTTTGAACATTGTTAGCCTGATACACTTTTTTTCCATCCTTTGATCTGTAGTTTGTTCATGTCTTTGAGTCTAAGTTGTATCTCCTGTAGGCAGCATATAGATAGGTTATGCTTTTTTATTCAGTCTGCCACTCTCTGTGTCTTTATTGGTGTATTTATTCCACTTACAGTCATTGGGATCATTGATGTCTATGCACTTTGTGCTGTCATTTTGATGTCTTTTTTTGTGTGTTAAAGACAATTCCTTTATCTCATTTATTTTTCTGTACTGAGTCTTTTCTCTTTATGTGTTTTCCTTTTTTCTCAGTGTTGGTGGTTTTGTACTTGCTGAGACTTTATGTTTTTCTTTCTTTTTTTGATGCATAGAGTTAATAATTTCCTTTGTGGTTACCTTAATATTAATCCTACTTATCTAATTTTATACCAATCTGTAATTTCTTTATACCACTTTGACTTCCTCTCCATATGAAAGATCTATGACTACATTTTCTTTTGAGTCTCTCTTTTTTATTACAATGTTTACATAGTAACATCTCTGTTTTACTATATTTTGTGTTTTGTCTATGATTTATTTTGATTGATATCCAGTTGCTTTGTTCTGTGTTCTAGTTTTGAGTTTTATCTGGTGTTACTGGTTTTCTAACCAAAGGAAATCCTTTAGTAATTCTTGTAGTTTTGATTTGGATTTTGAAACTTCCCTAAATTTCTGTTTATCTGGAAATGTCCTGATTTTGTCATCTTATTTGAGAGAAAAGTTTGTAGAATATATAATTCTTGGCCAGCAATTCTTTTCCTTTAAGATTTTGTATATGTCTCCATCTTCTGCGATGTACCTTGTATGCAGCTCAATGAGCATCTTGCCTAAGCATCTTCTTCTATTTCACGTTATCAGAAAAGTTTTCTGTCAGCAAATTTTTGACAATTCTCCCTACATTTTCTGTTGTCTCCCCCTCACCTTAATTCTGGTACTCCAATCATTTGTAGATTATTCATTTTGATAGAGTCCCACATAATTCTGTGCTTCTTGAATTTTTAAAAATTCTTGTATCAGAGTTTTCCTCAGATATGTTGATGTCATGAGCTTTATATTCAGTTTCATTAATTCAGGCTCTCTTGCCTCAGTTGTGTTCCTTTGACTTTCAATTGAGTTGTCTAATTATGTAATTTTATTATTAATTTTTTGAATTTCTAATTCTTGCTACTCAATGCTTCTAGCATCCTGTCCAATTTGTCATTATTCTCTGCTGCATTTTGCCTCATCTCGTTCCTCATCTCTTGAAGGGTTCTAAATATTAGTCTTTTGTATTCTACCTCTGATAATTCCAGAAAGTTCTCTTCTTCTGGAAAATTTAATTCTTTATTTTGGGAGCTTTCTTAGGAGATCATGATCTGCTGCCCCTTTAAGTACTTTGATATGGACTGCTATTTCCAAGACATCAGTAAATTTTAGTTTTTTGTTTTTTTCACAGTTGCCTACTATATTCTAGCTTCTTATTGTACATGTACAGCTTACTTTTCTTATATGGATTCAGTTCTGGTGTCTCAGTGGTCCTTCACAAATTTTGTGGTGCAGGCTGTCATCTACTGTCCTAGATGGGCATAGGTGATTGGTATAAACACAGATGTCTGGGGGCTAACAGCTGTCCCTGTCTGAGGTTAGTGTATCCACTTATGTCTGAATCTAGGTAAAGGGGATTTTCTGCCCTGATTTTCTGGCTTAGGGGAATTAGTAGCAAAAAACAAAAATCTTCTTCCCCAAGTTTGCTAAACTATTTCCTCTTCTGAGCCTCAGACAATGGATCAGTGCAGGACTAAACAGCCCTACCAGTGAAAGAACCTAACAATGTACTAAAAGAGTCCTACACCATGATCATGTAGTATTGATACCAGGAATGCAGCGATGGTTCAGTGTTAGAAAGTAAATCAAAATAACACACAGCATCAATAAAACAAAGAAAAAGAATCACATGAGCATCTCTTAGGATGCAGGAAAAGCATTTGATAAAATCCAACACTGTTTCTTCATGAAACTCCTAAAGAAGATAGAATAGAAGGAAAATTCCTCAAAATGATTCAGGGTATATATGAAAGGCCAGTAACTAACATTATGTTTAAGGAGGAAAAAGAGAGCTTTCCCCTTGAAATCAGGAACAAGACAAAGGTGCCTGATCTCACTCCCTACTGTTTAATATTGTATTAGAAGTCCTAGTCAGAGCAATAAGACAAGATGAAGAGGGGAGGTATCCAGAATGGAAAAGAAGTAAAATTATCTCTAGTTGCAGATAATACAAAGTCTGATGATTAAGTTCATGAACTGACCCGAGAGGTAGTGCTACATAACTCATTGCTGAGTATCACTATGCTCGCCTTCAAAGTACTCCCCTTGGGAAGCTATGTACCAATGCCAGTGCCTAGCCCACCCTTCAAAACAATTTTGGAACTCTTTTTCTAGAATTGCCATGAGAGCTGTCATCATATTACCCTTGATGTCCTGTCATCAAAATGTCTTCCTTTCAATATTTCCTTTATCTTCAGGTAAAGAAAAAAGTGATTGGGGGTCAGATCAGTTGAGTGGGGTGATTCTTCCAGTAAATACTTGTTTACTGGCTAAAAACTTCCTCAAAGACAATGCCATGTGAGCTAGTGCATTGTCATGATGCAAGAGCCATGAGTTGTTGTCGAAAAGTTCAGGTCATTTTCGTCTAACTTTTTCACACTGCCTTTTCAGCGCTTCCAAATAGCAAACTTGGTTAAGTGTTAGTCCAGTTGGCACAAATTTATAATGAACAATCCTTCTGGTATCAAAAAGGTTTAGCAACATCATTTTGCCTCTTGATTTGGACTGATAGAACTTTTTTGGTCATGGAAAATTGGCTGACTTCCATTGTGCATTTTGACACTTTGTTTCAGGGTCATATTGCTAGCCACATGTTTCCTCTGTATGTTTCCACACCAGTGATAGAACATCATCTTGCATCTCCAAAAGATCTAGGCAAACTTTGCCTCTCCTTTGCTTTTGTTCATTGGTGGGCTCCTTTGGGACCTCTCATACCAAGATGTTCCATTCAGATTTTCCTGTTTCTCTATCAGTGTCACCAGCTGACACAGCGCTGTCTGTGAGGGAGGTTTTAGTCAGTACAAAAAAAAAGCATATTGGAACACCCTCCCTACTCACCTGATATGGCCCCCAATTACTTTTTTCTTCACCCAAAGATAAAAGAAATATTGAGAGGAAGACACTTTGATGATATTGAGGACATCAAAGGTAATATGATAACAGCTGTCATGGCTATTTCAGAAAAAGAGTTCCAAAATTGCTTTGAAGGGTGGGCTAGGTGCTTCCCAAGGGGAGTACTTCAAAGGTGACCATAGTGACATTTAGCTGTGAGTTACGTAGCACTTTTTCTAGGATGAGTTCACAAACTTAATTGTTAAACTTCATAGATGGAGCTATAAGAAATTGTGCTGAGTAAAATAACCACAAATGGACAAATATTCTATGGCCTCATGTATATTAAAAGACAAGAAAATATACAGAGAACATAGATTATTAGTGGTTACTGGGGGTGGAAGCAAAGGAAAATGGAAATGTCTTATTGATTAAGGGAGGATTACACAGTTTATTATTGTAATTGTGATAAATAAATTGTATACTTGTAAAAACATGAATTAACAAAAGTTGTGTGTTAGACACATTTACAAGGACAAAAAAAGTAGCTGTTAAGGCTGCTTATGTACAATCAATCTCAAGGGATTTGGGTTCTTGGTTTGGAGGTTTAGGATCATGGTTTCATGGGACATCTCATTTGATTGACCTAACAACATGTTTAGTGATTCTTTTCTACCTGCTAGTTTATTGAGGAGTGCCTGGGGTCTTAAAACCTGGCAAGCAGCCATTTAAGACACAATAATGAACTCTATTTTCCTGGAGCAATTAGAGGAAGAAAGACTATCAGCAATAGGATATACAGTGTGTGACTGGTTGCCTCCGTGAACAACTGCCTCCTTTGCCAGGATACCATAACTGTATGGTGCCAGGCTACCATTACTGAATATTTTGATCAAAGAATCTTTATTAAAATGGGAAAAATTAGAACGGAATTTCAAATTCTCTTGGCTTCTAGACTTCCTGGGGCCATGATGTTTATTCAGATGAACCCCTGAAACTTTCATCCTGAGACAATTTTTAAAACTTAAACAAAAAGTATCCTCTGAAATCTTCTGAAAAACAAAGCAATAGTTTAGCTTAACTAGCAAAAGATAAATAAAAAATGTCTGTCCTGGGCATATGCTCTTTTAAGAATTACCTGTGTGAGATCAAATTGACAACAGCAACTTGAAAGATTAAATAGGAACTTTAGGGGGCAATGATGCTAGTAGGGAAAGAACAACACTGAAAAGAAGTGTGAAGATGGCTGCACAACTGAAAGAACAAAATGAATGTCACAAAACGGCACATGTGGGATTTATTCAAGTGGTGTACACTGTGCATGTACATCTTTAACAACAACCAAAAAAAAAGTCATTAAAAGAACAGGGAAAAAGAGAAGACCAAAGTGAATGTCAGAAGAATCTCTGAAACTTGTTCCCTTTTTCCTGAATGTAATCAAAACAAATGGAAAAAGTGATAAAGATCTGAACCGCAGACTTCAAAGAGCAGCTTGACAAGACAAAGGGAAGTATAGCGAAACATACAAAGACCTGGAGTTAGAAAACCAACAAAGAAAAATACACCCAGCATTTCTCAAAACTAAAGAATTAAAGAAAAAGTTCAAGACTTGAGTTGTAACATTGAGGGATTCTATGAGCAAAACATTGAATAATGCAGGAAGTGTCAAAAGAAGATCAAACATGTCACTATACCAGAAAGATATGGTAGATTTTCAAACATTTTGGGACATAGCAAATGATCAAGAACTGGAAGTATTGATAGAAGAACTTCAAGCTACACTGAAGGCACTGGTGAAAAACAAGGATCCAGGAACTGACAGAATACCATTTGAGATGTTTCAACAAACATATGTAATACTAAAACATATCATTCTAAGTCAAAAATTTTAGAAGGCAGAAATCTGATCAACCACCTGGAAGAGATCCCTAATTGTGTGCATTTCAAAGAAATGTAATCCAATAGAATGTGGAAATTGTGTAACAAGATCATTAATATCGCACCCAAGTAAAATTTTGCTAAAAATCATTCTAAAGCAATTACAGCATACCTTGACAGAGAACTGCCGGAAATTCAAACTGTATACAAAAGAGGACATGGAACCAGGGATATCATTACTGGTATCAGATGGATCTTCGCTGAAAGTAGAGAATGCCAGAAAGATGTTTACCTATGCTTTACTATCTAAAGGCTAGGGTCGTTATGAGTCAGATCCGACTCGATGGCACTTGGCTTAAAGGCATTCAGTGGTATGGATCACAATAAATTATGAATAACATTGCAAAGAATGGGAATTTCCAAACAATCATGCTTATGAGGAATAGGCACACAGACCAAAAGGCAGTAGTTCAAGCAGAACAAGGGTATACAGCATAATTTAAAATGAGAAAAGGTATGCATCAGGGTTATAACCTTTCACCATATTTATTCAATCTATATGCTGAGCAAATACTCCAAGAAGCTGCATTATATGAAGAAAAAGGGCATCAGGATTGGAGGAAGACTCATCAACAATATATGATATGCAAATGACACAATTTGGCTTGTTGAAAGTGAAGAGGACTTGAACACTTACTGATGAAGATCAAAGACTACAGCAAAGACTACAGCCTTCAGTGTGCTTTACACCTCAGTAAAAATAAAACAAAAATCCTCACAGCTGGACCAGTAAGTAACACTATGATAAACAGAGATAATATTAAAGTTGTCAAGGATTTCATTTTACTTGGACCCACAATCTATGCCTGTAAAAACAGCAGTTAAGAAATCAAATTATAGGGGCAGCTCTACTTTGTCACATGGGGTCACTATGTGTAGGAATCTATGTGAAGGCAACATTTTTTTTCAAATCAATCTGGAAACTAGACTCAATGTTTAAAAATAAGTGTATTGTTACATTTATAAAGACTTACATGGAAAAAAGAAATCAAACAATGTATTGCACTTGGCATACCTCCCTAAACTGTTAAAACGAAAGATATTACCCTGAGGACTAAGGTATACCTGAGCCAAACCATGATATTTTTAATCACCTCACATGCATATGAAAGTTGAACAATAAATAAGGATGATGGAAGAATTGATATATTTAAATTACAGTCTATGAAAAATATTGAATACACCAAGGATTGGCAAAAGAACAAACAAATCTGTCTTGAAAGAAGCACAGCTGAAATGTTCCTTAGAAGTGAGGACAGCCACTTGGACTCCTGTTGGAGATCAGCAAGCAAGGAGCGTAGGAAAGCAGATTCATGAAATCTCAGCAGAAGACCAAGTACCTGGTAACCAACAATATACACTTTCCCACCCCCACCCCCCATCTTCTTTCCCAATACTCCACCTCCAACATCTCCTGGCTAGCTGTGGTGGGTCACCAGGCTGGAAAGTACAGATGTCCTGCCGCTTTGATTGGCCCCACTCACATTGGAGGTTGACACACTGGGAGAACATGACGTCTCCTTCAGGAACTCTCATCAGGACACAAATCATGTGGTAACCAGTGATACATGGTTTTCTAACCTCATCCTCAGCTCCCTTCCACCCCACTTCCCCCCCATGACTTCCTCTGCTTCCCACAGGCAACAGTCTCTTGGCCAGGAACAAACTACTTCAGCCTTGGTTTCTTGGATTTGCCCGCCACCCCCGCCCAACTAGCCAGCTCCCCAAGTGCCATTTATCAGTAGCTGGTATTGCTTTTTTGTTTTCTTTTTTGGTTGCTGTTTCTTTCTTTCATGCCTCTCATCACCACTCCTCCTTTCTGTAGAACACCTGGATCCATGTGTGATCCTTGCCTCTTCTGCAAAGGTTAAGAATTACCACTCAACTGCGGAACCATTGCCCTGCATTCCACTCCCACCCCCTACACAGCCCATGATGCCGTGCTGGTGGAATCCTTGGGGCTTTTCTTTCTGTCTTCTCCTTCACTTTCTCTTCTTTTGCTTTGTTCTTTTGTGTGTTTGTCTTCTTTTTCTTTTCACAGCTTGAGAGTCCCTTCAAGACAGTTTGTACTGCACAGCTTAGGACTCACAGCCTCAGTCTGTGTACCTGCATCAGTCCCCATCCTGGGGACACTTTTCCTTTCTTTCCTTTTCCATGTTTTCCTTTTTGCTTTCTATCTTTCTTTGTTTCCCAGCTACCATCTCTCTGTAATTACCTTCTTTTGCTGTTTCCTGAATACCTGACACTGTGTGACATCTATACCTCCTCTAGCCAGGCTATACCATGCAGCCAGGGACACATTTCCCCAATCTTCACAGCACCACCAATATAACCCCTGGGCCTTTCTTTTCCAAATGTTTGACTAGTTGTTTTTTTCTTCTTTTTTGTTTTCGTTTTTCTCCATCACTTAATTTCTCATCTCTCCCCTCCAACTGCAAACTACCTTAGCACTCTTTTGTTTGTTTCTATTTCTTTCTCTCTGCCCCCCATCTACTTTCCCACACCCATCTTAATTCCACACACCACAACCTTTTTGCTCCTTCCTACCTACCTGTACCATGTGCTGAACATCACACCCCCAAGCAGCATGGACATGACCTACTGAAACCTGCCTAACACTCATTCCTTACCTACCATGTCAGTCCTTGTACATGCCACAAACAACCCACACCAGCCCCTCCCTGTCAGCTAGACCTGCCCTATTGCTTCATAGCTGAGCACCTAACTCTACCTACCAAAGAGGTAAAAAATACCATGACCATGGATAAGCAAACAACAGGGAATGCACTGTCACCTGCCCTGCCAAAACCAAATAAACCAAAAAATCAGGACAAAACAAACAGATCTGCAGCCAATAAACAAAGAAAATAATTATTGAATGTCACAAGGATTGCAGACAATATGAAACATTAGGGGGAGAAAGGACAAGATGGTTCCAGTAGATGTCGAGAACAAAAAATCGTATGACTTCCAGTAGAACAAAAAGCACTAGAATTACCTGACAGGTAGTTCAGACCTCTAATAATCAGTTACCCAAGCACTGAAGAAAAGAGCAGGGAAAAAATAGACAAACTCACAGAAGCAGCAGACAAATTCATGGAAAAATTCTTGCAAATAACATAGGAATAAAATACCAAAATAAGTTAACAAGAAAAGGAACAATTATAAATCCAAAAGATAAACATCAAGATTTCAGAAATAGGCAGTGTCATAGAAGGGCTGTAAACCCTGGCAGTGTAGTAGTTAAGTGCTACAGCTGCTAACCAAAAGTTCAGCAATTCAAATCCACCAGGTGTTCCTTGGAAACTCTATGGGGAAGTTCTACTCTGTCCTATAGGGTTGCTATAAGCTGGAATCAACTCAATGGCAAGAAGTTTAATTTTTCATTACAGAAAGACTGAGGAGCAGATTTGAAATGATGGAAGATAAGATTAGCAAGCTTGAAGACAAACACTTGGATATGACTCTGAAGAAAAATTTTTAAAAAGAGTGAAGAAAAATGAAGAAACTCTTAGAATTATGTGCAATACAATCAAAAGCAGATTTGTGAGTGATTGGAGTTTCAAAATGGGGGGAGGAGAGAATAGAGAGAGGACCTTTGAAGAACTGCCAAAAGAAAGCTTCCTTAATATCGTGACAGATGAAAAGCTGACCATCCAAAAAGCTCAGTGAATACCATGTAGGATAGACTCTACAAGAAAATCACCAATGTATATCATAATCACGTTTACTAAAACCAAAGACAAAGAAAAGATTCTGAGAGCAGCTAGAGAAAAACAAAAAGTCACATACAGAGGAGAAACATTGAGATTAAGGTCTCGTTATTCAGCAGAAACCATGTGGGCAAGAAGGCAATGGGATGATATATATATACAAAACTTTGAAAGAAAAAAAAATGCCAACCAAGAATAATATATCCTGAAAAACTCTTTTTGAACATGATGGTAAGATTAGGACATTATCAGATAAACAGAAATTAAGTGAATATGTAAAACCTAAACCAAACTTACAAGAGTTTTTTAAAGAGAATCATTTGGTCTAAGAACACATAACACCTGACTGTAGCCTCAACATAGGATGCAAGATTCTAACCTGCTAAATACAAGTCTAGGAAACGAACTCTCAGTGACTGTCCTAAACCAAAAAAAATTATGATAGGCAACCAGAGAGGTTAATATGACAAACCAGAGAGGTTTATATGACAACAATGTTAGAACAATAAAAGAAGGAATAAACAGTGTAGGTACAGAACTTCTAATAGAGTAGAAGGTAAGGTGATACCAAGTAGTAATAGAATGGTTCAAACCTAGGAAGATAAGTATAAATTTCAAGATAATCACAAAGAAAGTTATCAAACCTATTCCTCAAAATAAATAAACATAGAATCTCTATAAAAACAAAAGACATGAAAGAGAACTCCACAAGATAAAGGAACTTAGCACCGGAGAATAAGAGAAACAAATAAATTGTCACTGGAAGGTATTTTGCTGAGTGAAATAAGTTGATCACAAAAGGACAAATACTGTATCAGACCACTACTGTAAAAACTCATGAAAAGGATTACACATAAAAAGAAACAATCTCTGATGGTTATCAGGAAGGGGAGAGGAAAGCTTTGTGGTGTAGTGGCTAAGTGCTGCAACTGTTAACACAGAGGTCAGCAGTTTAACTGTACCAGGCTCTCCTTGGAAACTCTATGGGGCAGTTCTACCCTGTTCTGTAGAGTAGCTGTGAGTCAGAACTGACTCACTGGCAATGGGTTTGGTTTTTGGTTCTAGGGAGGGGAGGAGTGGAGACGGAAAAACACTAAACAGACAATAGATAAGTGGCAACTTTGGTGAAGGGTAAGCCAGTACGCAATACTGGGGAACCCAGCGCAGCTTGTACAAGGCAAGCTCACGGAAGCTCTGTAGACACACCCAAACTCCCTGACGGACTGAGCTGCTAGGCTGAGGGCTCTGGGGACCATGGTCTCAGAGAACATTTAACTGAACTGGCACAACATAGTTTATACATAAAATGTTCTACCTTCTACTTTGGTGAGAAGCATCCAGCTTCTTAAAAGCCTGTAAGTAGCCATCTAGGATAATCCACTTGTCTTAGCCCTTTGGAAGCTGGGAATAATGAAGAAAACTAAGAAACGATGGAAAAATTAGTCCATAAAATGATTGGACCTCATCTACAACAGCCTCCAGCATACTGAATCCAGTATAACTAGTTAAGGCACAGCTTCCACCACTGGCTGCTCTGACAAGGATCACAGTGGAGGGTCCTGACAGAGCTAGAGAAAAATATAGAACAAAATTCCAGCTCTGAAAGAAAGATGAAGCTTGCTAGCCTGGTTGAGACAGGAGAAACCCTGAAAATATGGCCCCTGGCCAATATTTCAGCTCAGCAGTGTAGTCATTTCTAGGGTTCACTCTTTAGCCAAGGATTGGACAGGCCCATAAAACAAACAGTGACTAAGATGATATGCTGGCCCAGGGACAAGTGAGAAGGTAGGAGGAGACAGGAAAGCTGGTAACAAGGAACCCAAGACTGAAAAGGGAGACTGTTGGACTCTAGTGGGGTTATTTACCACAAAACAATACGTGTACTAACTGTTCAGTGAGCAGTTAGTTTGTTCTTAAACCTTCACCTGAAGCAGAATTTAAAAAAAGAAAATAAACGGAAAGAAAAGTCAAAATGGCAAGACTTCGTTTCATGTGTTCTGGTTGTGTTATCAGGAAGGACCAGTCCTTGGGAAAGGACATCATGCTCAGTAAAGGAGAAGGTCAGTAACAAAGAGGAGACCCTCAGCGAGACAGGCGGACACAGTGGCTGCAAAAGTGGGCTCAAACGCAGTAACTATTGTGAAGATGGTGCAGAACTCGGCACAGTGTCACCAAGAGTTGGAACTGATGTAATGGCACCTAACAATGAACAATAACAACAGGAACAACTGTGCTCACATACCTTAAGTTCTTCTGAAGATATCAGTTAAAACTACTCCAAGAAGAAAAATAAGAGGAGATGCTTGGGGGTCACTGAGTGAGAAAAAGAAAGTCAAATCTGATTTAGGAATATTATGATCAAGTTGAGTAATAGAATAGGATTTCTTGTACTGATAGCTAATAATTATTGAGGGCTTAGTTACGAAGCACTGGGCTAAACACTTAGTGCGCAATAAGTCACTGAAAATTCTCATAGACTCATGGGCAGTCACGGTTACAGATGAAGAAATGAAGAAACAGAGAAGTCAAGTAATTTACCCCAAGTCACAAAGCTGAAATGTGGTCAAGACACGATCTGAATGAGGACATCCAAGTTCAGAATCTAGAGTCTTGACCACAGAATATTGTCTCTCACAGCTATTAGTTATTGACTCTAGACTATGACAAGATGTTTTGTCATATTCTTTTAAAATTCTTATGACTCCTGAGAATGCTAGAATAGGTAGAATTTTTACTTTATACACGGAGAAACTCTTGCAGAAAGAAGTTAATCAACTTGTCCAAGTTTTCATAACTAGGAAGAGACAATGCTGGGAACTGGATCTAGAAACAGAAATTTTAAAAGTTCTTTAAATTAGCCTCTTTTGAAATTCAGGGAATGTCAAAGGAATACTAAAACTAGTGGTTATAAAGTGCCTTAGACAGGAGGAGGACCAGCCATTTCAAAACTTTTGCTATGAGAAGACTGAAGAAATAAATACAATCCAAAATGCCTAAATATTGGTTTATTTTGATAGGTGACACAGAGAAGAGATGAGTGGTGCAGTCATTTGAGCATGTGAGGTCATGGGAAGACTTTGGAGTTCAAAGGATGAGACAGTCTCTATCAACAAAAATGTAGATCAAAAGCTTAACTTTTGGAACACTGAGCACATGGATTAGGATTCAGTAACAGTTTGTTGTTCGGAGAAGGACAGCATATAAACATTAATCTATCCCATAGAACACTCAAATATTTTCTGAAAGAACTGTATTAAACCTCAAAATCACTGTGAGTCATCACTTATATGGAACTGCTTTTACCATGAAATTTTAGTATTTTTTCAAAATTAATTTTTCCTCAAACATGCCCTGCCTGCCTCTGTGCCCGTGCCTCCTGCCTGTCCGGTTCTGCCTCTCGGACAGACTTCAGGGAAGCCTACTGGCCCACTCAGAGAAGCTCCAGTGAGGCAGATGCCTCCTACCAGGACTGATTTCTCTCCCCTGTCCTCTTAGGTGGTGGCTCCTCACTACTCAAAGAGTAGTTTGCATATCAGCAGCCCAGGCAACACCTGGGAACTTGTTAGAAATGCAGTCTCAGGTTCTTCCTAGACCTACAGAGCCAGGATCTACATTTTATCAAGATTACTGGGTGAATTGTCTATGCATTAGAATTGGAGAAGTACTGCTTAAGATTTTTATCATAATCTGTCTTAACTTTAGCAAGTCTGCTTGATTGTTTCTTACTAGATTTTAATTTCCAGAAGAAAATATATCATTTTTTAGTCATATTCCTTATAGGACATTTGCTTCTGGAACATGGTTCCAAATTCCCTTAGCTCAGTGTAAGCAACCCTTCAATTACATTTTCAGGTTCAACATCTGCTGTAACATTCCTCTCATCCCAGCCTACTTGTGTCTACCCACGTTCATGCCTCTCCCCTCAAACGTAAACCATGGGCTTTCATGCTGTTACGGCGTTTGCCATGCTGTTCTTTTGATCTCTCCCAGTGCTTTTCTTTCTCAAGAACTACCAACCATCGTTAAGGTCAACTGTCCGATTAGAAAGCCTTGTCCAGCTACACTATAATCCCTGCTACGGTCCTCTCTATCATTATTTTTCTCTTCATTAGACTTTATTATGTCAAATAAACATTATAATGATTTTTTATACCTATTTAACCAATAAAACATTAACTCCATGAGGCCAGGGACAGTATATTATTTGTCTTGTATCCCTACCACAACTCCTATCATCTAGTTAGAAATCAATATATGGTTAAAATAGAGACAGAGATGAAGGTGTAGTTATAGGTATATAGAGACATTTAGACTACTTACATAGCTTATAGTTCATTTATATGTATGTATATAACCTTTGCATATTTAGTTTATGTATTTAATTTATATATATATATATAACACAATGTATTTAGTTTAGTGTTTAGCATACATTATAAATTGTGTATTCCCAAAATATATGTTGGAACTCTAACCCGTCTATCTATGAATGCAACACTGTTTGGAAACAGGGTTTGCTTTTTTATATTAAAGAGATCATATCCACGTAGGATGATATCTTGGTAATCTAGTACTGCTCTACCAGAAATACCACAAGTAGATGGCTTTAACAAAGAAAAATTTATTCTTACACAATCCAGTAGGCTACAAAGTTTGAATCTAGGGTATCTGCTCCAAGAAAAGGCTTTCCCTCTTTGTCAACTCTGTCAGCTTTGTCAGAGAAGTTCCTTGTGTTGCATCACTGTTTCTTTGGTCAGAGAGCATCTCAGCACAGGAACCTCAGCTCCAAAGAATGTACTCCACTCTTGTGCTGATTTCTTGATGGTATGAGTCCCCCACTCTGCTTGCTTCTCTTTCCTTTCATTTCCTATAGGATAAAAGGTGGTGCAAGCCACACTCCAGGGAAACTCCCTCTATATTGGAGCAAGGAGGTTACCTTAGGAAGGGTATAACAGTCGCACCCTAATTCTCTTTTACATAATCCAACCCATTAACCATAGTCAGAGACTGAATTTACAGCATGGGAAAATCACAAAATGGAGGAAAATCACAAAATAATGGAAATCATGGCCCAGCCAAATTATTATACACATTTTTGTAGGGACACAATTCAATCCATGGCAGGCGATTTCTCAATCTAAGCAGTTCTGAGTTATAAAACATCAGATTAGATAGACACAGACGTAAAAGGTAAATCAGGTGTCATGTGACGATTCCCAAAGAACTGTATTATGCCCAAACCTATTGTGATGGTTAAGATTGTGTGTCACCTCGAGTGGGCCATGATTTCAGCCACTGAAAACCCTATGAAGCACAGTTCTGCTGTGATACACATGGGGTTGCCATGAATCAAAATCGTTTCAAGGTTAACTAGTTCAGTGAGTCATTGGCTTTGTCTGCTATGAAGGAGAAGTGGTAGAAGCATAGTGTCCCAGATGACACAACTCCCTTTTGGCCTAGAAAATTCTGTTGACTTCTTTGTCTCACCTGCATTATTCCTGCTCCAACAGCATTCTGTAAACCAGTAGTCTTGGAAGCAAAGAAGGGAGAGGAAAAGGACAACTCAGAGCACGAGGAGACTACAAGAAACATAATCTTACTGGAGGCACACGGAAGATACTGCCCTAGTATGGGGAATCATGTGTATGTGGTGTCTGTATGTAATGAATCAGACGGAATTAGTCACTGTGTATGGTTTCATTGTGATACTTAAGGGACGATGACCCCAGAAGATATGAGTATGTAGCAAAGGCAAAGCAGTAGATGTTTGTTTTCTGATAATCCAGAACTTCAAAAGAAAAAAGTAATAGTTATACTACATCTGTAACTTGGTCTAGTAGGAATTGACTATGCTGATATTCCATGTTTTATACTTAATTAAATTTGAAATTCCTACGCTGGTTTTACAAAGTGTAACCCAGTAAACAAGTGCCTTAGTCATCCAGTGGTGCTATAACAGAACCATCACAAGTGGATGGCTTTAATAAAGAGAAGTTTATTCTCTCATAGTCCAATAGGCTAGAAATTTGAATTCAGGTGCCAGCACCAGAGGAAGGTCTTCTCTCTCTGTAAGCTCTCAAGGAAGATCCTTCTGATGCATCAGTCTTCCCTTAGTCTGGGAGCATCTCAGTCTGAGAACTTTAGTTCCAGAGGACATGCTCTGGTCAGTGTACTGCTTTTTTAGCGCTGTGAGGATTCCAACTCCCTGCTCACTTTTCTTTCCTTATATCTCTTGAAAGACAAAAAGTGGTGCAGGCCATACCACAGGGAAACTCACTTTACATTGGATCAGGGATGTAACTTTAGTAAGGGTGTTACAGTCCCACCCTAATCCTCTCTAATGTAGTTAAATCCTTCCTCTTAACCACAAGCAGAGATTAGGATTTATAGCATATATGAAATAACAATTGCAAAATAAAGGACAGTCACACAATGCTGGGAATCATGGCCCAGACAAATGGCTACACAGATTTTTTTGAGGGACATAATTCAATCCATGACAACAAGGTAGTTTCAAGGTGGGAGTGGCAGGCACTTTAGTTGGGGAGTTACCGCAGTGAGCTCGGAATTCACCCCGGTATTTCAATACCAAGAGCTAAAGTAAAAATGTAAAACCAGGAGGGAAAAATGTTGTAGTTTAAAAAGCAAAACATTAAATATCCTCACACTTCCCCTATTGCTGATACTACCAGGGGAGTAATATAGACTTTTCTGTTATGATCTCTGATACCACTACTCTTGATGAAGACACACTTCTCTGCTAAATTTCATAAAGCAATCTCTCAAAATGTTGAGGGAACAAGGGGCTCAGGTTATAATAAGATTTCAACCTAACGGATGGGACTGGTCCTCCAATAACATGATATCCATGTCCCAAGCAGTTACTAGGCAGAGGTAGGCTTAAAAATATTAGATTTGCCACCATCTGCCCCACCCTGGAGCTCCAGTTCATTCCCTGGCTGCCCTAGTACTCAGTTATAATGCTCCTTACTGTATCAATACGTTACAAAGCCTAAATAAAATCCATAAAGTGGCTGATTAGACTCGTCCAGACCAAAACTGGTGGCCTTGAAATAGTTGGCTGTCTAGGTTATTCCCCTCTCTAAAATCTTGGCTAACACCATTACTCACTATCATAATGGCGATGTGTGTTTGTCTTGTTAAAATGATTCTGTGGAGAGCTAGTCACACCCCCCAGACAGAAGGGGTATTCATGATAGATGCCCCATCCTCTTTCCATGTGCAGACACACATCATACAAGGTGCTGCTACTTTCCAAAACATACCTCCCCCTTACTGCAAAAAAAAGGCATCCTTAGTCAATGCTCCTCGTCAACAGGAAGTAGCTAGAGGAGGTCAGTGCCCCTCTTCCCATGACTGAGAAGGTATCTACAAAACAGGAGAGTTGAAAAGGAGGCCCTTGGCCAGCCTGACTCCATCTTACTACAAACAGCAGTTAAGACAACGATGTTATAAATAATGAGTCCTGAGAGCTTGACTTTTCCCCACCTGTAAGAATTTACCTTGTACTGGTCATAAGTCACATAATTATCTTTCTTCTTAGAAACATTGATTAATTGTTCTGTTTATATCCTTTCAGTTCATCTCTAAGACTGCTGAACCAAATCACCAGATAATTTGGATGATTATCAAGCCCCAATTTGTTGGAGCAATAGAGATGGCCACAAAAAATATTGTTGAAACATCAAAAGAATTACTTGTGTGGACCAGAAAAAAATATTAACCAGCATCCTCTCCCTTAATTAATCTATATAACCTCCAGGCTTAGCCTATGCATGCAGCAAGCTTTGGAGGAACTGATTCCCCTTCACCTCTTGTGTGTCGATGCTCAATAAATGTCCTCATTTAACCACCTCACCTCTTATTTCAGTATTGGCCTTTGAACAGGCGGCATGGATCCACAATTGTGGTTACAGTCTCTCCCATTTCTATTCTGGGTTCCCTATACCCATCAGTCAAATTCACCTGTCCCTTCCTGTCTTCTGGTCTTGTCGTTGGGTAGGAGTTGCCTGTTTCATCTCATAAATCTCATGGAACTAAGAAACAAGTTCCTCATGTGTGTTATTTTTTTGTTTTACAGGCATGTCTAATCTTTGTCTGAAAAGTGAGATTTCAGAGTAGTTTCCATTCTGAGTGACCAGAGTGTCCAGGAGCTATAGTCTTGGGTGTTAGTCTCTGTTAGACCAGAAAGTCTGACCTTTTTGTGTGAACTGAAATTTTGTTTCACATTTATGTCCTGCTTTGTCCAGGACTCTGTCTTGTGAGTCCTGTCAGAGCAATCAATGGTAGTAGCCAGGCACAATCTGGTTCTTTTAGGGTCCATTCGGAGGACGCTGTGGTTCATTTGGTCCTTTAGTCCTTTGGGCTAGTATTTTCCTTGTGTCTTTGGTTTTCTTCCTTTTCCTTTGCTCTACATAGGATGAGTCCAGTGCATATATCTTTGATGGTCACCGAGATATGCAAAGACTTATCTTTCCAAGAGAGAAGAACATGCTCAGCATTTATCAAGCTGAAAGAACTGAAGAAAGAATTCATACCTCAGGTTGCATTATTGAAGGATTCTATGGGGAAAGTACTAAACAACTCAGGAAACATCAAAAGAATATGAAAGGAATATACAGGGCCACCATAGCCAAAAGAATTGGTGGATATTCAACTATTTCAGGGGGTAAGATGTGATCAGGAACCAGTGGGAACGAAAGAAGAAATCCAAGCTGCACCAAAAGCAATAGCAGAAAACACGACTCTGGGAGGTGACAGAATACCAACAGAGATGTTTGAACAAAGGGATGCAGACTGGAAGTGCTCATTCATCTTTAACTACCTGAGCAATTGACCGGAAGATTGTATTTATGCCTGTTCCCAAGAAAGATGACCCAACAGAATGAGGAAATCACCAAACAACATCATTAAAATCACATGAAAGCAAAATTTTACTGAATATCATTCAAAAGCAGCTTCATGGTGTATTAATGGAGAACTGCCAGAAATTCAAGACAGATTTAGAAGAGAAAGTGGAACCAGGGATATCTTCATTGATGTCAGATGGATCTGGATGAAAGCCAAGATTACCAGAACGATGCTTGGATGTGTTTCATTGACTGTGATAAGGCATTTGGCTATGTAAATTATAACATTGTGAATAACACTGCAGAGAACGGGAATTCCAGAACACTAATTGTGTGCATGAGAAACCTGTACATAGATCAAGAGACACTTGTTCAAACAGAACAAGCAGGTACAGTGTGATTTAAAGTCAGGAAAGGTGTGTGTCAGGGTTGCATCCTTTCACCATATCTATTTATTTAATCTGTGGAAACCCTGGTGATGTGATGGTTAAGTGCTACAACTGCTAATCAAAAGGTCAGTAGTACAAATTCACCAAGTACTCCTTGGAAATTCTATGGAGCAGTTCTACTGTAACTTATAGGGTTGCTATGAGTCAGAATCAAATAGACAGGAGTGGGTTTGGTTTGGGGTTTATTCATTCTGTATGCCTAGCAAATAATCCAAAAACTGGACAATATGAAGAGCATGTCACGAGGTTTGGAGGAAGGCTCATTAACAACCTGTTCTATGCAGATGACACAACTTTGTTTGCTGAAAGTAAAGGTGACTTGAAGCACTTACTGATGAAGATCAAAGACCATAGACTTCAGTATGGATTACACATCAACATAAAAAAAAACAAAAATCCTCACACCTGGACCAATAAACAACATCATTACTAATGGAGAAAACAATGAGGTTGTCAAGAATTTCATTTTACTTGGGTCTATCATTAACACCCACAGAAGCTGCAGTCAAGAAATCAAAAGATGCATTATGCTGGGCAAATCTGCTGTAAAAGACATCTTTAAAGTGTTGAAAAGCAAAGATGTCACCTTGAGGAGGAAGATGCACCTGACCCAAGCCATTGCATTTTCAATTGTCTCATATACATTTGAAAGCTAGACAATGAATGTGGAAGACTAAATAAGAACTGACCCCTTTTGAATTATGGTGTTGGTGAAGAATACTGAATATACTACGGACTGCTAGAAGAATGAACAAGTCTGTATTGGAAGAAGTACAACCAGCACCGTCCTTGGAAGCAAAGATAATCAGACTTCATCTCACATACTGTAGATGTGTTATCAGGAGGTTCAGTCCCTGGATAAGGACATTACACTTCAAAAAGTACAGCATCACTGAAATAGGTCTCAACACGGTGAATTGACACAGTGGCTGCAATTATGGGCTCAAGCATAGCAACAGTCGCAAGGATGGTATGGGAGTGCGCAGTGGGTCATTCTGCGGTACGTAGGGTCACTATGAGTCACAGTCAACTTGGCAACACCTAAAAAAAGCAAAACAAGCTTTTAAGATCTCAAGAACACTACTCACCAAAGTAGGACGTGAAACATTTTCTTCATGAAATGTATCAATTCACCTAGGTATCTTCCAATATCATGACCAGCCGTCAGCTCCAGTGACTTGACCCTTCAAGGTATTTGAATGTTTCTAGCAAGCTTCTATGACTTTGCCTTGGTCAAGTTTCACTGACTTCCCCTATATCATGTGTTGTCTTTCTCTTCACCAAAGTTAATATTTGTCTACTGTCTGGCGACGGCACTTGGCTGGCTGTCTAGTTAGTTATTTCCCCTCCCTCCCAGTTTGGCTAAGGCATTGTTCCCAGTATTGTAGGATTGTTCACCATTTTATCATTTGATGGGATTTTTCCTGTGTGTTATAAATTCTATCTCTATGACTTCAGAAGATGGTTTACTACTTACTGCTGTTGAGTCAATTCTGATTCATAGCAGCCCTCTAGATGGATTAGCAGCAATTATTTGGGTGAGGTCTGCAAGATTGGATAATGTCTTAAGCCGATCTCTTTTTAAGATATAAAAGACAGAAGAAAGCAGTGGTGGAAGCAAAGCACTTCCTTTGGACCTAAGGTTGCTGGGCTGAGATGTTCCCAGACCAAATGAAGACTGCTTACAAAGACCTTCCTCCAGAGCCTAGAGAGAGAGAGAAAGCCTTTCCCTAGAGCTGGCACCCTGAATTCAGACTTCTAGCCTGTCGGACTGTGAAAGAATAAATTTCTCTTCATTAAAGCCATCCACTTGGTGGTATTTCTGTTGCAGCTGCACTAAATGACCAAGACACTTGACAATGCCGGTATTTATCATAATGATGCTTACTAGTCCAGGTGTGAGGATTTTTGTTTTCTGTTGAGATGTAATCCTCATATTCAAACATGGTAAGCACTGTAGTCTTTGGTTTTCAACTGTGCTTTGAATATCTTCATTTTCAGAAAGCAAGGTTGTATCATCTGCATAATTCACATTGTTAATGAGTCTTAGACCAATCCTGATGCCACAATCTTCCTCACATAGTCCAGCTTCTTGGATTATTTGCTCAGCATACACATTGAATAAGTATAGTGAGAGGACGCAACTCTGATGCACACCTCTCCGGATTTTAAACAATGCAGTATTCATTCATTCTATTTGAATGGCTGCCTCTTGCACAGGTTCTGCATAAACACAATTAACTGTTCTGGAATTCGCATTCTTCAAAATGTTACCCATAATTTGTTATAATTCACACAGTCAAATGCCTTTGCCTAGTTAATAAAACACAGAAAAACATCTTTCTAGCATTTCCTGATTTAAGTCAAAATTTATCTGACATCAGCAATGATATCAACTGTTCAAAGTACTCCTCTGTAACTAGCTGGAATTTCTGGCAGCTCCCTGTCTGTGTACAGGTGCATCCATTTTTGAATGATTGCCAGCAAAATTTTACTTGTGTGTGATATGATATTTTTTCATAATTTATTTATTTTGTTGGATCATCTTTCTTTAAAAAGGGCATACATATAAATCTCTTCTAGTCAGGTAGCTGTCTTCCAAATTTCTTGACGTTGATGCGTAAGAGGCTCCAGCATTGTGTAGATTTGTTGAAACATCTCAGTTGGTATTCCACTGATTCTTGAAGCCTTGTTCTTCACCAGTGCTGTAATTGCAGCTTGGATGTCTTCCTTCAGCACCATCAGTTGGTCATATATTACTTCCTTACATGGTTGAACACCGACCAGTTATTTTTGGTACAAGCGACTCTTCATATTCGTCCCTCTTTTTATGATTTCCCATGTCATTCAATATTTTGCCCATTAGAGTCTTCAAAATTGCAACTCCAGGCTCGAATTTTTTCTTAAGCTCTTGCAGCTTGAAAAATGCCAAGAACATTCTTATCTTTTGGTTTTCTAACTCCAGGTCTTCACACATTTCATTTATGACACTTTACTTTTTCTTGAGCTGCCCTTCGAAATCTTTTGTTCAGTTCTTTTACTTTATCATTTCTTTCTTTAGCTCTAGCTATTCTACTTTGAATAGCAATTTTCAGAGTCTCTTCTGACGTCCATTTTGGCCTTTTCTTTCTGTCCTGTCTTTTAAATAACCTTTTTCCATGTGTGATATCTTGATGTCATCCCCACAGTTTTTCTGGTCTTTAGTCACTAGTGGTCACTGTGTTAGATCTGTTCTTCAGATGGCCTCCAAATTCTTTTAGAATATACTGAAAGTCTGATTTTGACTCTCATGGACTTGTTTAAATTTTCTTCAACCTCACCTTGAACTTGTATATGAGTAATTGATGGTTTGTGTCTGACTAATGATGTTGAGCTTCTCCATCATTTCTTCCCACAGATGAGTCAGTTTGATGCCTGTGTATTTCACCTGATAAAGTCCACATTCACAATTGCTATTTATGTTGTTTAAAAATATATCTTCAATGAAGAAGCTGCGGGCCTTGCAACACACCATCATGCAATCTCAGGTGTCATTTATTTTACCAAGGCCAAATTTTCTAACTACTGATCCTTTTTGTTTCCACCTTCTGCATCCCAATCTTCAGTAATCATCAAATGACCCTGATTGAACATTTAATCAATTCTGACTGCAGAAGTTTGTAAAAATCTTCAATTTCTTCATCTTTGGCCCTAGTTGTTGGTGCATAAATTTGAATACTACTCATATCAACTGGTTTTCCTTGTGGGCATATGGATATTATGCTATCACTGGCAGTGTTGTACTTAAGGATAGATCTTGAAATGTTTTTTTGATGATGAGGGTGATATCATTCTTCTTCAACGTGTCTTTCTTGGCATAGTGGGTCATATGATTGTCAGATTCACAGTGGCCAATACCAGTCAATTTTAGATCACTGATGCTTAGGATATCAATCTTTATACATTCCATTTCACTGCTGTCGACTTTCAGTTTTCCTAGATTTGTATTTCATGCCTTCCACATTCCAGTTATTAATGCATGTTTGCAGCTGTTCTCATTTCCAGTGATGCCGAATCAGTAAATGAAGGTTACAAAAGTTTTGTTCCATCCACATCAGTAAGGTTGACGCTACTTCAAGGAAGCAGTTGTTCCTCAGTCATCTTTTGAGTGCCTCCCAACTTCAGTGGTTCGTCTTCCAGCATTATACTAGACAACTGTCAGTTGCTATTCATAAAGATTCCCTGACCATTTTTTCAGAAATAGACAGTCAGGTCCTTCTTACTGCGTCAGCTCTACTAAAGCCTGTCTATCATGAGTAAGCCTGCTGATATTTGAAATAACCATGGCATAACTTCTAGCATTAAAACAATACACACAAGCCACCATAGTATGACAAACTAATAGTTCTGTGTTGTAGAACCACTAGCCTACTCATGTTGTTACGTCTGACTAACAAAATAAGCCCCAGTCACCCGAAATAGTGAAAATATCTTCCTGACTTGCTAGTCTCAGGTTTAGAAACAAGGAACTAATCAGCCAGACAAGTAAGAAAACTATTCACGATTTTGGAAGAGGTCAAAATACTTTACTTTCATTTTTCTCAGTGTTAAAAAAAAAGTAGAAATCTCATTAAAATGATAAATATTGACTTCTAACTGTATAGGAGACCACCAGAAAATATGTCAATTAAACAAAACTATATTTACTAGCTCTCCAACTGCAAGGGAGAGCAGCACCTTGATACTCTTAAAAGTGTCTCTGAAGGGAAAAGTCAGTGTAGGATATTTATATGATGTTAGTGTCCAGGCTTTTGGAACCCTGGTAGTGCGGTGGTTAAGTCCTTGAGTGTTAACAAAAAGATAACTGATTTGAGCCCACCAGATGCCCTGTGGGAGAAAAATGTGGCAAGATTTACAGCCTCGAAAACTCCACGGGGCAGCTAGACTCTGTCCTACAGGGTTACCAAGAGTCAGAATTGACTCAGCAGCAATGAGTTTGGTTTCTTGGTTTTGGTTTAATGACCAGGCTCGAGTGGCTTATGTTTGATTTTTCAGGGTGGAGAACAAATTAAAATTGGGCAAATTTCATTACCTAACAATTGAAAATTGGTAACCACTGTGATGAAACAGGTCTTCAAGTGAGTCTTAAAAAGTAACATGTTTCCTAAGCAAGCTGTTTTCTTAAATAACCATGGTTTTTTCACAGAAATTGATTTGCAAAAATATACTGAAAACATCTATGAAATTATTTATTGTTTTACATCTTATCTTCCTTGAGTTGTGTTATAGGGTCTGTAACTTAGGAAGTCATTTTTGTTGTTGACCACAGTGGTGGGGGGAAGTCCACAGTAGTGATTAAAAATTGAAAAGGACAAAACCAAGTACTTCATAGAGTTGCAGCTAGGGAAAGAAGCATGGTTGTGGAGTGGTAGAGCTCCTCAGCCCACCGGCATTCCTCGGGAGCTGTACTGATGAGTCCACAAAAGCCTGAGAATTCTAACCAATAGTCCTCAACATGAAAAGAAAGAACCTGAGCAGGTAACTGTACGTTTTCCCTCACTGGGGGTGACAGAAGGTCAGCATAAGTGAAATTATTGTTTCTATTCCAATGAATGAGTATGCTTAGCCTCTCTGAGGGAAATGAAGATTTGAGAACTAACAACGAATTGGGGCCTTGTCCAAACTATAAAAGAATACCCCAGACAATGGATACTCTGCCATGGAGAGTGAAGTCTGATACAAGACATTGTCTAAAATTCAGAGTTCATGTCTTCCAAACAAAAACTCCTTGCCATTTTATCAGATCTCTCCCTGTCCCTCTATTACTATGCTCTCAAGCCACCAAGGAAAAGGATGAAAGATTGGCTGTGTATGAGGCCAGACAGAAAACTTGAATTAACACAAGCCACATTCTCTGACATTGAAAAGAAAGTTTTGTTAAGCCATGTCCAAGGTTTAACAGCAACTAAAAAGCGACAGTTGTAAGGGAAAAGAGCACTGAACATTCTTTTTTTTAATTGCTTCAAAGCTTCACACAGTATGTACATGATTATAAATACAAAAAAAGCATAAGAAAGATATCTTGATAATACCATTTTTATTTTAAACAAAGGATAATAAAGATACTACCAAACACATTCACACCATTAGCACTTTTTCCTTAAAAAACCATACATTTTATTACTGCTTGCAATTTTCCATGAACAAAGCTTAACAAGTTTTTGGTGTTAACAAAACCCAAAGTAGAGCTTTGTAAGCCAAGAGTCACAGACAATTAAAGAACCATGAAATTAAGTTGGGAAATCGAGACTAAGATTTCTGAAAATCATAAAGGAGAGCAGAATACAGACACATGAGAGTATAAAGCTTGCTGTAAAGATAAGTATTATTCTGTATAACTTGTTTAATGGGTATGTGTGGGTGGGTGTTGTTTACAGAGTTGTGATATAAAATACATTTCTGGGTTATTATAGTAAAAAAATTGAAGTTACTAGGCTACAAGTTATAGATTGCATGTTAAATGCATAAAGATCTTAGAACTGATGAAGAGAAAATACATGCTTTATAACTGATGGCGGAGTATACCAGAATTTAATCTTCACTAGTCATTAAACCAAGCCTGTTTAGGTAAATAGATTATAACAATTCAGTTTCTTTGTCAAACCTTTCAATACACTTGGTACATAAAACCAAAAACAAAGAAGCAAACAAAAAACCCCCACTGCTGTCAAGTCAATTCCTACTCATAGCAAACCTATAGGATGGAGTAGAACTGCCACATCGAGTTTCCAAGGACCTCCTGGCAGATTTGAACGGCTGACCTTCTGGTTAGCAGATGTAGCACTTAACCACCAGCGTTTCCAATGTTACATAAAGCCACCACCTACTTTTCTATATCTGCAGTTTACTGAGAAGCTGCTCTCCCACAGACAGTACATGCTGCATTCAAGGAGAGATTTGTACAACAGTTTAAAATGGAAAAAAATCAGTGCGTGCCACGAAATTACAGTTTTTACAGCGTGTGGTAGGAGGGACTGCATCCTGGAGGTGGGATTGTGCACAACTTTGTCTCTTTTGCCTGTTGTACAGTGGGATAACCTTGTAGGTATACTTCTGGGCTCTTTTAAGTTATTTGTAAGCTATGTTTCTCACGATGATTCCATGGGTACATGAATTCTACAGTTTCAGGTGCCATATGGTATATGAAGTGTGACAATTAAGTCTGTGAACTTCTTCTAGAAAAAAACGCTACATACCTCTGTGCTGAATATCACCACACTCATCTCTGAAGAACTCCACCTTGGGAAGCCGTGTACCGACACCAGTGCCTAGTCCACCCTTCAAAGCAATTTTGGAACTCTCTCTGGAATGACCACCAGAGCTCTTGGCTCATAAAAAGACAATGTTTTGGACCATGTCATGATGAAACGTGAACGTACCAATACAACTGTGAAACAAAGTGTCCAAGTAAGTGCAAGATGGAAGTCAGCCAATTCTCTTCAACAAAAAAAGTTCCGTCAGTCCAAATTAAGAGTCAAAATGATGTTGCTAACCTCTTTTTGATGTCAGAGGGATTGTTCATTATGAACTTGTACCAAGTGGACAGTTAACCAAGTTTGCTCTTCGGAAGTGCTGAGAGGGCTGCATGAAAAAGAGATGAAAACGACCTGAACTTTTCACCAACTCGTGATTTTTGCGTCCTGATTATGCACCAGTTTGCTTGGCACTGTCTGTAAGGGAGCTTTAAGCCAGTAAACAGATAACTGTATTGGAATACCCTACCTACTCACCTGATCTGGCCCCCAATGGCTTTTTCCTTTACCCGAAGATAAAGTAAATACCGCAAGGAAGACATTTTGATGACATTCAGGACATCAAGGGCAATCCTACAACTTTGATAGCCATTCCGGGAAAATAGTTCCAAAATCGCTTTGAAGGATGGACTATGCACTGGTTTCCGTGCCTAGCTCCCCAAGGGGGTACTTCAAAGGTGATCATAGTGATACTCAGCAACGAGGAATGTAGCACTTTTTCTAGGTTGTTTTCAAACTTAACTGTCAGACCTCCTATGTGCTGTGGAGGGATCTAGAAGACTACGCAGTGTGCACAGACGTATGTGTCCCACCTAATCCTACATTTAAAGTGCAAAGGGATATATGTATCCCACATCATATGTATCAACATCCATATTTTGTTACAAATTTTCAAAAATGCTCCTCGGTTCAGCATGCCTTCCATTAAGGAAAACACATGACATCAACAAAAATTGAAAGCAGAAAATAAATGGATCAGGAAACAAGTATCTTCAGCTCACACCAAAATTTTTCTTCCTTTTGCACACACACAAAAAAATCATTAAAATTTCAAGACTGCTTCTGTTTTCTCCTCCAAGATTAATTTTAATTCCCACCTATCTTCACTTGGCTGGTGGCTATTCAAAAAGATTCCTTTTTTAACTTCAAGACTTATTAATTTCATTGCACATTTTTCTTACTAAAGAGACACTTACAATCTCTAATTCTAAATGAATTACGTAGAAAACACTGAAAGTGAAAAGACTGATGATAAAAATTTTGCAGATGGAGCCATGTGTGTACTTAAAAGCAAATTAAAACCTCCAAATTATTTAATTAAAAATTACAGTGAACTATACGCCTAACCAGAGAAACTCTGGTGGCACAGCAGTTAAGGGCTTGGCTGTTAATCAGAAAACTGGCATTGTGAACCCAGCAGCCTTTCCATGGAAGAAAGATGTTGGGGCCTGCTTCTATAAAGATTAAAGACTTGGAAACCCTATGGGCAGTTAACTATGTTCTACAAGGTCACTGTGAGTTAGAATTGACTCTATGGCAATGGCTTTGGTTTTGATATTCATTTCATCCAAAACCTAGATATGCTACAACAAAATAAACTTAAGGATAGGAGGAAAGAGAAAAAATTAGTAAATGTGAAAGCGCACTTAAACGTAGAATGGATTAACATTCCTTTGGGAAAAAATAATATCAGGGCCATAATTAAAGAAGGAAGAAGAGGAACTCCATCCACTGCCAAATTAAAACAAGATTTGGCAAGAGAGGTTATTTTATAAACAGAAAAGAGGAATTACAATTGTCATGGTTAGAATTGTGTCCTCTCAAAAATGCATGCATCAATTTATCTGGGCTGTGATTTCCAGTATTGCATGATTTTTCTCTGTATATTTAAATCCTGGCTCTCTGGTGTTAATGAAGGAGAATGGGCAGTGGCTGTTTTAGTGAGGCCAGACTCAATCTGCAAGCTTGGATTTCTGTTGAGGCAATCTCTTGAGATATAAAACAAAGAAATGGGCAGAGAGGCAGGGAAACCTCATACCACAAAGAAAGCAGTGCTGAGAGCAGAGTGTGTTCCCAAAGATACTCTTAGTCTGGGGTATGAAGGCAGATAGAGAAAGCTTCCCCTGGAGCTGATGCCCTAAATTTTGACTTTAAGCTCACTTTGTGATAAAGAGATAAAGTTCTCTCTGTTAAAGTCATCTACTTGTGGTATTTCTGTTATAGTAGCACTAGATGACTAAGACAGAATTTGGTACCGAGAGAGTGGGATGCTGCTCCAACATGTACCTAAAATGTGGAAGCAAATTTGAAACCGAATGGATAGAGGAGCAGCCACAGTAAAGCAGCAGCACAACCAGGAAACTATTGTGAGACTGTGCTGGAGCCAATCCATAGAGCAGATAGCTGAATGCCAGTGTGCAGGAGCCTTCCTGGTGGAGTGGGGTGCCTCCAGGCACTTATTGGTAGAGCTAGACTTACTCACCCATGGAGTGTTAAGAGTTGAGCACCTGTGTGCAGGGGGCTTCCTGGAGGAGTAGGCACTTAGAAGTGAAGCTACAGAGCTTTGGAACACTTGCCCCGGGAGGGCAGTTACAGGTGTGAGGCCTAAGCCAAGAGGCTACAGGAAGCAGAAGCTGAATTGACAAGAACCATGAGAAATTGAGCTGTCCAAGGCTCAAAATGTATGGCCATGGTCTCAGGGTTTCTAAGGGTGAAGCCATGGCCTTTGGTATTTCTAAGGAGTGAGTTACCACTCAATTGGACTGGGAGAATGGTGTGCCTAGTTAAGGGAGCAGAGTTGCTGTCGAAGTGGGTCTGGAAGGTAGAGTTAGCCCAGGGCCAAGGAGCCTCCACACAGAATCTGGATAGTGTGGCCAATACCTAGAACCTGGAGGGTAGAGCTATTGTGTCAAATGTCTCAGCACAAAGGGAAAATAATTTTCAAAGCCTTGAGAACTAAACTGCTGACTGGCATGGTGCCTGTTATCCCTTCTTTCCCTGCAATTTTTCCTATTTGAAATGGAAATGTCTAGCTTGTGTCTATTCTGCCATTGTACCTTTGGAAGCAGATAATTTGTGTTCTCAATTTCACAAATGAAGAGGCTTTCTTCATTTTGTACTTGAAGTTAAGGCTTTTGTTATGATATGGCTATGTTCTGCATGTTTCAAGAATGTGATGTTTTGTTTGGAGGGGGCAAAGTTTGAATTCTGCCTCCAGAAAAAATAGTGTGTCTCAATTTCACTGGGCTATGGTTTTCCCTACTGTGTGATTCCCCACACCACAGGTTGTAAATCCTGCCTCTAAGATAATGAGAGAAAATAGGCAGCAGCTGTGTTAGTGAGGCAGCTCTCTATCCCAACTCTGGATTGTGTTGAGGCAATCTCTTGGGATACAAAAGTGGTAAAGAGAGAGACACAAAGGAATCTCATACCAAGAAAGCAACACTGGGAACAGCGTGTCCTTTGGATTGGAGGTCCCTGTGTGAAGATGCTTCTAGTCCAACGGAAGAAGGCTCACAGAAAAAGCCCTCCGCTGGAGCTAACGCCCTGAATTTGGACTTTTAGCCTACTTTACTGTAAAAATACACATTTCTGTTTGTTAAAACCAACCATTTGTATTTCTGTCCCAGCAGCCCTATATGACTAGGAAAGCAATACTAGCAACAAAATGACACAAAAGCTATGTGGAATACTTCAGCATATGCATCGTCCTTAAGGCTGATGATTTCCAACAGGGAGTGTCACTTCTGGAGACTGGATTAAAATACAGATATCCTTTACTTCTATCTTTTATTTGCATCCACTGCACTTGGAAACAGAGCTTATACACACTGAAAAAAAAATTTGTCAGTCATTCTGATATGCATACCCTACTAAACATTCCCTTTAAATTATATTTGTCGCATGCAAAAATGAGCAACATAAAATGAGAGTGGGCAGAGTGGAGAGATCAGCACTCTGAATCCACCAGCTGCTTCTTGGAAAGCCTATGGAGCAGTTCTAGTCACTCCTATAGGGTTGCTGTGAGTAGGAATTGACTGAAAAGCAATGAATTTGGTTTGGTTTTACAAACTAAATTCATGTCTGAATATGATAAATTAGTTACAGGACTTTTTTATGTTTTAAGTTCCCATCCAGAAGCTTCTTTTGCAGGAGATTTTTTTATTTTTAATAGAAAGGATACTAACTGCTTATCTAGTCTTATGTTGTCAACTACAAACAGCCATGCAATGGGCCTATGTACAAATTCACTTATTTATTGCTATGTTTCTTTCCTGTGTTTCTAAAATTTTTATCATGGAAAGTATATATACACCCCTGAAGACTTCCTATGTCAGTGTTTTCTACATGTGTAATTTGGTGACATTAATCATGTACATCGTGTTATGCAACCATCACCTTACCCATTTCCAAATATTTCTGTTGTATAACCTTTAATAGAAACTCATGGCCCCCAAAGCGATAGCTCTCCTTTTCTCCCTACTGTCCCACTCCTAGCAACTACTAATAAACTTTGGTCTCTGTGCATTTGTCTATTCACGATATTTCACATAGGTGGGATCATACAATTATTTGTCTTTGTACGACTATTTCACTCAGCAGAATGTTTTCAAAGTTCATCTCTGTTGTAGAATGATCAGAGCTTTATTTCTCTTTATGGCAGAGTATTTTATTTTATGCGTGCACCACATTTTTCTTTGTTCATCTACTGATGGACTTTTAGGTTGTTTCTATCCCTTGTTCATTGTAAATATTGCTGCGATGAGCACTGATATAGAACTTTCTGTGTTCCTGCTTTCAGTTCTTTGGGGTGTATACTTGGGGGTCAAATTGCTGGATGCGCAGTAATTCTCTGTTTAACTTTCAGTGGAACCGCTTCCCTTATTTAGAGTTAACATACTCACCGTAACTGACAACTCTTACTAACATGTTTTTTATATAGTTTAATCTTTTTTTTTACCAGCTTTAAGCTTGCTCTCAGCTATTTGTGCATTGATCACAGAGTGAATTTATCTTGAGAATATGCAAGTTTCTGCAGAGACAATATATTCACTCATGAGAAAAATAAAATGATAATGAGATAAATGGTACAAAGTCATTTTATGCTCTTTTTTTATTTCATTTACCTAGAAGTGCTTCATAGTCATGAATAGGGAAATAAAACATTATGAGACTTGAGCAATAAAACATACTTTCTCCATTCCTCAATACTTATTTCTTCTGAACTCACCCCGCTGCCTTTTCCCGCAACCACAGCTGCTCCCTGCACCCAAATTACTTCACTTCATTTATAATTGTTGGAAGAGGAACTCTGACCATACTCAGAGTAGCTGAAGAGTAAAAGCACAGTCTGCCAGAACAATCCCAAGGTCCAGAGAGGCCCAGGCAAGAAATCTTGGTTTTTGTCTCACTTAACTGGCCTCCATGGGTCTGCTTCCTGATACCTGTATCTTCTCATGCTTAACTCTGTGGTCATCCTCAGGAAAGCACAGGTTGGGAAGTTGACCAGTGAAGAAGGTCTTCATTCTTATTGGATTATGGTTTTTTGGAGGCTCTTTTCATTGGTTCTAGAGTAGAGAGTAGCAACCACATAATTTTATGTCTCACATGTATTACCTTTTTCATCTGCGTATGTTATAGGGTCTCTGTGAGTCAAAAGTGACTTGACAGTAACAGTTGTGGCTTAGTTTTTGGACTCTATAAACTACATGCTCATACCAACCCTATAGGACAAAGTAGAACTGCTCCATAGGGTTTCCAAAGAGCACCTGGTAGATTCCAACTACTAGCCTTCTGGTCAGCAGCCTCAGTTCTTAACTGCTATGCCACCAATATTTCTGTATCAATATTAGCAGTTACTTCACATTTCCAAGTTCAAACATTTTCTAACTAAAGCAAAGGCTCCCTCACAAATTAAGAAATCCTTTCAGCTAGTCCACAGGACTAATACCCTACATGAACCATAATCTCATCTATCCTGAGACCAGGGCTAGATGGTGTCCAGCTACTACTACTGAAGAGCACAACAGATGGTCCTGGATGGAATGGGGGAAAAATGTAGAACAAAACTGACATTCCTAAAAATGATCAGACTTACTGGACAAGTAGAGACTAGAGAAGCCTTCAAGACTATTGCCCTGAAATACCTCTCAAACTTGGAACTGAAACCACTCTCAGGAGTCATCTTTCAGACAAATGACAAAGTAGCTCATAAAATTAACAGTAGTGCTCATTAGTACTGTGCGCTTTTAAATAATCATCTATGTGAGATCACACAGCCTGCATATTCACCCTAAAGCGAAGATGAGAAGATAAGGAAGGGGGCAGGGAAGCTGGGTTAATAGAGCGGAACAACCAGAATGTAAATAATGAAAAAATTAATATTTGAGAACACTGACACAGTGTGAAAAGTGTAACCAATGTTACTGAACAATATGTATAGAAATTGTTAAATGGGAATCAAATTTGCTGTAAAACTTTCATCAAAACAATTAAAAGAGAAAGAAATCATTTTGAAGCCTTAACTGACTAATACTTGAAAGAAAAATCTAATTAGGTGAATTATTCTCAAGATTCTGTATGTTTCTGCAAGTGAAATCAATTAAATGAAAAGCTGTTTTCTTGGAGCAACCAGAAATCTGGTGGTGAGAGTACACCTAACGCCTGAGGAAAATAAACAAGAGTAACAGGAAACATTTCTCATCTCTACTCAGCTAAATGAAGAATAAAGCATCAAAATGTCCCTAGGAAATAGGATTGTTCAGTCTCAGTTGTTTTAGAAGTAACAATTTTCTTAATATTTGCCAGGGAAAGTCTGTTGATCTTACACATAATCTAAAGTTACATTTGAGTCAGTGTATAATACAACTGGAAACCCTGGTGGTGGAGTGATTAAGTGCTACGTCTGCTAACCAAAAGGTTAGCAGTTCAAACACCCAGGTACTCCTTGGAAATTCTATGGGGCAGTTCTACTCTGTCCTATAGGATAGCTGTGGGTCAGAATCAACTTGATGGCTATGGGTTTGTTTTTGGTGCTTGTCACTGTTTGAATTGTATCCCCCAAAAAATACGTGTAGTAACTTGCTTGGGCCAGGATTCCCTGTATTCTCTGATTATCCTCCATTCTGTGACTTTTGTATGCTGCATGATAAAGGATTAGGGTGGAACTGTATATCCTTTCATAAGATCATCTCCCTGCTGCACTGTAAAGGGAGTTTCCCTGGAGTATGGCTTGTACCACCCTTAATCCTTTCATCCTACAAGAGATAAAAGGAAAGGGAAGGAAGCAGAGAACGGGGGAACCTCATGCCATCAAGAAAGCAGTACCAGAAGACCAATCCTTCAGACCTGAGGTTCCTGCAACAAAATGATCCCTGCACAAAGACGGATGCAATACTGAACCTTCCTCCAGAGCTGACAAGGGGGAAAGCCTTCCCCTGGAGTGGATACCTTGAATTTGGACTTGTAGCATACTGCACTGTGTAAGAATAAACTTTCCATTGTTAAAGCCATCCACTCTGTGGTATTTCTGTTAGAGAAGCTCTAGCTGAGTAAAACAGAGTTTGGTACCAAGGGAGTGGTGTACTGCTCTAACAAATACCCAAAACGTGGAAGCAGTTTTAAAACCCAGTGGATAGAAGGCTCAGAAGGAACCAAGAACTGTTAACACTGAGGAAGGTGCAGATGGTGAGAATCCAGCAGCAGAGGACTGGCAGCAGCAGCAGCAGAACCAGAAACAGTGCTGGAACTGACCCATGAAGTAAGAGAGTTAAGTACCTGCACACAAAGGTTTCCTGGTGGAACAGGGTGTCTCCAGGCACTTGAATCTGTGGAGCTAGCCTTGCTGACCCACAGAGCAAGAAAGCTGAGTGCCTCTGTGCAGGAGGCTCGTCAGCTGAATGGGGCACCTATGGGCACTTGGATCAGTGGAGCTGCAGAGCTTTGGAACACTTGCCCCAGTAGGGCAGATGTGGGAGTGAGGCCCAGGCCATGCAGCCACAGGAAGTAGAAGCTGAAGAGATAAACATCATGAGAAGCTGAGCTGCCTCAGTCTCAAAAGGTATGGTCATGACCTCAGGGGATTGAAAGGGTGGAGCCAGGGCTTTCTGTGTTTGTAAGGGTGGAATCACCACTCAGCTGGGCTTAGCGTGCACCTAAAGCTGATGGGACAGTCACTGTCCAAGTAAGCCTAGGAGGCAGAGTTGTAGCATAAGTCTTGGAGTCTCCACTCAGAATCCACAGAGTTTGTCCAATACCTAGAGTCTGGAGAGCAAGGCTGTTGTATAAAATATCTCAGAAAATGGAAGATTATTTTCTAAGCTTTGAGGGTTAATGTTATGCGTTCTGCTGACTTGCTGGTTGCATGTTAATGCCTTCTTGCCCTGCAATTTCTCCCACTTGTAATGTAATGTCTAACTTGTGAGTGTTCTGCTGTTGTATCTTTGCAATCAGACACCTTGTATTCCAGATTTCATAGATGTAAAAGAATTTTTGAATTTTATACTTGGAGATGATTTAGGACGTCCATCATATGGGATGAATGTGTTATGTGTTTCAAAGATGTGATTTTTAGGGTGCCAAATGCTAGGATGTCATGGATTGAATTGTGTCTCCCAAAAGATGCGTGTAGTAACTTGCTTGGGCCAGGATTCCCTGTATTCTGTGATTGCCCCCCAATTTGTAACTTTCCTACGCTGCATGTCAAAGAATTAGGGTGGGACTGTAAATCCTTTCATAAGATCATCTCCCTGCTCCACTGTAAAGGGAGTTTTCCTGGAGTATGGCTTGCACCACACTTAATCCTTTCATCCTACAAGAGATAAAAGAAAAGGGAAGGAAGCAGAGAATGAGGAACCTCACATCATCAATAAAGCAGTGCCGGGAGAAGAGCACATCCTTCGGACCTGAGGTTCCTGTACCAAAATGATCCCTGCATAAAGACTGACACAATACCGGACTTCCTCCAGAGCCAACAAGGCGGAAAACCTTCCCCTGGAGTGGACATCCTGAATTTGGACTTGTAGCGTACTGTGCTGTGTAAGAATAAACTTTCCATTGATAAAGTTGTCCACTTGTAGTATTTCTGTTAGAGAAGCACTAGCCGACTAAAACAGTGTTTTTATAGTACAACTGGTGCCCTGGTGGTGCAGTGGTTAAGAGCTGGGCAGCTAACCAGAAAGTTGGCAGTTTGAGTCTACTAGCTCCTCCTTGCTAACCCTGTGGGACAGTTCTACTCCATCTCATGGGGTCATTATGAGTAGAAATTGACTCAGTGGCAACAGGTATGCTACATCAAAATGCAAATACGTGGAGAGATAGGGAAGAATCTTTCCTACTATTAAATCATATTTAAAAACAGTTCTGGTGGCAGGGCTAAGATGATAGAGTAAAACAACAAAAAAAAACTGAACACTTTACAGGACATCTTAAGAGCCCTGAATATCAAGTGAAAAATTGAGCGATCAGACTGGGTGACAGGGAAGACAAAGCAGGTCCGGGGCAACCACCTTGGCCAGATTTAAATATGCACCCTGTGGAGGGACCTGCTTCAGCAGAGCCACAGCACACTGATGGGGAGCCAAACAGAGCAGCAGTGCTGTGAGTGGGTCACATCTTTCTCTGCAGGGAAGCTGAGCTTTGGATGGCTGCACCTACAGAACTACAGAGAACTTTCACATGAACATCATAAGCTAAGTGTGGACTCCAAATACTTCCTACACACTAATTTATCTCCCTTTTCCCAGCACTTCCCCAGCTTTCTCTGTTCTGCATCTGGCACTAAACTCTGATGTACTACCTAGGCTGGAAGTGGGACATCTTACACATATGCCTTGAGTTATTCTCCTGTACTTGGGGAGGGAAATGAAGGCAGAGGAAGAAAAAATAATTCTGCCAGCTTTCTTGAGCCAGCAATATCCCCAGTCTTTCTCAGCTCTCTGACAGATCTAACCATCTGGTGACAGTTCATTGGAATATTTCCAGCTGCAATAATCAGTTTAGCTTAAATTACTAGAATATTTGGACACTCAAAAACTGAATTAAAAAAACAGATGTATGTACATTAGAACACAATGACCAAATAAATTTTAACAACTTTCTGATCACTCAGAGATGACAACCAATTCCTAATCATTTAAAAAAAAACCGACAACCTTGGCCTCAGAAACCTCCAAAACTAGAGATTAAAAAATTGTCCATATGAAAAAGACTCCCTGTCATTATTGGAGGTAGTATACAAAAGAATAAAGTTTAGAGCTCTGCAAGACTTTAGGAAAGAGATTAACTAAAGCATGGGAGAACATAATGAAAAAATTAAACAGGCTGCAAGAAATATTTAAGCAACAGTGATCTGAAATTCAGCAAATTAACAATAAAATTACAGAATTAGACAATTCAGTAGAAAATCAAAGGAACAGGACTGAGGCAATGGAATGTGGAATTGGTGAGGCTGAAGACAAAACAATTGACACCAGCATATATGAGGAAAAATCAGACAGAAGAATTTTTTCAAAAATGAAGAATCACTAAGAGTTACGTGGGGCTATATTTAGAATAAGAATTTATAAATCATTGGTGTATCAAAAGAGAGAAGTATGACAGAAAATATAGAGAATTTTTGAAGAAATCTTGACAGAAAACTTCCCTAATATCATGAAAGATGAGAGGATATATATCCAAGATGCTTATCAAACTCTACACAAGGTAGACTCCAAAAGAAAAACACTAAATCATATTATCATCAAACTTAACAAAACTAAAGATAGGGAGATGTTTTTAAAGGCAGCTAGGCTAAACAAAAGATAATATACAAAGGAGAGCCATTATAACTGAGTCAGATTACTCAGCAGAAACCATGCTAACAAGAAGGCCATGGGATGACACATACAAAGGCCTGAAGGAAAAAAACTGCCAACCAAGAATTACATATCTTGCAAAATTGTCTCTTAAATACCATGGCAAAATTGGAACATTTTCAGATACACAGAAGTTAAGAGAATTTGCAAAATCCAAGCTGAAATTATAAGAAATACTGAAAGAATTTCTTCAATTATAAAATCCATAGCATCAGATATATACCCAAAGATACAGTACAGAACAGAGCATCCAAATATCAACACATACAGGAAATCAACAAAAACAAGTCAAAGCTAAAAGATTTAAAAGAGGGAAATAGAGATCTCGGTATGTAAATGACAACAACATTATACCAAAAGAGGGACAAATTAATAGATCTTGCAGACGAGGAGGAAGTCAAGGTAATAAAACAAATTAAAGACTGATTTAAATTTAGAAAACTACATGTAAATATCAAGGCAATGGTAAAGAAAATTAACAATCCTACACATCAAAAGAAGAAACAAAATCAAAAAGTTTCCATAGACATAAAATCAACAATGAGAAGAAAACACATAAAGAAAAATGACTCAGCACAGGAAGTTAAGTGGAACAAAGAAACTACCAACAACACACACAAGGCACCAAAACGAATAATTTCTAGAAACACACTACCTATTAAAACTAACACAAACAGAAGTAGAACAACTTAATAAACCTATCAGAAAATAAGAGATTGAAAAAATAGTTTTTAAAATTCCCAACCAAAAAAGTCTGGCCAGATGGCTTCACTGGAGAATTCTACTAAACTGTTAGAGTCAACACCACTGTTGCTAAAGTGATTTCATGGCATAAAAAAGGATGGAATGCTCCCAAATTCATTCTATCATACCAGCATAACTCTAATATCAAAACTGGGTGAAAATAGCACAAAAAAGGAAAATCGCAAAAACTATGCACTGGTAAAGAGCATTGGCAATTTGGGAAAACACTTGATAACAATGGAGTTGTCTGGAAGACATTATGCTGAGTGAAATTAGTCAGTTGCAAAAGGACAAATATTGTATGATACCACTATTATAAGGACTCAAGAAAAGGTATAAGCACTGAAGAAAATAACCTTTGGTGGTTACAAGGGAGAGGTGGGAGGGAAACAGATATTCATAGACTAAATAGTAGATAGGGACTGGGATAATTGAAGGAAGTTACAGCACATAGTAGAAGGGAGATTAACATTTCTGGACTACTCCAAAAGCTAAGAGGTTTCCTAAATACAGTCCAACATTCCAAAGCTCATAGTAGCAGGGGAAGGGGTTTGGGGACTATGGTTTCAGAGGACATCTAGGCTAATTTGCATAACTAAGTTTTTTGTTTTCATTTTTTAAGAAAATGTTCTGTATCCCATTTTGGTGAGTGGCATCTGGGGTCTTAAAAGCTAACAAGCGGCCATCTAAGGACCCTCAGTTGGTCCTAACCTACGGGGAACAGAGCAGAACGATAGACATCAAAAACACGAGGCAAATATGGGCCCAGGAGACAGAAGGGTCAAATGATCAGGAGACTACAACAGTATGGGACCAGAACTAGATGGTGCAGTCATCAATGACTGCCCTGACAGGGAACACAATGTAGAGTCATGGATGTAGCAAGAGAAAAATGGAGGTCCAGATCTACTACTCTATTAAATTGATGGTCTGACACCCTAGAGAGTCCCTGGAGAACACGGCCCCTGGACTTGCTACTAGCCCAGAGCTGAAAGCAGTATGGAAACCAACTCTCTAGACAAAAATTTCACTGAACTATAAGGCATAGATAGAGTGACATGGTGAAGTGTGTGTTTCTTAAGTATATGCACGAGACTTAGTGGCAGCTGCTTTCTAGAGACAAGATGTGAGGATGGATGGAAAAGGACAAGAGTTGGTTAAATAAATACAGTAAGTACAGGATGGAAAAGAAGAGTGTGCTGTCACAAGACTGGAAAAGCAGCTGGAATTGCATAGTGGTATATGTGGGGGGGTTACATGGCAAATTGACTTGGACTGTAAATTTTGACTTAAAGTACAATAAAATATTTAAAATAAATAAACAAGACCAAACAAAGATGATCCATACAACAAAGAAAACTCCTGAACACTTAAAAATATTGTCTGCTTGTTATTGTTGTGTGCCACTCAGTCATCTCTGACTCACAGTGATCTTGAAGGACAGAGTAGAACTGCCCCACAGGGTTTCCAAGGCCAAAATCTTTACAGAAGCAGATCAGTGGGTCTTTTCCTCCTTGAAGGGGTTGGTGGTACAAGGCCTGTAAGTTTATATTCCTAACAAGTTTTCAGGTAATGATGATCCTGCTAATCTGAGAAACGTATTTTGAGAATACTAGGCTACTGTTTTTTATGCTACCACTTTTTCTTTCCTGTAATGGAAAGGTATGAGAGACGCAAGATAGCTGTTCTCATGTCCTAATGTGGTAAGAAAAATCCATTTTAGATCATTCACAATTCAATTATTTCAAATTACAAGGTGATGCCAGGGTCCCAAAGCCATCCATATCATGACAGTTATATAAATTGGTCAATTGATAGGACAGTTGGTGAAATCCACACTCAAAAGGAAAAGAAAAAGAACAAAAACAAAGTCATAATCTTTACTGAAGCTGACAGGCCACATCTGTCTCCCAAGGAACAGCTGGTAATTTCAAACTGTTGACTTTTCAGTTAACAGCTAACTGCTCAACTATTGCATCACCAGGTCTCCTTAAAATTCACAGTACTGTGCCTTTTCCTTGTGCAGTACAAACAGGGACTCAACTACTAACTGAAAGATTGGTGGTTCAAACCCTCCTGAGAGGCCTCGGAAGATGGGCCTCTTGCTACTTCCGAAAGGTCACATTTTTGAAAACCCTGTTGAGCACAGTTCTACTCTGTATATGTGGAGTTGTCATAAGTCAGATTTGGCTCTATACTAACTGGTTGGTTTTTTGGTGACAAGGTACCAGGTCAGCTTTTCTATCCCTAGCCTGCAACCTTAACTATGAAATATATCATTAAGAAGTGATATATTTCATATGGTTTTATTTATTTAAGGTTAAAGTTAGGGTTAGGGTTAGGGTTAGGGTCTAGGGTTAGGGTTTAGGGTTTAGAGTCAGTGTTTAGGGTAGGGGTTGGGGTCTGGGTTGGGTTTACGGGGTAGGGTTAGGGTATTGGGGCTAGGGTTAGTATTATAGAAGATGTTATGTTAAAATATTTCTGGAGGGTAGTTGGCTGCATAAATCAAAAGTTTCCAAAATATTCCATGTTCTCTTTGATCCAGTGGATCTATTTCTTGGAATTCAGCTTAAAGTAGATCAACACAAACTCATCTTCACGTGTTTAGCAGCATAGGCCATCATCAGAGTAAGTTTTTTGTTCCATTTTTTTTATTATTGTGATTGAGTGACAGTATACAATCCAAGTTAAATTTGCATGCCCCCCGTTGCACCTCCTTTTGCTTTTCTTCCACAGTGACAGCACACTCTTCCTTTTCATTCTATACGTATTATATCCTCTTAAAAATCTGCTGTCACATGCTCTCCACCCTCTTCTTTCTTTTCTAGTAAAAGGCCAGTATGTCAGCATCCTACAGAACCATAAAGTGCACACACCATGTGGTCACTTTGTGTCCACGAGTCCAATCCATTTCTGTCAGAAGAGTTGACCTCAGTAGTAATTTATGATCAGAGGCAGCAGCAAGTCTGGGGGTCATGCTTCCAGGGGAACTCCCAGGCCTTTGGACCATCAGTTGTGGTCTTTTACTTATTTTTTTTTTTTCACGAATTAGTTTTTTATTATTATTTTTTTTTTATTTCATATGACTGAGTGAAAATGTACATTCCCGTATAAATTTACATGCCCACCTATATGCAGCTTCCACTGCTCTCCCTGCCTGGCAACAGCACACTATTCCTCTCTGCTCCATACATGTCTCATCCTCCCAACAGTCTCCTTTCCCCTCCTCTCCACCCACCCCCCTTCCTCCAGCCAGAGGTCAGCAGGATGACATCCTACAGATGTATAGAACCATAAAGTGCGTCCAATATATGGTCACTCGGCATCGCCAAGCCCAACCCATTCATGTCCGAAGAGTGGACCTTTGTTGGTCTTTTAGTGCAGTTCTTGAGGTGCACTCCTCCTTTTCTCACGTTGCCAGTGGGATTCAACATTGTGTGCCCCACCATGGCTGTCATTGGTTGTGGCCAGTCACCATCTTGTTCTTCTGGTACTTCTTCACATGAGTCCTGCTGTATTCTGGGCTCTTTTTCCCTCAAGCCTTTGTTGTCCTTGGTGATCATCTGTTCCAACTGATTTGGGACCGTCTAATTGATCTCAGATGGCAGCATGCTATCTTTTTAAGACACCACTTACCAATATGGAGTGTAGAAGACTCCCTTAGCCATAGGCTAGTTATGCTAATTAGCCTCTTTATCCCCTGAGAACATGGTCTCCGGACCCCCACCACCGTTACTGTATCCTTAAATATTGGGTTAAGTTTAGAAGAGTTTTCAGTTTATGTTGAAGTCCAGTTAGGTTGATCTTCTTTCTACTGTGTGCTGTCACTACTTTCACCCAAACAAATTTATATCAACTATCTAATCTATAACCAGCCCTCTCCCTACCTCCTTCCCCTCCCTTGCAGCTGTCAAAGAGTCTTTTCTTCTGTATATGAGTTTGTTCTAAGTCCTTATGGTAGCAGTCTCTTAACATGTTTGTCCTTCTGCCGCTGACTGATTTCACTCAACATAATGTCTTCCGGTTGAAACCAAGTTATGAGATGCGTCCTAAAATCATCACTGTTCTTTATCACTGCATAGTATTTCACAGAGTATATATATCGTAGTTTGTTTATCCACTCATCTGTTGTTGAGCATCTGGGTTGATTCCATCCTTTTGTTATTGTGAACTGTTCTCCAGTATTCGTGAGCATGTATCTGTTCATTTGACTGCCCTTGATTCTGTAGGATGTATTCTGAGCAGTGGGATTGCTGGGTCAAATTGTATTTCTATTTCCAGCTTTTTAAGGAAGCACCAGAGTGCTTTCAAAAGAGGTTGTACTATTTTGCAATCCCACCAGCAGTGTAGGAGAGTTCTAGTTTCTCCATGGCCTTTCCAGCATTTGTTGTTTTGCATTTTTTAGATCATAGCCAACCTTGTTGGGGTGAGATGGTATCTCATCGTAGTTTTGATTTGGATTCTTTAATAGCTAATGATCGTGAGCTTTCCTCATGTGTCTTTTGGCTGCCTGGATGTCCTCTTTAGTGAAGTGTCTGTCCATCTCTTTTGCCTAATTCTTAATTGGGTTACATACCCTTTTCTTGTTGATATTTTGCAGTACCCTGTAGATTATGGAGATCAGACGTCAGTCTGACATACAGTTGCCAAATATTTTTTCCCATTCTGTAGGTGGCCTTTTAATTCTTTTGATAAAGTCTTTGGAGGAGCATAAGTATTTGATTCTTAGTACTTCCCGTTTATCTATTTTCTCTTCTGTTGATCATGTTTTGTTTGTCAGATTTTGAAGTCTATCTTAGCTGTGTATTAAAACTTTCATTGTTGATCCTGTTTTTTCTTGTTGATCTTTACCGTTTTAGGTTTAACATTTAGGTCTTTTACCCAATTTGAGTTTGTTTTTATATAAGGTGTGAGATATGGTTCTTGTTTCAATTTTTTGCAGATGGATATCCAATTTTGCCAGCACCATTTGTCAAAGAGACTGTTTTTATCCCAGTTTACAATCTTAGGGGCCTTTGTCAAATATCACCTATTCATAAGAGGATGGTGGCATCTCTGCACTCTCAACTCTGTTCCATTGATCTATGTATCTCTTTTTGTACCAGTACCACGCTGTTTTGACTACTGTGGCAGTGTAACAGGTGCTAAAGTCAGGTAGTGAGAGGCCTCCCATGTTGTTCTTCCTCTTCAGTAGTGCTTTGCTTATCTGGGATTTCTTCCCTTTCCAAAGTTGGTGATTTGTTTCTTCATCTCATTAAAAAATGTCACTGGAATTTGTATTGCAATTGCAAGATTTATTTTTAAAGCACTGAAAAAATCTAAATGTTTGATAATCTTTTAAAATCTGTTGCACAAGTATGAGCTATTTACATTTTGTAGGAAAAGTTTTGATTGGCATAGAAAGATATTCAAGACAGTATATTTTGTAAAAGTTCAAACCAGTATTTTCTGAATAACCCAAAAACTCATTGCTGTCAAGTTGATTCTGACTCATAGCAACCCTATCAGACAGAGTGTAACTGGAAAACCCAGTTGCAGCTTTTCCTGCCGGTCACTACAGAGCCAAACATAGAGATGGGGAGCTATCCTGCTTTATTCAGATGTCCAGTGATCTGAGAAGATGGCGGGTTTTAACCAAACTCACTGCCTTCAAGTGGAGTCCGACTCATAGCAGCCCTATAGATCAGAGTAGAACTGTGCCACAGAGTTTCCAAGGAGCACCTGGTGACTTGAACCACCAACCTTTTGGTTAGCAGAGGCAGCACTTAACCCACTATGCCACCAGGGTTTCCAGTGGTGGGTTAGCACCCTACAGACCATCTTAACATCTCAAGCCAGAGGTCTTTATAGGAAGGAAGAGGAAGGGCTACAGGAGGGAAAAAGGGGAGTGTTATTCAGGTGCCCCTGGGGAAGTCACTAGTCATGAGGTGGGTTGTCCAGGAACATTGATGTTATCTAGGCAGTGGTCTCAGGTCGCTGGGCAAGCTCTGGAGTCACAGTGGGTTGTTAGAAGAACTGTGATATTATCTAGACGGTGGTCTCCCCCTGGGCTGTCTGGAGTCACAAGGTGGGTGATATCACCATCTCAAGCCTAGGGTCCAGGGGTCGTTAGGTTGGGTCACAAGGTGAGCCAGAGTCATCGGCAGGAATGCGAGTTGTTGTTAGAGGAACTGTGATGCTATCTGGCTCAGTACCCATGGCAAGGTCTAGAGAAAACCTCAGTCTCTAGGTTCAGTCCGAGAGATCAGGCAAGGGTTTTTAATCAGTAGTTTATAATTATTATACCTTTCAAGAGCAGAACTGTCTCACAGAGTTTCCAAGAAGTACCTAGTAGATTTGAACTGCTAACCTTTTGGTTAGCAGCTATAGCACTTAACCACTATTCCATCAGTGTTTCCATATTCTGAATATTTGGGGGAAATTATTTGCACAATGTATGCATAAAGACAAAAAGGAACACAAAAATATTAACCTGTAATGCATTTTGCTAATATTCATCTAATTTTTTTGCTTGTTCAGATGTTTTATGGTAAGCATGTAGATATTATAATTAAAAAAGTTTACATTTAAATAATTTCAATATTTTTAAATCACTACGGAGATAATTTTTAGAGCCCAAGAAAGACATTGAAGACACTTAAGAACTTCATGAAAGTTCATTTTATTTTCACATATGGATAAACTGCTTAGGCTAGATAACACCAGAATAGTAAGCTCTTAATCCACAGACAATAAGAAAAAAAAAATTCATCTGAATTAATTAGTATAAATAGTCAATGAAACAATTGTAATTCCATTTCACTAACAAAAGCATGTTTTTCCATGAAAATATCCCACGATGAGCATGAACTAACCAATTTTTAAACAACACAACTTCATTTTATTAAAAGAAATTCTTTGACTAGTAGGAAGCAGCTAGACACAATACTTTCTTACTAAAAATAAGTGAATGAAAATATGTGTGGAATTTTGTTTGTTTTCCTTTGCTGTCTAATAGACAAGGTTTATGCTTATGAGAAAACAAATAATATTCCAGTGTTCACAGAACCCACCTATTAAGGAACATAGGCTTAATTTCCTTCAGTTGCTGCAGTCTTTCATGTTCTGTCTCAACATGAACATGTCTTCAAATATTAAGCAATAGGAGTATTCATCAGAGCCAATTTATCTTTAAAGCACTGAAAGAATCTATTTAATAATATAAAGTTTTAAAATCTGTAACACATAAATATGAGCCATTTAATGTTGTAGAAAGTTTTGATTAACATAGGATGATATTCAAGATATAGTATTTTTTTTGTAGTCCGAAACAGTATATTCTGAATAACCCAAAAACCCATTGCCACTGAGTCACTTCTGACTCATAGCGACCCTGCAGGACAGAGGATAACTGTCCCCTAGAGGAGCTAGTACAGTTGTTTACAACATATATAGAAACTACAACCTGGTCAGGAACATGAAGGTGTTTCTGAATGGTGACATTGTTTTCCTTCATCTAAAGCATCAATGGTTAGCACACTACATTAATTTTCTAACAGCTCTAACTACTACCAACAATGAATGTTTTTTGATTTAAAGATTGCCTCCAAACTGGATCCTATATTGGAGTTCTACTTCCAAATCTTCCCCTAAATGCTGTGTGGTTGCAGTTAAATTACTCAAACAGCCCCCGAATTCTCAGATTCCTCAGTCTTAAGAGTGAGAATTTTGAAAAAGATAATCTGAAAAGCATGGGATTCTTTCTGGCTCTAAAGTTTTTATTCTAAGAATTTCTTCTTGCTCATTAAATATTCTTCACTTTTCATCAACTCCAAAAATCTGAAGCAACTGTACAACTAACTCATATTATTCTAGTGACCTCTTTTTTTAAAATGTTGAGTGGAAACAATTATAAAGCTATTTACAAAGACTGATTATTAGAAATGGAATTTTCTGTTTGTTCTCAAGTGATGAAAGACAATTTCCTATTAAGAAATCAAAAACTAAGTAAACCTATGATAGAAATACCTACAAACATAAAGGACAACTTTTCCTCTATTTTTAAGTAAATCTGTTAATGACTTGCCTAAAATATTTGACTATATATTGTATTTAATTTGTATGTTTGTATCTAATTGAATTCAGTTGTCCCATTTCAGCACTCAAATAAATTTACATCCTTAACTCAGTTTGATTTAATTTTTTTTTTTTTTTTAAATAACACTACTGCTGAAAGTTTCTTGGCCCTATGTATTTAACTCTTACTTTGAGTGGTTGATGGAAACCCTTGTGGCATAGTGGTTAAACGCTATGTCTACTAATCAGAAAGCTGGCAGTTCAAACCTACCAGCTGCTCCTTAGAAACTCTGTGGGGCAATTCTATTCTGACCTACAGGGTCACTGTGAGTTGTAATCGACTCAATGGCAATGGCTTTGGTTTCTGGTTTTGAGTGGCTGGTATCAGTAAAGCTCTTTGTCAGTTTTTGTAACCTATTGACATTTTTTTTATCATGAGCATCAAATCATCTTTAAGTAGAGGAATAGAAAAAGAAAATTTATGTTATAATTTAACACCTATAATGTGAGTCGTTGAGCTGCTTCGTTTTTAAAGAAAATTTTCATTTAAACATCAAAGTGACTAAAGAGTAGAATTGCCCAACAGGGTCTTCGAGGAGCAGCCAGTGAATTTGAACTGCCAACATCTTGGTTAGCAGCCAGACTCTTAACCACTGCACCATAGGGGCCCCTCACAGTTACTAGAAGATATGAATATTCTTTAGATGTGGAAACAAACTCAATAATTTTAAAAAGTTTCTGAGGACTGAACAATAAATACTGATAGGTTGGGGGTAGTAATTGGTTGAATATATAAAAACTTATATAGCTTATGACTGTTCGTTTATTTGGGCATTTGTATATTTCAAGCTGATGAATATTATAACTCTTGCTTTTACATATTTAGAAATTTTCCACTAATATTCTGAGAATAAATATCCTTATTCTCAAGCAAAAGTCAAATAGACTTTTGTGCCTTGCAAACTAAGGAGGCTTAAATCATTCGTTGACATACTCATATATTCAACATGACATATCACAATATGCTAGTTACCATATATTTGTGTACACATGAATAAAATAAGGTTCTCTAACAGTTAATTTTGTTAAACAGATTAATTTTCTCTTCATCTTCCATACCCTTTATTGATTTATTCACCCATCCATTTCTTCATCTGTCCTCCCCTATTACAGGCAGCAAAACACACAAGGGGTTGGGATAACAAAGACTCTACCGTACTCTTGGGGCTTACATTCTAGTAGAGGAGTATCAAACTAATGTAACTGAAAAGCATTATAGAATGACAGCAAAGAGCTTAGGACCTACAGAAAGAAGAAATTTTAAAATATTTTTATATTCTTAATATACCTTTGTCTTTTGTTATTCTTTTACTTTGACATTTAAAGTAACATTGTTTCAAATCCATGACCAATATTCCCATTGTTAATTTTAGTTGTATAAAACAGTGACTCTTAATGTTTTTAGAAATGGACTTTATATAATTGTGCTAAAATGTTCAACATGCAGCCAGAAAAAAAAAAAAAATGGGTTGTACACTTTAACATGAAAAAGCTATACCAATACAAAATCTCTGGTGATGCAATTTTCTTTTCTCCTACCCACCTAGCTGTATATGTCGTATCTGAACCTTCTTGATGGGTTGTGCCTTACCACCCAGCTAGAAAGCCACCAGCACACAGCTTCCCTGATGTGCACCATTCTAATGGCAGCTCTCTCAACAATTTTTTTGGGGGGGCTCCTGTTTCTCTTTTCTTGCTCATATCCACTTAGATCCATACATCACAACTTCCTCCCTCCCTCCTGCCTATCTGTACCAGTGCATCTCTGAACTGCACAGGCACAATCTACTGGAACCTACCCAGCACTGACTTGGACCCCACTCTGTGAGCCCCCATATGTTCCACAAACAGCATATCTCAGCCCATTCCCTTCAGCTGGACCTTTCATGATTCATCACAGTAGAAATTAACAAGAAGAGCAAGGAAAAAAATAAATTACATGAAAACTGAATTAACATCTTGCTTAGTAACTGCTGGGTAATAGAAGAAATCAAAAATGGAATAAAAACATTCCCAGACTCAAATGAGAATGAAACACATCACACCAAAACCTCTGGAACACAGCAAAGGCAGCCTTCACAGATCAGTTTATATCAATGGATGCACACATCAAAAAAAAAGAAGAAGAAAGGGACAATATCAAAACATTAACTACACAACTCAAACAAATTAGAAAGAGAACAGCAAAAGAAACCCACAGCCCTCAGAAAAAAAGGAAATAATAAAGATCAGAGCAGAGATAAATGAAATAGAAAATAGAAAGGATAGAAAGGGTCAGCAAAACCAAAAGTTGTTTCTTTGAAAGGATCAACAAAATTGACAAAGCACTGGCCAAACTGATCAAAAAGAAGGAAAAGAAAGGTTATAAAGAACCCAAATAAGACATAAAATGGGAGACATTACAACAGATCCAACTGAAATAAAAAGGCTCATGTTAGAGTACTATGAAAAACTACATTCCAATAAATTAGGAAACCTAGAGAAAATGGACAAGTTCTAAAAACACAGTACCTACCCAAACTAACATAAAATGATGTTGAAAATCTGAACACAGACTTGTAACAGAGAAGAGATTGAAAAGGTAATAATAAATAAAATTCCCAACAATTAAAAGCCCTGGCCAGGATGACCTCACTGAAGAATTCCATCAAACATTCAGAGAAGAGCTGACACCAGTACTATTCAAAATATTTCAGAACATAGACAAGGAAGTGATACTTGCAAATTCATTCTAAGACGCCCTCATAACCCTCATAATAAAACTAGGCAAGGATACCACACAAAAATTAGAAGTACAAACCAATACTTCTTAAGAATATAGAAACAAAAATTCCCAACAAAACTCTAGCCAGTAGAATTCAGCATCATATCAAAAAAAAAAAAAATGAATACACCACAACCAATTAGAATTTGTACTAGGTATGCAAGAATGGTTCAACATTAGAAAGATCAATCAACATAATTCACCACATAAATAAAAGGAAAGAATCACATGATCATCTCAACTGACACAGAAAAGGCATTTGACAAAGGCCAACATCCATTTTTGATAAAAAAAAATTCTCAATAAAATAGGTATAAAAGGGAAGTTTCTCAACATAATAAAAGGCCTCTATCCAAAATCAAGGGTCAACATCATTCTTAATGGAAATAGGCTGAAAACCTTCCCTCTGATAATGGAAACAAGATAAGGATGCCATTTATCATCACTCCTATTGAATACAGTGTTGAAGTTCTAGCTAGAGCAATAAGGCAAGACAAAGGAATAAAGGACAGCCAAACTAGTAATGAAGAAGTTAAACTGTACCTATTTGTGAATGATATGATACTATACATAGAAAATCCAAAAGACTTCCTGAAAAACTACTTGGAACCAATAGAAAGATTCAGCAGGAAACAAAACAAGATACATAATAAACATGCAAAAAGCAGTTGGATTCCCATACATCAATAAAAGAATGAAAAAGAAATAATTTATAATAGCCCTTTAAAAAAGACAATGTTGTCATTAGGTGCCATTGAGTTGGTTCCAACTCATAGGGACCCCACGCACAAGAGAACAAAACACTGCCTGGTCCTGTACAATGCCCACAATCGTTTTCATGGTTAAGCCCGTTGTTGCAGCCACTGTGCCAATCCATCTCACTGAGGGTCTTCATCTTTTTTGCTCACCATCTACTTTACCAAACATGATGTCCTTCTCCAGGAATCAATTCCACCCAAAAAGATATCTGAAGTACGCAACATGTGGTCTCACCAACCTTGCTTCTAAGGAGTATTCTGGTTGTACTTCTTCCAGGAGGCAGATCTGTTTGTTCTTTGGCACTACATGGTATACTCAAAACAAACAGACAAAAGACACTTAGGAATAAATCTAACCAGGGAGGTAAAAAAATATATACAAAGAACACTACTGAAAGAAAGCCCAAGAGATCTACACAAATGGTTAACCATACTAAGCTCATGGATAGTTAGCCTCAACACTGTGAAAATGGCAATTCCACCCAAAGTCATTTACAAATACAATGCAATCCCAATCAAAACACAAGCAACATTCTTTAAAGCGATGGAAAAACTTACTGACTTTATATGAAAATGGAAGAAGCTCCAGATAAGTAAAGCACTATTGAAAGAGGAGAATACAGCGCAAGGACTTTTACTATCTGACCTCAGAACTTACCAGACACCTGTAGTAGTCAGTACAGCCTGATATGGACACAACAACAGATATATTAGCGAATGGAACCGAACTGAGAATGCAAATGTAAATCCATCCACATATGGTCACCTGACTTTGACAACGGCCCCAACTCCACCAAGTGGGGAAAAGGCAGTCTTTTTAACAAATGGTACTAGCAAAACTGGATGCCCTTCTGCAAAAACATGAATCAGGAACCATATCTCACACCATATAGAAAAACTAATTCAGAAAGGATCAAAGACCTAAATATAAAACCAAAAAATATAACGTTCATAAAAGAAAAACTAAGATCAACTCAAGAAGCCCCAGTACATGGCATTAACAAGATACGAGCCACAACCAACAACACATAAACTCCAGAACATAAAATGAATAATTGGAATATTCTAAAAATTAAACACACTCATCAAAATACTTCACCAAAAGAGTAAAAAGACTACCTACACACTAGGGAGGAAAGAAATGCCTATTGTAAATCAGAAAAAGACCTAATAACTAAAATCTATAAGAAAGTCTAATACCTCAACAATGAAAAGACAAACAATCCAGTTAAAAAAATGGGCAAAGGAAATGAATAGACACTTCACCGAAGAAGACACTCGAGTGGTGAATAGACATGTGACAAAAAGCAAAGCAAAACCACAACACGATGCTATCTCACTCTGGCATGGCTAGCAATCAAGAAAACAGGAAACAGCAAAAGTCAGAAATGTTATGAGGAGAGCAGAATTCTTATGTACAGCTGGTCATAATGCAAAATGATAGGACCACTTTTGAAAATGATGCGGCATTTCCTTAGAAATACTGTATGATCCAGTAATACCACTCCTACGAACATAGCTAAAGAAATAAGAGTCATCACATGAGCAGACCAACATGTACACCAATGTTTATTACAGCATTGCTCACAACAGCAAAAAGATGGAAACAACCTAGATGCCCATGGTGGACAAACTGTGGTACATACACACAATAGAGTATTACACAACAATAAAAAACAATGATGAATCTGTGAAGCATCTCATAACATGGAGGAAACCGGAAGACATCACTCTAAGTGAAATAAGTCAATCACAAAAGGGCAAATAGAGTATAAGATCACTTCTATAACAATTCATGAAAAGGCCTACACACAATAAAACAATCTTTGATGGTTATGAGAGAGGGGAGCGGAGGGGTAAAGTGGGGATGGAAAACCACTAAAGAGACGATATATAAGTGGTAACTTTGGAGGAGAGCAAGACAGTACACAATACTGGTACAGCCAGCCCAACTCCTACCACGAAAGGTCGTGGAATTTCCATAGACACATCCAAACTCCCCGAGGTACCAAATTGCTGGGCTGAGGGCTGTGTGGACTACCTAGCTCAAATGGCATAATAAAGTTCACAAAGAAAATGGTCTACACCCTACTTTGGTGAGTAGTGTCTGGGGTCGTAAAAGCCTGTGAGCATTCACCTAAGACACTCCTCTGGTCTCACTCCTTTGGGAGCAAGGAAGAATAAAAACAAATTAAGATGCAAGGAAAAGATTAGTTCAAAGGATTAATGGACCACAACTACCACAGGCTACACCAAGCTGAGCCCAGTACCAGTAAATAGTGCTCAGCCGCCACCACTGACTATTCTGGATCACAGTCAAATTTCCCAGACAGAGCTGGAGAAAACTGTAAATCAAAATTCTAGCTGTAAAAAAGGAAGACCAGACTTGCTGACAGAGACTGTAGAAACCCTGAGGGTATGGCTCCCAGGCACCTTTCAGCTCAGTAATGAAGACACCCCTGGGATTATCTTTTCTCTATATATTAGACAGGTGCACAAGGACTAGAAAGCAGGAGGGGACAGGAAACCCAGTAATAGGGAACCCAAAGTTGAGAAGGAAGAATGTTGACATGTCATGGGATTGGTAATCAAAGTCATAAAACAATATATGTACTAACCGTTTAATGAGAAGCTAATGTATTCTATAAACCTTCAACTCCACTACAATACTAAAAAAGGGAAAAAAAATACATCAGATACCCTTGGAAGGCCAAGGGGGAAAATCTGCAAAAGAAGTTCCGCTGTGAGTAGTTAAGAACACACACACACACACATGCACGCGCACACTTAGTAACCATATCTCCTAAGGCACAGGGGCCAAATTTTCAAGATGTGCTTAGTGGCCCAAACCTCCTCAAAAAAGATAAAAAGCCACTGATATTAATGATCTACTGAATCTTTTCCACTCTAAAATTCTATGCCTGTATCACTAAATCTGTTCATTATAAATAGCTAGGAATTTGAGGTCAAATATTTAATAATTAGCATAGATTAAAATGTAATAGATACTATTTTGAACTTCAGAAAAGAATAAGAGATGAACTTCTATTTTTAAGACAATGCTAAATATTTTCATCCTTTCTGGTCTTGGGTCACTGCATTTTAGAACTCAGGGAATGAATGGACTTTATATTGCAACAGAGGGCAATGCAACACAAGCTGCAGATGTGCAGATGTGCTTGTTTTCAGGAAGGCCACGTCATTCCTTTTCACCTAGTAAAATACTGCTTGCCAACCTTGGGTACTTGAAGCTGTGCAGCATCACATACCTGTAGGTATGTTCCTCCTCCAGTTAATATCAGGTGACTCACATCTGTTTAAGAAATAGAAACAGTACCAGAAAGTATAGTAACTACCACCAAATCACGAGGGTTAGCAAGATCAAGAGACATCACCGTCTTCTTTAAGCAGGTTGCTTAACCTCTCTGAGCCTCAACTTTCTTTGCTGTAGAAATGAGGAACTCAGATAATCTAATTTTCCTCAGTTTCAGGGTCCCCACCCCGCCTCCCACTCCAATCATCTAAAACCTTATGCAACCTGGAGGTGATTGCCTTTCCAGCTGTTTGTACCTGGCTAGGCTGAAGATCCTTAGAAGAAAGTCCTGCCAATCCACTTCTGAAAAGTCACAGCAATGAAAATCTTACGAAGTGTAGTTCTACTCCACAAAGCATGGGGTAACTGAGTAGAAATTGATTGGACAGCAATTTATTTATTTATTTTAGCAGAGACGGGAAAGAAAAAACAAAAACTTTTGCATCATTTCCAACTCATAGCGACTCTACAGGGTGGAAAAGAACTGCCGCATATAGTTTCCAGGGAGCACCTGGTACATTCGAACTGCTGACCTTTCGGTTAGTAGATGTAGTTCTTAACCACTATGCCACCAGGGTTTCCAAAAATGGAAGGATAACCAAAGAACCTAGCAAACGATGAAGTAAAAGAAGGCTTGTGATTATTCCTAAGTCAGTTCTTCAGAATGCAATGTTTTGTGTATTTTTGCCTATTCCACACAAATACAAGTTTCTGATCCTCTTTTCTGATTTTTATTTAAAAAACCACATGGGCTAAACCAGTGTCTACATACCATTTACCTGAAACCTTGTTAGCCTGCTGTAGCAATAATTCCCTACCTGGAAGACGAGCCACGCTGAGACTGCTACTTAGTTGCACTTAACAGCAATCTATGGCTTTTCTTGAGGATTCTTCTGGCTTCTGCAGTAGAGAGCTGGTGAATGAAACAGACAGATGATACACACACCCTTATCATCCTTAAAGGCAGCACCAGTCCCCACTTGTATCATTATGAACTTTAATGGCTGTATCAATTCCCACTATTTTCTTAAGATGTGAGATGTGATACTGTGTTTGATTTAGGCAGAAGTTAGAAGGATTGTGTGCAATTTCAGTTTCACCAAGTTGGCCTTGCTCACTAGAGGCCAAGTGTCTGCTTTAGTGATTACTGCCTTGTACGCCAATCCCATCTACTCATTCGTCTACCAAGGAAATGACCATCAGACTCCTAAATCCTGAACTCAGCAGACCTGCTGTAAACTGATTTGTGGCCACCAGTCCACTTATTACTTAATGGAGTCACTGATACTTCAAGTATCAATGTCATCTCAGGTCCTGTGTTCAATACTCCACAAAAGGTCTAATACATACTCACAAAGGTAAATAAACATAGATCCTTTTGGGGAAGGACCAGGGGAATCTTACAATATATACTTTAGTGGTATTGAAAGAGTGAAAAAAAAAAAAAAGGCTTTTAAGAAGATTTCACTTAAAAAGTTCAAAGGTCCAGCTGCTTCTCTCTGGATCAGACTAAGGACGTTCGTCCCTCCCCTCACAGAATTTCTTGAGATAAGCCTAGCTTCTAAGGAGAAAGTAACTTCTTCCCATGTAACCTAACGCCAATTGCTTATCTAGTGCCTCTTTAAGTATGCTATGTCAATGAAATTACAATATAAAAATCTGTATACCTGTAGTTGCCAAATAGAAAGATCTATGAAAATTCCTTTGTTTGCTTCTTTGAGAAAAGGTGTAAATAGGTATGTCTGGTAACGGACTTAAGTCTGACTACAGCACTGCCAGCAATAAAACCCTCTTCCTCTTAAAGACAAAGTGATGCTCAAGATGTTCTTTGCTCTGCGTGCCGAACTTATCTTTTTCCTGCTACAGTATTGCAGGGTCCCTTCCTGCTGAGCTAAGCTTGCCAGATTTAGCAAATAAGAATACAGGATACTAAGGTAAATTTGAATTTCAGATAAACAACAGATAGTAGGTTAGTAAAGTATACCCATATAGTATTTGAGACATATCAACTGTACAAGAAGTATTGATTGTGTATCTGAAATTCTAAACTGATCAGGCATCCTATATCTGACAGCCTATCCTGGCTACGTCTTTGGTCAACAAATTCTGGATCTGAGAAATGAATTATATTGAGGTTCTGAGCAAGACATTGCTGCCTTGGGGATTGCAACTGATCTCAGCCTCCTGCTCTTCCATTCTTTCCTTCTTCTGATTCTAGATGTTTAGCAGTACCTTTGACGGCTTCCCGTCTGTGTTACTCCTAAACTAAAAACCAAATTCTTTGCCATAAAGACAATTCTGACCCACAGCAACTCCACAAAACACAGTAGAACTGCCCCATAGAGTTTCCAAGGAATGCCTGGTGCATCTGAACTGATGACTTTTTGGTTAACAGCTGTGGGGACACCACATTTTATTAATTGTCTATACTACTCCCTATAGGTCAACTCACTTTATGACTACCTTTCCAGCCTCCCTGGTCCGCGCTGTAATTATAGCTATGTGACTTCTGGAGGTATAACACTACCAGCCTCTATTCTTTCCTGGTCCAAGATCCTCAGGCAATTATCAAACTCAGTTCTGTGGTCACTTTTCCTACTGCCAACCCTGGCCTGAAGAGTAGAGCTGCCCAGGGGCAGAAGACCCAGACTGGGTAATGCATCCCTATCAGGGATTGTAAATTTGAAGATGCTTTGTTCTGTGGGGAAGTGCTACAGTGTTGCTAGAGACACAAGTGCAGAATCTCCAATGTGGAAAAATGTGAAAATTATTCACTGCGGATGATCTGGTAAACAGGGAAAACATTATGCTTACCTTGCCCACTGTATAATCTGCCCCTGGAGCTACCACATTGCTTTTTAGTGATGCTGGTTTCCCTGTCATCCGTGCATTCACCAGTGTTGTCTCCTGACACACACACACACACACACACACACACACACACACACACCCCACCACCATGGAACATAATTCTCTTATAACCTATATATATAGCGCATCCATTTCATCACCCCTGTTTCTTCCCTGCATCACTGGATACTTTCCTATACAATATCAATCATAAAATTGAATAATATATACCCTATTACAGTACTGGGTGAGCACATACAATGTACCATATTGTTACACAAGTAACTTGAGCCTTTTACATTTGTCTGTCAACTACTTCCTCTCCATCCCTTGTGTTTTCAAAAATGCACAGTGCTGATTTTTACAGCTTCTAAAAATTCCTCCTGAAGGGGAGGAAATAGTGGGCAAACAAATGGAGAAGGGGCATCTTATTTGCATAACAATACCTTGTTTGCATATCAAAGTTACTTAAAGAGTGTTGCCAGTGGTTAGCAAAAAGTAGTGAGATTGTAAGTCATTTTCTTTTATGCTTTTACATGTCATTTAAAATCTTTCTTTCAGAATGAAGAAAATTTAAAAAACTAAGCAGATGAAAAAATCTGTCACATTGGAAAGGATACGAAATACCTTCGAGTAGTATACAGCATTTCTGTTGTCAGTTTCTGTGGTGATGCTGGGTTTTGAGTACCATACAAGCTAATGTGGTGTGCATAATTACCATACATGCCAAGAAAACCTAGGAGATCATTTGTGGCATTGTGGAGTATGAGCTACAAAAGATGAGATGCCCAATAATTTGTAGTATTTTTCTTTTAAATCAGAGCTAGACTGTAGTTCTCAGAAAATTCAATCCGTTTTTATTCTTTCCTAGAATTATATCATGTCTTCTCCTATTTTAGTAGGACTAAATTGATTTGGACTGTGCAGAGAGTAGGTAGAGCTTTTTCAATTTTATGCACTATGAACAAATACTATATTACTGATCTTTCAAACTGCAGCTCTAACTTTATGCTTTGAAAATGTATTAGTACACACAGTTAGTGACTAAGCTTTTCTAAAAACAGCATTGAATGGGCACAGAAAAATAAAGGAGTCATAAGAGATGACCTCTGCAGCCACCTCCCACACCGAATATTACCGAATGCTCTTCTTTCTACTCACTCGCCTTTATTTACAATGGCCCATGCTACCAGAAAACCATGATAAAACACTCAGAAAAGGAATGAGGGAATCTGAGACAGAATCATTTATAAACGTCGATTCTCTGTGTTTTTCCCGGGTTATTCATCCTAGCAGTTTACAACCAAGATACCAAGCAGCCAAGTATCTTGCTTAAGCCTTTACCACGTGATGGCTTTTGTATCATAGCTGACACCAACAGGCAAGTAAACATAGCGGTAACTACGTATTATTATTTCTTTCTACTCACCTAGCTCATGGATCGTGGTTCTATGGTTTTCAGAAGTCTGAATCAGTAATTTCAGTGAGTCAGTTCTCTCCAAAAATAAAGGTGTCTCCTGAGCCTGCTGTCTTTCCTCCATTCCCATTATTGTTACCAGACAAAACTCCAGGTTCTCATTACCAGCCTCAAACAGTCAGTCTCTAAGACAAGTATTTTGGGGTGAGAGCTTAAAGAGGAAATTTATTACTGTGTCCTATCAGACACAGGAAGCAGGGAAATATTTCTCCATCAAGGTCTTGTTCAAATTTTGTCAGGCAAGGTCAAAGTGAAGCATTTAAAGGTAGCAAAGAGAATTAAATCTTTGCTGTCTATTTTAACTTCCCTTTTTAAAATTGGGGTGTCTAAAGTTTCCCTTCTGTTTCACTGTTACTGTTATTGCAGTGTAAGATTTTGGCGTTGAACAGCTTTGGGTTCAAGTTCTAGTTCTCATGTGTGACTTTTGGTAACTCTGAGCCTAGATTTAATTATCTGCAAAATAAGAACAGCTACCATGTGTCATATTTATGAAGACAGAAGACAGTGTAGACAAAGTATTCAGCGTTGTACTTACTACATAGGAGATGCTCAATAAAACTTTATAACTAATGTTGATTATTACAACATCTTCCTAATAAAACTCCCTGTTCTACATCTTCCCTCGTTAGTGCGTCTTTTCTATGGCTGCCAAAGCTCCTGTATTTAAAATAATAGTAATACCTAATTATACCAATTCCCCACTAAAAATTTGTATTGCTCAATGCTTACAAGTTCAACTCTTAAATCCTTATTCCAGCATACCATGCCTTCAAGGCTTGACTCTCATTTCTTTCAACTCCTATCACTGAGCCAATGGCACAACTGGAATATCCACTGTGTGTCAGCTATAATGGATAAGTGGTCGGAGGACTACTCACCTAGCTCATGGATCATATGGACCAACCACACTGCAGACACGCTACTTGATGTTCACTCTTTCCTGGGCAAAATATTTATTTACCCCTTTTCTTCTGTGGGTATGAGGGCAGGGATGAAATCTTATTCAAGTAGCTTTCTAAAGGAAGTAGCGACAAGTATGATTATGACAAATTCTGTCTATGATTTCATTTTTGGTACTAATGGGGTGAGAGAATGTGCTGCTGGAGGTAATGGGGGATATGTACAGCTAGAAGATGATTCAGATCCATTTGAAGTGATTATCAGAAAGCACCCTAAAACAAATCATCAGTCACATAAGGCCATATGGATGGATAGAAATTCTGCAAATGGAGATGATGGGAGTGCATCACAGCATCAAATCAGGGTGATCACCTTGCCAATCAAGGTTAAAGTGACTGTCAGAGGAACAAATTGTCCAGGTGGTAATCTTTAGGATTGCTCTAGGACAAGAATTCTGGCTGTTGTCTTAAAAGAGTCATCCTTAAACTCAGGCAGGTCAGCATCACCTGGAGAGCTAATGGTCAGAGTCACTGAAGTAGATATGAGGTTGAGACTATTTTCAACAGTTTTCCAGGTGATTATAACACACACAAAATTTTGAGAACCACCACCTTCTAGGGCTATGCCACTGCTTGCAAAGTGTAACCCGCAGCCAGACGTGTGAGTCTCATCCGGGAACGTGGCAGAAATGTGGACTCCTATCCCCAACACATACTTTCAGAATGAGACTCTAGTTTAGCAAGATCCCTAAGAGATCCAGGTGGACACATAAGTACGAGAATCACTGATCTCAATCAGTAGCTCTCAACCCTAACTTTATATTAGGATCATCTAGGGAGTTTTCAAAATTACTGATGCTTCCATCCAATCCCCAGATTTCCATTTAATTAATGAGAGTACATCCTGGACACTGGAATATTTAAAGGCTTCCCAGGCTATTTTAATAGGCAGTCAAGTCTGAGAATCAGCACTTTAAGTAAAAGAGCAATTTCCAGGTGTTCTTCTTTTTTTAAAAGGTGTATCAAACTAAAATGGATTCCTTGATAGTTTTAATTTGTTCTATAAACTGAAAATAAATAAATAAATAGAAATCTGACTAAAGAAGTTTAGACTAGATGGAGAATATTTTAAAGGAATTTGGAGGACAGCTTTCTGGTCAACTGACTGGAAGAGACCCATATTTATGCCAAACTTCTCATTAAATTATTTCATTTGGCATACATATGGACATCTTTGTAATAAACATCATAAAATGAGACAAGCAGATTTAACAATGTATCCTATGTATAAGCTCACAGATTTAACAATGTATCCTATGTGTAAGATCACAATTGTCCGGATGTAAACTTTAGATTAGTTGAATTAAGAGCCCATTGATAATTTAATTAGTTGGAGAAACAGCCTGCTTTCAGATGAAGTCCCCTAGTGAGTAAGATTCTGGCATTTCAAAGAGAACATAATGAGCTTTATAATTCATAATAATTGCATATAAACCATGTCTGAATTTTCGTAAGTTCAAAACTAGTGTATGTTTATTTTGGTTTAGCTTATAATTAAAGACATATTCTAATGATGCCATATATTTTAAAAGTCATAAAGTTGATGACCTTTATGGGATTAAATAGACAAAAGGATCAGTCTGGATGTAGAAAAATTACTTGGGTAAAAGTTGAATTTAATCTAAAGGTTTAATGTTATTCCCATTTGTAAATTATTTAATATCCTATTACCAGTAATGTTATGATTATGCTGCCACCTGCTGGTAGATAGTTTTAAAATATTGTATAGTGAACCACCAAGAAACCCCTTGCCCAAGGGTGAATTCAGACTCAGAGACCTACATCAAAATCCAAACCTACTGCTGTCGAGTCAGTTCTGACTCACAGCAACCCTATAGGACAGAGTAGAACTGCCCCGTAGATTTTTCAAGGAGCTCCTGATAGCTTTGAACTGCCAACCTTTTGGTTAGCTGCCTGTTGCCTTACCCTCTCTACCAACAGGGTTTCCATAAAAACAAAACCGAACCCGTTGGTTTAAGTCAGTTGAGACACACAGTGACCCTGTAGGACAGAGTAGAACAGCCCCATAGGGTCTCCAAGGAGCACCTAGTGGATTTGAACTGCTGATCTTTTGGTTAGTAGCCATAGCACCACCATTGTACCACCATTGTACCATTGTAACCATTGTACCACCATGATAGGGCAAAACAAAACTGCCCCATAGGGTTTCCATAGCTGTAAAACTTATTTATTTGTTTGTTTGTTTGTTTGTTTATTCACTAGTGGAAAGTATCCAAAGCAATTTAGTTTGTTGTTAAAAAAATTATATGCAAATCATTTAGTGACATTGGTTGCAACTCCTCCAACATGCCAGCACTCTCCTCCTTTTTACCTCAGGTTCTCTGTGTCCAATAGTCCAGTTTTTCTGTCTCTTCCACCCTTCTCATCTTTGCTTTTGATCAAATATTGCCTATTTAATCTTGCATACTTGATTGAACTAAGAAAACACGTAGGGCTAACACTTTGACTTTGGCTTTCCTCTTTTTTGATGTGGCATTTATTATAAATTGACTTTTATGCATTGCCTTTACCTTGAACCAAAAGTTTTGATATGATATGTTTTCATTGTTATTTCATTATTCTAGGAATTTTTTTATTTCATCTTTGGTTTGTTCCATTACTCAGTGGTTTTAAAGCAAGGTGTTACTCAGTTTCCTCCTGCCTCCCAACACTCCCCACCCTGCTCTTTCCAGTGTTGGTTTCTACTTTTCATGGCTTTGTGATCAGATAAAAACACTTCGTATCATTTCACTGTTTGGGATTTTTTTAAGGCTTGCTTTGTGGCCTACCATGTGGTCCATTCTAGAAAAGATTCTATGCATTGGGAAACAATACGAACTTTGTTGCTTTGGGGCAGTGTTATATAAATGCCTATCAGATCAAGTTGATTAATTACAGACTTCAGATCTTCTGTAAGTTGGTGGAGTTTCTTTCTAGTTGTTTCGTGCTTCACCAGGAGTGATATGTTAAAGTTTCCTACTACTTTTGTAGAAATTTCTGTTTCTCTTTTCAGTGTTGTTAGGGGTTTTGCTTTGTTTTGTTTTCTTATGTCTTTTGGAGCCTTGTAATTGGGTGCTTAGGTGTTTACTAAGGTTGTGACTTCTTGGTGGACTGGTCTTTTAACCATATTATAATATCCTTCCTTGTCTTGTATGGAAACCCTGGTGGCACAGTGGTTAAGCGCTGTTGCCACTAAGTGAAATGACGGCAGTGCAAATGCACCAGGTGCTTCTTGGACCTTCTATAAGGCAGTTCTACCCTGTTTTGTAGGGTTACTAGGCGTAGGAATAAACTCAAAAGCAACAGATTTGGTTTGATTTGATTTTGTCTTTCATGGTGGATTTGCCTTAGAGTCTATTTTATCAGAGATTAGTAGTACCACTCCCACCCTTTTTTGTTTACTGTTTGCTTGGTATGGTTTTTCCATCCTTGTGAGTGTGTGTGTGTGTGTGTGTGTGTGTGTGTCTAATGTGTCTTTTGTAGGCAGCATGGTAAAGCATCATGTACTTTTATCTAGTCTGTGACTCTTTGCAGGTACATTTAAGCCATTTATATTTAGTGCAATAATTGATAGATAAGCATTTAGTGCTGTCATTTTGCTGTGCTTTTTTCTTCCTTTTGTGGTACTGACATGTTGACTTCCATTTGTGCATTTTCATTTCCTTTATTGCTGTGGGCTGGGAGCTACTGTGTCCTAGCCCCCCTGCCTCTTCCTCCCTCTCCCCATATTTGTACCTCTCTGCTTGGTGGCTTGAAACTATTTTCTTGTGATTATTTACAATATAATAAGCCCAAAGCTAAAACTATTTCTTGAAACTATTTGCAGGATATTAGCCCAGACAAAGCTATTTGTAATATAATAGCCCAAAGTTAGAGCTATTTCCTTGAAACTGTTTACAGAAGTTTAACTCAGGTTAAAACCATTTGCACGTTCCTGTCCTTTGTTTGAAGACGACTTCCATGGGCTCTGTAACAAAGATCGTGACCATTTTTAGCAATGTCCTGCCCTGTTGACTTCCTACCTGCTATGCCTATAAATAAAGCTTGTGAAAGCAGACTGATGTCCGTGGTTCTCCATCAGAGACCATGGTCCCACCTGCCCCAACCTTGTCTTGTGTGATGTGTTTCTTCTGTGAGGGTTTTTTTTCCTATCCCCTTCCTGCACATCTGAGCCTTGGACCCTGTCCAGTGCTGACCAGTCAGGTGCCAGACCAGCACTTTATTATTGTGGATTTTGTGCTGATTGAGTCTTTCTTTCTTCTTTTTTCTTTTGATAAGTGTGGTTGTTAGCTTTCTTTGCGGTTACCTTGGAGTTTAACCTTCTCTTCCTAAGCTTAAACCAGGCTTTTATCCCTTCATATCACCCTGACTTCTTCACAGTTTCAAAGTTCTATACCTATACTGTTTGTTCCCCCTTTTATTGTTTTGATGCTGTCATCATTTGCAGATTGACAGCTCTGATTCCCTGTTTTAAATCTTTTAGCTTTGTTTTATTGTTGAGAGTTCTTTACCTGGGTTATGTCTATCTGATGCTGTCCTATGTTCTAAACTTGGGTTGTTGTCTGATGTTGGCTCTCTAACAGAAGAATTGTTTTCATGTTTCCTGTAAGTTTGTTTTGGTTTCTACAAATTCCCCTGATTTCTCTTTTTGTAAAAAGTATGCCTAATTTCACCATCACAGTTGATTGGGAATTTTACAGGATACATTATTCTTGGTTGACAGTTCCTTTCTTTCAAGGTTTCGTATGTGTCACCCCATTGCCTTCTTGCCTGTATGATTTTTGCTGGGCTTAGTTTTATTGTTCCCCCTTTTCAAGCTGCTCTCAGGATTATTTTTTTTTTTTGTCTTTGGTTTTGGCAAATGTGGTTATGATAGGTCATGGTGACTTTCTTTTAGGGTCTATTCTGTATTGGTTTCATTGAGCTTCTTATATAATCAGCTTGGGAAATTTTATGCAGCAAATGTTCAACAATTCTCTCTTTCTGTGATTTTCATGTTTCTCTCCTGTTGTGGACTTCATTTCTGATTCTATGTCACATAATTCTTAGGTGTTCTTCATTTTCTTCATTCTTTTCTCTGATTTTTTTTCCAAACAAAGTGATGTCAGTGGGTTTGTCATCACTCTTGCTGATTCTGTTTTCCATGTTTTACAAATTCGTTCCAAAAACCTTCTATTGAGTCATCCATTTCTGAAATTTTATTGTTTATCTTTTGAATTTCTAGTTTCTGTTTTTGTGTGACTTCCAGTTGTCTACTTATTTTGACATTTTGTCCTTACATTATTTCCCTGAATTCTTCTATTGTATTGTCTGTGTTTTACTTTATTTTATCTATGTTTTCACTGTTTCTATGTTTTCCATAATTCAGTCTACTTTTTCCTTGTTTTTTTCTGGGTTTTCCTTGATCTCTTTCCCAATTTTTGACAGAACCCTGAATATTACACTGTTAAATTTCATACCAGGTAATTTCAATGACTTTTCTTCTGCAAGACAGTTATCTGGTCTTTATTTTGGTCACTGCTGGAGATAACTTGTCCTGTTTTTTCAAATATGTTTTGATATTGTCTGCTGTCTTGTAAGCATTGATTGTATATTTATTTAAGTGTGTTTTTTCACTTTGTTTCAATACGTCAGAGTGGGCAGGCTGGCTATGTTTTGCTGCTTGCTCATCTGTGGGTACGATAGCTTTCATTACCTTGTCTGGGTAAGCAGGGGAGTAGCAAGGAGCACAAGCTTGCTTTGCTTTATACTGGTTTGGCAAGGTGACTGAGGGCAGAATGAATGAGTATCATCTGCCTCCTGATGTTGGTCCAGCTTTGTGGGAGTATTCATAGCCCCTTGACAAATGGGCTAGGGTCTCAGGTAAGGATGGGTGTGGGTTTGCTTCTCATCGTTCAGCAGCAGTTGAGTAGTGGGAAGGGAAAGGTGGTTTGGGCTTGGTCCAGAAGCAGGCTTGTGTGCCAGGGGTGCTCTAGTGGCACTGGCACAATTGAAGCCAGTGGACAAAAGGGAACTTGCATACAGGACAGATGGTTAAGGTGTGCGAAAGTGTGTTTCTCTGGTTACCAGTGGTCTGTGAAGATAGCCACGGAGGGGTAGGGCCAGCAGGAAGGGAGGGATGGGAAGCCAGGTTGCTCAGCATAGCTGGACATGGCCAGAAGGGAGGGATGACTTTGGGGCTTGGTCACTCAGTCATGACACACTTGAATTTGCTGGCAGGAAGGGAAGGCATGGGGCCAGATAACACAGCCATGGTACAGGTGGATGAGACCAATGAGCAGGAAGATAAGTGGGTCTCGGTCTCTCAGCTGTGGTGCAGCTGGATGGGCCAGCAAGGATGGCGGTGTGCAGGGCTGTATTTCTCAGCTGTGGTGCAACAGTGCAGAAGTCTTTATCAAAGTCTTTATCAAAGCTGACTACCACATCTCTCTCCTGCACAGCAACTGCTGGGTTTGAACTGAACTTTCAGTTAGCAGACAAGTGCTTAACCACTACACCATCTAGGATCCCTATTGTTTACTGATGTAATGCTAATCTTGTTTTAAATTAAATTTGATTCTTTGCTATTGTTTTCAATGAATGTATATTTCCTGTTAAAAATTAAAATCTCATCGAGAAAAGCATTTAGCCATTCTAGAAGCCTGGAACATAGTTAAGTCTCCTTTGTAAATACATTAGGGAGGTATACAAAGTGAGGACTTGTGTGAAATGTTCATTCACAAGCAGGAGCTGGCCTCCGTAGGTCTAAGACTACAGGACACTTAGCCATGTCACTAAAGCTATGGTTGTCTGGAAACAAGGATAGAGATGTACTTTTTGAAAAAAATTGAAGCAGAGAAGACAGGTCTAGGGTTGTTGGGAAGCATGGATGGGCCATGTACTCATAACAACTCATGGCAAGGCAGGAAGGCAGAGAGAGACAGAAAAATATATATACATATAAATGTGTGTGTATGTATGTGTATAAGGAAGGACTAGGGATGTGACTAAACTCCTTCTCCTACAGAAGCAAGAATATAGAACCAGTATCAGAGGACAACATGCGGTTCCAGCTTCCAAAAAAATGACACAAGTAATTCAGGTACTTACAGCATTGCTGATACAAAGACATATGCACAGATTACATCATCTACTGAATGCCACCAATATAATTTCATAAATAGTTCATTATACATAAAAATGAAGTGTGCTGCTGTTAGCATTTATGGACAGCTTTTAGGTATGTATTCAAAGAATTCACAAATGTTTACTGATATAAACAGAGAGAGTGTCCTTGTCGGTATTAATATAAGACAGATGAGGACAAAGCTTTAATAGATTGTGAACTGAGAATTCTATTATTGCATACGAGGGAAATTATGTGTGTGTTTAAGGGATGTTATAAAGGAGGAATGTAATTGAACTATAGCAGATGAACATGTTTACATGCCAAGTGTTTCCACATTGGAATCTGTGGACTATGATATTATGGAAAAGGCTAAGAGCTTTGCCAGAACCTAGAACATCTACAATTTGTGCTGCATTGCCTTCTGTAGTGATATCAAGTTCATTCATCCTCAGAATTACAAATGTAGTGAGCCAAGGTCAGAAAGGATGAAAATATTTAGCACTGTTTTAAAAATAGAGGTTAACCTGGGCAAACTGTTCATTGAACAAGTCTACAGGGAATCATTCACCATTATGACAATTTTTTGGAAAGTGGCATACAATTGTCTTGAGGACAGTTTCCTGCTTTCCAATCCATCCAAAATCAGTGCTGAAAATCAGGTGGACCAGGTGGAAAATCCTTCTATAATATTATGGAAAAAAAAAAAGATAAACTAAATCCACAGGTGGTGAGTTGATTCTGACTCATAGAGAATAGGTATAGTAATTTACCTTCCTAGCATTCTCCAGTGGAGATGACTAATTCTGCACTATAGAAAGAGAAATACTGATGTTGATTGAACATTGGTTCTGACAGTTAAACCCTAAGAAAACAGAATGCCATTGTGGTCTTATTTTCATAATAGGATTTACGGGAATCAAAAGATAAGTAGATCTGTTCCACGACCACTTTATCATAAGGCCACTGAGATCCAAAGACACCACATGGTGACTCCTTCTAGTTCCTCAATGCATTGTTAGAATAGATATCCTCAGCAACCAGCAGAATCTCTACAATAATTTAGTATGTATGAAATTACTAGCCTTTCTACTAGAAAACCCCAAACAGAAACACATTTAGCTTCCTAATTCCACCAAGAATAAATCACAGCCAACATTTCATCTATTATCAGTACCTCCAAAGACTTAAAGAAATTCAGAGTTGAGGATTCGTATAACACGCCTATCTAAATTTCTAGTTTAGTTGTTGTAGAATGTGTATGATTCCTAGACAACTACTGTAAGTTTAATGAGGTGGAGACATCCCTCACCACTCTTTTGCATGAAAATCTGGTAGCATTTAATTTAAAGCATCTGTGACCCCTAAAATCAGTCATCATCAGTGATTCATGAGACCCCTTGGTTGGAACAAGATGATTTCTTCACTGCCTCCAAAAGATGCCCAGAGGAATTGACCGCAGTTGCCCACAGAAGTGATCTGCTCAGTAAGACAACCTATACTAGATTCTTTCCTTTCTTCAATTTATTCATATCTCTGTACCTCACTGGTGTTTCTAACCTTTACTTGGTTGTTTTGCCTTTACTTACTTGTCTCCCAAGTAAATAACCAGTTACGGTCAACTCTTTGTGACAAGATTTTCTTCTGGAGGAACCCAGCATAAAAGAAACCTATGTTAAGTTAAAAAACTATGCATTGAAAGTCAACACCTTTGCAATTAAAGGAAACTTGTTTACAGGGAGAATGCTCTGGAATATCCCAAGATTTGATGCATAAACAGAATCAGTTTAATACATAAAGTCAGTAATACTGACCTCAAGGCAGTAAGCATAAATACAGCATAAGTTTAGACATCCTCAGCTTATGATCCCTCATACCTAGCTTGAAGTCTCGGGAACCTTCTGGTATACTAATTGTCTAGGAATTTATCACTGCTCTTCCTGGGCTAGCAGGGTCCCTGGAGTCACCAGTATCTGAATCTTGTTCCCAGGTATTTCAGTTTCTCAGTAGGGCTATTTTTCCAGCTTCTTTCCTTCATACAAAAACCGAGTCACAGCCATTGAGTAGATTCCAACTCATAGCAATCCTGTAGGAGAAAGCAGAACTGCCCCCACAGTTTCCAAGGAGCATCCGATGGACTGGAACTGCCAACCTGTGGCTACCAGATGTAGCATGCGACTGTTACAACTAGGGGTTCCTACACTCAGATACCTACTACCCACAAATGAACTTCTACCAAAGTGCTACATGTTACTATCTCTTCTCTTTAGCCACATCTACTTCTGTATTTGAACCCAGGCATATTATTACACTCACTAGTTCACCTAAATCTATTAACCACTACAACCAGCCCCAGGGCAGTTGGTTTTAGAGAAAATCTGAAAGTCTGGGAACAGCCCACTTATTCATTTCCCATCAGCCCCTGACTATGGGGAAAAAAGATGGACATAAGTTAAGTAGAGCCTAAGTAGCTGACAGAGGGAGTGAAAATTAAGTAGCAACATTGTTTATCCCAGTGGTATGTTAAGGAAAAAATATTACTGTATTTCATGGATCTCTATTATCTGACAAATTGCTTGCCATCAGCTGCCTCAGAGCTCAGGAGTAAGGTAGAATGACACTGAATTGCATTAAATAGCCTCATCCACCTGCAGTCACGGGCTTGGGGTGATATAAACATGAAGAGTAAGACTTGAATTCCTGATTGTTTGGGTTTTTTATACATAATTTATTTTTGTTATTGAGAATATATAGAGCAGAACAGACACCAATTCAGCATTTCTATATTATATTTCAGTGGCATTGATTACATTCTTTGAGTTGGGCAACTATTCTCACACTCCTTTTCTGAGTTGTTCTTTCCCCATTATCATGAACTCACTGCCCCCTAAATTGTCTGTCTAATCTTTTGAGATGCTGCTTTCAGTTTGATCCCACATAGATACATCTTAAAAGAGCACAATTATCAAGGCAGACATTCTTTACTAGTAACACCAAATTATTGTTTGGTTTTACAAAGGCTTCAGGGGATATTTTTGGTTTAAGGTGTAACGATTATCTCAGGGCAGTAACGTCAGGAGTTCAACCAACCTCTGTGCTCCAGAAGGTCTGGATTCCAAGAGAATTTGAAATTATGTTTTCTATTTTTCCCTATCTTAGACATGTAGTGCTGCTATAACAGAAAATATAGCAAGTGGATGGCTTTAACAAAGAGAAATTCATTTCCTCACAATAAAGTGGGCTAAAAGTCCAAATCAAAGACATCAGCTTCAGGGGAAGTCTTTCTCTGTCAGTATGAAGAAAGGTCCTTGTCCTTAATTTTCCCCCTGGTCAAGGAGTTTCTCCAGTGCAGGGACCCTGGGTCCAAAGTATGCGTTCTGCTCCCAGCCCTGCTTTCTGGTGGTGTGGGGTTCCCCACCCTCTGTGCCCTCGCCTTTCCTTTGATCTCAAGAGTGAGAAAAGATGGTGCTGTCCACAGCCAAGGAAAGCTTCCTTTCCATCCGACTAGGTGCTTTAGTCTTCCAGTGCTGCTTTAACAGAAATACCACAAGCGGATGGCTTCCCAAAGAGAAATTCCGTTTGTCATAGTCCTGCAGGCCAGAAGTCCGAATTCAGGGTTTCAGCTCCAGGGGAATGTTTTCTTTGCTGGCACTGGAGGATGGTCTCTGTCCTCAATCTTCCCCTGGACTGGAAGTTTCTGATGTTCAGGGACCCTGGTCCTTTCTAAGGGATGTGTTCAGCTTCAGGTACTGCTTTCTTTCTGGTGCTATGAGGTCCCTCCAAATCTCGCTGCTAGCTTCTTTCCTTTGTATCTCAAGAGACTTCCTCAAGACACAAAACAATCTTACGCTTTTTGAGTCCTGCCCCACCAACACACTGCCGCCCATCCACCCTCACTGATGTCACAGAGGCAGGATCATCACACAGTATCATATCCTGACCCTACCAAATTTCTGCACATATATTTGGGGAAGACAAAGAATCCATGATACTAGGCTTGTGATCTGGGTAAGGATATTACAATCCCGCCTTAATCCTCTAACGAAAACTTACAATCACAAAATGGGGAACACCCATACAATATGGGAATCATGGTCCAGCAAAACCTATATACACATTTTTGACATTCCCTTTTGATCAAGATGCTTCTATTGTTTATCTTTATTCAAAACATTCAATAATGGCAGCCAGACACCACCTAGTACCTCTGGTTTCATGGCAAAGGGGCCGTTGCTGACAGAAGCAAATAACCAAAGATTCCATTTCCTCTTCCTGTTCCTGGTTCTCCGTGAGAAGTCAGTCCGGACATATGTGGATTCAGCCCTCTTGATTTAAGTGGAGGACCAGGCAAGTGTTTGAGTCTGAAACCTCAACAGCCAGGTTGGGAACGCTGAGTGTGACGCTGCTTGTGTCCTGTTCAGCCGTGGTTTTCTTTGTTCCTCTCCCTGTGGGCATCCTTAGTCCTCAGAGGAAACCACCACTACTGAGGCCTCGTGTCTGTCAGCAGGGATAAAAAGATACAATTCTGGGCTGACCACTACTCTTCCTCAGCAATTTGAGGGGACGTGATGCAGTAGAATGTTTTGTTAGTAACGATAGAATTTATTTAAAAGACAGAATTAGTCACTTAGGCTGGAGTTATAAAATAGCCGGGAGAGTAAATTTTCTGAGTCTCCTCAGCTGTGGTGTAGGTAGGGCACACGGAGCTGAAGCTTACAGTCTACCTAAGTGGACCTACCTGGTTAGGACAAGAATGTCAATAGATACAGTTCCATTTAAGCCCCTCATCCATAGTACAAAGTGGGATGTACAAAAGAAGAGTCATCTTCTCGCAGCATTTGAGAGTGAACTGCTCTTGATGGAGCTTTTCTTACTGTATGCTATCTGATTTTTATAAGTAATAAAAGCTGTTTTCCATGTGATAATGTGTTCGGCCTCTAATCAGACGATGTGTTGATGGAGAAATCCCTATTAGTTATTGGTGCTCTTTCTCTAGTGGTCCTCCTTGTGATCTAGAAATCAGGTACAACCTGAGCTATGAGCACCACATAAATTTGGGGTGCTGTCGTACAGCTAGGGCACGGTTGAGCAGGACGTGTCCTGCATTATTCTTCTTCTGTTGCTCCAGGAAAACACAGACCAATTGTTTTACCTCGAATAGCTGAATTCTTCTTTAAAAGCAGTAGGAACAGAAAATCACCTAAGTAAAATGAAAGGATTTAAGTAACAGTAGAGTTCACGTGGTTTTCCCACTGCTCCCAAGGTTCAACTGCTTTTATGACCTTTGAAGTTGACAGAAATATCATTGTGTCCATGAAAGAGCAAGAAACTTATGAGGACAACCCCCTTGAACAGCCTATTGCCCTCAGATTGTAACACCTACTATGCTGTGCTCCATTCAGGAGAAGAATTTTCCCCACTCGTAGAGCTACGACACAACCTGGGCCAGCAGTAAATATTTGTCCAGCAGAAGGCTTTGTAACTCAGAGCCTTGGAGCAGTCATTCAAATATCTGTGGCACAATTTCAACATGCGCAAAAGTAAGGAAAATTGTACCAGGAAGGCATAACTATACATTGGAATCACTTTCTTCAACCCCAAGGATCAGGGATAGGAGATTGAGAAAGTTAAATTTTTCTTTCTTCAGCCATTTCAATATTTCAGATACAGATAACCTAGAGATAAAGCATCTTTTAGTTTCTGGAAAGTTTTGAGATTTTCTTTACAGTGGACAGAGATCCTGGCCAAAAAATAAATAAAAAGCCTTAGGGAAATCCTATATGTGTCAGGTTTTACATACATTTGTGCGTGTGTGTGTGTGTGTGTGTATACATACGCATATATACACGTATATGTATGGATGTGTATACGTATATGTATTTATGTGTATGTGTGTATAATGTGTGTGTGTGTCTGTGTGTGTGTGTGAACAACACCCCGTACCTGAGCTGTTTGTGTTCTGTTCACATTCTACTTTTTTTTCTGGTTTATCACCTGTAATTTTCTCACTTATTGTCATAGATTGAACTGTGTCCCCCCAGAAATATGTGTAGCCATTTGGCTAAGCCATCATTCTTAATATCTTGTGATTTCATATGTGATAAATACTAATTTCTGCCTGTGACTAATTGATAGAATGATTACATTAAAAGAAGATTAGGGTAGGACTGCAACATCCTTACTAAAGGAGTTTCCTTGGAGTGTGCTTTGCACCAACTTTTATCCTTTCATTCACCAAGAGATAAAAAGAAAGGGAAGAAAAACAGAAAGTGGAAACTTCACACCACTGAGAATGCATCACCAGAAGTAGGGCGTGTCCTTCTGACCTGAGGTTCCTGCACCAAGATGCTCCCTGACCAGAGACTGATGCAACACAAGGACCTTCCTACAGAGCTGACAAGGACAGACAGCTTCTTCCCTGAATTGGACACCCTAAATTCAACCTTGTAGTCTCTAGAACGGTGTAAGAATAAACTTTTCTTTGCTAAAGCCGTCCACTTTGTGGTACTTCTGTTACAGCAGTACCAGATGACTAAAACACTTAAAAACTTTTTTTTTCCAGGCTTTCCAGACTTTCAGTCCTTCAAACTCTCTCCCCATCTGAGGGTCAACTCGTAACACTCAAGATTCTAAACCTGGCTGTTTAGGTTGCAGACTTAAATACTTTTCCTGGTCCTCCTCTTAAAGCAAGAGGACTGTTTCCTGGCAGGTAAACCTTCCCAGGGCAGGGGACCATGTTAGCCCAGATGCCCCAGAAAACATATTTTGATGCAAAGCTTAAATGTCATTGCTTTAATGGGAGGCATAACTCCAGGGTACAACAGTTAGGAAAAGAGAAGCGAGGCAGGGCTTACCAGGGAAGTTCCAATATTTCCATTTCAGTAACTGTGGGCTTCCTTAGACTTCAAGCTTTAGTTAGCCTCCCTATCAGATGATCAACACTGCTTCCAGTTACTCAAGCCAATGTGTTTCATTTCCATCCTGGATTAATACATTTGACTGTATTGAAGCTTATGTTTTATTCTTGTTTTTTAACATCATTCTAACCACTACCATAATGCTCTTGAGACTTCTAGAAAGGGCTATATTTAACAACTCTGGAAAGAGGGAAAGGCGTATGCTGGGTGATTCCTTCCCCCACGGAAGTCTGTGCCTTCCTTATACACATTGCTAAGCTGTGATTCTCTGTATGTCCAACCTTGTACACTCTCTGGAGCCCCAGTGGCAGTGGTTAAGAGCACAGCAGCTGGTGAAAAGGTCAGCAGTTTAGATCCACCAGCTGCTCCTTGGGAATCCTACGGGGCAGTTCTATGATGCTAGAAAACAACTACACAGTAAAATCAATTCAGATTAATTGCTTCCCTATAGGACAGAGTAGAAACTGCCCCATAGAGTTTCCAGGAGTACCTAGAGGATTCAAACAGCGAACCTTTCAATGATTGGCCATATCACTTAACTGCTACATCACCAGGGTTTCCATGGTGATAATAGCAAACTAAAAGGGGTAAGGATGAAGGCTATAGTGTCTGGCTGGTTAACCATGTTATTCTTACCTACAGTCACACCCAGGAGCAGACACACCCAGATGTGCAGCTCTGGTCTATCCATGCTGCCTTAAAGACTAGGTCACTGTGCACTGAACAACAGCTTACACAGGCAGAGATGGCACAAGTCATGATGATGCAGGCTGTAACCATAATACTTAAAACTGCATGTAAAAGTCAAATAATTTTTTACAGTATGTAACCAAACATAGAGGGAAAAAGGAGATTTGAGGGAGATAGCTTATGTGGTGGTCAGGATTATGTCAACTTGCTACTACCTATTTGGCTGCTGTATTAAGTGGCAGGGCGGGGTTTGTGGTGGCTCCCTGCCCCTCGGCTCTCATCTCGTGACCCTGGACTACAGCTGCTGATCGCTCACGTGGCCAGGAGCTCCTGCTCTCTTGTTCCAGCGTCTGGTTCCGGGACTTGAGCTAGCGGCTGTTGGGCTCATCAGTCCTTACAGTCGGCACATGAGAGCCCTGCTCCCTGACCTGCCAATCCTGCGCTCGCCAGCCTCTGCTCAGTCCTGCTCCCTGACCTGCCGATCCTGGGTTCTCCAGCCTCTGTCACTTCGCCTCGCCACCAGCTTGGGATCCACCGACCTCCAGCCTCTGTTGCATCGTCTCGCCGCCAGCTTGGGATCCACTGACCCACACAACCGGTGATCTGCAACTCTGGTCTTTGTCCTTACTGGGATAGATACTTACTCTGGATATGGATTTGCCTACCCGGCACGACATGCTTCTGCCAAAACTACCATCCGTGGACTTACAGAATGCCTCATCCACCGTCATGGAATCCCACACAGCATTGCCTCTGATCAAGGGACTCACTTCACAGCAAATGAAGTGCGGCAGTGGGCCCATGCTCACGGAATTCACTGGTCTTACCATGTTCCCCATCATCCTGAAGCAGCTGGCTTGATAGAATGATGGAATGGTCTCCTGAAGACACAATTACGCTGCCAGCTAGGTGGCAGTACCTTGCAGGGTTGGGGAAACGTTCTCCAGGAGGCTGTGTATGCTCTAAACCAGCGTCCAATATACGGTGCTGTTTCTCCTATTGCCAGGATTCATGGGTCCAGGAATCAAGGGGTGGAAACGGGAGTGGCACCACTCACTGTTACCCCTAGTGACCCACTTGCAAGATTTTTGCTTCCTGTCCCCATGACTTTATGTTCTGCAGGACTAAATGTCTTAGTTCCGAAGGGAGGAATGCTGCCGCCTGGAGACACATCAACGATTCCACTGAACTGGAAGCTAAAATTGCCACCAGGCCATTTTGGGCTCCTTGTACCTCTGGATCAACAGACAAAGAAGGGAGTTACAATACTGGCCAGTGTGATTGATCCTGACTATGAAGATGAAATTGGATTGACATTACATAACGGAAGTAAAGAAGAGTATGTTTGGAATGCAGGAGATCCCTTAGGACGCCTCCTAGTACTACCATGTCCTGTGATTAAGGTCAATGGAAAACTACAGCAACCCAACTCCAAAATGAGTGATAATAGCCCAGACCCTTCAGGAATGAAGGTTTGGGTCACCTCACCAGGCAAGGAACCACAACCAGCTGAGGTACTTGCTGAGGGCAAAGGGAATACAGAATGGGTTGTAGAAGAAGGTAGTTCTAAATATCAGTTACGGCCACGCGACCAGTTGCAGAAACGAGGACTGTAATTGCTATGAGTATTCCTGCTTTGTATGTGTGTATTGGATATTTTGTTTACTTATGAAACATAAGATGTAAATGGGTTAATGCATTTTCAGTTGTACATGTGTTAGTTATATCATGTTGACATAAGTATGACTTTGTAACTGTACCCCTTCAGAGACTGTGCATGGTAAGGTGAGATGTGTGCAGATGCCAAGTTGACAAGGGGTGGACTGTGGTGGTCAGGATTATGTCAACTTGGCTACTACCTATTTGGCTGCTGTATTAAGTGGCAGGGCGGGGTTTGTGGTGGCTCCCTGCCCCTTGGCTCTCATCTCGTGACCCTGGACTACAGCTGCTGATCGCTCACGTGGCCAGGAGCTCCTGCTCTCTTGTTCCACCGTCTGGTTCCGGGACTTGAGCTAGCGGCTGTTGGGCTCATCAGTCCTTACAGTCGGCACGTGAGAGTCCTGCTCCCTGACCTGCCAATCCTGGGTTCTCCAGCCTCTGTCACTTCGCCTCGCCACCAGCTTGGGATCCACCGACCTCCAGCCTCTGTTGCATCGTCTTGCTGCCAGCTTGGGATCCACTGACCCACACAACCGGTGATCTGCAACTCTGGTCTCTGACTTGCTGACCTTGGGTTCCTCAGCTTCCGTGGACACGTGAGGCTTGTGCCAGAGCTTGGGACATTCAGCTTCTGTGATTACGTGAGCTGTTTCCTATATTTGTATCTATCTATCTGTCTATATATATATATTATAAATCTTTCCTTATACCTACACGTGTTACTGGTTTTGCTTCCCTAGAAAACCCAGCCTAAGACAGCTTATAAACATGAACTCTGAACGTCATTATGCTTGGTAAACCTGGTACTGCTTTACAGAGGAGGAAGAGACTGGTGGTGAATTCAGACCCAGCTGGTACCATAGAAAACGTCTCATCTGCTCTCCGAACGCATGCTATTGCCATTCCAGTTCTCACTGCTGTTGCGTCAGTTCTGACTTACAGCAACGCCACACATACCACCATAGAACTGTGCTCCATAGGTTTTTCAATGGCTGATTTCTTTTCCTAAGCTGACTTTAGTTGGACTGAAACTGCGAGCCTTCCAATTGCAGCCAACTGTGTTAGCCATTTGTATCACCCACAGACTCCACACTGTTGCCATAGAAGACTAATATCTTTGGCAATTAGAAATCCATTTACTCACAAAATAGAAAATCTGAAAATATAACAGTGTAAAATAAGGGTTATTTTCTCACAAAGATGACCTGAGTTTGGCAGAGCTTAGATGACTTCTTATGATGCAAGATGTCTTCTATGTTTCTGCTCTGCTTACCACAATGCTTCCATAACTTTCATTCCCAAAGTTGCCTTATTGCTCGAAAAGGCTAATGAAACATCATCATAGCTGTGTCTTGACAGGCAGAAGAAGGAGGCAAACTTCCAGTCCCATACCAGCTGTGTTAGCAGCCTATAAGACAGAATATTTAAGAAGGCTTTCAACTTACATTTCCTTGGTAAGAACTTAACGACATGGCCACATCTGACTGCACAGGAAGCTGAGAAATGTAGACTTTTCCCTGGGCTGACAATGTTGGTTTACCAAAGTTCTATGATGCTAGAAAACAGCTACAGCTTAGAGAATTTTCCTTACCCTTTGTGTTTCTGGAAATGGTTTACAGGAAAGAAACATCCTTCTTCACATGACTTAGACAAGATTTACGGGTGCCCTTTTATTTACACAGTACTAGACCAAACATAAACCCTCCAAATTCCCATTCTCTGCCTCATAAACAGTTAGCAGAAAAACTGATGAATCTGAACAAAATGTTAGTTAACCAAACTTTAGTTAAGCTTCTCAGTTTCCCCTAAACCCCTGAATTTTCATTCACCCTCAGTTTAAACTAGAGTATAACCCCGTTTTAAGGGGCCTTCCCAGAATAGGCTGGCCTTAGGGTAAATCATTCTCAGATCTGTTATCCCGTCCCTTCACGCCGCAGTCCATTTTCTCACACTTGGTACTTTCCAACCTTGAAAGAGAGGTGCTTCAGTAGTAGAACTGTCCAGTTCCCTGAAGAAGACCAGGGCTCCTTTCCCAGCCAGTGCATCACCTCAAGCTCGGCTACCATCGAATGGTCAGTGGAAGCTTGTTATTGGTCCTAATAGGTTTCAGTGGTGCTTCCAGACTAAGACAGAGTAGGAAGAAAGGTCTGGTGATCCACTTCCAAAAATTAGCCAGTGAAAACCCTATAGATCACAATGAGTCAATCCCCAACCTATCACGGGCATAGCACAGAAATGGACAGCATCTTCTTCCATTGTGCAAGGAGCTGCCACAAGCTGGGATTTGACTCTGTGGCAGCTAACAAGGTGAAACATTTGCAGATCTCATGATAAACACTCTCCCTGCTGTGATAGGACCTCTTACAATTGCAATAATCCTTCTTGCCTCTTGTAATAGTCTTCGGAATAAAATCTCTCCTTCCTTAAATCTGGACTTGTCTTTTATTTGACATATGTTGCCACTCTGAATAAAATCAATTTGCTGTTACAACAAAAGAAAGAATTGATACTGCTTAGCAAATAAGTGTTATCTCATCTTCTAATTCATTCTCAGAAAATAATTGAATTTAATGATCAGATAGTAGGCTGCAGGCCTTTTTCATGAGTCATAGCTCTGATGTAATTTCTAGACAAATCACACAGGAACAAAACAAATACAAGGACAACAACAATAACAAAGTCTGGATGTATTGCAGTTAATCAGCCAAACTCAAAACTTGGGCCAAACATCTTTGCTGGACAATCTTTCTGGGATCTAATTTGCACCTCTGGGAAAACTCTGATTAGCATCATCTCATGGAAGATTAAGTGGCTATTTCACAGGCTGAGACTGTCAGCAAGGAATGGCCTCCCATAGACTCTGAAAAGAGCAAGACTAAGTATCTTATGGTGGCTGAGATTCCTGCTGCCCATCTTCAAGTAAAAAACCTAAAGCCTGAGGTCTGTCCATACACATGTTCCCAAAGATCAGACTCTAGCCGAAGAGTTCAGTCAAAAGAGATTGTGGCATTGCAAGAAGACACCCTTACCTGTCCCTGCCTTGTAATGCTGTGCTGGGATAAACTTTGAGTCATGGGTTCATTTTTTAATGTTTATAAATATGCTAGCAACACCCCACTGCAGTGGATGAAACAGTCATACCACAATGAAGCCATATCAACCTTCAGCAAGTACTGGATACAGCTGGATACAGCCCTGCTACGGTAACAATTTTCACATCAATCTCATCCTCTGCAATGCTGTCAATCCAAACTGCCTTTCTATTACTGAAACATCTATAACAGAAAGTCGATTTATCTGAATAACGTGAGGATCAGGAAACCACACAAGACAAGCTAAGAGCTGCAAGAGAAAAAAGCTAAAAAGCAACAGCAACGGAAGTGTTCTTCAGCCTGTGACACAGCCCCAGGCCCAAGCCCCTCTGAACCAAAATCACTCTCCGAGCTCTTACGGCAAACCTAGCCATCAGCACCACTAGAGGGAGCACAAGTCAAGTTGTGGCTGGCATCTAGAAAAGTTGGTGCTCAGTAGGTTTTGAGACTGCCCAAAAAAACAAAACCCACTGCTGTAGGATGGATTCTGACTTACAGTGACCCTGTAAGACAGAGGAGACCTGTTCCATAGAGTTGCCAAGGAGTGCCCAGTGGATTCAAACCCCAGCCTTGTGGTTAGCAGCCATAGCACTTAACCACTGTAACACCACAGAGTTATTTAAAAAATAAAACAGAACAGAAAAACTGCTGTCGAGACAATTCCAACTCATAGCAACCCTGTAGGACACAGTAGGACTACTCCATAAAGTTTCCATGGAGTACCTGGTAGATTTGAAAGGCCTACATTTTATTAGCAGCTTGAGCGTTTAACCACTAAGTCACCAGGGTGTCCACCAGGGTTACAGTCAGGGATAAACAAAACTGGAAAATTGATAGGTGTGTGGACTGCACAGAGGAGAGGGAGAGGAGTGTCCATGCCAGAGGAAAAGCAGAGGATGTGCACAATGGGGTCGTTTTTCATGAGGTCAGGGAGCAGTTCAAAAATAGAAGATCTCCATAATTAGACATTTCCAATCAACCATGGTCATTCAAAAGCAAATTCATACAGAATGTAGGGCCAGGTGTTTCAAAGACTGGTGAGCTTGGGAAACTCGTCTTCCCTTTCTTGGTTAATAAAGAGAATCGACCTTAAATATAATGAACAACAATTCCCAGAATGGAATGGAAAGCTGAAATGAATTCTCTGACCCTTATTCCAAGCTTCTCTGTTACACAGCAGACAGCAAATCAAAGGACTCTGTGTGCACAAGTATAGACTCCAGATTTGCAAAGCCAGCCAAGTGCCATCGAGTCAAAAAGGATACATATTTAACTAAACTCTAGAAAACAGACATTTTGTAGGTCAAAATAGCTGAATATTCACAATTTCCTGTGGCTGTAGATACACTATCTAAAGTCTCAAATGCCTAAATTCTTCTCAAGATAAGTCCTCAAAATCATGAAGCAAGACCTACTTTTACTGCAGTTGATTGCCCCGTTCTTTCCAGGCTACTGCTATTTTTGCTAGGGATTTAATGTAACTTCTGATTATATTCCCTGGATCCTGACCTTCACAGTTCTGACTTCTCCAAATCATAACTTCTGAAGATAAACAGATCATAAGAGACCTGTGGGATATTATTAGAATAAAAAAAAAATTGTCAAGTCAATTTCAACTCATAGTGATCTTATAGGACAGAGTAGAACTGGCCCCATAGAGTTCCAAGGAGCCACTGGTAGACTCCAACTCCTGACCTTTTGGTTGGTAACTGAACTCTTAACCTTTGTACCAGCAGGGCTTCGGGATAACATTAAGTGGATTAATATATTCATTAATGGAGTCTTAAAAGTAGAGGAGGAAAAAAACAGACAAAGAATTTTTGAAGAAGTAACGACTAGATGGTGCAAAAGATTTATATCATCTACTAACCTAAAGGTTGGCAGTCTGATCCTATCCACAGCACTGTGGAAGAAACACTTGGTGATTTGCTTCCATAACAATTATATTCAAGAAAACTTTATGGAGCAGTTGTATTCTGTTAACGTGTATAGTCACCTTGAGTTGTGGGCCAACTCCATGGCAGCTAACAATATGTACTACTAACTGCGACAGAATCTCAGCCACTAAGATAGAAGTATGACATATTCACAATAACGCCAAAGGAAGAGTACCTGCTGAAGTTAAGTGTGAACAACCAAATAATCTCTAGAAGAATTCTGATTAAAAGGGAGAAAATGCAGAACAGAATTTCAAATTCTGATGGAATTCAGACTTTCTAGAGTCATAGAGTCTGGATGAGCCTCTGAAACTACTACCCTGAGGTGATCTTCAAATCTTAAGCCAAAAATATTCCCTGAAATCTTAGAGGTGAACAATAGTGTAGTTTAACTAGTTTAAAAAAATACCTTCCTTGAGCATCACATTCTTTTAAGAACTCTTTGTTCTTGATCAAATGGACAATAGCAACTCAAAAGATCAGATAGGAAACTTAAGGGCAGTAAGCTCGTGTTAATGGGGAAAGAACAACTCAGAAAAGGAGAGTGAGAATGGTTACCCAACTTGAAGAGTGTAATTGTCACCGAATTGTACATGCAGAAACTATTGAATTGGTGTGTGTTTTCCTGTGTATAATTTCACAGTGGTGAAATTATATTTTAAATTATTAAATTATATAATTAAAAAAGCAATTATATAGTTTAAAAATATTAAATATTACCATATTTTAAATTACTAAAATTTAAATTATATAATTTTACAGTGGTGGCACAGTGATTAAGAACTTGGCTGTTAACCAAGAGGTTGACAGTGGGCTATTTGTTAACCAAGAGGTTCACAGTGGGCTGTGAAGAATGATTACACCTCTATTTATATAACGACTTTCCATCCAACTGGTAATTAATGGGGGTGCGGAATCTGGCACAGAGTTTCAAATTTACAGTCAATAGCCTCAGATGGCATCTGAAGCCATTCGTGTGAATAGAGTCGCCTTGGAAAATGAAGGTTGAGAAGAGATCCTAGAAGAGAATTCAAGGCAGCATCAGCACTTGAGATGCAGGGCCCAGACTAGATGAGCAAGAGAAATGTCTAGGTGTCAGATTTAAGGACATGCTCACTTTCAGGGCCCTGCAAGTACAGATCAGCATAAAGTAGGGAAGCGACAAACTGTGAGGAGGATGCATAGTCAAGAAAGGCCTTCTTAGTGATTTTGTTTGCCCAGAAAGAGGGGAGGAAGCCTTCTCTGTCCTGTCAATGTTAGCTTTGACAGTTTGCTACAGCTAGTGTACATACTAGATACACAAGTTAGACAGAATGATGTTGCTGCGAAAGCCTTTGAAAACTATTATCAAGTTCCTGTTTGGGTACTTCGGGTTTATGTTTTGGTAGTTTAAGCACGCAAACATCACAGTGGTAGCAGATGGAAGAAAAGTTTTACTTCCCCTTGAGCAATTCATCATCGGTAAGGAAGGCAATAATGATGTTAGCGTTTCTGCCTTGTGCCGGGTTTGGCACCCAGGGTGCCTCCACTGGGAGCCCATAAAGGTCCCTGTGGCCTCAGTAAAGACTTTGCCCAGCATAAGTGTCGAGGGCTGTGGCCCCAACACCCTTAACAGTGGCAGAAGGAGTGCAGTTAGATATTTTACTTCGGTTTTTGTAAGAGATGATACTTTTGAGAAAAGCATCACTGGAGTATATCTCCTTGTGGGCAGCGGAGACCTCAAGAACTGAAAGTTGTGAGGACATGTTCATGATGACACGGTCAGACTTCATGGAAACAAATAGCAATGAATAGAGGTATTGAGATGCCCGCAGACTTTCGGATATGTGTCTGTGCATGTGCGTGCATGCAGGTGTGTGTGTGTGCGTGTGTGCGTGTGTGTGTGTGTGTGTGTGTGTATGTGTGTGTGGTGATGGTGCAATCATGGAAATACTGTCAGATGCTGAAAATGTGGCTTTGGGGCTCAAGTTTAGTGTGACAGTTGCATGAATTAGTTCAATTGACAGTAAAAACTTCCCAAATCAGATGACTCTTGGACAATCAAACTTAACAGAATCCCGAGGTGATACCACCCTAAAATCGTCAGCAACTGATTCAAACTGAAAGCTTATCTTCCCCATGCATGGGAAAATATAGGGTACACTACTCAAAAACGTCTTGCTGAGTATCTTCAAAAAAAAAAATGGATATAGATTTTTTAAGTGGTCTATTTGTTTCCCATGGTCCATATTGAGTTAGGTCAATGAATGTGGCAAACACATTTAACTTCTGCCCATAACCATCCCACCTCTTTCTTGCTGCGAGAATGAATACCAAGTGAGGGATAAAGATTCATCCAAGCTAATGATGATGAATCTTGTAGTTACAGGTGCCCAGTGAGCTCTAACAAGAAGATGTTATTTCTAATACCTTTTGACTAAATGCAGTGTTGTGGTTTTGACTCTTTTTTTTAAGTTGGCGAGAAGCAGCGGACCACGAAGGGACAGGAATTCAGCCCTTGATATCTGATACTATTCTGACCTCAGATCTGGCACCTATCCTCTAATGGTCTCCCCATGTTGGGTTCATCCCCAAGAGTCCCACACTAGGATGACTTGAGGAGCCAGAGGCCAATCTGTTACTGTTCATGTAGTTTTTCTCTTTTAGCCGTAAAATCATATGGTCATGGGTTTTCATGTCTCACAAGGTTTGGGAGTAGAGTACATTCCTTTACTAGCAGGCTCTGGAAGACAGGGTCACCAGGTAACTATAACCTACTACTGAGTAGAACTATGCCCACAGTTTCCATGTCTGTAATCTCTGCAAAGCCAACTATCACGTCTTTCTCTTGCAGACCAACTGGTGGGTTCAAACCACTGACCTTGCAGTTAGCAGCTGAGCACTTTACCACCGTGCCACCAATGCTCATTTCAGAAAACTATACTGAATACTTTTTACTAAAAAAAGCAAGTCAAGACTTGAGCAGAATTCCTTCTACTTTCATAGGCAGTGAGCTTTCTGTAAGAATTATAAGCAAAATTAGAAGAGAATTTCTATAAAGGAAGCTGTAGTCCTAAACAAGCTAATATAGCATTTACGACTCGATGGCACTTGGCAGTATAGCACTCTGGGTGTCTCTGAATTCACGTTCTCTGGGAAGTAGAAGGCGCCAGATTGGGGGTCCATCTCCCAAACATGGAGGAAAAGTACAAATCTGTCTGAGCATTTGTCTGCGGTGCCAATAGGACATGCAAAATGACAATAGTTTTCCTGTTGTTAAGTGCAGTCCAGTTGATTTCAAATAACAGCAACCCCCTGTGTAGGACAAAACTGTCAGGTCCCGTGTCGGCCTTACAATTCTTGCTCTGTCTGAGATCACTGGTGCAGCCACTGTGTCAACCAGTCTCATTTAGAGCCTTCTTCTTTTTCACTGACACTCTACTTTACCAAGCATGATGTCCTTCTCCAGGGGCTGATCCCTCCTGGTAACATGGCCAAAGTATGTGAGATGAAGCGTCACCATCCTCACTTCTAAAGAGCATTTTGGCTGTACTTCTTCCAAGACAGAGTTGTTCATTCTTCTAGCAGTCCCATATTTCAAAGAAGTACCATAGTTCAAAGGCATCAGTTCTTCTTTGGTCTCCCTAATCCACTGTCCAGCTTTCACATGCTTCCCAGGCAGTTGAAAATACCATGGCTTGGGTCAAGTGCACCTTAGTCATCCAAGTGACATCTTTGCTTGTTAACACTTTAAACAGATCTCTTACAGCAGATTTGCCCAATGCAGTTCATCTTCTGATTTCTTGATTGCTTCTCATGGGCACTGATTGTTTTTCTAGAACTGTAGATTATAGAAAAGTGCTACAATTTACAGACACCCAATATAGTACTAGCGAAGAGCCAAACCTAGATCTAGTATTGCAAACAAGGACTTGTACATATCTGGCCTTGTTTTAAAAACTGGCCGAAGCTTCTTAGAGTACTACGGAAATATGGTATCAAATAGTGCTATATTTGCTTAGGGTTTTGTGACCAAGATGTATGAGATCCTGCTCAGCAGAAAGCTAATGGCTGTGTCTGGAAGGAGTCACATTCAGGTACATACGCAGAGAAACTACTGCAGTCGCTCTTCTCTGAAATTTCTTTCTGCTTCATTAAGCAGCTAGATGGAGTTTGAGGGGGGTTTGGTTTTTGGTTATTGGTGGAGAGAATGTATCTTGATGGCATAAGAGGCAGAATGTCTCAGAGGAAAGAGGCCATTCAAAGGGGGTTTTCTTGAGAGGCTGTGTTAATCTTTAGGCTTGAAACTGTCCCCAGTCTCTACAAGTTCATTTATAGTCCAAAATGACTGAAGCAATGTCATTGTGAGAATGTCACTTTGAAGATCACATGCAGGAGCTAATTCCAAAGGCTCCAACTGGGAAAGTATTTACCTTTCCTCTAAAGGACCAAGTTTCCCAAAGTCTCTGAACTTTGAGGTTCAGAGTCTCTATTATTCCACAGACTATATTCTGGTCTATGGTAGACCATAAATGATAGAAAAAGTCTTCTTAAGCACCTGAGAGATGATCCTTTCTGACTCTGGTTGGACTGGGATCTCTATCACGACTGTCCAGATTTAGTTTTACAGTGACTGAGGGACAGCTTAAGACTAATCCTTTGCAACATGTGTTGAACCTCAGAAAAAAACGGCAGTACTTTGACTCCTTTCACTTATTTCTTACACTTTGCAAGAAAGAAGGAGAAAAGCAGATTCAACGTATAAGGTCTCAGGTACTTCTCTCAGTTTCATACTTGCCAGAGGAGGCACACTGGCCTTGGGAAGGTTAACTATTAAGATTTTTGCGGAAGTTTCTTCAGGGCATCTGTGACCATGGACATCTCCTATAACAATTCCACCTCTTAAGGGCACTGTGTAGGCTATGAAGATTCACCTTGGCGCATTCCTAGGATTCCAGCGCTAGTCCTGCTGCTCACCAGATCTTCTCAACCTACTGTGGCTGTTATCTGACAATACTTTTCCTCTCGGAAGCTACTATGGCTAAAAATCTCCACCAATTCACTCATTGTCTAGGAAGCTGGCATTGGAATTAAGATTTGTTGTTGTTAAGCACCATCGAGTTAGTTCTGACTCATAAATACACTTTAAGACAGAGTACAACTACCCCACAGAGTTTCCAAGGAACAGTTGTTGAATTCAAACTGCTGTCCTTTTGATTAGCAGCTGTAGCTCTCAAGCGCTGCACTACCAGGGCTCCTAGAATGATTTAGGTACTATTCTTTCCATTATGTAGTGAGGTTGAAGTTAAGAAGTTACATAATCTTTCCAATACTGTATAGTTAGTATGAAACTGAGCAAAATATGGGGTGAAATTGTACCTCATGTACAAATGCCTTCTGATACTATTTACACTGTCCTGTTACATATAAGGTCACTGTGAGTCGGAATCAGCTTCATGGCAGTGAGTTTAGTTTGGGTTTATTGCATACTAAGGGAATTCTATAAAATCTGGGTCCTGATCTCACCATTTCCCCTGAAGCCATAGCAATGTCTGAATATTGGCTAAATGTATCTTAGATGAAGTTAATTTCTGAGCAAGAGACAGGAAACAGGATGGTCTCAGCGAGACAGAGTGGGTCTCTTTCTGTGACTGAAACTATAGTCTACAGCCTTTGTGAATAAAACTGCCAAGTTTACCTCAGAAGATATCAGGAGTCTAACTCAGGATCACAGCCTGAAAATTTCTAAGGACTAAACTGGAAAAGGAGACTAGGCATCTTTGGACCACGTAACAGCTTGTTCTGGAGAATCCAGGGGAAAATGCAGCCCTTTCCAATCTCCACGCATGGGGATCCTCCGTTGCAGAAGAATAAGAGCTACTAGCCACTAACACTCTTTAGCTCCACCAATCTACTTCCTTCAAAGACAGTTGCCAGCCTTGTTAGGAGATGTTAGTCATTGACTCTTGGCCAGAAAACCATTTCTGGGACTTAGGAGCCTTGTTTATTTGAAGACAGAATTTCTGTTGCTCCATGATGGAGGGCAGGGGCATCATTCCTTCACTGAAGTCTTTTTTACGACCGCAGCACCTACCTGGGGTCTTAAAATCTTGCAGGTGGCCATTCAAGGTACAATTAGTCTCTCTTCACATGGAGCAGAGGAAAGGGGAACGTTACAAATAAGAGAAGGAAATGAAACGTGTGCCTAATTACCTCCATGAACAACTGCCTCCTTTGCCATGAGACCAGAGAACTGCGTGGTGCCCAGCCACCATCACTGAGTGCTTTGAGCAAAGATTCTATAATAGATTCCTGATCAAAAAGGAGAAAAATATGAAACAGCATTACAAATTCTTGTAGAATCCAGAATTTCTGGAGCTACAGAGACTAGATGAACCCCTGAATCTATTACCCTGAGATAATCTTTATATCTTAAACTTCAACCAAAAATATTCCCTGGAGTCTTCTTTAAACCAAAAGACAGTTTAGCTTAATTAGTAAAGAATATCTACCTCTAGCATTGCTTTTTAAAAAACTATCTAAATATTTATATAGGATAAAACTAACAATTGACTCTAATGGTTAGAAAGCAACCTAGTATCCAGGCCAAGGTACTTGTTACCCCCACTCAGGGCAAAAAAGAGGGATTCGTTGGGTACCTGCTAGTTTATTTTGTAGTACCTAAGAACAAAACTGCAACCACTTGACCCCATGCACAATGGAACAAAACCCTACCTGGTCTTGCACCATCCCCAGATCAAACTATGGTACTCCACAAGTTTTCACTGGCTGAATTTTCAGAAATTGATCACCAGGCCTTTCTTCCTAGTCTGTATTAGTCTGGGAGTTCTGCTCAAAGCTATTCAGCATCACAGCAGCACACAACTTCCACTGACAGACAAGTGGCAGTTGCAGATGAGGTGTGTCAGCCAGGAATCAAATCCAGGTCTCTCCCATAGAAGGCAAGAATTCTATTAGTGAACAATTCTATTAGTCATTGAGGAAATGCAAATCAAAGCCACCAGGAGATATTACTTCACATCCACTAGGAAAGCTATGATTAAAAGAAAGGAAAACAGAGAACAACAAATACTGGCAATAATGTGGAGACACTGAAACCCTAATCCATTGCTGACAGGGTTCTAAAATGGCACAGTCACAATGGAAAACCATTTAGTGGCTCCTCAGAAAGAGAAACATAGAATTACGGTATGATCCAGCTATTCCACTTCTGGATATACACAACTAAAGAGGTGAAAGCTGAAACGTGAACAAACAGATGCACACTAAGGCTCAACACAGCAGTACTCACAATAACCAAAGGTGGAAGCAGCCACGGTGTCCATCAGCCAGTGGATGTGTAAATAAAATGGGATACACAAATAAAAACAAACACTACTCAGCCATTTAAAAAAAAAAAAAATGAAATCCTGATGCATGTTACACAGATAAACCTTGAAAACATTAAAAAATAAAAATAAAAAAGTTTCCATCAAATGCGTTCTGACCCATGATGACCCCAGGTGTGGCACAGTGGAACCATACCCTGGATTTCTAATAGCTGTTAGCCTCCCTGGTGGTGTAGTGGTTAGCTGCTATGGCTGCTAACCAAAAGGTTGGCAGTTCGAACCTGCCAGACACCTCTTGGAAATCCCATGGCTCAGTTCTACCTTTATCCTGTGCAGTTGCTATGAGTTGGAATCAACTTGACGGCTCTGGGTTTGTTTGCTTTTTTTATTTTTGGTCTTAAGCGGGTCATCAGGCTTTGCTGTCTCTGGGTGGATTTAGTAACTGAAAATGTTTCTCTTAGTGGCCCAGACCTTGAAATTGCACACCATTCAAGTGCTTCTTTGAAAACACAACGCTGAGTGAAGTAAGTCAGTCACAAAAGGAAAATTACAATATGATCCCGCTCATTTGAAACATCTAGAATAAGAATAGTCAAGCATATAGAGATCAAAGTGTATTAAAGCTTACCAAGGGCACGTGGGAGACAGAGGGGAAAGGAAGTTCATTGATTACAGGACACTGGGCTTCCTTTAAGGGCAATAGAAATATGTGGACACAGATAGTGGTGATGCTTGAACAACACAATGAATGTATTTGATGTCACCACATTGTACATGCAAAAGATTCTCAAATGACAAATATTTTGTTAGTTAGACATTTACCACAATAAAACAAAGTCTATTTCAGAAACTAATCTGTGCTGTGAGAAGCCTGAATTACAGTCACTCTTAGGGGTTAGTGACTAGCGCACAGCACAAGGAAAGTTCAGGAAAGGTTCTATTTTTCTTCTGGGAGCTAGTTACTCAGTACATTTGATTTATGGATATTCAAACTGTACTCTTATGGTATGTGAATCTTCCTATCCATATACTGTGCTGAAATTAAAAAAAAAAAGTTAAGGTTAAAAATTCAGATTTTAAATCACCAATATAAATTTTTTTTATGATAAAACTTTACATTCAAGTGTGAAATTAAAGTATTATTAAATATGTCAATTAAATGTTTTCAAATTGGTTTCTGGAAAATTTGCAAAGTTTTCAGAAGACTGGTCTTTCTGAAATACAAAATTCTTAAGGCATTAGTGGAAAATGAAATACCTCAAGTCTCGTTTCCAGCTGTTTAAAACATTAAATTCTGAAGTGCCACATAACAGGTATCTGACTTCTTAGACTCTACTTTTACAGAAAACGAAATGCATGATTACATAAAATGTATAGTTCTAGGGCCAACAAAGTAAAAATACCTTTTCACCTTATTCTCAATTCATCTGATTTCTGTTTCTTAAAGCTTGTTTACTTATGCTTCTTGATTTGAATTAAAAACACGAGTCCTGTGAATCCCTTATACCACTCTTTGCATGGTGAGCAACCCCAGCAAGCCTGATGATAAGCCTGATTAAGGCTGATTTCAAGAGGTAATAAGGGATTGTTCTTATTTTGTTTCTCCTATCCACCCGCAGACCTCCCACCATTACATCAGCATAGGGTTTTCCAAACTCTTTCTTTTTAGTATCACTAAAATCCAGTCTCAGAACCAGCATAAGGATTGTCTTGTCTTATTCATAAGACCATTCATTGCGTGATAAATCAACGGGGACGAGGTCTTCCAAGTCGATTGGAGTCCAGGTCAGTGGTCAGTAAGCCTCCATATCACACACCTCGCCCAGCGGTTTCAGCACGGTGTAAGGGGTTAAGACAGAGTTCAAACTTCAGTTCACCTACACATAAGTGGAAACCCTGGTGATGTAGTGGTTAAAGCTACGGCTGCTAACCAAGAGATTCACAGTTCAAATCCACCAGGCACTCCTCGGAAACTCCATGGGGCAGTTCTGCTCTGTCCTAGAGGATCACTGTTTGTCAGAATTGGCTTGATGGCAACAGGTTGTTTTTCACACATAAGGAGTATAGCTATGGTTATTCAACTGTCCTTATCAGTAAAATGAGAATAATATCTACTTTATAGGATTCTTCTAAGGACTACTCCACATACATAAGATTTAGCACACTGTCAGATACAGAATAAACATTAAATGTTAGCTATGATTCATAATTACATATATGTGTATATGTTTCATAGAATTGGGATACATTTGCTTCTTCTTGACTTTATTCCTCAGCTCCAGACAAGTACTCTTTAATATGTCCTTCAATAAGGTTATTCCAATTTATATTACTACATAAACTATGGATAAGCCTATTTTCCCAGTTTCTATACAAAAACCGAGCTGTGTTCTTTCATATAAATGCTGATCTGATGATACAATATTAAACCCCCCCAAAACCCCACTGCCATCAAGTCAATTCTGATTTATAGCAACCCTATAGGACAGAGTAGAACTGCCCCATAGAGTTTCCAAGGAGCACCTGAAGGATTTGAACTGCTGCCCTTTTGGTTAGCAGATGTAGTACTTAACCACTACTTTTCATGATGATTGATAAGACTCAATTTCATATGCTTACTGACCATTGACTTTTTTCTTTTAACCTTGCCTCTGACAACTTTATCTTTCAAACCTTTACAAATAAGTTCATTTTGTCTATGTATAACTAATCTATGCTAATGTACAAAGAAGTGATTGAATTCCCTTTTTTTTTTTAATTTTTAACTGACAGAATGTTTACAGATAAGGTGGGTGTAAGCTGAAGAAATAATAAAGCATTTCTGCTTTTGAGTGGGAAAATTTAGTCAGAGAAGTCCTTGGAACCTGAAAGCATAAATCTATAGTGGTGTCCTTCCTACCACAAACATGTGATCGCTACTTTTCATACCAACTACAAAGGCATGAGTATGTCACCGTGGAGGGCTACACAGCAAAATGGGACCGGTTGTCCTGACACTTTAACTTCCCATAAGTCAGGTCACTTCATTTCTGGGAGTCCAAGGCTCAGGACTATCATCCAGCATGTACCTTTTTGTCAAATACCTTAGTGGTATTTGAGATCTCTTACTACTGTACAGCCTCTCATCCTAGGTGCCTTTAACCACACTTAGCCATTCACAAGTTAAATGCATCCCACAGCCAAGGCCAAAGAAATTAAAATTTTTTTGTGGCTCTCTGAATTTGTCTTTCCCTTAGCATCCTAACATTTATCCCTACTCTGACTTACTCTCCATGGTTATCTCATCTTCATGGCCTTTACGAAGAGATAAAAATAAAAAGTCACTGGAGTTTGCAAAGCAGACCTAGATCAGCAGAGATTGCCCCTGTAGAAGCTCAGCAAGAATTTCAAAGGGTCCCTGGGTAACACAAACTTTCAAGCACTTCACTACTAACTGTAATGCTAAACGTTGGCAGTTCAAGCCCAGCCAGTAGCACCTTAGAACACAAACCTGGTAATCAGCTCCCAAAAGGTCACCACCTTGGAAACTATGGAGCAGTTCTACTCTGCAAACGTGGGTCACCGTGAGTCTGAATCGACCTGAAGGCAGCTAAAAGTGACAAAATTATTGCCGTAATGTTTAGGTTCATTTATCTCCTGACTCATGATACTGCTGGTATGAAAGGCAGTGAGCTCACTGTTCTCCACTTACCGACTAGCAGATACCTCATTTAATCACTGAGACAAAGAAGCTCAGCTGCGCTTCTATGAAATGCGTGGATACCATGCTCACTCACCTGCAACCTTGTCTCAGGTTTATCCTGTTCATATTTTACTGACTAATTTGATAGGAGATGGAAACCTTGGTGAGGCAGTAGTTAATTGCTACAGCTGCTAACCACAAGGTCAGCAGTTCAAACCCACCAGACGCTCCTTGGAAACTATGTGGGGCAGATCTATTCTGTTCTGTAGGGTCACTATGAGTTGGAATCAACTCGACAGCAGTGAGTTTGGTTTGGGTTTTGAAAGGAGATTGGAGTGAAAGCAAGTTTGAAGGGAGAACATGTTGTTGTATTTGCCTGTCCAGGAACCCAGACCAGGCTCTGTTCTGACATAGCTCAGCTCTATTCTGGGCTCAGGTATCTATAGCTTCATACCTATTTTTAATTCAGTCCTTTCCTCACTTCATTTTTCATTGTGCATTGTATAACCTGGTGGCAAAGATGGCTAAGTGCTCCACTATTAGCCAAAAGTTTGGCAGTTCAGTCCTCCCAGAGGTGCCTCAGACAATAGCCCTGCTGATCAGCTGCTGAAAGGTCGCAGCCTGGAAAACTCTGCGGAGTAGTTCTACTCACAGCTAGGGCCACCATGAGTCAGAATCAACTTGATGGCAACTAACAAGTCTACTGTGAACAAAGTAGAACTATTATGTTCAAAACTAAGTCTTAGTTGTCTCCTCTTCTTTCTTATCAATAACTGACACTTGGCTCCAGTGCTCTCCGGTGGAATCCTTACCATTCCAACCCAGTGTAAAAAGTGGAGGGGACTAGCTTGCTCCTAGAGCCATACTTTAGACCACAGATGCATCACTCTTTCCCCACTGTCATTCATTTAAAGTTCATATCATTCCTATTGGTTTAAAAAGAGCTCAGAAACAAAATGTGTTTTAGAATACAATTGATCAGGATATGAAAATACAGTAAACTAATTACAAATTAAGAACTAAATTATTAACCATGATGTAAAAATAAAGAGGACTTTATTTTGTCAGTAAACACATTATTGCCGTATTACATGGAAACTTCAGGGTTTTAAAACTACGTGGGGTTTATATACTAATCTGCACTAAAGTTTTTTCATATAATTGTCTTCAACAGAAATTATTTTCAGATTATATAGTGAACCACTTAAAATTAATAGTGTGAGATTCCCTTCAATCTTCCTATCAGTTTACAATGGTGTATATATTTCAAGGTGGTATAATGGTTAAGTGCTATGACTGCTAACTTAAAGGTTAGCAGTTCGAGTCTACCGAATACTCCTTGGAAATTCTATGCAGTAATTCTACTTTGTCCTGTAGGGTCGCTACAAGCCGTAATCGACTTGATGACAGTGGGTTTTCTTAATGTACTTCAAAAAATAGGAAGTCCTTGAAAGCACTGAAGACTTCAAGAAAATAAGTTGTAATTTACTTAAAACTACAGTTATGTATTAGCAGGAAAAAAAAGTATGAGTTATGCTTTATTTTATAAAACTCTATAAAATTAAAAGATTTGAATTAAACTCATAACACCTGAATGCTCTCTATAGTTATAGTTTGGCTAATACATTTGAAACACTAAATAAAAAGTAAAAAGAGAAACTACATAGACTCTTATATACATTATCAACAGTAACTATAGAAATTGCATTACAATGTAAAAAGAGATCATTTAAAATACGGATTGTAAGTTCTTCTAATTTTCATGGAAACAGATTTAATCTTGACTGGTGAGTTGTTTTTGATCCATGTACCCCACTGAAGTCCAAATCCAAGTAATTTTCTGGGGAGGTGATGAATGCCATTCAGATTCGCTAGGCCACACTGGTTGAACCACCAGCCAGTGTTGTTATTGAAGTGACTGCAGCTCTTTACAGACTGACCGTGGACCAGGCATGCAGGACGACATCCGTCATTGTCAACATCTGATGTGCTGAAAGGCATTGCATTTTGATTATCTTCGTTTTTAAGGCCCCGGAATGCATCACCTGGATGAAATAGATTTTTTTTTAACGATTGAGTTTAAAGACACTTTCCATTATTTTAACTGATAGTTATCAGCCTATTATAAAATAGTTGCATCTAAAAATAAGGTTTAAATTATTTTTCCACTATTTATCATGTTAAAAATTTCTTTCATTTCATGGGGCCTGAAGTATCACAGGGTATTGCAAAGACAACCTAGTCAACCAAGTTTCTCATGGGTTTTCTTCCAGGGCCACCTATCTGGAGAAGCCAAAGCCAAGTGCCATCGAGTCGGATCCGACTGAGAAGACATAACCTAATTCTATTTGTAATTTAGATATCAAAAACCAAACTCACTCCTTTGAGACCACTCTGGCTCATAGGGACCCTATAGGACAGAGCAGAACTGCTCCGTAGAGTTTCCAGGGAACACCTGGCAGATTCAAACTGCCAAACTTTTGGTTAGCAGAGATAGCATTTACACAATACCACCAGTATTTCCTAATTTAGATAGATACTCAATTCTAAATACACAGTACCTGAGCTTTATCCTGGCTTGGTGGTCATGGAGAAGCATTACAAGAAGGTGAAGACGGAAACTGCAGGACATCTTGAGGTCAAGTCTCCTAAACTCAGGTGATAACACTTTCAGTGATGTTAGAATCATGGTGATAGAAGCTGACAGCTTTTGAGGATTTACTTTCTTAGCTCAGACCTCAGATGCTTTCTGGGTCTCAGACAATCTCAAGAGAAGCATGATTGCTTCCCTATAGGTAAACAAGCACCCTTGTTTTAAACATCACACTGCAATTGCAGAACATTCACTTTCTTTTTAAGAGTCACTGCCAAGTTCTCCTTCAAGTCCGGAGCCCTTCTGAGAGGGCTCTAGAGGGATCTGGATTCTTAGTCAAGACACCTGCAAGGGACCAGAAGTCCCATGCCCCTGAATTGGTGTTATACATTAAATCGTGTCCTCCAAAAGGTGTGTTAAAATCCTAATCCTTGTATCTGCAAAACCCTGGTTGCATAGTGGTTAAGAGCCATGGCTGCTAATCAAGGAGTCTGTGGTTGGAATCCACCAGGAGGTCCTTGGAAACCCTATGGAGCAATTCTGCTCTGTCCTATTGGGTCACCGTGAGTCAGAATTGACTTGACAGCAATGGGTTTGGTTTGGTTGTACCTGCAAATGTGACCTTGTTTAGAAACAGGGTCCTTGAAGACATCATCAGTTAGGTTAATACAAGGTCATAAAGGAATAGAGTGGGTCCTAATCTGGTATGAGTTGTGTCCTTATAAAAACAGAGACATACAGAGAGAAAGGCACAGAGCAAAGATGGCCCCAAGATGATGAAGGCAAAGACAGCCCAGAGCTACCAGCAGCTAGGGCAGAGGCATGGAGCAGGCTGTCCCTCAGAGGCCTCAGAAGGAATCACCAGGACCAACATCCTGAATTCTGACTCCTAACCCCCAGAAGTGTGAGACAGTAAAGTTCTATTCTTATTTTAAAAGAAAAGAAAGAAACTCTCTTCCATATTGCAATCTGCCAAAATCTTGTAATGTATTCCCCAATGTGCTAAGCATCACTAAATGGATATTTAATAAAAAATCACAACCACAAATGGAAGTTTGGGCTGTGTGGGCAGAATCAAACGGTTTAGGACAAACATAATTGTAGATAAGCCTATCATGCTTCATAAAATAGTAATAATTTAGGTTTATATTAAACTGGCTTAATTTAATTAACTAAACTAACTTAAATTAATGATGTAAAAAATAAAATCACTTACCCCTAATAGGTTTTCCTACCTCCTGTAGTTTTACTTCACTTTAAAGATGAAATGCCTACCTTTAAAAAATGTAGATTTATAGTTGCAAAAGATACTTGGTTTTATTTAGGTACCACCAAGTTTATATAAAACCAATGCCCTCAAGAAAAATTAAGCTACTTCTGAGATGTCCCTTTTCTCTGTAGCTCTTCCCATGATGTATAGACTAAAGTGGATAGCAGCTAAAACAAACTATTTTTAAAGGGCTTACATTGAACACAGTGTATACAGCATCCTTGATCTTCACAAAAACCCTTCAAGACTAAGTACCTTGTCCAAAGCAACCCAGTTAACTAAGCAGCAGAGGCAAGAGTTGTGTTTATAAAACTATAAAGTTAAAAGATTCTAATTAAACCTGTAGTACATACATGTCACCAACATTTGGCTAAGATGTTTTGAAACACTGAAAAAAGAAGTTTTGTAAAATATGGGGGAGAAAACAAAAGACTATATTTGTTTCATGGGGCTTCTGAGTGTTTGACATCTCTTGAGATGCATCTTTGAGGACCCGGGAGAACTTCATCAACATCAAGGGCCCAGTCAAAACCCCAGCTCTGAGCATTATCAAAGTCCCTGACTGCCCTTCAAGGGAAACAGAATAGCCACATTTCAGGGTTTTGGTTTTTTTTTTTGTTGTTGTTGTTGGTTTGTTTTTCAGTGACAATATAATCTTCCATACCCTACAGGGCATTATTTTTCAAAAGTTCAAATGACAGAGATGCTTACAGGGCATTGCCTGAATTATGTGATCATTCCACAAATATTCTTCTTTAAGTAAATCCAACCACCAGAAAACCATCCATCATACTGGCTCCTCATTGTAGTAGCAGTAGAGATAATAATGTATTTTTTAAATATAAGAAGAAATGGCCCTTTGAATCTCACCACTGTGTTTGACAGTGAATGTGGCTGGGGAATATGACACACTTTTCTCAAGTTTTAGAACCAGGAATATTTGTGCTTCTCATGGAACAAATGTGCTGCTAAAATGTTCATATTGCTTTTTTTTTTTTTTTTTTTGCTCTGAGCTAAAAGCCAAATGTGTGACCTACCTCTAGAACACACGATCACACATGACCCTCTTGTCTCATCCGTTTCTGTCTATACATTCCACTGACTCTCTTTTCTTCAGTTATTTTGATCATATTAAGTGATCAAGAACTCAAGGTTATTTAACAACCTTGTTGGAAAAATATTAGAGTAAAATGTGGCGAAATCAGAGGGTTGTGTAATGAAAAAAACTTTTGCCGTGACAAATCTTCTCCTCTAATTAGATCCAGTTGTCTTTTAGAAAATCCAGGGATGGATTCCCAGTAAGCAAGGTAGACACTGACTTCTTTGTGTTTACTCACTAATGGTGCACCATTAGTGCACAATTTCACCTGTTTTTCATCATCTCAAATGCAGATGTGGTGAAACCCATGTGACACTGTGCACTATAGATCAGTATGGAAACACAAGCAGGCCCCAGCATACCTTGTTGATAAAAGCTGATGCATGTCTTGCTTACTGACCCTGTGAGGACCCAGACATGACCTTTTCCTACCAGAGTGTGTTTTATATTGTGACCTTTACACTCTTATAGATGAAGCATTGAAAATTGTATACAGCTAGTCCCCAGTTTACAATGCACTCTAGTTAAAAAGAACTGCATTTAGAATCTTCCCTTTGGGGCTTTTTGTTGTTACACACTACATACAATGTTGCAGCTTGTGCTTTATTAATGTTGTCGTTCTCTGATGTAATGTTTCCAACCTCCAAAGACAAAGATTGGATTTATAAAGCCACTGACAAGAAAAGGAAAAAATAATGAAAAGGAAAAAAGAAAACGAGCTATTCGACTTCCATTAGCACCAACTTCCAGCAAACAGGTTAAGTTGGGGACTACCTGGATTGTAACTCTGTAAACTTTTGCCTACATATCAAGACTTAAATTTCACACTTTCACCTTGCTACCCCACTGCTAAGAAACTCAGATCTCATAGATGGCCAACCATACCAGACAATTCTCTGCTCTGTAATTTTCCTCCTTCTGTACCCTAACTATAAACTACTTCCTTTGCCAACACTCCCGGTCCAAAAGTCTGTTGCTCCTAATACAAACCAGGGGTTCCAGCTGCAAAGGTGCCAACGCATCCATCTACAGAGGATGAGGACCACAGAGGTGTAACTAGGGTGAGGCAAGTATTGCACTCACTGGTCCTGGGCGCACGGCTCACTGAACAATTGCCATTAACCCAGCATGGCCGGCAGCGTATCGACAGAAAAAAGTGCTTATGGCGAGCACGGGCATTGCACTCCCATCCAAACATCTGACACCCCTCTTAGATAACTTTACCACAATATCAGTACACAAATACAAGTCAAGCTCGTTAGCCTTTTAATTAACGTGTTACTGAAAAGGATATTTTGATGTACCAGGTTGATAGAAACCACTCAGTGGCACTAAATGCCCAGAGCCATGCAGTGCCCTAGATAAATAACATCATTATAGAGTGATACTGTCTGACACCGCACAGTGAATCAGATTCTCCAGCAGCATGTACTTTAAAAAGCTTCTTACATTAACTCCTTGTTGAAATCTACTCTTCCTGAAGATCTTCCAGATACAACAACTGGAATCACTCTAATCTCTCTTTTTAACCCCCAAAGCTCTATCATTATCCTGTGTTTCAGTTTTGTTCACCTTCCGCTCTGTATTGTCATCAGTTAGAGAGCTGGGAAAATATTGCATTTATTTTTGGATTTCAAACAAGTGCTATCTATGATCAGCAACAAGAGTAGAATTTAACATTTCTTAACTCGAGTACTTTTAAATTTTCAGCATCAAAGTGTAAATTTAGCATGAAGTACTTTGAAGTGTTGACAAGCTGAAATTATTTGGAGGTCAGCAGTGTTCCTTTCATTATGCTTTTTACTAAAGCTATGCTTTTACTACACTTCTTACTAATGTACATTGAAAAGAACACTAAAGTAGTTGCTGTGTATCAATCTGGCTTCTTGCCCTGCCTCAAACATAAAAAACTGGGAAACTCAGGCAAGTCACTTAGTCTGCCCGGTTTTCTCACCTGTGAAGTAAGAAGAATGAAGATCAATTCAAATGATCTGTAATTTCTAAGTATTAGCTTCTCTGAACCTTCTAGCCTACCTCACAAACTCTCCAAAGAATCACCCGAGATTACAAACAGCAGAGTGTACATAAAGATAGAAAACATCTCAAAAGTATGATTTGGTACAATGATTGTAAGTTTCAAAACTCAAGATGTGGCAGTTTTCTCAGTTTTGTTATCACATATGTGTCATACATTAAAAGAAATCCATTTTTATCTTTAACATTGAATCAGTTATATTTAAATCTTTTGGATAACGTAAGGAGTAAAAACTTACCAGCATTTCCTGAATACCGCCCTAAGTGTATTTTAAAAAACCTTGTTTCATCCTCTAGCCAAAAGTTATCATAGGATGCATACGCTAATGTGTCATCATCAGATTTCAAACTCACATACAGCATAAAACTGGTGTTTTTCTGATTCACAATATAAAATATCTTTTTCAGTCCTAGCCAGAATTCTCCTGTAAAAAAAGATGCTTTGTTTTAATATTTTTTAATATAAATTAGAACACCCAGAAAAACCAAACCCACTGCCATCAAGCCAATTCTGACTCCTAGCAACCCTACAGGACAGAGTGGAACTGCCCCATAGAGTTTCCAAGGAATGCCGACAGAATTTGAACTGCCATCCGTTTGGTTAGCAGACACAGCACTTGACCCCTACACCATCAGTATTTCCCAAATTAGAATAGCCCTTTATTATTGAGTGTTTGGTATTGCTTGATGTTTGAATAACTCTGAAATGGTTCACATAAACAATTTGAGAAGATTGGATGACTCTAGCTCAAGTTATCACGTTTGCACAACTTTATTTTTTTTTAATCCACCCATTGTTCTTTACTAGTCCAGAGGCACTAAACTCCCTTTCATTTTTATCTCTCCAAAAGTCCATTTAAAGAGTAATGAAGTAAAATGTCAAGTTTTACCTTCCGGCATGTCAACGAGAAAAAGAAATGGAATTTTATGAGAGGTAACAAAATGACCTGTACCTGAAAATGTAGGAAGTTTAACCTCCAAATCATTTGTTCAAAACATTCGGTGAAAATTATTTTTTTTCTGCCTTGAAGAAAACTTTCTGAATAAATACTTCTTTTGCTGTAATGGAGTTTGGTAACAGCCTGCGACCGCAAACATCATGTAGCAACACTGGAGTACACCTGGATTTCATCAGTTATTTCTAGAAGCACTGGTGATCTAGGATAAATTCTTAGACTCCCTGGTTCTACTACATACTTCCTGCATGTACAGTCTTAGCCAAAGGCATTCCATCTCCCTCCTGCTCACCATGTCATACCTTAAACATGTACACCACTGTTCTGAGATATATCCCTTTACCTAAATTACCAGATTACTCAAAGAAGTAAGGGTTTAGTCAAAACAAACTGCAAGGAATAGAGAACAGTAGTCCAGATGAAACTCTTAAAACTATAGCTTTCCAGAGTTTATGGGCACTTTTAAACTACATAATCCCTTAGAATTAAAAAGATTCCTGAAGAAGTGTAGAAAGAGGAGGGAACATAATCAACTGGATCCTTCAGGGATCTGTTTAGTCTCTCAGTATTTAACTCTTCAATTTTGGTGTCCTTGCCTTCTTTGCCCTCTACCCCACCCCAAATTTGGGAGATTTAATCTATTTTCCTTATTCTCAAGTGTGGACTCCTGCTGGCACTGTGGTTAAGAGCTTGGCTGTTAACCAAAAAGTCAACTGTTCAAATCCACCAGCTACTCCTGGGAAACCCTACAGGGCAGTTCTCCTCTGTCCTTATACAGTTGCTGAGTCACAATCGACTCAACGGCAACTGGTTTGGAAGTACAAAGCACTGTCAGTTTATATGGACAACATGCATCTGAAGACGTTATGATTCAAAACTCACATGATTTCCCCATGAAAATACGTGGAAAGTAAAATGACAACTGTAAGCCTGCAGATGTAGCATTACTTAATTCAAAAGGAAGCATTCAATGGAAAACTAGAGATAATACAGAGAAAATACAAGTATATTAATTGTACTTACACCAAGACAGCAATTTGATTTTACTTCTTCATAGCATTTTATTGCATTAAATGTCTGTTTTAAAATCAGTGGTGTCTACTCGGGTTTTTTAGCACCAGAACTAGCACCACCACTTATTGATCCCTTGGTTGATGTTATTGTGGGAAGTTAAAGATTTTAAATTACAGTAGCAGTAACTATTAAAAATACAAGCACAAAAATCACCTGCAAAAGTTCCAATTCATGTAAAACCCTACAGCGTTCTGAAAACACTGGTGTTTCTGTTCTCCAGCAAAAGTGAAGCTGTCATGTGGCGCTAATGTAAACAGATGTTGCAATTCACTAGGGGGTTACATTGTTTCAAATTTTGAACATATTAATTTGTATTGATATTTTCATAAAACACTACATCCCGCTGGCAAGATTCATGTTTATATAGCAGTCTGCCTCAATTCTCTATTTCATTTAATTAAGAGAAATAGCATACACCTCAAGAATTGTAAGGTCCATGACAATACTGCCCACCCATTTTTTATTCCACAATAGTAGGTGAGCACCCACAATACGATAGGACACTGCTGTTTGCATAGCAAGTGCCTAATGAATTCCTGGGTTAGAATCTTCACTAGAATTATGTTTTGACTAGTATTTCTAAAGATAGCCAAATCCCAACCAAAGGCCTCCTTACAACAAAAGAACACGTTATGTTTTATATTTATGAAGATTTCACCTGTCTTATCAGAGATGTGATCAATAGGTACATTGTTTATAACAGTAATACCAAAAGGAATAAAAGGGATAGAGGAAAAATATGTAAAATCTGACCTAAAAGGTCCCCAAATCCATCCAGATAGTCACACCACAACCTTTGGAAATCAATTATGCCATCAATCCTTTTCTGTATGACAGTCCATCCACCTCCTCTGTAATCCATGTCACACATCACCTAAAATTGACATAGAAAAGCAAAACTTTCATTCTTCTCTAATATCATGGAGCCTATGCTTCCCTCTTAAGCTTGGAGAAAGGAAAGACATTTCCATCAAAAGTTTCCAAAGCAATTGTGTGCCATTAACAGACTCAGATTTTTTTAAATCCTTATAAAAGATACTGCTCATTATAGAACAAACTTGTAGCTTACCTAATTGTCTCTGTTATCAGTTATTTTTTAAAAGTGCATAAGTGATTGTAGCATACTAAGTTTACCCTTTATTCCTCAACTCTGGATGTATTTTTCAGCTTAGTAATAATAGTACTGATCTCATGTGGCAGAGTGACATGTACGTTCCTTTGAAAATTATTCTTTTCTTTTGAATTAAAACATCGAGTTATGTATATGTGGTTTTAATATGCCTCAGACTGACTACTGTTTTCTCCAACAAGCCTAGAAGGCCTGCGCTCAGATGGGCATCTTCAGACAGAAAGATGTATCTGTGCCCACGTCTCAGCAGGTTCCACAAGTGTGTCTGTTGGTGCTGTGTCAAATGTTCCTGACAGAACCTCCATAAAGGACCTGTAGGAGTGACATGAGGAGGAAACCAGATAATCTCCCTCCTTCAGAAGCTTCCCACATGGGGAGAGAGAAACACAACATGGAAAAAGTCAGGGAGCCAACGCTTTCCCAAAAGAGAAGCAATTATTCATCCCACTCCTCACAAAATTAGAAGCCTTCCCTTTCCATGTCTGTTCAAGCCCATTTTTGAATCTGTAAGAGAAGTAATTTAGATATTTTTTTATTATTCCCCACTTAATTCAGTTTTTTGACATCTTATCAATAAGAATTCAAAAAATGTTAGTAGCTCTAAGACAAACTGGTAGTATCTATTCAGAAAAAAATATTGGGTTCAAAAAATTTGCTGTCTCATAAACATTTATGGGTTGTCATGAGTTGGATCTGACTCGACGGCGCTTGACATAAACACTATCAATAAGGTCTATCAATCAGTGTCATAAAGTGTCTTACACACGAAGAAAAATTAACCCCCCCATATTAAAGCTGTGTACAAATATATCACCCATCAATAATACATAACTTCCAGTGGACATTTCTGGTAGAAATCCTAACATAGAACTATGAAGGAGAGAAACAGGAATACTTTATTCTACTCAGTTTAAGAATGGATCAGCATTTCAACCTTCCTCACGTACCAGCAAGTATTTTAAAATTATTAATTTGTTATGTAATCTTGTAAAGTTGTTTATCTTCAGAGAAAATTATAACCACATGTAGGAAAAGAAATTAGAAGTATTTTTAGTAAGCCCCAAGCCAAACCACACAATTGTTCTCTAATATTCATAAAGTAATTAAAGTAAATAAGAATTTATACAGCAAAGTTCTGCCTGTAATAAGGCAATATAAGATCCTGTGCCAAACGGATTTGCTTTAAAGTGTGTAACCATGAAAACTCAAAGAGAAAAGGAAACGATAAACTGTCTCTTGTCCTCTTACTGGGTTGGGAATTAGAATGAACCAAAATTTTGAAGCTCAAACTTTCATCAATTTATTTTAATTTTTTTTCAAGAAAAAAGTATTAAAATGTTAATGTTAATTAAATTGTTTCAATGTTCATTTTATTCCACATAATAAGGGAAAAGGTCTTTGAGTGGTAGAGATGGTTTGCTCTCAGCTACTAACCTAAAGGTTGACAGTTCAAACACCCTGCTGTACTGTAAGAAAAAAGCCTGGTGATCTCCTATGTAGATTACAGCCAAGAAAACTCTATGAAGTAGTTCTATTCTGTGATACATGAGTTGCCATTGACTTGGTTTTTAACAAGGGAAAACTTTACCTCAAATGGATAACTAGCTCCTTCTGGGTGAATTATGTATAAGCCACTTGGTGTTTTGGTGACTGAGCCAATGGTGTCTTTGATATCAGTGCAATCTAAACCTAGAAAAGTAAAATTAGTTCTTTAGAATATGTTCAAATGTACATTAAAGGCTTAATCATTTCAAAATAGAGAATCATTAGTGCTATCTGAAACTGATATTAGAATTGTGAGAAAAAACATGATGGACTTCTTAGAAATGAAAAATAATCTTAATTTTAGAAATAAAGAGGAAATAGATAGAATGGGATTAAAGAATTTATGCTGCAATGAGCTCTCACTGATAAAATCTCTGTTAATAACCCCGTTGCTATCGAGTTGATTATGACTCATGGGGACCCTATAAGACAGAGCAGAACTGCCCCCATAGGGTTTCTGAGGAGTAACTGGTGGATTCGAACTGCTGATCTTTGCATCAACAGCCATAGCACTCAACCACTACATCACCAGGGTTTCTAAATCACCGTTAGTGATTAATATGCTATACTATCTAAAAGTTTCATTTGGGATCAACACTTATTTAACATGTTTTAAAATTAAATATTCTCTTTCTAAATAAGTAATGCCCTTTTGGGAGTCTAAGTTTATCTTAGTAGGCATAGTATATAAAGGCAACTATACACATGAAAAGGAGGAATGCCCAGACCTAAATAGATCAACTTCTATTGACACACACGACTCAGCTTGAAACTTTAGAGATTTCAACGTGTTTAGGAACTTCTAAAGCCTGGTGCCATAGTGGTCAGCAGCTTGAATCCACCAGGCCCTCCTCGGAAACCCTACAGGGCAGTTTTACTCTGTCCTACAGAGTCACTGTGAGTTGTGATTAACTCAGCGACAACGTGTTTGGTTTTGGGTTTATTTCCAATAGCCAAAGCGGCGGAAATCACTTCACCAAGAAGAGATTAACCTCCAGGCAGTATCTTATTCTGTTCCAATAGTTAAAATTGGAGTATCCTGTAGCCACTTTCTCCAAAGCACCTTACTCCTCAGGGGATTGTAAACATAGGTACATGAAAATGGAAAAGACATTTTACTATAACATTACTCTGTGATATCTCTTATAAATGTGATAAAACCTATTCAATCCTGATAGCCTCAGTTAATCAGGTAAATGAAATGTGAGAACCTGGTATTCAGGAGCCAGAAGCCAGGGTTAGAGTTCTGGTTCTACTCCTTACTAGCCAAGACATTAACTAAATTACTTAACCACTTGGAACCAAACAGTTGTTTTACTTGACTAGCGAAGAATGTCTACCTTGAGTATCACACTCTTTCAGATCTGTCTATATTGACAAAAGAAATTCAAGAGACTGAGTGGTATCATGGATTCAGTTGTGTCCTCCCAAAACTGTTTGGCTAGGCCACGATTCCTGGTATTATGCGATGTTTCTGTATGCTGTAAAGCCTACTTCTGTGATACTAATGAGAGATGATGGGGATTAGTTTTGTTGGTGAGGAATGACTTAATCGATAAGATTGTGTTGTGCTTTGAGGCGTCTCTTGGGATATAAAGGAAACGGAAGCAAGCAGAGAGCTGGAGACCTCATACCACTAGGAAAGAAGCAGTGCTGGGGGAAGAGTATGTCCTTTGGACCCTAGTTCCCTGGCCTCAGGTGCTATTAATCCAGGAGAAGACTGATGACAAGGACCTTCCTCCTGAGCCATCAGAGAAAGACTTCCCCTAGAGCTGATGCCCTGAATGTGGGCTTCTAGTCTGCTTTTCTGTGAGAAAATAAATTCTGTTATCACAGCACTAGATGTTGAAGACAAATGGGAACCTTGGGAGACAGTGAGTTTGTGTCATTGTGAAAGGAGCAACTCAGAAAAGGAGAGTGGGAATGGTTATACAACTTGAAGAATGAAATCAGCATCACTAAATTGTTCATGTAGGAGCTGTTACATTACTGTATGCTTTGCTGTGTGTGTTCTAAACAACAAAAAAAAATAAAAATTATTTTTTAAAAAATACTTAACCATTCAATGCCTTATTGTTTTTATGTGTAACATCAAAATAATAACAATACTATTAACCAAATCTGTTTTGAAAGAAGTACAGCCAGAATGATCCTTAAAAGAGAAGATGATGAGACTTTGTCTCATATATTTTGAACATGTTATCAGGAGGGACTAGTCCCTGGAGAAGGACATCACGCTTGGAAAAGTGGAAGATCAGCCAAAAAAAAAAAAAAAGGAAGACCCTCAACAAAATGGGTTGATACAGTGGCTGCAACATGGGCTTCTGCATGACAATGGTCATGAGTGTGGCACAGGACCAGGTGATGTTTTGTTCTGCTGTACATAGGGTCACTATGAGTTGGAATCAACTCAACAACACCTAACAACAGTATGTCCTTCACAGTAGTATTCTGAAAATTAACATAATAAGTCTTTATGTAAAGCAGTTAGTACATAGTAAGTACACGGAAAATGCTATCTACAAAATGTTAGCTACAAAAAAAGGTGTTTGCTTTGCCTCTGTTTCCAGAACACATAAAAGATGTGTTATGCTTGTTCTGGACTGCTAAGACATTTTTATTATAACTGATATCCAAAAATTTGATTGATATTCACAATGAAGTACTGATCTGGGTTGAAATATCTGCTTTTCCATTACCAGACAAACAAATGTGAACAATATTTAGAATTTCTGAATTTCATTTTCCTCATCTGATGATCATCATCATAAAAAAATCCTTATACTGCTCTTACTATTTACTTCAAGAGCTTTTCATGTATTTATTCACTTAATCCTCACAACAATTTATGAGGTTAAGTGTTATCAGCTTACTGATGAGGTAACTGAGGCAGAAGAAACAGTGGATCAGGGATTTGAAGCCAGGCAGTCTGATACTGGAGTTCTTGCTCTTAACTACCATGTTACACTGCTTATCCAGGGATTTAAAAAAAAAGAACAAAATTGTTGTCAACAAATCAAATAAATGAAGTACAACAGAGCAAGTAAAAATAACATGGAAATGCTTGTTTTAATACCTGACACAAAGGATATTCTGTTATGTTATTCCCTATGCCCTCAATTACATTCTTTTGCTTGAAGCTCAAGGCTCTATAAATTACTATACTATATTTTATTACAAAATTTCAAGTTTATTTCTGTCTTTATTTTTCTATTTTTCAAATTTTATATCCCAATTTGCAAGTGTTTGAACATGGTTGTAAAAAATTGTTTTTCATTGTGAGCAGCTCTGAAATTTTCTCTTCTTCTAACTGGAAATTAATTATTAATAAAATATTAGGAGAGCCCAGTGACATAAAGCAACGTTCATTTCAACAAATTCGGTATGTTTTTATATAGCCATGACTTTAAATGCTCAGAAAAGTTCCCCAGTTTAGGAAAGTATGCACTGTCTCCAATGTAATTTGCTTAGGTGTTAATGTAATTTGGCAGGTGTTACTTGTCTAGTCTGCTAGATAGAAACCAACTATGATTTTAGAAAAAGCAAAACACAACTTTTCAATGCACAAATCTATTCAAGAGGAATGAGCTCTGGTGACACAAAGGAGTCCTAGTGATACATTGGTTAAATGCTTGGCTGCCAAGCAGAAGGTCAGCATTGCAAGCCCACCAGCTACTGTTTGGAAACCCTATGAAGAATTTCTGTTCTGTACAGTGGGGTCACTATGAGTCAGAATCAACTCAATGGCAAAAGCTTTTTGTTTGCTTTTGTTTATTTACCTATATGGCTTGGTTAAAAAAAAAATAGCAGTCAGAGACATACTAAAAGACTGAAATACGAATGTTCTCACCATGTGACTGAACTGGTCTGTAAGGAAGAGGATCCAGCTGTTTTCTGAAAACTTCTGTAGTCAAAAGAAGAACTCGGTTCATGAGCTCATTAACCTAAATACACATATACACATACACACATACACATTTAAGCAAATTAATATTTGAACAAACCTCATTTAGCTGAATTCTGTAATGACTCTAAACCTCTTATAACCTGCCGAAGTCTGAAATATATAAAAAATGCATGTTTTTCTAGCGTGAGCCCCTTACTGACTTAAAAAAGAACTAAACCAAACCGTTTGCCGTTGAGTCGGTTTCAACTCCTAGCCAACCTTGTGGAAACTCTGTTGGCATAGTGGTTAAGTGCTATGGCTGTTAACCAAATGGTCAGCAGTTCAAATCTGCCAAGCATTCCTTGGAAACTATGGGGCAGTTCTAGTGTATCCTATAGGGTCGCTATGACTCTGAATCAACTCATTGGCAACTGAGTCAGTCTTTTGGTTTGCGTAGGACGGAGCAGAACTACTCCGCTGAGTTTCCAAAGATTGCCTAGTGAATTCAAACTACTGACCTTTTGCTTAGCAGTCAGAGCTCTTAACTACTATACCAGCAGGGTTTCCACAGTGCACTAACAGCATTGCTAAATACTAGTCATTAAGCTCAGCAGCGTCTACCTCCCGGCATTGCCGGTATCTGCGCCTGTTTCTGCATCTGACTGCTCTTGCAGTTCTGTTCCTCGTATCTTGCCTGCGTCTCCGCTGTAGTTTCTCCCTTGGCCTCCCTGTCCCCTCCCCCCTCTTACCCCCATCATCTTTCACAGGAGCTGCCAATCTGAATATGTCATTTCCCTGCTCAGACACCTCAGTAGCTCTGAAGCACAGCATGATTTAATTTCTGCCTGCATCGGTTTTCCTTAGGTACACTCCAACCCCGCACCGACTCTCACCTTACCTTACACCAGCCCCAAATAGTTCCTCCCTGACCCAACCTTTACGACCCTGACAGCATTTATTCACCTTTAATGACTTAACTCACAGGCTTCCTTCTTCAGGAGGCCTTTTTGAATCTCTCCCTCTTTTGTGTTCTCATTCTAACAATATCCATAACATGTTTTCAATACAATATTTTGACTTTCTGCTCCCATAGGCTGTATATTACTTGATACTAAAAAAAAAACCCAAAGCTGTTTACCCGAGGCTTACAATACGCTTCTCACATAGCAGGCACCAAGTCAATGCCCATAACATACTTGCACGAGAAAATGAAAGTGACTGTACCTTCAATGAACTATATGTCTACATACATATGCAGTAACACTACAATACTAACAACGTCCTACCTGATTAGACAGATAATCCAAGGAAGCCTGCTGCTCATCCATCATATTTCGTAGCAGTTTTTTGGTGCTTCGTGTATAGGAAACAATAGAATTTTGCAAATTTCCTTAAACCATAATAAAAATGGACATTAGTGTAGAAAATGAAGATATAAAATCTCAAGGTTTTGTATAGATTCTTAAGCACAGTAATATCTCATTTATTTAAATACTCAGACTTATTTATCCTAATTACATTTTTTTAAACTCAGGATTAACCTTTCTTAATGAAACTCTGCTTCCTAGTCATACCAAAAAAAAAAAAACAAACCTGTTGCCATCACCGAGTCAATTTCAGCTTATAACCACCCTATAGGACAGAGTAGAACTGCCACATAGGGTTTCCAAGGAGCACCTAGAGGACTCAAACTACTAACTGTAGCTCTTAACCACTACCAGAATACTCAAAATAATTTAATCTGATATAATTGAAAAGCAACATTCTGAATGCCAATTCTTACTTTCTAAGAAGGGAGATACAGACACAAGAGATTCTAGACTCGTCAGTTCTTACTAGACAAGACAGTAAAAGGCAAACGGCACATACTATGCAAGTTCATTTAAAAAAATAAATATTTGTTTATGTATATGGTCGGCAGTTCAAGTCCACCAGCTGCTCCTGAATACTCTGGGGGTCAGTTCTACTCTGGCCTCTAGGGTCCCCATGAGTCGGATCTGACTCGAGGGCACTTGGCTTGGCTGGCTTATATTTTTTCCATTAATGTCATATTTTATACAGATTGCAAACACACAGGTATACACAAACAAGATAAACATTAGTTAAATATTCGGGTTAGTTACCTTCTGACTGAACTTATACTGTACATTTTTCTTTTTTACCAAACTTTCATTTTGAAGTAATCTTACAGAAAAGTTTCAAGAACAGCATGAAGAACTTTTCTTTTTCAAAATAATTTAAAAGTGAATTCTCATGATGTTCGTTCATCCCTAAATAATTCAGTGCATATTTCCTGCACCAAATGCATTCTCTACAAATCAACCATCAAAATCAGGAAATAAATATTGACTGTGATATCTTTTTCAGACCCCATGAAAGTTTCACCAATTAAAGCAATGATGTCCTTTATAACAAAAGGATCTACATACTATTACATGATTAGCTTTAAAAAATTTTTTATTTCTGTTTCCAAATTTCACTCTAACAGTAAAGTATATTAATAATTTTAATATTTTTTTAATCTGCCTCACACAACTTCATCTTTTTTTATTTTCAGTCCATCACTTTCTATCAGCATCTTTCTGGGTTTAGACATCTGTGCTAATGGGCCTAATGTTGCAGTCACCGGTTTGAGAAGCCAGAGACCCTCATATCACACATACAATTAGCTACATTAAAGTGGGTTTTTACATACTTCTGACCTAAGAGTTGCAGTCCTATAGCTGAATCAAATTAGCACCAACTCCCTTTCTGGTCCCTCTTCTCCATCCTTGGCCCTACATACATATAACAAACCAGGAAAATTGCTATGATGTTACCAAATAGTTTTAAACAAAAATCAAGACATTAAAACTTTCTATTTTTAATCATTTGCTACAATAAATCAAAGCCGTCTTGGTATAGTACAATGGTGAGCACTTGGCTGCTAATAGGATGTCAGTAGTTAAAAACTACCAGCTGCTCTGCTGGAGAAAAAAAAGCCTGGCAACCTAGGAAACCCTAAGGGGTGGTTCTACTCTGTCCTATAGGGACAGACTTGTCAGTGTACAGCAACAACCGTCTGTGAATTTGCATTATGCCTATTGTGAGAGTTGCTTCATATAACTGTATTAGCTTTTAGAATCCCCTCCCTCAGACTAAGATGAAAATTGCTAATGGTTCAGATGAAAACAAGAAAATAACCCTAGTTCAGCTGTACAACACCACTATCATGCTCTCTGTTTTCCCCTTCTTTCTGTGACCAGTTGATGCCACAGACTGCACAGAGGAAGGGTTCATTAATTTACCAAATATTTACTAAGCACCTACTATGTAAACAACACACAAACAAACATACTGCTAAGGTGATAAAGAAGTGGAAGAAATGACCCAGCCACCATTATGGAAAACAATCTGAGATTCCTCAAAAAACTAAAGGTAGAGCAGCAATACAACCCAGCAATTCCACTCCTACAAGAAGTAACTTGTAGGTCATATCTAATAGAAGTAACGTGAAAGTATATATACAACCCTATGATTACAGCAGCATTATTATTTACAGCAGCAAAAAGACTTAAACAACCTAAGCAACTGTCAACGGATGAATGAATAAGCAAAATATGTACATACATTTAATAAAATAGTACTTAGTAATAAAGAAAAATGAGTTTCCAAAACATCTTGGAACATGGGTGAAACTAGAGGACATTAAAAACCCAAAAACCAAACCCACTGCCATCAAGTCGATGCCGACTCATAGCAATCCTGTACACAGAGTAGAACTGTGATAAAGTTTCCAAGGAGTACCTGGCAGATTTGAACTGTCAACCTTTCGGTTAACAGCTGTAGCAGCACTTAACCACTACTCCACCAGGGTTTCGAGAAGACATTATGTTGAGTGAAATTAAGTAACCACAAAAACAAATAAATAAACATTGCATATCCTTGCTTTTATGAAATAACATGAACAAATAAATATACAGAAACTAATGTTCATTAGTGGTTACGCGAGATTGGGGAGAGGAGGCTCACTCTCTAGACAGTAGACAATTGTTATTTTTTATATTTTTTATATTTGTCATCGGTAAAAGTGACATCAAATGAGGATAAAATATACACAGCTTAACAAAGATAAACCATGTTACTAAAAAGTACACACAGAAAAAAGAACCTGTTGGTAATTAATATAGCATATATAATATTGAAACAACAGCAAAAACTGTGTGTGTGTGTGTGTGAGAGAGAGAGAGAGAGAGAGAGAAAGAGAGAGAGAGAAAGAGAGGCATATATGTAGGCATATGTGTATATAAAAACCAAAAACCCAAACACATTGCCATGCACTCCGGTGACCCTATAACTCAGAGTAGAACTGTCCCATAGAGTTTCCAGAGAGCATCTGGTAAATTCAGACTGCCAGCCTTTTGGTTCATAGACACAGCACTTAACCACTACACTATCAAGGTTTTCATGTGTATGTGTACACATGTGTACATGTAGCTGTGTGCATACATATATGCCTATGTATCCATTTGACCATATGCATATATATTCAGATATGTACTAAAGCTCATAGGGAGTAGTTATGGATACACCTTAGACATAACCTTGCAGAATGGAATTTCTAGGTGTAAAGGATTAGGACCGTAGTCTTGTGGGACATCTTGGTCAACTGACATAAGACAGTTCATAAAATTATTTTCTACAAACTAATTTGGTGATTAGTGTCTGGGTCTTAAAAACTCATCAGTGGTCATCTAAGATACAACTATTGGAGTCCACTGGTATGGAGCAAAAGAAACCAATGCTGAAAGAAGAAGCTAGTTTGTAGGTCAAATAGTCCATGCTAATTACATCAGGGAATGGACCCTGACAGGACAAAAGAAAAATGTGGAACAAACTTCAAATTAAAAAAACAAACATATCCACTAAACAGGTTGAAACTGGAGGACTGTTAACCTGTTGTCTTGAGCTATTCTTCAAGCACTGAACTGAAACTACCCCCTGAAGTCATCATATAGCTGAAGAACAAATTGGCTTTAAAAATAATGAATATTAATTTATACAGTAATGTACATTTTCACTCAGTCATATTAAATTAAAAAATGAAAATTAAAAAAAATAATAATGAATATTACCTGTTAGTACTTTGCTCCTTTAAAAAATCACGTATATGAGACGACATGGTCAACAATTAAAACACAGACGAGAATGCAGAGGGCAAGGAAACTAGATTAATGAGAACATAAAACCAGAATGGAAATAAAACTCATGTACTACAAAGAATGTAACCAGTGTCACTGAACAAATTGGGTAGAAACTGGTAAATGGGAACCTAAACTGTAAACCTTCACCAAAAACATAATAAAATATTACTAAAAAAATTTTTTATCGTGACTTCTTTCCCCAAAAATGACCCAGACAATTGCTGAGATCTGTTTTTCCTAGGAAACCCTGGTGGCATAGCGGATAAGTGCTACATCTGCTAACCAGAAGGTAGGCAATTGAAATCTGCCAGGTGCTCCTTGAGAACTCTGTGAGGCAGTCCTTCTCTAACCTCTGGGCTCACTCGGAGTCAGACTGACTCAATAGCATTGGGTTTGGGTTTTGTTTTATTTTCATTATGCGTACCCAAAAAATAAGTCATACACCTTTACAATTTTAGCTATTTCTGGTACTTACTACACATGAAATGTTTCTCCTCTCGTGTAATTTTTGGCTTCACATCACACGATTCTTCACAGGTTTCCTGATGAAGAGTAACATTACTTTTGCCTTCATCATGTGCATTAGATTCGTCTTCTACGATGTTGGCAGCTGAAGAATCCTTAAGTAAAAAGAAAGGAATAACAAAAAATATATTTTAAGTGTCTTGTATGATCCAGTAGAGTCAGTAAGAAGACTCAGAAAAAAAGTTAAAATTTCAGGACATACATGGGGATAATTATTAGAAAAAACATAATAAACTGGTCAGCCCAAATTTCCACAGATAAATCCTAATGATAAATTTGGGGTATGTATAGCAACTGTAGGTGAATTCAATAATTCCGTCTCTCAAACTCTAAAAGGATTTCTTTGGGGTCTACTTTCCATAACTACGATTCTGTGGGCTTGACCTTTAACTTTTTCACATTTCTACATGTGATATCATGTTGAGTCATTTCTCTTCCAGAAATCTTGCAGTTTTAAACTTTTTGGAAATGTATTAAAATGTTTCCTTGAGATATATGCCACTATTCTGTGACAGGCAGACTTTCTGCCATCCATTATTAGCGACTAGTAGGAAAATATTACATGTCACTTTTCTGTAAGTTGAAACAGTCACAGATTTAAAAGTTAATGTAGTCATAGATTTGAAAGAAATTAGTGATAACAGAAAAAAAACTTAAGCACGGAATTTTCCTTTGCAAAATCAACAACAGATGTCATTATAAAAGGCCAGCTAAAGCTGTTTTTCTCAAAGTATCTAATTGTTAGTTTCTTCAATATAAAAGCATTTTTAGATGTAATAACTATATTATTTGAAAAAAATGCTTTGTTCTGTTTTGACCTAGATTTTGAGAAAAAGGTAAACAGACCCCAAAAGATGCTCACATATTTTTATTGTTGTAAAAATGCAGATAATATACTTGCCAATTTGACATTTTTCGTGTGTACAACAGTGAGACTGATTATATCGATCACGTTCTGTAACCAACATCAATATCCATCCACTGCAAGATTTTATATCACCTTAAACAGAAACTCACTGCTTCTTAGCATTGATTTCCATCTTTTCCCATCCCTCCCTCCCCAGTAGCCATTATTGAACTCTGCTCTGTATCTACTTACCTATTTCTATGTATGTCCTGTTGGTGGGATTATATCCATCCTTTTGCAATTGACTTATTTCACTCAACAAAATGTTTCCAAGGTTCATTCATGTTGTGACATTATTAGAACTTCATTTCTCTTTATGGCAGAGCAATATGCCATTGTACATACATATCACATTTGGTTTATCCATTCATTTGTCGATGAACATATGAGTTGTTTCTACCTTTTGATTATTGTGCATGATGCTAGGGTGCTTATATTTTGCTACATATATGTATTTTTAACTTTACGCTCTTTCTCTATATCCCTATAACGATTGACATAAAGATGTTTTCAAAAACCCAAGTTACAGCTATGTTTTTTCAGATCTAAATATGCGTCTTCGTTTTCACCAAGTATTTTAGAAAACCAACTTATTTAATATTTATATAAATGTCCCTAGAATTTGTCTTGCTTTAGTCAGGGAACCTTGGAATTTGGTTTTGATTAAGCGGTGAATGCATTTTACTACATTTAAAAATTATAAACTAATATTTAAGTATGTAGATGTTAAAATCTCAGCTACCAATAGTTCTGTATACACAATATTAGATATTATTCTGATATTAAGTTGAAAAAATTCTGACTTCCTTGGTAGTCACTCAAAAGACAGTATTTGAAGAAAAGAAGTTTGTAGACTAGTTAAAACCAGCAAGGAGAACTTTTTTTTATCACCCATTAGATATTTCATTATCAAAGTGAACTGGAGAGTTGTTGTCTAGACTTTAACTGGTCAACAATTTCTTTAAAATACTCACAAGAAACGTGTTGAGTCAATTAGCTAGTGATTTTCTAAGTTTAACAATATTGCCATTTAAGTGAAACGTCTATATTTCTAAATGAATATGTTGTTTTATAAGTTACAATCTGTAGTACAATAATCCTTTAGAAATTCTAGAACATATCTTAAAAGCTATCTAATCATACTTTCCTAGCAAAGGTAATATTGCTGAAATTCTTACCGTGGAATGATGCACACAGTTACCTTGTATAGCTTCTCCACAAATAAAAATACATATATTTAAGAAGAAGAGTGAAGCTTTCAAAAGATGCATCATATTTTTACTGAAGAAAGGATAAAGCTTCTCCAAATATCAGTCAGCTCTCTGTGGAAAGAGCTACAGTACACACAGTCTTCAGCTAAAATCTTCTGGAAGATACACAACAAAAACAGAAGCCAACACATGCTGTTTTCCATGCCCTGGTTTGAAACCACACCCTTTATATGAAAAACAAAGTAGCCTCTAGAGAATGTCTTTTTAAGTTATAATAATATTTTTGCTTTTTTTGTTTGTTTTAATCACTGTGTGCCTGCTTGATAAATTTATGCTTTTAGAATATAAGAAATTAATTGATGTACTAATTAATTAAATCAGTTTGTTCAGTTTTTATTAATCCTCCTTTTTTGGCCTTATGAAAAATGACTTTAATAAACTAGGCCTCAATAACTGGGAAGAGATTTGTACAAAAATAGTAAGAAAGTAGGAATTTTATCCATCTGGGCAGCTAGAAAACATAATTCTGACTTCAACTATGTCTTTAACTGAATTTAGTTGTCAATAACAATCGTATTAATCACATAAAAGACAAGCATTTAGGATGCTAATAGGTTTGTAAGTTTTACGTCTGCAAAGGAACTATTGTCACTGAAAATAACCACTCTTGGGAGGTTGATAGATGAGTATAGTGTGCTTTCAAATTATCTTACGGGTTTACTTCTTTTAATTTACAAATATGCCTAAATCTTTATTGTCCTAGAATTAAGAATAAAAGCAAAGCTTTTGTAAGTCTTGCTTCCTGTTCAAGGTGTTTTTCTTCTATTTCCTTTCTTAATAGCCTAGAATTGCAGAGTAAGAACAATGCCATAGTTTTTATGGCATAGACAATAGGGACTGGTAGACAACAAAACAAAAAACAAAAGCATAAAACCCACTGCCATCAAGTCAATTCCAACTCATAGCGACCCTATGGGACATATTAGAACTGCTCTACAGTTTTTCCAAGGAGCACCTGGCAGATTTGAACTGCTGACCTTTTGGTTAGCAGATGAAGCACTTAACTGCTATGCCACTATGGTTTCTGGTACACATTTAAATGGTAGGCAATGAGAAAGTACAGGCAGAGAATAGATACTCAGTTTAAGATATTTTTTCATTAATCCATTATTTGAGCGTCTAATAGGCACTTATCACCGCATCATCCACCATTTAAAATCCAGCACTCTTAGCTCTGCTATTCTCATTCTACCAAAAAGACTTTCTCCAAGTTCCCCAGCAGGAAGCGTTAGGAATTCAGGTTCTGGGATCAGACCACCTATATTTCAAAGTTGGTTCCAGCATTCCCTTGCACTGAGACCTTGGGCAGAGTTAACTAATACTGTTACAGCTAAGTTATTGCCTTTGTAATGCGGGGATCGATGCATGGATTAAATGACTTAGTATATATAAGGACTTAGGACAGTATGTAGGAACCACCAAGCACCCAAATGTTAGATGGTATTGCTATTATTTGTATTATTATTATCACAGTCATTATTTATTTAACTTGGTCTATGTGTAGTTCTCTCCCACCCATCTATCTGTTATATTGTGGTAGCTTAGTGTTATAATGATAATAGAAGCTATGTCACAGTATTTCAAATATTAGCAGGGCCGATTATAGCAGACAGGTTTCAGCAGGGCTTTGAGACTAAGACAAACATAATATGCTTGGTAATCTACTTTCAAAAATGAGCCAATAAAGAAGCTATGAATCACAACAGAATATTGTCCAATACAGAGCTGGACAATCAGCCCACTACATTCCATTTGAAATACACAGTGGCCATAACAGCAGACTTACGTATTTCAAAGACCATGACAATAACACAGGACCAGGCAACATGTGATTATGTCATACATGAGGTCTCTATAAGCTGGTAACAACTCGACAGCAACTAACAACCACGAATATGTAATTCTGTCATTGTTGACAATATCCAGAGTGCTGGTGGTTCAATGGTTAAGAGCTAGGGCTACTTGGAAACCCTATGAGGTAGTTCTACTCTGTCCTATAGGGTAGCTATGAGTTGGAGTCAACTCGATGTCAACAGGTTTGTTTCATTTTGTGAAAGTATTTGATGACCTGTATAGTACAATCTGGAAACCCTGATGGCACAGTGGGTAAAGTGCTACGTCTGCTAAACCAAGAGGTTGGCAGTTCAAATCTGCCAGGCGCTTCTTGGAAACTCTATAGGGCAGTTTTACTCTGATCTCTAGGGTTGCTACGGGTTGGACTTGACTTGACAGTAGTGGGTTTGATTTCTTATAGTATATCTCTGCTAGGAGCACATTAGTTACCTAATCAATCTTAAATTTCTCAGTGAACTTTTATATGGAATTGAAATCAAGGTAGCAGAACTTTAGCAATATTAAATCTAACAAACATTAAAAGCCTTTGTTTTGTCATAGCTTTCTTGGAGATAAATTCAGGAAATCCTTACTTGAGCAAGCAAATACTTCAGCAGAAGGTGGAAAAAATAGCTTCGGCCAAGATGAAAATGAAAACTCAAGAAACTGTCTACTGCAGGCTGCCTCAAATGACTCATAAGGTTATAAAAAACCAACTGCAGTCGAGCGGTTTCTGACTCATGGTGACACTACACGTGTCAGAGCGGAACTGTGCTTCATAGGGTTTTTAATGGCTGATTTTCTAGAAATAGGTCACCAGGCCTTCCTTCCAAGACACCACATGGTTAAAGCAGTATGTAAGTCAGGTAAGTTAGGTCAGCTTGCTTTGTTACCATAAAGTGTTGTTTTTAAGTAACTATTACTTTCCCGGGAGTCTCTGGGTGTTGCAAACAACTGATGAGCACGACTACTAATCTAAAAGCTGGAGGTTAAAGTCTACCCAGAGGCACCCTAGAAGGATTCCTTGGTGTGCTCTTCAGCTTTCCAAATGTCTCATTTGAAATGTCAGGAACAGGGAAAAAATAGTTTCAGCAATTTTACACTCCTCCTCAACTGATTTTTGTGCTAGGTATGCATTTCCTTTTCTTAAATTGTCAAGGTTTCTTCCTATTGACAGAGCTCTTAACCCACTCTTCTTTTCTGGGAAATAAGAAGGCTGTAATAATCTCAGTGATTTTTTTTTTTTTTCCGCCGATAATCTCTTCTTTAATTTTGTAAATGTGCAGCTCTTTAGATGCATAATAGACTTTTTCATTTGCTATGGGAAGATATCTGTCTGTCTTTGCAGACCAAATTCTCTCTAAATTAGATGTGAGGTAAAAAAAAAAAAATCGTTTCTTCTTCTCAATGAAGTTCAGGAAGGATTTGAAGTGTCTGCTGGAACCTTTGTTTCTGTCTTTCTAAAGAGTTCTTTTCTGGTTTTAGAGGAGCTTTCTTGGTTTTAGGAAACCCTGGTGGCTTAGTGGTTAAGTGCTACACCTGCTAAACAAAAGGTTGACAGTTCAAATCTGTCAGGCATGCCTTGGAAATTCTACGGGACAGTTGTACTCTGATCTCTAGGGTCACTATGACTCGGACCCGACTCTAAGGCAGTGAGTTTGGTTTTTTTTTTTTTTTTTTTTTTGCAGGGCCAAGAAAGCAGAGTGATCAGATACTTCTCATGATCCCTTTAACAACAAAGATCCAAAAGAACAAATGATTATATATGACATTTCAGGAGCCCTGAGCATCAAAGGGAAAGTAGAGAAATCACACTGAGCAACAAGGAAGGGAGAGTAGGTCCAGAAGTACCTAGGACTGGCTAGACCCGACCTCTTGAGAATTGGCTACAGCCAATGTGGTGAACAGATCAACGGTGTTTGGAGAGGATCTTCCTCAGTGAGAGGGATAGCAGAGGAGAGATCACTCAGACAAAATCTAAGTGACTTACTTAGATGCATGAAGACTGAAAACTTTCCTTCAGAGTAGACCTCTCTCTCTCTTCCTAGTCCTTCCCCCTCTCTTCTCTGCACTGAAATCTAGTACCAGAGACTGATCATAGTAGGACTCCTTATGCATGTCCTAAGCCATCCTCCTAGACTCAAGGAGGCAACAGTTTAACAAACTGGGCAATCTGCCTACTCACTTGAGCTGGAAATTCAGGCAAGAAACAGTTCCTTCAGAACTGCCATAAGGAGACCACCTTCTTTAAAGATATTCAGGGACAACTGTCAGCCCCTACCTTTCTAAGCAGATGCAGCCAAATATCTTTGCCTATATCTATCACCCCTGACAATCCGGGAACTTAAGGAGCAGCCTACACCACATACTTTTGACTGGATACCTGGCTTATATCTACACAAGAAAAGTAAATGGACTCCTGGACTCACATGCCTAGTAACAGCTCTATCACCTGATTACAAGATGTTAGAGCTTACAAGACACCACTAGCCTAACCAGCACACACAGCCAGCCTATTTGGACTTTACGAAGCAAAACAAGAAACTAGAATACTGTAAGCAAACTAAAATAAATAAATTCAACAACTTACAGCTCAAAGATAACAGTCAATACCAGATCACTCAAAGAAGCGGAACATGATGCTTCAGAAAGTTCCCAAAACAAAGAATCAAAAAAATTGCATATGAAGAAAACTTACTGGAATTGCTGAAGTGGAATATAAAAGATTAACATTCAGAACTCTTCAAAGAGACAAAAAGTCGGCATTTCAAAGCCGCCAGGCACTCCTTAGAAACTCTATTGTACAGTTCTACTTTGTCTATGGGGTTTCTAGGAGTCAGAACGGACTCAACAGCAATGGCTTTGGTTTGGATTTCGTTCAAAAGATCAGGAAAGAGATGAGGCAGAACAAAGCAGAGCAAAATGACACAAAGAACAGGCTGAAAGAAAGCACACAGCAGCAAGAATTAGAAATCTAGAAAATTAATAATAAAGCTACAGAATTTGACAACTCAGTAGAAAGTCAAAGGAGTAGAACTGAGGCCATGAAAGCCTAACAGTGATACTGAAGATAAAGCATGTGACAGCAACATATTTGGGGAAGAACCATATAAAATAATTTAAAAAAATAAAGAAACACTAAGAGTGATGTGAGAGTCTATCAAGAGGCCCCCACTTATCTGTCAGTTTGTTGCATTGTGGAGACTTGTATGTTGCTGTCATGCTGAAAGCCATACCACTGGTGTTCAGACATCAGCAGGGTCACTCATGGTGGAAACTTTCTGCTGAGCTTCTAGTCTAAGACAGACTAGGAAGATAGACCTGACAGTCTGTTTCTGAAAAGAATTAACAGTGAAAACCTCGTGAATGGCAGTGGGACACTGCATAATATAGTGCCAGAAAATGAGCCCACTGGGTTGTAAGGCATTCACAAGATGACCGGGGAAAAGCTGCCTCCTCAAAGCGAATTGACTTTAATAATGCAGATAGAGTCAAGCTTTGGAGAACTTCATTTCCTGATGTGGTGTGACTCTAAATGAGAAGAAACTGCTATAGACACCCTTAATAATTGGAATGTGGAATGTAAAAAGTATGAGTCTAGGAAAATTGAAGATCATTGAAAATAGAATAAAACACATAAACATCAATATCTTAGGCATTAGTGAACTGCAATAGACCGGTACTGGCCACTTTAAATCATTCCAGGAATGACAACTTGAAAATGAATGGTGTTGCATTCATCCTCAAAAAGAACATCTCAAGATCTGTCCTGAGATACAATGCTGTCAGTGATAGGATAGTATCCATACACCTACAAGGAAGGCCAGTCAATATAACTATTATTCAAACTTACACCCAACCACTAAGGCCAGAGATGAAGATATTGAAGATTTCTACCAGTTTCTACAGACAGAAAGTAATTCAACACACAGTCAGGATGCACTGATAATTACTGTTGACTGGAATGCAATAGTTGGAAATAGAGAAGGATCAGAAGTTGGAAAATATGGCCTTGGTAATAGAACTCATGCTGGAGATCACATGACAGAATTTTTCAAAATCAACAATTTCCTCATTGCAAATGTCTTTCTCAACAACACACATGGTGACTATGCACATGGACCTCAACAGATGGAATACACAGAATCACGTTGACAACATCTGTGGGAAGCACCAATGGAAAAACTCTGCATCATCAGTCAATAGAAGGCCAGGGGTTGACTATGGCACAGATCATCAATTGTTCACACGAAAGTTCAAATTGAAACTGAAGCAAATTGTTAGAACAAGTCCAAGAGAGCCACAGTATGACCAGTCAAAGCTTCACTGAAGACGCTGTCAAAAAACAAAGCTCCAAGAATTGATGGAACAGCAATGGAGATGTTTCAACAAATAGATGTAGCACTGAAAGTGCTCACTTATCTAGGCCAAGAAATTTGGAGGACAGCTACCCAGCCAACTAATTGGAAGAGAACCCTATTTATGCCTATTCTTAAAAAAGGTAATGCATCTGAATGTGAAAATTATTGAACAATATCACACATCAGTGAAACTTTGCTAAAGACCATGCAAAAGTGACCACAGCATTATACTGACAAGAAACTGCCAGAAATTCAAGCCAGGTTCAGAAGATGACGTCGAACCAGGAGTATCATTGCTGATATCACCTGGATCTTGGTTGAAAGCAGAGAATACCAGAAAAAATGATTCCCTATTTCTCATTGACAATGTAAAGGGATATTTGAACTTTCGTGTGAGCAATTGATGATCTGTGCCACAGTCAACCCCTGGCCTTCTATTGACTGATGATGCAGAGTTTTTCCATTGGTGCTTTCCACAGATGTTGTCAATGTGATTCTGTGTATTCCATCTGTTGAGGTCTATGTATATAATTACCATGTGTGTTGTTGACTGTGTGGATCATGACTAATTATGGATAATATTGCAGAGAATGGGAATTCCAGAACACTTAATTGTGCTCAGGAGAAATCTATACATGGATCAAGAGGTAGTTGTGCAAACAAAACAAGGGTACACTGCATGGTTTAAAGTCAGGAGAGATATGCATCAAGGTTGTATCCTTTCACCATACCTATTCAATCTGTATGTCAATCATATCATCCAAGAATGAACCGTACGAGGAATTGAGGACATTAGGATTGGAAGAAGACTCATTAACAGCCTAGTTTATACAGATGACACAACCTTGCTTGCTGAAAGGGAAGAGAACTTCACTTACTGATAAAGATCAAAGACCACAATCTTCATTATGGATTTTGCCTCAACATCAAGAAAACAAAAATCTTCAAAACTGGATCAATCAACAACATTACAGTACACAGAGAAAAGACTGAGGTTGTTAAGAATTTCATTTTACGTGGTTCCACATCAAAAACCATGGAGGTAGCAGTTAAGTGATCAAAAGACACACTGCATTAGGAAAACTTGCTGCAAAAGACCTCTCTAAATGGCTGAGAAGTAAAGATATCACCTTAAAAACTAAGATGTCCCTGACCCAAACCATGGTATTTTTAATAGCATCTTATAAATGTGAAAGTTGGACAACGGAAAAGGAAGACAGAAAAAGAGTTGATGCCATTGAATTTTGGTGTTGGAGAAGAATAGTGAATGTATTGTGACCTGCCAAAAGAACAAACAGATTTGTTCTGGAAGAAGTACAACCAGAGTTTTCCTTGGAAGTCAAGATAGTAAGACTGCATCTTACATACTTTGGACATGTTGTCAGGAGGGATCAATCTCTCAAGAAGGACATCATGCCTGGTAGAGTGTCAGTGAAAAAGAGGAAGACCTTCAACCAGGTGGATTGACCCAGTGGCTTCAACAATGAGCTTGATCCCCTTAACAGTGACTGTGGGCATGACACAGAACTGGGCAGTGTTTCATTCTGTTGTATGTGTAGTAGGTATGAACCAGAAGTCACTCAACAGCACTTAAAAACAACCATCAAGAGGAATAATCTACAAGCGATTTGAGTACTGGAACAGGTGGGAGGAGAAGAATAACAGAAAATATGGAGAAAATTGTTGAAGATTTGTTGATTATACACATGTATTCCATCTGTTGAATTCCATATGTATAATCACCAAAAGAAAAATGCCAAGGCATATTGTAATGAAACTTGACAAACTAAAGATAAGGAGAGAATTTTAGAACTGGCTAGGAATAAACAAAAATAATCGACAAAGCAGAGTCAGTAATACTAAGTTCACACTACTCAGCAGTAATCATGCAGGCAAAATGGCAATGGGATGATATATACAAACACTTGGAGGAAAAAAAACTGCTAGCCAAGAACTATATATCCAGAAAAACTGTCTCTCAGATATGGTAGCAAAATTAGGAAATTTCCAGATAAACAGAAATTTAGGGAATTTGAAAAAACAAACCAAAATTACAAGAAATACTAAAGAGAGTCCCTTGGTTAGAAAATCAGTAACAGCAGATAACAATGCAGGGCAAATAGATATCAATCCACACAGGGAAATCACAAAAGTAAAAACAGGGAAACAGGGATGTCATTATATAAAACATGACAACATTGTAACAAAAAAGAGGAACTAAAAAAACGTAGTTGTAGATCTCTCATATGGAGTGGAAGGCAAGGTGATATAAAGACATTGAAGACCGGCTTAAAATTAGAAAGACAGGGGTAAATACTAATATAACCACAAAGGACAGTAACAATCCTACACATCAAAATAAAAAAAACAATAAAAATACGAAGTTTTAGCAAATACCAAACCAACAGCAAAGAAATAAAATGAAATAAACTCAGCACAGAAAATTAAGTGGAACAAAGTATTCTCTACAACAAACAAAAAGAAGATATCAAAATGACAGCACCAAACTCCTACCTGTCAATATTCACACTGACTGTAAATGCATTAATTCACCAATAAAGAGATAAGAGTGGCAGATTGGATGAAAAATATAAAACACAAGTCATCTATATACTGCCTAGAGGAGACACACCTTAGGCTTTAAGACATAAACTAAAACTCAAATTATGAAAAAAAAATAAATTTAGTTAATGACATTAAAAAAAAAGCAAGAGTGGCAATGTTAACTTCTGATAACACAGACTTTAAAGTAAAATCAACCACACTGGATAAGGAAGGACATTATATAATGATTAAAGGGTCAATACTTCAGGAGGGCATAACCATGTTACATATCTATGCATCCAACTACAGGGCTTCAAAATACATAAATTCTTACTGCATTGAAAACAGAAATAGACAGCTCCACAGTAAGAGTAGGAGACTTCAGCATGTCACCTTCAGTAAAGGACAGAGCATCCAGAAAAAAAAAGCTCAGTAAAGACATGGATGATCTAAATGCCAAAATCAACTAACTGGATCTCATGGCCATATATAGAACACTCCACTCAACAGCAGCCAAGTACACTTTCTTCTCCAATGCACATGGAACATTCTGAAGAACTGACCACATATTAGGCCACAACCTAGCCCAACCCAGTGCTGTGGAGTCTGGTCCATAAAGAAAGCCTTAATAAAATTCAAAGCACTGAAATATTACAAAGCACCTTTTGAGACCATGAAACTATAAAAGCAGAAATCAATAACAGAAAAAGCAAGGAAAAAAAAAAAACACATGGAGACTAAGCAATGTCTTGCTCAAAAACTTCTGGGTTAAAGAAGAAATCAAAGAAATTCACAGAATCAAAAGAGAATGAAAACACATCCTACCAGATTGCTTGGGAAAGGCCAAAAGCAGTCCTCAGATGTCAATTTCTCTTGATAAATGTACACACCTGAACAGAAGAAAGGACTTGAATTAAAGCATTAATCATATAATTAAACGACTAGAAAGACAGCAACCAAAGAAGCCCTCAAGCACCAGAGGAAAAAAGAAAGCCCTGACTCTGATGCTTCACTGGAGAATTTTACCAAACATTTAGAGAACAGTTAACACCACTACTACTAAAAGTGTTTTAGAGCATATAAAAGCATGGAATACTGCCAAACTCATTCTATGAAGCCAGCATAACTCTGATACCCAAACCATGTAAAGACAGCATAGAAAAGGACAATGACAGAGCAGCATCTCTCATGAACATAGGTGCAGAAGTCCTCAACAAAATTCTAGCCAATAGAATTCAAAACGTATCAAAAAACACATTCACGATGACCAAGTAGGATTTATGTGAGGGATGAAGGGATTGTTCAGCGTTAGTAAAACAATTAATGTGGTTGACCGCAAAAATAAAACAAAAGACAAGAGCCACTTTATCAATTGATGCTGAAAAGGCATTTGACAAGGTCCAACATTTATTCATGTTAAAAGCTCTCAGCCGCAATAGAAATAGAAGGGAAATTCCTCAACAAAGTGAAGGGCAATTATATACAGCCAATTGCCAAAATCAAACTCAAATGGAGAGAGTCTAAAAGCATTCCCCTTGGGAACCAAAATCAGACAAGGATAAGCTTTGTCATCGCTTTTACTCAGTATTTTGCTAGAGGTACTAGCCAGAGCAATTAGGCAAGATAAGGAAATAAAGGGCATCCAAATTGATGAAGTATTTCTATATGCCGATGATATGATTGCCTATACAGAAAACCCTAAAGAATACACACACACACACACACAAAACTACTGGAACTAAGAACTCAGCAAAGTATCAGGATATAAGATAAAGATACAAAAATCAGTAGGAATCCTTTACACCAACAAAGAGAACATCAAAGAGGAAATCACCAAATCAGTGCCATTTACACTAGCCCCCAAGAAGATAAAATACTTAGGAATAAATCTAACCAGAGACATAAAATACCTACACCAAGACAATTACAAAGATTCTATTGCAAGAAACCAAAAGAGATCTATGTAAGTGGGAAACTTATCTTGCTCATGGATAGGAAGGTTAAACATCATGAAAATGTCTATTCTACCTAAAGTGATCTGAGAGTATGCATGCAATGCAAGCCCAATACAAATTCCAGTGGCATTTTTTAATTAGGAGAAACAAATCACTAATTTCACAAAGTCGGAAAGGTCAGTAAAGCATTATTTCAGAAAAGGAGTCTTAAACTACCTGCCACGGTAGTCAAAACAACCTTGTACTGCTACAAAAACAGATATATTGACCAACAGAACCAAACTGAGAAGAAAAAAACTGCCATCAATTCAATTCTGACTCACAGAGTCCCTATAGACAGAGTGGAACTGTCCCATGGAGTTTCCAAGGACTGCCTGGCAGATCTGAATTGCCGACCTTTCAGTTAGCAGCCATAGCACGTAACTGTTAAGCTACCAGGGTTTCCAAAGTCATAAAGCAGCTGATATTTGACAAAGGCCCAAAGTCCGTAAACTGGAGAAAAGATAGTCTCTTTTTTTTAAAATTTTTTTATTACAATTAAATGAAAATGTACATTCCCATATAAATTTACATGCCCACCTATATGCCGCTTCCACTGCTCTCCCTGAAAAGATAGTCTCTTTAATAAGTGGTGTTCATATAAATGAATACCCCTCTGCAAGAAAATGAAACAAGATCCATATCTCATACCATGCACAAAAATGACTGCAAAACGGACCAAAGACCAACTATTATATCTAAAACAATAAAGGTCACAGAAGACATAAGAGGGACAATGCTGGGAGCCCTAGTATGTGGCATAAACAGAAACAAAATATTAGCAACAATGTACGAATACCAGAAGAGAAAATAGATAACTGGAAACTCCTAAAAACTGAACACTTATGCTCATCCAAAGACTTCATTAAAGGAGTAGAAAGATCACCTATGGACTGGGAAGAGAAAAAAAATTGGCTATGACAAACCCAATCAGCATTTAGTTTCTTAATCTACAAAATACTAAAAATCTTCAACAACACAAAGACAAATAACAAAGTTAAAAAATGGACAAAAGATGCCTGGCCACTACAAAAGACAGCGTTGATGAGGCACACAGTGTTGAGTCCCTGTGGCAATACAAGCAAAAGAAGGGTGCAGCTCAAGAACTCTACTAAAAGGCTACAACTGATGGTCCGATAGCCTGGGGGATCCCCTGGGATCATGGCCCCTAGACCTGCTGTTGCCCCTGCCCAGAAAACACTACTGTGGTAGACTCTTCAGACAAAAATGGACTGGACGTGGGGACACAATGTGACCATATGGTCTATGTATTTCATGGTTCTGTGCATTTATAGGATGCTGTCCTATTGGTCTCTTCCTAGATGGGAGAGGAGAAGGTGAAGAGGTGGGGACAGGAGATTATTAAGAGGATAGACAAGTATAGACTGATAAGGAGGAATGTGCTGTCACCAGGCAAGGAGAGCAGAGGGAGCTGCAGATAGGTAGGCATGCAAATTTAGTTTGGATCGCATATTTAGGTAGGCATGCAAATTTAATTCAGATTGCATACTTTCACTTAATCACAATTAAAAAAAAAAAGTGGACAAACGATATGAGCAAGCACTCCAACAAAGAAGACATCCAGACAGCTAACAGATACATGAGGAAATGCTCACGATCAATAGCCATTAAACCAAAGAATCCCACTACCATCAAGTGTATTCTGCCTCATAGTAACCCTATAGGACAGAGTAGAACTACCACACAGAGTTTCGAAGGAACAACTGGTAGCTTCGAACTGCTGACATTTGGTTAGTAGACCTAGCAGTTAATCACTACCCTATGAGTTTTCCCAAAAGCTAAGAGCTTTCCTAAATATCACCAAACATTTCAAAGAACAGAGATGCAGGGCAGGGGCCTGAGAACGATGGTTTCAGAGGACATGTAGTTCAATTGACATAAGAAAGTTTTTTAAGAAAATGCTCTGCATCACGCTGCATCACGCTGGAGTCTTAGAAGCTAGCAAATGGTCATCTAAGTAACATAAAGTTGTCCCAATCCACCTGGAACTGAGAAGCATGAAATACATCTAAGACATGAACTAAATATGATCCTAAGAGACAGAAAGGGCCACTTAATCCAGAGACTACATCAGCATGAGACCAGAAGTACTAGATGGTGCCCAGCCACCACCAATGACTGCCCTTACAGGGAATATAACATTGAGTTCCCGACAGGTCGGGAGAAAAATAGATGTGGAGAAGTCAAACTTGTAAAAAGCCTGGACTTGGTGGTCTGAGAGACTGGAGGGTCTCTGGAAGACACAGCTCCTGGACTCCCCAGTACCCTAGCACTGAAACCGTTTCCAAAACTAACTCTTCAGAAAAAGATTATTTTGGACTATCAGACATTAAATGATGCTGGCAAATGATGCTTCAGAGGCAGAATGAGAGGACAGACGGTAACAGAACCTGGTTGAACAGACACAAGAAACAGGGTGGAAAGGAGGAGTATACTTTCACAAATAGAGAGAGCAGCCCCGTAGAATTTCCAAGGAGCACCTGGCAACTTTGAACTGCTGACCTTTCAACACCTTGAAGAGATCTGAATATTAATCTTTTATATTCTACCTCTGGTAATTTTAGGAAGTTCTCTTCATTTGGAAAATTTCTTGTTTCTTTGTTTTGGGAGCATTGTGAAGCATCATGTCCTGCCTCTTTAAGAGATATCTTGTTGACTGTTGTCCCTGGGCCCTCAGTTAAGTAGTTGAATTTATTCGTTTTATCTTGGCTTGCTGTGTTCTAGCTTCCTGTTTCGTTTTGAAATGTCCCAATAGGCTGGCCATGTGTGCTAGTTTGGTTAGTGATGCCTTTGAAGCTCTAACCTGTAATAATGTCGTTATAGCTGTTACTAGACATGTGTGCCCAAGAAGTCCATTTTATTTTTCTTGTATGGATGCAGCTCAGGTGTCCACATAGTCAGTCATCAAGTTTGTGGCACAGGCTCTCCCCTACTATCCTAGATAAGCAGGGGCAATTGGTGTAGGCACAGTTATCTGGTAGCCTAGTGTTGAGAAAAACAGGGGGATAACAGCTGTCCCTGCTTGTCTGTGAGGATGGTGTTTCCCCATATGCCAGATTCTACGCGAAGGAATTTTTGGCACAGGGAAGTTGGCAGGCTCCCCTCCCCTCACCACCTTCTCCCAGTTTGCTGTTGACTTTCTTGAGTCAAGAAGAATGACTCAGGGCAGGATTCAGGAGTTCTAACTCTGGATCAGGTAACGGTGTAAGACGCCAGAGCCAGAGGCAGTGCAGAGAACAGAGGAGAAAGCAATGGGGAAAAGGAGAGAGGCTTGTCCTGAAGGAAAGGTTTAGATCCTTATATCGTAGGTTAGAGGCAAGCCCCTTAACTTTTGACAATGGAGTACCACTTTTCACTGGTTCTGGAGGCCTAAATGGACTCTCCACTCACTCTCTCCCGCTGAAGAGCACCCCCTCCTAACACCACCCCGTTCCGGTCATGTGCTGGCTGCAGCTGATTCCCAACGGGTCAGTCTGGCAGCTCTAGGTAACTTTGGACGGATTCTCCCTTCCCTGTAGCTCAGTCTGATTTCTCAACTTTCCCTTTCATGTTCAGGGCTCCTAGAATGTCATACATAATCAATTCATTTGTTCGCTTGGGTTTTGGTTGTTTCAGAAATCAGAGGAAATGTCTGACTACTAAGCTATCTTGGCCTTACCCCAAGTCATGCTTTTTAATGTTAATGTAATATGTGACAAACAGTGAACTGCCCAGGAGTAGTAAGACACCAAACTGATAATATAGCAAAAGCTCAGTTTTCAGGAAGGCTAACCACATCTGAACACTCCAAGTAACAACTTCAACCATCTCAGTTCTATGTGTATGTTGCACTGCCCTACTTTGCTTACTCTCTCAAACAAGTCCTAGAATAGTGGAGTTATGATGACAGCAGTTGGAATTGCAGTTTTTAGCTAGGCCTTGCCATGATAACCAATTATCAGCGTGTACACCTTTAGCCCTTTTTTGTGAAGATCATGTATTCTATCGTCTTTCTATTGTCCTGAAGGGACAATACTGTATTTGCTGAGTCATTTTAAAAGCTCAGTCCCCAGAGCACATTCCAAGTTGAGTCGTTGCATCCTACTTTACAAAAGCTCCATTTTTAATAGTTGAAGCTGGAAAAGTTTCCTATTTAAACTCTAAAAATGAACAAATTGATTCACAGAGGCAGAAACATTTGAATGGTGGGTGAGTGATCTTTATTTGGTCTGTACATTCTGTTTTCAATCTGGGCTTTTTCTTCACAAAAAAAATACTGGCTGAAGTACAGTCAGAATTTATATGTTCTCCAACAACAAAAAAAAATCTCAGACTCAAAATTTCCATTTGCATAGCCTTTAAACTGACGGCTCAAAACCTAATTTTTCCTACTTCCAGAAAATGGTGACAAAACAGTTTCAAGATGATAGTCTCCTTTGAAATACCTTCCCAGAAGATTTAGATTAAGAGATCTAGGAGCCAGGAACTGTGGCGATTGAAAAATCAAGTCAGGCTTTCCGATGTTAATATTCTCTGTGACAAAGTTATGCGGTACCTTTGGAGAATAGATACTGGTAGCATAACAAAGCTAAGTTACATCTGCACTTATTTCCAGGCTGCCGTTGCTGTTAATAGTCCATTTCCAGAATCTGGCAGAAAGAAGCTGTCGATAGGAGTCCGTGAAATGCAGACTGTTACGAGTAAGACAATGACAAAGAAGACAATAGGAAACAGCAGAAGCATCATCAAGAGTGTGAGAGCATGCAGAGAAGGACAGTTACCACTTTTTACATGGAGTTTTTTTTTCCCTAAAGATGGCATCTGGGTGGGCATAGTGATGCCTCAAAAACACTCAAGTCAAAACTCCACAACAGGATTCAGTCAACCACAAACGCAACCCCACATTATCAACACGGGTGGCATTTGTCTGTATCTGGGAATTCCGCATCTCAATGTCCTTCATCACTTTCAATACGCGACAAAAACACCTACCTAAAAACGTAGGTAAAACTGAATCAGTCCTTAGAATAAGATACATCTCTCTCCTTCCGGCAAAAGCGGGAGAGCCGGGTAAGCATTGGTTTCCACCCGCCTGTTCCTGGGCTTCTCTGACTCGAGTGGGTTGGAAGAGCCGCTGGGGCCTCCTATTGGCTGTCTTGGAGGCCCCGCCCCACTCACCCTCCCCCGCCCGGCTCCCTGGTTTCCGTTGCGAAGGACGCGGTGTCGGTTGGTTGTCAACATGGCGGCGGCGTCAGCTGGCTTGCCGCTACCGCTGCTGTCGCTGCCCGGCAAGATCTCCACCGCTCCAGCCGCAGTCGCCGCCACAACGACCAGTGACTCTGCGTGGGAGCCGGGGCCGTCGCAGGCGACCCTTCCGTGCCCGTGACTCAGGACCTAGGAGACGGAGTGCAGGGAGGGGCGGAGGAGGAGGAGGAGGAAGGCAGAGCAGCCATGAGGGAGGTGCTGGGGGCGAGCGGGGAGGCGGCGCGGAGGTGAAGGATGCTGGCCCAGAGGCCCGGAGCCCGAAGCGCTGTCGCAGATCTGGGCGCCGAATCCTCGGACCCCCGCAGCAGAGCCCCCCTCGGCCCTCGGGAGAGCGGCGAGCGTCACCGACCTTGCGCTCCCTTGTATCCTTCTCGGGCAGAGCTGCCGGGGTAACGGTGTTGGAAACGGGACCGACCCTTTTTCCTTTAGATAATTGCCGCTGACGCAAGGTGATGGAAACTAAAAGTCATCTTAGTTGAGGGTATTTGTAACATTTTACCCAATTCTGTGACCGTTTACCTCGCCACCTTTTTATCCCACCCCTGTTCTTTAACTTTGGTGTAAAATTCTTGGGAGTTTTAAAGTACATCCACCATATAGTCTGTAGAACTTGCCTTTTTGCCTTGTAAATTAATGCCATTATGTTCTTTACTTGCGTACTGTTCATCTCTTCATGATACTCAGGGAAATTCCACAAATAAGTAAAATATTTTGTTGTCCCGATAGAGGAGGTGTTAACTGTTAGCCCAACACACCTTTAATCCCTTTACCAAAGCAGCTGAAGTCTGGCACAGTTAGGTAATTTGTTTTGTTTTCCATCCTCGGCCACTTCTGTTGTCCGAAGGCAGACAGGAAGTGGGAAGCAAAGAACCGGGATGCTTCACGCACTGGGTTAGCTCTCATTTTCCCTTAGGAATTGGCCTAGCTCACCTTTGATGTTCTTTTTGGTTGCATCGGGAAACTTTGTTTATGTGAGTTTTTTCTTTTTTCTTTTCTTTCAAAATACGTAAGCCATGTTTATTGATTACTAAAGAATGTTAGGACAATTAGAATTTAACCTTTGTATTCTTAAAAGGATTTGGTTGGCAGTGATGTTGCTATATATGATCATCTTCATTCTTGTCAGAGAATGGAATATCTTCTCTCTCCAGTTAATCCTTTTTAAACCTGTAGTTTCCCATTTCTTCTGGGAGGTTGCTTTATTCTGTCTTGTAACTTTGATAACAGTTCAACAAACAGTTTTTATTGAGTGCTTGTTCTATGGCAGACTCTCTGACAGGTGCTAGGAATACAAATCTAGTAAGGAAAACGGGTATGTAGAGATCTTTTCTAATGAGAAAAGATCCCTTCTCTGATAGTGTTTTCCTGAAGCTTTGATTCATTCTCTGTCTTTTCTTTCCTTGCCCAAGTTCTCAAAATAGTAGCGAGCAGTAGCAGAGTAGCCTCTGATTATTGTTTTCTGTTTACTGGTAACCCTACCCATTTTGGCTTTTGCCCCTACTCATCATCAGAACTATTCTCGTCAAGATGTACTGAGAAATAAACAGGATCATTTCTATTTGAATTTTGCTCTGCCTCCTTGGTGTTATATTTTCTTGGACACTAAATTCCTATTACAGTGACCCTAATTTGTTTCTAAATTGAAAATAGAAAAGCTTTGTAAATAGCTCATTAATGAAATATCTTTGCATCATTTCCACTCGTGAAACAGTTGTAGACTTGATTCTTTAACTTTATGTGTTATGACCAGTAATACAAACATCAAAGAAAATATTTGTAAATAGAATTCAGCAGTACATGGAATGAACACAACTAGTTTATTCTCTAGAGAAATATTACTAAAAAATACTTAAATACTGAAAATAGAGTAAAAATTAAACGAGTTGTAAAAGATCATTTCGATAGCTACCCAATACTCAAGAGGCATTGGTAAAATTAAACAACTTTTTTGCTAATAAAGATTTTAAACTGGATTAGAATAATTATTTTTTGATATAATACAGACTATGGATATTACATCAAAAATTATATTTACTAGTTGGGGAAACACTAAAGCAACTTTATTAATATTATTTAGAGGTTCTTAGTGGTTGTAATGTTTCCAGTTGAATACCTGGGGTAGAGTAAGTACACAAATTTGTTAAATAAACAATTTTTTTTAAAAAAGGAAACAACCATAAATTATAACGTAAAAATCATGCTTCTAAAACTTCTACACATGATTTCTGAATAAAAATGTAATACTCAGAGGCTATCCAGTTTTCTGCCAAAGATATCTCATTGAGTCAGAAATTCCTGTTTCTAAAAGCTGTAAAACAGCAAATCTTAAGAAATTCATCTGACTACAATTTGCTAAATTTCTGTCATTTCACTCCCCCACAAGAACTTTGCAGCAGTAAAAATTGTTCTTTTAAAAAAGTGAATCGAAAGAAAGTTGTTGAATATCCTGCTTCATACTACGCTTCTTTGTCTTAAATAACTCCAATTTATTCTAGCAGCCACTTTGATACTTTCTTCCTACCCAGTTTATATATCCTTTTCTTGATCTGAACTACCACCTAACATCCTTGATTCCTCTGCGTCACTCCTGCTTCAGCTACCCAGTAGCTACTTAAATCTCTCTTCTGTGCTCCTTCACATGAATAACAAAATGCTGCTTGAGATAATCACAAAACGGTATAACCTAGCATGGTTTCCACCTAAGCTAGGTTCTCTGTTATTTGTCTTAATGCCAGTGCTGGAACCTTCTCACCTTCCACCACTTGAAGTAGACTACCTTGTCACTTCTTCATGAGAAAATTAATACCATAAACTTCCTCAGTTGACTCCCAACATACAACATAAACCCACACCCTTCCTCCACCCTACCACATCTTCTCTATGATCCCTCCAGACTCAGTGATGGATGGGATGCCATTTTTACTGTAGAGCCAAAGCCAAGTGCTGTCGAGTCAGATCTGACTCATGTAGAAGGTGAACCCACTTACTGGCGCCCTTATTTCCATTCCATCTCAGTAACCCTGTGTCATAAGTCATCCTCATCTTGCATAATTTAATTTCTTTCTAGTGGCCTTCTTTCCCTAGAGCCTTAAACATGCAGAGATTTGTACATACTTAGAATTAGCTAACAGATCTTTTGATCACAAGAATCCTGTTGGCTGTGTTTTACTATCTGTCTCATGTAGACTTCTAAAAACAGTTGTTTATATTCACTCTCTACCTTTGTGTGATGCCTTATTCTACTATATTGGACTGAATTAAAAGGATAGCTATAAATGCTGAGTTAGAAAAGAAAACTGACAAAACAATTTCATATTTTTTGTGTTTGAAGATAATTTTTAAAATTCATTTAAAACTTCAGTGTAAAGAGAAACTGCATAATTAAAGAAAAAGGAGAATGTCTGGAGAAAACACTTGTACTGACTGTAATACAGGGTTAATATCTGTCCTGTTTTGAATTTATTGAAATTAATTTTTAAAAATCAAGTTTTCCGTAGATAAATAGCCAGTGACTCTGTACTGACAATTCATCAATGAAGAAGGAAAAAAATGAGTACAAACATGGGAAGTATTTTATTTTGCCAGTGTCTAAGACATGGCTTTCTGTCTAGTGTTTCTGAAAATATTAGTACTACCCTTTTCTTTTGAGGCTTTGAAATTGGCATTTTAGATCCTTTGGTGTCATTTGGTTTTAAAGGAACATGGGTAATATTTATTTTATGAGCCAATCTATTATTTAACTAAAAGATGACTTTGTGGAATAGTTTTGGTTCAAGGTTTGGAGAATATCTTAATGGCAATAGTCCTAGGGAGTCCTCTGGCCTCAGTGGCCAATGAGTCTGGAGGTTTTAACAATTGAATACTGTTGCACATTTTGCTCCTGTTCTGTCAGAATCCATTTGTCATGCCAGGGACCATCTTCTGTTCTGATGGTCAGTGAGGTCATGGTTCGTGCAGTTCGTTAGTCGTATGGACTAGTTTTTTCTCTAAGGCTTTGAGCTCCTTCATTCTCTTTTATTCCAGACATAGAGACAAATATTTGTATCTTAGAGGTTACAACCAATCTGTTAAGGTCCCAGGTGCTGCTCATCAAACTAGGATATAAAACACAAAGTTGATATACTGTATGACGCCACTTGACCGGGTTAGTCCTAAGCCTTCCGGCCCTATGACTCAGTCCCACGAGGTGTTCAGTAAATATCCATGTGTCATGAATTTGTTTCCCAAAAAATGTGTGTCAGCTTCTTTAGGTCATGATTCCCAATAGTGTGTCATTGTCCTCGTTTTGTAATGTACTATTCCTATGTGTTGTAAATTCTAATTTCTACATGTAGTTAATGAGGCAATATTAGGTTGTGTTAAAGAAGGTTAGGGTGGGATGTAACATCCTTACTCAGGCCACATCCTTGATCCAGTGTAAAGGCAGTGTTCCTGAGGTGTGGCCTGTATCACTGTTTATCTTAGATAAAAGAAAGACACAAGCAGAGAGGAAAGGAGAGCTCTTGCCAAGAAGGTAGCACCAGGAGGAGTGTACACCCTTTGGACCCAGAGTTGCTGTGCAGAGAAGCTCCTAGACCAGGGGAATATTGATGACAAGGACCTTCCTCCACAGCTGATAGAGAAAGAAGGCTTTCCCCTGGAGCTGGCACCCTGAATTCAGACTTGTAGCATACTAGGCTGTGAGGGAATAACTTTCACTTTGTTAACACTGTCCACTTGCAGTATTTCTGTTATAGCAGCCCTAGATGATTAATACTCCATGTTTGTGTCACCTATGTGCTTTATGTACATATGAACATATATGGGTGCGTACCCTTATGTATATATATGCACCTGTATATAGATATATCTGCATATACTCACCTATATACTCATATACGTACCTACATAGCTGTATGCATACGTACCTATATACCTGTGTCCATAGTCCTTTTATTTAGCTATTGTTGCAAAGTTGTGTATGTCCTAGCATTTACAAACATCCCATTTTTTTTGGCATGCTTCCTAGTGACATCATTTGCTTTGGTTAAACACTGTCTACTTCACGCCCCATTTGATATTTTATTTCCCATACCCCAAAATAACAAGTGTCTGCTATCTAGAGAGGCAACCCAATTCCCCACTCCTATCACTGGTACAATCAATAAGCATTGGTGTTAGTGTGTATAGCTGCTAGTATCTTGTTATATTAGTGAGAACATACAGTATTTGCCCTTCTGCAATAAATTTATTTCACTCAGCATAATATCCTCCAGTTTCACTCAGATTGTATTTTCAGAACTCGTCATTATTCTCTATGGCTGCATAATATTCCATTGTGTATATGCATCACATTTTGCATATCCATTCATCCACTGACAGATACTTAGGTTGTTTCCCTCTTTTTACTGTTTTGAATAGTACTTCAGTGAACATAAATATACACATGCTGAATTATTTTGTTAGTATTTGCCTAGCTGTGGGATTGCTGTATCATAGGTAGTGCTGTTTTTAGTTTTTTTGAGAAAAATGCCATACCATTTTCCACAGTAGTTGTACCACTTTGCAGTCCTACTAGAAGTGCCTAAAGGTTTGAGTCTCCCTGCAACCTTGTCAACGTTTGTTGTTTGTTGTTTTCCGGGTTTTTCTTTGGCTTGTTGTTGGTTTTTAATCAGTGCCGTTTTTGCAAAGATGAGATGCCATCTCAGTTTAGATTTGCATCCCTGTGATGGCTAATGATTGTGAGCATTTTCTCTTCTATCTGTTGGTCACTTGAATGTCCTCTTGTGAAAAATCCATTCATGTCCTTTCCCCATTTTTAAATTGAATTGTTTGTGTTTTGGTTGTTGAGTTCTTGAAGTTTTCTGTATATTTTAGAAACTAGACCCTCACTGGATATATCTTTCCCAAAGGTCTTTTCTTTTTCCTTTTTTCTTGTTTTTTGTTTTTTGTTTTTTTGCCATTTGTAGGCTATCTTTTTCACTCTTTTAATGATCTGTTGATGAGAATAAATATTTCAGTTTTAGGAGATTCCCATTATCAAATTTGACTTCTGTTGTTCCTGCATTAAAGTTGTGTTTTGTAACTTTTTTTAATTAGTCCTCATAGCTTTATCCCTATTTTTTACTCCAAGACTATGTAATTTTGGCTTTAACGTTTAAGTCTTTGATCCATTTAGAGTTTGTTTTTGAATATGGTGTGAAGGAAAAAAAACCCAGGAGACAGAAGGACCCATGTGAATGAGTGACTGTATCAGCATGTGACCAGCAGAACCAGATGGTGCCTGGCCACCACCAAAGAGAGCCATGATGGGGCACGCAATGCCATGTCCCAGTGGCAACACAAGGAAAAGGGCAGTGCACCACAAGAACTCTACTAAAAGACCATAATTGGCAGTCTAAAGGCCAGGGGTTTCCCGTGGGAGAATGGCCCCTAGACCTGCTACTGCCCCTGACTAGAAAACTTTATTGAGGTCAACTCTTTGGGCAGGAATGGACTGGACATGGAGATCACAATGTGACCATATGGTGTGTGTACTTTATGGTTCGTTGACAAGGTTGCAGGGAGACTCAAACCTTTATGCACTCCTAGTAGGATTGTAAAATGGTGCAACTACTGTGGAAAATGTTATGGCACTTTTCTCAAAAAACTAATTTTTCTCTGTATGAATAGCCAGTTTTACCAGCAGTACTTATTAAAGTGATAGTTGCTTTACCATTAAATGGACTTTAACCTTGTGTCAAAAATCAGTTGCCGATAGACGGTGGGCTCATTTCTGGGTTGTGATTGCTCTGGGCTATGTAGCTATCCCTGAACCAGTATTATGCTGTTTTGATACTGCGACGATATCCTTTGAGATCAGGGAGTGTGAGACCTCCTACTTTGTTTTTCTTCAGTAATGCTTTGGCTTTACATATAAAGATGGTAACTAGTTTTTCCATTTCCATAAAGAATTTTGTAGGAATTTGTAGGATTGCATTGTATCTATAGATGACTTTGAGTAGTATTGAAATTTTCACAATAGTAAGTCTTTGAATCCATGAGCAAGGGATACATACATTTTCTTTTTTCTTTTTTTTATGCGATTATGTGAAAGTACACAATCCAAATTTAATTTGCATGCCTGCGTATCTGAAGCTCCTTCTGCTTTCCTTGCTCCTTTTCATTCTGTGTATGTCATATCCTCTTAACAATCTCCTGTCCCCTCCTCTCTGCCCTCTCCTCTCCCTTCTGGTAAGAGGCCAGTGGAACAGCTTCCCTACAGATGCAGAGAACCATAAAGTACACACACCATATGGTCACATTGTGACCCCCATGTCTAGTCCATTCCTGTCCAAAGAGTTGACCTCAGTAAAGTTTTCTAGCCAGGGGTAGTAGCAGGTCTAGGGGCCATTCTCCCAGGGGTACCCCTTAGGCCTTCAGACCATCAATTATGATCTCTTAGTAGAGTTCTTGTGGTGCACTCCTCTTTTTCATGTGTTGCCACTGGGACACGGCATTGTGTGCCCCATCATGGCTCTCTTTGGTGGTGGCCAGGCACCATCTGGTTCTGCTGGTCACATGTTGATACAGTCACCCGTTCTCATGGGTCTTTCTGTCTCCTGGGCTTTTTGTCCTTCTTGTCTCTGTTATTCTTGGTGATCATCTGTTCTGGATGAGTTGGGACCATTTTGTGTACCTACTGGCTTTTAACATCCCAGACACCACTCACCAATATGGGGTACAGGAGACTCTTTTTAGCAATGGACTAGCTATGCCAACTGGCCTCAATGTCCCCTGAGAGCGTGGTCCCCAGACGTCCATCCCTGCTACTCTATCCTTGCAATATTGGGTTAAGATTAGAAGAATTTTAAGTTTATACTGAAGTTCAGTTAAGTTGATCTTCTTTGTACTGTGTCCTGTCACTGCTTTCATACAACCAAATTACTATCAACTGTCTAATCTATGAACAGCTGTCTCCTTCCGTCCCCACTGTGCAGTCATCGAAGTCTTTTCATCTGTACAGAAGTCTATTTTTAAGTCCTTGTAGTAGGAGTCTCATACAATATTTGACCTTTTGCCACTGACTGATTTCACTCAGCATAATGTCTTCTAGCTGAAACCAGGTTATGAGATGCTTCCTAAAATCATTGTTCTTCATCATTGCATGGTATTCTATTGAGTATATATACCATAGTTTCTTTATCCATTCATCTGTTGCTGGGCAAATGGGTTGATTCCATCTTTTTGCTATTGTGGACTGTGCTGCAGTAAACATTTATGTGCATTTATCTGTTTGTGTGACTGTTCTTGATTCTGTAGGATACAGTGGAATTACTGAATCAAATGGTATATCATTTCCAGCTTTTTAAGGAAGTGCCAAAATGCTTACTAAAGAGGTTGTATAGTTTTGCAATCCCACCAACAGTGTAGGAGAGTTCCTGTCTTTCCACAGCCTCTCCACCATTTGTTCTTTGTGTTTTTTGGATCACAGCCAATCTTGTTGGGGTGAGATGGTATCTCATTGTAGTTTTGATTTGGATTTCTCTAATAATTAATGATCATATGTCTTTTGACTGGATATCCTCTTTGGTAAATTGTCTCTCCATCTCCTTTGCTCATCCCTTAATTGCTCTGTACCTTTTTTTGTTGATATTTTGCAGTGCCTTGTAGATTATGGAGATCAGACATAGGTCTGGCATATAGTTACCAAATATTTTTTACCATTCTGTAGATGGTCTTTTAATTCTTTTGATAAAGTTTTTGGATGAGCAAAAGTATTTGATTCTTAGTAGTTCCCATTTATCTGTTTTCTGTTGATCATACTTTGTCAGATTTTGAGATATGTCTGAGTTGTGTATTAAAACTTCCGTTGTTGACTCTCCTTTTTTCTTGCATGATCTTTATCTTTTAAGGTTTGCTATTTAGGTCTTTTACCCTGTTTGACTTAGTTTTGTGTAAGGTGTGAGATGTATCTTGTTTCAGTTTTTGCAAATGCATATCCAATTTTGCCGGCACCATTTGTTGAAGAGATTGTCTTTACCTCAGTTTACAGTCTTAGGGCCTTTGTTGAATATCAGCTATTCATAAGAGGATGGTGGCATCTCTGGGGTCTCAACTCTTTTCCATTGGTCTGTATGTCTTTTTTTATGCTGGTACCAGGCTGTTCTGACTACTGTGGCAATGTAATGGATTCTAAGATCAGATAGTGTGAGGGTCTCCCACTGTGTTACTCTTCTTAAGTAGTGCTTTGCTTTTCCAGGGTTTCTTCTCTTTCCAAACAAAGTTGGTGATTTATTTCTCCATCTTATTTAAAAATGTCACTGGACTTTATATTGGGATTGCATTGTGTATGTAGATCACTTTGGGTAAAACAGACATTTTCACAATGTTAAGTCTTCCTATCCATGAGCAGGGTAGATTTCTCAATTTATGTAAGTCTCTCTTGGTTTCTTGCAATAAGGTCTTACAGTGGTTCTCTTTCTATAGGTCTGTTATTTCTCTAGTTAGATTTATTCCTAGGTACTTTATCTTCTTGGGGGCTATAGTAAGTGGTATTCATTTGGTGATTTCTTCTTTAATTATGTCTTCATTAGTAAAGAAATCCTACTGGTTTACTTATGTTTATCCTATATCCTGATACTTTGCTGAACTCGTCTGTTAGGTCGAGTAGTTTACTTATAGATTGTTTAGGATTCTCTGCATATGCAGCCCTATCATCTACAAATAGGGAGATTTTTACTTCTTCTTTGCCAGTATGGATGTCCTTCATTCCTTTGTCTTGTCTGATTGCTCTGGCCAGGAATTCTAGTACAGTGTTGAATAGAGGTAGTGAGAGAGAGCATCCTTGCCTAGTAGTTCCCATTCTCAAGAGGAATTCTTTCCATCTCTTTCTCCATTCAGGATGATGTAGGTGGTTGTCTTTGTGTAGATGGCCCTTACTGTGTTGAGGAATTTCCCTTCTGTTCCTATTTTGCTGAGAGTTTTTAGCATGAATGAGTGGTGGACTTTGTCGAATTCCTTTTATGCATCAATTCACAAAGTCAGGTGATTATTATCTTTTGTGTTGTTTATGGGTTTAATCCCATTAATAGTTTTTCTGATGCTGAACCAGCCTTTCATCCCTGGTATGAATCCAACTTGGTCATGATGAGTTATTTTTTTGATATGCTGTTGAATTGTGTTGGGAACGATTTTGTTGAAGATTTTTGCATCTAGGTTCATGAGTGATATTGGTCTGTAATTTTCCTTTTTTGTGGGATCTTTCCCTGCCTTTGGTATTAGGGCTGTACTGGCTTCATAGGATGAATCTGGGAGTATTCCACCCCTTTCTATGCTGTGAAATAGTCTGAGTAGTTTTGGAGTTAACTCCTCTAAAAGTTTGGTAGAATTCTCTTCAGTGAAGCCATCTAGGCCAGGACTTTATTAGTTGGTAGCTTTTTGATAACTTTTTCAATTTCTTCCTTTGTGATGGATTTTTTAAGTTAATTTACTTCTCCTTGTTATAATTTTCAAATCTGTTAAGAGTACAGTCTTTCATAGTATTCTGTTATGATGCTTTATATTTCAACTGAGTCTGTTGTGAAATCTCCCATCTAATTTCTTATTCAAGGTATTTGTTTCCAGTTTTTCTTTTGTAAGTTTAGCCAGTAGCTGATCAATTTTGTTGATCTTTTTGAAAAACCAGCTTTGGTTTTGTTAATTTTTTCAATTGTTCTTCTGTTCTCTAATTCATTTAGTTCTGCTCTAGTCTTTATGATCTGTTTCCTTCTGGTGCCTGAGGGGTTCCTCTGTTGCTTTCTTTCTACTTGTTCAAGCTCTAGGGTTAATTATTTGGTTTGAGTCCATTCTTACTTCCTAATGTACACATTTGTAGAGATAAATTGACTTCTGAGCTCTGCTTTAGCTATATCCCATAGGCTCTGGTAGGATATGTTTTCATTCTCATTGGATTCCATAAATTTCTTTATTTCCTCCTTGATTTCTTTTATAACCCATGGCTTTTTATAAGCAAAGAGTTTTGTGACTTCCCTAACTGAATAGGTTTCTGAATGCTGTGTCCTGCATTACCTCCTTAAATATATACTTAATGATTTTGTTTTTGTAAGCAAAGAGCTTCTTTTAGTAGTTTTGGTTTGGTTTTTACAAAGTCTCTAAGCTTCTGTTTATCTGCAAATGTCTTAATTTCATCTTCACATTTGAGAGACAGTTTTGCAGGACATGTAATTCTTCATTGGAAGTTTTTCTCCTGCAAGGCTTTGAATGTGTTATACCACTGCCTCCATGCCAGCAGACAAAAGCCTACAGAGTTTCCCTCTGAATGTTAGCTTTGCTTTGAGCCTCACTGCCTTTAAGAGTTTCTGTTTCATTTTATTAAGCTTGATTATAATATGTCTTGATGTCTTTCTTTTGGGGTCTAGTTTTTGTCATATTTGATACACATCTTGGATATCTATGTTCTTTCATAATTTCAGGGAAGTTTTCTGTCAGCAACTCAGCAGCAGTAGTTTTTGTGTTTTCAGCTGTCCTTCCCTGTTCAGGAGCTCCAATTAATTGTAGATTATTCCTCTTAATTATCGAGTCCCACATGTTTCTTAAGGCTTTGTCATTTTTGTTACTTCTTTTCTCTGATTTCTCCTCATAAATGCGGGTCTCTCATGCTCTGTCCTGTAGATCACTAATGCTTACCATCTATGTTTCATCAGTCCAAATAGCATGCTTAATTTTTGATTTTGCTCTTCAGCATTTTGTTTAGGCTCTAGGAGGACTCTATATATAATTCCTTTGTACTCAATTTCTGATAGTTTCAGAAAGCCTTCTTTATCTGGGAAGTTTTTTGATTCTTTATTTTCGGAGATTTCTGGAGTCATGGTGGACTGTTTCTTTAAATGACTAGCAATGGTTTGTTGCCTTTGGGCCATCTAGAGGCTGTTTAGTTTCTCTGACATCACTGCAACAGGAGCTGAAGCATAGCTCTGAGAAGGGAGTTTGTCACCAGCTGCCTCTGTGTACTCTAGTGACTGTCCCCAGTGGACTCTCTGGGATGGCAAGCTCCACCTCCTGGCTGACAAGGATGATGTCCTATTTATGGAGTCTCTGGGAGGGTGGGCATCAAGCCACGCTATGATGTGGGTCAGTAAAGGCTGAAAGAGATGCTTCCAGGCTACTCAGCAGATTTCTCCAGGCAGTCTTATTTTAAAAAGCTAGGAATTGTCCAACAGCTGCCAGAATCAGTCTGGCCATCATGTGGGGCAGGCCCTGCCTTCCAGCTGACAACAAGAGCACCTTTTTGGCCATCCCCCAATGCTATGACATAGTTCAAAGCAGGGAGGGGTTACAGCCTTGCTGCCATCCTGAGGTGGGCCCTAACTGTAAAGTAACACTGTCTTAAACGCAGCCTTTCTGCTGGAAAAGTACTTTCTGGACTAGCACTGCTTCTCAGCTAGGAAATTATACCCTGCTGAGGGCCTCCAGTTGGGTGACTCCACTTCCTAGCCAACCATGATGGTGTCCTGGCAGAGCTGCCCTTCTCTTTGCAAAACAGCAGAATCTATGGTGGAGCTCAGTGGTACCCCTAGTCTGCAAGCAGGCTCTCAAACTGTAGCTATTTTACGGTGACTTTGCTGCGCTATATGCTGTTTACTTTAGCACTGCAGTTCAGCGTATTTGCCGAGTCATGCCCATCCCCCGCCTCCTGGATAACAACAGCAGCAACAAAAAGCATCAGTTCCTGCAGTCTGTCCAAATGGTCAGTCAGCAGGAGTGGGGCTCAGCGTGAGATGGGTTGTGACAAGAAATGGAGTTTCCCATATAGTGCCATGTAGTCCAACCTGACAACCCTATGGCATATCCTAGGGCTCCCTGGGTGTCCAGTGTGTTCTGATCAGTTATTAATCCAGGCCTTAATTTTCAGAGGGAACTGAGGAGATACGTGTCTAGTCTGCTGTCTTGGCTTCACCCAGAGTACATACATTTTCAGTGCATGTAGATTTATATAACTCCTTCAGAAATCAGTTTGTCTATAATGCATTAAAAACTATAAATACACATAGACGTCTAATACATATACTTCCAAGAATTTTCTCCCATAAAATCATTCAGCAAACTTTTTTAAAGCTAATTCTGCATTGTAAACATCATGCTAAGCATTGGAGTTATAGAAATGTAGGGAAGACACATGTATTCATGATGTCATCAAGTCATGTGGGTGGGAGGTTAAAAAGGCTTCATGGGGAAGGAATTGCTCAAGTAGCTCTCAAAGGATAAGAGAATAATGAGGCAAGCATTTGCCAAGACATATAGGTATAATACATCATGAGTTTTTCTATCAACACATACATTAGTATGGCTGGATTTAGAATTTATCCAGGGGAATATTGAGCAATGAAGCTGCAAAACAGACCAAACTCTAGAATGCTTTACATAGTAGGCCAAGAAATTTGGGATTTGTCATGAAGATGATAGAGAGCTTTTGGAGAACAGGACAGGGAAACAAACAATCAGATTTGCATTTAAGAAGGTTGTCTGGATTTTTGGAGGTCCAAATGGAAGAGAGCAAGTTAAAATTGAGAGAAGAGCTAGAAGACCTCTGAGGTTGTGCAGGAGAGAAATTGAGATGATGTGGACCAAAGCAGTGGCAGTCATTACAGAGGAGGAAGAGAACAAGGATATGCTTTAAAAGTAGATAAGACAAGAAAATAGTTTGTATGATACATAGTTATTTGTGATAACATATTTAAGACAAATGTACAACAATTGGAGGACTAAATTAGGAGAGGAAAGAGGAAAAGGTGGGGTAGCTATGGTTTTAGTTACAGACTTTTAGACAGTGGTTTTAAGTTACTGTGTTACCTATTCCTATAGCCCTTAGTATTTTGGAGAGTTTTGGATGTTAAGTGTGTAAAAATTACCTCCCTTTGAATAGGTCTTTAACATTGATTTTTATGGAAATAACCTTACTTTTACAGTATGCCAAAGCCAAGTGCCGTATAAAAAACAAAAATTTAACCAACCATTTAATAATTTTTACACCATCTTTTGAAAATATGTAAAGGCACCAGCATTCTTTATAACTCAGCAGGCAAAAATTAATATGTATACTCGACGGCACTTGGCTTTGGCTTGGCTGATTAAATTTGAAAATATATAGTTGACAAAACACTGCATTGTGATTTTTTTTATTTATGCTCTTGTCATGAGGTCTCAAGCATGTTGAACAGAATTGTATCTCCCTAAGGCACAGTCATGCATACTTCTTCATCCAAGCTGAAGCAACTCTTCTTCTTGTCCCCACCCTACACATGCGCACACACACACACACACACACACACATAGACACACACACACAGACACACAGAGTGCTGCCCCTGAGTATCCTGAAAGAAGCTTCCCTTTCCTTCACTGCCGTGTTACGACTTTCAGTTGCTAGCCATCTGCTTCAAGTCATTTGAAGTCCTCTTAAGGAAGAACAAGGTAAGATTCTCTAAATTCAGCTGTTTCTGTGCTAGCAAAAAAATAGGCTTCTTTCCCTTTTTGCTTAATTTTTATAAATCCCAAATAAAACCCTTTAGTAGAAATAATCACGTGTGAATGTATGTGGGTATGTTTGTGTTGTGAAATTATACAGTAATTCCAAGATGAAGTAACTTATGGCTTACAGTATAAAGCTGGTTAAACAGCAATGTGCCTGAAAAAGAATAAGCAACAATTAGCAAAGGTTCAAACAGTTATAAAGTTCAGGTAAGTTGATTGTATTAAAACGTAAAATAAGGTTTATAATGTTTTCATGGAATCATTGTGGTGGTATCGGTTGTGTATCTTTGAGTAGATTCTGACTTAGAGTAACCACATGTGACAGAGTTGAACTTCCCCAGAGGGCTGTACTGTAATGGGAGCAGATTGCCAGGTCTTTTATCCTGGAGTGGCCAGTGGGTTCTAACAGCCAACCTTTCAGTTAGCAGCTGATCACCTAACCGTTGCATCACAAGGGCTCCTTCAGAAGCATTGTAGAATCTTGATATTGACACATTTTGAATTATCAGATTATATAAGGCATAATTTGTCAGTCAGTATATTTCCTGTATTCTATTTTACTATTAGTGATCCATTTATGACATATAAAAAAGCTTGATTAATTCAGTCTCTTAAAGAGGACTTTGAACCTCTATGAAAAAAAATTTTATTAGGTTATTTATTCTCAAAAAGGAACTATGTATGTCATGCAGTCTGTAACTGCCGTGCAATGTCGTACACGTCTGCATCTAATGATGAGGCTCTGAATAGTGGTAAACTGGTAATGGTATGCAGGGTGACCAGTTTTTGAAATGTAATATCATTAAAAACAGAAATACGCTGATAAAATTGATAGTTATTTTATAATGACTGTTGAAAGTCAGCAGCATAAACCTGAGAAAATCAATTAAGCATATCCATACAATCTATTTAAGCAATCTAAATTTTATATAATTTCAAATGAATAGATAATTAGGATAACAGAACTGTTCATTTTTTGTGGCAACATTGTTGATAAACAGATCAGTATGCATGGCTTTCCGGTTACTCTTTTTGGAACCCCTAAATAAATAGTTAGCCTCATAAATAACTGTTTTCCTAATCATTCCAGTTACATTGCTGTTTATTGAATAGAACTTTCATATTGTTGTATAGGATCTACTGAACCATTTAGTTCATCTCCTTTCTACTCTTGGCTTTGGCCTTTCTACTAGTGACATACAACCTTTCCTTCTCCTGTATACATGCCTAAGAGAATATCTTGCTAGAAGTATTCAGATATCTGTATAATGCAGTCTCTTTATCTGAGCTCATGGTTTCCAGACAGTACTGTTTTTTTCCTAGGGAAAGATATGTCTGAAGTGCTAATACTTGTGTGTACACATACTAATTATTCCACAAAAACACCATTAACATGCAGTTGTTACATTCATCAGTTAGCACTGACATCCACTAAAGATGTAAATCATTGTCCTTAATGCTACTAACAGAGACATGAAAATTCATCTAGAGAAAAATTTAGAAGAAGAACGCCAAATATTACTGCAGCAACAAAAGATATGTCGAAATCGAGCACGCAAATACTTTGTGGAGTCAAACCGAAGAAAAAAGTGAGTAATTATATTCTATTCAGAAGTGTAGAATGTTCAGAAGCATTGTAAATCAAAAGTTTCTCTAGTTAGAAATATTTTAAGAACCTAAATAATGATATTGTTTTATATATAAAATCCTGATTAAGATCCTTGTGGCTTTGTCAATTTTATTACCATTTTTCTATGTAAAGCACAAAGCTGGTTGTGTACTGTCTGGTTCACTAACTGTGACCATGATAGTGTTTCCCTGTCATAAACGTGTTTTTACAAGGTCATATGTACTGCCTAAAACGATTTTAATGTGCAGTATCTTTTTTTCTGTAGCATTTCATGATGAATTAAAAGATTACCAGTTAGTATTTAGTTTCTAATGAAATAAACTGTGATTTAGATTTATTACTCACATATTAATTTTCTTTATGTGCTGCTCTCAGTCATCCAGTTAGAAAAATGGGGAGGAATATAAATAATAGAGTATATGTGGAAAAAATAAGCTTTCCATGGAAACTGGAAGCCAAAGTTAAACAGAAATAACAGACCACTCAATCACTGCTTAAAGTTTTTATGGACTTTTTTTTAACTTTTAGATTTTTGATTTTGCAACAGAGTGACTTTGCCATGTTTTACTGTTGTTTTTTCTGCTTTGATATTTCTTCGGTACATGCAGAGCAGAAAATCCCTCCAGTTTATGAAATACAACATTGACATATGCTGCAAATCCCATTTGGCAAATATAGAATTGTTTACCTGTTTTTGTGTGTGTGTGTGTGTGGTTCCCCCTTTTCCCCCCATATTGTGTGTCTCTTTGTATTAACCCTTTTGGTATACTTGAAATTCTTTAATGAGACTTATTTTTTAGATTTTATTTTTCATGTGTTTTTCTTTTACCTTGTGTCTCCTGAGGGAACTATGAAAGCCACGTAATAGATGTTCAGTAAATATAGATGACTAATTATAAGTTGAAAGACTCTGGAGTCCAAGCTAGGTTGAAGTACTAGCTTGTGAGTTACAGCATGTAGTCTGTTTCAGCCTCAATTTTCTGAATTATGACTGGAATTAATAACATCTAATTCAAGAATCTGTTGTATAAAGTGCAGGGAAAGAGAATATTTGAGAACATGCAAAAATAGCAGTTTGGCCAGTACTTCTTGCTTATTAAGTGAATTTTATTGACTAATACATTAATATTTGTCAGTATTTTCCAGTGACTGAATTACTTTGTGAAATAGAAGGCTCACATATACAATTTGACTCACAGCATTCTCACTCCTCTCATCAAACACTCTTTATTCTAATACAGGAAGTACAGAGGAGAAACTTTAGTTTAAAATTCTAAGAGGCAGAGAACATTTTCCAATACAATTTTATTGTGTTTTATTTTTCTCTTACCCTAAAATGTTACATGAAATCATCTAAAAATTTCTGTTAAAAGACTAATCATTTGTTTCCACAGTTTTACAAAAACCAAAACAAAACTCACTGCCATCAAGTTGATGCCAACTCTGCAGACAGGGCAGAACTGCCCCACAAAGCTTCCAAGGAGTGCCTGGCAGATTTGAACTGCTGACCGTCTCGTTAGCAGCCATAGTACCTAACCACTGCACAACCAGGATTTCCTGCTTTCACAAAGGGCACAAAATCCCTCATGTTCTTCTGAACTTCAGAGGATGGCTGTTACTCTGTCCTTGTTTTCAATCCACTTTTGCAGTACATCACCTGAGTTGATACTATCCACACACGTTATGGTCACAGGATTTTTTTAAGTATGTTTTCTGTGAGAGTCCATTGGCTTTCATCATCTGTCAGTCATACTTTGACATTTTTAGTGTTGTGTCCCCAGTATTCCTCAAAGGAAAATGTTTTCATATGCTCTTATCTTCATTAATTGCTTAAAATCATGCATATTTTCATTTTCTTTTCATTTACTACTTTCCTGCACTTCTTTTTGGTAATCTTTTTTTTGTTGCATTTTGTACTTTTATCATGTTCTGAAGTTTTCCATTCTTTCAGTAGCACGTCTATAAGCCTCTCTGTCTCTGTTCAAAAGCCTGCCTTTTTCCTCCTCCTCCAGCAGGCACAGCTGGCATTGCTTTTCTGAGTTGGAACTACAGTTTCTTGCCTCTCGTGCAGTCTCTTCTTTTGTTTTACCCCATTAGTTTTCCAGCCTACATCCAGAAGTAGCTTCCTAATATGCTACTGTGCGTTGTTGTCATCGGTAGCGTCTCAGCGGCTTGGCAGTTCTGTAATAATGTAATTTGGCAGTTAATGTAATGTGTAGTCATCGTTCATTTTCACACACTGCCAAATTTTGTGTAAGGATCTTGTCTTTGGAATTGACCCATGCCTTTTAGATGTATTGCCTTTTTTTGAGATTTCTAATACTGGTGAACAGGTCATAAGATAAGATTTTTACAGTTACCATTATTGAATGTTTTGATCAAAGATTCTACATGTAATCTTGATCAAAGAGGGAAAAATGTGGAAGAGAACTGCAGATTCTCTTGGAATCCAGGAATTCTGGAGCCAGTGAGGCTAAATTAGTCCTCAACACTGTTGCTTGAAATAATCTTTGAATCTTAAGCTCCATGTATCCTCTGGTGTCTTCTTTAAACCAAACAATATGTTTAGTTTAATTAGTAAAGAATGTTTGTCTTGAGCATTGTGCTGTTTGGACTAACTATATAATAAGATCAAATCAACAGACAACAGCAACTTAAAAGGTCCAATAAGAAGCCTGGGGCAGTGCGGTCATTACTGGGGAAGGAACAATTTAGAAAAGGAGAGCACGAATGGTTATACAACTCAAAGCATGTAATCAGTACCACAGGATTGTACATATAGAAATTACTAGATTGGTGTTTGTTCTGCTGAGTATACTTTTAGCAATAATAATAGCATATAGACTCTGAATAGGGGCTTATCAGACTCTTTTATAATTAAAATCTGTAAACTTGAACTGTTTATTTGGCATGTTTATTTGGTTGACACCTCAGCCTTTGGAGAAGTGAGACACTGTTACATTTTTCCTCTGTGTTGTATTGTGAAAAATAGTAATTCTATCTGGTAACTCAGAATATAGATCTTTGTTGATTGGGTATTTTTCCCCTCAGATAATTTTATGGGTCATTTTTTACTTTTCATTTGTTTTCTTTTTCAGTTAAATAAAAAACAGTCAGTTAGACAATATTCAGGTCTACATTTTAGGGATTTCAGTTAACTTTTAGTCCTGGCAAGTATGAGATTAATACTCTAAGACACATATGTTTCTTTGTCAAGCAGTGAAGACATACACTATGCTCTTGAGTTTATTTCTGTATCTTATAGGCTGTTGGCATTATTGTTGGTTAAAAATTTTGTATGTTTTGTTCCTAAAAACAATATATTTCTTCTCTCCTGCATTTTTTATTTGAGAGCAACACTTTGCTGCTATTTTTAGTTTCCTTACTATCTAGTCCTCTTGAAGTGTGGTTGAGTGTCAAATTTAAGTTTGATTCTATCTGTAGAAAATTGTATCTACCTAAATCTGAAATATGATTCCATCTGGAAAAAAAGAAATGCATCACAAAAGGCAAGTGCTCTAATTCTGTCTATGTCTCCTGTGGCCTTAGGTACTCACAATACCATCACTTAAGTTTCATTGTTAAAGAAAGTTGTTGCCGTATTAGCTATTTGTTCGCTGCTTAAGAGTGTTTCCAATGGAAGAACATGATATCCCACAGCTCTTGACTCTTGGGAAACCAGAACAAATAGTGGTATATGGCCATTAATTGATGTGTGGCAGGAAAAGAAAAACAAGGCCCAGCAGAGAGTAAGAATCACCCAAACACCTGTGCTTACAAGAGGAAGAGACTGTATCCCAGCTGGCGGAGCGGTGGCAGACTCATGTTCAAAATGGCCAAGCTCCCTGATGAGCTTTGTCCCTGTCCTTGTGTAGGACCCACAAAAACGTAGACAGAGGAATTTTCTGACTGCCCTCTTATTGGCGTTAGCAGGTTTACAGAAGCAGAAGCAAACATTAGTCTCAAGTTTCCAGGAACTGAAGTGTTTTTTTTACAAATTCCTAAGAGTCAGGTCACCATAGGGGACTCTGGGAGTGTCCATTCCAGATTAGAATGTAGCTTTTATGGGTTCTCTCTCTCAGATGATGTGGTTTACCTTGAACCAAGATGCTCTATACATTGCACAGGGCAGAACTGCACTCTTAAATAGAGCCTTCAGAAGTGGCTAAGGCAGACTGTGTATCTTTTGTGAAAAGGGCTAATTCTAGAATTAATGGAAAGCAGCAACATACGTTTCCAACTCTGAGTTCTACATTGATAGAGTTTACTAATGTAATGTATATCACCAGTTTCTTCTATTCCTGCAGGATTGACCACAGTGCCACCAAGTGGTCCTTGAAAATTCTATGGAGCGGTTCTGCTCTGGCCTTACAGGGTCATCATAAATTGGAAATCAACTCCAAGGCCAGTGGGTTTGGTTTTAACAGTGGGTAAAAAATTACTTACTAAGACATTGTTATAGCAATGAGTAAAAAATTGCTTACTAAGACTTTATTATGGAAACCCTGGTGGCATAATGGTTAAGTGCTATGGCTGGTAACCAAACGATTGGCAGCTCCAGTCTACCAGGTGATCCTTGGAAACTCTGTGGGGCAGTTGCACCCTGACTTATAGAATCACTACGAATCGGAATCGACTCAATGGCAGTGAGTGAGTGATCGCTGAATTCTGCAGTGGAAACTTATACTTGTTGGTCACATACCATCCCTGGCTCAGTTTGAGTCAAACTAGTATAGGCTTTATTTCCTGTGGTCTTGGCAAGTGCTGTATAAATTAGTAGTAATTTCTGTATGCATCTTAGCATAGTGTGAAATATTAGTGTCGATAATTTGCTACCAAAATGACTTACTGATTATAGCAAGGAGAGTTTCACCTCTTAGATTCAGAAATAAATCAGTCGTTCCTTACTGGCAAGCATTGTTAAACTGGTGATATTTTCTCAATTTCTAAAATATGCTAAGTCCTGACCTCACATACACACACAACTCCAGACCTTTGCATGCTGTTTCTTGTGCCTAGAACATTCTTTTCACCATGCTTGGTACAACGGTCTCCTTTTTCTGAAAATGTTCACTTGAATGTCATGTCTCCTGAGTAACAGTCCTTGTTTACCTATTCTCAAGTGGGTTCCCCTGGCTCTCTGTTGCACATCAGAGTTCCTTCACTTCATAGGATCTTGTGACAATTAACTAGTCTTTGTTTACTTGGTTATTGTTGGTTTGTTCCATTAGATTATAAATAACTGTATGGACCGTGTTTCTTGTACCTGCTATTAGATCTCTAGTAGATAAGCCACTTCATCAAGATAATAGATAAATGCTTTTAGAAGTGTTTTGATCGTATTTGAATTTAAGTATGATCAAACACTCATTCAGCAATTATTGATTAAGCATCTACCAGGTGCAAAGCTTTGTGTTAGGCCAAAGAATTTGAAATTAAGGTTTCATACTTCAACTCAATGAACTTAGAGTCTGATGAGGAAAGACTGACCAAATGTAATGTATTCTCTTACTCAACAAATCTACCGAGCGCCTGCTGTTTTCCAAGCACTGCACTATGAGCTGACACAGACGCTGTCCTTACGGTACTTAGAAGCTAATAAACAATGCATAAAAGTAGATAATTACAATTTTGTGAGGTAGACACTATGACAGAGTTAGGCTTCGGGCTCTATGGGAGGAGAAACTTGTGTTATATGTAGGTATTGGGGTGGGGGTGCCAAAAAGATTGTTATCTAGTGTATAAAAGTAGATGCAGGCATGTAACAACAACAGTGTATAATAAGGAGGTTAAAAATCAGGCAAGGTCAGCTGCTTAGTTTAGAATTCCAGTTCTTCAATATGACATTGAACAAATTACTTAGCTTTTCTAAGACTCAGATTTTTTTGTCTGTAAAGTACCTCCGAGAGCTGTTATGGGATAAAAATAAGGTAATCCTTAGCATGTAAGATGCTGGCCATAGTGAGCATGTAATGAATTTTTATTACTATTTCATTTTTTCACAGGTCACCGTTCATGTTGTTGTTAGTGTCATCGACTTGGTTCTGACTGATAGCAACCCTGTGTACATGGGATAAAACCCTGCCCAGTCCTGCACCGTCCTTACAATCCTTGCTGGGTTTGAGCCCATTGTTGCGGCCACTGTGTCAGTCCATCTCATTGAGAGTTCTCCTCTTTTTTTTTGCGGACTCTCTACCAAGTGTGATGTCCTTTTCCTGGGTCTGGTCCGTGCTGATAACACGTCCAAAGTATGTGAGACAAAGTCTCAGCATCTTTGGTTCTAATAAGCATTCTGACTGTACTTCTTCCAAGACAGGTTCGTCCTTCAGGCATTCCATAATCAGTATTCTTTGCCAATACCATAATTTAAGGGCATCAGTTCTTCATTGGTCTTCCTTATTTGTTGTTCAGTTTTTACATGCTTATGAGGTAATTGAAAATTACCATGGCTTGGGTCAAGCGAACCATTATCCTCAAAGTGACATCTTTGCCTTTCAATGCTTTAAATAATTCTTTTGTAGCAGATTTGCCCAGTGAAACACAGTTTGATTTTCTGACTGCTGCTTCCAGAGCATTGACTGTGCTTCCAAGTAAAATGAAATCCTTGAAAATTGCAGTATTTTTTCTTTTATTTATTATGTTGCTTACTGGTCCAGTTGTGAGCATTTTTGTTTCATGTTGAGGTGCAATTCATACTGAAAGCTGTAGTCTTTGCGCTTCGTGAATAAGTGCTTCAAGTCCTCTTCACTGTTAGCCAGCAAGGTTGCACCGTTTCCATGTCACAGGTTATTAATGAGTCTTCCTCCAATCCTGATGGCATGTTGTTCATATAGTCCAGCCTTTCCGATTATTGGTTCACCCTACAGCTGAAGAAGTACGGTGAAAAGATAGCCCTGAGGCATACCTTCCGTGATTTTAAAGTTTGTGTGTAGCGACACGCTTCCTTTGCTGGTGGCCTTCCCGCAGATTTCCTTTCTGTTTCGTTCCCTAGCACCCTGATGATACTCTCCAAACCAACATTCAAAAGTCAAACATTTAAACACCCACATATGCAATGCTTTTGTGAAGAAAGTAAACATGGAAAACTTATAGAAATATTAAAACTTACACAGTCAAAAATAGGCAATTGTATTAGAAACTGTCCTAGAACCTCAAACTGAGGTGAATGTAGACGCAAGTAGTTATTTAGGTGGCAAGTTCTTTGCTTCTCGCTTATGTTGTTGCTATGATAAAGGATACGTGAGTGAGGAAGAAGATGGTAATTGTGGAAAGTGTAAAAAGACTGGTAAATAATTGATAAATAGAATAAAATGTAAGGAGGCTTCCTTGCTCCTCATTGCCACTTCTCACATTGCTTCCCTTCTCCCTACCAGACTACACTGCTCATCACTGCGTGTCCTTAGTGCAGTTTTGTACAGATCCTCTGTGTCATTCCTTAAAAGTTTTAGCACCTGCCTTACTGTTTTGTGCCCATACCACTGTTTCAGTGACCATTCTTAACAATTTCAGTATCTCCACAGACCATCCATCCAACCTGGTGTCCTGTCACTTTCTTGACCTTCATTCATAGCACCTCAGCTCACCTACTCACTCCCTTAGTCATTTCTGACAACTTTTTTTTTTAAATCAGTTACTCCTCCACCTGCAAGGTCTCAGTTTCAGGCATCTTAATCTCTAATTTCTATTGGTGTGTCTACCCTGATATCAATCCTGTATTGTCTTGGTTATTATACCATTGTGGCAGTAATTCTCAACAGCCATACTGTTAACTTTTTGGATGTGTAATTATTTGTTTGGGAGGCAGGGAGTGCTGTCCTTTATCATGTTTAGCAGAATTCCTTGGCCTGTACCCACTGGATACCAGTAGTATCTCTAAATTGTGGTAATCACAGTTGTCTCCAGACTTTACTAGATGGCCTCTGGTGTATGTGGAGGCAGGGGAAGAGGGATGGAGAGGGGGTTAGACTTATCCCTAGCTGAGAACCACTAATTTATGATAAGTTTGGAAATTGTGTCCTCCAGCTTTATCTTCAAGGTTCTTTTGCCTGTTCTAAGTACTTGATTTTCCATATAAATGTAACTGGGTTTTGAGTGGAATTGTCACGAATCTATAGATCAATGTAGGGAGAATTGACATCTTAACAATACTGAGTCTTACAATTTATGAAATCCGTGAGTACAGCCTACCTGTTCTTTTTTTCTTTTTTCCCTCGCTTGCTTAATTTTTCTCAGCATCATTTTCTGGTTTTCAGGGTAGACAGAATCCTAAATGTCTTTTGTTAAATTTATTACTAACAATTTTGTATTTCATGATGCTATTATAAATGCCATTTATATGTTGTGAAAAAGTTTGTGGATGTTTATTGTCTTTCCTGGATACATTTGATAGAAAATGCTACTAAATTAGCCAAACCTTGAGTTTTCACTGTGTCAAGCTCTTTAATTACAAATTAAATTTTATTAGTAAATACAGGGTTCATCATAATTTTATTCTCTTCCATGTCAGTTTTGTTAAGTTTTATCTTTCAGGAAATCAACAAAGTTTATCTAAATTGTTTAACTTATTGGCATAAAATTGTTTATAATCCTGTTGCCATCTAGTCCAACTTTTAGCCACCCTATAGGACAGAGTAGATTGCCCCATAGGGATTCCAAGTCTATAGTCTTTATAGAAATAGACTGCCTGCCACATCTTTCTCCATCAGAGCAGCCAGTGGGTTCCAACTGCCCCACCAGGATTCTTTTGTTTATAATAGTTCCCTATTATTGTTTTTGGAAACCCTGGTGATGTACTGGTTAAATGCTACAGCTGCTAACCAAAAGGTCAGCAGTTCAAATCCACCAGGTGCTCCTTGGAAACTTCATGGGCAGTTCTAGTTTGTCCTGTATAATTGCTGTGAGTCGGAATCGACTCTACAGCAGTAGCTTTGATTTGGGTTTATTATTATTTTAATGTCTATGTTTTTCCTAATAATATCCTCTCTTTCTCTCATAATACTGAAAATTTGTATCTGTCCTTTTTTCCCCATTATTCTTGCTGTGAGTTTATCAATTTTGTTAATACCTTCAGAAAACAACTTTTGTCTGTGTTAATTTTCTCTGTTTTTAATTGACTATTTCATTGATTGTTTCTCTGTCTCTCTTTTCTTCTTCCCTTAAGATGAATTTGTTCTTCCCTAACTTCTTAAATGGAAACCAAGATAATTACCTTTAAACATTTTTCCTTTTTTTATCTGAAGACTTTTAACTGCGTTTAACAAATTTTGATGGTCTGTATTTTTAATTTTTATGCAGTCCAAATATTTGTTTCTTTTCTGACCTATGGCTTATTTAGAGATAATTACCCTCAGAACTTTTTTAGCTATGATTTCTAATTTAATTGTATTTTGAAAGATAGTATATTTATAGAACATACTTCAAAAATTTTAATCTTATGACATTCATTGACATTTATTTAATGACCAAACGTAAGATTTATTATGGTGTACTTGAAAATAATGTTCATTACAATTGTTGAGTATAAATAGTTGATGTTCTATAAATGTCATTTAGGCCAGTGATGTTAGTAGAGTGGTTCCAGTCTTCCCCTATATTCTTACTAATTTTTTTGGTAGTGGTATGGTTTTTTCTATAAATTATGAAGAGAGAGGTGTTATAATCTATAAGTATGATTATGTATTTGTCAGTTTTTCCTTTTAATGAATGTCAGTTTTGCTTGCTACATTTCTAAGCTTTGTTATGAGGTACATACACATTTATGAAAAATGCTTTGGTAAAGTAGAAGGTCAGGGAAAAAGAGGAAGACCCTCAAGGAGCTGGATTGACACAGTGGTTACAACAATGAGCTTAAGCATAAGGACTGTGGCCGTGGTGCTATTGTAGGAATAGGTAAAACAGTCTTGAAGAAAAACAAGATAGGAGGATATACACTACCTTATTTCAAAGCTTAGTATAAAGTGTAAGCATAAAATACTTATTTGACTATATTAATGTCAGCCAAAATTGACTTTAAGACAAGGAGTACTATGTTTCAGTCTAACAGCTTAACATACTACAACTTCGTATATATATCATGACAGGCTAAAAGAAAGTATAAGACCCTCGTTTAGAGACAAATCGAGGTGTATTCTAAGTGTAAAATATACTTGGTGTAAAAATGTATCTATATAATATGTCAGAAAGTGATTACGTATTGAAATGGTAATATTTTTAAATAAAATAAAATACATTACTTAAATTAGTTTCACTTTTTAATATGGCTACTAGATAAATTTAAATTATATACACAAATTTATTTCTAATGGACAGTGCTGCTGCTATATTTCTGTAAGGTGGGGCTTAGAGGGAAAAATCAGGTTGACAGAAGGAAATTAAAGCTGTGTTTTGCATTGTATAGCACTAAATATTAAGGACACATGCTCAATATCAAAGACCTTGGGAGATTCTTAAAAGAGATTACCTTGAGAAATAAAAAATTTCCTCCCCACCTGTAGCACCGCTCTTACCTCCTGTGTCTTAGTTATCTAGTGCTGCTGTAACGTTCTCCTAGTCCATGTGAGTGGCAGTTCCACCCTTGACACTCGAGAGGTCGTGGCCCTACACTTTGACAGTGAGGTAGCTCTGCTTCCCGTGTTCCTTGACTTCTCAGTGCTTGGGCCTCCACCTGTGTCTGCCGTGCTGGTGCAGGTATTGCAAAGCTCTTCAGCTCTACCACTAGCTGCCTGGAGGCACCCTGCGCTGCTAGTCAGCTTCAGCAGGAAGGCGCTCAGCTCCCTCGCCCCGTGGATCAGCTCCCGCGCTGTCTTGCACCCTGTCTCCTGGTTCCGCTGCTGCCATTTCCTTGCTGCTGCTTCTCTCTCTCTGTACCATTTCCAGTAGAATAGGTCTCCTCATTTCCTTCTGAGTCCTCACCAGAATTGTCATTGGTGTCCATAATTTCACAGATGGTGTCTTCAAGGTAATCTGGGCTTTTACTGGCAGGTACTTTAAAACTCTTCCAGCCTCTGTCCATTCAGTTTCAGAACCACTTGTGCCTTAGGTATCTGTTACAGCAGCAGCTCACTCTTCCAGTACCAGAGTCTGTCATAGTTCTCTAGTGCTGTTGTAATAGAAATAACACAAGTGGAAGGTTTAAACAAAGACAAGTTTATTCTCTCACAGTCTAGTAGGGCAGAAGTACAAATTCAGGGAGCCGGCTCCAGGGAAAGACTTTCTCTGTCTACAGGCTCTGGAAGAAGGTCCTTATCTTTAGTCTTCCCTTGATGTGGGAGCTTCACTGCAGAGGGACCTTGGGTCCAAAGGACTGTCTCTGTTCCTGGCACGACTTTCTTAGTGGTTTCAGGTTCCTATGTCTCTCAGCTGGCTTCTCTCTTTTGTATCTCATAAGAGATTGACTTGAAACACAGCCTAATCTTGTAGTTTGAGCCCTGCCTCATTATCATTACTACTAATCCCATTTCATTAATATCATAGAGGTAGGATTTGCAACACATAGGAAAATCACATCGGATCACAATATTGTGGACAATAGCACAACACTGGGCATCATGGTCTAGCCAAGGTGATACACATTTTGGGGGGACACAATTCATTCTATACCATTCCTGCATTTTTGAAGCTATTTCGATTTAAATGATGCTCTAGGGAATGGAGATCTTGAGACGGATGGTGTGGCACTCCAGCTCTCAGAGTTATTGCCACCTGCCCCCCATCGTTATCCACTGGGCAGGTTCCCTTGGAGGGTTCTCCACTAGACATCCCTTTTCATTTTTCTCATGTGCAGCTGGTAATTATTGAATTATAGGCACACACATTTTCCACAGACAAATTAGTTTGGAGGACAGTACAGTTTAAACTACAGAACATAAACCTAAGTGCCTAGGAATAATCAAAAATAAATGAAATAAGCAGATGTAAGAAAAATAATGAGTTGTAGGGAGTATGGCCAGTATTTGTAGCCAAGTATGAATAATAGTCTGGGCTTGCTAAATCTCCAGATTTTCAAAAAAATTGAAAATAAGATTTTTATGAAAACTGTCCAAATTTTTGACATAGTTCAGACCTAATATGACAACCAGTTTTAAACTTCTGATCTAAAAGAAGAGAAATATGCAGTATTTTCCTAACTGCCCCGTGATTTGTCCAGCTCGTTCTTTTACCAGAGAAGCTTGGAAAAGAGCACCCTGGTGGTATAGTGGTTAAGAGCTTGGCTTCTGATCAGTGGGTCAGCAGTTTGAACTTACCACCTGCTAGTTGGAAATCCAGCAGGGCAATTCTGATCAGTCTTACAGGGTCACTGTGAGTCAGAATTGACTTCACAATGATGAGTTTGATTTGGTTTTCTTAAAGAAAAAATTCTCTACAGGGTAGGTTAAAGATGTGAAGGGGTGCGCAGGCCTTCCGGAAGTTAAGAAGGGACCCATTACAGAGAAGTTGCAAAGAGACTTAGATAAAGTTTGAAATTACCACATAAATTTTTAACCAAGGGCCTTTGTTTATTTGTTTCTAAGTAAAATTTTGAAATAATGAAAATACCATTACATAATAAATACATTGTCTTGAAATTCCTTTTTGTGTTGAAATTTTTAAAACTTATCATCTAATTCTATTACGTACTTTACATTGTAAATATAGAGCCTTTGAAGAAAAACGAAAAGAACAAGAAGAAAGAGAACACCAACTCAGAGAACAAATACTTCAACAAAGAAAACAGAAGTTTGAAGAAGTTACTGAAAGATTCCAACGTGCTCATATTCCTCTTTCACAGCGCAGGAGAGCAGGTGCCTTCATTTCTAGAATAATATGAGAACAAAAGTGAAAGTTATCATGTTTAATTTGAGCAGATAATAAAATGACAAGTTAAGAAACAAAGTATAAACTGAAACTAAATAGACCTGTATGCTTGTTCAGTAATGGCAGTTTAACCAAATAAAAAAGTTAATTTGATTTAGGATTAATTTGGGAAATATTTTGTTGCTTCTGTTAGTAAATTTTGAAACTAGTTTACATTTTATCTTTTTAAAATTGATTTAATAAGTAGTTTAATAAAAATAAAATTTAACATTTCAGTTCAGTAACAGTGTCCCACTCAGTCTAATATTTTATTTACAGTTTGGTTTGAATTAAAATTTCTGATACTGGCAAAACAAAAACCCAATGAAGTGATTACAGTCTAGCAATGTAGCACTTGCTACTAATTCAGAATTTAAATATGTTGATGGTTGATCCATTCGCTTCAAATCTACTTTTTTAATTCGTTAAATAATAAGACAACAAAAAGATGTCAAAACTTCATATAGGAAAGGGATAGGCAACTTCAGAATTGTTAAGGCTGTCAGTTAAAGAAGTGTATTAGAAATGGGATAAAAGCTAGTTGGTTCAGGAGGTATTATCAACAAGGATTCGATTACTAATTGATTGAGGGTGGTGAAAGAAAGACTAGAAAGAAAACAGGGCCTTTAGGACATAGAGTGAGCACCATACATCGTAAACACTCATTTTTAAATAAATTATTTTGGTATATGATGATAATATTAATAAGAGTTACAAATAGGAGAAACAGGATAGAGATATGAAAGAACCTTCATTAAGGTTTCTTTTTTTGTCATTAAGTCTTAAATGCATTCATGCTCCCCACCATCCATCCAAAAGGAGAAATCCAAACAGGAGTTAGAAATACTGGTCTGAAACATAACAGAAACATATGGAATAGAAACGTAGATTTATTTATATGAAACATAGATAAATAAGTCACTTAAGAGAGAAAAACTAACGGGGCCCAGTCTGGGGAGAGGCTCCCACACTTTCATCAGTTCCACTTCCAGGCACCCTTGAAGATTTTACTGTGATGCTCAGGGAAACAATCCTGTTGTGCTTCTGGCAAAGGGAGGAGAAAAGTACTATATTTTTATGCAGATAACAAATGTGTGGTTTTTTTACAGCAACGTATTTTTTAAAAAGCAGCACTGTACACTTGCAAAAATACCTTACTGAGTGACTAACAAAAAAAAACCTATATAGTGTGATATTTGAGTAAAAATATGGAACGCCTTGATGTCTGTTGTCGTTGACAAAAGCCTGTCCTCAAGGGAAAGCCCTTTACCAGTGCTTAGCCAGGGTGGCTTGTCAGAGCCTAATTAACTTGGAGGAGGAGAAAAGTTAGCTCCATCTCTATCTAACCTTCAATGTGTAGAAAATTGCCAAATGCCAGCCCCTTTCTAACATTCAGTGTGAGCAAACACAAATAGCCAGTGTTGGATGTGAGGAAAGAAAATATCCAACTCCAGGAGCCGCCTTGTTTCACCTGTAGAGTGGGGGTTGAGGATCTGAGAATTGATGCCAACAGCATATGTGATGCTTACAACCCAGATCACATGCTCTCTACAAAACTGAAACCTAATCACAGGAATATAGAATGTTTCCCCAGCATACACACCTTACTACCATGTCAACATCAACAGAACTTGACAACTGAAGGAACCACAGCTGCTGTTATTCAGTACATCATGTTTGATTTTCAACAAAGCTGGCAAGGTATGCCATAAGGTGCACACATGAAAAACAAGTCTGAAGAGACAGAGACATCAAACATCAGACTTTGATATAACGAAGATGTTGGAATTATCAGGCCAGGAATTTAGAATGACTGTGATTAGTTCAAATCTGCTAGCTGCTCCTTAGAAACCATATTGGGCAGTTCTGCTCTGTCTTGTAGGGTTGCTATGAGTCAAAATCGATGTCAAAGGCAAAAAGTTTTGTTGTTTTTTTTTTGTTGTTTTATGTTAGTATGCTAAAAACATTAATGGAAGAAGAGGTCAACATGTAAGCAGAGGGACTGAACCTCTAAGAAGCATTCAAAAGGAAATGTAAGAGAGCAAAAGGAGGTCTTAATGCTTAGGGGATCCTGGCTTTACATTAAGAGTAATGGTATAATTTGGGAAAGGATCCATAATGGCAGAACGACGTGATGAACATAATTAATGTTGCTGAACTGTATTCATGAACATTGTTGAAATGTCAAATGTTTCGCTATACATTTAGCGTGTAACAAATGTCAAATGTTTTGCTACACATGAGACACATAATGTTTCCTACTAGAAAAAAAAATTATTTTTTAAATGCAAGAAATCAAAAACAAGAGCACAATTGAAGAATGTCTTCAATGGCTCCGTAGTAGACTGGACACAGCCATAAAATGAATCACTATATTTAAGACATGCCACTGAGGAACTTTAAATGAATACTGGTAAATGAAAGAAGCTAGTCCAAAATCTAAATACGGCACAATTCCAACTATGATGACATTCTGGAAAGGCAACACTTTAGACAGTGAAAAGAGCAGGGACAGGGAGAAGGGGAACACAAGACATTTTAGAGTCGTGAAATGATTCTGTACCATACTAAAATGGTGAGTAAACATGTGACATTATACACTGTAAACCCATGGGACAGTACAACGAAAATTAGGATCCCTAATGTAACCCATGCAGTCTACTTAATAATTATGTATAAATATTGGTTAAATTGTAACAAATGCACCTGCTTATAATAGGAGAAACTGCATGGGAAGAGAGGACTATATTTAGAAATACTCTGTACTTCTGCAGTTTTTCTCTAAACCTAAAACTGCTCTAAAAAAGTCTTTTTATAAAATTGAATGAATAGACATATAGTTGATAAATGAAGTCATGGGAAGTATAAGCTAAACAAACAACAGGGTATAGACCACAGACTAAGAATACAACCTAAGATAGAATCTTTTGATTTCTGAACAACACGAACATATATTACCTGTAAGAAATATTAACTTAACATTTTAAGAAAATTCAAGCCATGTAAGGCTATAAAAGCCAGCTGTTTATTTGGTTATCTGTTAGTTGGGTTTGTTCCCAAATAAAGGGGGTTAAACCAAAGGATCACCAGCTATGCATAATAGCAGACTTTATCACTGCTGTAAAGAAGGGCAGTGGATTAGAGTCTCAATGAGTTCAGAAAATTGCTGGAGTGAGAATATTACAATAAAAGAACTGAAAGGATTGCAACTAGTGGACCAAATAAACCCATTAGTTTATCAAAAAGTCCAGAGGAAGAGAAATAATAAACCTCTAGTACACAATAACCAAAGCAAAACCTAACTTGTTGCCATCCATTCAATTTCAACTGACAGTAACTCTGTAAGACAGAGTACCCCTGCCCCTTCAGGTTTCCATGGAAGCAGGCTGTTACATCTTTGTCTCATGGAACACTGACCTCTTGGTCAGCAGCCAAACACTTTAACCATTGTTCCACCAAAGATCCTTTTAGTACACAGAAGGAGCTAAAAAAAAGTAAATTCAAATAGCATCTGTTTCATAGGTCAAAATGAGGATCAAATTAATTAATACTTGTGAAGTGCTTAAAAATAATGCCCATAAGATAGTAGGTGCTCAGTGAATGTTAGTTGGTGTCTTTAGATCTTCCCCTTTCCTTCATGTAAATTTTTAAAAATTTTGTCAGAAAGGTACAGGATTATGAAATCAAATTATAGAATGGTTTATATACCAGAATGAAAAGCCAAAACATTTCTTAAAGTTTCTGTTTTCCAGATAGATATTCTTAAATTTGGTTATGAGAATTTTGAGGTAACCAGTTTCCCATTTGGGAATTGACTGTCTCAATTTAAAATACATACAGTATTCTAAAAAATATTCTTCATTAAAAGTTTTATAGTAGTATTTTGTCAGTGACAAATTAAATTATGAGTTCAATATAAAAATACTGTTGAGGATAAGTCCATTTTGTAATTTGTATCTTTCCCTCTTTATTATCCCTTAGTTTTTAAAAAAAGAGTTCCTCCATTAGAAGAGGCCCTAAAACAAATTCAGGGATCCAACTTGAAATCAGAATTAAATCTTCCCACTTCCCACAGACCAGTAATTAACTGGAGGTAAGTGATTTATAATTAGTGTATATTATTATTATTATGCAGTAATTATATAGGTTTCTATTTGCTTTATTAGTTGTTCCTCACCTCTCTTACAGTTTGCTATTTTATTTTCACAGTTTAAATTGAATATGAATGATGGCAAGAGTAAGGCAAAATTCTAATGTATTGTCTTGAAGTCTCTGGTATTACAAATGTTTCCTGTACCAAATAAGTTTTCTATGGAAATTATCATCAAAACTGCTACTTAAAGATGTTGAAACTGGTTATTACTGGTCTTTTCTGAGAAGAGAAAGTTTTGTTGAAGTGTAACAGTAGATAGTAGATAAAAGGAGAAACTTTACAGTAGAAATCAAGTTTTCTAACTAAAAAATCTTTCTTGTCTATAATGAAAAGGCTACACTATCGCCTAGTTCCTCTCTGGGATGGCTTAAGTGAATCATCTGTATACAACAGGATAGACCAGATAACCACTGGACACCAGTGAAGTTCTGTATTTATTTATTCTAAATGTTTATTGAAGCTACAACATGCACAGCACTAGATCTGATTCATGGTAATTGATCACACGTGTATAAGAGTAGAATTGAGTTCCATTGAATTTTTAGTGGCCAGTTATTTTGGAAGTAAAGAAAGCCAGACCTTTCTTTCTAGGCACCTCTGGATTGACAAGAACTGCCAAACTTTCAGGTAGTAGCCAAGCACATTAACTGTTTGTACCACCCAGAACAAAGTAGCCACTGCTAAACCAAGGCCAGCAGGAGGGGAACTGGGGGGGTAATTAACAAAAATCTTGGTCTACTGCTACCCGCCCATCTCCTGAAGTTAGTACCTCCCATTGTCTGAACTCAGCCATTGTCTGAAATCAGAGGACAAGGGATCACACATTTGCTGTAGAGCACAGAACCGGTTAGACAGGTGTGGAACATGAATCTGGAAGTATAAGGAGAGAACACCCAGCAACATGTCCACTGTATTTCACAACAGAGACATCACTGGCAACTTACGTCAGAGCAGTATTAGTGGAGTGGTGGAGGCAGAAAACATTGCAGTGAATTGAAGAGACAAGAACCGAGGGATAGTCAAGATAACAGTGTAGCGGTTGGCTATAAAAGTTTATAATTTCTTCCATTCCCAGTGGAAAGAATCCAGAGAGCAGGCCACAGAGTAGTCTCCTTTGCCATCCCTCTTCTTTCTTCAAGTGACAGCTAAAGTGTAAGGAAATGAGATTACAATGGGTGGGTGTATAGGCCAAGAGCCAGGAGACCAACATAAAATTTTTCCTTTAAGATGACAGAACTCTAAATATGTTTAAATGTGGATGTCAAACTGGTGAGTAACACAATTGCTGGCTAGAAAGATAACCAGTATTAGTGATCATCTAGTTGATTCCAATTAATGGCGACCCTTTGTGTGACACAATAGAACTTTGCTCCCTGGGGGCTTTATGGCTGCAGTCTTTAAAAGAAGATCACAAGGCCTCTCTTCCAAGGCACTACTTGGTGGGCTCAAACTACCGGCCTGTATTAGCCCAGTACTTAACCATGTGTACCACCCAGGGACTCCGTCTAGAGAAGAGTACGATAAAAAATGTGAAGTGCCGTAAGTCTCTATGCTGTCCTAGACATTGATTAGCTGAGTTATACACATAAATGGAATGTGATTTTCTGGCCCAGAAGTGTTTGCCAATTACATTATAACAACATGTAATAGGGGTAGTTATAAAATATTAGTAAAGTGCTAAAGAAGTACAAAATTTGGAGATAAAAGTTCTTGGAGATTATGGAAAAGTGTCACAAAACAGGAAGATAAGAGAAAGTCTTAAAGAATTGTGTGATAGAGAAACATAACTGGGTTTCAGGCATGCATAGGTCAGACCATCAGAAGGTGCAGGACTGTGAGGAAATAGAACTTGCAGGGTAGAGTGGCAGGACTGTAGGTTGTGTTGCTGGAAGGATAGGAGATGATCTAAACGTGTAGATTGAGATTTGATCTGAACACCATGTGAGTAGTTAGTTTAAACTTTATCATATAATTAGCAAAAAGCTGATGGAAGATTTTAAGCAGGAATGGTATAATTCTCTTTACTATTTTAAAAACATACCTGGTATGAATGTTAGAGAATGGGATAGATGAAGAGAACTTGGAGGCAGGAAAACCAGAGAGGAAGTTTGGGGCATAATCCAAGGGATAGTTACTACTGGTTAAACTAGAACAATATGGCTTTGCATAGTAAGACAAGGATGAATTTGATAAACAGTGACAAGATTTTTGAGTGACTGGAAAGAATGAAAGATAATGTCTTTTTACAATTCAGAGAAGTGACATAAAGAAATAGGATATAGTAAAGTTGATTAAATAGAAGTATAAGAAATAAAGTGTGAAAAATGAGATTTTGTCCTTTCATGAGTTAAAAAGGACTTGTGTTAGGTGATAGTGAAGTAGAAAATAAAGATAGAAAGAAAGATATTTCATGGAAAGAATAGATAAAGAAAATGAGAAAAGCCAAAATTCAAAAAGTGACAATTGAGTCTTGATGATTAAGGGAATTATGGTGACTTAAAAAAAAAAAAGAAAAAGAAATATAATGAAAGGTTACAGGTTTGGTGACATATTTCTGACTTGTATTCGAGCAGTACAAGTTGAAGTAATAAACATCCAAACAGAAACAGTTTGACCAAAGATGAGATGAGAGGTCAAGATGATAGTAGATTTGAAAGTGATGATTATGTATAGTATAGTTTAGCTCTTTTGTATACTTTTGTCTCTCTGGCTAGATTATAATATTCTAGAGAACAATCGTATGTATACAGATGTAGAGAAGATAGATACATACAGATACATAGATCTTATCTATACAAGTATTCCTTATAGTGTTTAGCTCAGTGCTATGCATGTTGGAGGTACTCAGTAAATACTTGGAGTGGAGAAATGCCACTGACATAAGTGAATATTTTTCACTGGCTGTAAACTTGACCTGAAGCCTATCAAATGAGGCAAATATTTATTAGAGACAAACATTAAGAAGGAATTTCAGATAGAGTGAATAAGTAGTAGGTAAAGTGCCGTGCAGGCGTGATATGTTAAGGGAGCTACAAGCTGTTCAAGCTGACGTGAATGTACTGTGAGAAAACAGAATTGGGGGCAGATCTGTTGGAAAAGAAGTTGGGAATTAAAGACTACCATTAATAGCTTATCCTGATATGAATATTTTAAAAATACCATTTGCCATGTGGTGATGGAAATTTTGACAACAGATATTGATGATGGTTATGCAATATGATTGATATAATTGATGTCATTGATTGTGCACGAGACAAATGTTGAATTGGCAAATGCTGTGTTATATTACCTAACCCAAACCAAACCGGCTGGCCATCAGGTCAAGTCTGGCTTACAATGGCCTGATAGGAGAGAGTAGAATTACTTGATAGGATTTATAAACAGGTGCTGGTAGATTCAAACTGCCAACCTCTTCATTAGCAGCCAGGCTCTTGACCTCTGTGTCAGCAGGACTCCTTGTGTTATATACACAATAATTAAAAAAATAAAAGAAGAAGTCTCTGGTGCAGATGATTAAGCCATCAACTATTCGCAGAAAGATTGGTAGTTCAGACCCACTTATAGGTCCCTCAAATGAGGGTTGGCAACTGTTTCTGAAAGGTTGCCTTGAAAAATCTTTGTGGAGGGCAGTTCTACTGTGAACCACATGAGGCTGCTTTAAGTAGAATCAACTCAATAACAACTAAGAACAACAAAAAGAAAGAAATATTACCAAAATTAGAAAGAGTAGGGTAAGACTAAGGATGGGTAAATCAGGTAAGGTGGTACTGTAGTATTTAATGAAAATATGGAACTCTTGACATCTGCTTATGAGGTAGAATCAACAAGATTTGTTAACTGAAGGTAATTAGAAGGAGGAGTCAAGGATGACTTTAAAGATTGAGTTTAACCAGTGAATGAATGATTGGAATGATTTACCACATGGAGCAAGGATAGGGTTAGTCAAAGTGGACAGTTGGAGTGAGGTTATACGTTGTGAGTTTGAGACACTTTCAGGGTATTCAGAAGTAGATTTCCTGTGGTGAGAGTTCTGAGTCATGAATATAGTTAATGGCAGTCAGCAGTCAATGAATGAGGTCAAAGCGATGACATGATGACCACCCGTACTGGCCTTGGGTTCAGCTAAACAAGCAAACTCCCATGACTAAAACAGGCCATGTTTGGTTTCATTTAGAAAGACACAGGACAGAAAACTGCATGCCAGTAAGGCAACATTCTTCAGTAGGAGGAAGCCTCTTGGCATGCCACAAACAGTTCAAGAGCTAGTCATCTTTGACATTCCTCTCTCCACCCAGTAGCCTGCAAGTGACAGCTCAGGTGCAGGTGAACTAGATCACCATGAATGGAAACTTAGCTATTTTGGATTGGAAACCCTGTGTTTCAAACAGAAACAAATCTCTTGTAATGATTTCATATGAGTAGTTTCCAGGTCCATGCAAGCGACATACCCAGTTATAAGAACCACACACTGAGAGAAGTCCAGAGCTAGGGCTTCCTTTCATTATCTGTAGTTTATTCACAGTGCTCTCATGCAGATGCATTTTACCAATCAAGCATCATTTTTACGATTATCAGTGTCCCTGTAACACATCTAAAATCCTACTAATCATCTAGAACAGATTTAGAAAATTAACCCAAAGTCTCTGTGAAGGAGAACAGATTTTGTAAATCTTTCATTCATACACAGAGACAGATAAGATCATTGAGAGAATATAAATTATTACAGTGTGGGGTTAGAATAAGAAAAGAAAAAGGCCACATAGTGAGCTCTCAATACTACTGGCGTATGCTCCACATGAACCACGACTTCCACCAGCCTGAGCCTGGAAGAACGAGATGATGCTCAGCTAGACAGGGATCACAACAGAGAGTCTTGGACAAAGCAGGAGAAAATTGTAAAACAAAATTCAATTCACAAAAAGAAAGACAAGACTTACTGGTATAGCAGAGACTGGAGAATTTCCTAACACTGTGGCCCCAGACACCCTGCTAAAGCCAGAGCTAAAGTCAGAGCTAAAGCCATTCCCTAAGCCCACTTTTCAGACAAGGATTAGACAGGCCTGTCAAACAGTAACACATGTAAGGAATATGTTTCTTAATCCAAACAAATACATATACATACGTATGTATTGTATATCCATCAAATGGTCAACTCCTGCTCAAAAGCAAGTTGAGAAGGCAAGAAGGGACAGGAAACCTAGATAAATGAACATAGGGGATGTAGAAAGGGGAAGGGTGCTATCATTGTGGGGATTCACAGAGCAGTACGTGTATACATTTTTGGGTGAGAAACTAACCTGAGCTGTAAACCTTGACCTACAGCACAATAAGATTTAAAAAGAAATTCTGCCATATAAAGGACAGACAAAGAAAGAGGAGCTCATGAAAGAGCCCAGGAAATAACAACCAGAAAAGTAGAGAAAAAGCTACGTCTCTGGAAGAGTACAGGAGACAGACAGATGGATAGGCAGAGTGCGGTGATGGCAGGTAGGAGGATCGGTTGGTGGCTGGGAAGAATTTGGGAATGGTAGGCCAGTGTTGTGGAGGATGTGAAAACCAAGGGAAATTCATCGGGAAATGATGGTCAAGAAGCATCTACGTTTTTTAAATCAGTTAGTTAATTGTTCACAAAAACAGTATTAAACTGGTGGGTGTGAAACAAATAGAAGTTGGGGAGGTGAAGGCGATATGATTTTAGAGTACTCATGGAAAAGATTGAAATAAAAGGGAACAGGACAGACAATTAGAGGGGATCTTCAGATTCAGGAGGAATTTAGGCCAATTAAAATTTCAAACCATTTTTAATATAGCAGTAATGTGCAATTTTGTATACGGGTTTTCTTCTCACTTAGCTTTCTTTTTCGGTTATCAGTTGTTATTCTTTGTGTTATCAGATATTTTCAGCAATAAAATGCTTTTGTACTGTAAACGAAAAGATTTCCGCTTTTCGTATTCAGCAGTGCGCGGTCACAAAATCTTACAGGAGACAGTGTCAGAACAGCTTTGATTTCCTAACAGCAAACAAACATATATAGAAAATCTGTGCTAGGATTACTAAATAAGATACATTATTTTTGTTTGATGAGAAATGGTCTTTCTGCAATAGAACAGTTCTCATATTGCTGTAATATATTATGACTACCACTGCATTGTATGTATATGTGTATATATATACACACACATAGATAAATGTTTTATATTTGGAAAATAAGGTATTTATACAATTTGTAGAGAGAATACCATGGTTTACTGATTAAAAAGTTGGACTTCTCTCCACAGGTAACTAATGGTATCACATAATATATGTGAAAGTGCTTTGTAAACTATAAAATGCTACACAGATAGGAGCTATAGGTATATTAAGTGTCAGGTGTTAGACTGATGTAATGATTTATGTGTATTATTGTAAATACAGGTAAACTTCAAATAGTGATAAATTATTGTCATGATAAAAATACACTTTCAATAGAATGAAAACCCAAGTCATGTTAAGAAATAAAGTAATGCCAAGAAACAGCAGTTTCCAAAAAAATGGAGCTGTATAACTACTCCTGGGAGATTTACAGTAATGTGGAAAATATTAGTCATAGGTAGAAATACTTTAAGATGATGGTAATATAGTAATCTAAAGGAGAAAATACTGAATTTAAAAGTCTCAAGAAAAATCAGAGAACATGCCCTTGTGAGATTAGAAACTGCTTCAGGAAATAGTGTGATTATAAGAATATTAAGAGACTGAAAAATAAGAAAAAATAAGAGAAGTAATCAGCTGGCTGGCTGGCATCACAACCAAACCTTTATCACAAAGATGAAATACTTGACCTTCTGGAAGTTGCAAAGTGAAAGAGGTTATATTCTCTCCCATATTAAATTCTTAAACTCTAAAATGGTATTGTTAGATATCTATCTCCAATACCCATGTATTTGTGGTCAGTCTGTTGATCCTGAGCCACACTGTATCGTGAGAAATCTGGCTAGAGCTTAGCAGTAGTCTGTTTTGACCTCTGGATACCTTTTGTGTAAGTGCTTTAAACCAGATTTTTCAGCCCATGTTCATGTCTCTTTATGAGTAACAAACTTTCTCAGAAGTGAGAATATTCTAAGTGTAATGAATGAGAAAAAGGGCGAACTTGAATAAGCTATGTACATTTCTCAGCCCATGTGAGAGGACATGGATTGATCAGAGGAGGCTCATGCATGGATCCTAAGGACAGAAACTAACATGAATCAAAGGTCTAGAGGCAGCCCAGGAAGCCAGCAAACATCTTAATACGGCTGTCTCTGCCTCCCTGTCCAAATGCTTTTCCACCTGTGCAGATCCATGCCTGCCTGTCCGGCTCTCTCCACACCTGATCCCTACTCACCCGATCAGCTGTCTCCTTCACGGGCCCTGTTGCTATCCCACCGTTTCCAAGTTCTTCCTAGCTACCCAGCTGTGTCTCCAACCCGCCAACAACATACCCTGCCTATCTGTCCACCTGTCCCCTCTGCTCTTCCAAAGACCTTTTCACTGGCCCCATTACCGTCCTCTCCTATGAAGTATCTTCCTCGTCCTCCAGCCCCAGTCTCCTGCAGCTTTTCTAGCAGTTTTCCTCATCTACCAGCTCCAATTCTTTCTGGTCCACCTGACCACCTACCTCCCCAGGCCCAAGGTTCTCCAGTCATTCCTGATCTTGACTCACAGAACAAGTTATTTTACAAAACTTCCAGACCCAAACATTTCCTTCCAGCCAAGCCTTCTACCCCAGCCACTCTAATGCCTGCCCTTATTCGTCGTTCCCTTCCAGCTCGACTGGTTCGTTCCCCAACCCCTTTGGAAACTCTCCCCGTTTTGAAACCCTCCTGTTTACCCAGTCACCCCCTTCATGAACCAGTTCCCACTCTTTCTGACATCACTCCGTGGCATGAACATCCATCTGCTAGCCTGGATCCCTTCCAGTCAGTCCAGCAATCTGCTCTACAAGCCACAACACTGTCAAATCAGCCCGAGGCCCTTGTAGACCTTTCCCATTTGCCTCGCAGTCATTCTCCTTCCTCTTCCGTGTCTTCATCTCCTTCCACTTCCACATCTTCTTCTGCGCCATCTACACAGTTTTCTTCATCATCCATTCTTTCTTCCCCCTCATCTTCCTCTTCTACCTCTCCATTCATACCTCCTTCGTCCATCTCACTTGTTTCCTCTCCTGTGCATTCTTCTTCCCCATGTTTGCCTCCAGCTTACTTAGATTTTCCCTCTCCAGTTTCTCCTGTTTCTTCATCCTTTATGTTTTCTCAGTCCTTTCCCTCTATGCTTCACTCTTCTTCTTTTCCTTCCTCCCCATCTTCTTTTATTCCTATCCATCCCTTCAATCCTCCTCACTGGGGGAAGAAAGTAGAGAAGAGAAGAGAAGAAAGTGGAGTAGAGAAGAAAGGAATAGAGAAGAAAAAGTTGAGAGACAACAACTTTAAAGGTAAATAAATTGAGCTTATTAGATATTTTGTAGATTTAGAATATCTTGTTTGGGAAGGGTGATGGACTAAATATCTAAGAGTAGTAAGTAAAATATAAAAGGAAGAGAGAGAAACATACTGTCAATATTCAAAAGATTGTCCCACATACCTTCTTTCTTTCCATAATCTCCATATGGTCACAAAGGGATAGTCAGGAAGCTGGTAATTATTGACCTTAACTACTCCAGTCTGTCCAAATAAAGATATATATGGGTATTGGAGATAGGTACATGTCACGTGAACATGCCTCACCTTCAAAACATGTTCATTCTTGTTGAATAGGAATGAGGTCACTTGGGATTTAAAATAATGGCCCTATTATAGGCAGTTAGGCAGTTAGCTATATGATATGCCTCATCCCCACCCCACCCCTAAAAAGTCTTCCTTGTTCTTTGCTTTTTACTTTGAACCTATACATATGCTGAAATTATATGTTGTATGCTTCCAGAAGATACAAAATACTGATGTCATGCGCTGATACATTTTGGGAAAACATGTTGACCCATTAAAAGTAGACTCTGTGTTAAAGATAACGTGTTCAGTAACATGAAAGCCATGAGTATATTCCTGAAATAACCAAAAACAAGTATGTACACTCTCTTGCTTGGAGGAAAATCAAACTTTCCAAACCTAGTTAAAAGAATGGAAAATCCTGCCTGCTCCTACAAGCAATTTTCGTGTTTTCCATTTGCTTAAAACTTTACCTGTTTAGGATTTTAAGAAGTATCGGCAGCTATGACATCAACTTAGAATGAAGAGTAACACAGCCTATTACTGTCCAGATGGAATGCTCTTAAATAACTGAAGACTGACTCCACGTACCTATAGAATAGCTACTACCCCCTCCCAAATGATAGGAGAATAGGATTTAATCAGCAAAACTATGAATAATTGCACATTCCTATGTGAAAATGGAGTTCTTTATTGACACTATAGTCCTACAACCATTTTTTTCTACTTCTGACTGCATTAAGTTCCCATTCTAATATGTGTAGACATTTCTCCAATATCCTTATATGTGATTATCTGGACACACACACTGATAATATAACACATATGTGCCACTGGTATATTTATATAAAGAAGTCAACTTTATTTAAATGCACTAAATGTGTTTTATTTCTGGTTCACAGACCTGTAGATTCTGCCTTGCCTTCAGCATTGTCAAACAATGATCATAAGCATCAGAACCATCTCTTATCCAAAGTCAATTGTGATAAAGAAATGAAGGAAAACAGCAAAGCAAACTTGGCCACTAACAAAGATGCATTCCAGCTTAAACTAGAGGAAACTCAGAAACTCCTAGAAAGTCAGCATTTAAGCAGTTTGCAAGTATGAAACTATAAATGTGTTGTTAATATTTTAATTTCTAGTGATAATTCTGTCTTGTTTGTGCATTATTCTCTGCTAAGGAAATGTAGGTTATTAACTAAGACTAGGAAAGAGAGTGTGTATGAATCAACACAAATGCATCACAGATAGTGGAAACAGTTTCTTTTTCTTTACTATTTATCCATTTTCCCTTGGTTTCTTCTGGTTTTGTATCTCCTTTTCAGAAAAATAAGCTTTATTGATTTCATTTTTTAAAAAGATGAATTTGAAAATACAAAGTAATGTAAATATCATTGTTCAAAACTGGATTATGATGACAGCCTGTTAATGGCACTTGGCTTTTGGCAATATTAGAATCTTTATGGAGATATGGCACAGTTAGCTAGAACTAGTGTTTCTAGTCTGTTCCTACTAGGACATATACTTGTTATTTCCCACAAATGAATAGGGATTCAAGGTGATTCACCTACATCCTCTTGCATTTTATTTTTCATGAATTATTGCACACATTTATGAGATCAAGATCAACAATAAATGCATAATCTTGGTGTGTTTCATACAAAAACTAAGCAATAGTGGCAATGCTAAGAAAGCAAAGCAGGAGACATCTGAAAGTGATGCAGTGCCTTCCTATCATAAACAATTATAATGAAATAACTATTTTTAGACATTAGTCAACAAGTAGACCAGGATGTGACCTTGGAGAGAGACAAACTAGTAAGGGATCACGTAGGCTTTCTGGTGGACAAAAATACAAACAATACAGCTGCCTATGAAAAACAAACACACACACACACACACACACACACAAACACTCAGAGAAAACCATAGAACTCAGACACTCAATAATAAAATGTTCACAATATCCAACTTCCAGTCAAAACTTAGTAGACATGTAAAGAAGCAAGAAAACATGACCTATAATCAGGATAAAAATAGTCAAACAGAATCAGACACAGAAATGACAAAAATGATGGAATTATCAGACAAAAAATTTAAAACTTTTTATAAATATTTCTAAAGAGTTAAAGGGAAAAAAATGAATATAATGAGGAATAATATTTTTAAAGAACTAAAAGAACCAAATGGACCTTCTAGATCTAAATGTAATTCTAAGTGAAATTTTTCTGAATAGGCTTGATAGTATACTTGTTGAAAAAGAAAAGATATTTCAAACAGAGCTGGAGAAAAATGTAGAATAAAATTACAACTCACCAAAAAAAAAAAGACCAGACTTAACTGGCCTCACAGAGACTGGAAAAAACCCAATAGTATGGCCCCTTGACCCTTTTTAGCTCAGTAATGAAGTCCCTCTTCTTCCACAGTGAGACTGAAAAAAAAAAGAAAGAAAGAAAAAGAACAGTGGACTTGAAGACAGCAGTAGAAATTACCATAGTGAAGCATTTAGAGAAAAAAGACTGGGAAAAAAAATGAGCAGCAGCTTAGTGACTGGTGAGACAGTATCCAAAAATCTAACATATTTAGTTTAAAGACAACAAGGGGGAAGAGGAAATAGTCAAAGTAACAGCAGATGAAAATGTTTCACACTTGATGAAAACTACAAATCCACAGATTTAGGAAGCTCAACAACCTCCAAACAAGTGCAGGCATGTGCACACAAAATACCAGTATTCATCATAATGAAATTAAGCCAGAGGAAAAAACAGCACATTACTTTCAGTAAAGATAGGCATTTCTTAATGATGAAAGGATCAAGAACATATAAAAATCCCGAATATAGGTGAACTTGTTAACAGAGCTTCAAAGTACGTGAAGCAGAAACTAACAGCACTGAAAGGAAAAATAGACAAATCTACAGTGATGATTGGAATTTTCACACTATTTTGTCATTGATTGATTTATTAAATAAGGATAAACAAGACTTATAGAACTCTACCGAACTGAAAAGTATCTAGCTAGACCAAATTGAAATTTGTGGAACAATTCCTCAAAGCTATAGTGAACAGTTCTTTTTAAATACACAAGGAACTTTCACAAAGTAAAATCATATTCTGTAGCATAAAATAAGAATCAGTAAGCTTAAAATCATTACGATTAGACTGCGCCCTCTGATAGCGGTGGAATTACGTTAGAAACTACAAAGACCAATACCTTAAAAATCACCAAATATTTGCAAATTAAACAACACACCTGTGAAGCCACGGATCAAAGAAGAAATGGTGGGGGATATGAAAAATAAATTAAATCCTAAAGAAAACATATTAACATTTGTGGGAAGAATGTTTATTTGAAAAGAAAAAATTAAATACTAATAATCTAAGGCTACCAATTAAGAAATTAAAAATGAACCAGTTATACAAAATAATTACAAAGAAGGATTTAATAAAAAAAATTATGAGCACAAAACATCCTGAGATGGAATAAAAGACAAAAATCAGAAGAAAAAAAGTCAGTGAAATCAAAAGTGAGTTCTTAAAAATAATTAATAAAATTGATAAACATCTAGCTAGGCCAATAAGAAAAAAGCACACTACCAATATAAGGAATAAAAAAGGAAATAGCACTGCTGTTTCTACATATATTAGATTAATAAAAGAATAGTATGAAAAAACTATGCCAGTAAATTGGACAACTTAACTAAAGTGGACAAATTCCTTGAAAGGTACAAACTACCAAATTTCACTCCAGAAGAAATATGAATTCCGAATAACTCAGAGGTATTAAATAAACTGAATTAGTAATTTAACACCTTTCAAAAAAGAAAGATCAGTACAGGGTAGCATCAGTGTATAAGTCTATCATACATTTAGAAAGAAATAGCAACCTTACACAGACTTTTTCAAAAAAAGAAAATACTTCCCAATGAATTTTATGAGAACAGCATTGCACTAATACCAATACTAACAAAGACTTGGCCTGCAAAGAAAATTACAGACCAGTATCTTTTACCCACAAAAAAAAGGAAAAAGTGTTAATAAAATATTAGCACATAGAATCCAGTGATACATAAAAAGGTAATGTCATGGCTACATGGGATTTATCTCAGGAATGCAAAGTTGGGCATTTGAAATATAAGCAGTATAATTAATCATAGTGACAGAACAGAAGAGAAAACTCACATAATTATCCTAATGGATGCATATTTTAAAGTGTTCAAGCCCACTGAAAATTGAAGTTCAGCTGCAGAAGGCCTATAGCTAATACCCTATCTAATAATAAAATATTGAGTACTTTATCTCTGAGATCTTGAACCATCGAAACTAATCAGCAGTAACAGTAGATTAGTCATTTTAGTGGTGGATAGAAATTGACTACCAAGAGGCATGAAAGAGCTTTGGACAAATGAAAAGCTTCTGTATATTGTTTTATATAATCATTTTGGAAACCACAGTGCTGCAGTAGTTAAGAGCTTGGCTGCTAACCAGAAGGTCAGTGGTTGAGCTGTACTAGCCACTCCTTGGAAACTCAGTGGAGCATTTGTATTTTATCCTGTAAGGACATGGTGAGTTAGAATTGACTGGACAGTAACATAGTTTTTTTTTAATAGTATAGTTGTTGTGAGGTACCAGCAAGTCGGTTCCAACTCATAGTTACCCTGTGTACAACGGAACGAAACACTGCCTAGTCCTGCCCCGTGCCCCCAATCGTTTTTATGCGTAAGTCTATCGTTGCAGCTGCTGTGTCAATCCATCATGTTGAAGATCTTCCTCTTTTATGCCAACTCTCTACTTGATCAAGCATCATGTCCTTCTCCAGGTATGATCCCTCTTGACAACATTTCCTAAGTATGTAAGACACAGTCTCCCCATCCTTACTTCCAAGGAGTCCTTTGGTTGTACTTCTTCCAGCACAGATCTGATTGTTCTTTTGGCAGTCCATGGTACATTCGATATTGTTCTCCAACAGCACAATTCAAAGGCACCAATTCTTCTTCTGCATTCTTTATTCATTTTCTAGCTTTCACTTGCACGTGATACAATTGAAAATACCATGACTTGGGTCAAGCACACCTTAGTCTTCAAGGTGACATCTTTTCAAGACTTTAAAGAGGTCTTTTGTGGCAAGTTTTTCCAGTGCAACACGTCTTTTGATTTCTTGACTGTTGTTTCCATGGATGTTGATTGTGGAACCAAGTAAAATAAATTCCTTGGCAGATCCTTTCTGAGTTTATCATGATGTTTTTTACTGGTCCAGTTGTGAGAATTTTTGTTTTCTTGGTGTTGAGATGTAATCTCTACTGAAGGGTGTGTAGTCTTTGATCTTAGTAAGTGTTATAAATCCTCTAAACAGCAAGGTCATGTCATCTGCATAATGCCAGTTGTTAATGACTCTTCCTTCAATCCTGATGCCCCGTTCTCTTGTAGCCCAGCTTCTTGGATGTTTTGATCAGCATACTGATGGAAAAGGTATATGAAAGGATACAACCCTGACCCACACTTTTATTTCACGTTAAAGCATGCAGTCTCCCCTTGCTCTGTTCCCATGACTGCCTCTTGATCCATGTACAGATTCCTCATGAGCACAATTAAGTGTTCTGAAATTCCCATGCTCTGCAGTGTTAGCCATACTTTGTTATGATCCACAATGTTGAATGCCTTTGCATAGTCAATAAAACACATCTTTATTGTGTTCTTTGATTTCAGTCAAGATCCATGTGACATCAGCAACGATGTCCCTAGTTCTGCTTCCTCTTCTGAATCTGGCTTGAATTTCTGGCAGTTCCATGTCAGTGTACAGCTGCAGTTGCTTTTGAATGATCTTTAGCAAAATTTTACTTGCATCTGATATTAATGATGTAGTTTGACAGTTTCCACATTCTGTTGGGTCACCTTTCTTGAGGATGGGCATGAACATGGATCTCCTCCAGGCCATTGGCCAAGTAGCTGTCTTCCAAATTTCTTGGCAGACGTAAGTGAGCACTACCAGTGCTGCATCTGTACATTCAAACATCTCAATTGATATTTCATCACTTCCTGGAGCCTTGTTTCTCACCAATGCCTTCAGTGCAGCTTCAGCATCTTCCTTCAGTACCATTGGTTCCTGATCATATACTACCTCTTCAAATGGCTGAGCGTAGGCCAGTTCTTTCTGGTGTAACGACTCTGTGTATTCCTTCCATCTTCTTTTGATGCTTCCCGAGTCATTTAATATTTTCCCTGTGGAGTTCTTCAGTATTGCAACTCAAGGCTTGAATTTTTCCTTCAGTTCTTTCAACTTAAAAACAATGCAAAGTATATTCTTCCTTTTGGTTTTCTATCTCCAGCTCTTTGCACATTTCAGGATAATACTTTACTTTGTCTTCTTGATCTACCCTTTAATTGTTGCTATGAGCAAATACTTTGTGAAAATTTGATGAACTCTACACTTAAAATGGGTACATTTTGTTTTATGTAAGTATATCTCAATAAAGTTTATTTAAGAACTGAAAAGGAGAAAGAAAGCATATTAAGTCAAAACCCATTACTGTCGAGTTGATTCCAGCTCATAGCAACCGTATATTACATAATAGAACTGCCCAGTAGAATTTCCAAAAAGTGCCTGAAAGTCTAGTTAAGTTTATATCAGTGACTCAGAGTAAAACTCGAAGCAGATCATATAATGTTTCATTATTTACTAGTGGAAAAGATTCTGGGAAAAAAAAAGATACAGTTTATTGAAATTACAAGTAGGTGAACTCTTCTTATGAGGCCATTACAGAACCTATGCAAAGAAAAATTTTAGAGTCATGGATATCATTTCTCATAATGGCTGTTAGTTGCCATCGAATCAGCGCTGGCTTGTGGTTACCTTATGTATAACAAAACAAAATGTTCCCTGGCCCTGCATGACCCTCCTGTTGGTAAATTTATATCTAGAAATACCTGTAACCAAAAATGCTATGTCTCAGGTGATACAGTCTCAGAGAAAGCCCTCCAGGTCTGGTTTATTTAGTATTACTGATGAAAACATATGCATTCTAAGAACAAGTGAAACGTTCCCTTGATTGGGTTGAGTGGCCATCACTGTAAGACAGGAGAGCGCAGTGACGAAGGATGTGATAGGCAAGGAATAAATGCAAGTTTACCAGACTCCTGAGTCATTTTCAAAACCTATTTCCTAGTAATATGCCAATAAGTATTACCTATGCAAACCAGTTTTATTCAGTAGCATTCTCTTACCTTCTTAATTCACCTTCTGGGCTAAAAAAATGTTTTTATGTAAAACAAGAATATTTGAATTTTCTAAAATCTCAAGGACCACCAATTTTATTTCTTCAGGTCCGTTCAAGTTTCTGATTAGATTTATAATTTAAATTTTTCTTGAAATTTATTTTTATATAAAATAACTACCAGTTAAGTTTGTGAACTCATCCTAAAAGTGCTGCACACCTCATTGCAATTGCTGAATATCACTACAGTCACCTGTAGTGCAGCAGTGCCCGTGCCTAGTCCACCCTTCAAGGCGATTTTTGGGATCCTTTGCCTGGAATGGCCATAAAAGCTGTCGCAGTATTACCCTTGATGTCCTGAATATCAGCAAAATGTCTTGCTTACAATATTTCATTTCTCTTCAGGTAAAGAAAATAGTCACTAGGGGCCATATCAGGTGAGTAGGCAGGGCATCCCAATACAGTTATTTGTTTGATGGCTAAAAACTCCCTCACAGGCAATGATACAATTAAGTTCGCAAACTTGCCACTGTGCACAATGGCCATTCCAGAAAAGGTTCCAGAATTGCTTTGAAGGATGGACTAGGTGCTGGCATCAGTGCATAGCTTCCCAGGGGAAGTACTTCAGAGGTGACTGTAGTGATATTCAGCAATGAGGTATGTAGGATACCCGCTGCCATTGAGTCATGTCCAACTCATAGTGACCCTAGAACTGCCCCATAGAGTTTCCAAGGAACACCTAGTGGATTTGAACTGCTGGCCTTTTGGCTAGCAGACACAGCACTTAAACCACTATGCCACTAGGGTTTCCATGAGATATGTAGCACTTAGAACAATTAAGTTTGAGGACTTAATTGTCAGACTTTGTATATCTTTCACATTAATACAATCTAGACATGTGAGAAAGCTGAAGTATTTTAAAGTATTTATAATATTTGGAAATGATTATGCAGTTTCACTATAGATTGATAAGTTCCATGAAAATTTTAGTTCAACAATAATGTAAATGCCTATAAAATTTGCAGAAATTATTACTCTTAAGTCTCCCCAAAACAGACATTAAAATCAGTAGTTATCAACCCTAGATATACACTAGAATCACCTGAGGAATTAAAAAATAACCATATTACCAACACATGGACCCCATCTAAGAATTAAGTCAGTGGAATCCAAGCGATGATATTTTTATAAGGTTTCTTACATGATTCTAATATATAGCAAGAGTTGACACTTTCTACTACAGAAAATGAGTTTAACTTTTCTAAGAAAGACGTATTCCTGATACAGAGGAAGCTCACATTAGGGCTACAGAGATTTTAGGAGCCCCAAATCAAAACCAGTGGAAGTTCCAGGAAAAAAATACAATTTGTAAATCAGTATTTTCAGAATTTGACTTATTCTTAATAGACTTCCCAGAAACTCTGTAGTTTAAATGGAATAGCCATAATAAAATTATTTTCTAAACTGTAACTGTAGTTAGAACTAGGTACTCACTTTAGGAGTTAAACTAAGGTCAAATGCATTTAAGTCTGCACACTCCCCAGTTTTTATTGTGAGCACTGCTCCAGCGATATTGATAGTTTATACACCTGTTGTCCTAAGTGAAAAGAGTCTGTGAGTTTATAGTCTTATTACTGTGCTGTATAATACCAAGAAGAATTGGGCTTAGTAACATGGGATGTTGCACTATTAATTTTGGCATTTAAAAATGTCTTACGTATAAAACAATGTTCTTTTTCTTTTTTTTCCTCCAGAAATTTTGTGATGAAGTTAATCAAATAACCAATTCTGAAACTCTTTCAAGTATAGACAGTCTTGAAGCTGGAGAGCGTGAAGAAACCTATTTAACACTCAGTAAGAACCATTCCACATCAGCCCAGCAGAATTCCCTTTTCCTCAAATCAACAAATGTGCAGTCAACTAATCTAAACTCCTTTGGTGAAGACAATCTATTGTTCTCTAAAACTCAACACATAAATAATTGGCTTATAAATTTAGATGATCCAAAACCTCAGACTGTCACACCATTCCCAGATATTTTAAGTAAACCTAATATTCAGCCTTCGTGTGAACATCTTGACAGTACAGAACAAAATTCACCCATTCTTAGTGGAATTGTGGAAGGAATTACAAATACAAACAATAATTCGGTAGCTTTTGTACATAGTCCGTGTATATTTGTACAAAATAAGAAAAACAAAAAGCCTTCTGCAACTAGCATTATTGGGACAACTGATTCCTCTTCTGAAGCATTCAAAATGAAGAGACCATGTGAGACCAGAAGCCCAGTGTTTAAATTCAGTAAAGCCTGGACCACTTCAAATTCTGTAACCCAAGAAGTTGCTACATTTTGGGACCAAGAGAAATACTCTGAATTAACTCATCCAAATGCAGCTACTTCAGTTCAGACTTCATTTGTACCAGTGGCAACACCTTTAGTTTCGTTACCTAATGGACAGTCAGCTAGGCTTTTACCAGTGGACAGTGTACACGTAGAAGAAATTGACCCAGTGCAGTGTTCTGATAAGTTAGATGAATTGACGGATGGAAAGGCACAATATTATAATGAGGAAGAATTGCCTTTATTTTCAGATGATCTTCAAACTAATGATGTGCCTCAGAATCCTGATTCAAGAGATAAAACACAGAAAATAGCTGAAACATTGTCTGATGTAATTTCTAATTATGATGTAGGTACCCATCACAAGAAAATGAAATACAGCATTCTTGAGCGAAATGGTGTGAGATTTCTTAAAAGCATTTTAAAGAAAGAGTCTAAATACGACCATCAATATTTTAAGGCATTAATTATAAGTCAAGACTGTAAGTTTGGAAATAAAAAAGCAGCAGCTATCAGAGATAGTATTGAATTAACAAAAGAAAAAGGAAAAGGTACAGAAATTCCAAAAACTATTAAAAAATTGAGGTGGCTTGATGAAACTGGAAACATAGAAAACAGTGCTGACGAAAATCACTCACTAAACAGTAGACTAGGACTAGCTCAGCCGTGGTCTCAGCAGTTTCACAGTGACGCTAGAAGTGGTGCTGCCGGCAGTGGGATTAGTGTTCACGCCGCGGCTGTAAATCCTGCTGACAGCAAAAAGCCCAGGGATAATTCTGTCTCTGAAAATGTTGCTGTAGAAGAATCTGAAAGAGACCATGTGCCTTTGAACTGTTTTTTTGTGCCTTCAGGTTATAGCTTTGCTAAACAAGCCTGGCTAGCCTCACAAAGAGAGGAGAGTAAATCCCCTGCCCAGACCGGTGATTCTAAAACGCAGAAAGCTAGTCAACAGAGAGAAGCTGCCAGTGTAGCTAAAAGAGCAAAATCGGCGAAAGCCCCATCAGGCTATATACGTACAAACAGAAAAGGTACTACCATTAAACCGCATTCTGCAAGCAAAGCCAAAACATTCATACAAACTCAGGGTAAACGAATTGTACCGCGTCCTCCTCCTAAATCCACATCAAATATGAGGAGTGGTAAAAATACAAAAGTGTCTCAGTGTCAAGCAGTAATGCCTGAAAATTCCCAAAACATTATTGCACACAACTGTTTTAATTCAAAATATGTACTTCCGATGGAATATCATTTCAATCAGTGGATGCAAGAGAGCAGTCCTCTACATTCAGATGCTTCTTCTGACTTAGTCACTGTGACACCGTCTCTACCTTCTTATTTTAAGTCTGAGTGCCAAACTTTAGAAAAAATAAACCACTCAAATGGCACTCAAACAGTTGCTCAACACAGTGGAACATTATACTGCACCCCAAGATGGCCTGTTTCTGAAGAAAGCCATTACAATGTGACTCTTAAAACTACGGGAGAAGAACCTATTCCCTTATGGAAAAGAGGGCATGATACCCTGGGTCAAAATGAGAGGGCTGCTGGTAAGAATAAATCTTATAGATAAAAGACACAACTTTTAAAATTCATGTGAAAATTTTTCCTATTGAGATGTAACAATATATACTTGTAGAATCATAGCAATGTGCATCTTAACCTTATAGAAATAATTTATGTCCTGTAATATTGTGATGTATTCTGTCTAGTAGCTAACCCTTTAAAGAGATTTTTCTTACTCATTTAAAAGAAGGAAGGCAAGGAGTAGAATCTGATTCTTACATTATTATTTTGCTGTTGCCCCGCTATTATTGTCAAAACTTCTGTCAAGGTAATCATAGAAAAAAATATGATTTAGATTTTCTACATAAGTTGATAAATGTGCTCTTAGTATATTCCGTCATTTTTTCTCTAAAATATTTATTAAATTGTAAGCCAGTAAAGATGTGCCAGATCCTGCCATTCCCTTTCCAAGAGTGGCACCTCTCCTTGTATCTGTTATGCGTGTTGGTTAGCAGGTGGAGAGAAAAAGGTACAATGGCTTTAAATTTTCTGAGAATTGTCTATAGAGTGTCACTGCACTTAGTAGCTGGTTGCCTCTTTATGATGCTACTTTAAACACATTGCCATTGAGTCAATGTAGACTCATAGTGACTCTGTAGGACAGAGCAGAACTACGCCACAGAGTTTCCAAGGAACATCTGATGGGTTTGAACTGCTGACCTTTTGGTTAGCAGCTATAGCTCTTAACCACTGTACCACCAGGGTTTCTGAGGTCCATACATTTTCCTGCCAATGGAAAGCACCTGTCTCATAAACTAGATAGAGGATCGGGAGTTGGGGGGAATCAGAAAGCAACTGTTTTATTTTTCTAAAGGAATGAATAAATACTAAGAAAATTTAAAGAGAGATTTGGCTTAAAATTTTATTTTCAAAGCCTTCTTTGATTAAATCATGAGCCCTTATGGACAAGAGACTTTTTTTTTGGTAACTTAGCACTGTATCCTAAGGGCTACACACTACCTGACGATTAATATGTACCCAAATTTCTCTTAAATTGAATGGACGCAAGCCACCTTAGTAGATGGGGAAACTAAATGCAGATGCTGACTTAAAAATCTTAGGTAGTTTAGAATTATTTGTCTATAAAAACCTATAATTTAAAAAATTATCTCTAAAAATTTCATTTTATTTTTATCTATTTTGCATGATAATTTGATTTTCATGTATTTCCCACAAAATGAAAGTATCACACAGATTATTGTTGTTCCTCTTAGTTGCCCTAGAGTAGATTCTGACTCATAGTGACCTCACATGTCTAGAGTAGAACTGCTCCATAGAGTTTTCAAGGCTGTGACCTTTTAGAAGCAGATTGCTAGGCCTACCTCTGATGCATCCCTGGATGGATCCTACAGATTAGGTATTTTAATATAAATAGTGATGTTGACCTTTTTTGAGTACCTACTTTGTGCTAGTCACAACACTATTGCTTTCTACTTTTTTGACTCATTTAAGCCTCACAACTCAGAAATAAGTATTTTTTAAATATTTTTAAAGTCCATTTTATAAAGAAGAAATAGCAAAATTGATATTTTGCTACAAGTTTTATCCTTTTTCTACTAAAACCATGTAATAAACATAGTTGTTAAGCGAACGTGTATCATACTCAAAACTGATTGGGAAAATACTAGGATTTAAGCATAACCAAACAAAAACCAAACAAGTTGCCGCTGAGTAGATCCCAGAAAGAGTGTTAAGATTAGGTTTTCAGTTCTTTGATGAAAATAAAAAGAAGGTATGTGTTTATCTGGATAAGACAGTATTTTTCTGGCATTTAATTAAAAGAGGTAGTTCTCACTGGGGTCATTTTATAGAGATACAGGAAACTGTAGTGAATTTTAAACATTTTTGTCGTGTCTTAAAGAGAAAGAAATGGTCAACCTGATGTATCTCTACCTTTTCTAAGGAGGACCAGTGGCACGGTGGTTAAAGTGTTCAGCTGCTAGCTGAAAGGTGGATGATTTCAACCCACCAGCTCCAAGATGTGTCAATTTGCTACTGTGGATATTTACAGCCTTGGAAGCCGCATGGGGCAGTTCTGCTGTGTGGTAGCGTTGCTATGGGTCGGAATCAACTCGATGACAATAGGAATAGGGAATACCTCAATATAATGATTATTTAGAAAATCTAGTAATCCTATATACTTAGTATGTTCAGTTATTCAGATTTCTGTTTTCAAAACTAAAATATCACATGTTCCATGTGAATGTCTGCTAATCTTGGATTAAAGTTGATTCATTGTTAAATTTCTCATTAGGTGCTTAAATTTAGATATATTTCCTCTTTAAAAAAAGGATCAGCGTTCTATAGATGCCAAATAGGAAAGATAATGTTGACAGTCAGATCATACTTTCCACAAGTATTTATTGAGCATCACTGTATGCTGAGAGATGGAGATAGAGGGTTAAAACAAATAGGCCTTAAAATCTAGCCAAGAGGACAGAATTGAAACAAGTTTGATAAGCATTTCAAAAAGAAGAGTACTGGGTACAACAAGAACATACGGAAAGGGATGCTAATGTAGTCTGGATTTGGGGAAGGGCCTCTAAAGAAATGGTATTTAAACTGGAAAAGGCAGATTAACAGGTAAAGTCAATCTTCAGAGGCTGATGATTTGGAATTTAAACTGTAAACAATGTGCTTGACACATTGTGTGAATTCTCTCTGCTGCTGAGAAGCAGGTAGAGAAAGTGGGTAACTTGCTTCTTTTTCCAGAGGGTGGGAGGATTGCCTGATGACTGTGACGGAAATACCATGGGAGGTATAGTTTAGGATGCTGGCAGTTGCTGAAGTGATAGGCCATTAAATCTAACCTGGAGAAGTAGGAAATAGAAAGCTGATGGAACTGAGATAAGAAAGCAGAGAAATTAATGGACGAATGATCCCAAAGAGGTAGAAAAATGATGGTAGTGAGGGTAATTGAACAAATACAAATAAGCGGGTAGAATAGGAAAGTGTAGTCTGAGCACAGGAAGCAAACCGAATTACTTATTTTAGAAGTAATTTAATGTGTTGACAAGGTCTAGAATTGACAGAGGGAATAATAGTTGAGGCAGAATGGTACAGAAAGTGATTCAAGATGAGAAAGCATTTAGAGAGATCAGAGTGTCATCACATGAATGCTGGATTTCCCAGCATGATGGCAAAGACTTTGCATGGAAAGGAAGACTGTTTACTAGGTGCCAAAGTCATCAATGACTAGAAGGAAATTAGAGGTTAGGAGGTGGCATAATCCAGTGGTTTGGGACTCTACAAAAATAGTTTTTGCTAGAGAGTGTTGCTAGAGGGTTGTGGAAATGCTCATAGAAAGCAAGAACACCCTCCCTAACTGGTAAGCCTGGATACATGGATTATGAGAATAAAAACGACCTGACAAATAGGAGAGTAGAGCAGAAAAATTAATAAATGTTAATGAATAAATGAGTGACGAGTGGTTCTACTGGCATACAAAATTAATCTTTGGATTTAAAATGTTTACAGTGTTCACTTACATTGTCTTTCTGAAATGTTCACTTACAGTTTTAAGAAAATGTAGATATGTCTAAATAGTCTTTATACATCTAAGGCCAAGCCAAGGTATTCCAACATCTGACCACATCATCCCTAGTGTCATAAAAATTAACTGCTGCAGGATTCAGAACCAGCTTTTCAAGAGCAAGCCTACTAAAATGATAATTTCGTGGATGAGAATTAGCATAAAGCTGATGATCACTAGGCAGACATCAGCATATCTCCACTTCACCACTTCTCTACCGTTTCTGACACCAGCTGCCCGCGTGGCACTCTCGCTTAGTCCTGAACTACCTGGAGCTAGATCAGCACTCACGAACTAAAAGGATGCCATTTTTAGGTTAGTTAATTTGCTGGAACAATTCACAGAGCTCACTGGAGCTACTACATGTTATTATCCTAAAAGCATGTTAATCAGGATCATGAAGAAATGCACGGGCAAGGAAATTTCCTGATATGAAACTGCTATTATCCGACTTGACGGCACTTGGCTTGGCATTATCTCAGAGGCAACATCTCAGCTTCCCTTTACCTACCAGGTAGCTCTCTGAGCCTTAAGGGTTCCAAATTTTTTATCAGTTAGCCTTGTGTGATAGGCTTAATTCATGCCTCTTGAGGTTAGTTGACATTGACTTTGCAGATGAGTTTTTTTGGTCTGGCCATCCCCTACTTGCTGACACAAATTATCTGATGTGGCCTGAAAAATCTCAGACCAAAACAACCAAATTACTTAAAGGGTTATCTCATATAAGCCAAAGACAACGGCCACCTTTCCTTGAGTAAAGCTGGGTCCTCTACTCCACACCTGAAGTACAGATACAGAATAGCAAGGAGGAAATCCTGGTCTTGTGCACCTAGTACACACAAGGGAAAATATAACTAAAAACAAAAGCCAACCAAGCAACGGATATTACCACACATCTGTTAGTCAGTTGTCCTTGAGTTTATTGATCTGAACTCATGGCGACCCCACATGGGTCAGACTAGAACTGTCCTCTAAGACTTTCAGTGGCAGATTTTCCAGAAGTAAATCACTAAGGCTTTCTTCTTAGACACCTCTGAGTGGATGCACACCCCATTTTTTGGTTAGCAGCTGAATGCATTAACTCCACACGTCTATTAGAAGAGCTAAAATTGAATACACTGACTACCCCAAATGCTGACAAGAATGTGGAGCAACAGGAAATCTTATTCATTGCTGTTGATAATACACAGGCATATCTCAGAGACATCACGGGTCGAGTTCCACAATAAAGCAAGTCACACAACTTTTTGTTTTCCAGTGCATATAAAAGTTATATTTACACTACACTGTCACCTGTTAAATGTGTAATAGCATTATGTCTCACACACACACACACACACAAAATAGTACGTGCCTTAATTTTAAAAATACTTGATTGCCATCATCTGACACTTCAACAGTAATCGTTTTTTTGCTGGTAGAGGGTCTTGCCTCAGTATTGATGGCTGTTGACTGATCCAGTGGTGGTTGCTAAAAGTTGGGGTGGCTGTGGCGATTTCTTAAAATAAGACAGTAATGAAGTTTGTAGCATCGATAGACTTTTCATTTTGCAAAATTTTTCTGTGTAGCATACAACACTGTTTGATAACATATTTTACCCACAGCAAAACTTCTTTCAAAACTAGTCAGTACTCTGAAACTCAGCCACTGCTTTATCAAGTGAGTTTATTTAATAGTCTAAACCTTTCGTTATTTCAACAATGTTTACAGCATCTTCACCAGTAGATTCCACATCAAGGAGCCACTTTCTTTGTTCATCCATAAAAAGCAATTCCTCATCTGTTTAACTTTTATCATGAGACTGTAGCAATTCAATCATTTCTCCAGACTCCACTACTTAATTCTAGTTCTCATGCTACTTCCATCACATTTGTAGTTACTTCCTCTGCTGAAGAACTTAACCCCCAAAAGTCATCCATGAGGGTTGGAATCAGCTTCCTCCAACCTTCTGTTAAAGTTGATATCTTGACCACTTCCCATGAATCATGAGTGTTTTTGTGGCTTCTAGAATGCTGAATCCTTTCCAGAAAGTTTTCAATTTACTTTGCCCAAATCCATTGGAGAAAACTCTTTGTATGGCGTCTACAGTCATATAAAATGTACTTAAATGTTAAGACTTCAAAGTTGAAGTTACTGCTTGTCACATGGGCTGCAGAAAGGATGTTGTGTTAATCAAAACCCATCACCATCAAGTTGATTGTGACCCATAGCAACCCTGTTGGACAGAATAGAAAGGCCTCACACAGTTTCCAAGGAGTGCCTGGTGAAGGTTGGCAGCTGTATCACCTTGACCACTATACCACAGGCATGAAAACATTAATCTCCTCATACACTTCCATCAGAGCTCTTGGGTGACTAGGTACATTGTCAATGAACAGTAATATTTTGAAAGAAATCTTTTCTTCTGAGCAGTAGATATCAACAGTGGGCTTAAAATAGTAAACCACATTAAACAGATGTGCTGTCATCTGTTTCTGTCTAGAACCCACCTTCTCCCATGTACTCAAGAAACTTCTGCTCTATCAGTTGTCCTGTTTCTACTGTTTTTTTTACAACTTCTGTTTCTCTAAAATTGTGTCCAGTTGCTAGCATCAACAACACAATAACAGCAGCAACACAGCTCAGGCAACTCCTTTTCGTGAACCTATTTTCTACAGTCATCATCTGCCTTTCGACCTCATCTGAGCTTCCTTATAGTTTATACTGGTTGGCAAAGTTTTTGCAATGAGAGGAAGAGATGTGTTAGGTATGTCATTTTCAGATTCACCTGTGTTTGCATTATTAGTATTATCTGTGCTCTACAAGTTTACAAGAATATATTTTAATTGAATAGTAATAGCAAAAGCATAGAAAGATAAGCATCTTGTACCCACCACTCACCTTAAATAATAAGGCATGCAATTGAAGCCCTACAGTGTCTTTTCCAGTCACATTCCCATCCTCAGGACTCTTTCAGACACTACAAGATATCCATAAATCCACTTACCAGGGCACTTATAAATTTTAGTGCATTGTGGGAAGCTAAAGAGCACTATCATTATTCAGTGATTTCACTGCTGACTTCTCACATTGTAGAACCTCTGTTCTTCGAGGTAATTTTATTTACTATATGCAATATATGGGCATCTATTTTGCATACTGGCAACCATGTATAAGTAAAGTATAATCTCTAATTTTTATATAATGAGTGCAAGTTAGAATTCTAACATGTTCTTCTTACTGCATCAACTCAAAACCAAACCCAATGTCACCAAGTCAATTCCAGTTCATAGCTGTCTTATAGGAGAGAGTAAACTGCCCCTTAGAGCTTCCAAAAGGCAGCTGAGCTCTTCGCCACTGTGCCACCAGGGCTGCTCTTCCTGTATAGCTGTGGGTTACCTTGCACATCCCCCTGCTGTTCCAGCAGTATACTTGGAAAGTTTCTTTGAAAGTTACTGCTGTAAACCCCTCAGAAGCCAGGACTTTATTTCACATACCATTGTAATGTGCCAAGCACAGTGCATGTAAGAGTAGTTCAGTATTTGCTGACCGAATGAATGAAAACATAATTTTCTGTGGTGTTTGAAGATAACTTAGAACTTTACAATGAATGTATATGATCTTGTTTAATGCTTGACATTGTGCTGGTATTTGTTTTAAGATTTTACTGTTATGAGAAGAAAACGAATTATTGAAAATAAGCAAAGAGGTCTTTTAGATCAGAAAAAACAAAACCCTGGATATCTAGGACAGAAGTACAGTGAGAAAATGCATGTAAGTATGGTATTAGTCAAAATCTGTATTCAGTAGTGAAAAGTTGTTTGGGAAGTAGTGTTGTTAAAGGAGGGACTGTGCTCTTTCTGTAAACTGCATACCACAGAAAAATGTAAATGTAGTCAGAGCCATTTATGAAACAGTTCTAGATTCTCTGTGCTACAAATTTATTGAATAGTTTGTTCTAACTTAGCCTATATGATGAGTTACTAATGAAGATTTCAAACCAACTTTAAGGAATCGCTGTTACTATGTTTTATTTGTTTATGATCGGCTCTTTGTAAAAAAATTTAAGGTACCAGAGAAAGACCTTATTCCAGTAATTCTTTATGTATGCACCAAAAGAAAATATGCAAGTTACAAGAACAATAATAGCCACATATATATATCAACTAATTTTTTTAAAGCAGTAAATATGTTCTGATTATTCTATTTTTGTAGAATTTTGAGCAAAATGCCCAGATAAGTTCAAGTGAGCCAAAACAAACTACATGGGGCACTTCTAATATTGAAGAAGGTATGTTTTAGTTTAAACTTTCTGTCTGAGTTTTGTTCCCCATGGTTCCCTATTTTTCTTATATGTATTTTCCCAAGGACTGACAGGTTATGTGACTGTTAAACCACTTTTTTGAGGACTTACAGTCTCCTCACCCCTGCACATTGAGGTTATTGTCAGTTTTTCTTTTTTCTAAATAGTAACATCTTTACACATAAAGCTTTTTCTGATTTTTCAATTATTTCCTTAGATTTCAACAATTAAAATTACAGTACTGCCATATAATTGGCACCTGATAAATATTAGCTAGGGGAGCCCTGGTGGCATAGTGATTAAGTGCTCAGCTGCTACCCTGAAGGCTCGCAGTTTCAACAGAGGCACCGTCTGCTTCTGTAAAGATTTACAGCGGGACCACAGTTGATGATCCAGGGGTCTCAGTGTTCCCCTGGGAGCATGGCCCTTGGCCCTGATGCTGTCACTTCTAAATATTTGCATTATGATAGACAAAGAAATAGTATTTTATTAGTTACATTTTATTTTCTTTTATTAAAATATATTTTTTCATTTATTTAGTTTGAGTATATTCATATTTTTCTGTGTAGATCTTGCAGTTTCAGTATTTTCTTACTAATTTTGTAATTTCTTTAAATATCAAGGAGTCTAATCTTTATTTTCAGGTATTTTTAACTACTTTGTGAATTGTATTCTACTTATGTTGTATTTTTACAAACCAAAAACCAAACCAGACCCACTGCCATCAAGTCAGTTCCAACTCATAGTTAACCCATAGCCACCAAAACTCAGCCAGAGCAGAACTGCCCCATAGAGTTTCCAAGAAGCACCTGGAGGATTTGAACTGCCCATCTTTTGGTTTGCTGCTGGCATAGTGGTTAAATATAAAAGTCTTAATTTGTATTTGCTGATTCAGTAAATACTTCTTGAGAGCTACGTTTCTGCCTAAAACTAGATACTGAACATACAATAATCAACAAAACATATAAAAGTTTTACCCTTCATAAATTTAAAATTTATAAGGAAAGACTGGCCTTAAATAAGTATGTTTTTATCATCTGTCCGTTACTTTTAAGCTTAAAAGACCTTCTCAATCCAGATATTGGTAAATGTTTATTCCTTTTTACTCTAAGTTATCTTAATAGTTCAGTTTTTAAAATTTGCTTAAATAGATGATGCAAAACTTTCAGATTGTTTCTTTTATAAACAATTAACTAATTTACTGAGTCATCTCTCCCCTCTCCTGACTCTTGGACGCATCTTTGATCGAAAGTTCAATTTTTACATCTTGGTTCTCTTTCTAGGGTACGTTCTGTTCAGTTGATCATCTGATTTTCCGATTTTCCCTTAAGTTCCTTATTTGTTATCCTTTTAACTCATTTTAATTGTTATTATAAAGACATTCTACTTCCTCTTCTTCTCATTGTACCACAAATGAATAACAAAAATACAACACAAAACTAAGCTAACCGTATTTTTCCTTTAGTTCAGGTAACACTCAGAAATATTACTATCTCAGTGCCAGTATGTTGAATATCTTTTTTATTTTTAACTTATGGATAAGGAGGAGCTAGATAGAGAGTATCCTGATAAATAAAATGCAGAACAACAGAATGTTTGCTGGGTTTCTTTTTTGAAATTCGTATGTGTATACATAAAGCAATTAATAATGTATAAGGGCTGATATCAGAAAGAAAAGGATCAAAGACTAATTATGTAAAGTTTTACAGTTTCAGATAGTACTTCTCAGTTTTTGATGGCTGAGAACCTAGTGAAAGCTTCGGTACCTGAAGATGAAATTCTAACTGTCATGAATAGTAGGCAGCTACAGAAACCAAACCTGGTTTTAAATAAGATCCAGAGATCCAACATCTGTACGTTATCAGCTGAAGAACAGAAGATACTACAGTCCCTTAATCATCTCAATGAAAGATTACATTGTAAGTATAGAACACATTTTTAACAAAATGTATTTGACAATTTTAATTTATAAGGTAAAATTAGAAAATTTTGTGAGATTATTATCTACTTAAATTGAGTAAATAATGATTAGAATGTATTTGAACATACCAAACTATTTCAAGTATACCATACTCATTTATTTAAAGACTATTTCTTTGGTAGGCTTAACTGTCTTTTAAGAATATACAAACAGAATTACATTTCAGCAATGTGACAGACTAAGTATCCAGATTGACTATCCATCAAAAACAACTAAAAATTCTGAATAAAGCATTTTTAAAATATTAAATATAGCAATGAGCTGTTAAAAATATAAACAATTGTTAAACTAAAAACTGAATATAGCTAGGAATCCAGGAAGTTAAGGAAAGCATTACATCTAGTTTTATCTAGAGGATATTTAACACACAGAGTGAAATTGAGCTTTGTTTTTCATGGACTCACAGAAAAAGGAGGGAACAAAATCAGGGTGAGTAGTCTCATAAAAGATACTCCAGTAATAAAGCTGATCCTCCCCACTCCCTACGCACAAACATACATTACACATAAGAATTAAACAGTGTGCTTATCTTGAACTTCAGTACCCAGCAGAGGAGGGGGAACAATCAGCCCTGAGAATTTGGAATTACAGTCTGTCACATTAATTTACAGCCCATTTTCACACTAAGAATCTCTGGTGATAAAGTGATTAAGTGCGTCTCAGCTTACCAAAAGGTAACAGTTCAAACCTATCAGCTGCCCTATGGCCGAAAGATGTGATAGTCAGCTTCCTTGAAGATTACAGCCTTGGAAGCCCTGTGGGAGAGTTCTTCTCTGTCTTTATATGAGTTGGAATCAGCTCGACAGCAATGGATTTGGTTTGGTTATCTGAATGGGACTTAAAACTCTCAAGCCAAGAATTTAATTTAGAATGATCCTGAACTGTTAATACTCTAAAGCACCTGACAAAAGTAAATTTATATTCCAGGTCTCAAAGAATTAGGATAAATAAAATCCGAGGAGAATAAACATCTCACAGTAAAAATAATAACTAAACACATAAGGAAAAAACACACCATGAAAAAATTGAGAAGAAACCATAAGACATTATAAAGAGACCCATAAAGATTTTATATAATAACATTATAAGTCACAGACTATAAAATAACTATATATTTAAAGTAATCCGGAATAAACTTTAAAATATGCTAGGGAGTAAGGAAGTATGAAGAATGACCAACTAGATCTGATAAAAGACTGAACAGAACTCCTAAAAATGGAAGACATAATCACCATAATTTAAAATTCAGCAGAGGGTTTTAAAGAGCAGATTAGTGACAAATATCTACAGAGAGAGTTAGTAAACTGGAATATTGATCACAGAAATTTTTCTAGAATAAAGTACCGAGAGACAAAGAGATGGAAAACATGAGACAGGGTTTTAAAAACAAAGGCGTGAGTTAAAAAGTCTGAAATGGGACAGAGACAATATCTAAAGTGATAATGGCTGAGATTTTTTCCAGTCTGGCAGAGAATACCAACCCACAGATTCAACACAGTTAAAACAGGATAAATAAAAAGCCATACCCAACACGAGAATGAAAAGGGGTGTACGCTGAGATCTCCACTAAAATACTACAATTGATGGTCCAGGGGCCTCAGGGTTCACCTGGAAGCGTGGCCCCTGGCCCTGATGCTGCTCCTCTCCATAAATCTTAATGGACGTCAACTCTTCGGACAGTTACGGATTCGACTTGGCAACACAGAGTGTCCTATCGTGTGTGCACTTTATGGTTTCATGCATCTGTAGGATGTGATCCTGCTGACATCTTACTGGAGGCAGAGGAGAGGGTGGAGAGGAAGGGATTGGAGATTGTTAGGAGGATATGACATGTATAGAACAGAGAGGAAGAGTGTGCTGTCACCGGACAGAGAGAGCAGTGGGAGCTGCACATAGGCAGCCATGCAAATTTATACGGGGACTGTACATTTTTACACAACCATAGGGAAAAAAAAGCCACACCAAGATGTACTAAAGTGAATTCTCATTAGTGCAAAAAAAAAAAAAAGACATTAAGCATGTAAATGTTCATGTATTTACTTGAAAAAAAATTAACTGAGAAAAAAGAACTTACATTTAAAATCTTTTCAAAGTGAAAATTCTCTCATGAATAAGGGTAAATTAAAGGTATATTCAGACTAAAACTAAGAGACTTTTGGACAGTTAACTCTTACTGAAGGAGATACTAAAGAATGCACTTTAGCAAACTGAAAGTAATCTCTAAGACAGATACTTCCAGAGGGTAAATTTGAAAAAACATTGTGCTAAAATACAAAAGTAATGAAGTAGTGTGGATTTTAAAGAGAAAAAAGTTATCAATAGTAATGTACAAGAAGCTACAGTGTACTGCAGTCTTAAAGACAAATTAGCTGTAGATGTTGATAACTGAAGTATGCGTGTAGTGATTACTGTGGTCACAACTAAATGAGTACAAATTGAGTATAGAACTTAAAATTGGTAGAGAAGGAAAGTAGCATGCAGCAATGCCAAATCAATCCAAAATAAGGGAGAGGAAAATAAACATAGAAGAGAGAGAACAAATGGAAATACTATAAGATGGTTATACAAATAAATGATACGTGTTTATAATAAAGGTAAATGAATTAAATGATACAGTTAAAAGATGGAAGTCTTTCATTTTTTGAGATGAGAAGATGTTAATCCAACTAATTCTGTTTAGAAGGAATGTATTTAAAACATGAGGATATAGAAAAACTGGAAGTAAAAATAGGGAAAATAATGTACCAAGCAAATTCTAACCCAAGGAAAGCTTGTTTAGGTATGTTATTGTCAGACAAAATTGACTTAAAAATAGAAAGCATCACTAGACATAGAAAGAATCACAACATAGTGATCAAAATTTTAATTCAGGAGATATATGTAGCTCATTTCAATGTCATGTAAATTTAAGAACACAACTTCAAAATATGTAAAACATTTTTTTAATCACTGTCGGAAATTTTAAATATACTATTTGTCAAAAATTGATAGAACAGATGGGCGAAAAAACAATATAGATGTGTAAGAATCAAAGATGATTAACAAACTCCATCAAAGGGACACATTTGTCACAAGCACACCTAGAATACTAATAAAAAATGGACCATGCATGGGACTATAAATAAAGACTAACTCATTTCAAAGGACTGGAGTTTTAACTACAGTGAAATGAATAGCAGGAAAAAAAAGGTGACCATTAAGAAACACACTTCTTAATAAACCACACATCTTAAAAATATATAATAATGTAAGTTACAAACATTTTTTGACCTTGAACAACAATTACATATATATATAATCAGGATTTATCAAATTCAGCAGTGATGTTATTTTTAACCAGATTATTCTTTGTTTTGGGGAGACTCTCCTGTGTATAGTAAGCTGTTTAGCAGCATTCCTAGCTACTAACTCATAGATGCTATAGCTTACCACAGATGGGAATTAAAATATGTCTCTTGACATTGCCAAATGCCCCTGGTGGCGATACTCACCCCTAAGACACCTCTAGGGGAAAAAAAAAGCATGCCCATTTCTAAACACAAAAGCTATTTTACCCCTGTCTGTACTACTTTAACGATATCCAGCTTCCAACCAAATAGTAGGAGACACACAGAAACACAAGTGGAAAAAAGCCACTGTCATGGGACAATTCAGTAGAATTAGATACAGAAATAACTGAAATGTATTTAAATAATTATAACTGTCTAAATTTGTTAAAGGTTATAGTGGGAAAGATAGATAATATGCGTAAACAGGTAAGGAATTTTAGCAGCAATAGAAACTAAGAAAAAATCTGAAGGAAATTTGTCAAATAAAAGCACTGTAACAAGAATGAAGAATATTTCTATGGACTCATCAGTAGAATCGTTACAACTGAGGGAAGAACCAGTAAATTTGAAGATAGATCAATAGAAAGTATCCACAATGTAACAAAGAAATGAAAAAGAGTGAGGAAAAAAATAAAGTACATAAATTTATGGTACAATGTCGGGTAATCTAAGAAGCATATGCTGTAATTAGAATTCCAATCTGGGAGTCTGTAGCCCTTTTTTACAAGAGGAAGATGCTGTGGGTCCCATCGGAAGTTAGGTTTTGACACAGCTCATCTTACTTAAGTCCTATTCTTGGATCCTAGTTTAGCACATTATCAAAAAGTCTACAAAGAAATTCTGGGATCATTTCCAGATAAGCTGCTTATAACTACATATTAGAATAAATGAGCACCCAAATAAAAGTCCTAAAATTGGACCCTACTAAATACCATACATTAAAAAAAAATTCAATTCCAAGAGCATTACACACTAAACATGAAAGAAAATATATAAAACTTTGGGAGATAATATAGGAAAAATGTCTTTCCACCTTAGTATAGTGAAGGAGTTCAAAAATAGAGTATGAAGAGCATAATCTGTAGAGGGAAAATTACTACCTTAAAATTGCAAACTTCCCTTCATATCGAAACATCATGAAAAGATCATCCACAATATGAGAGAAAATATAACACACATAATAAAGGACTTGCTCAAAATAATGTAAAGAACTTCTAGAGCTCAATAAGAAAAAAGAACGCACCAGAAAAATTAGATAAAGACATAATCAAGCACTTCAAAAAAAATGTAAATGGCCAATTAACATGGATAGCTCCTCAACTTCGTAGGTAATAGGGAAATGTGTATTAAAACATTGAGGTGCAGTACATAACCAATAGATTACCATAAATGTAAAAGGCTGGCAGTATCTTTAAGTGGTGTATAACATATATAGCAATAGGAACTACCATGTAACATTGATAGGAGTGTAATTTGCTGTAATCTGATAAATGTTTTGATACACCTAATTGAATAATTGAATTTCAATTTCAGTCATCAAAAATGAAATGGAACACATAGATACAGTATCCTAGGCATTTGTGAGCTGAAATGAACTGGTATTGCCCATTTTGAATCAGACAGTCATAGTGGTTTGCTATGCCAGGAATGACAAATTGAAGAAAAAGTGATGTTGCATTTATTGTCCAAAAAAAAATTCCAAGAACTATCCTGAAGTACAGTGCTATCAGTGATAGGATAATAGCCATAAGATGACAAGGAAGAGCAGTTAATATGATTTTTCAAATTTAAGGACACACCATCTGTCGATTTTGATAAAGCCAAAGACAAAGGAACTGATAACTTCTACAATCTGAAATTGATCAAACATGCAGTCAGGATGCATTGGTAATTACTGGTTAGTAGAATGCAAACGCTGGATACAAGAAGGATTAGTAGTTTGAATGCCAAGCCAAGTGCCATAGTTTGAATGATGATGGTAAAATTTTGCAAGACCACTGACTTTTTCACTGTATATGCATTTTTTTTGCCAACATAAATGGCAATTGTACACATAGACCTCACCAGACAGAATACACAGGAATCAAATCATACACGTCTGTGTAAAGAAACAATAGAAGAGCTCAGTATGGCCAGCTTTGGAACAGACCATCAACTGCTTCTATGGAAATTCAAGTTAAAGCTAAATAAAATTAGGACACATCTGTGAGAGCCAACAACCTTGAGCATATCCCACCTGAATTTAGAGACCTTCCTAAGAACAGATTTGACATGTTGAACATTAATGACTGAAGACCAAGCATGTTGTGGAATGGCATCAAGGACATCATATATGAAGAAAGCAAGAGGTCACTAAAAAGACAGGAAAGAAAGAAAAGACCAAAATGCATGTCAGAAGAGACTCAAATATTTGCTCTTGAATATTGAATAACTAAAGCAAAAGGAAGAAGTGATGAAGTAAAAAAGCCAAACAGAAGATGTCAAAGGACAGCTCAAGAAGACAAAGTATACTGACATGTGCAAAGAGCTGGAGGTAGAAAACCAAAAGGGAAGAACACACCTCATATTTCTCAAGCTGAAAGAACTGAAGAAAAAATTCAAGCCAGAACTGCAATAGGATTCTATGAGGAAAATATTAAATGACATAGTAAGCATCATAAGAAGATAGAAGGAATACATAGAGTCACTATGTCAAAAAGAACTCATCTATGTTCAGTGATTTCAAGAGGTAGCGTGTGATCAGGAACTGATAGTACTGAAGGAAGAAGTCTAAACCGCACTGTAGGCATTAGCAAAAAACAAGGCTCCATGAACTGACAGCATACTAATTAGGTGTTTTGACAAACAGATGCAGCACTGGAAGTGCTAACTTGTCTATGCTGAGAAATTTGGAAGACAGCTACCTGGCCAACCAAGCAGAAGAGGTGCATATTTATGCCTATTCCCAAGAAAGGGAAAGAAATTATCTTACCAAACAATATCATTAATAGCACACATGCAAGTAAAGTTTTGCAGAAGATAATTCAAAAATGGATGCAGCCGTGTGTCCACAGGAAACTGCCAGAAATCAAAGGAGACTCAGAAAAGGACATGCATGGAACCAGATACATCATTGTTTATATCAGATCTTGGCTGAAAGCAGAAAATACCAGAAAGATGTTTACCTGTGTTTTACTGACTATGCAAAGGCATTTGATTCTGTGAACCATAACAAACTGTGGATAACATTGTAAAGAATGAGAATTCTGAATACTAAATTATGCTTATGAGGAACCCATACATAAGTCGAGAAGCAGTCATTTGACAAGAACAGGGAGAAAGTCACGAAGGTGTGCCCAGGGTTGTTCTTTCACCGTACTTATTATTTGCTGAACAAATAATCTGAGAAGCTGGAATATATGAAGAAGAACATGGCATCAGTATCTAAAGAAGGTTCATGAACAACCTGCAGTGTACAGATGACACAGTCTTGCTTGCTGAAAGTGAGGAGGACTTGAAACACTTCTGATGAAAATCCCAGGAATTGACAGCTCTCAGTACAGATTACACCTCAAGAAAACAAAAATCCTCACAACTGGACTGACCAATAAGCAACATCATGATAAACAGAGAAAAGATTGAGATTGTCAAGGATGTCATTTTACTTGGACCCACAGTCAACACTCATGGAAGTGCAGTTAAGAAATCAAAAGACACACTGCATTGAGCAAATCTGCTGCAAAAGACATCTTCAGGGTTGAAAAGTAGAGATGTCACCTTGAAGACTAAGGTGCTCCTTTGACCCAAGCCATGATGTTTTCAATCACATATTTATATGATGAATAAGAAAGACCAAAGAATTGAAGCCTTCGAGTTGTGTGTGATGAAGAATACTGAATATACCATGGACTGCCAAAAGAACAAACAACTGTTTCTTAGAAGAAGTACAACCAGAATGCTTCTTAGAAGCAAGGATGTCTGACATATTTAGGACATGTTATCAGGAGGATTCAGTCTTTGAAGAAAGACATCATGCATGGTAAAGTAGAGGGCCCATGAAAAAAGAGGAAGACCCTCAGTAAGACAGTTTGACATAGTAGCTGCAACAGCAGGCTCAAGTGTAACGATTGTGAGGATGGCACAAGACCAGGCAGTTTCGTTCTGTTGTTCATGAGATTGCTGTGAGTCAGAACTGACTCAAGAAGCACTTGACAGCACTAACAACAGTAAATTGAGTGTGAACACATGGTGCAACCTAGCAATTTCACATGTAGATGGATACCCCAGAGAAAATCTCAAACATGTGCATCAAGGAGATGTATAAAAGCAGATACAGTGATCAATTCAAAAATGTCTAAATTGAGTATATTCAATTTAATGGAATACTATTCAGTAAGGAAAATGAACAGACTATACATACATCAGCATGGAGAAATCTAAAATACATAATTTTGAGGGAAAAAAAAGGCAAATCACGGGGGAATAAAGTCAGTATAATTCCTTAAATGTGAAATTCAAAACCAGAACTCATGTAGGATCTTCTACTGTCCTCACCCCTTTGAGAGCAAGGAATAATGAAGAAAACTAAAGACACAAGGGTACCGAAGGACGAACGGACCACATCTACCGTGACCTCCACCAGACTGAGTCCAGAACAGCTAAAAGGTGCCCTGCAGCCACCACTGGCTGATCTTGCAGAGATCACCCTCGAGGGTCCCAGACAGAGCTGGACAAAAATACGGAACAAAATTCTAAGTCAACAAGAAAGACTAGACTTGCTGGCCTGCCCGAGACTGGAGAAACCCTGAGAGTGTGGCTCCCAGACACCATTTCAGCTCAGTAATGTGCTCACTCCTGAGGTTCACTCTTCAGCCGAAGATTTAACAGGCCCATATAACAACATGAGACTAACAAGCCACATCAACCTAGGGACAGGGACTAGCAGGCAGGAGGGGACAGGAACACAAAGATGAGAAGGGAGAGTGCTGACATTTGGTAGGGTTGATAACCAACATCATAAACAATAATGTCTACTAACTGTTTAATGAGAAACTAGTTCTGTAAACCTTCATCTAAATTTAAAAAAAAAAAGACAAAACTAAGCAATATCATTTTGGGGATGTACATCTATGTGTTAAAACTGTACAGAAGCAGAAGTTGGTATAGTGAGTGTCCTCTGAGGATGGGAAGGGGATGCAATTAGTAGGATAGTTTGGAGGCCAGGAGCTCCAGGAAGCTTCCAGTGTCTTGATAGTTTAGATTTTTTAATTCAGGTGGTTACACAAATATTACCTTTTATTGTTACTTGAAATACTCATATGAGGTCTGACAAGTCCGCAAGCCTACTTGTTTGAAGTGCTACGTGTCTCACTGCTGAATATCACCATAGTCACCTCTGAAGTACTCCCCTTGAGAAGCTACGCATTGACGCCTGCACATAGTCCACTTGTCAAAGCGATTTTGGAACTCTTTCTGGAGTGGCCACTGCACATGGTAGCACAGTGACAAGTCTGTGAACTTAATTGCATAGTTGTCTGTGAGGGAGTTTTTAGCCAGTAAACAAACAACTGTTTTGGAACACCCTCCCTACTCACCTGATCTGGCCCCAGTGTCTTTTTTCTTTACCTTAAGATAAAGGAAATATTGAAAGGAACACATTTTGGTGATATTCGGGACATCAGAGGTAGTACAGCAACAGCTCTGATGGCCATTCTGGAGAGAGTTCCTGAACTGCTTTGAAGGGTGGACTAGGCGCTGGTAGCGGTACGTAGCTTACCAAGGGGAGTACTTCACAGGTGACTGCAGTGATATGAGCAATGAGGTGTGCAACACTTTCGCTAAGATGAGTTCGTGAACTTAATTAGAAGTAGTCTTATATGTTTTATATAAACTTAGGTGTGTATGTTAATTGCAACATTAAAATTTGATATGTTAATAAAAGGTGAAGAACCACAACCACAAAAACAACGCAGAACTAAGGCTATAAATTTAAAGTTACAATTATGTGGATGAAGAATTAAAAACTCAAGTGAGTCATTTGGAGTTTTCTTTCCTGTTAGAGGCATCTACTTATTTAAATATTTTATGAAAAAGTGTGTAGCTACGTGTTTGTGCTTTTGTCCAGATGCTTGCTACCATATGGTCAAAAGCCTGCAAACTGAGAGGGTGAAGGTGGGCCAAGTTACTCAGCTTTTTTTGCCAATAATTAAATCAACAATTCATCTTCTTTCTGGAGAGACTGCAAGGAGGAAATTCCTTTTCTAGTTTAAGAACAGAAGCGGGAGGGAGGAAAGAAAAAAGGGAGGAAGGAAGGAAGATGAAAGAAAAAAGGGAGGAAGGAAGGAAGATTAAAGAAAAAATTAAAAGGAGAGGAAAGAGGAAGGAATCTAAGGGGAAAGAATCTAACATTTGAGTATGGATTGTTGGGAATTCCTTTCTGTCAGTAGAAGTTTTGTGTATTTGCTTTTAATCAAATTATTCCTATTTTTTAGCCTAATATGAAGACTACTTCTGAGGCAAATAGGGAAAAAAGTCTCTTATTCAATTTTGAGCATTTTGGCATGTTCGAATTTAATGTTTGACTGTTAAGCCATTATTTCTCTTTCAATATACATTATTAAATATTTCTATATTATGATGCAATTATTTCAGGTGTGCAAGAAACTGCTTGTAAAAATCCATCCATCAGAAATATTTTACAAATAATACCACTTCTGGTAAGTATTTAGATTCTTTTTTTATCCCTTCCCCCTGAAACCTCCTGGTTTTATGCAGAAGGATCCTGTGTCAGTATTATAAAAAGTGAGTTTTAAGTAGTTTTTCTACCCAATATAAGATATTTCATTAAAATTATGCAAATACCCTCTCTAACAGAAAAAGGTGAAGATTTTTACATCCAGGGTTATTTTGTCAGGCATGGGAGTAGTCATGGGAGATATCAAGGTACCAATCTTCAAACAATTTTTAATATCTAGTGTAGTAGGAGATTCCCTAAGAAGGTTATGTTGGTAATGATCCCTATCTTTGATCATATCTCTTCCTTATTTTCAAAGTCAAAATTAACATACTATTTTGATTTTTTTTGGCCTGGTACTGGGCTCTGGTAATGATACACATATAATGAAAAAGTCAGCACATTTAAGATTTTGTACAGTCTAACTAGGAAGAAAGATATACATGATAAATCAGTAATTCCTTTCATAAAGACAAGCACAAAGCTAGTTCTGTGTCCAGAGGTTAAAGATGTCCCAAATGTATTACTTTTCCACATCAGCTACTCCCTCTCCCCGCAGGACTTTCCTTCCTGACTTTGAGTTCCCTAATTCGCTACAATGTCTCACAAAACTCACAAACCCTATAAAGGAAAGGGCTCCTGTAGTTGTGGAGGCTGCCAGATTCCAAATTCATGTGTCAGGCACAAACTTCTCCCTGGCCCTCAGCTTCTTGCCAAAAGCCCTCAGTTTTTTCACTGCATGGACTGGGAAGCCCGCTGCACCATCTCCTGCAGGTCTCTGCAGTGGGTCTCCCCTTTGGGGGTGATGGGCTCTCCTCTCTGCTCTGGAATTGGCAATCTTTTAAGGCAAAACTGAGTGTTCCCTTTGGTTGACCATAATTGTCTTATTTGCACTGCCTCAACCAATCACCCGGAAGAGAGTCACAAGATCATGGCTAGAAAGACCATACACAAAAGGACTTCATTGCACCACACATGGATGCTGGTTGCCATGAAGTTGATCCCAACTTATGATAGATGACACCACGTGTGTCAGAGTAGAACTGTGCTCCAGAAAGTTTCCAATGGCTGAGTTTTTGGAAGCAGATCACCAGACCTTTCTTCCAAGGCACTTCTGGGTGGACTCAGGCCTCCAAGCCTTAAGTTAGCTGCCAAGCCCATTTGCATCACTCAGGGACTCCTACATACAAATAGTATATAAAAATAGTTGCTGTATAAAGTAAGATAATCCTCAGAACTGGACCAGTAAGCAACATCATGATAAGCAGAGAAAAGATTCAAGTTATCAAGGATTTCCTTTCATTTGGATCCACAGTCAACACCCATGGACACAGCGTTCAAGAAATCAAATGATGCATTGCATTGGGCAAATCTGCTGTGAAAAACTTCTTTAAAGTATTAAAAAGCAAATATGTCACCTTGAAGACTAAGGTGTGCCTGACACAAGATATGATGTTTTGAGTTGCCTCACATGCATGTGAAAACTGGTCAACTAATAAGGAAGACCAAAGAAGAATCAACAGTGTTGGTAAAGAACATTGAGTGTACTGTGGACTGCCAAAAGAGTGAGCAAGTTTGTGTTGGAAGCAGTACAGCCAGAACGCTCCTTAGAAGCCAGAATAGTGAGATGAGGGACCAGTCCCTAGAGAAGTGTATCATGCGTGGTAAAGTGGAAAACTGTCAATGAGATGGATTGACACAGTGGTCGCAACAGTGAGTTCAAGCATAAAAATTGTGAAGAGGGGACAGGACCAGGCAGGGTTTCATTCTACACCTAGGGTCACTATGAGTTGAAACTGACTTGACAGCACCTAGCAGCAGAAAGATAAGACAAAGGAAGAAGCTGTATCTGGCTGGAGATGATCGCAAGACATTCAGGTCTATGGAAGGAGTGTACCTAAACTAAGATACTATCCATACTCTCACAATTCTCAACTTAGGTGTTCTACAAAGAAATATTTTGTTAGAAAATGGAATGCTTACTCAGTTTTTGTTGTTGTTTGTTTTCATCTCATGCCTTCAGTTCTAAAATGTTCACAGTAAAAGTGAGATTATGGCGGTATACTGCATACATTTACATAAAATAAAACATTTCTTACCAATGTTTCAAAGAGCCCTGATGGTGCAGTGGTTAAGTACCAGATTGCTAACTGAAAGGCTGGCAATTCAAATTTACCCTGTGGCTCTGAGGGAGAAAGACTTGGAGATTGCTTCTACAAAGACAGTCTAAGAAACCTAGTGGGGCAGTTCTGCTCTGTCTTATGGGGTCACTAGGAGGCCAAACTGATTTGCCTGCATCAAACACCACCACCCACATTTCAGGGGCTACCCTGTGCTCCTAGTAGTGAAACAGTGAGAAAGAGGCTCTTTCCACCTTCATGAAGTTTATTATATATGTCTGGGTGTATGATTCTTAGAGATGGCTGTCTCAGTGGCATTTTTGATGCTGTGAACTTTAGACACAAATATTTTGATTCCTAATATGTTTTTTCATGGCTACGTTTTCAACCTAATGTGGATTTGGCTCTTTTTTTTTTAATCTGTATGTAATCAGCAATTTAAGTAATTTTTGCACTGATAATTTTTCCATGCCAGGGTTTTGACCATGACAATTTTCTTGTCAGTTTTTACATTTATCATTCTTATTTAACTTTATTTGGATAATACCTTCAGTTACTGAGATCATTTTTCTGTATACTTCAGCTCAACTGGAGCTTTGGATATTTTATTTATTTGGCCTTTATTCTGTTATTTCTGTTTTACATTATTTTACACTGCACCCAGATTCACCAGATGTTAACGTTTTGTTTCATATGCTTTATCTTACTTATAGATAGTTGGATGGAAGGAGGAGGGAGGGAGGGAAGAAGGGATGGACAAATGATAGATACATACCATATATACATTTTTATGAACTATTTGAAGATGAATTGTAGACAGTATGATAAACAAAAGCCAAACCTGTTACTGTTGAGTTGATCCCAACTCACAGAAAAGAGCAGAATTGCCCCAGTAGAGTTTCTAAGGAGCACCTAGTGAATTCAAACTGCTGATGTTTTGGTTAGCAGCTGTAGCTCTTAACCACTACACTTACTGTCTGAATTTCTCTGGTTGCTTTTGGAGCGGAGAGCTTTTCATTATCTCTCAAATCATATTACAAGCATCAGCTACCTCACCATTCCTTCAAGCAAGTACTGCTCTGAAGTTTCAGAATTAAAAAATAAATGCAAACCAGCCTTCCTATATTCCTTTATTGAGTACTCAATCATTTTAATAATAATAATTGTATCTCCTTATATAATACTGGCATCATACATGACAGTCATCCATGTAAAACACTTAGCATACAACCTGTAGTACAGTAAACACCAAATATATGTTAGGTGGCATTATTACTACTTCAGCTACTATCATTATAATCTGTGTCTCCAAAAATACATAACATTTTGAAAATGTCTAAGTGAAACTTACATATAAAGCATAACTTTCTCTTCTAAAAATTAGAAATTACTTTAATAACCTTTGTAGTTCCACCTGTCTTTCCTTTTTCCTCTATTCTGTGAATCTTCCAACCCAGTCAGCTCATTTAATATGTTGTCCATCGTGTCTGAAATAACTTGGGTCTGCCTCTATGTTTTTCTCATGCCTTGCTTAGTATATAATTGTTGCGTTGTTCTGTGCCCTTGAGTCAATTCCAGAGACCTATAACCATGACCATCAAGTCGATTCCAACTCACAGCAACTATACAGCACAGAGTGAAACTACCACATAAAGTTTGCAGAGAGGGCCTAGTGGATTCCAGCTGCCAACCTTCTGGTTACCAGCCATAGCTCATAACCACTATACCACCAAGGTTTCCATAGTGACACTGTATGACAAAGTAGAATTGTCCCATAGGGTTTCCTAGACTGTTGTCTTTATGGGAGCAGATCACTAGGTCTTTTGTCTCAGAGAGCAGCTGATGGGTTAAAACTACTGACCTTTCATCACAACCAGGCCTCCCTGGTGCTTACATATGTTGATGCCCAATTCCTAGCTACAGTATATAGAATTAGATACTTTCGCTTTCGTGTCCAAAATCCAAACCATCTAAGCTCTAAGTAACTAAATGTCACTTCCTCCATGAAGTTCTCATGACCAATACAGTTTGCGATGCTGGAAGCACCTTTGAGCTAATTAGTATCTCTGGTTTTATACCTACACTCTGCAGGTATTTCTTGCTAGTTGTCTATCTAAACAAATAATCCTTATTGGCATTATATTCTTTTTGTTTGTTTGTTTGTTTAATTTCATAGTGTACTTTAGATGAAGATTTACAGAACAAACTAGTTTCTCATTAAACAGTTACTACACATTGTTTTATAACATTTACCAACAACCCCACATCAGGTCAAAACTATCCCTTCTCAAACTTGGGTTCCCTATTACCAGCTTTTCTGCTCCCCACCCCTCTCCCACCTCCCGCCCCCCCCCCGCCCCCCACTGCCTTCTAGTCCTTGCCTCTGGCTGGTGTGCCGGTTTAGTGTCATTTTGTGTTATGGGCTTCTGCAGTCTTTGGCTAAAGGGTGAACCCAGGAGTAAGTCTGCTGGAGGCCATTGTAGATGTGGTCCGTTAGACCTTTGGACTCAATTTTCCTTGTTTCTTTAATTTTCTTCATTATATTTTGCTGCCAAAGGAGTAAAACCAGAAGCGTAACCTAGATGACTACTCATGGGCTTTTGAGACCCCAGACACCAGATGCTACTCACCAAAGTAGAAAGAACTTTTTCTTTATAAACTATGTTGTGGCAGTTGAGCTAGATGTTCTACAGAACAAATCACACTCAGGGAGCTGACCAGTGGGGAGGGAGGGGGAGGAATCTAAGTGGCCAAGACCAAAAGAACTTCCTCCTGGCCAAGGGACAGCTGCCAGCAGGAAGTAGAAACCAAGGGACTGTGGGAAGGCTCAGTGGGAAGGGTGAAGTTAGAGAACCGCTAATCACTGGTTACCAGGTGATTTGCATCCTGCTGGAAGTTCCTGAAGGTGCTTTCCACGTTCTCCCTGCCTGCCAGGCTCCAATGTGGTTGGGCTAGCCAGGAGGGTTCAGAAGTGGGGAGAAGATGGGGTCGGTGGGAAACCATGTATTGCTGGTTGACAGCTGCTTTGTGTCCTACTGGGATTTCTGTGACTCTGCTTTCGCACACTTCCTGTCTGCCAATCCCTGACAGGTGTCCAAGAAGGCAGATTGTGCTGGATTAGGTAATACAGGGGACTTCCATTGGTGTCTCTTCCTGCTCCCTGCACTCTGTTAGTTTCTTATTCCATTCGGTGCTTGGCTGAGAACTTTCCCTCTTCATTTGACATTTGTCTCTGTTTTACTTAGTTTTGGGGGTCTTTACTGTGCAGGGACAGTATGGTGCTTATGTCTATGGCACTGTGTTGGCCAGAAGTTTCTGGAGCTATATTCTTGAAGCTTAGATTGTTTTTCTCCTGTCTGCTTCATTGAAACCAGCACATACTAAATACTTAGAAAATATTTATTGATCTTTTTTTAACATGGTCTTTCTGTATATAGATTGTTTCCTTTTTTCACAAGGTAGCAAAATGGAGTAATTTATTTGAACCTGATTTTTTTTTTTTTTTTCGTATTCTGAAGCAGGAGTTTGTAAATCTGTAAAAATACCACTGATTGTGGAGTTGTGCCAGAACCCTTTAATAAGTGTTAATATTTAATCAATTAGTACTATTTAGTGACAATTGAACACAATTAAAAAGAAAATAACATTTATTGTTTTCCTGCTAATAAAAAAGTACCATGCCAAATGTGTTCACATATATTCTCTTATTTTACTTTCTCAGTTAGGGACATGAGCTGGTTTTTCTAAGCCATCAGAACTGTTTAGTGGTACATCCCAGATTTAACTTTTCTCTCTTTCTCCCACGGAATTTTCCTTATCCCAGTTAATGACACCATCATCATCCACCATATTTTCCAAAGAGAAAATTGTATCTCATCCAGGCTTCTCTTTTTTCCATCTCCCTAGTTAATAAATCTACCTAATTATATTTCCTAAATGCATCTTGGATCCATTCCGTCTTCCCTATTGCTACTTAGAATGTATCTTGGCTTAGGACTTCACCATGCCTAACAACAAATGTAGAACAGTTGGAACCCTCATTGATGGCAGGACTATAAAATGGTACAATCACTATAGAAAATGGTGTGGCACTGTCCTAGATATCTGATATTGCTTTAACAGAAATACCAAGTGGATGGCTTTAACAGAAAGTTTATTCTTACACAGTCCAGTAGGCTACAAGTCCAAATGCAGGGTGTCAGCTCCAGGGAAAGGCATTCCCTGTCTTGGCTTGAGAGGAAGTTCCTTGTGTTATATCAGTCTTTGGTCTAAGAGTATCTCAGTGCAGAAACCTCAGGTCCAATGGATGCATTCTGCTCTTGGTGCTACTTGGTTAACGGTATGAGTTCCCCAGCTCTTTGCTTGCTTCTTTTTCCTTTTATCTTGTGTAGGATAAAATGTGATGCAAGCCATACTCTGGAGAAACTCCCTTTACATTGGAGCAGGGAGATGAACTCAGGAAGGGTGGTACAGCCCCAACCCTAATCTTCTTTGCGTAATCTAGTCTATTAACCACAGGCAGAGATCAGGATTTACAGCATAGGAAAGTCACAAAATGGAGGGTATTCACCCAGTACTGGGAATCATGGCCCAGCCAAATTACTGCACATATTTTGGGGGGGGGGGGACACAATTCAATCTATGACAAGCACTGCCTCAAAAAACTAGAAATAGAACTACTGTATAATCTAGCAATTCTACTCCTAGGTATACACCCTAGGTATTTAAAAATAATGGCACAAGCAACCATACACACGGTTAGGTTCACTGCTGCTTTATTCACAATAACAAATAATGGAGACAACGAAAGTGCCATCAATCTGTGAATTTAAAAAAACCAAACCCATTGTGGTCAACTCAGTTCTGACTTATAGCAATCCTATAGGATAGAGCAGAACTGTCCCCATAGAGTTTTCAAGAAGCACCTGGTAGACGTGAACTACTGACCTTTTGGTTAGCACCAGTTACATGTAACCATTATGCCAGCAGGGTTTCCACATCAATGAATGGATAAGCAAATTGTGGTACATACATACAAAGGAATACTGTACAACCATAAAGAACAACAGTGAGTCTGAGAAACATTTATATATAACACAGGTGGATCAGGAAAGCATGATGCTAAGTGAAATACACTGGGTACACAAGAACAAATATTGTATGATCCTTCTTTCATAAAAAGACAGTAACAGATAAACAGAGAGAGACTAGTGCTTACTGGTGGTTACCAGGGTGGAGGAGGGGAGAAGACAGTACACATTAGACTGTAGAGACTTGTTGTTTGGGGTGATGGGGAACATAGCACCGAATATAGTTGTAGTGAGCACAGTACAACAAAAATAAAAACAAGTATATGAGACCAGAGTGGTGGGTATAGGCATATTGTTAGACAGGTAGGTAAAGGTGTATACATAGTTGAGAACAGAAGTATCTCCAGGTATGTGTAAATACAGATGTATGGGTGCTGGCACATATTCATTGAATGCATGTCATGGATTGAACTGTGTCCCCCAAAAGTAGCCATGTGGCTGGGCCATGACTCCCAATATTTTGTGATTGTCCTCCGTTCAGTGGTTTTCCTATGCTGTATGTTAAAGGATTAGGGTAGGACTATAAATCCCTTGATAGGATCACCTCCCTGCTCCACTGTAAAGGGAGTTTCCCTGGAGTATGGCTTGCCCCACCCTTAATCCTTTCATCCTATGAGAGATAAAAGGAAGGAGAAGCAAGCAGAGAATTGGGTACCTCGCACCATCAAGAAAGTAACGCCAGCAAAAGAGCATGTCCTTCAGACCTGAGGTTCCTGCACGAAAATGCTCCCTGGACAAAGACTGATGCAGTACCAGAACTTGCTCCAAAGCTGACATGGGGGAAAGCCTTCCCCTGGAGCAGACGTCCTGAATTTGGACTCGTAGCCTACTGGACTGTGTAAGAATAAACTTTCCTTCATTAAAGTCATCCACTCTGTGGTATTTCTGTTAGAGCAGCACTAGCTGACTAGAACAATGCACAAATACAAATATTCCTCAGACATAACCAAATACCTTCAAGAATAGTTTTCTGTGTTTGAAGGCTTAGGACCATAGTCTCATGAAACAACTCAGTCAATTGGCATAAGTGAAAAATCAGACCAGTTGCTCTCGAGTAAATTTTGACTCAGCAACTCTATAGAAAAGTGTAGAACTGCCCCCACAGTGTTTCCAAGGAGCAGCTGGTAAATTCAAACTACCAACCTTTTGGTTAGCAGCCAGGCTGTCTGGAGCCACCAGAGCTCCAGCTGACATAACATCATTCACAAAAATCATGATCTGCATCCTAGTAAAAGTGAGTAGCAGCTAGAGTCTTACAAGTGGCCATGTAAAACACAACTGCAGATCTCTCCTTGCCAGGATCTGAACAGTAAGATAACCAAAATCTCAAGGAAGAAACACATCTTCACATGCAACAACCTTATCTGCCCTGAGACCAGAAGAACTAGGTGGTGCCCAGCTGCACCACTAATCATTCTGACCAGAATTAAAACAGGTGGTCCTAGATAGAATGGGAGAAAAGTGTGGAGCAGAACTCAAATTTATAGGTAAAAACAAAAGCCAGAAGTTATCACGGATAGGAAAAGGAGGATGGGGAGATAATGTGTATAGAGTTTGTGTTTGTAGTGATGAAAAAGTTTTGGATTTGGCAGTAATAGTAGCATGACATTGTAAATGTAATGAATGCCACTGAATTGTACACTTAAAAATGTGTATACTTGAAAATGGTTGAAATAGCAAAATAATATAATAAATATATAATATAATAATAATTCATGTCTCATCTACACTATTTAAGTCTCCAGGTTTGCTTTTTTAGTGTATCCTCCATCCTACCAGAACAATCTTTTTAAAACACAAATCTAAACACCTCATTCTCCTGCCTAAAACTGGCCTTCAGTGATCAGTATCATCTAAAAGATAAAACCCCTGAGAACTGCAGTTCATGGCCCTTCCAGTCTAACCCTGGGTGGATCCCCAGCTCTTACCTTACACACTATTAAGTAACATCCAGGTCTCCTGAAATTCCTTGCATAGGTCTGTGGTCCACTGTACCTACAGCTTCACAGAGAAAACAAACCACACAATCCACATTTTGACTACAATGTTACTGTCAGTTCCAACTCATAGACCCTGTAGGTCAGAGTAGAACTACCTTTGGGAGTTTCCAAAGTGCACCTGGCAGATTTGAACTGCTGACCTCTTGGTTCGCAGCCGTGGAACTTCAACACTACACCAGCAGGGTTTCTTTGACTACAATAGCTGCAACATTTTGCATTCAACTTGCAACGGATAAGGATATCAATGTCCCCAAATCCTCACTAACATTTATTTTCAGTTTTTTAAAAAGATTTTAAAATAACCTAAATGACCATCAGTAGATGAATGGATAGACAAAACGTACATACACATAATGGACTACTGCTCAGTCAGTAGGAGAAATAAAATTTTGACACATGCTACAATGTGGCTGGAGCTTGAAGACATGCTGAGTGAAATAAGTCAGTCACAAAAGGACAAAAGCTCTCTGACTTTCACTTATATAAAAAGATGAGAAAAGGCAAATGTAAAGAGACAAAAGTGTGTTAGTGGTTACAAGGGACAGGAAGGAAGGGAAAAGAGCAGATCACCAATGATTAATAGTAGGGTTACATAGTTAATTACTGTGCTTGCTGTCAATAAGTTGTACACCTGTAAAAAGTTGAAATGGCAAAAGTTGTGTGATAGATACATTTATAACAATAACAAAAAACACCCAGCCATTTCATGACATTTGGTTCCTTGATTCAGACAGAGCTTGGTTTCATGGGGGCTCCCAGTTAACTGTCCTGATACAATCTTTAGGGCATCTGTTCTACCTCCCAGTTTGTTGCATTTGGGGTCTTTAAAGCTTGCAGGCAACCATCCAAGGCAGAACAATCGGTCTGTACTCACCTGGAGCAACAGAAAAAGAAGAAGAGTTAGGAATAAGAGGAAGATACGGAGTATGTGGCTAAAATGCCTCTCTGAACAGCTGCCTTCTTTGCCATGAGACCAGAAAAACTGGATAGCGCTTGGCTACCATTACTGAACTTTTTGATCAGAGATTCCATACAAGAAGCTTGATCAAAAGGGGGTAAATGCAAATACAATTTCAAATTTCCATGGGTGCCAGACTTCCTGGATCCATGGGGGTGGGGTGGGTAGATGAACCCCTGAAACTGCTGCCTGAGATAACCTTTAAGGCTTACACCAAAAATACCCCTTAATGTCATCCTAAAATTAGTAACAGTAAGTTAGCTTAACTAGTGAAAAAAGGTCTTGAGCATTATGCTCTTTTAAAAACTGTCTATATGGGATCAAATTGACAACAACAACTCAGAAGATTAGATAGAAACCCTAGAGGGGCAGTGAGTTTATGCTAAGGAGGAACAACTCAGAAGAGTGATAATGGTTGCATCACTCAAAGAATGTAATTACTGTCACTAAACTGTACATGTCAAAACTGTTGAATTAGTGTATGTTTTGCTGTGTATAACCTTAACATTTTTATTAGTTTTGATTTTTTTTAACTAAAAAAATTTTAAAGTAAGAAAAACAACCTACCATTGCTTTAGATTGTGATTTTACAGTATTAAAACTGAATTGCAGAAGCAGAGTTTTCACTTTAAGGGACTTTATTTACTTCTCTAAATAAAATAATTATAATGAATTATAACAAGTACCCTCCCTAGCAACTTACTTCTTTAGGCCAGTGTGCCGTCGAATCGGTTCTGATTCCTCGCCACCCTGTGTACCACCAGACACTGCCTGGTCCTGCACCTCCCTCACGGTTTGCTGTGTTTGAGCCCGTTGTTGCAGCCACTGCATCATTCCATCTTGTTGAGAGTTTTTCTCTTTTTCACTCATCCGGTACTTTACCAAGCATGATATCCTTCAGTCCCTCCTGCTAACTTGTCCAAAGTCAGTGAGACACTCTTCCTTCCTTCCTTCCAAGGAGCAGTTTGGCTGTACTTCTGCCCAGAAGGATTTATTCATTTTTCTAGCAGTCCATGGTATACTCTAAATTCTTCCCAATACCAGAATGTAAAGACATTAATTCTTTTTTGGTCTTACCTGTTAATTGTTCAGTTTTATCATGCACATGAGACATTTGAAAATATTATGGCTTGGATCAGGCACACCCCAGTCCACAAAACGACATGTTTGCTTTTTAACATTTTGGAGAGGTCTTTCGCAGATTTGCCCAATGTAATACATCATTTAATTTCTTGCCTGCTGTTTTTATGGGAGCTGATCATGGATCCAAGTGAAATGAAATCCTTGACAACTTCAGTATTTTGTCTGTTTACCATGATGTTGTTTATTGATTCCCTTGTGGGGATCTTTGTTTTCTTTATGTTGAGATGTAATCCATACTGAAGCAATAATCATTGATCTTTATTAGTAAATCCTTCAATCTGCTTCCCTTTCAGCAACGAAGGTTGAGACTTTTGCATATGCCAAGTTGTTATAAGTCTTCCTCTAATCCTGTTCTCAGATTATTTGCTTAGCATCCAGATAGCATAAGTATGGTAAAAGGACTTTTCTTGAAAAGTACACTTTTCTTGAAAGCATTAATATCACATGCAAGTAAAATGCTACCAAAGATGATTCAAAAAACAGTTGTAGCAGTATATAGATGGGGAATAGCTAGAAATTCAAGCCAGAGTCCAAAGAGGATGTGGAATGAGGAAATATTGCTGATGTCAGATGGATTTTGGCTGAAAGCAGAAACTACCAGGTGTTCACTTATTTTCTTGGCTATGCAAAGGCATTCAACTGTGTGGATCATAGCAAATTATGGAAAATCTTGTGAAAAATGAAAATTCCAGAACACCTAATTGTGCTCATTTGGAACCTGTGCAGGCCAAGAAAGTCATTCAAACAGAACAAGGGGATACTGTGTGATAGGCCAATATATGCTATTAAGTTACCCATAGATTGTGACACAGGCTCTAAATGCTTTCTGTAGAAAATAATGTAAGTTTTTACCTTTTATACAGCAAGTGATGGCACCTTTTAAGCACATCTTACTAGTCATTAAAAGTGAAGATTAGGCACTATTATAGTTAGTATGATGTTCTACATGTAGGGATACTAAGTTGTGTTGAAGATTGATGTGTGTATATATGGCATTTGAGAATTTGAATTAAGTTTGGTCTTATTAAAATATATAAACTAAAAAGAAATATACCTGTTAAAATCTATGAACACTACATTAAAAGATTATTTTTAAATTATGTTACAGAGCAGTCAGACACAGGCCCACCTTTCTCCTAATGCTGGATCCAGATTGCAGAGAAAATACTGATGAAATATAAGACTAAATGTTAAAGGGAATCATTATTTTTCAGAATCTCCTATAAATATATATTCCTACAGTTGTTAATTATTTAAAGCACTGTACTGAACCATAACATAAAATTAGAACATGGGTAGTATGCATTTGCATTTATGTTACAAATTATACTTTATTATGTATTTTATTGATAAATGTATTTTTAATGAATAGGACTACTTTGTTTTTAATGAGCATGCTCCTGTATATAAATTCATTATATTTGAAAAATAAAAGACAACATATTTTGTTATTCAGAGTCAAATGTATTAGCTCTAGTTGTGAAGTTTTGTTTTTCTGAAAGTCCTGATAAATTCTAGTAAATTTTTATATGATTGCATAAAAAGTTTAATAATATTCTGTATAAGTAGTAAATCTGTTTGTTTGTAGCCATGCAGGATCTGTGTACTGTGGAGATGTTACTGAGGGTTTTGTTATCAATTCTGCATGTTCAAAAACTATTATCACTTTATCCAGGGGTGATTATCTCTAAAACTCTGGGTACACTAGTAAAAGTCATGAGGGACTGAATGATAGATATGAAAAATAAACTGCAATCCCAGCTGAATTACTTGAGTTGCTTAATGAGTATGTTCCTTTCCTAATAAGAATATCTACCTGGTAAACTAAGGAAGCAAAGCCAAAAGTTGTATGATCTTTTTAAAAAAAAATTATAGCATTATAATGGCCTCATGTATAGATTTACACATAGATGCCTACCCACTCTGCTTACCATCTGCCTGATAAACCTTTACTCATTCTTTAAAATTCTGCTCAGGGTGAAGTCTCTCTAATTTTTCCTAATAATCCTCATCTGTACAAATTACATCTTTGTATTCTGAATTGTAATTATTTGTGTACTCATAGGAAACCCTGGTGGCACAGTGGGTTAAGTGCTATGGCTGCTAACCAAAAGGTAGGCAGTTCAAATCCACCAGGTGTTCCTTGAAAACTCTATGGGGAAGTTCTTCTCTGACCTATAGGGTTGCTATAAGTCGGAACATACTCCATGGCAGTGGGTATACTCATATGTCTCTTAAATCAAGAGCATCTAACACTAGGTATTGCCATTCACCTCTGTTCTCTGAGGCATTAAAATAGGGCACATAGTGTAGTATCAAAATAATGAGTATAGGAACAAAATACTCAATTACTCAACTTACTGTGTGCCAGATACTTCGCTGATTGTTTGGGATACCACAGAAGACAAACCAAAGTATTTGGCCTTATGGGACTTATATTTTAGTGGAAAATACACACTTTTTAAAATTATAATATTCCATCAGTTATAAGTGTACTAGAGCAGTTGTAAATATACTGAAGTATGGTAAGAGAAGAGTTATAGGAATACTACTTTAGATAGAGAGGTGAGTGGTCAGAGATGGTCTCTGAGAAGGAACACTTGAGCAGAATGAAGTGAGGGTGCAAACCTTGGTGATAATAACATGAGAAGAAAGCATTCTACATACAGGAGTGAGTACAAAGAACCTGATACAGGAACATGTTGACATGTTAAAGGACTAGCAGGGCTGGCACAGCTAGAGAGCAGTGAGTAAAACAAAATTAGTGGGAAATGAAGTTGAAGAAGTAGCCTTCAGTAAGACTGTGTAGGTCTTGTAAACTGTGGAAAGGGCTCTGGCTTTCAACTAGACCCTTTTGCAGGGTTTAGAGTAAGGGAAGGGCATGATTTTTTTAAAAGGATCATTGTCTGGTATCTGAGAATATGCTTTGGGAATGAAAGGGAGATGGAAGATAGTTAAGAAGAAAAACAAAATGCTTTTATAATATTTTAAATCAACTTGACAACAACAAAGTAAGAGAAAGCAATGATTTAGACTACCCTTAATCACCATTTCATCACTAAAATACCTGTGCTACATAAATGTTTAACTATTTGCTATCACTCTTCACTCTACATTGTCCCAGCTGTGGGCTCTGCTGACTAGCAGAGACCCAGGCCCACCTCCAGATGACTGCAGAATGCCAGTCAGTAGCTTCACAGAAGCACAATTTTACCACATACAGCAGTTTGCTTAGGTTTCTCCATCAACCTCCCTCTGCATGGTCCCACTTCAGCAGCTGAGAGTAGTACTTGGATCCTCAGATTTCTCTGCAAGCTTTGCCTTGTCTCTACTCACACCAGTGCTGCAAACAGCCTGGTTAGTGACTGTTTCTCTAATACTCTAGTTCTCTCTTCCAGCTCATTCTATCTTTTGTAAATTTTAATTCTTGTAATAAATCCCTCAGCCTCATAATTCGTATAGTGACTTTGTTTGCCTTTCTAATGAAAAAGGCACAAAAATAAGCAAACAATTATAAAACAGTATAAAAAGTGCCATATTCACAAGCTGCATGAACATACGAGAAACAAATGAAGTTCTGAATACTGAAGAAAAGCTTCAAAGTTAGCTGAATGAAAAATATTGTTTAGGGAATGAAAAAAAAAAAAAACCTACAGGACCTAGATGACACACCAGGAGTGAGAGAAAGCTAGAGAAGGAAGTAGGTGCTAAGACACGCCATAGGCTTCCTTCTGAAGTGTGCTAACTACCTAGGATCCAGGCCCTTTCATCTTTAAGTTCATCTGCCATAGTTTTTACATGTACACCCTTAGAACTTCCCTTTCAGCCATGTAAGATAGTAGAGATGTCTTAGTATTCAGAATATAACTAAAGAAAGGAGGCAGTCCATGATGGCAGAGTAATCAGATGCTTCATAATGTACTTCTTACACCAAAGACCCAAGAAAACACAGTAATCAGATACAGATGACAACTTCAGAAGACTACACATCAAAAACAAGGCTAAAGAATCAACCAAACAGAAACAGCAATAGTACAAAAACAGTGAACACAGAGAATTACAGATTGGTAGTACCTTGCTAGATGAATCTGCACAGTGTGTCCATATTGAGAGAAAGCAAGCAGTGTTCCCAACCAGAAACATCATCACCTGGTACAGCCAAGCACTCCTGTCCAGAGCCAGGAAAGAGTGCTATGAAAGTTATGTGCACACAACACACCTTTCATGCCCACCGTGAACCTTCCATGCCAGAGGCCCAAGACCTATAGGGCCACCCCTCCTTTCTCACCCTGTACTTGACCACTGCCCCACCCCCTAAGCCAGAAGCCTACAGATCAGTGGCACCCACGTCTTAGCCATTCTTGCTGGGGCCCATGGACCTATAATGCTTCCCACTCCATCCAGCCACCCACTCTGGGGGCCTGAGGGCTGGCGGTGCCTCCCACCATACAGCCATATTCAACGGGCCAGAGGCCAGAGGTGCCTCACACTTCCTCTAGCCACCTGCACTGCTGTCCTGAGAATTGTTGGTGCCTCCCCCAGCCACCTGCACCAGGGGTCTAAGGACCAGCAGTGCCTCCTTCTCCCCAAAGCCCAAGGACTTGCTGTACAACTGCCCTAATGACATGCTTTAGCAAGCAGAAGTATGAGCTCTAACTAGGCAACCATGGACAGGTGATATCCCCACTGCCTCACACCCTACATTGTCCACATCCTGCAAGTGGAGGCTGTTTGAGGGAAAGCAGGGGGAAAAAAGATGACAAGTAAACTCTATTACATGGGATGCTATCAAGCAGAATAATTTGCATGTGATCAGAGTTCCAGAACAGAGAGACACAATGAAAAACAGATTGTGGAAGACTCACTGGCAGAAAACTTCCCTAGTGTCATGAAAGATGTGAAGATATCCATCCAGTAAGCTCAATAAACTCCATACAAGACAAACCACAAAAGAAATTTACAAAGACACATCATAATCAAACTTGAAAGACAAAATTCCTGAGAGCAGCTTTGGAAAAAACAAGAAGTCACATTGTGGTGCAATTAATTACTTTTATATGACCTTTCTAGCCATGGTCTTGTAAGTCCCACCCATGTGACTGGGCTACAGGTAACTGTGGCCCTTGAAGGAGATAGGTCAGTCTTGTCTTAAAGTCAATTACAGAGCAAAAAAGGGGATCCTACAACCACCAAAGAAGAACAGCCAGGAGCAGACAGCATGTCCCTTGGACATGGGATCCCTGTGCTGAGAACTTCCTGGAATCAGGGCACTGAGAGAGAGAAGAACAGAAGGAGAGACATGACAGTACTGGCCAGGTGAATTGTCAAAAATAAAGCTAAAAGACTGAAAATAGGGAACCACAGTTGTCAATCTGAAATAATGACAATGTGAGGAATAGACTGTAGTTACAGAACTTACATAGGAAAAAGAAGTCAAGGCAATATGAAGAAATAAAAGACTGGCTTAAACTTTAGGAAGGTAAAGGTATATTTTAAAGTAACCCCAAAGAAAGTTAACAAATCTACTACTCAAAAAAAGAAGAAAAATATAAAGATTCAGTGAACAATGAAAGAAATGAAACTACAGACAAAAAAAACTAAGCACAGAAACTAAGCAGAAAAGAAACCATCAACACCAAAAAAAAATACAACAAAATGACAGCACTAAACACATAGCTATTGATAATCACTCAGAATGTAAATGGCTTAAATGCAGCAGTAAAGAGACTGAAAGTAACAGAATGGATAAAAAATACAACCCATCACAATATACTTTCTACAAGAGATAAACTCTGGAAGCAAAGACATAAACAAACTAAAACTCAAAAGGATGGAAAAAATATATAATCAAGCAAACAGTAACCACAAAAGAGCAGAAATGGCATTACTAGTCTCTGATAAAGTAGGCTTTAAGGCAAACTCCACCATAAAAGAAAAGGAAAAACATTATATAATGATAAAGGATGAGTCCAATAGGAGAATATAACCATATATACATATATATGGTTATGTGTGTATACACACACACACACACACACACACACACACTGACACCAGTGCTTAGTCCACCCTTCAAAGCAATTTTGGAGCTCTTTTTCTGAAATGACAATCAGAGCTATGTTGCATCACCTTTGGTGTCTTAAATATCATAAAAATGTCTTCCTTTCATTATTTCCTTTATCTTTGGGTAAAGAAAAAAGTCACTGGGGGCCAGATTAGGTGAGTAGGGAGGGTATCCAACACAGTTATTTGTTTACCAGCTAAAAACTATCTCACAGACACTGCCATATGAGCTGGTGCATTGTCGTGACACAAGAGCCATGAGCTGTTTGCAATTAAGATTTTCTTACCTGTTTCTCTATTGATGTTTACTTGGTCTGCTATGCTTCCCACAGTCAGCTGATGATTCTGACATACAATAGGACAAATTTTTGCAATGTTTTCATCAGTTCTACTCATTACTGGCTGCCCTGAACTCTCTTCATCAGTGATGCTTTCTCTCCCCTCAGAAAAACGATTAATCCGTTTGTACACTGCTGTTTTCTTCATGGCATTATCCCCATAAATGTGGACAAACATGTCCCTGATATCACTTCCAACTCTTGGCAAGTTTAACAAGAAGTTTAATGTTTGTTCATTGCTGTAATTCAAGCTCCAACATTCTTATGATGGTACACAAAAACATGTAACAATATTGAATGCCACTCAGGAAGATGCCACCACACATTGACATAAACATAGCTATGAGACACTGGTATACCAAAGTTATGAAACCTTACTGAGTTGTTTGTACAGTACTGCCAATATAAGAGCAAGGTGGCAAGTTTGTGAACTTTATCATCAGACCTTGTATGTACACCCAATGACAAGGCTTCAAAATACATAACACAGTCTAATGCACTCAAAAGAGAAACAGTTCCACAACAGCAGACTTTAACAATTTCAGTGAAGGACAAAACATCTAGAAAGTAACTTAATAAAGATACTGTCTTAGATTATGTTCTCTAGAAAAGCAAAACCAGTAAGACATATAAATACAGAAAAACAGAGATTTGTATAAAGGAAATGGCTCACATAATTATAAAGGCTGGAAAGTCCCAAGCCCGTGGATCAGAATAGAGGCTTCGCCTGCTTCACATAGCTGCAGGACTGGTGAATTCAAGATTAGCAGGTGGGAGAGCAGCACACTTGTAACAGGCAAAAATCAACAGCTATGTTTATGTCAATGTGTGGTGGCATCTTCCTGAGTGGCATTCAATATTGTGGGTGGCATCTTCCTGAGTGGCATTCAATATTGTTACATGTTTTTGTGTGCCATCATAAGAATGTTGGAGCTTGAATTACAGCAATGAACAAACATTAAACTTCTTGTTAAACTTGCCAAGAGTTGGAAGTGATATCAGGGACATGTTTGTCCACATTTATGGGGATAATGCCATGAAGAAAACAGCAGTGTACAAATGGATTAATCGTTTTTCTGAGGGGAGAGAAAGCATCGCTTGAACAAATAGAGAGCAACAAAATGCTCAAAGTCACCAGAAGAACGAAAATAATAAAGATTAGACCAGAAATAAATGAAATAGAGAACAGAAAAATAATAGAATCAGCAAGACCAAAAGTTGGTTCTTTGAAAACCTCAACAAAATTGAAAACTCACTGGCTAAACTGACAAAAGAAAAACAGGAGAGGAAGTAAAGAACTCAAAAGAGAAATGAAATGCAGAACATTATAACAGAGCAAACAGAAATAAACTAACAGAATACTATGAAAAGCTGTACTCCTACAAATTTGAAAACCTAGAGAAAAGGGACAAATTTCTAGAAACACGGTACCTACCTAAACTAGTGCAAACCGAGGTAGAAAAACTGAACAGGCCCATAACAAAAGAGATTTGGAAAGAAAAAAAAAAAAACTCCCAACAAAAAAAGTCTTGACCCGGACAGCTTCACTGGAGAATCCTACCAAACATTTAGAGAAAAGTTCACACCAGTACTTCTGTCATGGATTGAGTTCTGTCCCCACAAAAACAGGTGGAGCCATGTGGCAGGGCCATGATTTCCAGAATCTTGTGACTGTCCTGTATTTTGTGGTTTTCCTAAACTGTATGTTAAAGGATTAGGGTGAGGCTTTAAATCTCTTCACAGGATCACCTCCCTGCTCCACTGTAAAGGGAGTTTCCCTGGAGTATGGCTTGCCCCACCCTTTATCCTTTCATCCTATGAGAGATAAAAGGACAGAGAAGCAGGCAGAGAATTGGGAACCTCGTACCATCAAGAAAGCAGCACCAGGAGAAGAGCGCGGTCTTCAGACCTGCGGTTCCTGCACCAAGATGCTCCCTGGACAAAGACTGATGCAATAACAGACTTTCCTTCTGAGCCAACAAGGGGAAAGCCTTCCCCTGGAGTGGACACCCTGAATATGGACTTGCAGCCTACTGGACTGTGTAAGAATAAACCTTCCTTTGTTAAAGCCATCCACTCTGTGGTATTTCTGTTAGAGCAGCCCTAGCTGACTGAAACAACTTCGCAAACTATATCAGAGTACAGAAAAGGATGGAACACTCTTGAATTCATTCTATGAAACCAACATAAACCTGATACCAAAGCTAGGCAAAGACACCACAGAAAAAGAAAAATTACAGACCAGTATCCTTCAACACAGACTCAGAAAGTCTCAACAAAATTCAAGCCAATAGAATTCACCCTTATACGAAAAAAATACACATCACAACCAAGTGGAATTCATACCAGGTATGCAAGGATGGCTCACCACATAAATAAACAAAAGGAAAGAATCACAGACTCATCTCAATCGACACTGAAAAGGCGTTTGATAAAGTGAACAGCCATTTTCTCATAAAAACTCTCAGCAAAATAGGAATAGAAGGAAAATTCCTCAACATAAGGTCATCTATGCAAAATTGATAGCCAACATTTTTCTGAAAGGAGACTGAAACCATTCCTCTTGAAAATGGGAACTAGACAAGAGTGCCCTTTATCACCACTCTTATTTAATATTGTACTGGAAGTCCTAACTAGAGCAATAAGGTAAGAAATAAAGGGCTTTCTAGCTGGTAAGGAAGAAGTAAAACCGTCTCTATTCACAGATAACGTGGACTGTACTGTGTCCCCCCAAAATGTGTGTCAACGTGGCTAGGCCATAATTCCCAGTACTGCGTGGTTGTCTACCATTTTGGGATCTGATGCAGTAATCATATGTATTGTAAATCTTAACCTCTATGACATTAACGAGGAAGTATTAGAGGCAGTTATGTTAATGAGACAGGACTCAAACTAGAAGACTAGATTGTATCTTGAGTCAATTTCTTTTGAGGTATAAAAGAAGAAAGCAGAGAGGAGGTGGGGCTCATGCCACCAAGGAAGAAGCGCTGAGAGCAGAGTGGGTCTTGGGCATGCTGCACCTGCACTGAGAAGCTCCTAGACCAGGGGAAACTGAAAACCAGGACCTTCTCCCAGAATAAAACGAGACAGAGAGAGAGCCTTCCCTGGGAACTCATACCCTGAATTTGGGCTTCTGGCTTTCTAGACTGAGAGAGAACAAATTTCTCTTTGATAAAGCCATCCACTTGCAGTATTTCTGTTATAGCAACACTAGATCACTAAGATTCTATGTACAGAAAATCCCAAAGATTCCACAAGAAAGCTAATGAAACTAACAGATTCAGCAAAGTGTCAGAATATAACATTCTCCCATAATCTTGGAAATTCACGAGGCTGTAGCTCTTCCCATACAAGACTTAAATGCCTTCATCTAGCTCTCCTCAACCCCCTCACACTTAGCCTTTGAGGGACTTCCTTGACCACTTAACTGCTTTTTTAGGTACAAACAAGATACAAGGTGAACAATACTCAAACAACAAGTGCTGGAGTGAGACAGAGGATCTGTGAAGTGTAGGGAGGCTACAGCAGGATATACCTACACACCACTTCATTGATATGGATTGTCATTCTCAGCACACAGCAAATTCAAGCTTTCCTGTTCATACCTTTTTTTCTCCAAATATTTTTGATCCAAAGTTGGCTGAAAACTCAGATGTGGAGCCTGAAGATACAGAGGGCTAACTATATACATATATATAGCCAGAATCTTCCTTAGAAGGGAGGATGGTGTGATTTCATCTCACATACTCCAGAACATGTCAGGAGGGACTGGTCCCTGGTGAAGAACATCATGCTTGGTAAAGCAGAGGATGAGTGAAAAAGAGGAAGAGCCTTAAGGAGACAGATTGACACAGTGGCTGCAACAATGGGCTGAAGGATAGCAACAATTGTGAGAACAGCTGAAAACTAGACAGTGTTTTGTTTCGTCACACATGGTGTCACTGTAAGTCAGAACCAACTCAACTGATACCTAATAACAGCAACACCTTTCAGGCAAACCATAAACCAATGGAAAAGACCAGACCCATGGGTCTTTTGATGTGATTTGATTCCAACTCATAGCAACCCTGAGGGACAAGATATAATGGTCCCATAGGGATTCCTAGTCTGTAAATTTTTACAGAGACAGATTCCTGCATCCTTTTCCCGTGGAGCAACTGGTGGGTTCAAGCAGCAGATCTTTTGGTTAAAATCTGAGAGCTTTGGCCACTGAACTACTGGGGCTCCTTAACCTATAAACAAGCCCATAAAGTAAACACCACCACCCAAGAGAAACACTCTCCTTAGAAAAGTCAACTATATGAGATCAAAAGGGCAACATTTACCCAAAAGCAAAGTCGTGAAGGCAGGACAAAAGGAAATCAGGAAGTTAGGATGAAGTGGGGAGAGTACTGACACATTCTGGGGAATGAAACCAATGTCATGCTATCAACAGGGAAATGAATTTTCTCTGTAAACTTTCACCAGTGCACTATATATATATCTCTCTCTCTCTAAAAAAAATTTAAATAAAAAGCTTTAAATGCAGATGTCAAGAAATAAGTTATAACATGATTTCAAACCTGAATTTTAAATGAAATTGTAAATCAGTCTTTTCCAAAGCAGAAATTTTTATTTTTTAGATTAGAAAGATACTGACTAAAATGACACAGGATTGAGAAAAATGACCTATAAAGTTTAAAATCATCATCTGGGAGAATTAATGTCAGGATTCATTGACTATGTTGGTGTTTGACATGCCAGTCTGGTTTCTAGCTACATGGTTTTGCATGTTTGCTTCTCTCTTCTCATTTCTAGGAATAGAAAAGGAATAGCAGCTGCAGAGACATGAGACAGTGCCAGCAGAATCACTCCCAAAGGACTTTTCATGTGCTTCACTAGGATTCGTTACATATTTTGGACTGGAATCAACCATAGAAAAGCAAAGAAACAATCCTTTACCCATTGCCATGGAGTTGATCCTGACTCACAGTGACCCTGTAGGACAGAATAGTATTGCCCCACAGGGTATCCAGGACTCTAAGGGCCACATCTTTCTCCCATAGAGAGGCAGGTGGGTTTGAACTGCTGACCCCTAAACCACCAAAAAAAAAAAAATGCCGTCAAGTGGATTCCGACTCACAGTGATCCTATAAGACAGAATAGGACTGCCCCACGGTTTCCAAGAAGAACCTGGTGCATTTGAAATGCTGACTTTTTTGTTAGCAGTCATATACTTAACTGCTATGCCACCAGGGTTTCTCCCCTGCAACGCCAAACCCAAAAAGCAAACTCACTGCTGTCCAGTCCATTCTGACTCACAGTGACCCCACAGGGCAGAATAGAACTGCCCTCCATGGTTTCCAAGGGACACTGGCAGATCTGAACAGCCAGCCGTTTGGTTAGCAGCCGTAGCTCTTAACCACTATGCCACTAGGGTTTCCCTTGCACAGCTAGGAATCTGAAATGATCAACACTTCTCCTAAGTATGTGTCCTAATTCAGATGTGGAAAGCGATGCAGTTTAGTACAGTTCTGAGAATACTATGAAAGACACTGTGACTGCTTGAACAAATTACAGGACACAAGGCAGCTCTGAGTACCACCCAGGATAAGAGCCCAGCGTTGATGCATGTGAGCAGAGCCAAAATGCATTTTGTTCCCCAACTTCAAGTGGCTCCTTTGCAGTTTGTACATTTAATAGTTGAAATACATGTTACATAGAAATTTCTGTTAAGCCTCGTACACTAACTTAGCAATAAGGTTTTTAGAAAGAATCACATTTTATATTTTTTAACCTCATTTCCATGTAATAAATATTCCCAAAGTTATCACAGGCCACAAAACGGTGCCAGTAATAGAGCAGAGGTTGCATTTCTGTACAGTGAGCAGAGGCCTCTGTGATCCTAGGATTGCATTGCTTCTTTCAAATTTACTGCCTGGCACTTTGGCATCCAGGAAAAAAAAAAAGCATGAAATTTTTCATTAGAATGATGATTCAAAATTATAAGTTAAACATTTTAAGGAAGCCAATTATTGTGGCCTTTCAGGAGTGACGCTGCTGCCTTCTGACTCTTCCACATAATTAGCCTTGCAGTGCTTGATGTAGTGGGAAATGAATTCACGTATGCTGGCTCTCTGTGGGCCCAATACTGTGCATCCATGCAGCCAAAGCAGGGGTATTTTTGTCTTCATCTTACGTGTGAGAAATTGAAGTTTCAGAAAAGTTAAGCCTATCCAAGTTAGTCAGTGGCAGAATCTCGGCTGAAGCCATGGTTATTTAAGTCAACATTAAGGGAGACAGTAATGAGTGTATGCAAGCTGTCTGTACTATTATGGCAGCTCTTCTTTGAGTATAACATTGTTTCAAAATTAACATTTTTAAAATTCTCAAAATATTTAAAACCCTATTTTGTTATACCATATGCCCCATTAGGGGTGGGGGTTCAGAACAAATGTTAAGACAGTTACATAAAACTAAACCAAACCTGTTGCCATCAGGCTGATGACGTAAAGCAACCCTATAGGACGTGGCAGAACTGCCCACTAGAGTTTCCAAGGAGCACTTGGGAGATTCAAACTGCTGACCTTTTGGTTAGCAACCATAGTGTCTAACCAACCTTTTGGTTAGCAGCCATACTGCTTAACCACTATGCCACCAAGGTTTTCATATTTATATAAGACATTAAAAGATACAATTAACAATTTATTTTAAAATGTATTAAAGACTTAATGTATATATGCCATTAATATGGATTATACAGAATAATGTTCCTACTCACAAGGAAGTGATAATTAAGTTAGCTCATCTGTTTCAAAGCCATATCCCAGGTTCATTATCGGTGATACTGGGGAATAGAACTCTCATCCTCACCAGAGTAGTGGAAGAGCCTCGAGGTGCTTGAAAAAAAAGGCAGCATTTCCCACCAAATGTGCAGGGGCAGCAGAGGTAAGGATGAAGATGAGGCAAGAATATGAGAGATTTTTTTAGGCCCATAGAATCCTCACCGGATTGCAGCATCCCACAGATAAACTTCGCTGCCAGGGTTTCCATAGTCATAAGCCGTCATGGCACGTGGTAGAAAGCGGTGCGGACAATGTTGCGAGAAGGAACGGCTTGTACAGGCATCTATAGGTAGCTCAGTGTGACTGCAGCGCAAGCTGGGGAGCCGTAGGACATGAAGCTGTAAAGGTAAACAGAAGCCAAGACAACAGGGAGAATTCCCTAGTGTTGTATTGGTTCTGAGCTCCGAAAGTAGTTCAAATCCACCAGGTGCTCCTTGGAAATTCTGCGGAGGACGCTCTACCCCATTCTCCCAGGGCTGCTATGAGCCAGAAGGACTCGTCAGCACTGAATTTTTTGGTTGTATGTTACTAGTTGTCTTCTTACTAAATTACAGACCGTGTCTCATTCATCACTGTATCCCTAACTCAGTGTGTATCATGTAGTAGATCCTCAACAGTTATTAAATTAACGCAGCAATGTTTTTAAATGTAATTTTTAAGCTACCATAATCAGTTGTAAAACTGAGATTTTAAAAAACTAATTATATACTGCCCTCTGGTGGTTGTAAAATAACGGCCTTTTGTAACACAATGCTGGTAGCTGTCACGCCTTTTAATAATAATGCTTGACTAAGGATGCATCCCGATATTTCTCTGTTTTATTGCATTTCACTTTAAAAGCAGTGTTGGTTACAACTCACCCACTAGTAGCTTGCCACACAGTTTGAAAATCAGTGTTCTCCGACAAAACTCATTTTAATATATTGTTATAATAATATTTCATAGACTATGTTACATAGACTATAATTCAACTTATTCTGAAAGTAGAACTTTGTTCTTAAATAGTAAGTTGGTTAATGTTTAACAAAACCAGTAATACATAAATAAAATTCCCTCATACATTAGCATTACATTTTCAAGTTTTTACACATTTCACATGTATTATCGCAAAAAACTTCAACTGAAGACTTCTGTTTACACTGGTTCATTTCCTCAAGAATAGAAACATTTAAAAATATGATACAGCCTGTTGTCTATAATGGAAAAAAATTAACAAGCCACTCTAAATTAAAAACAATAGAAAAACTGTTCTATATGATGACTATTACACACCCATCGAAAACTTATTTTTGAAAACGTTAATTAAATAAATAGCATTAACTCAGTGCTAAGTGAAAAAGAGAGAGATAGAACAACTCTTCAGTGTCTCAACTATGGGATGAAATAAAAATCAGGAAATTAATGCAAGCGAGTATTAGTGGTGATAAATTCTTGGTAGCAGGGTTTCAGGTGATTTTAACATTTTTCTTTAATAAAATTTTCTATATTTTTCATGCTACATACATTAAGCATGCCATTACTTTTTTAATCAAAGAAGGCAAAAAAAAACGTTATTAGGAGTAAATAATATTGTTTCCTTTGATATGAAACATGGTGACACAGTGGTTAAGAGCTACAGTTGCCACAAAAGGTCAGTAGTTCAAATCCACCAGGTGTTCCTTGGAAACGCTGTGGAGCAATTCTACTCTCCAACATTCTCCAACAGACCTTTCATATCGTAGCTGTCTTTCATAATGCCTTGTTTGTCACAAAAGCATCTTTCAAAGCATTCCTCATACACAAATATTCCTCAAAGGGGCTCCCTCATCTTCAGAATCAGAAGATAAGCGACTAAGCACAAACTTGCTTTATTTCCTTCTGCATATGCAGTCCTTGGAAATTCTGTGGGGCAGTTCTACTCTGTCCTATGGAGTCTCTATGAGTGAGAATTGACTTAGCAGCAGTATTTTTATTTTGGTTTTATGTAGTAGTTGCCATTCCTAATATCTTTCTTTTGAAATTTTTTATATAATACCTGAATATTAAAAAAAATTATGTAGTAAACTTTCAAAGAACCATAAAGTACGAAACAACATTATTCATCATCTCCTCCAAATCCCTCATGATAGAGGTAAAATCCAAATATTTGGCTTTGGTTAAAGCTAACAAAACTTGATTTAGTTAACATCTATGAATCTAACACTCATGGAAATAAAACCAGTATTTTAATTTTGGGGTTTCTACAGTCAGGCAACAAAAGAAAAAAAGAAAAAAGAAATCCCAACCTATAGGAAAATATGAGAGCTTTATAATGCACTGTACTTACTGGAAATTCAAAGCTATCATCACACTTATTCCTTCCTATATTAATTCAGTACAACTTTATTTTAGTGCCACTTACGTCAGTTCTGTGCTTGGGACTGGGACTCCAATAGAGATAAAATCCAGTTTTGCTTTCAAGAAGTGTATAGTGAATGAGCTCTTAATGACTGGTAAATAGGCAATTACAGCAAAGTGCAATAAATGTTACAACAGACATAAACAGAAGTCATAATAAGATCACATACAGGGGACATCTAACTCAAACTTGACTATAAGACAAGCTTTGGAACTCTGCTAAACTGAGACACAATAATGGGTTAGACGGTAGACAGTGCTTATGTGAAAGTCATCCCAAATAACACACAAATTAAATTAAAAAAAAAAACAGAAAAGAACAAATTCTGATAAGGTTGTAGGAAGGTTAGAACTCTCATACACTGCTGGTAGAATGGTGCCTCCTTATAAAGCTAGAAATAGAAATATCATACAATCCAGCAATCCCATTCCTAGGTGTATATCCTAAAGAAATAAGAGCTGTGGCAAGAACAGACAAATGCACAACTCTATTCATTGCAGCATCATTCACAATCGCAAAAGATAGAAACAACCTTAGTGCACATCCTCAGATGAATGAATAAACTGGTACACACAACAGAATACTAGGCAAATTTGAAGAATAATGATGAATCTGTGAAACATCTAACAATTATGAATCTGGAGGACATTATGCTGAGTGAAATAGGTTAACCACGAAAGGATGAACACTTTATAAGACCACTATTATAAAAGTTCGAGAAAAGGTCCACACGCGGAAACACTCTTTGATGGCTACCAGGGATGAGAGGGGAAGAACAGGAAATTACTAACTAGATAGTGGACATGTATTAACTTTGATGAAGAGAAAGAAAATACACCATATTGGGGAAGTCAGCACAATCTGATCTTGGCAATAGGAGACACCGAGAGGTACACAAGTGTCATGAATTAAATTATGTCCCCCCAAAAATGCATCTGTCAGTTTGACTGGGCCATGATTCCTGGTAATGTGTGATTTTCCTATAGGTTGTAAATCCCACATCTGTGATGTTAGTGAGGGAGGATGGGTGACAGTTGCATTGGTGGGGCAAGACTCCGTCTACAAGATTGTACGGTGCAGTCTATTGTGATGTAGAGGAAAGGGAAGCAAGCAGAGAGATGGGGACCTCATACCACCAGGAAAGAAGCACTGGGAGAAGGGCATGTCCTTTGGACTCAGGGTCCCTGTGCTTCAGAAGATCCCAGTCTAGGGAAAGACTGATGACAAGCACCTTCCTCAAAAGCCAACGGAGAGGGAAAGCCTTCACCTGGAGCTGACACACAGAATTTGGACTGTAAATCTCTTTTTCTGTGAGAAAAAAAATTTCTCTTTGTTAAAGCTATCCATTTATGGTTTGTCTGTTACAGAAATACAAAGACAAGAGTAAAAGGCAACAACAGTAGGGACTTATATATACATAACTTCAGTAACAGTAATAAACAGAAATTTATAAGCAGATACACAGGTAGGTATGTAAGCTGAACAGGTGTAGGAAGGCATATGGGAATACACTCACAACAATATATAGGCTTGGCAGCAGATATTTCTGCTTATGCACTTGTACGTGCTACAGATATATCCAGTATATATTTAGTAGAACATATGGGGGCAAAGTTGTGAAAACTTCTTACCCATAGCTAAACACCTTGAGGGAGTGAGTCACAGAGCTTCAGAGCTTATGATCATAGTCTCATGGGACATCCAGGTCAAGTGGATTAACAAAGTCCCTAAAGACAATGTTTTACGTCATACTTCTGTGAGTAGGAACTGGAATCTTAAAAGCTTACAAGCAGCTGTCTAAGGTACAACCACTGATCTCTTCCCATCCAAGGCAAAAAGGATTGAAGAAAATCAGAGACTCAATGAAATAATTAGTCCAAAGGCCCAATGGACCACATGAACCACAGCTTCCAGTAGCATAAGACCAGACAAAGTAGACAGTGCTTGGCTACCACTACCAAGCACTCCGACTGGGATCTTAATAGAAGGTCCTGGACAGAATGGGAGAAAAATGTAGAAAAAAATTAAAAGTCATAAAAGAGAGCAGATTTATTAGATTAAGATGGGTGGAACCCCCTAAGTTATGGCCCTTGGACACCCTTCAAAATTGAACCACTCCCAGCAATCACCTCTAAACAACAGACAGCCCTATAGAATGAACGATAACGCCTATGAGGAATTTGCTCCCCAAAACAACCAACCTTGGGAGACCACAAGGGCTATATTCGCCCCACAACAAACTCCAGAATGCAGGAAGGAGCAGGAAAACTGGATGAATGGAAACAGGTGCCTCAGGGAGGAGGCAGAGAGGGGGCTGAAACATGCAGAGTAGCAACCAACATCACAAAAAAAGCTGTGTATACATTGCGAATAGGAAACTAATTTGCTCTGTAAACTATCACCTAAACGACAATAAAATGTTAAAAAAGAAGACGAAGAAGAAGAGAGAGAGACAGAGACAGAGAGAGCGCTGAGAGAACTTCTAAAACTGTATCCTATAGCACGTCCCCATAGAGGTCCCAAGGAGTGCTTGGTAGATTCGAACCTTTTATTTAGCAGCCGTAGCACGTAACTACTAGCTACCAGTCTTTCCATCAGAGAATTTCTAGACAACAACAATTAAGGAATAAAAAGCAGGGAGTGTAAGGACAAAGAAAATAGGAAATAGTGCCAAAACTTTGGAGGTGGTCAGTGGTAACTGAGTTAGATGACCAAAGAAAGCAGAAATCCCTGGTGGCAGTAGGGACTGCCTTCAAAACAAGCCAGTCAGTCTCTCCTGCAAAGCCACAGAAAGGCTCAGGTTTGAAAGACAACAGGTAGTTTTGGAAACTAAACATAACGATAAGGTTGAAACAGGATTAGTTCAAAGTCTATTTAAGAAGCAGTTAGACCCCAGATCAATCCTCTGTACCAGACAGTGGACAACTTCTCTTATCACAGCAGAAACATCAAAGCAATCTAATAAGAGAACTCTGTTAACCTACAAAAGGTCATTGTAGTGGTTGCTTGGGTGTGCTGTCCAGACTTCCCCTTCAGGACTGAGGAATGTCGCTACCCCAGCTGCTGGGAATGTTGGTGGCAGACAACCTTCAACTGGGTTATTCTGCTGGCATTGCCGTCAGCCAAAAACACTCCACACACATCTTCTCCCTAAGGACATCCTTTTTTTCTAATGTATGGTTTAGGTAGGAAGCAAGCCAGCCTCTTTTGCCTCCAGGTAGGGCAATTTTGAAAGGCATGACTCTACACCAACAAGAAAGCTGAAATGTAACTTTTTAAAAGAAAAAATATACCATTCACAATAATGGCACAAACTAAAAATACCAGGGATAAATTTAAAAAGATGGGCAAGCTCCTTCTGGAAAAAAATACAAAATATTATTGAAAGATACTTACTTAAAAATGGAAACAAAGAGGCTGTGGTGTCCATTAGAATGCACCTCCCAGCCCGCCAGCTGCAGAAGCATAATTGACCACCGGCTCAAGCTACTGGCGTCTGAAATCCATCCTGGCCCACACTTCCCACACATTCTTCCCAATGGAGAACTTGGTGCCCCAGAGTTATTAAGACAGGTCCCTTCCAGGAAGGCATGAGACTCACCTCACGGGTTACATAAAACAGGCTTAATTTTCCATAGATTTCACAAAGGTCTAGGATACTTCTGTCCAGCATTCTTCCCTGTCTCCTTCACTCAGGGTCAAACTGGCACTACGGTCTATATCAGCTTCTCCCAGCTCCCTCCTCTTTTTACCTATAAAGAATTTAAATAAAATATTTTTACCTTCAACCTCATCTTGGTTTCTGGTTCTTGGAGAACCAGAAAAACACAGGGCCCAACACTTGAGATGACAGGGAATACATATATATTCTGAAGTAGATCATATATATATGTATATATATATATAGCCAAGCCAAGTGCCGTCGATATATGAATAATGAAGTTTATATATACCATATATATATATGAATAGCGAAGTATATCATATATATATATATATGAATACATAAACATATCCCACAGGATAGTGGTAGAAGATTTCAAGCAGCAAGACTAGAAAACAACCACTGAAAAGTGAACTGCAGACAGGATGGTTACAAGTATATAAAAGTGACAGAAATTCTGCTTTGGGGGTACCACTAAGGGGATAGTTGCTGTTTGTACTCTAGCAGAGCAAGGACAAGTTACATAGAAAAGTTAAAAAATAAAAATTAAAAAAAGCAAATTTTAATGATAGCCAAAACAAAAGGAAGAAAATAGGTTGACAACATGTGTGAGGACACCCTGCAACTGAGGCTTCTGACCTAATTACAACAGTTGACACGGGCCTGGCTCAGTCTCCAGTTTTTGCCTTAGTCTCCACCACGACTACTGGTAGGGCAGCTTGCCCTCAGAAAAACACTTGCTAGGTGGTGTGAAGTCATTCCCATTCACGGTGATGTTATACACAACAAAATGAAACATCGCCTGGTCCTGGGCCCCACTCACAATCATTGTTATGCTTGAGCCCATTTGTGCACCCACGGGGTCAATCCACTCATTGAGAGTCTTTCTCTTTTTGATGACTCTTCTTGACCATGGAAGCCCTGGCGGTGTAGTGGTTAAGTGCTAGGCTGCTAACCAAAAGGTTGGCAGTTTAAATCTACCAGAAGCACCTTGGAAACTCTATGGGGCAGTTTTACTCTGACCTATAGAGTTGCTATGAGTAGGAATCAACTCAGTGGCAACGAGTTTGGGTTTTTTTGGTTTTCTACCTTATAAAGCATGAACTCTTTCTCCAGGGACAGCCTGCCCCCACCTCACCTGTCCCCAAAACATGTACAAAATACATGAAGTCTTACCATGCTCTCTTTCAAAGAGCACTCTGGCTTTACTTCTTCCAAGACAGATTTGTTCACCTTCCTGACAGTCCATGGTATATTCTATACTTTCTACTGTACTATACAGAAAATGCAGCAAATATTCAGTATTCTTTATTAATTGCTCAGCTTTTTCATGCATAGGAGGCAACTGAAGACACTATGGCTTGTGTCTGGTGCGTCTTAGTTCTAAAAGTGACGTCTTAGTTTTTAACACTGTAACAAGGCCTTCTGTGGCAGATTTACTCAGTGCGAGACATAGCTTAATTTCCTGTTGCTTCCATCAGCATTGATTGTGGATTTAAGTAAAATGAAATCCTTAACAACTTCAATCCTTTCTCCATTTATCATGATATTGCTGATTGGTCCAGTTGTGAGAATTTTTATTTTCTTTATGTTGAGGTATAATACATACCGAAGGATGTGGTCTTTGGTCTTCTTCAGAAAGTGCCACAGATCCTCTTTGCTTTCACCAACTAACGTTGTGTTACCTGCATATTGCAGATTAAGTCATCCTCCGGTCATGATGCCACGTTTTCACATAGTCCAGTTTCTTGGATTATTTGTTCGTTTATGGATTGAACAAGTATGGTTAATGGATCCAACGTTGACACACATCTCTCCTGATTTTAAACCATTCATTGTGCCTGTTTCAACATTCATTGTCCTGTTTAAACAGCTGCCTGTTGGTCTATGTACAGGTCCACAGAAGCACAATTAAGTGTGCTGGAATTCTCAGTCTTCATAATGGTATCCATATTTTGTGATGACTCACAGAGTTGAATGCTTTTTACATAGTCAAGAAAATGCAGGTAAACATCTTTCTGTTATTCTCTGCTTTCAGCCAAGATCCACCTAATATCAGCAATAACATCTCTTGTTCCATGTCCTCTTCTCAGTCTGGCTTGAATTTCTGGCTGTTCCCTGTCAATATACTGCTGCAATTATTTTTTAATTTTCTTCAGCAAAATTTTACTTGAGTCTGATACTAAGGATATTGTCTGATCATTCCCACATTCTGCTACATCTTCTCTTTGAAATGGGCACAAATAGAGATCTCTTCCAGTTGGTTAACCGGGTAGCTGTCTTCCAAATTTTTTGCCATAGACAAGTGAGCACTTACAGTTTCACATCCATTTGTTGAAACATCAGTTGGCACTCATCAGTTCCTGGAGCCTTGTTTTTTGCCAGTGGCGTCAGTGCAACTTTGCCTTCTTCCTCACTACCATCAGTTTTCGACTACAGGTTACCTTCTGGGATGGTTGAATGTCAGCCAATTCTTTTTGGTAGTCTGCATCTACCTTCCACCTTCTTTTGATGCTTCCTGCATGATTAAATAATTTGCACATAGAATCCCTCAATATGCAACTCAAGGCCTAAATTTTTTCTTCAGTTCTTTTAGCTTAAGAAATGCCGGGCATGTTCTTACCTTTTGGGTTTCTAACTTCAAGTCTTTGCAAATTTCACTGCAATATTTTGTCTTCTTAAGCTACCCTTTGAAACCTTCTGTTCACCTCTTTTACTTCATCATTTCTTCCTTTCATTTTAGCTGTCTACATTCAAGAGCAACTTCCAGTCTCTTCTGACATCTATTTTGGTCTTGTCTTTCCTGTCTTTTGAATGATCTTATGCTTTCTTCATGTATGATTCTGTGAAGTCATCCCACAACCCAGCTAGCCTTTGGTCTTCAGTGTTCAATGAGTCAATCTATTTTTAAAATGGTCTCTAAATTCAGGTGAGATACACTCTAGATCCTACTTTGGCTCTCTTGGATTTATTTTAATTTTCTTCAGCTCCAACTTGAACTGGTATATGAGCAATTGATAGTCTTTTCCACAGGTGGCTCTTGGCTTTGTTCTATTGATCTCCATGGTCTTTTTCCACAGATGTAGGCTATTTGATTTCTGCATATTCTGTCTGGCTAGGTCCACATGCAAAGTCACGGTTTACCTTGTTGAAAAAAATGAAAAAGTTCTTGGTCTTACAAAATTCTATCATGTGATCACCAGCATCTATCACCAAGACCATATTTTCCAACTACCTGTCATTACTCTGTTTCCAGCTTTCACATTCGAATCACCAGTAGTTATCCACGTATCTTGACTGCATGTTTGATCTTCAGACTGCAGAAGTTGGTGAGGGGGAAAAAAAGTCAATTTCTTTATCTCTGGCATTAGTGATTATGTGTAAGTTTGAACAATAGTACTACTAACTGGTCTTCTTTGGCCTTTGGATATCATCACTGACAGTACTTCAGGGTAGACCTTTAAAACTTAGTATGTTTTAAATGGATTAACTGAAGAGCCCCCTAACAGGATGAGTCCATCCTCTGTTGTTTTGCTAACCATGTGTCTTCTGTAACCCTTAACTCAATGTTTTTCTTCTGCTTCTGATCATTCAGAAGGTTTCTTGCCTTAGGCTACCTGGACTTTATACTGTCTTGCAAAAAGACTAAAAGTTCCTGCTTTTCAACCACAAACTTCTCTTTTCAGTTCCAGCAAAAGTGAGCACTCTGTAACTGGTTATTCTGTGTTGCCCTGGTTCACAAAAAGCTTTATTCTTCAGTAAATCTATTTTGTTTTCACTTTAAGCAGACTCAGTATGTAATTAACATTACAGAATTATACACTTAAAACAGTAAAAATGATATATATTTTGTTGAATATGTTTTATTACAATAAATCTTTTAAATAAAAATTTTTAAGAGCAATGAAGTATTGTGTACTGGTACAAAAACAGATACACGGACCCATAGAACAGATTTGAGAATCCAGATATAAATCATCTACCTAGGGACAACTGATATTTGACAAAGGCCCAAAGTCCATAAATTGGGGAAATGACAATCTCTTTAACAAATAGTATTGGCATAAATAGATATTTATCTGCAAACAAATGAAACAAGACCCATATCTCACACCATGCACAAAAACAACTCAAGATAGATGAAAGACCTAAATACCAAATCGAGAACAATAAAGGTCATAGAAGAAAAAATAAGGAGCCCTAATACACAGCATACACAGACTACAAAGCATTATTAACAATGCACAAACACCAGGAGACAAAGTAGATAACTGGGAACACCTAAAAATCAAACACTTATGCTCATCCAAAGACTTCACCAAAAGAGCAAAATGACAATCGACAGAATAGGAAGTAAATTTTGGCTACCAGAAGTCTGATCTGCATCTAATCTCCATAATCTGTAAGGTACTGCAAAACTTCAACAAGAAAAAGACAGATAACTTAATTAAACAATGGGTAATGGATATGAGTAGACACTTCACCAAAGAAGACATCCAGGTGGCTAATGGATACACAAGGAAATGCTCACAATCATTAGCCATTAGAGAAATGCATATCAAACTATAATGAGATAACATCTCCCCCCAACAAGGCTGGCATTAATTGAAAAAACACAAAATAGTAAATGTTTGAGAGACTGTGGAACACTTATAACCTGCTGGTGGGAATGTAAATGGTAAAACCCGGAAATCTATCTGGCACCTTCTTAAAAAGCTAGAAGTAGAAATACCATATGAACCAGCAATCGTGCTTTTGACATATATCCTAGAGAAATAAGGGCTGCCACACGAACAGACACATGAACACCTATTGCAGCACTGTCCACAACAGCAAAAAGATGATATCAACCTAGGTTTCCATCTACAGATGAGTGGATAAACAAACTATGGTATATTCACACAACACAGTACTATGCAATGATAAAGAACAACAACGATTTTGGGAAACATAACAGTGGTGACTCTGGTTAAGAACTGTAGCCGCTAACCAGAAAGTTAGCAGTTCAAATTCACCAGCCTCTCCATGAAAACTTGAGTGTACTGTAGGGTTACTAGGCAACTAACTTGATGACAACAAGTTAGGCATGGGGTTTTGGAGTTTTCTTTTGTTTGTTTGTTTTTTTTGTTTTATCAAAACAGGACTCTAAGGAGATAAACATCTTCTTTGGCTAGAAGAACCTTCTGTTCTTCAGTTGGAACTATGAATGTCTGCATTCATGAGTAAAGGCCAATCAGAGCAAGCCACTAAATATCAGCAATCTGTATCAGCTCATGGTGTCAAATATCTTTCTTTTCATTTGGTCAGATTCCGGTCAGCTGATCTCTAGCCATCCCAGTTAGGTCAACGAGTACCAGCTGAAGGCTCAGGAGTCCACACACCTCCCTGAGCTTCAGTGAAGCCAGTTCCTTCTCTCTCCCTCCTAGGCCTTGTGGGATAGGTCAGAGGGCTCCAACATAGGTGGAGCAGTCCACACAAGTCCCTGTACTTCAAACTGGTCAGCCCTTCCTCTCGTCACAGCATCTGTGGGCTCGATCAGTGGGTACCAGTGGAACATATCCAAACTAAGTCCATTCCTTCATTGCTGTACTTCCCACACTTCTGCTCATCAAGTGAACCCATATGGTCACCAAAAGGAAGCGTATCAGACTGTTTGCTGTCCAACTTCAGTCCTAGGAGGGGATCAGTCTAATGGCCTGCCTCAATGCATCCAACAGCTGACTGCTTGTGCAAAATTCAAAAAGCAAGAGAGTCATTTTTCTCCTGCAAATCCTTCCTTGAAACACAAAATTACTACTTTCCCAGTAGTTTTGTCCAGGTCTATAAGTCTTTTAAAATGTAAATTTCCTGGGTGAAGCTTTAGTTTTTCACATAAGCCCCCAATATTCTGTACACAGGGCTACTGCTTTCAAACCAACACCCTGTGTTTCTTTCAGGAAAATCTTAACATTTCTCTTTTAGTATATCCAGTCAAGTATTGACTGAAAGTAGAATTATATGCTCTCTGTTATCTATAATAAACAATACTAATTTCTCTTATACAATTAGATCTGTTTTGCAACACGAAGCAAGAAAACACTCAGCTTACATTGTACATTTAAATACGAGGGCTGCCAATTATGTTCACGAACTCATCCTAGAAAAAGTGCTACATATCTCATTGCTGAATATCACTACAGTCACCTTTGAAGTATTCCCCTTGGGAAGCTGTACACCAATACCAGCACCCAGTCCACACCTCAAAGGAATCCTGGAACTCTTTTTCTGGGATGGCCATCAGAGCTGTTGTCATATTATCCTCAATGTGCTGAATGTCATCAAAATGCCTTCCTTTCAGTAGTATTATCTTTATCTTCAGGTAAAGAAAAAGAAAAAAATCATTGAGGCAAGATCAGGTGAGAAGGTGGGCTGTTCCAATACCAGTTATTTGTTTATTGGCTAAACACTTCCTCAATGATGACTATACAGTTAAGTTCGTGAACTTGCCACCTTGCCACGGTGCACAGTGGCCACTCCAGAAAGAGTTCCAAAATTGCTCTGAAGGGTGGACAAGGTGCTGGCATCCATGCATGGCTCCCCAAGAGGAAAATTTCAAAGGTAGCTGTAGTAATACTCAGCAATGAGTTCTGTAGCACTTAGAACAATTAGGTTTGTGGACTTAATTGTCAGAACTGGTAAACAGGTAAGTAACTTTTTCAAAACATTAATTTCATCCTTGACAACTTGACGGTTGTCCCATTTATATGTATATACCTTTCAGCTTCTGAATGGTTAGAATCAGAAGACCTTGACCTCGTATCAATCATCTTATTTAACTGCTTGACTTTTGCCTCAAGTCATTCCAATTTCTGTTTTTCTTGATACTGCTGCAGTATAACCTTTTACTTTGTTTGGTCTTCCTTTGTTTCCAGCCATTACAGGTAACAACAGCCAAAGTAATCATCTAAGAACCAAAAGTTTCACTTTCCACACCCTTTCATTATTTCTCTTACAGAGACTCATGCCTCAGTAAGTTTAAAGCCATTCAGTGAGTCTCACTTTTGATGCCAGCTGTAAAAATGGCATCGAGGAGGCCTCTGACCTCCTCTAGTTTCACAAGAGAGAAGGAGAATCACTGTCAGCATCAACCCACAGCTGATTCCCACAAGGTTCTTGTGACCCACAAAGCAGATTGGATAACTTGCTAATAACACAGAAAGGTGCACATACAGTTGTGGAGGTGGAACTACGGAAATAAGGTGTTTGAAACCATTGAGTGGAGATTGGTTGGTGAGCCATCCTGCTAGGTTTAAAATAAGTCATCCCAGAGATAGAAAGGGGGACTTGACTATCACCAAGAAGAAGAGACAGGAGTGGAATGCACTCTTTGGAACAGGTATTCCTAAACTGACATCCTCCTTGACCCAGGAGACAGAAAGAGAGAGAGAGCTGTAACACAAGAGACGACAAGCCTGCAAGAAGCAGTGACACAGAAACGGTGGCAGCATCACTATCAGCATCAAGGTCAGACCTGCCCTTACCATCCAAACTTTTCACCAATTCTGACACCATCTGTCCCTTCCACGGCACTCTCTATGCCTCTGCTGGGTTTGAGAATTGAGTGCATTGGCCACCCAGAACTCATAGACAATATTTAGTTATGTAGTTTATTAGGGAAGTAACAGGTAACGGTTCAGGAACAGGAAAACTCATAATTCTTTTTGATTAGGAGATCCTCTCAGCCATGCCCACAGACAAGCATCCCTCGCGCGCTCTTGCTCTTTCCAGACAAGTGTTACAGTGCTCTTCAGCATCACCAATAAGTCCTTGAAGGCACCCCATTCCACCCATAAGTCTTGGCACAAAGGTGCTCAGTTCTCTCACTCTGTGAGAACTATGGTAGTTCCACCGTATGTCCAGAGGCACTCAACTCTGCCACAAGTCTTCTGCCTAAAGACACTTGGCTTTCTTACTTTGTGGGCCAGGGAGCTCAACGATGTCTCCCATTGGTCTCTTGGTTCTGCTGTCTCTGCTGCCACTATTTGTCTGCCACTGCTTTTTGCAGTATTGTCATCTCTAGTGTTACAGCTCTCTCTCTCTCTTTCCTGGGTCAAGGGGGGGGTCTCAGTTTAGGGATCCCAGGTCTGAGGGGTACATTCTACTCCTGTCTTTTCTTCTTGAGGTGATCAAGTCCCTCTTTCTGCCTCTGGGATGACTCATTTGAAGCTTAGCAGAACAGCAAACTGATCAATCCTCTCTCAAAGGTTCCAAACACCTTATTTCCAGAGTCCTACCTCCACAAGGGTATACGGACCTTTTTTATATTATTAGCAAGCTACCCAACCCCCTTGGTGGGCCACAAACACCTCGTTTGCATAGTTTCACCCAACCATTTGGTGGGAACTTCAAGACCATGTGAAGAAAGGACACATAAAAGTGCTCTATTGTACCACACCATACAATGGGATATTATTTAGTAGAAAAGAGAAACGGATTCTGACACATGCTGCGACATGGATAAATCTTGAAGATATTATGCTGAGTGAAAAAATCAGATATAAAAAGCTACATACCATATGATTTCATTTCTATGAAATGCCCAGAATAGGTAAACCCACAGAAACAAAAAATATATTAGAACTTGTCAGAGGCTGGCTAAGAGGGAAAGAGGAAGCAATACTAATTATGTATGGAGTTTATTTGCAATGGTGATGAAAATATTCTTAAGTTAGATGCTAGAGATGGCTGTATAAGTTTCTAAATACACTGAAACCACTGTATTGTACACTTTTAAGGTTGAATTTATTACATGTTAATTACATATTTTTATGCAAATAATGTATACTTTCTGTGTCTATTGGCTGGCCATGCCCTCTCCCTGTGAGTCACTCTCACAAGCTCCCCCATGCCAATCCTTTCTCCCACATTGCTTTAAAAAGTTAGCATAGCATGCTTTTGGAAACACCTCTCAGAGGGACCTGGAGACCCACAAATAAACACGAAAGGTGCATGCTATTTGCATAAAAATATAGCATATTTTAAAAAGGCTAATATTAAAACCAAAAAAAGCATTAAAAAATACCAAAAAAAAGACAACAAGAAGTATGCAACAAATGAAAATATTAAGATTAAAAGAAAAAGGAACAGAAGAAAAGGAAGAAACCACAATTCAAGCAAGTGGATTTCATGGTTAAATACACGAGTGATACAGTTATAGCATCCGTCATTCAGGGGATCACACACTGAAGATTGTATTTCAAATTCTAACACCATAAGAGTCATTTTCCTTTTGAAGTGCCACTTCTGTATACTTAATACTTTATTTTCTATATCAATTACCCCCAAAATGCTCAAATAGCTCAAGACTTTTTTTTAAATATTTTTAAAAGCTAAGGATTAAAATAAAAGCTATCACAAAATCCATTTTATCAACATAGAGGAGCAGAGCTGGTTTCTTCTTGGCTTGAGAAAAAACAAAGAACAAAAGGGATTTAAAAGAAAAAAAACAACTATTAAAGCCACAGGTTTAGCTATTTCCAGGAAATTCTTGCTGATTTACCCTAATGCAAAATATTCCACTGTATTGACTTAGGCCATTTTCTAAACATGTGCGGTACCTGAAGTAAGTGTTCTAATGGCGTTTTGTCAAATTATTTGGGAAGGCAAAATATCATCAAAGACCCAGCGATGTTATCAAAGCAGTTCAAGAAAAGACTTGGAAAGTGTGCATGACTAGGAAGCCAAGAGGATCTTAAATACAGATGAATCATGAGCTCAAAAGTATCTGTTTAAAATGGAAAGAATGAAATCAGCCTCTTCCATAAAACCACTTTGTCACTTTCCGGTTTATTTCCAGGACAAACCAGCTAGCAGCAACATATGATTAAGTGAGAAAATGAATTTTTTAATCATTTTGTGAGGTAAACTTACAAATCAGATGAAAACAAAAGGTAATTTCCTCCAGGAAACCTCCACTGGAGTATTGACCCTATGGGATTCAGGGCTTTTGATGACACATTCTGTCAGTCATCTCTCAAGAGTTCTTGAGACTTTTCAATAGTTCTTGTAACTTCATCTTTTAGCATAACCCACTGCCATTGAGTCCATTTCAACTCACAGTGGTCCTATAGGACAGACTAGAACTGCCCTAGAGTTTCCAAGGCTGAAGTCTTTATGGATGTAGACTGCCACATCTTTCTCCCATGGAGCAGGTGGTGTGTTCAAACCACCATCATTTTGATTAGCAGCCGAGCGCTTTAACCATAGCACCAACAGGACTCCTTCCTTCCACACGTTGTTGTTAGGGGCTATCAAGTCAGTTCTGACTCATAGCAACCCTACATGCAGTGTAACAAAACATTGCCCAGTTCTGCACCATCCTCTCAATCATTGCTATGTTTAAGTCCACTGCTGCAGCCACTATCTACCCATCTCATTGAGGGTCTTCCTCTTTTTCTTTGACCCTTTACTTTACCAAACATAATGTCTTTCTCTAGGGATTGGTCCCACGTGATACATGTCCAAACCATATTAGATGAAGTTTCACCATCATTCTTTGTAATAAATATCTTGCCTGGACTTCTTCTAAGGCAAATGTGTTTGTTCTTCTGACAGTCCATGGCATGATATATTTGATATTTTGCTAAAACATCATAGTCCAAATGCATCAATCCTTCTCTGGCCTCCTGTATTCACTGTCCAGCTTTCTTACCTTAGGCCAGGCACACCTTAGTCCTCAAAGTAACATCTTTGGTTTTGCAGGTCTACCCAATCATTTGACTTCTTGACTGACAATCATGGCCACTGATTGTGGATCTAAGTAAAATGAAATCCTCAACAACTTCAATATTTTGTCTGGTTATAATGATGTTGTAAGGAGTTTTGTTTTCTCTATAGGGTTGCTATAAGTCAGAATTGACTGGACGGCATGGGGTTTTGGGTTTATGTTGAGGTGTATTGTATACAGATGGCTGTAGTCTTTGATCTGCAGTAAAGTGCTTCAAATCCCCTTTGCTAGGTACCTAAATAAACACCAAATATGAGATCTGACAATTATGCTCACAAACTCATCCTAGAAAAGGATATTCATTGCCGAATATCACTATGGTCACCTTTAAAATACTCCCCTTGGGAAGCCATGCATGGACACCAGTGCCTACTCCACCCTTCAAAGAATTTTGGAATTCTTTTTCTGGAATGGCCATCAGAGCTGTTGTCATATCACCCTTGATGTCTTGAATATCATCAAAATTTCTTCCTTTCAGTGTTTCCTTTATCTTTGAGTAAAGAAAAAAGTCACTGGGGGCCAGATCAGGTGGGTAGGGAGGGTGTTCCATTCAATTACATGTTTACAGGCTAAAAGCTCCCTTGCAGACAACTAAAAAATTAAGTTCACGAACCTGCCACCATGCCACCATGCACAATGGCCATTCCAGAAAGAGTTCCAAAATTGCTTTGAGGGGTGGACTAGGCACTGGGATCATAGCTTCCCACGGGGAGCACTTCAAAGGTGACCATAGTGATACTCAGGAATGAGGTATGTGGCATTTAGAACAATTAAGTTTGCAGATTTAACTGTTGGATCTAATCATCAGACCTCATAAAATACAAACATTCTAGACTTTTTGAAGAAAATAAAAATTTTAAAAAAAAACATTTTAAGCAGTAGGACGTTCAAGCACTCAGTTTCAGGCATTTGAAGGCAAGATTACAGGTAAATCTTCAAAGCCGATTTGTCTCTTAAATCTACTTTTTATTGTTATGAGTCAGAAATCTAAACTTCTCAGCAGTATTGTTATTAGGTGCCACTGAGTACAGTTTTATTCATGATAACTGCAGGTGACAAAGTCAAACTACCCCGTAGGGCTGTCTAAGATGTGATGTTTATAGGAGCAGACCTCCAGAGTGGCAGCTGGTGGGTTTGAACCATCAACCTTTCCATTAGCAGCAAGTGTGTAATTGTTGCAATTTCAGGGCTCCATTATAGCATTGTTATAATCTACCTATTATGTTTATATTCCTATTAAATAATCTCAAAATAATTCTAAATGTTTCTGATTAGGTGCATTATTTTGAGAATTTCTCACTTTCAAAAAGAATGGTCATTTTTATATGCCACAATTTCCAGAATACCTTTAGTTTTAAGGTAAAATTATAAAATTTATATTCATGAAGTATTTTGATAAATCTTTTCTTTGATTAAAGCAGACAAAAAAATAACGTAACAGTTGATTTAACATATATGACACAACAGTAGAGTTAAATGCCCCATAAAAGGAAAGGCAAAAAAAAGGGTCCAGAGGGCAGAGCCAAGATGGCATACTAAACACACATCTCCCTAAATCCCTCTGGAAACCAAGACCTCAACTGATAATTAAACAGAGCCTTTGGGACAACTAGTGAGCCCTAGGAAACAGCACAGGGCTGTCAATTTGGACTTCATACCACTGAACAGAGAACTTCCTTTCTCCAGCCCCGCTCTGGTTGAATGCTGGCTTTCATGAACCAAAGGTAACTCACCATTTTACCTTTTTTTCTCTGTCTTAGCCACCAGGGGGAGCTGAGACTTGACTAGCAGCTAATCTCAGACACAATGCTGGTGGGATCAGTAGGTGAAATTGTCACATTTTGAGAGCCTGGCTTTGGACTCTGTGCATCTCAGCACCTTTGGCCTTTCCTTCCACCTCTGCCATTGAGTAGCCTGTACTGAGGTAAGCAGGCAGCTTGTGTGGGACACTATCTTTTTCCACTGGGAGGCAAATCACCCACACAGAGGAACTAGTTCCTAGGCTGGGAGGTAACGCATGCCTGGAGGGGAGCACTTTTCTGGCAGAAAAGCAATATTTTACATGGTGTCACCTATGGCTGGGGCCCAGCAACAGAAGCTGTGGACTATGTGCATCTTGGCACATTTGGCCTCTCTTTTGACCTCGACCACTGAGTAGCCAGTACCGAGGAAAGCGAGCAGCTTATGCAGGACACCATCTTGTTCCACTGGGAGGCAGATATACCTATACAGAGTCCTGAGCTGGATGTAATTCCTAGGCCAGGAGGCAGCGCCTGCCCAGAGGAGAGCACTTTTCTGTCAGAAAAGCAGTGTTTTACACAGTGTCACCTATGGCTGGGGAACGACAGCAGAGGCCAACAGGGCAGTAACCTTTCTGTATTTTTAACTAGTTTATGACTAGTTATAAAACTTCTTACTTTGCCAGTTGGGAAGAAGGACCTGTATGCCTGAAAACCTAACTGACTGTGGAAATGGTCAGATACCTTTTACTTTTCATTTCAAGACGGCCTAGAGAAACAACTGCAGTCCATCCTCACAGCATCTCCCCCAGCCTCTAGCAACTCACATGATGCCCAAAAAGCAACAAACTCTGGGAAAAAAATGATAACAAAGAAATCACCCATTGTTTCAGAAGGCCCCCAAAATAAACAACCAAAGAACTTCCCATATGAAGAAACCTTTCTGAAACTATCAGACAGTGAATACAAAAGGATTATATATACAGCCCTCCTAGACCTTATAAAAATGCAGCAGAGCAAAATGAAAATTAAGCAAGCTATTCAATCTGATGGAACACTAGTACTCTGAAAACCAACAGATTAAGAACAAAATCAAAGACATACAAACTACAATTCAAAGCCAAGGAAACAGAAATGAACAAATGGAAAACAGTCTTTCTGACTTGGAAGACAGAGCTACTGACTCCAGCATCTATGAGGAGAAATCAGAAAAAAGAAACAAGAAAAATGAAGAAGCATTAAGAAGTACGTAGGACTCCATTAAGAGGAACAATCTGAACAGGGTCAGACACCTGAGAACACAGGGAGCATTGTTACTGAGCTGCCAACAGAAAACTTCCTAGAAATTATGAAAGAAAAGAATATAGATATTCAAGATGTGTATTGAACACCACTCAACACAGATCTCAAAAGAAAGACCCCAAGACATATTATCATAAAGTTTAACAAAACAAAACATAAGCAGAAACTCTGAAAGGCAGCAAGACTCAAAGCAAAGCTACCATTCGGAGGGAAACCCTATAGGCTTTTGTCGGATTTCTCAGCCGAAACGATGCTGGCATGGAGACAGTAGCATGACACATTCAAAGCCCTGAAGGAGAAGAACTTCCAACCAAGAATTATATATCCTAAAAAACTACCTTTCACATGTGAAAATGAAATGAAGACATTCACATATAAACAGAAACTCAGAGACTTTTTAAAAAAAAAACCAAAGCTGCAACAAATACTGAAAGAATATCTTGGCTTAGAGTAACAAAACCACTAACTTTATATTTTAGAAGCAAATACAGGACACATCACCCAGAAACCTACTCAGTTAGGGAAGGCTACAAACTCAATCAGAGCTATAATAGTGAAAGAAATGATCCAGTGATCATATCATGAAAACTGTGATATCATCATATTAAAAAGAGGGATGTACAACAGTAGTTATAGCCCTTCCAGATGGAGAAAAAGTTAATAAGACTGATAGTAATTAAAATTGGGATTATATATACTTTATTAAGGGGGATCATAGTGGCAGCCATAAAGCACAAGATGCAACATACCAAATCAAGAAACGTACTACAGGAGTCTCAACAACCACAAAACCAACCCTGAAAAAGGTGAAAAATCAACTGACAAAGAAGAATGTCCCAGAACAGATTAATAAGAACAACAGAGAAAACACGAACACGAAAATAAACATATCACAATGACAGCACTAAACACACACCTATCAATAATCACATTGAATGACAATGGACTGAACACTCCAGTAAAGAGACACTGAGTGACATCTTGGATCAAAAAACATGACCCATCCATACGTTGCCTACAAGAAACTCACCTTAAAGACAGGAGCAAACTGAAAATTAAAGGACGGAAGAACATATATCAAGCTAACAATGAACAAAGAAGAGCAGGTGTGTCAATTCTAATCTCAGATAAAATAGATTTTAATGTAAAATCCACCACTGTGGTCAAGGATGGTCACTATTTATTGCTGAAAGTTTCAACACATAAATAGGACTTAACAATATTAAATAATTATGCACCTAATATTAGAGTACCTAAATACATCAAAGAAACACTGACTACACTAAAAAATGTGATAGATCACTCTACAATAATACTGGGAGACTTCAACACTCCACTCACAATATTGGACAGATCATCTAGAAATAAGCTCAATAAAGACATAGAAGACCTTATTGCCACAATTAACCAACTAGATCTTATTGGCATATACAGAACTAGTTCTAACCATCAGCAGACAACTACAGCTTCTTCTCCAGTGCACATGGAACATTCTCCAGAACAGACCAAAATCCATACCATTGAATTAATGCAAAGCATCTTCTCAGACCACAAAGCCATAAAACTCAAAATCAATAGCAGAAAAAGCATAGATAGAAAGTGGAACTCATGGAAACTGAACAGCATCGTGCTCAGAAGACCATGGTTTATGTTAGAAATCAAGGATGCAATAAAGAAATCTATGGATTCCAATGAGAATGAAAACACTTTCTACTAGAACCTATGGGATACAGCCAAAGCAATGCTCAGAGGTCACTTTGTCTCCATAAATGCACACATCTGGAAGGAAGAAAGAAACCAAACCAAAGAATTAACCCTACAGCTTGAACAAGTAGAGAGAGAACAACAGAGGAACCCCTCAGGCACCAGAATAAAACAGATCATAAAGATTAGGACAGAACTAAACAAACTAGAGAATAGAAGAACAATTGAAAAAATTGAAAAGACCAAAAGATGATTTTTTTTAAAGATCAACAAAACTGACAAACCATTGGCTAAGCTTACTAAAGAAAAACAGGAAACAACCCAAATAAGACATGACAGGGGAGTTGTCACAACAGATCCAGCAGAAATTAAAAATACTATAACAGAATACTATGAAAGACTGTACTCCAACGAATTTGAAAACCTAGAGGAAATGGACAAATTCCGTGATTCATATCACCTACCCAAATTATCACAAGGTGAAGCAGAACAACTTTAAAAAAACCCATCACCAAGGAAGAGGTTGAAAAAGCCATCCAAAAACTACTGACCAAAAAAAACCCTGGCCCAGATGGCTTCACCGCAGAATTTTACCAAGTTTTTAGAGGAGAGTTATCTCCAATACTACTGAGACTATTTCACAGCAGAGAAAGGGATGGAGTACTCCCAAATTCATTTTATGGAACCAGCATAATCCTGGTATCAAAGCCAGAGAAAGACTCAGCCATAAAGGAGAACTACAGACCAATGTCCCACACAAATCTAGATGCAAAAACCTTCAACAAAATTCTTGCCAATAGAACACAACAACATATCAAAAAAGCAATTCATCATGACCAGGTTGGATTCATACCAAGGATGCAAAGCTGGTTCAACACCAGAAAAACAATGCAATCAACCTCATAAATAACACAAAAGACAAGAATCACCTGATTTTGTCTATTGACACAGAAAAGGTATTTGATAAAGTCTAACACCAGTTGATGCTAAAAACTCTCAGCAAAATAGGAACAGATGGCAAGTTCCTCAACACAATAAGGGCCATTTATGCAAAGCCAACTCCTTACATCATCATGAATGGAGACAGACTGAAACAGTTTCCCTTGAGAACAGGAACTAGACAAGGATGCCCACTCTCACCTCTCCTATTCAACGTTGTACTAGAAGTTCTAGGACAGCAATTAGACAAGACCAAGAAATAAAGGATATTTGCATCGGCAAAGAGGAAGTAACAATCTCCCTATTTTCAGGTGATATGATTGTATATGCAAAGAATCCTAAACAATCCATAAGTAGGACAAATATTGTATGAGACACCTACAATAAGAACTCAAAAACAGATTTATACATACAAGAAAAGACTGACGCTGCTAGTGACAGGAGGGAGGGAGGATAAGGGGGGAGGATTTAGATGAAATAGTTGATAGAAATTTGCTTGGGTGAAATTGGTGACAGCACACATTAGAAAGAACAATATTAAGTGGTATTCAATGTAACTTGAGTGATCCTTCCATGTTAACTCAATACTGCAGGGATAGAGTAGCTAGGGCACAGGGCCAGGGACCATGCTCTCAGGTGAAATTGAAGTCAATTGGCACAACCAGCATTTTGCTAAGAGGACTCTCTGCACCCCTCATTGGTGAGTGGTGCCTGGTGTCTTAAAAACTGCCAAGCTGCCATCTGAGGGTACAGCAAATGGTTCCAACTCAACAGGAATGGATGATCACCGAGGACCAAAACGACATGGGGTAAAGAGAACCCAGAGGACAGAGAGACCCACATGAGCGGGTGTCTAAATCAACTCATGACCAAAAGAACCGGATGGTGCCCTGCCACCACCAGTATTAGCCGCAATGGAGATCACAAAGTTGAGTCTCACTGGCAACACAAAAATAAAAAAGGGTACACCCTGAGATCTCCACTAAAAGACTGCAATTGATGGTCCACAGGCTTCAGGGTTCCCCGGGGAGCATGTCCCCTGGCCCAGATGCTGCCCCTGCCCATAAATCATAATGAAGGTCCACTCTTTGGACACGAATGGATTGGACTTAGCAACGCAGAGTGACCATATCTTGGGTGCACTTTATGGTTCTTTGCGTTTATAGGATATCATCCTGCTGATCTCCTACTGGAGGAAGGGGAGTGGGTGGAGGGGAGGGAAAAGGAGGCTGTTGGGAGGATGGGACATGTATGGAACTGAGAGGAACAGTGTGCTGTCACCGGGCAGGGAGAGCAGTGGAAGCTGCATATAGGAGGGTGTCCTAGTCACTGGGTACTGCTCTAACAGAAAATACCACAAGTGGAAGGTTTCATGTAGAGAAGCTTTACTGAGATAGTTCGGTAAGCCGCAACTGCACTTACAAATTGTAAGTCTGTTCAGTAAGAGAATTTATCACAGTCCAGTAGCCTGAGTCCAAATCTGGTGAGGGCATCTCAGCACAGGAACCTCGGGTCCAAAGGACATGCTCTGCTCTTGGTGTTTCTCTCTTGGTGGTGTGAGGTTCCCAACTTCCTTAGCTCACTTCTCTCCCTTATATTCCACAAGCTTGAGTCCTGCCTCACTAACACAACTGCAAACCATTCTCCATCATCAATATCACAGAAGCAAGATTCACAACACATAGGAGGAAGGGAACCATATTGGAACTCCTAAAATCAACACATACATTTTGGGGGGGACACAATTCAATCCATGACAGGTGGCATGCAAATTTATATGGGAATGTACATTTTCTTCAATCATAATAATAAAAAAAGAATCCATAAGTAAACTACTCAAACTGACAGAAGAGTTCAGCAAAATCTCAGTATGCAGATAAACATAAGTAAATCAGTAGGATTCTTTTACACCAACAATGAGATTGTTAATGAAAAAATCACCAAATCAATACCATTTACTATAGCCCCTAAGAAGATAAAGTATCCAGGAGTAAATCTAACCAGAGAAATAACAGACCTTTACAAGACCTTTACAAGACCTTACTACAAGAAACTAAGAGAGACTTACACAAATGGAGAAACTAACCCTGCTCACAGATAGGAAGACTTAACATTGTGAAAATGTTAAGCAGTCTACTTATATAATGCAATCCCAATACAAGTTCAGCAACTTTTTATTTTAATTTTTTTATTATGAGCTCCTATATGGAGCTCCCACTACTACCCCTGCCTGGTGACAGCACACCCCTCCTCTCTGCTCCATACATGTCCTATCCTCCCAACAGTCTCCTATCCCCTCCTTTCCACTCACTCCCCTTCCTCCAGCAAGAGGTCAGCAGGATGACATCCTACAGATGCATAGAACCATAACATTTCCACAAGATACAGTCACTCTGCATCACCAAGTCCAATCCATTGCTGTCCGAAAAGTCGACCTTCATTATGATTTATGGACAGGGGCAGCATCAGGGCCAGGGGCCATGCTCGCAGGGGAACTCCAAAGCCCCTGGACCACCAGTTTTGGTCTTTCATTGGTGATCTCAGGGAGCACCCTTTTTTCTTCTTGTGTTGCTAGTGAGACTCAACTTTGTGAGCGCCATCGTGGCTATCACTGGTGGTGGCCGGGCACCATCTGGTTCTTCTGGTCACGAATTGATGTAGAGGCCTACGTTTGTCTTCTGGGTTCTTTTTTCTCCATGTCGTTCTTGTCCTCAGTGATCATCCATTCCTGTTGAGTTGGGACCATTTGCTGTACCCTCAGATGGCAGCTTGGCAGCTTTTAAGACCCCAGACGCCATTCACCAATGAGGGGTGCAGAGAGTTCTCATTAGCAAAATGCTAGCTGTGCCAATTGGCCTCAATTTCGCCTGACAGCATGGTCTCCATCCCCCCGCCCCAGCTAATCTTTCCTTGCAATATTGGGTTAAGATGGGAGGAGTACTCAAATTGCGTTGAAGTCCAATTATTATTGATCTTCTTTCTAATGTGTGCCAGTTCAGTGACATTTTTTAATGAGATGGAGAAACAAATCACCAACTTTGTTTGGAAAGGGAATAAGCCCCGGATAAGGAAATCACTACTGAAAAACACTGTGGAAGTTCTCTCACTGACCAACTTTACAACCTATTACACTGCCACAGTAGTCAAAACAGCCTGGTACTGGTATAAGATCAGGCAGTTCGATCAATGAAACAGAATTGAGACCCCAAAGATGACACCTTCTTCTTATGAACAGTTGATATTGGGGAAACACCCTGAGACATTAAACTGGGGTAAAAACAATCTCTTCAACAAATCGTACTAGCAAAATTGGATATCCATCTGCAATAAACTGAAACAAGACCCATATTTTACATCTTATACAAAAACCAACTCAAACTGGATAAAAGACCAAATCTAAAATGATAAAGCTCATCCAAGAAAAAGTAGGAACAATAATGGAAGTTTTAATACACAACGTAGACAGACTTCAAAGTCTATCAAATAAACCACAAACAACAGAAGAGAAAATATATAAGTGGAAACTACTAAGAATCAAACACTTTTGAAAACTTTATTAATAGAATTAAAAGGCCATCTACACAATGGGAAAAAATGTTTAGCAACTGCAGGTGAGATTGATGTCTGATCTCCATAATCTATAAGGTACTACAAAATATCAATAAGAGAAAGATAAACCATCCAATTAAGCAATAGACAAAGGACACGGACAGACACTTCTCTAAAGAAGACATCCAGGCAAATAAAAAACATATCTGGACATGCTCATGATCATTAGCTATTAAAGAAATTCAGATCAAAACTACGATGAGATACCAACTCACTCCAACACGATTGGCAATGATCCAAAAAACACACAACAATAAATGCTGGAGAGACTGTGGAGAAACTGGAGCTCACCTATACTGTTGGTGGGATTGCAAAATGGTACAACCTCTTTGGAAAACAATCTGGTACTTCCTTAAAAAGCTGGACATGGATATACCATTTGACCCAGTAATTCCACTGCTTGGAATGTATCCTACAGACTCAAGGCCATTCACACCAACTGAGACATGCACACAAATGTTTATTGCAGCACAATCCACAACAGTAAAAAACTGGAATCAACCCAGATGTCCAACAACAGACGAATGGATATGTAAACTATGGTATATATACTCAATGGAACACTACACAATGATAAAGAACAAAGATAATTTTAGGAAACATCTCATAACCTGATTTCAATTGGAGGACATTACATTGAGTGAAAGTAGCCAGTGACAAAAGGACAAATATTGTATGAGACCTCTATAATAAGAACTTAAAAACAGACTCATGCATAGAAGAAAAGACTCTTTGATGGCTGCAAGGGTGGACAGGGAGAGAAGGCGAGGTAGGGTTTAGATTAGACAGTGTTTTAGTCAGCTAGGGCTGCTCTAACAGAAATACCACGGAGTGGATGACTTTAACAAACGAAGGCTTATTCTTACACAGTCCGATAAGCTACAAGTCCAAATTCAGGACGTCTGCTCCAGAGGAAGGCTTTCCCCCTTGTCGGCCCTGGAGGAAAGTCCAGTATGGCATCAGTCTTTGTCCAGGAAGCATCTTGGCGCAGGAACGTCAGGTCCAAAGGACATGCTCTTCTCCTGGTGCTGCTTTCTTGATGGTGTGAGGTTCCCAATTCTCTGCTTGCTTCTCTTTCTTTTACCTCTTGCAGGATGAAAGGATTATGGGTGGGGCAAGCCATACTCCAGGGAATCTCCCTTTACAGTGGAGCAGGGAGGTGATCCTATGAAGGGATTTACAGCCCTACCCTAATCCTTTAACATATGGCAGAGGAAAACCACAAAATGGAGGACAATCACTAGATACTGGGAATCGTGGCCCAGCCACATAGCTACACATATTTTGAGGAAGACACAATTCAATGCATGACAGATAGTTCATAGAAATTTGGTTGGGTGAAATCTGTGACAGCACACGTTAGAAAGATCAATATCAACTGGACTTCAACATAACATGATTACTCCTCCCATCTTAACCCAATATTGAAAGGACAGAGTAGCTGGGCTGGAGGGCCAAGAACCAGGCTCTCAGGGGAAATTGAGGCCAAATTCACACAAGTAGCATTTTGCTACGAGAATCTTCTGTCCTCCACAATGGTGAGTGGCATCTGGAGTCTTAAAAGCTGCCAAGCTGCCATTTGAAGGTACAGCAGATGGTCCCAACTCAGCAGGAACGGATGATCACCAAGGACCAAAACGACATGGGAGAAAGAGAATCAAGAGGACAGAGAGACTCACATGAGTGGGTGACTACATTGAATTCTGACCAGAAGAACTGGATGGTGCCCAGCCACCACCAGTGATAGCTGTGATGGAGCTCACAAAGTTGAGTCTCAGTGGCAATACAAGAATAAAAAGGGGTGCACCCTGAGATCTCCACTAAAAGATTGCAAATGATGGTCCAGGGGCCTCAGAGTTCCCCTGGGAGCATGACTCGTGGCCCTGATGCTGCCCCTGTCCATAAATCATAATGGAGGTCAACTCTTCTGACAGGAATGGATTGGACTTGGCAACACAGAGTGACCATATCATGTGTGTACTTTATGATTCTATGCATCTGTAGGATGTCATCCTGCTGACCTCTTACTGGAGGTGGGGGAGCTGGTGGAGAGGAGGGGATAGGAGATTGTTGGGATAGGAGATTGCTGTCACCGGGCAGGGAGAGAAGAAGGAGCTGCATATAGGTGGGCATCCAAATTTATATGAGAATGTACATTTTCACTCAATCATAATGAAAAAAGAGAGAACATAAAAAAAATTAAAGGTCCAGCTAAATCTTCAGCCTTTATGAAGTACCTACTATTTGTGAAGCCCTCATAAATTAAGATATTCTAAATAATTTTTCAGAGTCTCTGAAGAGTGCAAATTGTTAGTGTGCCCAGCTGCTAACTTTCAGGTTAGTTGTGCTGTCAATTTTCACCTAAAGCTCAGTAAATTAAAAAAGGTTTGGGGTACCAGTCCACCAAGAGGGTTGGAAGAAAGGCCTGGTGATCTACTTCTGAAATATTGGTCCCTGGAAACCATATGCAGCACAATTCTATTCTGGCACACATGGAGTCATTGTGAGTTGTCGTCTACTCAACAGCAAATGGTTAGATAATTTTTCAGAAGTAAGCAGTAAGTTATGACCTACAAGTGTGCAATCAGGGACAGCTTTTGAACAAGTCCCAGCAATAACAATAACGATGACTGATTGAGCACTTACCATATGCTCTACTAGACATAGTACATGATCACATCACTTAATGCTTTCAAAGCATCATAACATAGTTAGCATTGTTTTCTCCTTTTCACAGGACATTAAAGCACAGAGAGGTTAAGAAACTTGCCCAAAGTCACATAGCCAGAAGATTAGACAACCTAGAATTGTAAACGAGACAATATGATATGACTCAAGAATTCATACCCTTATGAGCCCCTGAAACTACTGTACTGAGACAATCTTTAAACCTTAAACCACAAATATTCCCTGAAGTCTTCTTAAAATCAATTAATAGCTAGCTTAACTAGTAAAGAATGTCTGCCTCGAGCACTGTACTCTTTTAAGAACTATCTTTATGTGCTCAGAGTGACAACAGCAGCTCAAAAGATTAGATAGGAACCTTAGAAAGCAGTGAGTTTATATTAATGGCAGAGGAACAACTCAGAAAAGGAAGGAGAGAACAGTTTGCACCACTCAAAAAATGTAATCAATGTCACTGAGTTATACATACAAAAATTGACAAGTTGGTTTACCTTCTGCTGTGTATGTTCTCAACAATAAAAATAAAATACATTTACTTTTTTAAAAAACTCACATGCTTAACTACTATGCAATTCAGAATGAATTTTCCTTTGGAATCATATTTTACCTATGACTGGTGTCACAAGTTGCTCACAAATGTCTGGACATACGTCTAGACTATAAACTACAGACAGATAACATGACTGTAATGACTGATGGGCTGTTTCAGACATAGAAGGAACTGGTAGCATAAGGGATGCTTTATTTCTATTTTTAGTAATGGTCACTACTTTGAAAAAGGTTTCCAAATACTTTGAAGCTCATGAACTCTTTTTCCAAGTGAAAACTTAACCAACACTTCAGTTTACAAAACTGAGAAGAGTAGAGTTGATCTTGCTAGAGTGGGAAAGGAAAACCAGTCCATCTTTCCTCCCTTCCTCAAAACAAACACTGCCAAAGCAACTCAACTTTCCACAGAAGATAGTCAGAAAAATACTAAAGTAGACAAGGGAACTGCTTTGGACCCAATTTCTTCTTTTAAGTATATCAATAGGCAAAGTACCTCATAATGTTCTTATAGGCAAAACTGATAAATATGGGCCATAAGAGTACAGTTACACATAACCATAGACCTGCCCACCTGATGAAAAGTCTTTAGTATCATGCCATAGGGTTTGTATGTGATCCTATCTCATTCAGTACTTTTCATCAGTAACTTGGATGAAGTCATAAAAGGCATACTTAGAAAACAAAGTAGAAAACAGTTGAAGATTATCATCAAAAATAATCAAGAAGAGAAAGCAGCAAGTGGACAAAGCAAAGCAGTTTAGGACTATGAACTTTTAAATGCTGAACATTTGCTACAGAAAACCTGTTTGGTGAGACTGGTGTATGGGGTAGACCTCAAAGGAGGCATGGCTTTCAACACTTTAGCTTACACCTCCTTCCTCAAAGGTAGTTAACGTTTCAGTTTTCTGAATCCTCTTCTCTCCACAAAGCTGCTCACAGACCACAACGAATGCCCAAACTCAAAAGAACAGAAAACCAAGCTCCAAGAAGTCAAAGTCAACTCTAAATTAAATGGTCTAGAAACATACATTAAAACCAGTGTAAGGGGGCAGAGCCACGCTGGCAGAGTAACAACACGTCCCAGTACAACTAGGAACCTCAAAATTCGTGAAATCCACCCAATACAGAAATCCAGAAGGACTGACCTGTGCTTAGAGGGCCCTAAGTACAAAGGGAGCCAAAGGAAGATCTTAGGAGCCCTGAACCACCTCAGAAAGAACAATGTGGCCTGGGCAGAGATTCGCCACAAACTGAAGTCAACCTACACAAGGAGAAAACCCACCTCCAGAGAATCTTACCAAGCCAGGGTACCCAGAAACAAGAACTGGAACAACCCTGAATTTGACCAGAAACCTGCCCTAGCCTAAGCATCACAACCACAGCCCACAGCCCAGACCTGAAGACCCCCATACAGGTTAGAATACTATGGGACAAGGCTGGCCATCCATCAGTGCCCTGCCAAATCCACCAGCCAGGCAGCCAGGTGCTGACTCAGAGCAGCAAGGGGCCAGAAAGCCTCAGCTGGAGGGGCAGGGAGACAAGGCAAGGAGCACAGGGACAGGAGGCCAGGACTGCCAGTGTCCCAGGGAAATAGGGCAGGAGAGAGCAGAGCTGGGGTGAGCACACAAGTGCACTGCATACAGCAGGCCTTAGTCCTGCATGGGACTGTGAGGCCCAGGCCCAGGTGCCACATGGCTACAGAGCAGGAGATCATGGGACCTCAGGGAGTGGAGTGAACAGGCTTGCTGGTGGCTAACCTGGGACCAGCCTTGGAGCCAGTGGGCCAGGAAGCTCTGGGCTCCCACAGCCTGAGGATTGGGGTGCTAAGAGAGCACATCCAAGACTCAGAGAGGATTGTGAGCCAGTGAGGCTTGGGCTCAAGCAGCCAGACAGGTCCAGAGTGATTCCCCCCAGCAGCTGGGCAGCCACTGGAGCTGAACACTCTGGGAGATCTGAGATCAGACGACCGTGGGCGAAGGGCAGTGTGCACCAGTTGCTAGACAGCTGTTAGTGCTGCATGCACCTGAAAGGCTTAAGCTCAAGTGAACCAGGAAGAGAGGAGAGATTGCCCCAGCAGCTAGACAGCCATGGGTACCACATGCACCAGGGAGAACTTGGCTCAGGTGACCCGTGAGAGGGTGAGTGAGTGTCCTGGCAACTAAGCAGCCAAAGGCACAAGCTAGCAACCACCCAATCTCCCTACACTTGAGTCAGAGGTTGAAGATCCTTGAGGGATCTGCCCAAATCAGAGGCAGCTGCAGCAGCCACACTTGAGTCCTGCCCACCTTAGAGTGGCTGTGAAAGCTCAGTGCCTGTGAAAGTGACCCCCACCCCCAGCCCAGAGACAGAAGCAGTGGTGATGTTGCTGAAAGCAGGTGTGACTACTCCACCCTGGGAGCTATTCCAGCAGCAGCAACAGACCAGAGAAAGACAGTCAGAGCAACCAACAGAAAATAGTGAGACTACACAGAGCATCTATGGCCCAGCCCCAGCCCCAGCCCCAGCAGAGAGATGCCAATCAGACCAACTGAATTATTAAGTGTCTTCCACTGCAATGACTTCCAAATGGCTCAGAGACAACAACCACTCTCAAAATAACTGAAGAAGCAGACTACCATGGCTTCCAAAGTCCCAAAATAAAGCATTAATGGATTTCCCAAATGAAGAAGAGTTCCCACAACTATCAGAGATACAATACAAAAGATTGATGTACAGAGCTATGCAAGATATCAGGAGAGAAATCAGGCAAAATGCAGCAGAGCACACTGAAAAATTAAATAAGCTGCAAGAAATGCTTGAACAGCAACGATCTGAAATTTGGCAGATTAACAATAAAATTTCTGAGCTTGATAACTCAATAGAAAGTCAAAGGAGCAGCACTGAGGACATGGAAAGTAGAATTAGTGAAAGACAGTAAATGACACCAGTATTCATGAAGAAAAATCAGATAAAAGACTTGATAAGAGTGAAGAATTCCTAAGGGTAATGAGGGAGTCTGTTAAGAGAAAAAATATCCACGTGCGTGGAGTACCAGAACAAGGTGGATAGCTGAAAATACAGAGCAAATAGTTGAAGATCTGCTGACAGAAAACTTCCTTGATATCATGAAAGATGAGAAGATCTCCATTCAAGTTGCTCATTGAACACCACTCAAGCTCGATCTCAAAAGTAATACACCAAGGCATATCATAATCAAGCTCAATAAAACTAGAGACAAGGAGATACTATTGAGAGCAGCCAGGAATAAGCAAAAAAATAACCTACAAAAGAAAGTTATTAACGTTAAACTCAGACTATTCAGCAGAAATCATGCTGGCCAGAAGACAGTGGGATAACATATAAAAAAAACCTGAAGGAAAAAAACTGTCAACTGAGAATAACATGTCCCACAAAACTGTTTCTCAAATATGAAGGTGAAATAAAGACTTTCACAAATAAAAAGAAATGTAGAGAATTTGTAAGAACCAAATGAAAATTACAACAAATATTAAATGAAGTTTTTAGATTAGAAAATCAATAGCATTGGATATATACTTAAACATCCAGCACTCGAAAGAGCATCTAGATGACATCAGTAAAGGAAATCCAAAAATGATAACCAAAACTGAATCACAAAAAATAGAAATTCAGAGATCTCAAAATGTAATTGACAACTATATTATACAACAAAAGTGTCAAAGAAAGGTGTAAGTAGACTTCCCAGATGTGGAAGAAGACAAGAAAATACACAGACAGTTAAGTTTGGACTAACTTTAGATTAATAAAAGAGACTAAGGGAGTAACTGCAAAAGCAATCTGTAATTCTACATGTCAAAAAGCAACATACAAAATCACAATTTCAAGAAAACAAACACTGAAAGCCACTAGAAGAAAATACATAAAAAGAAGACTCAGCACAGAAAATGGAATGCAACAGAGAAACTGTCCACAACACTCAAAAAAAGTCATCAAATGACAACACTAACATCATGTTTATTAACAATCACACTGAATATAAATGGACTAAATGCACCAATTATGAGAAGGAGAGTGGCAAATTGTATAAAAAACCATGACCCATCTATAGGGAGACACACCTTACAGGAGACACACCTTAGACTGAAAGATGCAAACAAACTACAACTTAAAGTTTGGGGGAAAAATTAGGCTAACACCATTCTAAAAAGAGCAGGAATGGCAACACTAATCTCTGACAAAATAGACTTTAAAGTTAAATCTACCATACAAGCTAAAGAGAGTCACTATTCAACGGTCAAAGGCTCAATTCAACAGAAGGCCATAACCATACTACATATCTATGCACCCAATGACAAGGCTCCAAAATACATAAAACAAACACTATCTGCACTGAAAACAGAAATAGACAGTTCCACAATTATGGTAGGAAACTTCAACACACCACTTGCAGTAAAGCACAGAACATCCCCCAAAAAGTTCAGTAAACACATAGAGAATCTAAATGCCACAGTCAACCAACTTGACCTTACAGACATATTCAGAACATTTCATCCAACTTAAGCCAAGTAAACTTTCTCTTCCAATACTCATGGAATGCTCTCCAAAACTGACCACATATTAGGTCACAGAGCAGTACTGAATACTGAAATAATACAAAGCTTCTTGTAAGACCACAAAGCCATAAAACTAGAAAGCAATAACAGAAAAAAAGATGCAAATTAAATAAAAAACATAGAGACTTAAAAATATTTCACTCAAGAACTCCTGGGTAAAAGAAGAAATCAAGGATTCAATAAAGAATTCTATAGAATCAAATGAGAATGAAGACACTTCCTACCAAAATCTATGGGACACAGCAAAAACAGTGCCCAGAGGTCAATTCATATTAATAAATGCACACATCCAAAAAGAAGAAAGGGCACAAATCAAATAATTAACTCATCTACTTGAACAACAAGAAAGATCTCAGCAAAAGAACACATCAGTCTCCAGAAGAAAACAAATTATTAAAATTAGAACAGAAATAAGTGAAATAGAAAAGTGACTGAAAGAGTAGACAAATCCAAATGCTGGTTTTTCAAAAAGATCAACAAAACTGATAAGCCATTGGCCAAGCTGACAAAAGAAAAACAGGAGAAGAAGCAAGTAATCTGAATTAGAAATGAGATGGACAGTATCACAATGGACGCTGCTGAAATTAAAATAATCAGACAAGAGTACTACAAAAATTATACTGTTAATAAATTTGAAAACCTAGAGGAAATGGATAACTTTTCTGGAAAAAAAAATATATACCTAAACTAGTAAAATCAGAGATAAAACAACTAAACAAACCCATTACAATAGAAGAAATTGAAAATGTCATTTAAAAACTTCCATCCAAAACAAGCCCTAGCCCAAATGACTTCACTGCGGAATTATATCAAACATTCAGAGAAGAGTTAACATCCCTACTTCTAAAGGTATTCCAGAGATTAGAAAAGGACAGAATACTCCCAAATTTGTTCTATGAAGCTAGTATAACCCTGGTACAAAAACCAGGTAAAGACCACACAAAAAAAGAAAATTACAGATCAATATCTCTCATGAACTTAGATGCAAAAATCATTAACAAAATCCTAGCTGACAGAATTCAACAATACATCAAAAAAATAATTCATCATGACCAAGTAGGATTCATACCAGGGATGCAGGGATGGTTTAACATAAAGAAAACAATTAATGTAATCGACCACATAAACAAAATAAAAGACAAGAACCACCTGATGCTATCAATAGACACAGAAAAGGCATCTGATATAATCCAACACCCATTCATGTTAAAAACTCTCAACAAAATAGGAATAGAAGGGAAATTCCTCAACATAACAAAGGCCATCTACACTAAATCAACAGCTAACATCATACTTAATGGAGAGAAGTTGAAAACATTTCCCTTAAGAACAGGTACTAGACAAGAATGCACACTGTCACCACTTCTATTCAACATTGTTGTAGAGATCCTAGCCACAGCAATTAAACATGATAAAGAAATAAGGGATCTCCAAATTGGCAAAGAAGAAGTCAAAGTATCACTATTTGTGGATGATATGATCTTATACACAGAAAACCCTAAAGAATCCACTAAAAAACTACTGGATCTAATAGAAGACTTAAGCAAAATATTAGAATACAAGATAAACATACATAAATCAATGGATTCCTATACACTAGCAAAGAGACAACCAAAGAGGAAATCAGTAGATCATTACCATTTACTATAGTCCCCAAGACAATAAAATACCTGGGGATAAATCTCACCAGAGACGTAAAAGACTTATACAAAGAAAACTACAAGTCTCTACTGCAAGAAATGAAAGATGACTTACGCAAATGGAGAAATCTACCTTGCTCCTGGATAGGAAGACTTAACATTGTGAAAATGTGTATACTACCCAAAGCAATCTATATCCAATTCAACTTCCAATGACATTTTTTAACGAGATGGAGAAACAAATCACCAAACTCCTATGGAAAGGAAGGAAGTAAATTGCTACTAAAGAAGAGCAACAAAGTGGGAGGCATCACCCCTCCTGACCTTAAAACCTACTACACTGCCATAGTAGTCAAAACAGCCTGGTACTAGCACAAAATCAGACACATAGAGCAACAGAACAGAATTGAAAATTGAAATACAACTTCATCCACTTACGAAGAGCTGACACTTGATAAAGCCCCAAAGACTGTGAATTAGGCTAAAGACAGTCTCTTCAACAAATGGTGTTTGTGTAATTGGATATCCACCTGCAAAAACATGAACTAAGACCCTTATCTCACACCATGCACAAAAGCTAATTCAAAATGGATCACAGACATAAACATAAAAGCTAAAACAAAATTCTTGGAAGGAAAAATTCGAAAGATGAAGGAAGTGCTCATCCATGGCATCAACAGTCTACCAAAAATCACACACAATCATCAAAAACATAAATAGGTAACTGGAAACTCTTAAAAATTAAACACTTATGCTCATCCAAAGCCTTCACCAAAAGAGTAAAAAGACTACCTACATAATGGGAACAAATATTTACCCACTATGCTTCCAACAGCTACCTAATCTCTCTAATCCACAAGATAATGTAAAACTTCAACAGAAAAAAGAAAAACAACCCAATTGGAAAATGGGCAAATGACATGAACAGGCACTTCACCAAAGAAGACACACAGGGTGCCAACAGATACATGAGGAAATGTTCACAATCATCAGCCATCAGAGAAATCCAAATCAAACCATAATGAGATACCATCTCACCCCAACAAAGATGACAATAATCCAAAAAACACAGAATAATAAATGCTGGAGAGGATGTGGAGAGACTGGAACTCTCCTACACTGTTGGTGAGACTGTAAAATAGTTCAACCACTATGGAAATCAATATGGCACTTTCTTAAAAAACTAGAAATAGAAATACCATCTGATCCAGCACTCCTTGGAATCTATCCCAAAGAAATAACGAATACCACTCAAACACATACTTGCACAACAATATTTACTGAAGCTCTATCCACAATAGCAAAAAGTTGGAGACAACCTAGATACCTATCAACAGATGAATGGTTAAACAAACTGTGGTATATTCATACAATGAAATACTATGCAATAATAAGAAACAGTGATGGCTTAGAGAAACACCTGTCAACGTGCGATCATCTAGAGGAAATTAACCAGACACAGAAGGACAAATTTTGTACAAGACCATTGCCATAAGGATGCAACTAATCATTTAAGCACAGTAGAAATCAGTGTTTGACAGTTAAAGGGGAGGGGAAGGCAGAGAGAGAGGTGTTTTACAAATTATAGTGGTTAGGATTAAGGATGGGTATAGGATATGACAGCACATGCTGGAAGAAGGGCACCCACAACTACTCAACTTGAAAACCAAATTGTCCCCTTAATGTGGACCACCTCTTTGGAAGAGCAGAGAAATGGGATCTGGGATTGGGGGGGCATGCTCTCAGGGGGCATCCAGACTAATTGGGATACCCAAGATCTCTCTCTCTCCCTCTCTCAAGATATCGCTCCACATACCACCTGGGTGAGTGGTGACTGGGAGTTTTAAAAGCTAGCAAACTGCCATTTAATATAGCAGCAAAGGGTCCAAATCCACTTGGACCTGGGGCAAATGGAGGACATCGAGAACAGGAGAAAAATATGAGTCCACCAGGTGAAAGGGGCAATATGAACCATAGCCTGCTTCAGCATGGGACCAGAAGAACTAAATGGTACCTGGCCACCACCAGTGACAGCCCAGATGGGGTACGTGGAAAGGAGCTCTGGACACATCAGGTGATGGAATAAAGGGCAGAGCTAGACTCTACCAAAAGACCTCACTTGATGGTCCCTCTGAATGGAGGGCTCCTTGGGAGCAAGTCCCCCAGACTCTCTAATCCCAAACTGCATCCAGCACTGGAGCCAGCTCCCCAGACAAAGACTGACCTGGACCATACAAAACATAGAGTGATTCTGAAGGCCAACAAACACGTAAAAATGTACATGGGGTTGTCTGAGGGACACTTTGCTGCAGCCAAGTTGATGGGTGAGGAAGGTCAGACCTTTATTAAAATGTCATAGGAAGTTCCAAACAAAAGGGGAAGCATGCTGTCACGTGGGTGGGGAGGGGGGCACCTAGAACAGAATAGAGGTGAAAGTTCTGGGTGTTATATGACAACACGATATAGACTGTAAAATTGTTCTTTATTCACAATAAAAGGAAAAAAAAAAGCAGGGTGAAAGCCACAAAGAATGCAAAAACTAGTGAAACAGAAGATAACTGATCCATGGATCAGAAGGAGAGGTCTGAGTTGGTTGTTGTTTTATTGGTTTGCTTAAGAGGTCTGAAATTATGCCCGCAAATGTAATTGTACCTCACTGCTGAATAACACTATGGTCACCTTCAAAGTACTCCCCTTGGAGAACTATGCACCTATACCAGTGCCTAGTCTACTCTTCAAAGCAATTTTAGAACTATTTCTGGAATAGCCACTGTGCACGGTGGCATGGTGGCAAGTTCACGAACTTAATTGTATAGCTGCCTGTGGAACGTATTGTAACTGTATTGGAACACCCTCCCTACTCACCTGATCCGACCTCCCAATCACTTTTTTTCTCACCCAAAGATAAAGGAAATTTTGAAAGGGAGATATTTTGATGATATTGAGGACATCAAAGGTAATATACCAACAGCGCTGATGCCCTTCCCAGAAAAAAAGTTGCCAAATTGCCTTAAAGAACGGACTAGGTGCTGGCATTGGTGCACAGCTTTCCAAGGGGAGTACTTCGAAATTGACCATTCAGCAATGAGGTATGTAGCACTTCTTCTAAAATGAGTTTGCGAACTTAATTGGCAGTTCTCTTATAAACTGGCCAGGGTGTGAAGCATGGGCAGATCAACCAAGTTTAAAGGTCCTCAGTCAAAAGAGACAGAGTGGATCAGTATTCCCTTGGATAACCCAATGGGAAACTGTAATAAGTTCCAGGCTATTCTTAGAATGAGTGCATATTCATGTGACCTCTGTTCCAAACCTCAAGACCTCTTCCAAACACTATAAGCACTTAGACTGACCTTGGTGTCAAAACCAATCTACTGTTCCTCAACTCTATACTAAATTTCCCATCTCAAATTGACAACATGAGGTAGAGAGCAGGATATGATCTAGTCAGGTGAAATAAGGAAGTGGTGGAAGATGGTTAGATCACCATGATCAAACTCTATCCCCAAACATAAGTGTTGTAAATACTGAACTCCTATACCTGTGGATATAATTCCACTTGGGAAAAAGCCTTTATGTTAATGTGTAGGGTATGTCATAAGCCAGTCACCTGAGAGCTTTAAAAAGTGCAGACTAGGCACAGAGAAATCCTCGTGGTGTAATAGTTAAGTGCAATGGCTCCAACCAAAAGGCTGGCAGTTCAAATCCACCTGGCACAACTTGGAAACTCTATGGGCAGTTCTACTCTATTGTATAGGGTAGCTGTGCATCAGAATCGACTGGATGGCAATGGGTTTGGTTTGGTTTGGTTTTAGGCACAGAGAAGAAAACACAAAGAGGAAAATCACCAAGGAACCAAGCAGAATCTGAAAACAGACAGGGACTTTTCTCCAGAGCTAGCACAGAGAGAAAGCCTTCCCCTAGAACTGGTACCTTGAATTTGGACTTCTAGCCTCCTAATCTGTGAGAAAATACATTTCTATTTGTTGAAGCCACGCACTGTGATATTTCCTTTATAACAGCTCTAAATAACTAAGAAATCATGGAACACAGTAATTATAGCAAGAATATCAAAAAGTTGGTGATTCTGCAAATACAAAAGACCCAATTTCTACTTGTTGTCATTGTCGTTTTATGAAAAGCTAATGTAGATGTATTAAAAGGAGTGTCTCCCTCATTGCCCAGTAACAGTAAGTGAATGCGTTGTACTGTCAGTACAGTGTTTTTGAGACGATTAAATGATAATTCATGGAAAATGTTTAGAACAATGCTTGGTGAAACAGTAAATGCTCAAATACATTAACTATTGTTTTATTATTACGCTGTCATCATAATCATCATCCTGGCAGCTATTAATACACTTCAGCAGCCTATATAAATCCTCCAAGTACTAATAGCCAGTTATAGAAGTGATGTTATGGAGAAAGCATGGTACCATGAAATGGGAGTATTTCAGCCTCAATCCAGAATTAGGACAAGGGTAGGTCTAGAGCTGAGCCAGAACTGATTCAATGGCAGCCAGATTAGTTTTGGGGGTTTAGGCCTACAGCGTGCATGAACATCATCTCCAAAATTAATTGCTTTCTCTGGACCAGATGAGTAGTGATGCTTCCCGTAGACCTAAGCTCTGGGGAATGTGTCTAGGTTGGAGATCAAAGTAAGTACGAACAGGTAATGACCTGAGATACTCATTAAACCGATGGTAAGGTAGCACAAAAAAGAGCAGTGGAGAGGTAGGGTGTCTGATGAAATCTCTCTACAAGTTTGCAACTATGTAAGTATGAAGAGGATCCCGGGTAGCACAATGGTTAAGCAGTTGGCTGCTGTCATGGATTGAACTGTCTCCCCCCAAAATGTGTGTAGCTATGTGGCTCGGCAGAATTCCAAATATTTTATGATTGTCCCCTGTTTTGTGATTTTCCTATGCTGTATGTTAGGTGATTAGGGTGGGATTGTAAATTCCTTCATAAGATCACCTCTCTGCTCTGCTGTAAATGGAATTTCCCTGAACTATGGCTTGCACCAGCCTTTATCCTTTCAATCCTACAAGAGATAAAAGGAAAGGGAAGCAAGCAGAGAATTGGGAACCTCACACCAACAAGAAAGCAGTACCAGGAAAAGAGCGTGTCCTTCAGACCTGAAGTTCCTGCGCCAAGATGATCCCTAACCAAAGAATGATGGAACACAAGGGCTTTCCTCCAGAGCCAAAAGAGGGAAACCCTTGTCCTGGAGGAGACACCCTGAATTCAGACTTGGAGCCTACTGGACTGTGTAAAAATAAACTGTCTTTTGTTAAAGCCATCCACTTAGTATTTCTGTTAGAGCAGCACTAGCTGATTAAAACAGCTGCTAACCAAAAGCTTAGCAGTTCATTATTTGCTCACCAACGCTGAGAGAGAAAAACCTGTGATCTGCTCCTGTAAAGATTATAGCCCAGAAAATATTATGGGGTAGTCCTACTCTGTCAGATGGGGTCATTCCAAGTCAAAAATCCTTTCAACTTGACTGTAGCTAACAGCAACACGTAAGTAGAAGCTCAACTTTGTATTTGGATAGATAATGCACAGTTCAGGCCCTGGCCCCACCAACTCTTGCTTTGAAATTGCCCCAATTTAGGGCATCTCTTCTACCTACGAAGCAGAATCTGAAAATGTCACCTGACAAGTGATCTTGATACAAGATTCAAGGACCACGTGAGACAGGAAACTGAGTTGAAAGGGAGGTGACATGACAGTTTGTGGAGTCTACAAATAAAGCTACTGAGAGAACAAGAAAGAATCTGCCATGGAAAGACTGAAGTAAGAGCATTCCAGACATGTGCAATAGCTAGTCTAAATACCTAAGGCAGAAAAAAGCTCAGCTCATTTGAAGGGGCAGTGGGAAGCTCAGGATGATTCAACATAGGGTATGAGGAAGATGAGGTTGCAGAAGTTAGCAAGGTCTGGATTACTGAACAGAGGAAAGTAGTGTGGAGTTCCATTCCAGATGTAAAGACGAGCCATTAAAGGTTATTTTATATAAAATATTATATATCTGTTGCATTAATTTATATAACTTACACACAATAAAATTCCCCAATTTTAAATCTATAACTTGGTTAACCTTAATGTTTATACAGTTGTGTAATTAACACCACAGTCGTGAAGCAAAACATTTCCATCACTCCAGAAGGTTTCTTCCTGACTCTCAGCAGTCAATCCCCTCCCATAATTTGGCCCCTAAACAAGCACTGATCTGCCATCACCATAATTTTTATTTTTCTAGAATGTAATCTCAATGGAATTATACAGTCAGGACTAACTATATAATTTGAAGAGTCCAGCACAATAAAAATGTGGGGCCACTTGTTACAAATCAAGAATTTCAGGACGGTGACAGGAGAGGATTACACCAACTGTCGGGATCTTCTGAGTCTGAGTTCTTAAGCAACTGCACAGTCACATTACCCATGAAGCCAGTCCAATACGTTATATGTAGTCTTTTGTGTGTCTCGCTTCTTTTACTCAGAATCCCTGAGTGGTACAAGCAGTTAAAACATTTGGCACCACACCAGAAGTTTGAAGATTCAAGTCTACCCAAGAATGCCTCAGAAGACAGGCCTGGTGATCCACTTTTAGAAAAAAAAAGGCACCGAAAATCCTACGGAGCATAAACCTACTTTAACACACATGGGGTAGCCATGTATCAGAGCTGAACGTGAGAGCAACTGGTAACAGGTCTTTAACTTAAGCATGGAGATTCACCCAATACTGTTGCTTACGTGTTCCCTTGCTGAGTAGTATTCCATTGCACAAAGGTACCACAATTCAAATTCATTTACCCATTCACCAATGGAAGGACATCTGTGTTGTTTCAAGTTTGGAGATATTACAAATAATGCTGCTATGAGCATCCAGTTATAAGTATTTGTGAGATAGTTTTTGAAGAGTACAAGTTATACATCTTGATGAAATTCAATTTGTTGACCTTTTTTTTTCTGCTATGGTTCATGCTCATTCTGTGTTAAGAAATTGATGCCTAACTCAAAATGCTATTTTCTTCCCTGCTTTTTTTAAGAAGTTTCATCATTTTAGGTTTTACATTTAGGTCTATGGTCCATTTTCTGTTAGTTTCTGTATATGTTACCAAGTACGATTAACAAAAAAAAATTTTCCTTGCATGTGGATATCCAATTATTTTGGCATCATTTGTTGAAAAGACTATCCTTTCTCCTCTGAATTGCCTGTGCACTTACAATACAGGTCTATGACCCATTAAAGAAATTTAACCAGAAGAATAATAAGCTATTTTAAAAAGATTGTGCAGCTGTTACGAGGAGAATGGACTACAATAAAGCAAAAGTGGAAGGAGAAAGATCAATCAGGAGACTATAGTTCAGGTGAGAAATGATGAAAGCTTGGACTGGTTTTAAGGAGAGAAGTGACAAGATTTCATTATGGTTTTAACCGGTATTTCCCTAATGACTAGTGATGTTGAGCAGTTTTAATGTGCTTCCTTGCCATCTGTTTATCATCTCTGGTGAAGTATCCATTCAAATTACTCTTTGCCCCCTTTTCATTCTTTTCTCTTCTTTTTAATTTAACACATTTAGGTCTAATACCTACTGGAAAGTTTTAAGCAAAGGACAAGACCTCATTGTGCTTGTAATTAGCATCTCTCTAATGACTAATATTGAGCATTTTTCATATGCATATTTGCCCTCTGTTTATCATCTTTGGTGAAGTATCTACTCAAATCATGCCTTTTTCTTCTTGACACTTAGATTTACAATTCATTGAGAGTCTTTTTAATCATTATTATTGTGGTACAATACATACACAACAAAACATGAGCCATTTCAACATTTTTGGTAGATACAAGTCAGTGACATTAATTATGCTCATCACGTTATGCAATAAGCTCTACTACCCACTGTTGAAGAGTTTTAAGCAGAGGAGTGACAAGATATTTTAATAAGATCATGCAGCTGCTAGGAGGAGAATGGATTATAATGAAACAGAAGTGGAATCAGAGAGATCAGTTAGGAGGCTGTTTATAGTGCAAGTGAGAAATAACGAATGCTAATATTCAAGTGGGAGAGAGAGGTGGATAGGTCAGTATATGTTTTGGGGTGGTGATGGAATATGCTGAGGGGTAGGCTATGTGTAAGGGTATGAATACCTTTGGAGGGTAAGGGAAAGAGGGGATGCTAGGATAATCCTCATATTTTGGATCAAACAACAAAGGAGGTGGAGTTGCTGTTTATTAGCATTGGAAAGACTAGAATGGGTGAAAAAGCAGGAGTGAGAAGTGGCCTAGTTTGGCCACGGTGGATTTGGTGCTTGTTAGATATCCTTGCAAGATATATCCAGCAGGTATTTGGAGATGCAAGTCTGGAATTTCAGAGAGAGGTTGCAAGGAGTTGGAGGGAACACAGGGCTGATCATGGATAAAGATAAGACCACGAGACAGTGTTGCACAACAAGCTGCTTATTGAGGCAGATGCACTGACAGTTGCATGCAGGGGTGATCCCCCACAGCAAGAGGTCCCCCAGAGGCAACAGCACAGAGAACCCTCAGAGGGGAAGAGGGCAAGAAAAATTCCACGGAAGAGAAGGGGAAACTTACATGCCCCTTAGCCAAGGAACTCCTGCAGCAGTGGGGAGTCTCTGGGTGAGAGAGCTCCAAAAGCATAAGTATATTCGGGTTCCTATAACTACAGGATTGTATCTATCTACATCTACCTGCTGTTACTAGGTATGTAAACAAAGCAGAAGGCTCTAAGTGGCTAAAAAATTTGTCCATTTGGCACATTTTTAAAACAATCAGTTCAATTTGGTGGATCCCAGCTTTTGTGGGGGCTAACAGGCCTCACTTTACCATGAAGAAATAAATAACTTGGTGCAAGGAAGGCAAACAGGCAATAGCTGTGGCATTCGCTCTCACTTCAAACAGATTCCAGATAGGAATTTACTCTGAAGAGATGCTGCTGCTTTGAAGAACGTACAAGGACTACCAATTAAGTTTGCAAACTCATCTTAGAAAAAGTGCTGCATACCTCAGTGCTCAATATCACAATGGTCCTCTTGGGAAGTGTTCTTCCTGGGAAGCTATGCACCAATATCAGCACCTAGTCCACCCTTCAAACCAATTTTGGAACTCTTTCTGGAATGGCTATCAGAGCTGTCGTCATATTACCTTTGACGTCCTGAATGTCATCAAAATGTCTTCCTTTCAATATTTCCTTTATCTCTGTGTAAAAACAAAAGTCACTGGGTGCCAGCTCAGGTGAGTAGGGAGGGTGTTCCCTTACAGTTATTGTTTACTGGCTAAAAACTCCCTCACAGACAATGATAAAATTAAGTTTGTGAACTTGCCACTATGCCACTGTGCACAATAGCCATTCCAGAAACAGTTCCAAAATTGATGTGAAGGATGGACTAGGTGCTAACATCAGTGCATAGCTTCGCAAACGAAGTACTTCAAAGGTGACCATAGTAACATTCAGCAGTGAGGTATGTAGCACTTAGAACAATTAAGTTCTCAGACTTCATTGTTGGACCTCATGTATGAACCCCATGGAGCAACAAATGATTTACACTCAACTACTAACTTAAGGGAAACCCTGGTGTCGTAGTGGGTTGTGCTACATTTGCTAACCAAAAGGTCAGCCGTTCAAATGCACCAAGCACTCCTTGGAAACTCTATGGGTCAGTTCTACTCTAACCTCAAGGGTCGCTATGAGTTCAACCCAACTCAGTGGCAGTGGGTTTGGTTTTTGGATTAATCTAAAGGTTAGTGGCCTGAACTTGTATAGTGGCACCATGGAAGAAAGCTCTGGTGATCTGCTTCTATAAAGATAACAGCTTAAGAAAATTCGATGGAGCAGTTCTAGTCTGTAACATATATTGGTCGCCATGGGTTGGAATCAACTCAACAGCAAACGGTTTCTTTTTCCCTAGATTAGTCAGTGCTCTATACAAATCTCAGAATGTCTTCTTGCTGCAGATTAGGTTCCATGAGAGATAGACTTTAAGACAGAGATCTGTGTAAACCCAAAACTAAACCCACTGCTGTCAAGTTGATTCCGACTCATAGCAAGTGTACAAGAAGCTTACTGAGGTGTGATTTCTTGTAAAGTAATATTGAAAACAAGACTGGACAGAGTCATATGTTGAACTGCAAAGCAGTTACAAAACAAAGTCCACTCAATCTAAGAGGAAGCTCTAAAGCTGGAAGAAGACTTCCAGTATTGAAACAAAGGGGGCTATACTGCCTAGCTATTGCTTATGTGTTGTTCACAGAGGGAGTGTAAACCTAGGTGAGGGACTTCTGTTAGTCATGGGCAGTTCCGGGAGAGGGGCTCAGTTGTCAGACATCTGCAGACCACAGTTCCAGCAGCACAGAGAGCATATGTCTCAGTTTTGAAGGTGGCTCTGGACAGCACATCACAGCATTTACTATACCATATCGATGCAGCTGTTCAGACCACTCACTCTGTCTAAAGTGACACTGTTTGTCACTTTCAAATCGTGCCATCTTTTAAACTTAGTATAAACACTACATCCTCCCCATTTTCTGATTCTCCTTATTGTAAATAAGATTTTTCTCCCCTAAATTTTAAATATTTTTGTCTATATTCTTCTTCTGGTACTTTCCTACCTTCCATTATTTTTTGCTTGAATAAACTGAGCACTTACAATGATCCAGGTAATGAACTAGGACCCAGAAATGTAACATGAACAAAACAGACATGATCCTTTCTGTACCTCAAATAAATAACTGAATATTAGAGAGTTCATAGGAGTAAGAAAGCACATAGGATGGGAAAGAAGTTCATTCAAATGAAGGGTTCAAGGAATGGCTCCCTAAAAGAATCTTGTATTTTAAACTCAGACCAAAAGAATGAAGTAGAGAGTAAACAACTAAGCATACACCTACTAGACAAAAGTTTGGAAAGTTTGAGCCCACCCAGAGACACATAAGAAGACTGGTTTGGCAATCTGGTTCCTGAAAACCCTATGGAGCAATTCTCCATTGTACATGTGGGGTAACCATGATTCTGAATCCACTTGATTGCAACTAACAACTTAGCGCAGGGAGGTGGTAGGGATAAGGAGTAGGGTGAGTTCAAGTAAGAAAGAACAGCAAGTGCTAAAGTTGACATTTATTCAGTAAATCCATATTAAGCCCCTTCTGGTGATGTAGTGGCTAAATGCCATGTCTGTTACCCAAAAGGCTGGCAGCTCAACTCTGCCGGGAAGGAGCTCCTTGGAAACTCTATGGGGGTAGTTCTGCTCTAACCTATAGGGTGGCCATGAGTTAGAATCAACTCAACGGCAGTGAGTTCTGGTACATACCAGACAACATCCCAAGTGCTGGGGCTTCATCACTAAACAAAACAGAAGAAAATTCCTTCTCTCATGGAGTTTACATTCTAGGAAATGAAAGGACCCAGTATAACTACAGTATAAAAAGCAAAGAGATAGTGGTGTACGATGTGGCTGAAGAGATAGAGGCCAGACCACTGGCCTGTGAGGATTTGAGGATCTCAGTACCAAAGACTATAATCAGACTGTTTTGTAAACAATCACTCTGGCTGCAGGGTACACGCCCTGTCTTCCCTTCTATATTGTAAGCTTTTAGAGGGCTGCTCTGTAATTAATTTAGTTTCAAGCACATACTGCACCCCTTGTGAATAGCAGGCACCCAATAAATAATAACAGTGGCCAACACTTGAGTGTTTACTACATACTGGACACTGGACTAAGCACGTTACATGTATTGCCTCACTAATCCTCACAACCTATTATCTGAGCTGACCGGCTGAGTAAGAGAACGCATGCTCACTCATTCAGAACATAGAAACCTGGAGACATCTGGGAGTCAAAAGATCCTGCTCTATGTGCACGGGAATGGGAGAAGGAGGGGAACAGTAAACTCCATTATGCCTTTGCCATCTTACTCAAACCAAGTCACTTCCAAGCATTCTAAGTGAGCTAAAAAATATACAGACATAAAAATGGTGTGACTTACATTCATAAAAGACAGATACACATTTGGACCTCTCTAGGACTGTCATCCAATCATCCACATTAGTAACTATTAAAGTATATGTCTAAAAACATGATAAACTGGTTCAGCAAAATCATTATACCTTCAGAGGGCCTGTTTATTACAAATCTTAACAATCCCTGAAAGCATCAACGATAACCCATCTGTGATGCAATACTTAATATGAGTATGATGATATACTTACTATGGTTATTCTACAGGGTTGCTGGAAACCCTGGTCGCATAATGGTTAAGTGCTATGTCTGCTAAGCAAAAGGTCAGCAGGTCAAATCTGCCAGGCACTCCATGGAAACTCTATAGAGCACGAGTCGGAATCAACTCAACGGCACTGGGTTTGGTTTCCTTTGTTTATAGGGTTGCTATGACTTGGAACTAACTTGACTGCAGTGAGTTTTGTTCTGGTTAGACATGGTCTTTGTGACTCACACACAGTGACTGAAAGAGACTATGCAAATAAGGTATATGGAGCTTGTGATAGTTGAGATTATGTGTCAACTTGACTAGGTCATGATTTCCCAGAATTATATGGTTGTTTTTTGTTTTGTCATCTGATATAATTATCTTAATTACCTTCCATTTTATGTGCTGTAAATCCTAACCTCTGTAAGTTAATGGGAACTTTGACAGCCGTAATGATTAAGAGCTCAGTTGCTACCCAAAGAACTGACAGTTCGAATCTATCAGCTGCTCCTTGGAAACATTATGGGACAGTTCCACTCTGTTCTATAGGGTCACTGTGAGTCAGAGTTGACTCCAACACAAAGGCTTATATGTTAATGAGGCTGAATCAGTGTTGGGTGTGTCTTGAGTAACAACCTTGCAAGGAGGGTACGACTTAAGTCCCACCCTTACTATGCTTCCTAGGGTGCAGCCAATGTTTTTATATAAGTTTTCTCTCTCTCAAGTCCTCTCTTTTTCTCTCTCACTTTGGCTTCTATGCAGGGTTCATGATCATCTCACCTCTGGTTCTTGGAACTTAAACCAGCAGCTGCCATCCAACCTGCTGATTCTGGATCTGCCGACTTCTGCAGCCCCATGGGCCAGTGGCCTATCATCAGACCTGATTTTCAGCTTCTGCAGCCTTGTGAGCCAGCAGCCCATGATCTGACCTACGGGTTTGGGTTCATCAGTCCCTGCAGCTGCCCAGGCAGGGGAAAGCCTATGCCTGACCCACAGATTCGAGACTTGCCAGCCTCCACAACCGTGTGAGCCATTTCTGTGGCACAGTTTGTGAGTTCCATGAGACAGTGCACTGAGTAATAAAACCTCAAAATGGGAGGGAGTTTACGATGGGGAGAAGCAGCTGGTGTTAGAGATGATGGAGTGGTATAGCAATCTGCAAAAGCTGGATATGTGGTGCATCTTTAGTCTCTGCTTCATAGGAACCAGCTTTGTACTGATCCTTATAAAAGAAATTATTCATTTACCATACCTTTCAGGAAAAAAAAAAAGCCCTCATGACTGTACTTCTGGAATCTTCAAAGAGACTCACCTGGTTAGGAAAGCCTTAGTACTGCTCTGACATTGCAACATAGAAATGAAAAAGGCTCCCTTGTGGCCTGAAAGAGTGGCTGTACCTGCCCACCTGACAAGCTAGATAAATGGCTACTCTTGGAAGCAATATTAAGCAATAGTCACTGACTGAGTCTTACAAAATTGTTCATATTTTCAAATGAAAAACAACACAGTGAGCTAGGGCATCTTAGAAGATGAGGAAAAGCAGACAAAGGCATGAGGTTATGTCTGTGTTGTGAAGAGCAGATCACAGTTAATGTGGAGGACCTTTGGCCAGAATTCCATCTCAATACAAAACAAGTGTGAAACAGCTCAGAGTTCCCTTCCTCCAAGCCTTCTCAAATAGTCAATTCTAATACTAAGTGTAGGTTTATCTATAGATTTATCCACAATGAAAAACACGTAAATAATAATCAAGAATCACCGCCTCCCCGCTGAGAGCTTAGTTTCTTCACATTAATTTCCCAATGCTTTTTCAGCACTTTCCTCCTTTATCAGCAACAATGGCTCCAACAGAACCCTTCTCTACCCGCCACGCCAGAGATGTGGTAGATTGATTTGAGCAGGAAATTGGGGTACCTTGCTTTAGAGCATTTAATAAACCTTCTTTAAACAAGTATAAACAAAAAACAGGCTTTTGCAATAAAAAGTATTTTTATGGAAACCAAACAAAGACTAACAGGAGTTGTACCCAGCCATTAAGAAAGCAAAGGAATGGCTTTACTTGACAGCCCTAAAAAGCTTTAAATTAATGTCAAAGACAGGAGCCCTGTCACAGAACAGAGAGATACGTTCCAGCCCCTACATGTTTATATCTTCCTGCGGCCATAATTCCACTTTCCCCCCAACCCAACTCCCGACCACCATCCAAACCACCTACTCCTCAGACATCTTCCAGAAATAAAAGGCAGCTAAGTTTAACCCTCTCCTTTCCCACGGGCCTTTTAACTGCCAGCAGACACATGGTATGAACCACAGGCTTCTGCTACGCTAAGTGGAGCCAAAACTAATAATAAACAAACAATACTGTTAATTTATTCAGCACATACCACGGCCTAGGCACTGTGTTAAGCACTTACATGTATGTCTTCAGATACTTCTTACAACAACTCAGTGGAGGAAACTGAGCCTTAAAGAAAATGTTTTTGCTGTTTCATGGCATCAAGTACTCAGGCCAACTGACATAATTAGTAATAACTGACAAAATTTAGAGTGACAAGGAGAACTGCTTAACTCTCAAATCTATGCTTTAACAACACAGTATTATACTACCTATACAAATGAAACTTATAAAATGTTGTCTTTAAGCTTCTTCAGCCTTAAGAGCTCAAATTGTTTTAAGTACCTTTAGGTAGCAAGTACACAGGCAGTAGGAAACCCTGGTGGCATAGTAGGTTAAGTGCTACATCTGCTAACCAAAAGGTCAGCAGTTCAAATTTCACCAGGCGCTCCTTGGAAACTCCATGGGGCAGTTCTACTCTGACCTCTAAGGTCGCTATGAGTTAGACCCAACAGAACAGCGGGTTTGGTTTTTTTGATTTGCTACATGCGGTAGATAAACTTCATGTTGATGTTGTTACTATTGTTAGTGCCGCTAAGTTGGCTCCAACTCATAGCAACCCCGTAAGACAGAGAAGAACTGCCCTATAGGATTTCCAAAAAGCAGCTAGTCGATTTGAACTGTCAAATGGTAAACTTAATACTTACAATAAAAATTTAACTGGCTAACTTAGTCAAATTATGTGTATTTTCCATATATGACTATATAACGTACTGTGTATCAATAAGGAAACCCAGATGGCATAGTAATTAAGTGCTATGGCTGCTAACCAAAAGATTGGCAGTTCAGATATACCAGGCACTCCTTGGAAACTATATAGGGCAGTGCTACTCTATCCAGAAAGGTCACTATGAATCAGAATTGACTTCACACCAATGGGTTTGTTTGTTGCTTAACGTATCAGTAAAATGAGATCACTGATTCATTTACTCAACAAATTGTTAGGAATCCTGAGCCACTAAGACTACAGTGTTGAACAAAATAATCACTTTCTGACTTACTGCATTTTACTAGCTAGGGAGGGAGACAAACATTAAATATATAAACACACAAACTGATAAGTAACTGCGAATTGTCCAGATGTTACGAGAGACAAGTACAGTGCTAAGAGAGAATAACCAGAAAAACTAATATGGATTGAACAGTCAGGTAAATTTCTCTAGGGAAGTGATTTGTAATCTGAAACCTGACTGACGGAAAGGAAATAGTTAGGCTAAGAGTGGTAAGGAGGAGGGAGGTATTCAAGGCAGAGGATGTGCCCTTTGCCAAGGCACTGAGCATGAAAAAAGGTTGGCTCTGTCTAGATCAACATGGCTTGAGTACAGAGCCAGGTAGGAGTGTTGAGAAATGAGGCTGGAAAGGAGAGCAACGCACACCACAGGAATTTCGGATTTTACTTTAAGTGCAGTCCAGTCACTGAAGGATTCCCCACAGCGTAGTTTCTTAACCTGATTGATCCTCCGTTACAGCTCAGACTGACTGCTCTGTAGAGATGGATGTCAGAAAGGCAAGAGTGAAAGCAGGGACACTTGCTTAGGAAGTTTTACTTACTGTCACCCAGGCAAAAAAGATCGCGGCAGCTTGGACAAACGTGGCAACAGTGGAACTTGGAACGAAGTAGACAGATTTTATACACATGTAGGAGATTATAATGCTTATCGCTGATGGCACAATGGTTAAACACTCTCAGCTGCTTATTGAAAGGGTGGCAAATTCAAACCCAGACAGTGGCTCTTCCGGAAAAAGACCCGATGTTCCATAAAGATTACAGCCTGGAAAATCCTGTCAGGCGATTGTACTCTGTCACACAGGGTTGCCATGAGTTAAAATCACCCGGACAGCACACAACAGTGATTGATTGGAGGGGTGGAGGATAGGGGAGGGGTGGGACAAGGTAATACCAGGATAATTGCCAGGTTTCTGAACTTGAGCAACTGGGTGGATAGAGGGTAGAATGTCCTAAAAGATGACCAAATGAGAGAGTGACGGAGGGCTGGTGTGTGGATGTTGTTGAAATCAGAACTTCTCACTCGGAAAGAATCTTGTTAAAACACAGGTTCCAATCAGCAGTTCTAGGGAGAGCTAGCAAGTCTGACTATGTGCAGGCTGCAGAAGATGTTTATGCTGCTAGTCCATGAAACACATTTTGAGTAGAAGGCTATGCTATAACAACTGTATATACATAGGGCTGCATTTTTTTTTGTTGAGAATAATTATAAAAAGATATTTTTTGATAAAACTAAACAGTGCAGCATAAAAAAAGGGCAAAACGACAAATATTGTTCTATTTGTAATTTTATAAGAGCGAGCCAAGCCAAGTGCCGTCGAGTCGGATCACAACAGCAGCCAAAATAAACAGGCTGCCCTTGTTGATATACTTAGTTACAAGTAACATCTCATGGGATAGATTTCTTGGTTCCAAGATTTAAGATTACAGCTTTGTGGACCTATCCACTCAACTAGCCTAATGTTTTTAGATTCTCTCTTCTACTTTCTAGTTTTAATGAGTAGTACCTGAGGTCTCAAAAGCGTATGTGTAGCCACTCAACATACAATAATTGGTCTCTGTTCACCTAGAACAGTAGGAGGAGACCCAAGAAATGGAGAAGGAAACAGTCTGCAGGTAGAACTGCCTTTTTTTGCCATAGACCAAAAGAAACAGTTGGTGCCTAGCTACTGCTACCGAACACTTTGATGAAGGGTCTAGTCTATGGATCTTGATAGAAAGAGGGAAAATGCGGAAGAGAACATCAAACTCTTAAGGAAACAGTGGATCCACCACTGAGACTGGAGAAGCACAGAATATGAGGACTGGCAATTAAGTTTCTGAACTCATCCTAGAAAAAGCGCTACATACCTCACTGCTGAATATCACTACAGTTACCTTTGAAGTACTCCCTTGGGAAGCTATGCAATGACACCAGTGCCTAGTCCACACTTCCAACAACTTTGCCACTCTTTTGCTGGAATGGCCATCAGGGCTGTCATTGTATTTCCACTGATGTCCTGAATGTCATCAAAATGTGTTCCTTTCAATACTTTCTTTATCTTCAGGTAAAGAAAAAAGCCAATTGAGGGCCAGATCAGGTGAGTTGGGGGTGAAGGAGGAGGGGTTCCAATACAGTTATTTGTTTACTGGCTAAAAACTCCCTTACAGACAACCATAAAATTAAGTTCACGAACTTGCCACCATGCCACCATGAGCAACAGCCATTCCAGAAAGAGTTCCAAAATTGCTTTGAAGGGTGGACTAGGCACTGGTGTCATTGCATAGCTTCCCAAGGGGAGTACTTTGAAGGTGATCGTAGTGATATTCAGCAACAAGGTGTGTAGCACTTAAAACAATTAAGTTTGCAGACTTAATTTTCAGACCTCATATATTGTTGTGAAACAATCTTTGAAATGCAAACCGCAACTACTTCATGAATTAACATTAAAACTAAACAACAGTTTAACTCAATTAATAAATGTCAGCTTTAACATTACACTCTGTCAAGGAATTACCTATACAAAATCAAATAAATACGCAAACCCACTGCTGTCAAGTCCATTTTGACTCACAGAAACCCTAAGAGAGTGTTTCCAAGGAGTGCCTGGTGGATTTGAACTGCCTTTTGATCAGGAGCCATGACACTGAACCACTATGCCACCAGTGTTTCCCAAGTAAACAGTAGTAACTCCCAAACACAGATGAGAATTTTAAGGGGCACATACAGTAAAAGTTAATGGTATTCAAATAATGGGTAGAGACAGTAGAATGCTGACACAAAATGAAGATGGTAATCAATGGAATTGATTTGTACAGTGGGAAATGCCTGAATGGATATATGTTTTGTTGCACATATTTTCACTGAAACTTTTTTTAAGAAGAAATTTTAACACAAAGAAAGCCAGCTTTAAAAATAGAGTTGGCTCTCAATATAAATATATTTCAGTTAAAAGAAGTACACTCCACTTGTTTTTCTCACTTGGCCACAGATGAAATGAAAATTTTATCATAGACTGATTTTGAATAGTCACTGGTCTAGACAAAACAACTTATTGAGGAACAACAAGTTTTCCAAGTTTCACCTGGTTGTGGTCACAGTTACTATTTCATTCCTCTAATAAAGTCAAAACACTGTACTTGTTTATCAGGGAAAACAAAATCACTAGAGTCTACCTAGTACAGTGTTTGACTTCTAAGTATGTTTAGTATATCTTTTTCAAATCATTAGAATCACAGAAAATTTACACCAAGTAGTATCCCAGAAAGAAAGTAAGTGATATTTTGGTGATTTAATGTAAGAAAAGATAATTTTAGAATTACTTCCCTCTCAACCATTTTTTTCTCATAACTTACTTTAGGTCAAATACATGTGAATTTTAAAGCTACTGCCTGTAAGCTTCATATCCATCCTTCTGCACTTTGCATTGGGATCCTGGAACTGTTGTTGTTAGGTACCTTAGAGTTGAATCTGACCAATAGCAGATCTATGTACAATAGAACAGAACACTGACGGGTCTTGTGTCATCCTCACAAATGTTGGTATGTCTGAGGCTATTGCTGCAGCCACTGTGTCAATCCACTTTACTGAGAGATTTCCTCTTTTTCATTCTCTTTCTACTTAACAAAGCATCATGTCCTTCTTCAGGGACTGGTTCCTCCTGATAACATGTCCAAAATATCTGACGCAATGTCTCACCATCTTCCCTTCTAAAGAGCTTTCTGACTGGACTTCTTCCAAAACAGTTTTTTTTTTTTTTCTCCTTCTTCTGGCAGTCTGTAGTATATTCAATATTCTTCACCAACACCAAAATTCAAATGCATCAATTCTTCAGCCTTTCTTACTCATTGTTCAGATTTTGCACACATGTGAGGTGACTGAAAATATCATGACTTATATCAGGCACACATTAGTCCTCAAAGTGAGATCTTTGCTTTTCAACACTTTAAAGACATCTTTTGCAGCATATTTGCCCATTGCAATACATTGTTTGATTTCTTGATTGCTGTTTCTATAGGTGTTGATCGTAGGTCCAAGTAAAATGAAGTCCTCGGCAACCTGAGACTTTTCTCTATTGATGATGATGTTGCTTAATGGTCCAGTTGTGAGGATTTCTGTCTTTTTTCTATTGTGGTGTGACCAATCCTAAAGGCTGCGGTCTTTTTGATCTTCAGTAAGTGGTTCCAGTCCTCTTCAGTTTGAGCAAGCAAGGTTTTGTCATGTGCATGTTACAGGTTGTTACTGAGTCTTCCTCCAATCCTGATGCCACATTATTCTCAAAAGTCTGGCTTCTCGGGTCATTTGTTCAGCATACAGCTTGAATAAGTACAGTGAATAAGTACAACTCTGATGCACATCTTTCCTGATTTTAAACCACATAGTATTCCCTTGTTCTGTTTAAATGACTGCCTCTTGGCTCTTGGTACATGTATAGTTCTGCAGGAACACAATTACATTTGTTGGAATTCCTGTTCTTCCCAATATTATCCATAATTTGTTATCATCTACACAGCCAAATACCTTTGTATAGTTAATAAAACACAGGTAAACATCTTTCTGGTATTCTTTGCTTTCAGTCAAGATCCCTGAAATCAGCAATTGTACCTCTCATTCTACATCCTCTTCTGAATCCAGCTTGAATTTCTCTGAGTTTCCTGTTGGTACACTGCTGCAGCTGCTTTTGAATGATCTTCAGCAAAATTTTACTGTGTGTGATATGAACAATACTGCTGGATAATTTTTGTATTCTGTTGGATCATCTTTCCTCAGAATGGGCACAAATAATGGATCTCTTCCCGTTGTCTGGTCAGGTAGCTGTCTTCCAAATTTCTTGGCATAGGTGAATGAGCACCTCCAGCCCTTCATCCCTTTGTTCCAGCATCTCAGTTGGTATACTGTCACTTCCTAGAGTCTAGGGTTTTTTTTGCCAATGCCTCCGGTACGGCTTGGATTTCTTCCTTCTATCACAGGTTCTTGATTATATGCTACCTCCTGAATGGCTGAATAGTAACCAATTGTTTTGAGTATAGTGACTTTGTATATTCTTCCATCTTCTTTTGATGCTTCTGTTCAATATTTTGCCCATAAAATCGTTCAAAACTGCAACTCCAGGACCATGGAATAAACGGACAAATGTTTGTTAGAGACAAAAATGTTTGATAGTAGTTGGTTGCCAGGCACCAGGTGAAGGTGGGCCAGGGAATTAATGCTTATAAGGGGTACTAAGTTTCAGTTTGGAGCAATGAAACCTTTTTGAAATAGTAGTGATGGCTGAACAACATGGTAAATGTAACTGATGTTACTGAATTTTATACTGAAAAATGAGTAAATGGCTGTTTTGCTAATATATATTTTACCACAATTTTTAAATGTGCCAGACGGCTGAATAGTCTCAAAGTAGACGCACAAACGTCTATCTTCCCAAAGCCAAGCCAGAGATACATCTAATTAATTCAGAATAACTTTTTCCTTCAGAAATGTTTTATCAAATTTAGATCTAAGTTAGAGTCACCAAACTTCGTACTGTCGATCTAGGTAATCAACCCATGCTTAGCAATTATTACTGAAAGTTCATTTTACCGACTGATTCGCAGTTTTTCTCAGATCAGAACCCTAAGTTTCCGTACCGCGCTAAGCCGGGCTGCGGGGCTGCACTACCCGTCTCCGGACAGCGCGGGGGCGGGACCTCTGCAGCCCGCGGGCACGTAGCCCCGCCTCCCCGCCGCCCCTCCTTCCGCGTGGCGAGCGCATCCGACGGCTGCCGCGTCTCCTTGGAAACAGTCAGGGCTTCGGCGGAGTCAAAACCACGATGGCGTCCGGGGAGCCGGGGACCGCGGGCTCTTACTACTTCAGATATTTACCTCAGAGACCCTTCCCATCTCTCACCTCCCAGGAGACCACCAGCCGCCTCCGCCAGTGGTGAGGGGGGACGGGAGAGGAGCGCTTGACTTTCGCGGCTGTGGAGGCGCGAGGCCGGGCGCGGGCCAGGCGTCGTGGCGGCCCCGTCGGCCGCTGGGCCCTCGAGATTGAAATCCCGAAGCTGCTTGTGAAAGGGGGTGGGAGCGGATTCTCTGCAGACTGTGCTTTCTAAGAGGGAACAGGTGCCCGCTGACTTTTCTTTCCCCCCAGGTCCATGCTGGGTAGAATCAAGGCGCAGGCATTCGGTTTTGACGAGAACTTTCGGGCCTATCGGAAGGATGAATTTGTCATGGTTGGTATGGGGTTGGAAAGTTCCTTGGGTCTTTGCTGATTTCTAAGGTTCCCCACTTTATATAGATTTCTGTGAAAACACTATGTCTTAGGGACTATTTTTCCCGGACTTTGAGAATAATAACGTAATGCGAGTGATTTTTTTTTTAAACGAACTTTTACCTTTCCCGTCATCTTAAATTTATTTTTAAAGTAGCACATTCTTTCACTACTGTCATTCGTCAGGTAGAGAAAACTTTTCCAGTTCTGGGATGGTACTCGCAAATTAACTGCCCTCTTTTTTAATAGGCACACCTCATTTTTAAAATAGATTTTATCACCGGCTTTGTTTAGCAAGCTAATTCCAGATTAATTTTGGTTGTTTCTCAAAATCAAGTCCACACTTTGGGGACTGAAGCTCAGGCTCTAATAGCAGTTCAGATGAGGAATTCCAAAAAATACGTTTTAAGCAATGGGAGAGTTGTTGGACTAGGTCTCTATATCTACTAGAGATGACTACATTGATAAAGGAGATACTCATTTAGAGGTATGAGTTTGAGTGTGTTACAGTTCAGTCATTTTAAGTCCTACTGTTTCGTTCCTTTTTTTTTTCAAATAGAAAACACTGTTATGGTCTGTGAAACTGTCTTCTTTCCCATTTATGTCCTTTAGGCATTAAATTATAATTGGCATAGTTTATGCACTTATTCACAAATACTTCCTAAGGGCCTACCATGTACTAGGCGTTCTGCCAAGTACTGTGGATCTGCACGGATGAACAAGACAGACAAGGACCTTGGCTTTCAAGGATCTTACAGGCCTGTGGGCAAGACTGCCAATAAACAAATTAATTGAATCAATTCATATAAGTGCAGTGAAGAAAAGAAGAGGGAACAGAGAAGACAGAACATTGGATAGGATTGCCAGGTTTTTCTTAACCTAATTAATATTTCCTACAAGGGTAAATGGAAATCCTGATGGCTTAGTGGTTAAGTGCTATGGCTGCTAACCGAACAGACAGCGGGTCAAAATCCTCCGGGCCCTCAAACTGTGAGGCAGTTCTGCTCTATTCTGTAGGATCACTGAGTTAGAATTGACTTGATGGCAACAGGTTTGTTTTTTCAGCCTTCATGAGGTTAAATGAGTTAAATATCTCTTTCCCTTCCCCTTAACTTGTGTATAGCCATTGTCCTCAAGTCGATTCCAACTTTTAGAAACCCTGTAAGACAGAGTAGAACTGCCCTATAGGGTTTCCAAGCCCTGATGGTGCAGTGGTCCACTACTACCCCTTGGAAACCCTGTAATGTGTTTGCTGACAAATGTCTGCCAACACATAGCAACCCTCTAACCTATACGGTTATTAGAAGTTGGAATATTTGTTATTTATACTAGTACCGGCACTCAGTTCTTTTTTAAAAAAGATTAGAATCTTAATCCACTGCAAATTGGTATACTGTAAAGTTGTGTAATATGAGTCACTTATGTAGTAAGTATTTGTTGATTAGTTCTTGTGTCCATGCTAGGGTATTTAAAAAGAGACCACATTTGCAAAGCATGTACAGTTTGGAAAATTAAAACTATAGATGATGCCATACAATGCATTGCTGTGACGAGAATTTACAAGGTGCACTAGGCACAGTGAAAAAGATCAACCGGGGTCATTAGTGTCAGGAAAGAATTCACAGGAAAAAATTCGTGGTGTAGGATTTAGAATTAATTGTGATTGTTTTCCGACTCGACGGCACTTGGCTTATAGAGACTGAGTTGTTAAACTGACTCAAGGTTTATCCATAAAGCACGCCAGATTTCCTTAATACCAGGCATTTGATTTCTATTTTTCCAGCTCTTCGTGTCTATTTGTAACTTTTTTTTTTTTTACTGTCGAATGGCTGTGTTATTCCTGTTTTTTAATTCAGAGAAATGGACTCATACAGTAATTATATTTACTCCATATAGTTAACTTGGAAAGAAAGAAAGCATTGTGGCTAACAGCATAGCCCAGAGTAGGATTTACCTTGAAGTTAATGAAACTTCAGGGCCACTCACTAATCTGAGCTCACTTATGGAAGTCGCTTTCAAGTCCCTCTGAGGGGCTGCTGTAGTGTTATGTTCGCATGGTCATATGTTCTTTAAATTTTTCAAAAGGAAGATTTTTGTATTCTTAGAGAGGGCTGCTAAAATCATATATAAGCTAAAGGCCCTGCAAAATCTGATTTCTCTTGCATTCAGATTTCAGCTGTGCCACTTACAGGTTGTACATTAAACAAGTTACTAAATCTTCCTCAGCCTCTGTTTACCTCTGTGCAGATGGTCACAGTACTTGGCGCATAAACCAAAACCCAACGATATCCTATGCCGTCAAGTCAATTCTACGTCATAGTGACCTTTTAGGACAGGGTAGAACTGCCCCATAAGATTTCCAAGGAGCAACTGGTAGATTAGACTTGCCAACCTATTGTTTTTTATTGTGCTTTAGGGTGAAATTTTATAACTCAAGTTAATTTCTCGTAGAAAAATTGATACACATATTGTTATGTGACACTAGTTGCAGTTCCTGTAACATGATCCACACTTCCCCTTCCCACCCCGGCTTTTGCTGTGTTGATCTAACCAGCTGTCCCTTCCTGCCTTCTCATCCCGCCTCCTAAACAGGAGATTCCCATTTGGTCTTACGTATCTCCTTGAACTAAGACGCACACTCTTTGGGAGTATTATTTTATGTTTTATAATCCAGTCTAGTTTTTAAGAGTGGGCTTTAGGAATAGTTTTAGTTCTAGGTTAACAGAACTTCCAGGGGCCAAAGTTTCAGGGTTTCCTCTAGTCTCAGTGAGTTAACTCTGCTCTTTTTATGTGAGTTTGAGTTCTGCCCCACACTTTTCTCCTGTTATGTGAGGAACTCTGTTGTGTTCCCTGTCAGGGGAGTCATTGGTGGTAGTTAAAAAGAACCCATTGCCGTCGGCATTGATTCTGAGTCATAGCGACCCTGTCGGACAGAGTAGAACTGCCCCATAGAGTTTCCCAGGAGTGCCTGGATAAGAACTGCTGACTTTTTAGGTTAGAAGCCATAGCACTTAACCACTGCTACCAGGGCGGTAGTTAGGCACTATCAAATTCTTCTGGTGTCAGGCTGATGGAGTCTCTTAGGACAGTTTCCTCATGTCATTGGTGTTCATCCTCTGCCCCAAATGGGTTGAGATCAATTGGTGCATCTTAAACAGCTGCTGTGCCACAAACCTTTTTAAAAACAGGTGAAAGTATACAAATCAAGTTAATCTGTATATTTTAATACATTTTATATACATTTAATGTATTTTAATCTGTAAATTTTAATACACATTGTCATATGACAGTGGCTACAATACCCACAATGTGACAGCACACATTGCCACATTGTACCCCAGCTTACCTGTGTCTGTCTAGTTGACGCCTGTCCTTTCCAGCCTTCTCATCCTGCCTCCAGTAGGACTGCCCATTTGATCTTGTGTATCGCCATGAACTGAGAAGCACACTGAAGAGTGGTGTTTGGGAATAGATTTAGTTTGGGGTTAACAGCATCCAGGAGCCATGTCTTTGGGGATTCCTCCAGTCTCGGACTGTTAAGTCTGATCTTGTAAATTTGAGTTCTGTTCCATACTCTTCTCCCACATAGTCAGGGATTCTCTGTTGTATTCCCTGTCAGGACAGTCATTAGTGGTAACCAGGCACTATTTAGTTCTACTTTCAGGCTGACAAAGTCTGGTTTTTGTGCTTCTTTTGTCTCTTGGGCTAATACTTTCCTTGTGTCTTCAGGGTTCTTCATTCTACTTTGCTCTAAGTGGATTGGAACCAATTGATGCATCTTAGATGGCTACCCACAAGCTTTAAGACCCCAGATTTCACTCAGTAAGGTGGGATGCGGAACATTTTCTTAATAAACTTTGTTTTGCCATTTAACCTAGGTGTCCCCTGAAACCATGGTGCCCAGACCTCTGCCCCTGGTACTCTGTCCCTCAGAGTTTGGGGTTGTATTCAGGAAAGTTCTTCACTTTCGGTTTAGTATAATTGTGCTTTCTTCCCGTGTATAGCGTGTTGTCCTTCCCTTCACCTAAGATAATTCTTGTCTGTGATCTGGTTAGTGAATTCCTCTTTCCTTTGCAACTTGACTTCATTCAGCATAATGCCCTCCAGATTCATACATGTTATGAGATGTTTCATGGATTCACAGTTCTTTATTATTTCATAGTATTCCATTGTGTGTATGTACCATGATTTGTTCATCCATTCATCTGTTGATGGGCAGCTAGGTTGTTACCATGTTTTTGCTATTGTGAACAGTACTGCAGTGACTCTGCATGTCTATATATCTGTTCCTGCAGTGACTCTTCTCTAGGATATATTCCAAGGAGTGGGATTGCTGGATCGTAGGCTAGTTCTGTTTCTAGCCTTTTAAGACAGTGCCAATTCAATTTCTAAAGTGATGGTACTATTTTACATTTCCCACCTGCAGTACATAAGTGTTCTAGTCTCTTCACAACTTCCCCAGCATTTATTATTTTGTATTTTTAAGATAAGTGCCAACCTTGAGGGGATGAGGTGGTGTCTCATTATAGTTTTGATTTGCATTTCTCTGATGGCTAATGACCCTGAGCATTTCCTCATGTATCTGTTAGTTGCTGTGTGTCATTTTTGGTAATATGTCACGTCATATCCTTTGCTAATTTTTTAATTAGGTTATTTGTCTTTTTGTTACGAAGGTGTTTCAGTATCTTACAGATCTTGGAGATTAGATCCGTGTCAGTTATGCTGTAGCCAAAATTTTTTTCCCAGCCTGTAGGTTGCCTTTTTACCCTTTGGGTGAAGTCTTTGGATGAGCATACGTGTTTGATTTTTAGGAGCTCTCATTTATCTAGTTTATTTTCTAGTGTTTGTGCATTGTTAGTAATGTTGCATATTCTGTTTTTACCATGTATTAGTGCTCCTAGCATTGCCCTGTTTTTTCTTCTTTATCATGTTAGATTTTATGTTTAAGCCTTGGATCCATTTTGAGTTAGTTTTGTACATGATGTGAGGTGTGGGTCTTATTTAATTTTTTGGCTAATGAATATCCAGTTACGCCAGCACCAATTATAAAAGCAACTATCTTTTTCCAGTACTTTGGGCCTTTTCCAGACTTTGGGCCTTCAGATATCAGCTGCTTGTAGGTGATGAGTTTACATATAGATTTTTTACATACAGATTTCAGTTCTGTTCCATTGGTCTATGTATGTGTTGTAAACAGTACCAGACTATTTTGATAACAGTAGTAGCTTAATAGTCTAAAATCAGGTAGTATGAGGCCTCTCTCTTTATTTTTCTTCTTCAGTAATGGTGTGCTTTACTTATCCAGGGGCCTCTTTCCTTTCCATAGAAAGTTGGTGATTGGTTTTTCCATCTTGTTTAAAAAAAATCTTTTGCAGTTTGGATTGGGATTGCATTGTATTTGTAGCTTGCTTTGGGTAAAATTGACCTTTTCACAGTGTTGAGCTTTCCTATTAGCATTGTATGTTTTTCCTTTTAAATAGGTCTCTTGAAAAACTTTCTTGTAGCTATGTTTGTATAGGTCTTTTATGTCTCTGGTTAGGGTCATACCTGAGTATCTTACTTTCGTGGGGGCTGTAATGGGTGGTATTGATTTGGTGATTTTGTTTTTGAAGTTCTCTTTGTTGGTGTAGAGGAATCCACCTGATTTTTGTATATTTATCTTGTATCCTGATCTTTGCTGAAATCTATCAGTTCTAAAGTTTTCTTGTGGAGTCTTGAGGGTTTTCTATGTACAAAATCATATCATCTGCAAATGAGAATACTCTTATTTTTCCTTACCAATTTGAATATCCTTTATTTATTTTTCTTGCCTCATTATTCTGGCTAGACACTCCAGCACAATGTTTAAGGAGAGTGATAATAAAGAGCATCTGTGCTTGGTTCCTGTTTTCAAGGAGAATGCTTTCAGACTCAGTTGGCTGCTGGCATTGCATAGATACCCTTTATTGTGTTGAGGACTTTCTGTTCTTATTTTGCTGAGAGTTTTTATCATGAATGAGTGCTGAACTTTGTCAAATGCCTTTTTTGTATCAATTGACAAAATTGTGTGGTCTTGCCTTTTGTTTTATTTGTGTAACTGATTACATTTATTGGTTTTCTAATATGTACCTGGCATGAATCCCACTTGGTCATCATGATTTTTTTTTTTTTTTTGGCTATTGTTGAATTCTGTTGACTAGAATTTTGTGTGTATATTCGTGAGGGATATTGGTCTCTAATTTTCTTTTTTGGCAGTGTCTTTACCTGATTTTGTTACCAGGGTTATGCTGACTTCATAAAGTGAGTTTGGGAGTATTGCATCCTTTTCCATGCTCTGAAATACTTTTAGCAGTAGTGGTGCTAAATTTTCTCTGAAAGTTTGGTAGAATTCTTCACTGAAGCTGTTGGGCCAGGGCTGTTGCTGTTGTTGAGAGATTCTTTTATTTATTTCTTAATTCTCTTTTTATAGGTCCATTTAGTTCTACCTCAGTTTGTGTAGTTTAGATATGTAGTGTGTTTCTAGAAATTTATCCATTTCCTAAAGGTTTTCGAATTAGTGGGAGTATAATTTTTTGTAGTATTATATTATGATTCTTTTAATTTGTGTCCATTGTGAGAACACTCATCTCATTTCTTATTTCTGTTATTTGCATCCTCTCCTGTTTTTCTTTTGTCACTTTGGCTAACGGTTTATCTCTTTTGTTGATCTTTTCGAAGAACCAGCTTTTGGTCTTGTTAACTCTTTCAGTTCTTGTTCTGTTCTCTACTTAATTTATTTCTGCTCTTATTGTTATTATTTCCTTTTCTTCTGATACCCAGGGGCTTATCTTGCTGCTGTCTTGTTATTTGTTCATGTTGTAAGGTTATGTTTTGATTTTGTTGCGTTCTTCTTTTTGAATGTTTGCATTCATAGCAAATAACCTTTTTGCTCTTAAACACCAAGTAGCTAAAGCAAAAGGAAGAATTGTTGAAGTAAAAGAGCTGGTCCGAAGAGTTTAAAGAGCTCCTCAAGAAGACAAAGTATTGTAATGACATGTGCAAAGAACTAGAGATAGAAAACCAAAAGGGAAGAACATGCTCAGAATTTCTGTAGCTAAAAGAATTGAGAAAAAATTCAAGACTCAAATTGCAGTATTGGAAGATTGTATGTGGAAAATATTCAATGATGCAGTAAGCAGAAAAAGAAAGTGGATGGAATGTACAGAGTCCTTATACCTAAAATAATTGGTAGATGTTCACCTGTTTCCAGAGGTATCATATGATCAGGAACTGATAGTACTAAAGGAAGAAATCCAAGCTGTACTGAAAGCACAAAACAGGGCTCCAAGAATTGACAGAATATCAATCAAGAAGTTTCAGCAAATGGATGCAGTATTGGAAGTGCTCACTCATTTGTGCCAAGAAATTTGAAAGACAGTTACCTGGCCAACTGAGTTGATGAGATCAAAATATATGCCTATTCCCCAGAAAGATGATGCAACCAAATGTAGAAACTATTGAACAGTATCATTAGTATCACAGACAATTAAAATTTTGCTCAAGATCGTTCAAAAGCAGCTGCAGCAATATATAAGGACTGACAGTTAAGTTTGTGAACTCATCCCGGAGAAAGTGCTACTTACCTTATTGCTGAGTATAGCTGTGGTCACTTTTGAAGTGCTCTGCCTGGGAAGCTGTGCACTTTTGCCAATTCCTAGTCCACCTTTCAAAGCAATTTTGGAATTCCAACAGAGTCATTACCTTCGGTATCCTGCATGTCGTCAAAATGTCTTCAGTATTTTCTATATCTTCAGGTAAAGAAAAAGGTCATTGGGGGCCAGATGAGATGAGTAGGAAGGGTGTTCCAATACTTACTTTTTTACTGGCAAAAACTCCCTTACAGACAACTATACAATTAAGCTCAAAAACTGGCCACTGTGCATGATGGCCATTCCAGAAGGAGTTCCAAAATTAAAGCATGGACTAGGTGCTGGTGTCAGTGCATAGCTTGCCAAGGGGAGTGCTTCAGAGGTGACTGTAGTGCTACTCAGCAGTGAGGTGTGTAGCACTTAGAACAATTAAGTTTGCAGCCTTGTCCTATCTCATATTGACGAGAAACTGTCAAAAATTCAGGCCATGTTCAGAAAAGGACATAGAACCGGGGATATCGTTGCTGATGTCGTGTGGGTCTTGGTGGAAAGCAAGGAATACCAGAAAATGCTTCCCTGTGTTTTGTTGACTATGCGAAGGCATTTGACTGTACAGGTCGTAATAAATTATGGATAGTGTTGCATGGAATGGGAATTCCAGAATACTTAATTATGCTCATGAGGAATCTGTACATGGATCAGGGGATAGTCATTGGAACAGAACAGTGGGATACTGCATGGTTTAAATTCAGGAAAGGTGTGTGTTAGAGTTGTATCCTTTCACCATACCTGTTCAGGATGTATGCTGAGCAGATAATCTGAGAAGCTGGACTATATCAAGTAGAATGGGGCGTCAGAATTAGAGGAAAACTTGTTAACAAACTGTGTCTTGCAGGTGACATAACCTTGCTGGCTGAAAGTGAAGAGGATTTGGAAAATTTACTGATGAAGAGCAAAGACCGCAGCATTTGGTGTAGATTACACCTCAACATAAAATAATTCTCACAACTAGACCAATAAGCAATAGCATGATACAGAGAGAAATGATTGAGGCTGTCACAGATTTCATTTTTTACTTGGATCCCCTGTCTACACACCCATGCAAGCAGCAATCAAGAAATCAAAAGATGCATTGCACTGGATAAATGTGGTTGGTACAAGAGACCTCTGTAAAGTACTGAAAAGTAAATATGTCACTTTGAAGACTGCGGTACACCAGACCTAAGCCATGATATTTTCAGTTGCCTCATATGCTTATAATAGCTAGGCAGAGAATAAGGAAGACAGAAGTAGAGTTGATGCATTTGAACTGTGTTGTTAGAGAAGAATGTTGAAGATGCCATGGACTGTTGAAAGAACAAATATCTGTCTTGACTGAAGTACAACCCAAGTGGTGGTGAAACGACGTCTTACATAGTTTGTACATGTTGTCTGGAGAGATCAGCCTCTGGAAAAGGACTTAGTAAAGTAGAGGGTCAGTGAAGAAGAGGAAGACCTCAGTAAGAGGGAGTGACATAGTAACTCCATCAGTGGAGTCAAGTGTAACAGCAATTGTGGGCATGGCACAGGACCAGGCATTGTTTCTTTCTGTTGTACATTGGATCACTTTGAGTCGGAACCAACTTGATGGCATCTAAGTTAGTTTTTCAGCAAGGCATTGTTTAGTTTCCATGTATTTGATTTTTTTTCCTTTGCTTTTTTGTTTCTGATTTCATCTTTTATGGCTTTATGTTCAGAAAAGATAGTTTTAATATTTTGATTATTTGCGTTCTGTTAAGGCTTGCTTTGTGGCCTAACATGTGGTCTATTCTGGAGAATATTCCACATGCATTAGAAAAGAAAGTATACTTGACTGCTATCATGAATTGAATTCTGTTGCCCCAGAAATGTTTGTATCAGCTTAGCTAGGCCATGATGTATGATTGTACACAATTATGTCATTTGATGGGATTTTGCTATGTTCTGTAAATTCTGTCATATGATTTAACAGGATGTATTGGCAACAGTTACAGTGGTGAAATCTGTAATATTGGATTATGTCTGAAGCTAATCTTTTTGGAGATATGAAAGAGAGCAGAGAAAGAACTTCTCACCACCAAGAAAATAGTGCCAGCAGCAGAGCACATCCTTTGAGCCAGAGGTTCCTATGCTGAGATGCTCCCAGACCAAGAGAATATTGATGACAAGGAGCTTCCTCTAGAGCTGACAGAGAGAGCCTTCACCTGGAGCTGATGCCCTGAATTTGGACTGAATTTGGGCTTTGTAGCCCACTAGACTGTCAAAGAATATATTTTCTTTGTTAAAGCCATCCACTTGTAGTATTGCTATTATAGTCACATTAGATGACTAAGACAACTGCTGTATATTGGAGTGTTTTTAGTATGTCTGTGATAATACGTTGGTTGATTGTGGCACTTAAATCTTCATTGTCTTTATTGATTGTCTTTCTAAATATTGTGTCCTTCATTGACAGTGATGTGTCAAATTCTACTGCTATTGTGGAACAATCCTTTTCTGTTTTCAGTACTGTGAAGAGTTTTTTTTTTTCCCCCCCCCTCAAAGTCTCCTACTACTGTTGTGGAGCAATCTTTTTCTTCTTTCAATATTGTTGGAGAATTTTTGTTTGTTTTTTAATGTATTTTGGAGCTATTTTGTGCGTGTATATATTTATTATGGTTATGTTTTCCTGGTATACTAACTCTTTAATGTTTATACTGTCCTTCTTTATTCTTTGTGGTGCATTTTGCTCTGAAGTCTGTTTTGTCAGAAATTACCACTCTTGCTTTTTAAATATTGTTTGCTTGTTACATTTTTTCCCCGTCCTTTGATTGAGCTGCTGACATTTTGGTTAGCAACCAAAATGAATATGAAAATAATGATGAATTCCTGATGAGATTGATATAAAGGTTAAATGAAATAATAGATATTAAATATTTAGCCAAGTACCTGACTTAGAATAAGTGCTTGTTAAATGCTGGCCTGGTGTTGTAGTGGTTAAGTGCTAAGGCTGCTAACTAAAAGGTCAGCAGTTCACACACACCAGGTGCTCCTTGGAAACTCCACGAGGCAGTTCTGCTCTGTCCTGTAGGGTTGCTATGAGCCAGAATCGACTCAGCAGCAATGGTATTATTAGGGTCCTTTTTACAGGGCACGTGGGTAACACATTTGGCTGCTAACCAAAAGGCTGGAGATTCGAGTCTACTGTGAGGCACCTCAATAGAAAGGCCTGGCATTCTGCTTTAGACAATTCAGCCTTTGACAATCCTATATACACAATTTTGTTGTGATACGCGTGAGGTCACTACGAGCCAGAATTGACTCAGTGGCTACTGAGTAGTCACTCTAGTGTGTCAGATAGAGGCTTTCAGAAGTCTTTATAATTTACCACTATAATCTTCACAGCAATCTGGCAAGTCTTACAGCTGAGGAGGAAACTGAAGCTCCAGAAGGTTAAGTAATTGATCCAATTAAGTAATTTCTCCCAACAGGTGGCAGAACCAAGCACAAGCCCAGGCATTTTGACTAAATTCTGTGTCTGCGATTTTTTTCCTATAGATACTTACAACTCAACAAAAGATAAGTGCTTAAAGTAGAATTCTAGATTTGGAATTTTCCCTTTCAATTTAAAAACAAGTTGTGTTTCAGAAATACCTTTGCAGACTACTTTTGAATAGATAGAAAGAAGGAAGGGAACACTGACTTAACAAATATTTAATTCCTGGGTCTGTAAAGGTGAAAATGATTCAGTTATAGGGAGGGAAACAGACCAAAAATTGCATTGCAGAGTAAGAAGTGATAGAATACATACCATATGCACAAGATACTTTGGTGGCAGAAAAGGGTAATCATTTTTGATGTGGGCAACCAGAGGAGGATTTACAAAACAGGAAACTTGAGCCTAGGCCCTGAAGGAGGAACAGATAGATAAAGTGGGAAGATGATTGTGGTGGTACAATGTTTTAGAAGACCTTTTCAGCTATTCAGAGAAGCCTGATCTCTAGGTGACAAGGAATCACTAAAAGATTTTAAGACAATAAAATTTGGCAGCAAGTGTGAGACAAAGATTGGACTGGAGTATGAGATGTAAAATGATTCTGGCAAAGAGTGTGCTTCTTTCTAACATGGTAGAATGGGAGCTCCTGTCCACTGGAAACCTAAGAGGGCACGGGAAATACAGTGTGGGAAGGAGAAGTGTGTTGTCACAGAGTGGGGAGAACAGCTAGAGTTACATAGCAGTGTGTATGTAAGCTTTTGTGTGACAAGTTGATTTGACTGTAAATTTTCACTTAAGGTAGGCACAACAAAGTATTTTTAAAAAGAGAGTGGTGGTGGTGTGGAGGGTTGATTGTTAAGACTGAGTCTGGAAGCAGAAGACCAAATTGAACATAAACTATTGCCCTGCAGACAAAATGTAGTGATGTCCTTCTGAATTGAGACAGTAGCACTGGGATGACCTGTAAAGATGTTTAGGAGAAAGGCAGTATTCAAGAACTATTAAGGTGTTCAGAGTAAAGGAGAAGGGGACATGCACAATGAATCCAAAGTTCAGGCTTGGTTGACTACAGTGGCTAATGATGTCATTAAGTAAATAGAAAATGCAGAAGAGTGAGCAAGGAAAATTAGTTTTATGAATGATGAACTTGAAATGCATCTAAGTAGCAGTATTAGGTGGAATAGTTGAAGATAAGGTCTAATTTTTGGTATCAGTATAGCCCTGAGTTCAATATAGCATCATCATTGCAGAGGTCAGAAATGGGGCTTGATGAATTCTATAGGAGGAAGAATGTAAGGATGGGACCTAACTTAGAGAGTTTGTCTAAAGTGGTGTGCGACACATTTTTCTATCTCATGACCAGAACTTGGGCGTGGGGTACGTATCAGAGAGGTTAGGAAATTCAGACTTCGCTGAGTACATTGCTTTGCCGGGTAACATCAGGATTCCTTAATTAAGGAAGAGAGAATTCATACTGGATAGGAAAACAACTGCCAGATCATATAGTCATGTGCTTTTCTCCCCTGTATTATATAATAATTATATAGTATAATGTATAATAATTATATATGTCATGTATAGTTTATATTAAATTATACAATGTAGAATATATACAGTATACTTATAATTTTAAATTATATATAATTATATAATATGGAATTATATAACATGTTTCCCCATTACATAAGATATTTAAAATTATATGCTACATAATTTTTACATCTTCACATTTTATGAAACATTCTTGAAAATGTATTCAAAGTTAAACGTGCATTTTTTATGTTAATTTCTTTGTGTTAGTATAGCCAGTTTTTGAGTCGTCGTACTGTTTTTCTAAATCACATCAGCTTTCCTTCATCAAAGTTGCCTAACATGCAGACAGTCCTTCCTCTTTCCTCATCGGAACTTCTGTAACAGACCAAAAATACCACTTGCATTCATCAGGACAGTTTTTGGAAAAAATTAATTCTTTAGATAAAGAATTGTAATATAAATCAATACAATACTACAACCACTTAATGCATTGCTTTATTTGAGGGGCTTTACAAAGACTTTTCATTGACTCTACATCAGGTCTCTGCATGCCATTGAGAGTGCTTCCACTTACAAATGACATCCAAAATGTATAATTCTAAATAGCTGGTGAATATGGCTTAAATTTCTTTTCCTATTTTTTACTGATTCTTTCAGATGGCCTTTAAAAAGCCTGCAAAACCAGTATTAACTGAGATTAATTCCAGTCTATATGTTTTTCTCAAAATGTGTTGTAATAGAAATCACTGCATGGGCAATCTTTAATTTGAAAGACTTTGTAAGATTATAAGGCATACCTGTCACTGTGAAGTCAATTCTGACTCATAGCAACCCTATGGGACAGAATAGAACTGCCTCATGGAATTTCCAAGGAGCACCTGGTAGATTCAAACTGCTAACTTTTGATTAGCAGGTGTAGCAATTAACCACTACAAGGGTTTCCAAGGTAGTATCCTTTTTTTTACCTCTGTGGAATAATTTTATGGAAATACTATCCCTTTATATTTGGGCATATATGCTGCCTTCTGCCTTCCACCCTAGGAAGTCAAATCTATCACTTTTCTAGGTGTCCCTTAGAATTAAATTGATGATTGCTTTTAGATTTAGATCTGGTACAGGGGGTTACTAGACAACTGCCAGAACAAGATTGAAGGAAACAATTTTCAAATCATAAACTGCTTTTCAGTGTAAGTTACTGTTTTGTCTAGTAAGTCCCAAAGATGTCTGTACTTGTACACAATGTTGTTCATCCTGTTCCAACTTGAAGACAATAAAACTTGGCTTCTGTATAAAACGTTTAGTATTTAGACATACCCATTTAAGATTGTCCTTCCTTCTAGCCTGAATTTAATGAGATTTTACCATAGTTATTTTAGAAGTTAGTTTTTGTTATTATTTAAAACAAAGTAACTTCTTTTCCAATTTTTGTTTTAGGCTTTTTTCAAAGACCCAAATGTTATTCCCAATTTGAAAGTACTTCCCGATTCTTCTGGACAATGGATGACATTAGGTAAACAAAGCTTATTTTTATTTTTTCAAATGACTGTCCTTCTCGGGGAGACCGTGGTAGCTTAATGGTTAAGTGCTGCGTCTGCTAACCAAAAAGTTGGCAGTTGGATTCTGCCACGTATTCCTTGGAAACTCTATGGGGCAGTTCTACTCTGACCTATAGTACTGTAGGGTCGCTATGAATTGGAATCAACTCAGTGGCAGTAAGCTTGGTTTGGTGGTTTTGGTATCCTGGTTTAGCATACGAGAGCATTTCTTCTTTTTACTAATTTAGAAAATACTGTCCACCTTCTGTACTGTCTGCTTGATGTTAGGTATATTAAGGTATAAAAGAAAGCCCATACCCAAGGAACTCATGTGAAAAAATATGTGAAATAATGTATCACAGGTGGTGCCATAGAAGCAGGAACAAGAGGAAGGGGGTGACAGATTTTTCCTAGGGGGAATGGATCAGGAAAGATTCCACTGAAAGGGGGGTGCTCAGCACCCTCTCGGCAAGGTATTTAAGAGCTTGGCTGCCAACCAGAAGGTCAGCAGTTCAGGCCCACCAGCCACTTGGAAGCCCAGTAGGTCAGTTCTGCTGTGTCCGTTTTGCTGTGTCCTATAGGGTTGCTGTGACTCGGAATTGACTTGCTGGCAATGGTTGAGCTAAATCTCAATTGCAACAGGACATAGATTTCTGACACAAGAAGCAGTTGCCATGGAACAGTTTTTTAAAATAATTATATGTTAAATCATGAAATAGTCTTAAATTGTCAAAAGAAGAGCTTTGTATAAATGGTACTTTCATAATGTGTTGAAATAGCTAGAAACTCTCAAAGAAAAATACTTAAACATTTAAATTCTTAACATCATTTAAATTTATTAACATTCCAATCAAGTGAGAAGTAGAATTAATAGAATATTTTGTAAATAAAAACATGATCATTATGTTCAAAACTTTAGGTTGAGGTCTCTTAACAATAGAACAAGTAAAAGCATCATTCCATTTAGTAAGAGAATCTGGTAATAAAGGTTTTTATTCAGGAAAACAGACATTAATTTTAAATAATGAATGGAGGTTTGTTTTTTATTTTTAAATTTTATTTATTTTTGTGCATTCTTACATTGTTCTTTCTTGGAATTCAGTGGTCTTACCCAAAAACAACTTTCCTTATTGAATTAGTCAAAAGCAAGGATACTGTTGTTGATTTTAGAATTAACGGATTATTACTTGGGGCTGAAGACCACTGTAAAATGTATAGGTCTTCAGACCACATGTGAAGTTGGATTCTGAACAAATATATTTAGCAATTCAAATAAAGTATTCAGGAAGAGAATGAGTCACATTTGTAGTATTTATAAAACATGTTTACAGCAACTTGTCAGTTCTTTAAAAAAACGGTTTAGTAAAATAAATGTGCAACTTTCATAATGGTATGTTTGCCACAAAATAATACTTTTTTCTAATTTTTGGAAAAGGCATTGCAAAAAGAAGGGTTTTAAAATTCCACACATGCCTGACAAAATCTCTTAAAAGTACTCCCAAACCTAAGCAGAGGAGTGAGTTCATTTTAAAAGTGTGTAAGTTTTTAGTGGATCTCTTGTGCTCTTTGCGTAGCTTGTTTTATCTCCTGTTTACTTCTCCTTTTTCTCGTGGGCTACTTTATCTCTGATTTTCCACTGGGAATCTTTGTAAGAAAAAGAAATAGTTTTTCAAAATAAGAGAAAAGGAAACCCTTCTGAAGCCTGCTTGTCAGACAAGGATTAGACAGGCCTATAAAACAGACAACACATGTAAGGAACATGCTTCTTAGTTCAATTAAATATTGATGACCAAATAGGCAACTCCTCCTGAAAAGCAAGTTGAGAAGGGAAGAAAGGACAGAAACTGGACAAATGGACACAGGAAACTCAGGGTAGAAATGGATGGGGAAGATGCTGTCACACTGTGGGGATTCTAACCCATGTCACAAAATAATATGTGTATAAATCTTTGAATGAGAAACTAACTTGAGCAGTAAACTTTCACCTAAAGCACAGTATAGTTGTTTTTTTAAAAAAAAAGAAAAGGGGAGAAAAGACACTCTTTAGTAAGTGTACCAATTCTAAACAAATGGTCATGAACCTCTTTCACTACTAGCTGTGCTGCCTGAATTGCCAGTTTGGGCACTGCTTTGTCCCTTTCAGCCAGCTGCGATAGCCCACTTCTTTTTTTGACGGCACTTGGCTTTGGCAACCTCTTTCTCGGTTAACATGTAATGGATGCTTCCTGTGTGCTTAACTAAGGGCGTTACACACATTAAAGTAAGAACACCAGACACACATTACTTCTTTTAATTTTCATTCCTAAGATAAGTATATTATACCCTGTATATCCATCCGTATTTTATAAATGAGGAGTCAGAGGCATAGGTTAAGCAATTAGGATGGTTCTCCAATCTGGCTAGATGGAGCCAAGACTCACATCTAGGCTCCACAATTCAAGACCTTGACTGCTACACCATCCTGCCTCTGCTACTTGTGTGTTGATAAAGGTTGTCAGAAAAACCACCAATTTAAACACCAAGTGAGGGATAGATATCGAGTGTATTATAATCCTAGTATCAAGGGAAAAAAATCAATGAATTCTTAACCTCCACACAGGAAGTTATGTAATGGCACATTGTGTCTTAGAAATGCCGAAGACGTAATTTAACCAAATTCCTATATAACCACGTAGTCCGTAATATAATTTTTGTGTATGTTATCATTAAATTATGACTATAAAAGAAGGAAGAGAATTATACAATCACAGACAATAATGAATAACTAGCAGTGAGTTTTTTACCACTGAAATGTTGAAGTAGAGGCTAGTATTAAGAATTTAGGCTTCAAGAAACAAAAATTTTTATTTTTTTTTTTCTTCTTACATTTTAATTCACCTAGGAATCTCTTGTCAAAATGTTCCTGGCCTAGAAATTGTGATTCAGTAACTCTGGGATAGGGTTGAAGCCTAAATGGTACACTATTTTTTTTACAAGGATACTTGATGAGTCCCTTAGGGATTACGCTTTGAAAAGCAATGAAATGCTGAATTTACTGACCTGTGTTTAACATGTCTGCCAATAGTAACTTTGTGGTTATCCTTCATAATAAACGTCATTAGGACTCCACTTAATGAATCTGTAATACCCATGTCTTCATGTTTAGCCTAAGTGTAGGGCTGCTAGCACTGTACTTGCCTAGGCTCTTCTCTGCCTGTGCCAGAGCTATTCATGCAGCCTTTCTTGTATCGAAGTAAGAAATTGTTTTTTTTCTCTTCAAGTCTCCTAATTTCACTTTTTTATACTGTTTTCAGATTTGTTGCATTGAGTTACTGTGGTGGTTTGTAAGAATGCCTATTCTCCCATAATATAATCCATTCAACTTTATACGTTCGTTAGGCTTAATTTGTGGTAGAGATGCAAACATTTTTTTCTCGAATTAGATAAATTTCCTCTGTAACTAGTAAGAGTATACAGGTTTTATCAAACTTGATACAGTCTTTGCTTTTAATTTCCCTTCATTGGCAAATGCCCTTGTATGTTCTAGTCCAGTGGAAGATATCTAAACATTGAAGAGTGGAGTGCCTCAGTGATGGCCAGAATAGTTTGTATTATTTTCATATTAAAATAAAACTTTAGCAGCTTAGGTTTAATGAATTGGGCAAAACTATCCTTATCATTCGTATGGTAAAGATTCATCGTTTCATTTGAATGAAAAGCTAGTATTATTATCAGTAGAAATGATTAAATACTTAGGAGAACATAATCAATAATATTAGAGTTGTGATTTGATGGAGTCCTAAAAGATAATTCAGTTCATATTTCTACTTTTGACATGATTAAACTATTTATCCTCTCTAGAAAAATATTCTTGAACCCCCACTGAGAGCCCATGTCTCTGCTGAGTGACAACAAGAGGAAGTTCCATTTTGTAATCTCTTTCTCCCTTAAAAAGCCTAGGGTTCTCCCAAGCCTAGAAACGTTACACATAGCAGGATAATTTTTACATTTAGACAGACCTTTGTAGGGTTGCTGTGAGTTGGAATCAACAGCAGCAGGTTTCGTTTGGAATTTATTTTTTTAATGAATTGAGTACCTGCTGATAAAAGCACAGTTAAAAATTGTATTATTATTTTACATTTTTCAGAACAGCAGACAAATTTAAAATAAAAATAGTGAATAGTGACTGCATTTAATACTGATAATTTAAAAGGAATGCATTCACTTTTTATTACTAGTTTCTATATAAGGTTATTTAGAAATAGATATATTACTACTAACCTGTCATAAAAATGGAAACCCTGGTAGCATAGTGGTTAAGTCCTGCATCTGGTAACCAAAAGATTGGCAGTTCATATCTTCATATCTACCAGGAGTCCTTGGAAACTCTATGGGAGAGTTCTAATCAGATATATAGGGTAACTATGAGTCGGAATCAAATCAGTGGCATTGGGTGGTTGTAAAAATTGGTCTAGTCTCTAGTCAAATCAAGAAGTGCGTGTGTGTGTGTGTGAATTTAACAAAAAAATTTACTTACAGCCTAGAAGGCTGGAAGTCCAAATTCAGGGCATCAGCTCCAGGGAAGGCATTCTCTCTCTGTCCGCTCTGGAGGAAGGTCTTTGTGATGCAGCAGTCTTTCTTTGGTATGGGAGCTACTCTGCACAGGAACCTCAGGTCCAAAGGATGTGCTTTCTTGATAGTTTCCATGCCTCTCTGCTCACATCTGTCTATTGTATCTCAGAAGAGATTGGTTTAAGACACAATCTAATCTGGTAGATCTCATCAGTCTAGCTGCTGGTATTCCATCTCATTATATCTTAGTGATGGGATTTACAACATTTGGGAAAATAACATAAGATCATGGATAGGCATGCAATACTGGAATCAGGAACTAGCCAAGTTGGCAGATATTTTTTATTGGGACATAAATCTAATCCATGACAGCGATATTACTTCAGAAATTTTTTGCAAGTGTGATAATAAAAGATAGCTATCTAATTTACTCTCACCTGACTAATGAAATTCAGTTTTTTTCTGTAATAACATTTTTTAATTGTGTTTTAAGTGAAAGTTTACAATTTGAGTCAGTTTCTCATACAAAAATTTTATATAAAAATATAAATGCACACTCCTTGTCTTCATCCCGAATTTACCATGCCCATTCAACCAACTGCTGTTGCCTCCATTGTCTCATCTTCCTTCTGGACAGGAGCTGCACAGTTAGTCTCCTGTGTCTACTTAAGGCAAGAAGGGCACTCTCCATCAGTATCATTTTATGTCTTGTAGACTAGTTTGATCTAAGGAGCTGGCTTTGGGAATGGCTTCAGTTCTGGGCTAACAAAGAATCCAGGAGCCATATCTTCTGGAACCTGCTAGTCTGTCAGACCGTCAAATATGGTCTCTTCTGCTGAAGTCAAATTCTGCACCCCCTATTTCTCCTGCTCCATCAAGGACTCTCTGTTGAGTTCCCTGTAAGGGCATTCATTGGTGATAGCCAGGCACCATGTAATTCTTTCAGTTTCGTGTTAATGTAATCTCTGGTTTATGCAGCCCTTTTTGTCTTTGGGGCTCATATTTTCTTTTTGACTTTGATCTTCTTCATTCTTTTGTGCTCCAGATGGGTTAAAACCAGTTCATGCTTCTTAGATGGCCATTTGCTACCTTTTGAGACCCCAGAAACCACTCACCAAAATGGGATACGGAACATTTTCTTAATAACTTTGTTATGCCATTTTAACCTTGCCCCTGAAACCATAGCTCCAGACTGTTGCCCCTGCTACTGTCCCTCAGAGTGTTAAGTTGTATTTAGGAAATATATTAGCTTTGGGTTTAGTTCTGTTGGCACCGACTTCTCCTGTATTGTGTGTTGTCCCCTCCCATCACCTAAGATAATTCTTATTTATTGTCTAATTAGTAAATACACTTGTCCCTCCCTGCCCACCCTTGTAACCATCAAAAAATGTTTTCTTCTGTGTTTAAACCTTCTTTTGAGTCCTTACAATAGTGGTCTCATATAATATTTGTCCTTTTGCAATTGATTAATTTTACCCAGTATAATACCTTCTAGATTCCTCCATGTTACAAGATGTATCTAGGATTGAATTTTATCCCCCCAAAAATGTGAGTAGCAATTTTGGCTAGGCCATGATTCCCGCTATAGTGTTATGTTCCAGTATGTAGTAAATCCTGTCTGTATCATGTTAATGAGAGCTGATGGGTAGCAGTTATGTTGATGGGGCAGAAGTCAGTGCCTAATGTTGTATTGTCCTTTGAGGCAGTTTCTTGAGATACAAAATAAAGAAGCCTGCAGAGGGAGTTGAGGAGCTCATACCACCAAGAAAACATTGCCAGAAGTAGAGTGTATCCTCATGCCTCAGAAGCTCCAAGTCCAGGGGAAGATTGACAACAAGGACCTTCCTCCAGAGCCAACAGAGAAAGCTTTCCCATAGGGCTGATGTCTTGAATTTGGACTTGTAGCCTACTAGACTATGATGGAATAACATTTCTTTTTAAAGCCATCCACTTAATGCTATTTCTGTTATAGCAGCACTAGATGACTAAGAATTTGGTATTGAGAGTTGGATGCTGCTATTAGCAGATACCTAAAATGTGGAAGCAGTTTTGGAACTGTGAATGGATAGAAGCGTCGGAAGGAGCTGAGGAGAACTGTTAGCACTTTGGAGAAGGCACAGATGGTGAAAATCAGCAAACTAGGAATACAGAACCAGGAGACCAGTGTGACACAGCACTGGAGCTGAACCACAGAGCAAGAGAGCTGAATGCCTATGCACAGAAGGCTGTCTGACAGAGTAGGGTGGTTCTGGACACTTACCAGTGGAGCAAGCCTGGCTGACACATGGAGCAAGAGCCTGAATACCTGAATACAGAAGGCTCCCTAGGTGATTGAGGTGCCTCTGAGCACTCATTGGTGGAGCTACAGAGCTTCAGAACCCTTGGCCTAGCAGGGTAGGTGCAGACATGAGGCCCAGGCTAAGATACCATAGGAAGTAGAAGCTAAAGAGACAAGGAGCACAAGGAGCTGAACTGCCTTAGTCTATATAAGTATGGCCATGACCTCAGAGGGTTCTAAGGTGGCATCTGATGTTCCTATGAGTGGAGTTGCCACTCAGATGGATTACAGAAATGGTGCACCTAAAGCACAGAGAGCAGAGTTGCTGTCCCAGTGGGCCTGGAAGGCAAAACTGTAGCCTAAGGCCAAGGAGCCTCCACTCGGCTTCTGGAGAGTATGGCCAATACCAGGACTATTGTGTAAAATGTCTCAGACACTGTAAGATTATTTTCAAGCCTTGAGGGCTAATCAGATGTGTTCTGCTAATTTGCTTGGTGCCTATTATGTCTTCTTTCCCTGCAGTTTCTCCCATTTGTACTGGAAGTGTCTTAACTTGTCCGTGCCTGTTCCGCCATTGTGTTTTGGAAACAGGTAACTTGTATTCTAAATGTCGTAGATGAATTTCTGGATTTTGGAAATGGACTAAAGACTTCCACTGTGATGGGATGAATATATTTTACGTGTTGAAAGGATGTGTGTGATTGGGGGGAACACTTTAGAATGTCATGAATTGAATTGTGTCCCCCAAAAATGTGTATAGCAATTTGGCTAGCCCTTGTTTCCTGGTACTGTGTGAAGTTCTGGTATGTTGTAAATCCTGATTTTGTGATGTTAATGAGGGAGGGTGGGCAGCATTTTTGATGGTGGACAAGACTCATTGTATAACATTAGTTTGTGCCTTGAGGCAATCTCTTGCTGATAAAGAAACTAGCAGAGAGAACTGGGGGCAACCACAGAAAGCAGTGCTTGGAGCAGGATACATCATTTGGAAAGGACTCTGGGTCCCTGCGCTTCAGAAACTTCCAGCCCAGCAGAAGATTAATGACAAGAACATTTCTCCAGAGCCAATACAGAAACATTTCCCTTGGAGCTGATGGCCTGAATTTGGACTTTTAGCCTGTTGGACTGTGACAGTCTAGTGGTGTTATAACAGAAACACCACAAGTGTGTAGCTTTAAAAGGAAATTTTATTTGTCACAGTCCAGTCAGCTAAAAGTCCAAATTTAAGAGTCAGTTCCAGGGGAAGTCTTTCTCTGCTGTCATTGGAGGAAGGTCTTGTTCATCAATCTTCCCCTAAACTAGAAGTTTCTAAGATGCAGGGACCCTGGTGCTTTCCAAAGGATGCACTCTGCTCCCAGCACTGCTTACTGTCTTGATGTGTGAGGTCCCCAGATCTCCCTGCTGCTTCCTTCCTTTATAGCTCAAAAGACTGCCTCAAGGCACAAGACAGTCTTAGGCATTGAGTCCTGCTCGACCAACACAGCTACCTCACATCACCCTTATTAGCATCATAGAGGCAGGATTTATAACATGGAGGAAATCACACAATACCAGGAATCATGACCTGGCTAAAGTACTACACAGATTTTGGGGGGGAGCACAATTCAATCCATGACACTTCCACCCTTTGGTCCCTAAAAAAATCACAACCTTGTAACATATAAAATATATTCCCCCCATTATAGCAAAACTCTTCAAGTCCAAGTCTAAAATCCAGAAATTCCTCTTTAACCATGAAATCTAGAACACAAGTTACCTGCTTCCAAAATACAGTGGCTGTACGGACAGGCACAAGTTAAACATTTTCATTACGTATGGAAGAAATACGTTAAAATGAGCAACAAGCAAGTCAGCAAAATAGGTTACAGTAGCCCTTAAACATTTGAAAATAATCTTCCATTCTTTGAGACTTTGCCCTCCAGACTCTAGGTGTCAGCCACCATCTAGATTCTGCTAGATTCTGAGTGGAACCACCCCCAGACTTGTACTACAGCTCTGCTTTCCAGGACCACTGGGACAACAACTCTTGCTCACTCAGCTTCAGGCACAGAATTTTCCAAGTCCACACAAGTGGCACCTCTACAATTAGAAACATTAGGGACTGTGGATCCACCCTTTCAAACTTCTGAAGTCATGGCCATACCTTTGAGACTGAGGCAGCTCAGCATCCCATTCTTTCCATCTCTTTAGCTTCTGCTTCCTATGGTGTCATGGCCCAGGCCTCAGACCTGCATCTACCCTGCTGGGGAAAGTATTTGAAAGCTCCATAGTACCGCTGATTTAAGTTCCTGGAGGCACCCCACTCTGCCAGGAAGCCTCCTCACAGAGATACTCAGCTCTCTCACTCCATAGGTCAGCAAGCCTGGCCCCATCAATTCAGGTGCCTGGAGGAACCCCACTGTGCTGGGAAACCTCTGTGCACAGGCAGTTAGCCCTCTTGCTCCATGGGTCAACTCCAGCTCTGTCTGGCACTGCTGTGGTTCTGCTTTGACCAGTCCATTGGTGCTGCCATTGTTGCTGATGCTCTGCTGTTGTTTCTCACCACCTCTACCTTCTTTGATGTTAACAGTTCTCTGGTTCCTTGTGAGTCTTCCATACATTCACAGTTTCAAAACCCCTTCCAAATTTTAGGTATCTGTCAGTATCCCACTCTCAGTACAAAGTTTTGTCTTAGTCATCTAATGCTGCTTTAACAGAAATAACCACAAGTGAATGGCTTTAAAAAGAGAAATTTCTTTGCCACAGTCCAGTAAGCTAAAAGTCCAGATTCAGGATGTCATCTCCAGAGTAACACTTTCTCCGCTGGTACTGGAGGAATAATGTACAGAATAATCTACTTGTCATCATTCTTCCCCTGACTGAAGTTTCTGAGGCACAAGGACCCTGGTCCTTTCCAAAGGATGCATCAGCTCCAGGCACTGCTTTCTTTCTTGATGGTATAAGGTCCCCAAATCCCCCTGATGCTTCTTTCATTTAGATCTCAAGAGACTGTTTCAAGGCACAGAACATTCTTACACATTGAGCCCTACCCCACCAACACAGCTGTCGCCCAACCTCCCTCATGAACATTACAGAGGCAGAATTTGTAAACATGGAGGAAATCACACAATAGCAGGAATCATGGCCTAGCTAAGTTGCTACACAGATTTCTAGGGGAATGCAATTCAATCCATGACAATGGCTAATGCAGGATGTTTCCCAAATTCATTTTTGTTCTTTGCATAATGTTCTGTTGTGTGACTATACCAAAGTTTGCTTGTCCATTCTTCTGTTGATGGGCACCTAGGTTTATTCCATCTTTTTACTTTATGGACAGTGCTGCCATGAACATTGGTGTATGTGTATCTATTTGTGTGGCAGCCCTCATTTCTCTAGGATATATTCTAAGAACTGGGATTTCTGGATCATGTGGTATTTCTGTTTCTGGCTTGCAAAGAAAGCACCAAATCAATTTCTAAAGTGGTTGTGCCATTTTGCATTCTGACCAGCAGTGTGTTTTAGAGATTAGATGCTGATTGGATTGGTTATAGCCTAAAATTTTTTCTAGTATGTAGAAAGCCTTTTTATTCTTCTGGTGAAGTCTTTGGATAAGCATGTGTTTGATTTTTAGAAGTTCCCACTTTAACTGTTGTTTCTTTTGGTATTTTTGCATTGTTAGTAATGTTTTATATTCTTTTTATGCCATGCATAAGGGCTTCCAGTATTGTCCCTATTTTTTCTTCTATGATATTTATCATTTTAGGTTTAGGTATTTGATCCATTTTGAGTTAGTTTTTTGCACAGTGTGAGATACAGGTCTTTTGTTTTTTGGAAGAAGGATATCTAGTCATATTAGTACCATTTGTTAAACAGACTGTGTTTTCCCCAATTTATGGACTTGTGGCCTTTGTCAAATACTGGCTATGCATAGGTGGATCGTTTACATCTGGATTCCCCATTATGTTCCATTGATCTATGCATTTGTTGTAGTACCAATATGAGGCTGTTTTGACTGAAGAAGAACAAGGCAGAAGGCCTCACACCACCTGAGTTTAGGAGTTACTAAATTGCCACAGTGGTCAAAACAGCCTCGTATTGGTACTACACAACAGTAGTCAAAACAGCCTCATACTGGTACTGTGATGATATTCAACAAAGGCCCTGAGATTATGAACTGGGATAAAAACAGTCTCTTTAACAAATGGTGCTGGCAAATTGGATATCCATCTGCAAAAAAAATTGAAATAAGACATATTGCAAACCTTACACAAAAACCAACTCAAATTGGATTAAGAAATCCTGCAGGAAACAAGGGTCAATAGTGGACGTTTTAATACACAATTTAGACATAATCCAAAATCTGACAAAGCTAGCACAATCAACAGAAGAGAAAGAGAAATGGCAACTACTAAGAATCAAACACTCTTGCTCATCCAAAGACTTTATTGAAAGGATTAAAAGACCACCTACAGAATGGGAAAAAAATATTTGGCAAATATATGTCAGGCTGACATCTGATCTCCGTAATCTACAAGGTACTGTAAAATATCAACAAGAAAAGGATAAATAACACAATTAAGTGTTGGGCAAAGGAGATGGACAGATACTTCTCTAAAGAGGATATCCAGGCAGCCAAGAGACATCTATAGAAATGTTCATGATCATTAGCTATTAAGGAAATCCAAATCAAAAGGATGATGAGATACCATCTGATCCCAACAAGATTGGCTATAATCCAGAAAACACAGAACAAATGCTGGAGTGGCTGTGTAGAAATTGGAACTCTCATCCACTGCTCATAGGGTTGCAAAATGGTACAACCTCTTTGGAAAGCAATTTGGTGCTTCCTTAAAAAGCTAGAAACAGATATACCATTTGACTGCTTGGAATATATTCTGAAGAATGAAGGGCAATCACACGAACAAATACATGCACACGAATGTTTATTGCAGCACAGTCCACAATAGCAGAAAGGTGGAACTAACCCAGATGCCCAAAAACAGATGAATGGATAAACAAACCATGGTATATATACTCAATGGACCACTGTAATGATAAAGAACAATGATGATTTCAGGAAGCATCTCATAACCTGGTTGCAATTACAAGCCATTATATTGAGGGAAATCAGTCAGCAGCACAAGGACAAGTATTGTATGAGACTCCTACTATAAGGACTTTAAAACAGACTCAGGTACCAAAGAAAAGACGCTTTGATGGCTGCAAGGGAGGGGAGGGAAAGGGTTATTTATAGATTAGATAGCTGATAGAAATTTGGTGTGGTAAAATCAGGGACAGCACACATTAGAAAGAAGATCAATTTAACTGGACTTCAGTATAACCTGAAAACTCCTGCAATCTTAACCCAGTATGGCAAGGATAGAGTAGAAGGGTCAGAGGTCTGAGGATCATGCTCTCAGAGGACATTGAGGCCAGTTGGCATAACTAGCCTATTGCTGAGGAAGTTCTGCACACCATATTGGTGAGTGGTATCTGGGGTCTTAAAAGCAAGAAGTTGCTTTCTGAGGTACACCAAAATGTTCCCAACTGAGCTGGAACAGATCATCATCAAGGACAACAGTGACATGAAGGAAAAATAGCTCAGAAGACAGACTCATGTGGATGGGAGACTCTCAACATATTACCAGAAGAAGCGGATGGTGCCCGGCCACCACCAACCACAGCCGTGATGGGGCCCACAATATTGAGTCCCAGAGGCAACATCAGAAAAAAAGGGGTGTACCCTAAGAACTCCACTAAAAGACCATAATTGATGGTCCAAAGGCCTGGGATTTCCTCTGGGAGCATGGGCCCTGGACCTGATGCTGCCCCTGTTCATAGATCATCACTGAGATCAACTCTTTGGACAGGAATGGACTGGATGTGGAGACACAGAGTGACCACATTCTGTGTGTGTTCTTTGCATCTATAGGATGTTGTCCTATTGGCCTCTTACTAGAAGGGAGTGGAGAGGGTGGAGAGGAGGGGGTAGGTGTTAAGAAGATATGACATGTATAGAACAGAAAGGAGGAGTGTGCTGTCACCAGGCAAGGAGAGCAGAGGGAGCTGCAGATACGTGAGCATGCAGATTTAAACCAGATTGTACGCTTTGACTCAATCACAATTAAAAGCCATTGGAAATTGGATTGGAATTGTGTTGTGGCTATAGACACTATCACAGTGCTGCATTCTCCTGTCCATGAGCAAGGTAGGTTTTTCCACTTAGGTAGGTTTCTTGCAGTACTATCTTGTAATTTTGTTTCTAAAGGTCTTTTACGTCTCTGGTTATTTTTATTTCTGAGTATTTTATCTTCTTGGGGGCTGTTGTAAATGGTATTGATTCAGTGATTTCCTCCTTGTTGGTATAGAAGAATCCAAACTGATTTTTGTATGTTCATCTGTGTCCCGATACTCTCTGAATATTGGTTTTTTTCTGTGTATTCTTTCTGTGTGTAAAATCGTATCATCTGCACATAGAAGTACTTTTCTTCCTTTCCGGTTTAGATGCCCTTTATTTCTTTTTCTGGCCTGATTGCTCTAGCTAGAACCTCTAGCACAGTGTTGAATAAAAGTGATGACAAAGGACATCCTTGTCTGGTTCTTGTTTTCAAAGGGAATGCTTTCAGACCTACTCCATTTATGATAAGGGTGACTGTTTGCTTTGTATAAATTCCATTTATTATGTCAAGGAATTTTCCTGTTGTTCCTGTTTTGCTGATAATTTTTATCATGAATGGGTATTGGACTTATCAAATGCCTTTTTGTATCAGTTAACTAGCAGTTCTTGTCTTTTATTTATGAGGTTGATTGCATTGATTGGTTTCCTAATGTTGAACCATGCCTGCATACCTGGTATGAATTCCACCTGGTCATGATGAATTTTTTTTTTTTTAATTAGTCATCTGGTACTGCTCTAACAGAAAATACTAAGAGTGAATGACTTTAACAAAGGTAAGTAAGTGTACAGCCAGTAGGCGGTAAGTCCAAATGTAGGGTGCCTGCTCCCTCTGTCAGCTCTAGAGGAAGATCCTAGTGTTGCATTGTCTGTGGTCAGGGAGCGTTTTGGCACAGGAACCTCAGGTTTGAAGGATGCACTCTACTCCAAGTGCTACTTTCTTGATGGTGTGAGAGTCCAAACTCTCTGTTTGCTTCCCTTTTATCTCTGGTATGATGATAGGATAAAAAGATGGTGCAAGCCACACTCCAGTGAAACTCTCTTTACATGTCAGCAGGGAGGTGACCTTAGTAAGGGTTTTACAGTCCCACCCTGATTCTCTTTAACACAACATAATCCTATTACCTACAGACAGAGATTAGAATTTACAGCATCAGAAAAATCCAGAATGGAGGGCAGTCACACAATACTAGGAATCACCAGCCCAGCCAAATTACTGCACACGTGTTTTGGGAGACACAATTCAATCTATTACAGAGATGTTGTTGAATTCTGTTGGCTAGAGTTTTGCTGAGCTAATTTCATGAGAGATATTTGTCTGTAATTTTCCTTTTTTGTGGTATCTTTAACTGGTTTTGGTATCAGGGTTATGCTGGCTTCAGAGAGTGAGTTGAGAAAGTCTTTCTTTTCTATGCTCTGAAATACCTTTAGTAATAGTGGTGTTAACTCTTCTCTAGAAGTTTAGTAGAATTCTTTAGTGAAGCTATCAAGACCAAGGCTTTTACTTGTTGGGAGTTTTTGTTGTTGTTTGTTCATTTGTTTTAATTATCTTTTGAATTTTTTGTTACGGTTTTATTTAGTTGTTCAACTTCAGTGTGTGTTAGTTTAGGTAGGTAGTGTGTTTCTAGAAATTTGTCCATTTCCTCTGTTGTTAGGTGTCATCGAGTCAGTTCTGAGTCATAGCTACCCTATGCACAGCAGAATAAAACACTGCCTGGTCTTGCACAGTGTCCATTGTCGTTTTTATGCTTAAGCCCATCATTGCAGCCACTGTGTCAGTTCATCTTGTTGAGGGTCTTCCTCTTTTTCCCTGACCCTCCACTCTGCCAAGCATGGTGTCCTTCTCCAGGGACTGATCCCTCCTGGCAACATGTCCAAAGTACGTAAGATGCGGTCTTACCATCTTTGCTTCCAAGGAGCACTCTAGTTGGACTTCTTCCAGAACAGATGTGTTTGTTCTTTTGGCAGCCCATGGTACATTCAGTATTCTCCAACACCAAATTTTAAAGGTGTCAGTTCTTGTTTCAACTTTCACATGCATATAGTGCAATTGAAACTACCGGAGCTTGGGTGAGACACACCTTAGTCTTCAAGGTGACATCTTTTTTTTTTTCCATTATGATCGAAAATGTACATTCCCGTATAAATTTGCATGCTCATGTATATGCAGCTCCCACTGCTCTCCCTGTCCAGTGACAGCACACCCCTCCTTTCTGCTCAATACATGTCCTATTCTCCCAACATTCTCCTATCCCCTCCTCTCCACCCACTCCCCTTCCTTCAGCAAGAGGAAGGTGACATCTTTTCAATACTTTAAAAAGGTCCTTTGCAGCAGATTTTCCCAGTGCAGCGTGTCTTGATTTCTTGACTGCTGCTTCCATGGGCATTGATTGTGGAACCAAATAAAATGACATCCTTAACAACCTCAATCCTTTCTCCATTTATCATAGTGTTGCTTACTTGTCCAATTGTGAGAATTTTTGTTTTCTTGAGGTTGAAGTTCAGTCCTACTGAGGGCTATGGTCTTTGATCTTCATTAGTGTTTTACATCTTCACTTCCAGCAAGTAAGGTGGTGTCATCTGCGTAATAGAGGTTGTTAATGAGTTGTTCTCCAATCCTGATGGCTCACTCTTCTTTATACAATCCAGCTTCTCAGATTATTTGCTCAGCAGATAAATTGAAAAGGTATGATAAAGGATACGACCCTGACTCATACCTTTCCTGTCTTTAACCCATGCAGTGTCCCCTTGTTATGTTCTCCTGGTTGCGTCTTGATCCATGTACAGATTCCTTAAGAGCACAGTTAAGTGTTCTGGAATTCCCATTCTTCACAATGTTAGCCACAATGTGTTATGATCCACACGGTCAGATGCCATTGCATAGTCAATGAAACGTAGCAAACATCTCTCTGGTATTCTTTTTTTCATCCGAGATCCGTCTGACATCAGCAAGTTCCACATCCCTTTCTGAATCCAGCTTGAATTTGTGGCAGTTCCTTGTCAGTATACTGTTGCAGGCACTTTGGAGTAATATTGAGCAAAATTTTGCTTGCATGTGATAGTAATGATATTGTTTGGTAATTTCCACATTTGGTTGGATTACCTTTCTTTGGAATGCACATAAATATGGATCTCTTCCAGTCAGTTGCATGTATCTGTCCCCCAGATTTCTTGGCATAGATGAGTGAGCACTTCCAGCACTACATCTGTTTGTTGAAATATCTCAATTGATAGTCCATCAGTTGTTGGAGTCTTATTTTTCATCATTGTCTTCAATGCAGCTTCAACTTCTTCCTTTAGTACCATCAATTCCTGATCATATGCTGCCTCTTTAAATGGCTGAACATCAACCAGTTCTTTCTGGTGTATTCCTTCAATCTTTTGATGCTCCCTGAGTCTTTCAGTATTTTCTCTGTAGTCATTTCCTCTAGATCTTCAAATGTGTTACAGTACAGTTTTTTGTAATGTTCTGTTAGATTTTTTTTAAATTTCAGTTGGATCTGCTGTGATGCCACCTATCTCATTTCTTATTCAAGTTATTTGCTACCTCTCATGTTTTTCTTTTGTCAGTTTGGATAATTGTTTGTGGCTTTTGTTGATCTTTGCCAAGAAGCCACTTTTGGTCTTATCAACTCTTTCAATCATTTTTCTATTCTCTAATTTATTTAATTCTGCTCTTATTTTTATTATTTGCTTTCTTATGGTACCCAAGAGATTATTTTGCTGCTCTCTGTTGACTTGTGTGAAGTGTAGGGTTAATACTTTCATTTGGGCCCACTTTTTGGATGTTTGCATTTACTGAAATAAACTGAACTCTGAGCATTACTTTTGCTGTGTTCTACTGCTTTTATATTCATTTATTTGGATGTGTGTTTATATTCTTTTGATTCTTTGAATTTCTTTATTCTGTCTTTGATTTCTTGTATAACTCAGTAGTTTCCGAGCAAAGTATTTTTCAGTTTCCAAGTATTTAGTATTTTTTTCTTTTTTCTGTTATTGATTTCTCCATTTATTGTAAAATTCTTTGCAGTATTGCAGTGCTTTGGGTTCCATGAAGGCTTGCTTTATGACCTATATGTGGTCTATTCTGGAGAATGTTCCATGTGCACTGGAAAAGAAATATACTTGTCTGGTTTTGGGTGGAGTGTTCTGTATATGTCTGTGAGGGCAAGTTGGTTGGTTTGTGGTGTTTAGGTATTCTGTATCTTTATTGTGGTTCTTTCTGGGTGTTCTTTCACCAGAAGTGGTGTGTTTAAGTCTCCTACTATTATTATGGAACTGTTTATTTTTGTTTTCAGTGCTTTCAAAGTTTGTTTAATTTACTTAGCCCTGTGATTGGGTACATAAATGTTTGATGTGGTTATATCCTCCTGATGTATAGATCCTTTAATCATCATGTATTCTTCCTTGTCCACTGTGGTAGATTTTTACTTTAAAATATATTTTATCAGAAGTTAGTGTTGTCATTTCTGTTCTTTTTTGAATGATGTTTCCATAATATATTTTTTCCATCCTTTGGGTTTTAGTTTATGCCTTTAAGTCTAAGATAGGTCTCTTGTAGTCAGCGTGTAAACAGATCATGTTTTTTTATCTGCTTTATCACTCTCTTTTTGTTGGTACATTTAATGCACTTACATTCAGTGTAATTACTGACAGATGTGTTTAGTGCTGTCGTTTTGATGCTTTTTGGACATTGTTGAGAGTTTCTTTGTTCCACTTAATTTTCTGTGCTGAGTTACTTTTCTTTATGTGGTTTTTTTTATCCTTATCATTGTTGGTATTGTATTTGCTAAGACTTCATGTTATTTTTGTTTTTTATTTTGATGTGTCAGATTATTAATTCCTTTGTGGTTTCCTTAATATTTACCCCTATTTTTCTAAATTTAAGCCAGTCTTTTATTTCTTTGTAGAGTCTTGACTTACTCTCCATATGAAAAATCTTTATTTTTTTTAGTCTCTCCCTTGTTATAATGTTCATATATTTTACATGGCATATATTTTAATGGCATCTCTGTGTCCCTGTTTTCTGTGTTTTAGCTTTAGTTTTTTGGTTTCCCTAACTGATTGCTCTTGTCTTGTATTGTTATCTGATGTAAGTGATTTTCTAACCAAAGAACTCCCTTTAACGTTTCCTGTAATTTTGGTTTCTTTTTTACAAATTCTTTAAATTTCAGTTTATCTGGAAATGTTGTGATTTTGCCATCATGTTTGAGAGACAGTTTCCCTACATATGTAATTCTTGACAGTCACTTTTTTTTCCCCTTCAAGGTTTTGTGCATATCATACCATTGCCATCTTGCCTGCATGGTTTCTGCTGAGTAGCCCAAGCTTAGTCTTACTGCCTCCACTTTGTAGATTGTTTTTTTGTTTTTGGTTTATCCCTGTCCGTATCTCCTTGTCTTTAGTTTTGGCAAGTTTGATTGTAATGTGTCTTGGTGTCTTTCTTTTGGGATTTAATTTATGTGGAGTTCAGTGAGGATCTTGAATAGATATCTTCTCATCTTTCATAATATCAGAGAAGTTTTCTGTCAACAAATCTTCACCAGTTCTCCCTGTGTCTTCTGTTATTTCCCTCTGTTCTGGTACTCCATTCACTCGTAGATTATTCCTCTTGATACAGTCCCACGTAATGCGTAGTGTTTCTTCATTTTTTTAAATATTATCTGATTTTTCCTCAGAAACATTGGTGTCAAGTGCTTTATCTTCAGTCTCAAACTAGTTCTGACTTCCATTGCCTCAGTTCTGCTCCTTTCTCTTTCTAGTGAGTTGTCTAATTCTGTAATTTTATTATTAATCTTCTGAATTTCTACTTGCCTTTTTTCTCTGCATTGTCAAATCTGTTCAATTTATCATTATGCTCTGGTATGCTTTGTGTGATCTTCCTGATGTCTTAAAGAGTTTTATATATTAATCTTTTGTATTCTACCTGTGATAATTCCAGGAAGTTCTCTTCACCTGGAAAATTCCTTGATTCTTTGTTTTGGGAGCTTTCTGGAGCCATCATGTTCTGCTTCTTTATGCCATTTGATATTGACTTTAATGTCCAAGCCATCAGTAAATTGTTATATTTTTTTATGTCACTTACTGTGTTCTAGCTTCTTGGTTTTTGTTTTAAAGTGCCCAAATAGGCTGGTTGTGTTAGCTACTTTGATTTTTGGTGTCTTTGAAGCTCTTTTCTGTTACCGGATTGTAAAGAGATGTTGGTAAGCATATGAGCCCAGGAGTTCATTCAGTTTTCTTATATGTGTTCAGCTCAGGTGTCCAGGTAATTGGTCATCAGGTAGTTGTTTCAAGCTCTCCCCTACAGTCCTAGATGTGCAGGGGTAACAGATGTAGGTGCAGGTATCTGGCTGCACATACTGAGAAAGTCAGGAGGCTGACAGCCATTTATGTATGTCTGTAAGGAAAGGTTGTCCCTGTTCCTTAAATTGCAGTCATGGATAGGTTTTACAGGTGGGCCTTGGCACCAGATGTTGAATGCAAAGGTGAGAGGCATTCAAGATCCTTGGATCTCTTATGTCTGTTCCTAGGCAAGGTAACTGTTTCTGCTCTGACTTCCAAGTTTAGGGGAACCGGTAGATTATTTTTACCCCTTATTTGTTAAATTGTCCCCCTTCAGTGGCTGGGAGAATGGTCCATGGTGCACATAAAGGGTCTTACTTCCTGCACAGAGCATGCATCCATCTCTGGAGCCAGCTGGTACACTGTCCAGAAAAGGGAGGTATAAATGCTGTTAAAGGGAGAGAGGTTTACCCTGAAGGGAAGTTTTCAATCCATGCAGTAGATTAGAAGCAAGCCACTTAGCTTTTGACAGTTGGATGCTGTTTTTCACAGATTCTGGAGGGATGAGTAGTTGGTTCTCCACTTCTCATGCTCTTATGCTGTGGAAGATGCTTTCTGAATGCCACTGCTCCCTTTACCTCACTCACTGCTGCTGATCCACCTGAAGGGTGCCAAATCCTGCCCTGTCGGATCTGGCCAGGCTTAGGTAATTCTGGATCAACTCTCCCTTGTCTTCCACTCAGTCTAAACTTACAGCCTTCCTTTTTGACATTCATATATATATAATCAATTCATTTATATCATATTATATATATATAATCAATTATATATAATCAATAATCAATATATATAATCAATCATATATATAATCAATTCATATATATAATCAATTCATTTGTTTTTAGGGGTCTTTATTGTTAGAGGCATCAGAGGAGGTGGTCTTACTGCTCTGCCATCCAAGCCCTGCCTCGAGAAATACCCTGTTTAAAATTTGACCCAGTATGATTCAAAATATATAGAATCATTGGTCCTCTATTGCTTTAGTTTTTGCTTCCTTTTCTTCTTGTGGATAATGCATCACTTAATTGAGCTAACAATAATTGAACTGTACATAAGGCCCTTGAAGTAATTAAACTTCCCAACAGGCTGAAATCATGCATATTTATATTAACATAAAAGATGGAAAAAAAGTTTTCTATCACTTTCTGTCCTTTGGCTATTGTATTTATTCATAGTGATAGTTAAGACTAACAACCAAATGTTGTAACTAACAGTAATAATAGGTAAAGAAAACTTCTTAATAAAGTTTTAAAATTGATGTACAAGTGTTTTTGTCCATGAGAAACACTGTTGTTTTCTAGAGGAATGCTGTGGTTCTGTCTCAGATTCAAGGTTTGAATGTAATTACCTTCTCTCATCATCTAAACCTTTGTACCACTCTCCCAATCAGAGCTGGAGTAGATTTATTAAAATGGTATGTTGTTAGTATTAATGCCTCATCCTGTGACTACTAACTTGTCTTCTGAGACTGACAGATCCTCGACTGTGCTTGTTCTCTAGTCTTCCAGCATTGCTGAGAGCTAGTCTTATCATTTTCTATGGTTTGGGGTTTTCATTTTGTCTGATCCCTCAGGGATTTCTCCTCTTTAAGCAGCATAGCTGTTGAAATACTAAAACATGCACAGTTTCTAGCTTGAGGCATCTTTCTTGCCTCCAAACTAGCCTGGCTCAAAATTAAAACATAGAGTAGCAGGTCTTGGCAGGACTCCAAGTGGACAGCCAGAGAGAGGAAGCACAAACAATTCACAAACAATTGCCAGTGTTACTTACCTTCTTAAACACAGTCTGCTTCTTGGGTCCACCAAGGACCACCACACCTGGTTCTGCAGTCTCTCTAAAACTTTGAACGAAAGAATACAATCCCTTCATATTAGAATGACTGTGTATGTATACATGCATGTTAAATGTGCATGAGCAAAAAATGGGGTGACCTATTGGGGTAATAGTAAAAATATATGCCTTTATGTCTTTCTGTAATTCAGTAGAACTTTTAGTAACAGAAAATCTGTATTTGAAAGACACATTTAGAAAATAGATGTGAGGTCCAGAAAGAAAGTATTGGGTAAGTTCTAATTTGGAACTTGTGATAATTTGATTAGGGCCTGTTTTTATTTACCTTGACTTGTAATACCTTTTTGTTATGCTGTTAAATGAGGTTTTTAAAAAAACTCTTTTCTGTCAATTCTGCCTCATAGTGACCCTACAAGACAGTTACATAAGGATTCCAAGGGTGGATTCAAACAGACTGATATTTTGGCTAGCAGTCAACCTCTTAATGGCTGTACTACTAGGGCTCCTAAATGAGGTCACAGGAAATTTTTGAATGGAGGGAAAGTATTTTCAAGATACTCTCAAAAACTTTAGAAACATCCTTACTTAACATTGATTATTTTAATTTTTGTAATAAGGAATTATGAGAAATTAACATGATAAATTCAGTCATATAAATTCCTTGCTATTATAAATAATATGTACCAGTAAAATTTCTAAGAACCCCCTACTACCCCAGAATTTATTTCATCCTGATTTAGTCTTGAATTAATGAGATTTTATTATAAACTTGTAATAACTAATAATGAACATGCTTTAAGAATTATAATAAAATGTGATTCTTTTAAATATATTAGAATCATGTAGTATTTGATTTCTTCTTAGAATCTCTATGTATAGGTATTTTCAAAATAGTGGAGAATACTAAATTAATTTTTCTACCTATGTTTATAAAATATCTTTTTTTTAGGAACTGAAGTGAAAAAAGTTGAAGCTGTAAACGTTCCTTGCACCCTGCTTTCAATGTCATTTTTTAATCGATTATACAATGAAGATATTGTTCGAGACAGTGGACATATTGTTAAGTGTTTAGATTCTTTCTGTGATCCCTTTCTCATTTCTGATGAGTTAAGAAAAGTAAGTATAGAAGTTTAATATTTCACAGTAGAGTTTTATCTCAGGAAATGCAAGATGTCAAAACCTTTTGTCTGACTAAAATCCACAAAATATCTCTCGTCATTATAATACTTTTTTGTCAGTGGTAATATAATAGTTCTAGTCTCAACCATATTTGTGAATTTCAGTGGTTCTGAACTGGGGTGATTTTGCCCCCCCACAAGATGTTACTGGTTGTCAAACTCAGTGAGGAATATGTTGTAGAGGTCAGATATGCTGCTGAGTATCATACAATACATAGGACAGCCCACCGCAACAGTTACCTGGCCCAAACTGTCAGTAGTGCTGAGGTAGAGAAACCCTAGTCTACTTAATAAATGCCTGTTTTGTTCACTGTAGGGCTCATAAAAAAATATATAAGTATTTAACAATCCTTGGAGTAAATAGATCTTACTATCTCTTTGCTGAGATCAACGAAACCATTTGAATAGCTAAATTAAATATTTTATTGAGAAGTACGCTGAACTGGGAATCAGAAGACACAGATTATTTACGTGATTCCTGATTTGTTATGTACAAGACATTAATAGCTTTAAACAAATCCTTCAACCTCCTGAGCCTCAGGATCTGAGCTATACATCATGGTGATAAAATGCCCTTTCTACTTCCTTCCTGGAATCCTTGAGAAAATGAATTGAGAATATACTTAACTATATTATTTTAGAAATATGAAATGCTATTCAAATGAAATGTTAATATCATCATTATAATTGCTTGGGAAATATTACAAAGTAGTTAAAAATTAGGATTTTGACATCGCATAGACATAAATTGAAATCTAGACTCTTAATAACTGTGAAAATCTCCCTAACCTCGTTTTGTTCATTTATAAAATAGAAATAGTACAAGAATTATGTGAGATTATGCATTTAAAATGCTCAGTGCAATACCTGGCACCTAGTAAGCTTTAGATAATGTTAACAACAGCTACTATTCTTACTAGTCTACATTAAGACAGGGGAGACTCGAATGTACTCTTAATCCAGACAGGAATGAACTAAAGAAGCTGCTGATGCCACTTTACTCACAAGAATCTTGTCTGCAGGAGATAGGAAGGTATCTCGCCAGTGTAGACATTGGTCTACACTGGGGCAATACCCAGAAGGATTCTTTAGTTTAGTTTAAGAAGGGAATAAGGTTAATTGAAACTAATCAAACTCACAGGTGAATGAGGCAGCTGTGTATAGTTTGCTCTTCAGTTAAATTATGCATATTTATATACAATGCAAGGCAGTGTAGACACCACATAGTGAAGATCTGATGAGTAATTTCTACTTCTTAGCTAGGATTGGAAATGATTCAGAAGTGTGTTATCTAGTCTGGGTTTCCCCTCTAATCTCAGTTCCTTCCTCATTCCCTCACTTTTCTACCTCTTTGTTTCAAGACTGTTATCTCTAATTTCAGAAAATAATTCTTCATTTCTGCAGAGAGAGCTTCATTAATTGACTTCTTAAAAGCGGATTAGCTTTTCGACAGAATACTCTACAAAACTGCTTGCTGCCAGTCTTATTCCTTGCTATGAATAGCACCTCTATTCATGAAGTTCTCTGACTCAGTGTTTTTTGCTAGCTTTCTGTATGTTTCGTTGTTGTTCTTTGCCACCCTCGGGCAACAAGGAGGATTTTAACTTGCTTGCCTTCTGACTGGAAAAAGCAACAAAAACTTCCAGCTTTTAGCCTGAACACACATGCAAAAAGCCCCACCGTTGTGCAGCAGCACAGATTCTGTTGGTACAGTATATAATGTTAAGTCCTGATAATTACCTCCTTCCTAATTGCTGTGGCTCAGAAATTTGACTCATTGACCATTACATACCTCCAATGTGAGGCCAAAACAACCAAACAGATCTGTACATGAATGAAGAGGGAGAACAACCGTACTATGTTATTGTTTTCAAAGTCATTTGGCAAAGATATTTTTCTTAAATTATTTTAACTTTTAAATACGCACAGCATAATCAATTCAATATATGACAGTGCTTTTGTAAGAAATGTGTTAACTGTTCCTCCAGATTTTATTCATCCTTGTATTAAGCTAGATCTCTAGGTAGCTGCAAACTTAGGCTTCAATAGCAAGTTTTCGTTACAAACAGAGACAGAGAGATAGGGAAAAAAGATGTGCATACTTCCAGAACAGCACCTCTCTTCCTCTTACCTAACCTTTGCTATGTATCTCTGGCTTTTATCAAGTCTTTGTAAGTAAACTGTCTGTATACAACATTGTAGGTTTGCTTTTTTTTAATGCCTCTCATACAATGACCTTGTCATAAGTTTTCTTTGGAGACTGAAGTAAAATGTTTTGCCTAATCACTTTACCGAATTACTATTACTCCCTCACTAGTAGACAGTAATTATGCGTAATTCATCATATTTCCTTCCTTTTCCTGTTTGGTAAAGTTAAGTGTCATATACAATTTCTATAGCCTTTTTCCATCTAGAGTTCCTTAAATGGGTTTCTTTCCTACTTCATTTCGTATAGTTTGTTATTTTATTAATTATTTTGGCCCTCATTATTGGTATTTTTTATTAGCTATTTCGTATTCTTTTATCAGAAGTTAATGGAGTACAACCAGTTTAATTAAAAAAGGTATATTCTAATTTATATTAATCAACTTTTCCATGTCCAATAATCAACAGATAAATCAATTATCTATAATGGCTAGTAGTTTAAGAAAATTCTCCCCATCTGACAAATTCACACTATTTTTTGAAAATAAGTATCAAGGTCTCAAAAGACCAAGAATCAATTTAAGTAGCCAAGCCAAGTAGATGGCATGTAAAAAAAGAAAAAGAAAAAAAACAGTTGTCATCAAGTCAACTCCAACTCATGGCAGCTCCCTGCATGTCAGAGTAGATACAAGCTCCCGAGGGTTTTTCAGTAACAAGTTTTCCAGAAGTAGATCCCCAGGCCTTTCTCCCAGGGTGCATCTGGATGGTTACCAGACGAGCTCATCAACCATTAGTTTAAGATGATGATGTTAGAGAAGAGCTGGAAGAGAAGTAGCTGTAAGGCTCCAATTACCTGAATCATTCAACATAGAGTAACTGTGGGAGAAAGGAAGGGAATGATCCAAACACTGTAAGGTGAGAGAACGTAGAAATTTACTGTTCTTGTTTAGCCTCTGGAGAGAAGCCAAGAAACCTTATCTGGTGAAGTTTTCTCTTTTGTTTCTATTCCCATTTACTTCCAAATAAGACTTGAAGTGGTTTAATGCTAAAAATGCAATAGCACTGAAAATAAAAAATTATAAACTAGAAAAGATAAGGTGGAAAAAGAAATGTTTAGCAGCTGTATTTAAGTTTTGCTTTATTCATTTCATTGAATGTCAGTACCTAATGGTAAAATGTAGTGGAAGTGAGCTCAGATCACTGTCTATAATTGACAGAGGATTGCTTCTCAAAATGGCTCTAAGATTATTTTAAATATAAAAATTGAAACTTTTGAAAAATTACAAACAAGAACCTCAAATTATGTTAAGATGGATTTATCGTTTGACATAGGTTTTGCTAATGGAAGACTCAGAAAAATATGAGGTGTTCAGCCAGCAAGATAGAGAGGAGTTCCTGTTTTGTCTTTTCAAGCACCTTTGCCTTGGTGGAGCACTTTGTCAGTATGAAGATGTGCTTAATCCGTATCTGGAGACAGCAAAACTTATCTATAAGGACCTGGTGAGGTAATGGTGCTAGATCATATGTAAATCTCTGGTGAATAGAGTAAATTATTTGTTTAACCATGATGGGATTAAACTGTGTCTGTTTCCAGTCATGGAAGCAGTCCAAGTGTATAAAATAGCAGCACCCTGGCCATCTCTGTAGCCTTCTCTTTTTCTTTCAGGCTGGGGAGTTTCCCTTGTCCTCTCTTAGTCTTCAGTCCCTTTATTTTTCGTCTGCTTCTTCTCTGTATTTCCTCATTCAGATCTTGCATACTCCATCTGAGTCCTCTAGTGCTGCTTTAAAGAGAGACCATTTATTTGTGATGGTCCAGTAAGCTAGAAGTCCAAATTCAAGGTGTCAGCTTCAAAGGAAGGCTTTCTCTGCTGGCTCTGGAGGAAGGTCCTTGTTGTCAGTCTTCCCCTGGACTGGAAGTTTCTGGAGTACAGGGAACCTGGTCCTCTGCAACAACACACTCTGCTCCCAGCACTTCTTCCTTGGTGGTATGAGGCCCCCTACATGTCAGGAGATTGCCTCAAGGCACACTATGATCTTTTACATTGAGTCCTAGCCTACCAGCCCAACTGCCGCCCTGGTCCCCCTCGTTAGCATCATAGAGGCAGGATTTACAACATGGAGGAATATCACACAATACCCAGAGTTATGGCCCAGCCAAACTACCACACACAGTTTTTGGAGAACACAATTCAGTCATGACACCATCGTTTTTAGGAACTGCCAACTTACAGGCCTCCTTTTCTTTCTCATGGTCTCCTTTTAAGTCTCAAGGAAACAAAAAAAATCTCGGAATGTTTGAATTTGCTTGACTTAATAGTAGGATATAGTAATAAATACACATACTTTATGTAATAAAATTTTAAAATAATCTCAGTTATATAGCCAAGTGCCGTCGTTATATAGTTTGTTTTAAATAATCGACTGGAGTTTTTTTCCTCCTTAAAGATTAAATAGGGATAAAAACTTTGCAAATGTCTTCTTTATACTTTTATTTTAACTGAAGTGAATATTTATTGGTTTTGTTTTGCAATGGCAAAGATATCTGATTACTTTTGTAGGCAGACGGGAAATAAACAATGAGAACAAAGCATCCCAGTGTTCAAATATATAATTTTAGTTTAATAGAAGAGCAACAAAATTAGCTTGTCATGTGACTCTTAATAGTTGTTTTACTTACAGTTTTTCAATTTTCATATCCATTTCATGTACATTATATAGTTACACAGCAAACTGCGTGACTTAGTTATTAGTTAATTTCTGACATGGTTTCAAAATCAAGAATATTTAATCTGTCTCAGTAATTATGTGAAGTTACTGTGTCAATGTATGAAGAATGTCTGAAGAGATGTTAGAAATAGAATTTTAGAAAGAACATAAAAATACCTACATCAAATACCATTTGCATTTCGTGAAAACTTACTAGCCTGCTTTAGCACTCCTCAGTGTGCACCAGATGCACACACATACACACACCCTACCATTGCCACACAGTGTGCTATGCCCCATCCACTGCATGAATCTGTGAAATTCCTCACTACGATGTGCTATTCTGGAGGACAAAGAGGTGATACAGTAGGAGAGTCTTGGAGGTAAAAGAACTTTAGAACCTCAGCATTGAAGAAATTGTTATTTTCACCAATATTTCCTTCCCTGTATTCTCACCTGGGGTTCTCTTCTACAATTTTGAGGTGCTAGGAAAAGTATGATTCCAAGAGTAGTGACCACTTATAGTATGAGTGGCTAAAATGCATGACATCTTACAGAAAGGTTAAGTTGTCTCCATGGCATCACTTAGGCAACCAGACTGATAAAAAACCTAACTTATTGCTGTCAGTCAGTTCCAACCCATAGCAGTCGCAGAGGACAGAGCAGAACTGCCTCATCAAGAAACCAGTGAGTACTAATATTGTGCACAGAACTCTGCAAGTTCTAAAGAGGCTACTTGAAGATCATCAGACAAGAAAATTAGAAACAAGCTAGCAGCTAAGAAAATTAGAACAAACTAACATATTGAAAAAATATTAATGTTTAAAACCTGTGTAAGTAAAATTGTAGAAAATAAAATCTTATATATAATCATATGAGGTCCACAAACTTAATTGTTCTAAGTACTACATAGCTCACTGCTGCATATGACTACAGTCGCCTTTGAAGTACTCCGTTGGGAAGTTATGCCCTGACGCCAGTGCCTAGTCCACCCTTCAGAGCAGTTTTGGAACTCTTGCCAGAATGGTTGTTAAGCATGGTGGCATGGTGGGAAGTGTGTGAACTTAATTGTATAGTTGGCTGTGAGGGAGTTTTTAGCCAGTAAACAATAAACTGTATTGGAACACCTACCTAGTTACCTGATCTGGCCCTCAATGGCTTTTTTCTTTACATGAAGATACAATATTGAAAGGAAGACACTTTGATGACATTCAGGACATCAAGGGTAATGCACAACAGCCCTGATGGCCATTCCAGTAAAAGAGTTCGAAAGGCATTGGACTATGTACTAGGCATAGCTTCCCAAGGGGAGTACTTGAAAGGTTACTGTAGGGAGTCAAGATGACGGACTAAGCACACGTCTCCTTATATCCCTCTGGAAACCAAGACCTGAAATGATAATCAGACGGAGCCTTCTGGTCACCTGATCAGCCCCAGGACATGGCACAGGGCTGTTACTTTGGACTTCATACCACTGAGTGAAAAACCTTCTCTCTTTCACTGACTCCTGCACCTGGCTAGCCCTAGCTCTCACGGACTGAAGGTAAAGGCACCATTTTCACTTTTTTTTTGCATCTGTCTTGGCTGGCGGGCGGAGTAGGGTCTTGCCTAGCGGCTAGACTCAGACACACTGCTGGAGGGACAGGCAGGCGAAATTCGCATATTTTGAGAGCCAGGCTTAGGACTCTGTTAATCTAGCCACTTTGAGCCTTTCGTTTTATATCTGCCTTGGCGGGATTTCTACAGAGTTTTGCAGCCAGTGTGCGGGACGCCATGTTGGATACAGAGATTCTAGAGGGACCTCAGTCTTACTCTGGGAGCCAGCGCCTGCAAACAGGACAGTGCTTCTCCAACAGAAAAGCAGTAAGTTACCCAGTACCACCTGCTTTGGGGGTCCTGTAACAGAATCAGAGGAATCACTACCTCTCGGCATCTTTAGCCCCTCTATCTGCTGCCTGTGTGGAGGAAGCCATCATGGATACAGTGGCCACAGCTGGACCTAATTCTTATATTGGGAGCCAGAGCCTGCCCACAGGAGAGCACTTTTCAATCAGAAAAGCAGTACTCTACCCAGTGTCGTCGGCCCTGTCAGCAGAGGCCAACAGGGCAGTAGCATTGCTGTATTCTGAACTAGTTTGTATCATCTGGGGTTGGATATAGTGGCACTTCGCCAGTTGAGAAGAGGGACCTCTACACCTGAAAACCTAACTGACTTGTGAAGTGGTCAGATATCTTTTGCTTTACATTTTAAGACAGCCTAGAGTAACATCTGCAGTCCATCCTCACAGTTCCTCTTCCAGCTCTACATACACACATGGGTCACAGAAAGCAACAGACACTTGTGGCATACAAGAAATCAGCCATGGCTTCAGAAGGCTCCCAAGCAAAGCAACAAAGGAGTTTTCCAGATGAAGAAACTTTTATGAAAGCATCAGAAAGTGAATACAAAATGATGATATACAAAGCCTTTCTAGACCTTATACAAAATGCAGCAGAACAAAATGAAAAATTAAGCAAGATGTTCGTTCTGATGGAACACCAGTACTCTGAAATCCAACAGATCAAGAACAAAATCAAAGACATAGAAACTTCATTGTAAAGGCAAGAAAACAGAATGGAACAAATAGAAAAAAGAATTTCTGACTTGGAAGACAGAGCTACTGAGGCCAGCATCTATGAGCAGAACTCAGAAAAAAGAAACAAGAAAAATGAAGAAACATTAAGGAGAATGTGGGACTCTATTAAGAGGAACAACCTTCGATTAATTGGAGTCTCTGAACAGGGTAAGACATCTGAGAACACAGAGTATTCTTGCTGAGCTGCTGAAAGAAAACTTTCCAGAAATCATGAAGGAAGAGAATATAGACATCTCAAATGTATATCGTACACCACCCAATATAGATCTCAAAAGAAATACTCCAAGACATATTATGATCAAGCTCAACAAAATGAAACATAAGCAGCAACTCCTAAAGTCAGCAAGACTCAAAGTAAAGCTAACATTCAGAGGGAAACCCTGTAGGCTCTCTTCAGATTTCTCAGCAGAAACCATGCTGACACAGAGACAGTGGCATGACACATTCAAAGCCTTGAAGGAGAAGAACGTCCAACCAAGAATTATATATCCTGCTAAACTATCTTTCAAATATGAAAATGAAATTAAGACATTCCCAGATAAACAGAAACTCAGAGACTTTGTAAAAACCAAACCAGAACTACAAGAAATATTGAAAGAAGTTCTTGGCTCTGGCTTAGAAGAACAAAACCACTGACTTTATATTTTAGAACGACATACTACTCAAAACTCTACTCAGTTAGGGAAGGCTCCAAAGCCAATCACAGCTTTGATAAGGAAAGAAGCAATCCAGTGAACATCATGAAAACCATGGTGTCATCATATTAAAAAGAGGGATGTACTACAGTTGTTATAGCCCTTCCGGATGGAGAGGAAGATGACAAGATTGGTAGTAGTTAAAATTGGGTTTATATATAGTTTATTAAGGGGGATTATAGGGGCAGCTGTAAAGCACAACAAAGATGTATCATACCATTTCAAGAAATGTAACACAGAAGTCTCAACAACCATAAAACCAGCTCTGAAAAAGGTGAAAAATCAACTCACAAAAAAAGAACATCCCAGAACAGACTAATAAGAACAACAGAGAAAACATTAACATAAAATAAACCTATCACAATGGCAGCACTGAACACATATCTATCAATAATTACATTGAATGTGAATGGACTGAATGCTCCAGTAAAGAGACATTGAGTGACATCTTGGATTAAAAGACATGACCCATCCATATGTTGTCTACAAGAAACTCACTTGAGTCCTAAAGATAGGAATAAACTGAAAATTAACAGTGGGAAGAATATATATCAAGCTAATAATGAACAAAGAAGAGCAGGGGTGGCAATTCTAATCTCAGACAAAATCAATTTTAATGTCAAATCCACCATCATGGACAAAGATGGACACTATTCATTGCTGAAAGCTTCAGTACACAAGCAAGACTTAACTATATTAAATATTTATGCACCTAATATGAGAGCACCTAAATACATCAAAGAAACACTGATTACACTCAAAAGAGAGTTAGATGACTCCACCATAATAGTGGGAGACTTCAACACTCCACGCTCAATACTAGACAGATCATCTAGAAAAAAGCTCAGTAAAGATACAGAAGACCTCATTGACACAATTAACCAACTAAACCTCATTGATATATACAGAACTTTCCACCCATCAGCAGACAACTACACCTTCTTCTCCAGTGCACATGGAACATTCTCCAGAATTGACCATGTGATAGGCCATAATGCAATGCTCAACAAAATCCATACCATTGAATTACTGCAAAGCATCTTCTCAGATCATAAAGCCATCAAAGTTGAAATCAATAGCAGAAAAAACATAGACAGAAAGTGGAACTCTTGGAAACTGAACAACATCTTGCTCAAAAAAACATGGGTTATAGAGGAAATCAAGGATCAATTAAAGAAGTTCATGGATTCCAATGAGAATGAAAACACTTCCTACCAGAACCTATGGGATACAGCAAAAGCAGTGCTTGGAGGTCGGTTTATCTCCATAAATGCATGCATCTGGAAGGAGGAAATAAACCAAATCAAGGAACTAACCCTACAGCTTGAACAAGTAGAAAGAGAACAACAGAGGAACCCTTCAGGCACCACAAGAAACAAGATCATAAAGATTAGAGCAGAGCTAAATGAATTAGAGAATAGAAAAACAATTGAAAACATTGAAAAGACCAAAAGCTGGTTTTTTGAAAAGATCAACAAAATTGACAAACCACTGGCTACACTTACTAAAGAAAAGCAGGAAAGGAAACAAATAACCCAAATTAGAAATGAGAGGGGGTTGTCACCACAGATGCGACAGAAATCAAAAATATCATAGCAGAATACTATGAAAGACTGTACTCTAACAAATTTGAAAACCTAGTGGAAATGGACCAATTCCTTGACTCATACTGCCTACCAAAATTATCACAACGTGAAGCACAACAACTTAATAAATCCATCAAAAAGGAAGAGATTGAAAAAGTCATCAAAGCACCGCCAACCAAAAAAAGTCCGTGTCCAGATGGCTTCACTGCAGAATTCTACCCAGCTTTTAGAGAAGAGTTACCTCCAATACTACTGAGACTATTTCACAGTATAGAAAAGGATGGAGTACTCCCAAACTCATTCTATGAAGCCAGCATAACCCTGATACCTAAACCAGGGAAAGACCCAACAAAGAAAGAGAACTACAGATCAATATCATTCATGAACCTAGATGCAAAAATCTTCAACAAAATTCTTGCCAATAGAATACAACAGCATATCAAGAAAATAATCCATCATGACCAAGTGGGATTTACACCAGGGATGCAAGGCTGGTTCAACATCAGAAAAACAATGTGATTAACCACATAAATAACACAAAAGACAAGGATCACCTGATTTTCTCCATTGATGCAGAAAAGGCATTTGATAAAGTCCATCACCCATTCATGCTAAAAAATCCTAGCAAAATGGGTATAGATGGCAAATTCCTCAACACAGTAAGGGCCATTTATACAAAGCCAATTGCCCACGTCATCCTGAATGGAGAGAGACTGAAAGACTTTCCCTTGAGATCAGGAACTAAACAAGGATGCCCACTCCCACCTCTTCTGTTCAACATTGTGCTACAAGTTTTAGCCAGAGCAATTAGACAAGATGAAGAAATAAAGGGCATCTGCATTGGCAAAGAGGAAGTTAAAATCTCCCTGTTTGCAGATGATGTGATTGTATATGCAGAGAATCCCAAGGATTCTCTAAGTAAACTACTCAAACTGATAGAAGAGTTCAGCAAAGTCTCAGGATACAAGATAAACATAAGTAAATCAGTAGGATTCCTTTATATCAACAATGAGACTCTTAAGGAAGAAATTATCAAATCAGTACCATTTACTATACCCTCTAAGAAGATAAAGTACCTAGGAATCAATCTAACCAGAGAAATAACAGACCTTTACAAAGAGAACTACAAGCCCTTACTACAACAAACTAAGAGAGACTTAGATAAATGGAAAAACCTACCCTGCTCATGGATAGGAAGACTTAACATTGTGAAAATGTCTGTTTTACCCAAAGCAATCTATTTATATAACGGAATCCCAATACAAGTTCCAGCAACATTTTTTAATGAGATGGAGAAACAAATCACCAATTTTGTTTGGAAAGGGAAGAAGCCCCAGTTAAGCCAGGTACTGCTAAAGAAGAAAAACACACTGGGAGGCCTCTCATTACCCGACTTTAGAACATATTACACTGCCATAGTGGTCAAAACAGCCTGGTACTGGTATAAGAACAGACAGATCGATCAGTGGAACAGAACTGAGACCCCAGAGATGACACCATCTGCCTGTGAACAACTGATATTCGACAAAGGCCCTAAGACATTAAACTGGGGTAAAAACAGTATCTTCAACAAATGGTGCTGGCAAAATTGGATATCCATCTGCAAGAAACTGAATCAAGATCCATATCTTACACCTTATACAAAAACCAACTCCAACTGGATAAAAGACCTCAATATCAAACCTAAAACGATAAAGCTCATCCAAGAAAAGGTAGGAACAACAATGGAAGTTTTAATATACAATGTGGACAGACTCCAAAATCTGTCAAACAAACCACAATCATCAGAAGAGAAAATAGATAAATGGGAACTATTAAGAATCAAACACTTTTGCTCATCCGAAGACTCTATTAATAGAATTAAAAGAACACCTGCAGAATGGGAAAAAATATTTGGCAACTCTATGGCAGACTGACGCCTGATCTCCATAATCTATAAGATACTACAAAATATCAACAAGAAGAAGACAAATCAATTAAGCGATGGGCAAAGGGGATGGACAGACATTTCACTAAAAAAGAGATCCAGGCAGCCAAAAAACACATGCGGACATGTTCGCGATATTTAGTTATTCAAGAAATTCAAATCAAGACAACAATGAGATACCATTTCACCCCAACAAGATTGGCCATGATCCAAAAAACACAAAACAACAAATGCTGGAGAGGCTGTAGAGAAAGTGGAACCCTCCTACACTGTTGGTGGGGTTGCAAAATGGTCCAGCCTCTTTGGAAAGCAATGTGGCGCTTCGTTAAAAAAATGAATATTGATATACCATTTGACCCAGTAATTCCACTACTTGGAATATATCCTACAGAATCAAGGCCTTTCACACCAATGGACACATGCACCGGAATGTTCATCGCAGCTCAGTCCACAATAGCAAAAAGATGGAATCAACCCAGATGCCCAACAACAGAAGAATGGATAGGTAAACTATGGTATATATACTCAGTGGAGCACTACGCAATGATAAAGAACAACGATGACTCCAGGAAACATCTCATGACCTGGTTTCAACTGGACGACATGTTGAGTGAAAGCAGTCAGCGACAAAAGGACAAATATTGTATGAGACCTGTACGATAAGATCTCAAAAACAGACTTGTGTATAGAAGAAAAGGCTCTTGGACAGCGTCAAGGGAGGGGAGGGAGGGGGGAGGGCTTAGATTAGATAGTTGCTAGGTGTCTGGTTGGGTGAAATCGGTGACAGCACACATTAGAAACAAGAACAATATTAAGTGGACTTAAACATAACATGAGTACTCCTTCCATCTTAACCCAATATTGCAAGGATACAGTAGCTGGGGCGGGGGGTGGGAGACCACGCTCTTAGGTGAAAGCGAGGCCAATTGGCACAACTAGCATTTTGCTAAGAGGGCTGTCTGCACCCCACATTGGTGAGTGGCGTCTGGGGTCTTAAAAGCTGCCAAGCAGCCATCCGAGAGCACAGCAAATGGTCCCAACTCAGCAGGAACGGATGCTCACCGAGGACCAAAATGACATGGGAGAAAGACAACCCAGAAGACAAAGAGACCCACAGCAGTGGGTGCCTACATTGACTTGGGACTGGAAGAACCGAATGGTGCCCAGCCACCACCAGTGATAGCCACAATGGAGCTCACTAAGTTGACTGTCACTGGCAACCCAAGAATAAAATGGGGTGCACCCTGAGATCCCCACTAAAAAACCTCAGTTGATGGTCCAGTGGTTTCGGGGTTCCCCTGGGAGCATGGCCCCTCACCCTGATGCTGCCCTTGACCATAAATCATAACGAAGGTCCACGCTTCGGACAGGAATGGATTGGACTTGGCAATGCAGAGTGACCATATGTTGGATGTACTTTATGGTTCTGTACATGTATAGGATGTCATCCTGCTGACCTCTGGCTGGAGGAAGGTGAAGAGGAGGGAAAAAAGAGACTGTTCGGAGAATGAGACATGTATGGAGCAGAGAGGAATAGTGTGCTGTCACCGGGCAGGGAGAGCAGTGGAAGCTGCATATAGGTGGGTATGTAAATTTATATAGGAATGTACATTTTCACTCAGTTATATTAAATAAAAAATTTTTAAAAAAAAGGTTAGTGTATTCCACAATGAGGTATGTACACGTTTTCAAGGATGAATTCATGAGCTTAATTGTCAGTCCTCGTATGCTGAGTTTTTTATAGGCAAATGTTTATAGAACTTTAGGCTATAATATAAATATATGCCAGAAGATCAGAACAGGAAGTTGTTAATGTGGGTGTTAGAAGTCAGGAACATTGTGATGGAATGGAATCCATGGGGGCTGGCAAAGAGGAGGGTAGCCTGTTCCTTGTTTAGAGGTAGTAAGTACATCACAAGTTTGTTATTCTGGGGGAACCTGGGAAGGATACCATCTTCTTTGCTGAACCGTTAAACATTTCTGTAAATGATCTAAGCTTAAGCAAGCTTAACAATTTCTTTTCAGAAAATGAGGGGTATGACATTGTCTTCACAAAGCAACTTCAGTAGAAAATTATATTAGAATAAATACTTATTTAAAAAGGTTTATGGGAGAAAGGCTTGGTTGTCTGCTTCTGTAAAGATTACAGTGTAGCAAACCTTATCAGGCAGTGCTGCTCTGTCACATAGATCACCATAGGTAAAAATAAGCTGGACAACACAGGACAAAATGGTTTAGATGCCAACAAAAACAGTTGGAAGGATTAAATGAGCTCATAGTAAATTACTACAAAAGGTATGTTCATTTGCTTATCACATATACTACTTATGGTTTTTCTAATTTAGTGAACTGGTCAGATGTTATGTTATGTGGTTAAGACCATAACATTTCGTGTAAAGATAGTGAACCAATATAGAAGTTGTCAAGGAGCATATTAAGTAGTGTCAGTATAGGTGAAAGTTGAAGTAGCTTCAGTAGTTTACTCAAAATTCCAAGCCACATAACTAATCAGCTCATTTGTACAAGTCAGCTTACCCAAGATTTTTTTTTCCTGTTCCTTTACTTGAATTTTGAATGTTTCTGCATGCTTCAGAATGCTGTCTTTCTAATGCACCTGCAATAGTTGCTTTACAGTGTCTAATATAATCACTAATCCATTTTAACAAAAACATCCATTTCTAATGTTTGAAAATGTTGAGGACATACCACAGAATGTGGTTTTAACAGTCTCTGGCTGAAGCCAAAGGCTAACTATGTTCTTAGAAATATTTTCTTCTTCATCCAGTAAAATTAAAAGAAAATAAAAATTGCCATTAAGACAATTCTGACTCATAGCAACCCAGTACAATACAAAACAAAAAAACCAAATGTATTACCATTAAGTCATTTCTGACTCATAGTGACCTTATAGATTGAAGTAGAACTGCCCCATAGAGTTTCCAGGAAATGCTTGATGGATTCAAACTGCTGATGTTTTGGTTAGCAACCATAGGGCTTTAACCACTATACCACCAGAGTTTCCACCCATCTGCCATCAAGTTGGATCTGACTCATAGTGACCCTAGAGGTCAGAGTAGAACTGCTCCATAGAGTTTCCAAGAATCACCTGGCAGATTTGAACTGCCAACCTTTCGGTTAGCAGATGTAGCACTTAACCCACTGTGCCACCTGGGTTTCCACCCAATACAATAGATCCTATGAAATAACATTTTTAAAAGTGTTTTAGAAAATGTTATGTTTTCAAAAATACTACTACGATTCATTTCAATCAAGCAGTCAATACTCTAGAACCATTTTATTTGAGAGCAAATGACCAATTATTTCATGACATTTGAAGAAGGTATATGTATATGAAACCATAAAGAACAATGAAGACTCCACAAAACATCTCACAACATGAGTGAAATAGTTCAGTTACAGAAGGGCAAATATTGTATGAGACCATCACCATAAGAACACAAAATGTTTAACACACAAAAAAAATATTCTGTGATGGTTCCAAGAGTAGAGAGGGAGAGAAAGAGGAAAGGGTAAACTAGATTCTAGATAAGGATCAATTTCAATGAAGGTAAAGACACCAGACAATACAGGGGAAGTCAGCACAACTGGGCCAAAGCAAAAGCACTTGCCTAGATACTTCTAAATGCTTGACGGGAAGGAGTAGCTAGGGCTGCAGCCTGTGGACTACAGCTTCAGGGAACATAGAGGTCAACTGACATACTATAGTCTATAAAGAAAATACTCTGCATCCACTTTGGTGAGCAGCATCTGGGGTCATAAAAGCTTGAAACCAAGCTGTGATTGGGGGACACAGTGTAGAGTCCCTGAAGCAACAGGAGTAAAGGAGGTTTGCAGTCAAAAACTCTACTGAGAAAGACCAGAATTGATGATCTGACAGTCAGGAGCTTCCCCTGAGAACATGGCCCGTAGACATGCTGCTGGCCCTGAACTGAAAGCAGTACTGAGGTCAACTCTTAAGGCAAGAATGGACTGACTCAGGGACACAGTCTGACCATATGGCATGTGTACTTTATGGTTTATACATTTATAGCAGGCTGTCCTACTGGTTTCTCTCTGGATGGGAGAGAACAGGATGGAGAGGAAAGGACAGGTGCTCGTTAAGAGGATACTAGAAGTGTGGAGGGAAAAGGAGGATATGTGCTGTCACTGGGTGAGGAGAACAGATGGAGTTGCAGACAGGCAGACATGGAAAATTAATTTGTATCATATGCTTTCACCTAATCACAATGAAAATAAAAAAAAAGCTTGCAACCAGCCATCTAAGACACATGTATTGGTCCCATCCCACTCAGAGCAAAGAGGAATCTAGAAAACAAAAAAACACAAAATACTGGTCTAAAGGACCAAATGACCATCATCCTGAGGCATGACGAACTACATGGCACCTGGTGCCACCATGACCGCCCTGACATGAACCCAAGGAGAAGAGGAGAACATGCAGAACAGAATGTAGGTTGACATAAAGAGCCTTAATTGTCTGACAGAGACTAGAAGAAGCCCCTAAACTATGGCCCCCTGGATACTCTTGTTAACCCAGAACTGACTCACATAACAGTATGAAACAAAATTATGCACATGGGGAATATACCTGTTCTTTCAGTCAGATATACAAGACCAAATGGGCAGCTTCTGTCCAAAACAGGATGAGAAGAAGGCAGGAACGGACAAGAACTGGTTGAATGGACATAAGGAACCTGGAATGGAAAGGAAAAGTATGTTGTCATGTTGTGGAGATTAGAAGATTATAACTAATGTCACAAAATTGTATGTGTATAGATTTTGTAATTAGAAATTGAGCTGTAAAATTTCACCTAAAGAATAACAAAAAGTGTATAAAAGGTTTCAGGCTGTGTGAGGTGAAAAATAAATAAATAAATAATCCCCTAGTTAAACTGATAGTGCCTGTGTCTTTTCTGCTTTAGAAATTAAACCAGTGCTCTTGGCAAAGGTTTTGGAAAGGTTCTCCAGACTACAAGTATACTCCAGATGTGGAATTATGTGATTTGAAAGGAGAGGCTTAGATTATGGCTTTCATGATGCTAATTAAGCAGTGGGATTCTTTTATTGTCCTTTAGGTGAAGGCTTACAGAGCAAACTAGCTTCTCATTAAACAATACATACATTGTTTGGTAACACTGATTGCCAACCCTACAAAATGTCAGCATTCTTCCCTCTCAGTCTTAGGTTCCCTATTACCACCTTTCCTGTCCATGCATGCCTTCTTGTCCTTGCCACTGGGCTACTGTACCTATTTAGTCTCATTTTGTTTTACGGGCCTCTCTAATCTTCGGCTGAAGGGTAAACATCAGGAATGACATCATTACTGAGATAAATGGCTGTCCAAGGGACATACTCTCAGGGTTTACTCACTATCTGTCAAACCAGTAAGTCTAGTTTTTTGGGTTTTGCTTTTTAAGTTAAAATTTTGTTATGTATTTTTCTCTAGCTCTACTTGGTGGATTTGAACTGCTAGCTTTTTAGTTACCAGCCATAGCACTTAAACACTATGCCACCAGGGTTTCTGGATGCCAGAAGAGACTCTAAAACTTCCTTTGGATATCAAGTAGGAAGGAATGGAACAGGAATAGAACAAATGATGATGTGAAAGAACTGAATAGATGATTTCAAAGGGAAGCTTGAAAAAAATAATGAAATATGCAGAGATCCAGAGTTATAAAGCCGAAAATGAGGAACACCCTTGGTATCTCAAACTGTAGCAACTAAAAAAGAAAACATTCCAACCTTGAGTTGCAATTTTGAAAGATTCTGTACGCAAAATATCGAATGACACAGGAAGCATCAAAAGCAGATGAAGACCCAGAGTCCTGTACCAAAAGAGCTGGTCAACATTCAGCCATTTCAGGAGGTAGCATATAATTTAGAACCAATGATACTGAAGTCCAAGCTTCACTGAAAGCATTGACAAAAAACAGGGCTTCAGAAATTGACTGAATACTGAGGTGTTTCAAATAAAGGATATAGCACTACAGATGCTCACTCATCTATGCCAACAAACTTGGAAGACAGCTATTTGTTCAACCAAAGAAAGCTACTTACTCATTCCAAAGAAAGGTGGTCCAACAGAATATCACTTAATCACATGCAAGTAAAAATTTGCCAAAGATCATTCAAAATTGGTTGCAACAGTACATTGACAAGGAACTGGCAGAAACTGAAGCCAGATTTGGTAGACATGGAACAAGGGATATCATTGCTTACGTCAGATAAACCTTGGCTGAAAGCAGAGCATACCAGAAAGATGTTTGTTTTATTGACTATGCAAAGGCATTCAACTGTGTAGATCATAACAAATTATGGATAATGTTGCAAAGAGTGGGATTTCCAGAATATTTAATTGTGCTCATGCGGATTGTGTATATAGACCAAGAGTCAGTCATTCAGACAGAGCATGGGTATACTGAATGGTTTAAATCAAGAAAGGAGTGCACCAGAGTTTTATGCTTTCGCCATAATTATACAGTCTATGCTGAGCAAGTAATCTGAGAAACCAGACTGTCTGAAGAATGTGGCATCAGGATTGGTAGAAGACTCAACAATCATATGACACAACCTTGCTTGCTGAAAGCTAAGAGGACTTGTAGTACTTTCTGATAAAAATCAGACTACTGCCTTCAGTATGGATTACACCTCAACATAAAGAAAATTAAAATTCTCACAACAGGGCCGGTAAACAACATCATGATAAATGGAGAAAAGATTGATGTTGTCAAGGATTTCATTTTGCTTGGATCCAAAATCAGTGCCCATGGAAGCAGCAGTCGGGAAATGAAATTGTGTGTTGCATTGGGCAAATCTGTTGACGGACCTCTTGAAAGTGTTAAAAAATAGAGATGTCAGTCTGAGGATTAAGGTTCACCTGACCCAAATCATAGTATTTTCACTTACCTCATGTGCATGTGAAAGCTGACAGTGAACAAGGAAAACTGAAAATGAACTGATACCTTTGAATTGTGGTGTTGGTGAATAGTGACTGCCAGAAGAGCAATCAAGTCTGTTTTGGAAGAAATACAGCCAGAGTACTCCTTGGAAGCAAGAATGGTGAGACTTCATCTCACATATGTTGTCAGGAGGAACCAGTCCCTGGAGAAAGACATTGTGTTTGGTAAAGTAAAGCATGAGCAAAAAGAGGAAGCACCTCAGTGAGACAGATGGACACAATGGCTGCACGAACGGATTCTGAAACATCAATAATCGTCAGGGTGGAGCAGGACTGGGCAGTGTTTCATTCTCTTTCACATAGGGTTGCTTTGAGTCAGAGGTGACTTAATAGTACCTAAAAATAGCAACCAAAATGAAAACAAAACCCACTGCCATGGAGTCGATTCCGACTCAGAGCAACCATATAGGACAGAGTAGAACTGCTCCATAGTTTCTAAGGAGCACTTGGGGGATTCAAACTGTCGACCTTTTAGTTAATAGACTTAATCCCTCTGCCACCAGCTTTTCCAGGAATAGTAACAGCACTTATGAAATGCAGTATCAAATGTTAAATTTTCCGCTCGGCTTGTTTGGTAAGCATAAACTTTTAGAAATGTTCTTTTCCAGATTTTAAAAAAATGAGGGATAATTCACAGATAGTATCATGCTTGAAGTCCCTTGGTAATACAAACAGCACTCTAAGCTGGTAGGCAAAAGGCTGGAGGTTTGAACTCATCCAGAGATGCCAAAAGAAAGGCTTGGTGATCTACTTCCAAAAAATTAGCCATGGAAAACCCTAAGGAACACAGTTCTACTTTGACACACATGGGGTCACTGTGAATTAGAACCAACTCGGTGGTACACAGATCAAAAGTGTATAGATCAACTTGGTAGTGCATAGAGCAAAAGTGTATAAATCAATTAATTTATGTATGTGATTGTACCCACGTAACCACCCCCATATCACAATTTAGAATAAGATAAAACCATAGACTTGTTCTGTATTTTGACTGAGTTATAATATAAATATATACCCATGTTTTATATGTAGTGGGTATAGTCATCCCTTGGATAAGCACCATATTTTAAATGTATCTTTGACTTTCAGCCGTATCTCTTAGGTATTGTTATTTTAATTGCCATCGGGTTGGCTCTGACTCAAGCAACCACATGTACAACAGAGTGAAAACTTCCGGGGACCTTCACCATATTTACCATCACTCATATGCTGAAATCTATTTTTGCAGCTACTGTGTCTTTTGAGTACCTTCCTACTTAAGGGACTCATCTTCCAACACTGTGTTGGACAATATTCTGTTGCAGTCCATTGGATTTTCAGTGGTTAATTTTCAGAATTAGAGTGCCAGACGTTTCTTATAATTGTCTTAGCCTGGAAGGTCCACTGAAACTTGTCCGCCACGGGGACTCTGCTGCTATTTGAAATATTAGTGGTATGTTTCCAGCATCATAGCAACGTGTAAATCACCACAGTACAACAGACTGACAGATGGGCGTTAGGTCTTAAGTATTAGAGAAATATGAAACTATGACCTCTCCCCGTGTCATAGAAATATTTGGAAATCAGTTCAATTATGTGACTCCTGGGTTTAAGTCTGAATGAAATCTCTTGTAAGGATGAAAACCACCTAAGAATCTCAGTGATCTGAAATAGGTTACCTTTAAGTATGTGGCTGAAACCCATACATACATACCTCTCAGACAGTTCACCACCTCCTCCGTCTTTTCTCATTACTTTTAAATGCATAGTAGAAGGGAGGAGATAATACTTTCTCTTGCTAAAGTGGAAAAGAGGGGCATCTTCCTTTAAATTTAGTCTATACCTGTCAAACATGAATTATACTTCTGAAATAAGTGAAACACAAAGATAAATATTGTATGATCCTATTTCTGTGAAATAGGATAGCCATGTGCATAAAGACCACAGTTTATTAGTGGTTAACAGGGGCAGGTGGGTAGGGGTAATAGGGAGCATTCCATATGGGATACAGAGTTTTTGTTAAGGTTGATGAAAAAATTTGTAAATAGACGGTGGTGATTGCTGCATAACATAGTGAATGTAATTAATGTCACTGAACTGTACACATAGAAGTGGCTGAAATGGCAAGTGTTTTCTTCTATGGATTTTCCCGTAAGAAAAATTCGAATAATAATACTGATGATACATATATACTTCTGTAGTATAGGAAAAGGGTAAAAACAGCAAGGTGAACTCTGAGTCAGCTGGGTTCTTTCTATTCCCAGAAATACCAATTTTAGTTGCATAGTCTTAAATAGTACTTGTCTAGTTTCACTGTCTATAAAATGGGTAAAATATTGTCCTTCTCACTGAATTGTATGATTTTTAAGTGAAGTAATGTATATAAAGATATCTTACAAACATTAAAGCACTATAAATACAATGAATATGTCTTTATATATGGGTAATAAATGTATAAATATACATCTGTACTTTATTTTTGTAGACCTCTGTCGCTTCCGCACTGTATATTGCCAAATGAACTCTTTTGTGGGCAGAGTAACTAAAAGATAACTACTAAGGGGAAATTATTCTTATTATAGTATAATTTAGCAATATGTAATATAACTTTATTTTCATATAAATCATCTTACTTAATTCTTACATACTCTTGAAAGGAATCATACCCTGTGTCTTGGGTTGAATTATGTCTTCCAAAAAAATGTGTGTAGCAATCTGACTGGGCTGTGATTCCTAGTATTGCATGGTTGTCGTCTATTTTGTGATTGTAATTTTTGCATACGAAGACTGCCAGTTAAGTTTGCAAACTCGTCCTAGAAAAAGTGCTACATACAGCATTGCTGAATATCACCTTCGAAGTACTCATCTCAGGAAGCTGTGCACTGTCGCATGTGCCTAGTCCACTTTTCAGAGCAATTTTGAAGCTCTTTTTCCAGAATGGCCACCAGAGCTGTGGTCATATTATGTCCTGATTGTCATCAAAATGTCTTCCTTTCAATATTTTGTTTATCTTTGGGTAAAGAAAACAAATCACTGGGGGCCAGATAAGGTAAGTAGAAAGGGTGTTCCAATACAGTTATTTGTTTACTGGCTAACTAAACACTCCCTCACAGACAACCGTACAATTACATTCGTGAACTTGCCACCTTGCCACTGCACACAATGGCCATTCCAGAAAGAATTCCAAAATTGATTTGAAAGGTAGACTAGGCACTGAAGGTGATCCAGCGGTAAGCTATGCAGCACTTAGAACAAGTAAGTTCAAGGACTTAATTTTCAGACCTTGTATGTTATAAATCCTAATCTCTGTCTGGCTTTCATCAGACAAGGTTCTTTATGTTAAAGAAGAGTAGAATGAAACTGGAACACACTTGCTAAGGTCACATCTATGATTCAGTGTAAAAGGAATTTCCCTGGGGTGTGGTCTGTGCCACCTGTTATCTCTCAAGAGATAAAAACAGAAAGGGAAGAGAGTAGAGATTGGGGGACCTCATACCACCAAACAGGCAGTGCCAGGAGGAGGCCATGTCATTTGGACTGGAGGTTCCTGTGCTGAGATGCTCCTAGACCAAGGGAAGACTGATACATCATAAGTACCCTTTTCCAGTGCTGACTACTACAGTTTTCCCCTGGAGTTAGCATCCTGAATTCAGACTTCTAGCCAACTAGACTGTAAGAGAATAAATGTCTTTATTAAGAGCTAGAAATATTTAGGGTATTTCTGTTACAGCAGCACTAGATGATTAAGACACCCAATTTATATGTCAAAAAAAAAAAAAATGAGAGTCAGTGAGGTTAATCTTTCTTAAAGGGGCCTTGGTTGCACAGTGGTTAAAGCATTTAACTGTTTACTGGAAGGTCAGTGGTTAAAACCCATCAGCGTCTCCGCAGGACAAAGATGTGACATTCGGCTTCAAAAAGACTTACAGCCTTGGAAACGCTATGGGGCAGTTCTGCTCAGTCCTATTACAGTCACTATGAGTCAGAATTTGACATGAAGGCAATGGATTTGGGGGCGGGGGGAGCATTGCAAGTAGAAAAATCATAGTCAGAGCTGACATTTGAATTTAAATTGTTTAATTCTTCAGTGTGCTTTCATCTACCACTATCAGCTGTCTATACCTCAGATTTTGCCAGTCCTGTGTTACCAGTCATTGTCTCTGGCCTGAGAGAGTTAGTTTATCATCTGCATCACATGTTGACCTCAGATCTTGTAGCGGTAAAATTGAGTTTGCCCCAATTTCATTTTAGTTGACCTTGCCCCATGCTTGGATGAAACCTCAAATACTATCCTTTGTGAGCCACTTTAACTGGATATTACATATTACCATATTTTATACAAATAAAAACACCTAAGTAAAGACTAAAAAGGACCAGTATTTAAATTGCGTTACTTTTAAACTTTAACTTTTTTTTCGTTTTTAGTGTTCGAAAGAACTCTCAGACCAAGAAAATTGAAATTACATCGTCTGTATTTAAAGTTACAGCATACGTAAGTGTTGAGGGGATATGTGCAACAAGGTTAATTACTTGCTATTAATAGTGTTGGAGTCAGCAACTAGAAGAATGTTATAACTAGGAAAAAAGATGATAATTTCTTTTTTCTTAAAAGTTGATAGCGTATGCTTTTGTTTGGGGAATGGTGTGGACTTCTTTCCTTGGCCTCCTTTTATTGTCTCTACGTAAAAATATTCTCTGCTTATTTGGGAACTAAATCTGTGACTCACGTGGAATAGAACACAGTTGCCTAGTCTATGAAACCGTAACTTACAGGGCAAATACATAAGAGTGCCATACATGTCTCTATATCAAAGAATCCAGTACCTGAATTTCAGTGTCATACTGTGCTAGGCTAGGACACAGTGTTAAAGGAAAGAGGCTTAGTCCCTACTCTCATGGTGCATATGGATCATATTCCAAAAGAAAGCAAAGAGAGAAGAAAACTGCAAAACAGATATTTTTGCAACATTAACTCTTTAAACACTTTTTTAAATGATAGGATTTCTCTTTGAACTAGAATTTCCTTAGAGATGAGAATTATACATTCATGCATAATAAACATATTGTTAATATGGTATACCATGCTTTTAATAAGTGTCTAATAATGTTAGTTAACCACCAATTTATTATCAAATTTTTATATATGTCTGGGGATGTTTTGATAGAAAATACATAATCAAATATATTGTTATTGCAATGTAGTTGACTACTAAATAATTTAGGTCTGTGTTTTTCAGGATTCTGCCGGTATATGCTACCCTTCAACAAAGAGTCATGAACAGACGTTTTCTTACTTTGTTGTGGACCCTATCAAGCGTCATGTTAATATTTTGTACCACTCTTATGGTGTGGGTGAAATGTCTTAACAGTGCTGCTTCAGAGTACCCTTATCTACTGTTATTTTCTTTAATTCATCCAGTTTTAATTTTAAATCTAATGTTCTGATAAACATTTACTTTGCAACTTAACTTGGGTAAATTATAGAGTCTGCTTAAAGCAGAAGAAATCAAACACCAAGATACGTTTTTTAAATTCAACTGAAATACTAACAGAGAAACTGACTTCTATCTCTAGTATGATGTATACCAGTACAGGTTGTAGAGTTTTTATAGAGTTACAAGGAATTAAAAATCTGGCTTATGTTTATTGTGTTAATATTCAAGTAAGTCCTTAATATTCTATGTATCTTATTTTAAAACTTAATTACCTCTGAATTGAAACTGTAGCATAGCAGAAAACTAAGCTTCTCTATCACTGATTATTAATATGCATTACTAACTTTTTAACTGGCATTTCATTTAATTTTGTTTCTTCATTTTTTTAAAGATTTATATCTCTAAAGCTGTGAAAAGAGTACTGGTAATCCCTTGGATATAGTATACACTGAAAAGCCTCAATTAAAAAAAAAAGTTCTGCAAGTTGTTGTAAACTTTTTTAAATCACATAGTAAATTAATATTGAAGTTAAAATTAGCCCTGCAGCAAACAGAAGAGCTAAGAATAAGCTGAGAGAACTGCCTTGTTGTTATTATTAAGTTGGCAAAAAAGTGAGGAATTTCATAGTATTGTTCCTTCAAAATTACCTTAATAGAGCAAAGGTATAATGTAGATTATTTTATGGAAAAAGAGATTGAACATACATCCTATAGTCAATGAAATGTTGAGACTGAGAAGGAAGAAGTTTCAGATACATGTTTCTGTGTGTAGGAATAAAGATGATAGTTTTGGGTTTAAACCTATGGATCTGTCTGGAAGGCAGCTGGTAATTTTGGTATAGCGCTCAGGAGAGAAAATATGTAGACCTAGATTTGAGAGATGAGATGAGTTACAGATCCCATTACTTAGATTCAGATATATATGAAATGTAATTTTCACTGTTTTTCTATAAAAACAAACAATAACAAAGAAAAATTACTGCCATTTCATGCTAGTGCTAGTACTAGCACTATAAATGTTTGCTGAATGAATACAACTTTTCAGACGTTTGAAATATCAAGCCAAGCCAGCCAAGTGCCGTCGGAAATATCAAAGATTTTTTTAAACCATATGAAAACATAAAATTAAGGACTAAAATGCCTCTTTGCTGTCAGTGTTGCTGTCTTCGTACAGAGCCATTTGACCTGAGACATCCCTCTTTATCTGCCAATCACCAATTCTTCTTAAGTACCAGTTCTGTACAAAATATGTATATGTATATATGTGTGTGTGTGTGTAATGTCCTTCACAATTCCGAAGCAACAACCACAGAAAGCAACTTGAAATGAAACAAACAATACAATAGCCTAAGAAACACAGGCCTGGGAATGTGACAGCTTCCAAGCAGGCTTTAAAAACCAAACCCTTTGTTGTTATTTCTGACTCACAGTGACCCTTTAAAACAGAGACGAACTGTCCCATAGGGTTTCCAAGGAGTGGCTGGTAGATTCGAACTGTCTGCCTTTTGGTTAGCAGCTATAGCTCATAACCACTGCACTGACAGTGCTCCAAGCCCCTGTACTATTTACTTTGGGGAAATATGTATTCCCTAGATCTGCTCCATAAAGATTACAGACTAGAAAATGCTATAGGGTAGTTCTACCCTGTGACATGGGGTCGCTGTGACTCTGAATTAACATGTGGGCACATAACAGAAAACCAAATCCACTGCTGAGTCAATGCTAACTCATAGTGACCCTGGATGACAGAGGAGAACTGTCCCATAGGGTCTCCAAAGAGTGCCTGGTGGCTTTGAACTGCCAACCTTCTGATTAGCAGGAATAGCTCTTAACCACTATACCAGCAGGGTTTCCATAACAACATATAACCTAGTTGGGAAAGTATAAGAGCATGGCTACAGACCCACCCAAAAAACCCACTGCTGTTGATTCTGACTCACAGCAACTCTATAGGACAGAGTAGAACTGCCCCATAGAGTATCCAAGGAGTGTCCAGTGGAGTCAAATTCCCAACCTTTTGGTTAGCAGACATAGCACTTAAACACTACGCCACCAGGGTTTCCAAGCTAGAGATAGTGAGTTTTACATGAATTCAGAAATAGGAGAACCACTGTGAATTAGGGTTTGGTCTGCTACTGTGGAAGAACTGATGGTTTCAACAGCTGAAGAAAAAAAGCATTGGAAGGGCATAAAAGAAGCATGGTGACAGGGTGCTAGGAGTCTGGCCCTGGGAGAATCCAGAAGTGAGGGGCCGACAGTTGCTTCCAGTGCCCTCTCTGCTGTAAAGGTGAAGGTAGAGTATACCTTTGAGGAAAGATTGCTTCCACAAAAAGATTTTTAATGACCCTCTGTGATTATGCAAATTCTCTGAATAGAAAGGCATAATATCATAGTGATGAAGAGCTAGGGCTGGGGTGTCTGATTGCCTGCATTCTTGGTTCTTGCCATTCCTTGCTCTGTGACCTGGAGCCAAGTTATTACACCTTTCTGTGCCTTAGTTGCCTCATCTGTGAATTAGGGAAAATAGTAGGAATCCTTCATAGGTTGTTGTGAAGATTACAGAAATTAATAAATATATTGTCCTTAGAATTGAGCTAATTATATAACTTAAGTTCGTAAGGATTTGGCTGTTTTCATTTTCTTATTTAGGAAATAGGAAAAAGGAGTTCAACTGTCTGCAAAATAATATAAATAGCTGCTTTCCATATGGTAGAATTGCTTTTCTGTAGATTATTATTATTAATTTGGCTAGATAGAATTCAAGCGGTGGAAAAACAGTTTTACCGGTCTTTCTCGGAGAACATAGAAGACCTAAATTTGGCCTCCAGGGATTTCTTTCACAGCACTTTGCACCCTTGGAATTATTTGCTTAACTGTTTGTAGTAATTTCTTTTATGTCTGTCATCAAAACAGAGACTTAACCTATTTTGTTCACTCATTATTCCCCGTGCCTAGCACAGAGCTTGATACTTGAAAGACTCAGTAAATAAATACCTGCTATCTGGCTGACAGAGTTCTTTAGATGGAGAAAAGTTAGTCCTCTAAATGTGACTGCAGGTGTGGGAAGTGAGGGAGGGGAAAGTACGTACAGAGATCAGAGATTATCAGTTTGGAACCCTCCTCTGCAGGTATACTGCCACTGGACTAGCAGCCTTCATATCTAAGTTTTCTGTGCACTAATAGCTCCAGTTATCCCTAAGCACTTTGAAAGATTTTGTGAACTAATTACAGTCTGGATTTAGCTGTACTGTGAGGCCTGGGAATATGCCTGAGGCAAAATTGTCCTTGGAAAACAGCAGCAGCCTGTAGAAACCAGCTTTGAAAGAACAAGCTGTGAACAACTGAGGGTGGAGGTTGGTGGCAAATGACAGTTTCTGGAAATTGCGAACATTCTTCGGAAATTCTGAGAGTTACTTAAGAAGGGAGGCTCACAGAACTGTAATTTGGGCTTTAAAAAGAGAGACTTACGAAAGCTAGAGAGCATGAGAACTTTTAGGCCCCATGGACAAATAGACAGGGTGGTTTGGGCCACATGAGTACACCTGACTAGTTAGAACTAGAGAGTCCTGTCCAGGAGTTCTGGGTAATGACACAGGAAAGACGAATCCGTGGGAACCTGGTTACTGAGGGCTGTGGGTCCAAAAGGAAGAAATTTAATGTTTTCAGTTGGTAATTGATAAAGGTCATTAAGACTTGGTCAGTGTAATAACATCACAAAAGTGATATTCTATGATGTCAACCAGTGACGAGTTATGGTAAAGACAGTCTAAATAGATTATTACAGTTATCAATGTACAAAATTAAGTGGTCTGAGTTCATAGCAGTTGAAACTGAGCATCATGAAGTATGTGACAATGGAATGCTTATTAGAAAGAAAGCATTGCCCTAGATGGTCTGTAGACTGGGTGAATTAAATATTGTGTATTTGAGGTACTGAGGGTTGGTAAGTAAGAACTGCAGGAGAAAGTTGTGATCAGAAAGGTAAATCCCTTATCCTGAGCCTCCTGTTGTATTCAGATTCACAGGCCTGTCACTGCATTCCCAGTCCATTCCCAACTAGCTTTGGTCTTTACAACTTTGAAAACCTAAACACTAACTAGAGGCTTCTTAGGAGAAATATTTATCATGAGGGCTTCTCATTCATCAGTCAGCAGGTATTCATTAAAATTAATATCTGTTCATTTTTTCCATACATGTTTATCAATTGATTGCTGGTGGTGTGCTGGGCATTTCCTAGGTACTACAGATACAGCAGCAAACAAACATAAAAATTTCTGTATTATTTCTATGTTTTTATTATTATATGTAAGATTATTATATGATGGTGCCTATAACTGTCTGGTACAGTATGAGATAAAACTACTGTCAAGAAAATTGAAATCTTGTTGAAGACACAAACCCACTGGCATCAAGTCAATTCAGACATACAGAGATATGACACTGATAAATGTTTATGTTGCTAACAGTATAACAAGAAGAGATCATAATCACTAAAAGATTTCTGAGAAAAGTAATCACATCTACAAGAAGTAAAGAGAAAATTCATCAAAGAAGCCTGAGAATCCAGTTAGGCAAATTTCATGAAGGAATAGGAAAATGAGGAAGGACAATGTGATGGTTAAGGCTCTCTGTCACCTTGGCTGGGCCTGATCCTCAGTGGTTTGCCATGTAATTTGACAGTTTCATAACGATGCAGTTATCCTTCATTTTGTGATATAATGTAATCACCACCATGATATGATCTGATGTAATCAGCCAACCAGTTGTAAAGGGGCTTTCCTCAGAGGTGTAGCTTGTATCCACTATATACAGACATTTTTGTAAAGCTTACTGGCTTTGGCTCATTTGGTGTCCTACATCTGGCTTGCGATCATCTGACCTGTTCTTGGGACTTGAGCCAGGACCCTGCCATATTGTCTGCTGATTCTGGAGTTTGTCATACTTCATAGCTTGTGAGTCAGCAGCTTGCTGTCTGACCTGCTGATCTTGTATTCATCAGCCTTTGTAGCTATGTGAGGCAGGAGAAGACTCCATCGTGGTGCCTGAGCCACAGACTTGGGCCTTGGCAGCCTCTACAACTGGATGAGCCATTTACTTGAGATAAATCTTTCAGTGTCTGTATGTGTGTGTGTGCGTGTCTGTGTGTGTGCACATCGAGGTATGGATCAATTAACATCTGGGCATTGTCCAACTGTGTGTATGTCCATGGTCCCATAAGTTTTTTTTCTGTTTGTTTCTAAGTGAAAAAAGTTCTCCTTTTGTTTATTATTTCCCCCCAATGATTTTAAAGACCCCAAACCCAGACTCTTGGAGCAGTGGGCCATTGATGGAATACAAGCGGGTGAGGCAGAGGGCATGGCTCTGGGCATGGGCTCTTAGGCTTTGTCTGGTGGGCAGACAAACAGCAGCAAAGGTAGCTGTGGGACCTGGGCTGCTTCTGCTTGTCAGGTGGACGGAACAGTGGGCAGATTGGGCAAGCTCTCGCCCTGTTTGCTTTCTCTTGTTCTGCTCCTCCCACCACCACCTCACCTGCCTGTATTGCCACCGCCCATTCCTCTAGCCTCCTCCAGGCCCCAGCAGCAGCAGCAGTAGCAACAAAGGCAATCAGAAGTAGCTCCTGGAAGGATTTAATATGGCGTTTATGTAACATTCAAATCACATAACGTCATGTTTCACAGAAGGCATCAAGAATATTAAACGATACCTATGTGTACATTAAAAACTGGCTGCCACCAAGTCGATGCCGACTCATAGTGACTGTATAGGACAGAGTAGAACTGTCTCCATTGTGTTTCCAAAGAACACTTGGCAGAATAGAACTGCTGACCTCTTGGTTAGCAGCCGTAGCACTTAATCATTACACTGTCAGTGTTTCCCAAATATATATGTGTATACACACAGAAATACATACTTCACTGGTTTGCTTCTCTAGAGAAGCTAATGTTGAGAAGACTGCGGGTAAGGCATTTGGTATCAAGAGTAGTTCTATAGAGAAAATTGTAAGGATGTGTTTTCTAAATTAGTTTTCAAGTCTGGTTAGTCCTAAAGATGTTGTTGATTCTGTTTACAGTAGTAAGTGGGCACTACTAAATCCATGGTGTGAGGTAGCAATAGAAATACACAACATATCATCACTAGTAGATAAAGTACTGGTGAGAGTCAAGGCTCAGTGATCACAGTTTTGATACTTTTCTACGGTTTTGTCATAATGAAAAGTGTAAGGAAACTGGTTGGTTGGTCCTACTTTCACTAGACAGAGTGGTGAAAGAAAGGTATGAGCTCATGGCTCCAGAGCTCAAGCACCACAAAAATAACCTTAAAGACACAGCTTGTACTCTAAAGAAACCTTATCTCTTGTAGTAAGAGAGCTGATGTTGCCCAAAAGCCAAAAATATGGTCCCATCTTAAGAGAGGCAGAATTACAGTGCGGGCTGAATTCCCGTCCTGGAATGGTATCTGAAATTACAGTGAGGGCATTGATTGGAAAGAAATGAGATCCTGAAACTTGGGATGGAGACCCCTAAATTCTGTTGAATCACTCTTGGTAAGAGAACCAGCTGTCTCCCATTTGAAGAGATTACTCTGTCTTTGTCTGCTAAGTCACCCTCCCCAGTAAAACCATTTCCTCCATCATTTGATGAGATTCATCCCTCTGTGTCTGATGAGCTTTTGTCTTTGATATCACCTAGGGCAGTGTCTCAGTAATTCTGTGGAGAGGCATCAGAGTCTTTGCCTGGGGCATCATAGGAGGCAGATGTCTTATAAGACATTGTAGAATGTTCTCAGAATCCATCTCCACCTCACATTTTTGCTTCTAGACCTGTAACTAGACTTAAGTCCCAGAGAGCCCTAAAAGGTAAAATACGAAGTGCAACCCTGTAAGAGATATGCTGCTGTCTTAGGCTGGTTTCTGTACAGAAGCAAAACTAATAAAATGTATAAAGATAGAGATTTAAATTAAGGAAACAGTTCACATGGTTTTAGAGGCTGGAACATCTAAAATCCATGGATCTGGATAAAGGCTTCTCCTAATTCATGTAGTGACAGGGGCTGGTGAACCCAAAATTGGCAGATCAGAGAGCAAAGCCGTTGCTTGTGACGACTGGTGAATCTCAAGACTGGCAGATAAGACTGCAGGTGAGCTGCTAGCTGACGTCCTGAGAACCAGAGGTCAGTTGAACAGGAGCCACTTGCAAGATCTAGCACAATCTAAAAGCCAGCAAACCTTGCCAGAATGTCTACTTATATTTGATGCAGGCCACATGCCCAAGGAGACTTCCTGTCAACTGATTGGCTGCTCACAGTAAATCTCATCATGTGAGTGATCACATTCCAAATCTCAAGAGAGAGAAGTGATCATAACATTGTATCACTACCAAAACACTAAAAATTCTGGCCCAGTCAAGTTGACCCGCAGTCTTAGCCATCATAGCTAGACTCCAAAAGAAATGCTTGACTTTTCTAACATGTGCAAACAGAAACTTGAGGAATGTGTGTGGAAATGGCTATTAAGGAATGGGATAATTGTAAGGAACATAATGTTGGATCATTCTGAGTTTAGTGACGTGGGCCTGTTACATGCAGTTTTTTACTCAGTGTTTCAGTTTGAGCAGTTAGGAAAAAATTTAATAGTTTATTTGATTGCTTCACTGAAAGCATGGATTATTTGGTGGCCTACACTAAAGCTGGAGTACCAGACCTGCGTTGGTATACTGTAGAAGAAGGTATGCAAAGGCTTAGGGAAATTGGCACGGTAGAGGGGATTTATCAGATTAGATCCACAGATTAATCCATGGAGTGCCTAGGAGACACACCTTTTACTACAGTGATGAACAGATTTGTAAAGAGAGTCCCAGCATCCTTCAAGACTGCCATGATTACTATTTCATTTAAGTACGATTTGACAATGAGAGCTGCACTAGTAGAAATTCTGGTGGCATGGTGGTTAAGTACTATGACTGCTAACCAGAAGGTTGGTAGTTCAAATCTGCCAGGCACACCTTGAAAACTCTATGGGGCAGTTCCATGCTGTCTGCAGGGTCACTGTGAGGTGGAATCAACTTGATGGTAGTGGAACTACAATGGGGCTGATTGTATCCCGTGGTGTTAGGGGCCAAGTTGCAACACTCAATCCACAAATCAAGGTGAGCATGGTAACTATAATGGGCAGTGGATTCAAAGCTGTACTCAGAAAAGTCTGATTTATACAGACTTACGGCATTCCGCACTTAGTTGTTACATCCCTAGGTGTGAAACAGATGGAATGTCTACTGAATGTTTGCTTGATCTGCACAAGCAGAAGAATTATAGGTCAGTTGGACAGCAGTTGAGCTCAAATTGCCGGGATAGAGTCACAGCCCTCAATCAATTCCCAGACTTGAGCCGATTTACAGGCCCACAATCCCATAAACAAAGGGAAGTCTAGGTCCCCTTAGGAAGGACCCCACTACACCGCCAAAAATTGGTACTTTAATCTTTCTCCCAGGCTTCAAAGATGTCTATAGCCTTTTATGAGAGTGATTGTTTATTGGGGGAAAGGAAATAACCAGACTTTTGGGAAATTACTAGATACTGGCTCTCAACAGACACTAATGCCCTGGGACTCAAAACATCATTGTGTCCCACCAGTAAGAGCGGCGGTATATCAAGGTCAAGTTATTAATAAAGTCTTAAGTTCACGTTTGTCTCACAGTGGATCTGGTGATTCTTGAACTCATTCTACAGTGATTTCTCCAATTCCAGAATGCACAATTGAAGTCCATACATTCAGCATGTGGTACTTTTCAGAGCTCCTTACGCTGGATCCTTGAAAAGTAGAGAAAGGTCTATTGTGGTATGAAAAGCCAAGTGGAAGCCATTACAACTGGCCCTACCTAGGAAAACAGTAAACCAAAAGCAGTGTCATATGCCTGGAGAGAGCACAGAGATCACTGCTACCATCAAAAACTCGAAGGAGGCAGGAGTAGTGATTCCCACCACATCATTCAACTTGCCTGTTTGGCCTATGCACACATGCAAAAGTAGATATTGGAGAATGACAGTAGATTGTTGTAAACCTAACTAATATAGTGACTCTGGTTGCAGCTGATATTCCCGATGTGGTTTCATTGCTTGAACAGATTAACATGTCCTGACATCTGGCTTGCAGCTATTGATCTGGCCAGTGCCTCTTTCTTGATTCCAATTTAAAAGGTACAGTACAAGCAGTTTGCCTTCAGCCAGCAAGACTGGTGATAGACCGTCACTGTCCTACTCACTATCGTACTGGAGAGGTGTATTACCTCTATAACACTGTGTCATAATTTAGTCTGTAGGGACATTGATTACCTCTCCCTTCCATCAAAGACATCACACAGATCCATTACATTGATTACATTATTCTGACTGGGCCAGTCACGAAGAAGTGACAATGACTCTGGACTTACTGACACAACATTTGAGTGCTAGAAAAAAACAAACCCATTTCTGTCAAGTGCCTTCTGTCAAGTCAATCCTGGCTCATAGTGACCCTATAGAACAGAGTAGAATCACTATAGAACAGAGTAGAATCACCCCACAAAGTTTCCAAAGAGCACCTGGTGGATTCTAACTGCTAACCTTTTGGTTAGCAGATGAAGCACTTAACTACTATGCTACCAAAGTTTCCATTTGAGCGCTAGAGGGTAAGAACTTAGTCCCACAAAAATTCAAGCATCTTCCACCTCAGTAAAATTTCTAGGGGTCTTGTTTGAGCATGTCAAAATATTACTTTTAAAGTGAAGGATAAATTGCATCTGGCCTTTTGTACAACTGAAAAAAGAGGCATATGCCTGGTGGACCTCTTTGATTTTAGAGGCAATATATCACATTTTGGTGTGCTACTCTGGCCTTTTTATCAGTGGAATCAAACAGTTGCTAATTTGGAATGGGGCCCAGACAAAAAGAAGTCACTGCAACAGGTTAATGATGCTGTGCAAGCCATTCTGCCACTTGGGGCATATGATCCAGCTGATCCACCGGTGATTAAAATGTCAGTGACAGAGATGCTGTTGGAGTCTATGCTAGGCCACTACTGAGAAGTCACAGTGCAGGCCCTTAGGGTTTTAGAACATTACCCTGCTGTGCTCCATAGATAACCTCTCCTTTGTCCCACCCTTAATCCTTTCATCCTGCGAGAGATAAAAGGAAAAGGAAGCAGGCCAAGATTTGGGAACCTCACACCATCAAGCAAGCAGGCAGCAATGGAAGAAGAGCGTGTCTGTCAGACCTGAGGTTCCTGCACCAAGATGACTCCTGGACAAAGACTGATGCAATACTGGACTTTCCTCCAGAGCCGACAAGGGGAAAGCCTTCCCCTGGAATGGACTTCCTGAAATTGAACTCGTAGCCTATTGGACTGTGTAATAATAAGCTTTCCTTTGTTAAAACCATCCGCTCTGTGGTAATTCTGTTAGAGCAGCCCTAGCTGACTAAAACAAGTACTATGGCTGCTAATCAAAAGGTTGGCAGTTCAAATCCACTAGACACTCCTTGGAAACTCTATGGGGCATTTCTACTCTGTACTGTAGGATCGCTATGAGTCAGAATGGACTCAACAGCAATTCTAATGTGTTTGGTTTCTTGGGTTTATGTCCCCAGATCAACAGGCCAAGATGAGAGTTACTGTATTGGCTACTATAATTGATCCTGATTACTAAGAAGAAATCAGTTTGATATTACATAATAGAGGTAAAAAAGAGAATGTCTAGGATACAGGCAATCCTTTAGGAAATCTCTTAATGCTAACATGCCCTGTGATTAAGGTCGTGGAAACTACAGCAACCCAGTTCTGACATGACTTCCAATAGCCCAGACCTTGCAAAAAAGGTTTGTGTCATCTCTTAGGCAAACACAACTAGCTGAGGTACTCACTGAGGGCAAAGGTAATACAGAATAGGTGGTGAAAAAGGTACTTCTAAGTACCAGTTAGAACCACATGATTGATTGCACAACCAAGGGCTGTAATTGTTGAGTCAACCTTAATGACATGGGTGGAGTCAAGCTTCCGGGACCTTCATTTGCTGATGTGGCACGACTCAAAATAAGAAGAAACAGCTTCAAATATATACACACTTATGTGTAAATGTATATATATATATGTGCATACATGTATAAATGTACAGACGTGTGTATATACATATACACATATACAAACCCATATGCCTACAAGGAAGGCCAGTTAATACAAATATTGTTCAAATTTACGCACCAACCACCAAGGCCAAAGATGAAGAGACTGAAGATTTTTACTAGCTTTTGCAGCCTGAAATTGACTGAGCATGCATTCAGGATGCGTTAATAATTACTGGTGACTGGGATGCAAAAGGTGGAAACAAACAAGAAGGATCGGTAGTTGTAAAATATGGTCTTGGTGACAGAAATAATGCCAGAGATTGCATTTTGCGAGACTAATGACTTCTTCACCGCAAATGCCTTTTTTAACTAACACAAACAGCGACTGTACACATGGCCCTCACCAGATGGGATACCCAGGAACTAAATCGACTACATCTGTGGAAAAAGACAATGGAAAAGCTCCATATAAGCAGTCAGAATAAGACCGGGGCTGACTGTTGCACAGATCATTAATTGCTCATAAGCGAATTCAAATTGAAACTGAAGAAAATTAGAACAAGTCCACAAGAGCCAAGTATGACCTCAAGTATATCCCTCCTGAGTTTAAGACCATCTCAAGAACAAATTTGATGTGTGTCATGGTTTGGATTGTGTATCCCCCAAAAATGTATGTGTTGATTTGACTCCTCTATGAGTCCCAGTATAGTACCATTCCTCCCACGTGCTGTGAATCCTGCCTCTGTGATACTGGTGATGAAGAATGGGCTTCAGTTGTGTTAGTGAGGCAAGATCCAAGCTACCAGCTTGTAGGATATACAGAAGAGAAGTGAGCAGAGGAAACTGGGACCCTCACACAACCAAGAAACCAGCACAGAGAGCAGAGCATGCCCTTTAGACCTGAGGTTCCTGTGCCGAGATGCTCTCCTTGAACTTGGACTTAGCCTACCAGACTGTGATGATTTCTCATACCAAATGGACTTCTGACTTATGAATGGGTTTGTGACTTACCAGGCTGTGACAATAAAAGTTTCTCTTCATGAAACCTTCCACTCTTGGTATTTTCTGTTGGAACAGTACCAGGTGACTAAGACAGAATTTGGTACCAGGAGTGGGATACTGTTCTAACAAATACCTAAAATGTGGAAGCTATTTTTAGAAACTGTGAATGGATAGAACAGGGTATCCCAAGAGAACTGCTAGCACCTGAGAAGGCAGCAGATGGTGAGAAAAGCAGGAGCAGCAGTGAACTGGCAGCAGCAGTGAACTGGCAACAGCAGTGAACTGGCAGCAGCAGAACCAGAAGCCGACCCACAGAGTGAGAATGCTGAATGCCAGTGGGTTACTGCTCTACAAATACCTAATTGTAGGATGATATCAAAGACATCATCCATGAAGAAAGCAAGAGGTCATTCAAAAGACAGAAAGACAGTAAAGAAAGAAAAGACAAAATTGAATGTCACAAGAGACTAAAACTTGCTCTCAATCATTGAGCAGCTAAAGCAGAAGAAAGGAATGGTGAAGTCAAAGACATAAACAAGATTTCAAAGGGCAGCTCAAGAAGACAAAGTATTATAAAGACATGTTCAAAGAGCTGGAAATGGAAAACCAGAAGAGAACATGTTCCATATTTCTCAAGCTAAAAGAACTGAAGAAAAAATTCAAAACTTGAGTTGCAACAGTGAAAGATTCTACAGGGAAAATATTAAACAACTCAAGGAGCATCAAAAGAAAATGGAAGAGGGGGCGGAGTCAAGATGGCAGACTAAGCACACGTCTCCTTATATCCCTCTGGAAACCAAGACCTGAATTGACAATCAAACAGAGCCTTCTGATCACCTAATCAGTCTCAGGACACGGCACAGAGCTGTTAATTGGGACTTCATACCACTCAGCCAAAAACCTCTCTTTCGCTGACTCCCGCTCCGGGCTGGCCCCAGCTCTCACAGACGGAAGGTAAATGCACCAGTTTGACTTTTTTTTTCCTCGGTCTCGGATGGTGGGCGGAGCTGGACCTTGCCTGACGGCTGGACTCAGACGCGCTGCTGGGGGGATAGGCAGGCGAAATTCCCATATTCTGAGAGCCAGGCTCGGGACTCTGTTAATCTAGACACTTTGAGCCTTTCGTTTTGTAGTTGCCTCAGCAGGGTTTGTGCAGAGCTTTGCAGTCAGTGTGCAGGACTCCATGTTGGTACCAAGATTTTAGCAGGACCTCATTCTTAGCCTGGGAGCCAGCGCCTGCAAACAGGACAGTGCTTCTCCAACAGAAAAGTAGTGATTTTGCACAGGGTTGCCTATGTTGGGGGCCCTGCAACAGAAGCAGAGGAATTACTACCTCTCGGCACCTTTAGCCCCTCTGTCTGCTGCCTGTGTGGAGGACGCCATCTTGGATACGGTAGCCGCAACTGGACCTAATTCTTAGCTTGGGAGCCAGAGCCTGCTCACAGGAGAGTGCTTTTCTATCACAAAACCAGCACTCGACGCAGTGTTGGCTAAGGCTAGGCCCTGTCAGCAGAGGCCACCAGGGCAGTAGCATTGCTGTATTCTGAACTAGTTTGTTATCATCTGGGGTTGGATATAGTGGTGCTTACTTTGTCAGATGAGAAGAGGGACCTCTACACCTGAAAACCTAACCGACTTGTGAACTGGTCAGATACCTTTTGCTTTATATTTGAAGACAGCCTAGACAAACATTTGCCATCCATCCTCACAGTACCTCTTCCAGCCTCTGTAGACTCACATGGGACCCAAAAAGCAACAGACAATTGTGGCATACAAGCAATCACTCATAGCTTCAGAAGGCTCCCAAACCAAGCAACCAGGGAGTTTTCCAGATGAAGAAACTTTTATGAAAGCATCAGGAAGTGAATACAAATTGATTATGTACAGAGCCCTTCTAGACCTTATACAAAATGCAGCAGAACAAAATGAAAAATTAAGCAAGTTGTTCGATCTGATGGAACACCAGTACTCTGAAATCCAACAGATCAAGAAGAAAATCAAAGACATAGAAACTTTCATGCAAAGCCAAGAAAACAGAATGGAACAAATAGAAAAAAGAATTTCTGACTTGGAAGACAGAGCTACTGAGGCCAGCGTCTATGAGCAGAAATCAGAAAAAAGAAACAAGAAAAATGAAGAAACATTAAGGAGCATGTGGGACTCTATTAAGAGGAACAACCTTCGATTAATTGGAGTCCCTGGACAGGGTGAGACATCTGAGAACACAGAGAGTATTGTTGTTGAGCTGCTGAAAGAAAACTTCCCAGAAATCATGAAGGAAGAGAATATAGGCATCTCAGATGCATATCGTATGCCACCCAATATAGATCTCAAAAGAAAGACTCCAAGACATGTTATAATCAAGCTTAACAAAATGAAACACAAGCAGCAACTCTTAAAGGCAGCAAGACTCAAGGCAAAGCCAACATTCAGAGGGAAACCCTGTAGGCTCTCGTCAGATTTCTCAGCAGAAACCATGCTGGCATGGAGACAGTGACATGGCACATTCAAAGTCTTGAAGGAGAAGAACTTCCAACCAAGAATTATATATCCTGCAAAACTATCTTTCAAATACGAAAATGAAATTAAGACATTCCCAGATAAACAGAAACTCAGAGACTTTGTAAAAACCAAACCCAAACTACAAGAAATCCTGAAAGAAGTTCTTGGCTTTGGCTTAGAAGAACAAAACCACTAACTTTATATATTAGAACGACACACTAATCAATACTCTACTCATTTAGGGAAGGCTCCAAAGTAAATCACAGCTTTGATAAGGAAAGAAGCAATCCAGTGATCATCATGAAAACTATGGTGTCATCATAATAAAAAGAGGGATGTACTACAGTTGTTATAGTCCTTCCGGATGGAGAGGAAGATGACAAGATTGGTAATAGTTAAAATTGGGTTTATAAATAGTTTATTAAGGGGGTTCACAGGGGCAGCTGTAAAGCAGAACAGAGATGTATCATACCATTTGAAGAAATCTAACACACGAGTCTCAACAACTATAAAACCAGCTCTGAAAAAGGTGAAAAATCAAATCACGAAAAAGAGTGTCCCAGAACAGACTAATAAGAACAACAGAGAAAACATCAACATAAAAATAAACATATCACAATGGCAGCACTGAAAACATACCTACCAATAATTACATTGAATGTGAGTGGACTGAATGCTCCAGTAAAGAGACACCGAGTGTCATGTTGGATCAAAAGACACGACCCATCCATATGTTGTCTACAAGAAACTCACTTGAGACCTAAAGACAGGAACAAACTGAAAATTAAAGGATGGAAGAATATATATCAAGCTAACAATGAACAAAGAAGAGCAGGGGTGGCAATTCTAATCTCAGACAAAATCAATTTTAATGTCAAATCCACCATCATGGACAAAGATGGACACTATTGCTGAAAGGTTCAGTACACAAGCAAGACTTAACTACATTAAGTATTTATGCACCTAATGTCAGAGCACCTAAATATGTCGAAGAAACACTGACTACTCTCAAAAGAGAGTTAGATGACTCCACCATAATAGTGGGGGACTTTAACACTCCACTCTCAATACTAGACAGATCATCTAGAAAAAAGCTCAGTAAAGATACAGAAGACCTCATTGACACAATTAACCAACTAAACCTCATTGATATATACAGAACTTTCCACCCATCAGCAGACAACTACACCTTCTTCTCCAGTGCAAATGGAACATTCTCCAGAATTGACCACGTGATAGGCCATAATGCAATGCTCAACAAAATCCATACCATTGAATTACTGCAAAGCATCTTCTCAGATCATAAAGCCATCAAAGTTGAAATCAATAGCAGAAAAAATATAGATAGAAAGTGGAACTCTTGGAAACTGAACAACATCTTGCTTAAAAAAACATGGGTTATAGAGGATGAATTAAAGAAATTCATGGATTCCAATGAGAACGAAAACACTTCCTACCAGAACCTATGGGATACAGCCAAAGCAGTGCTTAGAGGTCTGTTTATCTCCATAAATGCACACATCTGGAAGGAAGAAAGAAACCAAATCAAAGAACTAACTCTACATGTCACAACGTGAAGCAGAACAACTTAATAAACCCATCACAAAGGAAGAGATTGAAAAGGTCATCAAAACACTGCCAACCAAAAAAAGTCCGGGCCCAGATGGCTTCACGGCAGAATTCTACCAAGCATTTAGAGAAGAGTTATCCCCAATGCTACTGAGACTATTTCACAGTATAGAAATGGATGGAGTACTCCCAAACTCATTCTATGAAGCCAGCATAACCCTGATACCTAAGCCAGGGAAAGATCCAACAAAGACAGAGAACTACAGACCGATATCACTCATGAACCTAGATGCAAAAATCTTCAACAAAATTCTTGCCAACAGAATACAACAACATATCAAGAAAATAATCCATCATGACCAAGTGGGATTCACACCAGGGATGCAAGACTGGTTCAACATCAGGAAAACAATTAATGTGATTAACCACATAAATAACACAAAAGACAAGGATCACCTGATTTTGTCCATTGATGCAGAAAAGGCATTTGATAAAGTCCAACACCCACTGATGCTAAAAACTCTTAGCAAAATGGGCATAGACAGCAAATTCCTCAACACAATAAGGGCCATTTATACAAAGCCAATTGCCCACATCATCCTGAATGGAGAGAGACTGAAAGACTTTCCCTTGAGATCAGGAACTAGACAAGGATGCCCACTGTCACCTCTCCTATTCAACATTGTGCTAGAAGTTCTAGCCAGAGCAATTAGACAAGACGAAGAAATAAAGGGCATCTGCATTGGTAAAGAGGAAGTTAAAATCTCCCTGTTTTGCAGATGATATGATTGTATATGCAGAGAATCCCAAGGAATCTATAAGTAAGCTGCTCAAACTGATAGAAGAGTTCAGCAAAGTCTCAGGATACAAGATAAACATAAGTAAATCAGTAGGATTCCTTTATACCAACAACGAGACTGTTAAGGAGGAAATTATCAAATCAATACCATTTATGATAGCCCCTAAGAAGATAAAGTACCTAGGAATTAATCTAACCAGAGAAACAACAGAACTTTACAAAGAAAACTACAAGCCCTTACTACAACAAACTAAGAGAGAATTAGATAAATGGAAAAACCTACCCTGCTCATGGATAGGAAGACTTAACACTGTGAAAATGTCTGTTTTACCCAAAGCAATCTATTTATATAATGCAATCCCAATACAAGTTCCAGCATCATTTTTTAATGAGATGGAGAAACAAATCACCAATTTTGTTTGGAAAGGGAAGAAGCCCCGGTTAAGCAAAGTACTACTAAAGAAGAAGAACACACTGGGAGGCCTCTCATTACCCGACCTTAGAACATACTACATTGCCACCGTGGTCAAAACAGCCTGGTACTGGTACAAGAACAGACAGATCGATCAATGGAACAGAATTGAGACCCCAAAGATGACACCATCTGCCTATGATCAGTTGATATTCGACAAAGGCCCTAAGACATTAAACTGGGGTAAAAACAGTATCTTCAACAAATGGTGCTGGCAAAATTGGATATCCATCTGCAAGAAACTGAATCAAGATCCATATCTTACACCTTATACAAAAACCAACTCCAACTGGTTAAAAGACCTGAATATCAAATCTAAAACGATAAAGCTCATCCAAGAAAAGGTAGAAACAACAATGGAAGTTTTAATACACAATGAAGACAGACTCCAAAATCTGTCAAAGAAACCTCAATCAACAGAAGAGAAAATAGATAAATGGGAACTATTAAGAATCAAACACTTTTACTCATCCAAAGACTTTATTAATAGAATTAAAAGAACACCTACAGAATGGGAAAAAATATTTGGCAACTCTATGTCAGACCGACACGTGATCTCCATAATCTGTAAGATGCTACAAAATATCGATAAGAAGAAGACAAACCATCCAATTAAGCGATGGGCAAAGGAGATGGACAGACACTTCACTAAAGAGGTGATCCAGGCAGCCAAAAAACACATGCGGACATGTTCATGATCTTTAGTTATTAAAGAAATTCAAATCAAGACAACAATGAGATACCATCTCACCCCAACAGGATTGGCCATGATCCAGAAAACACAAAACAACAAATGCTGGAGAGGCTGTGGAGAAAGTGGAACCCTCCTACACTGTTGGTGGGGTTGCAAAATGGTCCAGCCTCTTTGGAAGGCAATGTGGCGCTTCCTTAAAAAAATGGATATCGATATACCATTTGACCCAGTAATTCCACTACTTGGAATATATCCTACATAATCAAGGCCTTTCACACTAATGGACACATGCACTAGAATATTTATCGCAGCACAGTCCACGATAGCAAAAAGATGGAATCAATTCAGATGCCCAACAATAGAAGAATGGATAGGTAAACTATGGTACATATACTTAATGGAGCACTATGCAATGATAAAGAATAACAATGATTCCAGGAAACATCTCCTAACCTGGTTTCAACTGGAAGACATTATGTTGAGTGAAAGTAGTCAGCGACAAAAGGACAAATATTGTATGAGACCTCTATGGTAAGATCACAAAAACCGACTTGTGTATAGAAGAAAAGACTCTTTGACAGCTGCAAGGGAGGGGAGGAAGGGAGGGTTGGGGGGAGGGCTTAGTTTAGATAGTTACTAGAAATCTAGTTGGAAGAAAGTGATGATAGCACACATTAGAATCAAGAACAACATTAAGTGGACTTCAGCATAACTTGAGTACTCCTTCCATCTTAACTCAATACTGCAAGGATAGAGTAGCTGGGGCGGGGGCGGGGACCATGCTCTTAGGTGAATTCCAGGCCAATTGGCACAACTAGCATTTTGCTAAGAGAGCCCTCTGCATCCCACATTGGTGAGTGGCGTCTGGGGTCTTAAAAGCTGCCAAGCTGCCATCCGAGGACACAGCAAATGATCCCAACTCAGCAGGAACGGATGCTCACCAAGGACCAAAATGACATGTGGTAAAGACAACCGAGAAGACAGAGAAACCCACAAGAGTGGGTGCCTACATCGACTTGGGACCGGAAGAACCAGATGGTGCCCGGCCACTACCAGTGATAGCCACGATGGAGCTCACAGAGAGGAGTCTCACTGGCAACACAGGAATAAAAAGTGGTGCATCATGAGAACTCCACTAAAAGACCTCAATTGATGGTCCAGCAGTTTTGGGGTTCCTCTGAGTGCATGGCCCCTGGCGCTGATGCTGCCCTTTCCCGTAAATTATAACAAAGGTCCACTCTTTGGACAGGAATCAATTGGACTTGGCAATGCAGAGTGACCATATATTGGAAGCACTTTATGGTTGTATACATCTATAGGATATCATCTTGCTGACCTCTGGCTGGAGGAAGGGGGGTGAATGGAGAGAAGGGAAAAGGAGGCTGTTGGGCGGATGAGACATGTATGGAGCAGAGAGGAATAGTGTGCTGTCACTGGACAGGGAGAGCGGTGGAAGCTGCGTATAGGTGGGCATGTAAATTTATACGTGAATGTACGTTTTCACTCAGTCATGTTAAATAAAAATAAAAAAATAAAGAAAATGAAAGAAATACACAGAATCATTATACCAGAAAGAACTGGTCAATATTCAGCCATTTGGAGAGGTAGCGTATGATCAGGAATTGATGGTACTGAAGGAAGAGGTCAAAGCTGCACTGAAGACATTGGCACAAAACAAGGATTCAGGAACTGAGGGAATTTCAATTGAGATATTTCAATAAACAGATGCAGCGCTGGAAGTGCTCACCTATGTCAAGAAATTTGGAGGACAACTATCTGGCCAGTTGACTGGATAAGATCCATAATTATGCCCATTCCAAAGACAGGTGATCCAACCGAATGCAGAAATTACCAGACAGTATCATAATATCTCATGCAAGTAAAATTTTCCTCAAGATTGTTCAAAAGTGACTGCAACAGTATATTGAGAAGGAACTGCCAAAAATTCAAGCTGGATTCACAAGACAATGTGGAACCAGGGATATCATCACTGATGTCAGATGGGTCTTGGTTAAAAGTAGAGAATACCAGAAAGATGTTTACTTGTGCTTCACTGACTATGCAAAGGCATTCAACTGTGTAGATTATAATAAATTGTGGCTCACATTGCAGAGAATGGGAGCTCCAGAACACCTCAGTGTGTTCTTAAGGAATCTGTGTATGTATCAAGAGGCAGTCGTGCAAACAGAGCAAGGGGACACTGCATGGTTTAAAGTCAGGAAAGGTGTGCATCAGGGTTGTATCCTTTCACCATACCTTTTCACTTATATGCAGAACAAATAATCTGACCCTCGACAAGGTGGATTGACAGTGGCCACAACAATGGGCTTAAGCATAAAAACAATTGTAAATATGGCACAAGACCAGGCAGTGTTTCATTCTGTTGTGCTTTGGGTCACTATGAGTCAGAAGCAACTCAATGGCACCTAACAGCAACAACAACATGTAAAAGCAAACCCACTGCTGTGAAGTCCATTCTGACTCATAGCAAACCTCTAGGACTGAGTACAATTGTCGTATCGGGTTTTCATGGAGCAGTTGGTGGATTTGAACTGCCAACATTTGAACTACCACTGTGCCTCTAGGGCTCTCTCTGTGTATGTGTGTGTCTGTGTCTATATCCATATCTATGTGCATACACACACATGCATATGCATATATATGTATGCATATGTGTGTATATACTGGTTTTGCTCTGAAGGGAACAAGTCTAAGACAGGCAAACCGAAGAAAGACAAAGAGCATACATATATTCGCAGAGAAGCGTAAAACTACATTTTTAAGGGGTTTCTCAATCTTTCTCCTTTATGTTAACAGTGTGGTTCAAATATCATTTAGCAAGAAGTCAGTTATTTTTCTTTTTATACTAGCAGCATTGTCTAACATTAAGACAATAACGGAAACAAATATTAAGGGAAGAAGGATGACAATATTATCATTATTCTTATTTTGTGTCAGTCACTGAAGTTAGTGTTTTGTGTGCATTACTTTGTTTAATCCTCTCTACAACCCTTTTGAGTCAATACAATCTTTTCAGTTATAAGGAAAGAAAACTTGACTAAATCATCTTAAGGAGAAGTGAACTTACTGGCTCATGTAACTTAAGTCAGTGGTAGGCTTTGCCTGACTTTCGGCCGGATTTATTGAAAGACCTGGTTTCTTGCTCAACCCACTTTCTCTTTGTTGACTGCATTCTCAAATGACTTTTTTCCACATGGAGCAAAATTGTTGATATACACATCATACCTCCTTTCAGGTTTAAAACCAGTGGAAAAATAACATGTATGTCCATCATAGGCATCTCAACAATAGCTGCTGACTGAGGTGGAGTGTGCACCCACTCAACCAATCCTTTCAGCCTCAGAAGGGCTAGATTCTGATTGTTCAGTCCTGATTCCGATTGCTTTATAGCCAGAGGCAAAATCAGCTCCACCACAACCAGACCAAAGAAAGAGTAAAGAAATAATTTACAAGAACCTTAAATTTAAATAGGAAGCAGTTACCGAGAGAGCTCAGCATCATTGTCTAACATTAAGAAAATAACAGGAACAAATTAGCATCCCTCATTAGTTAAAGGATTGACCTACAGTTACAGGAAGCAAAAGATTGCTAGATGTCCAAAAAAAAAAAAAGAGAGAGAGACTACATTATGGAAGTAGCATTTGAGCTCTACTTATAAGGTAAAAACCAAAACAAACCAACCTATTGGCATAGACTCCATTCCAACTAAACAGAAAAAAATGAAATAAATATTGCCATCGAGTCAATTCTAATCCATGGCAACTCTTTTTTTTAATTAGTACTTTGTTATGCTTTAGGTGAAAGTTTACGATTCCAGTGGATTTCTTACACAAGAACTTACACATTGTTATGTGATCCTAATTGTTCTCCCAACACAGGCAGCACACTCCTCCTCTCCACCTGGTATGTCATGGATCTGTTCAACAAGTTTCTGCCCCTCTCTGGCCTCTCATCTCACTTGCAGACAGGAACTACCCATTCAGTCTCACGTATCTAAATTTACTTAAGCCAAGAAGCACACTCTGCCAGTATTATTTTAAGTCTTACGGTCCAGTCGAATAATTGAAGAGTTGGCATAGGAAATGGTTTCACTTCTGAGCTAACAGAGAGTGGGTGCCACACACTGGGGGCCCACCAGTGTGTCAGATCATCTAGTCTTACTAGAGTTCAAGTTACACACTCCAGTTTTCTACCGCTATGTCTAGGACTCTTTGACGTTCCCTGTCAGGGTAATTAGTGGTGGTAACCCAATACCATCTAATTCTTATGGAGGCATGCTGACATAGCCTCTGGTTTATGTGACATTTTCTGTCCCTTGGGCTCATCTTTTCCTTGTGTCGTCGGTGTTCTTTGTTCATTTTTGCTCCAAGTGTGTTGGGACTAATTGGTACTTCTTAGATGGCCACTTGCTAACTTTTAGGACCCCAGTGCCACTCACCTAAGTGAGATGCAGAACATTTTCTTCTTTTATTATGATTAAGTGAAAGTATAGAAGCTGAATCAATTTTGCATGCCCACCTATCTGCAACTTCAACTTCATCTGCTCTTCTCACCCTGTAATAGTACACTCCTCCTTTTTACTCTTTACTTCTAGTATCCTCTTAGCAAACACCTCACCCCTCTAGAAAGAAAGCAGTAGGACAGCCTCATATAAACGTGTAATACCATAAAGTATACACACCACATGTTCACACTGTGTCCCCAAATCCATTCTATTCTTTCCTGAAGAGTTGGCCTCAGTACAGGTTTCAGGTCTGGGTGACCAGTAAGTCTAGAGGCCATGTTCCCAGGGAACCCTCCAGGTTGTCAGACCATCGGACCATCTTTTAGTAGAGTTCTTGAACTGCACACCTGTTTTTCTCATGCTACATCAGGGACTCTACATTGTGTCCTCTATCTAGGCTGTCTTTGGTGGTGGCTGGGCACCATCTTGTTCTTCTGGTCTCATGCTGATGCAGTCTCCCATTCATATGGGTCCTTCTGTCTCATAGGCTCATTTTTCCTCATGTCTTTGGTGTTCTCCATAGTCGTCTGTTCCAGATGGGTTGGAACCACTTGATGTTCCTCAGATAGCAGCTTGCTAGCTTTTAATACCCTAGACACCACTCACCAATATGGGGTGCAGAAGACTCCTTAGAGAAAGACTAGTTATGCCTATTGACCTCGATGCCCCATGAAAACATGGTTCCCAGAACCCTGTCCCTGCTGCTGTATCCACTGAACTGTTGGGTTGAGTTTAGAAAACCTTTCAGTTTATGGTGTAGTCCAGTTATGCTGATCTGCCCTCTACTGTGTACTGTCACTCCCTTCACCCAGCTGAATTCCTATTGACTAATCTATGAACAATCCTCTTCCTTTTTCCCCACCCTTGTAAAGTCTTCTCTTCTTCGTAAGTCCACTTTTAAGTCCTTATAGCAGAGCTCTCATACAGTACTTTTCCTTTTGCAATTGACTGATTTCACTCAGCATAATATATTCCAGTTGAAAGCAGGTTATGAGATGCTTCCTAAAACCATCACTGTTCTTTATTATTGTATAGTGTTCCATTGTGTATGTACCATAGTTTGCTTATCTATTCATCTGTTGATGGGTATCTAGGTTGATTCCATCTTTTTGCTCTTGTGGACAGTGTTGTGATAAATATTTGTGTGCATATATCTGTTCGTGTGACTTTATTTCTGTAGGATATATTCCAAACTTCAAAAGTAAGGATGTCACCTTGAAGATAAAAATACAGTTGTCCCAAGTCATGGTGTTTTCAATCACATCATATGCATGCAAAAGCTGGACAATGAACAAAGAAGACAGAAGAAGAACTGATGCCTTTGAAATGTAGTGTTGGAGAAGAATATTGGCTGCACCATGGACTGTCAAAAGAACAAACAGATCTGTTCTGGAAGAAGTACAACCAGAGTGCTCCTTAGAAGCAAAGATAGCAAAGCTGTGTCTTACATACTTTAGACATGTTGTTAGGTGGGATCAGTCCCTGGAGAAAGACATCGTGCTTGGTAGAGTGGAGGGTCAGCAAAAAACAGGGAGACCCTGAACGAGATGGACCGACACAGTGGCCACAACAATGGGCATAAGCATGAAAATGATTGTAGACACGGTGCAAGACCGGGCAGTGTTTCGTTCTGTTGTTCGTAAGGTCGCTATAAGCCAGAACTGACTTGACGGCTCCTAACAACAGTAACTTAGTGCAAGCAGTGTGATTGCTGGATTATATGGTATTGCTATTTCTAGCTTTTTAAAAAAGTACCAAATTGCTTTCCAAAGAGGTTGTACCATTTTGCAATCCCACCAGCAGTGTAGGAGAGTTCTGATCTCTCCACAGCCTCTCCAGCATTTGTTGTTTTGAGTTTTTTGGATTATGGCCTAACGAGGTTGTGTCTTTTGGCTGCCTGTATGTCCTCTTTAGTGCAGTGTCTGTCCATCTCCTTTGTGCATTGATTAATTGAGTTATTTACCTTTTTCTTGTAGCCATTTTGCAGTACCTTGTAGATCATGGAAATAAGACATCTATTTGATACATAGTTGCTAAATATTTTTTCCCGTTTTGTAGGCAGTCTTTTAACTCTCTTGGTAAAGTCTTTGTGTGAACGCATTTGATTTTTAGTACTTCCCACTTATGTATTTTCTCTTCTGTTTGTGCATTATTGGTCATATTTCGAAGTCTGTCTAAGTTGTGTATTAAAACTTCCATTGTCCCTATTTTTTCTGGCATGATCTTTATTATTTTAAGTTTGATGTTTAGGTCTTTGATCCATTTTGGGGTAGGTGTGTAAGGTGTGACATATAGCTCTTTTTTCAGTTTTTTTGCAGCTAGATATCCAATACTGGCAACACCATTTGTTAAGGAGACTGCTTTTACCCCAGTTTATGACCTTTGGGACTTTGTCAAATATCAGCTATTCATAGGAGGCTGATAATATTTCTGGGTTTTCTATTCTGTTACATCAGTCTATATGTCTGGTTTTGTACCTGTACCAGGCTGTTTTGACTATTGTGGCAGTGTAGTGTAGTCAGGTAGAGTGAGGCCTCCCACTATGTTCCTCTTCTTCAGTAGTACTTTATTTATCCATAGTTTCTTTCCTTTCCAAAGTTGATGATTTGTTTCTCCCTCTCATTAAAAAAAAATGACACTGGAATTGATACTGGAATTGCATTGTATATGTGGATCACTTTGGGAGGAATAGACATTTTCACAATGTTAAGTCATTCTACCCATGAGCAAGATAGGTTTCTCTACTTATATAAGTCTCTTTTGGTTTCTTGCTTTAGGATCTTGTAATTTTCTCTGTATAGGTCTCTTGCTTCTCTGGCTAGATTTATTCCTAGATATTTTATCTTCTCATGGGCTATAGTAAATGGTATTGATTTAGTGACTTCCTTGATGATCTCTTTGTTGATGTGAAAGAATCCTACTGATTTATTTATGTTTATCTTATGTTCTAATACTTTTCTGAACTATTAGTTCCAGCAGTTTGTTTATAGGTTCTTTAGGGTTCTCTGTGTATAGGAGCAAATCATTTGCCAAAAGGGATATTTTTACTTCTTCTTTACCAATGTGGATGCCCTTTGTTTCTTTGTCATGTCTAGTTGCTCTGGCCAGAACCTCTAGCACAATGTTGAATAGAAGTGATGACAGTGGGCATCCTTGTCTAGTTCTTGTTGTCAGAGGGAATTCTTTCAGTCTGTCTCCATTCAGGATCTTGCTGGCAGTTGGGTTTGCATAGATGCCCCTTATTGCACTGAAGAATTTCCCTTCTTTTCCTATTTTGCTGAGAGTTTTTAACATAAATGTGTGTTGGAGTTTGTCAAATTCCTTTTCTGCATCAACTGACAAAAATTAGATTATTCTTATCCTTTGTGTTATTTATGTGGTTGATCACGAATTGTTTTCCTGATATTGAACCAGCCCTGCATCCCTGATATGAATCCAACTCAGTCATGATGAATTATTTTTTTGATATAGTGTTGAATTCTGTTGGCTAGAATTTTGTTGAAGATTTTTGCATCTAGCTTCATGAGTGATATTGGTCTGTAATTTTCTCTTCTTTCAGGATCTTTCCCTAGTTATGATGGCTTTCTAGAATGAATTTTTTTCTGTGTTGTAAAATAGCTTCATCAGTATTGGAATTAACTCCTCTCTAAAAATTTGGTAGAATTCTCCAGTGAAGCCATCTGGGCCAGGAATTTTTTGGGTTGGTAGATTTTTGATGAATGTTTCAATCTCTTCCTTTATGGTAGGTTTATCAAGTTGTTCTACTTCTCTTCGTGATGCTTTTGGTAGGTGATGCAAATCTAGAAATTTATTCATTTCCTCTAGGGTTTCAAATCTGTAAGAATACCGTTTTTCATAGTATTCTGTTGTGATACTTTTCATTTCAGTTGTGTCTGTTGTGACATCTCCCATCTTACTTCTTTTCTTACTGGTTTTCATTTGTGAGTTTAGCCAGTAGTTTATCAGTTTAGTTAATCTTTTCAGAAAACCAGATTTGGGTTTTATTAATTCTTTCAGTTGTGTTTCTCTTCTCTAGTGTATTTACTTTTGCTCTAATTTTTATTATCTGTTTTCTTCTGGTGCCCAAGGAGTTCTTTTGTTGTTCTCTTTCTACTTGTTCATTTTGTAGAATTAGTTCTTTGGTCTGGGCTCTTTCTTCATTCTGGAGGTGTGTTTTTATAGAGATAAATTGACCTCTGAGCACTGCTTTTGCTTTATTCTATAGTTCTGGTGGTATTTTCATTCTTATTTGATTCCATGAATTTCTTTATTGCAGCTTTGATTTCTTCTGTAACCCATGAATTTTGGAGCAAGGCATGATTCAGTTTCTCTGAGTTCAGATTTCTGCCCATGTGTTTTCTGCTATCAATTTCAGCTTTTATGGCTTTCTGGTCTGAGACAATGCTTTGCAGTAATTCAGTAGTTTGGGTTTTGTTGAAACTTGCTTCATGACCTAATATGTGGTCTATTCTGGAGAATGTTCCATGTGCATTAGAAAAGAAGATGTACTTAGTTGTTGTTGAGTAAAAAGTTCTGTATATGTCAATGAGGATGAGTTTGTTGATTGCCACTGTAAGATCTCCTCTGTCTTTACTGAGCTTTTTCATAGATGATCTGTCCATTTCTGAAAGTAGAGTGTTGAAGTCTCCTACTATTATTGTGGAGTGATCTATCTCATTTTTCAATGTTGTCAGCATTTGTTTGATGTACTTAGATGCTCTGATATTGGGTACATAAATATTTAATACTGTTACGTCTTCCTTATGTATTGAACCTGTGAACAATAGTGACCATCCTTGCTCTTTATGGTAGATTTTACTTTAAAACCTTTTATATCTGAGATTGATATTGCCACGCCTGCTGTTCTTTGTATGTTGTTAGCCTGGCATATACTTTTCCATCCTTTGATTTTCAGCTTATTCATATCTTGGAGTCTAATGTATATTTCTTGTAATCCGTGTATAGATGGATCTTGTTTCTTGATCCAAACTGTTACTCTCTCTTCACTGGAGCATTCAATCCATTTATATTCAGTGCAATAATTGATAGATGTGTATTTAGTGATGTCATTTTGGTGCCTTTAGTTTTGTGTTGTTGATGTTTTCTCTGTTCCACTTAATATTCTGTTCTGGGTTGTTTTTCTTTATGGATTTTCTTTTGATCCTTTTCAATGTTGCTTTTGTGTTATTATGTTTTATGTATATATGTATAATATGTATTCTGTATTATATTTCTTGTTTTGATGTGTAGTATTGTTAGTTTGCTTTTGAGCTGCCCCTTTGTTCTACCTTAATGTTCTAAGCTTAAACCAATCTTTGACTTCTGTATATCTCTTTAACTTCTTCTCCACCTAAAAGGGATATAAAACTGTGATATATCACTATTTATAGTGTGATGATGTCATAGTTTACATGTTAAGATCTATGTTTGCCTAATTTTAATATTTTAGCTTTGATTGAGCTTTGTGACTTCCCTTACTGAGTAGGCCTCTGGATGCTGTATCCTGTGTTTTATTCTTGAGTATATCTAATGTTACCGATTTTCTCATTGAAGAGCTTCTTTCAGTATTTCTTGTAACTTCCGTTTGGTTTTTGCAAAGCCTCTAAGCTTCTTTTTATCTGAGAATGTCTTAATTTCACTGCCATATTTGAGAGACAACTTTACAAAATACGTAATTCTTGGTTGGACATTTTTCTCCTTAAAGGCTTTGTGTGTGTCATCCCACTGCCTTCTTGCCATCCTGGTATCTGCTGAGAAGTCAGAGGACAGCCTACCAGGCTTCCCTTTGTGTGTTAGTTATGACTTAAGCCTAGCTGCCTTTAGGAGCCTCTCCTTACATTTCATTTTATTAATCTGTATTGTAATATGTCTTGGTGTTTTTCTTTTTCTCTCGGGGCCTACTTTTTGAATAGCTATGTTCTCTTCTTTTATGATGTCAGGAAAGTTTTCCGTCAGCAACTCTTCAAGAATTTTCTCTTTATTTTCTTCTATCCCTCCCTGTTCAGAAACTCCAATTACTCTTAAATTGTTCCTCTTTATAGAAGCATGTTTCTTAATGCTTCTCATTTTTCTTGATTCGTTTATCTGATTTCTTCTCATAAACTCTGGTGTCAGTTGCTTTATTTTCAGTCTTGCTAATTCTGCATTTCATTTCCTCAGTCTTGCTCTTTTAGTATTTCATTGAGTTGTCTAGCTCTGTAATTTTATTGTTAATCTGCTGGATTTTAGATTGTTGGTGTTCTAGCAGTTCATATAGCTTGCTTAAATTTTCATTTTTTCTGCTGCACTTTGTTTAATTGTTAGAAAGGCTCTATACATAATTTTCTGTATTTTACCTCCAATAATTTCAGAAAGGCTTCAGCTGGAAAGGTTTTGATTTTTTTATTTTGGGAGTTTTCAAGAGCCATGGTAGCCTACTTCTTTAAATGGTTAGATATGATTGTTGTCTTCACAGCATCAGAGAGCTGTCAGCATCTCTGGTGTCTTTTCTGCTGAGAAAGGCAATGTCCAGCAGCAGCCAGGCTCTCAGGGGTGGCAGGCCCTGCCTCCTGGCTGACAAAGATGGCAACCTACTTGTGGAGACTCTCTGAGGCCATGTCAGCAAACACCATACCATGGCTCAGGGAAGGGATAGGGAAAATACACCACCACTCTTGGCTGCCAACTGCTGCTGCATTTCCTATGTGTGGTTGTCTTAAAAACAGCTTCCTGTAGGGAGAGGCACCATCCAGCAGCTGCCATTGGCAGCCAGGCCCTCAGGAGTGGCAGGATCCAGCTCACAGCTGACTAAGGTGGCATTCTACCTGTGCCACCTCTGCTGTGATGTGACAGCAGAATCTATGGCACAGCTCAGAGAAGCAGGGCAGGGGAAAGGCACTGGTACACTCAGTTGCCAGCCACTGCTGGGTTCCCTAGATATGATTGTCTTAAGCACATCCTCTCTGCTGTGAGAGAGACTGTCTACTCAGGTGCTGCAGCTCAGCATGGAGGCTGACCCTAGCCAAGCTCACAGGCATGGCTGCATGGTCCACCCAGTTTCAGTTTCCTAGTTGACAAATATACCTCTGTACCTGCAAGCCCCTATGCCACCAAGCCAATAGAAGTGTGACCCTCTGTGCTGCTGTTTTGCCTCCAACAAAAAGGTAGTTTTTCTCCTCTTCTAGTCACTCAGCCTGATCTCACAATCTCCTGTCTGATGCTTGGGCTCTCAAAATGTCTTTTCTGCTCTGTTCCCTTCTTTTTTTTAAGGCCTTAGTTCTCAGAGGGAATCATGGAGACTTGTGGATGGTTTACCATCTTGGGCCCCTCCTCCAGAAAATTTTCTTAATAAACTTTGTTATGCAAATTAACCTGAAGTCTCCTGAAGTCATAGTCCTCAGACTCCTTCTCATGCCTACTCTGTACCTCAAAGTGTTTGATTCTGTTCAGGAAACTTCTTAGCTTTTGGTTTAGTCTCCTTGTGCTGACTTCTCCTGTATTTTATGTTATCCTTCCCTCACCTAAGCATAGCAACTCTATAGGACAGAGTAGGAATGCTCCACAGGTTTCTAAGGCTGAAGTCTTTATAAAAGCCGGCTGCCATGGCTTTCTCCCTTGGAGAGGCTGGTGAGTTTGAACCACCAGCTTTTCAGTTAGCAGCCAGACACTTTACCACTGGACCACCATTGTCCCTGCTTATGATGACACTAATGCTTAAAGAAATGAAGCAATTTGCCTAAAAATTCACAGAGCAAGTAAGGGCTGTTCCAGGATTTAATGCCAACTTGATGTCACTTCAAAGCTAGTATCAAACGTTTTTCAGAGGTGGTTTTGCTTTGGAATCACTTGTAAAATTTTTCACAAACACAAATGGCTGATTCCTACCTCTGGTGATTGAGTCAATTATCAGTAGGTCCCAGACAGTCTTTTTAGCCTTCAGCACATGAAATACTTAACAAGTACAGCAATTACTGTAATATACTCTTAGTTGAAATTTTGTCATGTTTACTTCAAAGCTTTTTAATTGTAACTTGTATTGAGATAACTATAGATTAAGAGGCAATTGCTAGAAAAAGTAGGGAGCCCTTGTAGATTTCTCCCAATGTTTCCCAATGGAGAAATTTTGCAAATCAATAGTCGAATACCACTACCATAATACTTATATTGATAAATAGCCACTGATCTTATTTAGATTTTCCGAGTTTTACTTCTACTCATTTATGTCTGTGTTTTGTGCCATTGTATCATCCCTGTAGCATCCTGCTCCACTAGTGCAGTCCAGCTAATGAACAGTTCCAACATCACAAGGATTCCTTGTGTTGGTCTTTTAAATTTACAACCATACTCACTTCTTTCCTGTTCCTACTACAGATTTTCTTAAGAAATAGAATGTTATGAGCACAGCTAAATCTTCTAATCTTAAACCATTTCTCTCCTTCCCTTTCTAAAATACCCAACATCCTAAATCTGGTATACATCATTCCCTTGCATATTTTATACTTTTACCAAATATGTGTACTTCCATTAACAATATACTCTACTCTTTCTAAGTTTTTAAGATTTTACATAAATGGAAATGCTTTGTACAAAGATTTTTCAAGCTTAATTTTTTACCCAACAGTAGTTTTTAAATTTATTTACACTCGTTTCATATAGCTCTTTTTCATCCACTTTGACTGTATGATTCTACCATACATATCCACCCCACGATTGCTAGACATTTTGGTTGTATGAACAATGGTGAAATGAATATTACACATGTCTCCTTGTGAAGTATTCTCTAGAGTTATCCTTGTGGAATTGCTGGGTTTGGTTTTCAGTTTTTTCTTTTAAGGATATATCCAGCCTTGCTAGATACTGACAAATTGCTTTCAAAAGTGATTATGCCTGTGTATTTTCCTACCACTGGAATAGGAATTTCCATTTTTCCACTTTCTGGCCAGCACTTAGTGTATGTCAGAGTGGTTTTTTTATCCTCTAATCTGATGGGTATGAAATGGTATTTGTTATTCTCTTTTGCAGTGGGTCCTAGAATTTTTTTTTTTAATGAGGTAGAGTATTAGACTGTATATTTTCTAGAATGTGTGCCTTGATTGTGTTGGAAAACACCAGGACTGGGAATTCTACCCTGTACTTCTCTAATTTAAGAAAGAATGAAAGAATAGATGAAAACCAAAGAACAAAAAAAATAAAAGACTGGGAATTATACTGTCTCTCACAGTAAAAGCTGTTTTAAATAGTCTTAAAAGTTACATTTAGTGCTGCATTTAGCACTGACCCAACTGGTAAACTCTAAGAGCTGGTATACCTGATATCCTCAGTCTTCGACTTGGCACACATGTTAAAGTTCAGTGAAATAGGCAGGCTAAACTGGGTTCAAATAAGGTTGGAATTTACGATTCCTGTTTATCTTTTTTTCCCTTTAATAAAAAGAAAACAACTTCACGGTCTTTAACATAAACACTAAGAGTTTGTGAATTACTTTTCACAAACTTTTTAGTTATTAGAAAAGTGAGTGACAAATAATAAAATGGAACTACTTGTGATAATAGAAATTAATTTCTGTTCAACCAAAATTTTGACCAGCTGGCTTCCTTATTCCATTAAGAAAAATATGGAATACTCTGATTGAAAATGTTAACTTTATAAGCATGAAAATACATTTTAACATAACAGCGAAGTTTTGAAAGAACCAGGAAGAAGTTATCATCAAGTCAAAGGTGATGGATAATGAAAGGCCCTCTTGAGGAGGGAGATTTTTGGTGCATTTAAAAGGAAATGAAAGCCATTGATTGTCTTAGAGGAGGAACTATTTCTAGGCAGAGAAAATATTCCATGCTACTTTGTAGAAGTAGGAGGTACATGCAGGATTACAAACAAACTTCTTTGACTGAAGCAACAGATCTGCTTCGAAGAGTATTCAGCTAATGTCTAGAGTGTGCCAGGCACAATGGTAATACTGCAGACAAAGTTGTGAACAAAATACATGATCACTCTAAAAAGCTTACAGTTCAGCAATTGAAAAAAAATGAGGCAGTAAAATACATAAAGTCATTATAAATTATGATTTTTGTAAGAAATAAATCAATAGTGGTTAGTAAGAAAACACTCCTCCAAAGAGATAACATTTAAATGGAGACTTAAGCATAAGGCTGTTCTTAGAAAAAGTAAACCCTCAGGCAACAGAAAAAAACAGATGACAAAGATTAGAGAAGAACTAAATGAATTAGAGAAGAGAAAAACAATTGAAAAAATTGAAAAGACCAAAAGCTGGTTTTGTGAAAAGATCAAAAAAAAAAAATTGACAAACCACTGGCTAAACTTACTAAAGAAAAACAGGAAAGGAAAAAAATAACCCAAATTAGAAACAAGAGGGGAGTGGTCACAACAGATCCAACAGAAATTAAAAATATCATAACAGAATACTATGAAAGACTGTACTCTAACAAATTTGAAAACCTAGAGGAAATGCACAAATTCTTTGATTCATATCACCTACCCAAATTATCACAACGTGAAGCAGAACAACTTAATAAACTCGTCACAAAGGAAGAGATTGAAAAAGTCATCAAAAAACTGCCAACAAAAAAAAAACCTGGGCCCAGATGGCTTCACCGTGGAATTCTACCAAGCTTTTACGGAAAAGTTATCTCCAGTACTACTGAGACTATTTCACAGTATAGAAGGGGATGGAGTGCTCTCAGACTCATTCTATGAAGCCAGCATAACCCTGATTCCAAAGCCAGGGAAAGACTCAACCAAAAAGGAGAACTACAGACCGATATCACTCATGAATCTGGATGCAAAAATCTTCAACAAAATTCTTGCCAGTAGAATACAACAACATATCAAAAAATTAATCCATCATGACCAAGTGGGATTCATACCAGGGATGCAAGGTTGGTTCAACATCAGAAGAACAATTAATGTGATTAATCCCATAAATATCACAAAAGACAAGAATCACCTGATTTTGTCCATTGATGCAGAAAAGGCATTTGATAAAGTCCAACACCCATGCATGCTAAAAATTCTTAGCAAAATAGGCATAGACAGAAAATTCCTCAATGCAATAAGGGCCATTTATACAAAACCAACTGCCTACGTGATCCTGAATGGAGAGAGACTGAAGGAGTTTCCCTTGAGAACAGGAACTAGACAAGGGTGCCCACTTTCACCTCTCCTATTCAGCATACTACTAGAAGTTGTAGCTAGAGCAATTAGACAAGACCAAGAAATAAAGAGCATCTGCATCAGCAAAGAAGATGTCAAAATCTTTCTGTTTGCTGATGACTTGATTGTATATGCAGAGAATCCCAAAGAATCTATAAGTAAACTACTCAAACGGATAGAAGAGTTCAGCAAAGTCTCAGGATACAAGATAAACGTAAGTAAATCAGTAGGATTCCTTTATACCAACAGTGAGACTGTTAAGGAAGAAATCATCAAATCAATACCATTCACTATAGCCCACAAGAAGATAAAGTACCTAGGAATTAATCTAACCAGAGAAATAACAGACCTTTACGAGGAGAACTAGAAGCCCTTACTACAAGAAGCTCAGAGACTTAGATAAATGGAGAAGCCTGTCTAAGAAGACTTAACATTGTGAAAATGTCTACTTTACCTACAAGCAATCTATTTATATAATGCAATCCCAATACAAGTTCCAGCATCATTTTTTAATGAGATGGAGAAACAAATCACTAATTTTGTTTGGAAAGGGAAGAAACCCAGGTAAGTAAAGTACTACTAAAGAAGAAAAACACACTAGGAGGCCTCTCATTACCTGACTTCAGAACCTATTACACTGCCACAGTCGTCAAAACAGCCTGGTACTGGTACAAGAACAGACAGATCGATCAATGGAACAGAATTGAGACCCCAGAAATGACACCATCCAGCTATGAACAGCTGATATTCAACAAAGTCCCTAAGACATTAAACTGGGGTAAAAACAATCTCTTCAACAAATGGTGCTAGCAAAATTGGATATCCATCTGCAATAAACTGAAACAAGATCCATATCTTACACCTTATACAAAAACCAACTCGAATTGGATAAAAGACCTAAATCTCAAATCTAAAACAATAAAGCTCATCCAAGAAAAAGTAGGAACAACAATGGAAGTTTTAATACACAACGTAGACAGACTTCAAAATCTGTCAAACAAACCACAATCAACAGAAGACAAAATAGATAAATGGGAGCTATTAAGAATCAAACACTTTTGCTCATCCAAAGAGTTTATCACAAGAGTTAAAAGGCCACCTACAAAATGGGAAAAAATATTTTGCAACTCTATGTCAGACCAATGCCTGATCTCCATAATCTATAAGGTACTATAAAATATCAATAAGAAGAAGATAAGTCATCCAACTAAGTGACGAGCAAAGGAGATGGACAGACATTTCACTAAAGAGAAGATCCAGGCAGCCAAAAAACACATGTGGACATGTTCATAGTCTTTAGTTATTAAAGACATTCAAATCAAAATGACAATGAGATACCATCTAACCCCAACAAGGTTGGTCATGGTCCAAAAAACACAAAACAACAAATGCTGGAGAGGCTGTGGAGAAAGTGGAACTCTCCTACACTGTTGGTGGGGTTGCAAAATGGTACAACCTCTTTGGCAAGCAATTTGGTGCTTCCTTAAAAAAATGGATATTGATATACCATTTGACCCAGTAATTCCACTACTTGGAATATATCCTGCAGAATCAAGTCCATTCACACCAACAGACACATGCACAAGAATGTATATCGCAGCACAGTCCATGATAGCAAAAAGATGGAATCAACCCAGATGCCCAACAACAGAGTAATGGGTAGGTAAACTATGATATATATACTCAACGGAGCACTATGCAATGATAAAGAACAATGATGATTCCAGGAAGCATCTCATAACCTGGTTTCAACTGGAAGACATTATGTTGAGTGAAAGTAGTCAGAGACAAAAGGACAAATATTGTCTGAGACCCCTATGATAAGAACTCAAAAACAAACTTATGCATAGAAGAAAAGACTCTTTGACAGCTGCAAGGGAGGGGAGGGAGGGAGAGAGAGGAGGAGGGTTTAGTTTAGATAGTTGCTAGAAATCTGGTTGGGTGAAATCGGTGACAGCACACATTAGAAACAACAACAGTATTAAGTGGACTTCAACATAACTTGAATACTCCTTACGTCTTAACCCAATAATGCAAGGACAGAGTAGCTGGGGCAGGGGGCAGGGGGCTATGCTCTTAAGCGAAATCAAGGCCAATTGGTACAACTAGCATTTTGCTAAGAGGGCTCTCTGCACCCCACATTGGTGAGTGGCGTCTGGGTCTTAAAAGCTGCCAAGCTGCCATCCGAGGGCACAGCAAATGGTCCCAACGCAGCAGGAGCGGATGATCACTGAGGACCAAAATGACAACCCAAAAGACAGATAGACCCACATGAGTGGGTGCCTGCATCAACTTGGTACCAGAAGAGTGGGATGGTGCCTGGCCACCACCAGTGATAGCCACGATGGAGTTCACAAAGTTGAGTCTCACTGGCAACACAAGAATAAAAAGGGGTGCACCCTGAGATCTCCACTAAAAGACCGCAATTTATGGTCCAGCGACTTGGGGATTCCCCTGGGAGCATGGCTCCTGGCCCAGATGCTGCCCATGCCCATGGATCATAATGAAGGTCCACTCTTCGGAAAGCAAGGGACTGGACTTGGTGTCGCAGAGTGGGTGCACTTTATGGTTCTATGCATCTATAGGATATCATCCTGCTGACCTCTGACTGGAGGAAGGGGAGTGGGTGGAGAGGAGGTGAAAGGAGACTTTGGGAGGATGAGACAAGTATGGAGCAGAGAGGAACAGTGTGCTGTTGCTGGGCAGGAGAGCAGTGGAAGCTGCATATAGGCAGGCATGCAAATTTATATGGGAATGTACATCTTCACTCAGTCATAATAAAATAAATAAATAAAAATAAAAAAGCAAAGAAAAAGCACAGCATACACAAAGGCCCTGAGATGGGAATGGGTTTGACTGACAAAATGAGTTTGAACTGACAAAAGCCAATAAGAATGAAGCATGGTAGAGAGCGGCATGAATTAAAGTGGGAAAGATGGAGAGAAAATGCATGTCTTTATAAGCCAATGAAAGGAGTTTAGAAATCAACAGAAGTGCACTGGGAAACTGCTATAAGGTTTAAGCAAGGGAGTCATGTATGTTTTCAAAAGATCAAACAGCCTCTGTGATTATTTTAAGGTAAATGGACTTGAAGGGAGGTATTAAGTTGAAAAACTACTGCCATTACTGCCATGGCCTGGGGAGAAGTAAGGGTAGCTTGGGCAAGGATGGTTTCAATGGAATGGAGGGAAGTTGATGTATTCCAAGGGTGGTTTTTTGTTTTTTTCTAACCTGGAACCAACATTACTTGCTGACGGATAAACAGGAGAGAAAGGGAATGGGAGGAAGATGTAACTGGAGAAGTCAAGGATGAGTGTCAGATTCCTTATTTTGGAATTTTAAAAACAGATTCACTTATAAAATTGAACAGGAAACAATGTTGTGAAATAAAAAGAGTAGAAGTTCACCTAAATCTGGAAATAAGGATAAGAACTGGATAAAAGGAATAATGTATGTGGACACATTAAGAGAAGCAAAAGTGTCATGTAACTTTAAGTCCTTGCTTGCTCCATCATAGCTGTTAATCGTAATACAAAAAACAAAGCAAATCTATTACTGTTGAGTCAATTCCAACTCACAGTGACTGTATAGAACAGAATAGAACTGCCCTGTGGAGTTTCCAAGTAACATCTGGTGGATTAAAACTGCCTATCTTTTGATTAGCAGCATAGCACTAAACCACTCTGCTGCCAGGTTTCTGTAATACATGAAGTCAGTCACTGTTGTTGACCTCATCATTTGTTATCGGTTGCTATTAATATATGATATACAATATAGGATACACAATCGAGATCTACTACAGTTTTGAATGGGAGAGTGAGCATGAACATGGCACAGGAAAGAAATGGATGCAGAGCCCTAGAGGATTCCTGGGAATAAGAAAGTCCAGATGGAGCCTGGGACACCAGCCAGGAATTGATGGCAAGAATTGAGTGTGAGTTGAGAAGTACCTGATGTCCCTGGGAAAGTCAAAGAGACTTGAGAGATTTCAGTAACACACACACACTTCTATACATAAATTAGCTAGAGGCCAGAATGAAAAATCACCTACTGTTTTCTAAACAGGGAGCAACCACACCCAAAGAATTTTTTTAACAATCTTTTTGGGTCAGGATCCATGCTTACCTTAGCACAATGCCTTGCACATAAAATGCAATACAGTTCATAGATTAGATATGTAATCTGTCAAATTTGGCCTTTTTTAAGGCATTAGATAATACAGTGGAATATCTCTGGAACAGGAACTGGAAGCTCTAGCTCTTTCCACTGAAGAACCATACGGTTTTGAGCAACTCATTTAACTCAGCATTGTCCAATACAATGTCCTGTGATGATGGGGCATGTTCTCTGTCTGCTCTGCCTAATATGGTAGCCTCTAGCCATGCATGTACTGAATCTTTTATGTGGCTAGTGGCTACATTATTGGACAGCATAGCCTAACCTTTCAAGACCTCAAATTCTTCTGTAAAAGTAGGAAGTTGAACTAGGATTGTTCCTTTCTTTTTCCTCCCTGTAAATTCTTAAGTTACAGCCTCACTGAGAAAGCCTGAGTATGTCCCTTGCAATATGAAAAACCCTAAAAAGTGTGTTTCCAGTAACTTTTTTCCCAAACAATATTTAGAATGACTTTGTCTTGTCACATTTTCAATCTGATGTCTCAGAGCTTTGTCCTTCATGTTTAACGTTAAGACTACGTAAATCTAGGCCTAAAGTTAAACCTATTGATGAACAAAAGTAAATAATAACTCTGTTCTTTAAAAGGAAGGGTTCCCTATGCCTTCTATTAGCATATACTCGTCAATAATCTTTTTGAAATGCCTGAAATTAAATGTTATGTTTCTTCTTATTTTTTTTATTGTGTTTTACATGACAGTTTACAGAGCAATTTAGTTTACATTCAACAATTAATACAAAGTTTTGTGACACTGGTCGTCAACCCCATAATGGGTTAACACTCTCCCCTTCTAGACCCTGGATTCCCCAATTCCATTCACCCAGTTTTCTTATCCCTTGTTGTCATCTAGTTCTTGCCCCTGGGCTGGTGTGCCCATTTAGTCTTGTGTATATGCTTGAGCTACATGTATTGTCTTATGGATCTGTCTAATCTTTAGCTGAAGGGTGAACCTCAGAAATGTAGGTTCAAATTCAGCTCTGCCACTTAACAGCAGTGCAACTTTGCCCAAGTATTTATTATCTCTGTACCTCAGTTTCCTCATGCATAAAACAAGAGAATTTTTAAAGAATTGTTATAAAGTTGAAATGGATAATCCATTTAAAAAATTCGGCACAGTGCTTGGTAGTACGGGCTCCATAAATGTTTATTTCCATCAAAAATGTTTGAAAATTCAGGCAAATTTATTAGAACATACTAAAAGTTGTGCAAACATCCACTAATAATCAGAACATGAAGTCTATAAAGTATGAATCCAGGAAAACTGGAAATTGTCCAAAAAGGAAATGGAAGGCATAAACATTGACATCCTAGGCATCAGTGAGTTGAAATGGACCAGTTTTGGCCATTTTGTATCAGACAATCACGTGGTCTACTATGCTGGGAACGAAAACTTGAAGAGGAACAGTGTCACGTTCATTATCAAAACGAACCTTTCAAGACCTGTCCTGAAGTACAATGCTGTCAGTGATAGGACAGTATCTGTCATGGATTGAATTGTGTCCCCCCAAAAATATGTGTAGCCATGTGGCCATGCACGATTCCCAATATTTTGTGATTGTCCTCCACTTTTTGTGACTTTCCTGTGCTGTATGTTAAAGGATTAGGGTGGGACTGTAAATCCCTTCATAAGATCACCTCCCTGCTCCACTGTAAAGGGAGTTTCCCTGGAGTATGGCTTGCACCACCCTTAATCCTTTTGTCCTACAAGAGAAACAAGCAGTGAATTGGGAACCTCACACCACCAAGAAAGCAGCACCGGGAGAAGAGCACGTCCTTCAGACCTGAGGTTCCTGCGCCAAGACAGTCCCTAGACAAAGACTGAAGCAACATCGGACTTCCCTCCAGAGCCTACTGGGGGAAAGCCTTCCCCTGGAGTGGACATCCTGAATTTGGACTTGTAGCCTACCAGACTGTGTAAGAATAAACTTCCCCTTGGTAAAGCCATCCACTCTGTGGTATTTCTGTTAGAGCAGCACTAGCTGAGTAAAACAATATCCATATGTCTATAAGGATGGCCAGTTAATACAACTATTATTCAAATTTAAGCACCAAGGCCAAAGATCAAGAGGCTGAAGTTTTTTACTAGCTTCTGTGATCTGAAATTGATCTAACATGCAATCAGGATGCACTGATAATTACTGGTGACTGAAATGCAAAAGTTGGAAACAAGAAGGATACATAGTTGGAAAATACGGTCTCGGTGATAGAAATAATGCTGGAGATTACATGATAGAATTTTGCAAGACTAATGACATTTTCATTGCAAATACCTTTTTTTTTTAACCAACACAGTGACTGTACACATGGACCTCACCAGATGGCATACACAGGAACCAAACTGACTACATCTGTGGAAAAAGATGATGGAAAAGCTCCATATCAGCAGTCCAAAAAGACCAATTGTTGACTGTGGCACAGATCATCAATTGCTCATATGCAAATTCAGTTTGAATCCGAAGTCCATGAAAGTCAAAGTATGACCTTGAGTATGTCCCTCCTGAGTTTAAAGACTATCTCAGGAACAGATTTGATGTGTTGATCACTAGTGACCAAAGACTAGATGAATTGTGGAATGACATCAAAGACATCATCCATGAAGAGAGCAAGAGGTCATTCAAAAGAAAGGAAAGAAAGAAAAGACCAAATTGGATGTCAGAGGAGATCCTGAAATTTGTTCTTGAACAAATCGAGCAGCTAAAGCAAAAGGAAGGAATGGTGAAGTAAAAGACCTAAACAGAAGATTTCAGTGAGCAGCTAGAGAAGACAAAAGAAAGTATCATAATGACATGTGCAAAGAGCTGGAAATGGAAAACCAGGAGGGAAGAACGCATTCTGCATTTCTCAAGGTGAAAGAACTGAAGAAAAAATTCAAGCCTCAAGTTGCAATAGTGAAGGATCCTACAGGGAAACTATTCAATGACTCAGAGAGCATCAAAAGAAGATGGAAGGAATACACAGAGTCGTTATACCAGAAAGAACTAGTTGATGTTCAGCGATTTGAAGAGGTAGCATATGGTCAGGCACGAATGGTACTGAAGGAAGAAGTTAAAGCTGCACTGAAGGTATTGGCAAAAACAAGGATCCTGGAATTGATGGAATATCAATTGAGATATTTAAACAAACAGATGCAGCACTGGAGTACTCACTCGTCTATGCCAAGAAATTTGGAGGACAGCTACCTGGCCAACTGACTGGAAGAGATCCATATTTATGCCCATTCCAAAGAAAGGTGATCCAACCAAATGTGGAAATTACCAAACAATATCATTGATATCACACACAAGTAAACTTCTGCTCAAGATCACTCAAAAGCAACTTTAACAATATATTCATAAGGAACTGCCAGAAATTCAAGCTGGGTTCAGAAGAGGATGTGGAACCAGGGATATCATCGCTGATATCAGATGGATCTTGGCTGAAAGCAAAGAATAGCAGCAAGATGTTTGCTTGTGTTTCATTGACTACACGAAAGCATTCGACTGTGTGGATCATACTAAACTATGGCTAATGGTGAGGAGAATGGGTATTCCAGAACACCTAATTGTGCTCTTAAGGAATCTGTATATGGATCAAGAGGCAGTCGTGTGAACAGAACAAGGGGATACTGCATGGTTTAAAGTCAGGAAAGGTGTGCATCAGGGTTGTATCCTTTCACCATACCTTTTCACTTATATGCCGAACAAATAATCTGAGAAGCTGGATTATATGAAGATGAATGAGGCATAAGGATTGGAGGATGATGCATTAACAATCTGCATTATGCAGACAACACCATCTTACTTGCTGGAAATGAAGATGATTTGAGGCATTTACTGATGAAGATCAAGGACCACAGCCTTCAGTATGGGTTGCACTTCAGCATCAGGAAAACAAAAATCCTCACAAGTGGGCCAGTAAGCAACATTGTCATAAATGGAGAAAGGATTGAAGTTGTCAAAGATTTCATTTTACTTGGGTCCACAATCAATGCCCTTGGAAGCAGCAGTCAAGAAATCAAAAGACGCATAGTGCTGGGAAAATCTTCTGCAAAGGACCTCTTCAAAATATTCAAAAGTAAGGATGCCACCTTAAAGACTAAAATGTGCCTGACCCAAGCCTTGTGTATTTTGAGTAGCATTATATGCATGCAAAAGCTGGACTATGAACAAAGAAGACAGAAGAATTGATGCCTTTGAATTGTGGTGTTGGAGAAGAATGTTGAATGTATGATGGACCACCAAAAGAACAAACAGATCTGTTCTGGAAAAAGTACAGCTAGAGTGCTCCTTGGAAGCAAGGATGGCAAGACTGCATCTTACATACTTTGGACATGTTGTCAGGAAAGATCAGTCCCTAGAGAAGGACATCATGCTTGGTAGAGTGGAGGGTCAGCAAAAAAGAGGAAGACCCTGGATGAGATGGTCTGACATAGTAGCCGCAACAATGGGCTTATGCATAAAAACAATTTGGGACATGGCACAAGACTGGGCAGTATTTCGTTCCGTTGTTCATAGGGTTGCTATGAGTCAGAACTGACTTGATGGCACCTAACAACAGCAACAACAACAGAAGTTGTGACATTTTAGAAGTATGTGATATAGAAATAGCTGGCCTGTAGAAACTGAATTTTCAAAATCTGAATCAAGGCAGCAAGTTTGTTTGTGATTCAAACTCACTTCTACTTTTAAGCTCTGGGTTCCCTCTTTATCTCTCTCTACCTTCTTTTCTACATTTCTCAACACCACCTACTATTTGCTAAGCATTGCTAGCATTAGGATATAGAGATGGGAGAAGACTTCACAGTGGTGTTGGGGACACAGACACATAAATCAACAAATAAAATAAGATGTGGTAAGTACCATGATGGAGGTAGTGGTCAGATTCTGTGAGAACCCAGAGGAGAAACCCCTAATCACTATGGGGTACAGTTCACTGAGAAAGGCAGAGTCAAGGAGGGCTTCCTGTAAGAGGTGGTTTAGCCTTCTTTAGTTTTTATTTTCGATCATGTTTTAAGTGAAAATTTACAATTCGAGTCAGCTTCTCATACAAAAACTTATACAAACTTTGTTATGTGATCCCAGCTACTCTCCCTACACTGTGATAGCATACTCCTCCTCTCCTCCCTGTATTTCCCATGTCCTTTTCTGTCTTCTCATCTTTATCTCTGGACGGGAGCTGCCCAGTTAGTCTCTTGCATCTACTTAAGCCAAGAAGCACAGTCTTCACCAGTATTGATTATCAATCTACTTTGTCTGAGGAATTGGCTTACAGAAGTGTTTCCATTCTGGGCTAACAGAGAGTTCAGTGCCCATATCTTCCAGGGACCCTTCAGTCAGTCTGATCAAGTCTGGTCTTTTTAATAGAATTTGAATTCTGTATCTCACATTTCACCGGCTCTGTCAGGGATTCTTTATTGAGTTTCTGGTAAGGACAGTCATTGGTAGTGGCTGGGCACAATCTATTTCTTCTGATCTCATGTAGATGTAGTCTTTGTTTTATGTGGCCCTTTCTGTCTCAGACTCATATTTTCCTTGTATCCTTGATGCTGTTCATTCTCCTGTGTTCCATTTAGGCTGGGGCAAATTGATGCTTCTTAGATGGCTGTGTGCTAGCTTCTAAGACCCCAGACACCACTCATCAAAGTAGGATGCAGAATATTTCTTAATAAAATTTGTTATGCCAATTGACCTAGATGCACCCTGAAACCTTGGTCTCCAGACCCCTGCCCCTGCTAGTCTGTCCCTTGAAGTGCTTGGTTTGATTTAGAAAACTAAGCTTTTGGTGTAGTCTGGTAGTGCTGATTTCTTTTCTACTGTGTGCTGTGTCTCTCTTCATCTAAAATAATTTTTGTCTATTATCTGATTAGTAAATACCCTTCTCCCTCCAACCTCACCCTCATAACCATCAAAAAATGTTTTCTTCTGTGTTTAAACTTTTCTTGAGTCCTTCTAATAATGAGTTAAGTCTTGAAGGTTGAGTTTCAAGAGGAACCAAGTGAAAAGAGCGGAAAAGGAGTTTCAAGTGGCAGGACTAACATCTGCAGAAGCAAAAGGTTAGGTAAGAAAATGGCTTATTCAGGAAACAATGGTTCAGTGTCCCTGAAAAACAGAACATATAGGTCAGTGGCAAGAGATGGCTGGGGAGAGAAGCAAAGACAAGAATGGTTAGGGGCCTTATATGCCATACAGAGGGGTTTGAATTTGTCCTGAATGATACCACATGATGATCATATTTGTATGTTGGAAAAAGCACTCTGGTATCAAAGTAGAAGTCTGATGAAACCAGATAAAGCTAAAGTAGCAGCACAATTTTCAAAGATCTGCAGGAAATGATTGGATGTAAAGTAGAAATGGGTATGGAACTGGACAGCTGACTTTTCAGAAATCTGAAAGAAAACTAATTGCACAAATTAGTAACTGGTTGGATTTAAGTGATGATGAGAGGGAGGTGACTAAGACACTCAGTTTGGGGTTTGAACAAGTGGGTGGATCATGATGTCATCAACTGAGATGGTGAATCAGAAGGAAGATGTGGCTTGGGAGGCTGTTCCTGTGGTTTGGGATGGAAGAAGTCAGAAGAAGGGTAAATGAAAAAAATGTGAAGACATAAACAACAGGCATGTGGACTGCGTACTGTGGAACAAAGGACTCGTGAGAATGTATAAATGTGTTGCGAGTCAGGGAGGGGGTTGAGGTGGGAAGACTTTTAGGACCTTTGTGCACGATGGCATCCGCCTGTCTGAATGTTGGAGGTTATGCCACTTCTGAGGGGTAAGGGGGTGGTGAATAAATACGAGAAGCGTGAAGTTCACAATAGCCATATGACACAAGTAAAAAAGCAGCTGATTGGAGACTCAGAAATACTGTTAGAGACTAGAAATGTGGCTGGACAGCAGTCTACTGGGCTGTGAGATTCCCTCCAGTGGGTTCCAGGAACCCTGGATGTTGTCAGTCAGGCTGCTCAGGCCAGAGAAAGGGGGCCATGTTTTTTTTTTTTTTTCCCAAACTCGAGGAAAACTGAAGCATGCTGGAATATCGAGAGAGGGTTACAAAACCAGGATATGTTTCAAAGGTTTACACTTAGCAAATCAGTACTCTTGCCACACAATGATTATAATGTAATACAACTGTGCTATTCACAAGATAATTATAAAATTTACTTAAAATATTAATTCATTTGGTAATATCATTCTAAATGATTGTCTTTCTGTAGTCATGTAGGTGGTATACTTTTGGGCAGTGTAACCTGACTTGGATGAAATGTCATAAGCTTTGATTACAGCTTTTAATTAATGTAGGGCCCAGCCCACATATGCCCTAAGTGTTGGAGTGGAAAAGACAAGATGACTGGATTAACCTCGTTGAATAACTCCAGTTCATTGAAATACACAGGGCAATGGAACTAAAGAAAGGCCGATTATTGTGAGAGGTTGACTGCAATGATTACCATCTCTAAACTGAATTGGGAAGGAAAGGAAAACAGAAGGGAGAGATTGGTAGAAGAAGAAGACGTCAGTAATAAATGAAGTGTGAGAACCAGATGGCATTGTAAGAGAATGGTATAGCAGTTTGATTTCACCAGCATTTCTTAAGATGACAGGGTATGACACAGGAGGGGTAGGTCACTGTGTGGCTAAAGTGGAGTGGACACGGTGATTCATTGTAGATGAGACATTCAAATAGTTGCAAAACCAGTGCTTTGAGAGAGATCTACATGGACAATGTAAATAATCCAGGATAATGGTGGATGTTTGCATAAAGAAGGTGACTTCCCATTTCAAGGTGCCTTCAATTGGTATGGAAAAGGATAAAGGGTTGACTATACATTACCTTTATCCATTTCTAACCTGTGATTGAAATTTAGGAACAGTAAATTACAAAATCCTAGGAGATGATGCAGAGGCACTTATAGAACCTAAAATCACTCCAAACAGCCTTCCAATCCACTTATCAAAGTAATTTTGTTCTCTGTGTAATGGCGGGTGAAACAATATTGAACAAAGCAACCTCTGCCGTAACCCTAAGCCCTTTAATTATAGTGTTCATAGTAATAAATGCTCTCGTTAAGGGACAGCTTCCATTACAATCCTAGGTTTTCAATCACTTTGGTTCTTTTCAAGTTTCACTGTGAAGCATGGTTTCTACTCAAAAGCTTTGTGTGGACTGATGATCAGAAGTGACAGGGAGGGATTGCAAATTCAGTTTGAGATGATAATCATTGCTTCAACCTCTCACAGTAATTGTCCTTGATCCAGTTCCATTGCCCTATGTATTTCACCAAACTGGAACTATTAAACTAGATTAATCCAGTCATCTTGTCTTTTTCACTCCAACACTTAGGGCATATATGGCCTGGGCCCTATGTTAATTAAAAGCTGTAATCAGAGAGACTGTGCTTAGACAGGGGAGAGAGAGGCTGTTGAAAAGAAAAGGCCATGTCACTACCTATGAAATAATGTGTGAACAATGACTGGTGACCTACAGAACTCATAAGCCAAACTCTGGGGCTGAGTACTTTATGTCCATTAACTCATTTACTACCTCAGCAACCTAAAGTGGAGTGGAGACGAGGGTCTGTTGTTTAGAGGTCAAATAGCTGCAAAACTAGTGTTTTGAGACAGTGATCTACATGGGCAATGAAAATGATCTGGGATAATGGTTAAAAACCAAAACCAAACCCACTGCCTTCGCGTTGATTCCAACTCAAAAGCAACCCCAAAGGTCAGAGCAGAACTGCCCCAGAGTTTCCAAGAAGTGCCTGGTGGATTTGAATTGGCAACCTTTTTGGTTAGCAGACATAGCACTTAACTGCTACCTACACAACCAGGGTTTCCAGGGTAATGGTGTCTTTTTAAATGGTGAGACCATTTTAAAAATGTGGGAGTAACTTGCTCAGTGCCTCTCAGCTAGTAAATGGTGAAACTGGGAACGGAACAACTCAAATCTCTGTAATTCCAGAGTTTGTGGTTAAATGCACTTAACATTTATGGGGCGCGGGTGGGGGGGAGTGGGAAAGTAAACCCAAGAAGGGATTGTGGGCATCATTTACACTGATTCCATTCTTCAGATGAAGTAGTCACAGAGGGGGTTAGAATCTCAGTCCCTGGCTGTGCCCTACACCAAATGATACAGATCCCTATTCAGAATTCCTGCGGGCAAGTCGTGGCTGGAGGTAGAGATGATTTTTTTTGCAAAGCTGCTCTTTTGTCGCTTAATCCTATTTATATGTATTTTCACTAGCACTGTCAATAAAATAATTAAAAACAAGCAGCCATATTCCTTTAGAACGGGCTATTATTTTAATAAGACCTGGTGACACAGTGGTTAAAGTACTCAGCTGCTGCCACAGGGAGAAAGATGTGGCTGTTTTCATCAAGATTGCTGCCTTAGAATCCTTACAAGCAGTTCTACTCTGTCCTGTAAGCTCACTATGTGGGAATCGACTCTATAAGGTGGGTTAAAAAAAAAAAAAAAGCCAAACCCATGGCCAGTGAGGCAATTATGAGATCCGTAAGGCAGAAGAGAATCGCCCCTAGGGTTTCAACGGAGCAGCTGGTGGATTTGAACCGCCAGCTTTTTTGGTTACCAACAGAGGTCTTAACAACCATGTCACTACGGCTCAAAAGTGATGAGTACCAAAACGCAACCAAATTCACTGCCGTCGACTTGATTCCAACTCATAGCAACCCTATAGGACACAGTAGAACTGCCACAGTTTCCAAAGGGGTGCCTGGTGGATCTGAACTGCTGACCTTCTGGTTAGCGGCTGTAGCACTTAACCACTATGCCACCAGTGGTTTAAATTCACAGTAGTGTTGCACAACCTTGTGTTTACTGAAAAACACCACTGATTAAAGGGATAAACTGTATTATGTGCTAGATACACTATTGTGTATCTCAAAGCTTTCTTCGAATCAGAATGCTCTTTTGAATTTGAAAAACAAACAAAAAAGGCAATTTTGAGTGACTTGGAGTGAACTGCAACCATATACGACATGGCCACATCGAAGATCAGGTGCCTAGGCTGATCTCATCGCCAATTCATTTCTTATGCAGTCAAAAGTTAAGGTGTCCAGCACTGTCAAGACAATAATGGCACAGGTTCACAGCAGGAAAGGCAGAGACAAAGAGAACTGTTAACCGCAGGTAAACAATTTTCACCTGTTTTTTCACATGGACGTTTTTAGCGGCTGTGTTGCAAGTTTGAATGCTACAAAAGTTGATATTGTCACTTAAAAAAAAAAAAAAACAAGAAAACAAACTCTTGCAACCTAACTCATTGGACAGGAAAACAGGGTGTTTTTTTTTTTAAGTTACATTGAGTCACAGAACTAGCCTCAAATTACCTAGATACCATAGTAATCGCTTATATATATATATATATATTTGTCCTAAAAGATGAGTGCAAATTAGAAAATCGAGTTAGTGTTAGAAAAACAGTTTTGTTACGATTGGTTCCTGTTACTGGTGCCCACTGTAATTCCAAACTACTCTTGCGCCTTTAACTCGTATTTACACTACTGTTGGTTAAGTCGACTCGACGGCACTTGGCTGGCTGGTTATGTGGAGCTAACGCAGGGAAGCTTGAAGTGGCGTTTCGCCCTCTCCAGCCTTCTCTCCGCCTTTGCCATCGCATCTCCTGGCCAGCTGGAAAGTCTGTTGCCTAACACTTGCCGTGAGGGTTCGGACGCGGCGGGAGTACTTCCTGCAACCAAAGGCGGCTGCATTCTCTGCAGACACCAGAGCTCAGAGCCAGACTGGACCCAGCTCTCCCCATCCGCCCGGTCGTCGGTCCTAGCGGCGTCGCCGGAGGTCCAGGCACCCGCAGCCGCTGCCCTTGAAGCACAGGCTGAGGACTGGGTTGAGGGCGAGTCGGTCACGTGCGGCCGGGAGGGGCATTAGAGGCCGCGAGTTTGCAGGAATGTAGTTAACTTGCAGGGAAAAGTTTCCCTCGGCAGCCGGTCGCGGACTCGGTGCGGGCGGGCGCGCAGAGGAAGGAAGAGCCGGGAGGAGGCGGAGCTGGCGAGCGGCTCGGGCGGGCGGTTCTCTCAACTTTAGTTTTGGCGTCTGAGGCGAGTTTCTGTCTCAGTCGGGCACAGCCGCCGCCGGGGAAAAGAAAGGGAGGAAGGAAGGAACAAGAAAAGGAAATAAAAGAGAAAGGGGGAGGGGAAAGCAACTAGTTGTCCGCCTTCAGTCAAGGCAGTTGAAGGAAAAAAAAGTTCTCAGGCGCCGCAGGTCCGGGTCTCTCTCAGCCCCTCCCGAGGCGCAGCCGCCAGACCAGTGGAGCCGGGGCTCAGGGCGGGGGCGGAGGCGCCGGGGCGGGGGATGCGGGGCCGCGGCGCAGCCCCTCGGCCCTAAGAGCTAGGAGCGCGTCGCTCCCGACGCCCAGCGCCGACCGGCTCACCGCCCTCACCGCTTCTCCAGTCTCGGCCCGTCGAGCCGGGGCGCCCGGGCGGAGCCCTCGCCCGCCTGGTCAGGGGGTGCGCGTCGGTAGAGGCAGAAGCCATGGATCCTGGGCAGCAACCGCCGCCTCAGCCGGCCCCCCAGGGCCAAGGGCAGCCGCCCGCGCAGCCCCCCCAGGGGCAGGACCCGCCGTCCGGGCCCGGGCAGCCGGCGCCCCGGGGGTCGCAGGCGGCGCCGCAGGCCCCCCCTGCCGGGCATCAGATCGTGCATGTCCGAGGAGACTCGGAGACCGACCTGGAGGCGCTCTTCAACGCCGTCATGAACCCCAAGACGGCCAACGTGCCCCCGACCGTGCCCATGAGACTCCGGAAGCTGCCGGACTCCTTCTTTAAGCCGCCGGAGCCCAAATCCCACAACCGACAGGTAACCTATCCCCTTCCCTGTCAGTCAGGCCCTAGGTCGGGATAGGGCTTCCGAGAACCCTGGCGAGGGGTAGGCATATCCCGGAGAGTTGGAGGAACTGGAGGCGCCCGCTCGATCGCGGTTATCGGCACCCAACTCCTCCCGGAGTCCGGGGCCGAGATTTGTTTTTCCCCTTGGAGTTTCTGCGGTTGCAGCCGCGGGGGGGTGTGCTTTTCTCCTTCCTTTCTTTCTTTCTTCCCGGGGTTCCCAGGAGGTTGGCGGGAGTGGAGGGGGAGGTGGGGAGGAAGAAAGGGGGTGGGGAGAGCCCGCCCGGGCCGCGGTGGGCTTGCACAATGCGCGCGCCTCCGCGCGCTCCGCACCTTCGCTCCAGCCGCGGCCCGGGGAGGGGGAGGGGGGCCTCTGGCATCCGTGTGGGTGAGTTGCCAGCGGCGGCCGAGTTTGTGAAGTTGAGCCCTGGGCCCCTTTTCCTTCGGGGCCTCCCGGTCCTCTTCAGTCTCCTGGGGAGTCAAATAATTGTTCTCTTGTTTTCCAGTGTTGATTAGGGGGTGGAGGTGGAACTAGTCCTTTTCGTTTTCTGGTTTTCCTCTCCCTTCCCCTGCCGAAAGCGTTTATTTTCCTCGCTGCCCGGGCCCTTTCGGAATACTGGATCCGGGCTTTCCCTGCCCAGACTTTCCTGGAAGTTGTTTATGGAGTTCGTTCTTTCACCCCTGCACTTCCCTTGCGCTTGGAACTTGGGCAGGCTCGCTCACACCAAACTTAGTGGGTTCACGTGTTGGTTTCCCAATTGTAGACTATTATTTACAGTCTGCCGCAGTGCTTTTAAATGAGCCACATCTGCACGTTGCGCAGGAACTGAGTTGAGCTTTACAGTACCGAGGTTTTCACGCAGCCTTTGAGATTACGCTGCAGGTTGACTCATAGGCCAAGTCCTGCCTAGTTTAACTGTGATTACAAGTTAATGTTTGGGAAGCGATGACTAATTCTGGGATCGCCATTGCATTTTTAATTCTTACCGAGGATGTGAAAATGGCTGTTTTTCCACAGGCATAACGTTGGACTATTTTGTTAACTTGTTTTAGTATTGAAGTGGAGTTGTTAGCAAAATTTAGACATTCCAGTAGGTCCCAGTAAGACTTTTTTTAGTGAAGACTTTCGTAGGTGCCCCCCCCCCCCACTTTTTTTTGAAAAAAGGAATTGCTTTAAGCTAAATCTAAGCGTAGGAACTTTACCCACAAGCTAATCGGTTTTCCAAATACTGCAATGTAGTTGATGCATTCGAGATGTAACTTGAATGGAAAGAAGAGTTATCCCTCCTCCTCCCCACTCCCCTTCTGCTTCTTGTTTGCGGTATATTCTTGTGGGCAAACCGAGGAAATTTTGGAACCCAGAAAAACTCACTTTACCTACTGGCAAAACCAAAGTTGAAGAAGAGAAAAACAAAAAACAATGTAGCTGCTTGCCTAAACACTTAGTTTGTAAGAAGTAGACTTAGGTATACTGTTTACCTCTCACTCTGCAGGTGAGTATCTGAACTCATTATGGATTTAGTGTGTTGGCATGCGCCCTATAGAGTACATGGCTGTGCTATTAGTGCACATAGGAAATGGAATTTCCCATTTCGTGACATCTGTAAACCAAAAACTGAATTGCAACTGAAAAGTGAACTTATTTTTCTATTAAGTAGTTACATAAGAATTTATATACAGCAGTTTGTGGACAGTTTCGTATCTCCATTGTAATCAGTGGATTTTAAAACAAAAAAAAACTGTATTCGATTTTGAATAGTATGAATCTGTGTTGTAAGTACTGTTGTGCACAAACTGTTGGATGTAAATTCTTAGGTTTATATTGTATAACCAAACCCACTGCCGTTGAATCAATTCTGACTCATAGTGACTGAATCAGAGAACAACTGCTCTGTAGAGTTTTCAAGTCTGTGATTAATAAAGGTTAATCAAGTATAGTTTTATTTTTTTAAAATCCATAGATTAGAATTAGATTGTGACTATCAAAAACTTAGAATTTCCTAGATTCATATGGGCAAGGATGGGAGACTCCACAAACCACTGGATATAAGTTCTTGTGTAGTTATTTATTAGATGAGTAGGTACACTTTTCAGATGGAATTCTTTCTGGTTTATATGGAGCCAGAGCCTTGGTGGTACAGTGATTAAGAGCTCAGCTGCTAATCAGAAGTTTGGCCATTTGAATCCACTGGCAACTCCTTGGAAACTGTGGGGCAGGTTCTACTCGATCTTATAGGGTCCCAATGAGTTGGAATCCACTCAGTGGCAGTGGCTGTTTTTGTGTATTCTTCGTGGAAGCAGACTGCCATGTCTCTCTCCAGCAGAATAGGTTGGTAGGTTCAAACCACTGACCTTTTGGTTAGTAACCAAGCCCTTAACCACCAAACCACAAAAACAGAACCAAGCTGTTTGCTGTTAAGTTGATTCTGATTCATAGTGACCCTATAGGATAGACTAGAACTGACCCATAGGATTTCCAAGGAAGGGCTGGTGGATTTGAACTGCTGACCTTTTGGTTAGCAGCCAAAGGCTTAATCACTGCACCACCAGGGTTCCTATATAGGGTATATTACCCCCATTTTTACGTCATGGAAACAAACAAAAACTTTTACAAATGAGGAAACTGAGGCTCACAGAGATTAAGATATTTGTGTAATGTGCAGTAACTAGTGACAAGTTGTAGAAGTTTAGACTAGAACCCACATCTTTGGTGTTTGAATGCACAGTTGTTTTTTTAAAAAAAAACTATAGTACACAGTTGTAAATATATATGTGTGTGTGAGTTCTGTATTGTAACTGAACTGTTAACATCTTTATCATTTATGTACCAGTATACGATTGGGTTTTCATTTTATGCATTAAGATGGCTTTAAGAACTTTTGGGTGGTTCTGAATCTTCTGCATTCATCAAGAGTTGTATGACTTGCAGTGGTTGGTTGACAGCTTTTGTGTATAGTGAGAAAAAATGGATGAGTGTCATGTGTTTAGGTCTTGGCCTGGAAAAAAATTTAAAGCTCAGTTTAGATAGAAAATAAAAAAAGAGGCATAGTCATTATATTTCTTGGGTAATATATATAGCTGGGACCTTTTAGAACCTGAAAAAGCCCCCCTGCCTTGACCTTTTAGAAAATTGGCTGTCAATTTCGTTATTTACTGTTCTCAGAATATTTCATTTATACTGTACTGTTATTGCTGCATGGTGCCATTGAGTCAGTTCTAGCTCATAACTACCCAGTGTACCAACAGAACACAATATTGACCGGTCCTGTGCCATACCCACAGTTGTTAATGTTTGATCACATTGTGGCAGCCACTGTCCGTTATCTCATTGAGGGTCTTCCTCTTTTTCTCTGACCCTGTACTACTAGTCTTTAAAAGATGCAGAGGCATGCCTAATGTCTTAGATGAACTGTTTATTAAAATCACAAATACTTGTGAAAATACGTATTAGGACAAAACTGCATAAACCCTGTCAAACGCTTTTCTGCAGGGTCAAATACGAAATGTTGAGTTTTGCCTTTGGTTCTTATATATTGGGTTGCAGCGAACTTTCTTTCTGGAAGATTTAAAAGAACTCTCTTAAAAATTGTGTGAGTTTTTTTGACTTTCATTTTAATATCTCTAACAGGTCAGTACTGATGCAGGAAGTGCAGGAGCCTTGGCCCCGCAGCATGTTCGAGCGCATTCCTCCCCAGCGTCCCTGCAACTAGGAGCCGTTTCTCCTGGGACCCTGAGCCCCACTGGAGTAGTCTCTGGCCCAGCAGCTACACCCACTGCTCAACATCTTCGACAGTCTTCATTTGAAATACCTGATGATGTACCTCTGCCAGCAGGCTGGGAAATGGCAAAAACATCTTCTGGTCAGAGATACTTCTTAAAGTAAGTGAGGATAATGGTAGGAGATAGTTATCTAAGCAAAATGTATTCAGAAAGTAGTGTCGAGATAAAAATGCCTTTTTTAAAATTTCACTTAATATTTAAGTGAGGCTCAGTTGTGTATTCCATATGTGTATGTTTTATTGTATTTTAAGTGAAGGCTTACAGAGGAAATTAGTTTCTCATTAAACAATTACTGCCCCTTGTTTTGAGACTCTGTTTATTTATATATATACTTTTTTTTTTCCCCCTGCAGTTTGATATGACCTAAATGCCTTATTTAGCTTTGGTAATATTTTGAAGGTTTGATTGATCCTTGGTTCAGAACATTGTTACTTTTTTCTTTTGTGGTAGTTGATTATTTCGAGTTTGTACCAAATCTGTTTAATTAGCTTAGCACAAAACTGAGTTCAAGAAAATGATGAAATTTTTCAAATTATGACAGAGTCTTAGGAAGTACGTAGGACACTAGTACTGTCTTTTTAAATAAACATTTTATCAGTATAGAAGAATTAACAAAAACATAGAAGCCTAATTTTATATTATTTTAAATTGTAAAATGGAAAATACTTTAGCTTCAGTTGGATGTGATTTATCAGGTTTTTTTTTTAAAAGTTAACAGGCTTTATTCCTTTTTATTTGAATTTTTCCATTGTGTTTTAAATGAAAGTTTATTATTCTCACGCAAAACTTACAATTTGGTATGTGACCCTAACTACCCTCCCCACATGGTGACACTTACTACTCTTCCCATTCGTCCTATATTTCTCATGTCCACTTACTCAGCTCCTGGACGCTTCCTTCTTCTCACTTCACTAGTAGACATGAGCTACCCAGTCAGTCTCCTGTAGATGTCTACCCAATCCAAGAAGCACACTCTCCACTAGCATCATTTTATGTCTTGCATATTCAGCCTTTGTCTGAGGAGTTGGCTTCCAGAATGGTTTATGGGCTGATAGAGAGTGCAGGGGCCATGTCTTTTGGGGACCCTCCAGTCTGTCAGCCATCAAGTCCAGGCTTTATTCTTTCGAGTAGTTTGAGGTTTATGGAAAAAACGTCAGAGAAAACAGAGGGCTCTCCAGTGTTTCTGTTTTTCATCCCCAAGAATAAAGAAAGAGATACGAAATCTTTGTTTTGATGTATAGTCTCTCAGAGACAAACTTTTTTCAAGCCGTCGTGTCTTCAAAACGCAGTCTGCCTCTTTGGAAAACAAAAACAAGGCCATTGAGTTATTTTTTATCAACCCTTTTGTATTTAACAAATGACAAAGTTTTATTAAAACTGAAAAGATCTAAATAGAACTTTTCCCCTCTAATTTTGAAGTTATAGGTACCAAAACCCAAACTCATTGCTGTGGAATTAGTTCCAACTATTAGTGACTGCATAGGACATAGTAGAGCTTATAGGGTTTCCAAAGAGATCTGGTAGATTCAAACTGCTGGCCTTTTGGTTAGCAGTCTCATCTCATAGACACTGCACACCAGGGCTTCCAAATTATAGATGAGACCTTAATATTTTTAACTGCTTTGTTTGAATCAAGCATACACAAAATACTGTGTAAAACCAATTATTGTATACTGTAATTCAGTCCAGTCCAAGTTTTGATTGAGATCTGTTTTGACAGTGTATTCCCTGGGTCAGGGGAAGGATGTGGCAGTTTGCTTCTCTAAAGATTACAGCCTTGGAAACCCTGTGAGGCAGTTGTGCTTTTTTTTGTCTGTAGAGTCGCTAGAAATCGAATTCCACTGCAGTGGAATTGTTCCTCAAGCAGTGGGTGTTCCTCAAGCAAATTGAACATTTATGTATTAGATCAGATAATGCAATTAATGATGTTATTTCTCAGGGTAAATTGTTACTTTGCAAAATACACAGTTTGTGACAGGCTTACTTAGGTGAAGAGCAAGGGAAAAGTTTGATCTTAAAAAGTTTCTACAGTTCTGTATGTTCTTGCAATGTTTTTTCTTCTTTTAAAATTCATTTTCGGGTGTCCTGGTATCCATTTCAAAGGGTCAGGTTTCAACTAGAACTATAAAGGGCCTGAGACTGGAAAGTACACACAAGTCTGGCAAACTCATCTGCATGAGCACGATCATTTGTTCTCAAGCAGACATCCAAAGTAAATGATTGAAAGAGCTGCTAGCTGTGAGGGATGTGCCTTGAAGGGGAAGGGAGTGGAAACAAACCAGGTTGTTAGGAAGAAAAAGAATGGCTGTACTTTTTTGAACCTCTCCCTGCTGGGTCACATGCTGACCTGGGGAGATCTTAAAACAGCTTAATAGCCTGCTTGCCTTCTGTTTTCTTTTGTTGATGGTGTGGCTAAAAGTATATGCTTAAAGAGCAATATTTATGTTCTTTTTAGCTTCTTGTATCTTGTAGTAATACAGATATAATACATTCTGCCTTTTGAGTATTTGGAATGAGGTTTTTGTTTTGAGCTGAAGTAAAGACACATGTGTTTAAAAAAAAATTCTGATAGTTCTTTTGAAAGCAAATGTTTCCTTAAGGTTATTGATGTAGATGAATTGAAAGTGTACACAGAAACCACACATCCTCCCCCCCTTTTTCATTATACTTTGAGTAAAGTTTACAATTCAAGAGAATTTCTTGTACAGAAGCGTACACATTGTTATGTGATACTAGCTACTCTCCTGATGCTATGACAGCACATGCATCCTCTCTACCCTTTGTTTCCTGTGTCCATTCAACCAGCTCCTGTTCCCCCTCTGTCATCTCATCTTACCTCTGGACAGGAGCTGCCCAGCTAATCCACGCTACCTGCTGAAGCCAAGAAGCACACTCTTTACCAATATCATTTTACATCTCATAGACCAGTTCAGTATTTGTCTGAATAGTTGGCTTCTGAAATGGTTTCAGTTCTCAGCTAACAGAGTCCAGGGGCCATCTCTTCTTTCAAGCCCTCCAGTCTGTCAGAACATCATGTCTGGTGTTTTTACTAGAGTTTGAATTCTGTACCCGTGTTTCTCTTGCTCCATCAGGGACTCTTTGTTAAGTATCCAGTGAGGGCAATCATTGGTGGTAGGGGGCACCATCTAGTGCTTCTAATTTCATGCTGATGTAGTCTACAGTTCATGTGGCCCTTTCTTTCTCTCAGGCTCTTATCTTTCCCTTGTCTCTGGTGTTCTTCATTCCCCCTTGTTCCATGTGAGCTGAGACCACTTGGTACTTCTTAGATGGCTGGTTGCCAGCTTTCAGATCCTAGATGTCACTCACCAAAGTGACTCACCAGATATCTACAGTGGGCTTGTAGAGGAAGTGAATTAATGATATGAAAGTTAGGCCATGAAAGGAATGGTTACAAGATTGGAGAAAAGCTTATCTGGAAAAGAAAAAACTGGGAAGAAGAAAGAGAACATATAATTCCTTCCAGATTCTTGAGGAACTTACATGTGTAAATAAAATAAGCATATTGCATGGTAAGAAACATGAAGATTGTGGACTCCAGTGTAACAGCTTTCTCGTGTCAGATGTTTCCAGATAAAGGGAATTCCTTGAGAGCTAGATCTGTGTCAGTGAACGGAGGGAAAACATGACTTGGTACCTGTCAGGGATTGTATAAAAACCCAAACAAAACGCATTGCCATAACGTCCATTCTGACTTAGAGTGACACTCTCTAGACAGAGTAGAACTGTTCCATAGAATTTTCAAGGAGTGCCTGGTAGATTTGAACTGCTGACCGTTTTGTTAGCAGCCATGGCATGTAACTGCTATGCCACAAAGGTTTACAAATGATTGCACAGTGGGTCTTGAAACATTGGATGTGAAGGATGAGTGCTGTGGTCCTAGAAAATTTTTATGTTCTAATGAGGAATATCTGCTTTATGATCACTGCAGTGTGGAGAAAAGTTATAAGGTTAGTTTGCTTCCATTTGTCAGCTACTTCCATAATGCTGTAATTCTTATTTATCAGGCCAAATAAGTTGTCATAAACAACACATTTCTGTGTAGTGTACAGATGTGTGCTCTCCAGTTGATTATGACTCACCATGGTGACCCTAAGAGACAGTAGAACTGCCCTCATAGGATTTTCTTGTGGAAGTCTTTATGGAAGTGGGTCACCAAGTCTTTGTCCCATGTAGCAGCTGGGAGGTTTCCAACTGCCAGAATTTTGGTTAGCAACTGTGTGCTTAACCCTTGTGACACCAAGGCTTCGTTAAGTGAAAATGGTGTATGTCCTACTCTGAGTCTGAGATGATAAAACTAAGATTTTGGAGCCAAGTTGCTCTGTCAAAGCTAGTTTTTGTCGTATTTTTGATGTCTTAAAGTCTGCCTGTCTTTGAAATCCATGCTTACCTGTGTTTTCTCTTCTTTGAAAGATGACAGTTGTTGGTGGCCCAGTACAAAAACATTCATGGTAACTGCAAACTTGACACTTGTTTTCAACAGTGAAAAAGTTAAACTATATACATTTGATAGATACTTGTTGGAACTAACTTGTAAGTTACAAAATATGCAGTTTATTGAAATTTTTACTTCGTATGAAGAAATCTAACTGTAAATGGTCCAGACATGCAAGATGATGTAATTTGATCAAACACTTAGAAATGTTGTCTTTGGAAACACCTAATTGTTGCCTTGTGACCATAGATGGAGGAGATTTTGAAGTCATGTGGCCCATTCTGTATTTTCAGGGCAGCACAATTACTAGGGGATTGTAAGCAGGTGATCACTGGTATTTTTAAATCCCTCCCTAACTCACTGGAGAAGACCTGGTGGTACAGTGGTTAAGTGCTAAGCTAGTAACTGAAGGTTGGCAGTTGTAACCCAGCTGCTCTGCCAGAGGGAGACTGCAATCTGCTTCTGTAAAGATTACAGCATAGGAAACCCTGTGGGTGAGTGCTGCTTTGTCACATGGGGCCCCTATGCGTCGAAAACGAAACATCATGACCCTTAACAACAACTAGCTCAGTGAGATCTCTTTTGGAGTTATTTATCCCTAATCTTGCCAAGAAATGTGGTGGGTGGTATGGTATTAGCTGTATTTATCAATGACACTTAATTGAGCATTAGTATGATTGTGAAGAATGTAAAAAAAACCTTAGTCTGTATTCTACATAAAATGTTCTACTGAGTTTACTTTTGAAACAAGTTTCTTCAACATAGTACATTGAGGTTTATTTGAAAAGAATTCATGCTGTTTACTACTCTGAAAATCACTACTTTCTTCAGCTGTCTTACACTTTTCCTACAGGAAGTAGTTCTTCAAGTAGTTGGTTAACAACTTCCTATTTCTTTATAAGCTGCTGAATAACTTCCTGAATTAGTTTTCTGTAGTATCTCTGTTCAAAAGGAATATTTTTTCTTTCTTAGATTTAGTTTATTGAATGTGATACTTCATAACTATTACCATGAACAAAGAACTTTTATGTATTACACTGTATAGGACCTTATATTTGATTTTAAAAATCTGCTCTAATGTAAAAACTGTTTGCATTATTTTGATAATGAGCTGATGTTTTTGAAAGATAGTTTTGGTTCATTTCAGTTCTTCATCATTTTCTTAATAGCCACCGGGCCACAGTGGATTTTGGATTTGTTTTATTTTGGAGAGGTAAGGCTTCTTGTGGTTGTGATTTGATTCAAAGTTATCTTAGTCCAGAGTATTAAAAAAAAGGCTTTTTTTTCCCAGAGATTTTGGATTTCCTGCAGCATTTCCAACACTAGATGAATTTGCCTTTGAGCTGTAGTTAATCTCTTCTAATTAGATTGATACTTTCTCGGTTACCTGGTGTATTTCTGAAATGAATATTTCAATTCTCTAATTAAAGCTGCCTCAGAAATATATCAAGTGAAAGAACTGAATTAAACTGTTTCTTATACTTTGATTTTATGCTTCCCCTCCTAAGTACTTGCTCACTAGAAGACTAAGTGCATAGAATGTATATTGTTACCATAATAAAAATTAGATGTTTCAAAATGGAACAGTTTGATGAAGAATAAGGCTGTTCCATTTCTTGGTTTCTTGCTGTATCAAGTGTAACCCAAATAATTTCTTTCTAAAAATGAAAACTTTGCAGTTTTGCCATTAAATGCTGATTAAGTTGGAAAATCCGGTTCAAATTGCAATCACAAGAGTATTTCCATATCTGAGGGGAGGGCTGGTCTCTGCCTGTTTGTCTTGCTATTGAGGCTGAGTGGGGGGAGAGATGAAAGTATGCCCTCAGCTCTCTGAAAAGTGCTTGCTTCTGCTCAGTGGGTGGGCATCCCTGGGAAGAATGGCCCACAGTGCCACAATGATTTAGTCAGAAAAACTCTGGAGAGACTGTTGAATATAGTGGCAGGAAAAAAACAGTTGGAAGATACTAGATGTGACAGATTAGTAAATAGAAAGTGGAGATTAGTTTATTCACTGGGGAAAATATTATAGAGTATTTTTACTGTGAACTAAGTGAGATATTTAATTAGAAACTAAATGTTTAAATGCAGCAAGATGGTAGGTTAATTTTCTTTTTTAAAAAACAAACAGTATAAGAATTACCCCTCCCAGAAGGCTTGTGTTAACCCTTTAAAGAACAAAACAAGCAATATTTGTGTAGTTTACACTTACAAATGTTTGCTTGAAACCGTGAGAACACTCCTTATTAATAATGTAGAGAAATTTATTTATAGTTAGAAAAATAAGTTAGCATCCTGAAATAGTACTACTTTCATGCCTCTGAGCTGCCTTTACCTTAAGGCTTTTTTGGAAGAGGCAAATTCCAAACCTAACCTTTCAGTTGTTGAACTGTATGCTGTAGTGTAGGCTTAGTGCATCAAAGTGAAGTCGTTTTAAAAATCAGTTGTTCAGATTTAAGACTTTTCCAACTTAATTTGCTGTCTTCTGTAGTAGCATAATTTTGCTAGTAATTATGTCTTGAAATTTAATAATAGTTGAGTACCGTTTCATAAAAGGAGGTCTTAAAAAGCTGCATGGTTCTGTAACTGTGGTGCAGCTTTTACAAAAAGGACTTCTGATTCTAGGATTAATCAGAATTTCAAGCCATGAAAGGGACATTGCTGTTTTTATGAAGAAGAATTGTTTCACGGCTCTGCTCGCTCAAGTACTGTAGCACCAAATTTTCTCGGAACGAATACTGCCACTAGGGCTTGACCTCTTCTAAAAGCAAACAAAAAAGTTTGGTATAAATCACAATAGTCTCCCTCCTCTCCATCTCTTTATTTCCCCCCTTAATATTCTTGGAAAGGAAAAGTAGTCAGTACTTTAATCCTCATGTGGCTCCTTGCATGGGAAGTGTCACAATCTTGAATTGATCAAATGGTACCAAGGGTTACTTGTTCTGAATGATGTTATAAATTAGTAAAATAAAACAAATGAAAGTGTCTAATAAAATAATGAGTTTTCTTCCAGTATTTTCATGCTTTGTGTTGTGTTCAGTGCTTTATTTGTTATTATCTCTCTCCACTTTAATGTGCTTTTTCTGTCTCTTCACAGGGTAGTATTGGTCATTAGACTATCATCTTCTTCAGCTGGGTCCCAGTTTGGGGATAGAGGAGGGGATGTTTTGTGAAAAATTCCTTCTTTCCACATCTTGCTTACTTAACCTAAAGGTAGAAATGTTTTGTTTTTGTTTTTGTAAGATCTGTACTTGGCTAATAAATGCTTTTAGAAAGCTGTGCTTTTCTAAACTTGCATGAAAACTTACTATATAGACTATTTGGGGATTGGGGTGAAGGCAGCTTGCTTCAATGCAAGATACTTAATTAGGAAACTAAATGTTTAGTTTAGCAGCAAGGTAGTAGGTTAATTTTCTTTTTCAAAAAAAGAATGACCCCTCCCCAAAGCCTTCTGATAACCATTTAAAAAAACAACACAAGTAGTATTTGTATAGTTGACACTTAAATTTTGAGGGGTGTAGCGCTAAATACTACTTTATGTGTACATAGTTACGACTATAGTTTGACAAAATTGAATTGGACTGGAAGGTTGTTTGAAATTCATTTCTCAGTTATCCTGAAGTGACTGTAATTTTGAACAGGAATTTGGGAAGAAGTAAACTGTATTATCTGGGAGTTACAAAGTAAAATGTGGATTCTTTTTCCCTATGAGATATAAAGTGGGGTTTTTTTGTTTATAACAACTCTGTTCTCAGTTTTTCTTCCCTATATGTCCAGTTTTCATAGATTTATTTTAATGTATTATGATTTTTACTATAAAGTAACACATTTATCAAAAAACCCCTAAACCCATTTCTGTTAAGTCAGGTCCAACTCATAGTGACACTAGAGGTCAGAGTAGAACTGCCCCACACAGAGTTTCAAAGGAGCGCCTGGCGGATTTGAACTGCGACCTTTTGACTAGCAGATGTAGCACTTAACGTACTACGCCACCAGGGTTTCCACATTAATCAAAGGATTAGAAAATTCAGAGAAGGGAAAAAGTAGTGGAGAAAGCATTCATATTCTGTCAGTTAGAGAACTTTAAAGATACTTGTTTTCATAGCCTTATGTGTAAACAAATATTTTGGAATTTAATTTTTAGGTACTAACGTGTATGTGGGAGCCTGGCTGATATAAGTGATTTGCAGTCAGTTGCTAACCTAAAGTTTAGTGATTTGAACTCACCCAGCATCTCTGCAGACAAAAGCCTGGTGAATTGCTTCTATTAAAAAGTACAGTCCAGAAAACCCTTGTGAGATACAGTGCTGCCGTGCGTGAGTTCGGGCCTATTTTGAGATTTGCTAATGTGTTGGGTAACTATGTTGAGATCTTGTATTTCTGATGATATGTTTATCCTTTAACATTTCATGGGTACTTTGGTAGTGGAATTCAAGGTTATATTATTTTCCCTCAGAATTCTTTTTTTTAATTGTAGTTTAGGTAAAAGTTTACAGACCAAATTATTTTCTCATTAGACAGTTAATACACATATTGTTTTATGACACTGAGTCCGTTGACCTGTCAACACCTTCGTCTTTTCAACTTTAGGCTCCTCATTCCCATTGTCTAGCTTTCCTAGCCCTTCCTGCTTTCTCATCCTTGCCCTTGGGATGTTGTGCACATTTAGTCTCATAGATGGTTGAACTGTGTGTGTTGTTACTGTTTCATAGGCCTGTGTAATCTTTGGCTGAAGGATGAGCTTCAGGAGTGACTCTAGTACCCAGTTAAAAGGATGTCCAAGGGCCTTGCACTCAGGGTTTCTCTAATCTCTGTCAGACCAGTAAGTCTGGTCTTTTTTATGAGTTTGAATTTTGTTCTGCATTTTTCTGCTGGTCTGTCTGGGAACTACTATAATCTCTGTTAGAGCAATCAGTGGTGGTAGTTGGGAACCATCTAGCTGTGCTGGCCTCAGTCTTATTGAGGCTATGGTAGTTGTGGTCCGTTAATCCTTGGGACTAATCTTTCCGTTGTGTCTTTGATTTTCTTTCTCTTGGAATTCTGAAGGCAGTGCTCCATCTGATTCTCGTTTCCAGTTTTCTTATTGAGCAGTTAAACCCAAATTACTTCCCTTTAATTTTAGTGTTCCTTTTTCCTTCAGGGATCTGGAATTTCATCATGTGCCTTGGTCTGAGTCGTTTTTAATTCATTGTAATGAATGCATCATCTGGAAGCTAAGTCTTGAGGTGGTGCCACGTAAAAGTTTTGCAGTATGGTAGCAACTGCACTTTAGTGTTGGGAAAAATTGTATTAGTTCCTGGATAATTTCTTTCAGTCTGTTTTTTTTTTTTCACCTTTAGAACTTCCCCTTCTCAGAGTAACTCTTAAATGTTCTTATCTTCTTCCCCCATTTTCTTTCACTTTGTTTTTTTGTTATATGTTTTGGAAGATCCCTTCAACGTTATTTTTCAATCTGTCTGTTGACATTTTTCCATAAATTATCATCTTTAATTTCCAGTGACTTTTCCTGAGCTCATTGTGCCTTATTATTTTTAATAACATGCTGTTCTGCATAGGTATAATGATGTGCTATCTCTAAAGATATTATAGTGTGTATGTGTGTATCTTTTTAATTTTCTTCCTCATCCTTAATTGTCTTAAGTAGGCTTACTGAAGGTTACTGCAACAGAGGCCAGGCCCTAAACTAGGATCCCCCAAATATCCATACCTTATTTATTTTTCATACATTGTTCAAGCTTGATCCTCCAGTGCTGTAGGGCTGAACAGAGTGGGCTTCATCTTTGTTCTTGCCTGTTACAGGTGTCTGAATCTTGGACCTCACTGGGTCCATTTCTGTGTGACAGAAGTTTCCAGTCTCCTGCTTGGGTCAAGGAGGGGAGTGTAGGAAGTTCTTAAAAAGTTGTATGTAACTTTTTTTGTGAAACTAATTTATAATTATGAAGTTGATGATAAAAAGTTGGCCAGTTTTCTAGTTCCAAATCAGTGACTATGGAGTTTCCTATTATTTAACTTAAATATTACAAAGTCTTTTTTTAAATGTAAACATTTATCTTACTTTTCTCTACCAGCAACACGCAAATAGCTAATGAAAATTGTTAATAGCATTTTAAGAAAATCAGGTATGTAGAAATAAAGCTAACATATGCAGAAAATAGTAGACAAAGTAAGGAAGGCCTAACTTAATAGAAGGGTGGCCATTTTCTTCATGGCTCGGACAGTTCATCATCATAAAGGTATAGAATTGACTTATAGATATAATGCAGTTCATCAAAAATGTGGCAGGTTTTTTATTGCTTTTACAAGATCGTGTTTAAGTGAATCCTTCAGAATGTTTTCACTGAGCAAATAATACTGTGAAATTTGTACTCTTTAGTGTCAGTTGTGTAGTTTTTCACGCACTACATTTTCTTAAAGTGAGAACTTGGGCACCAAGGGTGTTAGCATTGGGGAGTATATTTTGTTCACAGGATTTGGACTCTGAAAAAAGTCAAGGGACAGGAAGAGGCTAGACTTTATTATCATTCTTAACATGATAGTGGAGATAACTTAATCTGTATGTATAAACAACTTTGAAAAGTATGGTTTTAAAGTAATCAGCTTTCTGGAGTTAGTATGTAGTTGGTTAGTCTGTCCTTCCCTCCTTTCCTCTCTCCTTTTCTTCTGCTTTTTCCTGGTTTTCATCAGTTCCGAGGGTAGTAGAATAAACTATTTATGCATATGAGAGCTAGATTTAGGTTAAAATAGATTTCACTTGAGTTGGGACCGTTTGTTGTTAATCTCAAATTGAATTGTTCCAAATCTACATTTTCAACACTCTGCCTTGATTAGGTAGAAAACAGTTACATCGGAAATTCTTTAGTGGGAAAAAGGAAGCAAACCTTTTAAAAACCTCATAAATCTTAAGTGACCAATGTGAAACCAAACTAGAGCCGCCAGAGAGAAGGGTTAAGATATACAAAAACAAAACTAAACTTGTGGGTTGCAAAAAATATTGAAATGTTGAGTAACATGAGAAACAGTGAAACAGAATCAGTACGTCATAATTAAATATGCAGAGTAAGGAAATCTGTTAAAGTAGCCGAGTGGTGAGGTTAGAAATAAGCTAAATAAATGAAAGATTTGTGAAACACTGGCCAGAAAAGATCCTTACCAGTGATAGCATCACTGGTAAATTTACCAAACTCTTTTTTTAAGGTTTAAAACTAGGGAAGGGTTGGCCAAAATACAGATGTTTCTGTTTTTCCTCTGCATGTGTTCAGACTCATATAGGTTATGTTTCCGAAATTGCATAGCTTGGATAGACTCCAGGTGATGTAATAGAATCACTTGTAACTCCTCCCAGCTGAAAGATGTGTAGCCTTTTTGTTAGGACTGGTACAGCTTTCTTCTCATGGGTAAGAAAATAATTGGTTTCATGACAGTGACTTTACACTGTCCTCACGTAATGACATGGTTGTGGAAATCAGTGTTAAGCTAAAATAGAAGTTTTTCCCCTGTTTTCAGACCATTCATTTCATTTATTTAGAAAATGTCATAGAAATGATAACACCTAAGATTCAGTGATGTACTCATCTCTGACAAGTCCAGTTATGGATTATTTCTCTGAGGAGGAGGCGGCTTGGAGGAGACAAAGGTGGATAAAGCTCAGCTGAAGTACCCACAGCTTAACCACTTCACCTTCATCGCTGCGTTGAAGCTTCTCTCTTGGAGCTGCCTCCAGGACTCCAGTCTTAACCCTGCAAGCCCTGTATTCATGATCACAAAGCCTCTTCTGCTCTTTGGGGCTGGCCTGTCATCAAGGCTCAGAGCTACCTGCAGGAGTGCTGGGAACCTGTCTTTGTACCCCCCCCCCAAGACAGAGGCTTCAGGCAAAGGTCTAGTTCTGCTCACTTGAGGATGTCATTAAATTCACACACCTTTTTTTTTTTATTATGATTGAGTGAAAATCTATATTCCCCTATAAATTTGCATGCCCACCTATATGCAGCTCCCACTGCTCTCTGCTCCATACATGTCTTATCCTCCAGACGATCTCCTGTCCCCTCCTCTCTATCCACTCCCATACCTGCAGTAAGAGGTCAGCAGGACAACATCCTGTGGATGCATAGAATCATAAAGTGCACACATTATATGGTCACTCTTTGTTGCGAAGTCCAATCCGTTTCTGTCTGAAGAGTTGACCTCTATTGTGATTTATGGACAGGGACAACATCAGGGCCAGGGGGCGTGCTCCCAGGGGAATCCTGAGGCTCCTGAACCATCAAATGTGGTCTTTTAGAAATTCACACGCTTTTAAACACCTTCTCCAATGCCTCTTTCTATCTTAGGTACCCCATAGCAATTTTGAGCCTCAGACTACATAGGAGCCGGGAACCTAGGCAGGTGGCTTCTGCTTTGGTGCATCCTCCCAGAGGCTGTCACCATGGAGGAGACTTGTCCCACAGGCAGGAGTGAAGGGCACTGGGGCAGCTCTTCCAGCTTCAGTGAGGATATGTTAGATGCCATCAAGTTGGTTGTGATTTATAGTGACTGCATGTATAGCAGAACAAAAGTGAGGAATAGTTGTATAAAATGATCTTTGCATTTTAGGCCAAAGCCTGTCCTTTGTGTACTTTTAGAAAGTTTGTTCTTCAGGTTACGTTCATTGCCTGTCTTACTACAGATGAGAATTTGCACAGCCTTAGTGCATAGTAGCTGAGAGTTAAAGCTTCTAACCAAAAGGTCAGCAGTTAGAGTCTGCCAGGCGTTCCTTGGAAACCCAGTGGAGCATTTCTCTCTTCTGTACGGTCACTGCGAGCCAGAATCAACTTGATGTCAATGGGTTTGCTTCCATCAGACACGGGTGATTCTTCTCAAAAAGGGACGCGTTTGGATTCTAGATTTCCATCAAGTTGCTTGTTTTGATATGTAGTTCTTTCTCTCTGCCGTTTATTGTGTTGACTTTTTAAAGACTAGTTATATGTGCTCAGTGGTCTCTCAATTTCACTTTACAGTGGTTTTATGTAGCAGACATTGTTTTGAGAGTTTCCTGGATCCTACTCTGTGTAGATGGGACAAAATTAATATGTCAGTTTTGATAGACTGACTGGGTCTCAAGACTGCATTGTAAGTCATCTTGTTTGCCTTTTTTATTGTTGCTGTCTCACTGAAAAGCTGTTGAGGCTAACTGTAAACTCAGTAAAAACAGATTTTGCCCTCTGTTTACACTTATGCATCCAGCTTTGACTTATTTTTTGACAGATGATGTCCTGTAGACCTCTCTTTTATTTCAGAGACATTGGTGGTTAATCACCTTGATGTATGCCTATAGTCCCTGTGTAATTATTGTCCCCTTGTACTCTCAAGATGTTTCAATTTAGAAGATAAGTTGTATATGTTCATTCTGTGCTAAAAAGCATGCTAGCTATTTGTGTATTCTAAGTTAATTTTACAGGTTTGAGATTATTCTTAAATTTAAGTACTGGAATAATTTTTATAAAAATGATACGGGTTTTCTGGATATAAAATAACAATAGTTCTAATCTAGAATGTTATGTTTGTTCATTAGACTGAATATCTGACTGCTTTAGAATTAAGTAAGGAAGAAATAAAATTCTTTTCTAAGATGTTTAAAACAGGGACTGTGCATAGGAGCGTTCTCAAATGTAACTGTCATATACGCATCTTAACAAGCTTTGTCTTGATGTTAAAGCCTGCCTCATACTTTGTTTTTTGTTACTCTTGTGACAGTCTGTTGTCAGAAAATAGTAGTTAAATGGACTGTTTTCATTTTATTTTCTGGTACTTTAAGAATTTAGTTTAATGTTCATGTTTATAAAGTAAATTTATTAGAATTATATGAAATAAATATACACCCTTTTCATACATGCATTATTTCCATTTTAGCAAGTCATCATCACTGCACAATTGAGTTAGTAGTAAAATACTGGGTAAAAAGTTATGACTTGGTAAAGTTGTATGAGAAAGCTGCTGGTGACTGAAGCCCTGTTTTCAGTGACTTAAAGAACTTTTTAATACAAGCTTTAGAATTTGTTTTAGAAAATCAGAATCAAATGGTTTTGCTTATTTCATGATGCCAAAACCAAGTAAATATTTAAGTGCAGATTTACTAATCAACTTTATTCAGGTTTATTCAGGTGCACTGTAAAACAGATCTTTCTGCATGTTACCAGAATTGACTTGATGGGAATGGGCTTGTGGTATTTTTTGTTACAGAAACCAAACTGTGTCTTTAAAATGCATCTGAATTTTAACTTTATTAGTAAAATTCTTGTAGAACAGAAAGCCCCATCACATTTCTTTTCCTCAACTCAAAATTTAATAGGATTTTGGAAAGAAGTTAAGATTTTCAGGAATGCTAGTGATTAATAAAACTAGTCAACAAACGTAAGGCTGTTAAGGTTTCAACTATTGCTTTAAAATAAGTCACATAGCAGTAATTTACTGTTTTTTAATAGGAACATTTTGCATTATGTGCTTGAATGTCAATTAGGTAGTATTTTCAGGGCTGTCATTTTTTTGCTAGTAGCTTGTTAGGAAAAGCTTTTGCTCTTTTGGTTAAGGTGTCAGAATAGCACCTTATTGCCATACTAATTAGTATAGTACTACTCTCATTTTAAAACATCAAGATTACATGAACATCATGCATGTTATGTGATGTGTATGATTCAGGATTTTAGTATGTTACATCTCCAGATTATTTTTCATATCATTTAGAGGTATGTGCTTCCCCTTTATATGCTGTGAACTTAGTCTGTATGCCTTTTGTCTTTTTTAAAGTTTATTTTGCTTTAAGTGCAAGTTTACAACCCATCAGTTTATCGTGCAAAAATTTACACACGCACTGCTGTGTAACTCTAGCTGCACTCTCCACCCTCCTCCTTTTCACCTTGTATTTTCCGTGTACAGTCAACCAGCTCTTGCCCCTTCTACCCTCTCATTTTGCCTTTGGCCAAGAGCTGTCCAGTTAGCCTCATGTATCTACTTGGGCCAAGAAGTGTACTCTTCCCTAGTATTATTTTTATGTCTTGTAGTCTTGTCCAGTCTTCGTCTGGAGAGTTGTCTTTGGGAATGGTTTCGGCTCTAGGCTAACAGAGTCCGGAGGCAATGTCTTCTGGGGATCCTCCAGTCTGTGGGAACATCAAATATGGTCTTTTTAATGGAATTCTAGTTTTGTGCACCTGTTTTTCTCCTACTACATCAGGAACTCTCTGTTTTATTCTCTGTCAGGGCAGTCATTGGTGGTAGCCAGGCACCATCTGGTTCTCCTGGCTCAAGCTGATATGGTCTCTGGGTTATATGCCCCTGTCTCTTGGGCCCATATTTTCCTTATGTTTTTCCTTCTCCTCTGCTCCAGGTGGATTTGGGACCACATGATGCTACTTGATGGCCACTTGGTAGCTTTTTTTTTTTATTTTTATTTAACATAACTGAGTGAAAATGTACATTCACATGTAAATTTACATGCCCCCCTATATGCAGCTTCCACTGCTCTCCCTGTCCGGTGAGTGCACACTATTCCTTTCTGCTCCATACATGTCTCATCCTCCCAACCGTCTCCTTTCCCCTCCTCTCCGTCCACTCCCCTTCCTCCAGCCAGAGGTCAGCAAGATGATATCCTATAGATGTATAGAACCATAAAGTGCTTCCAATATATGGTTACTCTGCATTGCCAAGTTCAATCGATTCCTGTCCAAAGAGTGGACCTTTGTTATAATTTATGGGAACGGGCAGCATCAGGGCCAGGGGCCATGCTCTCAGAGGAACCCCAAAACCGCTGGACCATCAATTGAGGTCTTTTAGTGGAGATCTCATGATGCACCTCTTTTTATTCTTGTGTTGCCAGTGAGGCTCCTCTCTGTGAGCTCCGTCATGGCTATCACTGGTGGTGGCCGGGCACCATTCGGTTCTTCCGGTCCCAGGTCGATGTAGGCACCCACTCTTGTGGGTCTCTCTGTCTTCTCTGTTGTCTTTACCGCATGCCATTTTGGCCCTCGGTGAGCATCCGTTCCTGCTCAGTTGGGACCATTTGCTGTGCTTGGTAGCTTTTAAGAGCAAAGTGTGATGTGGAACATTCAGGCTTCTTATGTCCATTGATCTGTATGTCCCCTAAAGCCATGGTCTCCAGATGCCTGCCACTGCTACGCTGTCCTTGAAAGTGGTGGATTATATTTAGGAAACCTCTTGGCTTTTGGTTTAGGCCAGCTGTACTGACCTCCTTGGTGCTGAGCACTGTCTCTCCCTTCACTTAACTCAGATCCTGTGTGCTATCTAATCAGTGAAAATCCTCTCTCTCTTTCCCTACACTTGTAACCATCAAATCAAAGACTGTTTTCTTCTGTGTTTAAACCTTTTCTTGATTCTTTATAATAGTGGCCTCATAGAATATTTAACATTTTGCCGCTGATAAATTTCACTCAGCATAATGGCTTCCAGATGCCTCTATGCAATGGGATATTTCCCGAGATCATTGTTCTTTATCATTACATAGTATTTCACTGTGGGAGATACCATAGTGTATCCATTCTTTGGATGGTGAGCATCTAAGTTGCTTTGAGTTGGAATCAAGTCGATTGCAATAGGTTTGGTTTGGTGTTACATATAATTTTTTAACAACAAAAAAAGGTATATTCTTTTGCATGTGTATTTCAAACTTTTCACAGATAAAAAAATGATGGCAAATAGCTTTGGTGCTTTCTTAAAAAGCTAAAAATAGAAATACCGTACAAATCCAGCAATCTCACTTCTTGGAATATATCCTAGAGAAACAAGAGCTGTCACATGAATAGATACATGCACACCAATGTGTACTGCAGCACTGTTCCCAACAGCAAAAGGATAGAATCAACTTAGATGCTCACCCAGAGCGGAGGTAAATGAAGGACATCAAAGACATAAGGAAAATGTGAACCCAAGATTCAGAAAAGGACACATAATCCAGAGATGACATCAGTTTGAGACCAGAAGAACTAGATGGTGTCTAGCCACCATTAATGGCTGCCCAGATAGGGAACACGGCATAGAGTCCTTGATGAAGCAGGAGAAAAGTAGGATGCAGAACTTGAACTCTGTTAAATAGACCAGACTTGAGGGTCCTTGGAAGATGCGGTCCCTGGAAGATGCAGCCCCTGGACTCACTGTTAGCCCAGAAGTGAAACCACTCCTGACGCTAACTCTTCAGACAAAGATTGGACTGGACTGTGAGACTTAAAATGATAACTAGCAAGGAGTGTGCTTTTTGGCTAAAGAAGAGAGATGAGACTAACCGGGCAGCTCCTGTCCAGAGGTGAATGAGAGGGCAGAGCAGAACAAGAACTAGTTGAATGGACAGAAGAAATACAGGGTAGAAAGGAGAAGTGTGGTGTCCCAGTGTGGGGAGGGCCACTAGTTACATAGCAATGTGTGTGTGTGTTTTTGTGCGACAAATTGACTTGGATTGTGAACTTTAAGTATAATAAGATAATAAAAAAGTTCAGTGTATCTTTAATTCTTTAAATTAATTCTCTAATTCTTTAATTCTCTTGGAATTGTTTTGTATGAGTAGTATAAGGTGGGGTGGGATGAGTCCACATTAATTTCTTAAAATAGACTTCCAGTTTCCCTAGCTCTGAAAAATCTTTCCTTTCCCCACTGATGGGCAGTTCCTCTTCTCACATATTACACGTCTGTGATACAGTTGATTATTGTTATTTTGATAGTTATGTTCTGTAAAGTGTGTGAACACTGAGTTGGCCAATGTTATGCATAAGGAAAATCCTGAGTTAGGTTCCTGTGAGCCTGTGAACATAACATTTTTGCCAGCTTACTGGTGCATTGCCTTGTTTTATGTGTGTTTCTGTTTAGAGTCAATTTAATGTATGCCTCTTACCAGTCATTATTATATGCAGTATTTCTTTATCATAAAGCACTGTTGAGAAGAGCTTAACAGTTTCTTCATGCTGGATAGTATGCCTGTAAATTTCTTTAGCTTTCAGCCTCACAACAATGCTATTCACTATGCTTTTTTTTCTGTAGTCCCTGGGTGGGAGCAAACAGTAATGTGTGAGACTGCTAACCAAAAGGTTGGTGGTTTGTGTTCACGGAAGTTGCCTCAGAAGAAAGGCTTGGCAATTTTCTTCTTTAAAGAATCAGTCGTTAAAAATGCGATGGAGCTTGTGGAGTTGCCATGTATCGGAATCAACTTGACAGCAGCTTGTGTACTGATATGCTCGTTTTTGTTGGTCATCATTTCATAAATGCACAAATTTAGCTTCTTTTCCATAGCTTTATCATGCACCATAGGTGTTACATTGGTGCAGTGCCGAGCAGTCACATGTACAGATTGGTGAATTCCTTCATCATTTTTTTGAATGGCACCATATTGTTGATTCCTTAACATTGAGCTCATGACCAACAGCATTACAGCTCATATCTGAACCAAGCTTTTCTAACATATGTATTTTTCCTGTAAGCGACAGGGAAGGCATATCACAGTTTTCCTGTGCTTCATAACATGACAGCACCTCAGCATTATGCTTGGGGGGCCATCTTAAACAGCAGAATTACCAACGAGAACAAAAAATATGAAAATGTGGCACTAAATAAAACACGGAAAGAACATTTGTTTGTAATGAAGGCTAAGTGTTGCCTTGTTTGACCTCAGCTGGGAATGTGCAGATCATGGTGACTCAGATTTTTTGCTGGTCTGTGCATCTTCGGTTATGACTACAAAAATGTTGTGAGAATGGATTTAGGGTGTTACAAATAAATTGTAGTGAGTAGATGAATTCACATATATAGGATCAGTAAATAAACTGTATAGACATAGATCTGTTTCTCTGTCCTGTTTGATCTTCATATCCTTATGCCAGTAGCGCTGTCTTAATTACTATAGCATTAGAGTACATCTTTATAGTCAAACCTAAAAAACCCAGTGCCATCAAGTCAATTTTGACTCATAGTGATCTTACAAGAGAGAATAGAACTGCCCCATTGAGTCTTCAAAGGGTGGGTGATGGATTTGAACTGCCGACTTTTTGGTTAGCAGTTGTAACAGTCAACCACTACGCCACCAGTATTTTCTCTTGATGGTAGGGAAGTCCTTATATTTTGTCCTGTTTTGACTATTCTTTGTCCATTATACTTCAGGTAAATCCTAGAGTTTGTCAGATTCCATGAAAGAACCTTTTGAAATTTTGAGAGTGCAATGAATCTATAGAAACATTTGGGGAAGAATTGACGTCTTTATATACAATTGAGTCTGCGAAGATGGAGTAAACACCCCCTCTTCCTTTTTTCCCCTTAAAGTAAAGGACATGGTAATGTGGCATTGTAGAGAAAGCTTGGACTTGGGAACTAACCATACTGGCCTGGCTTGCAGACTCAGTTTTATTGTCTTCGTGAGCTTGGACAAGTTACTTAAGTTCTCTGTGCTTCAGTTTGCATATCTGTAAAATTAAAATTAGTAGTATCTATTAAGCAGAGTTATCAAGAGGATTAGCTATCACGTCAAGACTCCTAGCATAGAAAACAATGAATAGTAGTTTTTCAATAAATGGAAGCTCTTTTATTAATGTTGTGTACTATAGCTGTCTCTGTAAAGTTTACAGAGTTACCATTTTTAAACTAGGTATGTACATAATGTTATTTTGATACCTTCTGGTAGTAAAGTTAAATTTATTTTAAAAATTTATCAAAGTAATTGTATGTATGGAATCTAGGATAGGTGTAGAACTGTTACTGTAAAATTATTTTACAGTATCTTGCTGCATGAAACTTTTTATACTTGTGAGGAAATATTTGCAAAAAAGCATGTTGTTTGAAAGGATTAACCCCTTTCCCTTCTCCCTCCTAAGGTGAAGTTACAATAAAGATAAGTCAAATTAGACTTTTTAGGTTAAATGTTTCATCAAGATACTAACACACCTGTGTTCATGACAGTTAATTTAGTTTTAAATTTTCTCAGGTTATTGCAGTCGTTAGCTTCTCCACAGTTTTTCATATAATGTAATTTTAAAACATCCATTACTATTACTTCCAACTCATATCCACCCTACAGGACAGAGTAGAACTGCCACACAGAGTTTCCAGTGAGTACCTGGTGGATTTGAACTCTTGACCTCTTGTTTAGCAGCTGTAGCCCTTAACACTGTGTCACCAAGGTTTCCCTGTAACATACAGTGTCTCCTAAAGGTGTTAACACAGCTCATGATTGACTACTGAATTTTGGAAAAGTAGACGGGTTAAATCAGATTCTTTCCTAGATGTTGCTGTGTGCCATTGAGTCAGTTCTCTTTCACAGTGACCTTGTGTCACAGTAGATGTGCCCTATAGGATCTTTACAGCAGCAGATTGCCAAGGGTTTTCTCCCAGGGAACAGCTGGTGGGTCCACCCACCCCTCTCTGGTTACCAGGCAAGTGCATAGGCGTTGCATCGCCAGAGCTCCTTTGATGTGTTGATTATCACTCCTTTAACTGACTACTCAAATATGTAATGGGTTAAAGCAATGGTTCTGCCATTTGGGTTGGGTTCAGCTGAGCAGTTCTTCTGTTGGTTTTGCGTGAGCCATGCATGCGGTTGCAGCTGTAGTCATCTGGCAGAAGCACTGGGGCTTGGAGGGTCTAAGATGGCTTCACTCAGCTGTTTAGGCTGTGGTACTGACTATGGCTAAACTGTTCTGTCCACACAGTCTTAACATTCAGCAGCGTAGCTGGCTTAGGCTTCCTTATGTGGTGGAAGGAGTGTTCCAAAAAGATAAAGGTGAAAGCTTGAAGGCCATTACATACTGTCAGCTCTGCTACATTCTGTTGGTTGAAACAGTCATTCCAAATTCAAGGTCCTAGGAAGAAATAGACTCTACCTGTTGACGGGAGGAACTGCAAAAGATGTGGCTGTGTTTTTCCAAACTACTACACTGGAGAAGTTTTGTTTGATAATATTCAGGATACATGAGATACTGTGTGAGGCTTTAAAAAGTTGTGGTAGAGCATAATGTCGTTAGAAAACAGTTCATGTTCTTAAGTAAAATCTCCTTTTTTAAAATGAACATGAAATTGACATATGTTTTCTCTTTAAATGTTTAGGACCATGAATTTTAATTGAAACCTGGTTGTAATTATCTTCTAAAGTTTACCTCTGGTATTTTACGAAACACCCTCATTATTTATGTTTAACTTAATTTAGGCCTGAACTCGGATACTTTTGTCCCCATGTAAAAATACGTAACATAGCAGAAACGTTATCGTTGTTAGGTGCTGTCGAGTTGATTCTGACATACAGCAATCCTATAGGTTAGAGAGTTTCCAAGGAGGGCCTCGTGGATTTGAACTGCCGACTTCTTGGTTAGCAGCCATAACACTTCACCAGTATGCCACCAGGGTTTTCATGGCAAAAATAGAACCTAGATTTGTTGCTACCCACTTGTGTCTCATTTAATTACTAGTCCCAATTAAGTTGAGAAAAATGTTCATTGTTGTTGCTGATGAATTAGACTTTATATTAATTAGTTGTCTGTTGAATTTAGGTTTATTTACAGACTAGTAAAATTTATTTGAATTGTCACGTTATGTATATATATGTGTGTGTCATATGGAAACCCTGATGATCCAGTCGTTAAGTGCTATAGCTGCTAACCAAAAGGTTGGCAGTTCGAATCCACCAGGCACTCCCTACTCTGTCTTAAAGGATCAGAATTAACAGCAGGGGGTTTGGCTTTTTTGGGTATGTATGTATGTGTACTTAAATAGAAGTAAAACATTGTAGAAGGTGAGTACTTACAGTGACTTTGGAATGATTGTTCTGGCTTCCCCAAAGTGTTTGCTGTGACCACACACCACACCCATTCAGGTTTCCAGGTGCTTATGAATGAACACTCAGAGAGCTCCGCAAGCATTCAATATGAAAACTCAGTGTATTTCTTTCTTAGCAAGCAAAGGCCTATTAATTTTCCATCACTACGTAAACATGGAAACCTTGAAATGGAGTGATTATAAAAACTAATGTAATCTATTATAAGTTTTTTGTTACCTCTAAGTTGAATTTAAGCAGTGAATAAGATTTCAGTATTGTGAGTCATATTCCCAGAATGAGTAACATGATTAACAGAATACCTCTAGTTATTCTTTTGACTTAAAAAAAAGTGATTCATGGTAACTCCTCCATTTTTGGTAGAGTGGTATTGGGTCTATGAAGAGGCTTTACAAGAAAAAAGAGCAGCTATTTATGGAGCATTTCCTCAGGCCTGCAATTTGAAGCCATTACAGCAAAGTTGCTGAGCAAGTCGGTGATTGCATGCCAGCAGTCACCAAGGCCCCCACCCTGCAGCCACCGTCCAGCATTCAGTACGAGTTCAGGACTACCACTGCTGTGCAAAGTTTGCCTCTTTGCACAATTTTCCATAAGTTATTTGCTTCTTAAAAGACTGGGGAGGTTCTAAACCCATATTGTTAACAGCTAGATTGTTAAACAGTTAAAGAATATAGGCTAGTTTTTGAACTTTCACAAAAGATCATCCAAGTATGTGATCCCCCTTCTCTTACTCTGTTAAGATAGGTCATCTTATCAATGTAGAACTTGTCCAGCAATTTTGCTGCATCTCAGAAAACAGATGTTGGGAGTTGTCTGTCAAAGGAATTCCAACTTAATGTATATATCCTTTAAATCTAGAGGCTTTGAGGAGAGTTTTGATTTTCAAATTGTAGTTGACTTTGTTGCCTACCTAGGAAAAAATTAACTTTTTTGTAGGGGTATGTTTAAAATAACTGGAGAAAAAAAACAAAACAAAACTCTGCCATCAAGTTGATTCAGACTCTAGCAAGCCTATAGATCAGAGTATAACTGGCCCATTACAGTTTCTAAGGAGCGCCTGGCTGATTTGAACTTAACCAGGATGCCATCAAGGTTTCCATGTTTAACTACATAGTGATGGAAAATTAAATAGTCGTATTTGTGTTTTTTGTCAACAAGGAATAAAGTTGTCTTAGCTAAATTTGATTGGAAAATTATGTTTGATTGGATACCAGCATAGTTCATGGAATTTAAATCTACTAAAGATAAAATTAGTAACTTTGTCTCAAGACATTTCTGTTCTGTGAATTAGTTTGCAAACTTTCCGCTATTTACTTTGTGTCAGACCTTTCAAAAATATTCTAGCATTTGTGTATTATAGTCTGATCTCTTCAGTAATTTAGGCATTGTTCCATGGCATTCTCTGCCCTGCAAAAATCTGTATTCTTCCATTGTTTTTGATTCAGTTTCAGAAACATTTTTAAATAGCCTTTGGAAAATGAGTTTTTAACAATACCTGTAGTTCTAATTTCAAGTATCAGTTGATAAAATCAGGGATTATGCTGTAAAAATTAAAACCTGTTTTTAATTCAGACTCTTTGAAAATATTGACATTTGTTTAGCTGTAATAATCTAGAATATTTCAAATGCTTTTTCTAGTTGCATAGGCATTATCTATAAGAGAAAATCAGATTATCTCTACAGAAAACCACCACCATACACTTGATAATAGTGAACAACATATACTAAAAAGAAGAGACAGTAGTATCAGTATAGGATGTGCCTCAAAGTATTATGCCTTTTAGAAATGGAATCCTGAGTCCTGAGTAATCCTCTTCAGTTTCACAGTCACATTGGGAAAGATGTGAGTTTCTTATCTGTGGTGGTTATAATTGAGAAAAATTTCCTAGTCCATGTCTCAAGTTGATATTTAGGACATTCTTGTCACGTTTCTGTTTAGCTAAATATTGGCTTTTGGAACTGCTATGTGGATGTCCTGTTTTACCCTCAACCCCTCAAATCCCATATTTTCTTAGCCCTAAGTCTACCTCAGATTGCCGTTTTGCGACTTCCTGAGAACAGTCTCACTGAGAGACTTGTTAGTGATGTGTCCCCTGTGTCCCATGTAGTAAATGCAGCTAAAAGTATTGGAACTGCTTTTAAATATTGTTCTCAGTCGTTTCAGAGGACTGTTAGTTTCATTTGTTTTGCTGCCTTTAGAAAGCTTCAGTTCAGTACTATTCAGAGCTGTGGAATCCAAGTCCCTATAAACAGTTGGGAGGCAAGATGGGTGACACCCATGTGTCGTGAGAAAATATCTAGTTGTCTGCTGAACAGCCATTAAGTAGTGTACCTTAGGAACCCAGACAAAGAGGAGATGTATTGGAATTGTTGAAGAAGGTTTTATGGAAGAGTTTGGTCTTTGGTTATATTTCAAAAATGGAAAGCATTATATAGAACAGGGTTTTAATTTATATGGGATCCTTTTGTTGACTTCGCTAGTGAATGATTTTGTAACATGATGTTTGATTTGATTTTAGTAATTCTGCCTCTAAAAAATTTTTCCACTTTATTTGAATTTCCGCTGTCTGCTTATTCTCCTTCCACCACTAGATTGTAGGACCCACTGGGTTCACCGTTATATCTGAAGCAGTTAGCACAGTGTCTGGCCTGTGTTGTTAGGCATCATGAAGTTGGTTTTGACTCATAGTGACCAATGTACAGTAGAATGAAACACTGTCTGGTCCTACGTCCGAGCCCATTATTGCAGCCACTGTGTCAGTCCTTCTCATTGAGGGTCTCCCTCTTTTTTGCTGGCCCTCTACTAAGCGTGATATCCTCCTGGTCCCTCCTGCTAACATTTTCAAAGTACGTGAGACGAACTCTTGCCATTCTTGCTCCCAAGGAACAGCTGACTGTACTTCTTCTAAGACAGATTTGTTCTTTCTTCACCAGCAACATAATTCACCTTCATGAGTTCTTCTGTCTTCTGTATTCACTGTCTTGGGTCAGTCGCATCTTATTCCTCGAAGTGTGACATCTTTGCTTTTTAACACTTGTAAAGAGAGCTTTTGCAGCAGATTTGCCCATTGCAGTATGTTGTTTGATTTCTTGGCTGTTGCTTCTGTGAGCTTTGATTATGTATCCAACTAAAATGAAATCCTTGACAACTTCAGCCTTTCCTCTTTTTTTCATGATGTTGTGTATTAGTCCAGTTGTGAGGATTTTTATTTTATGTTGAGGTGTAATCTGTACTGAAGGCTGTAGTCTTTGATCTTCAAATCCTCTTGCTTTCAGCAAGCAAGGTTGTGATATCTGCATATCACTGATTGCTGATAAGTCTTCTACCAATCCTAATGGCACATTCGTCATATATCCCAGCTTCTGTGATTATCTGCTCAGCATACAAATTGAATAAGTATAGTGAAAGGCTACAACCCTGACACATAGGAGATCCAACAGTGAAGTCCACAAACTTAATTGTTCTAAGTGCTACATACACCTCACCACTGAATATCACTATGATCACTTTCGAAGTTCTCCCCTTGGGAAACTGTGCACCTAAGTCATCACCTAGTCTACTCTTCAAAACAATTTTGGAACTCTTTCTGGAATGGCCATGTGGAATTGCACTTGGTGGCTCAGTGGTTAGTTCTCATGAACTTAGTTGTATAATTGTTTGTGATGGAGTTTTTAGCCAGTACACAAATAACTGTATTGGAACACCCTCTCTACTCACCTGATCTGGCCCCCAAGGACTTTTTTCTTTACCCGGGGATAAAGGAAATATTGAAAGGAAGACATTTTGGTGACATTTTCAGGACATCAGGAGTAATATGAAGACCGCTGTGATGAAATTGCAGGAAAAGAGTTCTGAAATTGCATTGAAGGGTCGACTAGGCACTGGCGTCAGTGCCTGACTTCCCAGGGGGAATACTTCGAAGGTGACCACAGTGATATTCAGCAGTGAGGTGTGTAGCACTTTTTCTAGAATGAGTTTGCAAACTTAATTGACACTGATTTTAAACCATGCAGTATCCCCTTGATTTGTTCTGATAACTGCTTCTTGGTCTGTTTACAGATTCCTTAGGAGCACAATTACATATTCTTTCCCATTCTTTACAGTGTTTTTCATAATTCGTTAAGATATATATGGTTGCCTTTGTGTAATCAATAAGACACAGATACATATCTTTCTGCTTTCAGCCAGGATCACTTTGAAATCTGCAGTGGTATCCCTTATTCCATGTCCTCTTCTTAGTCTGGTTTGAATTTCTAGTAGTTTGCTGGTAATAGGCTGCTGCATCCCTTTTTTTGAATTACTTTCAAGATTTTACTCTTATGACTGTTAGTGATACTGATATCAATGTCATCATGTATGTGGCATATAACAGATGCTTAATAATGTGATTGAGATTAACTGACTTAATTCTGAGAGTTTTTGTTTCCTTATTTGTAAAGTAGTGGATTGGAATATGGGATGTTAAGAACTTTTTCCCTTCTAGAATGGTTTGAAAAATCAGTGGAAGATGTCCTGTGAATTCTCAGGTCTTCATACAAAGTAAGTATTTTCTGACATGATAATGTTTTGTTTACATCATTGTTGTATTTACATTCCCTTTTCATTTAGAGTAATAACATACAGGAGCCTGTAGGGCAGAGTAGAACTTCCCCATAGGGTTTCTAGAAGCAAGCTGCCACATCTTTCTTATGGTGAGTGGCTGGTTAGCCAGCCTAGTGCTTAACCACTGCACCATCAGAGATTCTTTAAGAATAAAGTGTACTGAATTTAATATAGAAAAAGCAATGAGGAAATACTTTAGTGCTAGGAATTTTTCTTCTTGTAATTTAAGATAAAGAGGAAGGTATAAAAGAAGACTTCTGATACTGTGGAGGAAGATGAAAAGTAGAACTTCTTATAGTGATATTATATGATTTTGGTGGAAATTAAGTAGAATTGTCATGGCTGATGTTTCTAGATAAAGAATCAATGATTTGTTTTGGGATGTAGTTTTGAAGAGAATGTAAACTGATTTTAGAAATACTAGTTCTGTTTCAGAAAGTATCACTAATTGTTAAACTATAAAAAATATTTGAAAACCAAAAGAATTTTAGAATTTTAACCTTCTAGCTGTTTCTTGTTTATACATCTTCTCCTCGCTTTTTGATGTGAGGTTCCAAAGATCAGGTATGTTGTTAGTGAAATTGGCATTATGTGAAAGTGGAGGATGGCCACGTTGGATCACAGAATGGAGGGTGGCCACATTATTGCGTAACAGCCAAATTACGTCATTACCTAACTGCCAAGACACTTGAAATTGTGGCCCAGCCAAATGGACATACAACCTTAAACATCCCAGCCAGTGTTACTTCTCATCTCACACTTCCACATTCTTTACTGTCTGATACACCTTATGAATGTGCAAAATAGATAGTAGATTTTTTACTATTGTCATAAATGTGAGCTGTTGGATATCAAGACAGTAAGTGAAGAGAAAAGGTACCTCTTTTAGCACAAAAACTGAGCTAACATCCTTGAGAGCCAACCAGTGGCTTTACAGCCTTCCAATAGAAGAGGGGTTCATTGTTGTCAGAGCCATGTGATAGTGGCCTTGGACACTTTTTCAGGTCCTTCAGAATCTGTTCTTTATAGTCACTTACAATTTTTGACTACTAAGATTTTCATAGTGATGGTCAAATACAAAATAAATTTTTTTTTAGACCTTATAGGCAGTAGTACAAATGGCTGATGATTGTTTAGTTGCTGTACTCACTAAAGTGTATGGGAAAATGTTATTATTTTGTGAGTAGTGTGGTGATTTATATTGAGATTTAATTTAAAAGAAAAACATGTTTTCATAAGTATTTTCAGGGTCCATTGACAATGGAATGTTGAATTTCCTTTGAGCAGGTGGATTTTGTTGTATGTGCTGCATTTGATACTATAAAGTGAGAGCAACCATTTCTTGACTTCCACATTTTAGCTTCTTTAACGCTCCCCGTTACCTATAGATGTAGATATGGTACTATCTGTTTTTAAAATTGGGAATCTATCTCAGAGAAATGAAGTAACTTACACACATTCACCTATCGAGCTCTGTGCTACTCCAAAGCACAAGCTATTTCTGTTAATTTATGGCTCACTTTTTACAGCCATTAGAGTTTTTGCTGATTTTTTTTTTCCTTCTTTTTTTCCTCCAACAAGTTTTTGGATAGACTGAGCTAAGTCTAGGGAATATTTCCCATGGTATCTAATTCAGTATCACCTACTCATTTAGTGATCAGTTAAATACTTGTTGAATTAAACTGGGGTACTTTAATTTCAGTACAGTGTTCCTTAAAAGAAATAGTACCAGTAAGGAGGAATTAAATTCTTTCCAAAACTGCCCCCGATGATTCTGGTGCATGCATCTACTTAGTAAATGGTTGTTGAATGAATTGAGGAGACTTTTCAGACTGAACATTGTATACTTTTTCATATTGTTAAGTACATAAGTCAGGTTGTGAGGTGGATGTATCCCTATTTTATGAATGTAGCAACATTTATAAAAATGGAGTTTAGTTAGCACTTTCCCCACCTGCCAACTATTGCCAATTTAAGCTCCCTTTATCTTATACATCCTTGTAATAATACATGTGAGAGTACTAAAGGTCACATGTTGTCTTTTTCTTCCTAGCCTTGTTTATTGCTAAGAGCAGATCACCTGGTATTGGTATTAAGGGAGGTCACTTAGAACTGGCGCCTTGATGAAAAAAACCTATAGTTTGATTGGACGAAGGGCATGTTAGTGCTTAATACATGAGGTCAGAATTTGATAAGCATTTCATTTAGACTGGTTTGACTTTCATATGTTTAGTGGGGAAACAGTGGCAAGTTCATACTGACAGTCATTTGTTATACTTTCCTTAATGAAACTGTCCTAATTGGAATTTCCCACTTCTGGGAGTGATAAGCAATGGGAATGACAGCTTTCGTAGTGTCTGATTAAGATAAAGTGGCCTTCATCATAAAAATGTGTAGAGAAAACTAAGCACATGTGTAGGCTGACAGGTATGTGGTAGAGGTCATTCCTGCTTTGGTTTCTAGCATTAGAAGAGACAAGACGACCTCCTGGGTACCTTCTGGCTGCAGACTGTGATCAAGAATCCTTAACTAAAGCCCACTTAAAGCTAAAATTAATGATACCAGAGAAGCCCATTTTAAATGAAAAGTGAAAATTCTTGGCATTATAGAAAACAATTATTTATGCTATCCCCAGGCCTCCTAGACATTCCAGTAATCTTTTGCAAACATATACAGAATTAGTTCAAGTTACATAGTTCTTATCATAATCTTAGGACCAAATTGTTTCCATGAGAGTAAAGTATCCAGTCTTCCAATTTTGAGTCAGTAGGGAAAAAACTAGTTTTACTTGAGGAAATTTACCTTATGACATTTTAGGATCCCCAGTATTCTTTAAACAACACCTGTTATTTAAATATTAAATATGACTTATTGATTTTACTAGGATGCCTATTTTTAAAATACAGAATAAGCTTCTGCTTTCAGGAATTCAACCTGGTATTTCAAATGAGAGCCCATGTATTGCAACATTATTTATCTATTTTTGTAAAGGGCTGTTAATCACTTGGTGCCACTCTGTCTAGTTGTATGTGTGCGGATGTGCGGATTGTCTACATGAAATCACTTGATACGGCTACTTGTTTCTGTAAAAAATTTTTCCCTGTATTTTTAGCCTACCACGTAATACAAAGGGTCGCCGTGAGTCGGATCCGACTCAACGGCACTTGGCTTGGCTAATACAAAGTTAAAACCTTTAGCCATTAGAAGCTACTTTTAATGAAATCTGTTTATAGCAGGTGTTGCCTTACCATTTTCAGACAAAACAGTGTTTAAAAGCATGTGCCAGTGTAGTTATAAAATGCACTTCCTTTATCCTATCTCTCCCCCAAATATGTGCAGATAGATATATGTGTGTGTACACGTGTGTGTATAAATTTAGCTATCTCCAAGCACAGTATTTTGTTTAAAAGGATGATTTGTATACAGTGATGTGTTGCTTAATGTCTGTGATATGTTGAATGAAATAGAATGTTATGGGATTTGGATGTTGTGCAAACATCGTTATGTACTTAGCAAAGTCAGTAGGGATTTCAGACTTATATCAAAAATTTATGGGAACCACAGATGTATATTTGTGCTGGTAAGGAAAACCTGAGTCCCTTGCAAATATTGCAAAATTCATTAAGCACAAGAGAAGAATAAAGAAGGACACTGGTTGAAGACAGAGATGGGAAATTGACTGACACGTTTAAGTTCATCACTTACTCCTTTTTTACCATTTGCCACACAGTACACCTCTTTCCCTGCTCCCTCCTCCCCTTGCCATTTCCTTTTCAGTGGAAGCTCACATCTGTGCTCAGTTTGAAGTATAAAGATTTGGGTGAAGCTCATCTCAGCAAACATCTCAAAAAACTGAGAGGTTTGGGCAGGGCAGGAGGCCAGGGTGAGTCAGGTGGTTGAAATGGGAGGAGGTACGATTGCACGTGCCCTGACCCCTAGCTGCTGCAGAGGTTTTATTTTTATTTGCTTGTAATTGTTCTGTGGTACCAATACTTCCGGTAGGACATACTAGGAATTTAAACTAAATACTTCATTCTCTGTATCTAAACAGAACAGAGAAAATCGTTTCTGGTCACAAAATCTCTGGTTGCATTTGTGATTGTAACTGAATTGTGTGTTACCAATGAAAACATTCTAAAACTGAAACATGGACATAACATGCAGTTGGATGTTGCTTGAATGGATGTTATTTGGCTCATGACTGTATTCTGTATGTATTCTTACATTTCTAGATTTGAAATTTTACTGAGTACTTGTTTTTTGATGCCTCTGTCATTTAATGCTTCTGGAATTATTCTGCAGAAATGTTACTAAGGATTGTAAACTGGAGTTCGCATGTGAAATGTGAGATTGTGACCTCTTGATCTAGAAGCCAGCAGTGTTGCCAACTGAACCAAACCTTTCCATTTCCTAAGAATAGAACTGATCTCTGTGATGACTGGAGTTCAACTCAGTGCTCATGGTGTTCTCCAGTAATTGGTTGGAATCCTAGACACACATACTGGTTTTGTATGTGTTTTAGGTGGGCAGTGAGTATTTCTTCGTTAGGAGGAGAAGAGGTAAAATATGAGTAATTTCTTCAAAGAGTTTGGGAGGGAATTTTAGCGTATCAGAGTTACCACAGCTCTGTAAGACCTGCCTCTGCCCTGCCTCACAGAAGTTGGCATCAAATGTGGAAAGACATTTTTACATGAAATATAATGAACTTGAAAAGAAGCATGTAATATGTATTCCACATAATTGTCTCATTCTTTGGAAACAGTAGCCCTGTAAGCTGTAAATACTGAGCTGAGGAAAAATTGAAGATAAAGGAAACATGAAGACATAGTTTCTTCAGTGAGGCATGAAATACTTGTGAAGTGTGGACTGTATTGTTCAGCCTGTCAGCTTGAACTGTTCAAAATCTAAAGGCAGTGAGCCTCCCAGGATTTCACATGCTAGATACAGTTAATAAAACTTTATAAAGTCACTCTTCTTGTTTTCAGAGCCAAATTGCGTATGTATCTCTATCAATAGCTAGCTAGCTAGCTCTTTTTTTTTTTTTTTTTAAACTTTCCTTACTCCTTTATTCACTCGTCTTGGTCTTTGAACTTTCCAAAACTTTCAGTTTTAAATGCTTGAATATTTTGCAGCGCTTAAATGCACAAGTGGTTGGAAAGCCATAATCTGCCAGAGACACTAGAAAAGAAGCCGCCTGATCTAACCCAAGAAGTGGACTATGTGAAGTAGACCATGGATTAGAATGATAGACTCATGAACAGCCTATACAAATGACACAAACTTGCTTGCTGAAAGTGAAGAGGACTTGATACCCTTACTGCAGAAGATCAAAGACTGTAGGCTTCAGTGTGGATTACCCCAGAACATAAAACAAAAACCCTCACAACTGGACTAAGAAGCAACATCATGATAAATGGAGAAAAGTTTGAATCTGCCATGAATTTCCCTTTACGTGAATTCATACACAACGCCCATGGAAGCAGCAGTCAGAAATCAAGACATTGCATTGGGCAAATCAGCTGTAAAAGACCTCTTTGAAGTTTTGAAAGGCAGAGCTGTCACTTTGAAGACTAAGGTACACCTGACCCAAGCCGTAGTGTTTTCAGTCACCTCATATGCATGCCAAAGCTAGACAATGAACAAGGAAGACTGAAGAAGAATTTTTGCCTTTGAATTGTGGAGTTGATAAAGAACATTGAATATACTATTGACTGCCAGAAGAATGAATAAATTTGTCTTGGAAGAAATACAGCCAGAATATTCCTTATAAGCAAGGATGAAGAGACTGTGTCTTACATACTTTGGACATATCATAAGGAATAAATCCCTTGAGAAGGGCACCAGGCTTGGTAAAGTACAGGGTCACTGTAAAAGAGGAAGACCCTCAGTGAGGTGGACTGACACAGTGGCTATACAGTTGTCTCAAGCATAACAACAATTGTGAGCATGGCAGAGGATCAGAAGTGTTTTGTCCTGTTGTACATAGGATCACTAGGAGTTTCTAACCGACTCAGTGGCTCCTGACAACATAGAATGCGGGAAGAGCTAACAAATACATCCTGGAAGGTGTACAGGTAGAATGCTCCTTGGAAGCTAGGATTTGAGACTTTGTCTCTTGTACTTTGAAAACGTTAGCAGGAGGGACCAGTACCTGGAGGAAGGCATGATGATTGGCAGAGGGTCAGCAATAAAAGAGGAAGACCCTGAACCAGAGGAATTGGCACAGTGGATACAGTGGGCTGAAATGTAGCACTGATTATGAGAATGGCACATATGTACAGTGTTTTGTTCTGTTGTACACAGGGATATGTGCTGGAAATCATAGCACCTAACTCATGTGATTAAGATAAGTCACTTAATAAAAACTCACTAAGGTCAAGTTGATTAAATCAGTTATGTCAAGGAATTAGTAAGGTTAGATAAATCACACATGTGTAATGCATATGTGTTAAGTCAGTGAAACTACCAACTCTCAGCTCCAAATCCTGTTTCTAGCCTCATCTCTGTGTTATTCTCAAGCCTCGCCTCCCTACTGTGTACCACTAGTCAGTTGAACTCAAGGGACAATTGTTCATACATTTGGAACTCTTCATGGCATTTTCCTACTACCTGCCTGGAGGTGTCTGCATTCTCCCCACCTCTCCATTTTTATTGTATTGTTTAGTTCCAGCACCAGCTTAGGTGCTGTCACAGTTCTTTTTGTAGCTTCTGTTCATAATATTTAAACCCCAATTTCAATCTCTGTAGCATTAATTGTTCAATCATTTTTATTCTTGTGGCATTCCTTCACTTCTAATAAATACATTTTTGACATTTTAACCTTGGAAAGTGGGATAATTCTTATAGTACATGAAATCTTACATTTGATGGAATAAGAAACCTTTATTTCAGTGTATATCACCCAGAGTCAAGATTGTTTGAGAGCCCCCCCCGAAATATGTACTCTCTTTTGGGGGGGTGTCTCTAATTCTTCTTTCAGCACACTTTGTGTTTATGCTCCAGTGCTGAGTAGAATTGAAATACATCATTTGACTTCCACTATTTTCAGATAAGTTTCAAGAGCATTATTTGTTCTTGAATATATCAGCAATAACGGCTAGCATTTATTGAGTGCTGACTGCATGTGAGGTACTAGTTTAGGTACTTTATATGGAGTAATCCTTACATCAACCTTGTTATCTCTGTTTTATTGATAGGAAACTGAGGCACAGTTCAACCAAGATGCTGTAGCCAGAATTCCAGCTCTGGCAGTCTGGCTTCAAAGTCCGTGCTCTTAAACATTATTTTATACCCAAATATATTTGAATATTTACTTTGTCATTATGTGCTTCAGTTGAAATTTTCCTTTAATACTCATCACCGCCCCCATAGTGATTTTTAATGTAAATTTAGTCATTTTTGATATAATATAGATGTAAAGTCTAGTCCCTATTCTGACACTAACCAAAAGAAATAAATAAAAACCTGTTGCTGTTGAATTGATTCTGGCTCATAGCAACCCAATAGGGCAGAGTAGAACTGTCCCATAGGGTTTCCATGGAGCAGCTGGTGGATTTGAACTGGTAACTTTGGTTGGCAGTGGAGCGCTTAACCACTCTGCTGTCAGGACCCCATTCTGACGCGATGAAGGAATGAGCAAGGCAAAGCAAGTGCCGACCATTAAGGAATGTACATACCAGAGCATGAGAGTTGATTAAATGATCTTTCTAGGTCTCTTTTACATTTTGAAGTTTTTAGGTTCAATTGCTGAAATAAATCCAGACACACAGAGAAAAAGAACTAACTTTGAATACCTTCTGTACATAATACTAGGTGGTCATAATTGCCAATTACAGATAGGAAAACTGAAGTTTAAAGAGATTAACTTGTCCAACACTGAACAAGAAGCACATACAGAATTAAGTTTTAGTATTACATCTCCGCCCCCAGTAATGACTTCTAAACAAGCATTTTACTCTGTAGTATAATTTTTATTTGTAGCATTTTTAAGGAGTCGTCTTTCCTGTCATCCTTTTGTTCCGTCAGTGAATTATCCTGAAAACCCATTCACTAGACATCTCTTACTTCATTGTGTAACTTGATTATACTCAACAGCTGTAGTTACCAAAAATTTTATAATGTATTTTAATATGTGTAGCTTTTCTGCCTGCTGTAGTGCTTTAGCTGCTAACCAAAAGGTTGGCAATTCAAATCCGCCAAGCACTCCTCAGTAACTCTTGTAGGGCACTTCTGCTCTCCTGTAGGGTCACTATGAATCAGAATCGATGTGATCGCAGTGGGTTTGGGTTTGGTTTTGGTACCATGGACATTTAAAACTGGATGTTAAAACAGGAATTACAGTTACTTCATGATAAAGAAAAATGTTTGTGTGTATGTTTTAGAAACTGAGCACATTGTGAAATTTTAGTAAAATCATGTTATATAGAAAAATTCTAAAATCATCTTTATAAATTTTCTTAGGTTATATTAACTTCAACTGTGCCTCTATCCTTGGTTGTTTAGAATCATTAACACATTGTAAGAAACCCTGGATGCTTAGTGGTTAAGGACTTGGCTGCTAATTGAAAGGCTGGCTGTCTGAACCCACCAGTGGCTTTGAGGGAGAAAATGTCTGCTGATCTGCTTCTGTAAAGACTACAGTGTAGGAGCACCTATGAGGGCAGTTGTTACTTTGTTATATGAGGTTTCTGTGAGCTGGAATCGACTCAGTGACCCACAACAGTCTGTCTAAGGAGCCCTGGTGGTGCAATGGCTGAGTGCTCAGTTGCAAACTGAAAGGCTGATGATTTGATCCCACTTAGTTGCTCTACGAGAGATATGCCCTGGCAGTCAGCTTCCATGAAGCTTACAGCCAGAAAAACCTTATGATCACATGGGGTCACTGTAAGTTGAAATCAACTTGACAGCACCCAACAACAGCTCTGTAGTCTGTATTGGAAGCTAGGGGAATTTGCAAGTTTTTAGTCTGTATTAAATTCTAGCCCCTTTTATAGTATAAGAGAATGATAGAACAAGTTTATACTTGGGAAACTTGAGTGTTTCTTAGTTGACTTGTAAGAGAGATTGCCTCTTTGATACCTAAGCTGTGTGTAAGCATCTGATTTGTGGGTAAATACCTAGTTTTAAGGCATTCTGGTTGCCTGAGAAGACTATTGGTTTGAAAGCTGGAGTAAATGTACATTATGGCAGCTACTGTTTCTGTAAAAGGAGAATAGGCTTAGATTCAGTTTATCTATCTGAAAATATTTATAGTAGATAACAGCAGAAAAAACAAGACCTAACACTTCCATGGTTCAACAGTAGTTCATTCAGTTCAGTAAATGCTTAGTGTTCACCATGTGCCACACACTGAAAGTTTCTGGATAGCATTAATGTGGCTTGTTCATGGTCCCTTAAGAGTTATAGGGGGCGTTAGTGGTTCAGTGGTAAAATTCTCGCTTTCCGTGCAGGAGATTGTAATTCAGTTCCTGGCCAATAAAAGCCATGTACGGCTACCACCATCTCATTGGAAGCTTGTGTGTTTCTGTGATGCTGAACGAGTTTCAGCAGAGCTTCTGGACTTAGATGAACTAGGAGGAAAGGCCTGCCCGTCTTCTGAAAAGCAGCTGTTGACAACCCTGTGGATCACAGAAGTCGGGTCCACAGCCAGCCATGGGAATGGAGCAAGGCGAGGCAGTTTATTTTGTTTGTGCATAGTGTCCCCGTCAGTCGGAGTCCAGCTTGACAGCAGCTATGAACAACACAGTATATTGACAATATTTAACATTTTTGGAGTAGCCACACGGCACTAGAACTACCATAAAGTGTTTATTTGATGCGTCTTTAAAGCAGTTATTCTCTGGACAGTGCACTAGTATCTGAAATGTTTTTGCTTATCTTCTGTGCAAGTTCCTGTTTGCTTTATCAGTCTACTTTTAAAAACAAATGTAAATTAATTTTTTTTGATTGTACAAATAATTGAGGTTTAATACAGAGGGAAATTTGGAAAATACAGAAATGCAAAAAGAAAAATAAATTACCTGTGCTCTTACTTTAGCTATGTATTTTCAGATTGTTTGCACTGTAATTTTTGGATATTGCAAACAGCTGTCTAGCAGAGTTGTATTTGTTTCCTCACTAGTCATGTTGGATAGTGTGTGTTAGAGTGGGCTCATTTTGTAGTTTTTTGGTATTCTGGTCAATTGCTTTTTACCTTGTCACATGTTGGTGTCTGGTTTTTATTTGATTACATTTTGAAGTATGATTTCCTTTAGGTTTTTAAAGTGCCTGCTTTGGCAAAACTCCGTAGTGGAGTATACAGAGGGAAACGTGAGATTGTGCTGTAAAACAGCAATTAAATGTGTATTAATGTTGTGTAGCCTGAGCACATTCAGGTAGAATTGTTACTGTCTAGTGGCCAGTGAAATCAATCTATGGCTTTCTGGAAGAGCTAGATTTGGGAGCCAGAGGAGAGAAGAGGCATGGTTTGTATAGGGCAGTGGAATAGAATAAGTATGGCCTATGTGCTGGATTACAAATTGACAGCCTGTCTCCAAAAAAAATCAGTGAGACAGGGGATGAGGTTGAGCATTAAGTTAGGGGATGGATGAAATGGAAAGCCAGATATATTGTTGTATAGGAGAGACCACCTCTTACACATTATTTGAGGAAAGTGGGCATAGCAGTTTGTGTGGAAGGTGGCTTATGAGGCAGAGTCAAGTTTGAGTATTTTAAGGTCCTGTTATTGCTGAGGACCTCGTTATTGCTGAGTTGCTGTTGCTGTTAGCTGCTCTGATGTCCGGCAACCCCTTGCACAGTGGAATCAGATGTTATGTTGCATAGGGTTTTCATTGATTTTTCAGAGCTTGGTCACCGGACGTTTCTTTCTAGTCTGTCTTTGAGTACACCCTGTTCAGCATCACAGTAACACTCAGACCTCCACAGACAGATCTGTAGAACTTGCTCCTGAGGTGTTTTCTGCACAGAATGTGAGAATTCTACCACTGAACCACCACTGCACGTTTTACTGAGTATACCAGAAAACCAAATGCGTTGCCATTGAGTCCACTGTGGCTCATAGCGACCCTATAGGACAGAGTAGAGCTGCCATGTAGAGTTTCCAAGGAGCAGGTGATGGATTTGAAATAGCTAACCTTTTGTTAACAGCCAGGCTCTTAACCACTCTGCCACTAGGGCTCCTGGCCGAGTATAGGAAATAAAGAGAGTCTGTAAATGACTTACTATTACTTTTATGTTCATGGAAAAGTGGGAAGAATTTGTATGGGAAAAATGAGTAGCTTGCAGTTACACTAAATATTAAGTTTATTTCTCTCCTAGCCCTTGTTCTGTTCGAACTGGATTCTCTGCAGTTCTGGGCCTCTCATTTGGTACCCAACAGCATCCAGTGTTTGATGATTTTGCCCGTAGTTGGTGCTAGTAACATTCATTAACTAATCATATAAATGAAAAAAATACGTATAGATTACTGGGGGATGTATTTCAACGCCAAGGCAGTACTGCAGAAGGGCATGAAGCTATCATTGCATGAAACTTCCCATGGTTAAAGAATCAGGGAGAGTGCTCAGGTAAGGTTACAGTAATGAATTGGAAGATAGCCATGGGACCAGCTGAGCTGACAGTTGTATCTTAGACTGGTTTGCTAGAGAAACTAAAACCAGCGAAGATACCTGTATATAATATATACACGTGCGTGTGTGTGTGTGTAGTGTAGTGTAGTGGTTAAGAGCTATGACTGCTAACCAAAAGGTTGCCAGTTCAGATTCACCAGTGCTTCTTGGTAACTCTGTAAGGCAATTCTACTCTGTCTTAGAGGATTGCTGTGAGTCAGAATCTGCTTGACGACAATGGGCATATGAAGGAAGAGATTTATATCAAGGAAATCGTTGTGTAGAGGCTGTGAAGTCTAGAGGATTCTGACTTAGATAGCTGCGGGGGCCAATGAACCCAAGATCAGCTGGCAAGACAGCAGGCTGCTGCTGGCACAAGAACCAGAGGTCAGATGATGATTTGCTGAATGTGGGGCTCCAGAGCAGAGCAGACACTAGTGAGCTTTGCCCAGGTTGTCTGTATATATTTGATGTAGGCCACACCCCCTAAGGAAACTCCTTTCAATTGATTGGCTGCTCATAGCAGATCTCATCATGCCAGCCAAGTGCCGTCGAGTCGGAGCCAACTCATGGCGACCCTAGGGGCCAGGATCTCATCATAGAGGTGATTATTGTATCATTACATAACTGCCAAACTATGTCATAACTGCAAACCACTGAGAATCATGGCCTAGCTAGGTTGACAAACAACCTTAACACATCACAAGGTCCCAGAGAGAGCCCTTGAATCCCTTCATATGCTTAGATAGTAGGAAGAGATTACACACTACTTTTCTTTACCTTTCAATTTTTAATTCCATTGGTGTTTTAGCAAGTGTAATTTGGTTATTTGCTAAGAAAGTGATTGTAGGAAGTGTGATTGCTTCCTTTTACAGCAATTAGAAGTCTCATTTCAGCGTCCTTAATTTTTTATTTGCCAGATATGAAGTCTCAGGTTGGTTTGATCTTTGGCCAGTGATACATTGCCAGTCAGTATGTTGGAAACTGAAAATGATGGTTTAATGCTCAGTTAAGAGTCTTTGAGCGATGCAAGCATTTGAGCACCTGACTACTAGCTGAAGGAAACCATGGTGGCACTATGGTTAAATGCTATGGTCACTAACTAAAAGATCAGCAGTTCAAATCCACCAGGTGATCTCTGGAAACTCTATGGGGCAGTTCTGTTCTGTCCTGTAGGGTCACTACGAGTCATATGGGCTTGATGGCAATGGATATACTAGCTGAAAGGTTGGTGGTTTAAACCCACCAAGAGGCACCTCAGGAGATTGACCTGATAATCTGCTTTTGAAAGATCCCAGTCCTGAAAACTCTATGGAGTAATTACTGCTCTGCGTACATTTGGAGGCATTGCCGTGAGTCAGAATGGACTCCACAGCAGCTATCAAAAGCAGTATTCAGTGATACAACATGTAATCACAAACAGCTTTAGTTAATCAAGTTGAGCCTAGTTTCTATACTATATTTGGTTATCTAATAGTTTAACCCAAGTCTTTTTTCCCCTTTTTATGGCATCCTCAAAAATAAGTGGCATCCTCAAAAATAAGTGTTCTGTTGTACTAATTATTCTTTCCTTTTACATTTGTAAAATTAGAAAATAATGTGTAATGAAAGAGTTTTGAAAATAGTGACAGTGCTTGCCAAAGTAATAACATGTGTACTGGCTTAATTTATGTTATAATCCTTAAAACATTTTTATTCCATAAGATAAAGTGACTAACTTTAAAGATGAAAAATTTTTATACATGTAAGCATTTTGTCTACATTTTCTTATGAAAGTACACATATCCAAACAGTATCTCTTTCATGTAATTCTAGTAGTGAAGTGAAATTTTATTTTCTTTATCTTGATATAATTATTAAAGTTTTCTTTTCTGGTTTACACAGTCTTAATGTTACTTTTAATGGCCTAAGATTCCTTTTAGGAGTTGTTCACTTAATTTTGATGTGACAGAGAGGTATCGTAGAACAGTGTACTCAAAGTATTCTGCTTTGACTTGTAACCAGATCTTGTTGTTTTTAGGTGCTGTCGAGACAGTTCCGACTCATAGCAGCCCCATACACAACAGAATGAAACACTGTCTGGTCACGTGCCATGTCCACAGTCATTTTAATGCCAAAGCCCATCATTGTAGCCACTGTGTCAATCCATCTCGTCAAGGGTCTTCCTTTATTCTTCTGACCCTCCAGTGTATAAAGCATGATGTCCTTCTCCAGGGACTGATCCCTCATGGCAACATGTCCAAAGTATGTAAGACACAGTCTTGCCATCTTTGCTTCCAAGGAGCACTCTCGTTGTACTTCTTTCAGAACACATCTGTTTGTTCTTTTTGCAGTCCATGATACATTGATTAGTTCTTCTCCACTACCACAATTCAGAGGGTGAATTCTTCTCTTTTTCTTGTTCATTGTCCAGCTTTTGTGTGCATATGTGCAGTTGAAAATACCATGGCTTGGGTCAGGGATACCTTTGTGTTCAGTGTGACATCTTTACTTTTCAATACCTTAAAGAGGTCCTTTGCGTCAGATTTTCCCACGCATTATATCTTTTGATTTCTTGACTGCTGCTTCCATGGGCATTGATTGAGGAACCGAGTAAAATGAAATTGTTGGTCATCGCAGTCTTCTCCATTTATCGAGATACCGCTTACTGGTCTAGTTGCCAAGATTTTTGTTTTCTTGATGTTGAGGCACAGTCCATCCTGAAGGCTGTGGTCTTGAATCTTCCTCGGTAAATATTTCAGATTCTCTTTACTTTCAGCAAGCAAGGTGGTGTCATCTGCATAATGCAGATTGTTAATGAGTCTCTTCCAATCCTGAATCCAATCCAGCTTCTTGGATTATTTTATCAGCACACAAATTGAAAAGGTATGGTGAAAGGGTGAACACCTAACACACACCTTTCCTTACATTAAAACATGGAGTGTTCCCTTGCCAATTCAAATAATATCATGCCTCTTAGGGTGTGAAATGAGCCTGAAGCCTTTACCTATAAAGGATGTGTCTAGTCTGATTACATCCTACAGTGATCTGTCGGTCATTCTAGTGTTGCGGATAGAACTCACTGTTTATCCCTCTGCTTCAGAGCATCAGCAGTTTATGCTGCCTTTTTGTCTTTTTAAATATATTATTGTGATTGAGTGGAAGTATACAATACAAATTAAATTTGCAGGCCCGTCTGTCTGCAGCTCTTTTTTGCTCTCCTTGCCCAGTGACAGCACACTCCTCCTTTTTGTTCTGTATGTGTTGTATCCTCTTAACAATCTCCTGTCCCCTCCTGTCCACCCTCTCCTCTGCCTTCTAATGAGAGTCCAGGAGGACAGCATCCTATAGATGCATAGAACTATGAAGTACACACACCTTATTGTCACATTATGTCCCTGCACCAAGTCCATTCCTGTCCTAAAAATTGACCTCAATAATGTGTTCTGGTCAGGGGCAGCAGGAGTTGTAGGGGCCATGCTCCCAGGGGAACCTCCGGGCTGCTGGACCATCAGTTGTGATGTCTTAGTGGAGTTCTTGAGGTGCACCCCTCTTTTTCCTGTGTTGCTACTGGGACTCAGCATTTTGTGCCACATCACAGCTGTCTTTGGTCATGGCTAGATACCATCTGGTTCTTCTGGTCGTATGTTGATACATTCACCCATTCACATGGGTCCTTCTGTTTCCTAGGCTCTTTTTCTCGTGTCTTTGTTTTTCTTGGTGATCATCTGTTCCGGATGAGTTGGGACCATTAGTGTACCTTGCTAGCTTTTAAGACCCTAGACACCACTCACCAGTATGGGATGCAGAGAACTCTCTTAGCGATAGGCTACTTATGCTAATTGGCCGTGATGTCTCCTGAGAGCATAGTCCCCAGAACTCCATCCCTGCTACTCTGTCCTTGCGATATTGGGCTAAGATTAGAAGAGTTTTCAGTTTATGCTGAAGTCCAGTTAAGTTGATCTGCTTTCTAATGTGTGCTCTATGACTGCTTTCACCCAGCGAAATTTCTGTCAACTATCTAATCTGTGACCATCCCTCTCCCTCCCTCCCAACCCTTTCAACAGTCAAAAGAGTCTGTTCTGCTGTACATTAATCTATTTTTAAGTCCTTTTACTAGGGGTCTCATACAGTGTTTGTCCTTTTGCCAGTAACTGATTTTACTCGGCATGTCTTCCAATTGAAACCAGATTGTGAGATGCTTACTAAAATCATCATTGTTCTTTATCATTGCATAGTGTTCCACTGAGTATATGTACCATAGTTTGTCCATTCATCTGTTGTTGGGCATCTGAGTTGATTCCACCTCTTTGTTAGTGTGGACTGTGCTGCGATATACATTTGTGTGCGCATATCTGTGTAACTGCCCTTGGTTCTGTAGTATATATTCTGAGCAGTGGCATTGCTGTATCAAATGGTGTATCTATTTCCAGTTTTTAAAGAAGTGCCAAAGAGGTTGTATAGTTTTGCAGTCTCACTAGCAGTGTAGAATTGTGATTGAATGAAACTGTACAATCCAGTTTAAGTTTGTATGCCCACCTGTCTGAAGCGCCTGCTGCTGTCCTTGCCCAGTGGCAGCACACTCCTCCTTTTCATTCTGTATATGTTGTATCCTCTTAACAATCTCCTGTCCTCTCCTTTCCACCCTCTCCACTGCCCTCTAGTCAGACACCGGTAGAACGAGATCCTATAGATGCATAGAACCATAAAGTGCACACATGATATAGTCACTGTGTGTCTGTGTCACCGAGTCTAATCCATTCCTGTCTGAAGAGCTGACCTCAGTGAAGATTTGTGGTCGGTGGCAGCATCGGGTCAAGGGGCAGTGCTTCTAGGTGAACCCCTAGGCCTTTGGATCATCAGTTGCAGTCTTTACAAGGAGTTCCTAGAGTGCACCCCTGTTTTTATCTTGTGTTACCACTAGGACTCAACATTGTGAGCCCCATCACAGCTGTCATTGGTGGTGGCTGGGCACCATCTGGTTCTTCTGGTCACGTGTTGATATAGTGACCCATTCACCTGGGTCTTTCTGTCTTCTGGGTTTTTATTCCCTCATGGCATTGCTGTCCTTGCTGATCATCTGTTCCAGCTGAGTTGGGACCATTTTGGTGCAACCCAGATTGCAGCTTGCTAGCTTTTAAAACTCCAGAAGCTGCTCACCAGTATGGGGTGCAAAAGACTCTTAGCAATAGGCTAGTTATGCCATTTGGCCCTAATGTTCCCTGAGAGCATGGTGGTATCTCAGTTGTAATTCTGATTTGGATTTCTCTAATAGGTAATGATTTGTGAGCATTTCCTCATGTGTCTTTTGCTTGCCTGGATATTCTCTTTGGTAAAGTACACTTTCATCTCTTTGGCCCATCACTTAATTGGGTTATTTACCTTTTTCTTGTTGATTATGGATAGTGGAGATTAGATGTCGGTCCAGCATATAGTCGCCAAATATTTTTTCCCATTCTGTAGCTGTCTTTTAATTCTTTTGATAATGTCTGTGGATGAGCAAATGTGTTTGATTCTTAGTAGTTCTCATTTGTCTGTTTTCTGTTGGTCAGTCTTTCTTTTGTCAGATTTTGAAGTCTGTCTAAGTTGTGTATTAAAACTTCCATTGTTGATCCTGTTTTTTTCTTGCATGATCTTTCTTGTTTTAAGTTTGATATTTAGGTGTTTTATCCAGTTTGAGTTGATTTTTATGTAAGGTGTGAGATACAGGTCTTGTTTCAGTTTTTGTTCAGATGGAGATCCAGTTTTGCCAACACCATTTGTTAAAGAGACTGTTTTTACCCCAGTGCACAATCTTAGGGCCTTTGTCAAATATCAGCTGTTTATAAGAGGATAGTGGCATCTCTGGGGTCTCAAATCTGTTCCATTGCTCTATATGTCTCTGTTTGTACCAGTAGCAGGCTGTTTTGACTACTGTGGCAGTGTAATAGGTACTAAGGATGGATAGCGTGAGACCTCCCACTATATTTCTCTTCAGTAGTGCTTTGCCAATCCAAGGCTTCTTCCCTTTCTGAACAAAGCTGCTGATTTGTTTCTGCATCTCACTGAAAAGTGTCACTGGAATTTCTGTTGGGATTGTGTTGTACATATAGATCGCTTTGGGTAAAATACACATTTTCACAATGTTAAGTCTTCCTATCCTTGAGCAGGGTAGGTTTTGGTAGGTTTCTCCATTTATGTAAGTCTGTCTTGGTTTCTTGCAGTAAGGTCTTGTTCTCTTTGTACAGGTCTCTTGTTTGTCTAGTTAGATTTATTCCTAGGTTTTTTATCTTGGAGACTGTAGTAAATGACACTGATTTGGTGATTTCTTCTTTGGTGATCTCTTTGTTGGTATAAAGGAATCCTACTGATTTACTTATGCTTATGTTATATCCTGATAGTCGGCTGAACTTTTCTGTTAGTTTGAGTAGTTTACTTACGTACTCTTTAGGATTCTCTGTGTATACAATAATATATTCTGCAAATAGGGAGATTTTTACTCCTCCTTTGCCAGTGAGGATGCCCTTTATTTCTTTGTCTTGTCTAATTGTTCTAGCTAGAACTTCTAGTAAAATGTCAAAGAGAAGCAGTGAGAGTGGGCATCTGTTTTAGTCACCTAGGGCTGCTCTAACTGAAATACCAGAGAGTGGATGGCTTTAACAAAGGAAGGTTTATTCTTACACAGTCTGGTAGGCTACAAGTCCATATTCAGGGTGTCCACTGCAGGGGAAGGCTTCCCCCTTGTCGGTGCTGGAGGAAGGGCTGGTATTGCATTGGTCTTTGTCCAGGGAGCCTCTTGGTGCAGGAACCTCAAGTCTGAAGGACGCACTCTTCTCCTGGTGCTGCTTTCTTGATGGTACAAGATTCCCAAATCTCGGCTTGCTTCTTTCCTGTTATCTCTTGCAGGCTGAAAGGATTAAGGGGCAAGCCATACTCCGGGGAAATTCTTTACAGTAGAGCAGGGAGGTGATCTTATAAAGGGATTTACAGTCCCACCGTAATCCTTTAACATACAGCATAGGAAAACCACAAAATGGAGGACAGTCACAAGATACTGGGAATCATGGCCCAGCCACATGGCTACACCTATTTTTTGGGGGGACATAATTCAGTCCATGACAGCATCCTTGTCTAGTTCCCATTCTCAAAGGAAAGTCTTTCAGTCTCTCTCCATTCTGGATAACACACACAGTTGGCTTTGTGTGGATGCCCCACATTACGTTGACGAATTTCTCTTCTATGTCTATTTTGCTGCGAGTTTTTAGCATGAATGGATGTTAGACTTTATCCCATGCCTTTTTTGCATCAGTGACAAAATGAGGTGATTCTTGTCTTTTGTGTTATTTATGTGGTTGATCACATTAAGTGCTTTTGTGATGCTGAACCAGCCTTGCATCCCTGGTATGAATCTAACTTGATCATGATGAATTGTTTTTTTGATGTGTTGTTGAATTCTGTTGGCAAATATTTTGTTGAAGATTTTTGCATCTAGATTTATGTGGTCTATGATTTTCCCTTTTTAGTGGGATCTTTTCCTGGTTTTGGTATCTGGATTATACTGGCTTCATGGAATGAATTTGGGAGTATTCCATCCATTTCTGTACTGAGAAGCAGTCTCAGTAGTCTTGGAGTTAACTCTGCTCTAAAAGCTTGGTAGAACTGTGTGGTGAAGCCATCTGGGCCAGTACTTTTTTTAGTTGGCAGGTTTTTGATGACTTTTTCAGTCTCTTCCTTTGTGATGAGTTTATTAAGTTGTTCTGCTTCTCCTTGTGATAATTTTGGTAGGTAATAGGAATCTAGAAATTTGTCCATTTCCTGTAGGTCTTCAAATCTGTTAGTCTTTCAAAGTATTCTGTTATGATACTTTTGAATTCTGTTGCGTCTGTTGTGACATCTCCCATCTTGTTTCTTATTCTGGTTATTTGTTTCCTCTCCTGTTTTTCTTTTGTAAGTTTAGCCAGTGGTTTGCCAATTTTGTCAGTCTTTTCCACCAACTTGCTTTTAGTTTTGTTAATTTTTTCAGTTGTTCTTCTGTTCTCTAATTCATTGAATGCTACTCTTTATGATCTGTTTCCTTCTGTTGCCTGAGGAGTTCCTCTGTTACTGTCTTTCTACTTGTTCAAACTGTAGGATTAATTCTTTAGTCTGGGTCCTTTCTTACTTCCGGATGTATGTATTTATAGAGATAAATTGAACTCTGGAACTCTGAGCACTGCCTTTGGCTGTATCCCGTAGGTTCTGGTGGAATGTGTTTTCATTCTTATTTGATTCTATAAATTTATTTCGTCACTGATTTCTGCTATAACCCATGGCTTTTGGGGCAAGATGTTGTTCAGTTTCCATGAGTTCCAATTTCTGTGTATGGTTTTCTGCTGTTGATTTAGACTTTTATGGCTTTATGGTCTGAGAAGATGCTTTGCAATAATTGAATGGCTTGGATTTAGTTGAGACTTGCTTTATTTCCTGACAACACATGGTCTATTTTGGAAAATGCTCCATGTGCATTGGAGGAGAAGGTGTATTTATCTGTTGATGGATACAGTGTTCTCTATATGTCAGTGAGGTCTGATGGTTGTTGTAGTAAGATCTATGTCTTTACTGAGCCTTATTTGGAATAATCTGTCCATTACTGAAAGTTGAGTGTTGAAGTCTCCAGTTATCATTGTGGGGCGATGTATCTCATTTTCAGTGTAGTCAGTGTTTGTTAAGTGTATATGTATGCTCTGGTATTGGGTGCATAAATATTTAATATTGTTAAGTCCTGTTTGTGTATTGAACCTGTCAGCAATAAAATGACCATCCTTGTTCACAGTGGTGGATTTTACATTAAAATCTATTTTATCTGAGATTAGTGTTGTCACATCTGTCCTTTGTATGTTGTTAGCTTGGTATGTATTCTATCCTTTAATTTTCGGTTTATTCATACCTTTGAGTCTAAGGTGTGTTTCTTTAGGCAACATATAGACGGATTGGGTCTTTTGATCCACCATTGTTGCTTGTTGTCTCTTTCTTTGGCATTCAGTCCAATTACATTCAGTGTAATTATTTTTTTAATTAGTATTTTTTTTTACATTGAGTTTAATTGTTGATAGGTGTGTAGTAGTGCTGTCATGTTGATGTATGTATTTTTGTGTTGGTGTTTTCTGTGTTGCTCTTAAAATCTGTTCTGGGTCATTCTTCTTGATGGATTGACTTTTTGCCTTTTTCAGTGTTGGTTTTGTGTTAGTTGAGACTCCTGTATTACATTTCTTGTTTTGATATGTTGCATTGTCATTGTGCTTTGTGGCTGCCCCTGTGATCCTGCTTAATATTCTAAGTTTAAACTCAATTTTAACTTCTGCGTATCTTTTTAACTTTATCTCCATCTGAAAGGACTATAACTACTGTAGTATATCCCTCTTTTTAGTGTGATGGTGTCATAGTTTCATGGTACGAGCACTGGTTCCCTTCTTTTAGTACTGTAACTTTGATGGAGTTATGTGACTTCCCTAACTGAGTAGGATTCTGGATACTGTGTCCTGCATTGCCTCCTTAAATGTGTACTTAAATGGTTTTGTTTTTCTAAGCAAAGAGCTTCTCTCAGTATTTCTTGTAGTTTGGTTTGGTTTTTACAAAGTGTCTAAGTTTCCATTTATCTGCGAATGTCTTAATTTTTGTCTTTATATTTGAGAGTCAGTTTTGCAGGATACATAATTCTCAGTTGGAAGTGTTTCTCCTTCCAAGCTTTGAATGTGTCATCTCACTGCCTCTGTGTTAGTATCATTTCTGCAGAGAAGTGTGATGAAAGCCTACAGGGCTTCTCTCTGAATATTAGCTTTGCTTTGACCCTCACTGTCTGTAAGAGCTATGTTTCATTTTATTAAGCTTGATTATAATATGTCTTGCTGTCTTTATTTTGGGGTCTAGTTTTTGTGGTATTTGATACACATCTTGGATATCTGTGTTCTCAGTCATAATTTCAGGGAAGTTTTCTGTCAGCAACTCAACAACAATACTCCCTGTATTTTCAGCTATCCTTCCCTGTTCAGGAACTCCAGTTAATCATAGAATATTCTTCTTAATAGAGTCCCACATATTTCTTAATGCTTCTTCATTTTTCTTATTTGTTTTCTCTGATTTCGCCTCATAAATGCTGGTGTCAGTTGCTCTCTCCTCGAGGCCACTAAGTCTGACTTCATCTCCTCAATTCTCCTCTTTTGGCTTTGGATTGAGTTGTTATTGATCTGCTGGTCAGATCATTGTTTTTCCATGAGTTCAAATAGCTTGCTTAATTTTATATTTTGATCTGCTGCATTTTCTTTAATCTGTAGGAGGACTCTGTATATAATTCTTTTGTACTTAATCACTGATAGTTTCAGAAAGGCTTTTTCATCTGGGAAGTTTTGATTCTTTATTTAGGGAGTTTTCTGGAGCTGTATTGGACTTTTTCTTTAAATGGTTTGTTGCCTTTAGGCCATCTAAAGGCTCTTGTGTTACCTCAGCAGGAGCTGAGGCATAGTTCTGAGAAGGAAGTTGATAAACAGCCATCTCTGTGTACACTAGTCACTGACCCCAGTAGACTCCCTAGTATGGCAGGCTCTGCCTCCATGCTGGCAAACACAGCCTCCCTACTTATGAATTCAGTGGGGGGCCATCAGCTGACCCTGTGATGTGGGTCAGTAAAGGGTACAAGAGATCATACTGGGCCAATCAGCAGTTATTTCTCTAGGCAGTCTTACTTTGAGAACCTGGGAGTTAACTGACAGCTACCAAAATCATTCAGGCTGTCAGGTATGGAAGACTCTTCCTTCTAGCTGACAACAGAAGCACCTCTTAGGCTCTCCTTAGATGGTATGATGTAGTTCAGTTAGGGAAGGGTTATGGACTTGCTGCCATTGTCAGCTGGGCCACTCCCATAAGGTAACACTGTCCTACAGAGCGTTACAGCTGGAAAAACACTTTCAGGATTGGCCCTGCTTCTCAGCTTGGGAATTACCCCTGCTGAGGACTCCAGTTGAGTGTCTCCACCTCCCAACTGAGCCAGATGGCATCCCGGCCAAGCAGCCCTTCTCACCACGAAACAGCTCAGAAAAGAGAGGGTAAAAGGGCAGTGATGCCGTCAGTCTGCATCCAGGCTCTCAAAATGTGACTGTCCTGTGTACTGTCTCTGCTGTTCTATGTGCTGTTTAGTTTAGCACTGCAGTTCAGCATATTTGACAGCTCATGCTCATCCCCTGCCTCCTGGATAACAAAGATGGCATCAGTACCTGTAGTCCACTCAAGTGACAAGTCAGCAGGAGCAGGACTCAGCGTGTGCTATCTTGTCAGAAAGAGATAGTTTCCCATTTAGTGGTGTGTGGTACAATCTGACAACACTATGCCGTATCTTAGGGCATTCTGAGTGTCCAGATTTCTCCTTTCAATTCTTAATTCAGGCTTTAGTTGTCAGAGGGAATTGAGGAGAAATGTGTCTAGTCCACTCATCTTGGCCCTGCCCCTTCTGCTGTCTTTCTTCTTTGCCAGACTTTTTAGCAGCTGCCAGAGCACAGATCTGCCAATGTCCTAAACTCAAGCTTGATGCAGTTCTTGGAAGACAGAATTGAACATGTGATTCAGTAGTGGGTTTAGAATTTTCACCAGATTTTAGGCTATGAAGGCCAAAGAACTAACAGTTCTTTACTTTATAAATTAATGATAGCCATCACAGTGAAATGTTTGCACCCTTATTATTTTGTTCTATGTGATATGTGAGGCATTAGGAGCCCAGAAAGTTTCCTTAGAAAGTATTGTCATGTGTTCAGTATCTGAATAAACAGGTTACAAAATATTAGCAACACTTCCATGTACTTGGCATTAACAGGTGCTGGGTCATGCTGGGTAACAGACAGTCCCACATCCTCAGTACCTAACTGAGTTTCTCATTCATAAAATTTCTGTTCTTGGTGTTAAGATGGGCTAGGTTATGCTGGATAATAGACAGTCCCAAATCCTCAGTCGCTAACTTAATTTTCCATTCATAAAATAACTTTTTTACAGATCCGACAGTTCTCCAAGGCTTTTTCTTCCCTTTTTAGTAACAATGAAGTATCCAGGTGTCATGGATTTTGCATTGTGTCCCACCCAAAATATATGTATTGAATTGACTTGGTTATGAATCCCAGTGTGGTGCCATGCTCCATGTGATGTGAATCCTGCCTTTGTGGTATTGATGACAGAGAACAGGTAGCAGATGTGTTGGTGAGGCAGGACTCAAGTTACCCACTGTGTGATATAAGGGAGAGAAGTGAGCAGAGTAAGTTGGGAACCTCATACCACCAAGAAAGCAGCACCGAGAGCAGAGAATGTCCTTTGGACCTGAGGTTCCTGTGCTAAAATGCTCTCAGTTTGGACTTAGCCCACTAAACGGTGATAAGTTCTCTTAATGAATCGATGTCCAACCTATAAATGAGTTTGTGGCTTAGAAGACTGTGACAGTAAACTTTCTCTTCAAGAAGCCTTTCAGTTTATGGTATTTTATGTTGAAGCAGCATCAGGTGACTAAAACACAAGGCTATATCTTTGTTGTGACTTTCCAGTTTTAACATGCTGCTTTCAACATCATCACACATGCCTTCATAGCCTAAAATCTGGTGAAAATTCTTCTAAACACACTACTGAATCACATTTTCAAGGCTATGTTCCAAGAACTGCATCAAGCTTGAGTTCAATAAATTCATGAGCTTCTTTGCAGCTAATTGCGTATGTAAAAAATGAAACAAATCAAGATATCTTTGCTGTTTGTGTTGACTTCATGTATCTGTTTGGTGACATTGGCAGATCTGTGCTCTGAAATCTGCTAAACGTAAGGATTCCAAGTTAATTCAATGCATGGAGTCTTGATGATGCAGTGATTAAGAGCTCAGGCTGCTAACGAAAGGTCAGCAGTTTGAATCTACCATCCTCTCCTTGGAAACCCTATGTGGCATTTCTGTTCTATGATGCAGTGTTGTTATGAGTTGAAATTGGCTCTCCAGCATTGACTTTGATATTGGGGTTTTTTCTTATGAGTGTTAATCTGAAAATGAAACATAAAATTTTTTGTAGCCCACTGATCCCTTGATGCCTCCTAACTGTAAGCGGCATAAGAAATGGTGGGGAAATTTTGGTAAACAGTAATTCTTTCTGCCCCCATAGAAATGGTAGAGATTTATATATTTGGAGTGAAAATAATATTTGTATTGGCTTAATAAATTGCAGTGGCTTTGGAATTTTTATACTATTAAGCTCCTTAGTGTTGTCTGTTTTTTCCTGTTATAATGGAATTTGAGCCATGTTTGTGCCTGCTAATAGGTGGTCTGTTGTATGCCCGGTTGATGAGAATAGACTAAAGTGTACACACATACACAAATAATAGACTAATCATCATTAGCCTAATATTTGTTAAATGGCAAAGTTTTAATATAGTGTGTTTGTTAAAAAAGATAGTTCAAGCAGAGTTGAACATATAATCTTAGGACCTGGACTTAACAAAGGTGACTGCAGTGTGATCTTTATTTTTGAGAGCAGAGTAGTAGTTCACAACCAAGGATGATTTTGCTTTCCTTCCCCCAGAGTATTTAGCAAAGCCTGGAGACATTCTTGGTTGCTAGAATGAAGTTAAATTCTTTCAGCTAAAGGGGTTTAGTTGAAATCTATTTAGGGCTCTCTTTTTTTAGTAGATTCAAAAGGACTTTCCACCTCTCCTAGAATGTCTCTCTAGCCTCTCCCACTAGCTGATTTTATAGAGCCTTCAACACTTCAGTCTCCTCTTTGAATCTTCAAGTTGTATTATGAACATTTCCGCAAACACATGATCTCCCTGTCTTTTTTGCTTGTTTTTTTAATTGTAGTGATTATACAGTTAAGAAAACACTTGACATTTCAGCAGTCTTTACATTTATCATTCAGTGATATTAACTGTGTTCATTATGCTGTTCACCTATCAGCATTTTCAAATTTTTCTGTCAGTCCTAACAGGGATTTGATGTTTTGTCATTATTAACTTCTATATATCTTACTAACTTCCTCTCAGTCTGGAAGGACTATAAGTACTGTAGTATATCCCTGTTTTTAATGTGATATCATAGTTTTCATGATATCACTAGATCACTTCTTTTGATATTATAGCTTTGATTGAGTTTTGTGCCTTCCCTAACTGAGTAGGTTTCTGGGTGATGTGCCCTCTATTGTCTCCTAAAATATAGAGTTAATGGTTTTATTTTTCTAAGCCAAGAGCTTCTTTTCATATTTCTTGTAGCCTTGGTTTGGTTTTTACAAAGTGTCTGAAGTTTTCGTGTATCTGTGAATGTCGTAATTTCATCTTCATTTTTGAAAGACAGTTTTGCAGGATATATAATTCTTGGTTGGAAGTGTTTCTCCTTCAAGGCTTTGATTGTGTCATCCCACTGCCTCTGTGCTAACATCATTTCTGCCAAGAAGTCAGATGAAAGCCTACAGGGCTTCCCTCTGAAAGTCAACCTTTCTTTGAGGCTCACTGCCTTTAAGAGTTTCTGCTTATGTTTCATTTTGTTAAGCTTAATTATAATATGTATTGGTGTCTTTCCTTTAGTGTCTGTTTTTGTGGCATCTGATACATGTCTTGGGTATCTGTGTTCTCTTCCGTCATAATTTTGAGGAAGTTTTCTGTCAGAAACTCAACCACAGTGCTGCCTGTCTTTTCCAGTATTCCTCCATGTTCAAGAACTCCAGTTAATCGGAGATTATTCCTCTTGATAGAGTCCCACATGTTTCTTAATGCTCTTCTTTTTTCTTGTTTCTTTTCTCTGATTTCTCTGCATAAATGCTGGTGTCAGTAGCTCTATCTTCAAGGTAAGTTTCATTTTCAGTTGCTCAGTTCTACTGTTGGCTTTGAATTGTGTAATTCTGTAATTTTGTTATTGATCTGTTGAATTTCAGAATGCTGGTGTTCCATCAGTTCAAACAGCTTGCTTAATTTTTCATTTGCCTGCGGCATTCTGTGTAATGTCCAGGAGGGCACTATCTATAATCGTTTTGTATTTGATCTCTGATAGTTTCAGAAAGTCTTCTTCATTGGGGAAATTCTTTGGTTCTTTCTTTTGGGAGCTTTCTGGAGCGATGGGTAGATTTTTCTTTATGTGCCTGGCCGGGGTTTGCTGCTTTTTGGGCATGTAGAGGTTGTGTCGTTTTTCTGGTGTTGCCTTAACCGGATCTCAGGCACAGTCTGAGAAGAAAGGTAATTACCAGTCACCTTTATGTACTGCAGTGACTGGGCCCAGTGGAATCTCTGGGGTAGCAGGCTCTACCTCCTGGTTAGCAGAGACACAGCCCTGTTTATGGAGCCACTGGCAGGCTGTCAGCTGACACTATGATGAAAGTCAGTAAAGGCTGGAAGAGATGCTGTCAGGATGCACTGTAGTTATTTCACTAGGTAGTCTTAATTTGAAAGGTAAAAGCTATCTGGCTGCTTCCAAAATCAGTTAGGCCATCACGTGTGCAAGCTCCTTTTTCCAGCTGTCAATGTAGGCACCTCTGTATCCATCCCCAGATGTTGTAATCTAGTTCAAAGTATGGACAGGCCACTGCCCTGCTGTCATCTGCTGGTGGGCCCCATCTGTAAGGCTAAGCTGTGCTAAACATAGCTTTTCTGTTGGGAAAGTGCTCCCCAGGCTGACACTGCCTCCCAGTTTGGAAATTAGCCCCTGCTGAAGCCTCTGGTTGGGTATCTCTGCCTCTCAGTTGAACAAGATGGCATCCCACAAAAGGTCTCCTGCCTACTGCGAAATAGCTGATTCAGTGGCAGAGGTTTGGAAAGAGCGAGTGGAGGGGCCAGGGTCCTCAGAGTCCAGAGCCAGACTCTCCAAATGTGGCTATTCCACCGTCTGGTCCCATAAGCAGTGTGGCTGAGCTTTGCTGCCAGTTAAGCCCATGCCTGCTGGCTAAGACAAAGAAAAAAAAGTTAAAAATGCCACTTACCTTCAGTCTGCAAGAGTAGGCCATTTAACAAGGGCGGGGGTCAGCAAAAGAGAAGTTTCCCATTCAGTTGCATGTAGTCCAAATTGACAGCCCTGTGCTGTGTCCTAGGGCTGACTGTGTGTCCAGAAGGCTCCACTGAATTATCAGTTCAGGCCTTAGTTTTCAGAGGGAATTAAGGAGACGTGTGTCTAGTCTGCCAGCTTGACTCTCCCCACTTGTTTTTTCATTTTTAATTAAAACTTTGTTTTTGTGGATCTTCCACACTAGAACATAGGCTCCTCTAGGGTAAGACTTACTTCTTTTTATGTCAGCAGTGTTTGGCACTTGGTGTATGTTAGCCAGTGGCTTAGATTTTAGGGTTTTGTGGTACTGGAGAGTGTTGGGATTATGGAGAGAAAAGCTGATTACCAGTCATTAAACTTTGTTCTCATTCTGTATCTGCAGTCCACATGCAGTATATTACAACTCCTTTTAACTTGAGGTCAGACAACCTTATTGAAAACTGTTGTGTGTCATCTTAAGAGGTCTCCATGTAACTGCCAGGTATTTCCCCCATAATACAAGGCAGTGGATAAGAAGCATTAGTCAGGAGAGAATACCAGGCCTTGGGGTTCCAAGTGAAGAGATTGACTTCACTCATCTCTAAAAGAACTATTGGAGTACAGTTTTGTTTACTGATGACCTGGATAAATGAAATAGCACCAAATTCAATTTGGTTGACAGAGTCTTCAGTAAGCATCTTTCACATAACTAATGAAGAGCTGCAAGATGCTGATGAAATATCTTTATTGTTGTGAGTCATTTTTCAACTTCTGAGTCATTGACATCAAAGCAACTATAAATGCTGCTTCTACTAGTGACCTTGATGTTAGTATTTGTTGAACAGGGTGGGTAACAGGTAGACAGTGCTCTTACTCCAGTCTCTGTTGATGAGGCTCATTGAGTTAAGAGGTCACTCTCAGTGTTGCATATCAGAAGATCTATGTTCTAGTCCCATTGCAACCACTTAGTGAAGTGATTCTCTATTTCCCATTTCCTGATCTGTAAAGTGAAACAGTTGGCCAGATGGTCTCCAGGGTTCCTTCTAGTTCTAGCATTTTACTGTTGCCCTTCGGTTTCATAGATTCTTTTATTTGTGTTGACTTACATTAAAAATTCAAAAGATTTGATTAGGCTTGCAAAATAACTGACTAATCTTAATAGGGAAACTGGTAGCATAGAGGTTAAGTGCTATATCTGCCAACCATGAGGTATAGGCAGTTTGAAGCTACTAGGCACTCCTTGGAAACTCTGTGGAGTATGTTTACTCTGCCCTGTAGGGTTGATAAGAGCCAGCATCAAGTGAACAGCTCTGGGTTTGGTTTTTGGTTTTTTAATCTGAATATATCTTAGGGTAGTAGAAGTAAACTATTATTTTGGAGTGATTAAAGGGAAGATTTTACAGCCCATTTTAGCAATATAATCTATCTGATTTATTCATGATTAATAATTAAAGTTTCCATTCTCTGCCTTGACATATAGTGCTCAAGAAAGGAAAGTAAATTTTTTACTCATGAAAGTTTATAATCTAGTTGGCAAGATAAACTATACCAAACAATTGAGTCACAGTAGACAGTGAATGCCTCAAAACTGGAAAACATGTTCTCTTTATCTTTCATTCTGCTACACCTAGTAACATGCTTAATGTTAGGAAATTGAATTGTCTTAATGATGGAATGATAGCGGCACTGCATACATAACAATTTTGGAAGAGATCGTTCAAGATGGAAGTAATTATTTAGTAGTTTTTTAGACAGATCAGTCCTAAAAGATGTTGACAGCAGCGAAGGATTTGAGATCTTTTATACTTCTTCTCTGTATTGGCTGTTTTAGCATGGTTTTTACACAGCTTAGTGTCTTAAACTAGCTGTTTTTTTTTCTTTCACTACCCTTTCTTACCTTTCCCAACCACAGAAGCTATCTTACGCAGGTATCTTTGGTCATAGAAGAGCAAGTCACTTTTACCATTGTCATTTTCCTAAGCTGTAATACGAATATATTGGATTAAATTCAAAAACTTTAGGAGCTATTTTAGTAAATACTGGGTCTTTTTTCTAATGCCACTTGACTGATCATAGGTGTGTTTTCATTTGAATTTGTGTATCTGAAATTATTCATATAATAGAAATTGAAGTTTGACCTAATACTGTAAAGCTGTCAAATCCTTCAGTTTATTCTTTGCTTTAAAATTTGTTATGGTGGTACATTGCTTTTTAAAACAATGACTCACGGTTTTATAGAGTGTTATCTACCAGAAGATTCTGTGAATGTCATCTTTTGTTTCCTAAACATTTTTGAATGCATGTTATATATGTAGAGCCCTGAGCCTTACTGAGCTTAGATTAAAGAGCATGAATATACTAACCTTCTGATTAGTAGCTCTGTAAAGAAACGTACAAGAAAACACAGGAGGGGCAGGGTAATCTTCTAGGGGTTGAGTGGAGATGGGAGAGCCACAGGAAGGCAGTCTTAAAGAGTGGAGACATTAGCAGGCCTCAAAGGCTTTTGACAGGAGAGGAATGGTGAAGGAAAAGAAATTGAAGGCAGAGATAAAATGTGGGCAAAGAAATGGATACATGAAATAGAGTGATTGATGACTATGTCTTTTAGGTATGAAGTGGTACTCATATTTTGAGAACTTGAGAGTTTTCCTTTCCACTTGCAATTTTAATTACATTACTTGGGCTTAATTTTTATAGCATGGGGCATTTCCATTAGACCTAGTCTGCTCAATCCCTTAAACCGTTTTAATAGTTCATCTTTGTTTAGCAGCCCCATTGTGTCAGTCTTGAGCCCTTGTGACCAGAACTTCCCACAGATACAAGTAACTTATAATATGCGAACATATTGCTCGTTTCATTGCCCTACTACTGTTTCTTCCCACCCATCCCCCAGAGTTATAGTGGACAAATTATTTTATGAAAACCCTTCTATAGAGGATTTTTTAAGATACAAAGAAATCATCTCTTTCATAAATCTTTTTTCTAATGTAGTTATTGTGATCGAATGGAAGCGTACAATCCAGTATAATTTTGCATGCCCGCCTTTGTGCAGCCCCCACTGCTCTCGCTGCCCAGTGACAGCACACTCCTATCTGTTCTGTACATGTCATATCCTCCTAACAATCTCTTGTCCCCTCCCCTTCATCCTTTCCCTCTCCTCCAGTAACAGGCCAGCAGCACGACATCCCGTAGATGCATAGAACCATATAGTGCACACATGATATTGTCACTCTGTGTTGTTGAGTCCAGTGCATACCTGTCTGAAGAGTTGACCTCAGTAATGATTTATGGACAGGGGCAGCATATGGACCAGGGGCCATGCTCCCAGGGGATCCCTGAGGCCCCTGGACCGTCATTTGTGGTCTTTTAGTGGAATTCTGAGGGTGTACCCCTTTTTATTCTCATGTTGCCAGTGAAACTCAACTCGGTGAGCCCCTTCACGGCTATCACTGCTGGTGGCCGGGAACCATCTGATTCCTTTGGTCACATGTCAATGCAGTCTCTCTGTTTTAGTCAGCTAGTGCTGCTGTAACAAATACCACGGAGTGGGTGGCTTTAACAAAGGAAAGTTTATTCTTACACAGTCCAGTAGGCTACAAGTCCACATTCAGGATGTCCACTCTAGGGGAAGTTTCCACCCTTGTTGGCTCTGGAGGAAAGTCCAGTGTTGCATCAGTCTTTATCCACAGAGCGTCTTGGCACAGGAACTTCAGATCTGAAGGATGTGTTCTCCTGGTGCTACTTTCTTGATGGTGTGAGGTTCCCAAATCTCTGCTTGCTTCTCTTTTATATGTTGCAGGACTAAAGGATGAAGGGTGGGGCAAGCCCTGCTCCAGGGAGACTCCCTTTACAGTAGAGCAGGGAGGTAATCCTATGAAGGGATTTACAGTCCCACCCCCCTAGTTCTTTAACGCACAACACAGGAAAATCACAGAATGAGGACAATCACAAAATATTGGGAATCATGGCCCAGCCATATGGCTACTCATATTTTTGGGGGGACACAATTCAATCCATGACACACCCACTCACGTGGGTCTCTCTGTCCTCTGGGTTCTCTCTCTCCAATGTCAATTTGGTGATCATCCCTTCCTGTTGAGTTGGAAACGTTTGGTGTGCCTCAGATGGCAGATTGCTAGCTTTTAAGACCCCAGATGCCACTCACCAGGTGCAGAAGACTTTCTTAGCAGTAGGCTAGTTATGCCAGTTGGGCCTCAGTGTCCCTGAGAGCATGGTCCCTTGACCCCTCCACCCCTACTACTCTGTCCTAGCAATATTGGGTTAGGGTTAAGGTTGGAGGAGTAATCATGATATGTTAAAGTCCAATTAAGTTAATCATCTTTCTGATGTGTGCTGTCACTGATTTCACCCAACCAAATTTTCATCAACCATCTAATCTATAACCAACCCTCACCCTCCCTCCCTCCCTAGCCTTGCAGCAGTCCAAGAGTCTTTTGTTCTGTACATGAATCTGTTTTTAAGTCCTTATAGTAGGGGTCTCGTGTAATATTTGTCCTTGTGCCGCTCACTGCTTTCACTCAATGTAATGTCTTCTGATTGAAACCAGGTTATGAGATGCTTCCTAAAATCATCATTGTTCTTTATCATTGCATGGTGTTCCATTGAGTATATATGCCATAGTTTATCCATTCATCTGTTGTTGCGCATCTGGGTTGATTCCAACTTTTTGCTGTTGTGGACTGTGCTGCAGTAAACATTTGTGTGTATGTACCTGTTGGTGTGAATGTCGTTGATTCTGTAGGATATATTCCAAGCAGTGGAATTACTGGGTCAAATGGTATGTCCATTTCCATCTTTTTAAGGAAACATCAGATTTTGGTAGGTGATATGAATCAAGGAATTTGTCCATTTCCTCTAGGTTTTCAAATTTGTTAGAGTACATTCTTTTGTAATACTGTTAGGATATTTTTTATTTCTTTCTTAAAATTTTTTATTTAACATTACTGAGTGAAAATGTACATTCCAGTATAAATTTACATGCCCATCTATATGCAGCTTCCACTGCTCTCCCTGTCCTGAGACTGCACACTATTCCTCTCTACTCCATACATGTCTCATCCTCGCAACAGCCTCCTTTCCCCTCCTCTCCACCCACTCTCCTTCCTCCAGCCAGAGGTCAGCAAGATGTTATCCTATAGATGTATAGAACCATGAAGTGCATCCAATATATGGTCACTCTGCATTGCCAAGTCCAATCCATTCCTGTCCAAAGAGTGGACCTTCGTTATAATTTATGGGTAAGGGCAGCATCAGGGCCGGGGGCCATGCTCTCAGGGGAACCCTGAAACTGCTGGACCCTCAATTGAGATCTTTTAGTGGAAATCTCAGGATGTGCACCCCTTTTTATTCTTGTGTTGCCAGTGAGACTCCTCTCTGTGAGCTCCATTGTGACTATCACTGGTGGTGGCTGGGCACCATCCAGCACCATCTAGTTCTTCTGGTCCCAAGTCGATGTAGGCACCCACTCTTGTGGGTCTCTCTGTCTTCTAGGTTGTCTTTACTGCATGTCATTTTGGTCCTCAGTGGGCATCCATTCCTGCAGTTGGGACCATTTGCTGTGTCCTCGGGTGGCAGCTTGGCAGCTTTTAACACCCCAGACGCCACTCACCAATGTGGGCTGCAGAGAGCTCTCTTAGCAAAATGCTAGTTGTGCCAGTTGGCCTCGATTTCGCCTAAGAGCATGGTCCCCTGCCCCCTGCCCCAGCTACTCTATCCTTGCAATATTGGGTTAAGATGGAAAGAGTACTCAAGTTATGCTGAAGTCCACTTAATGGTGTTCTTGTTTCTAATGTATGCTGTCACCACTTTCTCCCAACCAGATTTCTAGCAACTATCTAAACTAAACCCTCCCCCCTCCCCCTCTCTCTCTCCCCTCCCTTGCAGCTGTCAAAGAGTCTTGTCTTCTATACACAAGTCTGTTTTTGAGATCTTATCGTAGAGGTCTCATACAGTATTTGTCCTTTTGTCACTGACTACTTTCACTCAACATAATGTCTTCCAGTTGAAACCAGGTTAGGAGATGTTTCTTGGAATCATCGTTATTCTTTATCATTGCGTAGTGCTCCATTGAGTATATATATGTACCATAGTTTACCTATCCATTCTTCTGTTGTTGGGCATCTTATTTTTTATTTCTGTTGGATCTGTTGTGACGTCTCCCCGCTCATTTCATATTTGGGTTATTTGTTTCCTTTCCTGTTTTTCTTTAGTAAGTTTAGCCAGTGGTTCGTCAATTTTGCTGATCTTTTCAAGAAACCAGCTTTTGGTCTTTACAGTTTTTTTTATTGTTCTGTTTTCTAATTCATTTAGTTCTGCTCTAATCTTTATGATCTGTTTTCTTCTGGTGCCTGAGGGGTTCCTCTGTTGCTCTCTTTCTGCTTGTTGAAGCTGTAGGGTTAGTTCTTTGATTTGGGTTTGTTCTTCCTTCTAGATATGTGCATTTATAGAGATAAACTGACCTCTGAGTACTCCTTTGTGTTTATCCCATAGGTCCTGGTAGAAAGTATTTTCATTCTTATTGGAATCCATAAATTTATGTATTTCATCCTTGATTTCATGTAACTCATGTCTTTTCAAGCAAGATAATGTTCAGTTTTCATGAGTTCCAGTTTCTGTCTGTGTTGGTTTTGACTTTTATGGCTTTATGGTCTGAGAGGTGTTTTGCAGTAATTCAGTGATACAGATTTTGTTGAGATTTGCTTTATGTCTTAACAACACATGATGTATTTTGGAAAATGTTCCATGTGCTCTGGAGAAGAAGGTGTAGTTATCTACTGATGGATAGAAAGTTCTGTATATGTCGATTAGGTCTAGTTGGTAATTGTGGCAATAAGATCTTTACCTTTACTGAGCTTTTTTCTAGATGATCTTTCCAATACTGAGAGTGGAGTGTTGAAGTCACCCGCTATTATTCTGGGGTGATGTATCTCATTTTTGAATGTAGTCAGTGTTTCTTTGATGTATTTAGATGCTCTAGTATTGGATGTGTAAATATTTAATATTGTTAAGTCCTGCTTGTGTACTGAACCTTTCAGCAATAAATAATGCATCTCCTTGTCCAGGATGGGGGATTTTACATTAAAATCTATTTTCTCTGAGGTTATTATTGTCACACCTGCTCTTCTTTATATTATTAGCTTGGTAGATAGTCTTCCATCCTTTAATTTTCACTTTGTTCATGTCTTTAAGTCTAATGTAAGTTTCTTGTAAGCAACACATAGACAAGTTATACCTTTGGATCCCAGGTGTCGCTCGTTGTCTCTTTAACTGGAGTGTTCAGACCATTTATATACAATGTAATTATTGATAGATGTGTGTTTATTGCTGTCATTGTGGTGCATTTATTTTTGTGGTGATGTGTTCTCTTTTGCTTTTACTGTTCTGTTTTGGGACATTCTTTATGGGTTGATTTTTCACCCTTTTCAGTGTTGGTTTTGTGTTTGTTGAGACTGCTGTATTATGTTTCTTGATTTGATATATTGTATCTTTATTGTATTTTGTGGCTGCCCCCTTGATCTATGTTTAAACCCAATTTTACCTTCTACCTGTGTTATTAACTTCCCCTCCATCTGGAAGGGCTATATCTACTGTAGTGCATCCTTCTTTTTAATATGATGATATCATAGTTTTCATGATATGCTCACTGGATCACTTCTTTTAGTATTATAGTTTTCATTGAGTTTTGTGCCTTCCTTAACTGATGGAAGTGTCCTGTATTGATGGTATGTCCTGTATTGCCTCCAAAAATATGGAGTTAATGGTTTTGTTCTTCCAAGCCATGAGCTTCTTTCAGTATTTCTTATAGCCTTGGTTTGGTTTTTACAAAGTCTCTGAGTTTCTATTTTATCTGAAAATGTCTTAATTTCATTTTCATGTTTGAGAGATAGTTTTGCATGATATGTAGTTCTTGGCTGGAAGCACTCCTTCAAGACTTTGAATGTGTTTTCCCGTTGCCTCCATGCTGTCATCGTTTCTGCTGAGAGATCAGATGAAAGCATATAGGGTTTCCCTCTGAATGTTAGCTTTGCTTTGAGTCTTGCTGCCTTTAATAGTTTTTGCTTATGTTTCATCTTGCTAGGCTTGATTATAATATGTCTTGGAGTTTTTCTTTTGGTGTCTGTATTCAGTGGTGTTCAGTATGCATCTTGGATATCTGTATTCTCTTCTTTCAGAATTTCAAGGAAGTTTTCTGTCACCAGCTCAACAGCAATACTCTTTGTATTTTCAGATGCCCCTCACTGTTCAGGAATCCCAGTTAATTGTAGATTGTTTCCCTTGATAGAATCCCACATGTTTCTTAATGCTTCTTCATTTTTCTTTTCTCTGATTCCTCCTCATAGATGCTGGAGTCAGTAGCGCTGTCTCACAAGTGAGAAATCTATTTTCCATTTTTTCAGTTATGTTCTCTTGGGTTTGATTTAAATTTGATTTTGTTATTGATCTGTTGGATTTCAGAATATTGATGTTCCATCAGTTAATTTTTCATTTTGCTCTGTTGCATTTTGTATAATGTCTAGGAGGGCTCTCTGTATAATCCTTTTGTATGCAACCTCCCTTAGTTTCAGAAAGGCTTCTTTATCTGAGAAGTTCTTTGGGGGTTTCTGGAGCCATAGATGAATTTTTCTTTGTTTCTGTCCAAAGTTTGTTACTTTTTGGGCATCTGGAGGTTGTTTAGTTTCTCCAGTGTTACCTCAACAAGGTCTAAAGCACAGTCTGATAAGGAAGGTGGTCACTAGTCATCCCTTATGTAGTCCAGTGACTGGGCACAGTCCTCTGGGATAGCAGACTTCACCTCCTGATTGGCAGAGACAGAGTCCTACTTATGGAGTCACTGGGGGCCATCAGCCGATCCTGTGATGTGGGTCAGTAAAGGCTGGAAGGGATGCCATCATGATGCACTGTAGTTATTTCTCTAAGTAGTCTTATATTAGAAGGTAAAAGTTACCTGACAGCTTCTAAAATCAGTCAGGCTGTGAGGTATTCGAGCCCCTCTTCCCAGCTGGCAAAGTAAGCTCCTCTATATCCAGCCCCAGATGCTGTAAACTAGTTCAAAGTACAAAAAGGCTACTGCCCTGCTGTTATCTGCTGCCCCCCCCCCCCCCCCAATAAGGTCAGTCTGTGCTAAACACAGCTTTTCTGTTGGAAAAGCACTCCCCAGGCTGACATTGCCTCTCAGCCTGGGAATTACTCCCTGTTGTGGCCTCTGTTTGGGTAACTGCATCTCCCAGTCGGACAAGGTGGCTTCTCACCCAAGCTTTCCCACTCACTGTGGAATAGCTAATTAATTTGTGGAGGCTCGGAAAGAGAGGGTGGAAGCACCAAGGTGCAGAGAGTCCAGAGCCGGAATCTCAAAATGTGGCTGTTCTGCCTGCTGGCCCCATCTACAGTGTCGCTGAGCTTTGCTGCCAGGTAGCCCAAGCCCTGCCTGCCAGTGAAGACAGAGGGAAAAAGTGGCAGGCACTGCCTCCCAGCCTGGGAGTTAGCTCCTAGTGAGGCCTCCGTTTGGATAACTCTGCCTCCCACTTGAACAAGGTGGTATCCTGCACAAGCTCTCCCACCCACTGTGAAATAGCTGATTCTATGGCAGAGGTTTGGAAGGAGAAGGTGGAGAAGCTGAGGTGCACAAGAGTCCAGAGTCGAGTTCTCAACATGTGGCTATTCTGCCTCCTGGTCCCGTCAGCAGTGCGGCTGAGTTTTGCTGCCAGTCAGGCCTAAGCCCTGCCTGCTGTCTAAGACAGAGGAAAAAAAGTTAGAAGTTACCTTCCATCCCTGAGAGCCAGGATTCAACAAGGGCAGGGGTTAGCGAAAGAGACGAAGTTTCCTGTTCAGTTGCATGTAGTCCAAATTGACAGCCCTATGCCATGTCCTAGGGCACACTGGGTGTCTAGAAGGCGCCATTGAATTATCAGTTCCGGCCTTAGCTTTCAGAGGGAGTTAAGGAGACGTGTGTCTAGTCTGCCATCTTGACTCCACCCTCTTTCATCTTCTTACTTTGATCTTCTCACTTAAAAATTCTGTAGTATTTCATGAAAAAAATACTGAGTCACAGTTGTTTTCTGAATGTACCAAACCATAGAAAAAGAAACCCATTGCTATTGAGTTGGTTCTGACTTGTATATTATAGGCAAATAAGTATTTAACAAAATTGATGTTAGTAGGTAACATAATCGAATCCCTTCTTCTGGAATCATTTTGAGTTTTTTTTCTTGGCTATTGGAAGAATTTTAAAGAGAATTACAGTAAAACTCAATATTTGTGCTACTCAGTTTTTTAATCTTCTAAATTAGTAAGTAGCCTTTTTACTAATTTTTTGTATTCCTAGAGCTTGGATTTGTACTTAGTGAGCTGGGTGAATGAGTGTATCTTAATTTGAGGCTAGACAAGTGTCCTCTTCATTTGGAGGAACTCTGTAAAACCAAACAAACAAACTTATAAACTGCCCGTTTGGCGGTGATTTATGTAAAACTGAGCTTCTACCTGTTCTGATAGATTGAGGCAGTCCCTAAATGATCATGTAACATAGTGTTTACAGTATAACCTTTTAATTTATATCTTTGTAATGGCTGTAACTATGACTATTTGTAGCCTTTTTTGGCTAATCTAAAATAAAAACCTCTCCCTAAAGGTATTAATATATTTCATAGTACAACTGAGTTGCAAAGCCACTTAACTTGAAAAATCCAGAGAAGACAGATATTCACAGATAGGATCACATTTCCATTGCAGTTACAAAAAGGAAATTAAATTCCAGTTTTAACCTTAACAGATCTTCTGATGTTGGAATATATAAAATGATCTTTCTCTTCTGAATGAGTGTGTGAAGCCCAGAGGAAATGCATGGGACACATGTAGTCTGTACTTACAGTGTAAGGTTGATAGACTGTCCATGGAATAGTCTTAAGTGAGCTAGTCTTAACCTAATAAACTATGCTTAGTTTGGGATGAGTGTCTAACATTCATTTTCTTTTTTTTTTTTTTAATTTTTATTTAACATAACTGAGTGAAAATGTACATTCACCTATAAATTTACATGCCCCCCTATATGCAGCTTCCACTGCTCTCCCTGTCCTGAGACTGCACACTATTCCTCTCTGCTCCATACATGTCTCATCCTCCCAGCAGTCTCCTTTCCCCTCCTCTCCGTCCACTCCCCTTCCTCCAGCCAGAGGTCAGCAAGATGATATCCTGTAGATGTATAGAACCATAAAGTGCTTCCAATATATGGTTACTCTGCATTGCCAAGTCCAATCCATTCCTGTCCAAAGGGTGGACCTTTGTTATAATTTGTGGGAAAGGGCAGCATCAGGGCAGGGGGCCATGCTCTCAGAGGAACCCTAAAACCGCTGGACCCTCAATTGAGGTCTTTTAGTGGAGATCTCATGATGCACCTCTTTTTATTCTTGTGTTGCCAGTGAGGCTCCTCTCTGTGAGCTCCGTCGTGGCTATCACTGGTGGTAGCCGGGCACCATCCGGTTCTTCTGGTCTCAAGTCGATGTAGGCACCCACTCTTGTGGGTAACATTCATTTTCTTAGCACCATGACCATACAAAGAAAACTTAAAGGTTGAAAGAATAGTGGGTGAATACTTGGCCACAGATGAAAGAATCCTGCTCTCTTTTGCACATCATACACAGGCCTAGCATTAGCATCTGTAGGAATCTTATGTGAAAATTTTATACCTTTATTATCAACTATTAGTGGTAACTAGGTATTTCATCACTTCCTTTAAGTGTATTTTTCCAAGGATTGCCATTAGCTGTCCTACAGTGGACATTGATTCGTTAAGTGAAATTTTACACACTGGTTAAGAGCTACAGCTGCTGACCAAAAAGTTTGCAGTTGGAACCTAACAGGTACTCCTCAGAAACTCCACGAAGCAGTTCTGCTCTATACTGTAGGGTCTCTGTGAGTTGGAATTGACTCTGTGGTAGTGCATTTGGTTATTTATTTAATATGAGAGAAGATAGGTAGATCTTATGACTGGGAATTATGAATCCTGGATTCTGGTCCTTGCCCTGTTAATACAACTATGAATGTGAGTTCATGCTCTTTTTTAAAAAAATGAAGAAAACAGCTAGAAATAGAAATACCATATAATCCACCAATCCTGCTGCTTAGAATATATCCTGCAGAAATAAAGGTGGTCACACAAACAGATGCATTCACACAAATGTTTATTGCAGCACTGTCCACAAGAGCAGAAAGATAGAATCAACCTAGGTAGCCATCAACAGATGAACGAAATAAACAAACTATGGTACATATACGTAATGGAATACTATGCAATGATAAAGAACAATGATGATTTTAGGAAGCATCTCATAACCTGCTTTCACCTAGGACATTATGCTGAGTGAAATCAGTCAGCTGCCAAAGGACAAGTATTGTATGAGACCACAGCTATAAGGACTTAAAAATGGACTTACAGAAGAAAAGACTTTTTTTATTTTTTTTTAATTTAATATGACTGAGTGGAAAATGTACATTCCTGTATAAATTTACATGCCCACCTATATGCAGCTTCCACTGCTCTCCCTGTCCGGTGACAGCACACTATTCCTCTCTGCTGCATATATGTCTCATCCTCCCAGCAGCCTCCTTTCCGCTCCTCTCCACCCGCTCTCCTTCCTCCAGCCAGAGGTCAGCAGGACGACATCCTATAGATGTATAGAACCATAAAGTGCATCCAGTATATGGTCACTCTGCGTTGGCAAGTCCAATCCATTCCTGTCCAAAGAGTGGACCTTCGTTACGATTTATGGGCAAGGGCAGCATCAGGGCCGGGGGCCACACTCTCAGGGGAACTCCAAAACTGCTGGACCCTCAGTTGAGGTCTTTTAGTGGAGATCTCAGGATGCACCCCTTTTTATTCTTGTGTTGCCAGTGAGACTCCTCTCTGTGAGCTCCATCGTGGCTATCACTGGTGGTGGCCGGGCACCATCCAGTTCTTCTGGTCCCAAGTTGATGTAGGCACGTACTCTTGCGGGACTCTCTATCTTATAGGTTGTCTTTACCCCATGTCATTTTGGTCCTCGGTGAGCGTCCGTTCCTGCTGAGTTGGGACCAAGAAAAGACTCTTTGATGTCTACAGGGATGGGGAAGTAGGATGAAGGTTGTTCATAGATGAGATAGTCGACAGGGAATTTGGTTAGCTGAAGGGAGTGATAGTACATAGTAAAGGACAGATCAACGTAACTGGACTATGCTAGAAACTGAACAGTTTTCTAAACCCAGCACTTAAAAGGACATTTAGAGGAGCAGGGATGGGCCTCTGGGGACTGTGTTTTCAGGGAATATCGACGTCAACTGGCCTAACTAGTCTTGTGCTAAGAGAGTCTTCTGCACCCATATTGGTGAGTGGCACCTGGGTCTTACAAACTAGCAGGCTGCCATCTGAGGAACACCAAATGGTCCCAATCCATCTGGAACTGATGACAACTGAGAACATCAGAGACACAAGGAAAAATGAGCCCAGGAGGCAGAAGGACCCATATGAATTGGAGACTCCATCAGCTCGACACCCAGAAGAACCAGATGGTGCTTGTCTGCCACCAAAGACAGACTTGGTAGGGGACAATGTAGAGTCCCTGATACAGCCTGGGAAAAAGAGATGTACAGTTCAAGCTCTACTGAAAGACCAGAATTGATGGTCTGACAACCTGGAGGGTCCCCTGGGAACACGGCCTCTAGACTTGCTGCTGGCCCTGACCTGAAACCAGTACTGAGGTCAACTCTACAGACAAGAATGGACTGAACTTGGGGGACACAGTGTGAGCATGTGGTGTGTGTACATTATGGTTTTATACGTTTATAGGAGGTTGTCCTGCTGGTTTCTTTCTAGATGGGGAAGGAGGGGGTAGAGAAGAGGATACAGGTGTTTGTTGAGAGGATGCTAGAAGTAAAGAGTGAAAAGGAGGAGTGTGCTGTCATAGGGTGAGGAGAGCAAATGAAGTAGGCAGGCATGAAAAATTGATTTGGCTTGTGTGCTTCCACTTAGTCATAATAAAAAAAACTAAAAAAAAATGAAGAAAAAATAATTATATCTGTGGGATAATGGTTAAATGCTGAGTCTGCTAGCCAAGAGATTAGCAGTTCGAATTCATCAGGTGCTCCTTGGAAACTGTGAGGCAGTTCTGCTCCATGTGTAGGGTCACTGGGAGTCCAAATTAACTCAGTGACAGTGGGTTTGGTGGCTAGTTTTGGTTATTTTCCATTTTGGGAAATAAACCCATTGCTGTTGGGTACATTCTGACTCACAGCAATTCTGTAGGACAGAACAGAACTGCTCCATAGAGTTTCCAAGGAGCACCTGGCGGATTTGAACTGGTGACTTGGGTTAGCAGACGTACAATTTAACTAACCACTTTACCACTAGAGTTTCCCTGGGAGGACAAAAAAAGACATTTTTTTTTATTTGGGGGGAAAAAGGTTCTCATGGCATTATGGAAAGAAAACCACTGTTATTCATTACTCGTTATGTGTCATGCACCACATGTTAAATTGATGCATGTAGGATTTCAGACAGTGTTAGTGGGTGGTTGAAGAACAACCCAATAGCTAGAAGCCATGTGGAATTGAGACTGAGAGAAGTGTGTTTCAGGAAGCCTCCTTTTGAACTAGCACTATTCTCAAGACTGTTCTACTTCCTGAGTACTTGGTCAAGGAATAATTGTCTCCAAGGGAAGCAGTATAGAAACATGTCAACCTTATATGGGAATGTGGTTAAGTGGTGTTTAAATTGATTTTATATTTGTGAGCAGATTTTAATTTCCTTCAACCTAAGGCTATAAAGGTAGATGATTGTGTGGTGTACAGTTTGTATAGTCACTCTTCACATTTGTTTTCAAGTGTTTCTGCCCACACTTGTTCATAATTTTATCTCATTTTTAACACCTTTAGTGATAGTTCAAGTATTAAAATTAAAATGTTAAGTTTTGATTTCTGGTAATAGAAAAACTATCTTATATAGAGGAAAAGTAAATCTTCTCATCCTTATTATGTAATTATGTGCATATCTCAGTTTTTAAGGGATCTAAAAATAGTCCATGTTAGAAGTATACAAACATAAAAAGTATATGGTTTTGGCTGAGGAACTGTAGCTCGTAGAAGGATTATATTGAACAATGTAACATTGTTCCTAGAGGCAATTAAGCCAGTAGGTTTAGCTAGCTTGGGAGCAGCCTCTAAGCATGTGACTCTATAAATAACACTTGCACAACAAACATGGGCTTGGTAAGTGAGCAACAAATCTGGGCTTGCTGCCCACCCTTCCAAATTTTAGAACCAGTCCTGCTATCGTAGTCTTTTGTGGGCCTGACAGCATTAGCAGAAGTTTAAAATTAAAACATCCTTCACACCCATTTTGTATTGTTATATTTCCCAGCTTTATTTTAGTTTTTGTTTCCTAAAAGTCAATTTTTCTTAATAAAAAGAAACCTTTAGTTTGGTACTTGGCTTCTCATCATTAGGTACTTGGGTTTTGTGGTCTTGCATGTATTCAAATACAAATTTTCTCTCTTCATTCCAAAATAACGGATGTCTGGTTGTCCAGGTGTGTCGGCCATAAAAACAGAACACATTTCTATCAAGTTAGCTTACCTTTATTGGGAAGAAAATGGGAAGTTCAAGCAGTTCCCATAATATGGCTATTTACAAGCCCAGACAGCAGAAGTGAGTTGCCAAAAGTTTTATCTATTTATCTTAGTGTTTCCTCAATAGCAGTGCTGTGGAAAGGTCTGAAAGATATGTCAGGGGATTAACAATTCTTAATAGCTGCATTAAAAAAAAAAAATCTGTTCCTAATGTTTGTAGATTATACTGTTATAATCTTACCTTTGCTTTGAGTAAACAGCTAATTTGTGCCATCTAGTCACAGAATCGCTGTAGAGCTGGCAAGGACCAGTTTGTTCGCTAGCTTTATATAAGTACAAACAATGTGAGACCATTCTGCCAGCATTTGGTGAAAAGTAGGTTTTGTAGGTTTCTTCACTTTAGAAGAAAAACCATTTTTAAAAGTAGATTCTGAGAAAGGGATAAAACACACATAGAGCATGATTGTCACTGTTGAAGTTAGGTGCCACTGAGTTGGTTCCAGCTGCCAACTATGTGTATAGCAGAAGGAAACTCCACCCAGTTCTGCAACATCCTCACAATCATTAGACTAAGTTACTAATAACGTGGTTAGACTGAAGTTTATGACAACTTTTACTGATACTAGTTCTAGACTTTTTTTTTTTTATTTAACATAACTGAGTGAAAATGTACATTCACATGTAAATTTACATGCCCCCCTATATGCAGCTTCCACTGCTCTCCCTGTCCGGTGACTGCACACTATTCCTCTCTGCTCCATACATGTCTCATCCTCCCAACAGTCTCCTTTCCCCTCCTCTCCGTCCACTCCCCTTCCTCCAGCCAGAGGTCAGCAAGATGATATCCTATAGATGTATAGAACCATAGTTCTAGACTTTTAACAGAGGAATTACAGCATTTTAAATTTGACAACTAGATTTTTGACAATTTTGGAAGGCTGTGACCTTTTGGAAACCGATGGCCAGTCTTGTGTTTTGAGGTACCATTGGTTGGGTTCAGACCAACAACTTTGAGGCCAGAAGTCAATACTTAACTATTTGCACCACCAAAGACTCCTCTAATTTAATTATGTAATTAAAAAAAAAATCAGCCTTATGTCATAATATGATATGGAGGATAAATAATTATTTTTAATAAAGTAATACATATGCTAGCATATAAATGCTTAGGCATAACTATTAGAAGCCACAGTAAGGTGGTCTAGTGCTTGGATCTATTTGTATAATTATTGCAAAGGTGACAGTTTTGAGTAAAGGCCAAAAAGAGTGTGTTGAATTGGTAACTAAAAGTTTAAGTGCTTCTTAAACTTCACTGTGCATACAGATCACTTGTGGATATGGTTAAACTGCAGATACTTAATTAGGTTGTAGTTTGGAGCGCAGCCCAAGGTTCTGCTGTTCTGACAAGCCCCCAGGTGTTGGCCCGGTTAACAAAGGTAGGAGTAGAAGGGCTTTAAGTGAATTGTTAGTGATCTATTCCTTGAAGTTTCTGAACTCGGTCAACATCAGGATTGTGTTAATCACTAAAAGTATTTTGCTAAAGTGTGTTAGCTTAATTGTCTTAATACTTTTCACTAATTAAGAGTGTAAAATTAGTCCCAGACTTTGAGGGCAGGTAAAAATCGTGTTGCCCATTTTCCATTATGTTGCTTATGTAAGGGTTACACATTAAGTATTTGATAATAAAGGAGCCCTGGTGGTGCAGTAGTTAAGCACTTGGTTACTAAGCAGAATGTTGGTGGTTTGAATAACCAGAAGGTTGGTGGTGTGAACCCACCAACTGCTCCTCAGGAGAAAGATGTGACAGTCTGCTTCCATAAAGATTACGGCCTTGCATAGGCCAGTTCCCCTCTGTTCTGTAGGGTCACTGAGTTGGAATAAACACTTTCTTAAAGTGGCTCATGCATGTGAAGTTTTTCCTATTTTAAATATTGAACTAGCATAGGAAGGCAGTTAGGACATGTGCCTGAGGGCCAATTGTGTACCAAGAGCTGCAGTCTTTGTTGAAATTAATCCTCCCAACTTTGGAAAGTAAGTAAATAAGATTACTCTCATTTTACTGAAGACAGAACAGACTGATAAAATGACTTGTCACCATGACCCAGCTTGTCATTGACAGACCTTGGATGTCTGCCTGACTTAGTGTTCTCCAGAGGAGGCTTTTAAAAGGAGTCTCTAGATTTGGGTCCTAAAAAAGGCTACATAGAAATCAGGTGTTTTGTGAGGCAGCTGGAATAAAAGATTACCTGAGGAAGAACAGGGACTTCAAGAAATTTAGTAGTTGCTTCCAAAAAAATCAAAGATTTATATTGTTTATACAGCTGAGAATGCTATTTCATTTTTTTTTTTTAAATAAGTAACCTAGATTTTCTCTGTGCCTCACTTGCAAAATAGATTCACTACTATTAAAACATGTGATTTCTATACCTGCTATTGTAGCCATATATACATTCCAGGAAACAATAGAAAAAATCTGTGGGATAGACTCTTAGAGACGGTTTAACGGAAGTCTTTGAAACCAACATTTTTCTGGGGAATTGAGTATTACAATGTAACAAGAAAACCACACCTAGGCAGGCAAGCACCCTGCAGGTTTTAGTATGTATCATAGTGCCAGAGATGTTGGTAAAGTGCAAAGCAAAGTAGGAGGGACTAAAACCAGCAACTATTTAAAGCTGTCATCATCATTGTAAAGAAGTAGGAATAATTAACACAACAGCCCTATAACCAGTACCTTTCTTTATCAGTATCATAAGTTGCCAGTCATTAAAGTCCTGTAATGCTTGTACAGAGATGCTTTCTGTTCTGATGGCAGAGCTCATTTGCTAGTTCTGGATTAGTCAACAGTGGCTGCAGCAATGGCTTAAGCATAAACACAACTGTGGGCATGGTGCAAGACCAGGCAGTATTTCATTCTGTTGTGCATAGGATCGCTATGAGTCGGAAACCACTTGATGGCGCTTAACAACAACAGATTAGTTCTAATAGTTAATAAATTAAAATAGTAAGCATTTAAAAGTAGTTCTAATAGTTAATAAATTAAAGTAGCAAGCATTTAAAAGTAGTCTCATTCTCATCTTATAAAAAATTTTCTTTGCTACACAGACAGCAGTAAAATCAGTGAAAGGGCATTGAGTTAGAAGCTGAAGCTGACTGTACTACCTACTAGAGTATTGTTGAAGGCCATTACTCAATCTTTCTGAACTCTGTGCCCTCATTTATTAAGGGAAGAGTGTTTTTTGAGAAGTGAATGAGAACCATTGTGATAGGTTACCCTTCACAGGGAAGTTTTAACTGTGTTCAGTCTCGGCATCTCAACTTTCTAACACCAGATTCTCTGTAATCTCTTTTTATTGTCTGCTGCCACTGCCTCTGAGGAGCTGCATCATTCTGAGAGCAGTTAACTGCTGTTGGCAACTTTCTCTTGTGCAGTAAAATTCCAAGGTTTCAGTGAGGAGGCAGCGCATATATCTTATGTGTGGTAACTTGTCTGTGGTCCCGTCTCAAAGCCTTAAGAACTTACCTCCCATCTGAAAGCTCTTGGAATTCCTCATCTACCATATCCCCTTTGGATATGAATGAGAGATGTGTGATCCTGAGTTTTTTAGTATATTAGGTGTCCCTATAGAGGAGATTCTTGTTTCCTTGTATTAATTATTCAGAGAGTTGGGAGAAGGGGAGTGGCATAAGTACTGTCTTAAGAAATCTAAAAATAACTCAGAATACCCTCGTAAGACTAGAGGAAGTTACATTATTTTGTCAGTTCTGAGTGTAAATCCCAGCACTGCTATATAGTGGCCATCTGCCCTTGGTCCACTTAACCTTAATAAATTGGAAGTTTTTCTTTTGTTATGTATGTGTGTGTATACATTTGCCAGTTCAACATTTTTACATGTATAGTTCATTAACATTAATTACATTCATAATGTTATTTACCCATGCCCACTAATCCATTTCTAATTTTTCCATCTCACTTTAACAGCGGCTCAGTGCTCTTTAAGCATAGTCTTTCCCCTTCCCTTCTTCTCACCCATCATAACCACTAATAAATGCTGTTCTCTCTTTGCCTGTTCTAGAAATTTTATGTAGGTGGGATCATCAGTTCTTTTGTGACTAATGTAATTCACTCCTTTTTTCTACAGCAGCTATAACGTTTTAATTCTTACCACTTCATTGATGAAAACAAGGTTTTCATTTTAAGTCCAGTTTATCTATTTTCTCTTTTGTTGTGTATGCATCTGTAGTGTCATATTTAAGAATCTATTGTCAAAAACTAGGTCCTGAAGCACCACTACTATACACTTTGTTCTAAGAGTTCGATGGTTTTAGTTTCTACATTTAGACCATTAATCCATTTTAAGCTGATTCTTGTTCCCGTTGTGCTTTATGGGTCCAGCTTCATTCTTTTGCATGAGTAGATCAAGTTGTTTCAGCATCATTTATTGAAGAGACTATGTCACATTGAATGGACTTAACACTCCTATTGAAAATTACCTGGCCATACATGTATGGGTTTATTTCTGGACTCTTGAGTTTTATTCCACTGGGAGGTATTATCTGTGCTTATTTGATACCAGACTATTTTGCTAGCTGCAACTTTATAGTTATTTGAGGTGAGGATGGGAAGACTTGTTATCATGTAATCAGTCCTTGGAGAAGGATATTGTGCTTAGTAAGAGAGTCAGCAAAAAAAGAGGAAGACCCTCAACTCAACAAGATGAATTGACACGGTGGCTGCAGTGATTGTGACAATGACACAAGACCAGGCAGTGTTGCATTCTGTTTTAGTAGTTTCGCTGTGAGTTGAAACCAAGTGGACGGCACCTAACAACAGTAGTAATTTGAAATTGGGAGGTGTAATTCCTACATTTTCTTCTTTTTCAGGATTGCTTTGGCTGTTCAGAGCCCCTTGCAATTTCTTCCTTTCTTTCTTCCTCTCTTTCTTTCTCTCTCCCTCTCCCTCTCTCTCCCTCTTTTCCTCCCTCTCTCTCTCTCCTATTTTTATTTTCTATTAGGTAAAAGTTTGCAATGCAAATTAACTACTTATTAAAAAATTAATACGGAAGTTGTTTTGTGACATTGGTCGCAATCCCTAAATTGTGTCAGCACTCTCATTTCCTTTATATTCCAGGATTCCTTGTTGTGAGTTCCCTGTGTCCATTTGTGCAGTTTTCTTGTTCCTTCTTGCCATTTCATCGTTGTTTTGGGGCAGATATTGCGCATTTGGTTGTGTATACTTAATTGAACTAAGAATCCCGTTTCTCACATGTACTGCTTGTTACGTAGGCTTGTAGAATCTTTGCCTCAAAGGTGGACTTTGGGAGTGGCTTCAGTTTTGAGTTAGCAGAGTGTCTGGGGGCTGTAGTCTCAGGGGTTCTGCAGTGTCATATAAATTTGAGGATTAGCATTTCCATTTCTGCAAAAAAGGCTGTTGGAATTTGTGTGGAGTTTTTAAAGTGTTTTCTTCTCCCCTCTCTACTCTGTAAGAAACCCAAGTAGTAATGACATACCATCATCCTCCCTGCAAAGCTCTGTCTTTTGCGAGGATAAGATCTTTGAGTCTCTCTGCTGTAGTGTCAGGTCAGATTTAATGTTGTTAATGTTCTTTTCCAATAATCAGTAGATGTGAAAATAATACCATAATCCTTTGTAAGGTCAGAACCCCTGCATGTTCAAGCCCAGGTTTGAGTTTTATGAATCTTAATATCTCATCCGAGCCAAGTGCCGTCGAGTCAGATCTGACTAGGAGGATATTAAGTTCTTTAACTGTTTGTATCCTGTATCCACTGCTGTCTTAATTGTAGCCCTGATGGCACAGTGGTTAAGAGCTATGACTAATAACCAAAAGGGTCAGTAGTTTGGATCCACCAGCAGCTCCTTGGAAATCACATGTCCTGTAGGATCAACATGAGTCAAAATCAACTGGATGGCTATGGGTTTGGGGCTTTCTTCTGTTTGTCTTAATTTGTGGAATTATGTGAGTCAGTTTTCTGTTGGTTCACTTCAGGATTTCAGCCCTTTGTTTTGGGTTCTATATACATTTTGCTAAGTCTTGTAATCTACAAGGCCAAATTCTGCAGTGTGAAATAAAACTATCCACTTGTGTTATCTCTGCTACGGCAGTATTAGATGACCAAGATCACACTTATTAAAATTGATGTATTTTATATAATAACAGTCTTTTTGCAACCTTTTTCAGAGTAGTTTTTATGTGAATGCTTAGATTCCTGTGGTGTTGAATAACACACTGTTTCTCTTCGTTCGTTTCAGTGTATTATTTATTGAGCCCTGTTATGCAGCGGGAAACTTTGGTTTGGTTTTGGTCGTTTAGATTATGCACCAGACACTGTTCCAGGTACATCTCTTTCAAGAAGCTTGTAATTTTAGTGGAAATAGAAACTAAACTGCCAGTATTTTAATTGACATGCAAGTTTTCTCACATGCCTTGTCCTACTACTACTCATTCATGTTTATGTAATGTCAGATAACTCACTGTATGTAACAAAGAAATTACGTGTTGAGTATTTCCTGGGTACAAGGTGCTGTCCTGTCTACTGTGTATGACCGCAGGCGGGTCTCTACTTTGTGTCTGCACTTTGGAAAACTAATACTGCCAGCCTCCTCAATCATCTTATCCTTATTCCTCTTGTGATGAGAGAGTAAGGAGCTATAATATACTAACTCGCTTAACTGTGCTTTTGCCTGTGTCTTTTCTTCTTATTAATTACAATTTAGTAGAAGTAGTGTTTGCATCTTGTCCTTTCTCACTCACTGAAGGATGACCAGACCCTATTGACTTTTCCGTCATAGGTCTTCAACCACTACCTTCTTATAAATGTATAGATATTTTTTAAGTAAGTGAAACATTAGGTGAAGTAACACCTTAGGGCTTAAATGGGGCTCTAAATCACTTGGACTGAAATTCAGGCACTTTGTCGGGAGGAGAAATTTAGCATTTGTGCTCATAAGTAATGTTTTAGCAAAATAATTGATCTTTTGACAGAAGTGTAAATTCTCTACATTACATTCAAAACCTTAATCTATTTATGTAGCAAAAGAATACTTAAGAAATTTACAGATTGGCTCTGCTATTTGGGAGAATTCACGTGGTTGTCAGAATAGCATCAGAGTGTTATTTCGTTTACATAGCTCGTCCTAAGTCCTCTGGTAGAGCTCTGGTTGTGACTGTTGCTTCAAAAGCTTAGGCTTATAAATGAGTTAATACGATTTTTGTAATGATTTAGTTTTCAGGGGACCTCAACTATTAGAAACTGAGAAAACAGAATCCTGAACTTGGCTTCTAGTATAACTCCTTTTCTCTTCTTCTCCCCTCAAATGTGTCAAAGATTTTAAGAAAGTACCTGACACAAGAAATAGGTAGCGGCACACATTTTTCCTGAAATTTAAGAGTCCATAAGAGTGAATCACTGGCCATTTTATTTGGTTTCTTAATGTTATAACAGATCATGAATTACATTTTCCTAAATTTTGGTTTTTGTGTAGCTGTTGAAGCTTCATTCCTGGATTGTGACTTTATAATATGCACATGAATGTTGCCTAATATCTGCAAGCATAAGAAGCACTGTGTATGCAGAGAATGTCTTTTGGTTTTATTTGTTTAGTGACTATTGTGCAGGATTGAAAAGGAGGAGGAATAAACCCTTGCTGGGCTTGATGAAGACTTAATCTTTTGGATTAAGGTGGTTAGACAGGAAGACTTGAGTAAAGTACTACTTCTATTGTCTAGAACTAAGTAAATGTTACTAATATTGCTGAAAAGCAGGTATAGCTAGTAGAAAAAAAGCGGTGCTGTTAAGTTAGCACTTAAGAAGAAAAATAGTGTATTCCACTACATTTCTCTTAGAATCTGTGCATTAAACCCATTGCTGTTGAGTAGATTGAGACTTATAGCAGTCCTGTAGGACAGGGCAGAACTACTTCGTAGAGTTTACAAGGTTGTAATCTTGACAGAAGCAGGTAGCAGCATCTTTCTCCTGCAGAGCATCTGGTGGGTTTGAGCCACTGACTTTTTGGTTGGCAGCAAGGTGCTTAACACCATGCCAGCTAGGGCTCATTTTTGGTTGGTTTGTAATAGCCTTGTGAATGGACAGGTTCAGTGCATTACTAAGGGTTCTAATGTTGCCCATTCCTAGGCATTTTTGCGGGCATTCTTGCTCATTCTTGTCCTTTTTACCCTGCTTCTCTAGGAGGTAACTAGACCGTCATCTCCAGTAGATAGTAATGATCCATTGTAGCCAGTCTGTGATTCTTTCTCACTGTGTTATGGTTATTGATAAGATAAAATTACTGATGAGATAGCATTCTAGTTCCATTTCAGGAGAGCTAATGATAGAGTGTCATTTCCTTGCCATTTTGCATGGTTATTTATCATGAGATGATTCAAGAAGAGAGAACTCAGATTAAGAATTTAAGTTTTTAATGTTATCCTGACTTTGGATCATTTAATGACTTTTCTTTTTGTGTTTTACTTCAAAACAGTTTTAGATGTATCAGTGTATACTAATTGACATTCTTGTCTTTCAAAAGATTGGAAAAAACAATTGCCATCAAGTCAGTTTTGACTCATGGTGAGCCCGTATGTGTCAGTAAAACTGTGCTCCCGGGGTTTTCAGTGTTTGGGTTTTTGGAAGTAGGTTGTCGGGCCTTTCTTTTCAGTGCACCTCTGGGTGTACTTGAACTGCCAACCTCTCTGCACTTAATGGACTCCTGTCTTACCTCTAATCCACTGCCATCAAGTCGATTCTGGCCCACAGTGACCCTGTAGAGTTTCCAAGGAGTGTCTGGCAGATTTGAACTGCTGACCTTCTAGTTAACAACTATAGCACTTAACTACTACACTACTAGGGTTTTCTTCTTATTTATAGGAGAAGAAAATTGGATAGCTTTCTCGTTACTCTTGGAGTTTCATCATGCAAATATTATTTTAGATGATTAATTTGAAAACTACCCTTTATATTTGAATTGGAAGGGGCTAATAATTATCTAAGTGAAAGAAAGACGTGGCAGTCTGCTGCTGTAAAGATTACAACCTTAGCAGTTGTGGGGCAGTTCTATGTGTCCTATAGGGTCACTATGAGTCAGTCTACTCACCTGACACACAGTGATGACAGCAGTAATTACTTAAAATACCCATGCAAGAGACCTGGGTTCAATTCCTGGCTGAAGTATTTCATGTGACATTACAGCTGTTGTCACTGGAAGGTTTAAGTGTTGCTGTGATGCTGAGCAGAAGCAGATTTTAGCAGAGCTTCTAAAGTAAGGTGAGCTTGAAAGAAAGGCTTGACACTTCACCTTCAAAATCCAGCCAATAGCTCACAGTGGTCTGATTATGGGCAGCATTTCGTTGCATTGTACGTGTGGTTACCATAAGCTGGGGGAAACTGAGTGGCAGCTAATAACAATAATTATCTTGTAGGTGAAAGTGATTTCCTTTCACTTAAAATTCCAGGCATAACTTTTCAGATCTTGAAGCTGAGAGATTAAAAGATTGAGTAACTGAAATATGAAAGACATGTCTAATACAGTGGATGGGTATGAGCAGTGAGATGATAAGACTGTATGTTTCCACAAAAGTTATTCAGAACCTTTTGCCCATTAACCTGTGTATCTATCCTGTTTTCATAAGGTGGTATCCACTGTTAATCTAATGCAGCTATCTCTTTTCTCTTTTGTTATCTCAGCCACATTGATCAGACAACAACATGGCAGGACCCCAGGAAGGCCATGCTGTCTCAGATGAATGTTGCAGCCCCTACCAGTCCACCAGTGCAGCAGAATATGATAAACTCGGCCTCAGGTGAGTGAGACACTGTAATTAGAGCACATGGAGTATTGCTTAGTCATTGGTAAACCTTTCTGTGGAAAACAGTAATCACATTTTCAAGGAAACCAGAGCATGAATGATGTTTATTTTTTTATCCGTTTCGTATAGGAGGCATACTTTGTTTCAAAACAATGTGCTGTATACTAACCTTGTTTAGTTGTTAATACATAAAGGGGCCAGTAAGTACAAGGTAGTAGTTTTTAAAGTTTCAAATCTGAAATGAGTATATTAAATTCCTGATGTGGTTAATTTTGACATGTGTGTGTTTTATCCTGCTGCTTTCTTGTGTCTGAGGCCTTAGAGTTGAAGTTTCTGTCTTCTGCTTGTGGTTTAAATAAAAAACAAAGCTATGATGTTCTTATTCCATCTTCTGAAGCAGTAATTCAGGTTGGGCCCTACTGAAGAAAAGGAGACACCAAAACTTCAGAATGAGAGGAATATATTAAATATTTATATTTTTAGTTCAAAGGAGATGATTGACATTGTTCATTTTGTTGTGTTCCATCTAAAAGTATACCTAGGAAATCAGTAACAAATCACTCATTGGTGCTATTTTGGGAAAGTAGACATTTGTGTATAACAAGGTTAGTTACTATGATTATTTAAAAATACTCTTATTAAACTTTATGACAGAATGATCTAAGAATATGAAAATTTGGGGGCTCAGATTTATGTTTAAAATGACAGTTGGTAACCAGATTGGTTTTGATAAGTTTAAAAAATAATTGTTTTTATGTTTTATTTCAGTTCTTATTTTTCTTGAGAGATATGAAGTGTGTTTTTTATTACTGCATGTAATTCAGTTGGCATATTTAGTTGGAGCAGTGTTTAGTACAGAGATGGCTTGCTAGACTCAGTTTCAGTGGAAGTACAAGAAGTGTAACTACAGCAGGTTAGGAGTAAGAGGAAGGGAAGTATGAAGAGAAGGGTTAGGGATAAAGAGTGGGAAAGAACTTGGAAAAAGTAGCCTCTAAAGAGTTTCACACATGTTAAAATGGTGTTAGAATGTATTAAATTATAATAATAAATGCCCTATTATATGCCAGGCAACTCAGTTAAGGTCATTTTGTGCTGTCTCGTTAACCCTTATAGTGGACATTCCCCATGTAGGAGAAAAGTTGAATAACTTGCCCCAAATTACACAACATTTTTAAGTGTTTAGTCTGTGTGTGAACATGTGGTAGGATAAATGATAGAGTCAAGTGTCAGAGAAAGTAGAAAAGAATAAAACAGCCACTGCTGTCAAGTCTCTTGATTCGTAAAGACCATAGGATGGAGTAGAACTGCCTCATAGAGTTTCCAGGGTTGCAGAGCTTTGCAGAAACACATTGTCACATCGGTATCCTGTGAGATGGCTGATGGGTTCAAACTGCTGACCTTTTGGTTAGTGGTAGAGGACTTAGCCACTGTACTGGAGGTACTATTTAAAAATACAACATTGGATATTCTGGCCAACTGTGTATAGCTGGTGGATTTGGAGATGATATTTGCTTAAGCTTGATTTGTTTCTAATAAAACACGCACTATGCCTTAAAAAGGGGAGAATCTCTACAAAGAGGTCGTTGCCTTTGATGGAAATAGTTAGACAGGATAGCGAGTTAAAGAAGGACCAGACTGTGTGACAGGTAAGGTGAAGCCAAAAGGCTTTTTAATTTTCAACAGCAACAACAAAACAAAACAAAACTGGGCCCTAAAAAAGAAAAGAAGTTCCCAAAAGTTTCAGAATGAAAGGAAGATGTTAAATGTATAAGAAATTTCCAAGCGTGGGACTAGTTTAAGTCTGGAATTTGGTCACAGGTACAAATGGAGGCTTGACTGTCAAGTCAGTGCTGAGGATTTTGATAACATATGCCTGTTTTTACTCTGAATTACATGCATTCACTTGTTTTCTTTTGTTTCTTCAGTTTTGAGGGATGTTAAAGAATAAATAGAGGACTTATATACACAGTGTTGAAATGCTTTGGAATGAATGTCATGGGGACTGTAATCTTTATATACTTAGGTCATTCACATAAAATTATAGGTATAATGTCATGTTAATAACGTTTCAACCCCAGGGACTTATGTTTCTCCATCTGTAAAGCAGCCATGCTTCTTGGTGGCTGTATACTGTTGAGTGAGGTAACAACGGGGTTTCTGAAATACCTTTAAGAGAAAGTGATCTTACTGTGACTCAGTCAGGTACTGTGCAGAATTTGGGAGTGGCTTTATTGCCTTCAGGAAAACAGCAGAAATAATGCCCTTCTGAGCTTGGAAATGATCTTTAAAGGTGTTTTTGGAGCCTGGAGACAGTGAACAGAGAATTGGAGGGTACTGACTCTTAACTGGCAGCATGTGGTTTTCAGCTACCAGGTTGTCTACAGAAAACGTACACCCTGAAGGGAGCACATGCTGAATCTGCAAATCGGAAGCCTTCAGGTCTTAAGAGAATGCTGTGTTTGTCTTTCAGAATACTTGACTTGTTAAACTCAATGCACCTTGAGTTACAGTTTTGTCATTAATTATTTTGTAAGAACTTTTCTAGTTTTGCCTTAAAAAAGAAATCTCATTTGATTCCAGTTTTTGTTCTACTCTGATTGTTTCTAAGTAGACTTTTTTACTTAAAATTCTGTCATTTTCTGTAGACTCCCCAAGCCTTTTTTCTGCAGAATTTTTGATTGGTTGAACTGAACGGTCATCTAAGATTCTTTACAGTTCTACAATTCATATGAAATCCTTTTTGTTCAGTCTAATTTAGTTTAGCAAAAGAAATGATTAAAGAGACTAATTTTGTTATTGCAAATCCCTCATCAAAATAGGAGATTGAAATGATGGATTTCGTTTCTAGAGACATGTCGTTTGTAATTAGCCAACTTTTCAAGTATATGCAATTGAGAAATCACTCAGACTAAAGATGCAGCTTGGAAAGGGTTCCAGAGGGAAGAAATTAGATCCTGTGAAGAAGATTCATTCATATTCTTGAATTGGGCCAATGACTTGACAAGGAAATGGCAGTGAACTTCGTGAAAGGAGTTTGAAAGCCGAGGAGAAATAAAATAAGGAAATTAAAAGAAGTTTGACTCATTCACTAAGATGTTTTCCAATTCTGTTTTGTATTTTTAAACCAATTAAAAATTACTCAAGGTGATTGCCCTTTAAAAGTTACATAAAATGTTTTATAGTACATTAATTTATTAGCCTTTTTGATGCATAGTGGGGATCTATGTAAGTAGTTTTTACACATGTTGACAATTAGATGAACTTTAGTTGACTCTGTGAGATGTAATTTGAGGGTTTTTTTTTTTTTTTGGTAGTTGCTTGTTAACACTGAGCTAAATGATTGGTAAGTCTTAAGTGAACAATGAAGTCAAAAAAGCATACTGTGATGGTCCAGAAATAGCTGGGCACCAGAGGGCTGGTAACTGTTTGTCGTTAATGTTAATTAACTGCTGTCAAGTTGACTCTGACTCATGTCAAAGTAGAACTGTGTTCCATGGGTTTTGTTTTATTGTTAATAATATTTTTTGTGTTTTCTGTGAGCATTTACACACCAAGTTAAGTTCCCATTTAACAGTTTCTTCACACATTATTCAGAAACCCTCATGGTGTAATGGGTTAAGTGCTATCACTACTAGCCAAGAGGTTAGCAGTTCAAATCTATCAGGCGCTCCTTGGAAACTCTATTGGTCAGTTCTACTCTGACCCCGAGGGTTGTTGTGAGTCGGTCCTGACTTGACAGCATTGGGCTTGAGCTTGGCTTGACAAATTATTGAGTGACATTATTTTACTTTGTTGTTAAGAATAAAACAAAAACATACACCAATTCAAGGTTCTACATGTACAAGTCAGTAATACCCATATGTTTTCAATGGCTGATTTTTTGGAAGTAGCTCACTGGTCATTTCTTCCTGGTCAGTCAGACTGGAAGCCCCTCTGAAACCTGTTTAGTATCACAGCAACACATGAGCCTCCACTGTCTGGGAACTGAACCTGGGCCTTCCACAGGGAGGATGAGAATTCTAGCACTGAGCCACCAATGTGTGTGGTAACTATTTAGGAAATTAAAAGCTTTTATATAAGCTTCAATTTATAAGCTTTGTCTCATAAGTTTTAATTATAAGCTTTGTTTTAAATTAGCAAAATCAGTTTACACATTCCATTTGTTTTTTTATGTACCTTTGATAAGAATCCAAAGCCAAAATGTCTTGACAGCTTTGTTTAAGATTGAGTTTCAGTTGTGTTTTAAAATGTATACACCCATTGGAATTTACGTGAGTAATACCCTAATCTATCAATGCAGTACTTTCACATTTCCCTATTGTGAAAAATTTCTAGGAAATACGTCTATGTAGGTAGAGGAAGTATGCTCTTGATTGAGGGAGGTGATGCATGTTCGTGGAATGTATAAACAGTACAGTGGGGAAAAATATTCAGACCCAAGTTAAGGTGAGTAGTATAGAACTGCCACGTTACTCCTGCTCTGTGTAATCTATTCCAGAGCATAGAAGACCATGTGAGAAAGAGCCATGATCGATGATTGTTGTCAAGAAAAATGAGAGAGAATAGATGTGAAATGTAACAATGATAGCTAAAACAGATACACCATTTTTAACTTTAAAAAGCAGAGAGAGAGAGTAGCTGTAAAGATGACTGAAAAGTTGCCAGGCTGCTAGTAGATGGCAGGAGTTTATAATTTCTATTTCATATGCTATATAGTTCTTGAACTTTGAAGTTCTGTGTTTTGCCCTTGCAGCTGAGAGACCGTTTAGAATAGGATTTAAGATCAAGGGCTCTTAAAGTCAGATTGACCTGGATTTGAATTCCAACTCTGCCACTTAACTGACTCTGAGATCTTGGACAAGTTACGTACTTGTGGCTCAGTTTTTTCACTTGGATAATGGGGATAACAATACTACTGAACTCATGAGGGTATATGATGATTTTTTATATACTATGATTGCTACATAGTTAGCAATTTTTAATAATATGCAGTTTTTGGTGTCTTGCATAGATTAAAGATAAATCATCTAATCTGATATTTTAAAATTTAATCCATTTACTATAACTGGTAGCCACTGTTACTTCATTTAAAATGTGTTACCACACTGTGCAGCTGTTTATTTCTACAGGCTTTCTGTCTTCAAATATGGGTCCCTGGCTCTTATCCCAGTAATGAGTTATCTTTAGCATTTGGATTCACGTAAAGATTCCCTATTTGGGATAAATGACATGTTAAACATAAATACATTTTTCTTCTTTTGCATAAGTATAAATTTTCCTGATTTTTCAAGTTTTTCATTATTTTTAAATGGAGGAAGTTACTTGTTAATTGGAAGTCACCATATATGGAACAAGGTTTCAGTAAAGAGCATCAAACAAGAAAAAACAAACCCCAGTGTCATAACAGTGAAGAGACAGTGCATTTTTTTGTTACTGTCAAACAGCTGTCTGAGATATCTTTTTAAAGCCAGAGACTGCCTTTTTCTCCCACATGAGTTTGGGTAGATTAAGAAGAGGTGACCAAAGAACAGTAGATAGGCAAGCACATGAGAACACAGACCCAGCATAACTCATCTTTAGGAGGCCCAACTTGTTTCACGGTTTGTGTCTCATTTACTTGATGATTGAGTTCCTGAAAAATGTTGGTGATGTGAAACAGCCTTCACTTTTCCTATTTAAGAATAAACGTCAGTCACTTTTTTGACTGTTCATTTCATTTTAATGAAAGATGTATAGTGTTGACAGCAGTGGAGTTTTTTGATACTACATAGGGAGAATGAAGATAGAAAAATGATTCTTCATGAGATAGACATAATCATTCAATGATAAAGTTCAGTCATGTTGCAAATGGTATTAACTTGCAATCTTCTTTAGTATAAGAGTTCTTTTAATGTTTTCATTAAACATATTGATGCTCCATATGTAACACTCTTCATCTCCATGGATTTTGACTTTGCTACAAGGTGGATCAGGCAGCCTACACCAGGACAGCTGTTGTTCTTGTTAGTTGTCAGTTCTGACTCATGGGAACCCCTTGTGTTCAGAGTAGAACTACTCCATAGGGTTTTCAAGGCTGTGACCTCTCGAAAGCAGCTTGTCAGGCCTCCTTCCATGGTGCCACTGAGTGGGTTTTAACCACCAGCCTTTGTGCCAGTAGCTGGGCACTTAACTATTTGCTCCACACAGGGGCTGCTAGTGGTCCTCATTTTATTCTGATGATTAGTTAGAATCCTCCACTCCCTCTCCTCTGGAGACTCTCTTAATCTTAATGGATGATAATTTGTGACTTAAAAATATTCTAACTTAGAATACCTGGGCAGTGCAAGACTCATTTGGCAAATACAGCAATGGATGTTGGTTCAGAAATGGCGATTCCTGGTGTAGGGAGTCCACACAACTGGGCTTCCAAAATAAGCTCCCTGTGTAAGACTAAGTTTCACATTAGAGAGTTCTTTGAGTTTATACTTCATTAACCTTTTAAGAAGTTCATTTTGCTGTAACATGGCAAGCAGGGAAATGAGTTTTTAAGAGTCTGATAGTTTTTACCTTGACAGTTGTACTAAATCATTCGTTCAACAAATATCAAATGACCTATCTTTTACCGCTGCCCCCAAAGATGTCAGCCGAGACTTCAGACTAAGTAAATCTGCAATTGGGATATGTGTTTTTAATAGTGTTACATTTGTATTTTACAGTTACCTAGTTTGAGAGTCATGATGGTCAAAATAATGACCTGAATCTCAAATGTGTTAGGGAGTACTGTGTTTATGTGTTTACTTATATGATTATTTCACATATTGTTTTTTCTTACTATCTTCCAGAGTGGGAGAAATATATAGGAGCTCAAAATTATTGCATTGTCTTTACTTGATCTTACAGCATAAATGATACATTTTTAAAAACCTTACTAGAAAAGTTCATTGAATTATTGGGAAAGGTAAAGTTCATTTGATTTCTAAAAGTTAATGTGATTTCACTGTAAATAACCAAACCAAATCTAGTAAATTAGAAGAAAAGGATCCTGATTTCTGCTGTTTTAACTAGTAGACTAATCTAGAAGAGTAAAATGTTGTTAAAGAATATAAGGGGAAAAATTGAGATGGCAGTATCTTCCTGAGTAACATGAGTTGTTGTTAGACGGCTGTGCCTAAAGTACAGAGATGTCTGTCTTAACCCCCTGTCAGTGTTCACGTGTAGTTGGGGACTGGTCTCTGGGGTTGAGGGAAGGAGAGAGGTCCAAGTTATTTCCTTTTAGGAACCAAGTCAAGTGTTTGTCTGGTTTCTGTCGTAGTAAGTGTTGGAATATTATTTTATCTTTTGCAATGATTTCCAAATACTTCTGGTTACTCTTTTGCTACAATAATTTTATGACTCATAGGAGGAATATTTGTGTGAAAGATTAAGATGCTCATTCTTTAAAACTGATATCCATGGACTACCATATATAGACAGAAACAAAATAAAATCCTGTAACAGTGAGAGTTCTCCAAAATAATACTTTCTTTTGATTTTGATAGGCTACACAAACAAGCAGTTATAAACAAAAAGCCTTTTCCAGGTCAGTTCTGACTTACTGGTGACCAGGAGGTAGTAAAACTTGCTTTAAGTTAAAATTTTATTGAAAGGAGTAGTTCATTTATTTGAACAATCTGAAGTGAGAAAGAGCTCTTTGGTTTTTGCCCCCAGTAAAACTTTTCAGAAAGCTAATCTTTTATGAGTGAGTATATCAAAACTGTAAACTCTTACATCAAGTTAAATAAAGTCTAAAAGATTCAAATTGCAGTTAAGAAAGTCTAAGTTTTACATTAGAAAGTTGTCTGCATTTATACTTAGCCTTTTCTTTTAGAAAGCTGCTTTACTGTAACGTGACAAGCAGGGAAATGATTTTTTTTTTCAGAGTCTCATAGTTTTACCTTAACAATTGTGCTAAATCATTCATTCAACATATATCAAATGACCTATTTTGTACTGTGTCTGTAATGAACACTGAGATTACAGAGTCAAGACAAACTTTTCCCGTATAAACACAATAAATACTATGGGAGAGGCATGCATTGTATGCTGAGGAAGTGAGGACAAACACCTGAGTTGTCAAGAGAGGAAGGGAAGGGAAGGCTTCTTTAAGGAAGCAGAAGTTCATTAATTCCCTCAACAGGTATTGAGTACTTACTATCTTCCTGGCCCAGCAATCTTCTAGCTGATGACCTGTGTGTGACCCATTGCAGTTAACTGGGTTCCAACCCTACAGGGCAGAGTAGAACTGCCCCATAGGGTTTCCAAGGAGAGGCTGATGCATTTGAATGGCCAGTCTTTTGGTTAGCAGCCACGCTCTTAACCACTGTGCCAGCTTGATTCTTTCTAGATGATGAGAATGTGCAGTATAAACAAAGATGTCAGATAGTTTAAAATGCAAAGAAGAATGAAAGAGTTGAGTCACAGAGTGATTGTCAGAGAATGGAAGGAGGTTGTATTTTAGATAGCTTCTCCAGTACAAGTCTTTGTAATAGTTACTTTCTGAGCAGAGACCTGAAGTCATGTGCCGGTCTGAGGTAAAGGAGAATGTTCCATGCATTGCAGGCAGCCAATTCAAAGACCCAGAGCCATGTTTGAGGAGTAGTGAGGAAGCCACTGCATCAGAAATAGTGATAAACCAAACCAAACCAAACCAAACCCAGTGCCACTGAGTCGATTTCAACTCATCATAGCAACCCTGTAGGGCAGAGTAGAACTGCTGCATACATAGAAATTTCACAAGCGCCTGGCGGATTTAAACTGCCAGCCATTTGGTTAGCAGGCATTGTGCCTACCTACTACACCACCTGGTTTTCCAGAAATAGTGATAGGAACCATGAAAACCACATTATATAGGGCCTATAAGTTTTGAACAAAGAGTGACATGATCTGAGTTTTGTAAATGCCATACTAGCTGTTGTGCGGGGATGGATAGAGAGTAGGAAGACTAATTGGGGAGCAGTTGTTAATGACCCAGGGAAGAGAATAGACTAGAGTGGTGCCAGTAGAAGTGGTAAGTGGCTGGATTCAGAATCTGAGTTTTAACAGATGAGTGGGAGTTAAGTGGGCTGACAAAAAATAAATACATTGTTAGAACAAAATGGTAGTTTATTGCAGGAAAGGGAGCAGCACTGACTTTTAATCACCTACTGCAAGCCTCTCCTGGTATCAGACACTGCTTTTCAAGACTGACAGTATGTGTAGCTGCCCTTTACTTTTTGTGCCATTGGGGTTCATTTGGAAGCTGCCGTCCCACTGACAGTACATAGCTGCTGGCAGGCGGGACCCTAGATGACCATTTGGAATGGTACTCCAAAGGTGTATGCCACAAATTACAAAGCTAAGTATTGTATGAGATGGTGCTGAATCACTGAATTTTTAGTAGGAAAAGCATGAATTTTGAAAATTTCTAATTGGCACAGGTGTGTATCTCTGGATCTTGAAGGTATAAAATGGATTCACAGGGGGTACAGGTATGTGTTTCTGGCTTCTACGGTATGATTTATGTAATGAAGCATGAAACAAAAACAATATACCTACCAAAAATTAAGATACACTCAATGATTCAGCTTGTTCATTACTGAAAATAAGTAATATCAATAAAAAAGAAAAAAACTATTGGGTCACAAAAGGGTGAATTTCAACAATTGATTTTATCAATAAAGGAAGGGACCATCTAGCAGGTTGAGAAATTTGCTCAAAGTTACAAAGCTAATAAATATTACATCTAAGATTTGAACCCAGATGTGTCTCAATCCACACCCTTTGCAGTTTTCTCTACACTGTGCGTACTGGTTTTCTGAAGTTGAAGGCGAGTCTAAAATAATATCTAATTTCATTTGTAATGCATCAGAGGTGATTATTATTTCTCAGTTCATCTAATGAATGGCACTTCTGCTGTACTGGTAAAATGTGATCGTGTTAGTTTAGTAGAAGGATTTAATAAAACAAGTGAACCTTAGTCTTGTGTATTCTAGAGCACTGCTTCTCAAGTTGTAATTTATGGAAGAATCTCCTGGGGATTTGTTAAAATGCAGATTATAGTTCTTTAGGTCCAGACTAGGGCCTGAGGTTCTCCATTTCTAACAAGTTTCCAGGCAGCACAAATTCTACATAGGTAGACTATGGTAGAATGGTTTACAGTTAAAACCAGAGAAATACTAAAAAGAAACTTTGCTGTAAACTATGCCTGTTTTGGAGCACTAGTGGTATAATGATTTGGCTTAAGCATTCGACACTAACCAAAAGGTGAGCAATTGGAAGCTCTCTGGGGCAGTTCTTCTCTGTTCTGTATGGTTCTCCATGAGTTAGAGTTGACTTGACAGCGATTGGTTTTTACTCCCTATTTTAGGGTGGAGTAAATATTTGCTGGGTGCATAAAATACATGAATGACTAGATTTCATGTGAAATCTCATTCCATATGACAGTCTGGCAGAATAAATGTTAGACACTTTATTAGTCGACCATTTATAAAAGCACAGACTAAAGGTCTGAGAAACTGTGACTTTACCAAGATCAGACATTCTTTCTCCCGAAAGTATTTAATCACTTCATCTCAACAAACTGTGATTATATTTTGTTGCAGTGATAAGCCCTGGTGGGAATACAAGATGAAAATTAAAATTTCCTACTTCCAAAAGGTGAGAGCTTGCAGAGGAAAGAGGCGTATGATTAGGGTATGGTGTAGCATCTGCTGTAGAGGGGATTTGTGCACAATGGTTGAGGCTCAGTATGCCAGTGAGTGAAATGCAGATAAGCAGCAGTGGCAGTATACCATCATGATCCTGTACAGTCACGGATTTTGTCTAATCCGCTGTGCTGCCCATTGAAGTTTAGAAGGTTTTGGGCTCATCAGCATATCCTATGAGTTTGGCAGAACAATCTTATAGCTACCTGTAAGCATGGGACAGTACCAAAACTCAGGGGGAGGGGGGAAAAATGAATTGGTCACCATTCTTGTACTTGGTTGCTTGAGGCAGATTTTCGTCAGTACACTTACAGCCAGTTTTGGTATCTGACTTCTAGGCCTCTCCAAAAAATAGACACAGTCTGAGCTCATGATTCAGAACTGTGTGCTTCAGGTCAGCTTTCACTCTTAAGATTGAAATGGTTACACTGAAAGTCAGAAGAGAATTTTAAATTTTTTAAAAACAAAAATTCGGCTGTTTTTTCTTCCATAAGTGCATTTGTACAACTTGGCCCATGTTTGGCTTATTGAAGCCACAAAAACAGTTAGTGATAGTATTTAAAAGCTCCCCATATTTGTGCATGACCATCTTTTCCATTGTGTCCACCTAAAACTTTTGGTAGTATGGAGAGAATTTTCCTTTAGAGGTTGTTTAGTCGTATGTGGTCAAGCATTTGTATTTAAGATGTTTATGTTGATAACCCAGAAAACCTATTGCCATCGAGTTGATTCTGACCCATAGTGACCCTACAGGAGAGAGTAGAGATTTGAAGGAGTGCCTGGCGGGTCTGAACTGTTTACCACTGGTTAGCAGACGCAGTGCTTAACCACTACGCCATCAAGGCTTCCAAGGAGGCATTCTCCTTTGGCAGTGAGGCTGCAGAAGAATCAGCATGCGTATTTTTTAGCTCGTGTGTGTTTCTGAGACCACAGCCTTGGATGTGCAGATCAGGGCATCACTGGTAGCTTGGTGACAGTTTTTAATAAATGTTGTCACCTCTGTATTAAGCAGCCTTGCAAAGTTAAGCATTCCCATTCATTTAGAAATAAAAAGAACTGTGTTCTAGGGCATAATGATACTCTTCCCATAATATTCTGTGGCCTGTAATTAAACTGAGGTGTAGAAGAGTGAATACAAGTTACTGCAATAAGTACCCTCATTCAAAACAGGTAAAATTCTATTTCATGGGTGGGAAAGATTGTTCTAAGAGGGGCAGAACTGAGAAAAGCTTCACAAGGATACAGTGAGAGAACAGAATAGAATTTCAGTGGGTAAAAATGATGGGAGCAGAAAGGAGAGTGGTTAAGGGGTGGATGCATTAGATATGTAATTTACATGGAGGTAGAGGTGGCAAGTGCATGACACTGGTAGGTAGTGGAAAGACAGGAGTGAACTAACCAAGCAGCTGAACTAGCACTGACTGAGTAGTTATTACAGTTGATAAAATCATCCCACCAAAGACAAAGCTTCTAATGCAATAGGAAACTAGACATAGGCAAGGCCTTCATGAGGAAGTAGAATTCAAATAAGGTAGGAATGAGTAGGAGTTAGCTAAGCAAAGTGGGTGGAGAAATGAGTTCCTGTATGGAGCACTGTGTGTGTGAAGGTTCTGGGAGGGGCTGATAGAAGACTGAGAAGGAGTGATATGAAATCATCTTGCAGGAGTAGGCAGAGCCTAAAATGCTGGATACTTTCAGGACCTATGTAGTACTCTGTAACGACTGACTGTGGAAGACATTGAATAAGTCACCAAAAGGTTTGAACATTTTTCCAGTGGGCTTCAGGGAGCCTTTGAGTCAGAGACCTTCTTTCCCAAAGAAAGTGAGGCAGGATGTTCTTTTAGTACATACACAGTTTAATAGTGGAGTTGGTGAAGACAAATTTGGAGACTGTTGCTGAAATTTAGCCATGGGAAAGTGAAAATCTGCATTAAAAATTTATCCGAAGGATAAATGCAAATGATGTTTTAAAATAAAAGTCACTGACAGTGTGGGAATATAGTTTGTGAAATGTCAGTGTGCACTTGGTGAAGAGACTGATGTTGACCCTGAGAGAAGCGTTACAGATTTTTGAGTCATTTACATGAATAGGAGTAAAACCATGGGACTTAATGGAAGTTTTAGGAAAAGAAAATTTGAACAAACCAATTGTTTAGTAGCTCTTTATCATATTTGCATTGTTGTGCATAAGAGCATGAGTTTGGAGAGCTAGACTACCTGAGTTTGAATTCTAGTTCTGCCGCTTACTGGCTTGAGCTAAGTGATCTTGAGGAAGCTGAGCACCTTTTCTGTGTCTTAATTTCCTCATCTGTGAGGACTGGAATTTCCTCATCCACTGAGTGCTGGGGAGCAACAAGATTGCTATGTTTTTCCTGGTGTTGAAAGTTTTCCGCCTCTGACAGGGCATAGTTTTTTTTACTTTATTGCTTGTTTCAGTGGAAAATACTGGCACTTTCCTTCTTTGACAAGGTTTCTGCCTTAACATAGGTTCTGACTTTTGCAGATTTTTCTGTAGTAACACCTATATCATTGGGTTATTAAATGAATTATTAGTAATTTATTTGTAAAATAGTACTTCGTATATGTTAAGAACAATTTGTGATTCATTAGAATAGACAAGAGACCAGAATATGAAAGTGGTCAGGCTTTTAGAACTAAATTCCTTTAAAAGGTCACTGAATGTACTTTTTAAGCTGCTCCTCTTAGTTCTAAGTAAACCACTTCATGATAGTCTTGTGCTTCGTGATAGTCTTGTACTTTGAACCACTCATCAGGGTGTGTTTTGTAAACATGCAATGTCCTGGTTGACTTCTTGAATGTCAGACAGGTAAGAGGGAAAAGTTGATCAGCTAACTTGTGACATAGGTAATCAAGATTTTCTTGTTGGATTAAACATTGCAGGTGGTTTTAGTCAGTTATGACTAATGCAGGTAGTCGACGGCACTTGGCTTGGCATTACTAATGCAAGAGGGTCCTTAGGCAAGAGCAGGAAGTGGATGATGAATCACGTTCACTGTTACAATACAGAGTATTTTATTTGCTTTTAAAATATTGCAGGGAGTTGCTGTGTGCTGCAGTAGATAAGTTATCAATCAACTATTAGTAAATCCCACATAAAAATTTATTTTCTCTTAAGTAATTTTAATTTATAAATCGTTTTAATTACAGCCCACCACTTGCTCTTTTCCTATCCTAATTAAAATTTCTTGCCCTCCTTATATTTCATTAAAATGCTGACTACATTCTACCTTCTTGATAGAAGGCCTGTTTTTCTCTTCTTCTCCCGAATAACTTGAGTCAAGCTTAATAGATCAGCCTTGAAAAAACTCACATCTTATCCATAGCTAAGGCTTAGCATTAAAAGATATGAAAGTGAATCAGGATGGAAATGTTTGTCTTACCCATTTCGTTGTGAATTTGGGGAATCACTGTTACTCTTTAGAAAGTTTTAACCAACTGGTGAAGGGTTTCCTAGTAGCATTTTAATTGTGGAAAAGCAAAATGAATCCTACTCTTTAGCGTATCCCGTCCCATCCACACAGGTCTCTTCTTTCTTCTCTGGAATCAGCTCTTGGCTTCAGATTATCTGTCACATGTTTGAATTTGCATTGTGTTCCATTCTTATCTTAAAGGACACTCCTCAGTGGAACCTTTCTTGGTCCCCATGTCTAATAGATTAATTCCCATCTTTCTGTATTCATGCTGTTACTTTTTTTTCCCCATTATACTTACTGTTAGCCAACATTTTATATTTGTTTGCTTTTCTAAGTATAGTGTAAGTTTCATGACACAGGACTTTATTTTGTTGATTGCTGTTTCCCCAAAGCCTGGACATAGTAGCTCAGTAAATGCTTGTTGAATAAAATAATTTACTTTGTCTTGTGCCTTCAGGTATTTAAATTAGTCAGAATTAGTTTTAAGTGGTAACAGGTAATGAAAATATTGAACTTATGGAAAAAATGAAGCAGAATTTGTTTCTCAAGCATGAAAAAGGATTTTAATTGAATTTTATTTTGATTACATTCATTTCAGCCAACATTTATTCAGATCCCTTGTGAGCAGAAGACAGTATTCTGGACAGTAGGACAGAAGAATGCATAATATACAGCTCTTGTATTCAGGAATTTTGCAGTTTAGCTCAAAATAAAACATATAACCAAATAAGTGCTGTAATAGGAAAATAATTCTGCCAGCACAGAGGAAGCCCTCTTCATTTCCATTGAGAAAGTGAGGCATTCTCAACCAAAAATGGTTTGAAGTTAAGTTGTCAGTAGTTTTCCCACAGGTCACATCTGGTTGTTGGACGATACAGATGAAGTGAAGTTTGGTCTACTTTTCCATAAAAATTACTTGAGTCATTCAAGTTTAAAAAAAAGAGCACTCTTCTTGTGACTGCTTTGCCCTGATAGATTTGAGCAATTTGGCTCATCTTACTCTACCAAACAGGGCTGTATGCCATTGTCAGATTGTAGGACTTGACAGGTAAACCTCTAAACTGGTCATAGTAACTAGCAGTGAATAATAGATAGTTGGATAGAGGCAATAAGCCATTCTGTACCAACTGCAGAATTGTAAGTGAGTATTTGAGATCAGTGGTTCTCAAAATTTGGGCTTTGACCCAGCGTTTTCTGGGAATTTGCAGGCCTACCCCTCACCTAGTACATCAGAGACTCTAGAGATGGGGCTCAGTAATGTGTGTTTTAATTAGCTTTCCTGGTGATTCTAATGCATACTAAAGTTTGAGGGAACTGTTTCGGATGATTTGATATAACATTATTTTTTATAATTAATGTATTGCCACTTAAGAGTTATTTTCTTGTATATACTGTATACTGAGGATGTTGCACTGTTTATGGCACACTTAAATTAGAGTATAAATTGAACTCAAAGGCATTCTAAATTTATTTTGATGTGAGCTTGTATCACCTTTACATATTCGTCGCTAAGTTTCCTGCATTTAGAGATTGGCTTGTGATTATTTTCTCCACACAAGAAGAGTATTGGTAAAATTTCCTGGATTTAGTTTTTGAAGTCTTCTGTCTTTAGTGAAATTCTCTCTTTGTAAATATTAATTCTTACAGATCATAATTTAAACCTCTTCCACTTTGATGATTTTATCTTATAGAAGCATCCGAATGAGTTTTGGGCAATCCATGTGTATACTTGTAACCCATAACATTGACTCCCAAAATATCATTGAGTTAAAAGCAGAAGCTCTGAAGTTAGACTTTCTGGGTCAAACCCTGGCTTGAAATGTACCATCTACCTTGGGCAGACTCCACTAAACTCTGTGAACATCGTTGTCCACATCTGTATAGCAAGGTTAAGGATAATACCCAGCACACACAACCACTGTGTCATTTTAGAAGTGATGCTATCATCAATGTGTGATGGCAGTAATGATTAGAGATACTGCTTTTGCCACTGTTACACAGTTAAAATAGTAAAAAATGGGAAACAGTTCTGACACTCAGTATTGGGGGAAAGTATAAATGAATTCTAATATAGCAGCACAATAAGGTTCATGCAGATATTAAAAAGAATAAGGTAGACATTCAAGAAAAGATATCTGTAACATGAGGACTGCCAGTTAAGTTCACAAACTCGTCTTAGAAAAAGTGCTACATACTTCACACTGCTGAATATCAATATAGTAGCCTGCGAAGTACTCCCCTTCGGAAGCTGTGCACTGACGCCAGGTCCTAGTCTGTACTTCAAGGCAGTTGTGGAACTCTTTTCTGGAATGCCCACTGTCTGCAGTGGCCTGGTGGCAAGTTCCCGAACTTAACTGTATAGTTGTCTGTGAGAGGATTTTTAGCCAGTATACAAATAACTGTTTTGGGGGACGGAGTCAAGATGGTGGACTAAGCACACGTCTCCTTACATCCCTCTGGAAACCAAGACCTGAATTCATAATCAAACGGAGCCTTTTGATCACCTAGTGAGCCCCCAGGACACTTCACAGGGCTGTCAAATTGGACTTCATACCACAGAACGAAAAACCTCCTCTCTTTCGCTGACTCCCGCTTCTGGCTAGCCCTGGCTCTCACGGACTGAAGGTAAACGCACCATTTTGATTTTTTTTTTTCCTCTCTCTTGGTCGATGGGCGGAGCTGGGTCTTGCCTAGTGGCTAGACTCAGACGCACTGCTGGTGGGATAGGCAGGTGAAATTCCCATATTTTGAGAGCCAGGCTTAGGATCTGTTTATCTAGCCACTTTGTGACTGTCTTTTTATCCCTGCCACAGCGTGGTTCATACGGAACCACAGTGCCTGTGTGCGGGAGGCCATGTTGGATACAGAGATTTTAGCGGGGCGTAATTCTTAGCCTGGGAGCCAGTGCCTGCAAACAGGACAGTGCTTCTCTGACCGAAAAGCAGTAGTTTATACAGTGCCACCTACAGTGGGGGCCTAGCAACAGAGGCAGAGGACTCACTAACTCTGGGCACCTTCAGCCCCTCTATCTGCTGACCATGTGGAGGGTGCCTTCTTAGATACAGTGGCCACAGCTGGACCTAATTCTTAGCTAGGGAGCGAGAGCCTGCCCCCAGGAGAGTGCTCTTCTGCCAGAAAAGCAGTAGCTTACACAGTGTCGCCTAAGGCTGAGCCCTGTCGGCCAGTAGCACTGCTGTATTTTGAACTAGTTTGTATCATCTGGGATTGGATATAGAGATGCTTGCTTTGCCAGTTGGGAAGAGGGACCTCTACTCCTGAAAACCTGACAGACTTGGGAAGTGGTCAAATACCTTTGCTTTACATTTTAAGACAGCCTTAGAGAAACATCGGCAGTCCATCCTCACAGTATCTCTCCCGGCCTCTACTTACTCACATGGCACCCAAAAAGCAGCAGACACTTGTGGCAAACAAGAAATCACCAGTGGCATCAGAAGGCTCCCAAACAGAACAACCAAGGAGATTTCCAGATGAAGAAACTTTTCTGAAATCATCAGAAGGTAAATGTAAAAGGATTATATACAAAGCCCTTCTCGACCTTCTACAAAATGCAGCACAACAAAATGAAAAATTAAGCAAGCTGTTCAATCTGATGGAACACCAGTACCCTGAAATCCAACAGGTCAAGAACAAAATCAAAGATACAGAAACTTCCATTCAAAGCCAAGAAAACAGAATGGAACAAATGGAAAAAAAGAATTTCTGACTTGGAAGACAGAACTACTGATGCCAGTGTCTATGAGGACAAATCAGAAGAAGGAAACAAGAAAAATGAAGAAGCATTAAGAAGCATGTGGGACTCTATTAAGAGGAACAACCTTCGATTAATTGGAGTCCCTGAACAGGATGATGCACCTGAGAACACAGAGTATCGTTGCTGAGCTGCTGACAGAAAACTTCCCAGAAATCATGAAGGAAGAGAATATAGATATCCCAGATGCATATCGTATACCACCCAATATAGATCTCAAAAGAAAGACTTCAAGACGTATTATAATCAAGTGTAACAAAATGGAACATAAGCAGCAACTTTTAAAGGCAGCAAGACTCAAAGCAAAGCTAACATTCAGAGGGAAGCCTTGTAGGCTCTCATCAGATTTCTCAGCAGAAACCATGCTGGCATGGAGACAGTGGCATGACACATTCAAAGCCTTGAAGGAGAAGAACTTCCAACCAAGAATTATATATCCTGCAAAACTATCTTTCAAATATGAAAATGAAATTAAAACATTCCTAGATAAACAGAAACTCAGAGACTTTGTAAAAACCAAACCAAAACTACAAGAAATACTGAAACAAGTTCAAAAGCCACTAACTATATTTTAGAATGACTCATCATCGAGAATTCTACTCAGTTAGGAAACACTCCAAACTCGATCACAGCTTTAATGCTGACAGAAACAATCCAGTGATTATCATGAAAACTGTGGTGCCATCATATTAAAAAGAGGGATGTACTACAGTCACTAAAGTCCTTCCAGGTGGAGAGGAAGTCGACAAGACTGGTAGTAATAAAAATGGGGTTTATATATAGTTTATTAAGGGGAACCTTAGGGGCAGCCGTAAAGCACAACAAAGATGCAACATACGATATCAAGAAATCTAACACAGGAGTCTCAACAACTACAAAACCAGCTCTGAAAAAGGTGAAAAATCAACGCACCAAAATGAATGTCCCAGAACAGAATAACAAGAACAACAGAGATAACATCAACACAAAAATAAACCTATCAAAATGGCAGCAATGAACACATACCTATCAATAGTTACATTGAATGTGAATGGACTGAATGCTCCAGTAAAGAGACATCGAGTGACATCTTGGATCAAAAGACATGACCCATCCATATGTTGTCTACAAGAAACTCAGTTGAGACTTAAAGATAGGAACAAACTGAAAGTTAAATGATGGAAGAATATATATCAAGCTAACAATGAACAAAGAAGAGCAGGGGTGGCAATACTAATCTCAGACAAAATCAATTTTAATGTCAAATCCACCATAGTTGACAAAGATGGACACTATTTACTGCTGAAAAGTTGAGTACACAAGCAAGATTTAACTTTATTAAATATCCATGCACCTAATATCAGAGCACCTAAATACATTGAAGAAACACTGACGGCACTCAAAAAAGAGTTAATAATAGTGGGAGACTTCAACACTCCACTCTCAATACTGGATAGATCGTCTAGAAAACAACTCAGTAAAGATGCAGAAGACCCCATTGCCACAATTAACCAACTAAACCTCATCGATATATACAGAACTTTCTACCCACAGCAGACAACTATACCTTCTTCTTGAGTGCACGTGGAATATTCTCCAGAATTGACTATGTATTAGGGCATAATGCAATGCTCAGCAAAATCCATACTATTGAATTAAGGCAAAGTATCTTCTCAGATAATAAAGCCATAAAAGTCGAAATCAGTAGCAGAAAAAACACAGATAGAAAGTGGAACTCTTGGAAATTGAACAGCATCTTGCTAAGAAAACCATGGGTTCTAGAAGAAATCAAGGATGAAATAAAGAAATTCATGGATTCTAATGAGAATGAAAACACTTCCTACCAGAACCTATGAGATACAACCAAAGCAGTCCTCAGAGGTCTGTTTATCTCCATTAATGCACACATCTGGAAGGAAGAAAGAACCAAATCAAGGAACTAACCCTACAGCTTGAACAAGTAGAGAGATGACAACAGAGGAACCCCTCAGGCAACAGAAGAAAACAGATCATAAAGATTAGAGAAGAACTAAATGAAATAGAGAATAGAAAAACAATTGAAAAAATTGAAAAGACCAGAAGCTGTTTTTTTGAAAAGATCAACAAAATTGACAAACCACTGGCTAAACTTACTAAAGAAAAGCAGAAAAGGAAACAAATAACTCAAATTAGAAACAAGAGGGGAGTCTACTAAAGAAAAGCAGGAAAGGAAACAAATAACTCAAATTAGAAACAAGAGGGGAGTCACAACAGATCCAAGAGAAATTAAAAATATCATAAGAGGATATTGTGAAAGACTGTACTCTTAACAAACTTGAAAACCTAGAGGAAATGCACAAATTCCTTGATCGATATCACCTACCCAAATTATCACAGCATGAAGCAGAACAATTTAATAAACCCATCACAAAAGAAGAGATTGAAGAAGTCATCAAAAAGCTACCAACCAAAAAAAACCTGGGCCCATATGGCTTCACCACAGAATTCAACCAAGCTTTTAGAGAAGACTTATCTCCAGTACTACTGAGACTATTTCACAGTGTAGAAAGGGATGGAATACTCCCAAACTCATTCAGTGAAGCCAGCATAACCCTGATTCCAAAGCCAGGGAAAGACCCAACAAAGAAGGAGAACTACAGACCAATATCACTCATGAATCTAGATGCAAAAATCTTCAACAATATTCTTGCCAATAGAATACAACAACATATCAAAATAATAATCCATCATGACCAAATGGGATTCATACCAGGGGTGCAAGGCTAGTTCAACATCAGAAAAATAATTAATGTGATTCACCACATAAATATCACAAAAGACAAGAATCACTTGATTTTGTCCATTGATGCAGAAAAGGCATTTGATAAAGTCCAACACCCATTCATGCTAAAACTCTTAGCAAAATAGGCATAGATCGAAAATGCCTCAACACAATAAGGGCCATTTTTATAAAACTAACTGCCCACGTCATCCTGAATGGAGAGAGACTGAAGGAATTTCCCTTGAGATCAGGAACTAGACAAGGATGCCCTCTCTCACCTCTCCTATTCAACATTGTGCTAGAAGTTCTAGCCATAGCAATTAGACAAGACCAAGAAATAAAGGGCATCTGCATCAGCAAAGAAGTCAAAATCTCCCTATTTGCTGATGATATGATTGTATACGCGGAGAATCCCAAAGAATCTATAAGTAAACTACTCAAACAGAAGAGTTCAGCAAAGTCTCAGGATACAAGATAAACATAAGTAAATCAGTAGGATTCTTTTATACCAGCAACGAGATTGTTAATGAAGAAATCATCAAATCAATAACATTTAGTATAGCCCTTAAGAAGATAAAGTACCTAGCAATTAATCTAACCAGAGAAATAACAGACCATTACAGAGAGAACTACAAGCCCTTACTACAAGAAACCAGGAGAGATTTAGATAAATGGAGAAACCTACCCTGCTCATGGATAAGAAGACTTAACATTGTGAAAATGTCTATTTTACCCAAAGCAATCTACTTATATAATGCAATGCCAACACAAGTTCCAGCATCATTTTTTAATGAGACGGAGAAACAGATCACCAGTTTTGTTTGGAAAGGGAAGGAACCCCGGAAAAGTAAAGTACTACTAAAGAAGAAGAACATACTGGGAGGCCTCTTATTAGCCGACCTTTGAACATATCACACTGCCACAGTGGTCAGAACAGCGTAGTACTGGTACAAGAACAGACAGATCGATCAATGGAACAGAATCGAGACCCCGGAGACTACACCATCTGCCTGTGAAAAGTTGGTATTCGACAAAGGCCCTAAGACATTAAACTGGGGTAAAACAGTATCTTCAACAAATGGTGCTGCCAAAATTGGATATCCATCTGTAATAAATTGAAACAAGATCCATATCTTACACTTTATACAAAAACCAACTCAAATTGGGTAAAAGACCTAAATTTCAAATCTAAAACGATAAAGCTCATCCAAGAAAAAGTAGAACAGTGGAAATTTTAATACGCAATGTAGACAGACTTCAAAATCTGTCAAACAAACCACAATCAACAGAAGAGAAAATAGATAAATGGGAGCTATTAAGAATCAAACACTTTTGCTCATCCACAGAGTTTATCACAAAAGTTAAACAGCCACCTACAGAGTGGGAAAAAATATTTTGCAACTCTGTGTCAGACTGATGCCTGATCTCCATAATCTATAAGGTACTAGAAAATATCAATAAAAAGAAGAAAAATCATCTAATTAAGCTATGGGCAAAGGAGATGGACAGACATCTGTCTAAAGAAGTGATCCAGGCAGCCTAAAAACACATGAGGACGTGTTCATGATCTTTAATTATTAAATTCAAATCAAAATGACAATGAGATACCATCTCACCCCATCAAGGTTGGCCATGATCCAAAAAACGCAAAACAATGAATGCTGGAGAAATTTTCCTACACTGTTGGTGGGGCCACAAATTGGTCCACCCTCTTTGGACAGCAGTCTGGTGCTTCGTTAAAAAAGTGGATATAGATATACCATTTGATGTAGTAATTTCACTACTTGGAATATATCCTAAAGAATCAAGGCCATTCACACCAACAGACACATGCACAAGAATGTTTATCGCAGCACAGTCCACGATAGCAAAAAGATGGAATCAACCCAGATGCCCAACAACAGAGGAATGCTTAGGTAAACTATGGTATATATATTCAGTGAAGCACTATGCAATGATAAAGAACAATGATGATTCCAGGAAGCATCTCATAACCTGGTTTCAACTGGAAGACATTATGTTGAGTGAAAGTAGTCAATGACAAAAGAACAAATATTGTATCAGACCCCTACGATAAGAACTCAAAAGCAGACTTATGCATTGACGAAAAGACTGTTGGCTGCAAGGGAGGGAGGGAGAGAAGGGGAGGACTTAGATTAGATATTTGGTAGAAATTTGGTTTGGTGAAATCGGTGACAACAGACATTAGAAAGAACAACAATATTAAGTGGACTTCAACATGACTTGAATACTCCTTCCATCTTAACTGAATAATGCAAGGACAGAGTAGCAGGGGGGTGGAGAACCATGCTCTTAGGCAAAATCGAGGCCAATTGGCACAACTAGCGTATTGCTAAGAGGGCTCTCTGTACCCCACAGTGGTGAATGCCGTCTGGGGTCTTAAAAGCTGCCTAGCTGCCATTCGAGGGCACAGCAAATGGTCCCAGTGCAGCAGGAACAAATGCTCATTGAGGACCAAAACGACATGGGGGAAAGACAACCCAGAAGACAGAGAGACCCACATGAGTGGGTTCCTGCATCAACTTGGGACTGGTAGAATCAGATGGTGCCCAGCCACCACCTGTGACAGCCGTGATGGAGCTCACAAAGTTGAGTCTCACTCGCAACACAAGAATATGATATCTCCACTAAAAGTTGATGGTCCAGCGTCTTTGGGGTTCCTTTGGGAGCATGACTCTTCGCCCTGATGCTGCCCTTGCCCATAAATCATAATGAAGTTGTACTCTTTGGACATGAATGGAGTGGACTTGGCGATGCAGAGTGACCATATATTGGATGCACTTGGTTCTGTGCATCTATAGGATATCATCCTGCTGACCTCTGGCTGGAATAAGGGGAGTGGGCAGAGAGGAGGGGAAAGGAGACTGTTGGGAAGATGAGACATGTATGGAGCAGAGAGAAATAGTGTGCTGTCACCGGACAGGGAGAGCAGTGGAAGCTGCATATAGATGGGCATGTAAATTTATACTGGAATGTACATTTTCACTTAGTCATAATGGGAAAAAAAAAAAAAAAAAAACTGTTTTGGAACACCCTCTCTACTCACCTGATCAGGCCCCCAGTGACTTTCCTTTATGTGAAGTTAAAGGAAATGTTTGTGGACTTAATTGTCACATCTCATATATTAAGTAAATACAGTAAGTATAGTGCAGGTAAAGGTTTACCCCACTTATGTGTGTGACATACAGTTGAAAAAAAAATTAGCATACTACTGAGCCTCTTCCAACTCATAGCAACCCTCAAGGACAGAGTAGAAGTGCCCCATGGGTTTTCCAAGGAGTACCTGGTGGATTCTAACTGCCAGCCTTTTGATTAGCAGCCATATCTCTTAACCACTACTCCACCAGAGTTTCTTTCCCCAGGGCAATGGGTTAAAACAAACTTTTGATTTTTTGTTGTGTATTTGCATAATTTTTAAAGTTTTTTTTAATGAAGTATAAAATGTAACACAAACCTTAAGATGCAGTTGGCACTGAATTAAAAACGTATTATTAGTATATTCTGTTTTTAAATCTGGTATTTGAAAATAGTGGAGAAACTAATTTTGAACTAATTTATAGAAAGGTCAAAGTATTACTTAAAAGGCAAGAAATTCGTTCCCTCATTAAATATTTATTGAGCAACTACTCAGGTACTGGCCTACAAATTTGAAATGGTAACTTAATTATTGCCCTTATAAAATGAACAGACATGTAAACAAGTAATTACAGTTATGTGTATTAAATGTTACTGCATATAAAAGAGGAAACTAATCATTGTCTAATGTCATCAGGGTGGGCTAAATTGAAGTCGCATTTGGTCTGTTGCAGAATAAGAGTAAGAGTTTATAAGTGAGCAAAGGCTGTCTGTGATAATGGGAACAATACCATTAAATAAAAATAAAGGAGGTGGCATGATCTTCTGAAAAATTGGGCTACTGATACAGAAGGAAAAAACTTGTTCCAGTTTTTCATAGGAAGCATACTAAATCTTTGGTGCTGGACATGGGGAGAGGAAAAGAATTGTGATACATAGTGGTGTAGCAAATCAGGCTGGCTGGGTTCGAGTATTAATCTGACTAGCTTTGTACTTTATAGCACCCTTAACTACTTTGTGCCTCAGTTTCTTCATTAGGTGAAGTATTATACTGCCTGTGGATGTAAGAGTTAAATGAGCTTATGTGTATGCTTAGGACAATGATTGGCATGTAGTAAGTATTCAATTCACATTAGTCCACAGGTTGTAGGTACTTACTCAGACATCCCGCTTTGTACTTAGCGTTCTTGACTTCTGGTAGAGATGAGAAGGAAGGAGGGGAGGGTACAGGAGATGGGGAGCAAATAAGCTTGAATTTGGTAATTTATTCTAGGCCTGAACTAGACTTTGCTGTTATCTCCCAAATGCAATTGTCTTACTTCCCTGACCTAATAAAGATAGAAAAATATTCTTTGACTTGCTGCAATCTTGAGTCCTTCCTCCCAGTTGTTGTTTCCTTACTGTGCAGTTTTGAAGTGAGTACTTTGTCCTTTCTTTCTGAGAAATTTACCTTTTAACAGTTTTAGCTCCCCTCTTCTCCTTTCCAAGTCTCTGACATACTTAAACTTCCACCCACGATCCCTACCTCTTAGCAATTTCTGGGTTGCTTGAAATAAGCTTTTTTTGGACAGTAGGTTTTTCTGTTCAGGTTTTCTTGATGTGAGCCAGTCACAAAGGAAATAAGTACAATTTGGCATGCTTAGCTGACTTGTGCATTGTGTTAAATAGAATATTTATGACACTTTAGATGGCCTGAAAATGTGGGGGTGGGGGTGGGGGTGGGGGTGTATCATGTATTTTTACTAAAGAACCTTGGAATCCCAGGAAAGTAGCATCTCCGTAGGGATTGGACTAGGGGTAGTCCTTGAGCCACAACAGCCCCATAACTTGTGTTAACAGTAGTGATAATTATTTAGGTCATGACTTCAAAAAGAATTTTTGAAAAACTATCTTTTCTCCCATGTTTACCTTTGGGGATGTTTGTCTTGGTACTTAGTGGTTTTCTTTTAGTGGAGACGAATTAGGCTTGTAGGTTTACCTTTCTTCTCTAAGCATGTGCTTAAATCTGTTTTAATGAATTGTTTTCTGTCAAGATGTCTTTTCTTTTTAAATTAGTACCCCTCCCACTTTTTTTTTTAGCTGCACCAAATAAAAACCAACCGTGATTTTTTTTCTGTATTATAGGTCCTCTTCCTGATGGATGGGAACAAGCTATGACTCAGGATGGAGAAATTTACTATATAAACCATAAGAACAAGACCACCTCTTGGCTAGACCCAAGGCTTGACCCTCGTTTTGGTAAAGGTTCATCTCAAAACCTTTTTAGATATTTTTGATTACCTTTTTTTGTTTGTGTATTGGGAATGTGCATTTAAATAAAATTGCAATGCTTTATAATATTAAAAATAACTGCCCACCAAACATTTCCCAGTACCTATTTTTTTATATTCCTCACTTTAAACTTGAGAAATTCAATTCTGAATCAGCTTTTTTATTTTGGGCTCTTTGGGATGGAGGTGGGAGAATGTTATGGCTGCTATCTAACCAGAATTACTGTTGGTTTTGCATGTTTTGAGACATAGTGGTCTTGCTTAAAATGATCTTTCTAGCTGCAGTAATAATTAGGCTGTCATGCTACATCTAAAACCTGGAATGCCAGGTTTTGTCAGTGACCTGATGTTGCTTATGCTTAACTTCTGAGAGTGATGTATACCATCCCATGCTAAGTATGTCAGTGTTTCCCAGCCTAGAAGGGAGAAAAGGGCCTGTCACTGTAGAGATAGTCCAATGAAGGCATTGTTTCTCTCTTCTCTTTTGTCTTTAAATATGGATCCTTTTCTCTGTCATTTAGGAAACAAAAAGCAAACCATGTTCTGCTGCAAACCACATCTCCTCCCACATGTGTACATTTTAATAAGCTTATACAAGCTCTTCAGTGCCTTTTTATTAATATTTTTTCACCATTTTCAGTTTCTTTAGTTGGGTTTCTGAGGTATTTTTGCAGCGCCATGATCCAGAGCAGATCATTGTGGTTTTAAAGCTTTCGACTTGGACTGGAGGCAGCTAAATGAAAACAGTGTGCAGATCACTGAGTAGGTCAGACTGAGGGGACTTGGAACCTTTGAAGCTTTACAGGGGTTGACCTAACAACAACTGTGGGGCCCTTACGGGAAAGAGGAATTAACTATGTGAATGCCGTCAAAACACAACCCTGGGGAAGAAAGAGAAAGAAAAACTGTGCCCACAGCTAGTTGGATAAAATAACCTCCCTGTCAAGAACATTATGAACGATTCTCTTATGTCTTTATGTATATCTTTTTAAAAAAAAAAAGGATCCAATGGTTGGCTTTGCCCCAAACTGACTGACTGGTCAGCTTTATGGACTCATTGAGCCCCCTTTTCAAGGAAAGTCAAAGGTGGGGTCAGGGCAGAGACCATCATTTTGACAGATATCCGGTTTGGCTTAAATAACTAGCCCTTTGAGCTTCAGACCTGCTTGAGTGTTGAAAAGTAATGTGGCATGTTAATAATTTGCAACTTCAGATTCTATCTGATACTTGAATAAGGCCTTGTGGTTGAAACTGGAAACCAAGTAAGGTAGATAATTTAATAAATACTGGCATCTGTAGGGACTGGAAAGATCACAGTCATGTTTCCTTAAAATCATCTGTAATGAAATGAATTCAGTTTGTCCAGGTTTTGGAAATTTAAATAAATAGTGCTGTGGTTTATATCCCTCAACATAAGATTATGAAAGAGAATGATTAACCCCTGACTAACTGCAGAGATCAGGAACTAGAAGATAACTTTTTTAAATTTATTTTTTGTTGTGTTTTAAGTGGAAGTTTATAGTTCAGGTTAGTTTCTCGTACAAAAATTTAAACTTGCATATCTTTTTTTATTCAGTAAAGAAATGTTTTTATTTAGAACAGTGACATAAAACAACTTTCCATGAGCTTAAATAGATGCAATTGATTTATACAGATTGACCTTTTGTTTTAAGGGGGAAGCACGAAAATAAATAAATAAATAAATAAAAGTGCTCTGTCCTTAACTCCAGCACATATGTATACACAAGCATACAATTAGATATGCCAAAAAAAGTTTCATAAGGTTCTTTTTACTGCCTTTAGTTTCCCTTTTTGGGCCCAGTGTGTATGTGTATTCCAGACAGGCTTGACAACATGCCAAAGCTTTTTATTTTGTGGCTTGACTTTTAATCTGTTCCAGACCTTTTCAGTCAGAGAGCTCAAGTGTAACTGAGGGGGGTGGGGGCAGGAAAGAAAAAGAGTATGGGTTTCTCTGATGTAGAGTGACAGCAAATAGAGACAAGCTGTTAGCTGCTGAATTTGAAGGAGTTTTCCTTGAAATCTGCAGTTCTGTATAGTGGATTACATTTTATCTCTACCAAAGAAATATAAACTCTCCCCTTTTTTCTGCCCCTCTGAGCCCTGCAAACATAAACAAATGGTAGGCTATTGCTTTCATGGTTGTGGAGTTCGCTTTTCTGTATTTTCTAAACCTATATTAAAATGTCAAACAGGCCTTTATCTTCTGATATTTTGGAAATGCAAGATTCAGTCTCCATAGGCTTAGTTTTATTGCTTTCCTCCTTCCAGTATCAACCCCTTTTATGTTTTTATTCTTTATCATGTATTTAGAGTATTCAGAGAATAATTTGGCAGTACTTCACATCCCTCATGAAGTTAGTAAATTATCTGCATAATTTTAGTAAATCTAGTGAATTGTGATTCTTGTTTCTCTTATTTTCTTGTTCTTTAACACATAGAAACTGTGTATCTTGTACATTTACACATGAAATTACATGTAATTGCAGTAAGTATTGACCGATTTTTCTGGAGCTTTGAAAAATGGAGGGTTAAAAAAAAAAAAAAGAAAAGCTTAACATTTACCCCATATTTTAAAAAGTAGTACCCTGAGTAGTATGTAGACCACTGAATTCTTTCCTGTAAACACTTAAGAAACCATTTTTTTTCCTGGAGATTTTGCACTGGTAAATGTGAAGAGTCTCAGTTTAAATACATTTTGTTATATACATTGTATAATTATTGTGTTATGTAATATAGCCATATAACTATCTTTAAGTAAAAGCCTAATGAAAATACAATAAAATTACAATTCGTATTCTTCAGAATGAAAGAATAAGGGCTGACTACCTAAGAGTCTGTCCTTTTAAGACCAAATACTGAATCAAGGAACCGATCTTTTATATAATGTTATTGTCCCTATTGTTTATATAAAAGTAAAAGGATGTATTAAATAGTGTTAGCAATCTGTTCTTTAGAAATAAGTGCTGATGGCAGCACTGGGATAAAAAAATATATTTGGTTTAAATAAATACTAAAGTCAGATATTTGAGGGAACTTATATCTTAAAGGACTTAAAAGTCTTAAATGATCCACAATCTGTTGTGGCAAAAACAGCATTCTATAATTGCTAACTACTATTGTGTGCATGGAAATGTCAAAGGTCATCAAAACACAGACATTAATTTTGGTTCTGTTTCAGAGTTTCTCAAAATTTTTGTGTAGAATGTGATTTTTTTCAATAAGTAAAATTTAAAAAATACATAAAATATATATGGTTTCTTAAAATAAAACCTTGAAGCCAAAATTTTCTTTTTAAAAGCTCTTTGTCAGCATTAAGTATCTTACTATGATCATCTTAAAATTTTAAATGTCAAGACATTCATTAGCGTTTTTCCTCTAAGACCCAATGTTTCTGATGGCTTATTAAAAGTAATAGTCTTTTTTTAATCACACTGACTAAATACCTAAGAATCTCTTCTATTTAATGATAAAGAAAAACACTAAAAACTGTAGAAGTTAAATCTGTAACTCCATTAATAATCTTAGGTAGAACAAATATAGACATCTAATCATGTGAATTTTATTGAACAAATTTTTTGATATCTGTGCATTAAAAACATTTTTTTCCTTCCTCTTGTAACTCTTTGTTAGCGATCATCAGCTGTCAGGCATATTTGGTTAGGGACTGTATTGTTAGCTACTTAGTATATCAACAAATGTTTCAGTGTTTTTTAGCTGAGAAAATCTGTTGCTAATGGAAAATCAGTAACAGATACACCTCACAGAATTTGACCTTGAAAAGGACTTTATAATTCTAATCAACATTTCTCAGTAAGGGGAATGCTAGTATCCTGGACCCCACAGGACATTCATGCCACACAAGTCACTGAAAAACCCTAAGTGGAGCCTAGAGCCCAGTATCTGATTCCTTCTGAGATTTAGGAACATTGTAACTTTTTCAAGGTTATATGGTTAAGTGACAGACTGTAATCTGAACTTTATCTTTTAGCACCTAGAATTTATAAGAGATTTAGGTTCCATGAAGTTAATCTTTCTGAACACAGCTAATATACCAATACTAATATGTGGAAGTTTCAAGAGTGAGGAAGAATATAATGGTTAATCCACTTATACCCTATACCCTATATTGTGACTCATCTTGAGGAAATTACCCAGGGGTAATGCATTTCTAATTACAGAAGAGGACTTTAAGTTCTCAGATTGGAACACCTGTATCATATACTTCATAGTCTTCCTACCTCAGCTTTGACCTTTCTCTGGGAGTTGATCACATTATAAGGCAGTGCATTCTGGTGAAGGATAGTTCTAATGACCAAGAAAGATTGTTTCTCTGTCTAGCCCAGAAATTTACTTCTCCTAAAGTCACCCAAATGTTCTTTCCTAACTGTGGTTTCCCCAGTTTTTCAGATTTTCTTGGTTCTCTGTCAGCTCTCAGTCTCCTCTGGATGCCTGTATTTTATTGTGCCTCTTTAAATATGATGCTAACGATGGTGTTTTATACTGCATATCCTGTGGAAGAAATAGCATTACTCTGACTCAGCACACAGGGTGCTCCGAAAATCCTCGTTTCTCGTGTGAGTGCATTACCTCTACCTCTTTGTGCTCACCTGATACTCCTTGCACACTACAGAGCTGTCTCTCTGACTGCCTCACAATTTGTTACGCTGTCGCCCTTACCTGGAACATCCTTCATGCCTTTTTTTCATCGACTCTTTCAGTCTTCTTCTCAAGTATACTTTTTATGAATTGTTCATCCATTTTCCCCTAATTTTTTCACTTTCATTATACAAAGTTTATAATACTTTGTTCATTTTCTCCTGTCATAATAGATTCAGTGAACTTTTGGGGGAAGTGTCTTGAGTGCATGCATGGTCTAGCATATAATACATTTTCTGTGTGCATGGTCTACCATGTATTATTTTTTATCCTCGCAGATAATGTCCCATGTAAATAGTACATGTAGAATGTGGGCACAGTGTGAGCACACTTAATGAAAATATCACTAGGGGTTGCGTGGTTGGCCAAATACATAAAAATACAATTCATAGTATTCATTTTGGAAATCAAAAATAAAGGTTAACATTTTGCATTTTCTTCCACATGATAGTGACGTAATAAATTTACTAAATTCAAATGAATTGAAATTGTATTGTAAAAAACAAAGATTAACTTAATTGGGAATTGAAATCAGAATTCTCTGGTAGCAGCAGTGTAATCGTCTGGTCCAGAAAGATAACCTGACTTATCTGACCTACTTTGACTCATCTGTAAAACATGTGAATGGATTAGACTGAATGCGCTCAGCTGAATGCGCTCCACTGTCTGCTCGAGGAATACTTCTAGACTTCAGTTAATTTAATACAAATATCATGTGAATTCTCAGTGACTACGTTGGAACCTTGCTTAACTGCTCTAAGGTTCTTCTCACTCGTTTTACTGATTTGAGTGCACTGAGGTTTTTGAGACACTTTTGAACTATTTCCACTGTTTAGCTTTTCATTCTCTGGTCACAGCTGGGAATCACGTTTGAAGAGGATACAGAAATCTTTCAACCTTTCAATCTAAAGATAAGCCTTATCACATGCTGAAGTATGTCCAGGCAAACAAAGCTGATGGGGGATGGGAAGTGCTAGGTTGAATAGTTAAGCTTTGTTCATCTTACTAAGCATAGAGGGGTTTAAACAACTTTTCTGCCTTAAAGCCAAGTGCCCTTTTTTGGTATGCTTTGTTTTTAAAGTTTAGAACTTTTCATGCATTATTTGTAGCCTGCTGGCAAGAGATACTTGTTTTTACTTAGAAAAACAACCATTTGCTGAAATGATAAAATATTATAATGAGTAAGATTATAGAATAAATTTCAAAATCAGTTCAGTACTTGAGTTTAACAGTTTTCTTTTTCAAGTTTTTGTTAAATTCAACAGTATTGTGCCGAAATAGTTTATAAAATCCTGGCAAATGTATTTCTCAAAGGTGAGTAGATTGTGCTAATGAAGTTTAATATGTTAATTCCTGCCTGAGGCATCATTCAAATAATAAATTATATAATGAGTTATTCATGTAAGAATTTTTTAAACCTTAGTTTAAGATCACCTCAGTCATTGATCATTTAAATTAATGCTTATTTGTATTGTTAGAGCCCCTAAGGTCAAACAAGTTATATTTGTATTAATTCTGCACTAACAGCGAATTATGTTGTAAAACATCCTGGGAAGCAGAGCTATTTTATGTTGCTACTTTTTGAAAATAATTTTATTATGTCTTTAGTGAAGTTTGGAAGCGCTGGTGGTATAGTGATTAAGTGCTATGTCTGCTAGCTGAAGGATTGGCAGTTCAAATCTACCAGGTGCTCCTTGGAAACTCTGTGGGAGCAATTCTGCTCTGTTCTGTAGGGCCGCTGTGAATTGGATTCAGCTCAACAGCACTGGGTTGGGTTTAGTGAAGGTTTACACAGCAGTTGAATTTCCTCGTCAGCAGTTCCTGCACAAGCTGTTCACTGTTGTTGATTATATTCTTCACAATGTGTGAGCATTCTCATTATTTCCATTCCGGTTTTCCCATTTACATTAACATAGTTTTCCTGCCCCGATATAGTCTCTTCTTTGTTTTAAACTGTAATTACTGATAACCCAAACCCACTACCATTGAGTTAAGTCCAGCTCATACAGTTTGGTCTAATATAGGTGATTTTTTTTTAAAGTCACACAGTACTTAACAGGTGGTATTCATTTTGTGAGTAATGTTGCTTCCGTTTGTGAATCCAGAAATTCAGCTGAAAGTAACAGAAGAGAGTATAGAATTCTCAGAGGGAAAAATGAAGTTTCTGTTGAAATAAGAGTGATTTATAAGGAGAGTAGGTCATGTTTTAGCTTTATTTTGTACTCATTTTGTTCTGCCGCCATGGCTGTTGGGGTGATTCATCTGGAGATTTTCTTGTGCATTACTGACATCATCCTGTTAACTTCTGTTAACTAGGATTGGAACCTTTTCCAGTACTTATTTGTTCAACAAGGGTGATAAATGCCTGTTAGGTGCCAAGCGTTGTACTGGCCATTGGGGTGGGGTGTGGTAAGGTGCTAAACTAGCAAGGAAATTGTTACAAAATGTGTAAAGTACCATGAAGGATGAAAGCAAGGTGCGTTGGAAGGGACTCGCAGGTGAAAAGGAAAGCCTGTCTGAGCTTGGGTGGCCGTGGAGGGCTTTTCTGCAGTGGGACATTGACAGATGCAGAGAAGCTAGTCAGATTCTAGAGAACTTGAAAGAGCTGATTTTTGTGGTTATCGGTAAAAACTAAAGTATGCATCACTTGTAAATTCCCCAGTGAAAGAGGTTCAATGGTAATAAGTTATATGAAATTAAAAATAAAGCTATTTGGGACTTGTTTATTAACATAACACGAATTCTTGGTGGCAGCTATATTTAAAATATAACTTGCCTTGTCTTTAGAGTAGTAGTCTTAACTGTCTGTGCTTTCTTTCCAACTTAGGTGTTTAAACTTTGTTTTCCTAATAGAGGTAAAAACATGCTTGTCCTCTGGGTGTAAAGAGAGTTGAAAACTAGTCAGAACACTTTCTCCCCTCTCCTCCTCACCTCACTTACTTTTTCCTGCCCCACACTGCTTAATGACATGGTAAGGAGAAAATGTTCTTCTGAACTGATTGATTTTTAAGGCTCCAGCTGCAGTACTGCAGTAGTGTTGTTTGAGAAATGTTGTTGTTAGATGCCGCCGATTCATAGTGATGCCATGCAGAACAGATTGAAGCCCTGCTGGCTCCACAGTCATTGCTGTGTTGGAGCCCCTTGTTGCAGCCACCGTGTCAGTCTGTTTCCTTGAAGGTCTTCTGCTTTTTTGCTGACCCTGTAATTACAAAGCCTGGTAATCCTCCAGGTGCTGGTCCCTCCCGATAACATGTCCAAAGTAAGCAAGACAAAACAAGTCTCTCTCTCGTTGCTTCTAAGGAACATTCTGGCTGTACTTCTGTAAAGAGCAGTGTGTGTGTTCTTTTGGCAGTCCATAACATGTTCAGTATTCTTCACCAACTCCATAGTTCAAAAGCATCTGTTTTTCTTTGGTATTGCATACTTATTAGTCCAGCTTTTGTGTACGTGCTTGAAAATATTGTAGCTTCGGTCAGGTGCACCCTAGTCCTCAAAATGACATCTTTGCTTTTTAACACTTTATAAAGAGGTATTTGCAGCAGATTTGCCAAATGCAGTAAATACATTATTGATTTCTTGACTGCTGCTTCTATGGATGTTGATTGTGGATTCAAATAAATGAAATCTTTGACAACTTCAGTCTTTGTTGATTATAATATTGCTGATTGGTCTAGTTGTGAGGAGTTTTGTTTTCCTTATGTTGAGATGTAATCCATACTGAAGTCTTTGAACTTCCTCAGTAAGTGCCTCAAGTTCTCTTCCCTTTCAGCAGGCAGGGTTGTATCATCTGCATATTGCAGGTTGTTAATGACTCTTCCTTCAATCCCAATGTCTCATTTTCCTTCACATAGTCCATTTTGTTGGATTATTTGCTCAGCATGCAGATTGAGTAAGTGTGAAAGGATACAACCCTGATGTACACATTTATGATTTGAAACCAGATTGACATTCTTGGAAAAAGGAGAATAGTGTTTATGCCATCTTTTACTAGACTGAAGGAGGAAGAAATCAGATTAATTTAAATAATAGATGTTATGAATATTTTTAAACAAAGATTTAAATTGTATCCCAATCTTGGGAAGATGGGGGTTGGTGCTTGGGAAGGGAGAGAGGTGTAAAGTACTAGGAGAGATTTACTAAAGCTGAAACTTACCAGTTGCACTTGAGTTGATTCTGAGTCAGGTGAGCCACGTGCATCAGAGAGTTTCCAACAGCTGGTTTTTTAGGAGTAGATCACCAGGCCTTTTTTCTGAGATGCCTCCAGGTAAACTGAAACTGCTAACCTTTTGGTTAACAGTGTTTGTACCATTCATGAACTCACCCCTTGGTGACCCAACAGTTGTACTCCTAGATATATATACCCAAGAGAATTAAAGACATATCTGCACATGAAAACCTATACATGAATGTTTAGCTGAAAAGTTGAAAGAACCCAAATATCTTCAAAGGGCGGTATAAACAAAATATGGTACAGCCATACAGTGGAATATTATTTGAGGTTAAATAGGAATGAAGTGCACTCTGCAGCGTGGAAGAACCTTGAAAACATTGTGCTAAGTGAAAGCAGTGGTTGCTGGGGACTGGGATGAAGGGGCAATGAGGACCGACTGCTAATGGGTGTGAGAGCTTTCTTTTAGGGACAGTGGAAGTTAGACAGTGGTGATGTTTGCCCAGTTCTATATGTATGTATAAATACGTATACACTGTAAGGGTACTACTGGATCATACATGTCGAAAGGGTGAAATTTTGTGGTATGTGACTTCTCTCAATAAAGCTCTTTTTTTAAAAAAAATGTCATTTAGGTTCATATCTTAAGTACTGGGAAACCTCTTTCTGCAGTAGGTAATAGAAAAACATATTCAACCGTTAGATTGGGATGCTACTCTTTTGTTCCTTCTGTGAGAGACAGAGAGGTTTGGGGTGTGAATTGAATAGTAAGTGATTTTCACTGAAAAACTGTCATGCTTAGATGTATATACTGGTTAATAAGTTAGTGGCAACTTTCTGTAGACTAAGTCCTCTAGGCTGTGTAAGGAGACCAGTGGTGCAGTGGTTAAACATTTGACTGTCAACCAAAAGCTTGGGCATTGGAATCTACCCAGCGACTTCTCAGGAATAAGACCTGGTGATCTGCTTCTGTAAGATCACAGCCTAGAAAACCTTATGGGGTATATATACTCTGTTACACAAGGTTGCTGTGAGTCAAAGAACGCAATTCAGTGGCAAACGGTACCTAACAGTAGCAGGTTATGTAGTAAAGGCTTTGTAGAGCTGACAATGAGAAGTTGTGTATGTTTTGGTTTGTTATTTTTACTGTTGAAAGATCCATAAGTAGCAGGTTAGTCTTTATTTTTAGAAAAGCATTCAGTGTAACAAGTATACTATTTTGTAATCTTGACTAATAAGTATAGGGAAAACCTAAAATTTGTGTCTAAATGGTATGTAAATTAAGATTATAGCCACACTAATATACATAAACATGCAATATTTCAAGCTCAAAGAATGATTCTTGTATGAGATTTTATGTAAATTAATGTTTAAAAAGTTCAAAATTGTTTTAAATTTACAGTTAATAAGCTCATTAGAGTTGAATTTTTTATTAGCCCCAGATTTGTGGTTTGATACTAGATCTTTCATATTTTAAGGCTTCAAGGTTACAAATTAAATAAGTCTACAAGTGGTCCAAGGTTTGAAAATGCAGAGACTTCTTAAATGTGGGGAGGGATCCATGGTAAAGACTTTTTCTCTCTGAGAAGATGGTGTCTTTCTTTTCAGCAATTGCTGAGCAGCTGGTTTTGCTACCATAAAACTGCCAGGACTGATTTGTTAAATAAGAGTTGAAACAGTTACTGCCTTACAGTCCAAGCCACACAGTTTCTTCAGTTTTAAAGTGTAGAAAATTATAATGTACCTTCTAGAAATTGTATGAAAACTGGAAACATTCAGATTTCAGTAGTTGATCGTAGAGGAAAGAAGTTGGTAATGCTGTTCTCCTTTAGCTGCCTAACTCCCTTCTGCCAGGAAACAAAGCCTGTTTTGTTTTTTGTCTACTTGTGAGGTCTCTGCTGTGCTCCATGCGGGTGCACTGCTCTGGAGTTTGTATGCTTAAGACACTCAAGGTAAAGACAGGGATGCTTCTGGAGACATAAAATCTCAGCTATAATAGATAAACAGTGTTGTTTGGCCATGTGAAAAAAAAGAAAACCAATGCCATCAAGTCAGGTCCAACTCGTAGCAACCCTAGAGGGCAGAGTAGAACTGCCACATAGAGAGTTTCCAGGGAGTGCCTGGTGGATTTGAACTGCGGCCCTTTTGGTTAGCAGCTGTAGCACATAACCCACTAGTCACCACGGTTTCCTTGGTCATGTAAGGGAGCTCTTTATTGGAAATCTTGTAACAGGAAACCTTGTAGCACTGCTTGGATCCAGAGGTAACATTTAGGCAAACACAACCCATTGTTCAACATTGTTATCCAGTTGGATTTACGTCTGTTGTTTATTTTGAGCATATTTCTGTTTCCTATAATTCTGTGGATTGGTTCTTCCTCCAGCCTTTGGTATTTTATTTTTCCTTTCTGTGGTGCAAATATTCACATGAACATAGATTTGGAAAAGATCTTGCCAACAAATTCAGAAGTCTTCTCTTGATGAAGACTGCCATCTGAGCCTTGTACCGTTATAGGAAGTTTGCTTTTGGGGTTAGCCCATTGCACTGTGGCATATAATTTGGAAATTTTCTTTTCAGTATTGAACTGAAGTCATTCCAGTCCTGGTTTCTCCTGTTTCCCAGGAGTTTTACAGAATACGTCAAGGTCTTCCTTTACATGACAGATCTTCAGCTATCTGAAGCAGATGTTCCATAATCTCAGAATACTCTCCAGTTTAAATGGCCCCAAAATTATTAATGTGGCATAGTTTATACTAGCTTTTGTCTGTAAAATTCTTCTATTCATTGTGAATTTAAATTTGCCGGAATCTCTCCTGAATACATCCTATTCTGATAAGTATGAAACAGAAACTACCTTGCTTCATCTGGGAGGAAACTGCTCATCATGTAACGTGTTAGTTTACAGCAGTACTCTGAAATCTTAACTGCAGATAACTTCTATGTTGTATTTGCTAATTTTTTAAGCTAGCCTAAATTCGGTATTTAAGTCCAGTGGAAGGTATTCCTTCTCCGTATTTTACCTATAAATTTAAAACTAGATAGGTATCCAATTAAAAAGATTTTTCCTGTCTTTGACTTTGTGTTAGTTAATGAGAATAAAAATCCTTTGTTGAAGTGTATAGTACTTTCAAAGTTTAGAATTAATCAGGACCCTGGTTCAGGGTCCTGGTTGTTCAGGGCCCTGGTTGTAGGGTGGTTACCCAAAAGATTGTCAGTTGAAATCCACCGGCTGCTGCTAAGAAACCCTATAGGGCAGTTCTTTTCTGTCCTACAAGGTAGCTTTGAGTTAGAATCTACTCAACAGCATGGGCTTTGATTTGAGGGTTTTTTTGGTTTTTTTTTTAACCTTGTTTGTTTCAGTTCATTTGCTTTGCCCTGAATAAGAGAGTACAGTGTGATAATTAGACCAGTCAGCTGGAGCGAGATAAGAATAACTTTTTGTTTTAAACTTCACTACGTAAAATTACTTGAGAAATAATATTACATGTCTGGTGCTTGTTTGAGAGGTTTTCACCAAGAAGTATAAGGTGCAGTCCTTGCTTTGAAGCATTTTTGTTGGAGAATTTTTTTTAACATGAAAGAAGAATCCACTGAGAGTATGTAAGAGATAACTAACGTAATGGTGTAGTCCGTGTATTACCTGATGTGGTGTGAACTAAGGAGGTGAGAGCAGTCTTTCAGAACTTGCTTAATTTTGATAAGAAAAGAGTTTTAAACAAAAGAATTTTTCGATTGATAGGACCCTACCAAAAATACCATAGAAATGACTAGCATACATAGCGGACTAGGCAGAAAAGCCCATTGTTGGGTGGAGCACACAGAGAGTTGGGAAGTAGAAGGGAAGAGCCAGTACTGGTAAGAACTGTGTAAAATTGAAGTCCTAGTCTCTTTGCTTACTAGCTGGTGTTTTAGTCAGCTGGTACTGCTCTTAGAGTGGAGGGCTTCATGAAGAGAAATTTTATTGTCAAAGTCTGGTAAGCCACAAATCTGTTGACAAGTTATAAGACCATTCATTAAGAGAAAATAACATAGCCTGGTAGGCTGAGTCCAAATACAGTGAGAGCATCTTGGCATGGAAACCTCAGGCCCAAATGATCTGCTCTGCTCTTTCGCTGCTTTCTTGGTGGTATGAGATTTCCAACTCAGCTGCTCACTTCTCTCGCTTATATCTCACAAGCTGGTAACTTGAATCCTGCCTCACCGACACTACTGCTGTGCTTTTTCCCTCATCAGCGTCACAGAGGGAGGATTTACAACACATGAGAGGAACTGCACCATACTGGGAACCCTAGCCAAGTAAAGTCAGTACACACGTTCTTTGGGGAGGGGGACACAGTGCAATCCGTGACACTGGGTGAGCCTTGGGCAAGCTACTTGTCTGTAAAGGGGGGCTAATAGAACCTGTTTCAAGTTTTTCATGACAGCTAGATAGTTAATGTGCATATTTCTGACAAGACTGGCTATTACTGTTTAGGTAAACAGAGGCAGATTTGGGGTTACAGTCAGTTCAATTGTAATAGTACATTCTGTGTTCCAAAAAGCCACTGCCAAAATTACACAAGTAAAAAACCATAGGACTTACAGGAAAATGGAATCGGAGCACAGCTGTCAAAAACTTGATCAATTTTTTAGTAAGTGGCATCTGGAGTCTTAATAAAAGCTAGCAAGCAGCCATCTAAAAAGCACCAATCAGTTGCAACCCACCTGGGGCAAAAGAAAATAAAGAACATCAGAGACATAAGGAAAATATACAAAAAGGACTACATCAACATGAGATAGGAAAAACTAGATATGATACCCAGCAACAACCAGTGACTCCCTTTACAGGAAACTCTTAAGGGAATTGCTGATGGAGCAGGAGAAATGTGGGGTGCAGAACTTGAACTCTAGTAAGAAGACTAGACAAGCAGCACATGACCCCTAGACTCTGTTAGCACCTAACTGAAATTGTGCTGGAAGCAAACTCCTAAAATGATACTGGTGAAGAGTGTGCTTCTTGGCTTACGTAGATGCAGGAGGCTAACTGGGCAGCTCCTGTCACATGGAAAGTTGAAAGAAGCAGGGACAGGAGCTGGTTGGAATGGACATGGGAAATCTGAGAGGGCGGGAAAGAGTGTGCTGTCACAATGTGGGAAGAACAGTTAGGGTCACATAACAAAGTATATGTAAGTTTGTGTATGAGAAACTGAGTTACATTGTAAACTTTCGTTTGAAACAAAAAATACTTCAGTTAAAAAAATTAATAAGCCGATAAGTAGATCAGTTGTGTTAGAATGGATTCCTGTGTTCAGATTAGGGTTTCTATAGCAGAATTGATTGTATTTATTGAGCAGACTGAAGAATTTGATCCAGGAGACGGGGACTATTGTACTTAAAAACAGAGAAAGTGACAGCATAAATATTCAAGAAAGGGTCATCTACTAATAGTTCAAGATCCACTGGGAAGGAGAAAATGTTTGCATTCTCTGGCCAGCTACTGCCCATTCCCTTTGTACAGCATTGTCACATTTTGTCTTCATTATAGTCAGCAATAGCTATTGTTGTCATGATTGCTGCATACAGTATCTCATAATTCTGAGAAATTGGTGAGAAGCAGAGGATATTTACCTCTTTCATACATTTCTGTTGCTCAGTTGGCTGAATAGTGTGTAGCTTTAGAATGTGTTTTGAGATCAGTCACATTTTATCATTTCAACACTTTCTCTAATTAACATTGCTTCATTTTCTAATGGACTATTTTGTGGCTGGTTTCTAATTTGTTTAATTCCGTGGAACTGGGAATGTTTTTGTCCAATAGTTGCTTGCTGCAGAGCTCAGTGAATGAGATATTCATTGTGTATGCAATGGGTTCTAATTTTAGCCCCTCAATTCATATTGAACTCATGCTGGCGACCCTCATACAACACAATGAATAAAGGATGTCTAGGAAAATTGGTTGTGTGTTCTACTGCTTTTATAAAAATGTTTTATCAGAAGTAGTAGATCTTCTGTGGTCAGACTCTCCTCATCTCTACCACCTGTCTTTTACATTTAGCTCTTACAGAAAAGGTAGACTTGCATATCTTTGTGCTTCATAGAACTCCTTAAAACAGTGAGTGGCATGGTAAGGTGGGAGGAAGGGGAGATTCTGTGTGTGTTCATAGAGCTTTTTGGGTGATGTAAACCATTAACGCAGTTGGATGCTAACCAACAGGTTGGAGGTTTGTGTCCATCTACAGGTACCTCAGAAGAAAGTCCTGCCAGTCTACTTCTTAAAAAACCAGTCATTGAAAACCCTGTAGAACACAGTTCTACTCTGATGCACGTGGGGTCACTGTGAATAAGAGTTGATGAAACAACAGCTGGTACAGAGGAGGAAAGAGGCATGGTAATCCAAGCCAGGGTGGTCATCTTTATGGGTGATAGTGGAAGAAGGGGCAATGCTATTCTTGTCTTATATTCCAGGCTGAAATTAGGGAATTGCATTTTAGGTTTTAATATGAAAAGTGGGTCTCTGTGATGTGGAAAAAAGCCGGAGCTGGGGTAAACGGGGAACTTCAGTGTTTGCCTCCCATCCGTGAGTATTGTATATGGACATTTGAGGGTGAGGTGAATCAGGTGAGTGAAGACCAGAGGAGGGTTTCTTGATTTGGAAACCTGCCAAGATCACTCAGGTTTGAAAAGAGCTAGTCTGGAGAAGGGAGTGGCTTAGCATTCATGAAATACCTCCTGTGCTCCAGGACTGTAATAGATACTTTATATATCTTAACAGTGAGTCGTAAAGGGAGATGTTCCTATTTTCTGTATAGTTGAGGAAACTGAGGATTAGATGAATTACAGATTGGTGTGCCCGACTCAAATCCAAGTTTCTCTTACTCTGAAGGGTACGCTTTTTTTCCCGCCATAAATCTGTTTTTATTGTATTTTATGTGCAAGTTTACAATCCAGCTCAATTTGTCATACAATAATTTCCACACACACACTGCTGTGTAATTCTAGCTGCTTTCTCTACCAGGTAACAGTAGTCCTTTTCATGCTGTGTTGCCGGTGTTCATTCAGCCAGCTCCTCTCTCCTCTGCCCTCTCATCTCACCTCTGGATAGGAGCTTCCCAGTTAGCCTCATGTATCTACGTAAACCAGGAAGCACAGCCTTCACCAGTATCTTTTTATGTCTTATGGTCTAGTCCAATCTTTGCCTGAAGAGTTGACTCTGGGAACAGTTTCAGTTCTGGGCTAACGAGAGTCCTGGGATCACTGTCTTAAAGCGCACCCCCGTCTGGCAGACCTTCAAGTCAGGTCTTCTTTTTTAATGTAGTTCAAGTACTGCACACACATTTTTCTCCTACATTAGAGAGTCTGTGTTACATTCCGTTAGCATGCAGTTATTGGTGGTACCCAGGCTCCATCCGTTTTTTTCTGGTCTCATGCAGATGGAGTCTCTGAATTCTGTGACCCTTTCTGTCTCCTGGGCTCATACTTTCCTTTTGTCTTTGATGTCTTGCATTCTCTGCTCCCGGTAGATTGGGACCAATTAATGATAATGGCTTCAGAATCAGTTCCATGGCAGTGGGTATCAGGTTTTTTGGTTTTTCCAGCTTTGAAGACCCCATTTGCAACTCACCAAAGTGGGAAAAACATGCTTTTTGTATCATACCATGGTGTCTAACAGTTATGTATCTAATAATGTTGATAACGTAATAAATAGACATAAGTAAATTTAGTATGTGGGGTTGTTGATGCCTTGCAAATCTCAGCCTCTCAATAATTGTTGGCTTTTTTCCTCTACAAAATACTGAACTAGAAACCAAAATTACCAAAGTTCAAGCCATTTTTTTATAAAGACATTATATAAATAACATTCTCTTTGGCTGTGTAAGAGGTTAACATGATGTTTGAACAAAATTGAGTGGTAAATCACATTTTGACATCCTTTCTGTGGTCTGCTAGATAAAATACTAAAACAAGATAACCGAAAAGATGTGACTAGGATCCTGTATTTTGAAAAAGTCTCTGTATGTCAGAAAATAAAACCACACTAAGCAGTAAGTGGAATCAGTGCTAGGGACCTGCCAAGTTTAGAGGTGGCTCCGCTTGTTAGCTTTAAGGAGAATATATGGCTCACCCTACCAGCTGTAAAGGCTGTAATTACAACAGTGGTACAGGTACAAGAGTGGTTAGATTAATGAACAGAATAAAGAATCTCAAAATCTCTTAATACGAACGTTAAGTCTGTGGTAAGAATCATTAGGAAAAAGATAAACTTTTACATTAACAGTATGGTATACATGAAGAGTCGTAAAGAACAGGATGAAATTAGATCCTTTCACGCCATACACCAGCATACGTTTCAAAGGGATCAGATTGAAACGGAGAACTTTTGTCTCGTTACTACAGTCCACGACTTAATCTGCTTTGAATCAGTGACAAACTTTCACTAGTTCTTATCGCAATACATTATAGGTACAACAAAAAAATGGCACACAAACATGCAGACTACCAGGACTATATGTTGGAGGCACAGTGGTAGTGAACAAGACAAATCTTGGCCATCCAGATGCTTGTTGTAGACCTAGATTCAGTTGTCTTAGTCAGGCATCAGATTGTTTTAATACATTTGCTGTTTTAGGGAGGGGTATGTATGTGCGTACACACACATATGTGGTTATTTTGATGAGTTTTAACTGCGCATAGTGCTTGGATTCATTTTCTTTTGGAGAAATGTATTGTAAATTTATGTAGGTTTTTTTGTAATAAGTAATCCGTACTTACTCAAATTTTAAGTTACAAAAAAGTGTCTTTAACATAGTTCATTAGCTGCTGTCTTTTGTAGCCCAGGAGCCAACAGATGTCAGTTGCTTCTTGGATGCTCTCCAGGTCATATTCTCTGCATACCAAACAAAACCAAACCCACTGCTGTCGAATCGAGTCCGGTCTGACTCATGGCAATCCTATAGGACACGGTAGAACTGTTCCATGGAGTTTCCAAGGAGGACCTAGAAGATTTGAACTGCTGACCTTATGGGTAGCAGACATAGCACTTAACCAACATGCAATCAGGGTTTCCATTCTCTGCATGGGTAATTACAACAATAATAATAAATTAATGTAGCCATTGTATTAATGATGAATTTTAAGTTGTTTTTAGTCTTTTACTACAAATGAAGCTATACTGACAATCCCTCATTGCTTTTGAATAACTAAATCGCCCTTTAATCTTTATTAAGTGGTTTTTTAGTACAGATCTCTTGTTTGTTTTCAGCCATCAACCAGAGACTCAGTCAGAGTGCTCCAGTGAAGCAGCCTCCACCCCTGGCTCCACAGAGCCCACAGGGAGGAGTCATGGGAGGCAGCAACTCCAATCAGCAGCAGCAGATGCGACTGCAGCAGCTGCAGATGGAGAAAGAGAGACTGCGGCTGAAGCAGCAAGAACTGCTCCGGCAGGTGAGGCCACAGGTTAGAAACCAGCCTTCCACTTTTGGGGGTTTGTTTGCCTACGTGAAAGGGTGCACATTTCATCATAGCATTTAACACTTACTGAGGAATGTTGTCTCTCTAAAATGAAAGTGACACAGAAATGTTCTGTCAAACTTTGTTAGTTTTTCGACTGGCCTTTATTACCTGGAATGTAATTCGTAAACCTTTATCACAAAGAGATGTTTTAGCCATAACCAGTACAGCTGAGTAAAAATCGAAGGGAGTACGGATGCTTTTCCAAAAGTACATGGAATTGAACTATGGATTCCTTTAAAGAGTGTCACTTGTGAGGAAACATCTTTTAACTATTCAAGTGGGGGACACCCTAATATATCTCAGATATGCCTAGTACCTTTGAGTGTTGATGCTTTATTTAGCGTACAACGCGGATTATTATCCCAAGTTTGAAAGATTCCACGGTACCTTAAAATTCCTGCCCACTGATAGTTTTTCATGTTGGGAAGGGCAGAAACTAGCAGTAGAGAGCTTAAGGCCCTTTTCAACAATATCTGTAAGTTTTCTTTCAGAAAGGACTGTTGGTCATAATGCTTCATAAGAACACGTAATCCCTGATCTGAAAGTCAAATTTTAGGTTTTCAGAGTGGTAAAGCCATTGGGATTGTGATCCGAAGCAGTATGTGTTTTAAATTTCTATAAAAAATTTCCATATAACTAATAAAAACAATGTAAAATATTCAAAGTTTATAAAAAGTGAAAATAAAATCTGCTGTTCCAGTATCCCTGGTCCTCTTCCTTGAATGCAAACAACTGGCAACAGTTTCTTCCTCCCCCCTCCCCAAAAGTAGTCTGTGCCAATTTAAAAACAAAATACATATATGTATGCAATTTCTCCTCCTAAATGATAGAGAGTACTAAGTGTGGACATTAAAAATTCATTCTAGTCTGTGCTCTACAGTTCTGTTACCAGGATGTGAGCGTTTAAACAAGGCACCTTTATTTATTTATTAATTTTTAAAATAGGGCCATGTTTTGAAAAGGTCACTTGAGTGACAGTGTAAAGACATGACCTTAATAGCATCTTTGAACTCTGATTTGGGATTCAAGGAACAGGTAACTGAAGACTTAAATTAAGCCAGGGAGTCCTAGACAGACTCATCTCTAGACTGCTCGTGCTGCCAGTAATGCATCAGTGTAATTTTAGTGTGGCTGGCACCGAAAGGGAACCCTGGCAGGAGTAAGAACGTTCATGCCAACATATGATGTCAGGAAATGGTCTTAAAAGAAGTGTTTCTTCATCTGCCGTTAAGAAGGCAGAAGGAGAAAGCATATTAACACAGTTTACTGTACCTGTAACTGACTTTCTAACACATTACAATTTTTTTTTTACTTAATTAGACTTGTTAGAATAAGGTATCACCATTAAGAATAAAATTATATTGCTATTGGAAGAAATAAACCAATCTGAGTATGTTTTATCTAGCATTTTTCATTGTTTGCTTTCATTTTGTTGTTACTGAGTACTAGATGTTTTAAATAAACACATCATTTTGCTTATGAATGAAGATTTTCAAAAATTAAGAAACGAATTTAAAAAAGAGTTCTGTAATTGAAGTGTCTAAGTCTTTCTAAGGTTATTGTTAAAGTCTAGAAATGAGCCATTTGTCATTTTATGTATGCCATAGGTCAGCCTAGTTTTTTGGTGGGCAAAAAGCTGCTATTGTAAGCTCTTCCTTCCAAAGAATTCTTATTCTCGCTTTTGCTCTGGGTGACGGGCCCTGGACAGAATAGCTTCACTTTACTTTGTTTCTTCTTTGCTGCCTACTGTGTTGTCTTTTTCCTGTGTTGAAGTGAAAGATCTGCTCTATCCTTATACTAATAGTTTATTATTATTAGGATTTTGTTTTCTTTTTTAGCAATCAGCATAAATTCAGGATATTATAGGTCTTTTGACTTCTTGTCAGCTTCTTCCATTGACAGTTTCTCTCATCACTGAAGCATCAAATATATTTTTCCTGCTTCATCTAATACTCAGAAGCAAAGAACCTACCTGACCAGTATCAAATTGTATTTTAGTCTTGACACCTAAAGTCTTACTATCCTATCCTCAATGCTGTTAAAATTCCTGAGGTTTCAATTTTGTTATGCGGTGACTCCGTTGGCTCCTGTCTTCCTCAGTCTGCTTTTTCTTGGGTTAGCTCGGGAATTCTGTGCTATGGCAGTATGACTGGATGCAATTTATAAGTCAGCCTGCACAGCCAAACCATGTGGCTTAAAGTAATTTTTATCCATCTTATTTTTTACTCTTAGGCAATGCGGAATATCAATCCCAGCACAGCAAATTCTCCAAAATGTCAGGTAGGCTCTTATCTGATGTTGAAGTGTTAAAAAAAAAAAAAAAGGAATATTAAATTAGGAAAGAGAGAAATTTATGCTCCAGGTACCTGTCCTCATTGAAGATTAGCCTAGAGTATAAGTTTGAGCCATCTCTCTGTCAGGATACTTCCATTAATATTGCTGTTCTCAGGAAGTCTAAACTATCTGCTTCCCCAGCCCTCAAGAGCATCTAACATTCATTTTGATTCAGTGAACATCTCTTTTTATTCCACATTTGAAATGTATTATGTTTCCCTTGTACATCTTACCAGCCTTGAGGTGTGCCTAGTTTTTATTTGCATAGTTTAAAATAGGATTTTTAATGATTTATAGAAATTAATAATTTTGGTAATAACAAAGATAGCACAGACTATTTTCTTGGGTAGGCTGATTTATGAAATCTTACTAAGAGCCATAGTAATCCTAGGAGGGTAAGAGAAAATCTCTCTGTTGGACATGGTAAAGGGAACACATCGGAAGAGAGAAGATGTACCTGGAGAGTGTTTCAGGTTTCTGTATTGGCTTCTATCAACATTTTCTCTGGTGAACTCCAGGAACACTGGTTATGAAGATGTCTTATTTAGGTGGAAAAACTGACTCAAATGCTTAATGTGGCTGCTGGGAAGAACCTCATTCTTAGAGCCAAAGAGATGCTACATGTTTAGGGCCCACAAGGTTTAATAGAATGAGGAGATAGAGGACCCTCGCCCTCCTCAAGTGTGCAAAAGTTATCATGAAACACTTCACATTCTGTATAGCTCATTCTTCACCAGGCTGAATAAGTGTATTGTGTTAAAATCTCTTGTGTAGAAGGGGGAACTGGGAGGATTCCACTCATTTTAGATATGGTAATTAGTCTCTTGGACCACTGTGCTGATAAAACCAGATACAGTCTTTATAGGGACCAGTTAACTTTGTGAGAGAAAAAACTCTTTTTTGTCTGTCTCATAATTGTTGTTGCTGTTAGGTGCCATCAAGTCAGTGCCACCTCACAGTGACCCTGTGCGCAGCGGAACGAAACACTGTCTGGTCTTGCACCGTGTCTACAGTTGTTTTTATGCTTAAGGGCATCGTTACAGCCACTGTCTCATGATAGCCTCTACAAAACAACCAAGTAAAGGAATAGCTATAACAAATCATTGTCACTGAAGCAGAACAAATATTCTCATGAGGGTCACTCACATCACATTTGTGAAGAACAGTAAAGCATTGGCTCTTTGTAAAGTAAAGGTACTTTTTCTCTGTGTCTGAAAGGTGGCTTTTATTCGTGATAAATGAAATGGAAACTCAATAGCATAAATTAACTCAAATGAGATTGGCTTCAAGTAAAGTGTGCTCCATGCCGTCTGTAGGTCTAATTGCACCTATGAGATATCTCCTTTGCCATGAGACCAGAAGAAACGGATGGTGCCCAACTACCATTACTGAATGTTTTGCCCAAGGACTGAACAACACATGTGTCCTAATCAAAAGAAGGAGAATTTTAGAATAGAATCTCAAATACTTGTGGCAACCAGACTTACTGGATCCACTAAGATTAGAGGAACCCTAGAATCTATTGCCTGGAAATGGTTGTTGAACTGAAGCCATCCCCTGAAATTATCTTGAAACTAAGCATCAGTTCGCACTTGGCTTTAATAAAGAATATTTGTCATTGTGCTGTTTTAAAGAATTATTGTATGATATCAAAATTGACATCAGAAACTCAAAAGCACAGTTGCAAAGTTTAAACAACAGAGTATACATTAATGATGACAAAATAATACATGTAAAGAAAGGAAGAATGGTGACACGATTTCAAGTATGTAACCACTGTCATTGAACTGTACATGTGAAGATAGATACAAAGTTCTTCCATGCCAAAAATGAGTGCTGAAATAATTTTTTTTCTCTTCTCAGATCTTCAGTTTGATAGGTAAATAAAATGCTTCTAGATCTTTCCCTTATAGTGGAATAAAAATGTAGAAAGCTGTTACTAAAATTGTCAGTTTCTTTGAAACCTTTTTTTAAACAATAAAGTTTTAGAAAAGGTGAGGCTTATAATTCCAAGGTATTAAGATTACAGTATTGGTTTCTTAGATTTGTGTAGGCTGGAGCAAGAAGATAAAATTGTTTTTGTTTTTCTTGTCCACTTCGCATGTACTGGAAATTAAAAATACTGATTTACTATGTGAATTTTGACTGCCAGTATACTCACCTGCTACATTGTGAAAATGTCAATAAGCATATGATATTCCATTGTAAGGGTAAATGTGGAGAAACTCAGATAACATGAAATCACGTAGTGTTTGTATGAAGCCAGCGTCTGTATGTGTTTTTCTCATCGTAGATGTTTCCTGAGTGATCTTAAGGGTAGATGTCAGAAAAGATTTCACAAAGAGAGTCATGTATTCGGTGAAAGCCAGAAATCCGAACCCAGTGCTGTCAAGTTGATTTAGACTCATGGTGACCCTTTAAGACAGAGTAGAACTGCTCCATAGGGTTTTCAAGGAGTATCTGGTGGATATGAACTGCCAACTTTTTGGTTAGCAGATGTAGCACTTAACCACTACACCACCAGAATTTCCGTATTAGGTAAAGATGGCTTTAAGTAGAGTTCATCAGAATAGTCAAGGTTGTATCAGAAAGGGCTTTTCAGTCTCAATTAATGGCGTGTATAATGAAGAAGAAAGATTGATTCCTTCAATACTGAGGACCAGGTACAGGTTCAAATATTTTTGTGGTGTGTTTTTTAAACTGTCTAGTAGAAATAAGTGCAGTTGAGTTAACAAGCAGCAATAAACCAGTGTCACTGTTTTACAAATTATATACCTCATATGCTGTGATATATGTGGTAAAGTTGAACGTCAAAATGTTGTATGAATTTCTAGTTTCCAAAGTTGTCTTCAGTACTTACAGTTAGGATTAACAAAGCATGTCTATATTGTAGAATTATTTTTTTAATTTTATTGTAGTTTTCTGTGGTTATATAAATTAATGATATTATAAGGAGATTAATTACAGATCCTAGGAGATGTGACTCTGGTGATATTGAAATTCAAAATTCTGAAAAATTAAGGCAGTTTTAAAGGACCTCCTGTATCTTCTCCATTAAATGGAAATTATCAGCTTAATTTGTTGCAGTCTGTGCAACTGTGGAAAATTAGTCCTTATAGAGCTCTAAATTTCTATTTTGATTATTCACTATTTTTATGCTTCAAAAATTTATATTTTTAGAAAAAGAAACGTTGAAACTAGAAAAATCATCTTGATTTTGTGAGATTGTTAACTGTTTAGCACTCAGTTTTCTAGTCCTGGCTCTTAACCCTTCAGTACTCCTTTGTAAGTTGGAGAAACTATTTGAAAGAGTGGGTTAGATTTTATTTCAGGATCTCTTGAGGAAACACTTTGAGAAAAGATAGTCTTCCTTGAGTGAGAATGTCTTTGTCACTTCTTATGCATAAAAACATGGTTCTTTTTTTTTTTTGCTGTAACTGAAAGCTTACAATCCAAGTCATTTGATCATGCCAGAATGTATACACCCACCACTATGTAACTGTAGCTACTCTTCCCTCATTATGACAGCACACTTTTGACACACCCTGTATTTCCCGTGTCCATTCAGTCAGCTCCTTTTCCCCTCTGCCTTCCCATCTCACCTCTAGATAGGAGCTGTCCAGGTAACCTCATGTATCATATACTTTAGCTAAGAAGCATACTCTACCAGTATCACTTTATGTCTTGTAAGTCTAGTCGAGTCTTTGCCTGAAGAGTTGGCTTTGGGAATGTTTCCAATTTGGGGATAACAGAGAGTTCAAGAGCCATGTCTTCCAGGGACCCTCTGATCTTTTGGACCATCAAATCTGGTCTTTTTAGTAGAGTTCTAGTTCTGTGTACATCTTTTTCCCCCACTACTTCAGGGACTTGATGTTGTATTCCCTGTCAGTGTAGTCGTTGGTGTTGGCAGGGCACCATCTTTTTCCTCTGGTCTCATGTTGATATAGTCTCTGGTTTATATGGCTCTTTCTGTCTCTTGGGCTCGTATTTTCCTTATGTCTTTGATGTCTTTCATTTCCTCTTCTCAAAGTGCTTTGGGACCAATTCATACTAGGTAGATAACTGCTTGCTAACTCTTGAGACCCTAGACACCACTTACCAAAGTGGGATGCAGGGCATCGTTCTCTAAAAACTTCGTGATGCCAGTTGACCTAGATGTTCCTTGACACCATGATCCACAGTCTCTGGCCCTGCTACTCTGTCCTTGAAAGTGTTAGATTATACAAGTATTTAGGAAACTGTGTACCTTTTGGTTTAGTTTAGCATGCCGACCTCCCCTTTACTGAACACTGTCCCTCACTTCACCTAACCCCATTTCTACCTACTGTCTAATCAGTGAAGACCCCCTCTTTCCCTCCCCACCCTTTCTTCTGTGTTTAGGCTGTTTCTTGAGTCCTTATAATAGTAGTCTCATACAATATTGATGCTTTTGCAGCTGACTAATTTCACTGAGTGTAATGCCTTCAAGATTCCTCCAAGTTAGGATATGTTTCCCAAGATCATCGTTGTTCTTTATCATTGTGTGGTATTCCATTGTATGACTATACCAGTTTGTTTATCCATTCATCCTTTGATGGGCACCCAGGTTGATTGCATCTTTTTGCTGTTGTGGACAGTACTGCGGTGAACATTGGTGCGCATGTATCTGTTTGTGTGGCAGCTCTTATTTCTGTATTCCACAAAGTAGGATTGCTGTATAGTTTAGTATTTCTATTTCTAACTTTTTAAGAAAGTGTCAAATTGATTTCCAAAGTGGTTATATAATTTTACATTCCAGCCAGCACTATATGATTTTGTGTTTTTGGATTAATGCCAGTCTTGTTGGGATGAGATGGTATTTCATTGTAGTTTTGATTTGAATTTCTCTAATGGCTAGTGATCATGTTTCCTCATGTATCTGCTAGCATCCTGGATGTCTTCTTTGGTGAAGTGCCTGTTCATCTCCTTTGCCCATTTTTTAATTGGGTTATTTGTCTTTTTGTCTTCAAGCTGTTGCAGTATCCTATAGATTGGGTAGATTAGTAGCTGATGGGATTTGTTGTAGCGTAAATTTTTTCCCAGTCTCTAGATTGTCTTTTGACTCTTGATGAAGTCTTTGGGTGGGCATAAGTACAGGTTTTTTTAAAAGGAATTGCCAGCTACCTGTTTTCTTCTGGTGTTTGTACATTGTCACTGATGTGTTTAGTCGATTTATGCCGTGTATTAGGGCCCCCAACATTGTCCCTATTTTTTCTCCCATGATCTTTATTGTTTTAGATTTTACATTTGATATATTAGATTTTAGTTAGTTTTTGTGCATGGGGTGAGGTGGTGGTCTTGTTTCATTTTTTGAAGATGGATATCTGGTTATGGCAACACCATTTTGTGAAAGACTGTCTTTTCCCAATTCGTAGACTTTGGGCCTTTGTCAAGTATCAGCTACTTATAGATAGATGATTTTATGTCTGGATTTTCAATTCTGTTCCATTGATCTGTGTATCTGTTTTTGTACCAGTACTAGCCTGTTTTGACTACTGTGGCAGTCTAGTAGGTTCTAAAGTCGGGTAATGTGAGTCCTCTCACTTTGTTTAAAAATATGGTTCTTAATACTCTGAAATCAAGTCTAAACTTATGGCCTGGCTTAGGGTCTGTGGTGTGTGGTCAGTAGCCTTCTCTTTTCACTGATGCTACTTAAGGCAGTCACTGTCCCATCATCTGAGTGCATTCTTGTCTCTTGCCAGCATGGTTCAGCTTATGAGATTTTCCTCATAGTGAGTGCCTTATTTTTTCCCTTTCTTCCTACTAGTTAAGCGTCTCCATTTTCTTTATTAGACTTAGCTCAGAATTCATCACCAAGTAGCCTCCTTAGAATTCTCAAAACTATCCAGATGTTTTAATCTAGCAACCAGTGTAATTCATTTGAAGTTGAGAGGCCAAAGACATGGGATTATTTAATTTTACCCCTGAGCAAATAATTGCTTCAATATTCATACAAACTACAACTCAAAATATTTTGCAACCGATGAATATTATATGGTTAACATTATGGATATTGATAAACATACATCAAAGTGTGTGAGGCCTATCTTGAACAGTTATAAAAGATGTTTTTTTTTCTGTTTGTAGAATTGTCAACATAAACTGTTATCAAGACAAGTTTTATAAGATGCATATTTTTAGGGTCTTGCCTAGCGGCTGGACTCAGACACGCTACTGGGGGGACAGGCAGGCAAAATTCCCATATTTTGAGAGCCAGGCTTGGGACTCTGTTAATCTAGCCACTTTGAACCTGTCGTTTTATATCTGCCTCAGTGACGTTTGTACGGAGTTTCGTAGTCCGTGTGCGGGACGCCATGTTGGATACAGAGATTCTAGCGGGACCTCATTCTTAGCCTGGAGCCAGCACCTGCAAACAGGACAGCGCTTCTCCGACAGAAAAGCAGTAATTTACCCAGTGCCACCTGCTTTAGGGGTCCTGCAACAGAATCAGAGGAGTCACTACCTCTCAGCACCTTTGGCCCTTCTGTCTGCTGCCTGTGTGGAGGGCGCCATCTAGGATATGGTGGCTGCAGCTGGACCTAATTCTTAGCTTGGGAGCCAGAGCCTGCCTACAGGAGAGCGCTTTTCTATCAGAAAAGCGGTGTTGTCTAAGGCTAGGCCCTGTCAGCAGGGCAGTAGCATTGCTGTATTCTGAACTAGTTTGTATCATCTGGGGTTGAATATAGTGGCGCTTACTTTGCCAGTTGAGAAGAGGGACCTCTACACCTAAAAACTTAACTGACTTGTGAAGTGGTCAGATACCTTTTGCTTTACATTTTAAGACAGCCTAAAGAAACATCTGCAGTCGATCCTCACAGTACGTCTTCTAGCCTCTACATACTCACATGGGTCCCAAAAAGCAACAGACACTTGTGGCATACAAGAAATCAGCCATGGCTTCAGAAGGCTTCCAAACAAAGCAGCCAAGGAGTTTTCCAAATGAAGAAACTTTTATGAAAGCATCAGAAAGTGAATACAAAATGATTATATACAGAGCCCTTCTAGACCTTATACAAAATGTAGGAGAACAAAATGAAAAATTAAGCAAGATGTTCGATCTGATGGAACACCAGTACTCTGAAATCCAACAGATCAAGAACAAAATCAAAGACATAGAAACTTCAATGCAAAGGCAAGAAAGCAGAATGGAACAAATAGAAAATGGAATTTCTGACTTGGAAGACAGAGCTACTGAGGCCAGCATCTATGAGCAGAAATCAGAAAAAAGAAACAAGAAAAATGAAGAAACATTAAGGAGCATGTGGGACTCTATTAAAAGGAACAACCTTCGATTAATTGGAGTCTCTGTACAGAGTGAGACATCTGAGAATACAGAGAGTATCGTTACTGAGCTGCTGACAGAAAACTTCCCAGAAATCATGAACGAAGAGAATATAGACATCTCAGATGCATATCGTACGCCACCCGATATAGATCTCAAAAGAAAGACTCCAAGACTTATTATAATCAAGCTCAACAAAATGAAACATAAGCAGCAACTCTTAAAGTCAGCAAGACTCAAAGCAAAGCTAACATTCAGAGGGAAACCCTGTAGGCTTTTCTTCAGATTTCTCAGCAGAAACCATGCTGGCACAGAGACAGTGGCATGACACATTCAAAGCCTTGAAGGAGAAGAACTTCCAACCAAGAATTATGTATCCTGCAAAACTATCTTTCAGATATGAAAATGAAATTAAGACATTCCCAGATAAACAGAAACTCAGAAACTTTGTAAAAACCAAACCAAAACTACAAGAAATATTGAAAGAAGTTCTTGGCTCTGGCGTAGAAGAACAAAGCCACTAACTTTATATTTTAGAACGACTTTACTACTCAAAAGTTTACTCAATTAGGGAAGGCTCCAAAGCCAATCACAGCTTTGATAAGGAAAGAAGCAATCCAGTGATCATCATGAAAACTGTGGTGTCATCATATTAAAAAGAGGGATGTACTACAGTTGTTATAGTCCTTCCAGATGGAGAGGAAGATGACAAGACTGGTAGTAATTAAAATTGGGTTTATGTATAGTTTATTAAGGGGGATCATAGAGGCAGCTGTAAAGCACAACATAGATGTATCGTATCATTTCAAGAAAGGCAACACAGGAGTCTCAACAACCACAAAATCAGCTCTGAAAAAGGTGAAAAATCAACTTATAAGATGCATATTTTTAGAGTTATTCTCAAGTTCTAAATTAGTTTTCAGTTCACTAAACTAAGCTTCATTGAATTGATTTTTTCTTTTTTTTTAATTTAATATGACTGAGTGAAAATGTACATTCCCGTATAAATTTACATGCCCACCTATACGCAGCTTCCACTGCTCTCCCTGTCTGGTGACAGCACACTATTCCTCTCTGCTCCATACATGTCTCATCCTCCCAACAGTCTCCTTTCCCCTCCTCTCCACCCACTCTCCTTCCTCCAGCCAGAGGTCAGCAGAATGATATCCTATAGATGTATGGAACCATAAAGTGCATCCAGTATATGGTCACTCTGCATTGCCAAGTCCAATCCATTCCTGTCCAAAGAGTGGACCTTTGTTATGATTTATGGGTAAGGGCAGCATCAGGGCCGGGGGCCATGCTCTCAGGGGAACCCCGAAAATGCTGGACCATCAATTGAGATCTTTTAGTGGAGATCTCAGGATGCACCACTTTTTATTCTTGTGTTGTCAGTGAGACTCATCTCTGTGAGCTCCATCGTGGCTATCACTGGTGGTGGCCGGGCACCATCCAGTTCCTCCGGTCCCAAGTCAATGTAGGCACCGACTGACGTGGGTCTCTCTATCTTCTAGGTTGTCTTTCTCCCATGTCATTTTGGTCCTTGGTGAGCATCCGTTCCTGCTGAGTTGGGACCATTTGCTGTGTCCTCGGATGGCAGCTTGGCAGCTTTTAAGACCCCAGACGCCACTCACCAATGTGGGGTGCGGAGAGCCCTAATAGGAAAACATGAACTAATTGATTTTTTAAAAAGTACTTTGAGAATGATGACATGCTGTGAAAATGTAACCAGTTAGTGTATAGTCTATGTAGAAATTGTTTCAAAGTACCTCATCTGCAGTGTATGGTCCAGGAAATGGATGCACTTACGTAACCCAGTTTTGCTAAAGAAAAATTGACTTTAAGGAAGTTGTGTGTTTTTTTTTAATATTTACATTTCTCTTGGTAGCTCCATCCGTAAGTTATCAGTTCTTACGTTAATATTTTCAGTTACTGTGAACCTGATTTGTTTCACCAGGTTTAATAATAAAAGTGAAAAGAAAATATTGATATATTTACAGAAATTGACATAAATGGAGGGAGGAAAATTGTATGTATTTCCCTAGGAAAACAGACCAACCAATTTTTCTCAGCCTACAATTTTGAAGCTCAGTGGAGTCTAAAAATACGAATATTCTGCTTCCCACATAAATGTGTACAAACACATAATTTTAAGAAGGCAGATCTTACAAGTCAGATGGAATCAAGGGATGTATCCTCCTCCATGCTTTACCTAGTCAGACACTGAAGATGAGTGAATGTGTAGTCAGAGCTGGCTGAAAAGAAATCTGCCTTATAAGCTGTCCATCTCCAGGAAGGAACAGTTCAGTCTTGAGTTTCCATTTTGAGTGAGCCTGTAATTCTTCATATTCTTAGCCAAGGATTGTAAATGTGAAGCAGTGGCCATACTACATGAAAGTTGAGCTTTTTGGATTAAAATACTGAAAGTTTTTCAAAGCTGTATAGGTTTTTTTTCCCTAGAAATGTTAGAAAAAAATTAATATAAGAAAGTACGAAGTACATTTACTTAATCTGAATTTATCAAAAACTGTGCTCCATAATGAACTCTCTCTCCATTGCCCTGCTTTTAAAAGTAAGCCTGTATTTCTGTATGCCTATGTAGAATATGCCGATTCCAATGAAATAATTTTATCAAAGCAAATTTTGGAGGAATATGAACATGTTTTGCAATTGGGTAAATTTGGCACAGCTGCTTCAAAAACAAGCCTTGGGACATAATTGGATTGTCTACAAAAACTGATTTCAGTTGAAACATTTCATGTGGAAAGTTACATCTATCTCTGAGGAGTTTTTGAATCCTTTTATTCTGAACACAATGCCTAAAATTAGAATGCTGAGCTAAAAATACAAGTGTTTTAAGCTTGTCTTTTCCCAAAGGTAGTTAAAATAAATAGTTTGACAGACTTTCAAAAATGGAAAGTAAGCAAGTTATAGGAAATTCAGCCAAAACTTAATCATGCTTCTGTTTTGTATTTCAAAAGTTAAATAGTTCTTTTAGAGTATTCAAGTTTTTCTAAATGAAGCAAGTATTTTTAGCTCATTTTCTTCAGTAATAATACAAAAATGTGGTGGCTTTTCCCATTGAGCTTATAAATCTTAGCTAATCCGGGACGTATTTGGAGTCAGAGCTATCTGTACTTTTATGTAAAACTAACAGTCTCAACTTTTTATCTGGAGGGAACCTTGTAGGGTGAGCCATAAAGGAAAACATGCTTTTGCCAACTTTATGTTGTAGAATTTTGTGGACTCATGGGCCACTGGACTCACAGACCATTGACTCTTTTTATGTTTACATCTTTTAAACAGTGATATCATCTCCTGTAGGATGAGAAAAATACTTTTAGATAATGTGTATTTGGTAGTTAAAATATTTTACCCCTGTATAAGACCGTTGAATTGACGCACACAGAAGAATAAGGGGAGAGACAGAGTAATCAGTTGTCTGAAAACATTGAGAACATTTCTTCTGTGTTAAAGTTCTTGTGGCATCCAAGAGAAAGGAAATCACATGTCTACACAAAACCAACATTTGAAAACAACTCAGATATCTGTCAAAAGGTGGATGGATAAATACACTGTGTCCGTAAGTGAAATGCTAGTCAGCAGTAAAAAGAATGAACTGTTGATGTAACATGAATCAGTCTCAGTCATGCTAAGTGAAAAGGAATGCATACTGTATGATTCCATTTACATAAAATTTTAGAAAATGCAAATTAATCTAATTGTCCAGGGCCAGAGGAAAACTTTCAGTTGATTATCTTGATTGTTGTGATGGTTTCATACCTTTGTCAAAACTCACCAAATGGTACACTTTAAACATGTGTAATTTAGTGAACATTAGTTATACCTCAAGCTGTTAAAATGTCTTAGGGTGTCTTTTCAGCACTGTCCTTTTTGCTGTAGCTACAAGTTTCAAAACTGAGGTGAATATTTTCATCTTGAAGGAAGCATTTTTTTTTCATTTAAGATACTTTATGGTTTGCACAAATTAAAAAAATACATATTTTATTGTGCTTTTAGTGACAGTTTACATCCAGATCAATGTGCCATGTAAAATCATGCACCCACACCACTATGCAACTCTACCTGCTCTCCCCACCCTCCACTATCACATCTCGCCTCTGGACAAGAGCCACTGGGACAACCTCATGCATATATCTGAGCCAAGAAGCATATTCCTTGCCAGCATCGTGCCATGTCCCGCAGTCCAGTCTAGTTTTTGTCCAAAGAGCAGGCCTCATCACTGCTCCCAGCTCTGGGCTAACAGAGACTCTAGGGGCCATATCCTCAGGGGACCCTCTGGTCTGACGGACCTTCAGTGTGGTAGAGTTCTCGTTCTGCACACATTTTTCTCCTGCCACATCAGGACTTTACACTGTGTTCCCTATCAGGGCAGTTGTTGGCGGGGGGGGCCACCATCTGGTTCTTCTGGTCTCGTACTACTATAGTAGTCTCTAGATTCTCTGGGCCTTTTTGTCTCCTAGGCTCATTGTTTCCTCATGTCTCTGATGTCGTTTGTTCTCCTCTGCTCAAGGTGGATTGGGACCAGTTGGTACTACTTAGATGGCAGCTTGCTAAATAAAGCAGCATTTTATTCTTTGAATCCTTCCAAGTTTGATTTAGATGAATCTTTAGGTTAATTACTTTTGGTCATGGCTAAAATACAGACTTGATGAGAAATGTGTTTCTGTAGCCTTTCAGAGTGTCAGTTACCACCTTAGGCAACCTGGAATGATTTACCTTCTTTATTCACATCTCTGACTTACCTTTCTTTCTAAGTCTGTTAGGTATACAGTGTGTACAGACACTAGAAATTCAGTTGTTAAAGGAAGCAAAAAGTAAAAATTTGGCAACTGTGAATGAGTGAAGTGGTAAAATTGGGTGAAGTGAAATGAGGGACAGTATTCAGTAAAGGGGAGATCAGAACAGCTAGACTAAACCAAAAGGTAAGAGGGTTCCTAATACTTGTATAACCCCGCACTTCCAAGGATGGAGTCTGGGCATGTTAGCTTTAATCTCATAAAACAATCTTAGAAAAGTAGGAACTTTATCAAAAAGGCTAAAATGAGAAGTTGCAAAAGCAGTATAAAATATAGCCTATTGATTCAGTGATGTTTATTGCTAAATATGAGATCTGACAAGTCATTTTTCAAACTTATCCTGGAAAAGTGCTACTTATTGCTATTTGAATATCACTATGGTCACCTTTGAAGTACTCCCCTTGGGAAGCTATGCCTCGATGCCAATGCCTAGTCAACCCTTCAAAGCAATTTTGGAACTTTTTTCCTTGAATGGCAATCAGAGCTATGTCCTGAATGTCATTGAAATATCTTCCTTTCAATATTTCCTTTGTCTTCAGGTAAAGAAAAAAGTCATTGAGGGGCCAGACCAGGTGAGTAGGGGAAGTATTCTAATACAGTTATTTGTTTGCTGGCTAAAAACTCCCTTACAGACAACGATATGACTAAGTTTGCAAACTTGCCACTGCATGCAATGGCCATTCCAAAAAGAGTTCCAAAATTGCTTTGAAGGGTAGACTAGGCATTGGCATCAGTGCATAGTTTGCCAAGGGAAGTACTTGGTAGGTGACTGTAGTGATACACAGCAGTGAGGTATGTAGCACTTAATACAGTCAAGTTTGTGCTTAGTTGTTAGACCTCATATATTCTCATATTTTAAGAGCAATACAGGTTTTTGAGAATATTTGAGGTTACTGTTTTGCGCTCTAGAACAGTCTGTTCTTTCATTTACTCTACCTGTAAGGAGCACAGAGGAAATAAATAATTATAATGTCATGTGATAAGTGCTGTGGTCTTACTATGTATGCTTACGGTGTTAAAGACATGACACTGCTCCAGTACAACCTTAAGATGAAGATCGAACTTTCAGAAGAATTACCCGAAGGAGGTTGTCTGAGGCCAAAGACCATTAATTTGTAATAATAACAGTCCAGATAGTTGTATGATGTTTCTGTAGGTTTCCAGCAGTCTCAATATAGAAATTAAGCAAGAGTATTTCAGCATTGATTCTAAGCTAGTGTTTACTGGATTTAGGTAAAAGTATGCATGCATCAGGAATCTGAAAGTTGCTTGTGTGTGTATTTCAGATGATCGGCCATGAGTTTAGGCTGGTAGGAAAGGAGGGGGCTAAAAAAAGCCAGGAAGGAACAGTAGTCTGGAAAAGTACAAAGGGTGGAGGATATTGAATCTCCAAGGTTAGAGGACTGGCAGTGTGGGAGTGAGCTCCTGCAGGAACTAGGTGGAAGGAAAAGTGTGGTCAAAAAGTGGGATAAATGCATGTGAAAAAGCTAGGTCGGGGTGGTGGTCTAGGTAGTTAGTGACTGAAGTACTGTGATGAAGGGGTTGCTGTCATTGCAATTTAAAGGATATCAGGAATTTCAAAGTTGTGGCATTGCATGGGTTTTGTACTTGCATAGTGACAGCTTCAGGGTGATAATAAAATTGAGATGAACTGAAGCATTGTCATTCTTTTCCCAAATGTGACAAGATTTTAGAGAGTTTGGTTTCAAATAACAAGGTGTTAGTGGTGATGAGAATGATTAAAGTAGATGGAAATGGAGACAACTGGAATACAGAATGTCAAGAAATTTTCAAATTGAAGGAGTCACCTCCCCTAATACTGAAGTGTGTTAAGAGACATGGTTCTGAAATTCTTCCTTATGTAAAACAGTATCTAAGAAGACATAATATTGAGGCTGGTAGGAAAGCAGGGGGCTAAAGAGCAGATAACTCCTGCGGCAGTCTGCTGAGCCCATGGATTGCTTCTCAGAATTTTTTCTTATAAACATACAAGATTATAAAGAGAAGGAAATTTATTGAAATGCAGTTATTAAAAAAAATTGTGATAGTAACATGCCTTAATGATACATAAGTAGGATCTAGTAGTATTTCTTACTGTGTGCCATTGAGTTGATTTTGTCTTGTAACGACTGTATAGGACAGACCAGAACCTCCCCCATAGGGTGTCCTAGACTGCAGTATTTATAGGGGCAAATCTCCAAGTTTTTTCTCCCATGAATCCATTGGACATGATTGAATCATCAGCCTTTTGGTTAGCAACCAAGTGCTTAACCTTACTCCACCAGAGTTTCTTAATAATCTGTCTTAAAACTACTGTAATACTGATATAGTAAAGCACATAAATAATATCACAGGAAATTTGTGCCAACTGCAGTGAAGTGTGAAAATATCTATATTAATGAAAAGTCAAAGGTACAGTGAATACTTTGAGGAAGAATTCAGTTAGAGAGTGAAAATGAAAGGTACAATTTTTTCTGCCGTCCAAATTCAGACACCTCTGGATTCTGTCATGGTTCTCTAGGTAAGAAACTCTAAGGTTTAAAGGATGATATACGAAGGTATAAACATAAATAAAAAGAAGTGCATGAGATAGAAATCACAGTCTAGAAGTGCCTCTGGGCCCACTGGTAATGGCGGTGGGAGTGAAGGGGAGACAGTGGGATGTGGCTCAGTGTACAGCCTTGCCTCAGAAAAGCTACAGGAAAGTCAGTTACCTTTGTGATTAAAAGTCATGTTTCAAGTCATACCAGAAAAGTGGAGGGAGAAGAGGTGAATGCTCCAGTAGAGATAGTATTTCTAAGAACTCAAGAGAGAGACAATGGGAATTCATGGGAGGGCAGAGAACATTGAAAGGGAGAGAGAAGGACAGAGTAGTATGAAGGTGTGCTGTAGATCTGCCAGAACGAAATGAGCTGTCTTTGATGTCTGGGCATGCAGGCAGAGGCCTGGCATATTTGGAAGGCCATTGAGACAAGCCACCTGGAACCATCAGGGTGGTGGTTGTACCCTTTGCTCAGGTTTCCAGGTAAAATCTTGGTGAGAAATTTTTGAAGTGCCCCTCAAAATTAGTGTTTTAGCCTATTTTTAAATGGTAGATTATGGTGAAGACGGAATTCGTGTTTTTCTTTTTTGCTTCTGATTTTTTTTTTTTTTTAATCCTCTTTCTCTGCTAGAGGGTAGGGCACATTCTGTCCAGCTCAAGATAGAAAAATATGGAGTCAAAGTGGAGATAATTGATAGTGGAGTGTAGTGCAGTACCCTCGGGTAGGGGGTGGTTAGTGTCTTATAAATCAACAAATGTTTTTCTTCCTGCTTCTTTGTTTTTATTGCTGGTGCTGAACACACAAAACCATCTGAGTGAGTAACAATGTGCTTGAAGAAGAATTGCTGTTAAAGGCCAGATACCACTGGACCACAGAGCGGGCTGGGGAGTGTCTGTTAGAGTAAGGAAAATAACAGTGAAAGGAAGGAGTGAAGTATCATGTTTTTGGACTAAAGTAACTAGATAAACTTTCAGTTTATATAATGTAATTTTTAATTACATGAAAATCAGAACAGAAGAACTTTTTTCTGGCTGGGATATGGTTTAACTTTAAAATAGATGTTAATACTTCAACTTTGTATATACATAACTACCTTAATGTGCAGTTTATTTCTTTATACTTGTCTATACACTTATTAATTGGTACACTGATTCTATTTGTTCATGTTTTGTTTTTAATAGGAATTAGCTCTCCGTAGCCAGTTACCAACATTGGAGCAGGATGGTGGGACTCAAAATCCAGTGTCTTCTCCGGGGATGTCTCAGGAACTGAGAACAATGACGACCAATAGCTCAGATCCATTTCTGAACAGGTTTGTGAGAGATACTGCTAGCCAGTATCTGCAGATCCCAGCTTTAAGATCGTTTCACTGAGCACTTGTAATAGGCTGTTTTGAACATCTGTGTGGGCCAGAAACCATAGCTGTAAATGAATCTCTCCTTAAATGGCAACTACAATAAAAGTGGAGGATTAAAAGCCGTCTCCTGTGAGAGGAAGTGAGCTGTTGAGACTTGTAGCAGGGGTATTTATTCAGAGCCACAGCATGTTTGCTTCTGCCTATACTGTTGACTAACAGTTATTTAAAATTACAGAATCGTGAAAGGGCATGTGAATGCCTTTCTGTGAAAGCAAATGAACTGCCTCCAAAATCTACTTAGGACTACACTGTAAAGATTATTCGAAGGAATTTTCCACATAGGTGTTCATTCTGAGGGTGTCACTGCAGGCGCACTGGAGGGCCTTATGTTCTTAAGGGCTATCATTCAAGGAGATAAGTGGAAGGTTGTGCTTCTTTCAAGAAATGAGTTAAGATTAATGATAGTGTTTGAAAACAGCATAGCTTAAGAGTACTTTTGAGTGAGTTAGCACAAATCTGAGTTTTAGGCAGATTGCAAAAATGTTATATGTAGTGTGATGTCGAAAACTGCAAGCTAAAACAGGTCATGTTCTTTGCCTAGAAACCATTTAAAATTCAGATTTGACTAAAACACTTTCATTCTTCTAGATTGTAAGAGATATTTCTGTTTTCAAAAATATGAAAAAATACTTTTTTGTTTTTGTGCTTTTTATTTTTAACCACTTTAATATTTCTAGGTGTTTTAGGAAAGGTTTTATACTACCATTTCACTTCTCACCAGTGAATTAAAAGCTTTATGATTCTAAGAGAAGACTGTTTTATCCTGCTGAAGATACTTAGTATCACAGAATTGTTACATCCTTCGCCCCGCTTTAAGATTAGTTTTAGGGACCTAGTTGGGAGGTTTGGCTTGAAGGCTTTGTTAAATGTGTTTAAATTTGTGTTTACTCTTCTGAGACACACACTTTAAACCTCTGCCAGAAATTGGGTAGATTTATACAAAAGTACAGTTCTGAAATTAAACTGAAGCTCAGTAGGAAAAGTCATATATAGTCATATATAGCACAAAGATTAGTGGAATTCCAGCACCCGTTTTATCAATGGTATGTATTGATCCAGGGATAAAAGGAAACTATTTAGAAAAATGGATAGATTGCATTGCATAACCTTTTGACAGTTTGTGAAGATCCTACCTTAAAATTTAAGAACAGGGCTGCACTTGGAGATTCTGTTTTCTGGTAAAATCACAAAGTGCCGGATAATCAGTGTGTTTGTGCTATTGTTCGCGTCTATTATCAGAGATAGTTTAGTGCCTATCAAGTATTACCAGATAGTCTGTGAATATTTATTGAGCAATGAAGGCTGCGGGAGATGGGGTGTGCAGAAAGCAGTTCCGGATCTGGAAAACAGCCCCATCAGCTCTATCCCCAGGAATGCTCTTGTGCTTCACCTGTGCTTGGAGTGAACTCTACACAGCTCTGTCAGTTCATCTGTGTGTCGGACATGTGCCCCATGCTTAGGAGTGGGGAGAAAATGATGACTAGGACCAGGCCCTAGGCCCAGATCAGGGCCAGCGAAGTAAAAACAAACCACATCCTGAGACCTTCTCAGACATGGCTTCATTGTTTACAAATGGTCTCAGAGGACGGATTATGTTTTCTTGGATCTGTGTGAGGTTTTGAATCTTACCAAAATCTGGCAGAAGTGTAAGAGCAAACCAGTGGTTGCAGTAGACTGGGGAAGGGGAGGGGAGCAATGCAGATGCATTGAGTAACTTGGGGCACTGAGCATTTAACTTTGAGTAGTTGATAAAGCTTGTCTTTAATTTTATTTTTAACTTTCGTGTAAGTTAAACAGCTGTTTAAATGTCCAGTTTGGGGAAACTTACAGTTCATATTTATCTTCAGAGACCATTAAGAATAACAGTTGCCTTGTTTCAAACTTATTTCTGTAAGCTTTTCTGAACTTCACAGAAACAAGAACTTTGCAGTCAGAGCCAGCTGATGTGTCCATGCTACTAGCTCAGAAAAGTATTCTATTTATGAAAGTAATATTTGGATGATATTATTTATCAGACCTGTATGCAAATCTGTGAAACTTTTTATTTAGCCTAAAGTAAAAGTCTTCCTGGCTCATGTTTTCCTGTTTTACTCACGGATTGTAGTTTTGTTTGGTTTGGCGTTCAGTCTTTCCTTTCCACTTATGCTGTGTGGTGTTCACCATCTGATGAAGTGTTTGGGTCTGCCACCCCTCTACCGCCTCCACCCCAGATAAAAGCAAGAACTTTTATCTTACTCTCACTGACTCATCTGTTTGGGCCCAGTCAAAAAAAAATCCTGGTTCTTTATTTTGGCTTGATTTTTTTTTTCCCCCCGTAGCTTCTTACACTCTCTGCACCAGAGGTGGGAATTTAACCCAAGTCTAGTACAGGCCTGTCTCACCACCCACCTGGAGCTTATGTTTTGACCTCTCTGTCTCTGTTCTGTCACCTGGGGAATTCAGATCTTGAAGCAAGTGAGTGGTTCCCTCTAGATTCAAATGGTATTAGAGAGAGACAACCTATGCGGATAGTTTTCTGTCAGTCAGGAAAACTAACTAGGTGTACCAGTGTGACATTTTCCTTTTTTCCCCATACTACCACCAAGTCCAGAAGCTTGGGAGAGATTTTGGCCCTGGACAGCTGCCAGCTTCAATTAGGATTAACTCATCCACTTCACGTCATATAACACATGGGCTGTATGCAGACCCGGAAGGGGAAGGTGCTTGTTTGAGATGTTTCAGGGCGAGAGCTTTCTCTAATCTTCCAGTCATTTTGGTGCTTGGTTTGTATTTATTCTTCCCTTGAATTGATTTTTTAAACTTGTGCCTCAGTCTTTAACTCCCATTCTTGGCTTTGGTCTGTGACTCTCTCTCTTTGCAGTGGCACCTATCACTCTCGAGATGAGAGCACAGACAGTGGACTAAGCATGAGCAGCTATAGTGTGCCCCGAACCCCAGATGACTTCTTGAACAGTGTTGATGAAATGGATACAGGTTGGTATTGTTTATTCCTGTTTGTAACCTGACTTTCTGTCAGAAATGGCCGTAAAATCACCAAGTCTAATAAGCCATTGTTAAGATAGGTTATTCAGAAGAACATCCTGTAGCCTCAGTTCAGATGGAGCACACATTTTTTCTATGTGGTGATTTATAATTTAAGTCTTTGCTTAGCTGTTAATTGTTGTAAATATGTTGCCTATTTGGAAACAAAACTGATGGCATGACTTATTTTAGCATGCACAATATCAAGTTAGTTGGCTCAGCAACTGGGGACATTGTTCTTGGTTTTGGGGAGAGACTTCTGTCTGTAAGTGCTTCCATGCCTGTCTCTCTTTTCTGTGAGGGCTTTTGGTCCAACTACAGGTTTTATGGGACTAGAAGTCAGGTGAGAAAGGCTAGGTTGTGGGGCTCACCTGCTTTATTGCTGTCCTGGAGGAGCTAAGAGATAGCCTGTCTCACAGGTATAATTAAAGAACCATTTCCCCTGTGGCCTACCTGGTGACCCTGGCTTTACAGCTCTGTCAGAGTGCGTGAAGTAGCTGGAAAATGAAGCCCTTCTGTAGCTAGCTGGTCCAGTAACTGTCAGCCTTTCTTCTGAAGGTGTTTGGCAAGTCTTTCGTGCCTGAGCTCTTTCAGCTCGTGGCTTTGATGCTGCTTCTTTGCTTATCTAAATTTTAATCATCCTTACGAGCCACTTCAAATGCTTCTCTTTCACAAAACCTTCCCTTACTCCCCTCTTTTTCTCTTCTCCAAGCCGCTACAGCACTTAATGGCTTATGTGAGTTTTTCTGAAAGTGTGCTTCATCGATATTTTGTAGAAGGTTCATGTTGTCATGTGCCAGAAAGCTTGTGTGGCCAGGTATGTTTGAGAAACCTGAAAGTAAAGCTGTAAGGATTTACTTATTCAGGAATTTTGGGGAGACTTGTTTTTTTTTTTTGGTTATGAATGCAAATCTCCAAGAGCGGGAAAGAGTATTTAAAGCAAAGACTGATCTATGTCATTTATTTTTAAAGTTAATCTTAATTAGGATGGTACAGTTGTGCTGCTGTGTAGCGTGCTTGGTCTTTGTCCCCTTGCTGTCTAATCTTTCAAAAGATTTTTTTATGTGTGTGACCCTTTTTGGTGCTCAGCACATAGTAGTAAGTACTCAAGCTGTTGACTGAATATCTGAATGAGTGCTGAAGCAAAAGTGAAGTTGGAATTTGTTTCTTAATCTCTTGAGTGTCTGGCTTAAAATAAACTGTGGCATCAGTTCAGGAGGTCAGTCAGGCCAGCTTTTCTGTCTCTGCATTTCACTATGCTCATGTGATGCAGCTCTTAGTTAGCCTTTGAAAAAGAAGCTCATTATCTCTCTCTGTTCGAATTAGGTGATACTATCAACCAAAGCACCCTACCCTCACAGCAGAACCGTTTCCCAGACTACCTTGAAGCCATTCCTGGGACAAATGTGGACCTTGGAACACTGGAAGGAGATGCAATGAACATAGAAGGCGAGGAATTGATGCCAAGTCTGCAGGAAGCTTTGAGTTCTGACATCCTGAATGACATGGAATCTGTTTTGGCTGCCACCAAGCTAGATAAAGAAAGCTTTCTTACATGGTTATAGAGCCCTCAGGTAGACTGAATTCTAAATCTGTGAAGGATCTAAGGAAATAAGACATATATACCTGAAATTTCCAAATAAGGCAGTTGCAGTCTTCTGGCTCATACAGAAAAAGATGAACAAACGTCCAGCAAGATTCTTTCATCTACTATTTTGTTCTTCCTTGTCCATTGCTGCTGTTAATATATTGCTGACCTCTTTCACACAGTTGGCTCTAAAGAATCAAAAAAACTTTTTTGTTTCTTTTGCTATTATAACTACTGTTCGTTTGGGGGGCTGGGAAAGTGAGTCTGTTTGGATGATGGATGCCATTCCTTTTGCCCAGTTAGATGTTCAACAGTCATGTTAACTGAATACTCAGACTGGGAAGTCAGATGCTTCAGGTCACAGCCTTTAGTTTATTCAGACAGTGATTTCTTCAGCTGCCTTTGGCCAGTGGAAAACATGATTTACTGGACCGACAAGCCAAAAATGTTGTAGATGATAATTAAGTACGTAATCCTGATTTGAAAAGAAAGCTGAAACCAAGGCTGAAGACTGTTTTACTTTCAGTGTTTTTTTGTTTTTTATTTTTCTCCTAGTGCTATCATTAGTCACATAGTGACCTTGATTTTATTTTAGGAGCTTATAAGGCATGAGACATTTTACATAGAAATATAATTATTGCCACATACTCTAGTATAGGTCTTTTGTTTTGTTTTTGTTTTTTTTTCCAGTTGGTTGGTTTTGTCTGAACCTAGACAGATTACTTCATTAGTGAATCTGTTTATAATTGTAGTGTGGTAAGGTTATTAGAATTCTTTTGGTGAAATCTGCATTTTCTCCTTTTTTACCATCTTATTTAAATCTTGATTATCTGCTCTATATATGCCCCCACACACTTACAATGTTTAATGATAGTGTGATAGCAGAATATATCTTTTTTTTTTAAGGTTTTCCTACTTTTCAACTTATTTTAAAATGGTAGCTTTGAGTGTATGCATTTAGAATACGTGATTAGCAATATATATTTTACAGATAGTTGAAATCGGGTTGGGGCAGTCTGCAGGTGTTTGAGGTAGTTTAGTGTTCTAGAAAAGGCTACTATTAAGGATAGGGCCTAGAGAAGTACCACATACCCTGTGAATATTATGAATTTGAAAGGAGCAAACAAAAAAATGGCTCTGTTTACCCTTTTTTTCCCCCTTGGACTAATATTAAGCCTTGATGGGAAATTACTGAATAGGTTCCTAACATGTATGACAGAAGTAAGCCATCTTAGCCGTCTGTAGTGAGTTAACCTTCCAAAGTGAAGTTAAGTCTAGCGTTTTAGTTCTCATTTGTAATGAACACATTAAAGACCAGATTGAAAAATTGCCTACAAGATTATTCTTTCTTGCAAGACTTGCTCCTAATTCTGTATGCTGAGAATTGACCCTGGACAGTGTATAGAATACTTTAACGTCATGAATTAGTGGTAAAGTGATCAGATTAATAAATGTATATTGGTAGTTGAATTTAGCAAAGAAATAGAGATAATCTTGATTATACCTTTATTTTTACAGGAAGAGATATAACTAGAGTATGTGCCTACAGGAGAAATGATGGTTTCCAAAGAGTATTTTTAAAGGAACAAAATGAGCATGAATCAACTCTTCGGTATAAGCTATAAAGTAATAGTTGGTTATGAATTATAGTGGCACCAGCTAACACCTCTGTGATTAAGGGTCTTTCATTGTTTCTAGGATAATCCCTTATTTTCAAGGGTTTACAACAGACATAAAATCTCTTTCCTGGCTAAAGCTGCTATGAAAAGCCTCTGCTTGGGAAGATACATTTTTTTCTAATTAAAAAATCTAAGCATTTTGGCCCTTTGGTTTAGAGGAAAACTTGACATTAAGGAGTTTTATATTAAATGCTTTCAGTGCTCAAGAAATGCAATCACTGTGTATATAATGATTTATAGGTTAACGTTTGTAATATTGACTCTAAGGCTTTTATTAAGAAAACATCAGAGAGATGAAATCCTGAATTAAGTCTGGAGGGGAAATGGCCACTGTGCAGAAGCATTGACTTTTTTTAGAGCAATAATAAATTCTACTTAGAACGCATAATTGAGTATATGGATGGTACAGCATGTTGTTTTCATGTGCAGAAGATCAAAGCTACTTGGGGGGAGTGCCTACAATTTGCTACTAAGCCACAGATAAAGATTGCATTTTATGTATCAACGGAGTAGCTTTAGATTTGGGGGAGGGTGGGAAGATAGGGAAGTTGTGAAGATTTAGTGGGACCTTGATAGACTATAAGCTTCTTTTTCTTCAATAAAGATTTGTCTTGCATCTCACTGTCATTAAAAGCAGTTGTTCCTAAAATTTCAGTCATTTAAGTGCACCCGCAAAACAAGAATATGCAGCTGTTTATGTCCCTTCATTTTTAATTTGCCCAGTTATACCTCAATGTTGTAGCAGCACTGTGGTACCTGACAAAGCTTTGATCTTTTATTTGACCTGAAGGAGACCCAAAAGTCCTTCCTGTTTTTGAGTTTGAATCACCACCTTGATGTGGTCTTTCTTGCTTTATGTCCTTGTTTCTAATGTAAAAGTGTCTAACTGGTTGTATTAGTAGCATTGGAATAAGACTTTTAACTGGGTATTCTTGAATTGCTTTTACAATAAACCAATTTTATAATCTTTAAATTTATCATCTTTTTATATTTGTGTTCCTTTCAGTAAGGGTTTCTTAGATCTGCTTATGGTTGATGAAGCACATTGATTGAGAGTTTCAGATCTTTCAAAGCACTGTTTGTTGTAATAACTGTTTTCTAAATATAGTGCCTTTAAAAAAAAACAAGGAAGTGATTTTTTTTTAACAAAAAACTTCTGTTTTAAGTATTCATTTTAAGTTAGATGCATTATATATGGAATCATGGCAGAAAGACTGAAAAAGATCAGTAATTGTGTAATTCAGAATTCAAAACAGTCAGTGTTGGAACTCAAGCAATGCAAAAAGGAGAGGCAGTTTCCAGTCATTAACAATTCTGTAACTTTTGCACATCTGACAAATGAACACTCAGATGAATTTTACCTTTGCAAGCATGTTTTATATGAATTGTGGGTGTGCCTGTCTTAACAGTTATTTTCTGTATCTTAAATATTCTCCACGTTTTAAATGTTTTATATTAGAGAATTCTTTAATGCACACTTGTCAAATATATATATATAGTACCAATGTTACCTTTTTATTTTTTTTGTTTTAGATATAAGAGCATGCTTGTATGTTAGGTACTTACGTAAACTGTTACATTAGTTTTTCTTATGTAATACCTTTTTGTTTATGTGGTTCAAATATATTCTTTAAAATCGTCTTTGTTGTTTTTAAGAGTTGATAATATTTAAGGTTGTTTTTTTTTGTTTGTTTTCTGGCTTCTTAATGATGGTCTTCCAGTAAAATGAGTACTAATAAAAGAAAAATAAAAGGTGATTTCAGTAGTCAGTGGTAGATAAGTTAAATGAAAGGTTATTTTGCTTCCATTGAGTATGGTATTTGAACTTTGGAAATTACTCTTCTGTGCTCCTTAGTTAGACTGTCCCCCTCCGTTGCCATGTGTAAGCAGAACTGTGCCTTCTTTATTCTGAAATGACTTTGTTAACAGCACAGAGGATACTGAGAAGAAAGTGACACTTCCTTTCCAAATAGTCTGGTTTTATTTCTCCAAAATCTCCTCTTACGCTCTCTAAGATGTAGCATGGATATTAGTGAAAATTATCACTTAGTAATACTTCCATATAAAAAATGTACAGATTTAAGTGGTAGGCCCTGAACCTTGAATAAGAAGTAGATTTGATTGTTTTTGAAAATTTTCATTGGTATATATTTATCATAGGAGCCCTGGTGGCACAGTGGTTAAAATGCTTAGCTGCTAACCACAAGATTGGCAGTGAGAACTTACCAGGCACTCCATGGGACAAAAATGTGGCAGTCTGCTTTCCTGAAGATTTACAGCTGTGGAAACCCTGTAAGGACTATACGTCCTTATAAGGTCTCTGCGCATTGGAATTGACTAGATAGCAGTGAGTTTGGTTTGGTTTTTGTCTGTTTGTAAAATCTCCACTTATTGACATACCAGTTTCTGTTGAAGCCAATTGGAAAGCTTTTTGTATTTTGCTATGTATAATTTCTCTTTTAAGTTATCTTGCAGTAAATATGTAACGAAACGTGCCTTTTAATCTTCCCACATATGGTTTAGTGACATTAATTATGTTCATCATGTAGTGCAACCATCACTCTTTATCCATTCCCAAATTATACTATATGTCATGTCTCATACTAGTAGAGCACTAGTTTTGTGTAGCGTAAACTTGATCATTTCCATTATCTAGTGCAAAATAATGGTGGTTGTACAGCTTAGCTCAAAACTGTTAGACAGAAAGTCACTGTAAGAGGCATTTATACTTTTACATTAAGTTCTTTGAAGTTCAGCAGTATTAGTCCAAGGAACCGTGGTGGTGCAAAGATTCAGAGCTTGACTTCTGGGTTAAAGGTTGGCAGTTCAGACCTGCCCAGCAGCTCTGCAGGGGAAAGACCTGGTTTTGTGTTTCCGTAAAGATAACAGCCAAGAATAGCCCATGGAACAGTTCTTCTCTGTCACATGGGGTCTCTGCGAGTTGGAATCAGCTTGATGGCACCCAGCAACAACAGTAACCTTCATTGAATACAATAGTCTCTGAATTAAACCTCTCCCTTGGGTTGTAAATTTCATCCTGGAGTCATCTTAGAAGTTACATCATGGTTCCTTGTTTAGTTACAAATCAGGTTCCTGTGTTAAAGTAGATTTTTACAGAATTAAAATGATTCTGCATCTAGCAAACAGAAATCCGTATTCTCAAGCTGTGGATTAAGTGACAGAATGTGAGAGTAAAACATTGGTACATTCTAGTACTATCTCCATGAGCTACTGAAGCCAACAGAGTGATTGAGAAATTAGAAACTTGGCTGAAAGTTCTACTTCTTAAATGAGGCTAGTAGCAGCTTGTATGCAAGCATCTCTGCTTTCAGCTAATCAGGAGGTCTGCCTGTTTACAACCAGGATTCAGCACAGGCATCTCATTCATGGGAGATCATCAGCAAGGTCTAGATGATGGCTGGGTTGTCACAAATGTAGGAAAGCCTGATCTCGGGTTGGTCACCGTAAATCAAGACTTGTGAGAAAGAGAATGATGTTCGGGAACAACTAAACTACTAGGCAGCTTGAAGTCACACTGCAAAAACGCTATATTGATGTGGTATCTTAGGAGGCCTGTTTGCTGTGGTAGTTTCTGTTGGTACGAGTAGGTCCTATGAGCCCTATAAAATAATCTCAGACTGGCCAGAGGACTTGAGATTTAGGTGCTGTCTTACAGTTGAAGTCATGAGCAGCATGTAGCTCTTCTGAATTCTAGGCTAAGGGAAGTTCTATAGAAATTTCTATAGAAATTCTATGACCTGGGTTTTGCAGACCAGTATGAGCCCGTGTACTGTCCAGGCTGAAAACTGGCATGTTCACTGGGGAACCTGTGTACAGCACTGAGCTTCCTTTGAGGGCATGTCGTTGATTTTAGAGTGTAAAGGCCTGGCCCAGTTGGTAGTATTGTTCTGGAAATTCAACCCTGGTTTGAGTTAAAAACAAATGATACCCAATCCTCACAAATTCATCATCTGACATTTCACATGCACAACAATAGTAGAACTATTCAAGTATTTAGTGCATTAACAGTGTACATCTGGAAGAAATGAATGTTGAGGTTCTAGATGAGAGGGAAACTGGCTGTGATGGTTAAGGTTATATGCCACCTTGTCTGGGCCATAAATCTCAGTGGCTTGGCAACTAGGTGGTGATGTAATTTAGGAGTTATGTAATGATGTAGTCATTCTCCATTTTGTGATTTGATATGGTAATCCTCTGTGTGATAACAGACTTTTTACATAACTGGTCTGTAGAACCTTGCCAAGTTAAGTGAGGCTGGGTGTATTGACCAAGACTGTATTGGTCTTCCAAAGTCAGAAAGCAAAATTCTCAAGGCTTATACATATTCGTTCCCTTAGTTCTATTGTTCTGCCCTGTAAGGTATTCCAGTCACATTGATACCCCATTGTCATCACTTCCTGTAGAACTTAGAGGCTCTATGACTTGTTTTCTATCTCAGGTGAAGTGAAAATACTATAATTTATACTGTCCATCTGGGAGACTCATTGGTTACAAGGGTCAGATGTTTTAAGAGCAACTGATAAACTGTTGAGATTCTGTAAAAGCAATACTGCTTTTTTAATGTGACCATAGTGTCTTTCAGTCATACCTTCTTTATTACTGGATAATTCAAAATAGTCCTTCAACCGAGATTAGATCTACTCAGTGTATTTGCGTAGGCACATGAGGTTCTGCCTTCATGTGTTTGATATCCACACCAAAGTTCTTTTAAACAGGAGGATGGCAAAGGCTATTGCAACAAGTTTTAGGAAACTATAACTGAATTTATCCCAAACTGTAATGAAAGGACTGAACACACAAATGGGGAGAGGAAAAAGATGTTGTTACCTGCATGCACATTTCTAGACATGAACACTGAACTCAGTACCCTGATCTGTTCCTTGTAGTATTGAGAGTCAACTTTTTTTTTCTCCAAATATCTGGCAAATAGAAAACAGAAGCAGGTGATGTTTTCAAAGGAAATTGAATTAATTGGTTTTTCCAAGTACTCTATATATCAGAGTTGAATGCCCACCAGTGGGTCCTCCAGAATAGAAATAATTGTATGCAATTTGTCATACAGAGATAAAAATTAGGGGAAATGGTGTCTGAGCTGATTCCTCACTTGTGAAATTTACTTCAGGCAGAGAAAAACTTAAATTCATGAGGCTACCAAGGACCTCAAAAGGCCAAGAGTTGTGGACTTTGTACGTAGTCCACTGGAGAGGAATGGACTGAAAAAAAAGGGGGGGACCAAATAAAAAAAAGCCTGTATAAAACTAAAATCATAGACTGATGAAATTCTTTGTTCAACCTAGATTTTCAGTTTAGTCATAAAATGTGTTGGAGAGGCCCTTTTCAATTTCAGTAAGTAGTATCTGAGCACCTGCCACATGCCAGGTTCTGGGCTAGACCAGGAGCTAGAGCATAATCCCGGTACTCAAGGAATTTCATGTCCAGCAGGAAAACAGACCTTAAGTAGAGAATACTGGGTAAGGTGCATGTACCAGTGAACAGAAAATAGAAACACGAACTAATTCGTATGCTCTGTGGGTGGCAATGTCCGAGCAAGAACAAGTAGAAATTCCACATTGTACTGATTGAAAAGTCTTACCTAAATGCTTCTGCGTTACCCATGTATAGAGATGGGTGACTCGAGAAGGTCTGTTTTTAAACATGAGTGCAGACATCACAGCTGATGTGCAGTCATCACAAGCCAGTGTGAGAACAAGCGACAAGTCAGAAGTTAAAGTACTGCCTCACTTCAGTGCTGGCTCCCTAGAGACCAAGTAGTAGCAGATTGACCAGTCAGTCACCGGTAGAACCGTGCCGTCAGAGATGGGTTTCAACTTAAATTGTTCTCCAGGATCTGAAATAAAGCTGTTTATGGGAGGAGAGCAATCCCAGTGGCCATAGGAGCCTGATAGTGTACACTGTTGACTAGTTGCTAGTATTCTTCACAACTCATGCCTTCAGAGAGGGATCAGTCCTAAAGGAAGTGGCTCAGGTCCCCCAATTCAGGAGAAGACTGAGTCATGTCAGGAAGAAATGGAGTGAATTCATACAAGGAAAGTAAAACAAAAACCTGTAGTAGTTGCAGAGTTCCTGCATGGTGCAAATGTTAATGTGGTCAGCTGTTAACCAAAAGGTTGGAGGTTGGGAGTCAGAAGTGCCTTGAAAGAAAGTCCTGGCCATCTACTTCCAGAACACCAGCCATTGAAGACCCTGTGAACCTGAAAGATGTTGAATTGGCAAATATGTTTTTCATACACACACACAAACACACACACACATACATATAACAAGAACTAGTTAATGATTTATTAATAGGTAATAAAACCCTATGCAGCACAGTGCTAACAATGGGTTTGTCATGAGTCTACTCAATGGCAACTGTTTTGACAAAGTAAGACTCCTTTAGGAAACAATCATTCCATTAATATATATTGAGCTCTTACTAGGTGTAAGGTATTCTACTGGGGGTGAAGTCAGGGCAGTGAACAAAATACTACCACCACCATCAACCCCCGCCCCCTCCACCGTGGAGTTTGCTTTCCAGGGAGAGGCCAGATGTGAAATATTTTGCCAACACATAGCTGGCTATAACTGTGATCATTGTCGCCAATAAAGAGTCTGGAGCCATGAAAACACCTAAAGGTACAGGGAATAAAAAGAGGCTTCTTTGAGGAGGGGGACCTTTAAATGAAGACCTAGAGGATTAGAGGTGGTCAGATGGGCCAGAGCAGGAAGCCTGTCATAGTAGGGAGACGGAACAGCACATTCCCACGACTTGGAGATGAAAAGAGCTTCTATTAGTCCTGAAGAAAAGTGATGAAAAGGAGCTTCTATTCTGAAGAACATTTTCAGAAACTATGTGACTACAGCACAGTGAGAAAAGCAGCAAAGGTAGGGGTGGCTGAGCCATGCTGAGGACTGGGAATTCAATCCTCTTGAGCAGTGGAAAACCACCGAAGAGGCTTAACTAGGGAGTGACATTTATTCAGAAGATTGCACTTCTGCCAGCCTCCCTGGGCACGTCGCTCTGACTTGGAACTGACTTATCGCACCTAACAACAATGACAGTGACAACATAGGAGCCACTTATACCTGTCCTTTAATGTTGTGTAAATTTACCCTCACTCTGAAATGACTGAACCAACTGTTACTTGCAACAAATTCTGCATCACAGTCAATCACCTTCACTTACTGCACGTGCTTTTCTTGGTGCTAAAGCAAGCCTCAATAAGAACCATATGCACCTGTTCTAACTTACATATTTAAAGACAGTCAGAAAAGGATCTTGTTCATAGCTTCACTGCTTGTGTTTTAAAATAGGCCAAAATGCCATGTGTAGTTGATTAGCACTTCACACCTTGTTTACAACATCCTGGAGGAACTGGATGTTGTTGGCATCTGTCCAGCTGTTCCAGCTAAGTTACCAGGCTGTGAAACCATTGATTGGGATAATTGGGGCAAAGGTCAGGATGACTGAGTGAAAAGTCAGATGATCCAGTTGTTGTTTTTTATGAAACGCCCCAAAGCTGGAACTGGACTCCTAGAGCTCCTCCTTTTGTTCCCAGAACAAGCTTCTAAGAAAGAGAAATTTGTTTTTTGTTTTTTTATGTACTACACGGTTTTTCCCTGGCCACAGCACCTTACCGTCTTTGTGCTGAGGTGTAAATGGCACTTGGATTCCGAGACCACTTATTGAGCCCCTGTGGCGGCTGAATGAGTCAAAGCTGACACTTCTATCACCTTATCCCCTGGAACTTGGTTAAATTAATTATGTTGAGAACTGTCAAGAACAATGATGAATAAACACATTGACATGAAAGAAATGTTCGTAATGTATATTGTTTGATAGAAAAGCAGACTTAAAAATTCTGTTCTTAGAATCTAACATCGTGTCTATTACAAAGCAGCCACTCAGTAAATAATTGATTAATAAAACAGTTACTATATGTGTGTGTGTTCCCATTTTGTTGAAAAACTAGGTGAATATCTTTTTTACAAGGAAATTATATACTCCTAAGAGTGATTGTCTTCAAGTAACAGAATTACATGTAGTTTTCTTTTAAATTTATCTGTATCTTGTTAGTTTTCTACTATGGGTATGTATTACTTGTGTTAAATTTGGGAAAACAAAGTTAGAAACCCTTGAATTTGTGACTTACAAATCTCTGCAGTTCTAACATCTTTGGATGGATGTTATTCCTTTAGGGGACTTGTAATTCTGAATGCCTGCGGACTGACACATCTCCAGTCTGAAACTTTGTTGATCACTCTTTAAACAAATGTAGTTTATTATACTGGGTCTGACAATTAAGTTCATGAACTCATCCTAGAAAAAGTGCTACATACCTTGTTGCTGAATGTCACTATGGTCACCTTTAGAGGCCTTCCCTTGGGAAGCCATGCACTGACACCAGCTCCTAGGCCACCCTTCAAAGCAATTTTGGAACTCTCTTCCTGGAATGGCCATCAGAGCTATCAAATGTCCTGAATGTTATCAAAATGTCTTCCTTTCAATATTTTTATTTTGGGGCAAAGAAAAAATCATTGGGGGCCACATAAGGTGAGTAGGGAGGGTGTTCCAATACAGTTATTTACTGACTATTTACTGACGAAAAATCCCTCACAGACAACTATGCAATTAAGTTTGTGTGCATTTCAGAAAGAGTTCCAAAATTGCTTTGAAACATGGAGTAGGTGCTGGAGTGGGTGCGCAGCTTTCCAAGGGTAGTACTTTGAAGGTGATTCAGCAACGAGGTATGTACCACTTAGAACAATTAAGTTTGCGGACTTAACGGTCAGACCTCGTATGTGAACTGTATCTCAATAAAGCTGTTTCTATCTTGGAATTGTTTAGGATCATGAAGCTACTTTATGTGATGCTGTAATGGTAAACATAGGAAACAATGCCTTCTTCAAAACCTGTAGAATTACATGGAGTCCTGGTGTCACAGCAGTTAAGTGACACAATTCAAATCTACCAGCCACTTCTTGAAAACCCTATGGGGCAGTTCTGCTCTCTCTTTTGGGGTCGCTGTGGGTTGAAATCAACGGCAGTGTTGTGGTTTTTTTTTTTTTTTTTTTTTTTTTTTTTTGGTGATAGAAATTGACAGCATAGAAAGGGAACCTTAATGCAGGTAAATTTAAAAAAATCATTTGAAAGGTTGGTGGAGCCCGGGATGGAATGTAGACTGTGACAAAATAGTCTAACGGTATTATAAATGTTTGAAACAGCAAACAAGTGGATGGGAGGAAAAGTTGCTGACCTAAGTAACTTTGGAAAGGCATGAAGGATATCAGACTAAAAGTAAAAAGAACATCTGCATCAACACTGTATTCTAGCTGATAAAGCTGGTCCCCACTAGGGTATAAGTTAACAGTTCCATTACTGCTTTACACTGGAATGGAATGATTAAGTGCATGATGGTAAGTTTCATATTGTTGCAGTGAGAGGTTATAAATAACCAAAAGGAGAAGGCTAGAATGATTCATATGGTAATGGATTAAAATTGGAGGTGTCAGTGTGAACTCATATTTATCTTAATATAGGTAATAATTTGTGACATATAGAAATGTATATTGCTGTTGTTGTTAGGTGCCTTTGAGTCAGTTCTGACTCACAGGGACAGCAGACTCACAGTACAACGGACCAAAACACAGCCTGAGCCTGCACCATCCTCACGGTCACTGCTAGGTCGAAGCCCGTGGTTGCAGCCACTGTGTCACTCCATCTTGTTGAGAGTCTCCATTGTGTCATTCCAGCTCCTTGAAGGTCCCTCCCTCTTTTTTGCTGACTTTCTACTTTACCAAGGATAATGTTTTTTTTCCAGGGACTAGTCGCTCCTGATAGTGTATCCAAGTCCCTGAGACAAAATCTCACCATCCTGGCTTCCAAGGAGCATCCTACCTGCATTTCTTCCAAGACAGATTTGTTCTTTTGGTACTCCATTGTATATTGTATATTCTTCGCTGACATTGCACTTTAAAAGACATCAATTCTTCTTTGGTCTCCCTTATTCATTGTCCACCTTTCACATGCAGATGAGGCAAATGAAAATACCATGGCTTAGTCAGATGCCTCTTAATCCTCAAAGTGACATCTTTCCTTTTAAACACTGTAGGAGGTCTTTTGCAGCAGATTTGCCAGTGCAAAATGTCATTTGATTTCTTTGCTACTTCTTCCATGGGTCTTGATTGTGGAAGGTAATGGAAATGATGGTGTCTAGCAAGATTCTGGAAACCCTGAATGCTAACAAAAAGGTTGGCAAGTCAAATCCTCCACGCACTCCTTGGAAACTCTGTGGGGCAGTACTGCTCTGTTCATATGGTCAACTACAAGTTGGAATCAACTCGATGGCAGTCAGTTTGGTTTTTGGTGCTTAGGATGGTTCCACATTACAAGTGAATCTCCCACTCAGGGAGGATAGGAAGAGAAACAGATTTGGGGGCATGGTAAATTCGGATCGGGACATGGAAAGATCCTGGTAGAACATGAATTGGATCATGTCCTTTTCCTGTTCAAAACACTTTCAGGACTTCTCATTACTTTTGAGATTCAATCCAAATTCCTACATAGCTATTGGGACTTGTAAAATCTTGACCTTCTGAATATCTCTCCTTCATTCCTTCTCCTGGGCTATACATAAACATTCTTTTAATAACAGGCCAAAAATATAAAAATGTTCCAAATCTGAATATAAACCCACTCTCAATATGAAATCCCTATTTAAAATATTGAAGGCTAATGACATTAAAGTCCAAACAAACAAATTAGAAGTCTAACATAAGAAGTGATTTAAGGTCTCACTTGCTGATTCCACTCAGCTTCAGGCATTTCTCAGTTTAGGGTAGAGCTGAGGTTTCTTCTTCAGTCAAAGCCTGTGCTGTCTTTATATAAAGTGTATCATTCCATCATGATCACAGAAATTGTAGTAGTTCAATGCCAACTCTTTCATGACCTTTCCAAGATTATACAAAATAATCACAATACTGGCCCTGGACCCACCAAATTTAGCAAACAAACTAGCCCCAATCCCTAGTTAGTTACCAGTGACAAAATCATGTTCCCAGAACCCGAAACTCATTCTTTTGCCCAGATAGCTGGCTCTTCTAACAAATTCGTTTAGATTTGTCTTATCGAAGTGTTCTACAGCAATAGAAATAGAAATCCATAATTTCTTGGTTGACGAGAATTATCTATTGTTCAAATACATCTTGTCCACCTTTCATTCTCTCAGCTATAGTAATCCAAACCAAACTTGTTGCTGTCAAGTAAGTTCTGACTTATAAAGACACTATAGGACAGAGTAGAGCAACCTCATAGGGTTTCCAAGGAGCACCTGGTAAGATTTGAACTGGCAATCTTCTGGTTAAGCAGCCAAGCTCTTAAACTGTACTTACCAGCAAGTCTTGGAAATCCTATGAGGCAGTTCCATTCTATCCTACAGGGTCACTATGAGTTGGAATTGACTTGATGGTAATGTTAATTCCACTTACCTCACTGTGCAACCATAACCACTATTTGCAAAAGTGTTTCACTGCTGCAAACAGAAACTCATTATATACTCCTCACCCCTGTCCCCTAGTTCTGGTAACTACTAATAGGCTTTTGTTTCTATGAATTTGTCTGTTCTAGATATTTCACATAAGAGGAACCACATAATATTTGTCCTTTTGTGTCAGGCTTTTTTCTTTTAATAGAATGTTTTCAAGGTTTATCTATGTGATAGGATGAATCAAAACTTCATTTGTCTTTATGGCAGAATAATATTATTTGTATGTATGCACTACATTTATCCATTCATTTGTTGATAGATAATTGGATTATTTCTTTTGACTATTGTGAATAATAATGCAATGAACACGCTATGAGTTTGCACTCCTGTTTTCAGTTCTGTGAGGTATGTATCTGCTGGGGGTATAGTAATTCTGGAAATCCTGCTGGCATAGTGGTTAAATACTATGGCTGCTAGCCACAAGGCTGGCAGTTTGAATCTACCAGGTGCTTCTTGGAAATACTATGGGGCAGTTCTGCTCTGCCCTGTAGGGTTACTATGAGTCAGAATCGACTCGATGGCAGTGGGTTTGGTTTTTATAGTAATTCTTTGTTCAACTTTTTAAGGAACCATGAAACTCTTTCCCATAGTTGCTGCACCATTTCACAATCCCACCACAAAGGAAAAGGGTCCTGATTTCTGCACATCCAGCCAACATGTGTTATTTTTAATTTTCCTGTACTTTTTCTTTTTCACTTAACAATATATCATACAAGTTTTACATATCAATACATAAAGACCACAGTTTTTTTGTTTTAACATCTGCACAGTTGTGGGGCTTAACAGTTCCCTGTCATGGACTGAATTGTGTCCCCCCAAAAATCTATGTAGCTATATGACTGAGCCATGATTCTTGATACTGTGTGATGTTTCTCCATGTTGTAAATCCTGCTTCTATGATGTTAATGAGAAAGGATGGGCAGTAGTCCTATTGGTGAGGCAGGACTCAACAGGTAAGATTGTATTGTGCCTTAAGGAAATCTTTTGAGATCTAAAGGAAAAGGAAGCATGTAGACATTGGGGGACCTCATACCACCAAGAACAGTGCTGAAGAGCATAGCATGTGCTTTGAAAAGGACCTGGAGTCCTGGCACCTCAGAAGCTCCCAGTCCAGGAAGTCCAAAGATCTTCCTCCAGACCCAAGGGAGAAAACCTTCCCCTGTAGATGACACCCTGAATTTGGACTTGCAGCTTATTGAACTGTGACAGAATAAAAATTCTCTTTTTTAGAACCATCTACTTGTGGTATCTCTGTTGTAGCAGGACTAGATACCTAAGATATTGCCTATTGGTAAGCATGTTATTATTTCTAGTTTTTTGCCATTTCAAACAATGCTGCAGTAATCCTGTCCTTGTATCACATTGTATAGGTATGTAGGTACAAATACTATGTATAGGGATAGATTTATAATTTGGTAGAGACAGACAAATTTTAAAACAAATTTATTCCATTTTGTACTCTTCCCAATACTTTCTGAAAGTGCTAGTTTCCCCACAAACTTGCCAAAAAAGTATGATGTCTTACTCTTGGAATATTGTCAATTTGATTGGTAAGAAATCATATCTCAAGAGTTCTAACTTGCATGTACCTTATTATGAGTCAATATTTAAGGCCAGTTTGTATTTCTTTTTTCTCTGAGTTGTATATTCAGGTCATTTACCTATTTTACTATTGAGTTGCTGGGTTTTTTTCTCATAAATATAAAAGAACATTTGTTGAGAGATTAGCCGTCTGTGACATAAATTATAAAAACTTTTCCCAGTTCGTCACCAGACTTTTGACTTTTGTTGTGATGTTATGTTGACATGAGAATTTCTTTATATATATACATATATATGTAGTTGTATTTAGCAATCATTTTTCAGCTACCCAACCCATTGCCATCAAGTCGATGCTAACTCGTAGTAACCCTATAGGGCAGAGTAGAACTACCTCATAGAATTTCCAAGGTTGTAAATCTTTATGGAAGTTGACTGTCACATCTTTCTCCTGGCACTTGTGGTGGGTTCAAACCCCCAACCTTTTAGTTAGCAGCCAAGTGCTTTAACCACTGCACCACCAAGGCTGCTATTTTTAACCCATGTGAGAGTAAATATCTCAACCTGCTCCAGACCTTGAGATCCTTAGAAACACCGTGTGGTGGCAAGCCCCTGTGTTCTGCACGATTTATCATCTCCCTTTGGTATGGAAACAACTGTCTTGCTGAGGCATCTTGGTCATCTGCCACTTCCTGCTAACTCTGCCCTACAATTGTGAATTTGTAAATGTCCATCAAGGTGATCCAAAAGGATTTTCTGTTTATTTTGTTTTTTAGTCATTATATAGATGGAGTAGAATGTGCATGGGCTGCTGGTAATTTGGTCCTAGGAAACCCATAATCCAACAGCTGCTGACTAAGTCTCCAGACAGCCAGCCTATTCTCAGAATCACTCTGACCTACTGCTCCCTACCTGCGTAACCACACCTGCCATGCACCTGGCATTTAAAGGCCTTTACCTAGTTTCTGAAGACAGGGAGGGTTCAATGGCAGAATTCTTGCCTTCCATGCAGAAGATGCACGTTCAATTCCTGGTGAGAGCACCTCATGCACAGCCAGCTACCCTCCATGTGTCAGCAGAGGCTTGCATGTCACTATGATACTGAACAAGTTTCAGTAAAGCTCCAAGGCTAAGACAGAGTAGGAAAAACGGTCTTGTGATTTACTTCCAAAAATCAGCCAAAGAAAACACTGTGGATCACAACATTTTGTTCTGTGTTGTGTGGCAGTGGCAGTGAACAATACTTCAGCCATCCCCGAGTCAAGGTTTTTGTCTTCCACAGAAATCAAGGTGCACCCTTCAATCGGGGCATTTCCTGATAGCTGTTACGGCAATACTCAGAGATGCTGATGCTTCCCTCTCCAGTGTTTCCCAAGGTGGCTTCTCAATGTCCTAGTAAATGGAATATCTTCTAGCCCTTCAAAAGACAAACTCAGGAGATGAGTCGAACAGTTCCACTGGTAAAAATCTACTCCAACATGCATATCTCCTGAAGACTTTGAATCATTTCTTTTACATTATACCAAGGAATTTCTGGTATCTCAACTTCAATTAGCATGAGTAAGTGAAGGCAGACCACAAGGCTGGTTCATGTTTCTGCACCAGTGAGAACAGCAATTCAGACTTGACTAACGTCTTGGTTTACAGCAGCTTAAAAGTATACACAGACGATACGCGTCAGTGTGAGTAAACAAACACCCCAGAGTGTGTGTTTGTCTTAATTACAGAGGTGCACTTTAAGTTTGGTGGCCTCGACAGACCTCACAAAAACTCTTCATCAGGTCAACGGAGTCTAGACACAAGAGCTGGCCGTCCTTCATGTAACTTTAGACTGAAAGAAGGGAAAGCCTATGTCATCATTCATCAATCCACTCTATTTTCATAAGAAGAATTTCTTACTACACTGTAGTTATATAATCTGGTTCCTGTTACATTTTACATTTCTACATCATCAGGCCTACTTGAGGCTCTGTTGTACTGGCCTGGGCAATCTTGGCCACAATGGGTCTCTGTGGACCAGCTTAAAGTATAAAAATGGAACCCTGATTAGAATCCTTCTCCCACCAGCTGTTTGATCTAGCTCGCTGATGTCAGAATCTGTGGTAATTGCACCCACATTGATAATTTCTCAATTTTAAAACCTAAAATTTCAATCTTTGCTACTTAATATATCACTATCAGAATATCATTTAGGTATTCTACTTCCCCCCCCCCAACATGAATTACAAACCCTGGTGATGCAGCCGTTAAGTGCTATGGCTGCTAATTACAAAGTCAGCAGTTCAAATCCTCCAGGTCCTCCTTGGAAACTCCATGGGACAGTTCTCTATCCTATAGGGTTACTGTGAGTGAGAATTAATTCGATGACAGTAGGTTTGGTTTTGGTTAAATATGAATTAGCAAAACAGCCTTTCCCCTTGGTGGGGCTTTGTAATTTGCTGTTCAGGGCACATTGGGTTCTGAATCTTGTTATAGTCTAGGAAACCATGGCAGGGAGGGCAAGTAGAGAACTAGCTCTGCTTTGTAAGCAAAGTTGTTAACCAGGTCTTCAAGTAGGGGAAAACACATTTGTAAGACAGACAGAACAGGACAGCTTCTTCTAGCAAGGAAAGCTCAGAATATTTGGGGCCCACTTGAATCTTCTGGGCCAATCCTTTCCCAGATCAGGCTCTAACTTTCACTTTTTACAGCTAGTTAAACTGTGAATTCAACTAATACTATAATTTGACAATTGGTAAGTTCAGCTTTAAGTTTGGTATTTTAGCCTAGAGCAGTTCAGAGAAAAGTTTTCCTTCCTGCACCGTTATAAACCCAAACTGAACCCAGTACTCTCAAGTCCACTGTGACTCATGGTGACCCCATGTGTGACAGTGGAGAGCTGTGGAGTAGGGTTTCTCAACTGTTACCTTTACAAATTGCTAGGTCTTTCTTTCACAGCACAGCTTTATGTTCGCAGTCAAGCACTTAACTGTACCACACAGGAATCTTAGTAGGAAGTCTGTTTTTCAGGCTGTTCCTTAGCCAGCCATTTAGGACCCAGAACTCATCTTTCTCTTTAAGCTATCCATTAGCAACCACCCATTTCTGTAGGTGTTCAATTCCTCACGGCTTTTCTACTGTTCTTTGTCAGTGTCTTAGTAATCAAGTGCTTCTAACAGAAATGCCACAGGTGGAAGGTCTTAACAAAGAGGAATTTATTCTCTCACAGTCTAGGAGACAGGAACTCCAAATTCAGAGCACTGGCTCCACAGGAAGTCTTTCTCTGTCAGCTCTAGGGGAAAGTCCTTCTCATTAATCTTCCCATGGTCCAGGATCCTGGGTCCAAAGCACAAACTATGTTCCCAGTGCTCATTTCATGGTGGAATGAGGTTCATGTCTCTCCGCTGGCCTCTCTTTTATATCTCCAAAGAGACTGGCTTAAAACACCGCCTAATCTTGTAGACTGGGTCTTGTCGTAACTGCCGATAATCCTACCTCCTCAACACTATCCATCACCACCATGCTGCCATCAAGTCAATTCCGACTCACAGCAACCCCATAGTGTTTCCAAGGAGCGCCTGGCAGATTTGAACTGCCAACATTTTGGTTGGCAGATGTAGCAGTCAACCCCCTACGCCACCAGAGTTCCCAACCTTGATACTCTGGAGATAGGATTTAGAACACATAGGAAACTCACATCAGATGACAAAATGGTGGACTGTTGCACAGGACTGGGAAACACAGGCTAGCTGAGTTGACAGATATTTTGGCGGGGGACGTGCTTCAATCCATGGCAGTCAGTTACCACTTGTTTCCTTAAAAGTCTTGGCTTTAATGAGTACATCAGATGATTTTTGATTGACAGTTTTGCCACTATGTGACATGAGCTTCCAGTGCTCCCTCCTTAATCCTAGACAGCTTTATGTTGGGGGTCCCAACCAGGAGCCCAAATAATGAATCCCAGGCTGTGACTATGTCCTGGGAGGCTGTTACGGCAGGCAGTTGCTGCTGTCATTGATGTCCATATGAATTTATTACAAGCAACAGAAATAAATTCAAGCTCTTTTAGGCAAAATAAAGATTTATTATTACTGTTTTAATTTTATTGAGTAGCTCATACACACTTTAGGAGGCAAGAGAATCAGACTGAGAGGCCATGGATGAGTCAGAAACTGAACTCGGTGCCTGAACTCATGGCACCGAGGCTGTCTGCTGGGGCAGTGGGTGGATGAGTAGGGGTGGACACACCCAGCCACTTGGATCGATAACCCCAAAAAACCAAACCAACTGCCATTAAGTCAAGTCAGACTCATAGTGACCCTACAGCACAGAATAGAACTGCCTCACAGAGGTTCCATGGAGTGCCTGGTGGATTCGGACAAGGACAAAAGATGACTTTCTCTGCTGCCTCTGGAAATGTTTGTTGAAGTCACTACTGTGGCCACCTGTGCCAGAATAGAGGGAGTATGATCGCTGCTTTTTTGTGTGACTGGCTTCCAATTGAAAATCCTGGAGAGGTGCATCTAATAAGGGGAGACGTGGTCACATGCCTCACCTGAAACACAAAGTAGACTGGGAAAGCAAATACCTGGCATTTTCAGCTCCCATGGTGGAGGCAGAGGTTCCTCCAAATATAGGAAGGTGCATTAGGCTGCTGCTGTTGGTGTTAGGGGCCATCATGTTCGGCTTCAATTCATGGTGACCTTGTGTACAACCGAAATAAATGTCACCAGAGTCCTGACGCGTCCTCACAGTCACCGGCCTGCTGGAGTTCACTGTTGCAGCCGTTGTGCCCATCTGTCTCACCTCACTGGCCGCCTGCTTCACCAGACGTGACGTCCTCTTCCAGTAATTGATCCTGCCTGATGATTCACCCAAAGCAAGTCAGTTCAACAACATTCTATTACGATCCCAAAGGTTTCTGATGGTTAGTTTTCAGAACTAGCTAGGTCCTTCTTCCTAGTCTGTCTTAGTCGGAAGCTTCACTGAAACCTGTTCACCGTGGCTGACCCTGTTGATATTTGGAGTACTGATGGCGTGACTTTGAGCATCACAGCAACAGTCAAGCCACTGCAGTGGGACTCACTGACAGGTAGTAGGTTTGAATATTAAGAAGCCAAAAAACCCCCAAAAACAAACAAAAAACCCCACAGATGTCCACTGTGGGTCATGGAAACCAAACCCAATGCTGTCTCAGTTGACTCTGACTCATAGTGACCCTGTAGGACAGAGGAGAACTGCCCCACAGGATTTCCAAGAAGTATCTGGTAGATTCAAACTGCTAACCTTTGGGTCAGTGACATTCGTTGGTATGATATCCTAAGCAGTTCTGGGTTCCTTGTGTTCTGAACGGCAGATGGTCTCTACTCCAAGCAGGAAATGCACTCAGCGAGTGGCAGTCACACAACAAGTCCTTATGTGATGACAATCCATTTCTAACACTGACCTCTAAACATCACACTAATCCTGGTAGTATTTGACAGAGAGCCAGATCAAAGTCTACTGGGAGGAAGAAAATAATTCCGAACTGGTGCTTTGATGTCACATTTGGCCATTAATATACATCACATCCATTTAACTGAAAACTGCTCAGTGCTGGTGGGAGTTAATTGCACACTTCTAATGACCCTACATTAAGTTACAGTGAACTTGTACAGGAAATGTGATTTGTGCTGTCGTTAATGATGGGTTTAGAGTCAAGTCCACAGTTACATACTCTTGAGCCTACCCACCAGGCTGGCTGCATATTCCTCAAAAATAACGTCTTCAGTGGAAGAGGTGACATAAATCTGTCCAAAGATAAGTGTCTGCACCCTCTTCTGCTGTCTTGCTAGACACTGCCTTTTGATTCCCTAGGGCAGAAAGAGAAGCCTGTAAGTATCTGTTTTGACTCTCTCAGTGGGCTAATCCTTTCTTTCCTACTTTGTTCTATCTCTTGTGGGGAGGGGGAGGGAGGGGTGTTAAGTTTTTAACCGCATCTTAAAAATATATCTATCATTCAGAATATCATTTCTATTCATACTGCAAGCATCTTTTACAGAATGATTTTTTTAAATATAGTTGTTTTCTTTTAAAGACTATATCAAGTTCTGTGCAAAAATTAGAAATGCTGAAATAATTAAAAAAATTATCAAAGAACATGCAAGACTTAATTATATAAAATATCTTAATTCTAGTTACCTCTCAGATTCTAGCAGTAAAGAACTCCTGTCTTTTATCTCTTGTCTCCACAGTAAAGAAGGAAAAGCAGGTGGCTGTGCATATAAAAAGGCTGAAAGGAGTTAACACAGGGACTACACAGAAAGCAGCCATGTGAACATATCTGAGTCAGGAGTATGGATGCAGAATGGGCAATACTGGTATGATGTGGAATAATTGGCACTTGCAGGAAACTAAAGCCAGATCTGTTGCCATTGAGGTGATTCTGACTCATAGTGACCCTACAGGACAGAGGAGAACTGCCATATGGGGTTTCTGAGGAGTATGTGGTGGATTCAAACTGCCAACCTTATGTTTAGCAACCAGAGCTCTTAACTGTCACACCACCATGGTTTACTCTTAGGAAACGGACACCCAATATGAGGTAACTATCATGGTCACTTTGAGTTGGAATTGATTCCAAAGGCAAGAGCTAACATGGTCTAAGGAGACTAGGGCTGTGGTAGTCAAGCACTCAGCTGCCAACCTAAAGGGAGCCAGTTCAAACTCTCCAGCTGATGCTTTGGAAAAGGATGCAGCAGTCTGCTTCTGTAGACATTTACAGCTTTGTAAATCCTACGGGGTCACTATGAGTTGGCATTAAATTGACACAGTGGCCATGGTTTTGTTTTGTTTTTTAAGTTTGTGTGTGTGTGTGTGTGTGCATGCATACACATACATGTGGAAACCCTTGTGGCCAAGTGATTAAGTGCTATGTCTGTTAACCAAAAGGTCAACAGTTCAAATCTGTCAGGTGCTCCTTGGAAACTCCATGGGGCAGTTGTACTCTGACCTATAGGGTCACTATGAATCAGAATCAACTTGATGGCAGTGGGTTTGGCTTTTTTTGGTTGTACATGTATGTAACTGGTTATATATATTTGTGATACATATGCACTTATGGAGCCTTGGTGGCACAGTAGTTAAGAGCAACAGATGCTAACTCCGTATTTGCCAAACTAAACCTGTTGCTATCTGTTGATTTCAACTCACAGTGACCCTGTAATACAGAGAAGAACTGCACCATAGGGTTTCTCAGGAGAGGCTGGTGCAGTTGAAGATTTGACTTCTCAGTTAGCTCTTAACTACTGGGCCACCAGGGCTCCATATGTATCTCAACAATAAAATTATTTAAATAATCCTCAAAAGTGAGCCTCCTGCACAATAGTTAGGTATTTATAGGCAGACAGTTAAAGAGAGGAAGAGAGGGAGTTCACAACTGCTTCCTGTAGTCTTCAGTGCAGACTGAGAAAGAAGGTAGCCTCCAAAAGGCAGTCTTAATTTTATTTGAGCTCCTATTGTGTTAGCGTTTGTCTGGAGGGGTTGGGGAGGAAGAGAGGGGAGGAGAGGTGAGCCAGGGAACTGTAATGATAAAGACCCAAATACAGTGAAGTCAAGGTTACCTAGCTTTCTTCAAGGTCATTTAATGAGCCTGACTAAAGTCACACTTTTGCAAACAATCTCAAGGAAGAGGAAAGTGGGCATGTGTCCTCCAGGGTTGGAGAGATGATATTGGCACAGCAAATAAACAAAAATTCAACATTTTATTTTAAAAATTTATACACATGTTGCATTGTATTCACATTGTATTCACAGTGTGTTTTTTTAATATAAAAAGTTTCAGGCTAGTAACCATTTAGCAAAATTGATGCTCAAAAAATTGTTTTCTGTTTATTCTATGATTTTGCAAAGTCCATAGGCTATGAGTCTCTGAGGGACTGTGCTTTTCATTGGAGAAGCAGATGAATGGCAAGTGTTCATTTCCAACTGTTGCATCTGAAAATATTATGGTTGTTAAATTAGGTGTATTCAGTTATTTAGCCAAATATTTCAATAACCTACAGAAACCTAGGGAATATACTTTTAACTTTGGCCTGTCTCATTCTCAGTTGAGCAAACTGAGCTTTGCATGACTTCTTTTCTGAGGAGATGCTGAGGTCAGTGAGAAGCATTGCTCGTTCTAAAAATTTGATCCAAATCTGGAGTTGGTTGTGACACCATGTGTTTCCTCTGTTAAATAAGGCCAGTGAATCATGTTCTGTTTTGCTCCAGAAAACTGAGATATATTACCAGCTTAAGTTGAAAGAATCCCCCCTCCAGAAAAAAGAAAAATGTTACCTTCAAGTGGCTTCCAACTCACAGTGTCCCTATTGGGCAGAGTGGAACTCTCCCATGGGGTTTCCAAGGCTGTCATGTTTGTGGAAGCAGACTGCCACATCTCCCCTCTTGGAGAGGCTGGGGGGTTCACACCACCAAACTTTTGGTTAGCAGCGAGTGCTTTAACCACTGAGTCACCAGAGCTCCTGGAAAGAATACTAATGGTAAATTTGAGAAACTCAGAGAGTGGATGGGGACCCCCAGGCTGCATTCTACATGTCTGTTTTCTCATATTCTAGAGTCTTTGAAGTGTTACTGTAAAGAAACAAGCCTGCTTTTCCTAGGGGCTAAAATGTGTCAAAAATGTTTTAAGAAATGACAGAGCATTCTTAAATAATCATATAACCTCCCAAGAAAAGGCAATGCTTATCTGAATATTTAAATTAAAGATTTAAAAAAGATCTGCAACTGAGTAAATATCAGAGATGAGATTAAGTGTGAATTCCTTCCTTTGAAAGAAGAAAAATCATGCTTAGGCCCTCTTTGACCATTAAAACTACACCCAAATCCCTATAATACTCATGAAAATATGTGAAGGAAGAGGGAGTTGGTAAAAATAAAAATCACTTAACTGAATAGAAATAAACAGTTCCAGAACTCCCAAAGTAAATTATATCTTTATATGTGTGGATTAGAATATGTGTGGATTAGAAGTGGGGGGTGGAGGAGGAATGGTAGATTTAAACTGCAGTTATTCCTCAGAATTGACCAGAATGAGTAGTTCCAAAGTAGAAAAGATCAAATTAAGGAAGCATCACCCGGTTGTTTCTAAGGCCTCCGATTTTATCTGGATTGATCTTTCCTTCTGACACCCTCTCTGTGTCCTCCCTGAACTGAGGAGACCATCTGCATTCTTGGGAAGCTTCCCTTTGTGACTAGTGAGGGACGGCAGGCATTCTACAACCACGCTTCCTTCCATGTGTCAGGGATGGTGCTCGCAAGGGGCAAGAAACTGTCAGCTCTAAGGGTCCTAGCAGGAGACAGAGAAGTAGATCTACCAGCAGTTGCTGCAGAGCTGACTGGGGCTAATGGCAGTCCCTTGTGTGTGAGAGTAGGGTTGTGCTGCATCAAGTTTTCACAGGAAGATTGCCCGGTGACTTAGCCATCCAGTGCTGTAGCAGAAATACCACAGGGGACGGCCTTAACAAACAGAAATTTGTCCCCTCACAGTCTAGTAAGCTACAAGTCCAAATTCAGGGCATCAGCTTCAGGGAAGTCTTTTTCTCTCTGTCAGTTCTGGGGAAGGTACTTGTCACCCGACCTGTCTTCTGAGGCACCTCAGGTGGACTCAAATAGCCAACCTTTTGGTTGGCAGCCAAGTGCCTTACTGTTCAAGCTACCCAGGGACTCCAGATAAGTAAATCAAACCAAAAAGCACAGTCTTTGACCTCAGGTTCATTCTAACTCAGGGCAACTCCTTGTGTTTCAGGGTAGAATTGCTCCAAAGGTCTTCTTGAGTCTCCGGTGGCACAAAGGTTAAGAATTTGACTACTAGCCACAAGGTCGGTGGTTCAAACTCACCCAGAGATGCCTCAAACTATAGGCCTGGCAATCTCCTGAAAGCTAACAGTCTTGAAAACCTATAAAAACAAAAACCAAACCCACTGCTGGTGAGTCAAGCCCGAGTCAGAGCAACTCCACAGACAGTGTAGAACTGCCCCACAGAGTGTCCAGAGAGCGCCTGGCGGATTTTAACTGCCAGCCTTCTGGTTAGCAGGGTTTCCACGGAACAGTTCTATTCTGCATACCCGGGACTGCCAGGAGCCTGGCAAGTAACAACAAAGATCTTCAATAAAGTGTACCCCTAGGGTGTTTTCCTGTGGCACCGCTGGTGGATTCCAACTGCCAATCTTTAGTGGAAGTAGTCCAGAGAAAATCTTTTTCACCACTCAGGGACCTGGATAAGCGAATAAACTAAAAAGCCAACCTCACTTCTCTCAGTTTCGATTTATGGTGAACTCATGTGTTACAGAGTAGAACTGCTCCAGAGTTTTCTCAGCTTAATCTTTTTTTTTTTTTTTAAAATCGTGGTAAAAATGTACACATCAAAACATACAATGATTTTGCAATTTCTACATGTATAATTCAGTAACATTAATTATATTCTTCAAGTTGTACAACTTGTCTAGCTATATTTTTCTGAATTATCCCACCACCATTAACAAGGTACCCTAAGCAAAAACTCCTTCGTTTCTCCTCCTTGTAGCTTAACAGTTGTTGCTTTCTAGATATTTGCTGAGGAAGCCTGGTTGCACAGTGGTTAAGTACTCAGTTGCTAACTGAAAGGTTGGCAATTTGAACTGATTAGTTGCTCTGTGGGAGAAAGACACAACAGCTTCCAGGAAGATTGATAGCCTTGAAAACTCTATGCCAAGCCAAGTGCCGTCGAGTCGGATCCGACTCATGAAAACCCTATGGGGCAATTCCATTCTGTCCTAGATGGTGGCAGTGAGTGGGGATTGACAATAATGGATTTGGTAATGGCTGATGACTTTGGATGGCTTTTTAAGCATATGCTGGCTGTTGGTGTACCCTCTTTGGCGAAATGTCTCATCATGTCCGTCGCCCAATTTTTGATGAAGGTTGCTCATCTTCTTGTGGTTAATCTGTAGAAGTCTTTTATGCGTTCTGGATATTACACCCTTCCTGGATATACGGCTCCCTAGGATGCCTGACTTTTTGCTTTATTTAATAAACTCCTTTGATGCTTAGTTGTAACCTTAAAAAAAAAAAAACAAATCACCAGGCCTTGCTTCCAAGTTACTACTAGGTAGGTTCCAACCACTAAGCTTTGATTTGGTGTTGTTTTTAGTTGTCATGAAGTTGATTCTAACTCATGGGTGACCCCATATGTGCAGAGTAGAACTGCTTCATAAGATTTTTCAGTGGTTTATAACTGCAAACCTTTTAGTTAGTAAACCAAAAAACAAACCCACTGCCATTGAGTCAGTGCCAACTCATAGAGACTCTACAGGGCAAAGACAAACTGCCCCATAGAGTTTCCAAGGATTGCCTGATAGATTCAAACTGCTGACCTTCTGGTTAGCAGCTATAGCACTGACCACTATGCTATGCTACCAGAGTTAGTACTTTGTGCTTAAGTGTTTATGCCATCCAGGAACTACACAAAAGGGTCCTTTTAGGTTAGCAGACCAGAGCAAACCATTTGAGATACATACCAAAACCTGCTGCCGTTGAGTCAGTTCTGGCTCGTGATGATCCTTTGGAACAGAGCAGAACAGCTCCACAGAGTTTCCAAGGAGCGCCTAGCGGATTCAAGCTGCTGACGTTTTGGTTAGCAGACTGGCACTTAACCACAGTCACCAGTGTTTCCTCTGAGCCACAAAGGTAGGTTTAAGCAGTGTGAGTCCTGAGATCGGGGAGACAACGTACAGAAAAGGGCACCCGACCTAATAGTTCAGCTACAGATCGAATGCCAGGATGTACTTGACTAAGTCCTGGTCGGATCTCCAGCTAGGACCAGGAAGGAGAACACGTAGCTTTGGTGTCTGTACCACAGAGGGTCTTTTGAAAGAACAAGATTCTCTGTTCCATACCGGAACAAGGGACGATTTTTTTCAGTGGATGTGGCTGAGCAGAGAGTGGTAGAGCACAGACAGCAGCTTCCAGTTCACTGTGAGGAAAACATTCCCTAAGGAAGCACTCGGTTCCTGAAATGTGTCCAGCTCTTGCGGAAGAGATGTAGTTTGGGATGCAATTCAAGTAAGCTTCAAAAGCTTAGACTTGGCAATTCAATTCAAAAGCCTCTCCCAAGCTCTTCCTCCTTAATGGCAACTTCTAAGGGAAAGCCGTTGTTTACAGTCTGGGAGTTACAACATCTTAGAGAAAATCTGCTTGCTGTGGCTGTTGGGGTTGGTCACCACCCTCGGGTGTAAGCGACAGGGAGTTTGAGACACTTCCAGCCTGTGGCCTTACTGGTCTCTGCAGGCCTGTGTATGTCCCTGTGTGAGGCTGAGAGGCTCCTAGGTTCGTGGGAGACCCCTTTGCCCCGAACGCCTCTCCCACATTCTCGTTTGCCACACCCCCAGGCCACATGGAACTGAAGTGCGCTGTTCCGACAAATCCTGTTAGTCCTATGCCCGGCAGTGCCAGGAACCTCCCTGCACCCTCCACAGGGACAAGGGGCGGGGCAGGCCAGCAGGGACAGCCCGACAGAGGTAGGCGAGGTATCCGGGAGGTGGGCGGCGTGCTGGGTGGGGCCTGGGTGCTATCTCCTGCCAGCTCCTGGGGCCTTAGCGTCGCTCACTGCCTGGCGGTCTTTGCACCCCTCAGGAGGCCCTGCAGTCAGGGGGCAGCGCCACCCCGCTGCTGAAGAAGGCATGGCACCAGCCTGACGGAGATTCTCCAGGCCTGCCACCTGGGTGAGGAAGGATCTCCGGTGCCATCTGGTTAAGTGCTTGGTTGCTAACAGATCAACTTCGGATGCAAGAGAAAGACACGGCAGCGTTCATTTGTAAAGATCTATAGCCTTGGAAATCCAGTTGGGGCAAGTCTGCTCTGTCCTGTTCAGTTGCTAAGAGTCGGAATTGACTCTACAGACCTGGATTTTTGTGTCCCCCTCCTCCCCCCACCCCACGTGACCTCGCTCCTGTTTACTAAACTCTGCGGACCGAATTCCTCATTCAAAAATGGGGTTAAGGATTCTTGAGTTTTACAGCTGTTGGAGAAGTACGGAAACTCGGTAACATGGTCGTTAAGTGCTACCTCTGTTAACCTAAAAGGTCAGCAGTTCGAATCTACCAGGCGCTCCTTGAAAATGGGGCGGTTCTACTCTGTCTGTATGGTCGCTATGAGTCGGAATCAAGTCCACGTCAGTGAGTTTTTTTGTTTTGCTTGAGAATTCTATGAATGGCGTAAGTAAATTGAGGCCCTGGTGGCACAGTGGTTAAGAGCTTTGGCTGCTAGCCAGAAAGGCAGCATTTGGAATCCACTAGTCTCCCCTTGGAAACCTTATGAGGCAGTTTTACTTTGGCCTATGAGTTGAAATCCAGTTGAAGACGGAAATAGGTTTGTCTCTTTGGCTTGGTTAGAAAAGAACAGGAGTCCCTGGATGGTACAAACACTCAGCTGCTAGGCAGAGTGCCGGAAATTGGAGTCTACCCATAGGGACCCGGAAAGAGAGGTCAGGCAATCTAGGACTGAAAGATCAGCCACTGAAAACAGTCTGGAGCACAGTTCTCCTCTGACATACATGGGGTCATCAACTGGAAGGCCACTGGCTTTTTGTTTTTATTTTTTTTATAAAAAGGCATCATGTTTGGTCAAGTAGAGAGTCAGTGACAATGAAAGGAAGTGACAGCACAGAGTGACACATAATCCCAAAGACAGCACAGGACCAGCCAAGGTGTCCTTCTATCAGACATAAGGTTGCCTTGGATCCGAAGGGACCTGAGGCAGCTAGCCACCAGGGGCACCAGAGGGAGGCCCGTAGGCCGATTTCCCGGCGTCAGGGAGCCTTCCTGAGGGAGGGGAACAATCGAAAGGAGATGGTCAGAGGGCCGTGGAGAGAGAGAACGTTGCAGTCAGGGAGATCAGAGGTGGGATAAGAGCAAGAACCCAAAGGGGAGCTGGAAATAGCTCAGTCTGGCTGGAAGGTGAAGCTGGAGGGGAAGATTGGGGCCGGATTATGAAACTGCTCCCGAACTGTACATTTTTAGTGACTGTAAATTTTTATCTTGAAGTAAGAGAATATCATTGAATTGCCTTAAGAAAGCGATCAAATTCTTTGAGTAGAGGTTGCCTGGATGCTAGGCACAATTTAGCTTCTAAGTTCTTTGCCTGAAGCAGTTTCATTTGAGGAATTTTTCTAGAGTCTATAAAAGCTACTTTGGAATTTTTCTGGTCAGGCGATGTAATGCTCAATTCTGAGAAATGCCTAGGAGAATTTGTTAGTTCTTTCTCTTCAACAGGGATTGAGCTGCGCTTTCATACTCCCTCTATGAGCGAGGCTTGAATCCAAAGCGTATTTTATTACTCAATTGGAAAAGAAGTAACACTTTTACACCTATGTTTCTCAACTACCTCTTTGTACCTTCTTTCGCACTCCCCTCCACGTGCCTTGCTGCTGGGATCCAGAAGTCGGGAGACAGTGAAAAGGGTGACCAGACCTGGTAAGAGCAGCCCCTCCCAAAAGATGTTCTGGAGAAAAAGCCAGGTAAGGTGGAGCTGGGCAGGGCTGAAGCGTCAAGCTCAGGCTTGCAGGCTGGTTTGAGGGATTAGAAGATCTAAACAAGTTAGTGGGGTTGTTCCTCTTCCTTTGTGTCCTGTTAGGTGATATGTGAGTTGGTTATGTTTTTATTTCAGTGATTCGCCTCTGTGCATTGCTTTTGAAACAGCAGTTTGCTGGATTAGCTGGTAAGCACGCTGTCATTCCTGTTTCGACCCAGTGAACGGTGATTTCATTTCAGATGTTGTTCAGTGCAGGCTTCAGATTTTCTGCCTCTAACTGTAGCCATGCACGAGGAGGATGTTGTTGTTAGGTTGTTAGGTGACACCAAGTAGGTTCTGACTCATTGTGACCTTATGTACAACAGAACAAAAACATTGTCTGATCCTGTAGCATCCTCACAAGTGTTGTGTTGGAACTCCTTGTTGTAGCCACTGTGTCAATCCGTCTCTTTGAGGGTCTTCCTCTTTTTCAATGACCCTCTACCAAGCATGATGCCCTTCTCCAGGGACTGGTCCCACTTGATAACATTTCCGGAGTATGTGAGACAAAGTCTCTCCATTCTTGCCTCTAAAGAACATTCTGGCTGTACTTCTTTCAAGACAGATTTGTTCATTCTTCTGGCAGTCCGTAGTGTATGTAGTATTCTTTGCCAAAATACTACAATTTAAAGGCATCAGTTCTTCAGTCTTCCTTATTCATTGTCCAGCTTTCACATGCATACGAGATGGCTTTGGTCAGGTGCATGTTAGTTCTCAAAGTGAGGTCTTTGCTTTTTAACACTTTAAAGAGGTCTTTTGCAGCAGATGTGCCCGATACAATGTCATCTGATTTCCTGACTGCTGCTTCTATGGCCATTGATTGTAGATCCAAGTAAAATGAAATGTTTGACAATATCAGTTTTTTCTCTGTTTATCATGATGCTGCTTATTGGTTCAGTTGTGAGGATTTTGTCTTCTTTATGTTGAAGTGTAATCCATACTGAAGGCTGTAGTCTTTGATCTTTATCAGTAATTGCTTTAAGTTCTTACTTTCAGCAAGCAAAATTGTGTCATCTGCACATAACAGGTTATTAAGGAGCCTTCTACCAATCCAGATGCCACATTCTTCTTCATATAGTCCAGCTTCTTGCATTATTTGCTTGGCCTACAGACTGAATAAGTTTGATGAAAGGATACAACCCTGACATGCATCTTTCTTGATTTTACATCTGGCAGTGTCTCCTCGCTCTGTTCAGATGACTGCTGCTTGGTCTATGTACAGGTTCTGGAGGAGCATCATGAAGTGTCCCAGAACGCCCATTCTCCACAATGTTCTCCATAATTTCTTATGATCTACACATTCTGATGCCTCTGCGTAGCCCGTAAAACATACGTAGACACCTTCCTGGTAATCTTCACTTTCGGGTAAGATACATCTGACATCAGCAGTGATATCCTGCATTCTACATTGTCTCTGAATCCAGCTTGAAATTTTGGTAGTTCTCTGTCAATGTACTGCTGTAAGCACTAAAGCAAAATTTTACTTGTGTGTAATACTAATGTGATTGTTCAATAATTTCTGTATTGTATTGGATTACCTTTCTTTGGCATTGGTTGAATATGAATGTCTTCAAGTCAGTTAGCCAGGTAGATGTCTTCCAGATTTCTTGGATTAAATGAGAGAGCACCTCCAGCTCTGCATCTTTGATTAATACCAAAGTTAGTGGTTATACTCATGACTGAAAGATGTCCCTCTCACATAATTCTGATCACCTTCAGTGTTAAATATTGTGTGGATGGAGGAGGGTGAGGATTTCTAGGATAGATGAGCAACCAGGCCTTGGCCTGGACATGGGATCCAAGCTGTTGAGGAGGGGTAGAGCAAGAAACTCAGAAGATGATTATGGTCAGGCAAGTGTGACTGGTCCATCAAGTAATAAAAAAACACACACAAAAAGCAGTTACTTAGTTGATTCTGGCTAATCTTTCCAAGTCTGAGAAGGGAAAGGGAGTGGAGGAAGCTTTTCATTCAGGCCCAGCCTGCATCAGCACTGGCTTTGAAATCAGAACAGGTCTGAGCATGAGGGAAGAGGATAAGGAAGATGAGAAGGTGATAAAAATATCAGATTTCAGTAGGTGAGATGAGGACTAACAGCAAATTCTTATTTTTTGCTTCAGAACATTTAGGGGAAGCTGAATTATGAACTCATGCCAGCCAAATATGTTTCACTTCTTTTTTCCTCCCTTTCTGTCTAAATATGCATTCTCTTTTCCTGTATTAGCTAATCAGAGAAGTATCTTACTTGGTAGTGATGGAACTAGCTTGGTTAGTAGACTTAAATGACAACTAAGTTCCTTACCATTCTTCCATTTTCAAGTGCCACAGGGATGGTGTATAGTTTTAAAATGTCTTGAAGTAATTCTTATTAGTAGTACTGTCTCATTTAAGAATACTTAGAGAGTAGATTAAAAAAACAAAACAAAACAAAAAGAAGACACCTTATAAGCCCACCTCCTTAAAACATAATCAATGTTATCATTTGGGGTATATTTTCTTCATTTTTTATTTGCATGTTTTTTGCTTTATTGTAATTTTTTGTATCATTTGTGATGCTTTAGACTGCATGTCAACTTGGCTGAGCCATGATTCCCAGTTGTTTGGCAGCTGTCCGATGCTGTGATCATCCCATGAGGGGATATGCTGGGAGTAGCCAATCAGTTGAAAGGGAGTTCCTCAGACATGTGACTTGCACTGAATCTAAGTGGACGTTCTGGCAAGGTTTGCTGGCTTTTGCTGCTCTGGACCCTACAGTTGCTCCTGTTCATCTGATCTCTGTTTCTTGGTGTCTAGGCTAGCAGTTTACCTGTGATCTTGCCAGCGGATCTTGGTATTCTCAATCTTTGCAGCCTGTGAGCAACAGCCATGCTTGCTGCATGACTTGCTGTTCTTAGGTTTATGAGTCTCTGTGGCCATGTAAATCAGGAGGTCACTCACACACTAATGTGACCTGTGGACTTGAGACATTTCAGTGACTACAACCTCATGAGCCATTTTCTTCATGTAATTCTCTCTCTACATATACTTACATGCTTTCCTGATTTTGCTTTTCTAGAGAACCCAACCTAAGATACATGTTCTTTCATTTAATATTATATTAAAAACATGTTTCCATTCTGTGTGTAGTTTTGATGACCATACATTTCATAGAATCAACGATATTCTAGTAACTGAATGAATCAATTTGCTGTCTCTGTTTTTGGACATTAGGTGGCTTTGAATTCATCTTATTTGTTTTGTTAAAAAGAGCTTGTGTATATGGACTTCTCACGAACATTTTAAGCATATTGTTTTTTATGGATTTAAGATGACCAACAGAAAGTTTTTTTTAATTAATTTACTCACTCAGCAAATGCTAACTGAATAAGCATTTTGCTAGGCATTGAAGATGAGAAGTCCCTAGGAAAGGACCAACTATTCTTTAGTCTTAGCGTGAGTAACCCCCAGAACCAATTTCAAATTTGTGCTAGCTGCTCAGTGATGTGTCAGTAACCATGTTTCTGAAAACCAGCAGTTGGTGATAGCTTCACAGTTCTGAAAGTCAGCCAGTCACCTACAGTCTAGTGGAAAGAGAAAGCAAAAATCTTCATGACTAGACCAACAAGTAACCCCATGATAAAAGGAGAAAGATTGAAATTGTCAAGAATTTCATTGTACTTGGATCCACAATTAATGTCCACAGAAACATCTGTGAAGAAATCAAGTGGTGTTTTGCACTGGGCAAATCTGCTGCAAAACATAAAAGTGAAAAACAAAAAAAGCCTGTTACCACTGAGTCAATTCTGACTCACAGTGACTCTGTAGGACAGAACAGAGCTGCCCCATAGGTTTTACAAGGAACAGCTGATACATTCAAACGGCCAACCTTTTGGTTAGTAGTTGAGCTCAAGCAAAGATACATCTTTGAAGACTAAGGTACACCTGACACAAGCCATGGTATTTCAGTCACCTCATATGCATGTGAAGGCTGGACAATGAATAAGGAAGACTGAAGAAGAATTGATGCTGTTAAATTACAGTTTTGGCAAAGAATACTGAATATACCAGGTACTGTCAAAGCAAACGAATCTGTCCTGGAAGAGGTACAGCCAAAATACTCTTTAGGGGCGAGCTGGGGAGACTTTGTGTCACCTGTTTGGGGAAAGTTAGCAAGAGGGACCAGTCCCTGGAGAAGGGCATTGTGTTTGGTAAGGCAGAGGGACAGTGAAAAAGACCCTCAACAAGACGGACTGACATAGTGACTGTGACAGTGGGCTCAGACATGATGACAACTGTCAGGCTGGCGTGGGACTGGGTGGTGGTTCTGCTGTGCACAGTGTCACTGTGAGTGGGAACCTACTCAGTGACAACAGCAACTCAGATAAAGGCCTTGGGGATTAAAGATTTGGGGGGATGGATTATCTCTATCCCACACAAGGATTCTATCTTTTTCCAACCAAAGCCCTGACCTTGCTATACCAAACCTACTTGGTATAGCAGAACTGCCATTTTGGGAGCTCTTTCCTGCTCAAGATTAAGTTTTGAGAATGGACTTTGGTTTTCTCTGTTTCTGCTTCTGCTCTGCTCTGCAAGAGATTGGAGCCTCTTTTTGTTCCACCGAGGAGGCCCTCTGGGTTTCGCATTAAACTTTTAATTGCCAATTTGTTTTCTTTTTTCCTTTTGTCAATAGTGTCCAACAATATCAGGAACTCTTTCCCACTGTTGTCGAGTCGATTCCGACTCATAGTGACCCTATAGGTCAGAGTAGAACTGCCCGCAGAGTTTCCAAGGAGTGCCTAGTAAAAGAACTCTTTGGTGGCACAAATGGTTAAGCACTGAACTACTAGCTCAGAGGTCAGCATTTGAACCCACCCAGAGATGCTTTGGAAGACAGGCCTGGCAATCTGCTGGCTTAAAAATCCTATGAAACATTTCTTTTCACATATGGGGTCACCATGAGTCAAAATTGACTAGATGACAGCTAACAACAAATATACTAAAAGAGTAAACTACTCAGTCTATACAATCAACCAAAATCAAGGATAGATAAACAGGAGGCTAAAGTTAGTCACCTCAGTAAAAAGTTACCATCCTTCGCCAGGTTCTGGACCTGAGCCCTTTGTTGTTCCAAAACATCATTCTTGTTTAGCAAGAGCCACCCACTTCCACAGCCATAAGTTACTGAAACCACCAAAGAAAATCCATTACCGTCGGGTTGATTCTAACTGGTAGTGCAATCCTATAGGACAGAGTAGAACAGCCTCATAGGGTTTCCAAGGAACAGTTGGTGGATTAAAACTCTGATCTTTTGATTAGCAGTTGTAGCTCTTAACTACTGTGCCACCTGGGTCCACAAATTATTAAAAACTCATAGTTATTGACACAATTCCAACTTATAGTGACCCTAAAGGATGGAGTAGAACTGCCTCAGAGAGCTTCCAAGGAGTACCTGGTGGATTTGAACTAGAGACCTTTTGGATACCAGTCATAGCTCTTAACTATGCCACAAGGGTTTCCCATAAATTACTAGTATCCTCATATTTCTTACACACCTGATATATCAGAGCAGGTTGTGGATACTCTTCTACAAATATACCATTCCATTTCCTGGTAGTGCTCATCTTAACGATTGCACTCTACCACATGCCAGAAACTCTCCCTGCTCCCCCAGTCTGCAATAAGGTCCTCATTTCCACGTGTGTAATCAGTGATTTGTCTCCAAAATCTCATCTTGGATTTGTTGGTATTTTTGGTACCAAGTATTGTAGGTTGAGCTTTCCAGGTTGCAGACTCTGAAATGGAGACCAGATTTCAGTGAGTTGATTCATGAGTATTCTTGGGGTCCATACCTGTGAAGGGGAAGGAAAGTGAAAAAGAAGAAGAAGAAGATTTGCGCAGAGGGAAAAACTGAAGTGCAATGCCCTTTCAGTGGAAGCCTCAGCCAAACGGAGAAGGAGCCCTGAAGTTGAGACCTTCAGAATTGTCCTGAGTTGGGCTGAAGGGGTTGTTGTGTTGTTGTTAAGTATTGTCGAGTCAGTTCTGACTCATTATGAACCTATGGATGATTGATCGAGACACTGCCTAGATTCGAGCCATTCCAACAATTGTTTTTTATGCTTAAGCCCATTGTTGCAGTCACTGTGTCATTCCATGTTGCTGATGGTCTTCCTCTTTTTTGCTGACCTTTTATTTACCAAGCATGATATCCTTCTGTGGGGATTGAATCCTCTTGACAACATGTCCAAAGTGTGTAACACACAGTCTCGCCCTCCTTGCTTCCAAGGAGGATTCTGGTTGTACTTCCAGACAGATGTTTCTGTTCATTTGGCATTCCACAATATGTTCAACATTCTTCTCCAACACAACTCAAAAGCTTCAGTTCTTCTTTTGTCTTCCTTATTCACTGTCCAGATTTCACAAGCATATGATGTGGTTGAATACACCATGACTTGGGCCAGGCGCACTTTAGTCTTCAAGGTGATGTCTTTACTTTTCAGCACTTTAAAGAGGTCTTTTGCAGCAGATTTTTCCAACGAAATGTGTCTTTTGACTTCTTTACTGCTGTTTTCATGGGAATTGATTGTGGAACCAAGTAAAATGAAATCCTTTATGACCTCAGTCCTTTCTCTGTTTATCACAATATTGCTTGCTGGTCCAATTGTGAGGGCTTTTGTTTTCTTGAATTAGAAGTGCTGACCAATTGGTTAGCAGCCTAGCTCTTAACAACTATGCGACCAGGACTCCGTCTTTAGGTATGATTTCTCTGAGTTAAAGCCCAAAGATTCTGAAAACCAAAGACTACTAATTCCGTCTCTTTGGGGAGAGGAAGCCTCGCTTGGGCACTTAGTTATAAGCTGTAAACTGCTCTTTCCCCCACCCCCTATCATGTGGCAACTTCTCTCTGCTGGGCTTCGCTCATTTGCTGCCTCCTCCAGGCTGGACTACAGTGAAGCCGCCGTGGCATCAGTGTCTGAAGCTGCTTGGTGCCCTTATGGACACCCCAGTAAGAAGGCACTTGCTGACCTTCACTGTTCCAGGATCTGCTTCTGTTACCCGTGCTCAAGTTTCTCTCCAGCTCCTGATTGTAACCTTTTGGTTGAAGCTTCATTTGGACTTCTTGGTCCTCGGCTTCTGTGGCTCTCAGCTCTGCAGCTTATCAGCAAAACCACCTACCTTATACCCAGGCTGGCCTCCGTTTGTATAAAAGATACGCTTTGACTGCAAATGGCTCAAAGATTCAGAAGAAGCTGTGGATTCTAGAAATCACCTCTGGCAAGTCAGATACCTAGATCACACGCTCGCTTCCAGCATATCTGGAGAATGGGTACATGTATGGGAATCTGCTCCTTTTGCAGTCAGTAAAACCCCCGAAGTACAAATTAACAGATGATGAAGCCAAGATTTGTCTTCCAGAGAACACTGAAAGTTTTAACTATAAACAGTGTAGCATATATAATTACAGTTTCTTCTCCTGAGACAGTTTTGTACAGTGATGACACATAGTCTCTTTCTCTCTTTTTGAACCTTAAGGCAATGGAATGCATTTCCTTCAAGTTGTTGCTTCTACCTTTACCTGTTTACACCCGATTTTCATTTTCCATATCGTCATCAGTTTGTTTCCACAATATGCATGCTGTGATTCCCTGTCATCATCTTCTCTTATTAATTACTGGAAACAGATAGCGTCTGGACTTATTGGCAGTCAAACAAAGCATTATGAAAGTTGATCTTGGTTTCTGCTAACTAGGAAATTGGTAGAAAACACTTCACAGGAGTGGAAAAGTACAACTTTTATTTGATGCAATAAAGCTGTAATTTTTTCAGATACGCAACAATGCTTGATTGTTGTTGTGAAGTTAACCAAGGCTGGCACTTCAGTTGCTTCAAGCCCCGGCCCTCTGTGTTACGTCCCTCAGCACAGCCAGTCCCAAATGACATGTGGGCTAGGTTCCAAAACTGTCTGAAAATTAGCTTGAGACTCAGGTAATTTTCCCATAGAAACGATATAATAAGTGAAAGCTGAGTCAATGGGGACTGGCCCGCACCCCCAGTCTGTTTAACCCACAACGTAGGTGCAATTGGATTGGCTGTGGTGTTGCTGTCAGTGACTGCCCGTATCTACCTGCACCCCTAATCCCATCTGCCTGCCATACAACAGCGACCTGTGGTCTTTCTGAAGTGTACATTTAGCAGCTGATTCAGGACTTACAAAGTTCTACCTTGAGAGCAGAGCATCACATCCAATCAAGTCTCTGTTCTGTTTTCTAATCTCTCTAATGTTAATGTTTCTCTCCACCCCCATTTCTAGGTTCTTAATGATCCCTTCGTCCCTAGACCATCAGAAGAGTCTCTTAATGCTTCTCCCTACTTCTAGGTACGTCACCTTCCAGCATGTCCACTGTCCTGCTGCCAAACCCTGGGGTCTGCCACATTGGACCTCTCAATCTCGTTAACCAAAGCCAAACCATACCACCTGCCGTCAGGTTGATTTATGGGGCAGAATAGAACTGCCCACGGAGCTTACAAGGAAGCGCTGATGGACTGCAACTGCTGATCTTTGGAGTAGCAGTTGAGTGCTTAACCGCTGTGCCACCAGGGCTCCCTATTGCATCCACTTTAAAGTCTCATCTACTTTTTAGACCTCATCACACTTGTGCACCTCAGCACATGGTGTGTCTTTTGTTTACAATTTCCTGAGAAATTGCTGATCAAAGTCAAATGTCAAGTCACCTGGAAGCCTTCCCTCAGTAACCTGGAAACAGGAAGTCACTCATTTCTCAGTGCTGCCATGGTACTTTTATGTAGCATTTGTTTATTGCCTACCATGCACTAGAGGCCCCTGGGTGGTATAAACAGTTTACATTTCACTATTAATGGTTAAACACTCAGCTGTTAACCAAAAGGTTGGTGGTTGAACTCACTCAGCGGTTACACAGGACAGAGACCTGGTGATCTGCTACTGTAAAGATGAAAGCCAAGAAAATCCTATGAGGCAGTTCTCTGTCCTGTGGAGTCGTTATGAGTTGAAATAAATGCATCAGCACCTCCCGTTCACAACAATTAACCTCAAGGTTGGTGATTCAAGCCTACTTTCAGGCAGTGTGGAAGAAAAAGCCTGGCAGTCCACTTTCATAAAGATCACAGCTAGGGAAATCTATGGGGCAGTTCTGCTCTGTAGCACATGAGTCAGAATCGACTCAACCACAATATTCTGCACCTCCCCCCTCCCCGCCCCATGTACTAGGCCTGAAGCACAGTCCATGGGAATAGAAAAGATGGCTCTCCAGGAGCTCACTCTAGAAGAAACATCTGTAAATGATTATAATACATTGGAAGAAACACTTTATATAAAACGTCTAAGGTGCTGTGGAGCCCTGGTGGAGGAGCACGGTTAAGAGGTCAGCTGCTAAACAAAAAGTTGGCAGCTCACATCTACCAGCTATGCCTTGGCAACCCTAGGAGGCAGTGCTCTGTTCGATAGGACTGCTAGGAGTCAGCACTGACTTCACAGCTCCTGGCCTGGGAGAAGGGAGTGAGGTGATGTTTGAGTTGGTCCTTAATAACTAGAACTTCAAGAAGTTCTCTTGGGAGAAAGCTCATTAATGCCAAGTTGACTGTGACTCATAGTGACCCTATAGGACAGAGTAGGACTACCTCATAGAGTTTCCAGGGGAGTGGATTCAAACTCCTGGCCCTTTGGTTAGCAGCCTAAGCTCTTAACCGTGGCACCATAAGTGCTACTCAAATGGGGAAATGCTTTTACAAGCAGAGGGAACAGCATTTGCAAATCTGCAAATCTTGGAAAGGACTGGCTTGTTTGAGAATTGCAAATAATTTCTCATGGCTCCAGGGCAAGGTGTGTATGAAAGAGCAGTAGAAACTGGGCAAAGCCAGATCTTGAAAAGCCTTAGAGGCCAAAGTAGACAGTTTTCATTTTATTCTATAAATGTCTATTTAGACTCAAGGATCCTGAGTTATTCATCTTCCTGTCAGCACTGGCATCTAGCACCATGCTTGACACATAGTAGGCCCTCTATATTTATTTAGTGATTCTCGAACTATTTTTTAAAAAACAATATTTTGTTGTATTTTAGCGGAAAGTTTATACAACAAGTTAAATTCCCATTTAAACTGTTTTTCTATGCATATTGTCCAGTGGCATAATTGTTACCTTTTAACATAAATTACTTACTTTTAAAACATAGTTGTTATCTTTAAGTGATATAATCTGGGAAAATGTACATAAAACAAAAAGTTAGATTTAATAAAATTCACAAACTTTTTATTTCCATGTATTTACTGTCATTATTTTAATATTGAAACAACAACAACAACAAAAAATAGGCTTTTCTTTTTTCCTTTTAACTTTATATGCTCTGGAAACCCTGGCAGCATAGTGGTTAGGTGCTATAGCTGCTAACCAAAAGGTCGGCAGTTCAAATCCGCCAGGCGCTCCTTGGAAACTCTATGGGGCAGTTCTACTCTGTCCCATAGGGTTGCTATGAGTCAGAATCAACTTTATAGCAATGGGTTTGGGTTTGGTTTCTCTGTATAGGTTAATTTAAAGAAGTCCAGGTGGTGTAGTGGTTAAGTGATTGGCTGCTAACTGAAAGTTCAGTAGTTTCAACCCAATTAGCAGCTCCCAGGAACAGAAAGGTGTGGCAGTCTGCTTCCATAATGATTCCGAAACCAAACCCAACCCAACCCATTGCTGTAGAGATGATTCTGACTCTGACTCCGAGTGACCCTGTAGGATGGAGTAGAACTGCCCCGTAGAATGCCGAGGAGCCCCTGCTGGATTTCAACTGTTGACCTCTTAACAGCCATAGCCCTTACCCACTACACCACTCGAGTTTCCTTGTAAAGGCTACGACTTTGGAAACCCTGTGGGGCAGCACCACGCTGTCCTGTAGGGTCATTCTCAGTCAGAATCAACTCGAGGACAACAAGTTTGGTATGGTTTAAACTTTTAAAAAATCAGGCTCATTTAATTGGTGGTGGTGGTGGTTTTATAATATTTTATTGTGCTTTTGGTGAAAGTTTACACAGCAAATTAGGTTCCCACTGAACGATTCCCACATATATTGTTTAGTGATATTGGTTACATCGTCTCATGCATCAGCATTCTCCTTATCTTTATTTTGTTGGTTCTGTTCCCATTAGGTTCATTTCTTCTGTGATTTAAACAAGGGTTTACGTTTTACTAATGAACAAAAGCAGAGTCCTCAGTATTTGAGGCTGAAAAATGTTTCCCTCATTAACTTACATCCCCTCCAAAATTTATTGCACAGTAAGTCATTTAATTGCAAACCTTCCAGCAATGTTTTACTCCATTACAGATTACTTTAGAAAAACAAATTTGAGTTTTCCTTCTCGAACAATGAGTGGTTTATTTTAAAGTAGGTGAAAGGTAATGTGAAGGAGAAAAAGCCCAGCTTCACAGATGTATAGTTTCAAGTTTGCCAAGTACTTAGTGAGGGCTTACACTAACTTCAAACAGTTGGAAAGTAATGTAATGTGAGAACACAGGGTCTTGTTTCTCTTTCGGCTTGTACTCTCACTCGGTTCCCTGCAAACCATCAGCATCAAGAGCCAAGGATTTCAGGGATCACATCCCCTAGTGGAGAGCAAATGAACAAAAAGAAAAAGAGAAAATGCAGTGAAATGCATTTGCTTCATTGTGTTTGCCATCAGGTTACACTACTTGCTCTCAGATGAGAGTTTTATGTTGCTGGGTGAGTCTGAGAGTCGATCTGGGCTCCAGACTAGTATGTGGCGCAATTTAAGCGACGATTCAAAGGCAGCAGCAGAATACTGAGTTACCGTTTCTTGCTAGGTTGAATATTTAACGTGCATATGCTATGTGCCTTGTAAAAGTAACACAAACATTAATAATATTAAAGCCTATATTTCACATGAATTGTCAGTTACTAGTCTTGGTGGTTTAGTGGTTAAGTACTACGGCTGCTAATAAAAGGATCAACAGAATTTGCCAGGCGCTCCTTGGAAACTCTATGGAGTAGTTCTACTCTGTCCTATAGCATTGCTATGAGCTGAAATCAACTCCACGGCAATGAGTTTGGGTTTTACACTAGCCAAACATCTCATGCCCTTCCCTTGGTGTGATAGGGCTTAAAATCTCAGCCATCAGAGTTCCTTGGGTTTGAAGTATCTCCTAAAGCATTCCAGTAGACTCTGTTCTTTGTAAAACAGAATCTGTAATGGTTATTGCCAGATGTGGACCATCACTGTCCTAACTTTGTGATCCATCCTGGAGATTTGCTCTTCTCCCTGATCTGTCCCAGATCCAAAGCAGAAGGCCAGCCTTGCTTGGAACCTGTGGCTGGGACCATGCACGATCCTTCCATGGGGTGACTGTTCTGACTAGTGACAGTGAGGTTGTCTTTCCTCATGGGAGAAGTAGATGTCTGCCTGCAGGCTGTGATCTCAGGAGCAGTGGTTCCCTGATGGTGTAATGGTTAAGCACTAGGCTGCTGACTAGAAGGTCAGTGGTTGCAGCCCACTCAGCTTCTATGTGGGAACAAAGTCTTGCTCATCTATTGCTAGACAGCTCACAGTTGTGACAGATGACCCTATGGGATCACAGTGAGTCAAAAACTGACTCTAGGCACCTATCAACAACAACTCTGTGAAGATTGAAATGACAGATATTCTTCAGGTGAGGAGCTGAAACCTGTTGGAATGAACCCAGCAGAAGGGGAAAATTGCTGTCATAAGTTATTTTCATCACAGTGAGGGTGAGGCATTTATTTATTGAGCACCAGCTTCAATAAGAAAGTTGAAGAGAAGGGATTTTGAGGGCATTTAAGATCTTGGCAAGAAAAAGGGAAAAGGCTGGCTTAAAACCAACAGTAATCAGAAGTAGATATACCATGTCAAGAGGCAGGCTGGAGATGCTCAAGATACCCTTCACCAGAATTGTGTCTAGACTGAAGTTGAATGCCAGTGTTTCACTTTCAACTTAGGGGATGAGGGACTCATTTAATAAGCATTTGTTGAATGCCTCTTAGATGCGGAATGATAACTTTTAAAAATTATATGGAGGAAAATAAAAACCAATGCTTGAGGGATATAGGACAATTTTCCCCCCAGTTCTTCTGTTATTGAAATAGAATTAGAAGCCAAGTGAAGAGTTAAACTCCATTTCCTATGGAGAAGTCATTGTAAAGGAGTGATATTTAGAAAGGTTTCTTTTGCCAAGTGATTTTTTTTCCTGAACAACGTTTCTTCTGCCTCCGTTAGGAAATATGACACACAACTACTTTTTTTGTTTTGCCAGGACACTAGCAGTGGGACTTTAAGGAGTGCATCATTAGTATGCATTTTAAATAACTGCACCAGTTTAAAGAAGTAGTATTAATGTGTAACTGTCTATGGCAGGAGTAGGCAAACTAAGGCCTGCAGGTCATATGTGACCCACTGCCTGTTTTTGTGTAAGAATAGTTTTACATTTTTAAGTGGTTGGAAAAACAATCAAAAGAAGAATAACATTTTATGACATTAAAAATTATATTAAACTCAAATTTCAGTGTTTATGAACAAAGTTTTATTGGAACACAGCCACATTCATCTGTTTATGTTGCTGACTGTTCTCATGCTGAAATGGCAGAGTTGTATAGTTGCAACAAATGATTTGGCCTATGCACTGAAAACAAACAAACAAACAAAAACCCACTGCCATCAAGTCAATTGTGACTTGTATTGGCAGAATGGAACTGCCCCATAGAGTTTCCAAGGAGTGCCAGGCAGATTTGAGCTGCTGACCTTCTGGCTAGCAACCATAATGCTTAACCTCTACACCATCAAGGTTTCCAGTTGGCCCATATAGCCTAAAATCTTTACTACCTGGGTCCATTGTAGAAAAGTTTGCTGAGTCCTCGTGTAGAATGTAATTTCTGTGGCATAGTCCCTTCAGATGCTGTGCCTCAAAAAAGGCTTCTATGTTAAAATAACTTGGCAGTTTCAGCATCCCGTTACTCGCTTTTGGATAATCACTGTGTATATTAGATAATAAAGAATCTGAAAAGCCGTACATTAAATGTCATTGTTAGCAGCTGTCGAGTCAGGTCCTGAATTGTGGGGACACTGTGGACAACAGAAGAAAATGCCAGGTGGTCCTGCACCAGCCCTATGGTTATTTTGCAGATCAGACTGTTGTCATCCACAGAGTTTACGCTGGCTGATTTTCAGAAGTAGATCACCAGACATTTTTGCCTGTTCCATCTTAGTCTGGAAGGTTCGTTAAAATCAATTGATTATCATAGAAACCCACACATCCTCACAGACAATTGGGTAGTGGTTGCATATTAGGTACTCTAGCAGAAAATCAAATCCAGGTCTTACGCATAGAAGGCAGGAAGTAACATGTGACCAGAATCTGGTGGTACTGAAGGAGGAGGTCAAGCTGTACTGAAGGCACTGGCAAAACACGAGGCTCCAAGAATTGACGGAACACCCACTGAGAGGTTTCAACAAACAGATGCAGTGCTGACAGTGCTCACTCTTCTATGCCAAGAAATTTGGAGAACAGCTACCTGGCCAACCAGCTGGAAGAAATCCATATTTTTGCCTATTCCTAAGAAACATGATCCAATCAAATGCAGAAATAATGAAACAATATCATTAGTGTCACACAGAAGCAAAAAGTTTCCTGATTGTTCAAGAGCAGCTGCAACAGTACACTGAAAGGGAACTGCTGTAAATTCAAGCTGGATTTAGAAGGGGACATAGAAGGAGGGACATCATTGCTGATGTCAGATAGAGCCTTGCAGAAAGCAGAGAATATCAGAAAGTTGTTTACCTGTGTTTTATTGACTATGCAGAGGCATTTGACTGTGTGGATCATAACGAATTATAGATAACATTGCAGAGAATGGGAATTCCAGAGCACTTAATTGTGCCTATGAAGAATCTGTAAACTTATTCTGTGTGTATACTGAGCAAATAATCTGAGAAACTGAGCTTGAGGAAGAATAGGGCATCAAGTTTGGAGGAGGACTCATTAACAACCTGCATTATGTGGATGGCGCAATCTGGTGTGCTGAAAGTGAAGAGAACTGAGGAAGGTCCAAGGCCATAGCCTTCAGTGTGGATTATACCTCAACATAAAACAAAAATCCTCCTGGCTGAATCAATAAACAGCTTTATGATAAGTGGAGAAAAGATTGAGGTTGTCAAGGATTTTGGTTTACTTGGATCCATAATCAACAACCGTGGAAACCCCAATCCCAAGCTCACAGCCACTGAGTCACGGCTGACTCATGGCAACACTGTAGAACAGAGTAGAACTGCTCCATAGAGTTTTCATGGAGCACCTGGCCGATTTGAACTGCCAACCTTTTGGTCAGCAGCTGTAGCATTTAACCACTACACCACCAGGGTTTCCCCCATGGAAGCCAAACCAAACCAAGTGCCATTGAGTCAATTTTGACTCATAGTGACCCTGTAGATCAGAGCAGAACTGCCCCACAGAGTTTCCAGGAGCACCTGGTGGATTTGAACTGCCAGCCTCTTGGATAGCAGACATAGCACTTAACTGCTACCCCACCAAGGTTTCCATGATGCATTGCATTGGGCAAATCAGCTGCTGAAGACCTCTTTAAACTGTTTCAAAGCAAAGATGTCACTTTGAAGACTAAGGAGTACCCCAACCAAGCCACAGTATTTTCATTTGCCTCATATGCATGAGAAAGCTGGACAATGAATAAGGAAAACAGAAAGCAAGCTCATGTCTTTGAATTATGTATTTATATACACACATAAAAAACCGAAACCCAGAGCTGTTGATTCGATTCCAACTCCTAGTGACTCTATACGGTGGAGTAGAGCTGCTCCACAGAGTTTTCTAGGAGTGCCTGGCAGTTTCAAACTGCCAAGCTTTTGGTTAGCAAATGTAGCACTTATCTACTATGCCACCAGGGTTTCTGTACATGCATACATATAAATACATAATATTACTTATTACGTATTTAAATACACACACATATTGCCATTTTAATGATTTTTAAATATACAATTCAGTGACCGTAATTACATTTATCATGCTGTACAGTTATCACTGTCTAATTCCAAAAGTTTTTCACCACTGCAAACTGAAACTCATTATCCCTTCAGTAATAACTCCACACGCCCCTCGTCTCACGACTCTGGTGACTACTGATAAACTTAAAATATACATATATTTTATTGATTTTGGTGAAAGTATACGCAACAAAACAAGTTCCCAGCTAGTCAACAATTTCTGCATGTACTGCTCAGTGACACTGGTTACCGTCTTCAGTTTGTGTCGCCGTTCTCACTAGTTCTGCTCTAGTTGTTCCACTCCCATTCATGTAGTCTCACTGGCCCCTAAATTCTCATCTGTACTTCAGTGTAACTTGTCCATTTGGCTCTCATGTGGATAATTTTTAAACAAGTTTAGTTCTCAAGGGTAAAATCCTTTACTGTTCGAGCTAACCTACTATTTAGATAGATAAAAGGTGTTTTCCAGGGATAATTTTTGTTCAAGGTTTAAAGAGTGTCTCAGTGCTATACATTTGGAAATTCTTTCAGATCCCATGGGTCCAGTAAGCCTGTCCTCTTTGAGAAGCTGAAGTTCTCTTCCACTTTTTTTTCACCTTTCTATTGAGATCTATTTGCTGTGACTCTGAACATAACTTTGGTAATGATGGCTGCACACCGTCTTACTTCTTCTGGTCTCAGTGTAGAGAAGGCTGTGATTCATGGAGACAATAAGTCCTATATTCTGGCTCCTTCTCTAGCTTTTGGATTTTCTTTGACCTCTTTTTTTTGAGATGAGTAGTTTTATCTTGGCTGCTCAAGAGCTTTTTAAAACCCTAGGTGCTCCTCACAAAACTAAGATGTAGACCATGTACTTTGTGAACTATGTTATACCAGCTGACAAGACTCTGACCCTAAGTTTTTAAACCAAGAAAACTAATTCTATGAGGCAATTGGTTATGTCAAAGAAGTTCTTCATCTGCAGCTCCTATTTGATTTATTCAGACTCGACGGCACATGGCTGGCTTGGCAACCAAAAGTAACCCCACGGCCTTCAAATTGATTCTGACTTGAGGCAACCCTACAGGACAGAGCAGAACTGCTCCACAGGGTTTCCCAGGCAGTTAGCCTTAGTGAAGCAGATGGCCACATCTTTCTCTTCTTAGTGGGTCTGAACCATTTACTTTTTGGTTAGCAGCCAAGCATTTAACCAATGCACTATCGGGTCTCCTATAATCTATATATATTTTAGGTTGCTGTTGTGGTTGTGAAATTATATATCACACACCTACTACCTGTTGCTATCCAGTCAATTCTTGCTCCTAGCAACCCTATAGGACTAAGTAGACCTGTTCCATGGGACTTCCAAGGCTGTGGTCTTTATGGGAACAGACTATAACATCTTTCTTCCATGGAGGGAATTTTTGGTTAGCAGTCAAGTGGTAAACCACCACACCACCAGGGCTCCTTACATACAACATAGCATTTGCCAGTTTACCTTTCTTCCTCAGAGACAAGTTAGTCGCATCAATTACACAAGTCAACCTATGCAAACTCCACTCCACATTTGGTACTGTCTTGTCACTGTAAACAAAAAGTGACCATTACCCAGAGAATTATTTTCTCCTCCTCTCCCCCTGCCTCCAGTGAACTGTAGTCTCTGTATATATCTATTCTTGGCATTCCATGAAAGTGCTGTCCTATAAGATTTATCCTTTTGTGATTGACTTACTTCACTCAGCATAATGCCCTGCAGGTTCATCCATGTTGCAAGGTGATTTGAGAACTCTTTTTTTTCTTTATGGCTGCATAGTATTCCATTGTATATATGTGCTACATTTGGTATATTCATTCATCTCTTGATGAGACCACTAATAAAGTTTTGTCTCTCTGCATTGATCCACTCGAAATATCTCATTTGTCTTAATCTCTCACCTCCTTCAGGGATTTGCTCAAATGTCAGCTTCTCAATGAGGTCATCTGTGATTATCCTAAAGGAAACAGAAACCATTTGTCATAGAGTGAATTGTGTCTCCCCAAAAATATGTGTAGCCATGTGGCTGGGCCATGATTTCCAGTATCATGTGACTATCCTCCATTGTGTGGTTTTCCTATGCTGTGTGTTAAAGGATTAGGGTGAGGCTGCAAATCCCTTCATAGGATTACCTCCCTGCTCCACTGTAAAGGGAATTTCCCTGGAGTATGGCTTGTCCCACCCTTAATCCTTTCATCCTGCAAGAGATAAAAGGAAAAGGAAGCAGGCCAAGATTTGGGAACCTCACACCATCAAGCAAGCAGGCAGCACTGGGAGAAGAGCGTGTCCATCAGACCTGAGGTTCCTGTGCCAGGATGCTCCCTGGACAAAGACTGATGCAATACTGGACTTTCCCCCTGAGCTGACAAGAGGGAAAAGCTGGAGTGGACATCCTGAATTTGGACGCGTAGCTTACCGGACTGTGTAAGAATAAACCTTCCTTTGTTAAAACCATCCACTCTGTGGTTTTCTGTTAGAGCAGCCCTCGCTGACTCCTTGTTGGCTCTTACTGCCTTAGTTTCCTTCCAGGTACTTACCGACACCATCCAGTATACTCTGTCCATGGGTGGTACAAACAGTTAATGTGTTTTGGCTGCTCAGCGAAAGGTTAGAGGTTCGAGTCTACCCAGAGGCTCTTTGGAAAAAAGGCCTTGAGGTCTACTTCTGAAAAGTCCGCCACTGGAAAGCCTGTGGAGCACAGTCCTACCTGACACATGTGGGGTCACCATGAGTGAGAACTAACTTCATGGCAACTGACTTCTGGTTTATGTTCTCTACGTGGACTTATTATTATTTTTTTTAATTATACGTTGCCTCTTAATAAGAATGTAAGCCCTGCGGACTTTTGTGAGTTTTGTTCACTGTTGTATAGGGCCTTGAATAGTACATGACTCCTAAAAGTCTTGACATATAGGTAGTCCCTAATTTATGACAGGGTTTTATCTGAAAACTCCATTTTAAGTTGGTTCTGATATAAGTCGAATGCCTCATTTCCTGTAAATTTTTATTCTTATTGCCTTTTCTTGTTAGTATCTTTCAAGACCCTAACACTGAGCATCAGTGAGCAAACATCAGCAAGTGCTAACGTCAGCAAACTATGTGACCTTGTGTGGAGTACATATTACTAATCATAAGAGGTGCAAAACAAACAGGCGTAAGTGTGGTTCATCATAAATCAAATACCTTGGACATGGGGGACCCCCTGTGTATTCTTTCAACTTTTAGTGGCAGAACCAGAGCTTGTTCCCAGACCGCCTTCATCCTCAGTAAGGAAAGCCTGGGAGGCAGTGGAAGAAACAGCAGACTTTAGCATCATGTAGGTTTGGATTTAAATCCTGATGTTGAATTTAGTAGCTCTGCAATTGAGACAAAGCCACTAAGTTCCTATCAGTGACAAAAACAAGACACAGGTTTATTTTTGTCTCGTGATAAGGAAGTCCAGGGATGAAATGGCAACTCTACAGTCATTGGGGACCCAGACTCCTTCCATCTGTTTATCCACCATCCTCAGATCTGATTTCCGTTCTCAAGCCTTCTAGGATGAAGGAGTTCCACTCATAACATCTGTGTCCTGTCAGAGGGAAAAACTCAGTTTCCTCTAAAAAGCCTTCGTAATGATTTCTTCTTCTCTCTCACTGACTGGGAAAGGTAGTACAGTGAAACCTGTGAGAGCTGGAACTCAAGGAGACTGCCTTGTTTTGGGGGGTTTTGTGAGTTTTACACCTTTAACAGGCTACAATCTTACTAGTTTTCTATCACTCTCCACTAGTGGAAAATATTTGCATTTTCCTTCTCTGACAGGCTTCTGCCTTACACAGGTTCCAGCTTTGGCAAGTTTTACTGTGTTGAGGCTGGGGATATTGCCAACCCAAATAAAACTTTTCCCTGTTATTAGGAAAAAGGAGAAAACAAGTATTGGGTAGGCACTTGTAGTAGTAACTGTATAACTCTGGAAAAATTACTTAATAGTGTCTACCTTGTAGAGTAGTTATCATAATTTAAGATCATGATATAAAGTGGTGACATGGCCTATCATATCATGAAAATATATATTTTTATTGAAAGATGAGTATGAAACTACATTTTAAAAAAGCTGTGGAGTCAACTGTGACTCATGCTGACACCATGTGTGTCAGAGTAGAAGTGTTGCCCACAGCGAGTGGACTCGAACCTCTAATCTTTCGGTCAGCAGCTGATCACATTAACTGTTTGCACCTCCCAACAAAACCAAAAACCAAACCCTTGCTCTCAAGTTAATTCTGACTCATCATGACCCTATAGGACAGAGTACCACTGCCCCATAGAGTTTCTGAAGAGCAGTTGGTAGATTCTGACTACTGACCTCTCAGTTAGCAGACAAAGCGTTCAACTGCCCAATGACTCCTGAAATTACATACAACTCACAAAACTCCTTTTGAGTTGCTTTTGTCTACCTCTGTAGGATTTGTTTATGTGTTGTATCGCATAGTTGTCACACGCTTCTAGGTCTATTTACAGAGTTAATCCTGATAATTCAACATGGAGATAATTAGCTGTCTAAAATGAGAAACATCATTCATCTTCAGTGTGAAGGAATTTTACAAAGTTTGTTCAAGCGCATGTAGCAGGAGCCTCTTATTTAGATGTCCTTCTCAAAACCGTTCTTCCTAGATCTAGGTACTGTCAGTACCAGGGCCACTTCCACATGAGGTTGCCCAAGGCACAGCTGGTGGCCCAAGGATGAATCCTGATCTTGACCAAACAAATGGTATTTTTAAATAACGTGAAATCAGGACTATAGATGCAGAGACGGAATCACTGGAGCTGAGCCTTGTTGATGAGCTTTCTGCCTAGTCCAAGGGCAGCAAAGAGCCTTCCAGTTCATTTGTGCCTTAGGGTGTGTTGAAACTAGTACCCATCACTTTCTGCCACCAAAAGAACCTTAATTAATAAAATGCTAAAGTTTCAGGCTTCTAAACCCAACATACAAAGAATAGTAAACAGATTACAAATTATATTTTCTTTCAGGTGTTTTCTATTAAATAAGCCTAACTATTTGATTTTCATGATCCTGAAATCATTGATTAAAAACACCATCCTGATTTTAAAGCAATCTTACTTTTATGGATAACATTAGCGTGCTCAAACATGCTAGGGAGACCCAGGCTTCTTCAGAACGTCAGTGAGATTTCAGCAATCAGATCTTCCTTTGTTCAGCTGTTCTGAACTCTGCTGCAGGGCAGGTGCCACTGGAGCTGGCCCAGAGGCTGGCATTCCTGCTCGATCTCTTCCTTTTACTGCTTGAAACTCTGAAGCCCCAATTATAAAGAACTCAATAGAAAATGGAAGCTAAAATAACCTATTTTTAACTTAAAAGTTGATACTAAAATGACAGTTTGGCATTTCTCTGCTTGGAAGCAAAAAACTACAGAAGGAAAAGCCATATTTTCTTTCTTACATATGCATTTACAAGTATTTTTTATTGTATTTTTACTTAAATAATTTAACATAATGATATTTGTTGGCAGCATTTTTGGTAAAATAGGGCTAAAAATCATTTTTGCTTTGGTAGCATATTTCCTTCTGGTATCTCTGAGTGTAGGAGGAAGGGAAGATATAAAAACCCCAACCAAATCCACTGCCTCAATGCTGGCTCATAGCTGACTCTATTGATGAGAGTAGAACTGCTCCATAGAGTTTCCAGGGAGTGCCTGCAGGATTCAAACTGCTGACCTGTTTTTTGGTTAGCAGAGGTAACACTTAACCATTATGCCACCAGCATTTCCAGAAAATGTAAAGGATGTGAAAAACTTCTGATAGGGGAGAGTAGGAATGGAACTTTCCTTTAGCTTGCTAGTCCCAGGAATGTATCTACTGAAATGAACATTTCTGATTTACGTGTGATCATCTCTGCCAGAAAGGAATGGTCGGTGTTCAGCCATTTGAAGAGACAGCGTGTGATCTGGAACCAACAGCACTGGAGAAGCTGAAGACGCACTGAAGGCAGTGGCAGAACCGAGGCTCCAGGACTCAGTGGAATATTACTGCAGATATTTCAGCAAAACTGATGCAGTGCTGGAAGTGCTCGCTTGTGTGTGCCAAGAACTTCAGAGGACAGCTACCCAGCTTGTTGACTGCAAGAGATCCACATTTATGCCCATTCCAAAGAAAGATGATCCAACTGAATGCAGAAGTTACCGAACAATATCATTAATAGCACACGCAAGCAAAATTTTGCTCAAGATCATTCAAAAGTGACTGCAACAGTATATTGACAAGAACTGCCGTAAATTCAAGCTGGATTCAGAAGAGAATGTGGAACCAGGATATCATTGCTGATGTCAGATGGATCTTGGCTGACAGCAGAGAATACTGGGAAGATGTTTATTTGTGTTTCATTGACTATGCAAAGGCATTTGACAGTGTGGATGACAATAAATTATGGCCAACATTGTGGAGAATGGGAATTCCGGAACACCTAATTGTGCTCTTAAGGAATCTGCATGTGGATCAAGAGGCATTCGTGTAAACAGAAGAGGACACTGCATGGTTTAAACTCAGGAAAGGTGTGCTTCAGGGTTATGTCCTTTCACGATGCCTTTTCAATCTGTCTGCTGAGCAAATAATCCAAGAAGCTGGATTATATGAAAAAGAATGAGGCATCAGGATTGGAGGACGACGCATTAACAACTTCCGTTATTCAGACAACACCACCTTACTTGCTGGAAGTGAAGAAGATTTGAAACACTTACTGATGAAGAAGTACAGATTGTACCTCAACATCAAGAAAACAAAAATCTTCACAAGTGGACCAGCAAGCAACTTCATCATAAATGGAGAAAGGACTGAGGTTGTCAAGGATTTCATTTTACTTGGGTCCACAATAAATGCCCATGGAAGCAGCAGTCAAGAAATCAAAAGATGCATTGCACTGGGAAAATCTGCTACAAAGGATATCTTTCCAGTTACTGAAAAATAAAGATATCACCTTTAAGACTAAGGTGTGCCTGACCCAAGCCACGATACTTTCAATTGCATCATATGCATGCAAAAGCTGGATAATGAACAAAGAAGACAGACAAATTGATGTCTTTGAATTGTGGTGTTAGAGAAGAATGTTGAATGTATCATAGACTGCCAAAAGAACAAACAGACCTGTTCTGGAAGAAGTACAACCAGAGTCCTTGCAAGCAAAGAAGGCAAGACTTCGTCTTACATACTTTGAACTTCTTGTCAGGAGTGATCAGTCCCTGGAGAAGGACGTCGTGCTTTGTAGAATGGAGGGTTAGAGAAAAAGAGGAAGACTCTCTGTGAGATGGATTGACACAGTGACTGCAACAATGGGCTTAAGCCGTTAAAAAACGATTGTGGATGTGGAGCAAGACTGGGTGGTGTTTCATTCTGTTGTGCATAGGGTCGCTATGAGTTGGAAGTGACTCGACGGCACCTAACAGCAACAACAAGCACAAAGGCATAGAAAAAGTTTTGTCACACACATAATGAGGCATTCTGGGAAGAACAGGGAAGCTCCCAAGTAGGCCCAAGGATACTGAAGGAGGCTGACTTGATTTTTACTGTGATCAGCAGCTGTGACAGAGGTGAGAGTTCCCGATGGTCAGCGGTTCATGAGATCTGAATGTCCCGCTGTGCCAAGGAGGCGGAGCGCCAGGAGTTCCGATCAGTTTTCCTGGATGTGAGGGGGGCGGGGCAGGGAGAGGAAGAAGGAAGGAAGTGGGCCTTGCAAAGTGTCAGCAGGCAAACTTCACAAATGGAGTCAGATGCTTTTTTACAAGAGTAAAAGACATTTTAATCTCATGTTTATTAATGAAATGTTTAGTTGTAGTTTACTGTATTTTTCTATGATGTTCAATAGCATCAAAATATTTCGTTACCTTATAAAAAATCAGTTATATTTTTTTAAATTTTAATAATTAAAAAAAGAAAAATACTCTGGGTGATATATTTAAAAATACTGTAACAATGGAAGTTTGAACAGGCTCATTTCAGAAACTGCTTTACCCAACATATAATGTGTCCATCTCCTCTCCATTAAAAGACGAATTTTCACTCTTTTTTTTAATGAAAAAATTGCTCACTGTATTATCTTTGGCTTTGGCCTCCAAGTTTGGAACAGCTGAATAAAATCAATTGCTGAGAGCCAGACTTCCACTGCGGGGCTTCAGGTTTGTATGTTGCCCCGTTAGAATACAAGTTCCACGATGATTAAGACTTGAGGGTCTCTCTTGTTCACTGCTAATATTAGCACATGGTAACCGAAAGCCTAAATCCCTCAATTCCAATGTAACGAAACTAAGCCTCTTGCCATGGAGTTAATTCCGCCTCATGTTGACACCATAGGAAAGCGTCGAACCACCCGACAGGGTTTCTAAGCCTAGGGCTGTAATCTTTACAGAAGCTGACTGCTTCTACTTTGTCTCTTGGAGTGGCTGGAACTGCTGACTTTTCGGTTAGCAGCCATGCACTTAACCACTGTACTACCAGGGTTCCTTCTGGCACATATCTAAAAAGTCAACCCTTTGCCATCAAGTCAATTCTGACTCCTAGTGACCCTGTAAGACAGAGCGCCCGGTGGATTCAAACTACTAACCTTTTGGTTAGCAGCCATAGCTCTTAACCACTACACCACCTGGGTTTCTACTGGTACATGAATCCAAAACCCAAAACCACTGACTTCGAGTCATGTCCGACTCATACTGACCCTGTAGGTCAGAATAGAACTGCCCCATAGAGTTTCCAAGGAGCACCTGGAGGATTTGAACTGCTTACATTTTAGTTAGCACTTAACCCACTGCTCCACCAGGGTTTCCCCGCTAGTTCATAGTAAACACTTTATATATAGTTAGTGGATGGAACTGGATTAAAAAAAAAAAAAAAACCAAATCCACTGCTGTCGAGTGGAATCGGATTCATAGCAACCCTATAGGACGGAGTAAAACTGCCCCACGGTTTCCAAGGAGTGCCTGGCGGATTCGAATTGCTCACCTTCTCTTTAGCAGACGTTGCTCTAACCTCTAGGCCACCAGGATTTCCTACATGGGTGAATTTCAAGGGAGTTGCCACTAGAGGGCGGTGTTTACTCGTGTCTGTGCTCCCCATCCTGCCGCCGGGGAGATGGGCGGCTCCGTCTCAGAATCGCGGATGCCCATCAACGCACACAGGCGTAAACCTCCCAGACGCGGCTCTCTAAACAGCTCCTCTGTCTCTAAGAACTCTCTAAAATGCTTGAGTGTTGAGAATCACCGTAGTTTCTCTCTGAAAGTAAACTTAGATGTTACCTGTTTTACTCCAGCTTCCAAATTTCAGGCTAATGAAATCGAGATCCACCGGGTTTAGGTGAACTAAGGTCGCTGTCATGGATTGAGTTGTGTCCTCTCCAAAAATGTGTGTGTTTATTTGACTCGGCTAGGAGTCCCAGTTCGGTGCCATTCCTTCCATGTGTTGTGAATCCTGCCTCAGTGATATTGATGGAGAACGGGCTGCAGCTGTGTCAGTGAGGCAGAACTTAAGTTACAGGTTTGTAAGATATCAGGGACAGAGCGAGCAGAGGAAGTTGGGAACCTCACACCACCGAGAAAGCAGCACTGAGGGCAGAGCACGCCCTGTGGACCCGAGGTTCCTGTGCCGAGATGCTCTCACTGGATTTGGACTCAGCCTACCGGACTGTGATCAATTCTCTTGCTGAATGGACTTCCATTTCGTAAATGGATTCGTGGCTTACCAGACTATGACAATAAAAGTTTCTCCTCATGAAGCTTCCACTCACAGTATTTTCTGTTAGAGCAGTACCAGGTGGCTAAGACGGTCACCCAAATAAAATTCCCAGATCTGCTGGCTCCTGAATCCTTCCAATAAGAGCACCAAGATAAACTTTAGTAGGAAAATGTTACTGTTGTAAGCAAAATAAATATGAAGTTATAACTGACTTGGTCATATTGTCATGGGTTCAATTGTACCTCCCCAAAATACCTGTGAACTTGATTCCCAGTATTGTATGATTGTCTGCCATTTGGTCAACTGATAGGACTTCGTGTGCATTGCAAATCCTATCGCTGTGATGCTGATGAGATGGATTATGGGCAGTTACATAATTGACATCTGCAAGACTAGACAGTGTCTTAAGCCAGTCTCTTTTGAGATATGAGAGAAGTGAGAAGAGAGACAAGGGGCCTCATGCCTCCAAGAAAGCAGTGCCGCTAGCAGACTGTGTCCTTTGGACCTGGCTTTCCTGTGTGGGGAAGTTCCTGGACCAGGCGCAGATTGACGACAAGGACCTTCCTCCACAGCCAACTGAGAAAGCCTTCTACTGGAGCTGATGCCCTGCAACTGGAATTCTAGCCTACTAGACTGTGAGAATAAATTCACTTACAATATTTCTGTCATGGCTGTTATATAAATAAATTTCGTGTATGTATATAAAAATTATATAGGTAAGTATATGAAAGTTATTTATGTGATCAGTAGATAACATATATATGTATGTATGTACTACTGTCTTAGTCATCTAGTGCGGCTATCACAGAAATGCCATAAGTGAATTTTGTTGAATAAAAGTTGGAAACCCTGGTGGTGGTGTAGTGGTTACGTGCTGCCGCTGCTAACAGAAAGGCTGGTAGTTTGAATACACCACGTACTCCTTGAAAACTCTATGGGGCAGTTCTACTATGTCCTACAGGGTTGCTATGAGTTGGAGTCAACTTGACCGTAGTGAAGTTTCTTCTGTTGTTGTTTGTTAATATAAATGTTAGATGAAGGAAAACACTACGTTCAAAAACACGATTTCCACAAACCAGCAATGGTACCCTTGGCAAGGGGTCTACACGCATTTTTTCGAAAGGACTAACCAAACCTAAACCAAACTCACTGCTGTCAAGTTGATTTCCGCTCATAGCAACCCTATAGGTCAGAGTAGAACCACCCTGTCGAGTTTCCAAGCGGCACCTGGTGGAGTTGAACTGTTGACCTTTTGGTTAGCAGATGTAGCAGTTAACCACTACTCCACTCGGGTTTTGAAGAAAGGGCTAGACGGTAATATTTTATATCTTTCAGACCATACAATTTTTTTTAATTTTTAAAAAGTATTTTATTGTGTTTTTCATGAGAGTTTATACACGAAATTGGGTTCTAAATTGACAGTGTCTATACATATTGTCAGTGACATTGGCTACATTCTTTACAATATGTCAGGATTCTGGCTATTTCCATTTCAGTTGTTCTGTTTCCATTAATCCAGCTCCTCTGTCCCTTCCCAGCCTTCGCCTCTTTGGTCTAAGATAAATGTTAATCATTTGGTTTCATCTAGATAATCATTTTGAGCAGCACAGTACTCATAAACCCCAGATACAAAACCTACTGCCATTAAGTCGATTCTGACTCACAGCGACCCTCAAGGACAGAGTAGAACTGTCCCGTAGAGTTTCCAAGGAGTGTCTGGTAGATAGGAACTACCAGCATTCTGGTTATTTTTAGTTAGCAGCGGTAGCACTTAACCACTGTATAACCAGCGTTTCCGTAGTATCGTGGGTGATATTTATAAGCCAAGCCGTCCTTTGGCAAAAAGGTGACCTCCGGGAGGGGTTTGAGTCTCAAGTTTAAAGACTATCTCAGGGCAACAGACTCAGAGGTTTGTCTAGTCCCTACTGGTGCAGTAAATCTAGGCCACACGATTTCTATCGCAGCTTCTCAACTCTGCCATTGTAACACGAGTGTAGCCCTAGAAAATTCAATGAGTGTGCAAATGAGTGTGGCTGTATTTCAATAAAACTTTACTATGGAAGCTTTCATTTGAGTTTCATATAATTTTCACGTGTCTCAAATACACATCTTGTTTTCACTTTTTCTCTCAATCGTTTAAAAATGTGAAGAACGTTCTCAGCTCCTGGGCTGTAGAAAAATAGGATTTGGGCTGTGGGCCTTAGTATGCTGACACCTGCTCTAGCCCCAGCAGAGGGCAGAAGCACAGTGATTTCCTGTGGCTCTAACATTCTGTGTTTCTAAGTCCCTGTGACATTAGATTCTAGTTCAGTTTGCACTGTAAAAAAATCTGTGTGTCTTCATTAAATTATGGCTTGGTTTAATCTTGCTCTTCCTTACCTCCCCATGTAAAACTTTCAATTTAAAAAAATAATTAAATTTTAAATAGTTTTTTCAGTGAAAGCTCACAGTTTGAATCAGTTCCTCATACAAAACGCTACACACACTGTCTTAGGCATCTAGTGCTGCTGTAACAACTACCACAAATGACGGCTTTAAAAAGAGAAATTTTATGCTGTCACAGGCCAGTAGACTACAAGTCCAAATTCAAGGTCATCAGCTCCAGGGGAAGACTTTCTCTGTTGGCTCTGGAGGAAGGTCCTTGACGTCAGTCTTCACCTGGACTGGGAGCTTCCGGGGCACAGGAACTCCAGGTCGAAAGGCTGTGCTCTGCTCCCAGCACTGCTTCTTTCCTGGTGGTTTAAGGTCTCCAACTCTGTGGTGTCAACTTTGCTACTTGATATTGGCTGCTGCATTAAGTGGCAGGGCTGGGCCTGGGGTGGCTTCTGGCCCCTCAGCTCTCACGTCTCCACCTTCTACCACCTAATGTTGGTTTGCTGGTCTGCTCACCTAGCCAGCAGCTCCTGCTTGCTTCTGGCATCTGGTTCCTGGACTTGAGCTAGCAGCTGTTGAATTCATCAACTCTTACAGCTGGAGTTTGACAGTCCTGTTCCCTGACCTGCCGTTCTTAGGTTTGCCAGCCTCTGCAGCTCCGTCTCGCTGTCAGCTTGGGATCTGCAGACCTACACAAGTGATCTAGCACTCTGGTCTCTGACCTGCTGACCTTGGGTTCACCAGCTCCTGTGGCCACGTGAGGCTTGTGCCAGGACTTGGGATGTTCAACTTCTGCAATTGCGTGAGCTGTTTCCTATTCTTAGGCTGGGTTTTCTAGAGAAGCAAAACTAGTAACACGTGTATGTACAAGGAAAGATTTATATATATAAAGTACAAGTAAAGATATGTATATAAAGTGGATATATATATGCTTTATATATGTATTTACTATACACCATGAGCTTACTCTTGCACTCATATTTTCCTTATGTCTTTGGTGTTCTTGATTCTTCTTTGCTCCAGGTAGGTTGGAACCCATTGATGCTTCTTGGATGGCCATTTGCTAGCTTTTAAGATGAGAGCTGAGGGGTGGGAAGCCACTGCCCTGCACTGCCACTTCATACAGCCAGCCAAACATGGTGTAGCCAAGCTGACATAATCCTGACCATCACAAACTCTCTGCTTGCTTCCCTTTCCTTTACATCCCAAGAGATTGCCTCCAAGCACAGAATAATCTCACACACTGAGTCCTGCCATGCCAACACATACTGCTTCCCATTGTCCCTCATGAACATCACAAAGGGAGGGTTTACAACATGGAGGAACATCATACAACACCAGAAATCATGGTCTAGCCAAATCGCTACATACCTTTTCAGGGGGACACAATCCAATCCGCGATACACACTTTGCTGCGTGACCCTGGCTACTCTGCCCACACTGTGACAGCACACTCCTCCTCTCCCCACCTGGTGTTTCCTGGATTCTTTCATTCACTTCCTGCCTTCTCATCTCACCCCTGGACAGGAGCTGCCCAGTTAGTCTCCCAGAGTTACTGAAGCCAAGAAGCACACTCCTCACCAGTGTCAACGTTTCAGTTCAGTCCTTGAGGAGTTGGCTTCAGGAATGGCTTCAGTTCTGGGCCAACAGACAGTCTGGGGACCAGGTCCTCCAGGGACCCTGCAGTCTAGCAGACCGTCAAGTCTGCTCTTTTTACTAGAGTTAGAGTTCTGCACCCCACGTTTTTCCTGCTTCATCAGGAACTCTGTTGAATTCTCTGTGAAGGTGGTCATTGGTCGTAGGCAAGCACCGTCTAGTTCTTCTAGTCTCATGCTAATGTAGTCTTTGGTTTATGTGGCCCATGCTGTCTCTTGTGCTCATATTTTCCTTAGGTCTTTGGTGTTCTTGATTGTCCTTTGTGCCAGGTGGGTTGGAACCAATTGATGCTTCCTAGATGGCCATTTGCTAGCTTTAAAGGCCCTAGACACCATTCACCAAAGTGGAATGCAGAACATTTTCTTAAACTTTTGACCTAGATGTTCCCTAAAACCATGGTCCCCAGACCCCTGCCCCTCAAGATGAAAAATGTTCAACTTTTATTTCTGTTCACACTTTTTTATTCTTTTGTATAGCCTAGATGTGTACCTTGGAAACTCTATGGGGCAGTTCTACTCTGTTCTGTATGGTTGCTATGAGTTGGAATTGGCTCAACTGCACTGGTATTTTTTTGTTTGTTTTTAATGTAGCATAAAAACTATAGATTGTGACAGTTTACAAATTAGTATTGCACAGACTGAACTCAGCTCAGGCAGTTTTTTTTTTTTTTTTTTTTTTCCGTCTATCTGTGCTGTTAAATTCTTGATTTCTCTGATTCAGCATTTGAAAATCAGATGCTTTGTTAAGAAAATTTGTGTTTCTAGCTTCTCTTCAAAGCCTGAAAGATCTGGCAACATCAGATGTGCGTACTTACCTGGTAACCATGGCAGCAGCCTTTCGAAGGCTCACCAAACCTAGTCTCCACCATCTCCTGTTGGATCCCTATACGCTGGTGAGTCAGGTGCATATAAAAAATGAATCAGTAAATCAAATAGGACCATTCAGAATGAAAGACCCTGGCAGCCAGCCTATTTGGCCTTTTCCCGGCATCCGCATGATCTCTGTAGGCATTTGTGTTTCTCACCTTTGATTTATATCCTGGCTACTTCTGCAGCTTCTACCACTGTATCTCTGTGTTAAACTTGTCCCTTCGTCCAAACCTGTAAGCACGCTAGAACTCAGCATCAGGGCTGCAACTAGAAGATGACTCTGCTTGTGGTGTCAGGGTACAGGCACACTGCTCTCCCTTGCTCCCTATCTGCTTTACCCTGTAGGGCAAAGCCTCCTAGTTTGTTTCTGTTTTCCCCAAGAATTTCCAGCAGCAGAGACTTAATGCCTCCACCCACCCATGAACTCCAGCCCCTGCAGCTACCTCCTGCCCCAGCATGCTGTAGTGACCCAGAAAGCCCTTCCCGTCACTCACACTTCCTTCTGACTCCTGGGGAAGCTATGTACGATACGCCGTGGCTTTTTGCAGATCAGTTAGTTCTACCACGCTGATTCTTAAACCTGAGCTCTTTCTCCATTTGGGCTTCAGGCCCAACTGGCATGGAATTTTTATTTTATTTATTTATTTATTTTTCTTCCTTGCAAGTGACAGAACTTTCCACATCTGAAGAGTCACTCACAGCCTCCTAGCTGTACATCTCGTTACTGCTCCATGGAACCAGGTAGTTTCCATTTCCTGTAACCCTAGCGCTTCACAGCACCCGAGAAGCTCTGCTCCGTGTGGCCCTGGGTCATGTATATACTCTGCATTTTAATAATCATTCAATGTGCATCTTTTCACATCAAAGTATAGTTCCTATGATCTATTGTTCATTCATTCAATAAGCATTTACGTGTGTACCTTACATAGAGCCAGAGTCTGTATTTGTCTATAAAGACAAAGATTTCCTCTCTCAAAACTAGACATACAAACAGATCAAGTACCCCCCCCCAAATGCATCAAATGCATAACTGTGTAGTGAAAATAAAGAGTCCTGGTAGCACCAAAATTTAAATGTTTGACTGCTAACTGAAAGCTGGTGGTTCAAAACCACCCAGTGACTCTTTGGGAGAAAGGCCTGATGGTCTACATTTCGGAAAGATTATAGCCAAGAAAATACGATGAGCCAGTTTTATTCCGTCACCAGTGGTTGATGTGAGTTGGAATCCACTCACTGGCGCCTAGCAGAAACAACAACGTAGTGAAAATAAATAGCAAGATCTTCTGTGATGCAGAAATGAAAGATAATTCTGGAATACAGATTGCTGTGGCACTGAACTTGTATCTGCAAATAGTAATGCTAATCCATGCCGTCCAGACTAGGGTGATTCAGAGTGAATGTATCTGCACATCACTTATACAGCCTCTGGCCCATGGTTGTTGTTGTTAGGTGCTGTCAAGTCCGTTTGAACTCCCAGCAACCCAGCGCACCACCCAACAAAACACCGCCTAGTCCTACGCCTTGCCCGCAATCACAGTTATGCGTGAGCTCGTTGTTGCAGCCCCTCTGTCGGTCCATCTCACTGGGGTCTTGCTGCCTTCCACCGATCCTGATCCCTCCTGACAACTTGTCCAAAGTGTGTAAAACATAATCCTGCCATCCTTGCATTCTGGTTAGACTTCTTCCAAAATAGGTTGGTTTGTTCTTTTGGTAGTCCATGGTATATTCAGTATTCTTCACCAACACCACAATTTAAAGTTGGCAGCTCTTCTTGAGTCTTTTGTATCTGTTGTCCGGCTTTTGCACGTGTATCACATGACTGAAAAACACCACAGCTGAGGTCAGACACACCATAGTCTTCAAAGTGGCATCTTTTCTTTTCAACACCTCAAAAACAGGTCTTTTGCAGCAGATTTTCCCAGTCTTTTGATTTCTTGACTCCTGCTTCCATGGGTGTTGATTGTGAATACAATCAAAATGAAAACCTCGACAATCTAAATCTTTTCTCTGTTTATCATGAGGTTGATTACTGATCTGGTTGTAAGGATTTTTGTTTTCTTTATGTTGAGCTATAATCCATACTGAAGGATATAGTCTTGATTCTTCATTAAAAGTGCTTCAAGTCCTCTTCACTTTTAACAAACAAGGTTGTACCATCTGTATAACACAGGTTGTTAATGAGCCTGCCTCCAATCCTGATGCCCCAGTCTTCTTCAGAGAGTTCAGATTCTCAGATTATTTGGTCAGCATACACAGTGAGTAGGTATGGTGAAAGGACATAACCCTATGCAAACCTTTCCTGAGTTGACACTGTGCAGTGTCCCCTTGTTCTGTCTGAACAACTGCCTTTTGATCTGTGTACCAGTTCCTCATGAGCACAATAAAGTGTTTCGGAATTCCCATTCCTCACACTATTATACATAATTTGTTATGATCCACACAGTCAAATGCCTTTGTGTAGTCAGTAAGCAACAAGTAAACATTCTTTTGGTATTCTCTGTTTTCAGTCAGGATCCATCTGACATCAGCCTTCGGTGCAGCTTCAACTTCTTCCTTCAATATCATCATTTTCTGATTAGATGCACTCTCTTGAAACGTTTGAACATCAACCAACTCTGTATTACCCACATTTTCTTTTGGTGGTTCCCTAGTAGGTGCTCAATAAATATCAGTTCCCTTCCCCTTTCATGTGGAGTCCCTGGGTGGTACAAAAGGTTAATGAACCCTGACGGTGGCCCAGAAGTTAGGGATCCCTCAGAAGAAATGTCTGACGCCCTACTTCTGAACAGTCAGCCACTGAAAATCCTGTGGAGCAGAGTTCTACTCTGACGCACGTGGGTTCAATATGTGTTGGAATCAACTTGATAGCAGCTGTTGTTGTTTTGTCTTTCCTTGTAAAAATTTCCTGAAATTTTTGCAAAAAAAACATGACATTGGACTTGGATCTGGTAGGATGATGGAAATTTAGAGAGTACAGAAAGAAAGAACTGCAGGCAAAGGGCCAAGCATATGGATAAAATGCTGTGGCAGTTGGTTCCTCTGGGAAGAGGACATTAATATAGCATTAGGATGGCAAGAGGTTTGTTGGGAAGTAGTGCCTGTGAAGAGCAAAAGTGACTGGGGAGGCAATATTGAGCAAGGGGAGCCACAACCACATTACAGATCTAGCAAAGCCTGCTAACCAAGCAGGAGCTCTGCTAGCAGAGTCCCACAGGTGGCAGGAACAGCCAAGCCCTCAGGCCCACTCTGTTCAGTTGCTGTGTAGTGACAGCGTTACCATGGCTACAACATGTGGAGTCTTTAGGCAGTAACAGCTGGCAGCTGTCACGTAACTGCACACTTTGCAGCTGAGGGCAAGTTTTGTCTTGAACAGAGATCTGAGCAGTACCTCCGCATTTGCCATAGGATATCTCTTGCTCTGCAGCGTTCCAAGATTTACACCATGTGGCTGTGGTCAGACTCTGTGCCAGACAATATATAGGTCTTACTTCGTTTCCTCTCACAGCAGCCCTATGCTATCACCCGGTACAGATGACCAAAGTGCATGTCAGTCCGTGTTCATCTCAGGCTGCCTTGCTTAAATCTATGTTTTTGGTGGCTGTTGTCTGATCCAGCAGAAGTAACCCCAGGGAGTGGACCTAGGATGAAATTTGGATCCAGGGAAACACAGGCCAAGGATAAATGGTGACGGGCAAATTCTAGTCAAAATGGTGCATAATACTGACACCAAAGCCAGGTAAAACCAAACCAAACCAAATCCACTGCCATCAAGTTGATTCCAGCTCGTAGCAACCCTATAGAACAGAGTAGAACTGCCCCTGCAGAGTTTCCAAGGAGTGACTGATGGATTTGAACTACCAACCTTCTGGTTAGCAGTTTTAGCACTTAGCCACTGTGTCACAAAGGTTTCTAAGACAGGTAAAGACACCACACACACACACACACACACAAACAAACACACACACACACACATACACACAAGGGTCACTGTGAGTTGCAATCTACTCGATGACAGTGGGTTTCATCCCTCAAGATCATATACTCAAAAGCTGAGAACAAAATCCTAGTCAATAAAATTTACAACACAGGAAAAAAAAATTGTCATGACTAAGTGGAGTTCATACCAACTAAATAGAGTGTGAAAGCATTCCCTTTGGAATGGGAACTAGACAAGGATGTCCTTTATCACCATTGTTATTCAACATTTTGCTGGAGGACCTATCTAGAACAATAAGACAAGAAAAAGAAATAAAGGGTATCCAGATTGGTAAGGAAGAAGTAAAAGTATCCCTACTCATAGGTGATATTATCTTATACAAAGAAATCCCCCCAGAGAATCCATGACAATATTATGGGAACTGATAGAAGATTTCAGCAAAGTATCAGGATACAAGACAACCATACATAAATCAGTTGGATTCCTCTACATCAACAAAGAGAACTGTAAAAAGGAAACCACCAAATCGGTACCATTTAGAATAGATACCAAGAAGATAAAATATTTATGAATAAGCCTAACCAGAAACATAAAAGACCTGTACAAAGAAAACTGCAATGTACTACGGCAGTAAACCAGAAGAGACCTGTAGATCTCTTAGGTATAAGTAGAAAAACATACCAGGGTCATGGGTAGGAAGACTCAAAATTGTGAAAGTGTCAATTCTACCTAATGCAATCTACAGATACAATGCAATCCTGATTCAAATTCCAAAAATATTTTTTAATGAGCTAGAGAAACAAACCACCAATTTCATATGGAAAGTAGTAAAGTATTACTGAAGAAGAACATTATCTAATTTTAGACTCTATTAAACTACCACAGTAGTCAAAACAGCCTGGTACTACTAGTACAACCACAGATACATAGACCAAGGGAACAGAACTGAGAATCCAGGTGTAAATTCTCCTACAAGCAGCTGATATTTGACAAAGGCCCAAAGCCCATTATAAAAGACAGTTTTTGTAACAAATGGTACAGGTATAACTGAATATCCACATGCAAAAAAATCAAACAAGACCCATAACTCACACCATGTACAGAAACTAACTCAAAATAAATCAAAGATCTAAATTTAAAATCTAAAATAATAAAGATCACGGAAGAAAAAGTGAGGACAACACTAGGAGCTCTAACACATGTCATAAACAGAATGCAAAATATAAATAACAATGCACAAACACCAGAGAGAAACTAGGTCACTGGGAGCTCCTAAAAATCAAATATGTATAGTCACAGAAAGACTTCACCCAAAGAGTAAAATGACAACCAGCCGATGGGGGGAAAAAATTTGGCTATCACGTATCTGATAAGGGTCTAATCTCTAAAATCTACAAGATCCTGTGAAACCTCAACAACAAAAGACAATCCAGTTTAAAAAAGGGCAACGGATACAGGTATTTTATCAAAGAAGATATTCAGGCAGCTAACAGATACATAAGAAAATGCTCATGATCATTAGTTTAGAGAAATGCAAATCAAAACTGCAATGAAATGTCATCTCATCCCAACAAGGATGGCATTAATCCAAAAAACAAAATAACAAATGTTGAAGAGGTGGTGGAGAGACTGGACACTTATGCGCTGCTGGTGGGAATGTAAACTGGTACAACCACTTTGCAAACTAATTTGGTGCTTCCTTAAAAACTAGAAACAGAGTTACCATATAATCCAGTAATCTTACTCCTTGAATTATATCCTAGAGAAACAAGAACTGTGACACAAATATATGCACACCCACGTTCATTACAGTGCTATTTACAAAAAGATGAAAATCACCTAGGTGCCCATCAACAGAAGAATGGGTAAGCAAATTATAGTATATACACACAATGGAACATGTACAACAATACAGAAAAATGATGAATCCAGTAAACATCAAAATGTGGATAAATATGAAGGACATTATTCACAAAAGACAAATATTGTATGAAACCACTATCACAAGAATTCAAGAAAGAAAGAAGAGAAGAAAATATTCTTTGATGTTTAGGAAGGTGGAGAGAGATGGAGCGAGAATTCACTAACTAGACAGTAGACAAGAACCGTCTTATGTGACGTGAAGGACAGCACATAATACGAGGAAGTGAGCACAACTCTGCTAAGGTAAAAGTGATGACGCTTCCTGAATACAACCCAACAGTATGAGGGACAGAGGAGCTGGGGCTGGAATCTGGGGACCATGGCCTTAGGGAATATCTAGGTCAATTCACGTAACAAGTTGGTTAAGAAAATATTCTGCATTGTACTTCAGTGAGTGGTGTCTAGGGTCTTAAAAGTAGCCATCTAAACACATCTATTGTCCCCAACCTACTTGGAGCAAAGACACAAGGAAAATATTGGCCCAAGAGACAAAAGGGTCACATAAACCAGAGCTTCCATCATCCTGAGACCAGAAGAACCAGAAGGTGCCAGACTACCACCAGTGACCACCCTGACAAGGGACACATCGGCATATCCCTGATGGAGAGGAACAAAAGTGCAGAGCAGAACTCAAATTCACGTAAAAAGACCACACTTAATGGTCTGATCAAGACTGGAGGAACCTCGGAGGAACCTCAAAATCCATGGCCCCCAGACATTCTGTTAACTCAGAAACAAAACCTTCTTCAGACAAAGATAAGACTGGACTATAAAACACAAAATAATACTCCTGAAGACCATGCTTCTGACTTAGTTCAAGCAGATACAGGAAAACAAATGAGTAGCTCCTGTCTGGAGCCAGCATGAGAAGGCAGGAAGGGACAGGAGCTGGTTAGATGAATACAGGAACCCAAAGGCGGAGTGCACTGTCACTTTATAGTGATTGCTAGTAGTATCACCTAAAAACAATATATGTAAATTTTTATAGGAGAAATTAAGTTGAGCTGTAAACTTTTATGTAAAGCACAATAATTTTGGAAGGAAACATTCAACAGTGATGTACAGTCTCATTTGGGTCCCATAATTTTTCTTTCTGGAGTTTCCTGTTGAAATTGCACTTGAAACAGTGTCCGGGCATCTTAACCATGGCCTCCAAGGTCTGGCTTGACGAGGCCCCACCTGAGTCTTTAAGCCAGTGTTTCTCAATCGGGGTAACACTGTCTTCCCCCCCATACCTGGGGAAATTTAGCAATTCCTGGAGACATTTATTCAGCTGTGACAGCCAAGGGGGTTGGGCATCGATGACCTTGACAACTAGTAGGTGAAAGCCAGGGGTGTTGCAAAATAGGCTGTGATGCAGAGAAGAGCCTCTTCCCCCAAATGTCAGCAGTGGGTGAATTTGAGAACTCTTGCTCTCCTGCTACTGCTCTGCCCCTCATTCTGGACAGTCCAACCGCGCTTCCTCAGAGATACCAAGGATTTTCACATCCTGGCGCCAATGACTAGACTCAAAGGTTACTTCTTCCTCTCAGCTATTTATCACTTCCTCAGAGAGGAGAGTGATGACTGGTCCAAGGTATTTCCCTTCCAGTCTGTCTTTTTATTTTCTCTCATATCACACTGTTGTCTTTCTTCATATCTGAATGCATACTTTTTATTGTCTTTCTCACTATCCTGTGAATTCTGTATACTGTGTATCCAGCAACTAGCAAAAGTGCTTAGTGTTTTGTATGTGCTCAAAAAATACTAATTGACACTGCTGAAAGAAATTAAAGTAGACTCAAGTAAATGGAAAGATTTTCCATGTTTGTGGATTTGAAAACTTACACCTCCTCATTTGCTGACTTTCTTATTATCTGACATTTTGCACTTACAAAAATTTGTGCATTAATGATGTACATCTGGCAGTAAAGAATGCCAAGATGCAAGGTGAGAATAATGCTGGCTGTGATGGTTAAAGTTACACGTCAGCTTGTCAACTTGACTGGACCATAATATTCGGTGGTTTGGCAATTACATAATGATGTAGTCATCTTCCATTTTTGATCTGATGTGGTCACTCTCTATTTTCACCTAAGGCCGATTTCACATAACAAACTGATCTTTGGAATCTAGCCATGATGATATGTGAGGAGGGGTATATTGTTAGGATGTCATTACTACCTAGTTATCTATAGATTTAATGCAATTCTGCTCAAAATTCCAATAGCCTTATTTACAGAAAGAGGAAAACCAATCCTCAATTTTACGTAGAATGGCAAAAGGCTCTGAGTAGCTAAAGCAGTGTTGAAAGAGAACCGTAAGCATCACAATGGTCCTGTCTGTCACAGGGGGTGACTGGGGACCTTGCAGCATTTTGTGCCATTGTGCATGGCGCTCACAGCGGCAGCTAGCAACAACAGTGATAAGCTTCTGAGAAAAATTAGAATAACTGACTCTGCAAAGGAAATGTCAAATTAATTATGTCCGTGTTCTGAACCATGTCAAACAGAACATCTTCATAACAGTACTTTAAACTATCTCGCCACTACATAAGAACAGAGACTCACTGTACTATTCCAATGCAGGGAATTCTATTAGAAGAAACAGAACAAAACTTCTTCATTATTTTCCAGCTGTAACTAAGGCTATATTTTCTTTCCTTTGTTGCTAACTGTGAGCTATCACAGTTCCTATCCTTGTTACCAGATGGGTGTGATTCAGTATGATACTATCCTGTTAGCATTTCTGCTCTACCGTAAGTCAATAGAAGGATGAACTGGAGGCTAGATACGGAATAAACACAAAGACCATTACAGTTCGTGTAAGTGTTTAGAAGTCGGAGACACTGTGAAAAGTTAACGTTTAAAAAACCACCTAAAATTCCCCGGAATAGCTTGCCCTTTTGTAACTAACCTACAATAAATGGTGTCATGCTTCTGATGAAATTGTTCTCTGAATTGACTTCGAAACATTTTGGTTTCTCTTTTGGAGTTTCATAGTCTTTGTGACTATGTTAATAAAAGGAAATAAAAGTAAAAATTCCACAAAGCTGTAAGTTATGTTTGTGTTTTTTTAACTTAAAAACATACAAAAAAAAAAAAAAAACCCTCCCCTGATCATTGTGCGTTTTCGCTGTCTTACCACTAGAAGGTGCTAACACCACCACTAATCAAAAATTCCCTGTCTACAAGTGTGAGAAATCATGCAAAGCCTGGTGAACTCCTACGTTTATTTTTGTGAAGTCAACTGATAATGTTTTATTTGGGAAAAAAACTAACGATAAATTTTGTTCTTAGCGTGTAATCTAGAAAAATAACATAAAGAAATACAGTACACACCAAAAATAAAATAAAGTGGGCTATTAGACCTGTCTTTAGTCTCATAATGTATTGAGATGATCTAATGTATACTCTTAGCGTTAGTGACAGTGTTTTTGAAATTGGTACCAACGAAAAGTAGAAGTGAAAAAAAATAGATACGAAGTTCAACTTTATTCAAAATAGTAAGATACTGGAAACAGCCTATATGTTTGACAGAGGGGCTTGGCTGTGTTATGTCTCCTCCACACAGTGTAACTATTAAAAATGATGCTGCAGTTACATGAAAAGTCATCCACCCTCCATTACAAGGACCCTAATGCTTCTTGGGGAAGTCCTTTCTGTTTTGAACACTTTTTGTGGTTAGGAAGTTCTATACATTGAACTAAACTTTTCATTCACTCACTCACCTGACAAATATTTGTAAGTGTCTACTATGTTCCAGTCACCGTTCTATGTACCGGAAACACAAAGTCCTTGCTCTTCTGGAACTTGCTATCTAGTGGAGCAAAGACTAAGCAAATAAAACATATGTGTTATAACAGGTGGTGGTAAGTCATAAGAGGAAAAATAAACAAACCTGAGGGTGGAGTATGAACTAGGGATGTAAATTTGTGAGCTGTCAGCTTATTGATGTCGTTAGGTGATGAGTATAAACAGTGCTCACAGATAACTCCAAGATCATCACTTGGGTCAGGGCAGAGAGCCTGGTAAGGTGGATGTGAGAGTACAGACGGATTCCTGCAACTTCCATTTCTGTCCTCCGGGCTGACAGCTGTCTCTTCCTCAGCAAGACCATTGTCACATCCGAAGACCGCTGTTTCGCATGGCACAGTGGAACTGAGCAGTTACCAACTTTGGTGCAGGCAGTTGCCTCCCCACACCCTGAGCGAGGTAAGGTAGCAGTGGGACAGAGGAGCTGTGGGCACTGTGCCAAGGTAGCAGTGGCCTCAACAGTCACAACCATCACTTACCAGCAGGAGAAGGGGCCACAGGGCAGCAATCCCAGATCAATGGGTGAGCCAGCCTGTGGAGTGTCCACAGAAAGCGATTTGCAGGAGTTCTGCTGGTACATTGGTTACGTGCTCAGCTGCTAATCGAAAGTTTCGGGGTCTGCATCCACCCAGTGGGTCTGTGGGAGAAAGACTTGGCTATTTGCTTCTGTGAAGATTACAGCCTAGAAAAACCCTGTGTGGCAGTCTACCCTGTTACATGGGGTAAGCCAGAGTCTAAATAGACTCAGTGGTGGCTAACAACAGCAACAGAATTCCGCTAAGTATGTGTTGTTGTTGTTGTTGTCAGGTGCTGTGGAGTAGGTTCCGACTCATAGCAACCCTATGAACGACAGAACAAAACACTGCCTGGTCTTGTGCCACGTCCGCAATCGTTTCTGTGCTTAAGCCCGTTGTTGCGGCCGCTGTGTCAATCCTTCTTTCTGAGGGTCTGCCTCTTTTTCACTGACCCTCCACTTCAACAAGCAGGATGTCTTTCTTCAGGGACTGATCCCTCTTGACAACATGGCCAAAGTAATATAAGTAGTATCATGCACAGTCTTGCCATCTTTGCTTCCGAGGAGCACTCTGGTTGTTCTTCCAGAACAGATTTGTCTGTTCTTCAGGTGGTCCATGGTCCATTCAACATTCTTCTCCAATACCAGTTCAAAGGCATCAATCTTCTTCTGTCTTCTTTGCTCATTGTCCAACTTTTGTCTGCATATGAGGCAACTGAAAATACCATGGCTTGGGTCAGGCACACTTTAGTCTTCAAGGGGACGTCTTTACTTTTCAACACTTTGAAGAGACCCTTGGCAGCAGATTTCCCAATGCAATGCATCTTTTGATTTTTTTTAACTGCTACTTCCATGGGCATTGATTGTGGATCCAAGTAAAGTGAAATGCTATACTTAGTGGACCCAAGCCAGGGATTTCATTTTGCCAGGGTCCACTAAGTATAGTAACTGGAAATTCTGGTGGTGTAGTGATTGAGTGCTATGGCTGCTAATCAGAAGACTGGCAGTTCAGATCCACCAGGCATTCTTTTTTATTTTTTATTTATTGTGATTGAGTGAAAGTGTACAACCCAGTATAAATTTGCATGCCCACCTATGTGCAGCTCCCGCTGCTGTCCCTGCCTGGTGACAGCACACTCCTCCTATTTGTTCTATACATGTCATATCCTCCTAACAATCTCCTGTCCCCTCCTCTCCACCCTGTTTGCCCCCTCTAGTAAGAGGCCAGTAGGGCGATATCCTATAGATTCATAGAACCATAAAGTGCACACATGATACGGTCACTGTGTGTTGCTGAGTCCAATCCATCCCTGTCCAAAGAGTTGACCATAGTAATGATTTATGGGCAGGGGCAGCATCAGGACCAGGGCCATGCTCCAAGGAGAAACTTGAGGCCCCTGGACCATCAATTGCGATCTTTTAGTGGAGTTCTCAGGGTGAACCCCTTTTTATTCTCATGTTCTCAGTGAGACTCAACTTTGTGGGCTACACCACGGCTATCCCTGGTGGTGGCCGGGCACTGTCTGGTTCTTCTGGTCACATGTCGATGTAGTCACCCACTCACGTGGGTCTGTCTTCTGGGTTCTCTTTCCTCCCATATTGTTTCTGTCCTTGGTGATCAGCTGTTCTGTTGAGTTGGGACCATTTGGTGCACCTCGGATGGCAGCTTGCTAGCTTTTAAGACCCTAGATGCCACTCACCAATATGGGGTGTGGAAGACTCTCTTAGCAATATGTTTGTTATGACAACTGGCCTCGATGTCCCCTGAGAGCATGCTCACCGGACATTCTTTGGAGACTCTGTGTTGCTGTTCTACTCTGTCCTATAAAGTCACTATGAGTTGGAATTGACTCACCGGCAGTGGATTGGTTGGTTAGGTATAGTACTTAGTGACTGCTATTATCTGGATTGATTTTCCTGTGACTACACCAAAGCCCTATGCCTTACACATTGTATCCCAATCTGGTATAGTCAGATAAACACAGGTTATACTACAAAGTCACATCTCTCTAATTTCTTTTTGGGGCTATTTTGTGAGACCTCACCTGTTGAGATCTTGAATTCTAATACTATTATGGAACTCACTGGCATGGCCATCTGTAAAAATGATGAACACTGTCTTCAGCTAATCCATTATGGTCATCTAAACATTGCAAAGAACAGATCTGAAATCAAACCGTAAAGTATCATTTTTTTAAAGACACTGTTAAAATCTTCTGCAGGGTGAAGAGAATTTGCTTAACACGTGTCAGGATGGAGTGAATATCCAGCTACAAAGTAATGCCACGTGTACCATCACCCAACCTGTTTCTGTCCATGTTGCTATAAAGATATTGTGAAAGGCAATGTTACACGCGTTCATGCAATCCAGACAGCTGAAGCATTACAGCCAGTCTTATAAGCTTATTAAAACAGGAAGTGGGGTAAGGCACAGATTGTTCCTTATGATTATAAAATTTTTCATAGTGATAACTGTTCACTGTTTTGAAAGCTCATTCATACTAGAATCTTGCTTAAGGTGGTTATCCAACTCACTTAATCTAAACTGTCTGCAATTAAATCTTCTTCTCTTCTCTGAAAACTGAATTTTGGCTTATTCATCTACTATTTTGTGATTTTCAAAAACAACTTAGGTGTGATTTTCAAAAGTAACTCATGTCATTGCTTAAGTAATATATTTTGCTAATTTGTAGAGATTTTTTATTTTTAGTTTTTGGAAAGTTATTTGTCTGAGAAAAAATAATCATTCAGAGTGGGTATCTGCTATTGTTTTTTTAAGGTTTTTCTTTTTTGTTGTTCTTATTGTTATAATTTTATTTTCCTCTTGTTCGTTTTTTAATTTGATTTTTTGGTGAAAATATACATAGCAAAAGACA